>CM042074.1:51084844-54038644 GCA_023509865.1 Trypoxylus dichotomus | reverse complement strand
TAGTATAGTCTTACACTCTATTTTTTAATTCAGAGAAGTGTCAAAAAGTTACTGAAAAATTCCATTATGTGAATGCGTCTTTTCATTTAACTTCTCCGAATTAAACAATATAGTATAATTAAGCGATAATATAGATGACACCCTTAAGTAGCGCAAATGATTAAGAGAAAGAGTAGACTTTATTGCATTCTGCATTACCTTAAGAATGCTCATAGTACATTTTAGATTTTGACGTACGATGTACTAGAGCTAACCTGGTAGTAAGAAATATATATATATATATATATATATATATATATATATATATATATAACACATGGGCTGAAAAGTCCTGGCCTAACAAAGAAAACACGGTTTTTGGTTCGAAATTAGCTTTATTCATCAACGTCATCTCCATCAAGAGCAACGCAATCATTCCAGCGCCGTTCTAACATTTCAATACCACTTTTGTAGAACGATTTATCTTTTGCCTCAAAATAGGCCTCAGTTTCAGCGATAACCTCTTCATTCGTGCGAAATTTCTTACCGGCGAGCATTTTTTTGAGGTCTACGAACAGCCAGTAGTCGCTGGGAGCCAAATCTGGCGAATACGGTGGATGTCGGAGCAATTCGAAGTTCAATTCATGTCGTTTTGCCATTGTTTGGATTGACTTGTGACACGGTGCGTTGTCTTGATGAAACAACATTTTTTCTTTGCCATATGCGGTCGTTTCTTTGCAATTTCGGCCTTCAAACGCTCCAATAACGCTATATAATATTCACTGTTGATGGTATTTCCTTTCTCAAGATAGTCGATGAATATTACACCACGCACATCCCAAAATACCGAGGCCATAACCTTTCCAGCCGATTGTTGTGCTTTCAGGCGCTTTGGACGAGGTTCACCAGTTGCTGTCCACTCAGATGACGATCGTTTTGATTCCGGAGTGAAGTGATGGATCCATTTTCATCCATTGTCACATATCGACGCAAAAATTCCGGTTTGTTACGTTTAAACATGGCCAAACACTGCTCAGAATCATCAACACGTTCTTGGTTTTGGTCAACAGTGAGCAAACGCGGCACCCACTTTGAACAGAGCTTTCTCATAGTCAAATGCTCATGCAATATAAATCCAATACCTTCTTTTGATATCTTTACGATGTCAGCTAACTCACGCAATTTCACTTTTCGATCATTCAAAACGATTTTGTGGATTTTTTTATGTTTTCTGGTGTTACCGCCTCATTTGGACGTCCACTGCGCTCTGCATCATCGGTGTCTCTACGACCACGTTTGAAGTCGGCAAACCAACGTTTTATTGTTGTTTCTGATGGAGCGGAGTCCCCATAACACTTTTCAAGCTATTGCTTCGCTTGAACGGTATTTTTTTCCCATCAAAAAGCAGTGTAAAATTAAAACACGAAATTGTTTTTGATCCATTGTTTTGAAAATAACAAAAGTAACGCGACTCTTAGCACAATAACTCACACACTAATGAATAGAATATCATGAAATTTTAACAGCTGTCTTTTGAAGGTTAGTACTAACTGAGAGAAATGTGACTGCAATAAAACTAGCGTCATCTATGTGTTAGGCCCGGGACTTTTCAGCCCATATGTTAGTTAATCTCCGATCGCTAGTCGAACGAGAGCGTCTACAAGAAGATGAGTGAGATCTCGTCGAAACGGTGCCTTTCGGGGCCAACAGCACGCACGGCTTGAAACCCAGGAATATTATTCCATATATATATATAGACATTATATATGTCTGTCTTACTATCCTCTCGGGTTTTGTCCCGCGTTCTTCTCAAAACCAACGCCGAACGCGGGACAAAACCCGAGATGATAACGAGACATCCTTTACCCGCGAAAATATACGCTACAACACATATTATATATTTCAATTTCGAAGTTTAATTTTCATTTTTTGTAAAATGTCTTAAAAGTAAAGAATATACTGTTTACACATATTTTATAGAGTGTAAGGCTAAAACAAGGTACTGAGCAATATGACAGATGGATGAAGTTACCGTTTCCACTAGAATTTAAAGTTTACGCTTTCAACGTTACCAATCCAAATGAAATCTTAGTAGGCCAAAAACCTGTAGTGGAGGAAATAGGGCCATTTGTATACGAGTAAGTAATTTTAATATTAAATAGTGCATATAAGCTGAATCGTAATAATGTATTACCAGTAGTAGCCACATTTCATATATAGTTTGTTAGTTACATACATATAGAAATAAACACTTGTAAATTACTCAAACTAGTTGGTCAAGGATTTCTTCTGGTACTATGTTTTTGATTTTAATTAAAACAACTCAAACTTTATACTCACATTCAATGTAGATTGTGGCCATGAAAGTGTGTAATAATGATTGTTTTCCATGGTTCTACATGTTTATGTTGCTTCAGAGAATATCGACAGAAGGAAGATGTCATATATAATGAAGAAACTGATACTTACACATATAGACAACGTTTCATATTTCATTTCAATAAAGAGTTAAGTGCATATCCGGAGGATACTGTGATCACTGTTCTCAATGCAGCATTACAGGTAACTAAAAAAAAACATAATTCAATTACTGCTATCATAATTCTGTGGTGTAACAGGGGCCGTAAAACCTGTAAAACCGCCGATAAACTTTTGAAAATAGAGTATTTTTTAAATATTTCCTAAAAGTGTTTTACTATAGAATTAAGTGGTATTAGAATCTTTATTTGTGCCTCTTTATTACACACTATAAAATTACACATACTAATAACTTACTAGCGTATGCAATTTTATAGGTATTACTAATAAGACTACAAAATAAAATTCTTAGTAAGACAGTTGTAAAATGTAATTGATAAAAAGGACTCAACAGTTTTATCAAATTTATTAGACTTGTTCACAAAAAAAAATCATCATAAAACATCAAAAAGTTTATGATTTTGTAAAAATTGAATTCTTTTGGTTTGAAGATAATTTTGGATAAAAACATGACTATATAGAAATGGCTATGGTGTTTTATAATTCTCTGTAATTCCTAAAACGTTGTTACTAGACGGGCTCTGTATATTTTGGGAGTTAATAGTAGTGGCCCTGCGAACGTTTAGTCTGTTTCACTCGCTTAGAAAATATACATGGGATTTAGCAGGTAACAAAATGTAAATAAGCATTTTCGGTATGCATATGTACAATGTGGGTAAAATGGGTTAAATAATTGCATCATCAGATATGTTTGAATAGTTTCCTCCTGTAGCTGTGTTTGCCGTGGGGAATAAATGTTTTTGCATTTAGATGACGGGCTACTAATCAAACCTTCGGAGAGCCAACTCTACAGATGTAAAATCAACTGCTAGTTTTCCTGTTAATTACTGATTTTCTCAAAGTGGCCACAACTCTAGCTGTAGAAATGTTGACCATACTCAGTAATTGGACAAACATATACTGGTCGTTATACCTTTCCTGTAACTGTACCTCAAGCTTGGCAACCTGAAAATTAAAAAAAAAACTTAAACGTTATAAGAAAGCCCCGGGTTTAAAAAGAACTATTTTTTTTATTGCAAAAACATTTTAAAACCATTAAAGCGCTCGAAAAATATTTTAATATTAAACTTTCAGTTTTGAATATCGCCGTAACAAAGATAAATTATAAATAGTAGTATTGTATGTATATCGACATATTTTGCTTTATCTTTCTGATATATGTGAAACATACTCTACATTACAATGTAAAAAAAATCACTTCAGAAAAGTCTTGACAACAGTCGCCTCACCCCGAAATGCTATTATTTTCTGTTCTGTCTATTTTAGGATCTACAGTTTTAGCAGAACTTATTACTCTTTTATATTGCATTTTTTAAAGGTTGACCACTCGCCACTTTAAAAGTAAAATTCAATGGAAATCGGTATTCTCCCACTCTCACTTTATGGTAAATTTTTTTTCGAAATTTTAGAAAGACAAAAAACGTATTTCCAGTTTCCATCTTCACATTTTCGCCAACTTAGGCGTGTACCAGAAGCTGTGCACAAATTTATATGTAAATTTTAAGGTATTACACATACTAAGTGAAAAATATCGAAGCCATATGTTTAATTTAGGACTAAATTTAATTCAAGTTAAAAAAAGCCATGGCAATTAGCTTTTTTATCATAATACTTGTTTTTAATATCCTTAGTTCTAAATTTACTACATTATTATAGCATATATTATATATTACAAAAATACTGCCTGGAACTTGTGACAATTCTTGGAACCACATACAGTTCGATTTCTAAAGATGCTGCAGTGTCTAAGCAACCAAAGCGCTGAATAATATGATTAACAAAAAGGGTGGCAAAGATAGATGGAATCGTTATATTGTGTATACAGTGAAATCTCCCTTGAACGGACACCAACGGGACCAACTGAAGATGTCCGTTCAGGACGGGTGTCCGCATAAAAGAAATATGTAGTAGATACAACAAAAATGAGTATATTAAGGAAACTGGGACATTTAAATCGTATATGTATATAAATGTTTTTAAAATAAATAAGAAACTAAACTTAAGAAAAAAATGTTTATTTCCTTTAGATATATACATACAAAGTATAATATATGTATGTACATAGATACATAGATGTAGTATGTAATACAAAACAGTGAAATGAATAGTCACTTTAAGGACGCAAAAATTCATATATTGTTGTTTGTCTTCTCTTTTTCTTTAAAATGGCGTCTTGAAATCGTATTTCTAATTTAGAAAGAAGCTCCAAAGACTCTGTATCTCCGTGATTTTGACAAAACTTTTCAGCTGCGTGGTCAGGGTAATAGCTTTACCATAATTTGGGATAGCTTCTGTTGGCATTGGAACCTCATCGACATCAAAATCTTCCGAAAGTTCTTGTATTTCAACGGGATTTGCAATTTCTTGTTCTGAATCTGGATCGTCAACATACAAATCATCTACGTTCAAAAAATCATTAAGGTTTTCATTATCCGTCAATTTCAATCAATTCTTATTTTTGAGGATATCAGAAAGTACACAAAGAGGCAAATCATCTTCTAGGTCAGATGTATCAGCCTCAATTAACTGGCCTTCACTTTGCATTTTACATGATTAAATCCTGCTTTGCGGAAGCAATTTTGAACTGTCTCTTTGGTTACTTGGTCCCAAGCGGTTTTTGCCAAATAAACTGCATCCAGTGGTGTAATTTTCTTTATTAACTCAAAAGCTGTACCAGCAGTTTCAATGTTTACTAGCAAATGTCTGAGTATTAGACTTCGGTAATAAATTTTAACATTCTTTATAATCCCCTGGTCAAGTGGTTGACAAGCTGACGTACAATTAGGGGGAAAAGATAATATTCGTATAATAACGTCTTTTGGATCAGATCCCGCATTGTCTAAAAATAACAAAATGTTTCTTTTTTCTTAACCATTTTCCAATCTAGGTCTTGCAACCACTCTATCATAATTTGTCCTGTCATCCAAGCTTTCTTATTGTATTTCCAAGTTACAGACAGGTTATTTATATTAATGTTTCTAAAAGCTCTGGGTTTAGTTGCCCTACCAATGACTAGGAGTTTTTCTTTTTCACCCCCCTATATTTGCACAATGCAAAATTGTAAACCTCTCTTTGGGATACTTACCCCCAACACATTTTTCCTTCTTTAATGTGATGGTTTTGTCGGGTAGAGCTCTAAAATACATCGGCATTATAGATGTCTCTCGGTGAATATCCCTTAATCAAAGGACATTTTTTTTAAAAACGATGAAAAATCTTCAGCATTAACCGAAGCTCCTTCTCCCGAAATCGCTTTAAAACTATATAAGTTTTAAAGCGCATTCTAAATTTATTGAGCCAACCAGAAGAAGCACTAAATGTAAAATGTCCCAAAGAAGCGGCTATTTCTCTTGCTTTACATCGTATTAGCGGACCTCCTTGCCGCATAATCGCTTCATTTACCGTGGTAGACTCATCTGCATTTGCCGGGCTGGCAACTACTGAATAAGTGAGAAAATCTTCAAACTGTCGAGCCCTCACTTGATGTGATGACCTTCGCAAGGGAATTTGACCAGGCTGAGTGTTCGCACTCGGACTCCTGCTCATCATTATCTGAAACAAAGTCACTTACATTAGTTTGATTATTATCGGGCGTATTTATTACAGATGCTTCTATATTTTCTTCAGCTGCAGGTGAATGTTCATCTAGATTCTCCACTCGTACACGCTCCTTGACTTCTTCCTTTTCATCTTCGTGAAAGAGTACATCTCGACTAATGATTATGTTGTTCGTTTTTGGATCAAGACATCTATAGCACTTTTTGTTATCTGTATATCCAACAAATATGAGCTTCGTTGACTTCGAATCCCACTTTCCACGCTTCTCCTTGGGGATGTGGACCATAATTGTAGCTCCAAAAATCTTCAAATCACTTAGATCTGCTTTCTTTCCACTCCAAGCTTCTTCTGGGGTTATTTCCTTCAAGGATCCGGTAGGTGAGCGATTTATTATGTAGACCGCCATGTTTACAGCTTCTGCCCAATAGGTCTTTTCCAAATTTGGATCGAGTAACACACATTTGGCTCTTTCGATGACTGTTCTATTGTAACACTCAGCAACTTCATTCTGTTGTGGCGTGTACACGTTTGAAAATTGATGCACAATATCATTTGCTCTACAAAAATCATTGAATGGTTTTGAACAAAATTCTGTGCCATTATCAGTTCGAAACGTTTTAATTTTACGACCTGTTTGGTTTTCTACCAAGACTAAGACAATGAATATGTTCAAGGTTTCCGATTTGTTCTTCAAAAAATAAGACAAATACTTTCCTCGAATAATCATCGATAAACAGCAAAAAATACCTGGATCCTCCAATCGAACTATTTTCCATTAGGCCACAAAGATCTGCATGAATCGTATCCAGAACATTTTCCGAACGACTATTACTACTGGTAAATGGTAATCGATGCTGCTTCGCTTTCGCACAAACTTCACAAAGGTTTAAATGTTTGTCGTTAAATTTCACTCCGTTCACTAAACCGTTTCGCATTGTTACCATGTCTGTATAATTTAAATGTCCCAATCGTCTATACCATGTAGTTGCACTTATCTGGTCACACTTTGTAGTCAACATACAATTTGTAGTGTTTAGGTCTAATTTATAAACACCATCAGTTTACTAGTATTTGCTATTACGTCACCATCATTGCTGTACAGTGTACATCCTTGCTTGTCGAATATGACTATATTACCTTTTTGAACCACTTTTGACACCGATAGTAGATTAGCTGATAGTTTTGGCACATGCAACACATCATGTATGGTTAATTCTTGATTATCAGCTTTTATTACAGCATTACCAACACTGTCAATCTTAATTCTTGTATTGTCTGCAATTACAATATCATCTGCTGTTTTCTTCTATCATACAAAATGTTACCATGTGGTGTCATATGTCTTGATGCACCACTATCAATGAACCACATTGTACTATTCGTTAGATTTGGAATAGCTACAAATGCATGCTTTACAGTTTCATTTGATTTTTTGCTCTCATTCTGTGGTTGATTCCCTGTTTTGTTAAATCTGCACTCACTACTTTTGTGATTTCTACCTCCGCATGTGTAACACTTAAAATTCTTAACACCTTGTCTATAATTTTTACTTGTACCAGCTGACGTTCCAAAATGTACCTGCTTCGTGTTTTGTTTCGGCTTGAAATTTTTATTGTTACTGTAAAATGCACTGTCACCATAAGTATTGGTCTTAACATTCATGTCGAGTAGTTTTGATTTTATTTTTTCAGCACTTATTTTTGTGTTACTGCTCTCAATGGTCATTATCATAGGTTTGTACTCATCGATTAATCCTGCTAGAAGTATAGCACCGAGCCAATCATCAGCAATATCGAAGCCAATATCTGTTAATTTACTTGCCGTGGTGATTATTTCTTCGACATAAGTTTTCATACAATTGGTTTTTTCTAACCTAACTGAAATTAGATTTCTCAACAAACCTATTTTTCGCATCAACCCTCTATCTTCATACAGGTGTTTTAAAGTATTCCACATTTCTATAGCACTTACGCAGCTTCTAATGTGTACATACACGCTTTTATCAACACTCAGTGCCAGTCTCGCTTTGACTTGTGTTAACTTCTTAGTGTCTTTTTCAGCCGCTACATTATCTTCAGCTTTTATGCAATCTTCTAATTGATTCATAGCCAAATAATTTTCCATTGCAAAGCTCCATGTATGGTAATTCTCAGCACCTTTCAGTTTCTTTAACTCGATGTCGTTTTTAGGCATTTTTGATAGTTAAATCTACAATGATAACAACCAACAAACAAAATCTTTGAGAATTTGTTCAACCTACACACTACTACTTGGTACTCCCACTTCAGACAGGAAAAAATGTATTAATTCTATATTGTTGCCAAAATACAAAAACTATATCTCAACAGTATCCTCAAAAGATCTGAACGTCCTGCCTACATATTTCGCATCACAATTCCCACAGCTAAGCATGTAAACACCGCTCCTCTGCATTTTATCCCATTAATCTTTGTTATTTAGTACAAAGTTCTTTAAAGGGTGAAGAGTTTTAAAACTCAATTCCACGTGGTCTTTAAGTGCATTACCTATTTTATAGGAAGTAGGACCCAGTACATGAGGAATCATCTGTAGTATACTTTCTTCTGGAGACTTTTACATCTTAACTTCTCCAATCAACAAATTCTTGAAATCATACAGTTAGTAAGAATTTGCTTGGAATAAAGCTTGTTTCTTGCTTCTACTAGACGATATTCTTATGCATGAGTTCGAGTCTGAACATATCCCGTCCAACAATAGCTTTTCAAATTTCGACGACGTTTTAGTTGCTTGTCTGGTAATTTAAACGAATTATGTAACTTCTTGGATTACATCAACAGCATACATAGTAATATAAAGTTTATATTACAGGTTCAAAATACTGAAACGAGTTTAATTTTTTACTATTATTCCAACAATTTTGACCCATGTATGATAGATAATTACTAATTAAAATACAAAGCAGGATAATTGAAAAAAAGGTTCATATTACAGATCATTCCTGATATACTACGTCTTCCAACACGATCGCACAGACGTTTTGAGGTTAGAATCAAAGAACGCATACGTTGTCTCTAGCCTACTACTACCGGTTTCTCTCATTTCGTATCACATTTATTACAAAGAAATCACTCTTTTGATAAAAGACCTAACTTTAAAATTCTCCACTTCGCTAACAAGGGCTTACGTTTGAATAATTTGGAGAGCATGGAAATATTAAGGCTGGAGATATTTGACAGATTTAAACATGATTTAAATCGTTAAATACGCAGATCACTTTTGATTCTACCCCTAGCTTCCAGATATTATTCGATCATTGCAGTAGATTCCTAGCTATTTGATTCCACTTACCTTAATATTCCGAACTTTCTGTTTTAATTTCACCTAGCCTTTTGATATATAGAGGTCTCCCTGTTTACAATACTTATTCGAAAAACATTGTTGACTTGCCACCTCTTGGCATTTTAATTTGTTGTGTACGTCCCTTTTACAAGTTTAATTTGTGCTTTTAACGTTATTTTTTGCATCTGTTTTAATTCTGTATCTCTTTTCTGAAGTGATAAATGTGCGTTTTTTTCGGCTTTTATTTGAATTTTTGATTGTCGCTTTCACTTGGTGTTACAGTGTTGACCTGATGATGTGCAGACGTGCACGAAACCGGTAGTCATTGATTGATTAAATTGTCTTAGATACGGTGAGATTGGTCCCGTTTCCTTTCCTTTTTCCTGTATTTTAATATGAACTCACACCGAGTCAACAAAGTTTATTTATCGAATATTTTATATATAATTTGTGTGCACCCAAAGAAGAAAACAATTATATAGTTAAGTAGTAGTTAAGTTATATAGTATAATAGTTAAGTTTACAGAGTGTGTTTACAAATATTATGATCTTTGTAAACACACTCAATTTTATTCGTACAGACAAAGACAATAATGTAATGAACAAATCAGAAGAAATGAAGTATTTTAAAAATAAGACAGGATTTTGTCATGCTGTTTTTTATACTATTTTTATATTATTTTTATGCGTTTTGAATAACTGGATAAATTACTTATAATCAAAGAAAGTTATATCTGCGTAATGATAATAGGTCGTAGAGACAGCAATTCTTTAAAATTTAATGAAGTAGGTAACCATAAACTAATTTCAAATACTTCAGTTATATCAAACTTATTAATAATTTACAATTGCAATGTTGGAAAACACTCTGCTTTATAATATCGCAGCTGAGTTTTCAAAAAAAATCACGTGAGATTTATGAACGTCATCGACTTTGTCAATTTTGTATGTATCGATATCAATGGGCGCATTCAATTCACAGAGCGATCGCATGTAGCGTAAGTAGCGAGTTGTTCAACAGTTTCTGTGGAGAAAAGAATTGGATTGGTTCGTAACGAGAGGGATCAAAAACGTCACCCTTATTTGTGATGCTGATACACGTAGTGTAACCTATAAAAGTATTGAAACATATAGTAAAGTAAGCATTACTTGGAATTTCTTATTGTATATGAAAGTTACGAATTTGCAACGCATCGAGAATAACATCATTAACTAGAATTTTAATTATAATCAGAAATAATAGGCAGATGAAACGTGACCAGTGTTAACCACTAAAATTTTGCATATTGAAAATGAAATTCATACATACAACTTAATGGTTGATTTATTGACCTATAGAAGCAAATAACTATTGTTTTAAACAGTCATATTTTAAAAATTATGCCGCTTGATCTGTGTACCTGATTTGGTATTAAAATAAAAACCCACATTTAGAATGCGTATCTGAAATTGAAAATAAATTCAGTTATAAAGCCAAGGATATTTCAAAAAGAAAATTCGTTTTTTTTTTTTGTTACATATCATGCATCCAAATTTAAATATATTATTCCCAGTGGTATTGGCAGCTTCTCCAGCCAAGCACAGTTTATTGTTCAGGTAGAGACGTAGGTAACCGGTCACCTAAATGCATGCATATGCAGCCAGTTGAGCACTGGAGCTCGGTGTGTCCGGTCGAGAGGCCTACCTGCCCTGAACATGCTGCAACCACTCTCTGATTATTCTTGTCGACCACTGTACCTTGTCAACAGAACATTTATAAAATCTTTAGTACTAAAAATGTCTATCATATTCATATTAGAGAAATGCAAGTTAGACATTTGCCACAGTCGCTTTATATCCTGGTTACTTGGCAGTGAAAATAGCCACGTAATTTATATATATGCCCACCTTAGATGCTTATTTAAAAAATGAATTTGACGATGCCTTGGCATTTGTGAAGCGAAGTAAGGAATAATAACAACTACCATATTTTTCACCAAAAAATTGCCATACGAACATGTAACTCTTGCGTTGTAACTTAGTAAGCTTGGAAAGTAATCATAATTTTTGTTTATTTGCTAAAACTAAATTTAGCAAGCGCTCCAAGATGAAAAAAAAATAGAACGGCTTGCACTGCACTTACCTGGTATACAGTTAATTACAGTGTTGTAAAATTACTGCTTCAATGAAATAGATACATGTTATTTTTTAGGGTTTGTTCCTTACTGTTGAAGAAACCAGTAACGTATTACTAACTAATAGTGCTTGGAGTAACCTATTTGGCGGTGATGGTTTATTCTTAAATATCTCTGCTAAAAAGTTGTTTTTCGAAGGGTATGATTTTTGCATAAACGATGATCAAAATTTCATAGGAAAATTATTTTGCCAAAGAATCAAAAGTTTGGTCAATGGATCAAAAACAATGACGTTTGATGATGAAAAAATTCAGTTCTCATTTTTTGCACAGGTGGGTATACATAAATTTTTCATAGTAACTAAATTTGTTTAGATCGCTTGCTATATGAACATACGATTAAGTTTCATTAAGAACGAATATATGAGATATTTACCATTCAAAACACCGTAAAGCGATTCATCGGACAGTCCAACTGTCAGTGTCAGGAAAGGTATATATTGAAGAAAACAAACATTTAGCAATTTAGCGATGCCAGTGAGATCAACGTAAGCTTTTGTACTACTTGCATTTAAAACATGCAGACGTTTTTGTGAAAAACTGGCATTTTCTATGCAGGGTGCAGACATCAGTTTTTTCCAGAAATTTAGAAAACTCAAAAATAGGATTCAAAAGTGCGCTGACTCCTACTTTTAGTATGATTAAAACACATCAAAACATACATAAAATACGAAAATGTTTTCTTCGATGGCTCGCTGTAAAAATAATGATCCAAAATTTAATCTAAAAGAAAATCAGTAGTCTATTTGTTTGGTGCATTTATGAATGATAAATGTTTACATTCTTTCCATCATAACAACGTTTACGCATAAATCGGTTACATTTTCTCTTTGCATTACGCAGATATATATATCCAGGTTGGCCTCAAATATTGCCATATTTTGATACCTCAATTTATTTTAGAAAAACAAAAGCAATGATGGGGTATATCGAATATCTGGGGGAAATCATGATGTTAACACTCTCGGCGCAATACTCTCGTGGGAGGAACAACAATATTTGAATATTTGGAATAATGAAACTTCAACGTGTAATCGTATTCGCGGCAGGGACACATCCATATATCCTCCTTTCAATAATAAAAGTAGTGCTTTTGATGTATTTGATACCAACATATGCAGAATAGTAAATCTAAAGACAACAAAAACAACACAATATGAAGATGTAGAGGGAATCCACGTTCTCATGGGAATTGACCAAATGAAAAACCATGATGAAGCAGATTGTTATTGCACCAAACAAACACGAGACCTCAATGGTGAATTTGAATGTCAACCTTTGGGTTTTACCGATCTAAATTCTTGTTTAAGTAAGTAACTAAAGCTATGCACATACATATTACAAATGTATATTTGATAGAACGCGTTTTTACACAAAATTTTAAATAAGTATGAATCTATTTCTTTTAAAGAATTGGTTGCACTGTATTTTTTAATTATGTAGAGGGACCAGTATTGGCATCATATCCGCATATGCTTTGGGCAGATGAAGCTTATACCAGTACGGTGGACGGTTTGAATCCGAATCCAGAAAAACATGAGACGTTCGTTGTTATTGAGCCTGTAAGCTTTTTCTCCCTTTTTTTATTCCTAATGTTGACTAAAATGAATTATTGTTGTGTATTTTAGAATACGGGTACTCCTTTGGAAGGTGCTAAAAGGGTGCAATTTAACATGATTATTCGACCAATCGAAAAGCTTGAAGTTACACAAAACTTATCAAACGCTGTTTTTCCACTGATATGGGTAGAAGAGGTATGGTCTCTTTCATTCTTATTGTATTCCAACATTTGAATTTATCCATTGCGAATGTAATACCTGCTTTAGATATATTAGTGATTTTTTAAGCATGTAGTGGAAATAAGCTTGAGTTAATTATTAAGTACGTCCCAAAATCCATTGCAACATATATTATAACGATCTGACGTTCCTGATTTTTATTCTCTTTCCTTCTAAACATAGTTCTCCATCTCTTGCATATTGTAATGTAGGATAGCTACATTTTTATCGCTTTTTGTAAACATGCGTGGAATCTACTACTTAAATATATTAATGCCACATATACTACAAATAAAATGAACAGTAAATAAAACTGCCGAAACGGTAGAAACATTTTAGCTTGAACAATCTTGGTAACCTTATCGAATTTTGTGTATTAATAATCCATTTTGTTGAAGAATATAACTAAACTAAAGAGCATGTTTTTAAAAATTCTTATGTAATTACACTGCATTTATGTACAAACCATCTTCAGAACAGTGTTTTAAAGGATTATATTATATTTCAATTTCTCGTTGTCTCGTCAAATTATTATCAAAAATTATCTGAATCGTTGGGATATTGCCTTGAAGTCATTTATTTCATGATGAAGTCTTCTTGGATCATATTTTTCTTCGGTGTAGATTGCCTGTCTTCTTTGAAAAGTCGCTTTACTAAATATTCAATGTGTTCTTTTACAGATCGCAAAATTAATTGTTTATTGCTAATTTTAATAAATATTTTGTGAATAATACTGCACCTTCGGCAGACTTCAAATAGATTTTCTTTTAAAACTAATTGCAGCAGATCTCAATCATTCTCTGAACTAATTTTCATTATAAAGAGATGCATTGCGTTCCATTTTTTAATTGAAAACAAATAAGACCTAGATAAAATACTAAGGAAACGCAAAAAACCCTGACTTTGTTTGGTTAAGTTTAAAGCTGAAATGAAATGCTTACAAATAAAGTTATCAAAAATATACTTACCCACGAATGACCTTGATTTGAAATTTGCTTATATACATAGATCTAATGATCTGAAGTTGGCATATTTGATGGTATTACTAACGTGCCTTCAAATAAATTTTACTCCAAAGTAGCCTTTGAAATTATTGTGATGTCTTAGCTTGTTACTGAAACTCTTAATACGAATTTTCTTTGATATAAGCTGCTTGAATGATATGACAAACACTCTGTCAAATTGATAGCTAACGCAACTGAAAATAGTACTAGCTACGACAAAAGTTTTTATTGGAATGGACTACTACAGGTAAAATTTATTTGAAGGCTTTTTATAATTGTTCACATCATTTTACGATATTTGACATACAATAAATGTATAGCGCTGCGATATTTTGTGCGCGTGCGCATTAATCTCAAATTAGCATTAATTTTAAAGTTAACGTGAGTCGTAATTACTAGATTTTATTGTTAATCAAACGTAATTTTATCAATTGTTCTATTTCATGAATAACACAATTTATATGTGTTACGATCAGAGAAGGTAAAATGAATGGCACACCATGAGAATGTAGATAAATATAATAAAATAAATTGTAAATTATAATTTCGTTATTTCTTTATATTTGCATTTACTCCAACTATTTTTTCTGCTTAAAGTTGTTATTCGCCCTACTTTCTTTTCTTGAATTAATTTTAATTTACTTTTAGGCGCTTAGGTTACCACAAGATCAACTTGAAAAATTGGACAATGAGTACTTTAGTAAACTAAGAATGCTGAATAGCGTTTCCTATGGGCTGGTTGGCATTGGTGGTGTGTCGACACTTGGCTGCCTAATATACTTTACAGTGAAATGGCTCTGTAAATGATGTAAATTAATAAGTTGGAAATAATTCAAATAAAAATACCTGCTTGTTTCGATAACAATAATTGTGACACCTGCTTTGAATATTCTCCTCAGTATATTGGTATTAGGTATTCTCCTTAGTATATTATTTATACCCTTATTTTTTTAATTCCTATGTTTGAAACTCTAGTATCTATGAAACGTGAACTTTTTTTAATGCAACAAAAATTGAGTCGTGCAAATAGTTGCTAACGATAAAGACAAATGGGTTTTCTTTCTTATTGTTTTGAAATATTCAACATTCACAAATCAATAATAGTGTTTGCTTTCACGTTGATCAATTGTAGTCATTTAACATAACTGATAACATGATTCCAATGTTGTTTTGTTAAAAATAAATGAGTTCACATTACTTATAAATACAGAAGTTACAAACAAATTTGTCTTAGTATGAGAAAATCTGAATTCTCATTCGGATTACACTTTTATTTTTTTCGCCTTCCGCCGTACATAGATGTGAGTGAACATCATTCACAATTTGAATAAAATCCACAAACGACATCAAATCATTTTGTAATTTTTCAAGTAGTCGCTAGTCCATAGTAGTTCTTGGGAATACTTTCTAAATCACATTTTACTTGACTATTTTGAAACATTTTCTGGCCTTTCTTGATAGCTTTAGCGTGTCACGGATCGAATGGTAAAACTACCTTCTTTACATCATCAAAATGTTCGCAGTAGTAAAACGCAGCCTTTAAGCATATTCCCCAACGCGTAGTAATCGGCTGTGGTGGTTCAGGTACTTTAGGGCACGGTTCGTGAAATTTTTGTATACGTTTTTGGAGACTTTAGGAAAACTGCCTTCGTATGAGCTATTAAAGCATTTGGTCGTGGATAACATTTATGGATCAATTGCGCCACAAGGTATAAAGCATGGATTTGACATGTTACATGTAACAGATTGCCACTCCCTTCTTTAAGAGATCGGCCTAAGGAAAGTACGTTAGCGGGATCGTCACTCACAAACATTATTAGTTGGGTTGTTGAAACTTGAAATTTGTTCAATGCCCTCAACACTACTTAAAATTTCATCGCTGGTACATTTTCCAACTCTTTTGGAAGCAAGTAGGATAGGGGATGACAGTTCAAACTCCTCCATTGTACGTACCATCACATTCACCACAGAATGTTTTTGCCCCTCGGTTATTTCGTCCACACATAACCACAACTTTTTATCTTTCAATACTGCCTCGGTTCTTCTTTCAACATAGTCGCAAACAGATGCCATAGAGTTTCTTAATGATGTCCGACTTGGTAATGTATAATCCGATAGTTGCTCCAGAAGGAGACAAATACTTGTTGGTCTAGTAAAGTGAACGTTACATTACAGAACAAACACCTATTGTATATCAAATATTAATTGTTCGCTGTATCGTTTGCCACGTATTGTAGAACAGTGTTTTATACATTTTAGGTGGCGTTCACACTTCCACCTGCTGGTACATGTCAAATAGTTGTCGCGCTTTACACATTTATTTCTATCGCCTTTATATTCTAAATCCGGCATACTCGTTATTACGTTTTCTAGTTTATTTGAAATACCCCGTTTCCGAAACTCTACCTAAATTCGGGATTTTTTAAGTATGTGTCAGAAGCACTCACAACAACCAGTGGAATAATACTGAACAAGCGTGCTTTGATACGGGTACACGACTCTTCGTGCCGCGCCCTTCACCTCTCCTTGTTGTTCTCCGCACGGCACTAAAACTTGTCTGTCTTTTCCGGGACTAGTTATTATTACGTCTGCGCCTGTGGAGCGTCTTAAGATAATAATCGTTCTCAGTATTCGCCATGGAGTGAGGAAAACCACAGAAAAATCTCAACTATGAGAAATAATCCCAGCGTTCGAACCCGGAATCCCCGAACTGATAGCCAAACGGCTTAGGAACTGAGCCACCACCCCGATATACTTACCTAACAAACGCTAAATTCCTAATGTGTTCGATTAAACATTCAAATCATGGCGGACGTTGCCACTGTCATTTTCTTAGGCCTTCTTCGCAGTGGGGAACAAATATTTTTACATGACGTTAATGACGGTTTTACATGTAATGATAATTTTTGTATAGTAGCGTTTGCATATTGGCTTTGAGACAATTAAACGTATCTGTAGGAGCACTGTTATTATAAACCTGTCTTAATCTGGCCAAATCTGTTTTATTTTTTTTATACTACCTCTAAATTTTACTTTAACATAGACATCTTTCTTAGTAGTATACTGTTAATGTGGTAAAAAGTACATCTCAAGCATAACTTCTCAATAAAAGGGGTCAAATATAGTCTTGCGCTCCCTGTCTATTCGAACATTGATAAAAGCTTTATTTTTAGTGGATAGATTATGTAGATATTTTACACCAGTGTCTAACCAAAATTTTTTGGATTCAGATGCAGTATTATGGAACACACACAGAAAACAATATGATAAATTCTAAACTTCACATCTATATATCCATTTTCTTATAAATTTCTATGGCTACACGTTATGTGGATGTTTTATTTTCCGGTATTCTTTCTGTTTTTGTTCCGGGAAAGAAATTGCGACATGTGCTTAAATTGTAGATTCCTAAATTATAGCAATGGTGCAGTATGTACACATATATTGCGCACTGCTATCTACCACTCATAAGATTTTATATACAGACATCATTTAATAGTAATTAGAATTAAAATATCAGTTTTGAGTAAGTGTAATACTTCGAAAAGTATATGTTGGACTTTGTATGTACTTACTTTTTGTAGTTTACATGAGGATTATACAGCTACCGGCAGCTGTCATCTCTATCCGAGGAATGATAATATTTGATAACACTTAATCCGCTGTTTCTGGAACAAAATTACCTGACATTCTACAGTAGGAATTCTATAGTAATTTTTACGCAATAAAGCGAACCTCTTACATAAACTAATATCTCTAATTTTTCCAGAGTGTGTAATACTTTTGTTTTATTAATTGGTATTAATAACCATCAATCAATATACTCTCATTTTGTTCAACTTACCACTGTTTTTTTCCGGAGTGTCTAATACTTATGAATATAGCAGCATGTAGCTTTGTATTAATGTATCTAAATGTATGAGATCTTTTCGCATCAACACTATTAGTACAATGTTACTAATTGCTATTATTATTCATTAGATAGAGCACTGATCACATGTAAAAAATAAAATTTAGTTCTCGTCATACTAATGTGTATTACATAACAATTTCACAGGTATAAGTTATAAGAAAAAAATCTAATAACTATATATACGTACATACTAATTCATACTAGTCTTCTTAGAGTGGCATTTAAAGCCTAATGTTGATAGTATATACTCAATGAGACTTATTTTCAAAATCCATGCAAAAACAAAAACAATGTATTCCCGTGTTAAATTTTATGATGCCAATAAAGCTACAATGCGTTAACAGTAGAAATAACTGTCAAGAAGAAAAGAATTGGACATTGAAACGCGTTCCAAAATATGCGTTTTACACATTTAACAAATGTTTCAAACAGAGAAATTGCTCGACAATTACATATTTCTGAGTGTTGCGTGCGTAGGACATTTACAAGAAAGAAAGAGACTGGTAGGTTTCAGAGCAGAGTGAAGTGGAAGGCCCAGATCAATGACGGGGTAAGACGACCAATACATCCGTATTTCCTTACCGCAGCAATGGCTGCCTTACCGCACCGCAAATTACGGCAGAGTACAATTTACAACGTCTTCAGCCAGTGTGTCGACAGAACGGAGTAGCAGTAAGGAAACCATGATTAAGTCCTATATATAAACGGAAGAGACTAAATTCAACAAAAAGCTCATGCAAACTAGAGTATAAATGATGTATTACACTGATTAAAGTTAATTAGCGTTAATTAACTTTAATCAGTGTAAGACATCTACAAATAGATGTAAAATATAATAAATAAATAAAATAAAATATATGCACTCTGCATATAATCCGGTCTCTAGTGATTACTATATATGTTATGTTTCTATGTATCCATCTAAAATATTTTACCCTTTGTTAATGTTCTTTTTACATATATTATTGTGGATTTGTTACGATGTGTGTAGCCATACGATAAATAATAATAAAGTGTTGGTATTAGATTTTTATTTGCTGTAAATATCATTGTGTATAACAGAAATACAACTGCAGACTATGTCACTCGGACTTCGAAGTATTAGCTGTTATACAGCATGACAACCTTCTCTTTTGTTACCTTATATATGTTCGCGTGTAATTATCTTCTTTGGAACAAGGATTGTTGCCAGTTATTTGTCCCGTTTTGTTTCTAGGGTAATAGATTTGTTTTGTTTATCGTTTTTGCTTTTTGTCAAATTTTAGAGTATGCATAACCTATAAATACATTTTCTTTTATATGATAAACAGAATAAAATTATGTTTCAGATTATGTATCAATAAAAATAGATCAATAAAAACTTTTGTGTATGTATTTTCGTTGTTTCTCTTTGTTTTTTATGGATTTTCTTCGTAATTTATACAAAATCATCGTATCAATAACCTATATGCATAGTGAAACTATCTGATAAAATTTGCCAAAATGATATAATAATCATACGGAGTACCAACTTATTATTTGTAATAACCTTTGCATTAGAAATTTGGCAAAGTGTAGTGGTATCACTCATAAGGCTGGGTAACACAATCTATAAGTGTATAGAAAAAACGTTTGCAACTGTGCCGAAGAAGTACAAATGAACCAGTCCAATGTTGCTTACGCAACATCCGAAATTTCATAGGAATACCCGTAAAAATTGACAAAAATAATGTCTACAACAAAAAAGACCAATTTAAACAAGAATCGAAAATAGACTATACTAAAATTATGTATGTGAAGTTAATCCGTTTGTGATTTAAGCGGATCACAATAAAATAATAAATAACATATACGATTCTTAAGCTGTGGTGCATCATTTTCTATATTTTCGGGGTTTATAATACAGAAACTACTGAAAACACCTAAACGACGTTACTCTATTCAATATTGTATTAATATAAATATGGTGATAGATGAGTGATAGATCTGGCGAACGATTTGATATTAACAGAACTTTCAGGACACTAACGGTGTCATTTATACTTTGTCTAAACCACTATTCTTTACACGTATAGAAACATATTTATATTGTATTTGTTCTGACGAATATATATGGAAATACCGATCTAATGACAATATAAGCACTACATCTGTGCCTGCCTTTGATTGCCAAAAAGTATATAAGTATATGACATGTATCGATCTTTTACGATAATTACTGCTTTTTATAGGTATTTGTTATATGAACAACGTAAATTGTAAAACACAATTTTAAAAGCTTAACGAAAAATCGCTTTGGAAATCTTACTAGAAAATATTCTTAATAGTAACCATCACTGCTGCTGCACATGCTCCATTTTTTATGAGAAAAAAATCAGCATGTCCTTCGGTGTTTATTTCGGTTCATATCATGTACTCCATTTTTTTTTCAGCAGTAAATTATCATCAATTGTGTCAAAAACCGTTGCAAGATCGATATACACGGCGTCCACTCGCGTACTGCAATCCATTGCATTCCGCAAAAATTGGTTAAATAACCCAAAAACCAGTAGTAACCGAACGCTAAGGAATGAACTATGCTGTTTATCAATAATAAACTATTTAATGTGCAACAGCGGGTGATCAAAT
Organism: Trypoxylus dichotomus; assembly: GCA_023509865.1. Lineage (NCBI taxonomy): Eukaryota > Metazoa > Arthropoda > Insecta > Coleoptera > Scarabaeidae > Trypoxylus > Trypoxylus dichotomus. The sequence continues at coordinate 54,017,776 of CM042074.1, read as the reverse complement.
ATCATCGATTCAAATAGACTACTAAATTTAGATAATACGCTAAAATTTTTGATAAACTTATTATCGCATATTATAATTTAAAATAGGTGCTATTTGAGTCACCTTCCACATATCTGGTATAAGATTCCATGATTAAGTAATTTATTAAAAATTATTATCAAATGCAATACAAGAGGAATTTCACATTTTCTATAAATAAAATAAAGTTTTGTTTGCTATTTCCATTACAGGTGCGTTATATTATCAAATATTTCAGCTGCTGTTTTAAACAACAAATATTAAACTTTTGTACGGCGTCTACCTGTATATTTCAAACATGTGCTGGGTAGCTTGAGTCAGAAGAAAATTTATTATATTACCGCCAATATATAGATATCAATGACAATGGAAAATATTGACTCTGCGTCATCGGGATTTAAAGGATAATGTCCTGGATTTTGCCCCGGTTTAGTTCACAGGCTTAGCTAATCGCAGAAAATGATAACTCATTTAAATTCATTAGACTACTGCAACACATGTAGTGAAAATGTGTAAGTGCATTGTTGTTTCTATATTATTTGCCTTGTTAGGCATTGCGGTATTGGTTATAGGCCTCGTACTAGGTTTCGCTGTTTTTGATATCGTAATTGACGATGAAATTAGAGAGGTAAATATACAAATGTGGGCGTTTAATATTGTCAATGCTTCTATTTTTTTTTTGTTGAGAATTTTCAATAAAATTCACTTCATTGCAAAAACTATAGAGTGAACGTGAAAATATATATTTCAATTGTGATGCTGTATCCCATTTCACTTACTATCATTTCTAACAATTAGCTTGACAAATTTTAATCTCTTACCTCTATGAGTTGTCACAAACAAGTGTCTAACTCTATTCGTTGTGAATGAAAGGGATGAATAAGTGTGAACAATTACTTATTGTTTATTTTATTATTCGAAACGGACGAGAAAATTACGAATTTGAGGGCAATCTCTGAAAATAATGCATAACATAAAATGTAATAAATGACTGTCTAAGGTATTTGCCTTTGATATCAAAATGCTTTTGCATACGCTCGGGGAATTAGAGATGTACTTTTTTTACGTTACAACCGATACTTAGGCAGGTAGTTTTCGGAATATTTCAGATGAAAATAAGAAGTGAGTGCTAAATTAATCGACAGTTTAGCGTACTGAATAGGAATTGGTGTTGTAACGTCGTAAAATAACTCGCCGATTTCGATTTCTCCTCTTATTTCGCCAACTACCTTTTGCTAATATACCAAGCAGTGTTCACGGTTTTTCGACTTCCTCATATTACAGAAGCTACGTGTCCAGTAAAACCGAAGAAATTTCGCAGCACTTTTTTTGATTTTGGCTCAGTGAAACACGTAAACAGTGAATTGCTACTTAATTTTAAGCTCCTACAAATAAACTCAAGTTTCGTCACCGATATAATGACCTTGATTGAATTTCGTAAGCATTTCTTTGCACCATTTAACATGACTCTTTTGTTAAATTTGTAAAATTGTGTGGACTCCAACCACTGCAAAACGTTTCTACGTCTAAATGTTCATGTTAACATTGCTTTGATGCCAATACCCAAGGATACCTAAGTTTTACCGAATATGGCATGCCTATCTCGTTTATTCATTGCACCCACGGCATCAACGTAGGAATGCTGCCAGGTCTAAAATATCATTCTCCCCAATCTACAACTAAATTCCCGCAACCTTTCCGCTACAGAAACAACTAACTATGTGTTTCATTGTTTAAGACTTCCTTTCTGCATTTAAAACATAAGCAGTAGATAACTATCTCTCTCTCTCGATATATATATAAAAATGGAATATTATTCCACAAATATAAATATACACTACCGGCCATATTAATTCGGACACATAGTAAAATGAAAACTCTACTAAAAGATAATATAATAGCTTTTATATATAGATACCATTTATATTTGGTCCTCTATGAACTTTATTGTTTATTAATTGTACAGGCAAACTTCGAAGAATATCGATTAGAGAATGATTAAAAACTTATTATATTTTATGGCCCAATATAGTAATTTTCAGAATAATTCTCATCACCACAAATAGGACTATTTTTGGGACAATATTGCAGGTAATAAATTTTTAATACTCTGGGGTGGGAGCGGGCCATCCGAAAGTGTATTGCGTATTGATAAATGCTTTAGTTTCTAAATAAACCTTTTGTGCGTACATTAGTGTTAAGAATGTATCTTTCTGTGTGAACCTGATTAAAGTTATTATAATGCCGAGATGGACACAGACAAGCTTAGAAAGGCACTCTGTAATTGTTGCTTTTCATCAAGAGGTTATCTAGTGCGTCAAATTAGCGAAAAAAATACGTTAATAAATCGACTATTAGTGATATCATTCCAAGATATCAACATACGGGTAGTTTAAGAATCGGGCACGTTCAGGTCGTAGGAAAATAACAACTCACGCCGACGAAGAGCGTTTAAAATTGCTAGGCAAGCGAAATAGGAGCCTGACAGCACCAGAAATCGCCGCCGAAATGAATCGCGGCCGTGCAAGAAAAATTTCTCTTACTACAGTGAAAAGAAGATTAAAAGCTGCAAATCTTCACTTGCGCATTGCAACAGAAGAAACCCTACTTCAACGGGGAAACAAGAGAACGGCTACAGTGGGGAGAAACACAAAGAAATTGGACAGTGGATGATTGGAAACGGGTGCTATGGATTGATGAGTCATACTTTGAGGTGTTAGGACAATCAAGACGCGTTTTTGTAAGAAGAGAAAAAGGCCAAAAAATGTTGCGGGATTGTGTAGTGCCAGCTGTCAAGCAAGGAACAAGTTCTGTGGTTTGTTTGGGGTTGTTTTTCCTACGCCGGCACAGGACACTTGAAGCGAATCGAAGCTATTTTGCGAAAAGAGGGTTATTTAGAAATACTGCAAGAAAATAGACTACCATCGGCGCAACGTCTAATCGGCAAAAATTTTGTATTCGTGTAGAACAGCAACTCCAAACACTCGGCAGTGATATGTAAAAAAATCTTAAATCGAGAACAAGATAATGGCACTTTATAAATAACGATATGGCCACCGCAAAGCCCCGATCTAAGCCCCATCGAGCGAAATGTGTAGCTTTCCATAGCTTCTATATTTTTCCAAAAATCTAGAAAATCAGATTCTTTCCAAGTTGCGCAATATGCGTCATTTCATGTTTAAATTCTGGTATCCCAGAAGCCCTATATTAAATAATTTTTCAAAATAAATTGCGACTGGTGACAGACTGTTTATATTCTTAGTATTGAAAATCATTTTTTAAAACTTGTACTTTTCTTTTAAATACATGTTCTTCAATGCTAAAAATAAATTTTGTGCTGCTGTCTCAGGTATTGATAAAAGACATAAAAATGCATCTCTTACACTAAATCTCTGCACCATCCTTACTACAACAGCTAAATGTTTAATTGAGAAGCTCCGTTGACTCGTCAATTATAATGGAAAGGCAGAACATTTCTTACTATTGCTTTACATTTTTGTTTAATAACTATGAATTTGGGCAAATTAATTCAATTAATTACTCTAAAAGATGTGACACATGAATTTTATGCTGTTTTATGTTTTTTAATCCCCGATATTTCAGCAACGTAATCACTACAGCGTATGTACTTTACAATAAAAGTATATAATACCTTTTCTATTTAGGACACCCAGGATTTACAATCTTTATGAACTTCCTATTTAAGATAGTATCTATGAATATTTTTTAGCCTTCTTGATTTTGCTTAATTTTCCTTTCTTCCTTTTGTTAGAAAGTATCGTTCACTCATTTACTGTGTTGATTGAAACGAAGAGTGCAATGAAAATATAGTTTAATATATAAATGTTAACAGTCTTACAAGCAATACAAAAGTATATTATATGACAAGATATATAACCAACATAAAGTGAATAATATGCATTACCAACATAACATAAATATCACTATCGCGATGTTTCCTCTTACTGCTATCTATAACACCCCCCTTCAAAATAAGACTCCTAGCTGAGCTCTTAATTTGCAAAATCTCACTGCTGCCAAAGGTTTCGTTAAGATGTCAACAATTTGTTCTTCTGTGGGTACATACCTTATTTCACAATGTTGTTCTTCAATCTTTCCTTTTATAAAGTGTACTTTAACTTCAGTATGTTTCAGCCCAATTTCTCGCTTGGACTGTAAGGAGTTTGATGCACGCTTGGTTATCTTCGTATAATGTGATTTTTATCTCTTCATCAGACATTTCCTCTAGGAAGGATTTAATCCATATACATTCTGTTAGAGCAGATGTTAGAGAAATATATTCTGCTTCTGTAGACGACAATGCAACACAGGATTGTTTTCGAGATGACCATGAAATTATAGAATCTCTATATTTTATTAAGTATCCTGATGTAGACTTTCTTGAATTGATATCATTTGCCCAGTCTGCATTTGCATATGCTATTAGATTCTTGTCATTGTTCGGTTGTTAAATCATTCGAAGTTCTTTAGTGTGCTTTAAATACTTTAATATCCGCTTCGCATAATTCCAATGTTCTTCACTAGGATTAGATTGGAATCTATTAAAGTAGTTAACTGCGAAAGCTATATCAGGTCTCGTGGAGTTTGCTATATAAGTTAACAACCAATTAATTGTCGGTAATCATTTTTCGTTTCCTTTTCTGTACCACTTCCTAGTTTCAAGTTAGTTTCCATCGGTGTTTTCTTTTCTTTAGCATTGGTCATATTAAATCTTTTTATGAGTTGTTCTGTATATTTTGTTTGGCTTAAATATAATGTTTTCTTTTCTGGTTCAATATCTCTCTTGATGCCCAAAAACAACTTCAATTGTCCTAAAATTTGAATTTGAAAATTTTCTGTTAACTTAGTTTAAATCCTTTCTAACTCTTTATCACCGTTGGCGGTTAGTATTATATCATCTACATAAATTAGTATGTAACTTTCTATGTTTACTCCAATTCTCTTATATAGGCAATTATCTGTTTTTATCTGTTTTTATCTGTTTATATCCCAGTTTTGTTATATAATTGTTGAAACAATTATTCCATTCCTTTGAGGATTGTTTTAGACCATATATTATTAATTCCCATATCATAGTCGTCATGCCATGACGGTGGTTTCCTTGTACGTTTTTCCGTGATTGTTCCGTCGCACTTGCTGTCCTCATTGTCCTTTCTTTCCTCTGCCTCTTCTCGGATAGATTTATTTTTATTCTCTTCTTTCTTTATATTTTCTTGAAATGCTTCCTCATTTATATCTCGATCCTCTTCATATGTATTTTCTCGAATGACAAATTTATCTTCTAAAAATTTGATGTCTCTTCCAATCACAACCTTACCATGATCTTGATCCCATAACTTGTGTCCGTTGTTCGTGTACCCTATCATAACGAGCCTTTTACATTTTGGATCAAATTTCGTGCGCAAATCTTTTGGTGTGTGTAGGTACGCTGTACAACCAAAAACTCCAAATTTTGATATATTTGGCTTCTCTCTATACCATAGTTCTGCTGGCGTTGTGTTTCCTAAAGCTGAAGTAGGTAATCTATTCAGTAAATACACAGCTGCTAGAATTGCTTCATTCCATAAATTCTTCGGTAAATTTGTTCCTAACATCATTGTTCTGGCATTGTCTAATAAGGTCCGATTCATTCTTTCGCTTACGCCGTTTTGTTCAGGCGTGTAAGGGACAGTCAGCTCAAGAGGAATTCCTTTTTCTTCACAAAAGTGTTTAAAATTATTAGACAAATATTCCTTTCCATTGTCACATCGTAATCTGAATATTCTTCTTCCAAAATGGTTGGCAGCTGTCGCTTCATATGCTTTAAATTTTTCAAATACTTCTGATTTACATTGCAGGATAAAGGTTTGATTAAAGTGAGTGTAGTAATCTGTAAACGTAACAAAATACATTCTCCCATTCCATGATACTGGAGTAATTGGAGCACAAACATCAGAATGCACCAGCTCTAAAGGTCTTTTAACTCTTTTCCATGTGTCTTTATGAGGTAATTTTGTCATTTTCCCAAGAATACACTTTCATATTTACTATTTAGTATATTCATACCTGTTACCATTTCTTCTCGTACTAATTTCCTTAAGAATTCATTACCAATATGTCCATATCGACGATGCCATAAGTTACTGTTTTCATCACTAACAGTTATATTACTTGCTTCTAACATGTCTTTATGCAGTAAAATGTCTAATTCATATAATTTGTCAATTCTTCTTGCAATTGCAACTAGTCGAGCAGTTTGTGAAAAATCTCCAACCTTAGCAGTACTGAGTAGTGGCAAGACTAATCATCAACGTTCTTCACGAAATTTGTTCGCTAGAATGATGCTTTCACTTTGGAATTCGACAAAGCAATCGTAAATGCTGTTCTTAGGTGGTATTTCATACTCAAATGGCAAACAAAGTTTAAAATTCACAGGTATAGCAGTAAACTCCACTCACACAAATTAATTAATTATGCGGAACGCAGCGTTTCGAGAGCACGTGGGCTCCCATTGTCAACCGTGGAGTTTACTGCTATACCTGTGAATTGTACATCCACACAGTCCTTGTAATCGTCATTTAAAGTTTAAAATTTTCACATTTATTAAACCACATCTAGTTCAAAACTGAACCGTCTATTTAAACTATGAGCACGAGGATGACATTTTAAGAATATCGGCATCACTAACTACTACCTTCCAGAAATATTCTCAACTCTATCCTTCCCTTATAAACGACCATATTATCTCTAGATATAGCGGTTGTGAAGTATATAAGTGAAATATATTCGTTTGATGAGCACCAGTAGAAACTTCTATGTAAAAAATATGTGAAAAGGCAGTTATTAATCATGTATTTACTTGCGTGGCTAAAGCCTTAAATTGATTTGAGAATTTTAAAAATCGAATCCATGCAATACCTTCTGCGTATTAGAAAAATAGAGTATTTTTAAATATAGAATTAAAATAAAATGCGATGTTTGATCTAGTATGTATGTATGAACAACAAAAATAAAGTTTTGATCCAAGAGAAAAATATACCACCAATGAATACTATTTTACAGCAATTTATCTTTAGATCTAATGTAACTTTAGCTAGAATTCCGGAATAACTCAATTTATGCATATAAAATTTGGTATGTACGAGTTTAGTATAAAAGATTAGATAAGGCTCATGAACAGTCATCAGCTATTCTCTTAATCAAACTGTATGCAATGAGTCCTCTTTGGGATTATAAATTTCTATAAATAATGTATACGCATATTTCACAATAATCGTGTTAATTCCCGACAGATTTATTTCCTCGGCCTTGAAAGCTTAGACGTACTACTTTGGTTTCGTTAATCCTTATGCGTAAAGACAGAAAGTGTATTCTGTTAAATTCTTATCTAACCTTCATTAAATTGGTGTAATAAATAATATATGGATTTAAATCATAGATTTCCTTTATAAAAAAGCTAGGATGCAGCAAAATAAACAGTACTTAAATTATGAAACGTATATTATTTATTATTCATGTATTTACTTTACATTTTATAGCGATACTTTAACATATAGCATTGCAAACATTATTCACGACGACGTCCCCGATAGAACAGATGCTCAAGATGCCCTCCGTTCAGCAACCGTCCAAGAAGTATTCGTAGCGTTCACGAAGGTTCACAAACATGTCTGTGAACACAGGTTTTTGCATGGTACGAAAAAATATTGAATTTTAATCCGCAATTCCGGAATGTCAGACGGTGGATCGGTATGGAAAACAGCCTCGTTCAGCATTTCCCATATGTACGCATCAGGTGATGTTACGTTTAGTGAGTGCGAAAGGTATGACAAATCAGTGCCACGCGAAATAAGGCAATCCCCAAAATGATTGCGCAGTATTCGAAGAGACTTCCTAGCCGTATGACACGTTGTCCCGTCCTGCTGAAATCATTGATTACGTGGGAGGTTCCTGGCACGACAAACACGTTGAAGATCATGCAGAATTGATGTAATAACCTGTTCTCTGTAGCTTTCCTGATTCACGGTTAACGGCGTTCCATCGTCTGGTTCAATAAAATACGGGCCCGATATGCCATGTGCGGATACATCACAGCAAATAGTAACACGGTCACTATGGAGGGGTTGCTCGACAATTATGTCGGAATGATCGAATCCAAGAAACCGTGCGCAGTATTCGGCTCTTGCACGCTTATCAGCTGCAGTCAGACGCTGTCCAGTCTGTATTTTGTATGCAAACCCACCAATATTCTTGAATATTCGACGGAGCGATCCATCACTGATATTCAATTTTAATGATGATCTTCGGAGGCTTCGTTTCGGTAATTACAGCACCTGATTCAAAACACGCCCGTGATTTGTATTGGTTGTAATTGTCACTGAGCGACCCGTATGACCTTTGCGTTAGGAAAGCACACTTCCCATACGACGAAAGTTGTCAACTGCTAACATAATGGCGTTGCTCGGAGCCTATTTCATAAACTTAGGCGTACATGCGTCCGCAACTTCTTTTAAGTTTGGACCGTTTTCGCGCCCTTTTCCGTATGACCGAAAATAGTACTCCGCGATAAAAGCTTTTTTCTGCAACAGTGAGAACCATCCTCAAGCAACTAACATTAAAAAGACATTCACATACGTTGTAACCAAATTCGGAAACCACTCGGTACGTTTCAGAACGTGGCACATACACATTTGACATATGCGTATTTCAGTACTGTTTATTTTGCCTTATACCGTAGTACATCATGGCATACAGAATGTTTCAAAACCGACCATAAACACTATCTCGTAATCCTTAAAGTCACTAGGATTTATTATATTTGTAATGTGCACTTTTCGTTATTACATTTTATAATGACGCTTTATGTTAATGCACGTTCTGTATCAGAATATGCCTCGTTGGTCAGTTACTTTTTTTACGTAAACCAGATCAAAAAAGTCCAAACTTGTCTGAAATTTGCAACAGCGCACGGTGAGGCAACGGCAGAAATAATTGCGGCCGGCAAAACCATCTTTTTTTAAGAAATGCACCGATTTCTAATTTTAAAATAGTGAATATCAATTAGTTATATATGTACATCTAGACACAAACCCAAAACATATAACAAGTGAATAAACCAATTTTCGCTATAAACACTACATATAATTTAATTAAGAAGAACGTTTTACCCTGCTCTAATTCGGCATCGATTATGTTAGAATCATAACGCATTAGTGCAAACAATCCTAAACTATCAGCTGCCTACATTTGGCTACTTAGAAATTCTCGTCATCGGACTTATTTAAAAAGAAAAATATCTTCCATTGGTGTTCCGATGTTTATAACTGTGTATTATATAACTAACTACACAAGATATACCACCAAACTGTTTTATTAGAATTTTTCTTGTGGGAATTTTATTTTGGAACTTGCAGTGTAACCATAATCCATTTGAAAAAAGTAGTTCCAGCTTAACAGCCCAAAATTTACCGAGAATAAGTCACGAATCAGCCAAGTATCCATTAATTACGAAAATATCGGTCACTCCTTTTGCAAACATAACTAACAAGGGCATTAATATTTCCAAGCCGTCCAGGGAGTAAAAAATCCAAAAGACAAAATATAGAATTTTTGTTATAAGGATGAATCGAAATTTACAGTGAAACTAGTTTATGTGCAATAATACCATTTATTATGGGTTATTGCGTCAACATCCCTCTATCAAGCGGTCTGGATGTCAATATTTGGCAGGATGCTGATCGGTGGAAAAGTTAGAGAAACCTAAAAAAATCTCGAAATTTGTGTTGCTCCAGGAATAAACCGAAATTTGCAATGAAACCAACTTTTGTGCAATAATTTCGCTTAGCAGGGGTTGTCACGCTAACATCCCTCTATGAAGCTGTGTGAGTGTCAATATTTTCCAAGCCGTCGAAGGGTGGAGAAAATTAGAGAAACTTAAAGAAATCTCAAATTTTGTGTTGCCGCAGAAATGAATCGAAACTTGTAATGAAACTAGTTCATATGGAATAATTTTGTTCAGCGGGAGTTGTTGCGCTGATATCCCTTTATTAAGCTCTGTGGGTGCTAATATTTGCCAGATCGACGAAGAGGTCGAAAAAATAAAGAAGAACAAAACAATAAAGGAGATGCATTTTAAAATAATGCGCCAATATGTGTTTGTTGTACACATCTTTTAAAAATTGACAAACCTAATATGTTGAATTTATGTAAAGAATGTCTTGGTGTATCGTTCAACATTAATAATTTCCAGAAAATAATTTCATGGTACAATGCGCTTTTCACAATTTTACTTACGAATAGTAAATGCAAATATTATAAAGAATCCTTCGAGGGACTGATTAATATATGCATAAACCCGGCCCCAAACAGATATGACCGACGATAGCACTTTAATGCAATATTCATCATATAAATATACCGCGTACGCGCGTTGGTTTAAACAAATATTTACCAAAATTGAATAGAAAAAGTCTCATATCAACTGTGATGCAGTTAACGTTACCTGAATTACCATCCTTGATTTTAAAAAATATGTATACCGTATCTAACCCTATCGACATGTGTATCCTAACAGCACTTGCAACGAAAGGGTATCGCAGTAATGCTGTTTTTCAGAGGTGGTTCGAAGTTATTAAAAATCAAGTCATTGGTGGAAAAACGAAATTGAAATGCAGTAGATTTATCCAAATTATTAGAAAAAAGATGAATACAACAATAAAAGAAGCTAACTTCATTGTCCCGAAGAGTACTAAAAAAGGAATTGGCCGCGAAAGTCCCTCAAATTTCGATTCCGAAGAAAGATGGTGAAGAAAGGGGAAGAGTCGTATAGGTTATTTCAACCAACCAATGGATAAAAAATGTGCACAACAACAATTCTTCTGCTGTTAAACCGATATCACAAAGTGCACCGAATAGAACAAACATTTGAGATCCACATTCATCGCCTGTGGTAAATTACTTACTCTCTGATAAGCCATACTAGGAACCGGATTATGTGCAAAGTGCATATATTTTATTTTATTTATTTATTATATTTTACGTCTATATGTAGATGTATTACATTGATCAAAGTTAATAAGTGTTAATTAACTTTAATCTGTGTAAGATATCTACAAATAGGCGTAAAATATAATAAATAAATTAAAATATATGCACTTTCCATATAATCCGGTCTCTAAGCCATACTATATGAATGGTGCCTTGAAAAATATTTATTGAAAATGGGTATATGTAAATGCCAACAACATAAAATAATACTCAGTAACTGATTACAAAACATTGGCTATCGGTGAATCCTCTACTACAGCGATTCTCAATCTTCTTAGTTCCACGACCCCCCAAATATCAAATATAAATAATATTCATATTTCACGACCCCCATTGACGTGTACATACATGAGCAATTTACAAGTTTCAGCTTGTTGTGTACGTGGTCTTTGTAATTTGATCTCCTTGTATAATATTCGCTGTGAGAGTATGTTTGAACATGCACATGGACGCGTTCGAACAAGTCGTGCTGTCACCAGTACGAGGCGTTTCTAATTACACAGCTTCAGTCAAGTTTCGAATGCGAAGCGTGTGTCTGATGCTTTTATTTTAGTGTCCACCGTCAAACTGAATTTTTTAGGCGAAATGGATAAATTTGTGAAAAACGAAGTAAACCATCTATATTCAGTGAATCGACTGGTAAAAGACAAGGTTGTACATTGATAGTTATTTAGATTATGATTTCACCGATTAAATGGAAAGTCACAGTGCGTTGTTTGCTATCAAGTTATCTCCGATGAAAGCATGAAGCCATCAAAATTAGTTTGATACTTAGAAACTAAACATCCAGTTAATAAAAACGAACTCTTTGAATGTTTCAAAGAAAGATTACATACCTTGACAACTCAACAAACTTCTATTTGTAAGTCATACTGATAAAAGCGTACTTGAAGCATTTTATATCGTAGCGTTAAAACTAGCTAAGATGTCCAAACCTCATATTATTGCCGAAAACATCATATTACCCGCTGCAATTAATGTTTTAATAGGCATGGAAGAAGTAAACGAATTGAAAACAATTCCGCTTTCTAACGACACAATTTCAAAGCGAATCGATGACATGATTGCTGTTGCGATCAGATAATTCAGTAAGTGAGTTCAAATGAATTTTTTAGTATTCAATTTGATGAATCAACAGATGTAGCAAACATGTCTCAATTCTTTTTTTGTGAAGTATAAATGTGATAGAAACACATCAATCACAAAAATATGTTGTTTTCCAAAACAATACTGAGACATGCAACAGGACAATCTATTTTTAATGTTTTCTATGAAGCTACTAGAAACAAAGAAAAACTCAGTGCTCGAACTTGGATCCTAGGCAACATTTCTCGGAAAATACCAATTCAAAGTGATAACCTCAATTGTGGCGTCCATGTAATTTATTGGTTATCAGAATTACACAATATAATTTTTATACCAATTTTCGAAAAACGTTTCAACCTAACTGATACGGAGGCGAACTGCAAAACCATCTTCTAATATTTTCCGAAAACATGCCAAAAATATATATATCTTCTGTGGTCAACAGGAGACTAGTAGTTCTTCGGTAGTATGCAATAGGTGCAACCGCTAGACTTGTTTAACCCGTCTACCCATTACTATCTTGCAAGATCAAGCATCTTAACCAAACTATGAACATATGCTGCATGTGTTTGTAATAATCAGTTACCATTTTCTATATCATATTTCTGGTAAATATTGACTTCAATACTGCTTGATAGAAGGATGTTGGCGCAACAAGCCTATTAAGCGAAATTTTTGCACACGAGCTAGTTTCATTGTAAATTTCGATTCATTTCTGTAAGAACGAAATTTCTGAATTTTAAGTTTTTCGAATTTCTTACCCCTTGAACGCTTGGAAAATATTGGTACCCTTGTTAATTTGTAAAATATATATACGCGATTAATAAATTATACTTGGCTGATTCGATATTCGGGGCTTACTCCCGCAAAATTTTTGCCTATCTACATGTTTTTGTAATCTATGGAACCGTTGCTTGCACGTCATTTCTAATTTCATACAAGGAAAATACAAAGTCGTTTTTTAAAACATCTTTACTTTAAATATGCGGCATGTGCCCACGGCGAAGTTGTCGTATAAACTTGTAAACAATGTAGTTAATGTGGTGCCACTTACTAGTGCTTTATTCTTTACCCACTACGCGGCAAGTTAATACGTTTTACTGCTTTTTCGCTCGCATGAATGTATTGCCGTAGTGCTTTTATACAGAATTTGTTGTTACTTCGACAATTACAGTTGTGACGTAGATATGTATTCGTGTTTCTCATTTTTAAGTTTAGGTGCAGCAACGTAATTTTACTTCAAAAAAATAAATCTTAAGATTTTTAGTTTTAGTTATAAAACGTACGGTAATGTTAGGCTATTCAAGACGGATAAGCAGTATTTTTAGGACTGTTATCTTCATCTTGTAAAAATGAAGATGAAGATTTTACTAATGCGATTTCATTTTTCCTTATTAAACCAATATGTGTGCCGTTAATACGGTACACCAGAAACGTAATCTATGCGTAAGGCTTACTAATATATGTAAATATTGTTATAAGCAGAGTGCACAATTGTATTTATGACGCATACCACAGGCATATAATAAATATTCCAATAAACGATTAATAATTAGTAATAAGGAATATATTTTATATTACAATTGTTGTTGAGTAGTTACCCATGACGCGTGTATTCACAATCTACAGCATTAGCTAAACTAAATATCTACAACACTGCATTCCTTTCGGAAAACGATGTTCGTCGCAATATAAAATATTTTTGTATAAGGAGAACTGAGTTAAAACATTTTTGGAAGAACTATTACTGTAAATTTCTCTTCATCTAGCAAAAACTTAACTTTTACTTAATACACTACGATACTTTTCTGTCACATGAAAACTTTTCCCCTTTGTTTGCACTTCATCCACTATTTTTAAATTGTTCCTCTAATGCTAATAAAAAATTATGTATAACTTTCTTATGATGGTCGCTATGTAATTCACATGAATAGTTTACAAATCTGTCTCAACTTGAGCACTTTGAAATTTTATCCGAGTTTCTTCGATAGCTACTGATCCCTTAGGATTATACTACTAAAGGCTTGTGGAATTTTTTAGGACAGTAAAGAGCGCGTGTCCCGGCATGTAAACTTAGTTGGGAAGGTTGCCAAATAGTAGGACAATGTTTGTGGAATTCCGATATCTGTTTGGGAGATTTGAGAATTTTGTTTTAGTATGTGTTACTAAATTAAATAATTTTTGCGACTAGTTTCTGCGACCAGAGTATAGCGACTAGCGTATGTAACAGACACGTTACACGTTGCAAACTAATACATTTACTTTTAAGCTAATGTTCTGCACAAAGCATCGCGGCAGAGTCGGCATCAGTGATAGGGATCACTACCTAGTTAGGTGTTCATTCAAATTTTTCTAATGTTCTGCGTTTCATACTGTAGACACTTTCGCTGATACAGTTTAACAACCTTTTACTTCAATTTGGTTTTTCATTCATCTTTCTAAAAACTCTACCAAATACCCTTCGATCTGCATATCTGTAAAAGTAATTCAGTATATATATAGTATATATGATTTAAATTATCAAGAAAAAAGACGCAATAAGATTAGTGCAAAGGTAATAATGAAATACACCAACAATACATGAAAGCGTAGTTTTAATTATTTAATATTGTCAAAATTACATGTAACATTATGTACGACACACACCTTATCACAAGAATCTTATAACATCTATAAACCTAAAATCCATAGCGACTTGGAAATATCAAACTAGATAACGTTAAGGTTATAGAATAAAAACATGGGTTGGTAACTTCATCGATATATTGAAAACAAAGTCGTTATCGTAAACAAATTTGGGACATTTGGCATTTTTCTTTGGTACAAAGCATCAATTTTAAATAAACTTTCTACAAAAGTAATGAAAGTCAATAGTTCAACAACTATTAGTAAAAGATATAGAAGAAAAAAAAGGAAATCAAGGGAAATAAGTTACCAAGATTCAAGCACAACTGGTGTCTCAAACTAATTTACGGAGTAAGGCAGCGTCAAAACATTTCTCATAAACTCGCGGGTGTTGAATGGTTAAGTATGATAGGAAGAAGACAGTTACATTTCTCGTATTTTATTTATAAAATTTTAAATGCTGGTGTACTGCTTTATTTATCAAATAGAACGACGCATCATATGGATGTGCACAATGCCATCGCGCGCAGGAGAAATCTTATCAATATGTACACGACTATATAACGCGCTTCCCCTAGATGTCAAGAAGTTACCACTTAATGGGTTTATACGTGTTGTTTGTAATAATTTAATGAATGACCAACCTTCCGGCATATAAATATTTGCGGTATGACACATGTTATTTTAGATAATTTTCTTGTTTCTTTGTTCTTGGGTCGTCATTAACAACATACAATCTTAGTCTACTGAATTGGCAAAAGTAGTTTTGTTTTTCTTGGTTCTTATTTACCAATAAAGTATTATTGCTGTTATATAACTACCTTGTGGTAATATTAACTTTATGTATCATTTAAAGCCGTTTAGGTATTATTCTTCTAAATCGGATCGAGTTAAAACTATTTAAGTTTTAACAAGAGAAGAAAATAAGCGCAGTTTCAAATTTCACAGATCACGAGGCTCGAAATTGGAACACCCCAATATAATCGATGGACAGAGCCACCACATCCCATCTTTCTGAAGGTATACTTTTTCAACATAACGAATTCAGACCTCGTTACAATTAATGGAAGCAAGCCCATCGTAGAAGAAATCGGTCCATACGTGTACAGGTAAAGAAAACATGATTAAATCTGACGGGTTACATTTGACTAGAATTTTTGTTTCTTCTTTAGACAATACCGCACAAGATTCGTTGTAAATATTACCGAGGATAACGATATACTCACATATACAAGATCTAAAAATTTCCAATTTGATAGCGAAGCTTCTGGAAATTATAATCTTGATGACACTATAAGGGTCCTCAATGTGCCATTGTTGGTAAGCACATAAAAAGTGGTAACTACGTTATTCTCAGATAAGTAATTAAAATAGCTTGTTGAAATCTGTTCACTTCGAATCAATATAAGAACATATAATAAAGAAACAGTTGTTTGGTGGCCGAGATTTTATGGAATTGTCTGACTATCTCATCAAGAGGATAAATCTTTTGCAGCAAGCGGCTGCCTATGGATATTGTAGTAACTATTGGAACAGTTTTTGACTATATTTTTAATAAGCAGTTCATCCCCCATTAATTATTGCCACTCATGGCCTTTGCTCCATAGATATCAAGGTAGTTATCCTATGGTATTTTAATCTCGTCAAAAAGGAATTTAAGAGATCAAATACACTCCGCCAAAATTGTATCGCATATACTATGAAAAGCAATTTATGGACTAAGATATGTTTTATACGTCCACAATATGTTTACCATATGTGCGCTGGCTACAAGTATACAAAGAAAATCCTACATCTTGCTTTTGAATAAGTTCTTTTTTGTTATTACAAAAACATTTTAGAAAAGTGGATATGCACATAGTTTATTTAGTTGTTTATTGAAAGTGTTTCTATACAGACAACTTTAAAAGTGCACTGTTACGGTGCTTTACTAACATTCCAAGCCAAACCGAATGCCAGCGCCCATAAGAACCTGGAGTAGCAATATCGAGTATTAAGCTATCATCATATAACTTCTTTTTCCAAAAATATAATTTTTCTATCATATCTACTTCATAAAAATTTCAAATATGAGTTTCTGACTTCTCTTGGTCCCGATATTATTTAAATAATGATAATTGTTTCTTGGAGACTATTATTTAAAAGTTCCTTTAGTCATAGCATTATTCTTGTGCTACAAAAATGAATTATGCGATACTTTCTTTGCGGAGTATATTTCCACTGCAACGGTAGGCTTGGCAGATTTGTTTGTCAGACCTCGTTCTCGCGCAAATTTAATTTCCGGTTATCACGGTCGGAATATTGAATTAAATTTAACGTTTGGAATACCAAGGAAGTTTGAATTTTCATTTAACACAATTGAAATTTATTTTAAATATTTAATTGAAAATGTTCTTGGTATTGATACATATAGTTTGCTTAGATATCAGGGATATGTCTGCAGCCACTATAACATCAAGGTAGTTAAAGTTGCCATTTCAAATTTAGCGACTTAAATAGCGATTTGTTCAGACGGTCTTCTTGGTGTAAATGGTTAAACATACAAGCTTAGCGAATAGGAGTTGTAGGTTCAAATCCTACCGGAAACAGTGAAAATTTTTAATCAAATTTTCACAAACTAATTAAATAAATTTAACGTTGGGAAAACCAAGAATTATTACATATACACGTATATATATGCCTTTTCCGAATAAAATTTGCCTATTTTACATGTCACTAAAAGAAAATAAGTTATAGCATTATAATAAGTATATCTCTGCGATAAACATTTACGTGTTACAAATGTAAAACTTAATAACACGTTTAGAGCGCCAATATACAGAAAATTAAGGACCAATATAGCTCTAGTAACGTTGCATACGATTTTCATAAGAGCAATATTTCCTTTTGAAAGTGAAATTATAGAGTTTTATTCAAGAAAACAGGACCTATCTAAAAATTTCAAGTTTCCATTACCCTTTTATTCAATTCTTTTGCCATCAGCTTCGACATTTTTTGGAAAAATGTTCATATTTTGATCATTTAAATTACCTAGTAGGACCAAAGTAGAATTATATGATATTGATGAAAATTGTGATTTTAGGCAACACTGCAAATGTTCGAAATGCATGATAATCTTTCATATTTCGATGAACATTGGAGAGCAGCGTTCGATATTGCCGACGATGAAACGGATCCTCTATTTCATACAGTTAGCGTTGAACAGTATTTGTTTGATGGATACAAATTTTGTACGAATTTGAGTGTACAAGCCTTTTGTAACGACTTGAACAGTTTATTTGCGCACTCTAAAATGTTTAAGGCAACAGAAAATGGAATTGCCTTTTCATTCTTTGACTACGTAAGGCGATCGGTTAAAAAGTTAATATAAGAGTAAATATGCCAAATTATTCTAGAGAAACGGAGAGAATGGCAACTTCGAAATATTCTCCGGCATTAACCAGATCAACAATCTTGGCAGAATTCAGCGCTGGAATAATCAGGAATATATGGATGCGTGGGTTGAAGAAAGTGTCTGTAATCAAATTAGAGGCACTGACTCAACTATATTCCCACCATTTAACGACCAAGACTCTAGTTTTGATGTTTTATATTCAGATATTTGCAGGTACAACAATGAAGTTATATGTATAAAATTGTATATCATTAGAATGTTCTCGAGTTACTTCTCAAACTCCGTAGAACTATGCAGTAAAAATCTGCTAAAACTTGAAAATTGAAATGTATCAAATATAGAATTCAATTTATCATATTAATACATTAACTACGGATACTCACAAGACTTTTTGAAATTATAGCTAATGCGTTGTTTAGTCTACATGACATTTTTGTAACTATATAATGAATATTTTCTCTGTTGAAAAGTATTCCTTCTCTGTCCTTCTCTTTCATATCTATTTGATGATATTCTAGAGTCAAGTCCAATATAGTAAAATGGTTTACTCTTCCTAATTTGACTAGAATATAAAGTTTTGTGTCTTCGTACCTCATTTGTTTTACGCATAATCTTCTCTTTCGTAACAGGCTTCTTCTGTTCTTAAAACTTTAATTCTTCTGCTTTCTATTTGGTTTATGGTGTTGGAGGTGGGCTGCTTCTTAGATTTGTCGCTGCTTAGGTCCACGCCCATTACGATTTGCCTTGATTGTCTTCTTTCCACTATTTAACCAGAGCTTTTAGCGAATTTAAAGAAAAATGGCTTAATAGGATACTGTTACGGTTTAGTAGTATTTTGGTGCGAAAATTGAAATCTTAATAGATTTTGATTTGAAAATGGAACAGTGGAATTGCAAGAATTAGTAATTTGTAGGTTTTGGGATTTACGGAAGAAAAAGCGAACTACATTGGAGTATTCGTTGATTACACATTTGTTTAGGAATAATTCAGGTAGTTATTTTGTGGTTGGTCTAAAATATGGGTATTTCCCCATATCGATATTGCTAGTTTCGGTGTTCATAGACTCCTGACATGGCTTCTTTTGGCATATCCGCATCATTTTATATGTATCAGCTCACCTAATTTACTACATTTCATCAATCCGGGTTTAAATATTTGCCTGTTCTTATGTAACATAATGTTTTCCGAGATTAATTCTTCAGGACAACTGATTGACCTTGACGTTAACGGGTATTCCTGTAGCATATTGGTGGTTTTCAACTGATTAATTTGTTTGACTAGATTGTTCACATAATTTCCGATTCATAAAAAATTGTACAATACTTATGAAACTAAAATTTTCACATTCACGCATGAATTCATTCCGCCAGGTCCTTCGTCGTTCTCTGTTTTGTTTCTTGATTCTTCCGTCTTGATTCCAAGTCCTTCTTAATTACAACAGCTAGCAGGATCTTAGACGAAACTTTACTGGTTTTGAAATTGCTTTCTGCAGAGATTGAATTGTGTACAAAAATGACCTTTCCACCTTATTTGACGCTGAATTTAGGTCAATTCACTCATTGCGTTGGTAATTTTACCTCCAATAGATGATGACCAGATGCTACTAATCCCACTAGCTAGAACTTATTCTTCAAGGAATTTTTTAAAGAACACCAAAAGGAATTACAACTGTAATACTTTAAGAGCACAAACGAAGCGGTGATAATTAGCTTTAATCTCAAGATATGGTTTGCAATTAAAATCTAGAGCTTATAAATTGATTGCTTATGATTGCATTCCCATGCAGTGGATAACCGGATGGTGTAGTCGCGCATCTACTATTCATTGATTATATATTTTTAACCAGTTTTGGTTAGAAAAGACATCGCAGCATTTAATTTTTGTTTAAGATCAGTTAATATAATTCGATGATCTGACTAATAATACCACTAAAAACATTAGTAACAGACTCCGTTCAATCATCTCCATTATTTTCCTATTTCCAGAATATTCAACTTGGTATACGATAAACAAATCAGCTTTAAAGAAATACAAGGTAACCGCTATACTCTTAGAGCTGAAGCTTTATCTATCTTCTCTCCGAATCGTTGGTGTCACTGCATTAACATTACAAAAAATTTAGATGGAGAAAATGTGTGTTTACCAAATGGATTTGAAGATATGTATGGCTGTCTAGGTAGGTAATAATAATAGCACTACTAATTTAATATTTAAAAAAATTAAAAAAATTAATTAAAATTTAACTGACCATTTAGTTTATCTTTTACTTTCAAATTTAAAAGACTGAAAATGTGTTTACTGGTTGATATTACCATCATAACAATAACGGGTTATAGCAATCTTCCGCTTAACTAAAAAAATGCATCAAAGCAGTGTCAGTTTTTTTTTTATTTTAAATTGCTACTACATTTTTATTTCACCAACTCCGCCAAATTTAAATGAATAATTTGCAGTCATGAAATAAATACATTTTAATTTACACAAAAATAAGATTATAAAGATCAGGGTTAGCCAAATCTTTGGCGCGCCAGCTGCAGATTCGCTCGCACGCGCGACCGATATGGAAATTGACCAAGTTCATTGAAGCAATCTCTCCTTTACCCTGCTGTGTGTGCACGCATGGTACATCGTGTTACGCGTTATAATGTATTTACATTTCATTATATGGAAGAACATTAAAACACACATCTAAAGGAATGCCTAGAAAATAACTTCAAAGATAAAGACTCTGTTAAATACAGCTTTCCCCATGATATTGGTGAAATCATTCACGAAAAAGACAATGTGAAGAGACGTAAAACGCTAACACACGGACATGTTTCTGCCTATCTAGCATAAAACTGCTCGAAACCACGCTGATGACGCCGGGTAGGTAAAAACATGTCTATGTGTTAGCGTTTTATGTTTCTTTACATTGTTTTTCTCGAATGATTTCACCAATACCACGAGGAAAGCTGTATTTAACAGCGTCTTTATCTTTGGTGTAACATTTAGTTAGTTTGTTTGTATATATTTCATGAAGAATAGTAATATGTAAAGTTAGCCAAATCTTCAGCGAGCGAGATCCCCACCCAGGCCGATGTGGAAACCTACCACGTTGGCTACGTAACTCGACCGTCTCGCAGTCTCTGTTCGAGAACGATAGAAGTCCTGCGTCCTTCATTAATTATTATTACGCGTAATAATAATTAATGAAGCATGTCGAACACAGGTGAAGAAGCGACCACTGATTATCCAAATAAACGAGTTTATAACAGAACATCCTGATTTTAAAGTTTGATAGTTGCAAAGTATAGTGTAATGTTTGCAAAATCTCTTCGATGCGCTGGTACAAAAGCGATTGCGAGAAACATGTACATAATACAATTTACACAAACAAAAAAAAGCGGCATGGAAAATTATGTTATATTTACTTTTGATGTTTATTACTTTCGCTTGGTCCTTAACTTGCTCGATAAACAACAGTTTCAACATTTCTAGCATACATTTGCTCCAAGGCTATTTTATAGGTGCAAATATTACCGTTTCGAACGACGAAGCTGTAGCTATTAAGGACAGCCAAAAACTATTTCAAGATCCTTCCGTTGAAAAAGATTTAAAAACTATTTACGATAATTAGATAGAATTAGTAGAAAATACAGGGTTGTTATTAGTGGGAATCATTGCAAATAGTGGACGAAATGATTACATTACTATATGCTATAACAGACGACAAAAACAAGGGCATTATAGAAATGTTCGAAAGTCTTTAACATTAAGACAAATTTATGGTGGTGTATCTGCAGATCCGTTAACTAATTTCAAGCCTTATTTTAACCACGCCTGTGTTACATCAGTCGATGTTGAGCGATCTTTGTCAAGGTACAACAACATTTTTTTCTACCTACGAACCAACTTCACTAAGACAAATGTCAAAACATACTTGATGCTGTAAACTTTTCATGACCCTCTCTAATACGGTTTGCTGGACTCACCAGCAAACATAAGGAAGGTAAGTCTTTATATTTTCGACATATGTGCTAAACCACAGAGAACATGGATTAATATTCCGTTAAAATCAATAAACAAATTAATTTCCAAATAAAAGGAACAAATTTCTGCTTTATGTATAACATCCTCTAGAGTTAAGTTTTTGGCAAAGAAAAAACAAGTGAATGTCTTCAGATATTACAGAAGATTCTCCCATTCTTCAACTTAATTAAGTTTTGTCCAGCCGAAACATTTGACTACAATTACATATTTCTAGTCTTCATGAAATATATTCAGATAAACTATTTAAATGTTCTTCCATACAATGAAGTATAAATACATTAATACGTGTAATACGATGTATGCATACACAGTAGGGAAGCGGAGCCAGATTGCTTCAACAAACTCAGTCAATTTTCGTATCGGTGGTGCGTGCGGGCAAGTTTAGATTTGGAAAACCCTAGACTAATGACATATTAACGTATATTATAAATTAACGACATTTCCTTGGTTAGTTTTCTAAGTTAACTAAAATAACACATTTAGCAGTTTAAATACTGCAAAACTAAGTAGACGCTCTCGATCACGGAAGCTTGGACAAATTTTATAAAACACACATTTATAAGGCTATTATACAAATAAACTAAGGATTATATTACTCTACAATATACTGTGAGGTATTTATCATCTAGCAGAAGCCTGACGCTACAGTTGCCATTTTAATTTGAAAACTTGTTTGAAACTGTTATGGAGTTTGAGCAATGAAATATGTATATTGACTTACTTATTAAATTTTTGCATTATAAGACTTTGACTGCGTATAAATCATGAGTAGAAACTTTTCTCTTCAAAATAATTCCACCATGTATAAACCTTATTTATTTTATTAGTTGATATTTATTGATTATTGATTTATTGATATTATTATTACAGAGATACCATTCTAAGACGAAATACTTAGATAATATAAATGCTAGACCTATATTAACAATTTCTTTTCAGGAATCAATTTGGTACTTTCCTTTCCTCATCTGTTTTTGGCAGATAATACTTACGCAAGTACAGTTGATGGTTTAAATTCATCCCAAACGCGACATAGAAGTTATGTAGAATTAGAACCGGTAAAATTCTAGTATTTATAATCGCGACAATTTTGTAAGTTCTTAGTTTTAGCAACTAGGAATACCACTTACGACTGCCAAGCGTATGCAGTATAATATGTTCCTAAGAAATAACACTAACATAACGCAATATGTAACGCCAGCAGTAATACCCATCCTATGGTTTGAGGAGGTAAGAATAAAAGTAGTATTGTTGACATAATACTGTCTTGTGTTTATAAAATATTCCCAGCTTATTTTCATAAATACAAATAGTTATTGACAACACCACGAAGCATATATCCATCATTAAACGATTATAATAGCTAGATACAGAAATTAAACACAGTAACAATAGACAGGACCATCATCGTCAATCATTAATAATCCTCTTGCAAACATTTTATTATACATTATATTTATCACTGTATACTGAAAATTCAAAATGGATTTCTGAACATTAGATAAATGCAAATTAGCTTTAATTTATCACTAAAATTTCGTTAAGTAGGAATTATATTATATTGTTTTTGTTCCTTCTTTTTAATTTTCATAAGAGCAGGAAATGTTTCAACTGTTCAGGAAATCTATTGTAAATCGTTACTGGTAAATATGTAATTACACAAGTGGAATACGAAGTTGCTTCTTTTTATATATTTATTGTATTAATTTTATTATTTTAACATCAACCAAACACGCTACACATATTCAAAATTAACCGTCTTTGATGTAACATCGTGATTCTGCTAAAAATATTCTTTTGAAATTGCTGTCTTTACAATCCCAAATATATACTACCGTCCAAAGTTTGGAAGCAGCAACGGATTTGACACAAAATCACAGATACAGTAAAATTTTATTGTGAGTATTAATAAATTTATACATGACTGTCGTTAAATAAATGTAAATTGATTCAAATATAATAATATTTATGCATTAAAGCTGAAGCTCGTAAGATTATTTTCGTCGGTATGACCTCCTTTGGCTTTGATAACTGCTACACAAATTTTAGGCATTCTTCGAAGCAATTTTTTGAGACACCCCGCGTATTATTGTTTTAGTCGAACGCAAACAGCTTACCAACAAGGCTTCCACACGTAACAGCATAACTTTGCAAAATATCAAAATACTCTTCTTTCCGCAATGTACCACCAATCGCTAAATCGCCCGTAGTTGCTCCAGTAATACAACTGCAAACCATAACACTACCACCTCCGTGTTTGACGAACGACTCTAAAAAGGTCTTGCTAACCCTTTCCCCTGGTCGTCGACGAACAGAAACTCTCCGTTGTGTACTAAATGTTTGACCAAAAGTAATTATTGTTCCAATGATATTAAAATACATTTGCACATTGCAATTTCTAGCAATACTGATATTGATAACTATTTATGATGTATAAAAGGAAACACTGTTGTCTGCTTATTACAGATCCTCGTTCGTTCATTGTACATTTTTTGAAGTAAACTCTACGCGCTTTTATGCTACGGAGTATATAATACTTTGTAAGGCTTTTGATTACCATCTATTTCCAGTATCCTTTTTCTTAGGTTCTTTACTTTTGTATCAAAGATTTTCACCCACCCGAGGTTTTTTGCATTACTTTCTTAATCAGCTTATTATTTGGTTCTTTGTCTTTTTATGATCTTTCCTTGCAAGTAAATCGTTCTCGTCACCTGATTCGTAAATCATATATATAAATCCTTTCCAAGAAAAAATCATCTCTAGATGTAAATTGCGGTCAATATGAATTCACGAGTAATATGACATTTATGTAAAAAACACTCTCACAGCTGTATAAGCTTCATGAGACGCTGTACTTATGAAAAGATTGTGCACCTCATTAAATAGTCGTTTTATACATTTGGAAGTCATATTTACCAAACTTTAAAGGTATTACTAATAATAATATGAATTCAATTGTACATGAAAATATAAAGTGCTTAATTCAGAGAACCAAAGAAAGTATTGGAGTTGATGAAATTTGGATGGTCATATTATTGATTTGAGCAAGACTAGGGTGTCAATTAGAACACTAGTGAGCTTATGGCGTTGACTATTATTTTATAAAAAAATCGATCATTTAACTGTTTTTAATTCTAAGTTATTTTCAAGTGTAGATCCTCAAGAAATAAAATGTTAATGTTTTTCAACCCATTTGAGAAACACCGTGCCTTACAAAAAAATAAAGAAACGATTATATACATTCCGTAACCCCGAATAAAAGTATGAAAATTTTTCTTAAAAATGTAACTTTAGGATGGTACTTGCTTACGAACTATCCTTTTTATTCAAAGAAATTTTGGGAAGCGGATCTCGAAACACGATACAGCATTCACTTAGTTCTTTTTTGTTGTATTTTGATATATAAAGAATTAAATAAATCTCAATGATCTTTCTTTGTAAATAATAATATTGTGCTATAAGAAGGCTAAACAACAGTTTTGTGTCCGGTGGAGTGCAGAAATTTCTTGTATTTACCTTTTATTGATTTCAGGTAATGGAAATATCCCAAGAGTTAATAGATGATACAATAAACAGTTTTCTAAATTGGACTCTCGCTCTGGAAATAGTCACTTGGGTTCTAGTTGGTGTTGGTGCAGCGATTTTGGTTATCAGCATTATTGGTTGTCTATGCTGCAGATAAACGGAAAATTGGGCACTATTAATTTGAAACTATTGTATACTTAATTTGTATTTTAAGGTAATTATTATTAAGCAACAATTTGGATTTGTAACAAATGTTAAATAAACAAGAATGCACTGGTCCTAGAAACTTTAATGATATAATAAAATTCTTAAAACAACAGTCTTAAATGCAAAGATTAAAACATTACGTATGCATAGATATTTGAGTCGCAATTGTATAAATATGAATTTTGAACTTAGAAAAGCATATACACTTGACTAAAGAATAATTCACTTTACGTAATTTAGTTTTTTAAATTACCCTAGGCAACTGTCTTTTCCGAATTTAAGTTAAATTAATGAATTAATAAAACAAAATCAACGAATCCTTTGGACTGCACAGTTTCATAAGATAGTTAAAAAAGTGGCAGTGAAGGTGTAGTTGGTTTATAGAAGCTAAACATTCTGAAAACAGAATATTTTATGATGTTTGCTTTGAAATTTGTGAGTCCAAAAGCAATTTAAAAAAACTGTTAATTTATAGGAATGCGTAAATTTTTAGTAATTATGATGAAAGGATAATTCTATGGTACGAACATTTATTTACAGTTCTCAGGTAGGTATCTAACACATGAGCTGAAAAGTCCCGGGCCTAACAAAGAAAACACGGTTTTTTGGTTCAAAATTAGCTTTATTCATCAACGTAATCTCCATCACGAGCAATGCAATCATTCCAGCGCTGCTCTAACATTTCAATGCCACTTTTGTAGAACGATTTATCTTTTGCCTCAAAATAGGCCTCAGTTTCAGCGATAACCTCTTCATTCGTGCGAAATTTCTTACCGGCGAGCATTTTTTTGAGGTCTGCGGACAGCCAGTAGTCGCTGGGAGCCAAATCTAGCGAATACGGTGGATGTGGGAGCAATTCGAAGCTCAATTCATGTAGTTTTGCCATTGTTTTGATTGACTTGTGACACTGTGCGTTGTCTTGATGAAACAATTTTTTTTTCTTTGCCATATGGGGTCGTTTCTTTGCAATTTCGGCCTTCAAACGCTCCAATAACGCTATATAATATTCACTGTTGAAGGTATTTCCTTTCTCAAGATAGTCAATGAATCCACGCACATCCCAAAATACTGAGGCCATAACCTTTCCAGCCGATTGTTGTGCTCTCAGGCGCTTCGGACGAGGTTCACCAGTTGCTGTCCACTCAGATGACGATCGTTTTGATTCCGGAGTGAAGTGATGGATCCATGTTTCATCCATAGTCACATATCGACGTTTGAAGTCAGCAAACCAACGTTTTATTGTTGTTTCCGATGGAGCGGAGTCCCTATAACACTTTTCAAGCCATTGCTTCGCTTAAACTGTATTTTTTCCCACCAAGAAGCAGTGTAAAATTAAAACACGAAATTGTTTTTGATCCATTGTTTTGAAAATAACAAAGGTAGCATGACGCTTAGCACAATAACTCACAAACTAATGAATAGAATATCAGGAAATTTTAACAGCTGTTTTTTGAAGGTTAGTACTAACTGAGAGAAAGGTGACTGCAATAAAACTAGCGTCATCTATGTGTTAGGCCCGGGACTTTTCAGCCCATGTGTTATATTGTTATTCAAATATCTCACGTACTTGCGATGTAAATAATGATTTACTGCATTTCTAAGTGAACCTTTGGGGCAGTGTCTTTCAAACTGGAGGCCACGACAACATTCAAAATGAATCTCGAAATTTGCCCTCTGTTTTTTTATATATATACATTTTAACAAAAAAACAAACTTAGTTTGTAAAGTGCTGATTAATTCTTTTTACGTTTTGAAAGATTTCAGTGTTAATATTTTAGAAACACTATATTGGGGTGTGCTTAGAAAACAAACAGTCGAAAAACCCAATACCATAATTTTGCTTTTTCGCCAATGACAAATACGAACAATAAAATTAAAAGCAAAAATTTCACTTGGCAAAAATAGTATATGAAAATTAACATAGTCGGAATGATTTTAGAAGAAATGCAAACATACAGCTTGTGGGTGTACTATATATTGTGATACAGCTACGAGTTGAATGCTTTCTAGAATTGGCCCTAGAACAAGAAAACGTATTAATTACGACAATTAAAACATTCTATAAATCATAGCATGTCTAAAGACTTACGCTTTCAATCCAAAATCAATAATGAATAAGGTGTTTCCGAGATCGGACCATGCCATAGTGAATAGATATAAAAAATAAAATGAAATTAAGCGAAAGTAATAAAAAAATGAAAAATAAAACAACAAGAACGGGATCTCTATGTTATGTCCCCATCGCAAATGGTGCAACCAAGCTACCCGCATACAGCGGTTTCGTACTCTCATGCAGAATTAGATGTGGCTGGGTGCCGCTGTGACCCATGAAGAGCTAGCGTAGGTCAGCATTGGGCGAATGTGAATACAACATTATGCCCGTTTTGGGATAAAGGACTGGGTTGGATAGGAGAGGGTATATCTCAGATATTCTGCCGATTACCCTTATCCCTATTCTTTTTAGATATTCGGAAAAGATGAGCCGTTTATCAAGAACCATTCCAAGATACTCAATCTTGTCGTTCCATTTGATCTCCGTTCTGGCGACGGTGATCTTTTGTTGTAGCTCTTGATGATTCCGGCTGAACACAATCGTCTGCGTCTTCTTCGCATTAATCTTGAAGCCTCATGTACAGAAAAACTCTTCGATTTTGGTCAGAGGTGCCTGCACAAGTTCGGCCACGATTTTAGAGTGTCTGGAGGTTGCCATTACCGCAGTGTTATCTGCGTAGATGGCATTGAACACATGGTGATCCTGGGTTTTCGGAATGTCTCTCATATAGATCGTAAACAGGACAGGACCCAGTGCAGAGACTTGCAGGATCCCTGACTCCATGCGCCTCGCGGAGGAGTCAGAACCGTTCACGACGGTATTGAATGTCCTGTTCTGAGGGTATGCTCTCAAGGTTTTCAGGATTTTAGCGTACAAGCCGCAGTCCCTCATATCAGGCAGCGGTCTTTTATTGCGGATTTTATCGAAGGCTTTCTCTAGATACTGAGACACCAGGACGGTGGTTTGTTTTCTGTTGCAGACAGTAGCGACGTGATTCATAGTTCGGAAGAGCTGTGAAGTAGTCGAGTGGCTTGATCTGGATCCGAACTGGACGGTGTTCGTCCAGGTGATCGTTGTTTCTGGCTAGCGGCAAGGTTTCAAAAACCTTACTGATAGTGCAGAGTAGTGATATCGGTCGGTAACTTTCAGGGGAGTGGTGGTCCTTTCTGGGTTTCGGAACAGAGATTATCCTTGTAGATTTCCACCCGAACGGGTAGCACGTAAGGCGAAGCACAGCGTTGAAGATCATTGTCAGGTTGACTAACAACTTGAGCGGAAGATTCTTGAGTGCTCCGTTCGCCATCTTCAGATGGCGATCTCTAGAAGCTGTCGCGAAGATACGTCATTCGGAAGACCGGGGCCCATCTCGTCGATTTCCTCCTGAGTGTTTTGAAACATACTCTCCTGCTCGAGATCGCTACGGCAGTTAGGTAAGAATTGAGTTGCGAAGGTATCAGCTAGCACTTCTGCTTTTTCCTGGTCCATGCGACATCGCTCTTGTCTGTGCTGGATCTCGGGCATGAGTTTCCTGTCCTTCTTCAAGATTTTATGTAGATTTTCAACCTGGCTTTTTTGAACGAAGTCGTCCATACCTCCTTCAGTGGAGGGTACCTCGTCCGTTTACAGACACGGTTTCGCTTTTTAATCTGGATGATTATTTCCCTTGGCAGGATTTCTGCATCCGGGAATTTTGGTTTCAACTCCCACTTCTTCAGTGCCTCTTGTATCTACGACGTAATGTTGCAGCCTGCCCGCTCAAGATCTGTCCCGACCTCTATTCTGGGATTTGCTTCTGTCGTTTCAGTTATTAACCGTTGGTACAGGCACCAGTTGTGGAGTTTGGACACTGTATCCCTTGCAGGCATTGGCAGCACGAGGTAAGTCTCCGTGATCACAGGGTAGAAATCGGAGGACAACTCTTGAACTGTGTAACATCTTATAGGGAACGTCCAGTCTTTTAAGGGGCGAGATATTGAAGCGAGCACATCTAAGTCGAAGAGACCCGTGCTGCCGAAATGAGTGGGATCGGACGGCGAGACAACGTCAAACTCTCCATATTCAACTGCACACGATTTGCAGGGATTTCTAAGGTAAAAAGGAGCACCATAATACAATTACTTGGTTTTGGTTGACGGTTATGGCTAAGAATTAAATTACTTGAAGTATTTTTTAAATCTCGATTCAAGGACTGTTTGGTTGTATAATTATTGTCATTGTCAGCCAGTCGGTAACTCGGTTGGCAATAGGAGTTCATGTGCTCTCGAAACGCTGTGTTCCGAGTGAATTATTAATTTATGTAGTGTGGAGTTCACTACGATACCTGTGAATTACTTGTATTTGTTAGATACGCTTGCGCATATACAATATTTGTAAATATATACGCCAACAGACTTCTGCATTGAAGTAGAGTGCATACACTCTAATAAGGGAACTGTTTCGGGAATTGGACCGTGTCGGTCTAACAGGAGAAGATGAAATAAAAGTAAGAAAAAAGAAATAAAAAGGAAAGAGAAAGAAAAGAAATATTTAAAAAAGAGAAAAAGATGAAAAAGAGGAAAAGGTGTAAAAGAATAAGAGAAAAAGAGATTGGGGACAAAAACCAAGGAAAGAAAAAGAAAAGAAAGAGAGGCGGGATCTCGACATTTCGCGTATACGTAACGGCAGGTTAATTTTCATCTGTAACTGTGTTGGCGTGATCGCTCGTTTAACTCTAAACGAGCAATCACGCGAGCGATTACCAAGTGAACTCTCACTTGGTCGAAAACATGCGTATGTAATTTAGGATCCTTCTAGAATCAACACTTTGTATGTTACCTACTCAAAAGTTACAAATTTGTGCAAATTACACTAATGATTACCGAGTAAATAATTAATACTATTCAAACATACATAGCCATATTAAAGCAACAATTACCATATAGCATTTACTATGTTTTTACGTTGTTTGAATCTTGAATTATCATTCAATTGTTTGAACATATATATTGTATAAACGAGCATACACGATTATGTAGTTTCCTAACAACAACACGTAACTGCATTTATTGGATTTCACATGCAATTTTTATTTTTGTTTTTATTCGCCCAAACTGTATGCATTAACCTTATTAACTATATTATGTCTCATATATGTACCACTTAACATTCGCTGGAAGTTAAGTAAGGTATGATTTCCCATGCCTTCCTTCATTAAAAGAAAAAAACCACAACTTTATCAACTCCGACCAAAGAAATTTTTCGTTCTCTTATCGTGGAGTGATACCTTACAAGCGCATCCATTATTTATACCCACAAGAACGTCATCTACAACGAAAACATTCTTTTTTTGATTAAATATACTAACAAAAACACCTACTACGCAAACTGTCGTCTCTTTGAAAACGATTGCGAATGCTTTTCTTAATCTCATTTGCACTAGTATTATAACTGACGCGCTTTCATTGAAAATTTACATAAACATATATTTCTCGAAAACAAACTGGACCTGCAATAAATTCAGTTTCTTTGGTTTTTGCCACCATCTAATTACCTAATTAATTCCGACAGAAGTCGATAATGAATCGCAAGTTTACCTAATGGAAAACAGCAATACGTTAAAATCAATACCACAGCAAAATAACCATATGTAATTTTGACACATGGAGTAATAATTTCTAAAATTACAAAAACTGCAAACCACTAGTTGATATGAAAGTTTTTTATTTTACCGCAAACGCATGAAAAATTTTAATGAAAACATTCACCTACCTAAATTTAATTTAATAACCGAATATCTGGACATGTATGTGATCGTAAAAAACGTTTTCAGTCAATTTTCTATCATTTTAGTTGTGTTGTCCTTATGTGGTAGTATAGTTCAATTGTATTTTAGCCGTTACTTTTTGCAGTTGCATAATATAGGTAAAGATAAAAAGTTTGACATTGAGAAATGTTCTGCAATAATTACTCTTCATAAAGAAAACGGAGGAGAACGTGACATTTCGAATAAACTAAAAGTTTCAAAAAGTGCTGTTCATTCGACAATTGAAAAGTATCGGGAAACAAGAAAACATGTTGGTCACCTGCGCTGCGTTAATTAATGAACGAAATCAGCAACACAGATTACCTGAAAGGTGGTCTGTACCTTAGAGTCGTCTGGTTAACAGTAAACAGAACAACTTTTTTGATTTACAACTATTTTACTATTTCGCTGTTTCACTTATGTAGAATATGCATATACAAAACATAGCTGTTTGACGATGGTGTATGCTTGGAGTACACTTATTGTTATTTTAATTCATTATACTTCACTTAATCGTTTTAAACTGAAAAAGATTCAGATACAACAAGTTTCAATATGCCTACACTTCTTCTTCCTAAACATCTGTAAAATTTCG
The DNA here is from genome assembly GCA_023509865.1 of Trypoxylus dichotomus. Classification (NCBI taxonomy): domain Eukaryota; kingdom Metazoa; phylum Arthropoda; class Insecta; order Coleoptera; family Scarabaeidae; genus Trypoxylus; species Trypoxylus dichotomus. The sequence continues at coordinate 53,985,414 of CM042074.1, read as the reverse complement.
GTCTGGTTGGCAACCTTGTCACTTGTATTCGTTCTACGTGTTCCTTCCACTTATTTTTGTTTTCCTTTATTCTTTCGTTTATGTCGAAGTTGTTTAGTTCTGTTCCCATATCTACATTTCTTATTTTATCAGATTTTGTGCAACCTTTCACTCTTTCTAAAAATTTTATCTCTTGTGTCTGTACCCTGCTTTCTTGTTTTTTCGTTGGTATCCATGTTTTACTACCGTAAAACGGGGTTGGCACTGCTATCGTTTTATAAAATTCTATTTGTGTATCCTTTCTTGTTTTGTTTTTTAACGTTCTATTAATTGTTCCGCAGATATGTGTAAATTTATTCGATTTTTCTTCTATGTCTTTGTTTCGAGCATAAGATACATCGCAGCCTAAATACTTGGTGTTTCATCTGTTCCAATACCGTATCGTTTATGGCTATTATGGCCCTAACTGGATATTTATTTGTTTTGGCTTTATTTGCCGATATTTTCATTTCATAGTTTTGGCAGAGTCGTCAGCATATAAGATAGGATTTAGGATGGTGTTCTGGTCTAAACGTATTCCTTTAGAACATATATAGGCAACAACCGGATTCGGCCCGCTGTAAGATTTGATTCGGCGCGCGAGACATTTTGGAAAACCCAATTAAAAAAATCACGATTTAATTATAATGTTGTACCTATATATTGTCGTATTATTTCATGTCTGATATCTATTGCTATAATCATGAACACTTTAAAACACTACTTTAAAATGCACTACCTTTAAACGCGGCCCGCCAACGTATTTGCACACTAAAGTTTGGCCCACAACATGTCAAAGGTTGCCCATATTTACTATGTTATGTTAAATAATATTGCCGACACACAGCAACCTTGTCTATCTCGTTTGTTTGTTGGTTATTTCGATATGTTTACTTAATTCACGCGACTCTATCTAGTTTGTAAAATGTACTGCTTTTAAGGTACTTGATCAATTCCATTATATTTTACAGTTCCTAGAATTTCTTAATTATATTGTGAATTAAACTTTTATAATCAATTTGAGAAGTGATGCATTAGCGTACCTACATTATTGGAACTATATATCCTCGGGCTCTACATTTTTAATACACATTGGTTTTTAGCAATTTTGGATATATTTATTTATTCACTTATTACGACACGTTTCAATATCTACGAGGGCGATTTAACGGCAGACTGATTTTCCAACGAAATCCTTATTTTAGAATAAAATCTGTACATCCAAGCGACTTTACAATTTTTTTTAAGCCGCATGAAGGTAATCTTTCCGAAACTTGCCAAAATAGGTATTTGTTTCGGATGATGTTTGGGAATAAGAAACAATACTCGGAGTCAGGCCTGTCTTTATACATATGCTCACTGGCCTAGACCTCAAGGCCTCCTGGCACTTGCGACAGCAACCGAACTAATTTTTCAACCAGTACAAGAATAATAGCAACATTGTTTTGTTTAGTTTACTGAGCCGAGGTATAAATGTGGGCTATCCGACCAACCTAGAATTAGTTCATATTATCAATAATGAACAAGTAAACTTGTAATAGTAACGATAAACATTAAACTATAGTTTTAAAGCTAGTTCAATAAATAAGTAGCATTTTTAAATACAGGTGTTCTTGTTTTAAGCTTAAACCTGATTCATATGAATTAACTTAAGTGTTAATACTGAATCTAAATATATCGAAACAATCATCCTAGTAGATCAGAAAAGAGAAGAAAACTGTACATTAAAAAGACGTAATAGAACCTTATCAATATTAATATCATACTTTACACTTTCCGTTGAGTACTTTATGTTATCCTGTGATGTATTTTTATTAATAATAATAACAGTTTTAGGGCTACCCATAGCAATCGTTTGGTCTCAAACTAAGCAGCAGTTGATGTTATGGATACCATTTATCATCGATAATTTTTGAATGGTTTTAGGGTTTACTATTTTTCAATAAAGCAAATATCATGTTTAGTGGTCGAGGATGTAAAGTCGCGAAATATTACATAGTTTGGAAATGATTTCGATTACCAAGTAAAAACAAATAATCGAACTCATCGTATGTACTTAGTATCATTCAAACTTATTTTAAATAATGAGACCAGTAATTGATAACAATTTTATTTCTTACATAGTATCTGTTTTGTGATAGTTTATATCGAAAAGTAAATAAACTCCAAGACAGAAAATTTACTATACATACATATTTACTTTTGAGAACAACAATAACAAATGGTATAACATTTCAATATGCTTATGAATGCACTATAAAACGCAGACATTAATTCGTAGAAATTGTCACATTTTGGATCGCCTATTTTGAATAAAACATCGTGTTTATTTGTATTGTAAATCAATTTCCTATTAAAAACTAGTTAATTCATGCAGGTGTTTAACCTTGAAAATTTACAAGTCTCCTAAGTAAAATATAGAATTCATTATTATCAGTTTTAGTAAATAATAGTCAAGTTTTTTTCGAATACTTTTTGTGGTAATACTGCGGATTACTATCAACCACAAACATGTCTGGTGACTTTCACAATAAATTTAGCATACTATCCTATTCACTCGAAATTTGGTGGTATGATTAACATAAAACTTTATTAGTACACGTACCACATGGAAATTTAGTGCCACAAAACATTATAAACACACAAGTATATTTCCCAAAACATATATAAGCGATGTACTAATTTCAACTGCCAGTCTACACAGTGACCGAAGTTTTATTATTACGGTAAGCATCTGTTATACTACTTTCTTTATTATAAAGTTAGTATTTCTTCTTAATTATTTTCAGTTATTTAGTTCTTACTCTCACACTGTACCCAGTGTTGTGCATAATCGAATTTTTGAATCAATTTGATTTTGGTAACTAACAACTTCAATTAAACAATTTGACTGAAATTAAAATGATCATAATTGAAAAAAATAATTCTAATCGTGACTAAATTCGTCAGTCGTTAGTTTTTTGTTTGTTAATTTCGACCGAAAAGTTTTCGGCTACATTTCATTCCAGTGAACCTTAGGCAGTATTAGGTGTTGTTGCATCATTCTCACGTTAATTATATGCAAACCTGGCTTTACTCAAGTCGTACGTACACGGAAATTCTAAATTATTTTGATAATACGTTTTCTGATCAGCACATACCATCTCGCCGTAAATAAGTCGCATTAAAATAATTTTCCAAAACCCTTTTGTCTAACCATAAGAAAAACCACAATTGGTTAACAATGAAGAACAGGAATTACAAGAAATAACAACAACATAAATTTTAAAAATATACGAATATCATAAGACAAATTCGAATGCAGTACTTTATATGTGATGCGCGAACTCTGTGATTCGCTTCATATCTTGGGTAATAATACTGTTAGTCCGTTTTTCTATTAATGGCAAAGTGTACGGAACTGATAAATAATAAAATTATACCTGCTATAACCAATTTACATATAGACATCAAATTGGTATCAGCAGGATGATTGTCTTGCATAATATAATAGTCGCGGTAAACGACATCACACAAATTAATTCGGAAGGCAGCGTTTCAAAACTACATGGATTTTCATTGTCAACCGAGTTATCCACTGAGTGGAGTTTATTGCGATACCTGTGAATTACGACGAAAAATTCAAAACGAAGTTACGAGCATACTAGCAGAATATTAATTGAATGTTAGACACAGTTTTTATAATAGGTGGGTTACCATTTGCTTGCAAATGTAGGTCAGTTTAAGTACCTTATTTAATTTTTTGCGTTATTAGGTAGAATTTTGTTTTGGTTTTTCATATTTGAAAAGATTAGTCTTAGTTGTATATTAGCACTTCTTTAACAGTTTCAGAATTTACAATCAAGGATCCCCTTCTTTTAATACTTATTCCTTCTATTAAGTTTTTACAGTTCCTTTCTGTTTATATCTTTCACGATCTTTTATTTTTGAAGCTTCTGCTTAGGCAATCTGAAATAACCCTTCATATTGTGTTTAATACGAGAAAATTGTTATTTTAGTTTCTTTGTAACATTTAATTATCATCATTTACCTACCTAGAGTATAAGTTCCAGCGTTAAGCAGTGGAAAAATATTTTAAAACTGTCGAAAACATTTGGTATGCACAGTTAAATAATCGTGCATATTATTATTAGAAAAATTGTTTTATAAACGCGTTCCAAGACAAAGTTTATATACCTTTAACTTACTTAAAAGTAATAACTAGATATTATTGTATACTAAGAATTATTCTAATAAATAAAATAAATAGTAAATAAATAAACTACCGAAGAACTAAATCTAATGAAAAATCTTAGTAAAAAAGACCTTCTAGGTAATGTAGGTTAATATATCGTAAAACGTTAAGTGCATTCTTATCATATTTAGCACGATATAATACTTTCAATTGGCTACGTAATGTCAGAAAAAATAACTTTCCTCAAGTATACAACTAATCAAAATTACCTTATTTATTTTCAGCAGGTATCAGTTGATTAATCGTCATAAAAATGAAGAAAGTTGTCCTTGTATTGATGCTGGTGACATATGTGCATTGTAAAGTGTTTAACAATTGTGAACTGGCTAGGGAATTATTAAATTACGGCTTACCGAAGCATGAGATCGGAACTTGGGTCTGCATAGCCTTCAAGGAATCCAGCTACAGAACAAATGTAATTAACTACAGTTCGAATTGCTACGGATTATTCCAAATTAGACAAGAATACTGGTGTTCCCCTGGTGGAAATGCCTGTGGAGTACCGTGCTCAAATTTATTGGATGACAATATATACGACGACGTGAAATGTGTTAAAACAATCTATGCAGAATTTCAACGTATTAAAGGCAATGGATTCTTAGCATGGGATACATATCCTGCTTGCAAAGACTACAACACAGCCAATAGTTATATTAGCAACTGCTATTTGTAACACGTATACATAAACACACATACACAATACATTCATCATTACCAACATTTAGTCATTTTTATTTCATTTGTTATGAACATTTTTGTCATGGACTGTAAAATTTTAAGTTAATTAAAATATTGACAAATGTTCACAAAAAGTTTATTTTATACCACCTACGATACAATATATCAACTGAATGTGTACTGACGTAAAACTAGACCAACTGTTACTTAAATTAGATCTTTAAATAGAAACCTGTGTTGTGATAGATACATTACATCTGAACATTTTTTATTTGGCATTACATTTTATCCAAATATTTTACCTTTTCTTAATAGTTTGAGAAAGTCAAAGTCATCTTGTAAATCAAACATAAAACATAAATTACTGTTAATCTTGCTATTTACTGTCTTGATACACTGTAATAAATGATAGTAATTTTTCTACCATCACCCAGTAGTAGTACCAGCACCAACGTGTCAAATTTGCTATGATAAGTAATGTAAATTTTAGTTTATTGGCTTTCTAAATGATTTTCAACATTTAATAAAATGTTCGGTAAAATTACAATGGATTTTAGTCTGTTTTTGAGATTAAAAAAATCTAAAAGGGTTTCCCGAGAAATCAGTGTAATATTCCTATAAAATTTAGGATATTTGTTGACAACCTGTAATATTACTAATACCGTTTTACCTAATTTATCATGTAATATTGCCTTCACAACAAAAGATAAAATTAATAATATTAATATTAGTATGGCTATAGTTAAAGTAACATCCATATTAATGCTAATATTAATATGGATATCAATACTAAACCACCGTTGGCATTAGTAATGATAAAATTAAAATTTCCTCCTAATTTTATCATTAGTATGGCTATAATTCATTTAAGTACGCAATATAAGTACGTTTTTAGTTTTATGATAGAAGCTCGATTGCTCAGGCGCTGTAAATGTACCGAGCTAACGCAATCCGAAAATTGTTTTAATAAGGAGCAGCGTTAGCAAATGTGAAGGGTATACACAGGGAAAAGTCATTCATAATAATGATATGGTTTAATTGGGAACTTATGTTTTATGTTGTACGTAGGATTATATTTACTGTGTTAATTGTAAATTGTTTGTGAGTGAAAGAAATAAGGTACTGCGTTTCATAGTACCTGAACTTATCTAAAATTACAGCGACGAGTTTCGTGCAGCTATTCTGCACATCTCCAGGCCTAGATATTCCACAGAAAGAGTATAGAACAGAACAAATATCCACAGTATTTGCAAAGAGCATCACGATAAAATTAAATTAAAAACAACACGATGTAAAAATGGACAAAGCAAGACAATCACAACAATACATATTGTTAATTTACCGTAAATTTAAAGATTCAAGCACTATGATACGTTGCAACAGCAGTTTTTAAATAATTTAAATAACAATTCACGTAGTCTCTTTTTTAAGCGAATTACTATGTTAGATACAAAAGAATTTGTGTATAGACTAGAAAATAAAGACAGTTTGAGAATTGACGAAGTACCTTTTCACGTCGGTTAGAGCAGTTTAAACATAATTGGCGAACCAGTCTTTGACATTTTTAGATAGTATGGGTTCAGCTGATGTTTATGTGCATAAATTTTTACAAAATCTATACAAGCAAAGCATCGCATACGTATGGGCGTAAATAACATATAATAAGTGAAGACTTGAGGAGCAATCACATATGAGAGTATTAGAGATCAACACATCAAAATCACCTTCTTTAGGAGTGCCAAAAAAGGAAATTAAGTACGTACAAACTTTTATACATATTTTTGAATTCCTTGAATTATTATTGTAGCATAATATAATCAAAAATTGTAATTAAACTTTGTCCGTGGTACAATAACAACCCATCTCGAGAAATAAAAATTTACACGGTACATAAAAAGAATAATTAATACGAAACAATAAATAAATCAGTAATATAGGGTGGGGCATAAAAATCCCCCACATTTTGAAGAGGTACAAAAAATGAAGAAATTTAACTAGAAAAAACAATATATTTTTGAAAAGAACAAGATATAGTTTTTTAATGTGTTTTACAAAATATATCAAGCAAATGTCCATCGTTGTCAATACATTGCTGGTAACATTCCCGGAAGTTTACCATCACTCTTCATGTTAGTTGACGCGAAATGGCGTCGACTTTCTGTCGAATCCTCTCTTTCAATTCTTCAAGGGATAAAGGTCGACGCTGAAAAATCTCTTCCTTTAGGTACCCCCACAGTAAAAAGTCACGGGGATTTAAATCGGGTGGTCGTGCAAGCCACTCCACGTCTCTTAAACTGATCAAACGCCCAGGAATTATTTTCCTCACCATTTCGAGTGAATATCGCGCTGTATGAGCTGCGGCCCCGTCCTGTTGAAACCACACATTCTTTTGTGTCCATATCGTCCAATTTAGTGCACATGAAAGTCTACATTTCAACGTACCAGTCGGCATTCAGAGCTGCCTAACATACTTTTTTAAAACACATTAAAGAAACATATTTTGTGTTTTTTTCAAAAATATATCCAGTTTTTTCTAGTTAAATTTCTTCATTTTTTTATACCTCTTTAAAATGTAGAAGATCTTTATAACCTACCCTGCACTTTACCGTACCCTCATCTTCTCTCTTGCATTAGGTATTATTAATTGTATGATGAATAAATCCTACTCCACCTAATTTTTTTATGAACACGTAATTAAAATGGTTAACTTTTTTTTATTTCAAGTTAATTTATTTTAATATTTGCCCAACAAAATGCTCGCTTGTTTCTGTATTAGATTTGCATGAGTAAACGGATAGAAAAATAGATTGCTATGAATCGTTTTGCTGACAAATCAAGCTTGACGATAATTCTAACGTACACTTCGTCTATTTTAAATTTTTACCTACGTCATTGATTTTCATCCGTATGCAGCAAATCGATACTTCCGAGTCAAATTAAATATCGTATAAACAGTTAATTCGAAAATAAATCTAGTGTACTGTAGGACAAATTATTTTATTTTAACAAAATTAATTATCTTCCGATTTATTAATGTTTTACAGCAACGACTTAATGAGAAATATATTTCTTTGAATATCTGACGTATAACCTGAAATAAGTTAGGAATTTTAAATTACAAATGTGAATCAATATGTGAAGTATTAAAGTAGATTTGGGTCGAATTTCTATTTTAAATGCATGACACTTAGTGTGCATGCTTATATTCCAATTAAATTATCTAAGCACTGCCTCCACGTTCTATGTAACAAACAACCATTCTTATTAATAAAACAACATACATCGTTTTCATTATTTAATGATATTTTAAGGTATCAACAGAACAAATTTGAAATAACATTCATAATAAACAACAATTAAATAAACACTCATTTATGAAGTTCTAATATAAAAGATGTCATCGAAGACTTTACTCATCTATTTTTTCTTCAGAGCACTATATTTCTTTCTCGTTCACACCAATTATTAAATTGCCACGTTTGCGAGCACTTTTCATGGTATCATCTTGCCAAGACCTAATCTTTTTACCCTTAGAATAAATTCACTCCTCATCCAAGAATACCACTAGTTTCGCAGAACTCGACATGAGATTAGCCATATATTTTTTCAGAAAAATACTTCGCAATAATACGATATCATGTTCTTCAAATAATCCTCGCCTGTTGTCTTCTTTTCCATATTTGAAGCCAATTTCCTGCAACAATATACTTAACAATTGTTTACAGTGCAAACAGTCGTTAAGTACATTGTACTCTGTAAACTTTACACAGTTCAACAATAGTTCATCCTTAAGTTTGTAAAGTAACATGTTTCCCTAATACAATATTTTCATAACAAAATCATAAACCAATGATAGAACTGTTGTTACTTTGTTAATACATGTTGTAAACAGCATTTCGCACTTCCATTTTGTTGTCCCTCGTAGATCACTTGTTTTGGGTTTAGTACAAGGTACCTTAGGTCTAAGAGATGACAGAACACGAATTTGAAAAGATTAACCTCTTTTCCATGCATTGTCTTTATTCAAAATAACTTACTAAAGACTTTGTAGTTGTACTTTGTGTTCTGAAAAGAACAATTAGTGGTAAAATGCAGAGAGAAAGTAAAAAAAAAGGGTGAAACGTAACTATAAATATTAAACTGTAAATACGAAAACGGTGCTAACCTACATTTGACAACCGACAACAAACGCTACAAGATAAACAGTTCACGTAACTTGAATAACACGGTAGTATATACCAATATCCTTCTGTGTCACTCTAATGAAATCAAACCAAGTAGATCTTTGTGAGACAAGCGCAAAACCCTGCTTCTTTTTTCAACAACAGTACTAGAGAAAGATCGTCAAATGAATAGATTGTCTTAACTTATACGACAAAACAATGACGCAGGTAAAACCTTAAAATAGACGAAGTGTATATACATACATAGAGAGTCGTAGCAATTTTGCCAATCAGTTAATAACATATTAGAAATATTGAAAAGTTAAGGCAGTGTTAATATTTGTAAATTTATACATAATAAAACATTAAGACTACAAACAACAATAACCATTTTATTGCTGTTTGTAGTCTTAATGTTTCATTACGTTGTATTTCATAAAGATTAATGTTAAAAAAATACCAGTTCTAGTCTTTTTTGTATTTAATTTTTATAAGCAATAAGCTAAATTTTAAACATCTATTCTTGCTAAAACATTTCCATATATTTAATGAAAAGCTTGTTTTTCAATTATATTATCCATAATATAATTAGAAGAGAATAGAACTTTTAAATTGTTCTGTTTTCTAACATTTAAATAACACTGTATCGTTTCTAATCTGTAAATTAAAGATATGCATAAAACAAGGTTTATAAATAATAATATAAGTTAGGTATTTGAAAAACCAGTTTTGAGTATTTAAATATCAGAAAATTTTAAATATCAGATTTTCATTCTTACCAAAATATAAGATAATAACGTTACACATAATTTCATTCTTATTTCTCAATCATTTACGTTTTTAATTTTTAAAATTAGTTTGAATTTCTTGAGAATGTAATTACAAGTTTTAGAAGAAGAAATATAGGTACAGAAGTAAGTCACATTATTAAATTAATTTCATACATAAGTTTAAATTGAAAAGGAGATCAATCTACAATAGTTTATTATTATATCTACTGCATTTATCTAACATAATTCATTTTAATTTTGCATAATCAGATCGAAAACAAACCGCAAGTTTTGTTAAATTTATCAACATTTATGGTATTTCGTTAACCCAGTACTTTTCCTAAGAATATACATATATCTATCATTTCAACTTCTGTAATGTAGTTTTTGTTATAGCTAGTATTTATATTGTATATTTATGTATTTCCAAAACAATAATCGTAATAGATCATCTGCAGGTCGTATCTTGCGCGCATTTTTTCTAGAATGCATAGTGTCATTCGCATAATATTTATTTTGGAATAAATAAACGGTCATTTATGTGTGTAACACTTTCCCTGAGATTCTATTCAGAGTGGAAAGGTAAATTGGTCCATAATTTTTAGTTTATTACTTTAATTTCGTTTCTGATATGTAGCAGTTATACAGAAGTCATTTTGACATATCCATGTCATTCTTCATTTCATATTGTATTTTAATTCAGTTCGTCAGTATTGGTGTCAGTTTATTTCAGCTGCATTTAGTTCTTTTTACATATATTTTGTTAAATAACGGGGTTTTATTATCGTTTAATTCTATAATTACCTCGTGTATTTGTTTTTCAGTTTTCAGTTCATTTAATTGAAATTATGTAACTGCCAGAACGCATAAATTAGGAACAGTGCCTATTGGCGCAACAAACATATAACTGTAGGGATGTTTCCACAACCCTCCACGATCACATGTTTTTCGTTTGATGTGATGACTTCAACAATTTTCTAGGCTCGAAAATGCATCGGTTTTGATATTGCCAGGGCAGTCTTATATGGCTCCTTTGAGACATTTAGGATTGGTATTAACAGAAACGAAAAATATCTTAGTTATCGCAACGGTTCTCGGGTTTCACCGCATTAGTCTGTTTTTAGTCCCTGACCTTTCGCGAACAAGTGTGGTTCTCAAAGGTACAGTATCTCTGGGAATTCGAACCACAAATTACCAGGCGAAGTTAACAAATTTATTGCAATGTCCATTATTATGAACCCTTTCTGAAGTGCTACTAGCCTTGTCTATCCTTTCCAATATGGTATTCCACATTTCTGATAAAGCTCGAGTAAACCATCAGATTTCCAAAAGACTTTTAGGAACTTCACTTAAATATTCTGTTAATGTAGTGGAACAACTTGTAAAAAAAATGTAAATTTTCTAAACCATTTGAGAAAAACTTTCTTCTTCTAGTACACACTCAGCAGTAGGAACACCTACCAATTTAAGGGAGTGTCGCGTGTACAGAGGTAGAAAACCCACATTTTTCTTTCATTCTCGCAAATCAGAGTATTTTTCCAGCATATTTGATGTATTGACGTAACTTTGTCCTCTACGGCCCTTAATGTAGATATCATAATTTCCTAAAAATTTTTCAGATAAATATTCAGGTTTGTGCTCTTTAATAGGTATGAATTTCAGAAATCTTTCAACGGTAATACGATTTTTTACATATCGATTAATAAAAGTCAGCTGGTGAATATGATATAGATTAGATATAGATTAGATATAGATTAGATTTACATTCAATGCTAACGTAAAAATATTTCGCTGATGTAACTTCGCTTATAATTTTTAATAGCACCTGCTCTCCCATTACGTCAATAAACTCATTGCATATATTTGTTGATAAATAAGAAATGTGTCCTTTCCCACTTCCAGGTGATCTGCGAGAAATGGAATTCATTTAATAATTCCAAATATCCCTAATAATTTCTATTGCTGAGACTTCCAAGGATTTTGATATCAGATGGCAAAAAAATTACTGCAACAATTCTTTAAAGTAGGTTTTTTCAATAATCTACTTCCCTTTTATAATGAGATAGCAAGTCTGTGTGTATCCAACAGTTTTATTTCGGGAGGATCATCATCTATTGTTAAAATGCTCAGCTATTTCCGTACCCTGAAATGATGTGATTAATATGTTTCTAGTTATTCACCCAACGCACATAAATTTATGTCATAAGGTTTGAATAAAAGGCTTAACAAACAAAATATAGATTTCTTTCAAGGTGAATATAACAATCATTTTTTACTTACGATGATTTATGGAATTTTCTTGTTGACTTGCCATGCACTTCCTCATAGTGTATGTAAGTTCTGGAAACCTTGAGAGAAATCCCAATCATTATTTTGGAAAAGTGCAGGCCCCTTACTAACACACAACTCACGTATTTTTTATATAAACCCTTTACAAAGACAATCGCCAGGATCATTTAAATAGTATTCTGAGACTAAAAGCTGTTGCTGCTCAGCTAACACAATTATTAGTTAAGCATATGTGTATTTTACTGATTTAATGAGAACAATTACTATGAACTCCTAATGTTACAAGAGCTTCTGATAATTGCTCTCATTAAATTATAGTAAAATATTGTGTAGAGGTCCATTGTTTTATTGCGTGAAAGATTATTTTTGTTGCCTAGAGTAAGTAATTCGTATTGGTCAATCACACACAGTTATTAACAATATAATAATTTTCGAATTACTACACGAATATAAAGAATAAAATTATCAGTGGCGCAATTAAAATTATGGGTTACTGACCGATAAAGTCAAAGATAAAAAATGTATTGGGGATAGCAGTCCAAGTTGAATTAAGACGAGTTAATAAAACTTATTTTTTACAGTACTCTACGCTTTCGAATTTGAATTTTTTGAATATAGAGAAACTCTTATGAGAACAGTAATGCCGTGTTAATAAATCTCAAAAACATCTTTGTTAAAATGTTAAAAGTATGGATATAATTCAAAAAAATATATTTCCTTTAACTTGAATATATCGTTCTCTTCACTTAGATTCCAAATCGCGGTTTTTATTTTGGCTTCTTTTAATTTTGGTATGATCTTGTTATGATCTTTTGTTACGGAAAATGTAGGGTTGTACTCTTGACATCACAAAGGTCCTTCACTGTAGTTGAAAGACAGAGAAGTTAAACCTTGGACTTGAGAAAAAGGGGTTCACAAAGGAGAAGAATTTCATCTAATTCCTTATGGTATAATAATTTGTGTTTAGACGGTATTTATCTAGATGTTGTTATGTTCGAAATAATAGGAACATGTACGAAGTTGTATATATATAATTTACTGCAAGTTATTGGTGTTTACAAAGTCTATGATGATTGTGGATAATTACATCTGTGCGTGATGCTTTATGAATATGTGACTATTGTTTTCTCTCGAAATTGTTAGATCTAGGAAATTTAACCTCTTATTTACTTCTTTTTCAATAGTAAACTTATTAATATTTTGATGTAGATTATTAATGAATTCTACGAAATTGTTTAATTGTTTATCTGTTCCTGTGAAGCAACCTAAAATATCATCTACATACCTATACCAATAAATAAATTGTTTGAAATTTGGATGTGCAGAAATTCGTTTTTCTAGGCAATCCATGAATATTTCTGATAAGAGGATTGCCCATTATCAAGCCATCATTGCAAGTGTATATCTTGTTGTTAAATTTGAAGTAATTTTGTTCTAAACAGATTTTAAGGGAATTCATAATCTCTTCCTTTTTTATTAATATGCTTTATTTCCAAACGCTTTTCAACCAAGTTAATAATAATAATAATCTTCAAGGGAGCAGAACAGCAGATGAGATCAGAGTAATTCAGATCAATATGAATAGAAATAGGCTAGCTGACGAACTTTTATATCAGCTGGCGTTTGAAACTAACACGGATATTGTGTTAATCAGCGAACAGTACAGGAACCGAGATCAGCCCACTTGGTTCTCGGTACCTCGACTATATGGATAATAATAGTGATAATAATAATAATAATAATAATAATAACAATAATAATTTTTTTTTTTTTTTTTTTTTTGCGGAGGTGAAATGCATTGACGCATACTAGTATATCCATCTATACTAGTTATGCTGGACTCCCTCTGAAGGAGGACTACCAACTAAAACACCCCCTCTTCTTCTAGACACCAGTCCGGAACCGTTTATCACATTACTTCGGGCTGGGTCTATGCATTTGGCTGTAGAAAGGCCACACTCCGTTGTGGTTTGGAATTATAACAATTCTCTGTCTATGCTGCAATTCCCTTCTTTTTGCGCGGTACATATTGCACGTACCGAGAAACTAATAATAGTAACAGTAATAATAATAACAATAACAATAACAATAACAGTAACAGTAACAACAATAATAACAATAACAATAACAACAATAATAACAATAACAATAATAATAATAATAAGCGTCAATACTCGGACTCCGTTCAATAGAGGACTACCAGCCACCACCCGTTAATCACTTTAGCTCGGGCTGTGTCTAGTTTGCTGTACAAAGGCCACGCTCCACTGGACTTTCGAATTAGAGCAATTCTCTTTCCATGTTGCGGTCCAAATCGCCTTTCTTCGTGCGCAGGACATATTGAACGTATCGCGTTAAACTTGTCCAGCAATTTTCATTGGCTGATATCTTCGTTATAATTGTGTCGATCGTAAATTCGCCGATCTCCATTTCGAGTAACCGTCTTGGTTCCGCCCATCTCTCACATAAGAAGAAGGTATGGTGCGCATCATCTACCTCATTTGGACAATACAAACATGCTCCAGTCTCAGTCTTACCCATTCGGTGCAGATACGATTTGAAATAGCCATGACCGGTCAAAAACTGAGTCAGGTAATAGTCCACCTCCCCATGGGTTCTAGAGATCCAAGGGCGGAGGCGCGGGATCAGTCTCGCAGTCCAGCGCCCTCTTCCGTCCGTCTCCCAAAGTCGTTGCCATGCTTCTAATGTGGCGTCTCTTTCGTTGGCGACTCGTTCTTCACCTGCACGTCTCCTCATATATATGCGCTTCCTTTCCTGAGCAAGGAGCGACACTGGGATGACTCCCGCTACCACTAGGACCGCCGGTTCCGACACAGTGCGGTACGCCGAGGCAACTCTCAGTGCAGCCCTTCTCTGCACCTGGGCCAGTCTCTTACGATACATCTCCTTGCTCAGCGCGTCCGCCCACACCTCGGAGCCGTACAGTAAGACCGACTGAACTGTCGACATCAATAACCTCCGCTTCTTTGGCCGAGGACCACCAACATTAGCCATCAACCTACTCAAGTTCGCAACCATCTTCGCCGCCTTATCGGCAGTACGTAAAATCTGGTGACGAAAGGTCATTTTGGTGTCAATCATCACTCCAAGGTATCTAACCGTTGGGCTGGTGGTAACTTCCACATCCCCCACGCGAAGGGGTACGATTGTGTCTATCTGCTTCTTAGATAGAATGACGACCTCAGTTTTGTTAAGTGCTAGACTCAAACCATGCATTTCCATCCAATGAGTTACCCTCCTCATGGTTTGGTTAAGTTTGAGCTGTGCTAGTTCTACATCCCGCTCAGTAATGAGCAGTGCGATGTCGTCCGCATACCCAACAAGAGTCACTTCGTCGGGCATTTCCTGCCTCAAGAGTCCGTCATATAGGATGTTCCAGAAATCCGGTCCTAAAATAGATCCTTGGGCAACCCCAGACGTCACCTTATCATTGCATCGACCCTGCTTCGTATCGTATATGATGGAACGATTCCCCAGGTAGTCGTCAATCATCCGCAAAAGGTACGGCGGCACCCGAAAGGAGTGCTCCAAAGCATTCAATATATCCACCCATCTTGCCGAATTGAATGCATTTCGGACGTCTAAGGTAACAAGAAGAACGATTCGACGCGAGTAGTGGTTGTGGTTCTCTGCTCTGGTTACCGCATCACAAACTTCCCGTAGAGCATCGGCAGTTGATCTTCCCCGGCGGAATCCGTACTGTCGGGGCGACAAACCCCCAGCATCCTCCATCACTGCCTGCAATCTTGTCCGTATAAGCCTCTCCAGAACCTTACCCGCCGTGTCCAGCATGCATAGAGGGCGGTACGTAGATGGGTCATCCGGATCTCCCTGCTTTCTAGTGATTAGCACCAATCTGGCAACCTTCCAACGTGTGGGAAAAACTCCCGCGGCCAGGCACTCGTTGTACATATCCAGCAACAGATGTGGGCTATGCTGGTATACCAATTTCAGGATCTCGTTTGTAATGTTGTCCGGTCCTGGTGCTCTCCTTTGAGCAAGGGACCCCATTACCGTTCTCAGTTCCTCCTCATTAAATGGTAGGAAATCTCCTGGCATCCTCAAACCTCTGTCCACCCTCGCAGGATGAGAGGGGAAAAGCGCTCGCACAATTCGCTGCATCCTGGTTAGCTCCAGAATAGCCGGCGGTTTCATCGCCCCAAGTCGACGGGTGACGAGCTTGTATCCTAGCCCCCAAGGCTCAGAGTCCACGTCCGACACCATGTCTTTCCAGTGGCGCGCTTTTGACTCATTAATTGCCCGTCGCAGGGATTTCTTGGCTTCTCGGTGCTCAGCAGATCTTATATTAGCCTCCTCTCGGTTCCCAGCCCTTTGCGCGATTCGCCTTAATCGGAGGCAACGCTTGCGCAGCTCAGCTATCTCAGCCGTCCACCAGTAAGCTGCCCGTTTACAATGTCGGGGAGCTTTTCTAGGCATAGAGGCATCGCAGGCAGATGCAATGCCTGACATTGTCGACTCAACAAGTCTCTCCACTCGCTCCCTCGCATCTACCTCCGATCCTGCTATAAGTCGACATACAGGAGGCAGGGTCCTACAGAATCGTTCCGTGTCAAGTTTCCCAAAGTTCCAGCCACCAGAATTCGGTGAGAACCGGCAGCGGGCCTCAGACCGACCATACACGGTGAAGGTAATAGCCTGGTGATCGCTTCCTGTATAACTTTCAGATACTTTCCAGTCCACGATCCTAGGTACTAATGCCTCGGATGCAAAAGAGACGTCCGGTATAGTCTCTGAGTAACCAGGTCGACGGAAGGTAGTCACTTCCCTCTCATTAAGAACAATAAGCCCAGTCCTGGCCGCCATTTCTAGAATATACCTTCCTCGGGAGTCCGGATGCGGCATACCCCACTCTATCGCCTTAGCATTAAAGTCTCCCCAACAATTACCTCTCCTTGGGTATTGAAGATAGCATCCTCCAAAGCATCTATCTTTGTGCGGAACTGTTGAATACTCTCATTGGGGGTGAGGTAGCAACTAAAGAAAGTCATCGCCTCGCATCTGACCCAGACAAAGCCTTCGTCGGAACCGCGCCCTCTACTCGAATGTTTCTTGAACTGGATATCCATATAGCCGAGGTGCTCAGCGGATCCGAGAACCAAGTGGGCTGATCTCGGTTCCTGTACTGTTCGCTGATAAACACAATATCCGTGTTGGATTCAAACGCCAGCTGATATAAAAGTTCGTCAGCTAGCCTACTTCTGTTCATATTGATCTGAATTACTCTGATCTCATCTGCTGTTCTGCTCCCTTGAAGAACTCTATTCATTAACTTGATGTTTCTTTTCTAGAGCACTGATGTACTCTGCTCTTGCTTTCTCAAGCGCCTGTCTGAAAACTCCGCATTTGCCTGACCCAGCAACATGGTCGCGTGCATTTTCAGCACTGCACAAAAAGCATCTAGCTTTGTTGGTGCAGTTCTTCTTAAGATGGCCCTTTTCTCCACATCCCATGCAAAGCCCCTCCTTTCTTCTATCTGGTTCAGAGCAGGTTGCCTGCCGGTGTCCAAAGCCAAAGCATCTATAGCACCGGGTAACTTCAAGTCTCTTTCGTATTCTGCTATTCACCCATCCTACCTTAATGCGAGCAGTTTTAAGCAACTCAAGAGCATAGTGTTCATTAATTTCAACTAACGCCATTTTGAGCTGTCTGCTATTGGCCTTGGTTAAGATCACCTTCGGGTCAGTTTCGCAATTTGGTAAAGCTTTCCTAATTGCTTCAGTCACTTCTTCTACCGTAGTCAAACAGTCCAGGTCTCTAAACTCTAATTTAAGTTTAGGCTGAAGAGTGCTGACCTGCGCCTTTTCCTTCAAAGCCTCTTGAAGCTGGTTTGTAAACCCTTTACAGTTACTACTACTTCGTCCTAACTCTATCAATAATAATAATAATAATAATAATAATAATAATAATAATAATAATAATAATAATAATAATAATAATAATGATAATAATAATAATAATGATAATAATGATAATAATAATAATAATAATAATAATGATAATGATTTTTTTTTGCGGAGGTGAAATGCATTGACGCATACTACTATATCCATCTATACTAGTTATGCTGGACTCCCTCTGAAGGAGGACTACCAGCTAAAACACCCCCTCTTCTTCTAGACACCAGTCCGGAACCGTATATCACATTACTTCGGGCTGGGTCTAAGCATTTGGCTGTAGAAAGGCCACACTCCATTATGGTTTGGAATTATAACAATTCTCTTTCCATGTTGCAATTTCCTTCTTTAATTTTTTTTTTTTTTTTTTTTTGCGGAGGTGAAATGCATTGACGCATACTAGTATATCCATCTATACTAGTTATGTTGGACTCCCTCTGAAGGAGGACTACCAACTAAAACACCCCCTCTTCTTCTAGACACCAGTCCGGAACCGTTTATCACATTACTTCGGGCTGGGTCTATGCATTTGGCTGTAGAAAGGCCACACTCCGTTGTGGTTTGGAATTATAACAATTCTCTGTCTATGCTGCAATTCCCTTCTTTTGCGCGGTACATATTGCACGTACCGAGAAACTAATAATAGTAACAGTAATAATAATAACAATAACAATAACAATAACAGTAACAGTAACAACAATAATAACAATAACAATAACAACAATAATAACAATAACAATAATAATAATAATAAGCATCAATACTCGGACTCCGTTCAATAGAGGACTACCAGCCACCACCCGTTAATCACTTTAGCTCGGGCTGTGTCTAGTTTGCTGTACAAAGGCCACGCTCCACTGGACTTTCGAATTAGAGCAATTCTCTTTCCATGTTGCGGTCCAAATCGCCTTTCTTCGTGCGCAGGACATATTGAACGTATCGCGTTAAACTTGTCCAGCAATTTTCATTGGCTGATATCTTCGTTATAATTGTGTCGATCGTAAATTCGCCGATCTCCATTTCGAGTAACCGTCTTGGTTCCGCCCATCTCTCACATAAGAAGAAGGTATGGTGCGCATCATCTACCTCATTTGGACAATACAAACATGCTCCAGTCTCAGTCTTACCCATTCGGTGCAGATACGATTTGAAATAGCCATGACCGGTCAAAAACTGAGTCAGGTAATAGTCCACCTCCCCATGGGTTCTAGAGATCCAAGGGCGGAGGCGCGAGATCAGTCTCGCAGTCCAGCGCCCTCTTCCGTCCGTCTCCCAAAGTCGTTGCCATGCTTCTAATGTGGCGTCTCTTTCGTTGGCGACTCGTTCTTCACCTGCACGTCTCCTCATATATATGCGCTTCCTTTCCTGAGCAAGGAGCGACACTGGGATGACTCCCGCTACCACTAGGACCGCCGGTTCCGACACAGTGCGGTACGCCGAGGCAACTCTCAGTGCAGCCCTTCTCTGCACCTGGGCCAGTCTCTTACGATACATCTCCTTGCTCAGCGCGTCCGCCCACACCTCGGAGCCGTACAGTAAGACCGACTGAACTGTCGACATCAATAACCTCCGCTTCTTTGGCCGAGGACCACCAACATTAGCCATCAACCTACTCAAGTTCGCAACCATCTTCGCCGCCTTATCGGCAGTACGTAAAATCTGGTGACGAAAGGTCATTTTGGTGTCAATCATCACTCCAAGGTATCTAACTGTTGGGCTGGTGAAAATTTCCACATCCCTCACGCGAAGGGGTACGATTGTGTCTATCTGCTTCTTAGATAGAATGACGACCTCAGTTTTGTTAAGTGCTAGACTCAAACCATGCATTTCCATCCAATGAGTTACCCTCCTCATGGTTTGGTTAAGTTTGAGCTGTGCTAGTTCTACATCCCGCTCAGTAATGAGCAGTGCGATGTCGTCCGCATACCCAACAAGAGTCACTTCCTCGGGCATTTCCTGCCTCAAGAGTCCGTCATATAGGATGTTCCAGAAATCCGGTCCTAAAATAGATCCTTGGGCAACCCCAGACGTCACCTTATCATTGCATCGACCCTGCTTCGTATCGTATATGATGGAACGATTCCCCAGGTAGTCGTCAATCATCCGCAAAAGGTACGGCGGCACCCGAAAGGAGTGCTCCAAAGCATTCAATATATCCACCCATCTTGCCGAATTGAATGCATTTCGGACGTCTAAGGTAACAAGAAGAACGATTCGACGCGAGTAGTGGTTGTGGTTCTCTGCTCTGGTTACCGCATCACAAACTTCCCGTAGAGCATCGGCAGTTGATCTTCCCCGGCGGAATCCGTACTGTCGGGGCGACAAACCCCCAGCATCCTCCATCACTGCCTGCAATCTTGTCCGTATAAGCCTCTCCAGAACCTTACCCGCCGTGTCCAGCATGCATAGAGGGCGGTACGTAGATGGGTCATCCGGATCTCCCTGCTTTTTAGTGATTAGCACCAATCTGGCAACCTTCCAACGTGTGGGAAAAACTCCCGCGGCCAGGCACTCGTTGTACATATCCAGCAACAGATGTGGGCTATGCTGGTATACCAATTTCAGGATCTCGTTTGTAATGTTGTCCGGTCCTGGTGCTCTCCTTTGAGCAAGGGACCCCATTACCGTTCTGAGTTCCTCCTCCTCATTAAATGGTAGGAAATCTCCTGACATCCTCAAACCTCTGTCCATCCTCGCAGGATGAGAGGGGAAAAGCGCTCGCACAATTCGCTGCATCCTGGTTAGCTCCAGAATAGCCGGCGGTTTCATCGCCCCAAGTCGACGGGTGACGAGCTTGTATCCTAGCCCCCAAGGCTCAGAGTCCACGTCCGACACCATGTCTTTCCAGTGGCGCGCTTTTGACTCATTAATTGCCCGTCGCAGGGATTTCTTGGCTTCTCGGTGCTCAGCAGATCTTATATTAGCCTCCTCTCGGTTCCCAGCCCTTTGCGCGATTCGCCTTAATCGGAGGCAACGCTTGCGCAGCTCAGCTATCTCAGCCGTCCACCAGTAAGCTGCCCGTTTAATAATAATGATAATAATGATAATAATAATAATGACAATAATAATAATAATAATGATAATAATAATAATAATGATAAT
Source organism: Trypoxylus dichotomus (assembly GCA_023509865.1). Lineage (NCBI taxonomy): Eukaryota > Metazoa > Arthropoda > Insecta > Coleoptera > Scarabaeidae > Trypoxylus > Trypoxylus dichotomus. The sequence continues at coordinate 53,964,224 of CM042074.1, read as the reverse complement.
AATAATTTTTTTTGCGGAGGTGAAATGCATTGACGCATGTTATGCTGGACTCTCTTTCCATGTTGCAATTTCCTTCTTTAATAATAATGATAATAATAGTTTTTTTTTTTTAAATAAATAATAAAATAATAATAATAATAATAATAATAATAATAAGAATAATAATAATAACAATAATAATAATAATAATAATAATAATAATAATAATAATAATAATAATAATAATAATAATAATAATGATAATAATAATAGTAATAATAATAATAATAATAATAATAATAATAATAATAAGATTGGGATACTTGGAAATAAATTCGTGACGTCGAAAGAAATTAATTTTGCGTTATTTGTTGAGGAGCACGAGTAAACTAATAACTTTAAATTACTTAACTTTCAGATTTAAAATAAATTACTTGAATACAATTAGTGAGAGCATTAACAAGGGGGCCTGTAATATATCCAGAAACATTGTAAATATTTAAGAATAGGAATAATTAGGGTTAGGTAAATATGTTTGAAAGTAGTAAATTTGAATGCCATGAAGCTAAATTATCGGGTATTATTGAAATTCTTTCGTCGAAACAAAGCAGGATGTTTGCTCTATCGATAGTAAGAGAAGTACTCACAAATATACAGCGGACTAAATTGAAATAATATTTGATTAATACATCCTATGATTGCAGAATTGAAACTTGTGAACTAAAATTTACAACATGAATAAAAAATATATATGTATGTATATTATTTAATGATAACAATATATTAAAAGAGGAAAACTCTCGTAAATATACATTCTATTTTATGTGCTTACATTGAAGTTATTTGATTCTTTCTCTGGTATCTTGTTGTAACTGTTGTTTCTTATTTGAAGTATTGCTTATTTCAAGAAAATAATGCGAAAAATATGCGCTAGTAAATCTATCTAAATTAGTTGCTATAGTAATTAGAAGCTCAAAATTACTTTGCCAGCTTCAATCATCTTGAAAGCATAAAGGATGTCGATGTTTTGCAACGTTTACAAGACCATAGTTAAGTTAGCTTTTGAATATACATGAAACTCAAAATTTTACACTTGTGAAACTTATTACGAAGCATATGAAAGAAAAATAAAATGAATAAAAGAAATGCCCTCCTTTCCAAATTTTCCATCCTGGACGTAGAAGCAATTTTAGATTTTTAACAAAGAAGAAAAAAAAGAAAAACTGCACTGTCCCATCGGGGATATAGCGGTTGCGGTTTCTGGTGGAACCGGTACATCTTTGGAATCATTATTCTCTCTTGGGAACCAAACAGTGAGGGATCATAGAAGAAAACTGTAGAACATTTTGCACACACCCACAGGTGCTGCGGGTATGATAACCTTAAACAGCTTAAAAACTCATAATTAAAAATAAAAAAGCTAATTGTAGATAGGTTCAGCTAAGAGAATTTCCAAAGACTAGACTTTAATCCTGTTCTTGAATTCCATATTGGTTCGCCATTTCTTCTTTTAACAGGTTTGTTGCAGTTAACTACAAAGTCAGTGGTGATAACGATTAACACTGATGGCTTATCTACTTTGACAAGTTTTTTTGCCAATAACTTCTATAGCCCACCGTATCAAGATATTCATTAAAAAATTAATACAGATGAAAATAAGGAAAAAGTCAGAAAAAAATAGCAAATTGAAAAAGATAAAGAAGAAATTGATCGAAGATAGCAAATTAGAACATGCGTTTAGATGGTTGTAAGTATGCATGTGTAAATACTTTTGTTTAAATGTAAAAATAATGATTATTACATTTAACAAATACTATGTTCATCTTTCTTTTTTGCATTGCCACTTTTTATATTCTTATGCATAGCCATTGCGGCTTTTAGTTTCAATTAATAATAATTACCTAAATCCTTTTTCTCTTATTAATAAAATTATCTTTTTCACCTTTCTCTCTGTTTCCAATATGAACATGATGATTACAATAACTGATGACTACAATGATTACAATAATTTACAACTCAAATTTACCAGACATTAAAAATAGAAGAGGCTATCCTAAGTAAATATGATGATTAATGATTAGATTCGCATCTAATAGCCACTTGCTTTTATGTTGTTTTAGTACTTACTCATACTTTATTGAAGCAATAAGTAAAATTATTTGCAACCGTATTAGTCGAAATCCACTGGGCCCTATTTACAGCTTCATGATATGTGCCCTGTAGTTTTTATAATACACAAAAGTCTATTTAATATGTTCAAAATAATTACTTCATAATGTTATGTACATATGTACAGTACCGCTCATAATAGAATGGACACTCTAAATTTTAACAAAATGTTTAAAAAAAGTACTTATATTCATGTAATAATTCTATAAGCATGTATACAATTTAGTAATTGAAGAACTAAGTTGATAAACAACGAAACTGGAATATTACTTTTCAAAATCGTGAAAAAAATGAAATAATTAGATAAGGTAGAAACAATACCAGATATAGGTATTTTAGGTAATATTTGGGTAGAAATTTTATAACACTATAAATAAAACCCGAATTCTAAGAATTGACTGAGTTCCCACAAAGATGGTATCTACGCCATAAAATATGTATATATTACAGTAATAGTGAATTTAGTTTATCATTAGATACAGTTACGGGCAGATCGATATTGTTACTTCTTTGTCCGAATAAATAATTTAAGTCCTGCCTCAACTTAGTGTTGAAACACGATCAGCAATATTAACACTCATCAAGAGAAATGTACGGAATATTTTCGGGCGACTTAATGTAAAAAATCCACAGTAAATTTAACTGTTCGCCGCTTCGAACAAACTGCTAGTAAAAATCGACAAGGTAGCCCTTCAGGGGCGATGATGAACGCATAAAATTGCTTAGTTAGAGAAATAGACGATTAACAGCTCCTGAAATTACGGCGGAAATAAATCGGTCGAGAAATAGGAAGATATCCGTTAGCACAATGAAACGTCGTTTAGAAGCAAACCTCCACGGCCGTATTTCTATACGAAAACTGTTGCAACGTCGTGGAAATAAACAAAAACGTCTCCAGTGGGCACAATGAGGAAACGTACTATGGACTGACCAAATATGAAATGTTTGATCAAAACGGCAGAACATTTATCTGGCTCTCAAAAGACGAGAAAATGCTTCCTGGGTGCATTACACCAACAATAAAGAAAGGCGGTGGTTGCATTCTTGTATGGAGTCCATTAAGTGGAACAAGAAACCCTATAAAAATTGATAGAATAATTAGGAAGGAGAATTATCGTGAGATATTAGAAGAAAATGCCCTACTATCCGCATTGCATTTAATAGGCAACAATTTTAAGTTGATACACGATAACGATCCGAAATACACGTCGTCATTGTGTAAAATCCCATCTGTGGACGGTATTATACAAGGAGTGGAACCATGTTCCTCAAGATACACTGAGAAAGTTGGTAGAAAGTATGACACCAATTGTGCGAGCAATTGTTAAATCAGGAGGTGGATTTTTCAATAAGAGAAAAGTATAACTTATGTTTTCTAATGTTTTGTTTAAAGTTGTTAAGCAAGCGTTAAATTTTGCATGAAATACGACGTGTCCATACTATTATGATGGGTATTTTCGTGTTTCTGCAGTATCAAAGCATTTTATGTGTCTCAACTAGATCTAAGGAAACGTATGAAGTTTTACACGTTATATGCAGTTTCCGGCCATTAAATTAGGGCAACTTCAAATAATAGAGAGAATCTGATTTAAGAAATTTTGTACTAAATAAATAAGTGCGTAACGCTTATAATTGTTTGTATGGACAACTATTATTTATTATTCTCTACCATAATTAAATCGACATATTATGCTAATTACATACCTTTTGGAATCATTGCTTATTTCCCGGCAGCAGGTAAGTGTGTAAGTATTATCCGTCATATATCTATAAATTAGTTTATCTCCAACTATCGACAATGAACATAAAAAAATTAACATGTTTCTGCTGTGTTATATCATGAATTGAATTTCAATCCATGATAAAGATTTTTAATTGTTGTTGTTATGGGGAAGCAAAGGCACGTAACGGCAAAGAATTTGTGCTAAACTCTAAGCGTTAATAACACAAAGAAAATATTCCTGAAGCAAATATCTCATGGCAGGACAGTATAAAAATAGCAACACAAAACCGTATATTACAATATTATCAAAAGTTATTTACCAAATTGTGAGGGCATGGAATGTAAGGGTATTCCACTGAACAGCTTGGAGATACTTATACGCGGTCGGATTTAAATGAAAGCGTTTAGTAGGAAAAGAAAAACAATGTTAACAGAACACGTTAAGAAATCTCGCTTCGTTTAGACTGAACAGCACAAGAATTTCACTGTTGATGTGGAGGTTAATATTTATTGTAGTAACTTCATAAATGTAATTTTTGAGAATTTCTGATTTCTATTTATTTTCTCTAGATTGTGACGAATTAAAAATCGTAGCAGTAACAGCGTATCCTCAACATGTTTGAACACTTTCGGGAGAACGTGACAAAGAAGACTGTACCATGAAAACAGTAGAATATTCACCTTCAATAATGATTTGGTCATGTATATTACAACAACACAAGATCTAGGCCTACTATATTTTATAAACGCAAACATTAATGCAATGCAAAAACGAAAAATTGAATGAAACTGGCAGCTCATACACATTTATGTTCAACAATACTCCGTAACGTAGAATACAAACTACTAAAAATTATCTGGTTTGGTCCGAAAATTCTCCAATAATAGAAACGTATAGAATATTCAAAAAGCGATAGTATTCTTAGGGAAATGTATCAATAACAATTAATGAAAAAATGTGAAAGAAGTGTACGAAATCAAATAAAATTGGTAACACAGTAGAAAGCATACCCAAAAAAAATAGTTGCCATTACTATATTAAAACAAGGACATACTTAATCATCTACATATACATTCATTCAGAATTTGTATAATGTCCTAGTTCTACTTCAATGGTTAAACACGGTATATAAAAGATTTGTCAAATAAGCGATCTTTATCAAATTTAAAGCAAATATTTATAAACCACTAAATTTAGTAGAAATACCACAAAAATTCAGCATTTTCTATACCTCTAATAACAGAACAACTTGCGGTTTTACTCTTTCCTACTTTTCCAATCTGATAGCAAAATGCATGAGAAATTGGCTTCTGTTATAACATATTTATATTGGCGATAAGTGGTAATTTCGTATCTGTCAATAACATAAATCTTAAGAGGGGAGAATTGCAAAAAGTACTTATAAGGCCTCAGATTCTAGATTTCAACATAAAATCCAGAGCAAGTTTCATCAAGACCAAATTTCCTGAGAAAATAAGGTAAAGCAACAAATACTTACTATTCTTTGATAAATATTAACCATTTATTTAACTATACCTCTGTCATAATTATTAGTTTTCTTATGTCAATTGCAAGTTGGTTTTGTTTTTTTTAAATAAAATATTTTTTTATTTAGATTTTAGAATAAAGTTAAATGTTCATAAGACCTAATCAGCATAAATTAAATTCATATTTATTACATAAATACAATTAAAAATAAACATTCTGCCAAAATCAATTTTTAATAAAAACTAAATTTGCGGTTCTGAATTAAACATTCTATGTTCTCTTCCTTCCTGCAAATATGTCGTTGCAAAAACGTATACATTATACTTTATTTTCCTATACTTATTATTAAAAAAAGATTATTCCATAGATGTAGATATATACTATTACTTATCGTTTTATTTTTGACTTTAAAGTTAAATTCAATTCATGTAACAATAAAACTATAATAGGCATACATAAGTGCGAACATTTCTAAGATGGTTTAAGAACTCACTCAACAATTGCTATTGACAAATATTCGATTCAGTTAAATAAATTTTAATTTGTCAAACAAGTATCTGTAAAATAATCAGATCTTTACTTCAAGGTATAAACTATCCACCAAAATGAAACTGATCTTTTGCCTGCTACTGCTTATTCCTGCATTGGTTCATTGTAAAATATTTAATAATTGTGAATTGGCTAAGCAATTAATTAAGTACGGCATGCCTCGTGATGAAATTGCAACTTGGGTTTGCATCGCCTATAAAGAATCTTCGTTCAACTCAGCCTTGATCAATCCCAAATATGGTACCTATGGATTGTTTCAAATTAGTAAGAAGTATTGGTGCTCGCCTCCAGGAAAGGGCTGCAACGTGAGATGCAAGAACCTTATCGACGACAAGATAGCAGATGACATCAGGTGTGTTAAGAAAGTGTTTGCACAAACAAAATCTGAAAGTGGCAGTGGTTTTAAGGCCTGGGACACATATCCAAAATGTAAAAATGCGAAGAATTATATTCGAAATTGCAAATTTTAATATATTTTAGCAGATACGAAATATATATATTCCCGCTTTATGTGTTTGTTTTTCTTCAAACCTTTATGTTATATTACAAATATACTTAATATTACATACAATTTAATAGCATCTGTTTAAGCAAAAATAACCTTGTAAAAAGGATACTGAAAGATATACTTATTTAGTTAGTTTGAACAATGAATAGTGGTAACGATATGTTCTTTTGAACAAAACAACCATGCTTTGTTAAATTAAATGTACACATACATATGTAAGGTCATGTTTACTGATTGTGTTTGGGTTCTCGTTAAAGCAGGTGTCATCGACCATTTACTCTTCAGTCTCGTGCTTTTATAACAGTAATTTCCAATGCTACATCAATCAACCAATTTTATGTTCATGTATCTCCCATTATTAATTAATAAAATAAAAAAAGAATCGATGGCTACTATTCCCATATTATAGCAGAAAATGAATACGTGACAACTTACGGAAAAAAAACATTGATTCTATTCAAGAAACGTAAGTACTACATTAAAATTACACCATTGTAACTATGTTGTACATATATGTATATCTAGTAGTCTGTGAAAATATGAGTGTGTTACTAATTTGCACTACGATTTCTTGCTGTTGCCGACAATGATAAATAATATGTGCCTTTTCTTACAAGGAATAAAGATAATAATTCCTTGCTACTGCACAAAGAACATTTCAAATAAAAGTTACTCATAGACGAAGATCATGTAAAAAAAAAATATCAATTTCTAATTGAAAAACAAGTTGTATATTTGACAGAGCTTTGAAGATATACATCTGTCGTAAGTTAAAAGGTTCATTCCTTATAAATAAAGTACAAACTAAATTAATTATTTCTTCGCGATTGCAAAATTAAACCAAATCAAATTTTATGGTTGGTCAAATCAAATTTTATGTAATTATATTCTAATCGAAATGACGATTCAAAACAAAGAAGTTAGGAGAAACATCTAAAGATTATAATCTATGGGATATGTGTAATGCAGGCCTACCACAATGTCCCCGTAAGCTTTGGCTATGGTTCCCCTGATTGCAACTACCAAAAACTGTTAACCAGGTCAGGTTAGACTCATACTTTTCAAAAATTCACACGTTTTATAGATTCTACGTTAACAATAACATACAGAAAAATCAATTAAAATGTTAGCAAATATTTTTACTTTTCTCAGATAATAAAATTCTTCTAAGCAGTAACCATTATTTCGATTTTCAAGCAAACAACGAGCTTAAACTCATTGTAGCCAAGGTGTTCAACCGCTTTTATTACCAAGTATAAATTGATACCCTTCGAATTTCGAAACACAATTGCTTGACAATTTGTAAACGTTTCTGTTTAACATTGGTCTACATGTAGAACTACACGTTCTCAATTGGGTTGGCATTGGGCGACGCTGGCCATTCTAGCACATGGATACCATTTTCTACTTTCCAAAACGTACACAAGGTGCTTAAATGTTTAAGATCGTTATCTGCTTGCAGTATCCAGTCCTTTGTAGAGTCGTCAAATTTGGTAGGTTTTAATAAACATTTTTTATAAATGTTCATAATTTTTACTTATTTAGATTTTCAATAAGCAAATACGACTTAAAACCCCGAATGTCTTCCTCTTCTTCAGTTCAGCTTTTAGGCACTTTGCCTGTTAGGATACCCATCTTTTATTTGATCTGACTAGACTTCTTCCTAAACATCTATAAAATCTCGCCCTAGCTGGAAACCTCTCACTTGTATCCGTTCTATGTGTTCCTTCCACTTTTTTGTTTTCCTTTATTCTCTCATTTATGTCGAAGATGTTTAATTCTGTTCTTATATCTCCAATTTTTGTTCTATCAGAACTTGTGCACCCTTCCATTCTTCTTGAAAATTTCATTTCCTGTATCTGTATTCAGCTTTTTTGTTTTTTCGTCGTTGTCTATGTTTCACTGCCTTATAAAAGGGTTGATACTGCTATTGTCTTGTAAAATTTTATTTGTGTATCCTTTCTTGTTTTATTTTTTAACGTTCTGTTGATTGTTTCACAGATTTGTGCGAATTTTTTCAGTTTTTCTTCTATGTCTTTGTTTCGATTATAAAATGCATCGCAGTCTAAATATTTAAAATCTTTCACTTGTTTCAGTACAATATTGTTTATGACTACTTTTGTCCTAATTGAATATTCACCTAAGAATGCCATGGTTTTGATTTTATTTGCTGATATTTTCATTTCATAATTTTAGCAGATCCTTTATAAAGTATATATACCCTTCTGTAGAGTACTAAGTCAAGCATATAAAAAGAGTTTAGGATGGTGTTCTGGTAGCGGTGTCTAATATGGTGATTCCTCGGTAATTTTGGGGGTTATTCTTATAGCCTTTTTTTAACAACGGGATTACTTGCGCTGTTTTCCAATCATCATAATACTATTTCTCCAACATTTATTAAGTACACGTAGAAGTCTTGGGTGTAGTATAAGTCCTCCGTATTTGCAAGGCTCTGTGTTGATGCCATCCGTATCCGCCGCTTTTCTGTTTTTAGTAACCTTCAAGGCTTCTGTCAGTTCTGTTAGATCTATATCATCCAATCGATTACTAATGTTGATGAAATTTCTTGGCGATGTTTGACGGTGTTTTTCAACACTGTAAATCCACAGCATGTGTATGTTTTCCTTCTAGGAACCCAAACCCAAACATACATTCGTAAAGACTACGTTCCTCCAATCTCTCCTGATATTTTTGCATGCCGACACTAACTGTCTGCTCACTACAAATCCACATTTTGTTGAAGTAAACGCTCGCAAGCTGTTATCTGGCACTAAATCCTACTTCTACTGTTCTATCTTATAGTTTTAATAAATACATAAATACATATCACTCGTTTTACATACTTCGTTGTCATTGTCCATTATATATCGCTTGATAATAACGTTCTACACGCAGAGAAACGTTTGCTTGTATCAAGACTGTTCTATAGAAATATTTTCTCATCATTTTTTTGCTCCACTAAAAAGAATTATATACTTGTAATGAAACAATAGTATTTCTTTGCTTAAGAAATTCGTTTACTTGATTCATTAACTAGAAGAAGTTGTTTTTGTTTGGGCGCTATCTTTCTTCATCGTTTGTGAATCAATCCACTTATGTCCGACGTTTCGGTAGTCTTCGGGGTATATCCCGAGAAGGGCTGAGTATATTTTGCCAGATTAATACATACGTTCGATGATTTGTGCTGGGGCGTATGGCTTCTATATTTTTATTTTACTAGTGAAACTGTCGTCGTATCGAGGATCGAACTCGATTTATTCTTCTTCTCAATTTTCGTATTCCACGTGACTTAACCACTGAGCCAACATTTTTTTAACTTAAGACTAAATGATTTACTTCGGAAAGCATCTTTCTGTCTTGCATTTATTTGATTTTCAAACCCCAGGAAAATATTTGTTTGATGAAGTATAATTTCAAGAAAATTATTTTCTTATATTAGATATTTTTTTAGTCTTGAGGAAAAACTACTTACTTGAACAGAGACAGATCTTTATGAGAAAATCTAATTTCTTGATGGAAGAAAACACTTCTCTGATTGTATCGTGCAACAGAAATCGTTATTACCAGTTTTTACTGTTCAACGTTATTTCACTACTCGTAAAATGCTTTTACATGCACAAATAATAGAAAGTCTTGATGAACCGCAATTTCAAATGAATGTATTGCGTACTATGTACATAAGCCCTTGCTCCATTTAACTTTCACGTTTTCCCAACGCTCATACTTTATCCTATTTCGGGAAAACTTAAGAAAAATTGACTACTGCAACAAACTTATGTATCCTAATCGGAAATCCGAGAGGATATGATAGCTATGTAACACGACTGATCTAAATCTAATGAAGTACTGGGAAAGTATTACACAAAATGCGTTAACTCATCCGCGTATAAGTATATAAATCTTTCGTTAAAAAATGATTTCAATCACAGACATTTTTCATTGTTATATTTTTTGCATATAAAACAATACAGCCACTTATTTTAAACTTAAAATAACAAGCACTTGAGCTTTATCTATTTAGAAGAATACAAAATAAAATATATTATCACTTTTAAACATGTACATAAAATATTCTTTAAGACGAAAATGCGAATTGCAAATATGTGTGTAATAATAAAAATAAAATATCTTATGATTTTTAAACATGTACATAAATATTCTTTAAGACGAAAATGTAAATTGCAAATATGCGGGTACTATAACGGTATCTTCCATTTCACAGTTTTGTCCTTTATTTCGGTGTAAAGAACAGCAATTTTAACATTGTATTGTATATAGAACGCATGAAATGAAGACACCTGAGAATACCAATACTTCTTCTTACTCTTTAACACATCAATAGATACAAGAGGGGAGGAAACCGTATCCGCCCATACTTAAACATCATGTCAATCCGTTTAAATTATATTCAACGGTGAAACATCGTAAACAACGTAAAATTTAGTTGCTCTTTCAAAAAGTGATAATCAAGTAAGTAATAAGCTAGACTCCTTTCATTTTCTCGTCGTGTCTTTGAAAACTCTCTCGTAATATAAATGAAAACGTTTTTCAATTATGAATCTATTAAATTTCTTGCCATGTTAATATCGTGCGTACTATATATAATGTTATACCCTTATACCCTAAGGTGTTAGATTCGTAAACTACTAATAAAGACATTATTGCAACTACAATCCAATTATTAACCTACTTCATTAGAAAGCAATTAACACCTTTAAGAAACTCCGTTGCATTAAGGTTTCGTGATAAATCCTATGTGTCCTATGTCTTACACTGATTAAAGTTAATTAACGCTAATTAACTTTAATCAATGTAATACGTCTACATATACACCTAAAATATAATAAATAAATTAAATTAAATTTTTGCACTTTGCATACAATCCGGTCTCTAGTGATAACTATCTATTATAGGTTAATTGCACCAACAATCTACAAAGCAGAAACGGCATAATAATAGGTTTAAATACTTCATTTTTGATTGGTTTGTAATGAAAATGAAGTTCATATTTTTAGTATCGCTATTATTAACAGTTACAAGCGGTAAAATCTTCGACAAATGCGAATTAGCTAGCCAATTGATAAAGTATGGATTACCGAAGGATCAAATAGCAACGTGGGTGTGCATCGTTTTCAAAGAATCCAGCTACAATACAGCCGCAATCAATTACAGTTCAGGGTGTTACGGACTCTTCCAAATTTGTGAGCAATGGTGGTGCTCTCCTCCAGGCAAAGTGTGTAACATGAAATGCACAAAATTATTGGACGATAATCTAGCTGATGATATCAAATGTGTTAAAACTATCTATGAACGAACGCGACGTTTAAGTGGAAATGGCTTCACCGCTTGGGAAACCTACTCACAGTGCAAAAGCGCTTCTAGTTATATACAAGGTTGTAGTTTAGAATAACTTGGACGGTTATAATTAAATTTGCAATAAACATTTCGGCAGTACATCTACTTGTTTTCGTATTAACTAAAAAAAATGAACATTTTAACTTCCTCTAATTACATCGATAATTTTGGTTCAATTAAACCAATATTTGATTTACTTAACCGATGAGAATGTATAAATTATTATATTATTAATACCCAGATAATTTAAACTATTTAAATATAGTTAAGGAGTTCCATTGCGTATGTTAAAAATCTCTAATTTAAATATTTTCATATCCCAGTGAATCCCATTGAACGTATACTACGCAGAAATTATTTTATTTATATTCAAAAGTAACATGCAACAATGTCTCTACAAAGTAGTTATTTCCAAAGTTTTATCGGACATACCAGAATTTCAAATCATTACTATAATAAACTCTTATACGTCTATTCATCCTCTAACAATTTATTTCAACAAGCACATAAGTATTTAAATAACATGTGCTATTACTTATATAATTAATTCAACTGAATCTTTCAATCGCTTTTGAGAAATTAGAGACATACGTATCCAGTCACTGCTTTAAAGTTTGCACCGAATGAGAAAATTTTTTAATTATGCTATTAGTTTTTGCTTATCTAAAAACTAAAACCCAAATCCGATCTGAAATTATTATTCATCTTAAAATAAATGGCATATTTAGGATCATTTAAAATCAAAATAAACTGTTTTTCTAGATGTAGGAAGGATTTGAGCAATTATTCTTTACCACCTAAGAAATTGTTCTTTAATGCAACCCCCTTGCCTACATTGTCCTTGCACGTTTTTGAATGCCTTCCAAATGATCAATATTTCGAAATGTTTGGTGTGCGAAAAATATAATTTCCTTAACTGTGTAGTTATAGCACAACAATACACATAATTAAATTAAAATTATAGATTCATTCAATTTGGATTTCTTTTTATTTGTAATTTTGACTTACCTATCACAATGTTACGTTCATTCGTACTATTAATTCTACCATACATACTGTTAATAACCGTAATTTATACTATACATTTTTTTAAATTATACATGTTTCATCTGCATTCTTGAACTAGTTGTAAGTCTAATCTCAAAAAAAAAAAACGAAACTAACGCAGCAGAAAAAATTATACGCGCGAAGTATTTCCTATACTAAGAAAAATGTAACAACCAATTTATTATTATCAATTTTTACTGTATCATCTTTCCTGAAAACGATTGCTTTTAAAACAAACGTTTAAATGAATTGCAATTTAAATGAACTCTTAGAATATCCGCACCCGAATCCTATCACCCTCCAAATTTTATCGTACTCTACTCTATTTTTTAATTCGGAGGAGTAAAATGAAAAGACGCGTTTACACAATGGAATTTTTCAAAGCTACTTTCTGGCGGCAGTTTTAAAACTAGCTAGGATTAAGTAGGATATAAGTTGTACTTACGTGATTATTATTACAACGCAAATTTAGGTAGAAAAATTAAATACAAACGTACTCAGAAAAATACACGATCTAAACGTCAATCAGTTGTAACAATATGACGGCCTGCAATATATGAAACATCGCTAGTGTAATTTTTGCCGAAAACTAACCAGCAGGTAGCCTACTTTTTGGCGCTTCAATTTAAAAACACTGCTCCACATTAAAAAGTAGAGTATAGTTTACTTCGACACAAGAGCTAAAGCCTTCAAAATTTGGACAAGGCGATGTAGGAGATACTCACTTCGGTAAGTTTCATTTCGTATTGCCGAAGAATAAGAAAACACTATTGTACGTACAATTAAAGATAAACACATGATTTGACTTAATCTTTTGACAAACTGAGATTTGCTATTCAAGACATATTGTTTTCAATACTAGCTACAATAAAATTTGAAAAGATACAAAAATGTTTAGACTAAGACTGGCGAAATTATAAGGTAGAACTTATTAAACAACAAACACGGTAAAAACAAAAATAAGAGAGAAAGTTCATACTTGTCAATAATAGAGTCACTTACAAATTTTAGATAAAGTATTAATAAACATAATTTTTAAGAAAATAATAAGTAATAAATTATACGAAAAAGAATAATTTCTCTTATAGTAGAAGCATTATAGTCTGAATTATCACAATTCACAACATTCGATTTTATTACCAACTTTTTCCCTTTTTAATATGTTCATACTACTACGAACTAAGAAAAATAATCTATTTATTTGCGGAAAATCCTTAACTCATAACGATTACAGAACAGTATTTGATATTCGTTTTAGACAACATGTTAGAATATATACAATCCCTGAATTATTCATTCCACTATAGTTTCTGTAAATTATTATCAAAGCACCTTAAGGTCATGAACCTACATACACATATGCTATGTGCTTACCGATATCCAACAGACACATTTAAAACATCGATAGCTACACATGTAAAATACCGCGCAGGATTTTTTCCTTGTATCAGTACAATCGTTTTTAAATATAGTTACTACGTAAAAACAAGACGAGACGTATGACCATTTCTTATTTTTGAATGTAACTCATTAATGAATTGAAAAGGGAAACGAATTAGATATTTAAAAGTTTGAGACAATTATGCACAGAAAGAAGAGCCCTGGCAAAAGCGATTAAATTATTTTCTGTTTATTTCCCCTTGTTTAACAATGCGAAATCCTATTTTTGAATGGGGAAAAGTACTGAAATTTGCAAAAATAAGCGAATAAATAATAATCTAAAAAAATTGAGCATTATCTAATGTATCTACTACTTGTTCGTGTACACGTTACAAATGGTATATAATATATAAGATAAATGATTACAATCCATATGGTTCTTTCTAGAATACAACTTAAATGTACTAATTTGACAAATAACATGTATAATATAACGATAATTTAGTAAAACTAAACCACGCTAGTAAATTACTTCGTTTCTGCAACCATTATCATTATGTTAATAGTCTATATGACATACTGATATCTTTATCTATGTGCATTTCAGTTAAGCATTTTCATGTTTGGCAGGCGATTTAATAGTAGCAAAACCCATATTTATCTGTAGTATAAAATATGCCTTTTATTACTGAGACACCAAAGTTAAATCGTTGTCGAAATTTAAAAATGATTGACTAAGATAAGACAGTATTGTTGAAGACACAAAATATAATGTGATCAAATCTTTAAACAAATAAAAACTAATAAAAGGTATTCTTACTAATAATCAATGATTCATGAATAGGTGAACTTGGTTCCGTGTTCATCTTTACAAAAACGTATGTACTAAAAAGCCAACTTTACTCTTTAAATTTAAACACTGTATCGAAACTATATAGGTTGGCCAGTGACCCTAAACATATCATTAAAAAACAGTTACAAAAATAAAGATTATAATTGCTACTATTAAATAAATTTGATAACGGTTATATGTATACGTTCGCGGTATACTACATGTAAGTCCAAATTAAATATGCAAGTCCTTGAAGACTTTATAAAAAAAAGAAGCACTTGATCTGAGTAATTTGCTACTTGACGACCCTAACTTTGATTGTAATTATTACTTTTATATGTAAAAAATTCCATCTTACATTTATTAATCAGGACTGACGTATTATATATACATAGTAGTGACGAAAACCTGGAATAACGTTACTTCAGAAATAAAGTACAAAAGTACGTTTTACAAATCCAGTATACAGAGAAAATAAGATAATTTTGGGGATAATAATAATAAAGTAGTATATTTGTCCAACAGTGTTAACCATATTAATATACAAATTATCGTTACATATACAAAAAATAGAATTAAATAATCACATAACTAGCATAAATACAAACTGATCGCATTCTACTGCGACCCTCGATTAATAACATGAATAAATTGGAAACAAAAACTACTCAAAACTACAGTTGAACAAGTTTGAATGAGGTTATTTAAACTACAAAAAACATACCACAATCCATGTTCATGATATTGTAAATTTGATATATAAATCTTAGAAGACACTTAAGCGGCAATTTGACCGTTGTATGTACATATATAAAATGTTGGATATCGAGTTGATTGTCTAGACACCAGCAATAATAAATTTGAAAAAGTATTTGTAGACAATAAATAGGTCTAGTAGACAGCGATTGTCTATTAAACATAGTTTGTAGTTACTTTTACGGGTAACAATGTTCGAGATAAACATGATGCGTAGCTGCGATTTATATATTAAATAAATTGTTCCATTCACAGGTATAGCAGTAAACTCCACTCACACAAATTAATTAATTATGCGGAACGCAGCGTTTCGAGAGCACCTGGGCTCCCATTGTCAACCGTGTTACCGACAGTCGTGCTCCCGAAACGCTACGTTCCGCATAATTAATTAATTTGTGTGAGTGGAGTTTACTGCTATACCTGTGAATTGTACATCCACACAGTCCTTGCAATCGTCAATTGGGTTCCAAACTAATATCGTGTATTCTAATTTTAATTTGACAAGATTATTGTACAATACAAACATACTTGAGGAAATTGTTTGGACGTTCATTATACAAAACGTAACATTGTGTCCAACTATATATGGTTGCTCTTCGGGTTTACCGATCAACACGAATCGCTACCTTAACACAAATTTCGATCATTACTCAGCACAAAAACGAAAAATTCTAAACACATTGGTACACATAGCTAAGATGATGTCAGACGAAAAACACTTTGACGCTAAACAACTAAACAACTATTATTGGAACCATCTATCTGCCACATATCAAAGGATGCACGGACAAGATCGGAAAAAGACAGCGTAAACGTAATATCAAAGTAATCTTAAATGAAAAACTATCCACTAATACCCAGAAGTCTAAGAATTATTTTGCACGCGTGGAAAGATATGCACCAGACAAACAGGCACACATATCAACATCAGATTTAAAGAACATATATGAGATACAAAATATGAATACTTCGAGAAATCAGGAGTAGCAGAATACTCAACAGCACGACACACGAAATCAGCTTTGATAAACCCAATAAATTAGCAACGACACCTCATTACTGGAGAAAGTTGTACAAAGAAGCTATTGAAATACAGAAGAATCTGAACAACATCAACAGAGAAGGCCGACGCTAGTTTGCCAAGTATTTGAAGAGCATTCACACCCAAATTGATTGCAACGAACACAATTCAACAGAATAATACTTAATAATAGACACGGTAAGTTTCAGTTGACTGCGATACGCAAAAGAAATATCACAAAGTATGGAAATACATGTATCTCTAGAGACAAAGCGGAATATTAGGTATAATAACTTTTCACATATTCATAATTCATAATAAATATAAAAAACTAGCTAATAAAATATTATGCTGTAATAACTTCCAAGATTTTCTATCTTTATTCAACACGTGCCAAAATGCAATTTAAGTATAAATGTAACTTGTCAAAATTGTATTTGAATACACTACCCGAGGGTCAACACATATCAAACGCGCTGATAATTTATTCTGATATTTATTCTATACTTGATTTATAACTGGATTGTAAGTCATTTTTCTAGTTTAACCCAGGTTGGTAAAAGCGGTATTTAGTCCTCTAAATGAACATTTTACAGATTCCAAATTTTTGAAGGTACTATTGATTTTCTACATCATTCATCATATTTTACTTAAACTAAACATCCAAGTCAAAATGTAGGCTTCCACGGCCAGAGTTAGTAATAAACGAATTACTTCCGGAATTGGACCGTGTCATAATGAGATATATATAGAAATGAAAGAAGAGTAAGAGAAAGATATAAAAAGAAAGAAAAAGAGGTAAAAAGAAGAAGAATGAAGGGGAGGGAGGGCGCGTGAAATAGAAAGAAAGGTGAAAAGAGTAAGAGAAAGAAAGAGCGACAGAAAAAGGGGGAGGGGGAGAACGAGAAGAAAAGAAAAAAGAAAAAAATATATTTCTTTCTCCTCTTACACTTATTTCATTTCTAGACATATATATCTCATCATGACAGGGTCCAATTTCGGAAGTAATCCAAGTCAAATCCGTATAAATTGTGAATTTATTGTCTAACACACGTGGTATAAATGTACATACATACCCAAACTATTGTGCAAAATTCTTTCTCTAATATATACTGCTATATTTTCTTTCCGTATTATTTAAGTTCCTCATGCATATGCGGTTGATTTGTTACGTTCTTACCGGGTCAAAATTTAAACAGACGATATTTCATTAAAATTATTTATTGATATAACTAAAACGAACTATTAACTTTATAACACTAACTAAATAACTATTTATATACCGATTATTTATACACACCTTGCATCGATTATTTATATCCATTCGTCCAGCGACTAAATGATATAATATTCTTAAAAGTTTTTCACAAGCTTTATCACGGTAGTATTCTGGAAGTCTAAAGAAATTTTTAGTTTCTTTAGGATACAAAAAAGTCTTTAACTATGTGGATTTTATCTAGGTCTATATCCAAGATAATTTATGGGTACATTTAGATAAATCCTGATTGGTCTGTGTTCACCTTTGAACAAGATTGTGTGATCTCCCAAATATCTGTTTGACTCTTTCGATATGTTCTTGCAATGACACAACGGTTTCATCCAAATAAACCATTCACAAATTTTATTTTGAAGTCCGCATAAAATATTATCAATTACTCTTTGAAATGTACTCAGTCCAAAAGACAGAGAGAAGTTCAAAGTTTTCCTTTCCAATTGAAATGACAGTTTTCCCACAATCTGAAGGATTCACTTCAATTTGGTAATAACCGCTATCGAAATGATTCGAGAGTAAGCATCGAGTTTTCCTAATTCAACCAGAATAAGTATTCAAAATATTTGGTAAACGATATTTATTGGGAATGCCATTCTTCTTTCCTGACACGTTCACGTTTACCTTATTTCTTATTCATTATAAAACGTATATACATTTTGAACGTGAAAATCTCCTTTGTTAAATTTAATCTATATTAATTTTTTCTCAGATCACAAATAATTTGTGTTTAATTCGAAAATATGTATATGTAGTAAATTTGTCCTAAATTTGTATTAATTACATTGGTAAATTCAGTTGGGTAAATAGGAAAACCTTAAGCGTTTCGAAAGCACCCGGTGACTCCTAAGCAAAGTCATTGCCATTGAACTCGTGAATGAGTGATTAAATGAATATGCCGATCTGTTTATTAAAATTGCTTGTTTCGCTGTCATGCATCTTGGAGCAATGCTGTTTGTTGGTTTTAAGAATTTATCTATAGATGCACTTATTGATTCTGACAGCTATTTCTTTTACAAAGGAAAAGATGATATTTAGCAAAAAGATAATTTATTAAACGACTTTTAGAGATTAGTATTATACACTGATGGACTAGATTATTGTTGAACTGAAGGTCTCTAAAAAGAATTATTTGGGAGAATAAAGTTATAATTGTTGCAGCGTATATTACGGTTGTGATACACGAATTAGCGTGATCTACTCCACTACAACACTCAGAAAACAGAGTTTAAATCAATCAATTCTTACTTAGATAACTGGTTCTCAGAAGAACCTGGAGTAGCTCGACGTATCAATGAAATCTCTTTTTGGAACGAGTTGCGACAGAAGTGAAGAAGTCTTGGTTGGGCGGCCGTCTGTATTTTTACCTTCGGCACAGAAGAGGGATTCCATTGTCTGGTGGCTTATCCATTTAGCTATTAGTCTCGCAGTCTTGGGTTCAACTCCAGGACTCTCAGAGTTTAGATTTTCTGTCGTTTTCCTCAGTCTATGACGGATGCTTGGTTATCCTGGCAGAATTTTTTTAACATAACCTAATTTAACATTCGTCGTTCTCTTAGTGTATAAAAACAGTTAGAAGCTTAATTGACTATACAGGTGTTACTCTGGCTAAAGGTTTGAATTAATTCAAATGTTAGCGTAATCCGTTTACGTTGCCTGCACTTGAAAATTTTCTCCTCAATAACAAGTGACATTGATCTTTCTCACGTAGTTAAATCTCTAAACCTAATATTGTTTTCTAATTGGCTACTATCAAGCCGTTTAATATATATTTTTAAAACGAGATCTCCGTACTACTGCAATTGCATAGTTTTATTCCTTCCAAAAAAGGGAAGTATGTTTAATTTGGAAATGAATAAACTATGAATATCTCAAGTTCTCATGTCAAAATTATATGAGATTGCAATAAAAATAAGCCTTGTGTTAAATAATCAATATTTCGTTAATATCCAAAACAAAAGTTTAAAACATTTTTAACATCTTCCCACTGCTTTAGCTCATCCCTACTGCCAGTTGAAGTGAAACCCCTATTTCTTAATTTAATAATTATAGCTCTACGAATTGAATTGGATTAATATTGATAAATTCTAAGCGTTATATATCAGATGATTTTCACAAATGTAAAAAAATGCTCAAACTGTGGTGGTTTTCATCATACGTATTATTGTGTCTATTTGTAGTTTTAATATCTGATCATTTTGGATTTATTCGTGGTTTACTAATTGTATCTAAACTAAACAAATCGGCTAAATCCTGCACTGATGTATAAACCACCAAATTAAATTTCGTGAATTTATAAATCGCTTTTTTTATTTTTCTGTTTCTTGGTTTCACCTACCATATCCTCCCAGTCTGGATAATTTCTGTTTCTTTCTAATTGCCCAAAATGTTTGACGATTTTATGGTCGCTCCCCTTGTTTCTGAGTTCTTTTTCTTCTCGCCGATTCAAAGAACTTTGGATGCAATCATTATGAATTCTTTCAAATCCTACGGACTGTGTCAATTAAGCTTGTAGGTTTTTAAAGATTTTAAAAGAAGCTTAGAAACACTTTAAACTTTTAATCGAGTCATTTACATATGCTAGTTGACAATCAACACGATCTCTAACTTTGTAATTATACATGTTATATATAAAGAAAAATGCAATCTAATATTCCAGAGGGGTAGCGACTCAGCATGTAGCGCGCTTGACTATCAGTCACAGAGTCTCAATCAATTACTTTATCTATGGTCTCGATTTCCTACGTTTTTTTTTGTGGTTTTTCTCACTTCGTGGCTAACATGACAGCGAATATCTGAAGTCGCATAACGAATGCGCCAGCATAATAATAACTCAAGTCTGACCAGTGCCCTCTATTAGCGAAAACTATCTCTATTGGAGAATGTAAAGAAATATATTTTATTTTAAAAAGCTATAAAAAAATACTTTATTACAGAATTAAACTTAAACTATTGAGTTACAATTACAAGTGATAACACGCATCGATTCACTAACAGAACTGCTTAATTATACTACAACAATGATAGCTACTTGTTAATTGATTCTTAATATATTTGTAAATACATTAGAGATTATTATATAGTAATCAGTAAATACGATACAGTAAGTAACAAATACCAAGAATAGTTTTCATCGTCAAATATCTAATTTCAAATAAACAACTACTAATAATGACTTGTAACTGAAGGCATGGATTATTATTATTACCATCACTATTATTATTTTCTTAGAGTGGGAAAGGTAAATTATTTTTATAACAAAATACATGTTTAGCTTTCTTTATTTATTTATATTTCTTTAATGAATGGAAAACAACTTCAAATATTCCGGTATTAATTTCTTAGTAGAGTATAAATCAAAATTAATTTTTAATTGTTTTCTTTCTAATTGCGCCAATGGGGGATCGTTACAATATGCGTACAACTTTGTATATAATTGCTCTTCAGTATCATATAAACATTCCTTTGGATATATTTCGGGATACACTAACTTATTTGGGACAAGCGGAAAAGAACCGCAATAGGTAGCTTCTAACCTAAAAAGAAAGTAAAATAGATACATAAATATGGAGTGCAATTGTGTGAAAGGTAATATTTAAACGGTAACATAAATAACATCACCAATTATTCATCCTTTATGGTATGAACATTACACTCCGTTCTAGCTGTGCCCAATTTTGATCCGCGCGTTATACGCAACGCAAATGTGGTTGTTAACCTTATATATTATAACTATTAAAATTTATCTTGGAAATTTAGATCGAGTTATGTTACCACTAAAAGAAAGGAAATAGAAACGTGGATCGATTACATTATACATCTATAAAGGAGTTAATACTCTGAAAATATAATTTTTTCAAATAAGATGTACAAAATATAGTGTATACCGTACGACCCATCGGACGACAAATAACGTGAAAATCAAATAAATTTGAAATTTCAAACCATGCGTCCGATACAGATAAGCTGGCCTTCCGGATGACGCGTTACTTTATTCAGTTTGACCATCTTTGTTTATTTCTTGCAGTAGTACATCGCATCGTTTGCATTAGTTGCACGCAACGTATCGTTCGTGTTTAGGTAGGATGTAGGGATAGGGTTATCCCTAATATTGTATTATTTAACTCTTTTAAATATACGAAGCTTGTCCGGAAACTAAGTACCGTTTCGTCCTACCGTCACCGCATTGCTATTGTCATAGTTCCGCGCATGCATACGTATCTCTCTGGTTCACAGTCTTTCCACTGACGCCATTACAGCCGGATTGTATTGTGTTTGTATTTGTTAGTGATCGTTCAACATGTTTAAGACAGTTTCTGGGCCCACCGACTGTGGAGTGCGTTCTGTAATTAAGTTTTTACACGCAAGGAATATTATGCCAACCGAAATTCATCACAACTTGTAGAGATTTATAATGAAAATGGAATGATGAGAAAGTGGATTAGACAATTCAATAAACCAATGTTCATGACGAAGCACGGAGTAGGCGACCTTCTGTTGTCAATAATGGTTTGGTTGAAAAAGTTAATGAGAAAATTTGTGAAAACAGACGGTTCACAGTAAGAACTAGTGATAAGTTTCCACAAATTTGAAAAAACTGTTTTACATGAGGTTGTCACAAATCGTCACTGACGGCATCTTTCTATAAAGAGGGTTGGTTTTGGTAGCAACTATATAGAAAAATAATTTAAGAGTTCCTCTTTCATGCAGAAATAAATTTTGCTTTGAATGAAAGGCTTTTATGAGTTTTTTCTAATACGGTACTTACTTTCCGGACAGGTCTCGTACTATAAATATGTTCCCGATCACTATTAATAATTCCAGTATTACCATTTTGTTTTCACACTATGTAAAACAATTATTATCTTGACGGTTATTCATTTGTAAGGTTGTAATATGTATTCTACTGTAAGAAAAATCCCAATAAATGAAAAATATCTCAAATAATTTATGCACTTATAAACATGAAGATAGTAGATGTTTCATAAAATTTTGGTATATTAAGTGAGAAGTAGAAATTCAATTAATTAAAAAAATAACACTTTTATTTAGTTGCACAGAATTATACACACAGAAATACAATGTGACGTCGCAGTCACACTGTATTTCACTACATTGTAAAGCAAAGTTAACAACTGGACATTACTCTGGCCAAAACATAAATATTTTTTGTCTGCTGACTAAGATCTGACTCTTTTAAGTAAAACGCTACTGCCAAGTATAAAAGCCATTTTTGGCTATCACATCACGTTTTTTTTCTGCTATATTTTTTGTTTACAGATTTCAATATTCTTGGAAATCATTACTAAATGCACCAAATTCTAAATTGTTCAAATAATT
Organism: Trypoxylus dichotomus; assembly: GCA_023509865.1. Classification (NCBI taxonomy): domain Eukaryota; kingdom Metazoa; phylum Arthropoda; class Insecta; order Coleoptera; family Scarabaeidae; genus Trypoxylus; species Trypoxylus dichotomus. The sequence continues at coordinate 53,940,806 of CM042074.1, read as the reverse complement.
ATAAGAATATTGTAAGTGAACCTTTAGCCGACGTAATTTTTCCACCTCTTCACATCAAATTAGGTCTTATGAAACAATATGTTAAAGCTCTAGATTTGCAAGGGCCCTGTTTGAACTACTTATAGCAACAATTTCCACAACTAAGTTACGAAAAAATTAAACTTGTGGTATTTGAAGGACCTCACATTAAGAACTTGACAGATACAAATTTCAACAACTCTATGAATGAAGCTGAAAAAGAAGTCTGGACTTTGTTCACTATGGTTGCGAACAGTTTTCTTGGAAACATAAAAGCCTCCAATTACAAAGATCTATTAAAATCACTGCTTCAAAAATTTCACCGCCAACATGAGCATAAATTTTCATTTTCTTCATAGTCATATTGATAGGTTTTCCTAAAATTTAGGTGCTATAAGAGATGAACCGAGAGATTTCATCAAAATTTAAAACCATGGAAACTCGGTACAAAGAAGATGGAATTCTCATACGATGGCCGACTACTGTTGGACTGTTCAAAGGGACTGCCAAACCAAAATAAGCAGCAGAAAATGCAGCAAATGAAAATTTATTCCCTGATTGTTGTTTGTGTTTTTACATGCACAAATAAAAAGTACTCACATAGATAATCCAAAAAATTCATGATCTGCTGTTGAAACTGCAATGTGACTTGAACCCAATACTTTAAAATATTCTTCTTTACTTTCCACAAAACCAAAATTAATTATTTCTGCTTGAAGATGTTTCCGAGCTATTGAAAACACAGGTGGTGCATCTGCAAATGTTTGCCCTAAAATAGATACTAAGAACTTTCTGTTACTTTCTTTAAGCCGATATAAAACTCTAAAGAAAAGGTCTGGATTCTTATCAAATTCCCATCTGTGAGGCCACACTATTGTTAAAATATCTGAATTGGATTTTAAAGATGGTATTACTGCAAAATCAATAGGGAAATATAAAACTTTACACTTCGGAGCAATTTGTAACTGTAAATCTTTTGGTTTGTAATCTGGCAATAATTTGAGAACAGATGCAATATTTTTCAGAAACGATTCCTTATTAAAACTTGAGTTGAAAATAAGAAGATCAGCTGCCAAACTAAAAAGGAATGCTAATAAATTATAGTAAAATATGTACACAAATATACCATGTAACAATTTGATTGTAAGCATATTGAATATCTCGTTCCTTTATAACTTTAACTGGATATATTAACTGATTTTCATGGAAGTACACAATTTTCTTTAAACCCTGTAAATCACCTCTAATACCAAGAAGTTCTGCCAGATTCACTACAGAGCTAGTAAACAACACCTTTTCTGTAGTAATAGGAGGGATAAGTGATGATAATATTAATGCTGAACACCTCGCACGCCAATGCCACTTTTTGGCTTTTAAAGTTACAATTGTATAAGTCGACACATCTGTAATAATACAAAATATATTATCTACAACCGATCTATTTATTAAATACTTTTTATCAACGTATCAAGAAATTGCTTATGAGAACCCCCATAAAAACTTTCTACAAATAATATTTTGCCCGCACCCTTTTGGTAATCAAATTTACTGCCTACAGTGTTTTCCATACTATCAAATCTCCGAACATTTTTTGTTAGAAGTCAAGGATTTTTTTATATAAACTGCAACGGCCTTCTAACCAAAAATCCTTCCAAAGTTATCTATGATCCAAACCCATCAAGAATCGGTGACCAACAGTGACCTCTGCCATCTCTGCTTCCAACCTTCTTACATGTTTCTTATCAGAAGATAACTTCATTTCTTATCACAGGGTGACATTACCATTATACGATGCTGTTTCTATGTCTTTTAGTTTTTTTCAGGATAACAGATGATATTATAGGTTAAATTTAAAGAGTCGCTAAAAATATTTCATCAAAAGTTAGTCAGAGCGAAAATGAACAAATATAACTGTTTTATTTGGCCTTCTATACCTTGTTACCTAAAAAACACATTTTATACGTTGTAGTTTTTTTAACTGTAGTAAAAAGTGTATTTGCTTTATCGATATAGAAAAGGATAAACGAGAGGTAAGTAAATACCAAATATATCGTATTTGTTGACACCCGATTAATGACAATAATAATGAACTATGTAAAAATAGGAATTTGTAAATAATAAAAAGAATGCTGTATGCACCTTATTTTTACATACAGATGAAGGTGAAGTTACATTTTCTATATAGTTTCTAAGAATATACTTAATCCTTTTTCTACAAAAGTTTAGATAAACAAATCATTTATTTCATATATTGATAGGCGTAAGTATGGCAGAAGTTTGTGACTGTACAGAACAGACCAAAATTTTATCTAGTGTTAACATAAAATTTTGCTATATTACATATAATTTGCTCTTTAAACCATTATTCGATTTAAATTAAATATATGCAGTACTAATGTTATAGTTAGTTTCTTTCTAGCCGAGCAGATGGCGGTGAACGTGGAACCGCTAGTAGCCGAGGATTGTGATGGCATGGGTGCGTTCAGGGAGTTTTGGCGCCAGACGTCATCACCTGGTCATAACGACGGCGCTTTTGATCAGCGCCAGGGCCAGTTATCGTAAATTAGTAATAAATTGCCACATTTTGATTGGTTGAAAAATTAGTACGACTGCTCTGTCGCCCTCGGGCGCTCTTCGGTAAAAGTTTTACCTAAAGTACAGATTATGTTTTTATCTACTGTGATATTTTTAAGGTAGCTATTAGGTTAGAGTTGGTTGGTATCAGTTAGCATTGCTAATGTATTTCTGCTGTTGAATATCGATCTTGATCTGTGTCTTCGTCTATAATCTATCTTATCCAGGCATATGATTTGCTCAGAGCGCATGTGTTGTTATTAATAGTTTTGGAGGAGAAGCTGTTCTACATCGTTTTGTCGCTAAATGGGTCTGAAACTTGTCTTACAAAATATGCATTAACATGCGCATCCCTGATCAGCGCTAGAACTGGTTGAACGGCCGGCAGCATTGTTTTTTCTGACGCATGCCCATTGCTTAGTTGGTTGGTAGATTGGCGCGAATTGAGCACAATTTGCGTGATCGGTGTTGGGTTTGACTTTTTAGCTATTGTCGTTTATATATGGATAGATTGTTGTATTATCTGTTTTAATGCGGATATCGAAGCGATAGCCGCTGGAAGAGAGAATGCCCCCATAAGGAATGAATATTATGCAGTAGAGTAGTTTCTGTCCATGGGACACAAGAGCAAGAATACTGCTGTTTATTTTTGCAACACAGACTTGTATAGAATGTATTTTTATAGGGATCTACGTCAGAACCAAAAAAAATATTTTTCATTTCTTCCTTACATAGGTTGCAGCTTAATATGAATTTGTATTTGAATGTTGGCCGCCTATCCCCACTCTCTTATTTTTTTTCCGCTAGGCAAGATGGCGACCGCTAACTCGAGCGCCGGCACCTAGCGGGCGCGTTCAGGACGCCGCTCGAGCTAACGGAGCTCAACGCCCGAGCTTCCTGAACGCACGGATTGTCTCTGCTTCTTATCTTCCATCAATTGATATTTTAAATGGAAGTTTGGTACGGTTCTGATTTCCATTATTCTATAGTTTGAATCAGAACTACCAACATAAATTGCCCGCAAAATTAGAAATGTCCATTTGAAGTCACCAAAAATTACGTTTTGTTATATAAAATTTATTTGTTATAAAATTTAATATTCATTTATTTAACCAATTACCTTTTGCTTAATATACAAAGTAACAAAAAACACATTCATATGAAATTTTATTGAATAATCGGATTGTTGACAATATCTCTGTACATATACAATAGATAAAATTATATAACTCTATTGTGGTTTGTTACAATTTCAAATTAGTGCAGGAAATTAGTTGAATGTAGCCAACAAAATTATTAATACCCAAAACAATCCTGCTTTCTTTATTTTCTAATGTGAAAAAATATTTAATGCAATTTATTATTCTAAATTAATTAAAATTCTGCATATCAAAAGGTACTCCTTATTAAAAATATAGAAAATTATTGCTTCCCATACATGAATATCAATTCCATGAAAATACTAACTTGGAAGTTACTTTAAAAAATAAGCCTAGTATACTGAAAGTACTAAACTATTCTGTTAATTTAAAAAAAATAATTCCTAATTATAAAGCTATAATGTTATGAATCAAAACTAATTCATGGAACTTCTGCACATTATATACAAAATATAAATACGATATATTAAAATAATTCCAATGTACATTTGAATATGGTTTCCTAAAAATATATTTATGTAAACGCATCACAACAGCTACACGAGATATATAAGATATTTATTTACATATTATGTAAGCCATGACAAAAATGAACAAATTAGAAAAATATATTTCTTTTAGCAAGTCAAACTCAGCTATCACAGTACAAAAAAAGACTAATTAAATCAAATGAGTTTAATCATATTCATGACTGTTTTCTTTCTTTGTTATGAGTGCATCACCCTCCTCTTCGCTTATTTCGGTAATGAATTGTCCTGTTTTGGTTTTTGATCTTGAATTCACTCGTGATAAGCCCTCCGTTGCTCCGTTTTCAGTTAATCTGGAATAAAGGCTGTACTCACGTTAAATATAATAAAGTCACATCGATACTATTCATGATAAATATTAGAGTGTCAGTCATACATGAAGCAAACAGTAATAAATCGAGTAAAACGTAATTTTAATTAATAAGCAGAAGATGTATACGAGTTAAAGCAAATCGCATTTTAATTCGAAAAAAATATTGTTAAGATAAATCTTCGAACGTATTCAAGGCTATTAAATTATAGGTTGATTATGTATAAAGCAGCAAAAATTATGACGTTATCCCTAAGAAATACATAGCGTATCTACCCGAGATAAAACTTATTGGTCGTCAAAACCTGTGTAACATAAAATTACATTCAAATATGCCGGGTATTAGGTTTCACCATTCACAGTACAAGCTTCCTTACGTAAATAAAACGATTGATATATTTTTTCAGAATTTGATTTAAACATGTAGCCATATCAAAGTACATACTTTTTTAGTAAGTTACACGGACAATTTTTTTCGTTTCAGATTCACATCTATAGTGCTGCGATAAAACACTATAACGTTTTTTTTTATTTCTCTAAAGATATTGATTAAAAATACAAAAGGATAAAAACATACTCGATCTACATCAATCCGACGTTTTTTCGATTTGTGTTGTATTAAATATGTAGAACTAAAAGTTTGAGCTGCATTTGTATGATTCGTCATACGTCCTTTCACATGCAATAAATCGGTTATTGTTCGGTTTGTTGACCAATGAATGCGCATACAATAGAGCAGATATTCATTCATAAACAAAAATGAAATAACAAGTAAAATTTGTGGTCTTTTTCTTTTTTTACTAGAGTATGGTCCAGTTCCGGAAACAATTTATTCCTGCATCTAGCCGCGGAAGTCTAAATAATGACACTGTTTTAGAAAATAATTTTACAGAAGTTCAGAGGCATGCAAAACTTTTCTTGATTTTTCTGTACCAGTATTTAATAATTTTGTTCAATCATAGCAGTTATAGCATAGATGTAACATGTTTGCAGATTTATTTAAGAATCAGATCACATTTGACCTTACCTCTAGATTAAATAACGCTGAAAATACATCACACAATAAAGTGGAATGGTGATATGACTCATATTGGCATCCATAGTGTAACAGAACAAATAAATAATTATTGTAACTTTGGCTATAGTGAATATAAAAATTAGAGTCAGAAAAAGACAAAGCCGCTGTGGAGACATCTGACGATAGTCTTGCTAATAGAAACTATGAAATGAGAGCAGTTCAGTCTCTAATGACTCAGATTTTCATTTAAATGTTAGAAAAGATAGAAAATCTTAATTGTAAAGCATGATAACGATATATCAACAACAAGGTAGAGGTGAAGATGAGCCAAACAAGAAATAAAAGAAAGCAAAGGCGGAATATGGAAAAGCTTATACAACTATTTGAATAAGAAGCCTACTACATAATAACTAGAGTTGTTGTTTGGGCACTTATATAGTCTTATATAAGTTCAACAAATGATGGAAATAGCCCAAACAATTCTACTACAATTCCAATGCTATCCTAAAGAAAAATTTAGTAAGATCCGGCAATTTATCACACTTCCTGCTAAACAATAATGAAAAAAAGCGTGTTTGGAAATTTTTCTATTGTGGCCGCCATATCCGTACGGCTTTAAAAAGGTGAGACGAAAATGAAATCGCAGAAAATTATATATGTACTTGGTAAACATAAAAACCATAAGAGAGTAGAACTGCGATTAATAAATTAAGTATCAAGGCAAATAGACTCCATTTTGAGAGTAGTCACATTATTTAAGCAATAAAATAAAAAAAGAGTACTCTGAAGATGATTAGAATATTTCAACTTTATACCGCTTCTAGAAAGAGCATTGCACCAATACAGATGCAGATAAAAAAAATGTATTTACGAAACAATATTTAACACCGAATATAATATAGTATTCTTTAAACCCAAAAAAGATCAATACAATGCATGTAAAACCTACAACAACTCAAATCAAGAAGAACGCGGTACCAGAAGAAAAATACTGCTATGTCAGATGCGACAATTGTCCGAAAAGAGGAGCACATGAAATTGGTACCTGCCTTTTAGAATATTTAGAATAATTTTGTTATGGTAGAGTGTCATCTTTTATTCTGACAATTGCGTATGGCAATAAAAACAAGTTTATTACTACTACGCATTTGCATGCCGTTTTAAATTTAAGCATTTCATGGATCACCTATAAATTTTCAGTAAGGGGCGAAATGAGTGGTACCATGCACTCCTATATAGAGCACGAAAAACGGGTCTTAAAAGGTGGATCTAAATGAAATGAACACTTTTGATTATAGCGTCAAAACTAACAATAGAAAAGTAAGACGGATTATCATTTAAATTTTATAAAAACTCAAAACCTAAATAAAGAAACTCCTAAAACATGGAAAAACCAAATGGAGGGTTTAATATCTTTACGCAAGAACAACGAAATTAAAACTCCCTCTCGCGCGTTTTATATAAATCTGATATGTGATGAAAACTGAAATTGTGTTCTTTTCATTATTGTATTTAATACTATTACAAGCGCTAGCAGCGGAAGTACGGGAGTCGCAAGGATAAGCTCGCAGTACGCTGGAAGTTTCGAGAACATATTGGCCGATGACTATAAATCTCACAGAAGGGTGTCAGTTCTCCCAAGAGTACAAAACAACTAATTACGGGTAGTACTCCACGTCCCTCGCAGAACGACGCTGAATGCGCGAAACGTCCTATCCGATGGAGAAAACCTGGAGAAGTTCCTCGACAAGTTGAACAGGGCTTTCTTCGAGAAAACCTTCACCAGCGAGAACCCAGCATTGAAGTCCGCGATCACGCAGAAGATAAGTGGAACAACAAAATTCAGGACAGAAACTGAGACTCTCAGGAAATTGTAACATGTTAGAAAGCAATGAATACGTAGGCTTCCACAGCCAAAGTTAGTAATAAACGAACTACTTCCGGAATTGGACCGTGTCATGATGAAATATATTCTCGCCTCTGGCGCGGTCAACACGTCGAGTCACCGTAACCTTCTGCCAAAGTGGTTTTGCCTCTAGCGTGGTTTACACGTCGAGTTACCGTGCCACTTTGGTTTTCCCTATTCTCATGAAGAAGCCTCCTACGACGGAGGCGAAACGTCGAGATCCCACCTTTCTCTTTTGGTCTCTTTCTTTTTCTATTTCACGTCCCCCTCCCCCTACCCTTTATCATTTTTATTTTTTCTTTTTATCTCTTTTTCTTTCTCCTCTTACTCTTATTTTCTTTTTTATATATCTCATTATGACACGGTCCAATTCCGGAAGTAGTTCGTTTATTAATGTCAGAAAGTATCTCTCATATCTAAAATCAACCGATTCTAATACACTCTCTGTTCTAGATAAAAGAAGAAGATGGGCGAAGGTCAAGGATAAAGACTTCAAACACTCAAATAGAAACCAAGAAGGTTCCAGCAAGATTCAGGAAGGAACACAAGCAGAACTAGAGTCCAGACAAACCAACGGATAAGGAAGTCAGTCGTTGAACAAACATCGTATTGAAAATATAGTAATATAAATACAGGCTGAAGATAAATAATCATACAAATAAATAATAATTTAGCTAGTATTTTATATTTAATAGTTCGTTACTACTTATTTATTTGTTGTATTTAATTAGTTCTAGTTGTGTATTTAAGTAATTTTAATAAGACAATATCGTCTGTTAAATTATGTAGACCCGCTGAATACGTAACAATGCCCTTGAATAAAAATAATAAAAATAACTTTTTCAAGTTGCATTTTCAGTTTGTCTAAACACAAGCAGTCAGATTTTAACATGATTCCATTATAAGAGGCGGCGCATCTAGCAAGATGTAAATGAAAATGGATGCAGTACTAACATAACTCAAACTAAAATATTTTTTTGTATAACACTCAAAAATTTTAATACACAAATATTGGATATGACGTTTATGAAGATACTAAAATATACATTGTCGACAAATGTTATAAAGATAACTGCATTATTTAGAAAGGTACGGTGGTATTTTCATCAATCTAAATCTTTAACAGCGATTTTATTCAAACCCCAATTTTCCACTTACTTTACACATTACTATTTTAATGTTTACTAAATATTCAATATTTACAACCGTTATTTATAAGAATTATAGTATACATATTAATAAATGACATTCTTTTCCAAAAAAACGCTGATATCGCTAATGATCTTCGTATTAATTTTGTATTTTGCTAAGGTTACATGTTACAAAACAAATATTGCCAATACTGAATTGGGTGTTTTACACGTAAATCCTAACTCGAGTCAAAAGAATTTCCAGTTACGAGAATCGTAAGCAAAAGGTTTACTGGTTCTTTATACCTGCGTGCTCATATCAGCACCTTTAATTATTGTGCATAAACTTATTATTTAAGGGCATTTTTATTTGTGTATTCATATAATTGTAAAATTCCTCCGAATAAACCCACAAACTCTACATAAAACATGAGCAATACAAATGATACGCTACAACAACACAATGCCTATATGCCCCACTGTGCCAGTGCATGAAATGTCCTAAATCTGTTAATGACATAATTAACTAACTAATTAAAATATAATATATAAAAAAATTAATAGCTTAGGATTAAGTTCAAACACAGATATGACCAACAACAAAAATTTAATTTTTCTTGTAATTCCAACATCCATTTTTGACAACAATAAAGATGTTCACAACAAAGATACGATTTTTCTAATTTCATCAATTTCGTTGTATTAGACTGGGAAATTAATTTATTATGGTTATCTTTCTTTTATTAAACTTTACTGTACCAAAAAGAGTTAATACATCCATGTAAGGTAGAGGTTAGAGAACTGAAATATCTTTTTGAATCTACTCAATACTCCACAAGCATCGCAACAAATTTCACACCACACAAGTTACCGACTATGATTGTGACGAGTCGGTAACTTAGTTGATAATGAGAGTCCATTTGCTCTCGAAACGCAGCGTTCCGAATAAAGTATTTATTTGTATGACGTGGAATTGACTGCGACACCTGTGAATTATACAACCATACAGTCCTTGCAATCGTTATATTCAATACTCAATCGCAGGTATCACTGTTAATTAATTTTAAAGAAAAGTACTCTACTTACACTTCATCTTCTTCCTCTTCGTCGTCCGAAGGCAAAGTAAAATATGGATTATGAGCTGCAGGCCTAAATTTATATCCTGTCAATACAAAGAATACATAGGTTGCCATTTCTCTAAACATTTCATGCAACCATCCATATTGAAATGGCACTGTCAGACGCAGTAAGTACACTATAATTCGTGTAAAATATATGTAACAAACAATCATCACATAAAAGTGTCTGAAGAGTTTCAACTTCCTCAAATTTACGGCTGCTTTACCATCAGTCTGGGACGCTTCTTCTAAGTGTCTAATAGACCATACTACTGGGAAAAGAATAAATCCACAACAAAGGAGATCCACAAGAATAAAAACATCTTGCCAAGCTCTATATTCTCTAGCTCCTTCTTCACTTTCCTCAAGTATTATTTCGGCCATATTTGCCAATACTTGCAACGGTATTATCGCCATAAACAATCTTTTATCTCTTGGAGCTAACACATGTTTTATAAAAGTCCAACCTGTACCAATCAAAACTAATGTTATAAACAGTAATGCTCCTTTCAACAAGTGTGCCACATAAAACAACACCGCCCAGGTGGCTAAATGAACTCCCTTAATTTCAATAAAATGGTAATTTATTCCATGAAAAGCAAGTGAAATGGATTTTATAAATACAAGCGCAGCCATCAAGTAATGGATCTTAAATACAGGATGCCTTGACTGTTTTAATAAAAAAACCCAAAAACAACCAGATAAAAAGAATAACATCGCCATAGTGCAATAGAGAGCTGGCAGTGGCATTTCACCTGCAGATAGATAACTTCCAGCATTTTCTTCCACTATTTCCATCTACAAAGTATAAAAATATTTGAGCTAATTTTTAAGATGCTAGAAATAATTAAAAAATTCGTTAGAAGAACCGGTTAAATTATTTCTTCAGCAAAAACAACTTTTATGTTAATTTTAAAAACAAGTGGACAACTACGAGTCTTGTAACAGGTGCTATCGTTTGACCCAAAAATGTATTCAAACGATAGCACCTGTAAGCTTAGGCTTACTGCTTTTAAAGCAGAAATATCGCTACAAAATCCGAACTGTAATGGTGAGGATACCGAAATAGACCTGTTCTAATTTTGCAAAAATAATTATAATAAACCCATAATTGTCTTAATTTTCATTTGAGGCAAAATATTGGGTGCATCAATTGAAAAAAATCGCTTGCAGTAAAATCAAAAAACAATAACTACTTAGTTTTACTCTTTATAGTATTGATTGTAATACAATTACTCTCTTTCAATTTTTTAATGATTGTACCAGATAACATAGTTTTTTGTTAATTGCTATACGATACAATACAAAACTCTTCAATTTTATATTCTGAGGTTTTGAATTTGAGATAAGCAGATAACTAAAACTACAACAAACCGAATACGTAATAAATCAAGGAATAAGTAATAATACTGGCAGTTCCAAACAAGTTTTTATTTCTTTTTACTATTTCCAAACGTGCTAACTATAGTAAATATAATGCAATTTTATGACTTTTACCGTGAACTACGTTTGATTGAATTTTTAAAGATAGATATACAGTTACTCACGAAAGTCTACATACACCAGCAAAAATATTAAAATGCGGCGTCTGAGGGGGAGAATGAAGTTGATGTAGCGCATTATATAGTGTCTATTTCGTGAGCAGATACAAACATATTCTGTCTGTAGTACTTAAGAATTTACTGATAAATTAAGATATGAAACAGTATAAATTGTAAGCTGTGCCTGAAATATTTTAGTACCTATATTTGATTTGTGAGATCGGTCCCAAATTCAGAGACTCCAGCACTCGAACCAAAATAAAAGATCATTTGGGAAATTAATTATTTTTATGTTATTTTACCAATTTTGTAGCTTCAATAAATAACACGAAAATTAGTAACTAATCGGTGAAATGGTTTTAATATAGTTTCAACTTCCACAGAATTAAGCTACAATACAATGATATTCATACTATACTTTAATTTCAAGTGTTAACAACAACTCAAGTAAATATAGATTTGAAAAATATTTAATGAACACTACCCTACTACTACACCTATTGACCAGTAATATTTAAGATAACCTTACACTAAATACATACGGTAACGTTGATACAATGAAATCTTATTTTAACCGAAGATAATAAAATTGTTGGATACTTTGTAATAAAGCTGCAATAAATAATATCTTAAAATCACAATTTCATCCATACCACAAAACAAAACAGAAACTTTTTCTAATCAACTTTTTATAAAAAAAAAACAAGACATATATAGGTAGTACAGCTAAATTCTTTTTTCAATATCTTTCAAAAAAATGTAAAAATATGCACGATGATCCATTTTAGATAAGAAAGTTCGCATTGCATCCTCCGTAACCGTAGGTGGAATGAAATTGCCAATAACACAAATAATTAGTTTACAAAATATAAACATTTTTCAGATAACATCTACCATTGTTATAATCAAATTAACAGGAAATGATACAAAAACAGTATTGTTTCCTAAGTATTAAAATGATTTAAAGAATTCTTTCTATAAAGAATGTAAATTCCCGTAGTGATTTATTCAAAATTTTACCGACATACAATGAATTCTATGCTTTCCTTTACATAAGATATATCCCTACCGTGTTCAAGACAAATGAACATCATTTTTGAAAATAAGTACTTTGAAACAAAATAAGCTACCTCATTGCGCAATAGGCGTTTTCTAGCATTCAATAAATAAAGTGTTATGAATTCCATTCCCAAATTCTATATGGAAGCTTGAGCAGAGCTTCCATAAATACAGAGGTAAGGAAACTGCACTTTCATAAGTATGCAGCCAAATTTATAGAGTGGTGTGTAGTAGGACATGCTACTTATGTCAAAAATATGACACGAGATTAAATATTGTTTTCTTGTATTTTGGTATTAATTTTTGTTAACTTACAATAGTACATTCACTGGATATCGAAGCAGTAGCCCATTAATATTCGGAGCAGTACTTTTTGTTGGTTACCGTCATTGTATTAGCTGTATAAGCTTAAATATACCAGAAATTCATTTACAAGATTGCAGGGAAATATTATTGTAAATTATGAAATATAGTTCACTAAACACTGTAACTTAATTACGTTATTAATTATGTAAGTAGAAAACAGAAAAATATCCAAAACTCAAGTTACATTTACTTGTTGGAACAAATATCTGTACAGTGAAATTTAAAATTCAATTGTAGGGTAGTTCAGTTGTCTGCTTCTACAGTTATAATTTATTCCTTAGAATTTAAAGAAAAGTTTTATATTGTCATTTAGTTTAAGAAATGGACAGTAAAATTATAACAAAAATCTGGAAAATACTTCGATAAACAATAATATGTTAGTAGTTAGATCAATGGAAAATAAAAATTGACAAAACTACTTACACTAAAATCATATACTACTTCATTATTTGGTATGTAATTGGGACAACTGTGGAAATATAAATTGTAAAGACCCTCTTCAGAATCACTTGCCACATATATTACAAACTAAGGAAATATTAGATTTATTATGGCATACTTAAATTAATAACATGTACTTACACTAGTGTTGTAATAAGTTACATTATTAACAGTCTCACTAGAAAGTGGTAGAGAATGAAGACATGAATGTGGTACTGGACTACTCATATCCCTAATAACCCTTATGAGTTTGTTTTCTTCAAAAGACCGTGTTTTAAAAAAAGTAGTTGGTATATCATTAGAATCTTTGTATATATGAAGTGGTTGTTTCCAACCTGGACTACAGTTGACCATCATTCTAAAAATGTGGATTCATAATAAACCATTTACTAAGTTACTTATGTGATATATGTATATTACGTGTTATTATTAAAGTTCAAAATAAAATATATAACAGCTGCATCGTGCTCTTTGGGAACATTTTGTTTTAGTAAGCACTTCTCCTGATGTGAATCTAAATAAGGATTCATTGCATCATTTTGTGTACGATCTAAACTAAAACCAAACTGTAATGCATTGATTAGACAATTATTATAACACATAATTAACACCTACCACATCACTTTTATTCATCGGTTTTGCTGTAAAGTTTATTAATTTCACATCTAAAAACCCTCGTTTATAAAAACCAAATGTACTAAGCGCTATATATTTACGAACATCACACTAAAAAATTAAAAGGTATTATTAAGAACACATCATATTTATTACCACTCACATCAATATTAATCTTATGCTTTCTTCCTAAGCAGATCGATATCATAAACAATAATAAAATTATTTTGTACATCATTTCCATTTTTGTTATGAAAAAAAACAACACTTAACGTAATAAAAACAGTACTTCACCACTAGTTTTTAAAAGATTGACATGATAACCTAAACTTTGTAAAATATCTGGCTTTCACAACCTCTTTCATGTGTACAATAATTTAAACATCACATCGTGATCAATGGACAATAAGCGATTTACGTATTATAGTAGAATTTAAAATATAAAACACTGTTGGAAATAGTCAAAACTCAGCACATGCAACCAAAAACAGCCATTTTAACAACTGTTAACAACCGTACCAAACCATACATCACCATAGATAAAATTACGTTTTTCCCATATGACGATATTTATAGAAGACCCCCATTAACAAAACCCTTATCTCAAGTGTCAAGGACTACTTAAGTTAGGGTAGATTGAAAACTGGTAGAAATTGGTGTTTTGTGTTAATTTAAGTAGTGCTTATTTGATACTGGCTATGAATTCAAACATGCATAATATGCAAAATGTATATATATGTTATTAAATCGGAATTCGAAATTGTATTACGTTAACCATAATTTTGTCTTACATGTAACATTCTTTGACTAACGTAAACATTTTTCGGTTAGGGAGCGCATTTGGTATGCATGCGAATAGAATTCTCTTGGCGTGCACGAAGTAGAATCGACCGAACACGAGCATGACCGAAGACGCACCGAACTGCTTATTATATTACCAAGGCGCGACGCAGACAAAAATTTGAAAGAGAACGAACAACAGTAGAGACCGGATTATATGCAAAGTGCAAAAATTTAATTTATCTTATATATATTTTACATCTATATGTAGATGTATTACACTGATTAAAGTTAATTAGCGTTAATTATCTATGTTATAAACCAAGTTTTCATATTCGAAAGTGTTTGACAGCTTCGTTTAGTTTAGGTCAGAGATAACTTCAGGAGATGGGACTGTCCCATAGTGAAGTTTGCGACCCTAAAAGTGCCATCTGATGAGTTGTTATTAAAGTCTTCGTTTGACATCGAATGTCAAAACGCTACTACTAAGCTACGGCGCTTGGTGGCTGTCGGCGAGAAAATTAAAATTTTAGTGTGGTTTTTCTTTTTTGGTTGGGTTGGTATTGAAAAGAGAATTAACATTTGACAATATTTATTTTGTCAAAAATGTAGGTGCTACAAATCCTGCATTTTACAAATATGGTATTAAAAGATGTAATAAAGGAAGAAGTTACACAAGCAAAACATAAAGCATGTTACGACTATGCAAGTACATAGGTTCAACGATGAGTAAAGGCTGGAAGTCGTAGGGCCGAAATCAGTATAGTTCGGTACATGTTGGTTTTTCTAAATTCCATGCCTTTATTACAATTTGAAATGAACACAGTTATTTACATTTCCAATTGGCTTGTAATTATGAACATAATGATTTGGTTCGAGCATATACAGGACGACGGCAGATCTGAGAAACGTTGTACTAAAGAGATGAGCGAATTGCTCTTTGCATCAAATTGTTATCAATCTTTTCGTCTGTCCAATGTATACTCGATCAGAGTCTACAAGATATTCTGTCTATTCCAGATTTATCCATGTTACCTACCTGATCACCAGGTTTTACAAAAAATATTCGAGGTTACTTTAAACCGAGAAACTAATTTTGCCTGAAATTGCAGAAAATAATTGTTCAAGACCTTTTGTGTAACATGGATGAAGTGCTTACATTTTATACACCTTAGTAATACTACTACTTTCTATGTGCATATACTACAAATTATTACGCCATTGTTATACTTCCCAATATTGTAGAGCACATCGTAGGAGAATCCGTTACCATTTGCAGTTGTGATGTTCTCGTCAGGGCATTTCTATATATTTATATATGCCTATATATGTATGGATATATACACATATTTATGTATAAATTGCGAAAGGGAATTTAATGAAATGACGAAGCAAAATGTCAAGTAGGGAAACTTTACGTTTGTTTAGTCGATAAGACAGGCTGTTACGTGCTGAGATTCCTTGGGTGTGTAGGAAGAAAGTGATATTATTTAGGTGAAGGCAATGTGAACCCATAAAAATGAAAGAAATAACCTGCTTGCTGTCCGTTTGGTTATCCCGTGAAAGTTGTTTAAAACATAAGTTACACCGAGCACGGCGCGAGCAAACAGTGGACTTACATTAAAGGGAAAGTGCAATTACGTTCTCAATAATCACAATATTCTAAATTTTCTCGATAAACGAAAATTTAATTATTTTATTATTTTAATTATTTATACGTAAATCAGGCATTTAGTTAGTGTTTAGATTTTAAACGTGTCAGACAATTACCTGGAAAACAAGTAGCAGGGACCATTTAATGTTATAGACAATATGTTTCACAGTCCCTCCTCGTTTTGTTAGTGTTAACAGAACATTGTAGATATTAGGGGGTTTCTTACCGTTAGTCTGTATGCCAGAGTACTAGTGTAAAGTACTTAAATTCTAACAACGTCATTTTGGTCGCTGCCATCATCGCAGACAAAGGTGTTTGGCGCCACGGCTGTAATGAATCGAATGAAAAACAAACATCGTCCTCTTATATGATGGCCGCACTACATTTTCCTGCTTTAAATGAAAAACAACGTTCGTCTTTTTGTCGTTTAGGCAGAAAGTGATGTTTCCATGCACGTTAACGCATGTTTTGGAGTCTACTTTGTCAAGTTTAGGTATTACTGCTGTATGAGTGAAGTAATAATTACTCTCAATGATTGCCACTAATATTGGTTTGAAGCGCAGCTTTGCTTAATTTATGGTTATATTCGATACCTCTTCGGAGTAAGTTAATTTTTTTCCTTACCAAAAGACTATCACCTCATTCTTGAACAATTACCACGGACAAACAATCTGCACTGTTTACGTAATATTAACACTGACTTCTTTTCCCAGTGCTTTACCAAAAATCTATTCTTTGACAAAAACAGTATTAACGTTAATATTTAATAAACAGTCCAGACAACCTATCCATTCTGAAAACTCAAATAAGAAAAGACGTTTTTGGTTTCAAAAGCTAGTCGTAACATGATAATTGTTATCAACTAATCCTAAGCAAGTGCTACTTAATTCCCGAATGGATCTGTTATTTTCTAGCAGAGAAACTTATTTTCTATGCAGGTCTTGAGTTACTCACATGTTGGAGCTGAATGTTATTTATAAAGTGTTGAAATTCCTACAATGCTTCGGGAATTTAGTATCAATGTTAATATAAAAATAAAAACTTAATGTTACTTGTTACATTAAACAAATGATTTCACAAAGTAGGCCTTTAAGCCATTGCACTGAACCACAATAAAACTATTACATATCCTTTTCATGTATTATGCTCTCGCCTCATTGTAATCACTTTGCTATCTACCCTGAATCTTCCACCAGCTGGCGGAGTTATATTTAGCATTACTTGGTTTCGTAGAAATTTGCAAACCATTGGGTCCAAGTTAGCTCTGGGTGTTGGTTGTATCTCTCTTGCCACACCAATCTCTACCAGTACTAGATCTAAAAGTATCACAAGTTATTATTAGTAGACAGTAAACCTCAACCTCCAATATTTATATGTGTTATCGGCTATTAGAAGTGGAGGTTTCCTATTTGTATAGTGCTTACATCCTACCGGTGTTCGACAGCAAACAGTAGGTGTAGCCATTCTTATTGAAGCCCTCCAAATCCAAAGGTTCCCGTCATTCTGGTGTACTACAGAAATAGACTGAACTGCGGTCTACTTTGGCGGAATGCAATGCCATAATACTACTTCCAGGCACGCGCCTCCAATATTGGTGATTCCTAGCTTCTAGCAACAAAATCACTTTGCAGGAGGACTTTGCCAGTCGGATTGTCTTAATTTTTTCAAGTGGATGTTTCCAATTTACATTGTGCTTACCTTGTATTGAGGTCTTGCACCGAACTGTTTAAATAAAACCAAAAGCGACCACCACCAATCAAAGGGCAGCAAGGCCCAGAGAAGCAATAGACAAAACAAGTAGAGCGAGAAATGCAAAATAATGAGCCAATTTCAAATAAATATAGCAAATAATTACCATATAGTTACCAATACTGCCATCATTACTGATCGAAAATCAAAAAAAAAATAAATATGTCTTCCTTACACAGACGCCCCCTTCTGAGTTGTTATTAAAGGAATTTTTTGACAGCCATTGTCAAAAAGTTTTTACATTAAAAAATGTTTCAGACGCTCCCGTTTAAGCGCCCAGGATCTGGTTTAGGTTTCATATTTTTCTTTGAAAATTTTGATTTTGCATACATTACTTTTAATAAGAGTTCCGGCATCGAGCTAAGAATTTTAATAGATTCTAAAGGACACAATATAGGTAAATACTAGTACACACTTGTATACACAAATAAAAAATACGCGATAGTAAATATACAACAGATTATTCCCCAATATTCAAATGAAATTTTACCGCTCATCACAGTCATCAGTGTTTACTATCCATTTTAGTTAGATAAAACACAATAAGTACAAACTTAAATTTCGTAAATTATGACTCATACGGCACTAAACATAATCTAGAAATAGCCCTTTTTAAATAATTTTTAGGTACTAAACTTTTAAAAAAGAAGGGCCATATTAAACACAGCAAAGCCTGAGCTTTCCCTTAGAATGCATTAAAATCGCTAACTCGATGCCCCTTATACGGAACTACAGCCTTACTTTTATCTGTTATTTACTTTTAGTGTCATACATTGTTTGTGTGTGCTATTAGTAAAAAAACAAATTGCTACAGAACTTTTTATATAATTTTTTTGTTCCAACATTATAGAATAAGTACGTATTTGCTACACAAATTTTCATCTTGTCCAGGCGCCTATGTGTTATAAATTAAATTTAACAGCAGTAGCTGGTAATATTTTGCATTTATTATGTTAATTATAATTAATATATTGCATGCAATATATTAATTATATTTTTATGTATAATTATCTCCAGTATTATTCGTTTTGTCTATTTTCGGTTATATAACTTCGACGTTTGTTTCTTACAATGTCACCATAGGTGTAATGTAACAATGTTAGACTCGATCGAGTTGCCCATGACTTTGTATATGATTTATGTTAAGAACCGTTATAGAGAAGTGTCCATACATTAAGTTGCTATAGAACTGCAGGTGGCGATATAAATAATTGTTAATTAGATCTTACAAAGCAAAAAATCGAAAAACCTTTCAAATAATTTATTCATTTCAATTTTAATAATCTTACAATATCCTTATAATAACGGTGCTCCAATATGTATTATTTATTTGACGTTTACTTCCTTGTAAACTAACTTTTGTTTTAGGCCATTGTAAGAATATTAACCAATTAATAATACTTAGCTTCAATAATATATAATAGTACTTTCTTACTAAAGATATTTTAATATACTAAAACAATTACAGCTGATTAAAATATACCTAATTTTTTATATGAAAGATATTGCCTTTTCTCTAAGATATGCTTCAAAATATTATTATACTGGGCCTCAACCATGCTTTAACTAAATAAATACATGTAAGAAACAAGTGCATAATCTATGATAAAGTATTTCATTGATAAAGATATTTACATAGTTACAAGTGCTACATTATAAGCTATCACAAATAATAACAAAGATTAGTGAAGAATGGCAAGAAAATACAATAGAGGATTTAAAATTGTTTAAAGACCTTCAATATTGTGACTAGCTTTATTATTTCATGATAAAGCAAAAACCGACCATAATTTTTCTTTAATTGCACTACCTATGCTTTCGAATATTTAACTTTCTCTTCATTAAATTATGTTTAGAAAATTGAGTATTTTCATCCTCTACATCAGCAGGTATACTCCACAAGTTGTGATATATAGGTAAATAAATTAATCCTACTAAAGTTAAAATATTCAATATGCATGGAAATACAACATTAAAGTTCAATGCAGCAGATTTGAAATATAAAGTTTCTGATATATATAATAATATTGTAATCATTAAGGAAGTAATTCCCATGCTTACTACAGGCTTATAATGTATATATAAAATGCAGTGCACTAACGCTAATGCTTTTAAAATAGAATATATCCCCAAAATTCTTGAAGTAGTGTATTCTTCATCACTAAATTCAGATTCAGCATCAGACATTACCTTACTTAAGAATGAACGTTTTTCAATATAACTTCGTATTGCTGTTCCCAGGTCCATAAAAGCTATAAATGCTATCCATCCTCGAAAAGCATAAATTATCTTTTGATCCATAATGGTTTACATTGCCCAAATATTAAACCCAGACAATTGCACAGACCATTTCTTATAAACAATTGATATTTGAACAGATAATAAAAAAAGAAAATAAGTTTAAATTAATTAAACTGTTATATCACAAGATAACAATATTAAAAAGAAATTCAAGAATTCGAAAGTATGTAAACGTTGCTAGTTGCTAATACATGTTACTTCTTTTACGATGATCTACAATTGTAAATGACCCAACATCAGTTTTTCGCATGTTTTTTCTTTTTACTAACCGCACTTATTATTGACTTGCTTCTGTTCTAGGATTATTGGATCTTACGGGCACCACTGCCAGGTGGAGAAAGCATAATTCGGTTAGGGTTACGCTGGCGAAACTCCTATATTACCGATTGGGGACAAGTTTCAGCGCTATCGGGAAGTGGCTCCCGTGCTAAACATTATGGGCGGGAATTTGGAAATCGTAAGTAATATATTAATTAAATATCCAATTTTTGTATTCTTTGAAATAAGCTTGCAATCAAAAAGATATGTATCAAACAAGACATTTATAAAATGTAACTTGATACACTCCGTTGATTACAAGCATATTTCAAAGAATACAAAATAAATATCACAATTCTAATAGCTAAGTTACGGGATTTACAATATCAAAAAAACCAAAACATGTGTAAAAATAATTTTATTACAAACGATATTTACAATTTGGTTTACATGAAAACATAAACGAAACAGCAACAATTTGAAATATATAAAGGAACCAAGTAACAAAAATAAAAGTTAAATGAAAATAGTAAAACTAAAAAAATTGTAAATATATCAAATGGAAATGTACAAATAAAAGTCAAATAGAAATAACAACAAATTAAAAATTATGTACATTACTAATAAAAATCAAAGCTAATAACAAAAATATCCAATAATTTCCAGTAGATCATGTTCCGTGATAATTCTTCTATTTGACGTAAATCAGGGTGCTGTGAGTAAATAAAGTATACAATTATGTGTATTCTCTAGAATAAATGTAATTAGAGTTACTACCTGGCTGACATAATTCTACAAGGCCTGCGAATTTAGAATTCCTGAAGTACCTGCCGTTGTTTCTTCTGTTATTAATTACAAGAATTAATTTTCTTAAAATATGTTAATTAAATTTATATTCATATCTGAGGAGAAAGGATCGACAATAGTGTGCTGCTGCTTCAACTCACCTGAAATAATTCCAGATTAATATACAATAGATCTCTTTTCAATTTTCATTTGTACAAGTAAAATATTTCGATTGCTTCTTCAATTGCAGAAATGAATCAGTGTTTGATCATAACTAGAGACCGGATTATATACAATTAATGTTAATTAGCATTAATTAGTATAATACATCTACATATAGACGTGAAATATAAGAAAATAATATAAAAATAAAATATATGCACTTTGCATATAATCCGGTCTCTAGTCACAACATATTCTGTATTAGAGTAAATTTTGGCGCAAATCGAGAAATGACTAAAAAAGACATAATTGCATTTCCCTTTTAAGTAACACAGTTTCTTTGCTCCAACAATCTTGAATATATCCCTCACAATAAATTAGCCTTTAACAATATCGTAGAAAACACCTTGATTAGGGGTTTCAGACGCGCTACATTGTTCCCAGCTCCAAATTAAATTTTTCTAAGTTGGATCTTCATTAAAAGCTGCAAGTAGTACAATGTGTTCTTAAAACTTGCAGATAGCATTTACTTCAACTAGGAAGGCAATTCAATTATTTGGAATTATATTAGAGACAATAGTCAATGATTCCTTCAAAAATTTTTAACAATAAAGATTATTATAAAAAATAGTAATATTTCTTTTGCTTATGGGTAAGATATTGATCGGGTACATAGTAATTTCTCAATGTGTTTTTTGATCACAAGTATTTTGACTACTTTGTTCTTACTATTCTTTTATTGAAAAATATATATACTGATCTTACCGGGTAAATCAATGGTAGGAATACTTCATGCGATAAGAGTTCTTTGGCCCACATACTCTAAAAGTAACCTTGAGTAATGACTGGGATGGTTGTGACACAGCCAATACTTATAAACGTCTACTGCATCCACGCTATGTAATTCGGTTTTCCTAATTCGAGTTATCTATATGTTGTACACCTACAACGTATTATATTCTGTGTAGTACCAAGTACTTTTAATTTCTTTCTTATACAACTGGATATATGGTTTAGTGTAATTCAAAGGTCTTATAATTCACCTTGGAACAAATAACAGTTATGATATTGAACTACAGAATTGCAGTGTAAACTAATGAGTAGTTTATCATAATTATGTGATGTCTCTTTTCTATGATATTCATAATATAAAAATAATAGATTACTTACCTCTTCGTCATTGTAAGGAAATCTATGAAGCATCGTTGCTTTTCAAGTATTCTTATAATACACAACACATGCGCACTATACTTATACGAATCAATATAATATAAATTTTACAGTTCAAAAGCACATGAGAAAAATGTACTCAAACTGGAATCTATTGCCTCTTACTTACATTGTTTTCACGTTGTAAGTACAAAAGTAGCCATCAATTATAAGGGAACGGGAAAGAGAGGCAAGAGGAGGACGTCAATATAGTGAAGTTTTGTGCGATACTGCTGCTCCCAGTAAGTGGCGCTCGTACTAAAACAGAGTTTGACCTTGCCCTATTAAGAGGCTGTCACATTGTAGAGTAGAATAGAATTCTCTAGGCATGCACGGAGTAGATAGATAACTCCACGGTATAATTTGGTAGATTCGACACCGCAAGGTATAAAGGACATAGGATTAAAAATATATATATATATAGTGATTTTAAATGTTTGAGGACAGTTTAAATTTCGCGTCTTGCTAAATTTTTGTCACGTTGGCGATTTGGTTTTGAATTCGTAACCAGTAGCGTAGCAAATAGATTTTGGATGGGTGATAAAATATTGACAACAGATCTTCAAAAAATCAATTTCATATTGATTTTCTAAGCAGAAAATTAATGTAAATGTGATAAAAAAAAATGGAATGAAATATAGATGATTTTAAATAGCTTTTGAATTAATACAAATATTTAAATTTGAGCACTACATATTTATTAGCAAACGATTCCGCTTTTTGTATAATTTTATTGCAAAAAAACAATTACATTATAATGTATGTTCGAAATGGCCTCCATTTGATTCAAGACATAAATGTATTCGTCTCTTAATGTTGTCAAACAGTCTCTGTAATTGGTTTTCATCGATATTACGAATTTCCTGCTCTATAGCTGCTCGTAGTTCTTCCAAATTGTGAAGTCGATTTTGATGTATCTTATTTTTTAAATGCCCAAACAGATAAAAATCTAATGGGGTTAGGTCAGGTGACCGTGATGGCAAACGATCGCAACTAATAAGTCTGTCACCAAAATACTCTTCTAGATAATCCAATGTATCATGCGCTACATGAGGTGGTGCTCCATCTTGTTGAAAATACCCCCTTTCCAATTCATCGTCATGTAATTGGTTTATAAACATTTCCAAAATTTGAGTGCAATATCTTTCCGCATTGATATTTTCATGGAAAAAAATGGGGCCAATTATGCGACGTCTAGACATTGCCACCCAGACCCCAATTTTTTTGTGGATGTAAAGAAGTCTCAACAAAATTATGAGGGTTTTCTGTAGCCCATGTCCTGTAATTTTGGCTGTTAATATAGTCTGACAAGTGAAACCAGGCCTTGTCTGACATGAATGTTAAATCTAAAATATCATTATGAAGATTTTCATTAAACCACTGACAATATTAAATTCTTCGTGGAATATCAATTGGTACGGTTACTCTATACGGATGCATGTGTAGATTTTTAACCAATGCTTTTCTTGCAGTACTGAACGATAAACCTAAAATAACGAAAATGAAAAATACTACATCTTAGAAATAGAAAAAGCATCTTACTAGTTTGAGCTGCTAATTTGCGAATTGACTTTTTAAGACTTGCCTCTATCCATTGTCTAACATCATCAACAGTCTCTTCTGTTAACACTGTTGGTCGTCCAGTTGATTTTCCTTTGCAAATGCAGTGTTTCCCTTCGAATCGTTCAATAATTCTGTCTCTGTGATTACAAAACACTTTGTATGGTACGACAACATCCGGATAATTTTCACGAAATTGGTTCAGGCATGATTGCAATGAATAAGTCCATGATCCATCTTCGTCATGAGTGCCACTGCGTTAATGCGCTTTTAAAATAAAAGCGTCTTGCTCGGCCGTAAACGGTACCTTAAAACTAACAACAATTAAGTTCACTTAATTTAATAAAAATGCATAAAAACATACCTGGAAAATAACACTGATAAACAGTAGCTCTAAGAAGAACAAGTAAAAATGAAGCAAATAATAACGAATAAAATGAATATAAATAACGAATAATAAATAACGTGTCGCACAGGCAGTTGACAGGACCGATACTCACAATGGCCACTCTTAACATGTCAAATCCCCTAGAATCCATAATGCTGATTATATATATATATATTGTTGGAGTACTTTCTTCATTATCACTCATTATTATTCTTTTTTAATTTTCTTAGAATTAGTAAATCTTGCAAAAATTATTTTTTATAAATCTATGTACGTCTAGGTCCGGTAGTATATACTAGAATGGTTTAAAAATTTGATGCATCTCTGCTTATAGATTAAAACGACCATATATCTTTAGACAATTTCCAGTATCAATTATATGCCATTTATATACGTATGTAAAAATAAGAAATATGTAAGTTCAATTCGAACATTTTCTAAGAACGTTCAAGGTGCAGCATAGGGATTCTGTAAGCTCGACGTCGAATCAGTCGACACAATTGTATATAGTACTATTAAAGATAGATTGTTTCTTAAATTTAAAAAAATCTCTCGACTTTGTTAATTTATAAAAATCTTATTTCATCCTCTTCTTACTCACAATTATGCCCATCGACACGTCAAAAATGCGCTCATAATACACGTTGAAGGTAGCGCGGAGATAAGCTTTACTTAAATAGAACTTTAATCAAGTGTTAATTGTATTTCTCTCCAGGGAAATTATTATCGTCTTGCATGCTGTTTCTTTTTTCGGATCATACAAAATTTTAATTCTATTCGTATAGCTACCCTTGTCTTCATTTTGACTATACATTTTTGGAGTGATAATTTCTTTTTTTAAACGGCCATGTTTTTGAAATCCACAGTTGGATATATATGTGTCAGAAGTAAGAAAATTACTCGCACAACGGTAAATTTAGAAGTGTTTAGAAGCGAACTATATACAACATGAATATATATCACATATGAATTAAAATAAGGGTGTTACTGCATTTAAGAAACTACAATGAATGACATTTCTTTTGTTATGGAATACCCAAGGTCACGGGAACTGACATTGCATTCATATTATTATCGTAGTTGTACTGTACCATATATATATATACTCTCTGTACACTGCACCGCACTTCGTGTTTGTGCCTTTTTATTCCAAATTATTACATAGTACTGTCCAATATTGTTTTTTATTTAAATGAATTAAATACATTTATAAAACGACAGTGTCAAAATATAGGCATGAAATTATTCTATAACAGATATTAAATTGAGTGTAAGTTGTATTGTTTAAAATTTAATTAACAGAAAACAAAATCGAATAGTAACGTTTCATTAATACTCTTTTGTATACATTTTAGCAATTTACTGTATCCATAAATATGGCTGAAGAAATAAGAAAAATGTTAGAACGAATACTAAACAATATACCGGGTTTATATTGTATATTGATTTCTGATAGAGATGGTGTCCCTATTACCATGGTCCAAAATGACAAAGCCCCTGAATTAGCAATGAAACCCGCATTTTTGTCAACATTTGGATTAGCTATAGATAGAGGTAGCAAGCTGGGTCTGGGAAAAACAAAGACCCTAATTTGCTCCTATTCGCAATATCAAGTAATACAAATAAATAAACTCCCTTTAATAATTACTTTTATTGCAAGTGACTCTTGTAATACTGGATATATTCTTAGTTTAGAAGAACAACTGGAGCCGGTGCTATCGTGCTTAACATTAGTTGTAACTGAAACATAATGTAAATCAATCTATTATGTGTATATTACAAACTTTAAATGTAATTGTGTAATATAACTAATATGCATAACAATATAAGTTAAATATAATAATACAATTTGATTTATATATTTTGATGCAAATTGTAAAATCCCTCATAATCCCCATTGGCATGTTATCAACAAATTTGTTTATATGTTCAAAGCTTTTATTATATATGCCTGTGATTGTAAAATACTTTCTCAGTACAAAAAACAAAAACTGTGGCTAACCTAATCATTTTTGGGATAATTTTGGTATATTTAAATAGTTCACAACAAAATATTTGATATTCTATACAAAATGTTCGCGTTATTTTTGAAATTCTTATGAATGATACTGTTTGTTACACGAAAAGAAAAAAAAATAATTCTCATAATTTATGGCAAAGCTTTAGAGGCGTTGGTTAGTCTTCATTGAAATCAGAGCGTCCCACACTCGCTGAAGCGCTTATCCATTGGGCTTGTTTCTTAGGCGATTCTGTAGCAAGCTCGCATAACATTCATCCTGTATGGTTTTGGTTGTTATTTCATTCTTCTATATTATTATTGATTTAGGTGAACGTAATAATAAAAGAGTAAAATAAGAAGAAGTAAATGCTAGTACATTAAAAGAGTAACAATTACAATAAAGCAGCAAACATACAATGTAATAGAAAATAACTAGAACTTCCTGTTTGTGATGTAAACAGCCGAAAGATACTAGGATCCCCAAACTTAAACTGCGAGAAAGATAAGTGTGATTATCCTAAAATTTGTATTCTCGAGTTTATTTTCTAATTGGGGGAACGCACATCGTGCTATATTGAGCAAGGGTAACATACTATGTCATAAGAGAATCATGCGCAAAACATATCACATCTTTTAAGGATTAGCTATTGTTCGATTCTTGATTGTTCAGCATCTCGGTTATGGTTTATTTCATGTGTAGCGCGAAAAAAAATTATAACAAATCTTGAAAACGTTAGCGAACTACATAATAATAGGTATTCCATACATTTGACAACATCACGCAAAGTACATTTCTCTGAAGAGTAGGTGTTAGGATCAATGAAAGAGCATGCATAATTCTTTCTTGCGTATGAGCCGTTACTTGTCTCACGAGATACATCAAGCAAGAACAACAAACGATATAGAAATAAGAAGAGGCAGAGATGTTCAACAAGCATTCAAGAGTATAGAAAATGCAGGACATAGAGGACAATAACATATATGGGGATCTATTCTGTGGCACAGCAATTCCTTACCATTAACAGTAGCGCACATTATGCGGTAAGAAATCGTTCCGATTTGCATAAAACATTTTGGAATTGAGTCGCTTTTTGAATGATTCAAACCATGTTAAAGGCTAGGATGGTAATTCGCATCAGAAAGAAGGTAAAGCATTCTATGTGTATGCATGTGTAGTCTGTATAAATATGATTGAAGCGAAAACGTTTGTAAACAGAGTAAATACATATTAGGATTAATAAATACTTCCTGTCGTTATTATTATTTAATACTGTTGCTTCTGTCATTCTTTGAGTTGGAATGTTCCTTATAGATCATTACTGTGTCGGTTTTCATAATTTAAAACAAACTCTTGCCATTTATCAACTTCTTCAATGTTGTTTATAAGGTATGAAATTATGATACTAACATACAAAATTCTATAATTCTACAATATTTAACAAATGCTCTATCTAAATTGCTACCAATACATTAGACATTTTTATGCAGTTTAGTATGATTCAAATTGGCCTTGCATTTATAAAATACACAATCTTTAATCATAAATATTTTATTTCAAGAATACATACAATATGGATATGCAGAAAATTGTTATGTATTTGTGACTTGGGAAATCGCTATTCTCTTGTTAAAATAATTGAAAAGTTTTCTGAAACCAAATAGTCATCTTCAAAGACTATTACAATATTGAGCTCAAACTCTGTAAAAAAGTGTAACCATAAATATTATATAAAACGGAATATCCAAAGAGTTAGCATACCAATTTTGAAGTTGACTTTGATTAATGAGGGGCAAGTAAACAATCGAGGAAATATCATATAAATTGGTATTTCAGTCTTGTGTGGAATGTTGCCATCTCCTATTTGAATATTTTGTATTTCAGTAGCTGTAACATTATAATATAGTGTTAATATTTTATACACAAATATTTCAGTGAAACTTCACACCAAACGAATTAATTATCTGCACTAGACAGTGTTTCGAGAATACTTTCGCTCTCATCGTCAACTGAATTACGTAATGAATTGTAAAAATTATAACCGAATTCAGTACATCCTATGAAGGCCATAAATTACCTCCTCTTTTCAGCTTATTAGGATATTTTACCTGCGTCTGAATCTCTGAATAAGGTACATTATTACTCTATCACAACCATTATATGCAATTTAGTAAATTCCAGGCCTTTGCTTGATATACGGTTTATCTGTAGGATTACTCTAAGAGGATTCTTAAAGCATTATGGCACGATAGGCATGTTCATATTTTGTTAGAAAAAAGTTTTATTCACTCGTTTTACTGCTGAGTGAAAAGGTAGTTTTATAAATTTCTTATTACCTGTGTCTGTTGGGGTGAAGGTCGTAGAATTTCTGATATACTGTTTATATTGAATTTTTCTCAAAATATCTACTTTCACTTAACGGAAATCTCAAAAAATCTATTAACTAGGAAATTGATCGCGGACATTTTTGGTTGTTCACAATAAATAGTACGAATTAGTCGTAATGAATCTATTAGAATTGGTTTCTTTTCTATTATTTTATTACTGAGGCATCTAGGAAAGGAACCCAGTTTTTCGCTTTTTTTGTATTGTAAATTTAATAGTAATAAATTTCAAATTGAGTACCGCTCAGAAATCTAGCTACAATCAGATTCTCGGGAAATATTTGGTGTCTTGGTTCATGTTGGTTTCAAATTTGCTTCAAGACATCGCGTCGAACTAAAAAATCTTAAGTTACTTAAAACTGTGAACTCTTTTTTTATTAGACACGTATGAAACCATATTCATTAAAAAGAACAAAAATCTACTCAACAGAGAACTATCTCCAATTGTACACTTGGGTTTCATAGATCTAAATTATAGACATATACCCGATGTAATAAGCGAAGCCTTTCTCCTTTTTTAGGAGATACAGATAAATTTGGAACCATGTAATAGGTTATAAAAAGTGGGTAATTTAAAAATTTTTAGAACTCACATGGAAAATATTGGATGCAGTTATAATTTTCACAATTCGATAACTCAGTTGACGATAAGGGTCCATACACTCTCGAAACACTGTATCCCCAATAGATAATTAATTTGTGTGCTGTGGAGTTTCCTGTGATATTTGTCTATTATTCGACCCTATTAATCAGTATTTTATGATCAATCACCGAATTTAAAAATTATTAGCTGGTGCATTCAAATCTATTGCATTGATAAATCATATATTATCTATTAAGGGTACTAAAAGCTCTAAGGGCTAGTCCAAAGTTATCTTAAATATCTTGTGTTCTATTTATAACAAGCTTGAGATCGCTTTCGGTTAGCACAAATGGTATTGAACTGTCGATAACACTAAAAGTTTGCAAAAAATAAAAATCAAGATATTTTTTTTCTATTAACGCTAAGTTAAAAGTTAGCAAGAAACAGATTTCACTAAATAAGCAAACATTCTTTTCAAAGATCAATTTTATTTGTGAATGAGTGTAAAATTGGGAACAATTCTCAGTTTATATCATAAATAATTATTTACGGTAATTACACTTTTGTTTTATTTATGCCGGCTTATATGATACTCAAGACAAATATACTTTTCTTATCTTTCACTTATATTCATACCACGCCAATTACGTACGCATGATTTTGATATCCTGTAAACACAGAGTTAGGATTTCTGGATTCGTTTGTTACAGATACTCCTCTGCTTGAATCTAAGCTGACAACGTTATTTTTGGAAAATGTTATCTTTGCGCGCTAAAATTTGTCCTATTATGTAAAAAATTTTTATCCGTTATTATATTGCTATGTGCCGATTTCTGTATATTTTTATCATTTTTGAGTTTGCATGAATTCTTTATAAACAGATACAAAGAAATCATTCTCTTACCGATCAAGTAACAGAAAGTTAAGTATATCGATACTAACTATCACTGCAATTTAAATTTAGTATGCTGTTTATGCAATTCGGATGGTGATTGATTTTGATTATAAAATCTCCAACACAAATCCTCAAGGCATACGCTCGAGTACATGTACTTAAATTCGAAATGTGTACTGCTATGGGTTAGGTTGATTCCAATTATTATAGCCTTATATGCTATTAACTCGCATTATTGCATTAAGATCGTATAAAAGAAAACTAAAACCAGCAATCGCGCTTGTCTAATTCTGAAATTATATAAATAACGTTCAGTATCTCTTCGGCAATAAGGAAATGACAAAATGAGTCTATTTGAAGATTTGATTTTCTTAACTAAATTACATTATTACCAGTAATAACTAATTAGTAAAGACCAGATTATATGGAAAGTTCATATATTTTATTTTATTTATTTATTATATTTTACGTCTATATGTAGATGTATTACACTGATTAAAGTTAATTAGCGTTAATTAACTTTAATTAGCGTAAGACATCTACAAATAGACGTAATATAATAAATAAATAATATAAAATATATGCACTTTGCATATAATCCGGTCTCTACTAATTAGTATTACAGTTGATGTACTCGTATTGTTAGTTATTTGTAACCAAATAGATATTGATAAATGTAAATATATATTTTAAACTGTTATATACTTGAAAGAGCACAAAAACATCCCATTTACCTTCTCGGGCATATCCTTCTGCACAGCCACACGTTTCAACTCGGACCAATTGCAGTTCAATACTTTTTATTGCTACTGCACAATGTTCAATTGATAAATAACCAGTTAATGGGGAAGACACACTACACCTTGTTGAATCAAATTTTCCTTTTACTAAAAAATTTGGAACATTCACATTATTAGGGGTTAGTGAAGCTGGACTAATTGAAAATGATACAGGCCTTGGTGGGTCTACTCCTTTTAAAGGATATTGCACTAAAAATTGTTGTGTTTTTTGTAAATCTTTTGATAAAAATGATCTTTTAACATCACATTTTAAGCAATAAGTAATATTTATAAAAACTCCATGATATGTTTCATACAATTCCCTGTTTTGTTTTGCTTGCAAAGGGACTTCAAAAGGAATTTGTGTACATCCAGCTGGTATCCGACCAGGACCACTAACTTCACAAGTAACTGATACTAGTTGAATAGGCTATAAGAATTGTAATTTCTTAACTTAGTTTGTAACTGTTCATTAATATATGTATACCTTAACTGTATTATAAAATGCTTCTAGTATTCCAACATTTTTAGAACTCAGTTGCAAGTTGACATATCCCTCCATCATCAATGTAATACCATCATGTTTTAGATCGGAATTAGTATTTATTACAATTATTCCGGAAACTTTTTCCTAGTGATAGCCATATACCAATATGATAAATAGTAAGTGTATAATACCAAACTCACTCCTTCCTGGTATACCTTATCTACTTTCTTTAGCTTAATTTCTAGTGTTGTTGACATTTTCCAATTGTTTTTTCACTTAAATACAAGCAAATTTGAAGATATTGCATTCTAAACTTTGTTGATACATGAGTTTCATGTCGTTTCATGTGTGGCAGTGTGGCTTCATGTCTATAAAAGCCAATAAAAGCACTACACAGTTTAAATATTGCAAAAAAATAACTATTTTTCACAGCATTAAAAGTATACATATAAGTCCTATTCACAGAACAAGGTCTTATTATAAGATTCAAAACATTTCTCACAAATATATTTTTTAATTTCTAGGATTTCTTAATAAAATCATGTCGGAATTTTTCATTTTTTATTTTCTCGAGAGGTTGGTAGAAGAGATGTTAAGAATTTAAAATTGTAGGATATTGAAGTCGTTATTGTTATTGAAAGTTTTAATTTAGATAATGAATATTTAGCAAAATAAATAATAGTTTTTTATTGTGTTTGTTGTGAACTAACAAGATTAACATTTCCAATGGATTTTGTGAATGTTGCTGTTAGAATTAAACCATCTTCCAACGAAAATGTTACTGTTAATAATATTTTGGAAGTAATTTGTGAAGATCCACCGGTAAGTAAATTGGCTATGCAAATAATTCAAGTTAATGTTATTGATGTTTCAGACCTTGCACATAGTTGATCGACACCAAGCATACACTTTTGATAAAATATTTGATCATAGAGCGAATCAAGTTGAAATTTTTGATAGTCTTATACATCCACTTGTTGAAAAGACTATATTAGGCTATAATTGCACCGCATTTGCATATGGACAAACGGGAACCGGAAAAACCTACACATTGGGCAGTGATATGAAAGTAATTTTCCAAAATATTATATACAGTGTTTAAAGCTGAGGTAAAAGGCAGCTTCCGTTATCTCCTCACATAAGTGCCAGCATAAAAATGTGGCAAGTTTAAATCAAGATAAAGTTTTTGTAGAAGATACAAAGAATAAGAGCTAATCAAATAAAAATCAAACTGCCTTGTATCTTTCTAGATCTAGCAGTAATTTCTATGTTATACAAAAATTCTTTCATGGTAGATATGTTGAAATACCATTGCAGCATTAATATTTCAGTGAACTATTTTGTTAAAAGAAGAAAATTAATTACTATAGAAATAAATAGTAAAGAATATTATTCTACTGCTGTGTTTAACTTGCTTAGATGTAGCCAGAAAAGATATTTCACTTAAGTACTTTACACTTTAAGTAGCGATACCAAATTAATTAATGTAATTGTACCACAATTATATTACATCGTTAATAGTTCATATTATTTTACATAGGTTGGGGAAGGTAGATTTAAAAGCAAAACTACATCATTAACTTAGACGGTATTAAAACTATAGTGCGAACATTTTTAAATAATAGCATTATTGCATCAGAAATCATAGATTAAACAGACATCATTTAATTGGTCGAAAATCGCTGACCGTTTTGATCCATTGCATGACTCTGATTAGTTTATAATTTTTACTGGAATAAATCTTATGTAATAAGCATGCAGTAAGTATGTGGATGATACTATAGGACAAATTCAAAAAGAAACTATTGAAGTTGTCATATGGGGTAATTAAGAACGGCAAAAACTTGCAATGGCGAATAAACAATAAACTTGATTATTCTAAGTAGAATATTCTATATACAGATGTTTCAGGCGGAAATGAACGAAGTTAGAGGATATGTTCAGAAAGTCAAAATAGGAAAAAGAAACTAATATTTTTAAGTTTGATTTTCAATATTTACAGGCATAATAGTAGTTTTCTAGTTTTTTATTCAATAATTTAAAATATGGTTACATATTCCTGAATAAATCCTTGAAGTACTTCGCTTTTGTCTTAACAATATACTGTTTTGTTTCAGCTTTCTTCTTTTTCGGTTTACACTCCATATCATGTATTTCTTTCAAAGAAAATATATTCCTTCCCAGGTATAGCAGTAAACTCCACTCACACAAATAAATTAATTATGCGGAACGCAGCGTTTCGGGAGCACGTGGGCTCCCATTGTCAACCGTGTTACCGACCGTCATTTAAAGAAAATATATGACCACAGTATGCAACAAATATTGATACACTTATTTTGCCCCATTACTTCCACTTTTTTAGACCCGGTCGGAATTCAGTTTAAGTCCCACATTCATTGAACATCTTCCTGTGTAGTGGTTGAAGTAAATGTACACTTCACTAATTCTCTATGCTGACTTAAATAATTCAATATTATTATTTTTTTCAGATATAGATGAATTTATTTTACTTTCCATGATGAATTAACTTCGGTGGTAGATACAAAAGAAATGTTACTTTTTCTTACTATTTGCAATAAGATGTACTTAATATAAGCAAGTGTTTAACCAATGGGTTTTCTTTTTAATTTTGTCTCACGTAAATTTTAAAATTTTCTTTTTTGAGATAACGGCATTCAATGAATAGAATTATATTAGACGTCTGACGAACATGGCTTATTCTACTTGCTGAAAGGTGCGCATCGGTCACTCGATGTGATACTTCAAGAATGCGGACTTGTCACGAACGGATCGTAATACGATCATTTAGATTCGAGAATGGACCCCCAGATCATTTTCTTCCAAGATGTCTGTTAATTACGAAGAATGATAGAATAGCAAAGTTACACCAGTAACACATATTTTTTAATTTTTAATACTTTTACTAAATCTACTCAAAAGATATGACATTTTCATTGCGTACTATACTCTATTTTTTAATTCGGAGGAGCAAAATGAAAAGACGCATTTACACAATGACATTTTTTAAAGCCACTTTTTGGCGGAAGTTTTAAAACTAGCTAGATTTTATATAAGTTGTTACATAATTATTATTATAACGCAAATTTAGGTAGAAAAATTAAATACAAACGCATTCAGAAAAATACACGATCTAAACGTCAATCAGTTGTAATAATATGGGGGCCGGTAATATATCAAATATTGCTAGTGTAATTTTTGCCGAAAACTGACCAACAGCCTACTTTTTGGCGCTTCAATTTAAAAACACTCCTCCGAATTAAAAAAATAGGGTATAATAGATTAGTATAATCTTAAGGAAGGAATGAATTTTAGCAATGATAGTGATAGTCTCTCAACAGTTATTTCGAATCGTTAACAACCCAAAAATTTTTTAGCTTAACATTTCTAACGTGTACTCTTGTTAGCAAAAATAGTCTATTTTTTTATTAAGTGTATGTTCTTTCTTATTTCTTCTATCACATTCCAAGTCTCATATATTCTATAACTTATTTTCAGGAATTACAAGGCCAAAATGTGGGAATAATTAAGAGAGTATTTGAATCTATTTTTTCCAAAGTTTCAGATCCAGAAAATATTGAAATACAGTTGTCGGTATGCGAAGTTTATCAAGAGAAAGTATATGATCTACTTGCGAATAATAAAACTGCATTGACCGTAAAAGGTATGATATATTGATCTGTTTATTTTGTATAAAAAGGATATGAATTGGAAGTACATATTTTAAATATATCTAGTGCTTTAGTATTGTTATACGAACTCCTCTCTGTGGTGATATAATACTTTGAATATTAAATCATTATTGTAGGTATTAATACTACGAACTTAACTCTACAGAAAGTAAATGATATAAATTCAGCAGAAAAGATGTTACTAAAAAGTTGTAAAAGAAGACATATTGGCGAAACCAAACAAAACGCTTGGAGCTCAAGATCTCACGCAGTGTTTACTATTTATGTCAACATAAAAAATGAGTAAGTATCAAGTATTGTAAGATGTGATACAAATGTAGTAGTTATTGAGAATAATTGACTTGCTTTGATGGCAGCAGCTTCTTGTGTATTAAGTTGTAACATTAGGGACCGCTACTGTTTATTGAATTGCCGAATTCATTTAGGAAATTTGGCAAATAGTCTGTGCTGTTCATTTAGAAAACAGTGCACGAAGCCTAGCTGATCCGTTGTGTGTCACAAACATTAACACTTAGATTTCTGAAATTTCGAACTTTTGTAAATTGGCTAATATACATATATTTTTTAAAGATTTCACTAGCACACGATCGAAGTTGTTTACTGGCTATTATATATGGAGGTTTACTGGCTATTATATAGGTTTTGATATTAGAGCCATAATATGTACCATCTACATTCAACCACAGTTTTTTTACCGTGCACTTTACGCCGAATTATATTCTCTATTCTTTATTGACTCATTTGGCAATTTTCAGCCGGAGTTTATATTTGTTCCGAAACTTACGGGACTGTTACTTTCTGATGTTATTAAATGATATGTTACAGTCATAAATATTGAATCCATATACAATTTCAGTACCTATATGACTACATGAGTTTCTCATGTCATGTCAAACTCATGTATCATACTCACTACAGTGATTACGATACATGCGTTTTTGACCACACCTTTTTTATTCGTAGTTTGCACTATAGACTATTTTACGCATCGTAATCATTTCCATTATATTTTAGTATTATAGACAAAAATGGTATCTAACGACCATCGAAGTATTTCAACAAATGCCGGAAGTGTTAATATAATCGAACATTTTTACCTACCAG
This sequence comes from Trypoxylus dichotomus, assembly GCA_023509865.1. NCBI lineage: Eukaryota > Metazoa > Arthropoda > Insecta > Coleoptera > Scarabaeidae > Trypoxylus > Trypoxylus dichotomus. Next base: position 53,904,237 of record CM042074.1, on the reverse strand, counting down.
GACGTTTATCTAAGTAAATAATACGTAATAATAATGCTATAAAATTAATAATATACATCAATAAATATCAAATGTAATTTGAGTTATTAAACTTGTCAATAAATGTCAAACGTAATGAGCACATAAAAACTACCATGATATGCAACAAAAATTTTCACAGATTACTTTCAAAGCAGCTGAATTCCTTTTTTGAGAACGTATTGTTAGAGCAATTAGATTCCATTGGCAGATGCAAACAATTGTGGGCATACTTGATGGAATAGGAATTTTTAAATCATATATTCCTACAGCGGACTGATTATAAAGATCGGACTCCATAGCAGCTCGTTCTTTTGATTTAAACCCGCTAAACTTTTTCTGCGGGTGCCCTAACAATAAAAACGCCGAAGATCTGCAGAATCGTATTCTCGCTCCAGCGAAAAAAGTTGTAAATTTTACACCCTTGCGACACATTTCTCGAAAAATTGATGCTTACATTTGAGCACATGATGGACATTGTGAACGTTTTTTAATAAACTATTTCATCCTGTTTCTCGTTGATCGGTGCTTGTCTGGGTCTTTCATAAAATATTTATGAAAGTTATTCCATATAGAAATTTTGATTATATTACACAATAACCTAAATACAAACATAAGTTTGGAACTGTCATTTAGAGCTAGATGCAATAAGGTAGTTTAATACTCTGCCAAAATTGTTTTTAAAATAGCGTCTGTAAGTTGCGAATCGTATGCCTCTAAGATAACACAGGGGTACGTTCGAAATACTGGTGTATCGGTACAAGAGTGCGATCTTAGCGTTCGAAAAATATAGTTACCTTTTTAAAAATGACAGCGTGTTAGATTGCCATATAAGTAAAATAAGTCCCGTTTCCTCATACTTATTTGCTTAAAAATAGTCCCAAAACATATTTTTATTTTTAGCTATATCTTGATACACGTTTCTGTGTTTATTCTTACACATTACTATACACTAATTACCCAGACAGAAAACAACCTAACTTTTTTCTTATTAATCTTGGAGATTATTGGTTCTTCTCTTCTTGAAAGTACTTCTCTCCCCTCTATTCACATAGTTTTACCAGCGTTGTTTCCATTTCGTAAAGCAGTCCTTTTTTAAGATGACCTTCAGTGCCTGTGGCAAATGTGCTTTAATGTCAACAGTGGTCTCAAAATGACGTCCTTTCCGCATTGATGTCGATTTCGGGAATAAAAGAAATCGCAGCGTCCGGGCCCAGCGAGAAGGAAGGCTGAGGAAGGACACTCATCTGATTTTTGATACAAAACTAACAAACTGACGAAGTAGCCAGCGGGCGCATTGTCATGGCGAAGGAACCATGAGTTATTTCACCATAACCCTGATCTCGCCTTGTGAATTTTTTTCACCTAACCGTTGTAAAAGGTCGCCAAAAAATCGCAATTGTAGTAAAATCGGAAAACACAGTAAGGATCACTTTGCCGTGGCGTCGAGATTGGCGTGCTGTTTTTGGACGAGGGGATCCCTTGTCACCATATGGATTGCCTATCGCTCTTCCTGTGTACTCTTATACTTCCCCTTCCACACTGAGTACACCATCTCCCCTCCCAAATAAAAGACCAATGAGGTGTAATGTAGAAATGAACATTTACATTTATGTGATGTATGATTACTTCGGTGCCAGTAGCGCTCCTAATATAATTAGTAAGGCAGATAATTAGAATGATTTTATGGATTGGAAATTGCTATAGATACAAACCTGTGGTATACAACTTCGATACTACAAAAAAATCTAACGTTTAGTTGTTGCCTTTTTTTTTACAATTGTAATTCAGAGAAAAAAATCGCATTAATTTACTGATTTAATCGACTTCATGGCTCCAGTAGCTGGATAAACTAGTTAGTGGAACGTTTCATTAGTTTAAGTTATGTAAGAATCCTATATTATAATCTAATCTATTTTTTATAGAGATGGTACAAGATCTTCTAAATTAAATTTGGTAGACTTGGCAGGTTGCGAAAGCATAAAGAAGACGGACACGCAAGATAATCAATTAAATGAAGCTATTAAAATAAATATGGGTCTTCTGTCAGTAGGTTTAGTTATAAGCGCACTTACCTTAAACAAAACATGCATTCCTTATAGGCAATCGATGCTTACAAGAATTTTATACGGTTAGTAGTATCAATACTATAATGATTATATTTGCTCTGTATACTTTTTGACCGAATTCCAGTTTGCGACAAACGATTGTTATTTTAGTTAGTACATTTCGTATATTATATACAGTATAATTTATATCCAGATGTTTTCTAAGTTATATTCATAATATTGAACGCCTAATATTATTCCCCCAACAAAAACCATTTAAAAACTATATGATTTTTGTTTCTTTTTTTTGTATAAAATTCACATTTCACTGACAAACGTTTCCGTAACATGATATCATCACATATCATAGAAGCACCGACTTACCAGTTAGCGCGGATGTCAACTATTAGTATACTATCGATTATGTTATGAATAGGTTGGAGTACCGGATTATTCTTTATCTTTCTGGTTTTTCTCTTTTAGACTTCTCTTGTGTTTTAGTTCTTGATCATAATTAGTTGTTACATTTTTTTAGTATCCTAGTGATTATACTTTTCGTTATTTCCTAGGTTGTTGTTTATTACTATCCGATTTTTATTTGTTAAAACTAGTAGTAACATAGTTTATGGTGGAAATGATGTAAATAATGCGACTTCCGTAACACCATATTGAAGTAGCAACTGCAACGATACTTAATTTGGCAATATGCCGCACGGGACTGTGTGGCCGATTTTTAGTGCTGAATGTACACTGATAATTTGCTTATATATTTCTTAGAAGTACATTTTAATCATTATCATGTCTAGTGATGTTAATCAGATGTCCAATTGCCTTTATTATCAAGTATAAGATGACGACTTTTTTCCGTATTTCAACTTTCAGAGATATTGTTCAAATCTGAAATGGTAATTGCGTAATAATATATAAACGTTTTCTTTATCGCGTGATCATATAAGCCTACACATTCTCGATTGGGTTAGCATCTGGCGACTGATAGTCATTCTATCCCATTGTTGTCATAATATATAATATTGTTATCATAATATCCGACCCGTTATGGACTCATTAAGGCGATGTTCGGTAGATTTTGATAAATGTTTTGCATACATTTCCACCATTTTTGCTTAAACATAAGGTTTCTGAAAATGTTAAATGGTGCTTTACGGCGCTGTAGCTCCACTACATGTAAATTTTCTTCCTGAGAACTCACGCTCACAGTGAGGATTCGTTCATAAAACTATGTTGCTCTAATCTCTGTTGATATTTTACTTGTATTTTGTAATTGTCGTCAAATTGTAGTTATAGAAAGTGCGCTTATTTTCTAGTCAATCTCACAGGAGCTTGACACAGCATTAAATTCAGATTTTCAATAAATAATCTTGCCTTTTCGTGGTAGTTAACGAAATGCCTCGTTTCGGCAAATCATTGACTATTTTTGTATTAGCAATGATTGTGACCTCCGCATGTGTTTACCTTTATTCATTTTTGGGCCTTTTGTGTGCGTACAGATAAAGACAGCTTCAAACTGAGAGGAATACGCAACACTCGTATTTGGAAACGTTTGCACTCACTGCAATTTAAAGTGATACTGTCAAGTTTTTTATAACGCATTAAAGAAAACATTATTGTCTTCACATTACAAATTCTCGTTTGTTTTTATTATAGATTTGGGTAAATATCCACACAATTTTATGTTGCAGGTTGTATTCCTCCAATTTGTAATCATATTGATAAAAGTGTGCCATGCAATTTAAAAATATATGTCGTAACTTATTTCAAATATTAATGTCAATGTGACCTTAACCCGGCAGAATTATATAAAAAAAAAGAAATAAGCTTCGACATACATTTTCAAAATCTATGGCATACCTTTGTCAGTGTTGCCAAATCAGTTTCTTAATTGTTTTACAAGCAAGTTATGACCATAGTGTTATTGTTGTTTTCTAGTTTTGTTGTTTGTTGCTTAAGTGTTTTATCTTAGTCAGTAATTCTTTCAGTACTGTGTTTCCTACGTTTTTTATGTGTGTGCGTTGATATATTATCACTAGATTTAAATTCAAATGATTTTTATTATGGGGCTACCTGAAATATTTATTTATATAGCGGAAGTAGAATTAATTAACGTGCGAAAATTACAATAGCGTATTGAAACTCCGATCGATAACGAGAAAAACGATTACAGATTACGGTTGCGACAGGCGCGCATGCGAATAAGAAGGTAGAATGCGGAACAAATAAAACGACACTATTGCCACTAGTCAACGATCGTTTGACTCCTATATTTTGCCCTAGTATGCATATGACTCTACATCATTTTATTTTCTCTCTAACTTTTGTGGTGGCCAATAAATGCCTAAATCTTTGCAATAGAATGAATACACATAATTTCTGAGTTACTACGCGTAAGGATTTGAAAGCAAATTTGAAAATTGAATTTGAAATTTGAAACATTTCCGTAGCTTTGTTCCGTTCTAAAACGTAAATTTATTATTCAGAAGTCCAGATAACGTATTGCGCAGGTACTAGACTACAAATTTATGACATTCTTATACACAATGTTAATGTTCCAACTCGTAGTAACACGTTTGCATGTTTTATATACATATATGGTGCATTTTAAAAGAAACTACTAAAATGCATTCTATCTGTGTTAAAAAATCTGTATGTTTTCAAATTCTTTTAAGTTTCCTTTAATATGATCATTGCTTTTGTATTTTAGATTCCTTGAATAAACAAAGCTATATAACACTAATGGCGTGTGTAAGTTCAAGTCCCTTGGATCTTCATGACACAATCCAAACGCTTGACTTTGCGTTGAAAACAAAAAAAGTAAAAAGCAAACCCCAGTTAAATAACATTCTTATGAAAAATAGTGTAAGTTCTTCTCATGAAAGTAGAAATATGTGGAAAGGTGCGGTCGTATACAGACGCAAGCTATGAAATGCTTAAGCATATATGTACTAAAAAATATTTAAATAACGATCGCTTATGTCGGAACTACATAATCTTTATCAATGAACAGCAAATAATATTTAGAATTTTCAGTATCAAATCCTATCTTAAAATGAATTTAAGCAGATTCTTCATGAATGATAGATATTGTATTTGATAGAGTCTGATCCAACTCTGATGGTTCTTGCTCAGAAGATTAACTTAGGGATTTGATTAGGGTAGGGTTGAAAGCATTGGTCTTTATAGCAATTAGTTTTTGGGTGGGTGTTGCTTTATGCGGCGTTCCGCTAACTTATTGGTGTCGACACTTTCAACGGGAATAGTACGAAGTTTGAGCTATGCCTTGCGTACGTCAAATATCATTGGATTTGAAACGAACCGTAATTAGATTACGCTACAACTGCCAATCACAAACATAAACTTCATGATCGATTAGGAAATAATCAGAATCAACGTTTCAGGTGTTATTGAATTTACACCTTCCATTTATTTCTGTTTGAATGATTTTTTTTTAATTTTAATTTGTTGCTTCCAATTTTATCTATTTTTCAGAAATCTATTATTAGTAATCATTCAGATTATATAACTATGCATAATATTAAGACACCCATGAAAAGACCTAATCCATATATGCACACATCTACTAGTATTCAACGATTTAAAGTATCTTCAACAATCCATCATCGTCAAAATTCGCAGAATATTTTGAAATCTTCTTTAGATATTGTAAGTCCGATTGCTAAAACAGTTATCAATAAATTGGAGAAAGATTGCAGTAATAATACTGAATTATCTATCCAAACACCTGAGTAAGATATATATAATATCATTCAGCTAGTATATTTTAATGCAACTGATTTTGTAGATTTTATAATACTATATATAAACTCGTTCAAGAAGAGGTACATTTGCAGACTAGTAACTTGATCACACATGATTTTAAAGAAAGAAGAAAAAGTAAAGTGTTTTTAGATGAATTATCGACTACAAATATTCCTTCAGCTGAGGTAAACGTGAAAGATGTGAATGAAACTTCCAGTATATTCCACATATCGCGCGATGCATTGGAATTATTCCGTATTAATTCTGAAGATAATGAGGCAGAAAACAAGGAAAACCTTGAGGGCACAAACAAGAACACCATAAGAACTAATATAGGACATACCTCCCATTTTAAAGTTCCGGAGCTACCTATGTGGTGTAGTTCACCCTGCGAGATAAATTCAGCTACATCCAGAAAGTCAACATTAAATCATCCTCGAAGAAGTGTTAGGTTGTCAATGAAAAGAATCAGTATGAATAATTTACTTAGCGAAAGCTTTAATTCTAAAAAGAAGTTAAATACTAGAACAAAATTATCAAATCAACGTTCTAGTACTTGTTCAATGAAAGATGAATTGAACTCTATAGATATCGAGAAAAGTAACACAATTATGAACGACAGTAGAGGCGGAGGAATAGATATGTCCACTAATACGCGAAAAAGTATTAGAAGAATAAGCAGGACAACTGGGGCTATTATTAAAAACACTGGAACAGAAGAAAATGTATCTCTTCAAAAAGTAAGGCTTGGTTTATTATCAAAAAATAAAAGCAAACAATATAATCGAATACAAAAATTCAGTTTGAAGAAGCAAAATAAAGATAAACTTGAATATAATAATAGCTCTATTTCACGAATAAGTGATATATCTACATCAGAAGATATTATAGATACAAGCCAAGAAGATATATTCGATGAAAATACAATTAAAATCTTTCCCGTTTTTGCTCAAAGAAGAAGCATTCGCTTATCAATAAAACGCTCATTAGCTTCCACGTTGACCAACCAAAAAAATGGTCGTGATTCATACAGAATTTCTAGAAGGTATGTATGTGTTGAAAATCATTTTATAAATCTCTTACGAAAATTTATGGGGCTTAGGCTGTTGAACTGTAATTATTTTTGTTTTATACTGTTCAAGCATTTTGTTGCATGTCTTTTTCTTACATCGTAAAATTAACAATTTTTCTCAAATACATCAGTATTTCTTTTACTTATTTTTAGTTCATCCGTTTCTAAAATTGCCAAAAAAATGGAAAAAGTTGAGATGCACAAATTAAACATTTTACAAGTATTAAACAAGGGCGATATAAAGGAACTGCAAAAATTACACACTGTAGGACCAAAAACGGCAGAACAAATTTATTTATTTAGGTTTGTACTCGATTCTTTTTATTGATTTTGCTTTATTACATCAAAACCGAGAGTTATATCATGACTAGCTGTATTTGCGATTCTCCAACAGAGTACTTTTTGCTATAAGTGCTTAGAGTTAATGAACCGAAAACAGTTCTAAGTCTCTTTGAATAACCTTGGAATCTTGTGACTAACATGGAAATAAAATATTTGATGCTCTAAAAATGTTCACTGTAATACGATACTGTCTTTGGTTAATATAGATTATTTCATGCAGTAGTTTGCGTTTATACATGTGAACATACAGTGTATATTTACCGTTCCTTTTTAAATTTTGTAGGCATGCAAGAAATCTTTACACATTTTAAATTGTTTTATGATATATTTGAAATTATAGGAAACTCAATGGGCCATTTAAAATGGTTCATGATTTGGAGCAGATCCTGTATCAAGGAAAATCCTACGAACGGTTTCTGACAGCAAATTGCCTAAATATGTAGGTAGAAATGTTTAAAGTTAACATTGATTGAACAGCATTATTACCTTTTTTATATTTTTGTCTGTATATATGTAATTTAATAGCCAAAGTTACCAAATTTCATAATCTCTGTTTTACAGATATAAATATAAGTTCTATCTGAATTTGTTCGTTATTTATTAATACCTATTTTACCATTAATACTTAAAATATACTTAACTAAACATTTACCTATCTAGGGATTTCCCCTAGAAATCAAAGTAGAAGAATATGAGCATGTAATAATTTATTATTATTTTTTTTAATATCACATATATACAACCCTGTTGATTGTATCGAATCGTAATGGAATTCTTCTGCATATTAAAATATTTACCTAAACAACAGGTACTATTAATTATCTTTCTTATTCTTTAGACCCTCTATAGTGTCAGAATCACCCATTTCGTCAGTTCTGGTTTTATCAACAGGATACAACCTACAAATAGCTATATTAGTACAAATTCTGTAATTATAGTAGTTCAGTATACCATCTCTGATACAAATAAATTAAGAACACCACATCATCCCTGAAGCAAGCGAGTCTATGAGCTGTTGGCATTGTTATAATAAATGCAAATACATCGTCTATGAAAGTATTAAACGCTCTGTAAGTGAATGCTCTCCAAGGTAACGCTGCTACTGATTTCAGTCTATAGTTAACAAATAACTGTGGCAACATAAATAGAAATCCGAACACGTAAACGCCATTGACCAGGCTATTTATTGTCCAAGAGTACCAGCTGAAATACCGCACATGAAAATAATTGCATTAATAGTTATAAAATATTACCTTTTATGTGGTTGATATATTAATGAATATATAGCACCCAACATACATAGCGGATATAGTACATAGCTTAAATATCGCATTGATTCTTCGTCGTATTGTCTTGTCCGTGCTTCTTCTTCTGTTTCTTTAATGGCCGTGTTGAAAGAGATTCCGTTCCAACTAATAGTCGCTTTCAGCACCTTCTTAATTTTCCAAAACTACAAAAATATACTCTAAGATAGTAGCTCTATTTTTACCAATGTATGAAACGTTGGCTAATGCGATGGTATTTACTACATTTGAATCCCTTCATTGACTCAGAAATGTCTATTCGCCTTATTTATATTAAAACTACATTAAACTGCCCCAAGTTAGTATATTTGGTAGTAATACAATATTATCGCGCTTGCAGCGTAACAAAAGAGCCAAATTATGATTAGAGTATATATATGTATGAACGTAATTTTTAAGTAATAACTCCTATTGTAGCAATTAAAAATGTATCTTCAAAACTTTTAAATTGGAAAAATTACTAGGTTTCTATAAAAAATGCATAATATTACTAAAGAAGAACTTTAACAAAAATGCAATAAATTAGTGGCTGAAAGATACATTTCGTTCAATAACATTGAAATATCTTCATTACACTGTTTATAAGTTTTCGTTTCCATGTTCTCCCTTTCTTGATACGTCTTAATCTTGATTACCGTTAGTAATGTAAAAAAGTATGCGCACTTTCATTTTAGTATTTATAGAAGAAAGTAAGAAATAATTTATTCTTCGTAGTAATTTAATAGGAAGTTTGATATTAATTAGCAACAATTAGAATATTTTTTGATTTTAATTATACATTTTGAATCCAGTAATGTTAATGTTGATTATCTTGATGACAGCAACTTTAATTGGAAACAATATTGCAAAAACAAAGAAAAAATGCTTTAGTTCTTTCAATTTTGTGTGTGGCTATTTATTACCCGTATTTTCCGCATAAATTTAAACCACTTTGTAATATGCCATGATAAACTGAGGTTCTTTCGTTTCTGCAAATTAATGTATTTCCGTTTCATATTTGTTTCTTTACTTTTAGTAAGAACTGCAGTTGTTGGTTTTCAAACCAAACTAAATATTCATAGAAAAACACAAACTAGTTTTATTTAATGCCCGATTACAAATTAGACGTGGACAGAAAATTACAACCCCTGCTGTTCTGCCAAGGTTGCATACGATATCCATACTTCCTTCTGAAAGTAGAATGGTCACACGGGATGCCTTCGTACATATCGATAACGTATCAATTTATCGGTGTCGATATATACATACTCGCATATACAGTAGACGTTCGATTATGTGAACGATATTAGCCAAGCACTATTCACATTACTCAAACTTTACGTTAGCGAGCCTTATTTTATATATAAAGAAATTGCATAAAAAAATTTGTATGTTTATTAAAAAATAAATTATGAACAATGACTAACATAATACATATAATATTAAAAAATAAAAAATAAATTTTACATTATTTTGAAAAATAATGTCCTATTTTTGTTTGCGTAAATTTACGCTTGGTATTTCCTAATGCCATTGCCCGTAGTTTACGGAGCACTTAAATATCGTAACATAATATGTCTTTTTCTTCAATCCAATCTAATGCTTGATTAAAAATTCCTAGAGCTTGCGCGTCACTCACTGAATTTTTTATTTTTTATTTCAATCGGAGGATCGTCATCTTCACTCACCCCATCTTCCTCTTCATGTGCATCATCCATCTTTTTATCGTCATTCCATAAACTAACATCGGTAATTGTGCAAACGATATCGGGATTTATTGCTTTTAATAATTTGAAAACGTCCGATGATCCACTGTTAATAACTTCAGCATCAGATAGTAACTGTCATAATTATCACTGGAGTAAAGCAAATTTTTTCAATACTTTCTGATTGTTTGCTGGTTAAGGGCATTTCACGCCATATCTAAATTTAAAATTGCTTCACGTAAAGTTACTTGCTTTAAGGATTCAGAAATGTTTTTAGGATTTTTTGAAAACGCAGACGAAAGTAGAAATTTTCGATAATATAATTTAGTAATTTTTATTATATTTTGATCCATCGGTTGGATAAATGCAGTTACGTTGGGCGGCATGAACATAACAAGAAATTGAGCCATCGTTGCTTCTTAATTGTTCCTCTGGAGGATGACTTGGTGCGTTATCCAAGATTAACACCGCCTTTATTAGAAGATTTTACTTTCTTAAGAAATCTTTCACCTACAAATTGGATATGTATCATTAAATGACATTACTTATTATTACAGTTTTATTGACATACCCGAGGGACAAAGGGCTTCTGGAACCATTCCAGAAATATGCCTTTGGTCATCCAAGCGGATTTTGAATAGTTATAATCAACGGAACTTAAAATTTCTAAATGAACGTGGATTTTTTGCCTTTCCTATTACTAGTGGCCTTATTTTGGGAGTACCACTAGCATTAGTGCACGCTAGAAAAGTTATGCGTTGTCTTGCCGCCTTTCTACCGGGAGCAGATTTTTCATGTGATGCAACATAGGTTTTCGTAGGTAATAATTTTCAATAAAGACTGGTTTCATCTGCATTGTATATTTGCTCCTCATTTAAATGTAGCTCTTTGATTTTGTCCATTAACTTTTCCTTAAATGATTGCACTAGTTGTGTGCCGATAATTTTTCACCAGATATCGACAGCAGTCGAATTCCATACCTCCTTTTAAATCTTTTTAGCTAGCCATCACTGGCTACAAAATTTTCGGTCTCTTTTAGGTTTTCATTCAATAATTTTGCTCTCTCTTTAATTAATTCACTGCTAATTAGAACATAATTATCCCTTTGTTTTAAAAACCATTTATACAAACGATTTTCCATTCTAGGAGCTTGGGCATTTTTTAAAGTTCCGCGATTTTCCGGGCCTCCGTATGTATCTGACACACGTTGTAAAATTTGTGACTTGAATCGCTTAATTTTACAGATTGTGGCTTTAGATACTCCATATTTTTTTACCAATTGAGTTACCCCCGTGCCTTTTTTTAATCTCTTTGTCACTTAAGTTTAAAAATATTCTTTTATTGGACGTGGATGCCATGTCTGTTCTGACGTGATTTTAGCTGCAGACTACTTTATTTCACGAGAGACAAGAGAGCGAACGCTTACAGGAATCCCATACATAAATCGGGAAACAACCGGTGCCGGCGCTGAAAACGTTTACGTAAACATTCTTTTGATTGATCCAATTACGCACATAAATCGGGAAATAACCGGTATTCTAAACTGTTTACATTTTCGAATTGTACGTGGTGCAAGCTTGTTTACATTACCGGGCGTTCCATTTGATCCTATAGTAACAATTTTCTGTTTACATGACCGCGACGTTTCCACTATCGGGTATTTACATGAGCGAGTGTTTACTGTAGTTTGAAGTGAGTTTAAAAATGTATAAATATCGTTGATACAAGTTTGTATTAGGTTACTGTCTATTTGTGGGTGAAGGTCGACGTACTACAAAACTTATGCTTGTAGACTGTGAAGCGAATGTCTTGTCGCTTCGTCAATATAACATTATATATGTATGTAACCAGTCAGGTGCACTCATCAGTATACATATCGGAATAGCATTATTCAGGTCGTATCGATCAATTGAAAAAAAAATAGCCTTAGCATTAGCCAGATTGTGGCGGTAATAATTAGTTTAATAACCAGTGTCGCTGCGTGTCGTGCGGTATTTGTACGGTTAACCAAATCTTCGGCGTGCCTGGTATGAACTCGCCCGCCCGCATAACCGATACTAAAATTGAACACACAGCAGGGAAACGGAGACAGATCGCTTCAACGAACGCGATCAATTTCCGTATTGGTCGTATGGGCGAGTTCGGATCTGCCGCACCGAAGATTTGGCCAATCCTAGTTATAACCCCTGATACAAGTGCAAATATGGCATGTCAACAATCCATTATTTCCTTATGTTTCTCCCTGCGATTTGAATTATTGCATTCATTTTGTTTATTGTTTACATTTAAAAATTAATGAAATTAGACAAGAAATATGTTCTAGTAATGAACGAAAGAATTGATATAATAGAAAAAGTGAAGGATTTGGTATCTGGAAAATGTAGAAATTCGTTATTTTTAAAGACACTCAATATTTGAAGTTTAATCTAAATACATCGCACCGGAGTAGTGTTATCTATTTTGTGCCATTCTAAATTTTCTATTACATCAGGTATTGTTGCTACCTCCAAATTTATCATTACGAATTTTTTATATAAAAACAAAAGTTACAAGCAATTTCACTCTGCATATACGTTAGCTAGTGTTCACAAACAACGCTATAAAGTCGCATGCGACAACACTTATCAACCCCATAGATTTCAGTCTACATTTAGTAAAATTTGCATGCGACAGCCACTAAGCAAGATTCGATAATTGACTGCCAGATCGCAGCATTTTATTGCTAATTCTTATCATAACCTGATGCTACCATTTCCTCCTTGTCTCACAGGCTAGAGCCTGAGATAGATCTATTTATATTCCTTGAAATTATTTAGTTTTATGTGTATTGCATAGTACTGTATGTATCAAAGTAATTAGTTTAGCAATGCATCAAGTTAACAATTGTAAATTTTAAGTAATTTACAGGTAATAAGTAAATTATTAAACACAAACCTCAATAACGGTGGCAATTCCGCTAGGTACCAGTACAAGTAATGAGGTTCCTTCATCTAATAAATATAAGAAAATCACAGTTTGTGAAAATGCTCTCCAAATAACTGTCCGAGTAGATAATCCAGCCATTGATTTATGAGACCTCCAAAAACTTACATCATTTTTAAATGAGAGAAAATCTAAAAGTAACTGAAAAATATTTTTATAGGAACACCTACACAAATTCATGTTATACATACATGCACACTTCCAATAAATACAGTTGCACATAGTAAATATAAATTTGTATCAGCAAATACTCCTTTTATCTCATCCACATCTTTTTCAGTAAAGCCAAGCATTAGGAAGTTATTAAATGTTATTTCCATTTGAATCATATATTTAAATTTACCTATGGATGATGGATTGTAAACAAATGTAAATTGTGTTTGCTTTGTTTCAAGTGAAATTTCTTCTAAATCACGTAATCTAGATCGTAGAAAGTCATGTATAAGTATTGGTGAAAACTCTTTTTTATGATTTATTCGTAAGTATCCAATTAATTCCATAGGTACATCAGAATGTGGAATGTTCAATTCATCATTACACATCATGATAGCATACTTCGTTTTGATGTGAGTTACAGGTTTAACATCAGTTTGCTTTGCAGTTTCTTGTAGCAAATTAAATGTTGCACTTTTAGGGATCATATACTGGGTTAATGTACCAGGCAAATATGTGCTGTCCTGCATATTTTTTGCCTCATATAAACTTAAATCTTTTTTGTTATTTTTTGATGGGATAATCACAGTGTGAATTAACATGGAACCATTATTGCGCACAGTTCGACTTAGTTCTAATGTAATCACCCTAAAAAAACAAAAACATTCAGAATTTTATTCATCACAGCATTTTAGCTACCTTTCAATAGGATGATTATAATCAAAATTTGGCAAAGAAATTACTAATTCCTCTCCTTTTGAACGAGAATTATCGGTCAAGTATACAAGTAAATCTAAAGAAGGTTTCTTATTTAAATATGAAGAATAACACACATCTTCTGCTTTGCATGTTGGTGGTCTAAAAATTAGTATTAAGTTCCATATAGAATGTCCAATAAATCCTAGAAATATGCCGGAAAATATTAGCGTTAAAGAAGGTTTCATTATACACTTCGATTCAGTTTTTGAAATAAATACACATTGACACACGTCAGTTTCAGCGTATTGTACTGGAACTGCTACCGCTGTGTCTTTACAGACAGTACCAATAGTACGCTATCAGTACGCTATTGTGACGCTGTCATGGATTTGTATGGTGATGTATGCGCTAGTGTAAGCAACAAAACTGCCTTTAGCCGTAACTGCGTTCAATGTAAAATATTCAAAATAAGTGTCTTTCCTTACAAATTTCCTTTCATATTAAAAAAAATATCTAATTTATTCTATTTTATATACATTTTTCCTAATTCTCACTCATCTTACTGGTAAGCATAATTTTAATGAAAAGGTTTTCGTCCTTCCAAGTCAAGAGTAATAGATAGTGCTGTTATAAAATTATAATCTGATTTTCACTAGCGAAACTGATATGTAAACGTTTATATATTTTTTCACCAAACAAAATATTGTTAAAATGTCGTGTTTGATCTTAATTTCAAGTAACGAGTATATGATAGGATAATAAACCAAGATTTAATTAACAGAGTCCAAGACATTCATACTCCATTCGCGTAAAAGGTTTAGTAGATGGCGCTGTAATTTGTATTTATATGGGTTATTGTAGCGGATTTGGTTCTCATTTGAATAGAATTCACTAGGCGTGCATGGAGTAGAATCGATCGAACACGAGCGTGACCGAAATCGCGCCGAATTGCTTATAGGCGCGACAAGGGCGGGACGCCAATAAAAATTTAAAAGAACGAAAAACAATAACAGAGGAATCTCATCATTTAAGCCTCAAACATTCATACACACTATTAAAGGTACGTGAAAAAGCTAATTGCGGACAATTAATATAATGAAGTTTGTCTTCTGAAGAGAAATATGTGTCAATAAGCAATTTATATATTGTTATATCTTGTACAATATCTACAGTTACAATATATCGTACTATCCCCGAAACTACAAAAGGTAGAACAAAGTATTAAAGGAAAAAATTGTAGGAAATTGTCCCAAGAACATGCGTGTAAAATCTGGGACCTCTATCTACACTCTTAAGCGAACCACCCCCGCAACATCTAAGCGCAGAATCGAGTCTACGATATCCAAAATTATAATTGATAGAAAGAAAAAGTCATAGGAAGAAGTAACTGGAAATCGTCTTCACATGGCACATGCAAATTTTCAGAATTTTAACTGCACTCCTAAGCGTGTTAATCCCCAATACCTAAAGGTACAATCTACCCTTCAATCTCGGAAAGTGCAAGAGATATGAAAAAATGTTAAAGGAGAAAATTGTAGCAAATCGCCCCAAAAGCACACGTGTAACATTTCAGACTTCTATCTGCACCCCTAAGCGAACCACCTTCACAATCCCTAAGGGCAGAATCAACCCACCGATCTCGAAAATTATACGTGATAGAAAAAAAAGTTATAGGAAGAAGTAATTGGAAGTCGTGTCGATAATGAACATATAAATTTTCAGAATTCTTCTCGCACCTCTAAGCGAGCTAACCCCCAATACCAAAAGGTAGAATCTACCCTCCGATGTCGGAAAGTACAAGAGATACGAAAAAATGTTAAAGGGGAAAATTGTAGCAAATTGCCCCAAAAGCACACGTATAAAATCTCAGACTTCTATCTGCACCCCTAAGCGAACCACCGTCACAATCCATAAGAGCAGAATCCACCCACCGATTTCGAAAATTATGAGTGATAGAAAAATAGTTATAGGAAGAAGTAATTGGAAATCGTACCGACAGCGCACGTGTACATTTTCAGAATTTTTCTCGTGTAGAAAGCGAATCCGTACACTCCTGAACAAAATGCTCTTGTTGAAAGAATAAATAGAACTGTGGTTGAAAACGCAGTGTATGCTTCTCGATGTTAAATTGGATGTAAACAACTGTTTATATAATCAACAGATCTGTTAACTCTGGTTTAGTGGATAAAACTCAATCTGAACTTTGGACAGGAATTGGTAGTGACGCAATGACACATTCCGAAAGTAAGGCCGACAAATGGAGTGCAAAGTCAGAAAAACTGATTTTAGTTGGTGGAGTAATAACAAGCAGAAATATTATTTTTGAAAAAAATGAAAATGGCAGGTAATGTTTGCAATGCTGAAGAGCATTCAAATTCAGTGAGGGACACACACGATAGTGATAACGAGACCCTAATTGATGAGACTAATTGAGAATAGGCTGTAGAAATATAGACAGATATAGACGATTCAAACGATCCGGACTTTACGACTGAAGAAGATACATCTGAAGAAAAGAAAATCTGAGGGAAAGCAAAACCTATGTTACATATTTATGTGCTAAACATTCCGAGTTAGAGACTGGTGATTAATTAGCTTGCGCGTCTATCTATATTCATCTAGTTTGATAAGTTTAGAATACAACAGTGATAGCTGTAAAAAGGCACGTTGCACATATTAGAAACAATCATGTATCTATTGTCATAGTACAGCACTATCTATGTGTTATAAGGCCGGGGTGTTAAGTAATAAAAGGTAGGCCCATCACAGTATTTGTTTATTCACTTTTATTATTATATTATTATGAATACGTGTGCCCTATGTAAACCCGGTACTCAGTGATACACGTCAGGAGGTTTTCGCTTCTAGCGTGGTTCACACGTCGAGTTACCGTGACCCTCTTCCAAAGTGGTTTCGCCTCTAGCGTGGTTTACACGTCAACTTACTGCCACTTTGGTTTCCCTGTTTTCTTCTGAGGAAGCCTCCTACAACGGAGACGAAACATCGAGATCCCACCTTTCTTTTTTCTGTCTCCCTTCTACCTTTTCTTCTTCATCCTCTTTTTTCTTTCATTTTCTCTTTTTCTTTCTTCTTTTTCCTCTTACTCTTGTTTCATTTTTATATGTCATCATGACACGGTCCAATTCCGGAAGTAGTTCGCTTATTAATAAATACGTGTGATATGTGTATACTTTAGCAATGCCTGATATCGCTGCCGTTCGTTTTTGCTTTAATTTTGCGCACGCGTCACATTATTTCTTTAATAATTTGAGAACCTTGCCGTCGGATGTCAGTTCTTGGTTGAATTTAGACATAGACTGGTTAGACCTTGGTACGGACTGACTAGTTTCACAACTACAATATCTGGCGTGGCAAATTATGTAGCATCTGTAACAGAACTGTCAGAATGATGGTTTACAGTACAATTTGGGATAATTGTACGAATATCCGATTAACTTCCACTATCCTCTGTATTGTCTGTACGCGGCGAACTTTTGTTTTTGTTGTAAACGTGCTCCCACTGGCTAAACACGCTCGTACAAAATGGTATAGTTTACCGCACGCTGCACATTTCTTGTCTTTTACGGGACAATATTGTTTATGTTGTTATTTGTTACTACAAAATAAGCAATGTATGTTAGCGTCTAGTGCCATCATACCTTTTTATGTTTTCTCGCCCTTCTTTCCCTTATCGTGTTTCATTTTTGCCTGATTAAGCCGTTTTTTTTTGCCTGGGACTGCAAAAATTTGCTAATTTTTGTAGCCTAATGGCGAATGCTTCAACATATGTATGTTAATATTGCATTATTTGTTGGAATTACCGTATTAATTAACTGTATCCAGCGTAAATTGTTAACACCAATTACTAGTTCATTCCTCAATCTTTTGTTAAGATATTGGTCAAAATCGCATGAACTCGCTAAACCTATGATTTATATTCCAATCTTTTTATTTGACTTACAGTAGTTAAAAGCTGCAAACTAATTATTTACTTAAAATTTATCACAATCTTTTAATTTTTTATAGCGATAAATGCTATTATTTTCCCATGTTATCAACTTGTTTTAGGATATAAAATAATACAAGCTGTTAAGTTTCCTCTAGGACTTTTATTCGCAATGAAAAGAGTTTCAGAAAACCTTTAATAGATACAGAATGTATATTTCTTAGATTGATACATATATTTTGTGCAAAAAAATACATATATTTCATATAATACTCGTGCTTAGTGCATTTGACAAAATGAATTAAAACAAAAATTAAAAATCTTCAACAGCTTCTACACTGATAGATCCTGTAATATCACGTAACTCATTAGAATCAAAAATAACAATAATTTTGTGCACACCAGGTGAACGCAGTACAATTTGAGTTTCTGCTTTTAAAACACCTCCAGGTTTCACATCAGCATGCTGTATAATCTGAGTTCTAAGCGAATTAGATCCAGAAATAGAAAACTGACATTTGGTCAGTGTAGTTTTAAGAGGATTTGTGAAACGAAGGGTCACAGGAGTCGGTTTCTTAATATAAATTTCTTCAGATATCTGTAAAATAAGATTATAGTTTATAATGCTTGAAATAAAAAACATTAAAATATCTTCCACGGAAATTAATGTTAGCAAGAATTAAATCCCATGCTTGCTATGTTTTTACAATGCAATATTAGTGTTAAACCAAGGGTGTTAAGGAGAATGGATCATGGGGTAGTCGAATGTTATGGCCTGCGATATTTGCTGAATTCAATTTTTAAATTATTTTGTTGGGGATTTTCTAAAAGTTTATGTAACGAGTCCTGGCGCTAACAAAGTTAAAGGCACAATTAAGGCAACAGTATTACAAATTATACCAGAAAGACTCGAACAAGTAAATACAGACGATATCTCGTACATTGCAATTATGCGTAGGAACAGACCGACAATTCGAACAATTATATAGGTAATAGCATCACTGATTTACAATTATATAGAACCCGTTGTAAAATGCACTGCAATTGAACGTTTTCCAATATGTACTGTTTTGACAACAAATAATTTCAAGAGCAAGTCATATCTCGGATAATGTGTAGAATTTAAAACGAAAAATTGACGTATCTGCTCTAATTAAATACTACATATTACAGTAGTACCTGAATACAGTGTTGCCAAACGTATGTTTCTTTCAATTGGTTTCTGAAATACATTGTGGAACGTTTTGATGCAGAGATTTTCGATTCAAAATTGAACGGAAAATGTCGCTACGTGCAGATTTTGCGCCTATTTGTATTCTTGTATAAGGTTTATTCATTTAATCTTTTTTTTTAGAACATAGCTTTTTATATTTCATATTAGTTTTGTTGCGAAAATATAATATAATTTCTAAATTATTAACAGAAAATAGTAACACCCAGGAAGGTGGAGATACTTTTATCCCACACTACAAACAACACTTCTACTAATAATTATTATTAATCGAAAAGACTTACTTTTATGTTAATTGTTGGTTTTACAACTTGAAAGTCATCTTCATCGGCCCATGTCTGCAGCGTCTCTTCAACAGTAGCGACAGCATGTATTTTAATAATGCTGTACTCTACCAACTTGTTTAAGTATTTGTCGGCGCTGATGTTTAATTCTAATTTATCACCTGTAAACATATAAGATGTATAATAATATATTTAATTCTAGTAAAACAACATGTTTAGGTACTTGTTTGAGGTTTCAGCTGAAAGAAACCTTCTGTTTTGTCTATTTGTTGTGCCGTGGTACCATTATAAAACACACTTTTTGCGGCTAACTGCAATTTCATAGTTCTTAAGTTTGTACATTTATTTGTTACGATAACAGTAACACTGAAGTCCTGACCAATTTTGATGGTATCTATATCTAGCAGATCGAATTCTATATCTTCGAGTTTCTCATCTGGTAGATCATAAAATCTGCAATGTTTGGTTAATAGAAATTATGATCTGTCATATAAATGTTAACACTTACGTTTTAGCAAGAGGACTCGCACGAACAGCATTATACAAAGATAATCTTTCTTCGGGTGATCCTTCCTTCGCTTTATATTGCAATGTAATATCCTCTCTGTCTTGGTCACCGTTAGGATCAAATATCCACGGCTTTTTGGTAAGTATCATGAAGCCAATACTGACAAATTAGAACTTATTAAATTGGACAGAAATGAGAATTTAAAATATAAATATATGGTTATGCATGGTAGACAAGAATGTGACTGAGTCTATACTTACTGAGAGCAATTTTATTGCGCCTCGTTACTTGGATTTCTTTGGAAATAATATTGTATTTGGTATTTCCGAGCTTTCTTTTTAATTAATTTTTTTTTGCATTATTGATTCGCAGATGGATATAGCATAATACCGACATCGTATCTATCTTTGTTATAGTAATATTCGTTAGAAACTAAAAGCCGTTCGAATTTTGAAATCTTTAAAAACCTTTTTAACTGATAAAGAAGTGTTCCGAACATAATCGATGGATGAATAAACTATCTAACCAGAACTATTTCTATATACATTTTTGATTGTAAATAGTATATTTTTGTTGTGGTAGATTAAATACGTGCTAGCCTCTCAATCGGAAGAAGGACCTAAAGAAAAGCGCTCAATCAAGCGATAAAGTGAGAAACAGTGGCCAACATTACTTTTGCGATTCAGAAAGTGCCCAGCAATCTGCCTTTACGGCATAGACTTCGTAAAGACCTTAAGGGACCTCACTGCTGAATGCAGCAGCAAATCAACTTTCCAGTTCAAAGTGAACCACCTCGTATTAAAGCTGACGAAGTAGCCTGACTTTTAGTTCAATTAGGTGCGCATACCTGATAGAGTGTCCGCCGTGTCAAGCCCATTGTGAAGTATATGCCGCGTAATGTGTGCGAGAAATAGATTGTCAACGTCTTAGTCAGCAAGGGAGAGGTGGTGAAGAGTCGTGAACCTGAGAAGGCGAGATCAAACCTCCAGCTCGGTGTTTATAATCACGATTAAAATGCGCAAAATGCGGTGACCCGTTCTCAACAACCTATCAAGGCTGACAAGTGTCCAAGTAGTTAGCGACTGTAAGCCGGAACAACTTGCACGGCAGTCACACAAACTCACTCCCAGATATCTAAGCGCATCGAACGAAGAGATGAAATGATTTCGTAAAGACAATCCAAGAGAAAGATCCACACAGGGTGCTCAGAATCCTGGAAAAGGATAGAGAGCCCATCCCAGAGATTCAGTTCGTTCAAAAGTGTACCATCCAGACTGGTAGTCAACTTGACGACAATTTTTAATGCGGCCCTCCGTTTGGCGTATTTTCCATGCAGCTGGAAATCCGTTCTTTCGATCAGTAGCAAAACATCTCTAGGGCTTAAAGAGAATACCTCAGGATGATCCTCAATAGAGGGTTCACCTTCTTCGAACTTCACAGAAGAGCCAAGAACAGGGTGATCGGCAGAATGAGCTAACTGTACTCTACTTTACTCAACCCGTTGCCTAATCTTAATAGGAATATAATGCTGTACAAGCAGACCTGAAAAAGTTCCTCGACAGACCGAACAAGAAATTCTTTGAGAAACCCATCTACAGCGAGAACTCAGCTATCCAAACGACAATCACGTAGAAGACCTTCGAAACGACCAAATCAGGAGTCCCTCAGAAAACTGTAAGCTGAGAGGGAGTATCGTTTTATTAACATAAGCTACCTCACCTAATTTCATTTGTTTTAGAATTAGAAAACATACCCGATGAGTCAGGAAATTCAGGATGAAGACTTCATAGTTGGATGAAGATGGGCATAGCAGCCCGCCAAAGATCCACGATCTACGAAGAATGCGAACCGTAGTTGTTCGTGAAACGTCAGAGACACAAACCTTAGTGGTACAGGAGAACTCGGGAACCGCTACGACAATAAATATGTATTTGAAGTGAATTACATGTAATGATTGCAATGATTCAATTGGAGGAACTAAGTTTATCGTGTGCACTTTATTGTTGCTCTCATAAACAGTGTAAGATCTGTTGTAACGCCAATGGTTCGCTTTCTTGAATTTTGGAAAGAATTTTCATGTGTGATTAAGTTTCGGCAATACCATATGCATGGCTAATAGTTGAGAATAAATTCATATCGTACGATAAATTTCCAAATTTTTAAAATAGAATTTCATTATGCCATTGTTTAGTTATTTTTTATATTTGCTAAGTATCCTTTATTTCTGTTTTAGAATAAGTGAAAAATAATAGGCACTGAAAATAATAGTAATAGTAGCAAAATAACTACGGACACTAACAGAATAAGATACACATATTACTTAATTCTTAAACTACATAATTGTAGCATTTTAAATTTTGCTTTTTATATGTATCACAGAAAAAAAAGCTTTAAGTAATTAACTGATATTATGCAAGTATGCGTTTGAAATAAACTTCCAATGTATTTTTCCGCTACATACACTAATCATTCCAAATTCTGTTTCGCAACTACTCTCAAAATTGTTAGTAAATGAACTGAATACTTCAACAAACGTCTAAAAAGTGATAACGTATAAGTATTTACTGATACAGGTCCTATAACGCGTGTCTTCTGATAGTGAAATTGGAGGTGTGATACATTTATTTATTAAGTTTATGTCCGAAAAAATAAAACACTTACTGGTACTTGTTGCAAGAAACTCTGGAATAACCCAATTCACTTTTAGGATCTCGTTTCCATCTCATTAGATCCGCATTTACGGATGCTACCATAAACGCAACATCAAAATTGAAACCAACTGCACCTTTTTTAATAGCCTCTAGCGAAGCAGGGCCACATTGATATAAACCAGACGATGGTTCTTGAGGTGTCGCATCTATAGCTTGCCAACCACCATACCCTAATATAGAAGATAATATTTGTAGTAAATAATTGAGAGAATGTTACCAAACAAACAATGCGTCAAATAGATATAAAAAAGCTAGATGGAAAGGAAGTATAACTTAATGCTTACTGTAGCAAACCTACTTATACCTAGATACTTGATAAAATATATTCAACTGTTCAAGGTGTGCAGACATAGTTGTTGCCTTTTCTGTATTATTGTGATTTCTGTGAGTTTTATAAGTATTTTTATATGATAAAGTATATCGGCGGATAGCTAATTGTCTGGTGAGTCTGATTGTGTTATCGATATTCGCATTTATTTGATCCATTTTGCAATTATTTTTTCTTCCTTTTTGTTATATTTGTTTTTCTACCTATTTTTATTTTCTACAACTTATATATTTTTGATGTAACTTAATCCATGAACTACCAAAATATTGTATATTCATACAATTTCTCTTCAAAATTAAATCCTACTCTATCAGCGGCCCTCTTTGTGCGTCTTAGTTAGGGACCAATATCGGCCCATTGGTGTGAAGTGTATCCATGTCTTTTCCTTTTCCTTTGTACTTTTTTTTCACCTGTTTTGTATTTAGTATCGGTATTTGGGTAGCGTAAATTATGACCTCTTGTGCTATTTGCAACAATGGACTTACGCCAGAAAAAGAAATTACATGTGATATGTGTCGCAATTACATTCACACTACTTGTAGTGGTCTATCCCGAACTGAGCTTCAGTATTTGAAAAATAAGGATCAAAATCAATCATTTCATTGTCCCACCTGTTCTGATCTCAAGCTACAGGTCATCAAACTACATGAATTAACATCCACAGTAGGTGCTATGGAGAGCGAGTTGAGAGTTTTTAAAGAGAGTATGACTTCCCTGGATGTTAAAATAGATCCCATTAAAGTACCTGATGTCGAGGATGTCCAGGAGGTTGCTGATAGACAGCGCAGAAAAAATAACATTATCTTGTATAATGTATCTGAGAATGTTCTGAACAACAGGAACGATCAAATTGAGGCTGACATGGAATTGGTTGGTGAACTGCTTCAAATGCTGGATGTTTCTGTTGACAATCTCAGAACAATTAGATTGGGAAAATTTGATTCTTCTCGGACGGACATGAAGCGACCAATCAAAGTTTGTTTACCTGATGGTGATATTGCATCTGAGGTCTTCCAGCGTAGACAAAAAGTATGAACATCTGATAAGTTTAAAAATGTATTTTTGGTCAAAGACAAAACACCTATGCAGCCAAAATCATATCGTGAGGCTAGACAGGAGTTGCAAACTAGAAAAGCTGCTGGCGAAACAGATGTTTATATTAAGTACATAAACGATGTTCCAAAAGTGGTCAAAGCTGGAGGATCGGAAAACTAGATCTGCTCCCGTAATATACCTATCTGCTTGTACTATCAGAATGTTCGCTCTCTTCGATCTAAACTTTCTTCATTATATCCACTGAGTGCTACTATTGACGTAGATATTGTGTTATTCACGGAGACATGGTTGGATGACAGTATTAACGATGAGGAAATACTGGGTTCCGTGTTTGTTATCTTTAGAACTGATAGGAGATTTAGCATTGTTGGAAGATCAACTGGAGGTGGTTGCCTAACTGCTTTCAAGAACAATATTCATGTTACCTTGCTGGATGTGTCTTCGTTGATTGATTTGGTCTCTTTGGCTGATATCGTGTTATGCAAATTCGTGATGGCATCGCACACAATTTACATCGCCAATATCTATTTACCACCTGATATGGGATATGAGGACTATGAAACTTTTTTGGACGCTCTCAGTTTTAAGTTGATTAATAAAAATGTTATTGTTTTTGGCGATTTCAACTGCCCGGAGTATAAAAAAACCGGTGCACTAGTAAACACTAATCGTAAAGTGACATCTTTAAGCAATTTTGTCAATATATTAAATCTAAAAGAATTCAATAATATTCAAAATATGTATGGCAATATTCTGGATCTCGTGTTTTGTAATATGTCATGTGAGCTACATGTCCGTCTTAGTTCTGACCCTTTGGTTAGCGTTGATCCTTTTCACCCACTACTCGAAATTGAGATTACTTTTGACACATGTGTCGAGTGGATAAATTTCCCGGGTAGCAATAATGTTAGCTACAACTTTAGCAAAGCGAATTTCCTCTCTTTATATAGCGATATGCTTGCAGTCGACTGGAATTTCTTGGATGAATACAGTGATGTGAATGTCGCTGTTGAGGCATTTTATACTGCATTATACTCCGTTATAGATCGTTCAGTTGACTAAACGTCCTACCTCCACGTTTCCTCCATTGTTTAGTGCTAAAATAAAACAACATCTTAAATTAAAAGAATTTTACTTCAAGAAGTGGAAAAGAACAAAAGCCATATGCTATTTTAATGAATTCAAACGAATGAAATCTCTCATAAAGAATGAAATTAGAGACGCGTACAATGCTTACTTGGCAGATGCTGAAATTAATATCAACAGAGATCCTAAGTTGTTCTGGCGCTTCATTAACAACAAGAAAACTTCTTCCAGAATTCCGGGAAGTATGCAGTATGACAGCAGAGAATTTACCCAGCCAAACGAAATCGTAGATGCCTTTTCCAGTGTCTTTGCGAGTGTGTATAAACCTAGTGTTCAACATGTATCTTTCAACTCTTTTCTCAATTATAATAATTTTTGTGTTCATGCCTTCTCTGAATTAGATGTGCAGAACAGTATCAAGAGACTTAAATCTAATATGACAACTGGAGATGATGGAATACCAAGCTTCTTTGTACGTGATTGTGCTCCTGTTCTGTCCTATCCACTATCAACTATATTTCACCTAGCGATAAGCACGTTAACCTTTCCAAGGGTTTGGAAAATTAGCAGAATTTCCCCCGTGTTTAAGAAAGGAAACCGATCTAACATTGCTGATTATAGGCCTATACTGCCCAATTTCGCTAAGATATTTGAACATTTGCTTTACAAAGAAATATCCACCTGCATACTAATTGTTTTTTTTGTTAGAGGTAGGTCGACGATCAGTAATTTAGCATGCATTGGCCAATATCTTAGTAAAGCGCTTGATAAGCGAAAGCAGGTGGATGTTATTTACGTAGATTTTTCTAAAGCGTTCGGCTGCATTAACCACGAGATGCTACTACAAAAAATGGATCAATTTTTATATAAATGACTTACTATCTCTGTTTATGTGTCACGTCTTAGCATACGCAGATGACGTAAAGATATTTAATACTGTTGGTAGCATTTTCGATTGTAAACATTTATAAGAAAATCTTCTTCGTATTAATACTTGGGGCAAGGTCAATTATCTCCCTTTGAACATCAACAAGTGTACTGTGGTTTCCTGCCTTCGGATTTTGGTGTTTTGTTTGATAATAGACTGTCATTTACGGAACATATTTCGTCCATGTGTTCATCTGCTTCCAAAACTCTCGGTTTTGTCATGCGTTCTTGCAAGCATTTCTCAGATTTAGGTGTAATGAAACGTTTATATTATGCCTACGTTCGTTCTAAGCTTGAATACGCCTCCATTGTTTGGTATCCCCGTTATTTATACCAAGAGCTTATGATCGAACGCGTTCAAAAGAAATTTCTAAAGTATCTCTCCTTTCGAATGGACAATGTGTATCCTGCAAGAGGTATCGAGTACTATAGCTTACTTGTTGAGCATGGTTTTCTATCTCTTGCTGACCGCCGCGAGCGTAACAGTGTGGAGTTTATTTGGAGGATCCTGAAAAATAATATCGACTCGCCAGCCCTTCTAGCGCAAATAAACTTTACTGTACCTACTCGTCATACTCGCTACTTAATATATTTCAAGTACCTAGAGCTAATACCAACATTTTGCTTAAGGCACCTATCAATCACATGATGAAGAACGCAAATGAACGGGATCTGGAGCCATTTTTGTGAGTCTCTCTTTTTTTTTGTTTCATTATTGTATACATTTTCAGCATATTATTATTGTAGGCAACACAATTTGAATTATTTTATTTTAAATAGGAATTGTGTTGCAATTCGTCCTGTAATTGGCCCTTGGGCTGTTAGGCAATAAAGGATTATTATTATTATTATAAATTCAAATCACTGGCAAATTTAGACGCTAATAGTATTACAAGGACTACTTTTGTATAGCGAATGAGGTCAAATTTAATAAAACAATTGCATATTTTTCTATGGATTATATTCTAAAAAATAACGTCTAAGGGAAATTGAAATGAAAAATAAAAGTATGTTGAAAATAGTCACAGTAGGAACAGTCATCTGTTTAATACACAATATAATACTGCCAACTGCAGCTACTCATGGCATTGGGTGGATCATTTATGTAAAGGAAGATGAGAGGAAAGAAAAAACGCTAACACGCGGATATGTTTCTGCCTGCCTAGCATCATCAGCGCAGTTTCATGCGATTTTCTCAATCACACGTTGCAAATTCCCTCTCTGCCAGTATCATTCTGAATAAACGGACAGTGCCAAGAAAAAATACTTGCCTGCCGCTCATAGACAACGACACAAACGGGTACATTTTCCCAACTCTCCCACGAGGAGCTGATGGTCTGCTAAACCAGCGAGGGCGCGCACCGAAAGTGCATTGGGTAAAACTGTACACGTAAAAGATCCCTCAGACTTACTGTAATTTATAAAAAACACATGGAAACAGCCACTGTCTCACTGTCTATAAGCGACAGGCAAGTATTTTGTCTTGGCACTGTTCGTTTATTCAGAGTGATATTGGCAGAGAGCAAATTTACAACGTGCTGTTAGGGAAATCCTTCAAAATCGCGCTGATGACGCAGGATAGGCAGAAATATGTCCGCGTGTTAGCGTTTTTTCGTCTTCCTCACACGCCTTTCCCGTAAAAATGATTCCACCAATGCCACATGTAACTGTATTTAGTATTATTATTTTAAGTTTGTATTCTAGGCATTTTTCGATGGGTTTTTAGTCACATGTTTATTTTTTGAGTGTTGAGGAGGAGCAGTTCCCCTTTGAATCTTAATTTAAAACTTCCTCTTTTCTATTTTCTTAATTTTTAATTTTTTATAGTTTCATTCAAAACCTACAATTTTTCAACTATAAATAGTTTTTAATGTATAGCAATTTTTTACCGATTTAACTATTCTAGCTGAAGATGGTATTCTGAAAAAGTTTTATCAAAATGGAACAAAACTAGATCTCAAAAAAATAAATACCTATCTATAATACATTAAAAATTTACAATAATTTTACAGATCCACACGGTTTCGCCCCAAAAAACGAGAACACCAACCAGCCCTCAAGATTGCTTTTAATGGTGACTCAATTACATTTTTTCCAAAGAAAGACAATGTTATATAACAATTTGCACGGACAATACGGCGGGTCCTCATTTCAACAGCAAAAATGGTAAGGACTGTGGGATAGATAATTGGTACGGAAACTCGTCACTATATTGCATAACACAGAAATTAATTAATAACAACCTGTCATACGATTAACAACGGAAATTTACGAATTTTCAAATAGAGTGCTCCAAATAGGTTAATAATTTTTGTGATGTTAAATCTACCGAGTACTTCGCATTTTGATTAATTTTACAATGAAAATAAACATATATTAGCCGATATTAATTTGCTTTACATTTCTGATTAATCCTGTATACGGTGCCATATTTTAACATTTTATTTCAACGATACATAACGATATTTACGGAAGTAATGAGATTTTAGTGTATGTCTTCCTTATTAAAGATCTTGAAAATTTAGCAAAATATTGTAAGTCTAATGCAAAGTAAGAGACATATTATAAGCTACGTTTTTAAGCATTTTGCCGTAAAAAGGTTTACAACAGCAACATTGTTTTGAATATAATTTTGTATAGTACAGGATAAAATCGACCAGATAAATTAGCAACTTGGTCATTTTTATGACTTACTTTTAAAGATAAACAAATGTAAATATGATTTAATGTTTTCTTTTTCAGAAGTCTAATAGAAAATAGATAAAAAACTTTGCATTTACGACCAAACATAAGCTATTTCAAATTATAAAATATTCAAGTATGTAAAAAAAATGGAAATAATGAGAAAGTGGTAGTAATAGAGGAATGTTTCCAAATATATTTAATTCAAAGCAAATTAATGCAACCGTAAAACATATTTAATTTGGATAAAGAGAGTTTTAGTTTAGCAGCAAGGCAGTTAAAAAAATTGTAGTCCAACACCATATATGTATGTAGTGCATTAATTAAATTTATATCCGATTTGTAGATAGTTCTGTATTTTACTTCCAATATATTATCTTACCCAAACGGTGAGATAAGGATTCTTCAAATAAAGTATTTTTTCGTAATAAATAAAGATTTATATGTTATTATATGTCCAATTAATAGCAGATAAGCATTTTATTACCTTAGATATAAGGCTTTTTTTTATCTGTATAAGTTAGGTTGCAATACTTTTTCTTGCTTATGCCCATCAATTGATCCTATTTTGCCATATGCATGCTTCTTTGTAATGTAGGAATTTTAATTACATTTTTTAACAATACATTGTACCAGTTTTGATTTTTTAACAGCAATTTTAGATATACTTTATGACAAAAAATTACGATTGCTAACAATATATTAAGCATAAATTTCGCGGAAATGACCAATATTAATTCTTTACATGGCTTTATATCTACTATTTATAATCTTTCTATTAATCAGTTCGTATAATCTATTTATTATTTATTACCTAAAGGTAAGTCGGGTCGTGCCATCCAAGCATCATTCCAAACATGATAATTCCAAATTGAATCCATTCCGTATTCATTCATTGGATCAAAATCCAATTCTTCATTATTTTCATCGTAGTACCTGTCAATGGTTAATGAGGAGTTAGCATCGTGGGCAGAAACTAGATTAGATACCACCCTGCATGGAATACCAAGCGCTCTACAGACTGAAATAACGAATTATCAAATATCTAGTAGCATAACTGCTACTACGTACTAGTTGCGGTAACACCAGCAAATACCCAACATTGTCCATAACATACAGATTGTTTCGTTTCCAAATATTTCCGTAAAATATCCACAGATCCGGTCCAAGCCGAGGGCGCTACTCCATCGATATAGTCACCATCCCAGCGACCAACCACAATACCGTTATCTTCATCATTATTGTTTACCATTTTTGAAATTACGCGTGTTAGCTTTATTGGATCTCCACGTCTGATTTATGAAATATAAACATTAATGTAAATAAATGCATATGGGAGGAGAATAGTTAGAATTGCTATTACTGATGGTATTATAAGTTATATTTCTAGTAAACCATTGTTGGTGCATTACATAAGTAAATGAACTCCATATTACGCAAATTCGGTTGATGACGCACTCTCGAAAGACTGTGTCCCAAATAGATAATTAATTTGTATGGTGTGGAGTTCACCGATATACTTGTGCACTATACAACCCCGTAGTCGTTTGCAATCGTTGTGATTGCTGGTACATGTTAAACAATTTTTGTTATATTCACTACAATTAAGTGGTTTTGGAGGAAAAGCTTCGTTGTGTCTTCTTTACACGTGCTGCAGGCAAGGGTATCCAAAAAGCAGCAGCAAGTGCATGAAATATAATAAATTTTTATTTTTGCTTAATAAGCATGTGTTTTATAGGAAAGATACCCTTAAAGTACTTAATATCAGCGCAAACATCCCGTCATGTTTGCTTCGACGAAAAAAATCACACGCGATCAATCAATCAATATTTAACTGTATAATGAGCATATTGTCTAGGCAAGTCATTTGTTGTACGTTTCCGCAAACTACAGCTTTCGGCGTACAACGGGACCATGCAAATTAGATGCCTTTGGATGTGATGCTCGTCGAAATTCTTATCCCTGTTGTGTCAAAAGTTCGCTACTAAATTCTTAATGGTTTTTGGTAATCTTTTAGAACAGTTTTAGCGTATTCTGCAATGACACATTTTGAAAATCTTCTTTCAACTTGTCTCTTGATGTAGTCACCTTTTTTTTGCCAGACTCGATTTACCAGTTCTAGGCATTGTTAAACATCGCAAAGTAAGAGAAAGATCATATACCGATAACAGCTCTCTTTTGCTAATTTAGAGAGCATTAGAGGCACCGCGTGTTGTAATCACTTTGGGCAGAGCCGTCTTTAGCAAAAGCGGAGCCTGATGCAAAATAGTTTTGCGGGGCATTTATGTAAATGTTTAGAGACAAACAAATCCAATATAAACCATTGAAAAGAGAAGGTTTCAACTAATTCATTTTTAGCCCGTATTATCTTATTCTAAGAACATTTTATTGTGAAAAGGCCCCTCACCGCGGTGCCATCGTAGGCGCGGGGCCTGGAGCAGCCGCTCTACTCGCTCCACCCTAAGGACGGCCCTGACTTCGGGACCTGACCAAAATAATAATAAAATCCAAATGATAACATTAGGAAAATAACTAACAGCGCTTCGCTCTTTATGGCAAGGATAACAAGGCACTTTACACACACTATTTTTACACTTTGAGACTCCTGCGGTTATGAAAGCTAAAATAGCTTATAACCTCGTTGGACAATTCACCACAAAAATGCACATATACTTACATTTATTTAAATTATGCATTTATTAAAAGAAATATGTATATATTAATAGGGATATGTGCTTATACGTATTTAAGTTCAAATATAAACGTTATAAATGCATATATTGAACATATTTACTCAAAGTTGATTACCTATATGTCATTCTTAGCAGGTTATTAATTAAGTCTCCATATGCACAAAGCTTTTCGAATTTTGCTGATCTTGTCTGCGCTCCCCTTCGCAAAAACTTCTAGACCTTGCCTCATTTCAGTACTAGGTGGTGGTTTTTCCATTTGAACTCACGTTCATTTTGCTTCTTGTGGTTTTGACTCTGTAGTAACCGTTCTATCGATGTTACTTTCTGTTAGCTTAGCTGCAACTTCAATTTTCTCACCAGTTATAAATATATAAATTGTGCTTGAAGCAGTGGAACCACTTTCACTGTGAGTTTAGAATCCGGTAGATCGGTCACGTTTTTAATGCATTGAGGATTTCAATTTTTGCCAACTACCAAGAGCTTTATCACTCATATCATATTAATACAACATAAGACTGTTAGACGTCTGTTTTGGCAAAGATCTGTAGTATAGACCGGTTTCATCGGCATTATATATTATCCTGTTGTAAAAAATCTGAAATAATTTTGGACCATTCATTTTTAATCCAACTGTCGGCAGTTCGAATATCAGCATCTATTATTTCGCCGTGTGTGCGTTTTTACACTATGTTCTCCAATTTTTTTGCAAGTTCTTCTGCTTTTTGATTATGCACGGTAGAAAACCACAATTTCAGTGCCGATTCCATTTCATTGTCTTTTGCACTACGCGTTCTCTTATAGTTTAAATTTGTGTTTCCACATATAACTTTTGCAATAGTCTCTCATTTTTTTTTAAATTTTACATAGTAGTAGTCGCGAGATCTTTAATTGCGCAACTGCATCATGTTCACTCATTTTTGTACGTTTTATATTTTAAGAGCATAGCACATCTGTCTTTTAGTGACAAGATGTTACGCGTTTTATCAATTATGTGTGTGTATGGAGACACTGTATCAATGGAAACGTAAAACAAAATTAACATAGGGAATTGCAAAACCGTCTAAATACTAAATACTAAAACTCTTCGAGAATGACTAGGTTTCGCAATGTAGAAATAACTTATAAAATCTTCTAAGAATAACATTTTTTGAAATTAAGTCCATAAATGTAACATTCTAGGAACCGACATTTGTCGTAATTATTACTAGAAATATTCATTATAATAAGCGAACATATTTCTATACGTGCGAATTTAAGTAGCTAGGGCTTATCGAAAATAATAACACTAAGCGAATGATAACATCCATATAATAAGCGGCAACCACTGTATGTTTATTTCTATATTATCCTCATTTGCATTTCATTACAATCGTTACACAGACATCCTCCGCAGTGATTTACATAGAATTTAAATAGTATCAGTAATGCTAGGTTTTTTGCTGCTGAATCGAGATATTTCCTCAAGCTACTGTTTTATATGTTTTTGTTACCAGTGTCTATTGAAGTTAAATTTACTTAATTGAACTACCTCTGATTAAACGCTCGAGTTCGATGGATTTATTAGGGTAAAATATACACACATATGCCTGCCACAAAATGCGAATTCCTTTTTCTTTCTTCTTTTGTAGGAAATGCAGATCTATTTAGGACCACGAAATAGTAGGTAATTTAAGAATGTTTAGAACATATGTGGGCAACAACCGGCCCGCAGGCCGGATCCGGCCCGCTGTAAGATTTCATCCGGCACGCGAAGCATGTTGAAAAACTCAATTAAAAAAAAAATTCACGATTTAATTTGTTGTACCTATGTTTTTCATTTCATTTTCTTATTTTAATAAATTGCATTATAATAACATTGTCATATTATTTCATGTCTGATATCTATTGCTAAAAATTATGAATTAAAACACTACCTTAAAATGCACAACCTGTAAAAGATTGCCCATATTTGGTTTAGAACATGCGCAGGAAACATTTTATGCGTTTGTAATTTTACATTTCAAAATCAATGCTATTGCTGTTGCTATTGCTAGAGTCAAGAGAATACCTTTGGTACGGCATTTGTGACATATCCAACATGAACATGATTGCTGGTAAAACACATCCATCAAATTGACCAAAAACCCATTCGCGCCCTCTACTCGAGTTTTTAGGTCCAATCCATATTTTTCCAACATCGTTTAAAATATACTCATCCAATAATCTTTCATCGCCCATATAAACTAAGTCACCTGTAAAATTAATTTTAATTCAGATATTCTGAGGAAAGATAGACTTTGCTACTTTTATGCCATGGATTAAACAAGAAATATAACGTATCGCCACTATCATAAATGTTCGCATCGTAAACGGAATTTGCCATCGCAGTTTCGACTTGTACTGACCATTGACCTACTGGGCAATCGACTGCAGAACATATCTAATAAGAATAAGCTTTAATCGACGTGTCTCTAATACAACATTTGAACATTCTTACTTCAGCTATCAAACTATCAGCATGTTGTGACACTATTGCCCCTGTCCAGGTTTTTCCATTGGGCCTAAATGATTTAGATTCCTTCAATCTTACAATTGCCTTGGTTCCTTTTACGACATTTGGATTCGGACCTGGAATACATTAACAAGTTAAGGTCGTCCTTAGCTACTGTTTTATAAAGAGTAAAACGCTGCAGCTATCGATTGATCAAACGAAAGCAATAGCTGTGACCACTGCCCAAAGCCCTTAGGACTACTTACAACGGAACACCAATAAATATTACGCACTGATTTAAATGAAACTTTGTAGAATTGCAAACCGATTTAATGTATGCGCAGTAGCAACCCTTCTAGATATCCATTCGACCATTTTAGGGCGCTCTAAATGTCATACAATCCCTCGCTATTTGCGTTAATATCTTTGAAACTAGAGGTGGTAATAAAAGATGCAACAACCTTTTAACTGTTTTACTAGTATTAAATGATAGCATCAATAGTTTGTCCCCCAGCTACAACTAGTTTGTGAACACAACCTCCCCCTTCCTCTCCTATTTTTTTCAAATGTAAAAATTGCTGCAAGATGTTATTGAAATTTAATCTAGTTTAAGTTTAAATACTTCAACGTTATCACTGTTGTTTTGTTGACCATGCTTTGTATTTAATACATTATATGAAATAGAAAATGAAGGAAAATAGAGGTCAAGAAGTTAACGTAGAGAATTTAGTGCTTACTTACAACCGTAAATGCTTTTCTAGAGCAAGTTCTTCATTTGCTACATACAACATGTTTAGCTGCAAACATCGCCATTACATCTATTACCTGTGAAGAACAGGAGTTACATGATGCTGAGAGAAATAAGACGCCTTCATTTGTATTTGAAACAGTAATAGCACTAGAATTTGAAGACTTGTCTGGTCAGAGGCATGGTGATCGATATCAAATATAAAATGCAAGCTGTGGAATTTCGAAGATGTGCGGAAGGAAAATGTTGTTCGTTTGAAACTATACAACATTGGTTCAGAATGTCTATCAATTATTGCAGCATTTAAATTTCTAGTGCACAGGTAAGATCGCTTATGTAGTTTTACACGTGGGAAGCCATCTTAACGAGATGGTAGTAAAAGCAATAAAGCTAAGTAGATTGCAGAATATGATTTTGCAACACTTAAAAATGCACTGAAGTGTAAGTATTGTCCATGCCATAAGTCTTCACAGGTGGGCGCTTCAGGTAAAAAGGAATTGATTATTTTTCATTTACGGCAGATTACTGATGCTTAGAGCATTTCAAGCAAGTACATAAAATTGTTTCAGATTCAGTAACAAAGTGTTTTATTTTGTATCTGTTCATGCCAATCTTGACGAATTGTGTTCCACAGCCGAAAGATTTGTTAATCAAGTTAAATCTGAAATTAATCCGACAAGACAACGTTTACGATGCAAATGAAACGGATTTCAATTTAGACATACATTCCAACTAAACCTCAACCGGATAGAGACAAAAAAATAGTGGCAGCAATCGTTCACTCTGCTATTTAAAAAGTTTTATATATATATATAATATTATCTTCCCTTTTTCTTGTATTATAATAAACAAGAGATCGCTTTGAGCCCCAGGAGCAAAAACAATTTTTAGGACAATTAATAGTATTATAAGGATTAGTTTACAGATGTATTCTTAGCAAATACTGGAGCGGAAGGTATCATATTATTGAATTTCCGGAATGGACATTGTGCAAATGATGTTCAAAATGTGTTACCAACGAGGAAGAAATCAATATATTCATTGGTGGTGCAGTCTTTATGTGTTTCTGGATTTCGAGTATGGAAAGATTATATATACGGCATAGATGAACTTGAACGGAACAGTATTATTCAATTACAATTTTTAACTTAAAACCAATTGTTATTGCCAGGGTTTTCTAGTTTATTTAAATATGTATGATATAAAAGCAGATAACGAAATCACAAACAGCTCAGTGCGAATTTTGCAGTCAATCTACATTTATTTGTTGTGCATGATGCAAACATTATCATTAATATACTAATTATGTAGTGTAAATCAACTGCCCATTATTACCATCATAACCAATTTGTATGTATTGTAGATTACATAATATCTTTTTAACATACCTTTGACAGAGTTGTAAGTAAACGCTAAACTTAATCATTGCGAATAAAATGATTTTATAGACAAAACTTCTTTGTGTTAGTTATTGGATATGACGTAATTGTATTTTTCCGTACGTTTTCCTAGCAAATTCAATACACCTGCACAAATTCAATGTAATTTTTATATTAATTAAAAGTATTTTGTAATAATTCCCATATTTTCAGGTACTAATATAAATATTAGGGAACAGCTGCAAGTACTCAAATATTTTTCTATATATTTGCAATGTATAATAGTGCCAAGATACCTTTGTATTGCTTACATAAAATAGTAGGGAAAGAGTTAAAAATGTTCCCATATCGATTCTCCTCAGTTCATTAATTAAATAGCAAGGTTCTTATTATCGGTGTAGCATGGGGTATTGTAACTTTTATTACCTCTATTAACAATATCACTTACTAAAACTTAACCCAATGCCGATAGATAGTTCATCGGCATGCCTATTTGGTTTGATTAGAAAGTAAAAGAAAAAAGGATAAGTAGCGAGAATGTGTCTAAACATATGCATACATACACGCTTATTGCTGGAATAGAAGGCTGTCCAATTTACTTCTAAAATTAAAACTACCATTTTTTTTTAATGTAATCGACATAGTATTGAAAAAGTGAATAAAAATTTATACATTGATAAAGTGAAGTCATATTCCTTTATAATGTACGGTATTGTGGAACAGTGAAGAAACCGGTCCGTAAAAACTAGTAGACAGGTTGTAAACGTTAGTTACACAATTGAGAATAGCAAAATTTTGTGTTTGAAACATAATATAAACTACCGCCCACATACATATATGTCCCCATGGGGACGACTATAAAACGTATAAAAATACACAGAAATATTAATACTAATATCGTAACATCCTGTATTATACATTTCAATTGCATTTTGATAGATTTATAGTGGAGTTTACAGAAACAATACCTTAATATTAGTTTTAAAACTAATTTGTATTTTACGACAACTGCCTTATTTAAATTTTACAAGTGCCTCATTTCACATTTTATGATAACTGTATTAATCCCTACTGCGATCAGATTCGGATGAATTCTTTGTAATGTGAGACAAAACGGTTTCAAGAAATAAATTGCTAAAATATCCCAAAATGCATGTAAGTATTTTACCCATAAGTAGTAAACGTCAGTTTAAAATTTTTACTATGCGTGTAAGATCGTAGTTATAAATGTCGAAAGCGACAAGAAATCAATTGAGAAACGTAAAGTTACCATAATATTACATAACATAAAGAAGGGTAATCCATAGCACAAATTGCTTAAAAAGTAAAACTATAAAAAACGGAGCATTTATGGCTCTTAAGAAAATGCAACAAACACCCCACTTTGCAATAGAAAACGGTCAGGGCGAAAGAGCGCGACGACAGCCGCTGAGGGTCAATTTATTGTAGTACCTTCGAAACGAAATAGGTTTCTTACCACCCCAGAGATTACTCAGCAACTCAATATTTCAAGAGGAACACCAATATTTCATGCAATGGCTAAGCGAAGACTTCCCCCAGTAGGGCAAGGGAAAGGATAGCTGTGAAAAATCCATTGCTGAAACAACAAAATAAGAAAAACAGTCTGGAACGAGCCATTCAACATAAAAATTGGACCCTTGGGCAACGGTATAAAGTATTATGGACAGACGAATCGAAATTCCAAACCTCTGGTTCAAAACGTTCATTTGTGAGGCAGCGGACTGGAGAAAGGGTGAGTGACCGATGTGTGATTCTTACTGTGGTCGAAGTAGTGCGATGACTTGAGGTTGTTTTAGTGTTAGGCGATTTGATAAAAATAGATAGGATCCTGCGTAAGGATGGTTATCTGAAAAGCCTACAGGAAAATGCTGTGCCAAGTGGGAAAGATTATGTGCCCAAAACTTTATCTTCCAAGAAGATAACGATCTCAAATGTTCATCTCGTTTATGTAAAACTTACTCGATGTCACTCGAGGAAGAAGACAAGTTGATACAGTTGATTTGGCTACCCCTATCACCGGATTTCTCGCCAATAAAACTAGTGTAGGATATGAATTGGCTCGATGAATTCGAAAAAGAGAAGTTAACATGGCACGAGATCTTTCACAAAAGCTCCAAGCTTACAGGCGATTATCTGGAATCCTTGATTAGAAGAACGCCAAGAATATGTGTCGCCGTAATTCAGTCTCGAGGTGGCCATATTGACGAGAAATTATTTTAAATTAAAAATTTGTAATATTTTCTGTTTCTTTTTCGGTGTTAAAAATTCTTTTCGATATAAAATATCTATTAATAAATATTGCTGCAAACTAACACTATATTTCAATGCAAATCAAAGAAAACGTCAATTTTATACTCGTCCTCATATATATGGACGGTAGTGTAAATAGATTCCTTCTTAACTCCGTTTGTTCTCTGTTTGTTAAACAAATGCGTTGATATTTCTGGATACCGTGCATAAAGCGGTAAAAGTACTCTAAATCCTTTGGGTATCGCAGCAGTAATATCAATAACAGGATAATACAGCAGTTGAACTGAAAAAAAAACAAGTGACCCCCGCAGTAGTTTTTTAACATCTTTTTTGGAAATGATATACATGCAAGGAAACAAATTTTAAAAATGAAAATATGTATTTTTTATAAATTTGAAAATCCCTTCATATATCTGAAAAGTTCTCCTCTAATTTTTAAATTCCAGAGTTGGTTATTACCAAAACATCCTCACACAAGCACGCTACCACCAGCGTATTTTTTACTAGCAATAATGATAAATTCGTCAGTCCAGTCCCTTCTTTGTGTTTTATTATTGTGCATGCTATTTTTTTTGATATTCTCAACTATTCACAGGTATAGCACAGGTATAGACTAAGTCAGTAACACGGTTGACAATGGGAGCCCACGTGCTCTCGAAACGCTGCGTTCCGCATAATTAATGAATTTGTGTGAGTGGAGTTTACTGCTATACCTGTGAATTGTACATCCACACAGTCCTTGCAATCGTCATTCTCAACTATGCTGCTTTTTGCTGCATGAAATATCCTTTTTGACGCATACTCAGCAATGGATAACTCTCGTGTTTCCCCCATTTTAATCTCTCACGTTGCAATTTTATAAAAGAAACCTGGGTGCGGTCAACTATTTAAAAGCTTATTGAGCGTACGTCGTAAGTCAGGCGATGGGGATAGTAGTAGTCCCTAGATATGCGAGTTTCGTTGCTTATTTGAATTCAGAAATATTTTATTTTTAACAACAGTGATTTTCCATTATTTGTAACAACAAGCATACATTTCAATACAATAATCTAAATGGTTAAAAATATAGACAGCAATAATACATTCATTATTGGATGCACTGTAGCTTTTGCTGTATAGATTTTATGTTTTTATAAATAGTATTTGCTTCTTTTAAGAATTGCATAAAAGATATTTATCTTTGTTGTGACAATGGAGATAAATATATTGCATTACATTATTGATTTTATGATAGGTCGTGTAACATGTACGGTAAAGCATTTATAGCAATTAAATAATTAATAACACCGTCACTAACGCTTAAAATATTCATATTAAGGTATTTTAATCCAGTTGGCCCCTCTTATATAATTAAATAAAATCTTCAAATTGGTCTGATTTATACAATTTTTTTCTATAAGCATAATAAAAAAAGAAATTTAAATACACCATGAAGAATTAATAAGGAAATAATTTGATATACCGGGTATTCTACATTCGCTACTGCTACAACTTATTTTGTGAACTATGGAATCAGTTAAATTAACAGGTTCGTTTTTGAATGATTTTAAGTGATAAATAGATTTCAACAAAGCATAAGAATACAATTCTATCATAAAATTGACAATATAAAAAATCCATTTCTTTTTTACAATCGATATAAGAAAATTTTCATGTCTTTAAACATTCGGGTTGAGAATCTTTCCTAATAAGTGTTTGAAAAATATGTATGTTCGTACTTACCAAAGTTGAATATCACTGATACGCTATCAATACCGCTCGAATATTGTCTACCAGTAAATCTGATTGCGATATTAAATTTTTGTCCTCTGCGTAATACTGGAGTCACTGCTACTTCATCATGTATCAACTCATAGTTCTCTGTATGATGTTTTTCAGCATTTTCGAGAGGATAAAAATATATGATTTCTACTTGTAGGTTAGCCATCTAAACAATAATGCAGTTAACTGTTTTAATATTTAAAAAATAATTACTTTTTGAATATGTCATGCACGAACGTAATTTACAGACGATTTGACACTTATTAAAAATTGAAAAGTCTCTTACGCATTTTTATATTACAAGAAAACCACACAAATGATATGTGAAATCTTAATTGCTAATTTCCTGTAACGAAGAGGAAACCGCAGTCTTAGTTTTAACCACATTTATGCCATTTCTTACCAGGGTACGTCAAAGACTATTTCCTTTCTTCCTCTATATGCGCATTAAAAAAATCTTAAATAGGCCAATTACAGGATTCATTAATCCTATAAGTACCCGTTTACGATAAACTAAATTCTTATGAAAGATAAATATCCTCGGGCACCTATGTTTTATATTTAGGTTGGAAATTCATTAAAGAAGTATGATAACAAGCATGCAACGCAATTTAATAACTTATAGATTAAATAAAATAAAATACTAGATGAAATCCGTATACTTTCATTAACTTAACTAACATAAGTTTCAATAATAAGAATAAGAGTAGGAATGGGAACAGGAACAGGAACAGGAACAGGAAGGGGATCAGGAACAGAAACAGGAATAAGAATAAGAATTTCTTTTTAAAATGGAATCTTTAGTATTCTGTTAAACGGTCTCAAAAAGAAATCTCGTCAAACATAAACCTTTTGACAGCTAGCGTGTTTCAACGTGAAGAAGTAATCAATGAAAATCGTCAGTTTCTTCACACAACTGCGTAAATAACCTAGAATTCAACGTTTTGCTACGAATCTTGTTTACTGCTGACATGACGAATTGAAGAGATTCATTCAAGCTGCCATTGAGATTTTTAGGTACTTGCCGATGAATGATACAGTGAATTACTAATACCGCGGGTTATTATGGTATATATTTACAAAGGGATCGCTATCTCCACGAAGTAATTTTACAAAACATTCAATATTAATTGGCCTTTAGTGTCTGTTGTCAAAGTTCTCATAAAGAGCAGTTCTTCATGAATTTCTTGTTCCATAAGAAAATGAATCTATTCCAATAATACTACTACTACATTAGCAGGCAAAATAAGATGTCGGGTAGAATAACGGAATGGTTTGTTTGTAGACAACAATAAGCATTGTGACTAACTTCATCAATACGTCTTTAAACTGTATTGTCACTCAAAGCAATTGTTTTGAATATGTGAATTGTAGGCTTGTGTAGAACTGGTGTAGAAGAGTTTTTAAAACCTCTCTAACCGCTGATAGTATGTGGTTCTCCTGATTTTGTTGTGAGTAATACAATATTATAAGACACTTAAAAATCATCATCTCTTTTTGACGTTGAAGTGATCATACTGTTCAGTGTGGCTCTTTTCTGAAGTTTTTCTTTCAATATTTTAAAGTATGTCAAATCTTTACCAATTTTACCAGGGTAACATTTTCTCTGATGACCCTCCAGCTTGTACAGTTTCATAGCATCATTGCAGACTCAGTTGCACAAAAACTATATGGTTATTATATATTTTTCTTGTAAGTATATCTCTTAAATACATTTCTAAATTATCAGATTTTCTTAAATGTTTCACTATTTACATCAGGGAATTTCTTTAAATTTTACAGAAATTCAAAATAATTATTGTGTGTTACTATGTATCTGCTTATATCTTCCGTCTAACACGATAGTTGTTGCAGCTAAATGTACCTTGTAAAAGTTTATCTTAAATAAATCTCTTGAATGTTGTAGTGTTTCGTTTTCATGTTTGTAACCGAATTATCTTTATTGGTTTTTTCGCATATTCAATTCGTTTAATGGCACAAACTCGGCATGTACTTCTACTATATTTGCTAATTCTATAAAAAAATCTACTTATTTTATAAAATTTTCATGGTTTTTATTTATTATTAATATATTAATTATATTATTTAATATCTGTATAGCATTAACAATATCTGTATTTATATTTTGGAGCCTTTTGTTGACAATATTTATTTGATTAAGTAACTCAAATCAAAGTACTAAGAAAGTCAGAAATGGAGGCTTTTAATTTGGCTTCACAATATTCTAGCCTAGGGTTTATTTTCGCCAATTTAATACTACAACTGCTTAAATTCTTCAACATGAAGTTCCCCTTGTTTCTAATAATGATTTTAATGTTGAATTTGTAATATTTGAAATGAATGCAATTTCGTTAATGATGAAGAAAAGAGTAGATTTCTTGAATTATTCCTAAGTTTTATTTTTTTGCTGATTTAAGTTTTCAGTGATGTTAATAAATATGTAGAATATATCGCTGTAAATCATTTATTTTTTTTTCACATCAGCACCATTGTTATAATCTTTACCACGCAAATTTTTAATATCTAAATTAAATACTTTGATTTTACCATTCTGTTAAACTTAAAAAACGTTTGAAAAAAACATGAAACATGTTCTTTAATATTATTATGTAATAAAGCGATAATTTCATTCTCTATATCTTTGCTTAGATAAAGTACGTACATGACTGTTTTGTAATGCTCTTTGTACATGAAATGACAATATGGCACCAGAGTTTGCTAAAATTTGTAAGAGTTGTAAAAAATTATCATTATTTTTAACGAATAAAATATCTTATTTTCCTCCTAATGGAAGGTATTGATTTACGAAATATTTTACTACTTCAATAATACGCTCTAGAACTACTTGCAGTGTTGTGTTTCTAAATCAAATAACTGTTCATGTTTATCCACCGTCCTTTCTATTTTTAGAGAATGTTATAAGGCTATCCATTTTCACTTATTGTTAGTGAGTTAAAGAACTTTCATATGCACTACCGTCCGTATATATGGGGACGACTATAAAATTGACCTTTTCTTTGATTTTCATTAAAATGTATTGTTGATTTGTAGTAATATTTATTAACAATTATACACCATGAAATGTCTAAATTGAATGTTTAACAACGAAAAAGGAACAGCAAATATTACATTTTAATTTAAAGTGATTTCTCATCAATATACTCACCTCGAGATTGTATTACGCCGGTACATATTCTTCGCATTTTCTAATCAGGGATTCCAGATAATCGCCTGTTATTTCAGTCCGTGCTACCTGAGGATCTCGTGCGCTGCTAACTCCTCTTTTTCAAATTCATCGGTCCAATTCATCTCATACTAGTTCTATCGGCGACAGATTTGGAGAATAGGATAGCTACATTATCCGTATCAACTTTCTTCTTCGAGTGATATCGAATAAGTTCTACATAAACGAGATGAATGTTTGGAATGATAAACTTCTCGGAAGCTAACGTCGACGTTTTGATCCAAAGGTTTAGAATTTGGATTCATCTACCCATAATACTTTATACCATTCCTCAAGGGTCCAATCCTTGTGTTGAATGAACCATTCCAGCACCTTTTTCTTATTTTGTTGTTTTAGCAATGGTCTCTTTTCATCTATTCGTCCTTTATCCCTGCTGCGCTTAAGTCTCCGCTTAACCGTTGTGTGAAATATCAGTGCTCTTTTTTAAATATTGGGTTTTGAATAATCTCTGGAGCGCTGAGAAAATATTTTGTTTCGAAGATGCTATAAACTTTTCATACGTTGTTGTCGTTACTCTCTTCCGTCCTGACTGCTTTTAATTGCGAAGTGAACCTGTTTCCTGCGCTCTTTTAAGATACTTTTTACCTTTACTTCTTTAGCGATTTATGCTGCTAAATACCGTTCACCACGTAATGTCATAACGGCGGAACATTTTTCAATTGATATTTCTTGTCGTTTCGGCATTTTTATACTTTTTAACCACGATCTTACACGCATGATAACAAATTTTAAGCTGATGCTCCTCCTTGCATAGATTTTCGCGTATTTTTATAATTTATTTTTTGAGACCGTTACCTTACGTTATAAGCAATTCTTTCCTAGAATTTATCTGAGTCTGATTATAGTAGGAATGAATTCTGTTATCGCTATCGTAAAATGTAAAATAGGGCAAGTGTCGTAAAACGCAAATTAAACTGTACTATATTAGGGTAATATTTGTGTAAACTGCGCCATAAATCTATCAAAATATAATTGAAATGTATAGTAGAGGATGTTAAGATATTAGTGTTATATTTCTGTGTATTTATATTCTTTTTACAGTCGTCCCCATGTACATGGGGACTGTAAATATATATATATACGACAAAATCCTCCTGCAACGCTTGTCACCTAGCTTGCCTATGTCGATATGTGTTTAGTCGATAAGTGGAGATGCATCG
The DNA here is from genome assembly GCA_023509865.1 of Trypoxylus dichotomus. Taxonomy (NCBI): domain Eukaryota; kingdom Metazoa; phylum Arthropoda; class Insecta; order Coleoptera; family Scarabaeidae; genus Trypoxylus; species Trypoxylus dichotomus. The sequence goes on along the minus strand of CM042074.1, from coordinate 53,859,675 downwards.
TGTGGTTATATACAAGCACTCAACATATGCTTCTCATAAACATTCTTCACAAACTTAATATAAATGAGAGTAATTTTTATTATTTACATAACATTTAGTATGTAGTAATTGGAAAATCACTGCACTTAGCATTTATATATAACACTCGTCTTAAAACGAATCAATTTGTAGGTATAAATTGGCATAAAATCTATGACTAATTCGCAAAATAACATGATGCGCTCTTCTTCCACCGACAAAATGAAAGACTGTACTTATCGATATACTTTAATAACATAATATAATAATAAAAACTATTTTATTGACGTGACGAGATTCATTTTAGCAACAAGTTTCAAAAGCCAAATAAGATGAATATCAAATGTCCTTTAGCATTCCACTAAAATTTGGTAATCTTGGTATGGTAGTTCTTCGCCACCATAAGGAACATAGCAAACTCCGTGACTTTGTTGAACTTTGCCAACCGTTAAAGTGCCATCATGAAATACTCGACCTACATACAAGGGTTCACCATCTTCTGTTTCACCGGCAGGAAGTGCGTTTGAAGGTACGTCTGCCCCAGAACAGTCTATCCACATACCATTAAAGTCACAAAGAACTTCATATTCTGCTAAAGGATTTTCCTTTCCTCCCCATGGCACATAACAACAGCCATGGCTGGGAAGCAGTTTTCCAGGGACTTGGCTATTAGAAAAATTACCTCTGGCTATGAACACCGTTTCGCCATTGTCTTCACCTCCAACGAAAGCATCTGGTGGAACATCGCCATTTGATGCAAAAACCCAGCAACCAGACGCCATTCTAATTGATAACTACCTTTATAGCAAAATAAATAATTAGTTATATTACTTTGGGCACATTTAAAACATTTAATGTCAGAATTGGCAACTATGAAAAAAAGTGCAAATAATATAATAATAAGTTAAAACTTTAGATAGTCATTCTCACCGCGCCTCCACATTTTGATAAAATAAATAACCATGTTATTTTCTTAAAATTGTTGGCTCTATTTATAAAGGAAATCCCGAACTACCTATTCTTTAATAGTTTGAAGTATTCCAAAATCATTGGTATCGTTTTACAAGTTAAAAAAAATGTAATTTTTTAAAGTTTTTTGTACCCCTTTGATGGCCCAATAAGTAACTTACACCGTTTGATTATGTGGGATGTCTCCTGTATTACAACTTGGAACATTTTAAAATCACTGACATAGTCTTTATAAGTATAAAAAATACTTTAATTTTTTTGTTCCGTTTTGATGGTGCGACAAAAGATTGGGCATCATCTTCGGTTAGAGTCGTAATGGGCTCTATAAGCAATCCTGTTAATATTATATTTGTAGTATGGACATGCGAGGTTGCAAAATCGTTCCGGGGAAACCATTGCTAATTTTATTGTAAAGTTAATAAAGATTTTGCTAAAATATGTGAATTTTCTTAGAACAGTATGTACTTCACGTTATTACATCTACCTAATTGTAAATTGGCACTGGTATTTACAAAGTGTTGCTATTAATATCACTTATGTTAAAGGCTACAATTGGATAGAAAAAGCACTTCACGATTCTAAAAAAAGGAATCGCACTGTACATAATTAGTTTTGACAATTAGTAGAGGTTGTAATTGAAAATATAATAATCTAAGTAACTATATTAGTAATAAAAAATATAAAGGGGGTAGTGAATGTATATAAAATACATATGCAAAGAAATAATAACATAAATTTTTGGTTTGTAGCCATATAAGAAGTTTCGCATTGACTTCATCAGTTTCTCGTAAAAAAAATCGGTGTGTTATAAAATAAGCTACTACCGCATATAGAATGCAAATATTTTGAAAACGCGGGCATTTTTAAAACTTTTTTAAAGACAATTCTACTGTAGATACTATATTCTGCTCTAGTTGTTATGTCCACTTTATCTTTTATCATTTCTATAGCATATGTGAATACGATTTGTAAAATTCTGTATTTAAGGTAGGTAATTTGGTATATAATTTGGTAAGATGAAAATGCTAGGAAAAGTAATTGTTTGGGAAAAGTAAATTACATATGTTATGTCTATGGATGAGTGAAAATTAGTAATTTTTCACCATAAGAAAAATAAAAGTCAACCGAAAATTGCAAAAATATTAAATAGAAGTGCATTCACGATACAGCATATCGTTGAACGACATAACCGCGAAAACAGAGTGAAAAACGAATATAACATAAATCAAAAAAATATTTAACGAACATAATGAGCGGGGGATTATTAGACAATCTAGAAATAATCCACTTTCAAGTGTTCCTAAGTTAACCCTGGAGGTAAAATGTGTTCTGGGAAATACCGCAAATGCAGAAACAATTCGAAGAACTCTGGAACGTGCCAATTTGCATGGACGAATAGCCAGGAAAAAACCATTTATAAGCCAGAAGAATAAAAGAAGTCGCTTGCAATCAAAATAAAGATTTCGACTTCTGGAAAATGTTTTATTCTCAATCTTTTCCGCTCAGATAGATTGGGTAATGCGTGGAGGAAAACCAATGAAGGGTTAAAACCGCAACATTTAAACGTTAAACTGTTAAACGTGGGGGTGGGCATGCAGTGGTGTAGGGCTGTGTTTCTGCTGCTGGTGATGGAAATCTTCATTTTATTACTATGGATAGGTCTATGTACTTTAACGCCCTTAAACAGAATTTAGTATCTAGTGCAGGGAAACTTGGCATAGAAGATGATTTTCGATTTTACCAAGACAACGATCCGAAACATTCTTCGCGTGTTATCCGAGAATGGTTGTTATATAGCTGCTACAGTATTATTCTTGGCTTATTCTTGAAATAAAAGCGCGTACTCATCGAATATCCAATAGCAATTACCTAAAAAATGCTTTGTTACAAGAATGGAACAGTATTTCACTAGATTATACGCCTAAGTTAGTAAAATCTGTCCCAAATAGATTACAATTAATTATAAAACTTAAATGAAACCCAACTAAATATTAATTGTTTCTTTTTTAACTTTCAAAAATAATTAATTCATTATTATTCTAGGTGCACCATTTTCACTGTGATGTTGAATATATAACCGCAGTAATATTATCTGATTAGAATTCGTAATGCCTGTTTGAATTAGTTTTGTTTTATTTTTGTAATGTATTTCAAGAATAGTAGATATATTGCATTTACTTTTCCCAAATAATTATTTTACCTAACATTTTCAGCTTCTTACCATATTATATACCACTGCATCATTTTCACTGTGCATGGATTAAATAATATTCAAACCTGAAAGCAAAATATTAAATATTGCGCAAGTCGGACTTGTTTCCGCAGAATACTGCGAACACAATTTTCGGAATATTTCGGAAACAGTTTAAGTATGAGTAATTATAAAACGATCATGAATTTTACTGTAGATACCAATATATATTAATATGCCAGGAATTCTTAAAAAAAAAACTTAACCTCTTTTTAGTTGTGTGTAATTTCAATACACGTATATATATAATTTGGGTATAATACTTATGATTTTCTTTTACTATCATTAATAAAGGATTTATCAAAGAATTTTGCACTATCGCCCCACCCTGCATATATATACAGAAATAGAAATACAGCTGAGAAATGTTTCTACTGCACATGCCGGTACCATTTTTCTAACGTTCTTTAACCTCAGCTCATATTACAATACCAATTAAATATATATAATAACAGATTTTCTGGTTTTAAAATGACTTGCTTTACATACTGCTTAGAAACAATACACACATGCTAATTGTACTTACTAATAAACTATTATATAAGAAATAAACCAAATATTTACCTGAAAAATAGTTTTTCCAACGAAAATATTTTTTACCCAATACTTATAATTTATAATACACAACTATAATTGCTATATAGTTACTTTCGTTGACGTAGCAGTGAAGTTATTTATACGAGGTTATCGTTGGAACTTATAAATATGTACTGAAGTAACTTTCCTTTTTTCTTCTTTCGCTGGATGAGTCACAGCCGCAGCAGGTTGTATGGAATCGCGAACGCTTTGATTCGTAAAAATGTAAATGACGTACTAGCTGTTTATAGATGTATTAGGAATATATATGTATATATAGGAAAATCGTCTTTCTAAATCAAGAAATTAATAACATTGAAGTTATGCCTAATGTAATCGGGTTTATCTAGATATTAAAAAATACGTGAGATTTTTTGTACAGTCACACACAAAATATTTGTCTTTGTTAGATCTGTAAATTACTATCACTAATTTATACCTAATATTCCGGACATTTTGAGTCCATTGTATGATTTGATTTTAAAAGATTAAAATTCGCGATATTGTAGGTCAAGATGACCATGCAATGGTTTCGCCACAACTTGCATGGTGAAGACACGAGCAAATACACGAGCACTAGAATCGCGGTAATAGACAAGTAAATACACTTGCAACAAAGATTCTGTCACATTAATTTAAAAATCAATACCATAGAAATTGAGTGTATTTTTGCATTAGGTATTTACCAGTGTACAAATTGAAGAATTGGGTTCATCCCATACTAAAACCCAGAGTGACTACCGGACAGTTTTATTTAAAACACGAAGAGCATGGGTAAAATCCAAAAATACAACCGTTTATTCATACATGAACTACTCTATCGTACATATGGAAAATCAGCTGAAAAATTGTGGTAAATCAAGAACTATGTTTTTATTTAATATTTTTATTAATTAATATTTTATTTAATATAGCATAATATATACAAAATTATATAACTAAATTATACAAATGCTAATAGCTAAAATGTCACTGCGGATAAATGCTGGAGTTCATTCTACAAGGTATTGCAATTTCGAAATGAGAAATAGATAAAAGAGCCCTTTATCTATTCCGTCTGCTTGGTTCTGTTCTCGCAGAAAATTCACACTCTGGTGTAAAACATATGCTATTGCCTGGATTCCATCGTTCTTCTGTGGTTAGTGCAAGGCATTAATGGAAAAACTGCAATTTCATCCGGAGATCCTGTTACGCTCTAGGTGTATTTCTTTATTTTGGTCACACTCACACCAATATCTTTTCACTTTTTCGATATTTCATCAACTGATCTTGTGGTGATTTTCATTTCGCTTGCACTTCCTTTATGTAAAATATACAAATCATCTAACTTCTTTAAAGGAAAACGTATTTAAGTAAACAATATTTTTAGGAGATAGTAAAGCTTTACATGTCGCAGATATCTAGACATTAGTTGCAGTTTTATAACTTTGGAATATGAGTTTCTGTTAGCAAAAAGTACATTACTTGATATAGTGGTCGAATCTTGTCAAATTTTAGAATAGAAATGCCCAATTTTAAAAAGAAGACGTGATTGCAAATTGCAGAAGGATTCTACACTCATGCAATTCACAAGCCAATGCTTATTTATGTCACTTTTACAAATATTACCTCATGTTTTTATTCTTGTTCGATGCGATTTGTAGACCTAACAAAACTTTAACTTTTCAGTATGGAACATTGATGGCATTTATTTTAGTCACCACTATTCACGAAAAATGAATAGTTCGTTGAGGGTCAGTGCTTTGGCCTCTCAGAAGCCCAGATCATCATTTTTTTTCTACGGAAATCCCTAAAAATTTGGCACATTTATCGCTTGCTGAAAAAGAGGAATAATAGACTATACAAGCACCAGTGCTTACTTCTAAGCGAATACTAAGTAATGTAAAATAAGTGACCACTGTGTAAACTATGAAGTGCGTTGCAGTTAATAGGAGGCATTTTGGGCGTATACTATATACACTGTATCGTGACATAGAAATTACAATACCAACAAGGGATGCGAATTTTGTTTACCAAGCTTCGCAGAAACGTATAACTATTCACAGGTAATAATTGATTACAATCAACTGCAGGTTAACACAATTTAATTTTATTTTTTAATGTGTTGGGCTCCCTATTAGTTTCACACCCTCGCTCTTCGTGGCATTGATTCCAGCTGGCGGTTGATATTCTTTTGGGATACGGTGCCCTAGCAACCTGCAATTCATTCTGTGAGCTACCAGTATTTGAGGAGGATTCGCTAAGTTCCTCAATTTTCTTTCCATAATGTCCCGTATGACTTCGATCGGCGGGAGGTAGGGAAATCTGGGTGATTATGGCTAGATATTGACATAGGCCGTTCCGAACCTATTAAAAGAAGTTCTTGCTACTGGGAAAGCGGGTCTTCGGCTTGCTGAAGATACAGAAGAATTCGCAACCTACATCACTTTGAATATTGCTGTCGGTGTCGAACCATAAGTGGTAACACAAAGCCGAAAACCCTGATTCGGCGATAAACGGTTCGAAGGGTCACAAGACGACCTTCATCGTCTAACCATTAATCAGCAATTGACTTGGTAATGGAAAATCGATAGTGCCTTTCCTGGCTCTTCCTAGTCCATAACTAATAACAGCGCACGATGGTGGATTGATTATGTGTGCATTTATTCTCAGTAGGTTAAAATGTACAATTAAGGTATTAGTAAAAAGAATATTGTATCAAACTGAAGTAGAACACAAAGCTAGATTTTTTTAGGAAATCACTATTCAATTGCGTGGGTATAAGATTTAGTCAGAGCGTCGTTGGATAACAATTGTGATTCGTGTGACTATTAAGTTTATATAAAATCACTGTGCGTTCTTGAATGTGTCCGTCTGTTTTGTGGAGTACATACAAAATGGAGTACCGCAGGGTTCTTTTCTGAATTCTAAACTATTCCTACTGTATATTAACGATATCTCTACCTAAGAAGACACGAACACAGTCTTGTTCATCGACTATACCACTATATATTCAGTGTCGTAATATAAAATAACAACACATGAAACAGTGGCAGAACATTTCATCAATCTAGAACTGTATTTACAAACTTAGAAACTTGATGTGAGAAGTACGAAAATATTGTATTCACCCGCAGATACCGACATGTTGAAGTAGGCCCTATACAACTTAATGGACAGATTCCTTTACAGACTGAAATCAAGCATTTAGGGATGCAACTCGACAGAAAACTAACTTTTAGACGTCATATTAAACCAGTTACTGAAAGGGCACATGATGCTCCAAGAATTATCTATTCCCTAATGGCGCAAAACAATTGACTAACTAGAAAAAAATAGTTATTATACAAAACTATAATTATGATCAATGATGCAATATGCAACTTATTTTGTAGGTGTTGTGTATTATTTAGAAAAGTATATGCATATGTCTGTGAAGATATTGTGAATAAATGTTATATGTGAGTGTAATAGACAATATTATAATTTCTAAGAAATATCCTTACCACCAAAAAAGTACTTTCTTTTTAGCTAAATCTCAAGAAAAGTTTCTCAAGGAAATTTATGAGCAGTGCATATTAACATATACTTACAGATTTTATTTCTTGTTAACAGGCTAATGTATAATTTGTGCATTTCAACAATATTAACTTAAATAGAAATGTAGGTTAGGTTAAAGTAAAAAAAAACAATAGTTGTTAATTCGTATGCAATTTATTATTCGTTCCATTGTTGTAAAATATATTTTGTAATAACAGTGAGATTCTAAGTTTATGCGTATTGTAAAATAAATATATGTCTGTAAAAATTACACATAAATTTACAAAGCAATACTTTACGTTGTATTACTGCATATTTTATAAATAATAAAAATGTAAGGCACCTAAAAGCTGGATAGCAGAAAGTTTTTTTTACTCCCAAATTTTTCATCATAGCCTTTAACCACGTGTTATCAAAACTTGGAATTCCGGAAAGCCAAGCTCCTTACCACCATATGGAATATAACAAACACCATGGCTCTGTTGGACTTTGCCGACTGTCATAGCTCCATCATGCAAAACACGTCCGACATATAATGGTTCTCCACTTTCCGACTGGCCAGCAGCTAAAGCATTGGGCGGGATATTTCCTCCAGAACAATCTACCCAATCACCTTGAAAATCACAAAGGACCTCGTAGCTGTTAACACCATTTTCCTCTCCTCCCCAAGGGACGTAACTGCAACCGTGGCTGGACAGAAGCTTTCCCGGTACTAAGCTGTCATTGAAATTTCCTCTGATGACGTACATAGGTTCTCCGTTGTCTTCCCCACCCACGAAAGCATTTGGTGGAACCTGACCAGAGGTGGCTGGCACCCAGCAAACTGTTCCAAAAGCTCCTCCAGATGGTGCTGATGGTACTGACTCTGCCGGTTGAATTATCCAAGACCCCGTGGATCCCCAGCCAGTACATACACCTACGTATTCGATAGGCACAGATTCACTGTCTGTGTATGTTAAAATAGGTTGAAAATTTCCCTCGGAACCGGCTGTTATTGTTCCATTAGACCAGCGAATCCAAAATCCACGAAATTCGCCAGGATTGAGGACGCCAGGCGTATTGGCTTCAGCTACGTCTGGTTTAGTACGATTTTTACGAATGACCGACTTGGAATTGTTCCATGATCCAAAGAATACTTCGTACATAGGATCACACTCCGCAGCACTTGTGGTTAAGGCAATATGTGCGTCATGATCTGCACGAACTCGGAATTGGACGAAGCCAGTGTTGTTTGGTATAAATTGGTATTCGAGTTTATCAGGGGTTTCAATTTCTGAAACAAAACAAAATTGTTTTATATTTTTATATTGTACACATGTCAAAGTTAACAATAATGGTATTTAAAGTATCTTTTATTAGCATTTCTCATTTTTAAAATTTATACGGAAACATGGCACAAAAGAACGAGTAACTTCTTAGAATTCTGAACTAGTTAATAAGATCATAATTGTTTCTATCGTGTATTGTTCATATATCGAAATATACTCTATTTATGGCGTTATTAAGTTATTAGCTAAAATACAGGGACAAAGAGAATGCATTTCGACGAACGCGCATCCTAATTTATAGGAATCTGCTTTTCTTGAAGGGTGTAATGTCAAAAGTAAAATAGGATTAAATCTTGTTTTGTTTTGATATGGACTAGTTTGTAATACTACAACATACCCTGTTTTATACAAAGTAGCCAAAGGTAGTAAGAAATAGCGCAATATCAATTATAATTTTCTTGATTACCGGCACTATATGCTTATTTGTTAGTTTTTATTTATTGTAATGATTAACTGGGACCAGCTATCACTTTGGGAATAGATTCCTTAAGCTTCGCATGATCAAATATTGACCTGGGTCCAATTTTAAGGACTAAACTAGTACAGTAATAGTTCTATGTAAACTTCTAACATTGACGAACCTTCAAAATGGCAACGTTCAATTTTAATCTACCCGTAGGTTGAAACGTATACCTCAGACAAACATACACTCGTATTAACACGTCTTAGGCACGTCGGGAAAATCCAGTATCTACAAAAGCTATTAGATGAGATTCTCGTTTACCCAGTTCTTTTATGTTTTGTGTTATTCATTTTATTACCTTCCATTTTGTACAATTGCGTGATCACAACAGATTTTTTACATACAAATAATATCGTTGCGTTGTATACTTTTTGACATCAACAAAATAAACGTGCTTGTGTTGGATGAACACGAAAAGTATTTTACCGACAATTAACTAACATACTATGAATTAAACGAAACTTTTTAGTATATTGAAAAGTTTCTGAAAACGCTATTTTATTGGTCAGAAACACTTGTAACGTCGCAACTCATATTTATTTTGAACTTGATGCTAATGTCAAACAGACTAGAATAGGATGTCAAGTTTATATCGATTTTTTATCGAACGTTTTTTTACACGCAATAACGTCTGAGGGCTTCGTCAAATTAATTGCGTACTAGTTTACCTATCGGTCACGTCCTTATGGTAACAGAATTTATTAAAAACGATAAAATATAGATACAACATCGAAATGTTATCAACCATGCAACAGAACAAATCTCTATCTCAAACTATCATATGTAACAAGTATGGGCAACCTTTGACATGTTGCGGGCTAAACTTTAGTGTGCAAATACGTTCGCGGAACGCGTTTAAAAGTAGTACATTTTAAAGTAGTGTACATAATTTTTAGCGTAGTAGCGTATTATTTTTTTTTAATTGGGTTTTTCAAAATGTCTCGCAGGTCAGATCAAATCTTACAGCGGGCTGGTTCTTGCCCACATATGATATACATATAATATAGTATACTATACTCTAGTTTTTAATTCGGAATAAAATGAAAAGACACATTTAAACAATAGAACTTTTAAGTTTGACAGTATGGAAACTATACTCTATTTTTTAATTCCGGGAAGTGTTTTTAAATTGCGGCGCCAAAAAGTAGGCGATATTTTGTATATCGCTGGCCGGCATATTATTACAACAACTGATTGATGTTTAGATTGTGTATTTTTCTGCGTGCGTTCGTATTTGATTTTTCTCCCTAAATATACGTTGTAATAATAATTACATAACTACAACTTATATAAAATCCTATCTAGTTTTAAAACTGCCCTTCAGCTTTAAAAAAATCCATTGTTAAACGCGTCTTTTCATTTTACTCCTCCGAATTAAAAAATAGGATATAGCTAGTATTTTATATAAGTTATAGTTACGTAATTATTATTACAACGCAAAATTAAAGGGAGGAAAATTAAATACAAACGCTCTTAGAAAAATACACGATCTAAACGTCAATCAGTTGTAGGAATATGGCGGCCAACAATATACAAAATATCGCCTACAACAAATTTAGGTAGGGAGAAAAATTAAATACAAACACAGTCAGAAAAATATAGGATCTAAGTCTTAATCATTAAAAATTATAAAATCTAATTCATTTTGGATGATTTGGAAAACAGGAGGTGTGGCTTTAATACTATTAATGCCAAAAGCCTCGACTCCAATAACACAGCGAGGCATTGTGCAAAACAACATCCACAATTAATCACTTTTAACCGCTAATCTATACAACGTTGCTTGTAAGTGGCTCTCGTTTTATACTACTCATTCTTATTACTCCTCAAAATCGTTTCCGAAGGAAATGCCATCTGACTTGGAATAGAAAAGATATTTTTTAAAATCGTCAACACGTAGAGTTAACTTATGGTGGAGCACGTAATTAGTTAATTGATCAATTAACATCCAATCAATAATAACCATAAAACACTTGATTGGATGATAAAAAGGAAGTAATGCAAGATGGTAGACGTGTTGTATTTATGTAGGAGCATATGAAATAAAGAGAACAGTTATAATAGTACAATAAAAGGTCTATTTTCTTCAACGTACACACAACAAAATTAAAATATTATACAAATAAAACAGAAGAGCTATGGTTAGGAATAGGCCGTACTATATTAAGATATGTTAGCAAAGAGAAAAGTAGGGATACCTTCGCCATACGTAGGTTTCTCTAATAGCTTAAGGTAAAGACATTATTAAGTTTTGGTTGAGTTTCTGCTTTTTTCTTACATATTTTAACCTAAAGTAGTAACAGTTAATACATCTATTTTAAAACAATGACTACTTTGTTAAAGCTTTAGAATTTACGTTTCTATTTTTACTTGTTTAGAAAAGATTACGTTTTAAAATTAACAGCTTGTACTGCTTTGAATATCTATTATTAATTTGAGTAACGATGGAAAGGAAAAAGGCTTTTGATAAACCATTTGTATTTAAATTATTGACAATCGCATTCGGCGGTTTGCTACCGTTGGGCCAAACTGAAAGCTATAAATCGTGTAGAATATACGTGAATTTTACTTTTAACAAAAATATTTTTTTACACAAATTTCTTCATTTATATCTGAGGAAGTATACAGTTACTCAACCGTCTTAATCCTATATTTTAGTTTTATAACTCAAATTTGGGACAATAGCTATTAAAAGATTTAAAAATTATATCAGTTTTATCAATATTATCATATTTTAGCTTATATACACGTTGATCATTGCTTATATACATGTACATTTCATTTATATCTTTCAGTTTGGTCTGTCAAAGATAGCCAACCGCTGGAATTGATCGCCAAAAATTTAAATAAAGATAATCTATGAAAAAACTTTTTGTTTTCTTTCATTATAAAAGTCATAAACAAAATATATCCTTTATATTAATTTTGAGGTAAGAATCATACGAAGCTTCAAAGCAAACATAAGTTTATTGCATAGTGTTAGGAACTGCGTAGAGACTTTATTATATATATATAATATAAGGTTGGGCAATTGAATACAGCGTATTACATGTAGGAAATGTTTGTCTCCTTATCTACTCACAAATACATCTACCATAAGTCTTATGTTTTATCTGTATATCATGCTTCTAATGTATTCTTGTGTGCTTATTACGCATGCATAGCGGGCTTTCCACAAATATTAGCACATTACGGGTATAATGTCATCATTTTATAATAGCTTAAATATGATTAATTATCAAATTCGCTGTGACAAAGGGATTGTTTAGAATTTTGCATGGACATACATGCACGTGTTTAAGAGGATTTACAAATTTCAGTTTATTAAAAAAAGAAGAAATATCAAAAGGTCGCTTCCAGGATGTCTTCTTATTCAAAATATTGATTACCACTATTGAAGAATGACGTATATATACATACGTAGTTAGTAAGGTCTTCTGTCGTTAGTCACTAATATTTCATAATCTGAAAAGGCAATTTCGCGGCCTTCATGAGGAATGTAGGTTACGCCATGACTGGGGTGTATTTTTCCAACTTTCAAGATCCCATCTGCAACAGCTCTGCCCACATACATTAGTTCGTCATTAACTTCAGATACACCAGCTACATAACCGTTTCTAGGCATTTGCGAGCCGTTCCATTCGATCCATTTGCCGGTGAAATTACATAAGACTTCATATTCAGCTACAGCATGGGCGTTGCCACCCCAAGCTATATAGCAGCACTTATGGCTGCCCAATAAGCTTCCTGCTGCTACACTACCACCTACGCTGCCTCTGGCAACAAATATCGGTTCTCCGTCATTATCGCCACCGGGAAACGCGTTAGGTGGTATGAATCCATTCGAAGCGGGTATCCATTCACCATTAATACCACCGCCACCACCTCAAAAAATATAGTCTACATAAATAATACATCATGTATGCAACTCAAACTATTCACACTTATAGCACATCACTCTAACGGCAATACATTCTGTGGTAAATAGTTTCAGCAAGCAGAAGAGAGCATATTATCTCATTATGCCTTTGTAACTGTTTAAACGAACTAAGGTTGTAACTTTCAAATTGACCTTAATTTTAAATTGTAATTCTTCCTGTGACTTCGTCAAGAATCCGTAATAGATTTTTTCTTTTTCAAGAAATAACATAATACGTACACCAAGATAATTTCGATGATTAGCACACTTTCATATAATACCCAATTAAACAAATTGCACGAACCGTATGTTAGGATTTCTACTACTGGGTGTCCCAAAAGCCATGTAAACAGGAAGAACTGCCGTTATTGGAGTTCAACAAATCCAAAATAGAAGTATGAGAGACTTCATTCACTTCAAAAGTTATTACTTGGGCTGCAATGTTGACGCAAGGAATTATTGGCCCGCACTTTTTTGAAGATATCGGAGGTTGTACAATAACCGTAAATTCCGAGCGATATCTGGAGATGATTAACAAGTTATTTGCGTCAGCCCTGCAAGATTTTAATCGGAACACTTGGCTTTAACAAGATGGAACGATATCTTACACGTCTAACGTGTCTTTACCAATTGTTCGTGAAATTTTTTCTGGAAAATTGATATCCAGACACGGTGACATAAACTGGCCGGCAAGTAACTCCGACTTGATACCAATGGTTTTTTTTTTTCTATTGGGCTACCTTAAATTAAAGGTATGCAGCAATACTCCTCCGTCTCTGAATGAATTAAAAGAGCGTATTCGAAGAGAAATGGCCGCTATCACGTAAAATAAGTACCGAGCAGTTTTCGAAAATTTTGCCTCACCCTTAGAAGAGTACCAGCAAAATAATGGAACACATTTAGAAGACATAATTTTTAAGAAATAAACTTCCCAAGCATGTACTTCAATAAAAAAATAAGCATTTACTCATTAAACCTGGTCGTTATTTTATTACATTCTTTTTATTTTGAAAAGGGCTTTTGGAACACCTTGTATCATAAACGCTAAAGGTAAATTTAAATAATTTGACTTAATAAAAACTACAGTTATTAATAAAAGTAGTACAAAGAACATACTTCAACAGCTTCATTGAATCATCGTTAAACTCAAAACTATTATGGTGAAAATATTTTCACAAAAATGTGCTGCACATAGTATGTTTTTGAATATCAGTCAAAACAGAATCGGGAATATAAATATGGCATTAAATGTCTAAAATAAATATACAGTGATTAAAAAAGTATTTACAATTACTCAAATACATCCTGCCTCAAACTATTACTTCTTTATGTATGACAACTATGTAATGACAACTATGGACTCTGCATGAACGTTTATATGCGCTATTTATATGCTTAATAACTAATATAAGAATAGCAAGACTAAATATAGAAGAAAAATGATTTATATTTAGCTTATTATATGGCAAGAGGCATAATGAGTCGGTATTGTGCTAGAATTTTGATAAAATGTGTTTATTTCATTTGATAATAATTTAATCTCGGATTATTCTCTTTATTCCAAGAAATGATTTTTTACACAATTAGTGTTGAAAGTATTTCTTCACAGTAACGCTTCCTTGGCAATGCATTCACACTATTTAAATATATTTTTAATTCAGTAAAGTCGAGACTATTTTTATGACACTGCTCTTATACTTGCAACCACATTCCTAGATATTTCTAAGTAACGAAAAACAAATAAAGGTGAAATAACGGTTTAAAAAGGAATGTATTTAGAATAGATGCCTCCTGAAGAATTGTATTAGAAAAGGTAAGCATTAATTGAATGGGCACAATTTATATAAATAGATACCATAAAATATTTAAACATTTAATGTCGAATTTAAATGAGCTTATATTTATTTGGTGGACTACATTACGAAATTCAAAGCGTGGCCAATTAATCTTATCGAGAGAAAGCTTTTAGGAGCAAGTTTTTGATTATAAAAGAATACAATCCTTACAATTATATTAACATACAATTACATGTTGGCTGAACACGTCCTTTAATCCATATTACATAGCACAATAAAAAAAAATATCGAGTGATGCTATGATTATTAAAAAGGATAGATTGAAATAGAAATACAGCAATTTTCCACAAAATCAAATCCACCTATAATTAAATTTTCATTAAAATTAATAATTTAAATTTTCTGCAATATTGGAAAAGTGTATAATACATTAGGTTTATTTAAAATTAGAACATTAAGAAAAATCTTTTAAGGCCTTTTAAACAAAAGTAATACTATCAATAATTTTTAATTAAATAGTGTTCATTTTCATTAACATTACTTTGGCCCTGTTATACATATATACAACAAACCTTCATACCGTATTCATTGCAACTATATCTTCTACCGTAACGTGCAATACATGTATACCCTTTGTGGTGCACAGAAATCAACTACTTGCAGAAACCGGTGTTGTTCTTGAATGAATAAAATTTATCTTTAAAATCATAGTTTATAGCTAATTTAGGAATATGTACAGCATTTTCTTCCATACCATTGTAATTAAAGAATAATGTGGTGCATAAGAACAGTGTTTACACCTTAGTTCACCAAGCTTATAGTAAATGCAGCCAACGACTTTTTCACCAAATTCTAGGTTTTTTATATGTTCTTCATTTTATCATTGCCATTACATATAACATTTCTGATTAGTTTATTTAAACATATTCAGTATAAGCAGTATCTCCTAGGGTAAAATATTGTACGTTATATTCTCTACGTTCATTACACAGCTCCTTAGCTAATATTTATTTATATATTTTATTTTCGTCATGCTGTTTGTCGTATGTATTGTTTCTTCTTTAAACCTTTTTCTCTAAATATTAATCTTCTGTTATCATATCATAAGAAGGAAATTTTGAAAGTACATTGAAATCTAAATTGATTAATTGTGGTACCCGATACCAATTTTGTGTTATATAAATCATACAAATCTAAATTTTTCCTCCACGTTCGTCTAACAGCAACTAAAAATCTATCTCATTCAACCTCACTTTGATCAATCGGATTTGATGATTGAAAGCAAAGTAATGAAATTATTAAGGAAGCATTACTAAATTTTAAGACCTTTATGAGTCACAGTAGTTGGTACTGCAAATTAAATGAAAACATCAGAAAGTTAACAAATACTACGGGATATGGCATACCAGACTTTCACAGTTTACTGGATAGGTAAAAATAAATTGTGGTATTTTCTATTGTCAAATCAAGCACAAAGAAGTATTGCAATGAAAGTTTTTAATGTGCGGTAAGCGAAGTAGTTTTTGAATACGCTAGGATAATTGTGGCCATAGCAATTGTGGCATGACAGGTCAGTCTAACTATTATTTCGATGGAAATCGAAAAGTTTTAAAGTATGTTTTCTTTCTCACAATACACATAAATAAATGTAGAGAAATAAAAATAGATAATTCAGGAAAACATTATTTTGAAAATACATAAATCAAATCACTAATCATGAGATCCGATATCAACATTTTTTATTTCAAACAGGGTACTTTTGTAGAATAGTATATTACGATATATGTATAAGCAATGAATTAGAATTTGAGGCAAGTATACATCCAAAAAATATATGCCAAATGCAAATAAAAACTTATCGGCGTTTAGAATTAGATCGTTATACTGACATAGATTATGACATGAGATCAAATATGTATATTTCATCTAAATATACATACATACTAAGTAGATATAAGATCGCATTTGTCGAAGCTGTAAGAATGAAAAAGTAAGCTATGATTTATAATATCCTCAGAAATCTGTTTTTTGAGAAGTTTTGTATTTTACAAATTATTTAGACTACTGAAATATTGTAACAGTGACTCAGGTCATTCTTCCTTCTCATCATCCGAATAATTAACAAAGCGTGTGCATAACGATATTTTTAGTAACTTTGTAGTAAAATTTTAGTAAATTAGTGATGTAATTTGAAATCTATAATTAAAAACAGGGTATTTTGATAAATATACCATCTTATTAGGCAACAAACACCTACAATCAAAACTAATAATATTGATTTATCTTAAACATAGTTCATCTCGATTGGTCTTGCATAAGTTACGTCTTACTTTTCGATTTTATCTATTTTTAAAATAGTACTTTCAAAATAGCTTTTTTTTTTGAAAAGTTAATATGCTAAAAAATTAACGGCAACACCACTCTGGTTTTCAATGGGGTCGAAAGTCTTCCAAAATTATTTCTTTAAGGAATATAATGGAGAAAACACAAGTAAAAAGCGCTTAAAAAACGAAATTATTTAATTTGAAATATTCGATGCAAAATCATGAAAGATGTTATTAGTTCTTATATTATAATTTAATTAAGATAATAACGAGTGCTTTGACGAGAATTTAATACTATTCATTGTCTTATTCCTTCATCCCCCTGCGAAGTGGTAAACTGTTAGACGAAATATTGACGAATTAATATTGTCCGTGTTTTGTGGTCTTTAAAAAAAAATTTAAGGTAATTATTCTTTTCACAAATTCCCCTAATGTACGTAACCATTGCAAGAACTTTTTATTTTTTTGATGAGATGCTAAGGAGCAACCTTATATCTCTCTTTAGATATTATTTCGAAGGGGTTCTTTCCCTAGCATGCATTGCATTTTTATTTTCATGGTGAGCTATGTACGTATTTTAATGTGCTATGTGAATGTTACTCCCTACGCGGCCCTGTTAACTTCTTGTAATCATACTAAATGTATTTTGTAGTTATATTTAGATATGTCATCATTATTCAATACTACTTAGGAATGCAAATATTTTATTTACTACAGCGCCTGCTTATAGCTCTCGATATGTACATGTAAAAATATCCATACAGATTTTATTCCATATAGATGGAATAAAGTACTGCATTTAATCAGCAGTGGGCGACGTCGCCACTTACGTAATTTCTTGAAAAAGCAATACCGTACATGTAGCGTAACTACAGCAGTTTATACAACTAACTATATCTTAAATATGCCAAAATACTGTTACATGCCACTGTTTACGGCCTCACTGAATAATAATGATTCAATTACTTCTCAGAAGTTACATGAAAGGTCATTCAATGGGCGTGTCTTGTTAGTTTCTTTAAGAAATGTTAAAAACGAAAGACCGGCCAATATTGATTTTTATCTATATCAAACAGTGTATTGTTTTAAAAATCTGCTAGCTATCAAACTGGATTAATGTGATACGTCATTATAGTGCACAACGAGCTCTGACGGATGGTGCATTGTATAAAACATTAAACTAAGTTATTTATATACTTACGAATTCCTGCCATGTTGATGGAAATGTATAAATAATCGATAAAATAGATGCACAACGAACATACAACTAGAAAATACTGACCGATGTCGGCGATGAAAAGGTTCTATAAATGTACGACGTGTGCGCAGTCATAGTGGTGGCACATAGCCTGACCTACAAGTTGATTGAAGCTGATCACTTCAATGTTTTTTAATTAATGGAGGATATTGATGTTTGGTAATTTAAATAAAATGAAAAAGACATGGAAATAAATACAACATTCTGTGTTATTTAATGCCTTCATCGTCAATATATCTCCGTATATTTCTTGTATGTAAATACATTATATGTGGAAAACTTCACCTTACGTGTTTGTTTGAAAATAGAGATGATGCATATATATATTGTATTTATGTATACACGCACTGTGACCTCTGTACGATCTTAGTATATATATATATATATATTACGTAGTAAGAGATTATATGTTACTATAAAACAAGATATCACGTCATGTGATACGTAATACATATGACTCAAGCCACAAAAACATCATGAAAAATGAAAAGTAATTAGAAAATGCTTGTAGAAGCATCCACAAATTTCTTTTTTTTTTATTAATTAATATATTTATCCCAATTTCCGAGTGTAGTTTTTTTTTTGATATACATAGTGAATGATTTATTTTGTTTTAAAAAGTTTTAAAAAGATATTAAGTTAGGGAGAAGTAACCTAGAAAACCCTCAAGATATCTCGTTAGATACATTATTGTACTATCTATACAAATAACGTAAAGCTCACGTTTTGCTGTGTTCAAAATGGCCCTTCTTTTTTTTAGGAGTTTAGTTTAAGGTACCTAAAAATCGATTTAAAAAGGGCTACTTCTAGGTTATGTTTAGAGGCATATGAGTCATAGTTGACGAAATTTAAGTTGGTACTTATTGTGTTTGCCCTAAAAATTACCAAGATGAATAGTAAACACTGATGAGCGGTAAAATTTCATTTGAATATTGAGGAATAATCTGTTGTATAATATTTACTATCCCATATTTTTTATTTTAGTATACAATATAGGTAAATAGACTATTAATGATTTGAAACTGTATTGCATTATTGTGAAGTTCTTATAAAGTCTTTTTTCTATGGTTCTCGTTATAGAAAACAACAGGGAAAAAAAGGACAAAAAGAAATAAAGATACAGTGAATGTTATTGTTTATTACAGCATGCGAAATACATGAAAGTTACAATAAATAAATTAATTAATTTGGTTTTGAATAGAATTAACTAATTATTACTTCGAAGATTACATAAAAAGTGTACCGAACTGGTAGTAAATTACGTATATACAGCAGCTGATGTTCACACCCAGAAGATTGAGTGTTGGTGGAGACCCACCAAGGCTTGGTTTGCCACCAAACGTTTTGTACGGCAGACTTTTGCAGACCGCCTCGTGAAATGGCTATGGCGTAGGGATATACATACGTAAATGAGGTGTTGACCTGTTCAGGGAACTGCTAGCCGCTGTTAGACAGCAGTACCCAGTGTAAATTTCAGGTCGCCTTTTTTCTTATTATTTCGTGTTACGGCAGTGTGTTGGTTTTTTCAATATAGAATTTTTTTTTTTCTAAAATCATACATTAGTATGCATTAAACTAGTATAGTTTAAATATCGAAGTTTTGTACATCTTTAATTGAAAAATCCTAGATGCTTTCCTCGGGGGATTTAGACCATACTTCAGGATTACCTTTCTTTTTTTGCTGGCATATTATCTATTTTGCAGAATTATTTTCCAATCTATTATTTGATAAATATTTTGTAGTATATTATTTTATTCCCAGGATTATTTCTTAATTTATTAATGGTTATTATTTTAGAAATATATTTTTGTTGCAATTTGCAATTGGTAATTTGCAATGTCGGATGTATTATTTTTTTATATACTATTAAATACAGCTGTGGCCATATGTATTCGCCACCCTTTTTTGTTTTTTATTCCGACGAATATACAAGAAATAAAAGAAAATTGATCGATGAAAATGTTTCATTGTGAGTGTATACAGATATATACAGATATTGCTTAATATTTGGTAGCTCCTCCCTGGACTTTTATCAACGCACGAATTCGTCGAAGCATACTGCTCACTAACTTGTGACTTTATTCCACTCTTCGAATGTTTTTGTTTTTAAGCATTGCTTTGTGGTAGATGACTATTTAGCTACATTTCTCTTTAAAATGTACCATAAATGCTCAATTGGTGATAAGTCCGGGGATTGTGCCGGCCATTCCAGGACCCGCACGTTATTTTCCTCGAACCAGCGCATTACTTCGCGAGATTTATGGCACGGTGCATTATCTTGTTGGAAGTAATACTCTGGCTCATCATTATCGAATAATTTTAACGCACACGGTTCCAGAACTTCTTCCAACATGTCGATGTATGTCCGACTGTTGATTCGGCCCTCGCAGACGAACAGTTCTCCGACGCCTGTTGCACTCATGGAACCCTAAACCATTATGCTACCAACCCCAAACTTGACAGTCGGGATGATACAGTCTGGATGGAAGGCCTCTCCTCGCCTGCGTCGCACCTATTGAGGCCCAGGTTTACCACAAAGCTACCAACAAAAACATGAATACTGTTACATTTTGGAACCCATTATAAAGAATAAAAACACTGTAGATACCAGGAATTAAATACAGAATACCGCAAATACAATAATTATGTATTACTTACCTCAATATTTGACTCATCCGTCCACATAACATTGGCCCAATTGTCAATGGTCCAGTCGCGGTGACTTTTAGCCCACAGCAGTCTCTTTTTCTTTTGTTGTGGAGACAACCGTGGTTTATGTCGAGCTTTGTATCCACCTAAATTTAATTTACAAAGGCGTCTTCTAACCGTTCGAGGAGAAATAGCAACATTATGTAGCCGGAAAAGCTCACTGGAAAGCTGTTTAGACCCTTTTTTCCGGTCTCGCAAAAACATCCGCTCTAAGACTCGCTCATCTCTGCTAGTTGTCTTCCTTTTTCGACCAGTTTTCGGTTTGTTTGTCAAAGATCCACTCTCTTTGTATCGCTTTATCGTCATTCTAACTGTGGATCGCGTACATTTCACTTGTCGGGCAATAGCAGACACCGACAACCCTTGCTTTTCTAACACCATAATTTGTCCTCGCTCTACCTCCGTCAAATCACGTGTTTTCGGCATTACTTTTTACTGTATACTTTTGTATTACACAGGCAAAATCACACAACAGGAAGCACTATTAGCAACGGTGGAATTATCTGCTCTAAGTAACAATGGCATAAATGTAAAACATTACTCTATTGCGCATCAGAATTTCATTTTATCACAAAACGATTATTAAACGAAATTAAGTCTTGATGAAAGTAAGATCAATACTTCTGTCATTTCTGTCATCAAACATTAACAGGAAATTTAAAGTAGCCTTTCAGTTAAATATTATCAATTTTCAACGAACAGCATGATTTTTGGTCATAAAAACGATGAGTGAAGTTTTAGTCAGTTCTCATTATGATTTAACATCAATAAATATTTCATAAAATATTAAACTAGTAGGTCGGAATATTAGTCAAATAGATTTACTATTAGGTACATGATTATTTTGGGAAGTATTGATAGATGGACGATTAAATCTGGTTAAATACAGGCCATATTTCAAAATATAACTTTTGACTGGGCAATTTGTAAATGACATCAACGCACAAAACCTGACGAAGGTTCTCATTACCATTTCACCAGAACTGAAAATGATGTACAAGACCAATTACAATAATTTTGGGCTTTAGAAGAATATAAAGCTCATCTGCACCAGCTGAAGACATCAAATCCAAACAATTTAACGTTGAAACTACAAATCAAAAATAAAACAGAAATATTTGTAATCGCAGTCCCATTTAAACACATAACAGATGCACTTGGAGAATCAGAAAGATTGTCAGAGCTAGAAAAACGATTAGAAAAAACAACTATGATTATTGCGTTACTACAGTATATTTATGGAAGAATGCGAACAATTGGGTCATACGCGTAAATCGCAATCACAAGGTCAATTAAATTATCTACCACATCATGAAGTTTTTCGGACAGACAATTTGATTATTAAACTTCGGATGGCATTTGCTTCACCAGCAACTTCGAACGGTATTTCATGCAACGATATCCAGTACACCGGATTCAAAAAGAGTTAATATTTATATTATTTTGATTTAGACTATATAACTACATATGCATTTACTTCGGATGTTGCTAAAATATATCGATAAATGCTAGCAGAGAAAAAGATCGAAGCTTTTATGGAAAGTCCAAGTAATGACGAAGAAATATATGAATTGAATACCGTCACTTACGGTACCACATCAGTACCATTTCTGTCAGTTCGATGTTTGAAACAATTGGGAAATGACAATGCATCTGACCAACTGCCAGCAACATAATAAGGAAAGATTTTTACGTTGACATTTTGATATTTGGAGCCGATATAGTACAAGATGCAAGAATGCTATGTCTAGATATGTCAATAATTCTATATTCAGCGGGTATGGAATTAAAAAAAATGGACTGCTAACGATTTCGATACCCTAAAAGTTATTTCAAAAGATATGTTACTTCTAAAAACGGAGAATTTCAGTGAAAAATGATGCAGAACTTTAGGTTTACAATGGCTTTAGAAAACAGACCATGTTATAAAATACACAATACTTACCATTTCAGTGTAAAGAATTGATTGATAAAGATTGAGTTCCAGATTACCTAAAGGAAAGGTGGTATCAAATAAGATGATATTCAAAAATTGAACATTATACAAATATCGAGGTATGATTTGTGCAATACCTATCGTAATTCAATTATATGGTTTTTATGATTCTTCTAAGGCTTACAGCACGTGCATGCATGTAAAAGGCATCGATACACATAATTCAAGTACTACAGGATTAATATGCGCAAAATCTAAGCTAGCCCCCCGCTTTACCAGTTTTAGTTGTAGGAGCAGATTATGCAAAATTTAAGTGCTGTATATGTTTCCTTATTTGCATGACAATCAAGGTCATACACTTGGAGCCTGTGACTAATTTTACAACTAATTCATTCATTGATACTCTCAAACGCTTTATTAAATTGAGAATTTCTATATAAAATACTTTGCTTGAAGTATAGTATACTTTTACTCTGTTTTATATTAAAGCTGTTTTGTATATACCATTATAAGTGTTTCATAAATTCTAACTTCTCTTATATATAGTATTTTTATACATTTTTCTAGTGTTATCTTTTTACCCAAACTCTATAATGCATGTATATATCAAATAGAAATTTTCGATAAATAAAAATATATAAAATTACTGGTTTGCATATACCGCCGGATTAGATTTAGTTCGTCGTTTTGAAGTCGGTGGCCAACAACCTTAACATAAAATAAAGCATTGAGATTTCGCTCTCTCCTATACTGTGCTATTGCTGATGTGCGCGAGCCAGTCTGCTTGCCTAAATATATTTTCTAGAGTGAATTTGTTGATTACTTTATGACTTACTTTTGCTGTCATACGTTTATATAAATGCAAGTGAAATGGGAATTTCCCCAAACACATAAATAATAGATATTTTTACTAATGTAATTCGATATCGTCGACACTGATCTCATGATTCATCACACATTGTGAAATATTGCGCAATTATGATATAGTAGCAAAAAAAATTATTACGAACTAACAAAATATGGGATCCTAATATATTAAATTATTACGTCTAATTAGGAGTTGGGTATTTAATTTTGGAAAGAATGATTCCTGCTTTTAGTAGCCTTTTCTTTGTAGCTGATTAAACTGATATAGCTGCTAGTAAGTTTCTAAATCAATAATGACCGCAATTATCTTTGGCACCCTTCAGCTAATGTCTAGCAAGCGTCGCCACCCTTTTACACGATGTCCTAACAAAATAAAAACTAAGAAGTTTTATATAATTTTAATTCTCAATATACATATACATATATATTATACGTATTTAATTGTAATATATTTATTGATCTATAATTTTTTTAATGTCTATTTGATTGTGTTATTTTAGGTCACAATTATTGATACATCAATGAGCTGTCGTCCTTGCGGTAATTCTGATCAAAGATATGTTTGTACGTAAGTTTTAATTTCAAAAAAGATCTTTACTGTAACTGATTTTGTCAATAAAATTGTTAGTGCTATGTACATATTTATACGGAATATTTCTAAATTATTTCCACATATATATTGTATCTTTTTCTCTACATCTTTTAAATGAGTTTTTAAATTCACATTTTTTCTGCTGTCTCATCAGCTAAATCTGATAATGTAATTAAATTATGCGGAAATTAAAAATAACTGTTAAGTGTTACCATACTCTATTTTTTAATTCGGAGGAGTAAAATGAAAAGACGCACAATGGAATTTTTCAACGCTACTTTTTGGCGACAGTTTTAAAACTAGCTAGGATTTTATATAAATTGTAGTTACGTAATTATTATTACAACGCAAATTTAGGAAGAAATACAAACATATTCAGAAAAATATATGATCTAAACGTCAATCAGTTCTTGTAACAATATGGCGGCCCGCAAAATATCAAATATCGCCAGTGTAATTTTTGCCGAGAACTGACCAATAGCGCTTCAATTTAAAAACACTTCTTCGAATTAAAAAATAGAGTATAGCTGTTCATAACTTTCTTCTAATGCGCCAATTGTTGTATCTAAAAGGGTGTCGTTAACAATTATCTTAAATTTGGATTTTGTGGTGTTTGGTTTTTATGTTTATAATCGTCGCTTTTGTGCCAATCTGTTTAACAACGTAAGTTCGGTATAGACTTCCAACGTATTTGTTAATTTTGTAGAAATTTCCGATACTTTTATAAAACTCATCGAAATGCGTAATTTAATTGTATTATTAGTATTTGTTGTAGTAGTTGCAGTTTTTATATTTTGGAGCGTTTTACTACAATATTTATTCGACCACAACAAAGTGCTAAATAGCACCCAAAATGGAATTTTGTTACATAATACTTGGTGTCATGTCCACTGTGATTGTCTACTTTAACATTTTCGAATAACAGACATCAGGCATTAAAAATTCCACTACTTCCCTTTTTAAATTTATTTAAATAAGCAGAGCCGTCTTTAGCAAAAGCGGGGCCTGGTGCAAAATAGTTTTGCGGGGCCTTTATGTAGGTAAATAGCTCTCGACTCTTCTCTTTCATAAACTACCTACCATCATCGTTCTTTCCCATCTCCACTACAATATCGCTACCATTAAAAAATGAAACAGCTAAATATTTTGTCATTAATTTTTTTTATTCTTATTAATACTAAACAAAAACAAATTTAAATCCGCTGAAAAGTATTGCTGTAACAATAATATTCTTACACCACTTAAACTTAATTTTTCTTGCTTTTAATCCAGCGAAGTCGTCAATAACTTCTTCAATATTGACTTTGGCGGTGGTGTCTGCTTCTATCGATAATGTTGCCAAAGACGTTAACCTTCCTTGGCTCATTGATGATCTTAGGTAAGTCTTTATTAACTTTAGCCGAGAAAAACTCCTTTCTGCGCTAGCAACAGTCACAGGAATAGTAAGTAAAATTCTGTAGGCAATGAACGTGTTGGGATATGGATTTTGTATTCTGTTCATAAATCTTAACACACCAGCAGCTATTTCAACTTTAGCGGGAAGTAGGTCACGAAGAACTTTTAGTTCTGTGAACAAATCATTTCCACAGATATCCTTTTGCCCTTCAAAATTTAAAGAGGCTTCTAGGGCTTTGCACTTTTCCAACAATTGACCTTGTTCAATTGATTTTAATTCTTTTACACTGTACAAGAATCCAAACATAGTGTTGTAACTGGCAATTTGTTGAAATCTTCTTGAAAGGGACTGTAATATACAATCTACAATATAATAAAAATACTCAGCTTTGAAAATTTGTTCAGAAGATTCTAAAACATGCTCATCTTCTCCTTCGAAATCAAACATTTATCGTTTCTTCATTTGCTTGACTATTTGAAACTTTGGCTCTATGTCCAAAAGTTCGCTCATTTCTCTTGCAACCATTATTGCTGCAATAAAATCTTCATTTCTAAATTGCTCAAAAACCTGTACCAGTTCTTGAAGCAACTGCGATGCCATGCCTAAGTGCATTTTTTCAGCCTGCAAGTTTTTGCTTACACTATTTACAGCAAAGAACACGTCATACCAAATAGCTAATGCTACTAAAAACTCATAGCTCCTTATTTCATTGACAAGGGATCGAGCTTCACTTTTTGCTTTAGGATCGTCAGTCGCTTCTACTCCTTCATCTAAAGCATCGTGTACTTCTTTAATCTGGTAACGAAGTGCTTTTACACTTTCAATTTTATTTTCCCATCTAGTGTCACATGACTTTTTAACGGTGAGGACAGGAACATGTTTTTTTAAAATGTCGCACCGCTTCGTTGATGCTGAAGCAACAACATAAATTCTCTGAACAATTCCGAAAAAAGTTATAGCCTTACATTTTGCGGTATCGCAAATCAAGAGATTCAAACTGTGACTTGCACAAGGCATGTAAAACGCCCTTGGATTTATTTCTAAAATTCGAGCTTGAACTCCAGAATACGACCCTTTTATATTTGAACCATTGTCGTATCCTTGGCCTCTGCAGTCCTTAATCTATAAGTCTATTTTATCTAGTTTCTCTAATAAAACATCAGTTAAATTTTTGCTTGTTGTTGACTTAACGTCACTATACCCTTCATTAGCTAATTGAGATCCAGTGTCATTTCCATACAATTTGCAGCAAAAACAAAATGCTTTATCAGTACTTTTGCTGTAATCTAGCCAACGTCTGTGCACTTGTTCTCCATTATTCATAGTTCGTTTGTAAAAATGGGCAGAAAAATGTCTTTTTTTTGCATTTTTCGGAAAATTAAAATTTTGTAACGGGCCCTTTTCTATTATTTCATCAAATTGGGAGTGAGTCAGTAGATTTGACCATAGAGCAGGATCATAAGCATCTGAAAGTAATTCAAACCCACCAGTTGAATTTAAAGGGTTACATGAGTCTGTTGTTGTGGAAATAGTTTTCACAGGAGCAGGAGTGGCATCAGCACTTATACTACCAACAGTCGTCTAATCGACTAACGATTCATTAATGTCAGAATTTGTTTATTGACCATGAATGCTACTTATGCTAGGAGTTATTTCGTTACTCATGTCATCATGAGTTTGAGTTACCTCATGGTCGTCAACTTCTTCACCTATCGGTTTCAGAAACTTTACCAATTTTGCGACTCCAAAAACTTATCACGTTTGACTTTTTCTTCTGCTTGTCAAACCCACTTTCATACTTTCCGAATTTACCACAATCTCTCGGCATAATATTGTTACGGATCAGGTTATTTTATAAGAGAAAATACTCACTAGCACTTAAATATTTATTTAGCACTCACACATACACTTACTAATAAATCGCGTAATTTATTTTAAAGTCGAACACTAGGTATTTATTTGTTTACACTTCACCGATAATACACAAAATGACTCGGGCTGAATGAACTCTCCTTTTGTATATTTTTCCCTTTAAGTTCTAGAAAAAACTATACTTTACGAGCAATGGAACACTCCGGAATTTTCGTATAAATAAACCTCAATAATGCCGAAATATTCTAGTTACTGAATCCCTTTTTTCTTTCTAGTCGCGCCGCCTAATTTGCATAATGGTACGTGACATTTTTTGCTAGTTTGTTTGTCTTTGTTGGCACCACCGACGCCACTACAATATAAAACGTTATTATCACGTAATGGTAATGCAAAAACAAAGCAATATCGTACGCATATAGTAAGAAAACTTCAATAACTAACAAAATAAGCTTTACTACAAATTAATATTTGATATTGGCAAAATTTTATTTTAAATAGCCCTGAAAATGGAAAATCTCAGAAAAATCTCATATAACGTACATAATAAATGTTTAATGCGGAAATCTAACAGGTGCACCTGTCAATTAAAAAGAACAGATTTAAGGTTGAATGCTTCCCTCGCACAGAAATTTTTTTAGGAAACCCTGATTATAACAGACAAAAGACAAACTCTAATCTGATTGGCTGGAACAACTGTCTACTTTTAGTGTGTCTGCGTCGTAGCAGGCTCGGTCAGCCGCCGCCGTCGCCACTTCTGGTTTTATTCGAAGTCTAAGGAAATAGAAAGTAAAAAATTGGAATACCTAAAGTTGAAATGTTTAGAGACAAACAAATCCAATATAAACCATTGAAAAGAGAAGGTTTCAACTAATTCATTTTTAGTCCGTATTATCTTATTCTAAGAACATTTTATTGTGAAAAGGCCCCTTACCGCGAGGCCTGGAGCAGCCGCTCCACGCTGTAAATAACTTGATAAAATAAATTTGATGTTCATGTATTTTTTTTAGTTCTTGTCAATTTGAGTAACCAATTGTTAGACGCATACACGAACCAATTTCAAAGCACATTTACAGAATTCATTTGACGATAAAAATAAGTAGAGACCGGATTATATGCAAAGTGCATATATTTGATTTTATTTATTTATTATATTTTACGTCTATTTGTAGATGTCTTACATTGATTAAAATATATGCACTTTGCATATAATCCGGTCTCTAATAATAAGTATTGCTAAATTTTCTATCTTTACAAATTCCATCTGCTTTCTTAACCACTCCAATATCAGTTAAAATTGTTCTGACTTTATTGTTTGGTGCAGGCTATGCCGACAAATCTTCGACATTTAAAACAAAAACTAGAATTTACATACTTAAACAAAGATATGCTCTTACAGGATAGTTATTAGTAGAGAGCAAAGTGCATATATTTTATATATTTATTATATTTTACGCCTATTTGTAGAAGCCTTACACTAATTAAAGTTAATTAACGCTAATTAATAATAAATAAATAAAATAAAATATATGGGCCTTCATGAATTGCTGTGGCGGCCTTTATATAATACGCCCCCTACCAGTGGTTACCTCGTTCACCACCTAGCGCCGTCCCTGCACCTTTGTGCGCATCTGCAAAAATAATTAATATAATAACTCGTTTTCGAAAATCAAATACATTATTCTCTATTTTATTATTTCCATGTTAAGAAACTTTCTTGAAGTTATTTTTGTAATTATGAGCAACTAAATTTTAGGAAATAAATCATGTTTATATTCGTCGCACTGAAGTGCAAAGATGTTTTCGTAAAAGTTATCGTTTGAATGAAAAGATAATTTTTCTGATAAAATCCCTTTTTGCTTATAATAGATAATGCTTCGTAAGTAATTGTCTTTGTTTCATTGCCCTACGTAAAAACAAATTAATTTATATAAACTAACCATATTAATTGCATTATCACACTTGCTAACAATGCATGCGTATATAACCTAACTAGTCTTGCAAACATTATGTACTTGTAAAAGGTAAAATAAAAGTTGCCGAATCCACGTTGTGTATTGATTTTTGCTTATTCTGGTATGCAATATTCGTGTCGCTAAATTTCTGTTATCTAGACTATTTATCCTTTAATTAAAATACTTCATAAAAAATAACCTTTAAATAAATATACTTAAAATTCTGTTTGCCATTTGTTTCAACGCTAGCTTTTAATTAAGAGAAAATACTAGCGTTAAGGGTAAATTTATTTTACAAAGGTTAGTAAAATATTCGAATTTTTAATGATTTTAAACGTTTATTTCTTCATTTTATTTGTAGAATTAATAAGGAAAATGTCTACTAAAATTCAACAGCGCCCTTTAATTCTATGCGGACCTTCAGGCTCCGGGAAAAGTACTTTATTGGGCAAATTAATGAAGGAGTATCCAAATAGGTTTGGATTTTCTGTAAGTCATACTACTCGCAATCCAAGACCGGGTGAATTCAATGGAAAACATTATCATTTCACTACTCGAGAGTCAATGTTGGATGCAATAAAAAATGGTGAATTTATAGAAAATGCTGAATTTAGTGGTAATATATATGGTACTAGTAAGAAAGCAGTTGAAAATATTTTATCCGATGGGAAAGTATGTGTATTAGATATAGATGTACAAGGTGTTAAACAAGTTCGTAATACAGACTTAAATCCATGGTATGTGTTCCTTAAGCCACCATCACTGGAAGAGTTGGAAAAACGTTTAAGGGCAAGGAAAACAGAAACAGATGCAAGTCTGAAACTTAGGTTGGATGTTGCTTCTAAAGAGATTGAATATGGTAATTATATTTTGTAGTGAAGCAAGCTTCACCTTCAAAATACCTATAGTTTCCTTTCAAATGAGAAGACGTTTTTAGCTTTGAGGTGTGTTAAATATTTTGTAAAATTAAATAGATCTTCCATATTGCCAATTACTTTAGGCCATTTTATTTAAAAAAGGTTTACATATGCCGAAATTACTTAATTAAATGTATCACTATAGAACATAACTATATTTATACATCAATTTATAAATTCCAATTGCACGACTGCTAATTAATTTAGCGTAGCTTCTTAAAAAGTTGGTTGCTTGTTTGTTTCCTTTAATAACGATCTGAGATTATGACTAAAAAAAGGAAACTTAAAATAGAACACGCATTTTTTAAAATTAGAATTTGATTACTATCTGCAGGTACAGTTTATCCCAAATGTGTATATTCATAAACGGTAGACCTGTCCGTCATGGTTCCATGCCCGAGCGTCACTTTTACATAACAGCTATACCTGTTCTTAGCCAATTCGTTATTACTAGACCAGGCTTAGCATGACTTTTTAAATATGAACCATAAATAGTTCCAATATTTTTTTATATATGTGTAGTAACAGAAAATAGTTTAAAATATTATAGTATAGAATAATTTAGTTGCCAAT
Organism: Trypoxylus dichotomus; assembly: GCA_023509865.1. Classification (NCBI taxonomy): domain Eukaryota; kingdom Metazoa; phylum Arthropoda; class Insecta; order Coleoptera; family Scarabaeidae; genus Trypoxylus; species Trypoxylus dichotomus. Next base: position 53,828,439 of record CM042074.1, on the reverse strand, counting down.
GTAATATAAAACATGTGACAATTATTTTCAAAAATAGTGCAAATCCACTTTTTAAATTTGGTTGATTATAGTGTTTTTTGAATTCATATTCGACGGACGGTAATCTACTATGGTTACCTAGAAAATCTTCGTCTCTGTCTCGCAGATATTATATAGCCATCATTTTGTATCTTCGGCTACAGTTATTAACAGAAGTTCTTTTCTTTGTATTTCAATACTGTATAAAGACCGAGTAAAAAGTAGATTTTGAAAGTGTATGTATTTATATTGTATGAATATGTCACCTGTTGATTATTTACTGCAATTTGCTCATTATTAGCAATAATGTTTCTCTTTTCCTGTTGTTGGCTTCTTTGTTTTCCTTTTATAGTTTATGAGTATTTTTTCATAATAACGTAACTAATTAATTTATTCAAACATGGATGTAGCTTACATGACAACTGGAGACAATTGTCAAGTTGTCAAGGCTATCAGTTGTTACATTTAAGTTGGCTTTGGCTAAATATAACTCTATTATCTATATGAAACCCTTAAATCATCCTTACAGTCAAGGAAGGATACAGAAAATTGGTCGAGTTGGTTATGTATATATGTATATATATGTATATATATATATATATATATATATATATTTATATACTTATTTACTGACCTATTTTTTCCAGGTTGTCATTAGTTATTATTTAATTCTAACTTACGACATTAGAACGGTGTCATTATTCACGTGAAGCCAGACTATAGATAGACAACCAATAGTACTGACGTATTCTATTTGTTTCTAATATTGCAATATACCTAGAGAAAATATTTCTTAAATTTAAAGTAAATACACAGACTTAACCCAAAAACATTATAGGAATATGAGATAAAGTGAAACAGAAATACGTCACGTTTGTTCGGTTTCAACGTCCTAACGTACTATTATGGCATAGTATATCAAGACTACAGATAGATCAGACGCTGTTTTAGTTGTGTAAAGTAAAATGCTTATAATTGGCTTGTAAAGATAACCATTTGATAAATCTCAATTTTTTAATTATATGCAATGATCCATACGGTCTTCCAACTTCGTAGACCATCTCTCTTTTTATAAAAACATAGGGTTTAAGTTTAAATTCGGTAAAATTACAAAATTGAATTCTGATTAGTAGATCCTTTTTGAAGTTGATTCATGATTATAATTCAAGTTTATTTCTTAAAATAGGTGTAACAGTGTTAGTAACTTTAGAATATCCAATATAAGCTTTTTTTAATTTTTGGTATCAAGTAGGTTTTGAAATTCTACAAACATAGTCTTTTGGTATATTTTTATAATTCATATTGAACATTACATATAACTTTTGTGTTTATGTTATTTCCGTATCTGGATCGTGGCTTTGTAAAGAAGCTATGTTCCCTTAATTTTTATATAATTTCATAAAATTCTGTGTGCTTTAAATCCGGGAACTTTCGGGAAACTTTCTCGTATATGTACAGTGGCCCACATAGGTAATGACTAGAGACCGGATTATATGTAAAGTGGAAAAATTTAATTTAATTTATTTATTATATTTTACATCTATATGTAGATGTATTACACTGATTAAAGTTAATTAGTATTATTAATTAAGTTAAATTTTTGCACTTTGCATATAATCCGGTCGCTAGTAATGACACAGCAATAATGTATAAATGTAAATATATATAAATCAAATAAAAACGAAAAAACATTTTGAAACTTTTTGTATTAATATTGTGTAATATAAAGTAAGAGTACACAATAATAACATTAAATGCATCAACTAAGCAATAAATAAAATAATATATTTTCTTGGCGGTGTATGGATCAGTAAAAGTATTAGTACATAAACAAACAAATACTTTAGCATGATATAATTTCAAATTTATTACATTGTTGGCTAGGGTTTTCGTATTATTTTTGTTTTATTCTATTTAGCACAAAGAATTTTTTTCGCGCAACTCGTCAATTGGAAATATTCAGAACACTATGTACTATTTCACTATACAATAGCAATAGTTGAGGACATATAAAAAAGTTGCTCTATGTTTTAAAACAGGTGGCGTCAAGTTTTGGAATATTCAATATAAGCTTTTTATAAATTTTTAGCATCAAGTATGTTTTGAAATCCCACATACACTGTTTTTCTTGCTATATTTTTATACTTCTTAATGGAATGATATTCTGGTAGAGGTTAAGGGCTTTTTTCATTTGGTGCGTGTATAACCAAGGAAAGAATAACCTACATAATTCTCGTCTGATGTAAATATTTTCGTAGGTTTACCATTGTGTCTCTTTATTATTTAAGCTGCTTTGTCCTAAAAAAAAGGACAATAGTATCGGCTGCAATACATTAGCTGTCATTGAACTTCAGATAAAAGTTAACTAAAAGCGTCATATTTATTGTGCTATATAGGTGTACAACCTGGAAATTTCGATCTGGTGGTAATCAACGATGATTTGGAACATGCATATGCACAGTTAAAGGAATTTATGGATAAAAATGGTATACTGGATACAGATTCTACTCTCCAGGAGGAAAAACAAATTGAAGATCCAATTATTGGTTAACCATAAAAGAATATATGAACTTTCTAATTTATCGATTTGTTCCGTTTAGATAAGGCAATTTTTTAGTGACAAAGTATTTTTAATTTATATTGTTTTTATTACTTTTATATATATTTTTTACTTTTTTTTGACGATATATGCATATAACTTCTAAAAAAGTAACATATGAATTAGAATTCGTTTTTTAAATTACAAACTCAAGTTGCATTTATTATGAGCTACATATTATGTTATATTTATATATTATATTAAGTACTGCAACATCGTGGCTGTTAAAATATCTTTTACTAGTTGATGGATCATCATATTTTGGAGGAGAATATCACGTTTTTTAAAATGATATGTGTAGTGAAATTTGTTATATTATTAGCATTAGTATTTATATTAGAATTAAATGTAGTGAAAGCCGATTGTACCCGAGTTACCATCAACATGTGATATCGCAGATTATGCACTTGTTCATATTAAAAAGATCCTTAATTTTTTTTATATACAGTGGCCGCCCTCCCGATTTTGCAAAAAATCCTTTATTGTTTTGCAAAATCCTCTACCTTCCCTAGATGTAAGTAATTATTGATTATTACCACGTTGCATCTTAAACCATCGCTTTATTCATTTTATTCTATGCCGGTTGATACTTGTTCCTTTTGGCCCCTGATCTCGTCACAATTTTTCAAGAGTGGAAGCAGTGGAACAGTTTATTTTAATGGCCTCTAAGATACAGTTACTCATCATCCTCCAATCTTGTAGCTACGAAAATCTGTTGCTTAATAGAATTTGCTTGTTTTTAGTCTACATTTGATTTTACTATTCTCTTTATTGATAATGCTGATAAGTTGCCCACATCTCATACCTTCAATAAATGTTTAAACTATCAAAAATGGAGTAACATTTTGAACGTGATAACCAGTTTAAATTCAAAAAAAGTTACATTAAAGTAAACTGGGTGTTGGATGCATTCAATGGTATAACCTCCGTCTGTTATACTCGAAATTGTTACAAAGACTTTCACTGTACGTATCAATTTAATACAAATTAGCTGTTAAAGTTAATTAAATAATGTGATCTAAGATCAATATCTTAATTTATAAATTGTAACTCGGATCTGTTTAGCTGTTATATAAATTTATATTTCAAATTTAATTTACAATTTATTAAATAACAATTGTTAAAATATTAAAGTATAACATTGGAGTTGAACTATTATTAATGGGTTTACGAAATTTTATAACTTTTAATGTATAGCTACTGTTTAGTAAACTTGTTTATTGTACGTGATCATGGCAATTAATTACAATACATCAATCAGTTAAATGTGCTCCAATATTTTTCTTTTAACGAATTTTTTTTAATAAATCACAATTAACCATTTTAATGCTTTATAACTATGGCTGCAGAAACGAGTGCTTTCGGAGATGCGTCGTGCGGCTCAGTTAGTATCAATATTAAAAATAATTAATGTAATTTACTTACTATTTGAGTTTGATTGTGTTGTTGATGTGAAGTCTACGTCAATCAAACTAAAATAGTAAGTAATTACATTAATTATTTTTAATATTGATAGTAACCGAGCCGTACGCATCACCAAAAGCACTCGTTTCTCCAGCCTTATTAATAACGAAAGAATAATCTAGCTTTTCTATATGGAATGGATTTGAAAAAAAAACTATAATGGACAAAATAAGTATATAAATAGATTTGTTAATTGTTAAATTTTACGATGGTTCAATTTATTATTTAAAATTGGTGGTATACTAATGTTGTGGGAAATTTTACTAAAATATCTTAATACGTTATAATTTCCAATACTTTTAGATCATAACGTTGCAGATAGTGTACTTACTTTTCAGAAATAACAAAAAACCGTATGGTACATTGTTTTATCATTCAGCAATTCGTTTTATACTATTATAGTTTTGAGTACTGCATAAAGTTATGGCTGTATATTGACTGAAATAATATAACTTATTATATTATTTATTTTACACTCTATATTGATTTACAAAAAATTCGCGATTCAATATGAAGAATATTTAATTCAATTTTATTTAATCATGTTACTTAAATACAGTCACGTTCTAAACGGGTCGCAATTTAAACAGGCGATATTGTTTAAGTCAAAAATTATTTACCAAATTAAACTAATCTAACGAAAATAATGTATGTGTAATATATGGAAAATTTATTTCGCCCTTTCATTTATATTTCGCTATTTTTCCTATACAACGCTCGTTCAACGACTGATTTCCTCCTGGCAGCTGGCCGTATGTACATATAGTCAGCGTTTAACGCGTTTCGAGAATGTTCTTGCGTCTTCTGTTAAATACAACGTAAATCGCAGTTTTTTTTGTAATCCCTGTAACACTATTCCTTTCGTAAATAGGTGCTGGAACAGAATCGGTTATGAGGAGATATTTGAACTCCGCTCCTTTTCAACACATCACGACATAGCAGAACATCAATGCTAATACATCGGAACAAATTATCATTCATGTTTTTTACAACCCTTCAGATCTGGCCATTTAGACCACAACTCAATTTCGGTATGGTCAGTTATAGCAGGCATTGCCTCAGATTTGACAAGCCGTCCTAGATTGTGTGGTAATTGGGTTTTTGATATGACAGCTTGCTACCAGACAGAACAATTGTCCTTTATTACATAAATATAAAGGTATACCTCAGTTCATATGCCTTGCCATGTTTTTTTCCGAAAAAGGACGTTAAGTGATTAAAATGAACCACTCTCGGTTTCCCACATTTGAAACACAATCTTCTCTAACTACTTCCTCGTCTAGTGTGAAGCTGAATTTCAGATCGCACGGCGGTCACAACTTTTTGCCGAAAACGACGTACAAGAGCTAAAACAGTGTGGTTTTAAGTACATTGTTTTGCTACCTAATTTATTATCAGTAGATGATCTAAGTAATCTTTTATAAATCTAAATGAATTTTTTTTGTTGCAATTTTGTATGGTATTTCTATGCAGTTTTTCATTTATTTGTATTTTCAAGTTGATTTTGACCAAGAGCATCTTTAAAATTGTTATCTAAGGCAAATTTGGACCTACGATTTTTGTTTGTTTTGCTATCATTTTCCTAGGTTATCCATACACACTCACTTCAGCAAAATGTCTGGTAATAAAACGAGGTACTTGTATGTAATGGTAAACACTAACGCTAAGCCGGTGTTTATTGAATGCGGCTGTAATCGAGGTCTTTCTTCTTTGTGCCCCTGGAATAGGATACATATTTTGAATATTAATCCTTCACATTTTCCTTACAGATGATCCAATAAAATCGTTCACTCACACAAATTTTGTACAAATGTTTGCCGTGTTGAAAATAATAAATGAGCAAATTTTCATTTTAAAATTCGAGTCTTTTATAGAGAAAATGTAGTAAATTGTTGTTCCACATAAACGAATACATTCTACAATCTGCTTGAACGTGCTTCTTACAAAGCAATCTAAGGGACTTTTGTAGAAGCTTGTACCAAGCCACTTGTAGGGCATCATGTAGCTGTTGTGAGTTAATTGGAGGGTTAATCTGCGTACCAATCTTTCGACATATCTCGGACATGTTCGAACACCAAAGGAATATTCCAGGAACCTAGACAATGTCGTAGAAAAGTATCTGGATGACCTAGAAGAACCACGGAACGGGAAGATAGGCGACTAACATTCGTTGGCTGTTTTTAGCAGATACATCATAGAAGCATGCCTAAGCGAGTAACGAAATGTATTCGTTTGCGAATTATAAAATTTTCTATATAAAGGTACGCATTTTTCAATGGAAATTTAATCATTTATTATTCTCTAGGTAAGCATTTCAAAACAAAGTAGTTTAAAAATATATTGTTAGTGGGTATATAATTATTTTTGATTATTGCTATCTGTATTATATGCTTACACTTTGCAACCATATAACAAACGTTTACAAAATGAATATACTTATTTTAATATATTCTAAAATATATTTAATATAAAATCTTTTTTATATATTTAACCGATATATAATTAAATACAAGAATAGAAGGGCAAACATAGTAGTAACTCCATGCAGTATTCATAAATAAAAGCTAAATATTTAATAATAATAGTATAGTATTTAAGGCAAGTTGAATATTATATATATAATCAGTTACCTGCAAGTGTTAAAAATGTGTAGTATTGTTTTATACATGTGAGTACAATTTTAAATATGTACAAAATGTGCCAAACTTGGCACATTGATTGCGACAGTTAGAAATCCCGCACCTTAAACCATTACATTGGTTAAACAGTACAGACAATGCATTCAATGTGTTCAATGTATAATAAAAATTTTTAGTTGTTCTTTTAATTAAGTGAATAAATTAATAGTATTTAACAGTTTGTTTGTTTATTATATTAGTGACGAATAAAGTATAAATGTATAAAATCTGCTAACAGGGTTCTTGCATGACCCATTCAATAAAAAATTATATGAATGTATAGGGTTAAACACGTTACGACGAAAATATAGTGTAAAGGTTTTCCTTTGGCGATATTATTTTTATTCTTTTAATGTTCTCAAAAATTTGGGCCTTGCATATTAATAGTTTATGAGATATGTGGCTCTGGAAGTTGAATTTTGAGATGTAGTTGGCTGTGCAAAGGCTAATGTTTACACAGATTATATTTCAGCAAATAAAGTAATAAAAAGCAGTAACAGGATGAACAAGCAAATAAAAGTCGGCAGCACAACTGGCTGTTTCTTTTTTTTTGTACACCACTTCCTTTTCCTTGCACTCTAAGATGTTCTGTCCTTTTCTACAATTACATAATTTTCAAGAGCACTTGTTTATATTATTATTGATTTACTTATTGTGTTATATAGAAAAACATTAAATGAATCAAATCAGGCAAAGCATTAAACGAAATCGAATTCGAATACAAATTAAACAGTGAAACAAATTAACAGATTGATTTATTAGCTTAGACGACCAAAATGATCACATTGGCAGCGATGGCTATTGAACAGTAGTTCCGCCTTTTGTTATCCTACAATGCATTATTTTGACGCAAAATGTATTTTGAAAACTACCGACCACATTTTTAATTATGCCACATATCCGAATTATTCTTCAAGATATCAATTGTAGAATTCGGCGAATTACATGCACTTGAGTTTAGAAAGGTTCAATAATTTTCTATGGGAAGAATGCCTATCTAGAAAGCCTGGTGAATTATCGGACCATAGTAAAAAGTTTACCTTCTTCCCAGGTAGAAACTTTCTTACAGATTTGGCCATATGACAAGAAGCTCCATTCTGCATAAATGTGTAATAAATGAACTACTTCCGGAATTGGACCATGAGATATAAAAATGAAATAAGAGTAAGCGGAGAAAAATAAAAAGAAGAATGAAAAAAGGAGGGTGGGGCGTGAAAAAGAAGAAAGGTGAAAAGAGTAAGAGAAGGAAAGAGAAATGGAGGGAGGAGAAAGAAAAAAAGAGAAAGGTGGGATCTCAACGTTTCGCCTCTTCAGGGGAAACCAAAGTGGCACGGTAACTCGATGTGTAAACCACGCTAGAGATGAAATTACTTTAGCAGAAGGTTACGGTGACTCGACGTGTTAACCGCGATAAAGGCGAAAACCTTCTGACGTGTATCGCTAAGTATCGGGTTTATATAAGACGCACTCGGCCGGCAGCCTGAACGGCTGGTTGGCTAGAGGGAAACGGGGCTTGCAGGAGCGGTTTCCAAATGGTGGATAGATGATATCCGTCTTCCCTATTGATATTACCGGGGTGTTTTTGAATCTCCATTGCCTCCCCGACTTTTCTACCAAGAAGAATCTGTCTCCAATATATGATTAGTTCTTGTCGTATTGTGGCCTCTACAAAATAAATTAGTCCGGGACCTTCATCAGCAATGCAGTTCCATATTATTAAAGATGAAGAATGTTTTAGTATTCGTATCATAGATTAGCCTTTATATTTTGTAGCTTCTAGTAGGCATTTATCACTAAAGATAACTTGTCAAGTTAAAAGAAAGTCGCAAATTGAAATTCGCTATATAGGATTATATAAAAATAAAACTTGTTCATGTGAATGATACACCATTCTCCATGTCAATTCTTTTCCACTAAGTTTTGTTTTTTTTTTCGGTGGACGTCTGTATCGTAGACTTGCCTCATACAGGCGGCGATGTAGTGTCCTTGCTAGTGTGTTATCTTGCTGTTGTTGTTCTTGTCGAATAGCTCTACACATTGCACAATGATGTAACAGGATTGTCATTATTAATCGGTCTGTTGTTGCTCTAGTTTTCCGTCTAACTCTACAATTACTTCTATTAGTCGTACCTGGTAACAGTTTGTCTTTCACTATCTTCGTTATTTTTCAATAGTGTTTCACTTAAAACCTTTTGCAGCTTCTTTTTGAGATAGTATGCCCCTCTCAATAAGTATGGTAACAGCTCCGGCTTGATCACTGCTTAAATCTTTAAACTATCAAACAGGATAATCGGAAAAAAGACTACAGTACTTTAACGCAGGTGCAATACAAGCTAAACGATTTTCGCAACACATGAAATTCAAAGAATTTACACTAAATTGTTACATGGTTTGAATAATTTGTCTGATTCACGGATGAAAAAGTCTATGTATCGGTGTGTGCGGATAGTGACGCGTCACAGTATGTCTGTTTTATGATTAGGTGACGAAATCGCAATAAATAATACACAATAAATTTATATGTACTTTATGATTATTGTCAAATACTTATAATAATAAATAAGATGGTAGTCTTATATTTTGCCTTTATATCTGTAATATTTATTATAATTTTCGTACATAAATTTAAATATTTCTGTCGACGCAATGCTCAAAACTCTCATTAAATACGAAATGGCATGTTGATCACAAAGTTGCAGGAGACTGTATATACAATTATCTGTGTGCATCTAAAACATTTTTATGAACATAACGTAAAGAAAAAACGCAAATAAAACATACCTTTACTTCTCGAATTATTAGTCTGACTTCGTATTGCTTTAAAAAATCCGCTATTAAATACGGCGTTATTCTAGCTACGTGTCGACCATAACTCACTAAATTTCTAGTCAATACTTCAAAACTATGCGCAGATTTTTCTAGTTCTGCTACATTTAAGTTGTTCATGCTCGAACTACTCGCTTCGCAAAGTTTTAATAACAGAACTCTATATTGTTGTAAAAACGATGGCAATATATCTGCTACTACGGACTTTCTGTATCTTAATAGAACATCTAATAATTTGATGCATTCTATTTGTAACAGGCCCAATGATGCGCAATTGGAAATTGTCAATAACATAGTGTCTAACATAGCTACGTTTAATTGCACCTGAAAAAATTCCAGGTAAAGATAAAGCTAAACCATCAAATTAATGTATTACTTACGTGTATTGTTTGTGTCAAATGTATTTCAAACTGTACTATTTGTTTTTGGATAGCAATGGTATCACATTCGCTTAACGTTGAAAGTAGATTTTGTAGCAAATCTTCCAATGCCTGTACCCATACCATATTTTTGATTGGATTAAATTTACTTAAAAGAATACTATTCCAGATGCCAATAGAATTTTCAAAGTGGTTGCCATTTCGGGAATATCTGGACGATTTCTGAAACCACCAAGATATGTACTAAGTTTACATAATTCTCTGTCTTCTAATAACAGAGAGTATTATTAGTCGTTAGTGAACAGGTAGCAACATTCTGGCCATACAAACCGTAATATTTTCCTAACTTTCTGTATTATTTTAAAGATATTATGTTGATTTATAGTATAACGTGATAATTCGTAATTGTTAATTACAAAATTAATTAATCTCGGTGATTCTTCAAACTAACAGTTGGGATAGTTCCTTCAGTGATTGAATTCAGATTGAAATTCAGAAATTCAAATAAATATAAAGTATACATATTCATTTTACATATATTTTTATAATGTTATATTGTTCATCGCTGTATGGTAGCATGTGTTGTCGAAATGTTTGTTGATATATTTTTAGGTTACTTATATCAACTAATATAACACATCAAAAGTTGATAGTCAGTGCTAAAATAGTAGAAAAAAACTATTCTGTAATTGCATGCGCATAAATTTATGCTCATATTAAGAATACAAAGGTAAATATGGACTTCAATAAATATAATATTTAGTTATCCTCGCTAATAAAGTTTTAAATATAAAACTTTTTATATTTATTACAATCTTTTTTTATTCATATAATTTCGACTATTTTAATGCATTTATTTATGGCTGTGAAGTATATTTAGTATTTTAATCCCTAATTTCATAATTTAACAAACGTTACATTATATAAATATTGTAATTTGGCATCAACGCATGGATTTGACATCATGTTAAATATATGATGTATATTCGTTCCTTAAATAATTATTGTATACACAAATAACTTGAAAAACACAATAAAAAACTAGCAAACACTTATAACACTGAGGTTGTTACCTATTTATAAAATGACTAAAAGAGTGATGCTTTTAACATACACCAAACATCACAAATTGGCGTAAGATTGATATTGATGGCAAATGAAATTCCAAATAAGTTACTACGTCGCAAATACTATTTCAATGTGGTGCTGTGAATGTTGCATATTATTTTTATCGCTGCAAACTATTTTTTTGTGGTTTATTACAAACAAAAATCAGGTGCTAGTACATAAAGTAAACAACTTGAAAAAAGGATACGAAAGAAATAGATGCTAAAGCAGGCTAAAATAGCATACTAAGAAAGTAACAACTAATTACGATAAATAATTCACACAGTAAAATCTAGAACAGAAAAGTAGAAAAACGAAAATAACAGCGTTCGCACTTTACTTGTAATACTGATAAATCACGGATATGCTTATAGCATAATTTATGATGTAACTCACATTACTTACAACGAATGAACATTAAGTTGATACATTATATTTGTTGCATCCCCAATATGTAGTTTGTAGGATACACAAAATGTGTAGTAATCAGTACATTTCTTTGAAGTAATACATACCGTCCTTTCTAATAAGTCCTTCATTATGTTTGTAAAGTTCTGATTACTTATATGTTCAACTACAAGACCTATTAATTTCCCTTTCATTCCACTTAATTCATCGGGAACATCTACATCTTTGTATTTATTCCAGATTTTTAGTATGAAATCATCTTGAACTATTTCGAATTTTGATTTATAGTGCATTATTGTTAGCAAGAGCAATATTACACCTTCATGATCTATACTTTCATCATTACATAACTAAAAAAAAAACGAAAAGTAGGGTAAATATACAACATACTTCTAAAATATGCTTACCGCAATTTTCGCGTAGTGTTCTAAGTGACTAAGAAGCTTAGAAACATTTTTATCAAATGATAACATTGTTTTCAAAACTAGCGCATAGAGTGTAAGTGACTCTATCTTTTCAGACGTAAGAATAAAAATAAGACTCTCAGAAATTTGTAAAATAACCTGCGTAATGATATTCTTGTTTTCAGATGAGGTTCTTCCTTTCTTTTGCTGTAACAAATTTAATAATATTAAATGCAGGCAATTCATAAAGATACAATTGCAATATCATTTGGTTAAATTTGATACTAGCGGTAAATATGTAGGAATACCTTATGTATGGAATAGATCAAAAAAGCAAAAGCACGTTTTATAAAAAAAATCCAGATGTGAATAAATCAAGTATAAAGAAATAAATCGAGAATGAATTACGTACAATGATTGTAAATAAATTTTGAATGGAAGTCTAAAGGTAACGTATATTTTGAGAATTAAAAGGAGCTAGAAAATTATTTTTAGCTAGAAAGTCTTCATCTAAATTTACACTAGGAGGACCGTTTGAAAGCCTGACTATTTACAATGTCGGCGTTTCATATTTTTCCAAATATTCATCTGCCGAAGCAAAAGGAACTGTTCTAAACGCGTAAACAATCAAAAACAAATAAAAAATTTTTGGAGATTAAAAACGAATTTGTATTAGATTTAATTTATACGTTGACCGCTTGTAATATACCATTTGTGAAAGCCATTGAATGGCAATTCTCTTTATACAAGTTATACTGCGACGAAAATTATTTCCCAAAAAGAATGTGGGAGCTTGCATAATGTTACAGATGTTTAGTTAAGTTAACTCAGTTAATACTTATCTTGTGGGTAAGTATTCAACAACAATTAGAACAAAAAATACAATACAAATCTTTCGCCTTGATATTTAGGTTTTCCGGTGATCCGGAATACGTTTAACTGTATTACATGCACGAAAGGGAGTTTAGTTGGTATTTGAACAATTATCTTAAAAGATTATGGGCAATAATTATGAATTTTGATTTATACTTTGTCATTACATTATGCATTCTAAAACATTACAAATTACATTTGGAAAAATGTTGTTTAAAATCAAAGGCTAACGCTTGTGTTTTCTTTTGTAGGAATTTTGAAGGAAAATAAACCGCTGAAACTATATGACCTCGTAGATTTCTGCTTCAAATAATTAACTTAATTGTGTTTACTCACCTTTAACATGCTGGTTAATAAAATTACTAGGCAATTTACATATTTGACATTACTAGTAATATTTTCCATTAGATAGTTACTAATATTCTGAATTTGCTCTATAAAGTTATCCTGGTTATACAAGCTATCAGTGACATAGGAAAATATCTTTTTGTAATTTAGAATGTTATTTACTAAATAATGTACCACAACTTTGGGTGTCATACTGGTAATAAGATGTTTTGGTGTAGTTTGAAGTATACCTGTAAAAGAACATGTATTGAAAGTGATTAAAATTTAATTTAGTATTGTAGATTTTTTATTTTATTTAGTCTTACTAGTCCCAATTATGTTTTATTACTCCCCGAATTTGTTTAAACTTTAGGTCACCCTGTCATCGAATACATATTCTATGAATGTTTATTTTTAATATTATGATGATAGTGTATTAAGACGATTTGTTCACAATGTTGTTTTTTTTAACTTTGTAGTTATTAACGATTAATAACATTAAGGTTACTTATAGTGGAGGAGTGTATAGAAAACCCAAGAGGGAGGGAAAATTCACAATACCAGAGCACGGTAGACTGACTGCAAATGCTGCGATCTGACGGCAAGGGACCAAATTACGTAGGAAATTACGATTCTGTATACGATAACCACAATTGAAAAAATATCTTTCAATCGTAAAGAATTGAAAACGTTTATTATTGAAAAGTTTATTTAATAAAACGTACCTGCTACAAGCATCTCCAAGCATTCAGTAGATTGACTACTATCCTGGTCGAGACTTCTTAGATCGTTTAAGATGGCTAGTAGATACAATGAAGTGCTAGTTTTAACTTCATGTGGTACATATATTATGGGTATAATAGATAATACTTTAAGATTTTCAATTAATTTTTCACTGTTAATTTTGATCACAGAATCAGATGTAGTACTTATTTGTTCTTCATTAAAGATTTCCAGGAGTTTATCCATTAGCATACTGTCTTTACTTTCAAAACATGTAATCCTTTGAAATTCATCAAAGATCTTGGTTGATAGAGGAATAATTTTAGAATCCTTTTTCAGCCTTACGGATTTATTGATTTTTTCTAGAATTGTGTATACCATATATTTCAACATTACTTCAGAGTTTATTATTCCTGGTAACATTTTCTTTGCATTTTCAGGATCGCGTATATTATTCATTACTACATTAGTTAATGCGAGTATCTGAGGAGTCTGCATTTTTGAAACAATATTATTTAGTATAAAAGCATCTTTTACAATATAATACCACAAATCATCTAGGGAAAGCATAAAGTTATTTATAAGGGTTATAATCATTTCTTCATGTAAAGTGTTTTCAAATAATAACACTGCTTTAATGTGTTGAATATACAGGTTTTGCTAAAAAAGAAAATAAAATGAACAATTCAATAGATGCTATTATCTTATGAACTTACGACCTACCACCATTTGTTTGCATGTTGTTTTTCCAAAATTATTTACTCTTTCTGATATTAGACTCCATTGAGCAGCTGTTAAGTATGGATGTATATAAGATATATTACACAAGGAATGGTCTTGTTTCCGGATTTCTGTTAATGATATGTCAACATTGGTTGAATAATATGACAAAATCATATATAATTCTCCCCAGGTACAACATATATTTAGAAAAGTTCTCATTAGAACATGATTCTGAAAAAAGACCGTATATTGTTGATATTGTTCGTTGAAATGCACATTATAAAGGTCCAATATTGCGAGACTAATTTGATTGGGCAATGTATAAGAGTAAAACTATGAAATAATTGTAATAAAAATGAGTAAAACTTGAATTATCGGGATTCTTCTTCTTTACAATTACATAATTTTAGCTCCATTTGAGTTATGATGTCGTCGTACATTTGGTGTCTTATTCAGAAATAGGAATTTTTTATGAATGTAAGAGATTTCGACACCACCGAATATTCCCCAGGCGAATAGATATATTATTCTTTTCTTACACATGATGTCTAAAGTTCGCCTAAGGTCACATCTAAAATAGGAAATAACACCAAGATAAGAAAACGCTGTAAATACAGCTTCCTGCACATGTGAATGATTTCTCAGGCTGGGCATTCTTTTAGATGTGTTTTTAAATACGTCATGGTTAGCCTGAGAAATCATTCACATATGCAGTTCCCCTTGCACTGCGCCCTCTCCGGAGAGCAATCCACGAATTGCACGAGAGAAGGGTGGGAAACTGTACCCGCTTCTTTTCGCTGTGTCGGACTTTGCAGACAAGTGTTTCTTTCTTTCGGCACTAATTAGCGTCAGGAATACTCAGTTGTATCGTAGGGTTAGATATGGCGATAGAAGCGGCGAGGGAATTACATGGATTGAGCATAAAACCGCTCGAAACCACGCTGACGACGCTGGGTAGGCAGAAACATATCCCAGTGTTAGCGTTTTATATCTTTTCACATGTCTTTCTCGTGAATTGATTTCACTAATACCATGAGAAAGCTGTATTTACAGTGTTTTCTTATCTTTGCCTAAGGTAAGTATTCTCTACACAGTAATTACTATTCTTTTATAGTAATGCACTCAGTATATAATTACGAGTGTAGTAAGAATTGAAAGTTTTCAAGATCTTTCCTTGTGTATAAATATACTTATGATTGCATGAATAAATTTTTAATTAAAATTTATCAAGCAGATTATTTATACTCACTACTTATTGATCTATGGGCATTACACTAGCAAAAATGTATGTCGTAACTCAATAAAAAAAATGTGATACCGCCAAAGGTCAAAATCAAAATGTGCGAAGTTGCCAGAAGTGAGAAGAATAAATTCTTGCTTAAATCGTAAGAGGGTCACGTTATATATTTTGAGATATAAAATAATTACAAGTCTTTTTACGGAAATGATTCTATTTATGTTCAAAATAATCACCTCCTGCATTTCTGTAACCGAAGCTTCCACAATATAAAAGCTTGAAGACAGTCATCTTTTGAATTGCACTAAAAAAAATGATGAAGTGCTTCATCTATCTTCCGTTGTGAAACGTCGACCACGTAAATATTTCTTCAGGTTAAAGAACAACCACACATGGCCAAATCAGGAGAATAGGATGGATGTTCAATAACTTTTACATTATTTTCACGTAAAAATTCAACTGTCTGCAAACGTTGGCTGACTCAAGAACTGTAGGTAAACATTTTGTGGTGTGTTTGCTGTGACTGTACGTTGATTTTCCAGCTTGGTTGCTTCTAATAATCCTGTACTACGAAAGAAAACTGCGTGCATAACTTTCTTGACAACCCTTTGCTTTTTGGTCCTTCTTGAATTTACTGTTGCGGATAGATGCGTCTTAGATATTCGTCGACCATACGTCTCTCTCTCTCTCTCAATGTTTCCAGCGGTAACTGAGGAACAGGTGCAACCAGCACGTGTCTCATCACCAAGCGATATCTGTCCTCTTTTAAATTCGCTATAGCAGCGAAACACAGTTGCGCGTGGACTTTCATCACCAAATGTGAGTTGCAATCGTTCGGGACTTTGTTGATTACTTTAAACGACCTTAAAATCATAGACCATTCCGCACACATGTTCTCTTGACAATTCCATGTTTCGATGACAAATTGTATGTACCATATTTGCTCTATGACAGCAGCAACTCAACTGACAGTCTGAGCGTACTACTTAAGGATGGTGGTCTTTAGAAATGCAGCGTTATCACCTCTAACTTATTTAGTTTCGTGACATCTCAAAATATACAGCCTGATCCTCGTATTCATTCAATATAAAAATAATCCGAATTTAATTGCAGTTTTATCAATAAAGATAAGCATGTTGATATTTTCTAAAGCAGTTTTTAGTATGCATCTGAAAATGTAGTAATACAGCGAATGTCACATTAAAAAAAAAGTAGGTAGCATTTTCTATCAAATCGCAACCCAAAAAAATTTGAAAATGTTGTAATACATACGTTATTTTTATCTATATATTCATACAAAATTTTAAAAATACTTCTCAAACAAGAAAGTTATTCGACCATTCTGGGACATTTACATACTAACCTAATATAATAATAAACCCAGT
Organism: Trypoxylus dichotomus; assembly: GCA_023509865.1. NCBI lineage: Eukaryota > Metazoa > Arthropoda > Insecta > Coleoptera > Scarabaeidae > Trypoxylus > Trypoxylus dichotomus. The sequence continues at coordinate 53,811,287 of CM042074.1, read as the reverse complement.
GATTATAAAAGATCTCAAAAATGTGTGGCTTGTAGATTTGAGGTAAATAGTATTATAGTTTCGTACCTTAAAATTCAGTATGGCTCTTATGGGAAATGCGAATGCGGTTGCCACATTGTGTAAAAATTATATTCTTAGATATTTCAAACTCTACAGTCGGCTATAGGAATACATGACAAATGGAACATAACCCATATTTCTTATATATGCTTATTATAGTATATTACGTGATAGTTTTTAATATAAATATTACAAGTTATTTCTAATTTTTACAAATTATACGAAACGGCACTAGTACAAAATGGCGCAACTCTGCTCAGATTGAAAAGAAATGTACATAAATACTTTGTCAATAGAAAAACAGGATGACATTCCATAAGACCCAATACTGAATTTTAAGGTGCGAATGGACATGTTAATAATTATAATGTAAATTACAGTTTTTCACAGTAATACGAGCACTTCTTCCTAACTTGCTTTGTGAACGCTTTAAGAAACTAAGATACTCACATGCTCCATTGTAATTAAAATGTTTCCAAACTTCCCTAATATCACTTTCAATTCGTCCATAATTTGAACAAATTTATTTACTGCTACATCGGATATCGCATGTTCAGCAATACGAACACTGGATAAGAATTCACATAAAAACATTCCTATCGCTTCAACATATACTAGTTTATATTCATCTGAAAATCAATTTTTAGTTGGTACTTATATCGAAGTATTTACTCTTTTACCGTCGATGATATTCTGTAAATCGTCATCCACAGACAACTTCAGATGATGTAAAAATGTTTTAAATAGGTTGATAACTTGCCAGCTTGCTATGTGAGTTACACAGTCACTAAAGCATGAAATTACTTCTTGGGGGAACATACTTTCAATGTCACCACAAAACGAACCCTTATTTTTTGCAGTAGTTATTTCTTTGTCTATTGATTGTCTTAATACAGAGAACATTTTGGAAATGAAATTTTGAATTCTATGCAATTTTACAAATATTTTAAATATAGTTGTTAATAATTGTACATACTCAACTTTACAGTCATTTTTCTTAAATAGTAAATATTCAAATACTTCACTTATAACTGAATCAATAACTAGGGGATCTATGTTTAGACAGTAGTAAATCATTTCAATTCCTTGCCTATTAGGCGACTTAGTTAAATTGATAGTTAGAAAAACTACGATTTTCACAAAATCTGAAAAACTTACTTCTCCAATTTTTAAATTTAATTCAATCTTACAATTACTTAATAATTTAAAAATAACTAATGCTATTGTTAACGATTTGTCAGATGATTTGATACCTTGAAATTTTTCACTAATATACAAATTAAAGTACTCACTTAAATCAAAACCTATTATTTGAAACAAAAGAACGGATAACTTGTAAATAAGTAAAGGGGTGCTACAGAATTCATTACAAATCGCCGTAAAGTAAATTCGCAGTACATTTGAAGATATATCTATTGAATCATTATACTTATTTAAGAAACTTTTGAGAAAAAACTTGAGAATAGACTGTTCAGAATTATAACCTACGAAAAAATGTTCTAAAGAATCCTCATATTGTTTGAAATTCTTACGAGTGACATACTAAAATTACATTAATATTAATTATAGTATGTGCATTTTGTACTTTATAGCCTTACCTTTTGCATTAAGAAACAAAATTCCTGAAAAATGTTCTCATCGTTAAATTTTAAATCAACTTTGGCCAAAGCAGGAAGTAGCAGATCAAAAAAGTATTTATAAAATTTCTCAGAAGTGTGGTAAATCTTACAGAAAATATTGTCATTTCTTAATGCTTTCAATAGTATATATTTATCATCAATACTTTCTATAAGTTTAGACAAAAATTGGAAATAATTTTTTAAATTTAATTTAAAATATTCATGGAATATTGAATTATCTATTAATGCAATTGACAGGTGAATAGCCATTGTCTTGTTAGAACCACTGTTATTCAATCTTTCCCAAGCTACCTGCAACGAAATAATTAATAAGAATTGAAGTATATACGTATACTTATGTAAAGGAATGATATTATACTTTCCAATTTTTTTCTTTTACGTTAATTTCTTAACATTAATACTGTAAATTTAACCATTTGTGGTCACAATTCTGATCATATTTTATTATGGTTGTAATTTAGGCATGTACACTACCGTCCATATTAGTGCGGACACGCAAATAAACGAGAAAATATTTACACTTCGAATTTTCACTCATCATTCCATAGCAGTTTTTTTCCATTGTCCAATTTATATTTGTTTCTGCCCATTGTACCCGTTTTTGCTCGTTTTCACGTCGAAATAGGTTTCTTTTTTTTTTTGTTGCAATGCAACCGTGAAGATTTGCAGCTGTTAATCTTCTTTTCACTGTTGTAACAGAATTTTTTTTGCGCGGCCGCCATTCATTTCGGTGGCGATTTCTGGTGCTGTTACCTATTTCGCTTGCTTAGCAATTTTATAACTCATCATAGGCGTGAGTTGTTATTATCTTACGACCTGAATGTGCCCGATCTCTTAAACTGCCCGTGCGTTGATGTCTTCGCATAATATCACTAACAGTCGATTTATTAACATGTATTTTTTTTCGGAAATTTGACGCACTGAATAACTGAATAACATTTTTGATAAAAAGCAACAATTACAGATCGCTTTTCTAAACTTGTCGGTTTTCTTCTCGACATTTTAATAACTAGTATTGTAAATTTATTACCTGCAACATTGTCGCAAAAATAATTCTATTTGCGGCGATGAGGAATATTACGAAAATTACTGTGTTGGGTAATAAAATATAATAGGTTTTGAATCATTCTGTAATTGATATTCTTGGAAGTTTGCCTGTACAATTAATAAACAATAAACTTCATAAAGGACCTCCTAATGTAAATGTTATTTATGTATATTATTTTGTGTAGAGTTCACAACCTTTTACCGGGTATCCGAACTAATATGGACGGTAGTGTATGTAAATTCTGTAATAATTTTTTTTAATTGAAATGTTTGTTCAAAAAAGAATTAACGAAAAACATCTAATTGGTCGAATAAAAAATCACAAATTGTTAGAATTGGGTTTCCAAGAAAACGAATAAGTATATGAATATCTTTATCCTTTTAAAGGCGTGTTACAAAGAATGAGATTTGCTATAATAAAATTAAATTGATATATTATTTGTACACCAAGCACTGAAACGTTCATTGATAGACGAATCATCGTTAGATTTTCGATAACACGCTTCTTTGAGACGTGGTCAATTGGCTGGAACTGATATCTCTATATTTTCAGTTTTCATGTTTAAGTTGTATCAGAGTTTTTGAGCATGAATGGTATCTTTAATATTCCTTTTGTCATTACTAAATGCATATGTTTGAATATTGGATTTTCAGATAAATTTAAAACTGAAATAATATCATTGTTTTTTTCATCATATTCGTTAGGTTAGGCAAACATAGTTATGAAAATCCACAACTTCCCTTGTCAAAACATATTTAATTATGAAATAATGCACTTAATTTAAGGACTTCCCAAATATGGCATACTTAAAAATTGTAGACTTGTGATTTTCGAAGTTTGTTGTACTTTGCAGATTCTACAAAACTCAATAACTCAGATAAAATGTAGAAGTTGAGATCATTTATGGATTTGGTGTAGAAGCCTTTCATAGAAATGCTTTAGAAAGAATTGTAAAAAAAATTATTAACGGCAAGCCAATTAGCTTTGGAATGCTGTGTTCAAATACTACAAGCAAATATCTTATAAATTTTGATTTTTGCCAAGGTAATAATCCAAAAACTGTTGCATATTTATTGCAAATGTTTAAAGTTCCAGGAAGATATTTGATTTATCCATAGCCAGTTTGAGGGACAGTGGTTATGGCATAATGAGAGAAAACAGGATTTCAAAAAGACAAGGTGTATTTTGATGAAAATGTAATTACCACAAAGTGCTTGAAAAGCTTCCTAGTAACAATTGATTCTACGTGTTACAGGGTAAAATCATTGACAAAAGTTTCGAGATACTGTCGTTTATATATAATCGCAAAATTGGCATTCCATAACCATATATAACAACAAATTATGATAAATTATGGGAGGCATAATGTATCAAAACATCTTTTACAACATGATACCAATCATAAGTGTTGTTATGGATGCAACAATACGCAATACATGTCTATTCTCGAGTAAAATAGGAAAAAATATATTATAACTAGATTTTCAGTGTGACATAGTAATCTTACCAAGTTGTAGGAACATGCCTTTTGAATTTGGTCAGCTTTGTTTCGAAATTTAGTAGGATATCAAATGAAGTGTCTGAAATAGTTCCAGTACTATATCTATGCAACATGTTAAATACGAGGTAGGTTTCTTTATATAGGAACAGATAAGATTTTTTTTTGAATGCGATGTTTCTCAAAGTTACATTGGCATTGAACACTTACATGCTATGATTGCTCACGCTTTTATAATTATAACTACAAAATATGGTTTTTAAAAACTAGGACATGAGCATATTCATATAGTTACCAATGTAATGTTTGCAATAATTACAATTAACAGAGATTAAAGAAATGTCTGATTTTAAGAAAGATGAAGCTAATCTCCAAACATTCCAGCAACAGAACTAGGTTAATTTTCTGTATGATTGTAAGTGCAAAGATTTTAGACAAACAATGACTATCTTAAGTAAACACTATTGCAATAGCATTATTTCACTTGAAAATACCATATTTGTTTACCTCATAAATCTTCTTAATACATCTCTGGGAAAGGTCAATCTTACTTAGATTTCTAAAATGCTCAGAGGTTAACCACTGGTTAAGTAATTCCCTTGCATTGTTATTTGTTATTCCTATTAACCAATCTAACAAGTAAGTTTCCTTTGATTGCAGGTATATATCATCAGAATTAAACACATGATCAGCAATTTTTAATCTTTTTGCTAGTGGTTCTTCTTCTGCATTAAGTATCTTTGCCAAATCTAAAAGAGGTAAAATAAGTAATTGTATTAAAACAATATCACATCAAGATACCGTTACTTAGAGCCATTGTTCCTGAAATCAGTTACCACGTAAATCTCTCTTTATAGACTATAGATCGTCCCAACCTCCGTATTCAGTATGGGATAGAATAGCAACTTTTATCTCTTACTATCCTTGGTTGCTGTCATTAGCGCTATCTCTACAACCGGTTGCTATGTTGCAACTTATTTACATATGCTGTCGGCGTCGACAAAAGTTGTATACTATCTGTCTATTAGCATCAACTGTCAATCGTCATCGTCCTTGTTTTGAAATATTTCGTTAAATTGTTAATTTGCTTATATAGTTGTACAAATTGTTCTTTTCAGAACACTTCTATCTTTTCAAGCGTGCACAGGGTAATATGGGTATTTTTATTTATTTTTATAAATGTTATAACAGAATATAAAATGTAATTACAGTTTTCACTACATTAATGGAGCCTATAGGAAGAAAACGGCGCAGAGGAGACAAATTTAACCGTAAGGAGAAGTGTATGATTGCAAATGTTTTCAATTATTTCAATAAATCAATGAATGTGAGTGCTGCCGCTCGAGAAGCAAGTAAAGCTTTGGGCATCTCAGACCGTGCAATATATCATGTAAAACAGGAGCAACAAAATGGTTTATTATCAAGTCCAAAAAACCTAAAAAAGGAAGGGCATACAAGTAAATGATCGACTGCATACATATGGTGAGAACACGCAAGCAGCTATTCGAGCGTAAAGTGCATGGATTTTATACAGAATATGCCACCTACTTTAAATACAATTCTTACTACTGTCAATGCTGGCGATGATCTCCCTAACTTCAGTCGAACAACTTTTCATAGATTGTTACACGATATGGGCTTCGAATTTAAAAAGTAGGACTTTAAAAAGTATACTCATTGAACGAGATGAGATTATTAGATGGAGGCACAAATACTTGCGTAGAGATCAAGAAATTTAGAGAAGAAGGTAAAATTTACCTCTTGCTATTTGACATGGCTGTAATTTTATATTTCAGGTCTAACTATTATATACACTGATGAGTCATGGGTGAATACAGGACATACGGTAAATAAAACTTGACAGATACTGCTATTCAAAGTAGTCGACAAGCTCTTATTCAAGGACTAAGCACTGGTTTGAAATCACCAACCGGGCTAGGACCTCGCTTTGCATTAGTTCATGCAGGCAGTGATAATGGGTTTGTTCCTGGTGCTGAATATACATTTCTTTGCAAGAAAAACACTGCCGATGTTCATCATGAGATGGATTCAGAAACGTATGAGGATTGGTTTATAAATAAATTACTTCCAAATATACCACAGAAGTCAGTCATTGTTCTTGATAATGCTTCCTACCACTGCAGAAAATTGGAAAATTCCAACAACAGCATGGAGGAAAAACGAGATCATTGATTGGCTCAATGAAAAACAAATACAAATCAGTACCGATATAAGCTAAAAGGGACTTACTGTATTGGCGTGTCACAAATTAAAACCGCAATATGATAAAAGTAGGATTGACGATTTGCAAAAGAAAAGGTCATGAAGTTCTTCGATTACCACCTTACCATTGCGAGTTAAATCCCATTGAAATGGTATGGGCACAACTTAAAAACTACGTAAGAATGAATAATACCACATTTAAGGTAAAAGATATGGAGCAATTAATTCATTGTTATAGCACTGTAACAACTAATAATTGGCAAAACTACATCAAACATATAAACAATATTGAAAAGGAAATGTGGATAGTGGATAATTTGCAAGACGACATCGAAGAATTTATTATTCACGTAAGATATTCGTCATCATCTGAAGATCAAAGTGATTCTTCGACTGACTAGAAAATTAACGTAAGACATAGATATATGTGTGTAATTGCTATTCCTTTCTTAGATATTATTGTATTATACATATACATTATTTCTATGACTCCAGTTCTTTTGTTACAAAAGTGGAAACTATTATTTGTATATATATAAGGATCATCTTCTTTTTAATTTAATAAATTGCATAGCACCTCAATATCAAGCAAATATTCACTGTACATTGCATAGATATCGTTCATATGTATATTTGTTTATAGATGTGTGTATAGTATTGTTAATAAATATTGAGATATAACTATTTTATCTGTAGTATTTTTTCCTATAATTTTACGTGCAGCGAAGTCGCTATGCACTCTGTTAAAAGTTAGTTACTTTAATAAAATAATAAGCAAAATGTCATATGAATGTCAATAATTTTGCACCTTCAACGTCAATAAACGTTAATAAAGGTTATGAATTGATCGGGTGAAATTGCAAATAATTAACCGGAAATAGTAATGTACAGCCGATCGGATGATTTGGCAACCATGAAACAAATTCCCATAAGACGTATACTGAATACGGAGGTTGGGACGGACTATAGTACATATTATATTTCAAACGAAATTCACTAAATAACTAACCAACTTATCGGAAATACCATTTAGAGCACATGGAGAACACAAAAATAAATAGTTCTCCTCCTGGTGGTTTAAACTTAAAAGAAAATTACTAAACTCTAAACTACTAAATTCAGTAATTTATACACAAATCATGACACTTTTACAACTTAATTTTATTTCTAATAGCGAGTGCTAGAGTAATAATAATTTTTGTTATTTTAATTTCATTTGAAAAATATGTAAAATTTAGTAAGCTATTTAGGGAAATTTAAATTCTACATTTGCAGTCACGGGAATTACCGATGTGAAGGTTGCCAGTTTACTTGTTCTTTCTCCTCCAAAAAGGATAATGGCACCGACGTAAGTCTTGTTTAAAATAGAAATCTCTAATCATCTTAAATTATTTACTAGTATAAATTATATTTTTCAAATACATATGTACAATAAATGTATTATTCATATTTGTATATAATATTTTATGTAAAAAATTGCACTAACTTGGTTTATAGAAGCATGTTAAATATAGTTAACCTTATCATGTTTATTTTGCAATGATCTTATAACTGACATTTTTAGGGATAAGAAAGTAAAAACGGCAAAGGGTCTTCCTGCCGTCCCAGAATCGGTACTAAAACACAGAAAGAGGCGGGATGCGACAAAAACAGCTCGAGTGCAGTTCATTATTAAGAAAAAAGTTTCAGATATCAAGAAAAGGAAATTAATATTTCGACGTGCTGAACAATATGTTAAAGAATATAGAATAAAGGAACGCGATGAAATTAGACTTGCAAGACAAGCTAGAACTCGTGGTAATTATTACATACCTGGCGAAGCAAAGTTGGCATTTGTAATTCGGATAAGAGGGTAAGTTTGTAAATTATATTGCATAATTACAAATTGGTGTTTGAGGATATTGTTTGTAATTTCTTTGTAATTTTGTTATTGTAAATTTGTCTCATGAATTTATTTAGGTAAATTCTTTTAAATGGTGGTTACTTAGGTTCACTTTCAGCCTTATTCATAGTCAGAAAGTTAGTAGGGTATTAGACCCTACTAAGACGACACTATCTTATCATATTCATAAACGTATATTTAGTGGCCACTAGGTAATATGATGTTAACAGGTAAATCGATGTGGTAACATGGAAAGGAACATGCGTAGTGTATAGAAATGTTTGACTTCAAACGGATTAAGTTAGAATTATCTATGGCGCGCTTTTTTTAAGAAGGAATATGTTTTTTGCAATTTTTGGTGCAGGCCTAATCACATCTAATTGTGATTTGGTCTGAAATATGAATATAAACTAAAGATAATTGTTTTAATTCACTTTTTACTGTATTGCTATTCAAGCTAGAGATATCCTCGACAAATGCTTGTAAGGTCAAATTCCTTATTAATCAATCAATATGTGAAGATTCATATATTGCTGGGCCTCGACCAGCTTTATTGAAATGTTTTCAACCTTCATTCACTGCCATTCTTCACTTACAGGTTTGATGTCTTTAAAAGAGCATAGGTCAGTACGAAATTAAAGTGTATGAGTATTTGTAATTTCTGTATGGAAAAAACCACAACATGTATATTCTGTTTAACATACTTAAAAACTAGTATGATAAAAACCAATTACCATATTTTATCCATTTTAAGTCAACACCATAATACCCATTTGTTATTGATAGTGTTTGAAGAGTATTCATATCAGATAGACAACATTTTGTATACATTGTACTATGTATCATGTTCTTACAACTTCTCGTACTTCCATGCATTAATTTTACCTTTATTTAAACAGTAATCTTCTTTTTGTTTTCAATTATGCGGATTCTAAAGAATCTCTAATTAACGCGCCCTTCTCTAAATCGTTCGTTTAGGGAGCGCGGTCTTTTCGTCTAAAAATGGTTTATAGCTCAATATTTCCACCTGTTTTAGTGATTTATTATTACTTACATCAACTATTTCCATGTTGCTCGCTATTTTAAACAATATCTTTTGAAGAACAATCTCCGCATTCTAATTTTGCGGGCTTTTTATTTTGTAGGTTAACTTTAAATGCCTTTTAAACATACCCTATAGCGCTTATTTTGTAGGTTAACTTTAAATGCCTTTTAAACATACCCTATAGCGCTACTAAGATTTTAGTAGCTAACTAAAGTTAATAGGGTCTTAGTAGCCACTAAATGCATCTATGAATACGAATTTTCTTAGCAGCATCTTAGTAGGGTCTTACTAGCCACTAAGTCTGACTATGAATAAGGCTGTTTGAGATTAATGTTCCCTATTCATTAAGTCTGTTTGTTTTGGTCTAAATTGCGTCAGATGAAAAATAATTTTATTTGATGAATTTGATTCAGCTGATGATACTGATGAATGAATACTTCAAATTATTTCAAATTTATTTACCTACACTTTAAATGACTTTTTTCACCATATTTAAAACATTTACATTATTCTTTTATTGTACTTTTCTAGGTTTTCTATTTTATTTGTTTTTAAGTAAAGTATAAATGTATTTAGTAATTTTTTTTTGGAATCAAATAAATGTATATTTACTTCTATTCATACATTTCATAACCTTTTGTATCAATAACTTATAGTATTTAGAGGAATTTTTTGAGATCATTTCTAAAAAATATGAAGTTGTTGCAAACAGTTTCCAGGACAAAGACAGGTTATATATCAAGGGTGTTGAATTTAAAAACTCGTTTTTTTTACTGCTAAGAGTGTGTAATTTTCAATACCAATATGTCTATTCTGCGTACTGATTTGATGCATACGTTTTATTTATGACGTCAGACCGTTAAACTTCCTTGATTACAATGTGCATGTACACAATGCTAATTTTTAAATGCGAATCGAATCGACGTTGGGGGTAGGCAGCCAATTTAACAAGTAGTCTAGTAGTGTTGCGTAATCATGAATTTCTTTTCACTGTTTTTCAATTTTTATGCCATGATACAGATTTATGTATTCTCTGCGAAGGGTTCGTTTATAGTAACCGATTGTGTAGCCCTGAGCTCTGTGTAGTAAACTAATACGTCCGGAATTAGGTAGTCGAGGAAATAGTATCCTTATCGATGAAGCATCGGATTGTCGCGCTCGTAACGCCGTAATACCAAACAGAAATGCAGAAAGTATTCGTTACTTATTTCGCGCAATTTATTACCTTCCTAAACTGCCTTTAAAATGCCAAAAGATTATTTAAGACTACATACACATCTATAGTGCATAAATTAATACGTCAATGATATATATTTACACATATATCATCTTCTTTTATTCCACATATTTATATGCATATATAAGTATATAAACGTACGTATATATATATTATGCCACATCTATACAATTATGGAAAAAACGTCGACAATGTAGTAATAATTAACAGATAAATAATCCCAGAAATAAGGTAATAAAAGTGAATAATAAAGTCGTCAATTTTGAGCAAAGAAACATGGCTTCTCTTCCTTCATTCAACGAAAGTCACTTTAATGCAGTTCTTATGGAAAATGATGTGTTTTTAAACAAACACAAAAAGATTCTGGATAAAAGATGCAATAGACCTAATATGGTTCAAGTTAACATGTAATGGGAACGTAAAGAAAACAAAAAAAAAGGGAAACAAGTAATTGTATTTCAAACATCGTGCTCGAAGTACAACAGTAATATAATGAAATATGAAACCCTTCTATGTGGAAAATTACATTCTCGTTGCGGAAAAGTTAGTTTAGTTGTTATGTCAAGTTTGCATTGAAATTCGCCAAAAAAAAAACGAATCTATTATGGTCTGGAACACTGCTCATGGTCAATTGGAATAGAAGCAGTTTCGACGACGATTGTAAATTGCAGCCGCGGTCGGGCATTTTACGAAACATACCAACCACCGTATACCGCAGCTTACCATGAAATATATGCAATTATAGCGTCGAACATAATTGCAACAAAAGGTGACGTAAAGATTTCAGAAAATTATAAATACCGCCTATGATAGCAGTCCGTGTGACCGAAAGAGACAATCACTAGAAAGAGAGGAGGAATATACTGTGTATATTATGCCACATGCAATAAGGTGTTATAGGGGAATAGTATCTTCGTCTATCCAGAAGAAATAAACAAGGGTTCCCTTCCCTATTCCCACAAAAGCCAATTAAATTGTGTTTTGATGGAATGTATTTTTTTTTATTTAAGAAATAAGGGATGGTAGGCAAAGAACACAATACAAATCATATCGCTTTACTTAATATAAAATGGAAACGTTTAAAAAACCTGAACGTAAACATCTAACAAAATAATAAATACCAACCACAATAGCAGTGGGTGTGATTGAAACAGATAAGGTATTAAACTTCGATAATATTCGGAGTATTCATTCTCTTCAGAGGGTTTAAAACTAACTCCGCCAAAGGGTATCTGAAATTTTTTTTTTAAATTGTGGAGCCGATATTACAATTTAACCAAAATCGATGGAAAATATATTTAATATACTGATTTTAAACTGTAGTTTTGTATATAACACATGGGCTGAAAAGTCCCGGACCTAACACATAGATGACGCTAGTTTTATTGCAGTCACCTTTCTCTCAGTTAGTACTAACCTTCAAAAGACAGCTGTTAAAATTTCATGATATTCTATTCATTAGTTTGTGAGTTATTGTGCTAAGAGTCACGCTACTTTTGTTATTTTCAAAACAATGGATCAAAAAGAATTTCGTGTTTTAATTTTACACTGCTTCATTGGAAACAATACCGCTCCATCAGAAACAACAATAAAACGTTGGTTTGCTAACTTCAAACGTGGTCGTAGAGACACCGATGATGCAGAACGCAGTGGACGTCCAAATGAGGCGGTAACACCAGAAAACATCAAAAAAATCCACAAAATCGTTTTGAATGATCGAAAAGTGAAGTTGCGTGAGTTAGCTGACATCGTAAAGATATCAAAAGAACGTATTGGGTTTATATTGCATGAGCATTTGACTATGAGAAAGCTCTGTTCAAAGTGGGTGCCGCGTTTGCTCACTGTTGACCAAAAACAAGAACGTGTTGATGATTCTGAGCAGTGTTTGGCCATGTTTAAACGTAACAAACCGGAATTTTTGCGTCGATATGTGACAATGGATGAAACATGGATCCATCACTTCACTCTGGAATCGAAACGATCGTCATCTGAGTGGACAGCAACTGGTGAACCTCCTCCAAAGTGGCCGAAAGCACAACAGTCAGCTGGAAAGGTTATGGCTTCGGTATTTTGGGATGTGCGTGGTGTAATATTCATCGACTATCTTGAGAAAGGAAATACCATCAACAGTTAATATTATATAGCGTTATTGGAGCGTTTGAAGGTCGAAATTCCAAAGAAATGACCGCATATGGCAAAGAAAAAATTTTGTTTCATCAAGACAACGCACCGTGTCACAAGTCAATCAAAACAATGGCAAAACTACATGAATTGAACTTCGAATTGCTCCCACATCCACCGTATACGCCAGATTTGGCTCCCAGCGACTACTGGCTGTTCGCAGACCTCAAAAAAATGCTCGCCGGTAAGAAATTTCGCACGAATGAAGAGGTTATCGCTGAAACTGAGGCCTATTTTGAGGCAAAGGATAAATCGTTCTACAAAAGTGGTATTGAAATGTTAGAGCGGCGCTGGAGTGATTGCGTTGCTCTTGATGGAGATTACGTTGATGAATAAAGCTAATTTTGAACCAAAAAAAAACGTGTTTTCTTTGTTAGGCCCGGGACTTTTCAGACCATGTGTTATATATAAATACATATGTATATTTATATATTGTACCTATATGTATATATATATTTACACGTATAACATCACATTACAAACTATATCCAAATAACGACTAATATGTATTTTTAATAATTAGCAATATTTCAATATCGACCCAAATAACATTCTTTTGATGAATAAAAATTCATGTATGGCAGCGAATACTTTCTGCATTTCTGTTTGGTGTTTACAATAGTGCGTTACGAGCGCGACAATCCGATTCTTCATCGATAAGGATCCCATTTCCTCGACTACCTAATTCCGGACGTTAGTTTACTGCACAGAGCTCAATTGGTTACTATAAACGAACCCTTCGCAGAGAATACATATTATGAGTAGTATGGAAGATGTATTCCTCCTCTCTTTCAAGCGATTGTCTCTTTGTCACACGCACTGCTACCATAGGCGGTATTTATTATTTTCTGAAATCTACGTAAACTTTTCTTGTAATTATGTTCAACGCTATAATTACATAGAATTCATTTTAAGTAAAAAAAAACAGAAACATAAATCTGCATCATGGGATAAAAATTTAAAAACAGTGAAAATAAATTTATGATTACGCAACACTACTATAGACTGCTTGTTAAATTGGCTGCCTACCCCCAACGTTGCTTCGATTCACATTTAAAAATTGACATTATGTACATGTAGATTGCATAGCATTTAGCTTCACCTCCATTTGAAATATTGCTTTCCCATTCTTTTTACAATATTTTCACTAACGCTTCTTTATCGGTTCATTTCCCCAGGTGCCATGTTTTTAAAACATGCTATACGCTTTCTCAATTTTTCGAGTGAATATTTTTTAAGAAGCGCTCTATGATATAGAGTATTCTCATGCATTAATGTGTAAGAGGTGTCCGTTGAATGTAACCTTTGTATATATGATAAAAAAATCGTTTTATAAGTTAGGCTAGAGCCAATACCTGGATATTCTTAAAGTTAAAAGGACATTTTTCAAGGTGGTTGCTTAGTTAATAAACAATCACTTTCCATGCTGTCCAATAAAAAGTGACTGGTATTTTGTGGATTGTAATTTTTTACAATTTTACTAATGTCGGTCAAACACTACGTTTTTCATATATTTTATTTTAATTATAATAACATTGTTTGAAACACTAACTCCTAAAACCGCAATCAGCGAACACATAATTTATCAGTTAGTATAAAGTTAGATGAGCTAGTGTAAATTTTTGTCGGGTTTCGCGTCGATTCGTCATCTGTTTAAATTATGTGAAGTTTTGTGAAACACTACATTTGGAATTAGGAGATGATTCTACAGTCTATATGAACCTAAAACGTGTATATCAAACATGTGTGTTACTTATGCATAAATGTTTTTGGGGACTATTGACTGATGTATGTATATCCGAAAACAGATATTGTTTCAATTATAGTCGTTAAAAATATTATGCGTTTTAAAAGAAGCGAACCTTTAAAAAAGTTACTTGGCATGCGTACATGACATTTTAAAAAGTTTTTTAATGAATTATTTCCTTATTTACTTGCTTTTTGTTTTAGTATAAATAAAGTTGCTCCAAAAGTCCGGAAAGTTCTACAATTATTCCGTTTGAGACAAATTAACAACGGCGTTTTTATTAAGCTGAATAAGGCAACCATTAATATGTTGCGCATATGTGAACCTTATATCACTTGGGGATATCCGAACTTAAAGTCCGTTAGGGAGTTAGTGTATAAACGAGGCTTTGCAAAAATAAAAGGACAACGTATTCCAATTACAAGCAATCAAATAATTGAAGATAGACTTGGAAAGTCTGATATTATTTGTGTGGAGGACTTAATTCATGAAATATTTACTGTTGGTCCTAAATTCAAGTATGCCTCCAACTTCCTTTGGCCGTTTAAGGTGAGTAAATTAATCTATGTTTATATGACATATTTGCATATTAACAGTTAATCTCAATTATTTTATAATTATTATTTTTGCAGCTCAACACCCCAACTGGCGGATGGCGTAAGAAGACAAACCATTACGTCGAGGGTGGTGATTTCGGTAATCGGGAAGACAAGATTAACGAACTGCTCAGACGTATGGTTTAAATAAAAAAACTGTAAAATTCAATAAATAATTTTAAAAACTAATATTTTGTTATTGTACCTGCTTCAGGCGGAATTGTGTAGGGTAAGAAATGCGTAAATGTTTAGGAAAAAAAGGGATAATAGGTCATAAAAAAAGAGTTGCTGTTTTTGATATTGACAACTATTGACTATTAAACGATACATATTGTATACAATCTTCGGCAGTTTGTTTTATAGATTTATTTTGTCGTGCAACGGGGTAATTATTTTCCATAAAAGTAACTAACATCAACGTATCACAGCGTTCGTTTTAAATCCAGTATACATTTTTTATGTAGAAGTAATTTGGCGTTAATGGGTACTATGGAGATTGGATATTCATTTCATTTAATACTGTCTTGAAATAATTTCACGTGTTTTTGTTCCGCAATATTTTTATCGATAAGGAATGGACCTAAAATACGTAGTAATCAGTTCAGGCAAACGTTTAGATCGCTACCTTTTCCCTGCTCTAGTATCGATAGTTTTCGTAATTAACTTACTCATGGATCAAAAAGTTTGTTTCATATATAAATGCTTTTCTGAACACAGAATGTAGTTTTGATGAATGTTCATTATTTCGTAAAAAGTGCTTCTCCGTAGTTGCTAGATCTTGGTACTTTCGGTAGTGGAAACTTGAATTTTTCATCGATAGACCTTTCTTATACTGGAGGTTGATAATGGAATTAACAACTAATTTGGTTAATTCCATTATCAACCTCCAGTATAAGAAAGGTCTATCGACGAAAAATTCAAGATTCCACTACCGAAAGTACCAAGATCTAGCAACTACGGAGAAGCACTTTTTACGAAATAATGAACATTCATCAAAACTACATTCTGTGTTCAGAAAAGCATTTAGGTGATTTTTGGCCAAGGTCGAAGATGATGCAGTACCATATTCTTCATTGAGCTTTTAGTTACACATTAAGAACATTGTAATATTGTTTTTGTAAACAATCTTCTGCTGCTGTGCCATTAAACGAGGTTGTATTCCTATCCTAAAAAAAATGAATAGTTTAGTGTACGCGGCTGGTGCATAGTGCGCATGTGCTGCAGGAGAAAAAGTTTGCTTTAGAGTTGCAAATGAAAAACCTTATAAATAAAACAACTGGATAGTAAAAAGAAATTTATTTGGCAGTACACGTGTGTATACAGATCCTTGATAAGTTATTAAAGTCGTTCAAATATATGTATATATATATACAAAGGTCGTCTATGTAAGAAATGGAGAGTAGCATTAATCGAATAATCTAATTCGGTATTTTATTTGTAAACACAATTTTGTTGTAAATGGAATGTTGCAATTCACGTGCTTCAACAAATATTTTCGAGTAATATATATGTAATCCTCGTGTAAGGAGTAAATTGTTTATACATTTTCAGAAACAATTTAAATTATTTCTTGATTTTATATCTGCACATTCAGCAGTGTGTAGTTTGTAGATTTTTAAAATATAAGCTTATTTTCGAAATACTAACAAAAAATCATATTTTAGGTAAAGAAAACTGAGAATTTGGAATGCAAACTACTTATAAACCTAGAGTTTAGCAATATTATTTTGTTTCCGGCAGTAAATATCCATCAAGCAAATATTAAGGGAATTATAGCGGCTAGTTCAAAGAATTCATGTAGTGGAAGTATAAGAATTTTAATAGCAAACTACGAAAATGGGGTTCCGATTTTAGATTTTTACACAATTTTT
The DNA here is from genome assembly GCA_023509865.1 of Trypoxylus dichotomus. Taxonomy (NCBI): domain Eukaryota; kingdom Metazoa; phylum Arthropoda; class Insecta; order Coleoptera; family Scarabaeidae; genus Trypoxylus; species Trypoxylus dichotomus. The sequence continues at coordinate 53,794,259 of CM042074.1, read as the reverse complement.
GTACGCAATGCTTTAAATAACGCAAAAGTAGTAGCAAACTAGATACAATTTCAAGGATAATTTAAAAATATAAAAATATTTAGTTCTACATTACGAAGTAACAAAACATTCTAGCTGAGTTAACCATATCATTATCAAACCATTCAGTTTTTAGATTTATTCGATGCCCTTCTAGATATTGGCGGTTACATAAATATAAAATAAGTTTATAACTAGTGCCTGAAAGTGATTAATAATTATAATATACATATCTTCAGAGCATTACCAAAGAAAAGTAATTTATTGCATTTTTAAATGATTAGAATTAAACGACAATAGATGCATTAAGGTTTATAATTTAAATAAAATTTTAACGAAAACGTTATATGCATGTATGTATGATAGCGCATAAAAGTTTAAAAAATAACGAATTATTGACGTCATCTTTGCTTACTTACATTGTAAACATTGAACATTATTTTGTCGTACCGCATTGATATTTCTTGCCAATAATGCAATAATATTATTTTAAAAGTAACTAAGAAGCACGTAATTAATATCACTTTCAGGGGTTTTTCCAACACTGCAGAGTAGTATATTGTAATTTCCTAGACAGACGTCAATTGATCGAATAAACGATACTGTTTATAATACCGTGTATGTATTTTGAGATCTTACAGTTTCTTAACGAAAGAGGTCCTGCTATAAATGTCTTCCAACTATAACTACGGTAGAAATAATGCGTGGAACTGTTTTACATTTTAGCTGCTTTTGCATTAGTGTATAAGTATGTATGTGAGCATTCTGTGGTTGGACGATTCAGTGTTGATGCTTTGCCGAAGCTATATTGCTACCTCTACAGAGGTAGCTCGGTAAGTTTAACGCGTGAGGGGATGCGAAAAACAGCAATAGTTTCGGTAAACTTTACTTTTATGCCCTATCGTACGACCTAAAGAATTCAACAATTTTAATATTTTGTAAATATTGATCATACCTCTAATAGTCCGTTGTGGAAATGTTAAACTTCCCCCAGCTGGTTAGACAATTCAGTACATAAAAATAATAATATACACACTAACCAAGGTTAAACAACTGCGTCGTTCGGGCTTTAAACATTCAGCATTTTTCATTATTTCTCATGATTTATTTTCTAAAGCATCAGACGCTTGTAAAATTCTTGTTTTCATATTGTTTTTCTGGGCACCAGCTCTGTGCTACTTTTAAGTATCCTCACATAAAAGAGATAGGCGCGAAGTGTTATCCAATCAAACACTCTACTATTCAGCAGCCTTGAAATTTTTTCAATTGAAATGTACCCGATGCCTTCAGTACTGCAAATTGAAATCAAGCGTATCTTTCCCTACTCATTTTAAATTAAGAATCAATAACTGAGATGCATGTATCTATTATTTGTTAAAATTGCGCTTCCATTAAATTTATAAACGACAATGCCTCGCGACATAAAAAAATCTCTCAAAGATATGTTTAAGGTATGGAAAGGTAAAGGAAGTGGGAGAACGCTAACTTAATACTGCAAGTACTTATACCATAACTCGACTGTTGCGTATCCCTCTTACCGAACAATCCGAGTCGCACTGAGGAAATATCTTTGAGCGATATCATGATATATCACGAGGCATTGTCGTTTATATATATAGTATAATGGTATCCAGTAATTTGCCCCAACCTTTAAGGCCTAACCACCTTACTATATTTCAAAATTTTTTGAATGAATATAAGAACCGTAAGTATTTCAATTTATTCTGTAATTATACAAAAAAGAAGATTAAACATTCATGCAATAAATATCTGAAATGTTCGCCATTGTTTTGGAGATACAGTAATATTGTTAAATGCTTAACACATCTTGGAAAATGTTTCTTGAGTAATTCTCTGGAAAGTTGTTTGATTGACTTAGATGCTTGAACTAAAATGATTAGTACCATTCATACGAAGTTTTCAGCTATGAATTACAAGTAGAGAATTGAGATTTAATTTTAAGTTCAGGTGGCAGGGCTTTAGATGGTAAGGAAGAGGAAGTAGATCTTTATTTGCGTCGTGTAAGTAACTCCTTAAAACAACCCAGAAACGATTTTGAGAGAATGTTATATCTTTCAGTTTCAGAAATATAAGCAAGTTTTTAAACCGTGAAGTAATATGTATTGCTAGTATTCACATATTTTAATAATGCGGAATGTATTAAAACACCAACTTTCTTGAAAACAATGCCCAGGTATGACATGAAGATTTTCATTTGCTCAGTAGTGGTGGTGATGGTGATTACGTAAATCCATTTCTTATTGTCGATGAGTGTAACCCTCAGCATTTCTACAATTATGTTATGCTCATTTCATAAGCTTTTAGCCTTTAGTACATGGCGATATATCGATACATTCACATGATTCATAATACAATGAGGATAGCAACTTCTTGGTATTTTATCAAGTAAAATTCATTCGATCAAATCATTTGGTTTCAAATTCGTAATACACATTCGTACACTTAGACAATCGATATCATTCAGAGTATCTTCTTTCGGGTTTTGCTGTATGTCAATGGTTTTATCTACAAGATAAACAGAAAAACCAGGAAGACGTTACTATGAATATATTCAAATTATTTTTTAATTTGCTGAATTGTTTTTGGTACAAGTCTCTAGATGCATCTCGCAATCTTGTGAAAATGTACTGGAATAAGCAGACAAATGTCGCCATTAATCTATACGATTGATTATCCATATTCTCCAAAGTTCAGTAATAGCTGTATTGTGATTAGTTTTCAGCTTTTTTTGGGGATTTTTCTGTAAACAAACGCCAAATTTCGTTAGAATAGCTTGAATTAGCAATTATTTTAGCTTTAGAACTGACCACAGAGATGTGATTATTGTTTAGAAAATATCCAACTGTTTTTACGTAGCTCTGATAAAATAATGTTGGATATACGAACTAAAATAAAACGGTTTTGCTATATAATCGGTAAGTAAATTTGTGACACCCATATTTTTAATGAAGATATTACTGAACCCTCTCTTTCCCACAAAAAACAAAAGTTTACTTCAAAATCAACATGTTACGAACTGCATTTTATAATGTGATCGAACTATGTACTTACTTACATTTAAAAATAATCAAAAGTACAAGGTCCTTCTAAACGGATATAAGCTTTAGTAATTGTTGAAAAACAAGATATCGGTTTAAGAATTTGACTAGATTACAAGGATTTAGATAATGCAGTAAAACAAGAATTTTATCAAATTTCTACGATAGAGGAATCCGAACACGCTTGGATGGGCTCGATACAGTTTTAAGTTAGATGTAGCTAATAGAGTTTATCAACTACAGTCAGATCAAGAGAGCCTGTATTTGTGCACACACATCATTCGACAGCTTTAAATTTCTGAGATTACCTTACGGAATAAATTTCACACCCGAAGTATTTCAAGATCAATTTGGTAAAATCTTCTTAGAATATGAAGGTACAGCGATATCATAGTTTAGAGAGATTCTAAAAGTCAGCTTGACAATAGATTGAACAAAGTTTTACCTGTACCAAGTAAAAGAGAATAAAAGTGAACTTAATAGAATGCTGGTTTCATTAAAAGGAAATTCAGTATATAGGACACAAGATAACAGATGACATTTAGAAAAATAGAAGGAATTAAAAATATGTCTAGACCACAAAAAGACGTACAGAAATAGCCACAGAAACTACTTCGTTAAGAGGATTATTGAAAAAAGACATTTTGCTTTCACGGTAGAAAGCTCATGAAAAAACTTTTAATGATATAAAAATAGTGTTAAGTAATACTCCCTTGCTACAGTATGTTACCTCAAAAGCATCAACAGAAACGCAAATGCGGTACGCATGAATTGAGAAAGTTTTACTCGGTATGTTTTGGACTAAATGATTCTTCAAATACGTTATAACAATGGAGACAGACCATAAATCATTGGTCGCTATTTACAATTGTCCACTGAATAAATGTCCAGCATAGCTACAACAAATGTCACTGCATATTCAGAAGCACGATAGCGGATAAGTTGTCGAGAATTTATGTACAAGATAATATGGTAGATTATTTTTACGTAGAATTAAGTTCACATATTTATCTATCAAACTACGAATTAATGCTCAAAAACGATAGAAGCTAAAGGAAATACAGGTAAAAATCCAAAACTGTTAGGTAACTGGACACAAAATAAGAATAAATGAAATCAATGAATAAAACCGCATATGAAAATAGTATACTATAAAAAATGACTTACTTTGCAAAGGGGAAATATAGTAGTACCTAAAAGTATCAGGAAAGATATGTCATACATTCATTATAATCATATGGATATTGAAAATGTTTATAAAGGGCTAAGGATACAGCGTTTTGGTGTACCACTAATAACGATGTAATGCAAATGTTAGAAAATTGTACTTGTCAAAAATATTCAGTCACAAAGTTCTAAACTTTACAGTATGTTTTACTGTTACCGTAGTGTAAAGCTGCAATTTATTTGATTTAAATGGTGATAAATTATTGATTATTAATCAAAATGTTCAGGAGTTGAAACTTAACTATCTCAAGGTGCAATGAGCATTTTAATAATAAACACAATGAAGTGGGTTTTTGCTAGAAATACCGGTAGTAACAGGTGAAAGTTTTCAAATTTGATTTCTATTACTTAGGAAACATATGCTTAGGTTTCCAACGAATGTTAGATCGAACGATCTGTCAGAAAGAAATGCTAAAAAAGACATACTTATCTCTTTTAGTGCGTAGAAATATACCTGTTGACGATGGTGATTCTCCATCTGAAATGTTGATGCAGAGGAAGTTGCAAATTTTATTGCTTTTATACAACAAATTATTAATACCCGAAAATATAACCAGTTGTTGTAAAATATTTTAATAAGAATAGAGTTAAAAGGCAACTATATTATTCCAGTACAACTTAAACCCAGTTCCAGGACTTATAAAATGTATTAGGAATAAAACAAATGATAGTGAAGAATTTGTCAAAACAAAGAACTTGTGAAATATTTATTGCAAAAAGAATGAACATCCAGCGTATGTTAGGCCATAGCAAAAGATTGGAAATAGATAAAGAAATTAAAAAATGTTTATTATAGAAGAAGCCAGATTAGATTGGTCATCACCCGTACTGATTGTCCCCAAAAAATTTGATTTTGATGATCACACAAAGTAGAGACCCGGAATTGATTATCAACAATTAAATACTAAAATTGATTATTTTCCTTCGTCCAATATTACGAAAAATTTAGTTTCTCCGTCAGGTGCTTTTTATTTTTCTCATTTGAATCTTCTTCAAGTGGCATTAGAACCAGCGTATAAAAAATACATACCCTTTACTACCAATACAAAACTATAGAACGGTAGTCCAAGCACTTTTTCACGCGGTATAGTAGCGATGCCCGGATTAAATTTTGAAGTGTGTTTTGTATACCTCGATGATCTTTTTCTATTTAGGATTAGATTATTTTAACGGGTTCAATGTATTCGTTTTATTAAGTACAAGCTTTGCAAATGATTGTGTCCTGCTAATGGATACATATTGCAACTTTGTTTAAAATTGAAGTGGTAATAACAAATATATATTGCTCTTTACGATTATGCACGTCCGCACGCTCAGCGGAAACAATTCAAAAGTTCGGATGAAAGATTTTTGATCGTTTCACTTCTTGATCTCTAGCCCAGTGACTTGCGTTTAAACTAGCTGCAATTCTAGGCGGTTGAGTTTTATACCGACGGTTTGAGGAAGCTTGTTCGATAATATCAACAGTATTAGAACAGCATGGAGATTGTGCAGAACAAATCATATAAAGATGTAGATGAAATCATTAATAAATTTATTTCTTTAATTGTTTTCATTGTATTACCGATCGAATCATAATTTTCAACCGCGCCTCGTACATACATTACCCTATACTAAGATTTGAAAAAAAATGCTTTCTCGTCTGGTGCATTTCGTCTAGCGCAATAAATGTACAGGGAATCTCCCATATACATATTGTTATAATAATATAATATAACGTAATTGGAACAGCACATTATTACGCACTGTAGATACGTATTACTATAATTGGTTTAGCTTAACCGCCAAACGCAACAGGCAGTAAAATTAATTCGCCCAAGAATACTAAATAAAACTCTGATACAAGCTCTCGAATTTGAGGTTGTCAAGCAATCAGCACGGGGCCATGCTCGAGTCCGAGTGGTAGGAAGCGATTTTGAACAGATACTAAATAACATTGAAGAAATCTTTGTCAAGCTGGTTGAGAAGACAGGATTGAAGAAATCCGGAAGAAGACGTTTCTAAAACCAAGACATCAATAAAACCAAAAAGGGCTGACAGGAAGAAACACTCATCGACCCATGCTAGTGACTCCCCGAGGGGCCCTAGTTTTGGTGTCAATAAACTGTCAGCCAAAAAACCTTTTAATCCATGGATTTGGAAACATGGAAAATTTCGAAATCTGCTACTGTATGCTGATGAAACAATGATAGTTTTTCGAAATGATAGACGACAAGATAGATTTTGCAAGAATGCCCATTATGCACGATAATCGTGTACCGTGTATTGGTGGCAAATACAGAGCAAGACGAAATCCTCTGAACAGGCATTATGAAAATATATGCGTTTAAATTAAACTTTCGAAGGAGGGTGTTGAAAGTAAGCGGAGAAGAGGTCATCCTCAACAGTCGTCAAAGAGATTCTGCATGTGTGGTCCTAGCGGAAGACATAATGGTAAGAGAACGTAGCGAAATTACTGTAAGAACAGTGATTGGCAATTTCTCAGAACAGAAACTTGTAATGGTAGGATCAACAGCGCGAGGAATATTCGTTTGAAAAGCAATAATTCGAACTATCAACAACTATCAATTGAAGCTGAGGAAGAGAACGCTCCAGCAAGCACGCAAGATTATCACGAAACTTCGAAAATTGGATAATTTAATTGATATGACCTCACGATCTCAAGATCCAATAACGCCAAGCAGCGAAAACATTGGTTGGAAATTATCAAGATGTTTTCCAAACGGAAAACTACCACGAGAGGAAGAACTAGTTTCGTGCGGGATCACATAGATACAGGAGATGCAACCCTATTCAGCAAGTTCTTAGATTACCATTGGCGAAACAGGCAGAAACAGAGCCGATCATCCAGGATATGGAACGGAATGGTGTGATTAAGCCATCAAAGAGCCCCGTGCCTCGCCAGTCATACTCGCAAAAAAAGGATGGCGTAACTAGAGTCTGTGTGGATTAACGCTTGCTCAGTAACGTAACCAAGAAAGACCGTTGATTTTAAATGCGGCTATTTGCAAGTAAACTGCAGCCTAAGAATAAAGAAAAGATTACATCTAGGATGCTGATTGCCAAGATGCTTTTGAAGAGCTCAAGCAGATGTTAATTTGTGCACCTATTTGGGATTACCTTAGCGTTGATGGCAGATTCATTCTGGATACAGATGCCAGTAATATAGGTATCGGAGGCATATTGTTTCAGGTACAGAGAATGGTCAGGAGACAGTTATTGGCTACTTTAGCAGGGTTCTTTCGAAACTGGAACACAATTACTGCGTAGCGAGAAGGGACGTGTTAGCCGTGGCAGGCTCTAGAATACCTACGCGCTGACAAACCACGTGAGTGGAACGTCTGCAGAAATACCATTTTGAGTCTCAACACCGGTCAGGATCTAGTCATCGTAACGCAGACGTACTATCAAGAAAATTTTGTCCTAATAACTGCACACATTGTTGCCGGGCAGAAGCGAAAATGGAAGCGCAAGGATACCTGTCATCGATGATGAATAGACTGAGAATCAAATTCGGGTCGACCAAGAATTGAAATTCGTGATTGATTGGAAACGGAGTGAGGCCAAGTTGAGAGAATGTAGTTCTGTACAACGAAAGCGTAAAATCGTATTGGGTGAGTGCGTAAACGATGTTATTGGGCGAACTGTAAGGAAAGCGTCAATGATTAGTGCTGAAAATGTGTATCTTGGACCTCACCAAAGACGAAGAGCTCCGATGAGATAGTACAATATAAGAAGTTTACGCACCAACTAATCAAGAAGTCATGACTGTCACTGAAACATTGGTTAAAGAACTTACTGATCGACTTGGCATACTACTTGAACTACCGACCAAGGACATAACTTCGGGTATCTCAGGACGTTTGCAAGGTGTCTTGCATGAACAGAACTGTCATAAATACCCATCCAAAATTATTGTTGATTATCAACGAGACTAGGATCGACATGTACACCTGTTTCTGCTATTACGGAGAGCATCAGTCCACGAAACTACAATGCAAAGCCAAGCGAATGTCCTCTTCTGCCGGGAGCTACGACTGTCGTGCTATCTGAAGTTCGGTTTGAAACTAAACAAACGAATGGATGAGATTCACTACTGAGTGAGGGCTAATATTCAAGAAGTAAGTGACAGGATGAAGGAATATTATGACCAAAGAGTGGAAGAGGACGAAGACTTGGTCTAGTTATATAATCCTTAGCGACGTCGAGGTTTCTCGCCTAAATTGCAAAGATTATGGGAGGGACTCTATGAAGTAATCAAGAGAATTAAGGACGTTTACCGAATCAACAGGAAGCCTAATGGAAAACCGAGAGCGGTTCACTTTAACCGACTGACGCCTTTCCTTTGAGACAATCATAATGAACAGCACGAACAGGATGTGCAAAGGTGCAATGTCCCGGAATCACTGACGTGTGAGGAATTCATAGTTGAATTTCGGTCGATATGGTGTCACGGCCAAAATTTAGCAAAACTTGTTCTTGACATCGGAAGACTATACCTTTAAAAAAATGATATACGGTATAGCTTAGGACTTGAGGACGAAGAGTAGAGGAGTTAGAGTGCTCCGACAGAAGCTCGGTGGCGGTGAAAACCTTCGACACCAAGATCCCGAACTCGGAATAGCACTACACCTGTATAAAAAAGGACGACATTTGTTCTGTTTGGTAATTAGAGATTGACCACACCAAAGGCCCAGCGCACTGTTTGGGACAGCCTATCAAACCTGAGACAATACCTATTAGAGTTGAGCATCCGTAAACTGAGCATCCCGAAGTTAGTAGATTAGATGGTCTGAATTGGAGGATTGTTAGGTACATGATTGAGGACTGGCATAGAACGCGTTGAAAGTTTCGAGAACATATTCACCGGTAATACGGCTCGCTCATAGACAAGGATCAGTCGAACGACGTCGCATGGAAAATGTCGCTATATAAATACATGGTGAAGTTAAATAATCGTACATATAAATAGTGATTTAATGTTTTAGTTTATATTTCGTCATTATTGTTTCATGTTAAATTAATTCCAGTTTTGAAAGTATATCATTTTATTAAAACAATATCTCCTGTTAAATTGAGACCCGGTAAAAATGTAACAATATTACTAAAATGACATCATAAGTCAACGGACTTAGGTTTAGGAAACTGGAATGTGTCCAGGTTAAGTGATGTCACTCATCAAGGTTAAATAGTCGTCAGTAGTTGACGTTATTTTCACGAAATAATTACATCAAATCACCAAATGCTCACGCATTGATCATGTTGTAAATTAACAATAGTAAAACCGTTGTCCATCATCGACTCGCGTACACATACACTTATATTGAAGGAAATCTATTACTTACTCTGTTATGTAAACTAAAATGGGTTCAAATATTGCAAAATCGAAAAAAAATCAATTCCATATGTGATGCGATGTTGCTTTATGTTTTATTTTGTATGTTTCATACTAGATACGAAAAATATCCGATAATAAAGCATAAATATTGTTAATACGACATTCTTTCATGCTCTTTTAATCTACATTTTTGAACAAGTGATAATAAACATAAAAACAGAAATAAATCGATTTTTATAAAGATGTAAAGTTGGGTAACGGAATCACTATAAGGTAGTACAGACAGCATTTTGTAGTCACCCATCGATTAAACTTCTTTGTTTACAATCATATTGCATGCTATAAATATAAATAATTTTACAAATAATACTTGAACGCATTTAAGTATTTAAGTATAGGTGTTCCGTGTTGTGAAGATTGAATATAATACCTGGCATTAAAAGTTTAATTCCTCTTTATTCCTTACTATTAATTTATCTACTCTAGGATTAGCTTCGGCCATCTTTCATTAGAATAGTGAAATCGGTAAAACGAATTGTTTTACATTAACAAATTATTTGTAGTTCAAGAATAGGTTTTGAAAGCAATTGCAAAGAATTAGAAATTAATTGTAAAATTGGGAAGATACATACAAAAAGAAGTTGGCGAACGAATAAAAATGTTTTCAAAAAGTCGGTAGGGACAGTCAAATGTTTATTTATTCAGAGGTGAGGAAGAGCGGCTTGCCGCTTTTGTATTCATTTCAAATTTGAGTCCAATCTCTGTTTTTTCAACTATATTTAATATGATAACATAATAAACTATGGAATGTCAATGATACGCTAAAATCCATATAGATATTGAGATATCGATTCAGTGACGATGGGAGCCCATTCGTTCTCGAAACATTGTGTCCCGAATAGATTATTAATTTGTGCGGTGTGGAGTTTACTGAGATATTTGTGCATTATACAACCCTATACTCCTTGTAATCATTGTTAGTGATGTTTTTATTATAATGGCGGTATTCAACGAGTTACGGCGATCTAGTGTCGCCATATTTGCTGGCGAAATTTTATTTCTCTAAGAAATATGGCAATCACTTGCGGAGGAGTGGGGCTGGGACTAAAATAACATCAGTACACATGTGTTAGAAATTCTAGTGAATATGATGCCATTTAATGCTAGTATATTTCACTTCTAGCGCCGTAACAGCACAAAATATGTGAAATTTATTTGTAGCAGGTGCAGTGTTAAAACTGGGTACTAATGTAACATGTTATAACTACTTCGACTTTTAGCGGAAAACTTCGAAAAAGCGCGTACAAAATAACATCACTGCTCATGGGTCAGAAATTCTAAAAGAATTATTTCGCGAGTAACTATGGTTACGAGGTTATAACCACAAATATCCAGTACAATGACGTAGTTTTCTATAACCACAAACTTCGCCGTGAAAACGGTGTTTTCAAATATCAAGTAGGTCGTGTTAATATTAATACAAATGTTTTTTTTTATTATTTGGGGATAAATAACCAAACATATACGTAAAGAAATAAATTCTGCAACTGAATTTGTGAATTACTTTATATGTAAAATGTTGAAATAATAGATATGGTATATATCAGTTTGTATTATATTTATATTTTTATACTATTGTATATATTTTCCTTTGTAATTTACATTAAAACTTGTTTGATCACACATTTTCCCAAGTAATTGATGATGTATATATCATTTCTGATTAGCAATTACGAATAACCACCTTCGTGAAGTAGTTAAAATATATGTAACCATTGTCGAATATATGACGTCATGTATGGCGAAGTAAAGTATAACTATTCGTCAAGAAAATGCAAATGTTATCGAATTCTGTAACTAACTATAACATTGTTGCTCGGGAAAAAATCCTTTAATACTCCAAAAATATGCAACTATTGTTAAGGTAGGAATAAATAGAGTAAGAGTATTAAGAATATAAATATGTACAAAAAGGGATGATCTAAACTATAAGTTCATTGTTGGTTCTACAAAGTTGCCGGCCTTTTGTAAATACCACGCTAAAAATTGTTTTGTTTTACTAATTTAATACAGCTGATTATAATTCGGTTCGAATTGATCAATATATCACATTAAAATAAAATTATTTGATAGATTGTAATTTAATGTTCGGTGGGTTCTTGTTGTATTACGGTGTTATACATTTTTGTTTGTAATATAGGTGACACACTTTATACATAAAATGAAAAAGTAATAACAACAATTGCGTTTCATCTACAACGCTCATCCAAACGTCATAGCAATGGGCATAGCCCAAGTTAGCTCGTTTAAAATGTATTTGACAATGTAATGTATTTGTAGATTTGGTTTCCCATAATATAATAGGGTAATTCAATCTTCCATAAAAATGAAATATACGTATTATTACAGAAAAAATATTAATAATAATAATTCATGCCTTCACATCCCCCAACAGCTTTCGCCAATTACAGAGGGCACCGTCCGGCCATGAGTTATTATTAAGTTTGCGGCTGTGGAGCGTCTTGAAGACATTGCCAAAACCTTTTTTTATATATAAATTATGAGTATATTACAAACTCGTATATCTACTAAACGAAGTTCAACTGTAACAAAAAGATTACAATTTGTACAACATCTCGTAACTCCAATCTTGCAAAAATTTGATGTCTTACTAAATACATTTTAAATTGAGAAACATAGGCAACCAAATCAATTGCGAGAGGATTATGAAACAGCTAACAATACTTTATTTTTTATGCAACAATTGATACGATCTCTTGATGTATCATAAAAAATAGTAGCCAGTAGAGGAAATTACCATTCCGTAAACCTGCAAAATTTAAAATCTTGTTTACATTTTGGTGACTTTCCAAAAACGTTATTTCTTTAAACGAGTTGTCCGCTACGGCAGAGTACTAAGTAGAATGTTTATGCGTGTTTAATAATCGGAGATTCTTTATACCATTAGTTTACTAGAATGTCTTAAGTCGAAATTTATATGTGCAAGTCAATTCACGACATACCTTTGAGAGTAATAAAAATATCATTTTTAAATTTTGTTGAATGATATTAAGGATAAAGGACTATTTTAAAAGATTGTTTCAAATTTATGGCACTTTAACTAGGCATGGATATAAATTTTCCCCTTGCACACCTGATCAAACTTACAGCCATGGATGGAACATTTCCATCCAGATTAAAACAAACTTCATTAGCGCCAATAAGAATGAAAACCCAACCGAATTAATAGTAGAAACCGACATAGTTTTTAAGCTGATCGATCTGCGGAAACTGCCACATCTCTACTCCTGTAGAGTGCGTATGATGAACTTGATCCCTTATACTATGTCTTTGGATTATTTCTTGACCTCTCTCCAGCATTCGTTCGATAGCTACATGGATACGCAGTAAATTATTTGCGATAGATATACATGGTCCAACTTTAGAATGGATAATGTCCTTTGTGAATTATACCGGAAATTCAATGGCGTCTGTTCTGGCGCATATGAAGTTGACATTGCCCAGAGATTCGTACTGAGTCTTCTTATACTCTTTTGTATTCCATGCATTTACCAAATTATGTAGCCACACGCAATGTCGTAAGTTTAGCCAACGACGCATCTATCATCGTTTGTGTGGAAACTGAAAAGTGAATTCACTAATATGAGAAAAATGTGGGTAATTGGTACCTTGAGAACAGACGTATGTATTGAATCAGAATGAAACGATAAAAATAAGATTATATACCAAATATCCTTTCTGGTCTCCCTAACAGTGCAAAAAATATGTCCTCGAGATTTCTTGGTTGATGGTAGTTTACCGTGGTGCGCGCAGGTTGATTTGGAAAAGTTGACTACCGCTTATTTTGCGATCTAAAAATTGAAATTTAGTTTCGGAAGTTCGAGCCTCTTAAAAATATACTATGTGCTTGTATCACATATCTAATGTGCGGTATTTATTTGGTCTTGCCGCGAATTTTATATATTATTTTTATCCCGCTCGAGATAGTGAATTCTTAAAAATGTAAGTTCTGTCCGTTTTGAGAAATCACCAGCTTCCAATTCCAAGTAATTTAAAATGTGTCACGAACTTTACAAATTTTGAAAAGTTATTGAAGATGTATCTTATTGATAGATGTTTGTATAGCCTGTTTGATTTTTAGAAACTATTTCAACGTGTTGTGGTAGTATCCACTGACTTTTATGATTACGTCTGTATTAAAACTGACCTGCCCAATGCCTTTTGACCGGATCAAATATATTACTATTATTATTCAAGTGAATCGTGAGTTCTTAGAATACTGCGTTTAGAGCACCCGTAATGATATGGAATATTATAGGTCTCAGACATACTAAGTTTGAGAAACTTTTTCTTTTTCTAAAAATGATCAACTTAATTGTACGTATATTTTATTCAATATTAGTCGTGTAAATTAGTTTTGATATTCTCATTCACGATATAAATGCTTGTTTGTGTGTTACAAACAAAATTTTTCAAGCCCGAGAGTATTTAATTAAACAGTTTCGATTCTTTTAAAATGTAGTCGCTATTTTTAATGATATGATCGCATCGTACGTAGGTAACAAGAATCTCAAATATGTCTACGTTTTAGGCTTATAACTATATGTTTGAATGAAGGAAAGAGTGCATTAAAATACGAAAGTTCATATCGTTTTTCGAGAAGTAGGAAATATTTTTACAAAATAAACCTTTATCCATAGTACCGTTTGACATAATTTCAAAACGATATTTTGTGACTTTTAGAGATATGTCTACAAGCGGTCACAGAAGAAAACCCTTATATCAAAATGGTTTATAAATATTTGTCATTTCCAAACTTTTAGTTTAAAGCGTCTCAGACATATCGATCAGAAGATTAGTAAAGTAGATGTTAACAAATGAATGAACACTATGTACAAGATGAGTATCGTCAATAATAAAAAAAAACATCTAAATAATAGTTTTATAAGTTACTTGTTTTATTTTAATTTTACTCGTACCTTCCATATTACTAGGCTTGAATAAAATGTGGAGAACGCTGTAAAAATTCATGAGATTCCGTTATCTCTCGTTGATATAAAATATGGTTAATTATCTTACTTATGAATTAACGAATATATCTAGTGATATAAAAAACAGTTATTAAACACATACAGTATGAATACATATAACGGCCCTGTATCAGTTGATCTAAATAATTGATTATAATAGGAAGATTTAATAGCACATTCTCAATATATAAAAATCTAATTTCATTATCAAAAGGTGATACACACTTCATATGATTGTGGCACATATACATCTTAAAAACGGGTTCGCATCGGTATTCTAAATTGAATTATCACTTCAACGACACTAATTCTATTCATTTTACATACGTTTTAGAATCAAGCTTGTCTTTAAGGAAGCACATTTAATCAGTTCTTTTAACGGATTTATGTTGTGTTTTTTATGATTTTTGTAACTTTCTTTTAGAGAATCGAAAGAGTCTAGCATCTACAAAAACTCTTGCAGTATTCCGACAATTAAGTAGGTAGTGTTAAACATAACGAAGCACACGAGTATGTAGTTTCCATATTTGTTTAGTATCAATTTTAAATGCAGTCAGTAATGTTAGTTATATTGATCCCAAATCTCACTTGACTGTACTTTACCAACCCGTATAATTTATTTTAATTTACAAAATTTCTTCCCTCTAGTATATAAAAAGTAGTATCCTGGATTGATGCAACGCGTTTAAACGCTACTCTTATTCGCGATAAACAAAATGGTATTAATTAAAGTGTAAAATATTGTTTTATACACGTATATACTCCATACGTGTAACGTTCTCAATGTTTTAGCGACTAGTTGTCATCACCATTAGTTATATGTTTTTTGTATTGAATACTATAAAATTTCGAAACGTTATAACAACACTGTCCTATCGCAGTCTCTTGATAGCTACCGGTCGGTAATTAGTACATTGCCTTTATGTAAAGTGTATCACATATGTTTAGAGTTTCGTATTCTGGTCATATGGAGGCCCTGTGGTTTGGATATATAGCTGGCGGGGGCGGCAAAGCACCTTTTGGCAGATGAAGCTCGTGCATTGGTAAAACCGGCAATAAGATTTGCGTTGGTGATCTCCTAATCGAATACCTGCAAAAATATATCCCATGAATATTATCATAACGGTTATTTTACTATTAATGGCTTAATAATATTTTAACGAAGGTAGAGTACTAGCCTCGCAATGAAAATAGAGGTTGATATATACGGTATCAATAATGTAGAAACGTGCATACATGTTCACTCGTTCTTGCTCAATCTATTTGGCTCCACAATATATAAATTAATAATATGAATCTTATACCTTAACATTTTTTAATAAACAACATACTTGCTAAATTTCTGGAACATCCTGAACAATAATGAGCGTATTATAAATATATCATTAGTAAACTATTGATTGTGGGCAACCTATAATAACATTTGGATTATTGATGAGCTGTATTCGTGTTAACTATTGCTTTCTAAAATATGGTTCATTTAGCTGTCATCAATTTTGAGCTGTAATTTATCAAAGATAGGTGTGCAAGAAATCAAATTTTAATAAAGTAAAAAATAACTTGTCAATAAAAAAGTAAAAATACGACTGTACTCTGCAGCCTCAGACAAAAATGAGAATATATAGTTTCGATAAATAAAAATGCTCATCCATAGCGCATCCTGTATTGTATTGAAGTGTAAACGCTCCGTTGTTTTTATAATTTTCACCATTATCCGATCTTGGAACAAATGAATTAAGCAATACACCTATAGCCGTTTGAAAAGTTATAACAAGCAATGCTCAGTTTGATGCCCGAAGAATCGTAGTAATACGAGATTTCGTATAACACGTGGATGACATATTTTTTTTGACGATTGTGTTGAGTGAAATGTGTAATTTTTATTGCACGATTTTCACTAAAGCCTATCTTTTCGTACGATATTAAAAACAAGAAGTGTCAACTTTTCTGCGATTGTAAATAGATATCTTAAGGAGTTCATGTACTTAAATTATATTTTAATTTATTTAATAAGGCAAATACAACAGTGTTGCGATTGTTTTTAATGACGCCGCGACTCAAGCAACAGTAAGCGATACCATATTATTTTCATTTATATTATCTATCGTGGTCTAAAATTGCGTTTGTAACACTTAGTGATAACAGTTGTAAGTTGTGTTCATATTAGTACAAACGTTTGTTTTTAAGAGTTCTGTAATTGAACTTCAATATATAAGAATGAAATGATAGAAATCGATATATTACTTTCTATTGTATATTCTTTTCCTTTATAATTTATATTAAAACTTATTTGATCACACATTTCTCCCAAGTAACCGATGATGCATACACATACCATTGATATAGCTTCACTTCTGATTAACAACTATGAATAACCACCTTCGTGAAATTGAGTTTATCTGTGTATTCGGCAACGACACAAAACCTGACATCACGATTTACTGATGATGTGCATGGGAACTTATCGTGCCTCTGTACTCTATTTCTTAATTCAGAGGAGTGTTTGTAAATTGAATCGAATTGTATTTCGAAACAAATTCAAACCTGATGGTACACTTGACAGAAGAAAGGCACGTTTGGTTGCCCAAGGCTTTAGTCAGAAGCCGGGAATACACTTTAATGAGACTTTTGCCCCCGTAGCGCGTCTTAGTTCAATAAGGCTAGCTACAGCTTTAGCGGCTCGTTTTGGCATGGAGATACGTCAACTAGACGTTACTAGTGCATATTTAAATGGTATATTGGAAAAAGAGATCTACATGGAGCCACCTTCGCAACTCCCAGAAATACTAACTCTAATTTCCAAGAGTTCCAAGTATGGGAGAAGAGGTTGAAATGAAAGCAAAACTAATGCTGAACAAACCTTGAAGGAAAGGTTTGTCGATTAGAGAAATCGTTTTACGACTTAAAACAAGCTGGAAGAAGATGGTGCACCAAGTTAGACGATATGCTGTAACTATGTGGAGCAAAACCCACTCAAGTCGACCCTTGCTTGTATATGTACAATTTGGCATGACTGACTGCAAGTCTGTATCGACCCCTTTGAATCCAAACTACCGACTCATGAAGTCTACCAGGGAGCCAACACTTACAGGGAATTAGTCGGAGTTCTCACATACCTATCTCTGTGTACCAGACCGGACATTAGTTTCGCGTCTCAATTTAATGACTGTCACAGAAATGAACATTGGTCAGCAGCTAAACGCGTTTTACGATACCTCAAAGGAACTATGAATTTAGGAATCGTTTGCAAGTCCGATAAACTTGAGCTTAGAGGCTACGTCGACGCCGATTGGAGAAATAGCGCGACCGATAGACGTTCATATACTGGATACTGCTTTATATTATCAGGAGCCGCCATATCCTGGGAATCCAGGAAGGAGCAAACAGTCGCCCTCTCTACGACTGATGCGGAGTACATGGGCTTGATAGAGGTAGCCAAGGAGGCCATTTATTTAAGGCGTTTCCTTATGAAGCTAGGAGCGGAAATGTTGGCCGATGTGAAGGTATACAACGACAACCTCAGTGCTCTAAGTTTGGCAGAAAATCCCACATACCACGCCAGAAGCAAGCATATCGATGTCCGTCATCTCTTTGTGCGCGATGTGTTGAAAAGTATACAGTTGGAACTTCTTCATGTTGGGACAGATGACACGATTGCTGACGTACTGATGAAGGGGCTTCCGCTCACCAAACATGTAAAGTGTGTAGAATCGTTAGGACTCACGGGTCTGTAGTTCGCGAGTTCCGCTGTGTCTCGAGGGGAAGTGCTAGAGGTACGGTAAGATACCTACGGATACGTGCTCTAGTGCGATACACACGCGGAGATGTTTACCCCGATGCAGGCAATACATAAACATACGTTATCTTATGTAGTCTTCGCGGACGAAAGATATACAAATGGTAGTGCATAGACGAGCGTCATCGGGAACAGACATTTTTTTATATTACATTTGTTATAAGAGTTCTTTCTTTAAATATAGCATTTTCACGTATACTGCGTTTCAATAACTTGCCAACAGGAACAATATTTATTAGTAATAATTCTCGTAGTTTAGTTGCCGTGTAATTTAATTCGTTTTTAAGAAATATACTGTATCAAGCTTGGAAGTTTTTACTCTTATAAAAATAGCACCAAATGTTAGCAGAATTTTATATTTTTATGATGAACTGATTTTGTATAAATTATGTTTAAATAAAATGTATGCGGAACAAATATAAATAACAAAAATACTGCAATTTCAGTTTTCTTTATTTTTGATAAAGGAAAATAAATGCATTTGTAGTTTATTTATGGTCTAAAATTTGACAGGTGACAGAAATGAAAAAAACAAAACAACTTTGGAATAAAGTGGACAAAATAACTTGGTAACGCTCCTGGTTACAAAAGAAGATAGTTACATGCAAATCCATTTAAGCTAAAAAAAGAGGACAATACTGTCTAAGGCCAGATACTTCACATACTTAGTGACATGATCTATAAATATATAATTAGCTAGGTCATTAAAATCCATATGTAGGCTCTCACAGCCAGAGGCAATAATAAACGAACTGTTTCTGGGATTAGACCGTGTCATACAAGAAAAGACTTTAGTCTCTAGCACGGTTTACACATCTAGTTAATGCGTCATTTTGATTCTCATCTCTGCCTCTCCTGAAGAAGCCCCTACGACGGAAGCAAAACGTCGAGATCCTTTCTCTTTTACATCTTGCAATATGACGTGGTACAATCTCAGTTAATTAAGTATGTTACGAAATGAATTATGGAATCAAACAATTTAAAACCTTTTTTAATTTAAGGGCAATAAAGTCCATGCACATTACGAAAGCAACAGATAGCGTTACCATCCACGTTCATATTAGACCGGAAAAGTTTATCCGATGAAAAAAAAAAGAGTGAATCCAAATTGTAAATTGACAGCTTTGTTAGTGTAAAAGCTTTTGTTATCAAAATTTTGAGAATTCAGTCGCTATATGGTTGTTATGGCATGTTTTACGGGAGCAGTGCGTGCGTACGGTGTGCACGGATTTTACAAAAACTATAATTCTGTTACTATTACGCCGCGAAACTTTTCTAAACTCCATCATTTGCGTTACATTAGACAAGCACCGTGCACTTAACTCATGAAAAAATGGGTACAGAACTTCGAGGAGACTGGTTCTACAATAGGCAAACCTCGGACGACGCGATCAAGGACGTTAAGAACCGCAGAAAACATAGAGCGCGCGTGCCTGTTGGTCCGCAAGTCTCGCGATGCCTTAGATGTTCTTAAAAGTTCCATACATCGCCTATTGCGTAAAAATTTGCGTTTCCATCTCTACAAGTTACTGTAAGAACTAAAGCTAAGTGATACTGCTGAGAAGCTCAACACTAAGAAATGATTCAACGGTTTTGGTCCTTCAATAACATTTTGTATTTAAATGAGGCGCACGTTCTCCTTAATGGCCATGTAAATAGACAAAATTGCTGTTATTAGAGTTAAACAAATCCAAACAGAAGCATGAGACCCACTCGCCAAAAGTTACTACTATAATGGAAATTATGTACCGAGCAAATTTTGCCTCACGTTTAGAAAAGTACCACAGAATAACGGAACACATTTAGAAACCATAATTTTTAAAAAATAAATTTTCAATGCCTGTTTTTAATAAAAACCAAATACAGTAAACGCTCGCTCATGTAAATACCCGGTAGTGGAAACGTCGCGGTCATGTAAACAGAAAATTGTTACTATAGGATCAAATGGAACGCCCGGTAATGTAAACAAGCTTGAACCACGTACAATTCCCCAATGTAACAGTTTAGGGTACCGGTTTTCCCGATTTACGTGCGTAACTGAATCGATCAAAAGAATGTTTACGTAAACGTTTTCAGCGCCGGCAACGGTTGTTCCCCGATTTATGTATGGGATTCCTGTAAGCGTTGGCTCTTTTGCCTCTTGTGAAATAAAGTAGTGTGCAGCTAAAATCGCGCCAGAACACGTCCAATAAAAGAAAATTTTTAAAATTAAGTGACAAAGTGAAAATCATCGACGAGATTAAAAAAGGTGCGGGGGTGACTCAATTGGCAAAAAAATATGGAGTATCTAAAACCGCAATCTGTAAAATTAAGCGATTCAAGTCAAATTTTACAACGTGTCTGAGATACAAACGGAGGCGCCGGAAATCGCAGAATTTTAAAAAATGCCCAAGCACCTAGAATGGAAAATCGTCTGTGTAAATGGTTTTTAAAACAAAGAGATAATCATGTTCCAATTGGCGGTGAATTAATTAAAGAGAGAGCAGAGTTATTGAATGAAAGCCTAAAAGAGATCGAACATTTTGTAGCCAGTGATAGCTGGCTAAAAGGATTTAAAAGTAGGTATGGAATTCGACTGCTGTCGATATCAGGTGAAAAATTATCACAACTACTGCAACCGTTTAAGGAAAAGTCGTTTGCGTTATCCAAAAATCCTAAAAACATTTCAGTCATTAAAGCAAGTAACTTTACGTGAAGCAATTTTAGATTTAGATATGGCGTGGTGTGCCATTAACCAGTAAACAATGAGAAAGTGTTGGAAAATTTGCTTTACTTCAGAGATGATTATAACGATGACGAAGACAATGTACCGCTAACGGTCATTAGAAGACAGTTACTATTTCATGCTGAAATTATTGACAGTGCATCATCGTACCTTCTCAAATTATTAAAAGCAATAAATCCCGATATTGTTTGCATAATTACCGATGTTAGTTTATGGAATTTCGAGATGGATGATGCACATGAAGAGGAAGATGACGATCTTCCGATTGAAATGAAAGATACAGTGAGTGACGCGCAAGCTGTGGGAATTTTTAATCAAGCGTTAGATTGGGCTGAAGAAAAAGACATATTATATTCCGATATTTTAGTGCTCCGTAAACTACGTGCAATGGCATTAGAAAGTACCAAGCGTAAATTTACGCAAACAAAAATAGAACATTATTTTTCAAAATAATGTAAAGCTTATTTTTTATTTTTTAATATATTAGTATTTTGTTATTCATTGTTCATAATTTATTTTCTAATAAACATACATATTTTATTTTATGCAATTTCTTTATATTAAATAAAATAATGCGCTCTTATCGTCAATGAAGTACCGTTCCTTATTTGTATAAATTCTGTTGTAATTTATGGACTGTTAATCCCCATCAAAATTACTGCTGTACTTGCAAAAATATGTTGGAATGAAAACGCATTATGGTCTTAAACTATAGCTTAACATATTTAGGATTACCTATTTCTAACAGAATTTGCAAAACACCCACAATGGCAACTACACACTGATGTATCATCCGGATCTAAGGAAGTCGTTTCTGTGCACTGATGATCTAAATGACCACTCAAAATTGATCCGTTTGCCGTGATAACATCACCTTCTAATCTAACAGCACCCGCCGATGCCTAAAAAGGTTTTGAATTACATTTATTTATTTTTGATTAAATTTAATAAAATACCTGCATTGCTTGCGCTTCATCTCTACGTTCATCTTCAGTATTCATAGTGACAAACCGAAGAACTAACAGATTAAGTGAAGCGGCGACTATTGCTAAACCAAAGAGTATGAAAATAAGAGCAAACATGACATACTCAGGCTTATCGCTTAATGCACTATCTTTTTGCAGAGCGACCTAAAATGGAAAAGTGTTATTAAGGAATAATGAAGTAATAACGAATTAAGTGTAGATGAAAATAAATTGCAATACGTAATAAAGCGTTAATTCTCTCATGTTGCTTGTACTATTAAAATGCCTAATTGATTTTGAAAGTATATACGCAAACTTCTTTTTTCAAAATAAGTTCTTCGTATAGGGCTGCTATTTGTTCTAATAATATAATTAAGCCTCTTGTGATTACAATTCAACAGCAACCGTTGACACTTTTTTACATCACAGCCCAGTAAACATTTTTTAAATTCCGGAATCATTTGAGTTGATAGACAAGAATATTAACGAATGGAAATAGAAAATGAGTTCGAATGACACCACGCACGAGGGTGATAAGTGCCAGATGAAAAAAGTTAGATGTCTCATAATGAAATTATCTGCCTTAGACAGAGGTAGAGCGGTGATAATTCATTATCAAGCTTTGACGTAATTAAAATACAAGAAAATGAAAACTCATTCAATTAAAAATGTGATTTATTCATTATAAATTGCTTGTTTGAAATAATCATTATTTGTTCACTGTTTTGTGTAACTATTGATTCTGCATTTAATTATTGCGCTGCTGTTCCGAGTAATTCAAAAGTCTCTGCATGTGTTCGAGAGCGCGGGCATGGGTAATTCAGTCACCATGTTACGTGACAGTTACGTATGAAGTGTCATTATTCCAACCTTTTTCAATATTGTTACAAATGCGATTGACAATATCTTCTTCGGTAACAGTTACGTACTCTGGTGAAGTTTTGTCAACATGCAACACACTCTTCAATGTTTTGAATATTAACATTTCGCATACATTCTGCGCATATTCGATGTTAAGAAATGCAGCAAGTGAGGTGTTAAACTCAATATAATCATCGTCAGAATCAACGTCTTCACTGAATGAATATCTTTTCCAAGGTTTTTGTACTATTGATACCTGCAGCTTGCCTCAAGTCTTTTCCAATTTATAATTTACGTCCAGTTAAGAAAAATACAGAAATTAATTATTACGAAATAATGTTCATGAATTCTTTCAAAATGTTTGCTGCAAATTTTGTTGACGATTAGTGCATACCCATTAATTTAGTGTAATATTTTTAAATATTTCATGTGAGAATTTTAGAAAAATGTCTCGTTTCGTTATTTTTGTTTTATAATTATCATAAAAAACCCGTTTTAATTACGCAATATTATTTTCATAATTTTTTATTTATTTACACTAACATATACTTAACTAAGGACATTTAAATTAGTTATGCTAGCAGTAAATTTTCAGTAAAATCGACTCTATTGTTATTTATTGATAATATAGTTGCGTTTCGATTGCCTTTAAAATTTGGACATTGCACAGCGTGCTATTAAAAATTCATGTGCATAATCGTAAACTGTTGAAGAAAAAAATCAGAAGACGACTCTGCAGCGAATTATAGTTATAAAAAAAGTGTTCCATATTTGAAGTTAAAAATTCAAATTGGAATGTTTCTGCACTTGTTTTGGTTTCAAATTCAAAAGATTTAGAAAAAATACGAGCATTTAATAAAGAAACCCACTTGAGGTAAATTATGCTCTATTTTTTAATTCGGAGGAATTAAATTGAAACGCCGAAAAGTAGACTAACTGTTTGTCAGTTTTCAGCAAAAATTACACTAGTGATATTTGATATATTGTCGACGGCTATATTATTACAGCAACTGGTTGTGGTGTGCATTTGTATTTAATTTTCCTCCCTAAATTTATGTTGCAATAATAATTACATAACTACAACTTATATAAAATCCTAGGTGGTTTTAAAATTGCTGTGAAAAGGTAGCTTTGAAAAATGCCATTGTGTAAACGCGTCTTTTCATTTTACTCCTCCGAATTAAAAAAATGGAGTGTAGCTAAAGTATAAGGAAACATCCTGTATTCGGCTATTCCTAAGGCTTTGTCTTTTAAGTGAGAGAAGTTTAAAATAAAAAAAAAACTTGTAGTCTCGTTTGCAGTTTGTTAATCACATAGAAAATTTAATTTAAATGAGTGCTCTGTGGGTGCAGTATAACATTTGCGAATATGCAACACTGTGTGTTTCTTTCTCAAAAACTGTTTTTTAAAATAAGTTTGTTTTGTATTTTGGTAATATACTGCATCCATACTTTTCTCTTCAATTTGGTTACAACTTACCATATCACCGAAACCTATAGTAGTTAGCGTAATAAAGCAATAATATACGGAATCAAAATAGCTCCATCCTTCGTAACGTGAAAATGCAGCTGCACCACCAGCTATAGTAAGCGAACTTAAAGTGGTTACGACACATATCAAATCAAGTTCGGATGCATTGGTTTGTCGGCAACGTAACGATGATTTCACGGATCGTATAATAACACTGAAAATAGTTGAATTTAATACTTCTTCAATCGAAACAAATCCTAGGGATTAAGAATGGCAAACCTGCTTAGCCTGTTAACTCTCTCGCCAATACTCTGGAACATGACTAGACCTAGAGGAATCCCTATCATGGCGTAGCACATAGTAAATAGTTTTCCGGCTATAGTACTAGGTGTAGAGTGGCCATATCCAATAGTAGTAAGCACCGTAGTCGCATAATAAAATGCGCCCACGAATTTCCACTGTCTACCAGCTCTGTGAGGTTCTGACTTTAAAACAACCGTCTCCATTATTTTAAAGTCTTCGTCACTAATGTTATATTTTCTTCGTACTATTGATTCTATTTCTGCACATTATAGAAAAAAATATTTAATTCATATGAGAACTTTTGTTGAAGATTTTAGCAAGTATGAGTTCGTAAAATGTATTGTTCGAAAGCAATACCTTATATATCTATTCTACATTAATTTTAACAAAACAATTGCATTTTATACATGATTGCTGCAGTTTATTTTTTATTAGTTGGGGTTCTACTTCGGCTAGAGTTCAAGTTTCAAAATTGGATTTTAATCCTTAAATTGATATCGATTGATAGATAGTAATATTGTTTTTAATTGGTTTCTTGTTCTGTTCTTTGTTACTGTTTACAGTTGGTTACTGACTTGTATTTGCTTATACCGACAAGAAAATAAATTTTTGACACCTATTGATTAACACAGACTTGCAAAAGAGCAGAACGAAACAAAAGCATTGTGATACTTAATTTATTTATTATGACCCGATTTATATTAAATTTAACAAAGAAGAAAGGTAAGATAGGGTATTTAACGTATGTATGTGCGAGGTAGACGCCATAAATTCTTAGCCTGATATAGAAAAAAGAAACTTGGAGCAATATAAGAGATTTCATTTTTCAATGTAATCTCCCCTAACTTCTATACATTTATTACAGCGATTAACACAATTAGATACCCCTGTGAAAATAATCTGAAGTTTTTCCGTCAAAGTGTTCTATAACAGCTGTTTGTAACTCACTGTCGTCCTTAAAACAAGGTCTTTTTTAAATTAGAAAACAAATAAAAATCATAAGGAGCCATATCCGGACGATACAGTGGATGTTCCAATTCTTGAAGGCCACATTCGCGGATGGCAGCTAGCGAAACGGCGGCAATATGAACGGGAGCATTCTCGTGCAATAATCACACACATTTTGTTTATTTTCCACGACGTTTTGCGCGAATACTGTCCCTTAATTTATGAAACAAAAACACATAATATGTGCTGTTCACAGTTGTACTGCGCTCTTTAAAATCAATTAGCAAAATCCCCTCACAATCCCAGAATATTGTAGCCATCACCTTTTTCATTGATTGAACGGCTTTCGCCTTTCTGTGACGAAGTTCATCAGGTCGGCGCCATTCCACGGACTCCTTTTTCTGTAGAGGATCGTAAAACAGAACCATTGCTTCATCTCCTGTGACAATGGAAAAAATTGTCTTTTTCTCCACACATGCGCACATTCGACTCGACATTTACATTGGAGAGCAGATAGAAGTCGTGGTACCCATCTTGCACTAATTTTATCCATACTCAAATGATCATGGAGAATTGGGCGAATACTTGTTTCGGATATGTTTGTTATTACTGCTAATTCCTTCACTTTCAAACGGCGATCTTCTAGCACTAAATCTTCAATAATTGAAATTTGTTGAGGCGTTATCACATCAATTGGTCGACCCGACTACTCAGCATCTTCCAGCGAATCTTGCCCCAAACGGAAACATTTTCCCCACTTTTTTACAGTGGAATACGAAGGAGATGAATAACCGTAAACACCGTCTAAACATTGTTTTATATGATTAGGCGTATGCTCTTCTTTTGTTAAAAATTTGATGACCCTGCGGTACTCAATTTTCATTACTTCAGACATTTTCACGCTCTAGTCACGTTGGTTATCAGGCTGCCAAAAACTACTACTGTTCAAACCGTCATATTTATAGCGTAGACCTCGTGTATGTGAACTTGTATAAGCTTGTCAGGCCGAGAATTTATGCCGCCTACTTACGCACGTGGTCAGGTACTGAAAACTCTCGAAATCAAGAGTACAGGATAGTAGATAATACCTAAAACATTTGGATTTATACAGTGAAACCTGCGTAAAACAGAATCCAAGGTCCAAAAAATACTTCAGTTTTAAACACGACCTTCTGTTTCACAGCATTTTATATAAAACAAGAAAGTCGGAGTAGATTATCCACTATTAATAAGAAAACTATTTTGTCAGGAAGACTCGTTGGATAAATTGAACTGCAGAGTTAAGAACTTGCGAAATTCCACAGACAACCTAGTTATCGATAACAAATTTATAACGTGGTTTCTATGTACTGTGCAGTTACGTTACCTTGTAGTACTTCTTTGCGTTGCTTTTCGGTGCTAGATTCAAGAGAATCGAAAACGGCTGCGCCTATAAGTAAGTAAGTGAACGTACACACGATAAGCGATAGTGTGCGAACGTTTTGCTTCTTCATTCTCTAGCGCGCGTCATTCTGGGGCCGGGGGGCTCCCGCGCCGCTAGCTGCCCCCCGCGCGCTTTCTTCTAATTTGCCACATAGTGTCCCCTGGAAGGAGAAAAAATAGTAATCAAAGTCTTAGTAGCCACAATCAAGTGATAAAAATGTATCAATAATGATAGGCAAATGATTTTAATAATTGTTATGTTAGTAATCAAATCATTTAATTATATATTTCGGGAGATTTCCGAAAGCAGTAGGCGGAAAGATAAAGAAATACAGTAGTTAATAAATACTACGATAAAATTACACTTTTACAAGAAATACATTTATACAAAAGATAGTAAACAAAACGCAGATGAAAGCTTTGTAATAAAAATAGTGTAATATTAAATTGTTTAATGAATATAACAGAATTCTCGAATATCTATCAGGTATAATACATCAAAGCGAGTGCATTGCTGTCTTAGAAGAAATAAACAGATATTTTACAAATTATTTTAGAAGAAAAGAAAACAAAATGGAATATAAACTATGCAATTGAATGTGTATGTCTTTAATACGAAATATGTCTCAGAATTAATGAGAATGATTAGTGTTTAATTATATGTATCTAGAATTTAACGTTGTCCCCTTCAAAGTGTGCTCCTTTGGAATGCACACAGTGTCTCCAGCGAGATTTTCATTCTAAGTAAAAATTCTGGAAATCTTGTTCCGTTAAGCTGCTTAAAACCTGCGGAAAAGAGTTTGCGTAGGCAACTTGACTTTGCCAGCTCGTGGATCTTGGATGAAATATTTTATGTTACAATTGTTATTAAACATTTACGAGACAAGTATTAAAACAAATGATGTTCGTTGCAGTGTAACATGTTTTTTGTATAAAGAGAATAATCGTTCAGTGTATAAGACCTCTTCCCTCGTCACTTAAACTACATAGCACTGCTTGTGCTTCATCCATTATTTTATTGTTCCACTAATGCTAATGAAGGATTTTGTAACTTTTCTATGGCAGTCGCTACTGCCATGGAATTCATATATTCCATGTTGAGTACCTTGAAATTTTATCCGGCTTTCTTCGATGGTTACCGATTCTTTAGGGCTGAGCTGTAATACGAATACTTTCTTCTGTGTATATTTTTAGAATAATAAAAGCCTGAAATCTGAAACTTTTTTAATATTTGTTATTAAACGCGAATAATTTCCACAACCAAATGTAATGCATGTTACACGCACGTTCCATGTAGTAAATTGAAACACTTATTTTTAAAACATCGTCCAGTATAAAGCAATGGCGAAACACCAGTAACAATCGGCGCTACTTGATTCGGTGACAGTTACATTTTTTGTAGTGTACTTCGTATCACACCGTGGAGAGTTTTCTGTACTCCATTTACTGGGATAATAATTGAAAACTGAGGAAAGTTGTAATTTCGTATATTAGTAAACTTGGTTTCAAAAAATTACATATATGAAAATTCCAACACCCACTATTGTAGCAAAGATATTTATTATATCCACATTTTTACATTATAGCGATAAAACATGTCATACTAATTGCTCCCAAAATGAATACTTATTTGTCCTATAATCTTAGTGTTCACAAAAACCGAATGAGTAAAAATAGTGGTTGTAAAAGTATGCATTTATAACGCATAAATTGATTCATGAATAAAGCCGTGTTCTCATGAATTAATTTTTTTTGTGTCTAAAGTTATTCAAAGAACGTAACTATTGTATTTAATGCCTATACCTTCAAAAGTAGCAATTTTAAACGTGTCTGATTCGTTTTACAATATTTAACATAAAATATTAAGCCGAGTGGTCCCTCTCCCGCGAATTGTGCTCCGCGCCGCCAAAGAAATGGGTGATTTTAGGCTATCAAACCATACGTTGCATTTCCCGCCGATGTTAGTGCAATGCGATTATGATATGACGACACTACGCAGGTCATAATTATGCCCAGAACGTGATAGTGAATTTTATTACTAGTTGCGAACTATTTAGTTAAGTATTTTATATCCGTTTAGTAATTTTTCTTTAAGATTTAACTCTCTTTATTTTCTATAGCTAATCTAGAATTAGCTTTATAAAGTACTCTTTTCTCAATTTTCTTTATTATTTTGTAAGTTAGATATTGAATATGACAAATCACTAAACAAAAGAGAACACATTTAGCTATTACAAAGTGCACTTACCATTCTATAAGAAAATTGAAAACTCAAATAAAGGAAAGTAGAAGAAAAATTCAGAAGAGACATTTAAATTCTAAATAAAAGAAGTACTTACGATTAAAAACGATACATCTATTACGGTAAGTTAGGTTTTATTTGTTTAATACATCCTGTGAAATAGCTGGAGATTTGTTATTTTGAGAACAGATAGTAATAATACCTTTAATGTTAAAGAACAATTTAGATACTTTAACAGAACCTGTTCTCTTGATAAGCAAGTTTTCTGCAAATGTTACAAGCGGTCTGTCGAAAAACCATAAGGTTTTGCTTTAAATTTGCGATTTGTTACGCCTCTGTTAAATCAACAATCTTTAGTTGTTTAAACTAAACTAATCTTAGACTTAATCATAGTTGTAAAATTGAAGAAGCTGCCAATTTAACAAATTAGGTTCATCAGACAATCGTCTATTTAGGTAAATTTTGTGTTTGTTTTGTTTAATAACGAAGGTTTAATTATTTTTTGGAACATGGCAGGCTATTTTTTTATGTATATTTTGCAAATTATACGCAATGCAGATGTGTATGCAGCTTAATAATGCTGTAAAATTGTTAGTGAAAGTAAAAGATGCACTAAAGATATAGTACTTGTTGAGCCATGCAAATGTACGAGTACGATTTTATTTTACAAATTGCAAACAGGCATTACCTAGTAATCTACAAGTATACTCACCGCAAAAGTGTAGCGAGGATGTATGTCAGTAGGTATAACCGTCTACGTAATTTACGGCTTTCTTAGACACAATCGATCATGTCGCACACAGTCCCTTCCATTTTTCGTACACTAAAACTGAACAGAGAAGTCATTAACCTAAAATTTTCCGAGCAGTTATCATCTAAGCAAAGCCGTTGAGCTTTTCCGAGCTCTCTGTTGTACACGCGGTTTGAGATCGATAACGACGTCGCAGTGACGTCATTACCGTGCTTTGAGCACGACGCGAGCTTAATCAAGCTTTAAATGGTATAACTGTCATATGCATTCACATTACTATGCAACCGATCAGGCACGCTTATAAAAATATATTACCTTTTTTGCATTGTCTTAAGATTTAATGTCTGCATATCGTAACATAGTTTTCAAAATTATAATTGGTCTCTTAAATATTTTCCTTGAATGAACAAAATAGTTTGCAAAAAATGTGACTGTATAAGAAACGAATTTGTTTATACATATTCAAGGCACAAGTACAGTATATTTGACATTCTTGAAAAAAAGGTCCGTCAAAATAGATTAAATATACTTATTTTCTAAAAATGTTATTGTGATTTAATATAAAAATAATTCAGATTTTAGGTTCAAATATTTAGAAATGAATGAATATACACCGGAAAATATCACTGTGCAATATATTATTCAATGCAGATTTTGATTTGACTATAAAATGTTCATATTAAGTTCGCTCAGTTCTATCGAGCTCTGTCGCCAAATATTTATTACCATAAATAAATAGCATCCAAATAAATTTTACCTTTAGTAGTCTATTCCAATAAAAACTTTTCGTAACATATTATTTCAATTGCATTAGTTGTCAATTTGTCAGAGTATTTGTCATGTCATTCAAATAGCTTACACCAAACAAAATTTGTATTAAGAGTTTCAGTAACAAGCTAAATTATTATTTCAAAGGCTGCTTTCAGGTAAAATTTATTTGAACGCATGTTATAAGTTAATTATACAGTATGTATAGTAGGCTATCGTTTGCTGCAAGTATTTATTTTAATCATATTTATTTCGTATAGAAGTAAGGCAATTATATATCTTATCGCAGTTTATATGCCAGTGGATCAGTTAGAAACATGTATTTTTGCCTTTTTGTACTTAATGGAGGTACCGACAATTAAATGAGCGCACTTCACATATCAAAGCAGACATTTTTACATTTCGCGGCCTCTAGTTGGTAGTCCGACTGAAAGGGTCATATTTAAAATGTGTTTTAAATAAATATACTTTAAGTATAAAAGTATATATGTATTTAAGTATATTCACGTGACATATATTTAATGTGAATATGGTATTTATTGTTATAATTAGTAACTTAAATCGGTCGCGTCATTGAAAAATGTGCTTGAATAAGAGATGGATAGCCAGGGGGTATAATGTTGAAACTGAAATCGTGACGATGCCCAAGTTCATGTCTTGTGTAAGAGAGTATCCGAATAATTCTTTATAGTGTTTATTTTGCTGTTTACGTAAAATATATCAGATGTTTACAGGCGTACAGCCCGATCGTTTTATGTAGACGACAAGGATAAATGGGCAGTAGATAATACATATATCCTGCCTTGGTTGAATTGTATTGTGCACATGCTCTGCAAAAATTGAAGGGCCTCGGCAAGCGGTTGTATAGTAATTATAAGACGCAAAATCAACAAATAAGCCTATCTTATTAATTGTATATTTATTCTCTGTTTATTCTTTATTTTAGCTGGAATCATTAAAAAGGATTAATACATATCAAGGATGCATTTAAAATGGATGAACAGTTTATAAATATAATGAAGGGACTAGGATTACCTAACTCTTGAAATTAAAAGAGTTTAATCTGAAATGATTTGTATTATAATCCGTATAGTATAGTAACGTAATGACCTATGTACTAAATATAATCCACTTTTGAACCTGGTTTTACCAATAACATAATAAAATCATTTAATCCTTTATTACTTAAAGAAGGGTATATCATATTTGTGTTACAGAGTAGATGCAGTAGAATGTTCCTGTTCAGTTATAAACATTATAGACGTTATATGATGCTACACAACGTTTTTAACATTTTGTTTTCACGATATTTTTTTCATAGTAGAATGGCAAATGAAAAAAAAAGAGAGAATAATAAAGCCCATGAAATAGTGTCTAATGTGTTTAACTACTTTAAGGAAACTTTGCTTGATCGTAAAACACAAGGAACAAAAAAATAAGGAGTGTAACAAATTGGGGAAGAAGAAAAGGAATCTACAGAAGACAGTAAACCATTGTTTGTGAGTAGCGTTACACAACTTGAAAATTATGAAAAACATTATATACAATTTCCACACTATTGACGGCGATACAAGAAAAGTTGCCTTTTCAAATGCAATAAAGTGGGAGAAAAACTTCTGGGTACGAGAGAAAAAGAAAGAGACCAAAAGGAGAAAGGTGGGATCTCGACGTTTCGCCTCCGTCGTAGGAGGCTTCTTCAGGAGAATAAGGGAAACCAAAGTGGCACGGTAACCGGTAACCTTCAGAAGGTTCTCGCCTCTAGCGCGGTCAACACGCCAAGTCACCGTAACCTTCTGCCAAAGTCGTTTCGCCTCTAGCGTGGTTTACACGTCGAGTAACCGTGCCACTTTGGTTTTCCCTGAAGAAGCCTACTACGACGCAGGCGAAACGTCGAGATCTCTCCCTGTCTCTTTTGGTCTCATTCTTTTTTCTCTCGTACCCCTTCCTCCCCCTCTGTCTCTATTTCATCTTCTTATCACCTTTCTTTCTATTTCACGTCCCCCCACCCTTTATCATTTTTTCTTTTTCTTTTTATCTCTTTTTCTTCTTATTTTTCTTTCTCCTCTTACTCTTATTTCTTTTTATATATATCTCATCATGACAAGGTCGAATTCCGGAAGTCGTTCTTTTATAAGTTGGGTATTTACTTGTCATATTTATTTCTCAACTTGAATTACTGAGGTAAAGATATGAGAGTGCCAACATCTACATATTTTTTAATATATTTAAAACATGTAGGTGTCAGGATATAGTGATGGAAAAATCAGATTTCGCAGTTTTTAACTGAATACCAAATGAGCTATTTTCCATAGTCCTAAAAATATGCGAACTTGTTTGAAAACTGTGTAATAATATACGGAAATTTTGAAATGTGGCGGATGATTTAAGTTGGTAATTCCAGCAATAACGAGTATAGCCTTTATAGCTGGAATCTACGTACTCAAATCGTTACCGAAATTTCAAATGAATTGTAAATATATTTCCGTCTTGCTTTTTCCATATTTACAAATATTGATAACATAAAGAATGCTCATTTTTAAGTCGATATGTATATATATTCGCAGGTTCAAAATTGTAAAGTTGAATGGCCAGATATAAATTATGTAAATTCTTTCAAATTTACTTGAATTTCATATTGAGTAATTTATTTATAATGTACAAATATTTTTCATGATAATATTACAATTTCTTTACGTAAAGATGTTGGGTTCGAGTGCCTTCGAGACTGATATTTTTTTAGTAATTTAATTACGTTGGGTAATTGTAAGGAAATTGTAATTTTATCTATATTTTTACTAATGCCAACGGTGGTTTAGTATTAATATTGATAGTAATATTAGTATTAATATTGATATTAG
The DNA here is from genome assembly GCA_023509865.1 of Trypoxylus dichotomus. Lineage (NCBI taxonomy): Eukaryota > Metazoa > Arthropoda > Insecta > Coleoptera > Scarabaeidae > Trypoxylus > Trypoxylus dichotomus. Next base: position 53,760,457 of record CM042074.1, on the reverse strand, counting down.
TTTAAACATTTTTCAATTTAGTGGATATTGTAAAGTTGTAATAATTATCGCTGTTGTGTATTTACTTATCTTCTATTCTACATAATTCGCGGTGAACTTTAAAATACGGTCGAAATTTTATACATTTTATATACCGGCTACATATACCGGCTACATATACCAGCTACATATATCGTATTTAAATTTACCCGCGATAAGTTCTTGATGTTCAGCAGATGGCGTTGTACGCGATATTTCACTTGTTATTTGGAGACTTTACTGTATAATAACATTTATATAACTATTTAGATATTAGCTTATCTACTTGAATAACGAATAACCAATCATAACCAATTATCGTTGTTCGTTTACGATTCATGAAATATATATAAAATGCCTTTGTTTAATTCTGATATTTTTGTTTGCACGAATTGATAACCTTCGAACTTTAAGACTGACTAATTTTCTGTGAGCATACAAGGTTGATTTGATTTCTGCATTCTATAGAGCTTGTATGTAAGTTATTAATTGTATTAGTTATGTTTAATATCTATTTTTTCAGATACAAATGAGGACTGTAATAATACTTTGCGTTGTAATAACTTATTGCTCTGCATATCTTCATCCATTATCGGATGATTTTATTAAGATAATTAATAAACAAAGAACAACATGGAAAGCTGGAAGAAACTTTGATCCAAATGTATCTATGAAGTATATTAAAAAATTAATGGGTGTACTACCTGGAGAAACAAAATTACCGTTAGAAGAGCATAATTTATTTGATGTGATGATTCCAGAAAGTTTTGATGCCCGTGAGGAATGGCCTGATTGCCCTACCATACGAGAAATTCGAGATCAAGGATCATGTGGATCATGTTGGGTAAGTGAAAATATAGAAATGGTTAATAATGCTTATAAGTTGTCATATGTTATTAAAGTATTGCTAATTTTAAATTCAGTTATAAGCACTCGTCTATGTCGAATGATAAGAACATTCCTTCTTTGTTAGATGCGTCAGCTACAGATTGTATATCATATGTAAATATTGTTATCTTCTTGATAATTTTATGCTTTTGCAAATAGAAAATGCATGTTTTGAGAACGTAATTTTTGTCATCTTATGTAGGAATGATGAAAGATACTAATGTATAAAATGAAATGAAAGTTTCACATATTTTGTCATTACTCATCCGTAGTCTATCCAAACCTAAGCCCAACTGAAATTCACGTGAAACTAATTGCTAATTTTTAATAAAAATATTTCTGAGAATTAGTTCATTTTAATTTTATGAACATATAATTCACTTGCTAACGGCAAAAAATCCGATAATTTTAGGAGCATTTTTAAGATAAGTTAAGTGATTGTAATTTTTTTACTAATAGTAGATTCTACCTGTAGTTTTATGATGTAGTGTATAAATATTTTTGAGTGTGTGGGTTAACAATACATTCTTGCAAAATATTTGGCTAATTCTTTTCTCGAGTTGTAGTCTTACTATATTAAATTGTATTTATAACATTTGTATACAAAAAATATTCCCTCAGCAATTTATTTATGTGTTCACTTTCCTGATGCCATTTTCGTACATCAAATTACGAACTACTGGAATACACTCATATACCGTCACATTTCACAAAACAATTATCCTAAAATTAACATAGCACTTCTTAATAAAACATTTACCAATATGCACTACTTCAGTTTGATCTCACCCAATATATTGCATTCCATTTAAAACTATTTTAAAAGTATTTAAAGAAATTCATACTAGTCTTCCTAGAATAGCATTTACAATCTAATGTTGATAGTATGTATTCATATCAATAAAACTAATTTACAAAATCCATTCAAACAGGAAATCAATGTATTCTTACATTAAATATTATGGTGGCAATGAATGTTATGGAATAGAATTTGGGAGAGGTATTAAATCATCCATCTCTTATAGTAAACTAGTACAATTTTGCGCATTTTTTCATATTGTTAGTTTATTTTATCGAAGGGAATTGGATATCGAACGGTAACTAATAAAAGTCGGTGTGTTATTGACGGACGAATCGAAATTCGAATTATTTGGAAGTAAATGGACGTTTGTTCGTCGTCGCTCTGGAGAAAAAAAAATTAGACTAGTGTATTTTAAAAACTGTGAAACATGGAGGAGGGAACACCGTGGTATGGGGTTGCGTTGGAGGTGGAGGGATCGGAAATAGTTAAAATAGATGAAAGAATGACAAAAAAAAGTAGTTACTTCACAAACTGGATGACTTTTTACTTAATAAATCTCTTTGTTGATACTTTTCGATTCGCTTCAATGTTTTAAATATAGTTTAATCGTTAATCTTCTGTTAATCAAAAAATATGTAACATAATTCCCATGTGTTCAAATATTTGTTTATATATAACAGCAAAATACAAAATACTCATTTGGTACTAAACAATTAGTAGGACAAGAATAAATCATCAAAAAATAATGAGACACATACATACGTATTTTTAAACGAAGATATTTTATAATGTAGCCCCCTTCTTCAATGCATTCGACGTTTTGAGCCTGTTAATCGAGTCCTATGATATACGGTTCTGCCTGATCAGCCAGAGCGGCAACCGCTAGAAATCTATATAAATATCTAAATAAATATGTGTTTTAAAAGGTATTATTTTGACATGTGAAATGAATTTAAGTTACGAAAATTATTTTATAAAAATCGAATTCGAATTTTTAGATACTTTTCAAATGCTTTGACTAAAAAATAATTTTCGGTTTTTCTTCAGGCTTTTGGGGCAGTGGAAGCTATGTCCGATCGAGTATGTATCCATTCTAATGGAACTGTTCATTTCCGATTTTCTGCGGATGACCTAGTGTCCTGCTGTTATACTTGTGGAATGGGTTGTAATGGCGGTTACCCAGGTGCTGCATGGAGTTACTGGGTTCGCAAGGGAATTGTTTCTGGCGGTAGTTATAATTCCAGTCAGGTAATTTTTCTTCTTTTGTACAGGAATGATACTACTCGCTAAACAAAACCTACTTTGAAGAAAAAGAAAGTGCAACTGAGAAATCACGTGTGCTCATTCACTCATTGAAAGAAAATAAAAGATGAGAGCTGATAAAATAACGTGAGGTCATGCACACAAACGCATAAGAACTAGTAGCCAGGCGCTGAATAGTTTTTATCGAATCATCACTCCGACTATGATACAAATATATAAAAAAAAAATGAAAAAGATTAGTCTAACGAGATGTACCAACGAAGTGTTTTGGCAATATCTAAAAAATCCTCTATTCCATGGCAGATGATATTTCAATGCGATATTGCGGGACTTGCATATTCTTCTCTGCTATAAGAGGAAATGAGTATTCACAGCACAAAATCAGCTGATTACACATACATTACATATTAATTTAAAAGACGCAATTAAATAAATAGAATAGTAAAAGATTAATAGCCTTATTCATAGTCAAGTTTAGTGGCCACTAAGATGCTACTACGAAAATTCGTATTCGCAGATGCATTCAGTAGCTACTAAGACCCTATTAATGTTAGTTGGCTACTAAAATCTTAGTATCGCTGTAGGGTATGTTTACAGACCATTTAAAGCTAATCTCAAAAATAAGAAGCGCGCAAAATTAGAATGCTGAGATTGTAACCGCGATTTTTCAAAAAAAAAACCTTTTAAGAAGTTACTTTATAGCGAGCAATATGAAAATAGTTAATGTAAGTAATAGTAAATTACAAAACAGGTGGAAGCATTAAGTTATAAACTATTTTTAGACGAAAAAACTGCAGTCTCAAAACGGATGATTTAGAAAAACGCAAGTTAATGGAATACATCAGATAAGAACTCCAGATAATTGAAAATAAAGACAGGATTATTGTATTAAAGCAAAAATAAAAAGAGCATGGGAGCACATTTGTAAGAACATGATACAAGGCATGTACAAGACATCTCTTTAACATAAATATGCAAGGTAGCAATGGCAGCGAATGAAAATGGAAGACATTTCAATGAAACTAGTGAAGGCCGAGCAGTGTGTGAACCTTCAGATATTGATTGGTTAATAAGAGATCCGATCCTATTAGAATTTGTCGAGGATACTCCTAGCTTTGGTAGCAATGCAGTATGTAATATAAGGTGAATTGAAACAATTTACTTTTATATTCATATTTTGAATGAAATCAGAATTGGATGTGATACGGTCTACATGGAAAATTGCAAGAAAGTACGAATTTTAAGTCAAGTGTAAATCTTCAGTGATATATATATATTTAGAAAGTATTCTCAGGTGTTTTTCGCTAAACAAAACAACACCCCAAGGCCGAATTGTGCTGAATCTTGTGTCGTAAATTCTATTTACGAATCTCATGGCTATGGAACCTACCTTTGTTGGAAGCTACTCGAGGATACAAAAGCACAGAATACCTGCATTACCATTATCACATGATAACATCATAAACTTAAGATTAAACTTTTTAATTAAAATATCTTTATATTATAAATTACTGTCGTCGAAAGATATTTCCATTTTATTGCCTATGACATGTGCGTTCATATAAAAAAGAGCGCCAAAAATAATTCTAACCTAATCTGTTTGAATTAAAACATCTGCACGTTACGCATACTCCTTTCCATGTTGCCATGTCGTTTTCGCTGTTAACATCATATTAACTAGTAGCCACTAAGTATATGTTTATGAAAATGACAAAATAGTGGCGTCTTAGTGGCCATTAACTAATAGTATTCTAATACGCTACTGACCTGACTATGAATAAGGCTGTAACTAACTAGAACATAAAACAATAGCATCAAAAACAGTAAAAATGGAGGAATAAGAATAGTATAGACTATTGAAACAATCGATAATATGCTAATAGCGCTAAGCCGTCACGTTTCAATAATCTTAGTAGAATATTTATTTATTTAATCCTCATGGAAATTTTTGACCATCACCTATTAACTGAAATATACAGCAACCTCTTTTAAATAAACTAATGTTGCTCAACGCTAAAACTATAAAAATCTTGCAGAACTTATTGTTAAGCCTCATATGCTAATTAATAAAACAGTTGACGCTTGAACCTTTCTAAAATTTAATAGAATAACTGTGTCTAATGAGTGTTTTCGCAAAAGAAATTACCTTACGGCGATTTAGAAAATAAAATACGCATATATACAAATGAGTAACCGCATCGAAACCTCAATTCGACGTATATGTGAACATTTTTAAAAATAACATAATCTTCATGCAAATATTTTGTCACATTAACTAACTATAGTATAGACTATTGAAACAATCGATAATATGCTAATAGCGCTAAGCGATAAGTTAAGAATAAGAAAGATCGATGATGTGATGAGATGTCACGACGCAGATGTGTTATGTATCTGTTACAATTATACATGCGGTTTTTAATATACGATTTTTAGACAAAAAATTATGAGAAAATTGTTACTAATTTCTTTAAAAATGGTTTTTGTTTGGCGGGATGTGCTTTTATATAATGTAATGTCGCTTGTGGCTGTTGTAAAATATCATGAATCCAATTTGTCTTATTCCATTTATAACCGTAAGTACCAATTATATGCGTTATATTGGAGACTTTGGGGACATGCAGTAACTTTCGCACTTTTCGAGAGTGTTAGTAAATTAGTCTCCTTTTTTTGATAAAAAGGACCACCTCACAAACCCAACCATTTACACAACTCGATTTTCAAATTACACATATTTGGTGCGAAAGTCAAATAATTGTATGTCGCTGTAAGTTGAACTGTCACTTGCTGTAGATGTGATAAACGGTTTTACAGGATTATGAATTAAACTACCTAATGTACACATTTTGTCCTGTTATTTTATGACCTGTGATATACAATTTTTCCATTTTTCGCTATCCATATTTGAAATGGTTTGGAGTAACAGTAGTTCTGTATCTACCAGTTCACATATTCTGTTATTTGTAACAACTTCACCTTTAATTTGTGCCCAAATCAATTCAATAGGATTTAGCCTATAGTGATATATTGTTGTATTCAATTCAATAATACTGATCGGTTTTGTTTTTTGAAGAAGTAGTTTCTACCTTCCGTGAGTGATATAGAGCATTGGCTACTAAAAACCGTAAAGTTAATTAGCGTTAATTAACTTTAATCAGTGTAAGACATCTACAAATAGACGTAAAATATAATAAACAAATAAATAAAATAAAATATATGCACTTTGCGTATAATCCGGTCTCTAGTCATCACAATGACTGAGTTTTCAGGTAATTCATCCAGTATGGTTTTGAACCAGTTTTTATGATTATCATCACTTCTTTTACTTTCAAAATAGGAAAACCATTTTTAACAAACCCATCATCTGAACCAATATGTGTTATAACAAGCCCTTCATTTTTTCCAATGGGTTTTTTTAAACCAATAGACAAACCACAAAAGCTAGCCGAGTATTCAGGATGTTCAAAAAAGAAACGATGAATTATTCTACATACAGCATTTTTCACAGATCCATCAAAGCCACTGATTAAAGAATGTCTGCTTGTATGTTTCTTGGGACTACTTAGTTCTCTAATGATAAAACCTAAAATCAAAAAATAGATTGTGTATTACTTTGGATATCTGTGCATATGCAATATTATCGAATGTTGTTTAATTTGCACATTTCCACTTATATTGGGTATTGAATCGATATTTTATTAATAGTAAATAATAGAAAAAAAACAACGAAATTGAGTTCTAATACGATACGTAGAAAAACGCGTAAAAGTCTCAATAATTAAACACAAATACAATAGAATACGTATTTACAACAGGTGATGGTGTCCGGTATAGGTAAAATAGTTAAGGTCCGGTGCTGCCTTATGCGAACCAATAACACCGCTAGAATTAACCGCATAATTTGAAAGGTGGCCCACCTTTGTTATGTCACAGCAATCCATATTGATATGAATTACTGTAGTATACAACACATTGATTTCGAAAAAAGTAATAACGCAATAGCCACTAGCTTGTATCATTATTATAGAATCACAAGGGAGCTAAACTGTTTAGAAATTAAGTTAGAAAAGTATTGATCATACAATGAATTTTGAATAAAAATTATTTAAGGGATGCCGTCCGTACGAAATTTCGCCTTGTGAACATCATATAAATGGAACAAGACCGCCATGTTCCGGTGATGACGATGAAACACCAAAATGTCGTAAAGTTTGTCAAAGTTCATATTCAACTTCGTACAAACAGGATCTTCATTATGGTAAGAAATCATACTCAGTTAGGAGTAAGGTGGAACAAATACAAGCTGAAATTATGACAAATGGTCCTGTTGAGGGAGCATTTACTGTTTACGAAGATTTATTAACTTACAAAAGCGGTAAGAATATTAAGTTTCGAACATTAGTCAATTACTGTATTTTTTCGCAATTCTTTAGGTGTATACCAACATGTTAAAGGGAAAGAATTGGGAGGCCACGCAATACGAATCTTGGGCTGGGGTGTCGAAAATGGCACCCCTTATTGGTTAATAGCTAACTCTTGGAACTCCGATTGGGGCGATAATGGTTACTTTAAAATATTGAGAGGAAAAGATCATTGTGGCATAGAAGGCAGCATATCCGCTGGGTTACCAAAATTCGATTAAGCGTGATATTGTGAAATATCTATTATTAAGTATAATTTCAACTAAGTACATTTAGATATTGTGATTTTCTTTGCTTGTTCCTGCTGATATAAGTTAACCAAAAATTGTAATGTATATTTTGTTGTTAGATCTGCTTATATACATATATATATATATATACATCTTGTTAAAAAATTTATAAATATAAGATTAGGTCAATTATTGGTCTTGTAAATATTGTAATATAAGAAGAAAAAATTTAGTAGTAAAGTATTAATTAACATTTTAGTAAACGGTAGATGTATTACAATATATAATGAAATTGATACAGTGTTACCATCTCCATACAACTTGAGATTGACTTGGACTCTTACTCACCATTTTTTTTCTAATTGATAAATTCAGGAGGAAAATGTACTCTTGAAAGAGGCTATCAAGTTTATTTATACTGCTATACTATTATTATTTAAGGAATGAGTGCATTTCATATATTCAACATGTATTAATGCCAAATTGTTTATTTGAGATAACATGTGCTAGAATTATTAGAATATTGCCGCTTCGCGTTGATACTATATTGTACCTTACACTAACGAGTATGCCAATCATTAAATCATCGAAAACAACTTTATTGCGCCATTAACGAACATTTTATTCTAAACTATTTTGTATTTTGACTTACAATTATACACAGAAAATTATAAAATTTTGCAATATTTCAATTGAACGTAGTTTTAGAGAAATCTATCTGTCGGATTGCTAATGCTACATCATTCCAACGTCACTTAATACGTGCACTTATCCCTTGAATAATTATAGTATATTAGTGTACATATTTACAACAGTAAACACTTGTAATGGCAATTATTATGCTATAACAGTTAAATTTGACTAAAATCGAGAAAATGCTATAATAATAATTAACCTAAGTAAAGTTCGCTTTAAAGCAGATTGGTGTATTTCACAGTAAAGGTTGAAAACATTTTGATAGGTTAATAATGTTTGGTTTTAAGCAATACATTCATTTACAAGTTCATTAGATATAAAAAATTTAGGTCGTCTGGATATGTGCGTGCAAGAGCATTTTCTATAAGAGAACACTATGATTTAGTAAATAAATTACTGTAACAAAAAAGCAAGAAGAAATATGCCTAATTAGTGAACTACAATGTTGCATTACCTGGCTTCGATAGACATTACATGTAGACCTATAGTGTTTTCGTCCTATTGTGCGAAATATACACTGGGACGCACTGATTACAGTTTAAAGTGTTTGATTTAAAATTTAAGTTCGCATTACTTTCGTGCTGCATGTTCGTCTGAACCATAAAAATGCAATTAGTGCGCTTTTTCTGGCACGACCTATGTGGGCTCGTGTTGGAATCAGTGCAACTGTGGCTTCAGAAGATGAAGAAAAGAAAAGAAACAATAAGAGAAATAAAAAACTTTAGTGAAGTAGTAAATAATTGTAATGGTGGATATAATTTATTTTTATGAAATCTTGTTTTGCCATTGTCGAGTATACTAGGGCTACCTGAAATCTTCTGGAATCGGCAAGAGATGGCGCACGAAGGTTGAAGTAGATTCATTGGTCGGCAAGGGAAACATTTTTTATGGCAACTGACAAAATCTCAAATGCTTACTGTCAATAGTTGTTGCTCAAGAGTGTGTTTTGTGAAGCAAATCAGGCGGTTTCGCTAAAATGGGTGATTGGGAAAACGGCCATGGAAATTTGAAATATTTTGCTAGAGGATCATGGCAGATGTACTCTATCATTTTCGATCATCAGCTTCTGGGTGAGCGAGTTCAAACGTGGCCGCACAAGCACAAGTGACGAACCATGCAGTGGGCGCCCAAAAACCGCTACCAACGATGAAATGGTCGACAAGATTCATGATGTCGTGGTAGCCAAGCGCCGATTGAAATTGAAAGTGATAGCAGAGACAACAGGTATCTCAAAAGAACGCGTTGCCATATCTTACACGAAATTTTGGGTATGAAATAGCTTTCGGCGCGATGGGTACCGCGTTTGGTCACCCCGGAGCAAAAACGAAATCTGGTAACCATTTCGGAGGAGTATCTGGCCAGGATCCAACGCAATCCAAGTGATTTCTTCATGCAGTTCTTAACCCTGGATAAGACTTGGATCCACCACTACGTACTCGAGACCAAGGAACAGTCGAAGCAGTGAACTTTCCCGGGCAAATCGGTTTCGAAGGAAACAAAGACCATTCCATCGGCCGGAAAGACCATGGCGACCATTTTTTGGGATTCTCTATTTTGTGGATCTCGAAACATCTTACTTTTCCGACTGCTTGAAGAGACTGAAGCGTCGTTTGAAAAAGTGTACTGATCTTCGAGGAGACTACATCGAAAAATAAAAAATCACACCAATACCGTGTTTTTCTTGTCGATTCCGGAAACATTTCAGGTCGTCCTCAAATTGTAACCTGTATGCATCTGCAATCGTTCGGTGAAAATAAGGTCACTCCAAATGTCTGCTCGGCTTATACCTGCGAGAATATGTGAGCATGCACAACTTTAGGTTGAACTCATGCACTATTTTAGTTCTCGGACGCCCGGAGTGAAAATAAAACGAAAACGCTATTAGATAGGCGGCAGGTGGATACCTATCACAGCGGAACTAGATGGTGAAACTAAATACATTGTTTCATTAAAACAAGTAAAGCATTAACTTACTGTAACTATCACCATTGTACCATTTTACCAGCTTGAATGTAGCAAGTAACATACTTATTAACGAGAGAATAACTACTATAGTTAAACGAAATACTGTAGCAAATGTTCTGACTCAGAAATCTAGTCAGTTACCGTAGTACTTAGAGCAGCAGTGCTGTATTTAAGTGTTTTTTTTTTGTACTTAGGTACATTAAATATTCACTTCTCGCAAATATTCTTTTTCTTAGCGTTACTATTACGTCCACTGCCACTGTTTATGCACACATCATTAAGAAGATGAAGATTTCTTCGTAAAGCAAAATAGTCAAAAGTAAAGAGACAACAAAGAGAAGTTTTAAATTATCTGTGTATGCTAGAACGTCGCAGTCGTTTCTATAAATATTAAAAGTGTCCCCATTCTGAATCCTAATTAATAACCCTGTCTATAGTCCGTCCCAACCTCCGTATTAAGTATACGTCTTATGGGAATTTGTTTCATGGTTGCCAAATCATCCGATCGGCTGTACATTACTATTTCCGGTTAATTATTTGCAATTTCACCCGATCAATTCATAACCTTTATTAACGTTTATTGAAAAAGATAGAAGTGTTCTGAAAAGAACAATTTGTACAACTATATAAGCAAATTAACAATTTAACGAAATATTTCAAAACAAGGACGATGACGATTGACAGTTGATGCTAATAGACAGATAGTATACAACTGTTGTCGACGCCGACAGCATATGTAAATAAGTTGCAACATAGCAACCGGTTGTAGAGATAGCGCTAATGACAGCAACCAAGGATAGTAAGAGATAAAAGTTGCTATTCTATCCCATACTGAATACGGAGGTTGGGACGATCTATAGTACCAAATTATGAATATATTCAGGTAGTATATTATCAAGTACTGAGATGAATTCTACTTTAATAGCAACTCTATTGGGTTTGTTTTTATCATATTTGTTGAAATAAAAAGAAACAACAACAATAATAAACTAAATGATAAAAGAGCGTTCAACATTTGTAAATGAAAAATTTAAATGCTATAAACGCTACTTATTAGCAAATAATCTCGGTATGTTTATAGATCTATATGCAAAATATATTTTGTTGCTTTGAATATATAAATATAAAGAAAAGAATTAAGACCCTAGTAACGTCAATTGACTACTAAAATCTTAATAGAGCTGGGGTGCATTCAGATTTATGTGGAATTGTTAATCGATTATCCGGACAAAAATTACCCGTGTTTCGCTCATTTATGAAGCATTATTACCTATACCAAATATGGACGACTTAGTCTAAAAAAAGTTATGCGCCGGGCATTGAATCTGAATGCAACCTGTAGGTATATTTAAAAGCTATTTAAAGCTAACCTACAAAACCTAAGCGCGCAAAGTTAGAATGCTATGATCGCGATTCTTCAAAAAAAATCTTTTAAAAAGTTACATTATAGTGAACAACATGGAAATAGTTGATGTAAGTGACAATAAATCACTAAAACTGATGGAAACCATTTGTAGACTCTCAAAACTGAGACGAGAGAAACGCACGTTAATAGAATGCATCAGAGAAGAAATCCAGATAATCGAAAACAAACAAAAGATTGGATTAAATAAAAGTAAAATTATAGCATGTTTGTAAAAACATGATCAAAATCAGTATTTAGTATGAATATTTTTCAAATATTTATTACATCAAAAAGTAGGTATTATAATATAGTATTGGGTTCAAATGCATAAAGAAATATGTAAAATTAGCTCTTAATTTTGTTAAACAGAGTATATATGTGGTGGTTTTCCCTTAGAGAAATGACAAGACATGTACACCTTAATTTCGTATTGCATCTTAGGCGCTACTAGAGACATCAAACGAACAGCGAGTGAAGGTACAGGGTAAGTGCAATATCACCCAATACTGAAGGCATTTCGACGAGACTGACTGTAGATGGAGACAGTGTATGAACCTTCAGATATTGATTGCGTAAGAGATCCGATCTAAGCTTCCAGAAACGGGTGCGCACTCGTTGGCGGCGATAATATATTCCGAACGTGGTCGGATATACCCGAAGTCGGGATTTATATGCGTATGGTTAGTATGTGTATGAATGATTGTTAATATATTTCTTAACCGATTTCCAAGATTAGAATACACAATTAATGTAAGTGATTACATTAATTATCTTTAATATTGATAGTAACTGAGCCGTACGGTACTGCGAAAGCACTCGTTTCTGCAGTCTTAATCTGGTTCTACAAGAATTTGTCGAGGATATTTGTTTCTATAGCAATGCAGTATATAATATTCTGGTAAATTGAAACAATTATCATTAGTTTTATATCAGTATTTCAAACTAAATTACAATTGGATATGATACAGCTTGCACCAAAAATTGCGTGAAGCTGAAGATGTAAGTCAAGGGTAAGTATTGAGTGGTGTACATATAAAAATAAATGTTCTGCGGTGTTTTTGCAATGCAATATCCAGGACTAAGTTGTGCTGAATCTTCTGTCATAAGTTTTATGAATATAATTATACGAATTCCATGATGATGCAACTTGTCTTCGCTGGTAGCTACTTGAGGATATGAAAGTATGGATTACTGTTTCTTTTTTTTTGCCGTGATAAATAGTCATTTAGCCACGTAAAAATTATATTGTTATCAAATGATACATAACATCATAAACTTGTAACTTTAAATTTATTTTTATTAAAATATTTTTGCCTTATAAATTACTATTTGTATCCATAACATGTTTCTTCATACAAAAAAAAAACTCACAAAGGACAACTAACTAAATCTGTTTAAATTTAAACACTTCTACACAGTACGCATGCTCCTTTCTCCGTTGCTACGTCGTTTTTACTGTTAACATTATATTAACTAAAAAGTGTTCAAATAAATTTTACATCTAGTAGTCCATTCCAATAAAAACTTTTATCATAACTTGTACTATTTTGAGTTGCATTATTTGTCAATTCGACAGAGTATTTGTTCAGATGATATTTGTCATGTCATTCAAATAGCTTATACCAAACAAAATCCGTACTCAAAGTTTCAGTAACAAGCTAAAACAGAATTATAATTTCAAAGGTTATTTTGAGGTAAAATTTATTTGAACGCATGTTAGTAGCCACTAAATATACGTTTATGAATACGGTGGAATAATAACATCTTCGTAGGGTCTCAATGGATACTAACAGCGTTCTAACGCCGTACTATCTTTCCGACTATGAATAAGCGTGTATACCATTTTTACAAATTTGGTCCTCGAGGTGCTTCTAGATATTTGAAAATTATTAAAATTCCAATTGTCGGCTTAATCTTTTCAAAAAAGTGTTAGTCATTTCTCAAGTCTAATTTTAATTTAATCTTGTTTGCCTTGATGTTAGATAACTACGTACATCATTGATTAGATCTAATATTGAATGTAATGTTAATTATATTTAAATCATTAATTGTTTGCAATAAATATGTAAAAGCTTGTATTCTTCTCAATTTGTATTAAGTTTTAACAACGAATAAATTATGCAAGTGATATAACATTCGAATATTAGTGGATTCTACGTCTTCACTGTGTACGTTACTGTTTAGACTTCCTTAATAAACAAAAAAAAATAAATTAATTATTTAACAATAGAAGTATTAATTACTATAGAAAACTGTAATCGTTAAAAATATTTTTAAAAAATAGTATGGTAAATAGAGAATTGGACAATATTTTTCAACCGTCATTTTTACTATTATTAGCCAGTAAAAAATTAGAAAAATGTACTAGCAAAGCAATGAGGAGGAGCATACGTGCGAGAGACGTAAAAGCAGCCACAATTCATTGACAATTAGTAAAGTGTACGTAGGAAACGCTATTACGGCTGGAATGGTAAGAAAATGGATTACAACTTTTAAAAATGGTCGTACATATTTTGCACGATGAGAAACAAAGTGGGCGATCGTTCGTCATTAATAATAACGCGATTAAAAAGTTCATAAAAAATAGACAAAACATTCGATTTCATTATTATCTAATGAGTTTCCCCAATTTTCAAGAAGCCTTTCTTATGAAATTGCGACAGAACGGTTACATTATCCGAAGTTATGCTCACGCTGGGTTCTAGGATAAAATACTGAGTGAGTTGCACAAAACCGATGTCATTGCTTTGGTGTGCTGGTGAAATATAAGTTCTTCATATTACACCGAAACCAAAACAATAGTCCAAGGAATGGAGGCATTCAACTTTACCCAAGAGGTGGTTTCAAGCAAGCAATTTCAGTCCGGGAAATCATGTGTACCTCATTTTGGGATAGAGACGGTGTTTTGGCTGTGTATTTTCTCCTCGAGGTAACACGATCAATGTTGGCACATATTCTAAAACCTTAAACCGCGTCGTCCAAAACATGGCAAAAGTCCTAGGATGCTCCGTAGAAGGATCGTTTTCACGTGGCTCATTAAACCTAAGATCTCATCGCATCATATTGCTGAAAACAACTTGATCACACTCCGTATGCCCTTAACCTAGCGCCCAGTGATTCTAATTTGTTATTGTACTGAAAGAAGGACATTGTTGGTCAACGCTACGATAACGATGAAGAGGTGAAGACAGACGTGTTGAAGTCATTAGCAAGTCATGCGGTAGATTTTTATGAAAGTGAAGTAAGTTGAAAGGTAGATTAAGATGCAGGCTTTCATATAAAAATGAAGATGTTAAAAGTTGTATTTGCTTTTATGTCAGAATGCTACTTTTAAAACGCTTATCGTTATCGAGAAATTATTATTTCAAATGTAACAACGCAAAATCTGCGTGCGTGATAAATTTTCAGTTCATTTCAAATTATTGATAACCAATCTTGTTTGTGACATGAAATTATGTTGATGAGTTACTCAACGTTTCTCGTGGGAAGACAGTTCGCTACTGACAGCCGTCTAATTAGTACATTGCTGAGTTCCAGACACACAAAGTCCAATGTGGATACTGTTTATCTTTAAATATCTAATCTAATAATAAATTACTTACTGATGTAAGGTGATCTCCAGCTTTTAAGTACCATAGTTTGTAGAACACCAACATAACGTTTAAACAAAAAAATTAGAAATAGTCTGGTATACTATAAATTAATAGTATACTACAATTAATCTGGTTAATAGATAACATAATATACATAAATGGTGCTAAAGTGTTAAGAATAACAAATTAACTCTACACTATGTGAAATGAAATTATGTGTTTTGTTGCTATTTTATTGAGTTTTGATGTGTACGGAATATACCTTGACCTTCTAGTCATCGAATAGTGTCTGAATCTTTAGCCAATTCTGGAAATTTGCTAAATCCAGAGGTAGTATTTTTAAAGTGCTAGGAATTGTATTGACACGGAGCGTAAGGTTTTACATTTTTATCCGGAAAGGCATACTCCTATTTTTATCCAACTAACTGTTGTTGTTATTCATAGTTTCCGTCTCGGTTATACCATACTACCTCCTTTTCATTTATTAATTTATTGAGACTATATAAGTCAATAGCATAACAGGAAATTACACTTGCAAAATATCGTTCTCCAATGTATGCATTTTGTAATAAATGAATGAAAGGAATGCAATAACAAGCTATCTGTGGGTTGCGAAAAATATTAGCGAACGTGGATGTAGAAAACCCAAAATGTTATTAGTTTAAGCAGAAAACCCTTTTACCCATAAGGGTGTCGATTAGTAGATAGTAAATAATTTAAAAATAATCATAACGTTGTATATATAGACAGGCAACTCAATATAAAATCTATTCTATACGTTTTCTATTTCGAATTTTATTTCATGTATATTTTGTGCAATAGTTCAGTGTTGCCTTGTAAATTAAAGATTAATATACTGTGTTACAAATTTAATCTTAGTAATAAAAATAAGGCAAATGACGTATTAAATCGGATACTGAGTTGTTTGAATATCTATTGAGTAATGTTAAATAGTATTTGAGAAATATCTACAGAAGATTTAATTTTTCAAAGTGATGTAATGTTCATATATGTACAAACAAACGCAGCTTTGAATCAATTTTTTACCATCTATTTCATTGTAGTGTATATTTATATGTTCAGGTAAGTTTCAGACTAAAACTAAAATAAAAAATATCTCTCAATACTATATTTCTCATTGTGTCTAAACTTGATTTCTGAATAGGGCGTGGCCTGATTCTATCTTGGAGTGTGGTATTGGACGAGTTGGTGGCCAGGTGTGCATTGTACAGCCCCCCTAGCTGATTTGTTACCTGTCGCCTCGGATCATCACCAACTGATTTGGCCCTGATATCTTTATCTGCGTTTCTTATTTATATAATAAAAGTCGAAAGGCAAGTATACTGTTTTAAATACCTTGCTTGGTTATAAATATTTACAATATATAAAATGGTGCTTTTCTATACTATAATGTAAAAATCTAACATATTCTATTGTAAATTTATGTAACTTCTAATAAATAAAATTCGTTTGAATATATAATTGATTTATCTATACCAAAAATCACATGAACTCGCATCATCTGGGCATTGAGGTTACTGATAATTGATAGTATTACAAAAATATTGCGTTCCAATTGGTGCGCTATCATTCGTCTGTTGCAAATAAATATTTCTGTAGTTGTAGAACATTGGTTATTTGATGCCATAACTAATTATGTAAAACCTCATTTGAAAATGTAAGTAAATAATAACATGTAATAATACTTCCCAAACGTGGAGCTGATACATTTTCAGCTGAATAGCTGCAAGCTATCATGCTACCGCGAAAATTTTATCTGCCGACTGCAGTATTCACATTATACACAATTTGAAGTGTAATGCGATTTTTAATTTTGTAACAGAAATTTAATTGAAATCGAAATTATAATATCATAATCTCGATTGTCTATGGAAGATGGTGACCGCATCTATTCTTTGGAGTACTATGCGTAAATATTTCCATGGGGCTCTTATAAGGATCTTCTGTTTGAACGTGATGTAGTTTCAAATTGCCACATTTAGTTCTAAAAATCTGAAAAAAATGTATTCTTTGAAATTGAGAAGTAATAGCAGTTACTACTACCGGTATATTTTGCCGTGAACATTTAATAAAATACTATTATATTATCGCTAATCGCGTTCATTACAACTATTTTAGGATCATCGGAAAAATATATACATGTATTACGATCAATGTTCATCGCGAATTTAAAATGTACTGGTGGTAATGTACGGTCTTTTTGATGTACATTTATTTAAATACACGTACATTTTAGTATTCGTATGAAAAAGCATAATAAATATACTTAGCCGTAACGGTTGTCGGGTTCTGTCGTGTCACTAAGTTTTTGTCCCTGACATTTCGCGAACAACTGCGGTTCGCATTTTCAAAGGTACCAGTTCAAATTTATTTTCGCTGTATAAATTTTAGGCATTCTACGAAGCAATTTTTCACGACAATCCACGTCAATATTCCCATGGGTGTTGGGTGTTCTGAGGTTGTCGCTGTCTAGCCGTTTTATCAAGCTCATCCCATATATATATATATATATATATAAATCCGCGGCTTCCACACGGAATAGCATGACTTTGCAAAATATCAAAGTACTCTTCTTTCCGCATTGTACCACCAATTTTCATTAAATTACCCGTAATTGTTCCCAAACTATAACACTACCGCCTCCGTGTTTGATGGACGGCACTAAGCAGGCCTCACTAGCTCTTTCCCCTAGTCGTCAACCAACAAAAACTCTCCACTGCGTACCAAATAACTGAAATTTGGACTCGTCAGTTCATAAGACCACGCTCCAATCATCCAGTGACTAGTTTACATGCTCTCTTGCCCATGTTAAGCATTTCTCTTTATGCACGCGTTTTAAAAACGTTTTTTTTGCGGCCAATGCATGCCCTTAAACCTGCTGCCAATAATGGCCTCTTGACGGTGGTAACAGAAACATTTGTTCGTCGTTGTCTATTAATGCGCGTTGTGATATCCGGTGCCCTTAGAGGTCGCTCTCGTTTCGAAGTCACTACTATAATCTATCTTCAGCTCCAGAAGTCACCTGTGGCCATCCACTTTGTCTTCTTTCAAGATTTTGTCCTGTCTCTCTTCTTTGGGTCAATGTGTAATGACTCCTTTTGGTAAAATCCCTAACTGTAGAACAATTTCTCTCTCGGTATATCTTTCGTCGTGAAGAGCAGAAATATTACTACGTTGCTCTACAATCAACTGTCTGCGTTTTAGCATTTTTGCGCTGAGTACTTTACTAAATTGTCACAATTGCGCACTGAAAGCGATTAGACGCCAAGGATTAATACTTTTACCACATGCACTAAACGATTACCGAAATGATACAAAATCGTTTTACCGAAAGTAATTACTGTAGGTATCTCTGTTAAATAATAGTGGTATTCTTGCAAAAGAGCAATAGCATACATTTGGGTGAAATGTGTACTTAAAAGTTTGGACTTTACGGATTATGTGTAACAATTTTGTATTTGCATACAATTATTATTAACGATTTCACAATATAGCTATCAGCTCTATTATTTTAAAGAAATTTCACCTTGCTTCCAGACATCTGGACGTATATACACTACGTATATACATGACTAATCGCTTAATATTACCGTGATGATCATGTAAATCAAATCTAAACTTAGTATTACACATTGTGGATGATACATTTCACCTTTCTTGCGGCGCGCACATGCTGAATGCAAGAATGAGAAAAATTTGAAAATGAAATGTTTATTTGTTGCGGTAATAACAATACTAACCTCTATTTATCCAACAAACATCCATTTATAGCAGAAGATATTTACATAAAGTGCATAAATTAAATTTGAATTTAGTCTTTGAATATAACCTTTATATAAATATAAGTAAACAAACCATGAATATACATAGTGCCTCAAAATGAAGAATATATGTACATCAAAAAACCCAAGTATATCAGATGTATGCATAAGTTATTTCTGTTTTTTTGCTAAAAGGAAACCATTCCTCCAGCCATTTTTCAAATTCCTAAAAATTGCTGCGAGCGCATGCCCCACTGATGCCAAGAGGTGATAGTCAGATGGCGCCAGGTCTGGGGAGTACGGCGGGTGCGGAAGGATGTTCCATCCAAGCGATTTCAAGGTGTCTTTTACTGGTTTTGCTGAGTGAGACAGCGCATTGTCGTGTAACAAAATCCATTTGCCATGTTTTCTGGCCCATTCCCCTCGTCTTTCGATTAATACGTGATTTAAATTAATCATTTGTTGGCGATAGCGTTATGTATTAACGGTCTCGCCGGGCTTCAAGAGTTCATAATACACAATGCCGCTCGAGTCTCACCAGACACGCTGCATGGTCTTCTTGCCGAGGCGATTTGGCCTTGGTGTTGAAGAGCGGCTTCGCCAGGTGAAAGCCATTGTTTTCTCTTCGGGTTTTCAAAATAAATTCATTTTTCGTCACTCGTCACAATTTCATATAACAATGATTTCCTCCCAAGGCGTTGAAGCAGCATTTCACAGGCGACTTTCCGATTTTCTATTTGACGTTCATTCAAATGATGTGAGACCCAGTTATCGAGTCTATTGATCTTCCCCATTACTCGTAAACGTCTGCTGATTGTTTCTTGTGATACATGTAATGCTTCTGCTAATTGCCGTTGAGTTTGAGTTTGGTCATCGTCTAATTACTCCTGCAATTGCTCGTCTTCGCATTTTTTGTGGCACTCATTGTCTTTCACATTGCAATTACCACTTTTAAATTGTCGAAATCATGTCCCACATGTTCTAATCGATGGAGCATATTCACCGTAGGTTTCTACCAGCAAACGATGACTTTCAACAGCCTTTTTCTTTTGATTAAATAAGGAAAGTAATGCGTGCGGCAATTATTCTTTTTCAGGCACAAATCTCGACATGATTACTGAACGATAAAGCAAAGACGTTAGTTTTTGGCGGATTCAACTTGTGTGTGTTTGTAGTGTAAAAGTCAGACCAGCAAAATGTATCAAATTAATACGGTGCGTACTTTTCGCTGGCGCCATCTCTTAGTTAAACCGAAAAAAACTTATGTACAGTGAAATTTCCTTTGAACGGACACCAACGCCACCAGCTGCAGATGTCCGTTCAGGAGGGGTGTCCGCATAAAAGAAATATGTAGTAGATACAACAAAAATCGTGTTTTAACAAAAAATGAATATATTAAAGAAACTGGGACATTTAAATCGTATATCAAACGACGGTTTGAATGTACCAAATCCTTGATTTTCTGAACGTGAACACCATCAGCTGAAGTCGAGAACCTGCCTGGTCGAGGATGATCTGCAATTGATTGACGACCACTTTAGATTCATGTGAACTATTCCTAACATTGCTTACACATTTCAATAACTGTTACAAATAGTGAATCACCTTCTATTTAAAAACAACAAAACAATGCTGCCAACAAACTCTCTGTTAGTGTAATTCAAAATGTTCGGTTATTATCTAAACATACCTCGTATTGTAGTATAATCAAGACTACTTATACTCCAGGAATTGAGAAATAAAGTTTTAGTAGCATTACTTGAAGATCTTTTGACTGACAGAATTATTTTGGGTGTCAGCAAACTAGAAGGTGTTACGAACACATTATACAAGTGAAAATTTTTAAGCTTCAAATAAAAATTTTAGTATGATTACTGTAATTTTGATTATAAGTGGACAAACACACGAATTGTGAGTAATTAGTATAATTCAGTTTACATCAATTTTGACAAATAATTCCGTAGTAAATTTAAGTTAATAAGATGTTTTAAATGGTAAATGTTGCAAGAGATAAAGTCAGAGAAGCAACAACAGGCCAAACTTTTTTAACTTTTTTACTTTAAAACATGGGTGTGGCTTGATCACGACTTGCGTGCGCGACCAATATTTCAACAAAATTCAGGTGAAATAGCTGTCGGCATTGTTTGTGAAGCAAAAAAGACATCATATTCTTAATGACGTATTGTTGTACGGTGTGTATGAGTAAAAATATTTTTATGTTCTGCCGCAACGTTTTACCCACGGTTTAAAACGGTTTTGTTTAGCGCATTTTATACGGTCGTGTCGGTTTTTTAAAACGGCTTATCCGAGAAATCTTACTTAATGACTTTATTTTGCACAGACCATAGCAGTTTGTCACTTTTGTGTGACGATAGGTATTCACCAGAACGTTGTTTATTTTACTTATACCTACATATACCTGCATATACATACATCTACAAACCCAATCGCGCATTGTAAAAATGCGTTGATGACATGTTAATAGTAATATTTTCGTATTTGAAGTGCACGTTTTCGAAAACAGTGTTCGTCTTTTTCTTTTCATTTTTTAATTATCTTACGTTAATTAATTTTTCGAGATTAATTCAATATCCATGTTTTCATTAGATTTGTACCGGTTTAGTTTCGTTCTGTTAATTTTGAGGTTTTAAATAATAAAAGTGTTTTATTGAATACAGCACGTATCCCACAATATTATACGGCATGTCTCAGAAGGAACTGCATCGATCGGTATATGAAAGAACAAACACTGAAAAATTCTGAAAATTTGGCTGTGTACTAATTATAAAGCCGACATGCATTATTGAACCAAAAAGTGTTCATTAACTTATCGCATGTTTTTGATATCGCTTTATTGCATTCTATACAAATTTAAATAATTTGTGGGTAGCATAATTAAGCGGCATTGTTTATAATTGAAAACTAAGTGATATTTCAGTAAAACTGTTTGCTAATGGTTCGTGACTAATTTAAATATAGTAAAGTTGGATGACATTTTAAAAAATTACATGAACTATTTTTTAAAAAAATTACACCATAAATACTTTTTTGTTTTGAGAAATTTGATATAAAAGAGAAAAATAGATTTAATCATAGATTCTTGACGTTGGCAGCTTATGTACTGTATGATATCGATTATAGATTTTAAGGACGAGTGCAGATGTGAGCACAAACGCAAATACACAGAAGGAAGATTATTGGTATTAAACAATTACTTGGGCGAAATAATGGCTGAGAATCGGATTTAAACATACCCCATAACCAATACCAATATTTCGATGGCACATCCATTGGACACCATTACATGGATACACCAACAACTATCGAACATTCTTATTTTAACTATTGACTTCCGTGGGACATCATCTGTGATTCCTTTAATACAAATTTAAATGTGCATAATGAATGTCTTTTAGACATACGAAGTAGGCGCCATAAATTCTAGGCCTGAGATAGAAAAAAGAAACTTGGAACAATATTAAGAAACTTCTATACACCTATTACAGCGATTAATTAATAATTCGATATCCTTGTAAAAATAATCTGAAGTTTTTCTGTTAAAATGTTTTATAACAGTTGCTTGCAACTTACTGTCCTTAAAACGACGTCCCCTAAGGTCTTTCTCTAACTTAGAAAACAAGTAAAAATCACATAGGAGCCATATCCGGACTATACGCTGGATGCTCCAATTCTTGAAAGCCAGATTCACGGATGACAGCTTGTAAAACGGCGGCAGTATGGACACGCACACTTTTTGTCAATTTTCTACGACATTTTGGACGAATACTGTCCCTTAATTTATGCAATAAAGATGCATAATATGTGCCGTTGACAGTTGTATTGCGCTCTTTAAATTTAATTAGCAAAATGCCCTCACAATGACAGAATATTGTGTTTGTTATCACTGCTAATTTCTTTACTTTCAAACGGCGATCTTCGAGCACTAAATCTTGGATAATTGAAATTTGTCGAGGCGTTATCACATCAATTGGTCGACCCGACCGTTTAGCATCTTCCAGGGATTCTTGCCCCAAAGGAAAACATTTTGTCCACTTTTTACGGAGGAGATACCGTAAACGCCGTCTAAATGTCGTTTTATGTGATTAGGCGTACGCCCTTTTTTTATCAAAAATTTGATGAGCGCGCGGTACTTAATTTTCATTACTTCACACATTTTCATGCGCTAATCACGTTGGTTGGCTGGCTACTGACTCTTCGAACCATCATATTTATAGCGTAGAACTCGCGTATGTGCATGCATGCCATGACGGAGTTAGAACACGCTTGAAGCTGTAAGAGCCTGTCAGACCGCGAATTTATCGCGCCTACCTCGTACATACAAGATGCCGATATACCGTGCTGATCGTTGAGCGCCTTGCGCGCTTGGGTGTTAATCTTGGTGTCCCGGGTGTTGTTTCACAAGGTTGGGATTTTCTATGGTTTTAGTTAATTAATTGCGAGTGTTGAGGCCAAATGTCACAGACGCAGGCGTAATAATAACCCACGGCTGGTTAACGTCCCTGTAATTAGCGAAAAATGTTGGGGATGTGAGACTCGTTTATGCCAAATATAGAACCTATTTTTCCCTATCACGTCACATTTTTTTCTACGCCATTTCTTTTTTGCCGTATTGGGTCTTACGAAGCAATATGCTAAAGCTCTAGATTTGCAAGTGAGTGCTTCAAATACATATAGGAAAAGTTTTCACGACCAACTTACGCAAAAATTAAAGCTGATGGACCTCAAATTAGAACTTTCATGTTAGATCCAAATTTCATCAACTCTATGAACGAAGCTGAGGAAGAAGCCTGGACTTCATTCACTATGGTCGCGACCATTTTTTTAGAAACAAAAATGCCTCCAATTACAAATATCTAGTGAAATCATTGCTTTAAAATTTCACCGTCTAGATTGTAACATGATCATAAAGCTTCATTTCCCTCGTAGTCATCTTCATAGGTTTCTCAAAAATTTCGGTTCTGCAAACGATGGACAAGACGAGAGATTTCATTGAAATTTAAAAATTATGTAGAACTCGGTACCAAGAAAGATGGCATCCTCATGTGATAGTCGACTACTGTTGGAGTGTTCAAAAGAACTGCCAAACCAAAATACACAGTACAAAATGCTGCAAACGAAAATTTGTTCCCTGATTGTCTGTGTTTGCATAAGTACTCTTCTAATTTTAATTAAGTATTATTAAAATAAATATTTGTGCTATACCCATGACTAGAAACCGGATTATATACAAAGTGAATATATTTTATTTTTTTGCATATCTTTAATTATAGTCTATATGTAGACGTATTCACTAATTAGCACTAATTAGTGATTGCATATATTCCATATTTAGGCATTTATATCCATATTTTTAAAAATATTGCATATTTAGGTTTTTTCTTACCCTTTCTATTAATAAAAATTCCTAGTAATTCCTAATGTAGATCGACAACGGACAATTCTCAGATAAATCTTTTACATTGGTTTCTCTTATACTTTTTTCCAAGAACTGCACGTGTTTAATTTCGCCTAGCATCATTGAATATCTTTGAGCGAAAGAGCATGTAATTATGTTGCGTTCTTAAATACTGTGCGTACATACAATGAGTGTAGCGAACAAAATTTCTTTATGGATTAAGCCGTATCCTGAAGTGGTAAGGGATGGCGACAAAATATTTTGTCGAGCCTGCAGTAAACTGGTAAGTTTAATTTTACTAAAAGCTTTACAATTGTTTTTAAATTTTTTAACTTTTGATATAAAATGACAATTGTTGTATGTGTCTTGTGAGAGAAAATACTTGATTGATCAACACGCTAAAACTCCATCACATGTTGCAAAATGTGAAAAACTAAAGCGATCTGCATGTGTGCAGCAATCTATATATCAATGTGTAGCATCGACTTCACGAAACTCAACACAAGTAGAATATAATACGGATCTGTGTAACGCATTAATTTCGTCTAACATACCATCAGAAAGATTAAACAATGTTAATTTGAAATCATTTCTGCAAACATATGGCAAATATAATATACCTGACGAAAGTACCTTACGAAAAAATTATATCACACCTTGTTTCCAGCAAACAATGACAGAACTTCAACAATTGGTAGGGAATAATTTTATTTTTATCATGGTAGATGAAAGTACGGTGTGGCCGTTATATTGCCTATTTGTTAATAGGAATTCTTTATGAAGATATTGTAGGTAAATCATATTTAATTTGTTGTAAAGAACTTCAAAAAACAAATAATGTGACAATTGCCCAATTCGTTCAACAAGTTTTATTAAATTTCTTTTTGCCTGGAAGTATACCTTGCGAAAAAATTTTACTAATGTTGTCCGACGCTGCACCATACATGATCAAAGCCGCGCAATATTTAAAATTTTTTTATAACATTATTCATACTATTTGTTTAGCTCATGGGTTCAATCGTGTAACTGAAGACATTAGGAATCAATTTCCTTTGGTTAATGATTTAATTAGCAATAAAAAAGTATTTTTAGAAGCACCTTTGCGAATCCCATTTTATAAGGAGCGACTTCCCGGTGTTAAGTTGCCTCCTGGACCGATTATTACGAGATGGGGTGCAATTTTTTATGCCGATAATTTTGCTGGAACAAAAAATGTAATTCTTGAAATCACTGCTGACTGCATTGCTCTAGAAAACTGTAAAAAGATAGTAACATCAACAGAATTACTACTAAACCTTTTGTATATTAAGTCAAATTATAGTTTTGTTTCAAGTTCCATTCGTAAACTAGAAACATAAGGAATATAGCTCTCGGAATCAGTCGAAATAGTAAACGAATTTGATAGGGTATGATAAATAAAAATATATTTATTATTTATTTGTATTGGTATTTGAAATTGAAGAAAGTTAAGAAAATGTTAGAAGGTGAAACAGTAAACGATTTCGACTTTAATTTAAGTTTAGAATGTATTGCAAAGTTAGAAAAGCTTTTCTATTTCGAAACATATGTATTCTGATAGATGACAAAACTTTCTTTTACACAATTTTGAAATACATTTAATTATAAATTGGTTTAGAAATATGTTGTGAAAAAATTTTGTGCAATAAAGTTAATGTTTAAATTTCTGCTCTTATTTATTTTATGTAAAAATTTTGCATATTGTTGCAATCTTTTGGCATATATGCCCCAGGTTTATGCATATTTTCTCAAAAATCTATGCATATATATGCGCATATATTCCAACTTTTCTTTGCATATAATTCGGTCTCTACTCATGACTAATATTGTATTTCAATAAATAAATGAATTATTAAAATGTTATACTTTGCTTATATACTATCAGTTCTTAAGTAACAACTTAGCCGCATTAGCGATTTTTCCACGAAGTCTCATATAGAATCATTATTATTACTATATACGTAGAGAATATCTTTAGATGTACATACAGAATGTTCTTTAGATGTACATACATACGTAAGTAATGCCTTAGGAATATACATTAGGGATATTTGGTATCTATCGAGTACCTTTTATACCGACGTATTAATGAGAAATAATGAAAATATTATTTTGTAGAATGAATTGGTCTATAAGGATACTCCAAATTGTGAAATAGAAATACAATTAACAAAAGATATTTGTTTCTAATTTTCTATGACATATTACGTATCAAACAAATTACGTTACTATTTATATCATTTGCAATAACAAAACTAACAGTGAAGGTACTACATATGATAAAGATACAACACAGGTATTTTCGCTATTAATCTGTAGTTATATATAAGTATATTGAACTAACTAGAAGATCTCATGGTATTAATATCTTTGTACAGTTAAAACAAATTAAAGGCAAATAACTTCATGTTTTGACCTAAGGAAGTAAATCATCAAACGAGTAGTGCGTGTTCATTGTTTGAAGCCATAATTTATCTAATACGTAGAAATATATTGCAATATTAGCGTCTAGTAGTAAGTAATTATATAGGGACGGGTTTTTTGATTTGTTTAGGAATAAAAATTCGGGCACTGGAATGAAACTAGTTCCAAATCAATTAATAATTTTGTATTAACAAAGTATATTACTAATGCTGTGAAATATTTAATAAGGAAGGAAAGGCCGTACTTGTCGGAATTACTTTGGACGAAGATTGAATTAGTTGTGGGTAAAAACATGTCGATAAATACTTAGTCTCTTTATTGCTTTATTAGAGAGACAAAATGTAATATAAGGTATCTGTAGCAAGTCAAACAAATTTAAATTAATTACCTGCAAAATGAACGCTATTTGTCCTAAACTATAAAAAGTCCGCATAATTATCCAAAATATATATTTGTTGCACCATATGTTTTATATTTGAAGAAATATGTGAATTTACCACCTTGATCTACATTATCTTTTTTATCTATGCAAAAGAATAGATACTGCGAACAAGTAATTACGTTTAGGAAACTAAATTTCTTGCTTCTGAAGGTATTTTTTGTGTATAATTGTAAAAACTAGCTGTGATCTGTGCTAGGGCATTTAAACTACTTGGCTGTCCAAACATTTCAATTTTTTAGTCACTCAGAATATTCCTCAACTCAAATCTACAGTTTCACTCCGTTTTTTACAATCTAATGTCAATTAGAAAGATGCAGTGGTATCAGTACATCACCCTAATTATACGATAACTTTAGTGAATAGGTAAGTGTAAAGGTCGGACAACTTAAGTTATCGTTTGTTTTTCTTCTTATATAATACATGATGACGTTCTAAATGTTAAGTGGTCGATATCGAAGGTATCTCATTTGCTGATGATATTCGGTGCCTTTATTGAGCGAAGAAAAGTAGTGTCCGTTGTCTGTAAATAAATTAGCAGAGACGCCTTGTGGTTCTAACGTGAGCAGGTAAAACCTAGTGCCTATTATTTTTCCTTCTTATAAAAAAGAATCTGTTGATCATCTCAGGTACCTTGGAGAATTAAAGTTAGAAATATTTGATCGCAGGTGAAGATCGCTATAGTTTTTAATGTTAATTGTAGTAATAATAGTATACAGTTGCGAAATTTTGTACGCAATAATACAAATTTGATTGATACGTCAGCAAGCGTATTTATTATCCAATAGATAAGGATCAAATAACAGTAAATTATAACTTATACGATAAAAATGAAACAAATCAAAGGATAAACAAGTGCTGGTAACAACACCATATTATAGTAATGACGATTTTTTGTTGTAATAGATATTGTTTTATTTTTCGGTTTTGTTAACTTAAGTAAAAATCATTTGTTTCATTGTATATTTTTTGTTTCCTTTGTTTTAAAAAATTATTTTATTTTGTATAGCCTCTCATTCTTCTTGACAGTTGTGAAACTTTCGGTTTATTTTGTTTTCAAGTATTTTGAAAAGTTTTCAGCCTCCATATCACCGTGGATTCTACAGTTTATATTTTCAATTGAATAACATAAATTCGTTCTTAGATTTGTAACTATTTGTTATGATCTGTTTCTGGAAGTTTACGTATGTTAAACAGTCTATTTTTACAGTGTATTACATATTATACTGTTTTAGCACCATCGTATTTTAGGTCTCGTAATTTTTCCGATAAATTTATTTACACGGTCTATGAATAGCAAGGTGCACGCATAATTACGCTATGATACCAAATACTAATCATTATCAACACTACAGAAACCCGTTCGTATCTATGTAAGTTAGAATCTTGCTGAAATCATCGCATGAACGAAATATTTGTGTGATGACGAGAATTGCGGTGATATCTCTACCGTTACATATACATATGTTGCCTATGGAACTTACAAAACCTATGGACTTGTGAAAAATGTCACAAATTTGTGCCCTCAGTAGTAATTTTTTTAAAAGTGAGATAAGTGTAGACTGGATTCTATGCAAAATGCATATTTTTGTTTCTTGGTATATTTCTTCCATATTTTATACTTACCCATTTGTCATCCTAAGAATACGTTTTTTTTACCATTCTTTTAGTGCATATAATTATATAAATACTAACAGAGAATCATCAACTCTTGTCACCGGGTAAACAGATAAAGTTAGTCATCTATCAAACATTATTATGCTATGTATTATCCATTAAGATAGTAATACTAATATATATATCCACATTCAGTTGTTCAAAAGGAGTTAGTAATAGTTTAATCTAAATGGTATTGCTATTCATTCGAGTGAAGGCTTGTCTGCTGTATTGAATTATATTCTAACCATTGAAATAAATCTTTATCTTAAAGTTTCTTGAGTGTTTAAAAAAAAACTGATTCAAGAAAATCAAAATTATATACACGTGCATGTTTCATCACTATTTTGGATATTTATGCATACATTCGCCATTTTTATAAGAACTGTAATAAAATCTGAAAAACTAATTAGCATTCCTTCAAATTTTACCAAAGGTTTGTGTAATCTTCTTCTGGGTTATAATATCCCTTTATATAAATTGGACAATCCGATACTTCAAAAATTCCTGAAAATTTATTGCAAAGTCGATAACAAACCTATTTATGTACCCAGTTCCTCAATTCTACGCAAGAAATACGTCAAGGAAATTTATATAGATGTTACCGATAGTATTAGAAAGGAATTGGAAAACCAAAATCTTTGGACCTCTGTTGATGAAAGCAGCGACGCGAAAGGCCGTCAAGTTGCTAATTTGATTATTGGAACCTTAAATGGTTCAAATCAATCTAAAGGATATTTAATTAATACAGATAATTTAGACAAAAAAAATATATTACCATAGCCATTTGTTAATGAGCCCTTAACTTTTTCTTTTTACCCGACAAAGTACCTTTTGAACAAATTCTATCTATGGTAGTTGACGCCGCTTCATATATGTTAAAAGCAACTGAAACTCTGAATTTTTTTTCCGAATTTAATATCAAAAAAGTACTTTTAAAAGCGCCCTTGCAAGTGCAGTTATATAGCGAAATGCTTCCCGACATTCCACTGTTACCAGAACTTCACAAGATGGGGAGCATGGCTTAAATGTGCTGTTTCTTGCCGATAATTACGAAAGCATCAAAAATATAACTGAATTTAATTCAACAAAGAGTGTTGCCATAATTCGCAAATAAAAAATCAACTATCATATATTACATCCAATTTTGCGATGATTGAGGAGGCAATTACTAGATTAAAAGATACAAAATTATCTTTAAACGACAGTGTAAATGATATTGAAGAGAAAATTGGAAAAGTTACTGGATTAACTGGAAGAAGGAATTAAGGAAAAGTTAGCCGAAATTCTAGACAAAAATGGAGGTTTGCTAGATTAAAATCGATAAATAACGTAATTAATGGTAATCTTAATGAAGACATTAATATAAACCCCTCATTAATACCTAGTTTTAAAAGTGCATCTATCTCATCTTGCTGAAAGAACATTTTCCGAATAGAAACACATACCTACAGACCGTAGATATAATTAAACTGTGGAAAATTTAAAAACATATATGATTATTTATTGTAATAAATAAATATATAATTTGTAAATACGACAAATTAGTTTGAATTTCCTAAAACATAAATAAATGCATATTATAAGTGTACACTAGGGTGACAGAATAAAATAGACACCTACTAATTAAAAAAAAGATTCTATTCTCGTTATATATACAAAATATTTTAAAAATTTTGAATTAGATTAATATTTTGTCGATCCACCTTTACTTGCGTGAAGTGCTGCGAGTCGTCGTGGCATAGAATCTATTAAATGATTAATGGTGTCTTCTGGAATATTTAACCACTCTTCTGTAACAGCTGCCACGAGTTCTTCCTTATTGCTGGGTTTTTGGGGTGGTTTCGCCATATTTGTCTGGATTATGTGCCAAACATTCTCTATCGGATTCATGTCTGGTGATTGGCCATGGTAAAATCCGAATCCTCTGTTCCTCTTTCCATATGGTTGTTGTTCTTGCTTTGTGGCAGCGTGCTCCATCCTCCATACAAGTGGCGTTTTCTTTAGACAAAAAGGCGTTGTCGAATATCGGTAGTAGTCCTGCTGTTAATATTTGGATATATTTTGCCGCATTTATATTTCCGTCGCAGATTACTAATTGCGATCTTCCACCATACCATATCGCGCCCCACACCATGATGTTCACACCGCCGTATTTCACCGTCTGATGCAAAAATTTGTCGTCCAGTTGCTGTGACGAACGTTTCCATACCCACGTACGACCACTATCACTGAATTGGCAGTATCTGCTTTCGTCTGAAAAAATGACAGACCGCCAAAATTCTTCGGGCTTCGTTCGCATTTCGATTGCCCAAGCCATTCGGCGCCGTTTTTGAAACGCCGTAAGGAGAGGTTTTTTCTTTGCCACCCTTTTATACGTCCCCACACTGTGGAGGTATCGCAGAACGGTGCGCTGACTTTTCTGTGAAGTTGCCGCAAGCTCAGCTGTATTTTTTCGCTGTTCTCTTAACACTTCGCGCACAAGCACACTTTTACTTCTTTCAGAAGATCCGGCACGACCCGGTAGCGGCTACACTGTGGACAACGGAATATTTAAAAATTTACTTATTTCACGTTACGAAGCGCCGCGTTCACTCTGGCCAACGATGCGACACCCCGGGTGAAGTCGCTAATATCACTCGAACCTTGTAAGCGAGGCATAGTTGTAACGATACTAAACTATGACGAATTCCTTCTGATACATCTACTCCTACCCTACTGACAAGAGAAAGTTCTTAATTCGTTCTTAGAATTTAGCTGTTTACATATTTATACCGCTTTACCTGGTGTCTATTTTATTCTGTCACCCTAGTGTATATTGCCATTTTAAGTGCATGTTTAGGGATTATTTTAGTGCATATTGCATTCATATTTGGTAAACTTTTTAGTGCATAATTTTCAGTCTTGGGAGATAAGTTAGGACAAAATATAGATTAGCTTTTACTTGTTTTGCGCTTTACGCATTATATTAGTAGTATACATCAAACGTATTTTATTCTTATAAAAACTATTTACAGCAGATACTTTTCCAGCTCAACATAGGGGTGCAGTAGTTTACTTACTTTCAAATATTCAATTATTTTACTGTTAGTTAATAGTAAGACATGCATAGAATTTACAGATACAGCCAGGGAGGCGACGTTTTAAAAGCATCAAATCTATTCTAAAAAAGTAAAGAAATTGTTGTGCAATTTTTATTACTCGTCGGTTCCCGCATAGACGAAAATTTAAAATGAAGTTGTACAATTCAAAATCATTTATTATGTACTTATGTAAAACATTATGGTCAAGTTATGAATACGTTCACAATAGATGGCAGCATGTGTTTATTATGCATATGCGATTTTAGAACTAACGAATGGATAAGTCCTATGGTTTGGAAAAGCTGATTATGGGTAATGGTTCACCCAGGTGATGCGAACAGTTATTGTCAATTTATGTGTATAGGGCAGCTGACAGCGGATTAAAAGTATCGCATGAGTGTTGATGATCCAAATAGAAGGGGGATATAAGGAAAGTCGATTGAGAACATGCCGTATTAAGGGATTTGTGGTAAACGTTAGGTTGCTGTCATTCGAAGAGAGATACCCTCAAAACTGGGATTACAGACCCTGTGCCACTCTTATTGTAGCTATTTGCTTTATATAAGCGCCAAACGGTTGCATGATTACGCAAACAAAGTGCGGTTACAGGGTAGATGTTTGTTGAAATACAATAACGTAATGATGCTTTCTATCTAATTGTGCCAGTATAGCAACGATTAGTGATAATTTTTAGAATATAAAGCACATTCAGTCTTGCATTTATTTTGTGTACAGTTTTTACATAATTTAAAATATAAATTAAATTATTTATTGTAGTTTCTGTAGGTAATTAATATCAATACTTGACATGTTCGATATATATATGTATATATATATATATAGCTTTTTCAGATGAAGTCCGAGGAAATGCTGCACTTTAATAAATTTTCATGTAAAAATCTCTTCTAGTTAATACTTAAAAATGGGGAATTTAATTGCAGTGGTTGACTGAGCCATATCCCATTCTCTTCATACTTTAGATTTAACGAATTGCAACACATTTTCGCATTTTCAGTGTTTTAAACATTATTATTGTAATCTGAGCAAGAGTAGGTAAGTTATCAAAGGATCAACTTTTTATTATAAAGTTAAATAAAAGTTCTGCTTGCATATTGCTTAATAAAACCCCGAAAATGGCATTAGCCTATTATTGTTTATCGGAAAATTTTTACTTTTTCTAAAGTCAAGAGTATTTTAATTTGTAGTAGGTCAAATAAGGTAATTAATTAGAATATCAAGTTAAATAACGTAGAATTACAAGAGGCGAAGCACGTCTTCACTGAGAACTATAAAAGGGGTGGCAAGAGAATAAGGAAAACAAAGATTTCTCAGACTCATTTACAATAAGTGCTTTTTTTTTGTATTTGCGCAATTGCGGCTAACTACTATCACAAATTAAACCAACTGTTCTTCTATTGATTACGTGATAATCAATGCTTCCGTAAGTTGTACAAGTTAATTCTGATGAAATTATTAACTAGATAAAAGTATTATTCAAGGAACCTCTTTCCAACTGTTGCAAAATAGTATTTAAGAAATTAACTCTACTACTATAAATGAGTTTAAATGTCACTGATTTTCAGGTAGAAGCAGATAAGATTTTTGATAATTCTTCAATCATTTGTTATAATATTATGATCTATGTTCTTAAAAATGCACTATAGACATTTCTCTCATAATACGCACAAGAAAATAGAAATACACTGTTTATTTGAACGGTTTCAAGAGATTTCAACTGTCAATAACAAAATTGGCACCAAAAGAGCAAAACATTCTGGAGCATTTTAATAAAGTAAAGAAAATGGAGTAACCTGCGATTAAATATAAATACAATCAATTTCGTATAGATACCAATGATATTGTAAATGCTTTTGGACATTATTTTTGAACTGTTGTTCAGAATCAAATAACTTCTCGACTCTCCCTAAAGTCGAATCAGTTGAATACTTTGTTAGCTGTAGTCAACAATCAATATTCTGCAGGTCTGTCTCTGAGGATAATATACGAAATGTAATCAAGGGATTATTAAATATAAAATGTACTGGTCGGCGTGAGGTATGTGGTTGTCATAATTATAAAATACTATTGCAAGAGAATTTCCCAGCATCATACGGAATTACTTGATTTCTCAATAGAAATGAATACGTAGGCTTCCATGGCCAGAGGCAGTAATAAACGAAGTGTTTCCGGAATTGGATCGTGTAATGATAGGTATAAGAGGACGTGGTTACACGTCGAGTTACTGCGCCACTTTGGTTCCTCCTGCTTTTCTCCTAAAGAAACCTCCTACGACGGAGGCGAAACGTCGAGATCCCGCCTTTCTCTTTTCTTTTTCTTTCTCTTGTTTCTGTTCCCTTCTCTTTTTTTCTATTATTTTTTTTTCACCGTTCCCTTTTTCACTTTTTATTCTTTTCTTCTTTTTCCTTTTTCTTTCTTCTTTCCTTTTTATTTCTTTGTTTTTCCTTTTACTTTTATTTCATTTTGTCCTCTTATACTTCATCATGACACGGTCCAATTCCGGAGACAGTTTGTTTATTTTTCTTGCAAAATTTAATATAATACTTTTCGTCCAGAGTACTTCACCTATCAATGAATGTAATCAGTACATTTATAACAAAATAGATTCCAGTCTAAATGTTGTAGAAATTCTCTGTGATTCCATTAAGACTCGATTTTGTTAGTCCCTCATTTGTCTCTAAAAAATGAATAATAAGATAAGTGGCCCTTTGAACAACTGGATAATGCCATTTTTCCAGAACAGAAAAATGTGGCTGGGGTTGGGAAAATCTAATATAAGTATGGGTTGTAATATACATATTTCTTCTATTTATTAACGATTTTCCCACATGTATCGGATAGTACATGCTCATGACTGCTCTATAGTGGCGTCTGACTCTTCCAATTTACATATAACGCGATAGATTAAAACGAGTTAAAATATATTTGAGCAATGGGAATACATATACAATAATGATAAATCATCATGCCCTGGAGACTACTGCTACAGAAAATATTTTTTTGTCTGAAGAAAATCAAGGTAAAAAATTCAAAAGCAGCGATCAATGTTTTTGGTTTGTGGTAATGAGAACCTTAAGGTCAAGCTATTAACAATCTGCAAAGCAAAAGAACTAGTGATTTCAAAAATTTTGTCACTGCAGAGTAACCTAAATCAATGTAGAGCTAATTTTTAACTGGTTCCATAATTCGTTTGTTATTCAAATAAGATTGTTAAGTTTATTTATCAAACAGTAAGTCAACGCAAAAGCTACCGACATTCTTCGCTCGGTTCTGAATCGAAAATCTCAACATCAAAATATTGTACCAAGCTTCATCCAACTTCACGACGTTCTCGAAGTTTGGGCTTTTAGACCACAAACAAGCCCTATTGTTCGATATCTGTCAATAGAAATATGGGAAAGTTATAATAAAGAAGAATTTGTAATAGTATTTCTTCGTAAACGTTTTGTTTTTTATTTCAAGGTTTCTTTTTGACAATTCTTCATTAACATATCTTTACGAAAAGCACATTTGGTTAGGGTAATAAAATCAGAAGAAAGCAATCTGCGCGAACCACGTGACATGAAAATGTAAAGACTGTTCTAAAAATATTCGATACAGAGACATATGTTTAACAAGTATATATACATAACCTTATTTTAATGATACTTTGTGCACTAGTTTTATTTTATAACTTAGGTTCATATCTATTCTATAATTGTAACGCGCAATGATTTTCTATATCATTTTGAAAAGTATCATATATTTGACTTGTAATAACATAAAAATTAAAAAAAAAATGGAAGAGGGCATTGCTTCCAAAGGTTATTTTGTTGCATATTGACTAAATATTGGCGAAGTAGAAAATGTAGATTGTATTCCATCGTAAACTGCTTTGCTAACAATCTTTATAGAAATAAAATAAGAACGTCTACTACAATAACAAAAATATGAGAATGTTAATCATGCAAAAAGTTTTACGTTCTGTGCAGCAAAATCATATCTACTTTATATCGAAGAAATAAAAATACTAAATACTTTTTTATTTATCTATAATAGTGCCAAATAAGTATCAAAATACTAACGTTTATAATCTGTTAATATTATAATGTAATGTCAAAATGCAGAAAATTGAAGATTATTTTACGAGAATGTTCAGGAATAATCATTCTTGTATTTGGGCGCTCCTACAACCCGCACCCCTCGGGGATCCCACTAATTGCTAAAAACTGACATACATACAATGGGATAGCTATGCAACACGCTATACAGTTAAAAAAAACGTTTTCAAACACTCCAGAGTATAATATAAAAAAATAATACCTTACAAAATGACTCATTGAATACCGAACGAACAGGTGATCGACAGTCGACATTTGTAGGTAGAGCTTTACCCGAGAAATGTATATCAGTTTCATTCGATTGCATCATGCTATCTCTTTTTAGTGCGTAAATTGATTTGTGCGCAAGTTTCTTCCCATTTTAATACTACTCTACCTGGTAGCACAAGTTTGTATTCTAACATGGTTTCAATTAGAAACATTACTGTTATTATTTATGTATTTAATTTTACTTTTTTGTTGTTATTTCGTTCAATTTACTATTTTTGCCTTTCTTATCGAGGATTTTCAATTAAGTAAAATAATCGAACTTGATTACTCCACATAGTTTCATTTGATTTGCGACGCATTTCGGAGCTGTGTTACTGCTCCTTCGGGGTAATAATTGATATAGGAAGTTACATTCTACAAATTACAATAGGAATAATTCAGTTATTTAATAAAACCAAAAGTTATTCACTTTTTATAAAATATTGCACGTTTTGCAACTTCTTTAAAACATATTTAAAATGTTACAACAGGAGATTCATTTAACCTGGAATTCATAACATTTCGAAAAATACGCATCGTACAGAAAAATTTAATTGAAATTTCAATATCTCCGAGATGGACATCCATTAGTAGTAAATTACGCTCCTCACTTCTCGCGCGCGGGGCGGGCGGCAAATTTGAAATCTGAAATAGGAACTTCTATTTCTTATCTCAGATTGGGATTCTACTTCTTTCTAGTTCACTCTCTACATCTAAAAATAATTTTAGTTTGTAGCGCTTGGATAAACCGTTCGTATCTTAAAATTCAGTATGGCTCTTATGGGAAATGCTGACGCAGTTGTCACATTGTGTCTAAATTATATTCTTAGAATGTTTTAAACTCTACAGTCTATATGAAGAAATGACAAATGGAACATAACCGATATTTCTCATATATGCTTATTATAGTATTAGGTTACATGATCGTATTTAATAAAAATATTACAAGTTATTCCTATATGTATTTCTCAAATTATACGAAACGACCTTTAATGGATTCTACAATTGACTTTAATTAGATTAGTAAACTGAATTATTTATTGAGAAAATGCAATGATATAATATAAATAGTGATCTTCTATCTATATATTAAGAAACAGGGCATACAAAACACATAGAAATCACGGGCAAAATACAAAATTCTTAAATTAACCAAGAATGTAATGGGGAATCATGGGTAATGTAGCTGTCAAATAGTCACTAGTACAAGATCGCCCAGGTTGAAAAGAGATGTGTATACATAAACTCAATAGAAAGAGAGGATAACATTCCATAATGTTCAATACTGAATTTTAAGGAACGAACGCACTATAGATGTTAGTCTTTTGTAGACATTTACGAAGAATCTCGCACTATTGCTCCACACCGTATATATTTTCTTATATTAAATGTACATGTTGATGGTCAAAGAGTTATATTAAGTTTCGAATTAGTTTTCCATTAACGTAAACAAACCATTTGAATCGGTCCAATATTTTGTATATGTTCTATGTCCGTGAATTGTAGTGTGCGTATTGCATGTAATTTGTATAGATCATGTATGTTAGTAGCAGAAGCAATGAATACGCAGTGACTAACGAATAAATTAATATTGTATAGCTACCTGTATCGCTGTGGGTCTTTTCAAAAAACACATGATTTAATCGATGTTGTATCAGTATATAAGTATATTACTATCGGAACAAGATTATCGGTATCATATCGGCCAGTGAGAAACTGTAGTATATAGATTTTCTGTTTTATTTTGTTCACGATATTGATCTTTTGGCAGATAGAAAATGATCACACAAATGAACACAAGGAAAGTACTTTTGCTCCTACATTAAAGTACAATAATAAGCGATAGATAATTTCATTTGTAGTGCCCCTATACAAAATAACAAACTCTTTAGCATTTGTAAATAATAAATATAGTTCTAAGTGAAGTTTAACCTTTTAGTAATTATTAATCTTCCTGAAACATGTGAAGTTATGCCAACTGTGATTAGAAAGTTATATAAAACAAATTAACGATCTTAAATGAATGCATTCTATTAATTACATTTACACTCTAAATATCACAAGTGATTTTGTATCACCTATGCTGGAAAGGATATCATAATTCATATTACTGCAACATGTTTAAAATATTTCCATGCGTTATATAGGCGGGATAAAATTTAAACTTGTAATTCAAGGTACGAAAAACAATGGAAAATGTTCGTAGACATCATTACGAACAAGCATAATATTTGTATAATGCGAACACGTGACTTCATAAACCATGCACGCATGCAACCGTCATTTCTGAATCGGAACGTGTTGTTTTCGAAAACAATACTCAGTCACACGCTGCTAGTGTTTGTAATGGCAATTACATTGTTGTACTATGGAAATTCTCGAAGATTGGGCGGATCGGAGTTAACCCTTTCGTCGATTCACCACGATTTTCACATCAGTGATTCCCTTAAGAGCAATAAAAAGCTATCACAATAGTTTTGTCACAGCAGTACGGCAGTGTAGCTATCCACATCGATTTCTTTCAATCATTCGACTCGCCGCGTTTTCAAAATTCTATCCGGTGTTGTTCTTCTATACGATGAATAAGGTAATGTTTGTGTGCAGTCTAGCGTAGCCTATTCTCTTCCGGAATTCTTTAAATCAATAGAAATAAAACAATTAAGTGGACATATGTCGTGTTATTTTAATTTAGGCGTGCCATTTAATTGAATGAAAATTTTTATAGTGTTTTGTGGCACCATGCATAGATTATACGTAGATTGTCGTGTTACTTGTTTAAACATATCGTGGGTTCATCATTTATATAAAAATTCTTGATATTATAGCTAAAATGCAATGTATAAAAACGAAGACATTTGCATATTCCTCGACATAATCATAAATGTTTTAATCAAGCTTTACAAATTCCGATTAAGTTTATTAAAATTGAGCAAACGTTGCATTGCTAGTATTAATTGTAATTTTCTCATAAATTTATGTTGCCGGTACAATTATACTTTATATTAGGACTGCCGTACGCTACTACGAAAGCACCCGTTTGCTTTCGTAGTAGCGTACGGCTATCAATTTTAAAAATAATTGATGTAATTACTTATTATTTTAGTTTGATTGTGTGTTGTTGATGTAGAGCGACGCAAACATTCGTCGTACTGTTTTCTCATTAGCATCCCTTCCAGTGCTGACTGAGTCATACTCCTACGGCGAGGTGAAGATGTGTTGGTGTATTTGGAAAAGGAGCGTTCTGCGTCGAACGATGTGGTATTCGCGAATTTAAAAACGTTCGTATCATATTTGCACTCTTGGTTTCCAGTTAAACTCTTGTCTACATGTACTACAGGTTTAAAATCGGGATTCTTATTTATAACCGCATACAATTTATTGGTTGTTAATCTTCCTACACTATTTGTTAGGTTTCCCAATGAGCCTGAGGAAATTTACTATATTTATCGCTTCATGTAACGACGGCTAGGTGTTCTTTAATTTGGAAATAGTATCTAAAAGAATTGAATAGTTTTCGGAAATTTGTTCTATTTGCGTATGGATTTCGGTTTAATAATGTGTAGAAAATTCTCACAATACAAAACAGCTTTAAGCCACGTTCCCGTCGATACCGGCTGTGGTGACTGAATGGAAGGAATGCCCGAACAGGGCCTACTTAAAGTCACGAATGCGTCTTGGAGATTTGATGAAAACTTTTTTTGGTAGAAATTATAAATTGATTACTTCTGGATAACTGTTTCTAATAAATTCAGCTGCAAGATGGCATGCATGGAACAGGTTACATGAAGTAAGTGAGGTTAAGATTGCTTTAGTAACTTCCCCGCTTTAACCATATTCGAAGCTCTATCTATAACGAACATTACAAGTTGGGTTGCCGATATGCTGAACTTCCCAAAAGTATTTTCCATAGTTTCTACTACCCTTTCCGTGTTTGTCTTGTTATTCTACTATGTAAAAGAAGAGACAATAATGCCTTACCGCGTTTTAAAGTACGCACTAACACATTTAAAATACAATTCTTCCTTGCATCCGTAGCTTTATCTATCGTCTATATATTTTTTGATCTTTTGATCCTGCCTTTATTTGATCCATAATCGTATTTTTCACCCGCTGAAGATTATACTGTAATTCACCTCTTGTTGGCAATTTCCATCCTGCAACTAATTTCCTCCTTAAATCTTCATTGTCTACAATATTTTGTGGAATGATGCACACACTTAACATATAATTAATATATAATAATTTGATGGAAGAAGCCTTCTTTTGTGCTATATTACGCATAATTATATTCTCGTTTCCAGAAAAGCACAAATTCTTGCTTTTTTCTTCTCCGCCATAATATTCTTCTTTTCATGCATAACATCAGCTATTACAAATTGTTTTATCATAAAATAAATTCGCGACGCAGTATAATAGTTTTGAATGCGTAGACGACTTGATATCAGTTAATAATTTTGTACACATCACCACCTTCATAGTAATGAAAATATCCACACAAAATTTGTATTTTGTTTAGTATATTCATTTTTTTAGTCAGAATTATGATTTGATTATAACAAATACATTCTTCAAACACAAAAATATACACAAATTTACAAGAGAAGAACCGAATCGGAGAGAAAGATCTATAATAGATTATTTATTAATATAAAGACAAAACAGAAAATCAGTACTAGACGTAAGAGTTAAAAGGAGATATGAAATACATAGTGACCACTATCTTTTAATAGCTAAAATATAGGAAATCGGCAACATACGTGAAAAAGATCTGGAAATAGAGGAAAAGATTGATTACGGGACAATACGTTCCTATAAATTGAACGATGGGGAAATAGCAAAAGAATATGAAAAAGTCATAAACGATAAATTCTTGAGGCTTCAAGGAAAATGCAAAGAGATGAGTACAGAAGAACTATGGATACTGTTTAAAACAACGCTTATAGATACAGCTAAGACCATATGTAGCACAACGAAGATAAATAATTATAAAAGACAAGCTTCATGGTGGTTTGATGAAATCAAGAACCTAGTGAAAATAAAAAGGAAGGCATGGCAGGGATATTTGAATAGTAAAAATGAAGAAACGTATGAAATATACAAAGTGCAACTAAAGAAAGTCAAGATCGCAGTAATGAAAGCGAAACGAAAATCATGGAGAGAATTTGGACTAAAACTAGAAAAAGATAGTAAAGGAAAGAAAAAGCTGTTTTTTAAAGTACTTAAAGGTATGACGAGTGATAGAAAAGTGAATTCAGCAACATTAAAAGACAAAGGACGACAAACACTCACAGACCGAAAAATGATTATAAAGCGATGGAAAGAATATTTCGAAGAGTTGTTAAATACCCCAAGTGAAGTGACAATACAGCAGATGCACGGTCTAGGCGACAGTCGGGATACTGCGGGCGGAGTGTTAGAGGAGGGGAAAATCACAGAAGAACATCTGGAAGAAGTGCTAAAACGATTAAAAAACGGAAAAGCCCCTGGAGACGATAAATTAACAACTGAGATGTTAAAAATATGGGGTACCACGCAAGGCAGTTATTGTTGGATATTTATAATAACGTATGGGAGGAAGGGAGAATCCAAAAAGATTGGGATCTAAGCCTAATAGTACCAATCTACAAAAGAGGTAATAACAAAGACTGCAACAATTACCGAGGAATTATGCTACCAAACACAGTAGCGAAGATTTATGAACAATCGCTGGAAAAGAAATTGAGACAAATAGTAGAACCGACAGTTCTAGAAGCCCAAAGTGGGTTTAGAAAAAACAAAAGTATACAAGACCATATTTTTACAATAAAAGAGATAATGTGCAAAAAGATATCAGTAGGAGAAAGCGTATACTTAGCTTTTTTGGACATGGAGAAAGCATTTAACAGGGTACGCAGAATTAAAGTATGGGAGTGTCTACGCAAGAGAGGAGCAAATTACAAATTAATAACAGTTGTCAAAAGTTTTTATAAAGAAACAGCAAACTGTGTAGTAAGTAGAAACATGAAATCGGAGGTATTCTATACAAAGGAAGGTGTTAGACAAGGAGGTGGACTTAGCCCTCTACTATTTATAACATACGTGGATGAAATTATTAGAGAGACAAGGAAGAGAACAAGGGCTCTATACATTGGACATCACAACTTAGAAAAGGTAGAAATTACAGAATGTGTATTCGCAGAGTATGGAATAAAAACTAATACAAACAAAACTAAAGTAATGGTTATATCAACGGAGGAAAAAGAAATATACATTAAACTTGGAGAAACAGATATACAACAAGTTAGAGATTTCCAGTACTTAGGTATTACAATACACGAGAAAGGAATACAAGAAGAAGAACTTAACAATAGTATACAGAAAGCCAACAAGGTATACTATGCTATGAACTCAGGATTTATGAACGGAAAAGAAGTAACCAAGCAAACAAAAATGACGGTTTACAGAACAATGTTCAGACCAATTCTCATATTTGGATGTGAAACTTGGGTACTCAATCGATAGGAAAAAGGTAAGGTCCAAGCCATGGAGATGAAATATCTAAGAAGAGTGAAAAATGTAACCAGGAGAGACAGGATAAGGAACTAACAAATCAGAAGAGAGCTACAAACGGAATCAATAGAAAGTTATGTAGAACAAAGACAATTAGCGTGGTGGGGACATCTACAAAGGATGGAGAATACAATTCCGGTTAAGGAGGTCTGGAAAGCAAAATCACAGAAAAAAGAACAAGAGGGAGACCAAAAGAAAGCTGGAATAAAGAAATAGGCAAAATTTTAGATAAGAAAGGAAAAACTTGGAATGAAGCTCGGAAAATTGCAATGAACAGAGAGGACTGGAATAAATTTGTGAAATGCTAGGAAGCAAATTTAATCTAACCCGACCCCCAATGCGTACATGAGCCGTGTACACACACATATAATAAATCTATCCCATTACCAATGAATATATATACGGCTC
This sequence comes from Trypoxylus dichotomus, assembly GCA_023509865.1. Lineage (NCBI taxonomy): Eukaryota > Metazoa > Arthropoda > Insecta > Coleoptera > Scarabaeidae > Trypoxylus > Trypoxylus dichotomus. The sequence goes on along the minus strand of CM042074.1, from coordinate 53,717,034 downwards.
ATTACGTTCACAATATTTTTTGACATTAATTACTCTAAGTAAGCAATACAATTTTACTGTTTAGAGAAGTTTACTTCACTCCAGCGAATGCTAATAACGATATTCCTTTTTGTTAAGATAAGCGATTAATTTTTGAAGGAGGAATTTAATAGCTAAGGGAGAGCAGAGTGCGTGTTGTGTGAGCGAGTTTTATTAAAATTTCTCAGATGAGGCGTACTTTCACCTTAATTGCAATGTAAACAGGCAAAATTGCCGTTACTGGATTCAACAAATCCAAACCAGAAGCATGGGACGCTACTTCACTCGTCAAAGGTTACTGTTTGGGCTGTAAGGAATTAGCAGCCCATACTTTTTAACAGGGAGGTCGTACAGTAACTGTAAATTCCAAACGATATGTAGAGATGCTAATCTTGCAAGATTTTAATTGGAACGCTTGCTTCCAACAAGAAGGAGTGACATCTCACGCGTAACGTGTCCTTACTATTTGTTCGTGAAATTTTCTCTGAAAAATTGATATCCAGACGCGGTGACATAAACTGGCCGACACGTAGCTCCGACTTGAGACTAATTTATTTTTTGCTATAGGCTACTTTTAATCAAAGGTATACAGCAACACACGTCATTCTTTGAATGAATTAAAAGACAATATTCAAAGAGAGAAGAATATGTACAGAGCAAATTTTGCCTCACATGTAGAAGAATATCAGCAAAATTACGGAACATACTTAGAAGACATAATTTTTAAGAAATATATTCGCAAAGTATGTATTTTAATAAAAGATAAACATTTTTTCATTAAACTTAGTCATTATTTTATTACATTCTTTTTATCTTGAAAAGGACTTTTGGGACACCTTGTAATAAACTATTACTCTATTACTATTACATGCTTGCTCTTGCTTCTCGTTTTGTTCTACTCTTTTCTTTGTACTGAAAATATTTTTGTTGTTTCATATTATTGTTGGAGCCATGGATATTTTTTCCTCTTGTGCATAGAAAATAAATTATACGATGGTATCATGCGATTATTTTATTCCAGAAGTATTATGTTTATTTCACAGACCACCACGATATTGTGTTGGTCTGCTATAGAGTCAAAACAATTGAAGAGTTGCGAAAAATAATAAATTGCATAACAACTGTTTCACCCGAAATAATATTTAATACCCATTGTAATTTTTGTGATAGGTTAGGTTCCACTTGTTAAATTATTATGCCTATTTCTGTTATACTACTACAGACGATTTTTTTTGGTATATTACATTATGTGTATTTGAGAAAAATCAAAAATATTTTTTACCCCATTTTACTGTTTATAAAAACTAATTTGAACAATCTTTTCTTATCTATTTTTCTTTTGAGAATAATGTTATTTAAAAGTTTTAAATAATAAGTAAAGTGTTAAACAGTCATTTGTCACTTGTTACTCCAATACTTATATTGAAAACTTTGTATATTTCCAATACAGCAATATGTACAACGAATCGGTGGCGATGATACTATTCTGGTATAATATCGGATGACTACATGCTGGTTTTTCTTTGTTATTATAGTTCTCAAAGCAATGACTACTTCCCGTTATGTACTTTTTTAAACGGATTTTATGATGTTTCGTCGGTTGAAGATAATTTAGAAGAACTGGATCTTCAATATGTCATGATTAATTATTTACTGTGTGTTACAATTTTCCACAAAAATAGCTCTTGATGCGTTCCAATGTCCTATCGCGATAGTGCCATTAGACTTTCCGTGTTTAAAAGATGTATTTTACTCTTCTGAGGAATTCTGTTATACATGGTTGCATTCATTTACATAAAGTTATAAGAGATGTCACATAAGTGGTCGAAAAGGCCTGTGCCTGAAAGTTAGAAACCTACACGAAATAATGTTTTTCATCTGAAGAACATGCTTGTCAAAGTTTCTGTATATAATGCTGATACAATTTCCGTCTTATAATCAATGAAATTATATTTTTTGGAAACATATCACAGAAAAACGTGAATTCCAGTTTTGTAGAGTTTGTGTTTTGAATAAGACTTCATTTTCTTAAGTAGTTCGTACGATAAATGACACTTACTGAATGAAGTACTAAAATTATGATGGTAAAAATATAGTTCAAGGTACTCCACCACAAGGCTGTCTTAAGCTAAATGGATGTATGGGGCCCCTTTGAAAGAAGTTTAGAATTGGCGTAAATAGAAACGGACAACATTTTAGTGGACGTGGAGTAAATCGCTAGGTCTGTCCCATGCCAATGCATGTATATCGCTTAGCCGAGACGGAGCTAAGAAATTAACAGAACTCGGCAAGAACTCTGTCAACGCGTTAACTGCAGTCTTTAAAAGTTATACAGAATCAGATTCCTTCTCTTTGGCTGCGTCTTTTTGACATCACCCAAATTGAGCAAAACTCTTATTGTTACAAACGTTAGATTTACGTATTAGACATATATACACTAGGGTGACAGAATAAAATAGACACCAGGTAAATCGGTTAAACAGTTAAATTCTAAGAACGAATTAAGAACTTTCTCTTATCATTAGGGTAGTGGTAGATGTATCGGAAGGAATTCGTCATAGTTTAGTATCGTTACAACTATGCCTCGCTTACAAGGTTCGAGTGGTATTAGCGACTTCACCCGGGGTGTCGCATCGTTGGCCAGAGTGAACGCGGCGCTTCGCAACGTGAAATAAGTAAATTTTTAAATATTCCGTTGTCGACACAGTTAACCGTGTGATTACATAATTTAAACGTAAGGAAAAAACAACAGCGGAGCCGAGATCAGGTCGTGCCGAACCTTCCGTAAGAAGTAAAAGGGTGCTTGTGCGCGAAGTGTTAAGAGAACCGCGAAAAAGTACAGCTGAGCTTGCGGCAACTTCACAGAAAAGTCAGCACTGTTCTGCGATATCTCCGCTGTGTGGGGATGTATAAAAGGGTGGCAAAGAAAAAACCTGTCCTTACGGCGTTTCAAAAACGGCGCCGAATGGCTCGGGCAATCGAAATGCGAACGAAGCCCGAAGAGTTTTGGCGGTCTGTCGCTTTTTCAGACGAAAGCAGATACTGCCAATTCAGTGATAGTGGCCGTGCGTGGGTATGGAGATGTTTGTCACAGCAACTGGACGACAACTTTTTGCATCAGACAGTGAAATACGGCGGTGTGAACATCATGGTGTGGGGCGCGATATAGTATGGTGGAAGATCGCAATTAGTAATCCGCGACGGAAATGTAATTGCGGCAAAATATATCCAAATATTAACTTAAAAGGACTACGACCGATATTCGACAACGCCATTTTATCTAAAGAAGACGCCACTTTTATGGAGGATGGAGCACCCTGCCACAAAGCAAGAACAACAACCACATGGAAAGAGGAACAGGGGATTCGGATTTTACCATGGCCAGGCCAATCACCAGACATGAATCCGATAGAGAATGTTTGGCACATAATCCAGACAAATATGGCGAAACGACCCCGAAAACCCAGCAATAAGGAAGAGCTCGTGGCAGCTGTTACAGAAGAGTGGTTAAATATTCCAGAAGACACCATTAATCATGTAATAGATTCTATGACACGACGACTCGCAGCACTTCACGCAAGTAAAGGTGTATTGACAAAGTATTAGTCTAATTTAAAAACTTTAAAATATTTTGTATATATAACGAGAATAGAATCTTTTTTTTAATTAGTAGGTGTCTATTTTATTCTGTCACCCTAGTGTATTATATCATTGTGTATTTACATATATATTATATAGCACTATGTATTAGTATTACTAAATTCAACCATTTTTCATTGTATTTATCATAATGTTTGCTTCTCCGGATAATTTAACAATTTGTGTATTTAAGTTTTGATTCTTTAATCTTTGTTTCGTTAACTTGCCGATGACGTGTACCTTTAACAGTTTGTATATCTATTTTCTCATTCATTTAATTAATTGTTCCGCTGCATATTTACAGCGTATTTGTTTAAATTTTGATTATTAAATCTTTGTCTGGATAACTTGCCGATGATGTATACCATATGACACATTCATCTCAATTTGAACATTACATTAGTTATTTAGATAACTGACAGTATAAAATTTTTAACAATTTTAAAATCTTAGTCAGTAAGAAGTAAGAATTCTGCTTGAGCACATTGTAAAACCACATTGTGTATTTTAGTAAATAAATTAGTGTTAGTAGCATTCATTCTCTTTCATTGAACATAACATTATTTCTTATTTTGATATTTGACAATTCACAAACAAACGCGAACATATTTAAAAAAATCTATACTGATGCAAGAGCTAGTTTCTTGATTGGCACATCGCTTTCAATGGATATCATCAATAATCTTTCTTGAAACATTGTAGTCCTCAATTTTATAAAAGAGCGTTCCCCGACTACAGTTAATGGCCATCACGTATAAAAAGATTCTAATTTCTATTGCTACATTTGGAAACGCGTATCTTCTTTTAAGACATGATATAGCTTTGAAATGATTTCACTCCTTTACTTTAACAATTCTGTACATCTTTCAAAAATTTTGTTGTATAGATCCACTTACAATCCTTTTACAATGTCATATGTTTATAATGTCATTCTGATAGATTTTATAGCAAATTCTTTGCAGCTGTGTTTCAATTTTTCGGAATTTAAAGTCTTTAAACGTGATAAAAACCGAACCGTTGTCTAATCCCTCCGTATGAATTCATTCTCTGTTTTAGATTTATGATTAGTTATAGGAAGAAAGTTTCAGGTTTGAATTTTTCTTTGCTGATTAGTTGTACAGATGACACAGAGCAATCCTTGTACTCAGTTTCTAGATTTTTTCTTTAGCAGAATTCATCAAAATTATCTCTTTACAGTATAGTATTCCATATTTCTGATAAAATAGTAAATTCAAGTTTTCCTATGTTTCTGGGCAAACTAACGGTTTTGTTTCTAGTTTTTTTGTAACTGTTCAAAATCTTCTGCAATAGATGTCAAGGTTTCTAGAATTTTATTATGCATATGTTTCAGAAGCTGAAAAGATTAAAAAATAGTGTGCACAAAAGGAGTAAAAAATAGATACAAGCTTACTTTTGGCATATTTTTTGAAAAAAAGAAACGTGATATATTTATTTATCAACTCAACATTTTTTACGCCTCAAATTTAGGACTCTAACTATTATGTTCTCCATGGCTCTCTATAGGTTTTGGGTTGATGTCTTATACTTGTAGATTTTTTAATGCCTTGTAACAAAAATTTGCGCGTTAAGCCTGGATGATATTTATAATTTATATAAGGATGTGCGTATAATATCAACGGGTATTTTCGCAATTGTCTTTTCTGTGCAGTTTCAGAAAACTTGTTAATTCTTTTCTCGATACATATCCTAATTATTATCATTACAATTATTATTACTGTGGGTATTATTGTTTATCGTCTTTTATACATAATTGGTTATGCAAGATTGTATACATGTTGATCGTGTATATGGAGTAATTGTTGCGTATGAAATTGCATACCATCAATAAACAACAGTGTCAGATTTCGACATAAATTAGGTCTTTGACTGATCGCTCAATAATTTTTGAACGTTGCATTTTAGCGGAAAATTCGAACATAAATTTTGGGGCCATTGAAATTGTGCATGAATAATTGATATATACATGTAAGCGGTCATTATGTTATTTATCTTTAAAAACGAAATGAAAAAAGTTCCAATTTTAAAATATTCATAAAGGCAAGGGGGTTCGGAATGAAATTCCGAAACACCAGCCGCGAGTGCCAAAACTGGTTTCAGCATCTCTATATTTATCACCGCCACCGTTTCATGTTGCAAGCCTTAGTGGTCAAAACGACTGCAGTTTCCAAAAAGAGCATACAAAGGCGTTAAAACAAGCAAACAGATACTAGTAAACGTCCCCAGTCAACGGAACTGTTTCTTTAATACAGATAATTATTTCTTTATTTACGCGTGCGGTTATTTGTAGTAAATTATTCAATATTGTGAACGTGAAAAAGTTTTAAATGGTTTAAACAATAGAAAAGTAAATTAATTTTATTAAATAGTATAATTACTTTCCATAAGAGTTTGAAGAATTTACGAGAAAGTTATATTCAATTCAAAGTCTGTATGATTTTCCAATTCGCGAAGGAATATTCAATATTTTGCAAAATTAGTTTTAAGCACAACCATATTTTCGTATAATTACGATCTTAGATTTGGTATTTAAAACATGGAACTTTTAAATCAAAAGTACTTTTTTTAGTATAATTGTAACAAGACTGTATAGATAATGTTATTAATAACCAACAATAGTAAGAATCTGATAGGGCGTATTTTATTGATAATACTAGTCATTTGTTGTTTCGAACAATATTTGTTGAATTTATGTCGTCAGAAACATTTTTTAAATGGCAACATGTACCTTTTCCTTTTGTTTGATGAAGTGTTCCAGTCGCTATTTGGTAGTTATAAAAAAGTAATATATTAGGAAGTTTCTCACAAAAATGGGAAAAATTAGATAAGAAAAGATATGTATGTAAAAATTGTTCTTTTACAAATGCTAATGACATCAGGTATGATTATAACTTTCTTTTGCTCATTTATGGTATTAGGCCTATTAAGATAAACTTTACTTCTTAAATAACCTGACAAGAAAAAAATCAAGTGGGTTTACTTTAGGTGATCTAGCTGGTTATTCTAAAAATTCTCGTCTGCCAATTCACCTATTATCGAAAATTTCATTTTTCAATCAGGAACTGCATGGTGGGGTGGAACTTCATCGTGTTGAATTTAAATAGTGCTATTGGAAAAGATTTCTATTCATTGGTTCATTAAAGAAAAAGCGTCGCAAATTCGATATCGACGATTCCTACGCATACGTAGACTTTTTGCGCGTGTTGAATGTGCCAGTCTTGGATCCAATGTGGCCTCATCCGGCCAATAACGAGAATTTGGTCGAATAACTGAACGGTGAATACAGAAAGTGGCCTCCTCTGAGAAAAGAATTCGTTGCACGCACGTAGTATTATCACAATACACGTTCATTATTTCCTTGGAAAATTGTATTTTGCAGTTAAAATCATTCTCTCCTTGCTTCTATACCAATTTGATTTTGTGAAAGTGAAATTTTGCTATATGAAATGTTTTCCTTATGTTACAATCTAGTTTGTGGATTTCACAAATTTTCTTCGACAGTTAACAAAAAATTAACCTGTTTTTCGTCTCTATCTAGTTGTAAAAATCGTATCCTCTTCGGACAAGATTTTTAACGCGTCCAAACTCTTCACATTTCCGTATAATTTTATTTATAGTTGGTTGAGTCATGGGTGAATGATCGGAATATTTTTCAATGATGAACTTGTTCTTGAAAACGAATTTTGTCAACCATTATTATTATTTCAATTCTCCGTCTTTCGTTTAGATGCGTTTTGATATGTTTTCAAAATTGAAAATCTAGTCAATATAAATTTTAAGATCAGGAAATAGCGTCTAGTTTATTCTTTTATTAGAGTTTTAACATCAGCTTCAGCATAGGTCCAGTATCTACCCGGTGTTTTGATCCACACCATGGACAATTAACCATAATAGCGTTTTTGGTTTTTTTGAGAAACTTCCTAGTGCAATGTATTAGTTTTTTATAACTACCAAATAGCGCCTGGAATACTCCATTGAATACAAGGAAAAAGACGTCAAACAGTGACAACAAATACTCTTGAGCAAAATAGCACTCATTATTATAAAATATGCCCATTGTATAAAATTATTATATATGTTTGAGCATTTTGACAAAAAATATTTATATATATATTATGAGTTTTATTCTGTACTTTATGACTTCACTTTATAAAATAAGTTCTATGCTTGTACTTTAGATTACTCTGTGGAATTTCTTGTTAAAACTTTACGTAAATTAAAAAAAGAAATAAAAGTGTTGCATGGCATACACAATAGATTTTCAAATAACATTCGTTCGCCACTCAGTTTCTGACACTGTAAGCGAAGAAAGGTTATAGCAGTAATAACGTTTCTGCGTTCGCGCACAAAAACGTATTTTTAAAGCAACAAAAGAGAGAACATAAGTAGGAACGAGGGGTGATTGAAATTACTGCTCCGGCGCCCCTCTTCGTCGTCTTGTTTCGTTCCAACTCCATCCTTGGTAAGACGAAGTGAGACATCAAGTTGTCTGGTTCTAGTTTTCTATATAATGATCGAAGCGGCGCTTTTACGGCATGTTTGTATAGCAACACTATTATCAAGATAATGTCTACATGGCAGCGTCATCTGCCCAGGGCAATACGTGCCTCAACGTAACACTCCGCATTACAGCTTCTCGCTAGTTTATACTTCCGCCCGTTTCTGTAATGAGTTTTGGTAATTTGGTTGAGATGACGTGCTGAGTTGCACACCATTCGGTCTAAAAATGTGATTTAGCCATAAGAAAGAAGCAGTACCTGCGCCCCGAGTTTCGGTAACTACATTCTTAAAATTATTACAATTTCTTAAATTTTAAAATTAATGTTTAACAGAATTGACTTATTATATACTTTTAAAATACGTAGTAAGAAATAGGAACAGATTCCATTGCTTTGATAAAATTAATAAAGACTTAGTACGTTATTTCCACACTTATTATTTGTTTCCCACACTTATCGGTGTTAGTATCCCAAAGGACGCTTTATATGACAGTATCTTATTACTTTGTAGACTTTGAAGTACTAGATCAGTAGGAATGGTGAATATTTGATTGTTCATAGAAATATCTATAATAATACTAATAAAATTTGGGTCAATACTGGATGATAGAACCAGAGCTCAAATTTTTATTATTCGGCTAACAGATCTTTACTTCGGACACGTAAACCAGATTGAAGCTTTCGCTATGAGTATGCTACATTGCAAATAAAATCACGAAAGTTTGCAATTTCATCATTGTTTCATCGAGAAAGTGAAGACAAGCGGTATATATAAAAGTCAGAAGCATACGTATACACAAGCGAGATAGAAGTATATAATATAAGTCGTAGCTGCATATGGATACGTCATAACTAGAAACCGTATATATGCATCGATTTTTGAGAAAATATGCATAAACTTGGGGCATATACGCAAAGAAATTGCGACAATATGCAAAATTTTTTCATAAAATAAATAAGAGCAGAAATTTAAACATTACCTTTACTGCACAAAATTTTACATACAACATATTTCTAAACCAATTTATAATTAAAGGTTTTTCAAAATTGTATAAAAGAAAGTTTTGTCTTCTATCAGAATACAATTCTGTTGATGTTACTATCTTTTTACAGTTTTCTAGAGCAATGCAGTCAGCAGTGATTTTAAGAATTACATTTTTTATTTCTTCAAAATTATCGGCATAAAAAAATGCGCCCCATCTCGTAATAATCGGTTCAGGAGGCAACTTAACACCGGGAAGTCGCTCCTTATAAAATTGAATTCGTAAAGGTGCTTTTAAAAATACCTTTTTGACATTGCTAATTAAATCATTAATCAAAGAAAATTGATGTCTAATGTCATGAGCTAAACAAATGCTATGAATAATGTTGCTATAAAAAAATTTAAATTTTGCGCGGTTTCAATCATGTTTGGTGCAGCGTCGGTCAACATTAGCAACATTTTTTCACAAGGTGTACTTCCAGGTAAAAAGAAATTTGATAAATCTTCTAGAACGAACTGGGCAATTGCCACGTTATTTGTTTTTTGAAGTTCTTTACAATAAATTAAATATGATTTACCTACAATATCTTCATGAAGAATTAATAGCAATTCTTGACAAATGGCCAATAAAACGGCGACACTTATCCATACTTTCATCTACCATGATATAAATAAAATTATTCCCTACCAATTGTTAAAGTTGTGTCATTGTTTGCTGGTAACAAGGTGTGACATAATTTTTTCGTAAGATACTTTCGTCAGGTATATTATGTTTGCAATATTTTTCCAGAAATTATTTCATTGTTTAATCTTGCTAATGGTATGTTAGACGCAATTAATGCGTTATACAGATCCGTATTATATTCTACTTGTGTTGAGTTTCGTGAAGTTCATGCTACACATTGATATATAGATTGCTGTACACATGCAGATCGCTTTAGTTTTTCATATTTTGCAATATGTGATGGAGTTTTAGCGTGTTGATCAATCAGGTATTTTCTCTGACAAGAAACATACAACAATTGTCATTTTATATCAAAAGTTAAAGAATTTAAAAACAATTGTAAAGCTTTTAGTAAAATTTAACTTACCAGTTTCCTGCAGGCTCGTCAAAATATTTTGTCGCCATCCTTTACCACTCCAGGATACGGCTTAATCCATAAAGAAATTTTGTTCGCTATACTCATTGTATGTGTGCATAGTATTTAAAAAACAATTAAAAATTATATGCTGTTTTGCTCAGATATTCAATAAATGAATAGTTTATTTGGGAATTAATAATAATAAAACGTATTTGCCACACCCCTTCTGCTAGGCGAAAACACGTGCATATACAGCAAACATGAAAGATAAGGAATTACCATATTTTTTGATATTACAAAAGATTCATACGTATTTATTTTAAACGCAGCATATGTTTCTTCACGTACCGCGTGCAGTAGAAAGTGAAACAGGGTATTCGATGTCGTGTTAAATTAACTAAAGCAATGAGCATAATATCTACTAGAATAAAGTTTATAATATAACACGTGCTAAATGTTTTCTTTAATGTTATTTTTTTTCACCAATGAAACGTCGGGCATTTGTAGAAACGAAAATAAACACTTAATTCTTTGGCTTTGCGAAGAAATGACCTCGTAATTGGTGTACTTGTCGAAATTTGAAAACACTTTTACCACCTACTGAACACCCTTGAAGAGTTACGCTAGCACAAAACCATTTTTGTTTGCTTCATTGTTTAATTTGCGCTTGTTTATTATAATACGCACTCTATCGTGCTGCAGATCATCGCATCTTACTAATTTGTTTGCTTGATTAAGCGTTTGTGTCTTTAATTTTTCTTTTTCAAACAATATATCTTTATCCGAAGAAGCAGTAACAACAAAGCTTTTATCTCCATTTATGGGTTTTTTCGCTATTTTACGAGGTTCAAATTTAACTACGAATTTGCTTGGCAGAAATGAAATTTGATTTTTTTTTGAAACCACTCTACTATGATTTAGGGTACCAGTAGTAAAAATTGTATTAGTTCTTACTGACATTTTTAACCGTTCATTGTCTTGTTTTGTGCACTTTTACAATTATTTTATCGTGTGAAATGAAAACAAATTAAGTTAATACACTTTTTCAATCAAATAATTTAATTAACTTGTACAGCACTTTCTTTATAAATTCGCAATTGTGTTATAGTTTCTTACGAATGCCTTAGAACTCGTGAACTATGTGATCAATGTTATCAAATTGTGACTTGACTGCTCTAAACATTTTAAAACTTGTGATCTTACTCTGTTGAAGTTATAATGTGTTCTGTTGAACTTATCTTGTGATCTAAATGAAGTTATGCAGTATACTAATGACGTTAGGTTCTGTAGTGAATGTAGTTATGTTCTGAATGTAGACTTGTTGAATAGAAATAGAAAGAAGGAAGCTTGTTTTTGCATAATTGTCAACCCTAAAATTACCTGATTGTTTTTGTTGAATGAATGTTTTAGGCATCTGGTGATGATGTTATAGTAATAGTTGAAAAACACAGCAATACTGTCCGAAATGTGGGGTAAACGGAATAATTAGCATAATGATTGGTACTCAATAGAACCTTAATTTAGCAGATAGGGGTAACTGCCGAGTAGTATTTTATATCTAAACTTAATTCATACTAATTCATAGAGTTTATATAGAGATTTGGTTACAATAGCGAGCGATACACTAAAATATACCTGTACAAAATGAATGAAAGGTAGAAATGAATGCATAAATTTTAACATTATTAATGTATAATACAAAATAGAAAACTCGTTCGGCTGTATCCGAACAATGTCAATAAAGCAGTTTATAAAAAAGGACTAACAGGATAGGGAACAGCATCAAATATACGTATATGTATATATGCATTTGCGTTTTCTAGAATTTTGTGAAAGTGACTTCACAAAGAATCGAATTTTAATAAATTTTGGATAACTTGACAATGCTGTATGCTACGGAAAAAATAAAAATACAGCCGCATAGATTCAATAGCCGTGAACACAAATACATAAACACATACAGGATATTCCATTAAAAAAATGCAACATTAACACGGCGCTTGTTTACAGAATAGCGGCCTGTAAACTCGAAAACACTTTTACAAATGTATTGCTCAATCCTGTACAATACTCAACTAAAGTCTTCCTTATATTTTAACGGTAAGGAAATAATGAATTTTGTTGAACAATTGGTATAGTCTGTATAATATTAAAGGAAATATTATAAAGCGAAAAATCGATAACAGAACGGTAAACATAAAGCGTACCTATAAAAGTAGACTCAGTTTTTTTATAAGCTTTTTCTGAAAGAATTATTATTATTTATTTACATACATCTTTTGAATTTGTACAAATTCAAATCTAGCTAGAATACAATAACTAAAAAGTGATTACTGGTAGCTGAACTTATATATAAAATCTTTCTAGATGTTTAAAAATTGAAGCTTTATTTTACAGACGCATTTGTGTTTGAATACATTGAATTATTGTACTACTGATTTTTATAATGTTTTTACTAAAGTCATGATCATATTTTGCATTGTTTTACTAATTGAAATGCAACATTTGTATGCGTAAGTAATTTTATTATGTGCACACATATAAGGCAACGTGCACGACTATGCCTTTACGAACTTTGCCGATCCATAATTAATCCAGAAATATGCTATACACCCAGAACAGTTAACTATGTGGAATGCTTACTTGAAAGGTCTATACAGGAAGTCAGAAGTGTTAGTGATTTTTTAACTTGAGATATATTTCAAACATATGGAGTCGATGCCATTCGTCAAATATTCTAAAATAAGTGTCGACTTGTGGACACATCCTATATCTTCACTCGCCTAACGGGTACCAGGGGCGGAACAGAAGGTAAAGTTTCACACGCTTAGGTAATATGCTGGTTATTTGTATTGATTTAATTGAATAAAGATAAGTATTTGACTATCTGAGGGATTTATACAAACGCACATATTTGAAGTATTTATAATGATATACCGTACTTGCATGAAGGTATTTTCATTCTGTAATTAAATTCTGATACTAAAAACCTTGCGGTTATTGCAATAGGTATTATTAAAAGAAATGGGAATTGTAGTTTTCATGTTAGTTTTAGCGACTTCCTTCACAGATTTCAAGTAATTTTAGGGATTTATATGTATGTATGAAAATGAAATTATTATTAACGTTCACATTGGAATATTTCAGTGAAAGATATGACTAACTACCTTTATTCCTATTTTAAATACCACTAATTGAGGTATTTGTGCGTAAAAATTTATTTTCATACGACGAATAATATATATAAGATACCTTGACATATTTGTGTGATTACACCAAACCAGCTGCGTAATTTTACAATTTTTTCTTAATTATAATTAATACAGTTTCTCCCTAAATGAGTACACTTTTTTCCAAACTTGCTCAAGTTTCAATCTGCCTTCATAGAAATAACTTTCTTTGTGCCCTAAAAAATGTAAAATATCTGCCCATCACGCATCAGAAATATATACAGAAATAATTATAATTTCGGAAATAAATGAGGGTAAGGCAATAGTTCAAATTTTATTTATCCTGTAGACAACAGCGTTAGAATAACTAGGCTCGTTCTTTTGGTGCAAAATTACTTAATTTTTGATTATTTCAGGCTCTTTTTCGACAAATATTGTTTTTAAAATGATGAGCTTTTTACCAAAATACCTCTTGCTTCCCAAAAAAAGAAATCACTGTCACCAGTTTCACCGTTAACAGAACAGTTTTTGCTTTACCAGTAGGATATGGTTTATTATGTGTCGTCCACATTTTTATGAAGCTGTTTGGGCCCCAGTGTATAGTAATGCTGTGCATGTCATCACAAGTAAGAGGTCATCGCAAAAATTAGCCTTGTTTCACTTCCATTTCTCTGCTATTACGAGGGTTCTCTTTTAATTTTTGTATGTAGAGCTATAATAAAACAGTGGATAGCTTTTAAAGATTGTATTGAAGTATTCTTCAGGCCAATTAATACACATTTGCATGCACTCAAACCAACTCTGGAAGTTGTTATTCTACTCGTTTGTTGGTCAGTCAAAATTGTATTTTTGAAGACATCGAGTGCTTCTTCTGACGATTGAAACCTTCAACCACGCCGCCCGTTCTAGATTTTCCGAAAGGTAAAGAAATCGTTGGGTCGCACTGTACGGGGAATGATCTAACAATTCGACATTTTATGTATTGTTCACCTTAATTGTCTTGCGTGCTGTGTGCGAACTTGCATTGTCTCGGTGGACGATGATTCGTCGTTCGGGGTTAGTTTTCCGAAGTCTAGCGATGACTTACGGCAAACAAATGGTTGTATAATAGTCGGCAGTAACATTTCTTTGATCTTGCAGAGGAATTGTTGCTACATGACTTATTTTCGAGACAAATATCGTGACCATGCTTTCTTCTCCTTGGAACGCCCAAACCGATGACTAGCAAATTGCATCACCACTGACGATGTTGTGCATGTTTTACATGAGTTTTCGGCATTGAAGTGGTCTAGAATTTTATATTTGAAATCCATTTTGTAGTTGAATTCTTCATACAGACGAGAAATTGTTGAATGATGGGGTGCTTCATTGCGGAAAACAGAAATCAACTTGGCGAAGTATTCTTGTTGAGGTAATTGTCTTCGAAAATGATAAAAAATGATTGCGTGAAAATGTTCTCTGTTGAAATTCTATTTTTTAACTAATTTGACTAATATGAAAGTAGAAAACTGGAAAATGAATGCAATTAACGTACAGGAACTAATGTTTGCAGATGATATGGTAGTGATAACACACTCGGAAGAGACATTACAGCAAAACTTGAAGATATACCAAGAAGAACTAACAAAGATAAACATGGAGACAAACACGATGATAATAGCAGCAGAAGAAAGAAAACATAGCATCAAAACCGGGGAAAAAGCATTGGAACAAGTTAAAAGTTACAACTACTTAGGAACAATCATTGAAGACAATGGGAGAATAGAGAAAGAGGTAAATGAGAGGATAGGGAAATCCGCAAAAATATATAACATATTGAGAAATTCGTTTCTGGATAAAAAGGAAATACCAAAAAAAAAAATAAAGACAGAGGTGTATAAAAGAGTGGTCAGACGAACATTATCATATGGTAGTGAGTCATGGATAACCACGAATAGAATCAAAAGCAGAGTTACGGCCATGGAAATGAGATTCTTAAGAAGAATAGAAGGAGTAACTAGAAGAGACAGAATCAGAAACACGGGAATCACTAATAGTCTGGGTATCATACTAGTAGAAGTGGTCATAGAAGAGAGACAACTGGGATGGCTTGGACATCTACACAGAATGGAAGAAGATCGAATCACAAAGAGGATATTTGAAGCCAAAACAGAGGGCAAAAACAGAATAGGTAGACTAATTTGTTAACTTTGACAGGTCGTTGTAGTTACAACACTACTCGTCTATATCCCAATATGTAAAACTCAAAAAGACATCTCTCGTACAATGGAAAGTTGATAACGAATAAATTTCTATTCAGATAATAAAATACGAATGCAGTATCATTAATTCAATTACTATTGAAGATGTGTAACTGTGCAGTGTTCAAGATTGTTTATTTTTGTAGACATACTCGTCACGCTTATTTCAAAAGATTACTGCCACCAAAGGGTGCCAGAATCTCACGAAACTGTAGTGTCGCTCAATACTCATGTCTTGCTGAAGATAAGCAGAAAATAATGAGAAACAATCACGGAAATTAGAGATAAATGGAGAGGTTTCATCGATCAACATATATTCGCACTATATGTATATCGAAGAATTCGATCTTTTGGGCTTAGATCGTACCGACCACTTTTTTATTTGCCCCTAACTCCACGCCATAACCGCATGGCTAGTATGGTGTAATAAAATTTTTGCATTGAAATTAAGAACGGAATGGAATGGTCTTCGGTGACGAATCCTGATTTTGTTTATGGGGTCATGATGGTCATAAAATGGTCAGAAGACGTCCTAAAGAAAGAAGGAACTTGCAGTTTCCTATATAGAGACATATCGCTCTTATTCAAGGTAGGATGGTGTAGAGCTCATGGAAATAGATCTCCTCTAGTAGTAATTTAATGCGATATGTTACGTCAATAATGCTCTTGAGCCAATATTAGTATCATTTTTTTCAATAACTAGTAAATCCACTAAATTTCAACAGGATAAGTAATATGCACATACCGCGATGGTCAATAATTTACAATCACCACCAAACAGTAGAAGCCTAGGGTAGCATATCTACTAGCAGTGTAGCATTGATTCGCTAATTCCAAGTATGCTAACGAATTCGTAAGGAATAGAAGAGGACTGATGCACTATTAGTGTTTAAATGAATTGTTGTGATCATATCTTGCTGAATTTTCATCGTTTCTTACTGCAAATAAAATACATATTTTCTGAAAGTTTTAATAAAATATACGAACGCTTAGTGGGGAAAAATTATTTGAACAAATTTATAATATTGTTAAATGTACCTTAAAATATAATGTTATTTTGTAGAACTTGAATGTTACCTAGCCAAATTTAATAGTAAATAATTGAATTAAGCATGGATATCGTTCAATTAAAAGAAAATAACCTTTGTAGTTTGACAAGTGATTTTTAATTTCATTAGAAAGCAAAGCGCATTTTGCGTTGGCCGCAGTTATATGCAACGCTTGCTCAATATGCAAAATGTAATTTTTAGGGGCAAATACAGAATAGCTAACGATCATCAGTAGGTTATCATTTAAAAACTGCACGCAAACACAATTTACAATTCTAATCTATATTATTTCTGAACTATACTTTTACAAAAATTCTAGTTAATAGTGTCATTTTCACTACATTAGATACGCCTATGGACTGCCTTCTGTTTGTGTATATATGGCAGACATACATATTAGAACGTCACAATTCACGTTAAAATTAGGGGACCTCGAATCCCGAAAATCGGGTGAAATCCGTAGGACCAGAACAGATTTATGACCTAGTCAACATATACTAAATGTAACTTTTTGTAGTAGTCATCTATCTTTATAATTTAAGTGACAGAAATTTCAGTGGCATGTCAGTACTACATTTACGTTTACTTTACTTTGTACAATGACTGTTATAATTGTTTACGTAAATTTATTAATAATTAATAAATAAAATTTATAAAGATTTTAGTATTTGTTCATACTCATTGTGGACTTAAATATAACACATGGGCTGAAAAGTCCCGGGCCTAACATATAAATGACGCTAGTTTTATTGCAGTCACCCTTCTCTCAGTTAGTACTAACCTTCAAAAGACAGCTGTTAAAATTTCATGATATTCTATTCATTAGTTTGTGAGTTATTGTGCTAAGAGTCACGCTACTTTTGTTATTTTCAAAACAATGGATCAAACACAATTTCGTGTTTTAATTTTACACTGCTACTTGATGGGAAAAAAATACCGTTCAAGCGAAGCAATGGCTTGAAAAGTGTTATGGGGACTCCGCTCCATCAGAAACAACAATAAAACGTTGGTTTGCTGACTTCAAACGTGGTCGTAAAGACACCGATGATGCAGAACGCAGTGGACGTCCAAATGAGGCGGTAACACCAGAAAACATCAAAAAAATCCACAAAATCGTTTTGAATGATCGAAAAGTGAAGTTGCGTGAGTTAGCTGACATCGTAAAGATATCAAAAGAACGTATTGGCTTTATATTGCATGAGCATTTGATTATGAGAAAGCTCTGTTCGAAGTGGGTGCCGCGTTTGCTCACTGTTGACCGAAAACAAGAACGTGTTGATGATTCTGAGCAGTGTTTGGCCATGTTTAAACGTAACAAACCGGAATTTTTGCGTCGATATGCGACAAAGGATGAAACATGGATCCATCACTTCACTCCGGAATCAAAACGATCGTCGTTTGAGTGGACAGCAACTGGTGAACCTCGTCCAAAGCGCCCGAAAGCACAACAATCGGCTGGAAAGGTTATGGTCTCGGTATTTTGAGATGTGCGTGGTGTAATATTTAACGACTATCTTGAGAAAGGAAATACCATCAACAGTGAATATTATATAGCGTTATTGGAGCGTTTGAAGGCCGAAATTGCAAAGAAACGACCGCATATGGCAAAGAAAAAAATGTTGTTTCATCAAGACAACGCACCGTGTCACAAGTCAATCAAAACAATGGCAAAACTACATGAATTGAACTTCGAATTGCTCCCACATCCACCGTATTCGCCAGATTTGGCTCCCAGCGGCTACTGGCTGTTCGCAGACCTCAAAAAAATGCTAGCCGGTAAGAAATTTCGCACGAATGAAGAGGTTATAGCTGAAACTGAGGCCTATTTTGAGGCAAAAGTTAAATCGTTCTACAAAAGTGGTATTGAAATGTTAGTGCGGCGCTGGAATGATTGCGTTGCTCTTGATGGAGATTACGTTGATGAATAAAGCTAATTTTGAACAAAAAAAACCGTGTTTTCTTTGTTAGGCCCGGGACTTTTCAGCCCATGTGTTATATGTAGATATATGAACAGAATCATCTATGTCTTGAAGTTGTGTAATATATATATATATGTAAGTCCAATAATTGCATATATATATATCACATCATTACAGCAACTGAGAATAGAGTTTAAATGATTTAACATCTATCATTCTATGTCTTACCCATAAGATTTTTAAAAATAAATCTTCATTATTTTCTTTAAAAACAATGATTTTTTAAAAATTACGACCAACCTTCTTCTTTTCAAAACAAATAAAATTATATAACATACTTCTGGGTGCAGTTTTTCTTTATTGGGAATTTGACTTTAATTGTACTTTCAAATTTATATAATAAAAATATTTCAGATAATATTTTTAGTGCCTTTAAATCACCGTCATTTCGCAGTTATAGCTGTTAAAAACTAATTTATGTGTAAATCTTCGTTTGTATATGTGTACATCTAAAAGATATACATAGTAACTGCAAAGTTGTTTTTGTATTCGTCATGTTAATTCTTGGTAAGTATTCAGCTTAATTTTATTGATATATTAATAACATGTTGTATTTGATAAAGTATCTCTACGTATTTAATTTTTTATTTTTCTGTTATATTTTTTATTATTTATTGGTTTGTATTGTTGTTTTGTAATTGGCATCTGCTTGCTGAACAGATATATTAGTATTTCTTATTTTATTGAAATACTTCTTCTTTTATCATATATTTGCAGTTTGTTTTTTTGTGGCATTCTAACCGCATGATGTTGCTGACAATTAACAGCTTTTGTTTTTGGTTAGTCAGTTCTACTTTTTATTAAGAAAAGAAGAAACTAATTTATTTCTTATATGAGGTAACAATTCTAAAGAAAAATTGTTACTCTGCTAGTATTAAAATATAATCATTTCATCTAATTTAGTATATAATTAGTATAACGAAAATAAAACAAATAAAAACTAGAATCTTTTCAGCCCATTGGAAATATATATTTGATTTAGCAGGTTAACTTTACCTTTGGCGGTTCTTTTTTAACACCTGAAATAAAACCCTGACGAACGAGCGAGTTTAAATCATTTTGCGGATGACATTCGATACCTACAAAACGGATTCGGTTTCTACAAAGAACTTTTTATGTTCCTTTCAAACTGTTAAAACTTCCGAAAAGTATTTTGCATAATGTTAATGTCAGCAAGTCAATTGGAAAGGAATTTCGGCTTACGAACAACCTCTGATGTTTGTTTTTTTAAAATAAAATAGTCCTGTTTTCTACGCCTTGAATCGTGCCATCGTCTTGGGTTTTGTTTTTTTTTCTAAGGAAACTATATGTCGATAAAGATTTTCCAGTAATACACAAACTGTTCTCACGAATCGCCCTAAATAATAAACAATAACCGATAGCACTCAAGAACGAGATTAGTTAGTGATTACAATGTAAAATTACATCCGGTCCTTTGTGTACTGTAAAAATCTTCCTATGAAGCTCTAGTACAACTTGCAAGAGCCGCTTCTCGTTCAGCGTGTACTTATAGAGTATCAATCATCGTTGACAGCTTTATAACTTGGCTCAATTCAGAAACGCATCACTATAAATTACGTTTGAGAATTTTTAAATATAATTACATAGAGGTGAGTGGTCCAAAGTCGTGTGTATGCTGTGGCCAATTACTCTTATTTGTGATATATGTATATAGATCATTTTCTAATTTTTATTTATGGCGCAATTGACTACAACGTTAACATAGATGTATGTTTAAAGTAGAGGAGGATAACATAGGTGTCCATAATTTCTTAAAGTCGTGTCCCTGAGGTAAATGTATTATTACACGGGTATTATCGATTTCTGTGTAGTAACAAAAAGGAAGGTGTTATTACATTTCTTTCTAATCTCTGATGCCTTGAATCTGACGATTTTTTCATACGTACTGTTAATTCTAATGTGTATAGTTGTTTAGATATTATACATATTTTTGTCGTACATTCTAACTTTTAGACATATTCTTGAGATAAGAACCAAATTATTTGAATTTGGATAGGTAACCGCTTGATAATGAGCAAATGTTTTCCTTCAAGCTTTGTCCTCACATATGTAGGTCTATACATACTTGAGTTGGGTAGCATCTGGTGACTGTAATAGCCATTTTAGCACAAAGATGCTATTTTCTGCTTCCAAACTGTAATACATCCGGGACTTTGATGTTTAGGATTGTCATCTTTTGTGGAACAAATCAACGCTTTAGTAGTTTTTTGCGTATTTAGGTTTTTGGTCAATAAGTATAACGATCTAAAATCTCGCATAATTTTTTGCGGATGTGGAATTGTTCTTTTTTTTACGGACCCAGACCAAAAGTAAGGATTAAGTCGTAGCACTTTGTTGCTCCAAGCTCTTTCGATATTTTCGCATGCTTATGCTAATCATCGCTTAACGTAATGTTCTGCGACCAGGGATTCTATTTTTGCACTTGGTTACTATACTCAAATCTTTTAATCGTCGCCTAATTGTAGTTATGGAAACTTATATTTGATTTCTAACCAACTTTACCCGATCTAGATGTAGCATTAAGCCCCGATTTTCAATAAGTAGTAGGTAGTACTTATAAATCCCTGTTTGCAGAACATTACATTAATCGATGATTAGTATAAGCATGCGAAAATATCGAAAGAGCTTGGAGCAACAAAGTGCTACGACTTAATCCTTACTTTTGGTCTGGGTCCGTAAAAAGAAAGAACAATTATATATTATATTATATATAACGCATGAAAGGGCTCATATTGTCTGCTCATTACACATCCTTGTTTGTTTTATTGTATAATTTTTTGAAATAAATGCCCATTCATTCTTATGGTACATACTGTATACTTTTGCAATTATGTTTATTTAATTTCTGATCACTGTAGGAAAAATGTGAGCAAATAATATCGACTTTATCGGAATTATTTAACCCGAAACAATGTTCAAATGTCTAAAGAAGCTTTTATGACAAATTAGAGCATTCTTTGTATTAAGAGACCAAACATTTAATACATATCTTTTTTCAGCTAAAAATTCAGGTTTAGTTTAGTTTTCTTAAAGGAAATGTATTGATTATTTTCTGTTTCTTATCTTACTTGTAACTTATGTACGAGGACTGTCCAGAAGTTAAAGAACCAAGTATCACTCACAAGGAAAGGTTCCCGGGTACCAAATTCATTTCTTAATGAAACTTGGTAGGTAAGTAGAGTATGTTGAAACTTGAAAATAACATTTTTTTGTTTGTGCTGAAATTCACTCTGGGAGGATGAAATACTCTTTCGAAAATTCCCAAGTTTTCAGTTTTCTTGATTTAATCCTTGATAAAAAACAGATCGAACAAAAATTTAAATGCAAATGCTGTTGCCTATAGAAAGGTCTTCCAGGACACGTAAATGTGGTATATGCAGGGTGTTGCAAGTAAGCGCCACGCTCTTATGATAGAGATGATTACAGTAATATGAAAAGAAATTAATGCAAGTTTTCATCTTTAATATGCTTTATTGGTTTTATTTTCAATTATACATTTTGGTCCAAAGATTATATTCCATATATCAGAAAAGAAACAGTTACTCTGTATAATCCCACTTCATGCAGTTTAGGTAAGTCAATTCGCTTCGCATTACCAATTTTAATTAAATTTGATTGAAATACATGTGTACTGTAATCGCCAATAGATGTGGTATCAGATGCAACAGTTGTTAGTGTAAGTGGATATAAATAAAATTGATACATTGTCGTGTGGTTATAGGTCATCATAAATAATATAACCAAAAATATCATATTTGTTTAAAGCGAAATATTTACGAACCACATTCTATTATTTGAAAAGTCATAGTCAAGATATTATTCTCCTTTAATACCAATTTTAAGGATATACATATTATAATATTGGTGATATTTGTTCGATTCTGGATATTTTCATAATATACCATAAAATTTTGTTAAGGTATAGAAAAATAAATATATATTAGGGATTATGTTGTGGTTTTATAATACAGCATGTATATACCTACTCGACGAATTGAAGAAGAAGCAGAAATTGTATATAAAGGCTGTGTTACAAATGTATTTAACACAGCCCTATAACCAAATCAAAATTGTAAAATGTCATTCATAAACGAAGTCAATGCTATTAAATTATGAATATCTCTATTTAAATATTATTATTAATATTTATTGTTTAATATTGCTGAAGACAGGCAAACACCTGTAAATCGATGTAAAATAGAACTGCATGATATACTAAAAGAATTAATCACAAGAAGTATAACTATTACTATTTTTAAAGTAGATAAGCATACAACTTTGGAATTTCTGCAACCGTCTAAATCACACTCTATAAAATTGATTCTATTTCGATCTGCAAACGTTGTTATTCAAGCATCGTCTTCAGGTAAATTAACCACAGATTTATTTAACAATTGGTTTCTTAGTGCTTATATATCAAGCACTGGACCAAAGAGTCTTATACTTTTAGACTTATGGACTGGTCATTGTCCAGAGTCTTTAAAGAAAGAGATTCCATCGAACAAACACGTTCAAATACTGATAATACCAGAGAAAACAACACGAATGATTTTGGACGTCTATGAATTTCGAATATGGAAGAAACTTATACGACGATTTTCTGGCCTGGTTTTTACCTCAAATTATGATATTAATCTCTATTTACGAAATAATGTCATAAAATTGCAATTATTAACACACAATCAATTGTCGTCCTTTAAATATATCAATTTGTTTGCATATTCCTGATACAAGTCCGGTTAAATAGAGAATCGACCTGGATCACTCGAACATCCTACGAATTTTGCCTTATCAAATCAAAACCTTCCGTTTCCTCCAATGTGATACTTTTCTATTCATTCGTTGTTCTTGGTGCGAAAACTTTTTATACTTCAAGCATTTTTGACGACTTTCACTACAATACCAAATCATAAATATATAATATAAATACGCATTACAATAAATACTTTATTCATTATTATTAATGCTGTTACCACATGTAATCGCGTGTTTACGTTTGTATGAATTATGGACATTAGAACATACTGATTGATGCGATTTTACTAATTAATGATGGCCTTTCTTAATAGAAGACACATATATGCACTTTATAGGTGGTTTTGCTTTAAGTAGCAAGATACGACTTGTTCCTACACCTTTGGAACATCCTGTATAATTGAAAATGCTTTAAAATCAATAAAGGATGTTAAAGATGAACAACTTGCGTTAATTTATTTTCCATATTACTAGAATCAGCTCCAGCATAAGAAGGTGGCGTTTAAATGCAACACCATGTGTATACCACATTTACGTATCCTGAAAGATCTTTCGATGAGGTACAACCTTTGCATCTGTATTTTGTTCTATCTATTTCCGTTAAGAATTAAATCAAGAAAACTGAAAATATATGAATTGTCGGAGAGGTGTTTCATCCTCTCAGAATGAATTTCAGCACAAAAAACAAACAAAGTTACTGCTTCTTTGAGCTCTGTTTCAAATTTATTGGGTCTCAAGTCGAAATTATAGGGGAGATACTAAAAAAACTTCCACTTGAAGCGATGAAGTTCTGTTGAAGTTCTATTGAAATTTTGTTACTAAAGTTATATGAAAGCCGAGCGTAGTCATGCATTAACACGATCCCAATATATAACTTTTCATGCCTGGTGTTTTCGATGGCGTGTCAAGTCGTTGAAGAGTCTTACAGTTGGCCGCTGAGCTCATTGTCTTCTCTCTCGGTGTGAACTCAAAAAGTGACAGGTCCTCGCGGCCTCGAAACACAGTTGCAATTAGTTTCCTTGTGATCAGATTTGGCGAAGGAGAACTTGTGCAATATCACTCCAATAACTAGGATTTGTGATAACAGTGGCCAACAAATAATTTTTTTGCTGACTAAGATCTGACACTTGCTTTTAACTAATATAGATACGCTAATGTCAAATTAGAAACCCATCAAGTCACGTTTTTTTTCTACGGCATTTCTTCATCTACTGAAATCAATGCTTTGAAAATTTCACGTCCTAGGTTGTAACATGAGTATAAAGTTTCATTTCCTTCATAGTCATCTTGATAGGTTTCCCGAAAAATTCGGTGCTGTAAGTCATGAACAAGGCGAGAGATTTCGTCAAGATTTAAAAACCATAGAAACTCGGTACCAAGGAAGATGAGATTTCCATATGATAACCGATTACTGTTGGTGTGTTCAAAGGGATTGTCAAACCTAAATACACAGCAGAAATTGCAGCAAAGGAAAATGTATTCCTTGATTGTTGTTTGTGTTTTCACAAGTACTCTTGTAATTTTTTAATGATTATTAAAGTAAATACTTATTCTATACTCCTGACTAATATTGTATTTAATGTATATATAAATACAATATTGTATAGTTAAATATATATAAATGAATTGTTAAAATTTTATACTTTGTTATCATAGTATTGCATAGAGTTAAATTTTGACGTGATACGCAAAAATTGATACGATTTAGAAATCAACAAAAATTGTGTTGGGCAGTGTTGAATTTTTTTTGGCTCTATAAATTAATTTTGTTGTAATTTATATTACAGATTGTAGAAGTAAGTTTGGTATTTTACATCCATCAGAATTATGTTAATTTCTTTATAATGTAGATCATTTCGAAGAGACATCTAGCTTTTAAATTTTTTCCCTTGTCTAAAATTTAACGTTTACGTAGACAAATACATGGATTAGACTATTTTTATGTTTCTTTTAAGTAATTTGATTTTGTAAATACTGGTGACCTTTTATTCGTCTCTTTTAATGTATACTTTGTTACGGTTTTTACAAGGAATGTAGTAAACGACATGAGTTTTGTTTTTCTAGAGGAACATTTTCGTTTAGTTTAGTTTCAATAAACATTAAGTTGCTATTGTTTATATAAGTAATCGGTTACATTTATTTTAATTTTTGTTATGTATTCCTTTCAACTCCCAGTTGTTAGTCGCAATAAGCATATTGCAGTCCCTTAATCTAGTACCTCATTTTTTCTATCGAGCTTGGTCGATTAGGAATAAAAGCCATATCTATATTTGCCCGATATTGTAAGTTAATTATACTATTAGTAAGAGTTAGGTTTGTGTAATGATCACGAATTAAGGGCATATCCTAATAAGCCTTAATATTTTTTCACGAAATCGAAGGACTTTTGCTCAATGGATGCTCATTCTAGGTCATTAACAAAATCATCCACAACAACATCAAGAAAATTCCAATAAAAGACAACCTGTCAATTATAGTATTTGTACCTTACGTGAAAGACACAGACAACATAGATACATTTCTAAGCAAATACAACATTGGTAGCATTTTTACAATAGAGCGAATATGTCAATTTTGGTTTAAATCTCTTCGTTGACCTCAGCCACATATCAGATAGACACGATGATTATTATTCATACGACAACCTAATAAACCGTTACCGAATGTTTCTTTATGAAATCATGTTGTGTTATTTTTAGAATATCAATAAACTATGTTATTACATATATTTTGCTCATTTCTAAAATTATTATATAAACTTGATGCTGCGAGAGTTTCAATCGTTGTATCTTTCCACCCGCAGTTGATGCTCTTGTCTTTAGTTTATTTGTATGTTAACGAATGCCTGTCAGACAAAACTTATTAACGTTTTTCCTTTTACCCGGCAATTTATGAAAGACGCTGGCGACGATGTGGAAAAACTTGCATACGGTAATTGGGCGTAATTAGTTCTTCGTTGCAGCTCATGATATTCTTGAATAATAATGATTACGTTAGCGTTTACGACAGAGTCAGAGCGGTTGGGTAGTAAATCGTTGGCAAATATGTATGTATAGCGAACGAGAAAACCATAAAGAGGATCAGCGAGAATGACGTATAGTTATAGATAGGCAAATCGTAAAAAAAGGAAATAGGGAAACAAATGTTAATTAGATATGGTTGAAGACATTATTAGGTAGATTTCGCTCGTTGGCTTAGTTTTAATATTTTAGAACGTTGTTAATGAAAATAAACTTAGTGGAGGCATAGTGTTATTGTTTTGAGAAAAAAGTTTTGCTACCACTATCAATTATAAAACGATATTGCTTATTACATTAGTTAAATAAAACAAATTTGGCACATATGTATAATGTATAATCTTCGAATGAATTACTAACAATCTCTACAAAATATTTTAATTTGTTATTGAGCGTGCTAGTTACAAAGAGATAAGTCACACTAGTTTGTTGTAGTAAACAAACGTTCAACATTTTTGTCGTTGATGTTAAGAAGTTCCTAAGGCATTTCACAATATTGAGGAATATTCACCTTATACATGGAAAAGATATTTGATGTTCTGTGGCGTTTTCAAAAGAAATTAAAACAGTCTAATACCCTTCAATGCATTGTACAATCCTTCAGTATTACCATCAATAATTAATATTATCAATGATGTGAAGTATCTCTTTTTAAATATCATTCAACAGATTACATAATTTTGCAATATAGTTCTCTCACTACCAATAATATCGACCAATCCAAAGAATACCTTTTTATAATGTATTAAAGCAATATTGTTGTGAAATTCACTTGATTTATATATGCCAATTGTACGGGATGCCATCAAAATTCATCTTATTTTAACGGCTGACGTATACCTCCTAAGTAGAAACACACCGAAAAAAATATTTCAATTTTAAATGGGAACAGTTTTTCATTTTTTTTGTTAAAAACGTTTTACGAGTAGTGTTATCCGTTGAAATAAATATATGAATTTTAACCCCCCCCCCCCCCCCCGTATACTTTAATAAAAATTAGTAAAGAATTATCGATGAATTCGAAGAAATGGATAATCGTGATAAATGTAAATTACTCTACGATATTTTATCAATCATTTATACGGAATAAAACATCTGCCTTTGATGTGACTGATTCTAATTAATATGTACATATAGATCCATAACTATACATATGTATAACCATTTAATCAATGTTAATGTTCAATATTTTTGAAGCGGATTAACTGATGTGGAGCCAGTTCCGCACGAGATAGCTTAATTAAGCCGATCCTTCGAATGCTTTACCGTCAAATACCTCTTATACTTCTTTCACCATTAGTGGAAAAGGATTGCTATGTTTCGATGTTATTACTTTTATTTATAGCATTTTCTGTTTTTCGTAGTCATTATGCATTTAATTGGAATGTTAGGTATTCTAAGCAATATTACACCATATAATTAACATAATTTTAAAATTATGTTATTCGTTCAAGTTTTAACGGTATATGGGAGTTTGGTGACGCATAATTAAACAAAAAAAATGTACGTAAGCTTCTAAGTGTTAGTCTAACTCCCGTCTGTATCTTATTATACCAATTTAGAGGTTTAAAATAGCATTGTGACCATTGAGTACTTTTAACGAATATGATGTATTTTGTATCAGTCTTGAGGAGTTAAACGCTTGATTTTGCTACAGATATTATATTGTGATTTAAAACTCACTGCGAGACCATTCTTTGGATTTTAATAAATAATCATGCTTCCAGCTAACTTGTGGTGAGCGTGCCAGATTACTTAACCTTTTATTGACCATGCGTTCTGTTGGAAAATATAGGGGGATTTGGGAGGTTATGGCAAAATGTTGGTATAAGCCTCTTCAAATAAATTTACAGTAAGTCTTTCCACGTGGAGACGTTATAGCCTCTGAACATAAGAAAGATCAGATTCAATACCTTCCTTTTAGTAACACTATATGTTACTGGTTGATCAGAGTAGGAGTCAAAGAAACTTGCTCCCACGATTAGTGTTGTGCCACACTATAACTCCAATAGATATGTAAATAAACTGTTCAACAGAATATTGAAGATAGTGTCTTCGTCTAACTATTGCATTGTTAGTTATCTTGCACCCTTAAATAGACTTTAGATGCACCGTTGAAGATAATCCAATCATTCCGCTGGAGTTTTTCCATAATATCGCCTACGGCACAGGCGAGGTATTTGCCCGATCTAGCTGGTTAAAACTCGATTTTTTATATTTCGTTGTATGCAACAATGCATACTTTTGCAGAAAGGCATTACCATAATTTATCCCCTCCCAAGATTCTTCTAAATAATTTTTACTCGTACATAAAGATTATTTTCTCCACTAAACATTCAAACACAATTAGTATTGCTTCTTTGTTATTTATTTATGATTTTCTTGTAGGACCACTAGCAGTTAAACTAATAACTTGCATAGAGTTATTTAATATCATGAAAGAGCAAAATGTTTCAGATATTTACAAAAAATTGGAGTATGAATTAATGAAACCAGACATCAATTTTCGTATACAAAAACGGAATTTAAAAGAAGATGAGTTACGGCAAATAAGACGTTATCAATATCGAAATAGATCGCGTAACAAAGATCGATAGATTCGTTAGAGGATAGACAAGTTACAGCAGAAGACAAACATTTCTCTGTAAAGTATATGATGGCACTAACAATGATAGATGACAAAGTTTGCAATGCTGCTAGACAAGTAACATCAACTGTGAATTTGCGGAGTAACTTCAAAGTTCTTTAATTGTTTTTATTTTTAAATAAGAATAATTAATTTAATAATTTTATAAGACGTTTGGAGCGAGTTAAATAGCTTCAGTAGTTCTAGCCAGCTAGATTCGGCGAATATCACTTCTAAGCGATGGTCTCGACAAGCAGTTGTTTTTCGTTGCGCCCCAATAGCTTAACATTTCTAACAATTGTCAAACCAAGATCGACGTCATATCGCAAGAATGGGTCGATTTTGATTTCCATAGGATTAGAACAGTAGAAATTTCAGTAACAAGTCGGCTTCTGTTATACCAATGATTCAGCCTCTCTGAAGTTTGTTCAAGCGATAACTTTCATGTGCATGAATGATGAACGTAACAACGAAATTCAAGAAAGTCAACCGAACTAATAGTATAAGAAAAATCGTGAAATACGAAAACGATTGACAATAATTCATGTAGACAGATTCATTGGGTATATTAACAATTTTCTCCTAATCAAATGAAATGTTATATTTATTCATGTATGTAGCGAGACCTCTGTATCTATTTTTAAAAATCTATTAATTTTCATCCTCTAGATGGCAATGCTATTTAGATTTACGAAATACACTTTTAAAATTTGCAATCACATCGTTCTACCTATGTTTCTAGTTATTTTTAAATGCAATATTTATCTTGACAAAATTATTGGTGAATATTCTACATTAGATTCTAATGCTGCGCTAACGTTGCAACCCTATAACTAATCTCGCTTAGCGCGTATTCCACAAGATTACAGACTATCTTTTACTTCATATGGTGAGCACTCCAACGGAATTATACGGTATTTAAACTCATAACTACTGCGGGAGCCTTAAGTGTAAGTAGTGTATGTAAAATGTTTCATAGCCTTGTTCACCAATTTTCTAGTATTTTTGTAATCATTTTATGCTAAACTGACAAAACGTTCCAAACCACTCGAGCATGTTTTCAATCTTCTGTACGCCGTTGTTTTTCTTTTTTCACTATGTTATGGGAGTTCTTCAGAGCTATTACTACCATCTGAAGACTGGGAAGTAATTGTTCAGAACGTGTTTATATAATTCTTGTTGTGTCATTGCTTAGAGAATCATAGCCGTTATGCTTCAGTTGTTTACAGATAAAGGGTTTTCAAAAATAATGAAGCGAGTATATATCACATCGTACTGGTTTAAGTAATTGCGATGCGAATGGATTTCAATGGATGCTTGAATTTTTGACTATAGTAACGGGACTTTTATGGAATTAAATTAGATTTGATCACCAGCTTTCTACTTACGCTCATTAAGAAAAGATTCGGTTACACGTAACAAGCGTGATTCTCGTGCTTTGAGGTCCGGGTACCCACCAACCATTTCAATTTACCAATGTACACCTTAAAGGATGAACATGGTATTCGATACATTGGGAGATTCAAGAGTATGTTTATTTCTGAGTGAACGGAGTCGGATTTGAAGATAATCTTTATCTTCTCAAGTATTGGTACCTTATTAATGCTCTCGATCGCAATCTGAATGTGAGACAAGTACGAGTTATTTCTCAGAATTAATGGAAATGATTACTTTTAAAGTGTTTAATTGAATGTATCTACAACTTAATATTGTCCCCTTTAAAGTACGCTCCTTTGGAATGCGTACAGCGTCTTCGACGAGCTTTCTATTCCAGGTAACAATTCTGGAAGTCTTGCTCCGTTAGGATATTTAGAACTTGCGTCGTGACTTTTTAGATGTTGTTTATTTTTCCGTAGTGTTCGTTTCAATTTCAGCCTAAGCGTTCGAAAAAAGAAAATGATCATATGGAGCCATGTCTGTACTGTGGGGTGGGTGTGAGAGTACTCTAACAGTCAACTCTGTCAGAAATTCTCTAACCAACAATGAGCTGTGGCAGGGGGCATTGAGGGGAGGGCCGTGAAATAACGCTCAAAATAACACATATGAAGAGAAAAAGAAAAGATAGTTCTAATAATTCAGATTTACTTTGCAGTGTAATGCTATATAAATTGTAAAAAGTTGTACGCTTTTTTAAAAGAAAAAATGTTCCGTTCTCCTGTTTTGAAGACAGTGCCGCTGTAGCCTGCTTGTGAATTCTTGAATTTCTTGACCAATAGTTACTTGTAGAAAATGCTCACTTATTTGGTAGGTTGAAGCTTTTACTATGAAACTTAATGCGCATGCGCAAAAATAAATTAAAAAAAATCTGCTCACGGTTTCCACTCTAGCCAGTGTGCAGTTACTATGTATGTACGTAAGATATATAATATGCACAATAATTGCAGTTACTCGACCTCTCTAATGTACATTAGCATGTGTATATGTATGCTTTCATGTATGCATGTAATAATGCCTATATATGTATACATGCACCACTACTTTTGTATAGGAGAGCCAACCCTATTTAATTGTTATTTTGATAAGCGCACATCAGTGCTGTGCTTATTTATATATCCCTTTTCAGGAGCCATATACTTTTTCTTTGCCTTGAATTTGTCTAAGGGACTTAACGCTATTTTATTGCTAGTCCCGAAAGGGCGTTCGCACCAGGGGCAGTGCATAGGGAAATTGCGCATGTGAATGATTTCTCAGACTTACCATGACGTATTTAAAACACATCCAAAAGAATGCCTAGAAAATAACACCAAGATAAGAAAACGCTGTAAATACAGCTTTTCTCATAGTATTGGTGAACTCATTCACGAGAAAGGCAATGTGAAGAGACAAAAAATGCTAACACACGGACATGTTTCTGCCTACCCGGCATCATCAGGTGGTTTAGAGCGGTTTTTTGCTAGACACATTGCAATTTTCTCTCTGTTACTATCGCCATATCTAACCCTACAATTCAAGTGATTATTCTTCGCGCTAACTGGTGCCAAAAGAATGAAACACTTGTCTACAACAGTCAGGCAGAGCGAAAAGAAGGGGGTACAGCTTTCCACCCTTCTCTTGAGCAATACTTAAGATTGTTAGCCCCGAAAGGCCGCTCGCACGAGTAGCAATGCATAGGGAAACACCTGTGAATGATTTCTCAGGCTTACAATCACGTATTTGCAATCTTAAGTATTGCTCGAGAGAAGAGTGGGAAGCTGTACCCGCTTCTTTTCGCTCTGTCTGACTTTTGCAGACAAGCGGTTCATTCTTTTGGCACTAGCTAACGCCAAGAATAATCACTTGAATGTCTGTCTCGTAAAAAACCGCTTGAAACCATGCTGATGACGCCGGGTAGGCAGAAACATGGCCGTGTGTTAGCGTTTTTTGTCTCTTCACATTGTCTTCCTCGTGAATGATTTCACCAATACCATGAGAAAAGCTGTATTTACAGTATTCTTATCTTGGTGTTATTTAAACAATGTTAAATCTTTAACAAAAAGGAAGCGCAACATGTATCATTTTCTCCAGGGAGTAAATTGTTATTAATTTGTGTGTATTTAGTTTCTTCTTCCAAATTTTGAAATTCCAATGGTTTCTTAATGTAGTTTCAAATTTGGTACATAAAGACATTATTTTTTACTCTGAGAACAAATGCATGTAAACGGGTACAATTAATCCGTAGATAGCTATTTTTATTTGTTCACTTTTTCAAATGTATAATTGATACTGCCGCTAGCGCTATCCCTTTAATTTTCTCTTCACGTTTTACCATAGAAAGTTGTTTCGTAGAAGCTATCTAGTCACGTGCGACGATTTATACTCGAACCAGTATCGGGAATGGTTCGTTTGATAAAGTCGAATAAAAACTAGCCGGCATTGTGGTCGTGTTTTCATATAATCACACACATACCTTGTGCCGAGAGAATTCTACACAAGTTAGTCAATGTAGTTACCCAAAGAATTTATGAAGTCATAAAATATTTTATACCGTGGCACATTTTGAGGTTGTCGTTACGGCTACGTTGACGGTATAAACTATAAGATAAAATGTGTATTTGGTCGCGCGTTCGGCTAACCACTATCCAACATGAGCTGGGATACCTATATAGAGAGAGAATGTGCATCGCAGTTGTACAGGTACAGCATCGGTGAACATTCTAAGAACTGAACCAGCTGCGACGGTGCAGATGAAGATCTCGGTCGGCGGTGGGAGGACCGGCCGCTGTTTGTTGAAGACGTTATATATTACACCCTGTCATAGGCGAGAGCCCTCCAGCCTCCTACTAACGGGCTCACACGCATTCTTCGTGTGGTAGGTAACACTAACTGATCGATTCACGCGAAAGGCTTCTATGTGGTGCAGGAGAAAATTTGAAAATATTCACACGTGGAGAGTGAATTGACCGTATATCATTTTTTTCTTGTTTGCCACCACAAAACAAGTATACCATTTTATATACGATGAAGTTGTTGCCCATTTAAACTTGAAAACAAATACCTGAAGAGGAGGTAATAGTAAAAGATTCTTCGATAACGCTTTTATAATTGGTAAAACAACAAAAAATATAGTTCGAAGTTAGTCTGAAATATACAAAACCAATCAGAAAATGTTGCATGTTACAGCTATATTGGTTTTTAATTAAGCATATTACATATTAGAATATAGAACTGCTGAGAATTATGCTCAGAATTAGAGTTCTTGAAAATGTTAGAAAAGAAAAACTATATACGAGTGTAACGTTTCGAGGTTACTTAAACTCTTCCTCAACACATTGAAGTGGTTACAATTTTAATATTCAGAGGGCACTGTATTTATATTTTGATTGTGCACATTTGTAGTTCTCACATTTAAACATGTCAAAATTGATTTATATTTGACAATGAGGGGAAAATTTAAAAATAAATTGGAAACACAAATATATACGTTAGATTATTAACAAAATGCTACTTTAATTATTTACATTTTAATACTAATTTAACGTGTCAAAAAAAAACGCTTCCTCTAGCTCAGTAATCCGCCCTCCATAACTTCTAGTATCTCTTCATTATGCAAATTTTGACATATTTTCAATTGACCCAAGGGAATAGTTCGAGGGTGTTAGATACGGAGAATGGCGAAGGTGTTTCAATTAATCTCATGGAATCCAAATTGGATTGATGACAATGTGTGCAGGTGTAGTGCTCTGCAAAACCAACACTCCTTTCGCTAACGTCCCACGTTCTTTTTCTTTGATTTGTTCTTTTAGAGTGGTTGGTACTTGAGAATAATAATGTTCTGTTACTGATTGGCCATTTTCCAATAACTGATTTTTAGCATAATTTTTAAGTCAAAATACCTTAGATTTAAGAAAATTAACTCAAGATTAATTCATGGCTCAGCACGGGCTGTCAAGTAAGGAAGACATTGATTACTCAGTATATTAAGACTATTTTCCTAAATATTCTACCTTCTGAAATACAGGTACTTAATGCTCCGTGATGTTTGAATTTGTCGATTTTGACAGTTGCGATCGACAGGCAAGTTTTCAAATTTTCTTGCGCTGCAATAGTTATTGCTTGCAGCATTATTCGCATTTCCTGTAATAGTGCGGTGTTATTTTTGTTGCTCACATTTAGGAGCCTTTTTGTCACTTAATACAGCATAGTTTTTATAATGGGTTATATCAGAAGAAAGAGAAATGTTTGAACTTCTGGTTAGTTATATTTGTTTACGAATTATTTGTTTCAGTTTGAAGGAAATCACAATTTAAAGTTGTCTGCTTCATACACTTTGTTTTTGCTATCATTGTTCTTGCATCCTGCTTCATATTTCCTGCGCTATTTCTTATGTATGTATATTACATTTAAATTTATTCGTTTATACCGGGATCGATTTAATAGTCACAATTATTTATTTTATTTTATTTATTTAAGGTGCAATCAGTCTTTAAGTTGAGTTCAATAGAGGCGTAGAGTATCATTTCTGAAATTGGGGAGAATAATTAAATCATATTTAACTTATCCGAGTTGGAAAGTGCTTCGAGGGCAGAACAAATTAGTGCGGTCACTGTGTCAATAAAAGACATTTTTACCAATTTAAATCTATTCACAGGTATAGCAGTAAACTCCTCACACAAATTAATTAATTATGCGGAACGCAGCGTTTCGAGCACGTGGGCTCCCATTGTCAACCGTGTTACTGACAATGGGAGCCCACGTGCTCGAAACGCTGCGTTCCGCATAATTAATTAATTTGTGTGAGTGGAGTTTACTGCTATACCTGTGAATTGTACATCCACACAGTCCTTGCAATCGTCAATTTAAATCTACCTGTAGATACCTCAAATCCCGTACGCTTAGGAAAATACGACTCTACGAATGTAACACGTATGAGACCAGTAAAGATCGCATTGCCAAGTACTACTTACGTGAATGAGGTTTTGCGTAATAGTAAAAAACTGAAGGAGAGATTTCGCTCCATTGTTGTTAGTAGGGATAGATTGAGCTATATAAATCAGATAAACAGCAACTCAATACCCAACTATCTGCTGGGGAAACGGGATTAATGATTAGATATGTACTAGATGTTCCCAGAATAGTACAGTCTAGAATCGGTCGGGAAACTACTCCCTTCCAACAGACGAACTAATACTTTACATCTGTACTATCAAAACGTCCCTGGTCTACGTCCTAAGCTTGCAAGCATTTATTCTATATCACTCGTCATTGACGCAGATATGGTGCTTCTTACCGAAACATGGCTTTCATCGACTATTATGGATACTGAGGTATTTCCCGCGTTTTTCAATGTACGCAGAAGTGATAGAGATTTTCAGGCTGTGCACTGGTGGGGGCGTATTGACGGCGGTGCATATAACATGAAAGTAATACCTGTGACTAACGTACACGCATGGAATTCAGTTCGTTTGATTGACACAATTGCATGTAAGTAGCTTGAGTGAAACCACTGTGTATGTTATAAACATTTATATTCTCCCAGATGTGTCATGTGACGACTATGATATGTATTTTGAAGCATTAAGTCTGTTTTTGGATAAATATGTTCTCGCCTGGGGTGATTTTAATTGTCCTAGTTATGTTTCTGCAAATAGGAATAATTATCGTAAATATACTTCTCGGCTTTGTTATCATTTACTAATATTTTGAACTTACAACAATACAACTATTCAATCACAATAATAAATTGTTAGACTTAGTATTCACTAATATGAATTGTTCTGTTTATATATATTTCTCATAATATTGATTCTTTAGTCTCTGAAGATGGGTATCATCCAGCTCTAGACATGGCTGAAAGAATGAACTTTCCATTAAACAGTAATTTAAATATAACTTCAAAAAAACAGATTTTCTTACTTTATACAACAATATGATCATGATTGATTGGACATATATAAACGATTTTACGGATGTAAAAGAAGCTGTATTAGCCTTTTACTATCCTTTGGATGCACTGATTCGGTATCCAGTATTTCAGTGCAAATCCTGAAATTATAGTTTCCCACCTTGGTTTAATAATGGAATAATCAGATCAATAAAACTGAAGCAATATTATCCCAAGAAGTGACGTAAAATTAGAACCGATATTTGCCTTTTAAAATTTAGGTGACTATGAAGATTAGTCAAAATCCAAATTAAGTCAACGTTTGCTGAGCATCAAATTGTTGCTGAAAACAGCATAACTCGTAATCCAGAAGTTTTTTGGCAGTTAATGCGAAACGTAGTGTTTCGAGAATACTTGACTAATGGACGAACTATTGACAATCCTACTGATATTGTTGAAGCTTTCGCTACTCGTTTTTTAAGCATAACTGAGATAACCTAGTTGATGCTTGCTACAGCTCATTTTCAATCGGATTCGTTACTCCAATAGACGTATACAGTAACGCAAAGAAGCTCAAAACGAGTATCATTGGCGAACATGACGGACTGCGAAGCTCTCTAACTGATCACTCATTCTATGTGAGCGTCCTACTGTTATTTTTAACTTGGTCATAAAAACTTCTACGTTCCCTAATTAATGGAAGATTAGTAGAATAACACCGGTTTTCAAGAAAGGCCATCGCTCTGATATCCTTAATTATGGACCTATAAACCTGCAGTGGGAGTCTGTAACTCTGGCTCGACACCCGACACTAGCCTAACTCCACGTCGACACCAACCGGAATTCTGTAACGGTGTCGAGTTTGAAATCGAGAATTGTCGATAGTTTGTGCGTTAAAGTCCTAAAATTTACGTATTTTAGATCAAAAGATACAATTCAGCTGTCACAAACTGAGTTGACAACTAACACTTGCAAAGCAAAATTATCGTTATTGAAATTATTGGCAATATCTTCAAGTCAATAATGTTGCCAATATTTCATAATTTATTAAATGATGCAGAAGGAGAAAATAATCGGGAGTTAATCCGATACAGGCGTCAGCTGCGTGACAATAGCAATCCGTTTGAACCACCTGCTAAGAGATTTGTAGAACTATTCCGTTTATCGAAAAATACTATTCGCTATCTTGTACATACATTAACACCACATTTGGGACAGAGAATTAGGAACAGTAGGATATCAAATGAGATACCAATAATGGTTGCGTTACGGTATTATGCAACAGGAGAGTACCAACGAAGTGTAGGCGCCGATTTTAACTTTGGCTTGAGCCAGACACCAACTCATCGCTGTATATGTGAAATTACTGTGGCAATTTGCACGTACATGGCAAATTACTATATAAAATTTCCACAAACATTGCAGGAAAGAAACCGCATACGTGTCAATTTCATGAATCGCTTTGGCTTTCCAAGACTAATCGGTATAACATGTTGTATGGGGATAAAAACAGTTTTTGTACAAGAAATCTTTTTTTGTAGGTGCTATTGGTGGAACGCATGTAGCTATTTTAAAACCATCGATAGAGGAACATAATTTCCTGAATACGAAAGGATATCATTCTTTGAATATTCAGGTAGTATGTGATAGCGACCTCAAAATTACTAGCGTAAATGCTAATTTTGGTGGATCAATTCATGACTCATTTATATGGCGTCATTCAAACTTACCTTCGTCAATTGTATGAAGATAGTTGTTGCTACCTTTTGGGAGATGCAGGATATCCATTACAGCCTTACTTATTAATACCCATACCAAATGCTGTACCAAATAGTCCTCAAAGTAATTACAATGCTGCACATGTAACTGCTCGAAATAGCGTTGAACGAGCAATTGGTATATGAAAAATGAGATTTCGCTGTATTTTGAAAGAGTGGACTGCAAGATATGAACCAAGGTATTATACACAATGTTTTCTAATAAACTTATACTTGATATTTTTCTATTAACAGATTTGTGTCGGACCTGGTGACAGCCTGCGTAGTGCGTCATAATCTATGCATAGGTGAAGATCTTCCACTTAATGTAGACATGGAAGCAGAAAATATCCCACAAGATGATTATATCAATAATGGGAATGATAGACTGTTTAATCTTGGAAGACAGGCAAGAGAAAATGTTGTTGCCCGCTATTTTCAATGATAGAAATTATATAAAAAGAAAGAATATACATTATATATATATATATATTATAAAAATTTACAAATTGTTTCTTTTATTACATTAATACTTTCATTAACGTTTTCCCCGGTTTCAATTACCACCTCCTTTATAGTATTTGATTGGGCTGGTACACTGCTGACCGTATCTGATAAACTGCTTATTGCCATGGCAATATCTTTTATCTATGGTAGTATTCATTTCTTCCAACAGCTCTATCGTTTTCTCATACAATACTATTGGATCAGTCGATCGGATCTGTGTTACTTGAAAAGTTAGACAATGTCTATGCATACTACAATATGTTACATACCTACAAATTGTGCTGCAGAATCATTTGGAGAATCAAAGATACCACTAATGCTTGTTTCTGTATCCTAAAAATTATAACAAAAAAATATTTTTGCTTATATTCTAAATATGGAGGTTAAGTATCTAAATATATTTTTCAATTAAGTAATTACATGTTATTATATACTACATACTTGTAATAATTTCCGCTTTGGATGTATAATCTAAAACAATTTTTTTTTATTTTCACAAAACGTCTTTCCTAATATCTTTAGAAACCTTTGCCCCGTTTGATTTAATTCTGATATTTCTTGTGGACCCCCACCTGTGCCGTTTTGATCCAATTTTAGGGCTGCGCTTTTTTTTCAATACGCACTTGAAATCTCTCCAACTCTAAAAGTTTTTTTTTAAATGGGATTATTAAATTGATCATATTTCACGTTTTGCCATTTTCTACAGATTTTTCACCATATCCCAAAGCATTTACCTCAATAACCAGTTGCATCCACAACTGCTTATATCTCCTTTGCATTAGGTGTTAAAAATAGACCTGTTGCTACTTTCGTGTATTGTTCCATAAAATTGATCATTGTTTCGCAATGAATGTCGCGTATTTTAAGCGCCATCTAAATGAAATAAGTATCGCGTGATAAAGTAAAAGGTATTATTTACCGTTCTTACCTTAGAAGAGATCTTTTTTAAATGTTAAGTTGAAAAAAATTAGAAACCAACTGTTAATAACGAAAGCGCCCACAGAACTGAAAAATTCTGGGCAAAAAAAAATATTCGAATAGATTACTTTGCAATGTTAAATTATCGCCTTTCCAGCGAACCATTATTTATTACATACAATCATAAACCGTCGTACAATAAAATTCGAAAATAAACGTGCAACTAACAATCATATTCCGTCCAAAAGGAGTCTTCTTAATATATGCTACATTTTAGTATTAAATGGGCGCCTTTTCTTCAAGGGTTTCAATAAAATGTTCTCTCTTCAAGAGTGATAGAAAACAAAACAAAATGTAATAGACTGAGGTACAAGACGCAAACGACACCAACTTTGCTGTCGAGTATATTCCGTCGAGTTGGTCGACGGCTAGGTGTCGAGTCAGCGTCACAGAATTTCAATACTGTCGACTCCCTCGACGTCGAGCTTACAGAATCCCAATGCAATTATCGAACTTCGTCAAAATCTTTGAACATCTTCTCCAGGAAAAAATGTTTAACAGCATTAAACCATATTTATCATGCCATCAGCATGAATTTTTTGCGGGGAGGTCAACAGTTACGAATCTTTTGGAGATCACAGAGTTCATTAGTGAATCGCTTGATAAGCGACAGGAAGTAAATGTAGTGTATACAGATTTTAGTAAGGCTTTTGACACAGTTGACCACTGTATATTGATTCATAAACTAAATGCTCCAGGCTTTTCTAACAGTACCACACAGTTTATAAAGTCTTACCTTAGTAACTTGCTATGTTCACTACAATGGATTTACGTCAAACTCATTTGTTGTTACTACTGGTGTACCACAGGGGTCAAATTTGGGTTCTTTATTGCTTAACACTTACATAAATGATCCTTTTACACTCTTGGCCTGTAATGTATTGGCTTATGTAGATGGCTTGATGATTTTTCATACTATCATATTTTGACCTGAACTGTATGCTTTTACAAGCGAGCTGGAACGCAATTAATTCATGGTCAAAACAGAATCTGCTTGACCATAAGCAAGTGTACAGTTGTGGCTTACACCAAAAGCAGGAAACCAAGTACCTTTAACTACTTCATTGACCAGATAATTATAGCTAGACAGTCGTCGGTGAGAGAGCTTGGTGTGCTGGTTGATCCACAGTTATCTTTTAGAGAACACATTAATTACTGCAGGTATTCTGCTTACAAGTCATTGGGATTTTTCATACGATCGTGTGGTGCCTTTGGCAAGTTGACAACTTTCCTTGCTTTAGGCCATATGTGGGCAACAACCGGCCCGCTGTAAGATTTGATCCGGCCCGCGAGACATTTTGAAAAACCTAATTAGAAAAAAATTTCACGATTTAATTATAATGTTGTACCTATTTTGTTCATTTCATTTTCTTATTTTAATAAATTGCATTATAAGAACGTTGCCGTATTATTTCATGTCTGATATCTATCGCTAAAAATTATGAACACTACTTTAAAATGCACTACTCTTAAACGCGGCCCGCGAACGTATTTGCATACTAAAGTTTGGCCCCAACATGTCAAAGGTTGCCCATACTTCCTTTAGGCTATGCACATTCTCATACTAAACTAAAGTATGCATCTGTGATTTGCACTTCCTTTATAAGCAAGTCACCTTAAAAAGAGTACAAAAGAAGTTTTTAAAGTTTTTGTTATTTAAGATAGACGGTATTTACCAAGAACGTGATGTGGATTACAACAGCTTGCTTGATTGACTTCACGTAGGATCTCTAACTGATTGCAGACCTGAAGCGAGTGGCAAGTTCCTGATTAAACTGATAAATAATGACATCGATGTCTTTAAGTTACTTGCTTATATTGATTTTCTATGACCACACTATGGCAGAAGAACGTGTGTTAATTTCCACGTTTCATGAGCTAGATCCAATACGCTAGTAAAAGTCCTGAGAAGTTCATGACAAGGAATGCGAACGCATATCCTGATCCATTCAGTATGCCTGGATTTACTCAGTAGTTATAGTTTACGTCAGTATTATAAGCTGAGGACTGTATATATTATTTTTCTTGGTTGGCCTGTTATTGGAGTTTTTTTTTCTATTGAACAATAAAGACATTATTATACTTTAATTCTTGAAGTAATATTTTATAATGACATTTCTAATGACGTCATTATTTTTTGCAATGGTAACATGATTTCTTTTTGTGGTGATAAATGCTCATAAAGATCATCAATGATAAATTGTGATGGTAACATGATTTTATTCGAGAAAAACCGCCTAAATATCTTTCACATAATAATTTTTGCCTTAGGTTTAAAGTAATTACCTATTTTTCATGAAAATAATGAATTATTCATTCATAGTAAAGTTTATTTTATTACCTTATAATAGGTTGCAAAATTTAAAATTTCAACTTTAATGGACGGTTTATTTCAACCATTGTGTACTGATAGGTTTGTTGAGTTCGTTTAACCAGTCTCTCTCTGTTTCCCTGTATCCAATTTTCGTATAGCTCGTGCGTGCGGGTAGGTTCGGACTTGGCGTACCGAAAATTTGGCCAACCCCATTTATCACCCTGTGATTTCTTTTTATTCCCAAACAGATATGTTTTGTCTGTTATGTATGTATTTCTTTCTTTGGTTGGGTACTTGGAGTGGAAGTATTCTCCTCAACTACGTGCGAGATATAATGTGCCGTTACGGTTTCGAAATAAATTCGTATAAACAGTTGAATATTTCTATTTAATTAGAAATATTATACAATGTGTGGCAAATATTTTCATCGCCCGAAGCGGTTGGCGATTTAGACTGGTTTCCCAAAATACAAGAAAATGCTTCACAAATTGGTTGAAGTATATACAATCTTGCATTAATATCAAAGGCAAATACTTGGAGGAATAATAAAGTCGCTTATTATATTTTGTATTTTTTTATATCGTTGCCAGAAATACTCCCAGTAGTCCCCGTATTTCACAAAAAGAAGGAATTGTGGCAAAAATTTACACTACGTCCACTGTCCATCCACACATCTTATACAAAATTATGTTTTCTAACTTGTGAAGCTACAATTATGTGTAACCTTTAGAAAATAATGTAGAAAAATTTTCTGCAATTCTAATTTATCCGCATTTTAAGAAAAATTTAGTAATATGAATTTGCCATTTAGCGTAAAATGTAGCTCTTATATATACTCTTCCCGTCCGAAAATATAGATCCACAATTAAGCTAAATTAGAAAAAGAAAAGTATACGATGCGAGAAAAGAAGACAAATTTAAAACGGTCGGCTGACGTTCCCGTAATTAGAAAGGAACCTTTTAGCCTGAATTGGCCGTGTCTTAATCACACTCAAAAAGGGCAGGTGATTGAAATGGTGATACCTGAAAGGAAGTGATCAGTCACTAATAACCAGCAAACAGGTATAAATTGTACAATAATAAGATAGCCGTGTTAATTTTCGTCTGGGTATTAAGAGTTTACCAGGTATTAGCTTGGTATCGCGGTTGAATTCCTATGATAAAAGTGTCACACGCCATGTGGAAATTACTGACGTCCACCGACACAAAGCTGAATGACAAGAAAAAGTGAACGCATTGTGTTTAGTATGCAAATACATGACATATAATAAATTGTGTACATAAATTGCTTTTGCATTAAATTCCTAATAAAAAGATCATTATATACACATGTGTTTTTAAATAATCCAAGAACTTTGCAAGTTGTAGTTGTAAATTTGCAATTTTATAAATCATCTTTTCAGCGGTTTTAAAACTTCTGCTAATAAACTTCAAAGCAACTACGTATATATAAATAATTGCTAGGAAATTATGTGCATGGATAATTTAATTTAAATAGTTCGCATTCTTCTTTAGTTGAATATCAACATCGTCCTTTATGTCAATAACTGGAAATATTTTTTCCATTACGCATACATAGTTCACAAATTTTGTTACTAATAATTCTAGTACTTTGCAATGGAGTCGGTGTATCATAAGCCTCTTCCTGGGGTACAGTTTTCTCTATAAACTATTGTAACCATTTTATACTATAATTAAATCAATTATATCTTCAGACTTCACTTACTAGTAGTATGAGTCATTGAAGTACATATTCATCGGGATTTAGGTCTTGCAGGTCTTTTAATTGCATGGCGTAGTATACTCAATCCTTATCTTATATATTTTTAGATGTCAGCAAATGCATTT
This sequence comes from Trypoxylus dichotomus, assembly GCA_023509865.1. Taxonomy (NCBI): domain Eukaryota; kingdom Metazoa; phylum Arthropoda; class Insecta; order Coleoptera; family Scarabaeidae; genus Trypoxylus; species Trypoxylus dichotomus. The sequence continues at coordinate 53,673,235 of CM042074.1, read as the reverse complement.
TTATTGAAATGAATGCTGCAAACTTGATAACAAGTATAACATTTTGAACCTGAGAGATTGTTCAATTTTTGTACATAGGTATTATTTTTCCAAAACAAATATCTAACAAAAATTGAATGTTTATTTGATAGATATTCATCTTTATTTATTTCTTCTCAATTAATTTTTTGCGAAACGAAAATGATTTAACTCAGAATGTGCTCATGTATTGTTACAGTATACACAATAAAAGTGGTACTTACACTTATGCAACTCATTGTTGAATATATTTACGATGAACTCCGCAAAAAAAACAGGCAGGCATTTCTATAAGCATGTAAAAACATTTTACACTACCTAGACATTTTCACACACTTTCACATTCGTACTACAAAGATGTTATTGAAATGAAACAAGCGATGGTGGCAGCACGAAAATAAACATAACCAAAAACTCTAACAATACAAATATGTCTGCATAGCTTACAGATCGCAAACGTGACCCTTCCAAGAGTGGGGCAAAATATACAAAATGTGTGAAAATAAATTTTAATTTTTTTCCTTTAAAAATGATGATTTGGAAAAAATGGCGACGTTAGAATGTTCAGAACATGAGATTTTGAAGTGCAGTTTATACCCACTACGCATTTCAAAATTTAGGCTTCCAATTTTGCGTGATGGTATAGTTCAAATTATAATTTTTCTTGTAAATGCATATATGTAATTTCCTTAATTAGCTATTTATGACACAATACGTTAAAATAGTTTTATATAAATTTCCTCGGCGAGATAATTGGCATTGAAATATAAATGTATTTCATTTGTTCTGCTTTGATATACTTGAACAGGTTTACTACAGTGAGAATCACAACGCATAAAACGTTGCATAAAGATTTGGTATAAAACCTCTTAATTGCCAAGTACGATATTTTTCAGGATGCTAATCGGGTTGTTGGCTTCTCATACTATATTCTGCGTATTAAAAAAACAGTGATAAGTAGACTGGTCAATCTTTCTCACCGCGACAGGATAGTACTAAGTATCAACAAAATATAGCATGACGGCTGAAGAGAATATTATTGGCGGTGGATGACTAATTTATATGAAACACTTACCTGATTCACAGCTGTTATTACGAGGCGTAGATTGGGTAAAATTGGTAAAGAGTTAACAGCATTACGTGGGTTTTCACATTTGCTTTATGATAAAAAAATGTTCTTATGTTTTGAGAAAAGCCGTTTAACATCTACGTATGTAACACACGCATAAATAAAATAATCTTTGAACTTAGTTAACGCATTTGCAGACGTGCCGTCACAAATTTGTCGTAACTTTGTAAAGTGGGAATCTTTTCTATAACATTATCGAACTTTTCTATCACGTAACTGTCTGCATCGACTATATCGTACTACGTTTACTTTGTCCAGTATTTGGATTGACTCTACTAACGGCATCCCGGTATTTTCCAATTTTTCTATTGTGTCAAGTACTCTTTTATAATCGTTCTGAATAGTTTTTAAGTCTGTTTTAACGGAATTATTTTGAAATTGTATTTGGCTTTACATGACAGCTGCGACTTGGTCAAGATTAAATTGTAGAATTACAGAATTAATTTCATGGAAATAGCAGGAATAATAAACTAACTCTGGTGGTTTGAGAATACCGGGACACCCCTGTGAAATTCTCGAGTTCGTTTGGGAGATTTGTGAAACACCTTTTTAGTGTTTGCTGCTAATGTATTCACCGATGGTAAACAATTTCGAATAGTTCATGAATTTTACACCCCACATAAAAAATATGCATATTTTTTTGTAAATTAACTGCATGAAAACATATGTAGCATATTGCGAATTTCTTATATTATACATGGTAGAAAAAACTACCCCTCCTCAAACTACCACTAATGAATTGTTTTAGAAATGTAATGAAAACGTACACGTTACATCGTAAATCTATGCATAGGATGGCTCAAATTTGTGTAAGTACCAGATAAATCATACTTTGCTGCGGCAAAATAGATCAGCTTTCGCATGGTATACTTACTTCTATAAAATTAGAAAATATGAAATATATATGTAAAATACCCGCCATGAATATGGATACAAGGTTAACCCTCAGTCTACCAAAAAATCGGCATATCACGAAAGTATTTTTATACTGCAAAAACTATTTATTAGAAACAATTCCTTTTTGCAAAAATTATAAAGCTATACCTCCGACTGGAAAAGTCTCTGAGTGATGGTGCAGCGACAGTGCGATCTGTAGGTCGTTCTCTTAAAAAAGACTAAGCAACAGCATATACAGGGTGGCGCAGGGAAACGGGAAATTTTGAAATAACGTCATTTCCACGAATAAATTCATAAAACTAGTAATTTATTAACGAAAGTGCATGCATGCAGCATGCCATTTATGTTTTTACAATCAAAATGTCCAAAAGTGTCTTTTTGCTTTTTAAAGATGACATCGGAAAGATATCCTCCCATTCGGCGTTCACACTCTAACAGCCTGTTATGAAAACTCTGGAATACGCGGTGTAGCAAATCTTGGGGAATGGCAGTGATTTCTTGTTGAATGTTCTTTTTCAGTTCATGGATTATTGCAGGTCATGTACGGTACACTTTGCCTTTAAGATACCCCCCCAGGAAGAAGTCGCACACACTAAGATCAGGGGATCTCGCAGGCAATTCAATGTCACCGTTACGTGAAATAATGCGTCTTCCAAACAATTGATGAACTACTGCCGAATGTCGAACACTGTGTGACGTGGGTCCGTCCTGCTGAAACCACATGTTTTCCATGTTAAGATTAAGCTCGTACAGTCTCGGTGTAAAGAATGTTTGAAGCATTTCAACATATCGAGCGGATGTTACTGTCGCTGCACTACCATCCTCACGTGCAAAAAAATAAGGGCCGATAACACCATGACATGATACAGCACACCATATTGTGACCTTGTCGCTATATAGTGGTCGCTGGTGTAACTCACAAGGATTGTGCTGGGCCCGATAACGAAAATTCTGTTTGTTTACGAAACCGTTCAGGTGGAAATGGGCTTCGTCTGATATCCATATGTTACCAACGAAATTCGCGTCCTCGTTAATTTTAGCCAATATCTGCCTACTAAACTCCATACGTGACGCTGGGTCTCGTTCATGTAATTGTTGCACAATCTGCAACTTATAGGGATGGAAATGTAATTCGTGTAGTATTCTTTGTAAGCTTCGTTGCTTAATCCTTAGCGTAGATGCATGCTGTCGAACGGAGCGGTGAGGACTTCTCTCGATTGCAGCTCTAACAGCCTCAATGATCTCTGGGGTACGTACCGTTCGAATGCCACCTCGAGCTTTCTTCTTCAAGACAGATCCTGTTTCTTCAAAATTACGCACCCACGTTGTAATCGCATACGCAGATGGGATACGTCCATGACGTCCAAGCTGGTAATGCTGTCGAAATATTCTCTGCGCGGCAGCCGCACTATCACCATTTTTATAAAACGCTCTCACAGCTACTGCACGTTCCGCACCAGTCCAACGATCCATGATTACTAAATGGCAATGCGTTCACAACAATTGTGCGACGTTACGAACAAGTGCTGGCTCTACAGTGCTGACAACTGTAATGTTCAAAATTTCCCGTTCCTCTGCGCCACCCTGTATATATATCGTTCTTACATTCATAAATGCCGTCAAGATATGTGATCTTTTTAAGCACATTTTGGTATTCCAATAGGTTATATAAATGTATATGTACCATTATAATATACATATATCATGCCAGGCTTATCTAATAGCGAAGTCTACATTATTACTGTTTAATTAATATTAGGTAAAATAAAACAAAGTTTAATAAAGAAATCTATAATTTATTTGGAATGCAATACTGGAATGGAAAATACAGTTATATTACTCTTCCCATGGTGTTCTTTTTAATTCATCTATGCAGTTTTAGCAGCTGAAAAAAAAAACAAATATTAATTAGTGTCTAGTGATTATTCAGTTATTCAAGTATTATTATGGAAACTCTTGCTTGCATACAAATAATCGCAGAATACGCTGGGATTCAAGAAAGTATTAAATCAGGTGGATGTTAATATGTTTAACAAAGTTTTAAAGAAGATCGCTATGCAGCGATGTATTTGTAGTTTGATTATAGGCTTTTACAAATCAGTTAACATCTCGTTAGTTCACGTAAGTCAAATAAGTATAGAAAAAGTTAAGCGGAACTACAACAAACTTCACATGTTTCCAAATATTTGTTCGCATAAATTAAAATCTACTTTAAATAATGGTGGGTGCGATAAAACCAAATGCTACTGTTATTCCGAGAAGGTTTATCATGTTACACAGAAACGCATAAGGAATACAGTGTGCTAAATTTGATTTTGTATATGTATCCGCATTATGCTAATAATTACCAACTGATAGAACTTACAATCTAATGTTATCTGAATTGAATGCAATAAATAACAAATGTAAGTAAACTAATTTCAAAACTTTCCTCGATTAGAAGTGTAATGATTTGTTTTGTGGCATATTACAAAAAAACTTTTTAGTAGCCCTCGGATTACATATGCAATACGGTCCCTGAATAACAAAAGAAATAGTAAATAAATCTAAATTGGCTAGTGGAATTCTTGTACAACTGTTCAAATGCACTATTCCTGATTTTGTTATTACTGATGTCATGTAATTTCTGAAAGACAAATCTTTTTCTGCTACTACCACGGTAAACAAGGAGCAAAGGACAATTACGGGACACGACAGCTAACTTAGATATATTTTTTTGTGATGAAACAACATTCGTATTTTAATATCAATCGCTGGAAAGTACTGTAGCGTTATATGTTATTATGCACACTACTAAAATGAGAAAAAAGCTAAGATGTATTTGGCATAGAATCTGGATGGTGGCGAAAACTTTGTCGTAAACAAGCTAAGAAAGCAGTCAAAGTATTGCATACGTCTTTATTGCTTCATCGACTATAAGTGGGGTAATCGACAAAACACTTGCACTTCGTAATGCACGCAGAGAGAAATATGCCGGGACACCTATATTCTGCAGAATAGTCGATTGAATTATTTAATTACCGAGATTAGTGAATGTTAGACATCATCTGCATGACACAGTTAACATTTCTACAAGAAATACATTACAAAAATGTAAAAATTTTAATGATAAAATACTGTGTGTCCCAAAAGTCTTTTTCAATTTGTTTTGTTCACTGCGCTAACACGATCGTTGAATGAGAAGTGGGAGATACGCCAATCGCTAACCCCGGTCTTGAAAATTTAGTCGCTATGGAACGTTTTATGGGAGCGGTGCTGTGTGCGCGAGTTTTACAAAAACCTCTCAAATGAGTCGCATTTTCACTTTAATGGCCCTGTAATCAGGCAGAACAGCCATTATGGTAATTCAATAACTCCAAAAGAGAATCATGAGAGGTCACTTCACTCGCCAAAAGTTATTGTTTGGGTTGCAATGTCGGCGCAAGGAATTATCGGCCCGTACTTTTTAGAAGTTGACAGAGATCATACAGTAACCGTAAATTCCGAGCGATATATCAAGATGATTAACAACCTTTTTGCGCCAGCCTTGCAAGATTTTAATCGGAATACTTGGTTTCAACAAGATAGAGCGACATCTCACATGTTTAACGTGTCCTTACCACTTGTTCGTGAAATTTTCTCTGGAAAATGAATATCCAGACGCGGTGGTATACACTGGCTGACATGTAGCCCAAAGTTAACGGGAATTTTGAAGAGAAATGGCGGCTATAACAGGGAGTATGTACTCAACAGAATAACAGAACATATTTAGAAGACATAATTTTTAAGAAATAAATTATTTTTGGGACATCTTGTATATGTAACAAAACTCATCAGAACTTTGTAGCTGCCTGCATTCTTGTATAGGTCTATATGATTATGGAGCACAATAAAAAATAAAGAAAATCATTTTCAAAATTAAAACATTATTTAACTATTTTAAGCTTTAAATTAATGAAAAATTATTATAACCGCCCCTTTTTAACAATTTGTACAATAATGGTAATAAATAAGTTCTATTTCACTTAGAGTTTGTAAATAAGATTCTATACAGAGACATATTTGAATATTGACACATAACACTAATTACAAGCAGCGGATCAGTTTTATAATTTAATCCATTCGAATTTAATAATAATAAAGAAATAAGACATGAGTGGGCATTGCAATACATATTATATCTTTAAATACATAAAGTAGATTAAGAAGGCAGTAATATTAATAATAAAAAAGTGAAATAGGTTTTTCGCATGTAACCAAATATTTAAGATGCTTACGTTTAAATACAAATATTGAGTTTCCATTTACAACCAGCAACATTTTATAGGTGTATAATCACTAGTCTCGGCAAAGAGGAGCAAGTTTCAGTGCCGTGCGGAGAACAACGTGGAGAGATCAAGCACGCGGCACGGAGAATCGAGTACCTGTAGCAAAGCACGCATGTTCAGTATTATTTGACTGGTCGTTATGAGTGCTTGTCAGTACACACATATTTAGAAAGTGTCGCATTTAGGTACGGTTCGGAAACGGCATATTTCGAATAAGCTAGAAAACGTAATAGCGTAGTAATTAAATGTGTAAAGTGCGACAACTATTTGACGTCTACCAGGAGGTGGAAGTGTGAACGCAACCTAAAAACCATAAAACAGTGTTCTGGAATCCGTGGCAAACGATTCAGCAAACAATTAGTATTTGATATAGGTGATATAGCTGTTTGTTTTATTCTATGTACTGTACCGTTTACTGTACTAGACCAACAAACATTTGTCTCGTTCTGAAGCAAGTATTCGGATTATACATTCCCAAGTCGGACATCGTTAAGAAACTTTACATCTATTCGTAACTATATTGAAATACGAATTAAAACAGAATTGAAAGGTAAAAAATTGTGGTTATATGTGGACGAAACAACTCATCGGCAAAAACATTCTGTGGTGAATGTGATGGTACGTACAATGGGAGAGTTTGAACTGTTGCCCCCTATTTTACTTGCTTCAAAAAGAGGTTGCAAAATGTACTAGCGACGAAATTTTACAAATGGTGTTGAGGGCATTGAACAAATTTCAAGTTTCAACAACCTAATGTTGCATGTAATGTTTGTGAGTGACGGTGCCGCTAACATGCTTTGCTTAGGCTGATCTCTTAAAGAAGAGAGCTGTTGCATGTAACATGTAAAATCCATGCTTTAAACCTTGCGGCGCAATTGATCCCTAAATGTTATCCACCAGTAAATGCTTTAATAGCTCATACGAAGGCAGTATTTCTAAAGTCCCCAAAACGTACAAAAAGATTTTACGAACTGTGTGCCAAAATGCCTGAACCACCACAGCAGATTACTAAACATTGGAGAACATCAAGAAAAGCCAGAAAATGTTTCAAGATTGTCAGGTAAAATGTGATTTAGAAAGTATTCGCAACAACTACTATGGACCAGCGGAGGGAATTGAAAAATTACAAAATGATTTGATGTCGTTTGTTGATTCAGTTCAAATTGTGGACGATGTTCACTCACACTTATGTACGGCGGAAAAAAAATGAAAGTGTAATGCGAAAATATGAAAGTGTCATTGATAAGGATTACTTTAAATTTGCAAATATAACATCACTCGATGTAGAACGGCCGTTTTCATTAGAAAATATTTATTCCGCACGCTGTACACAGTTGACTGAAACAAGTGTGGAAACATATTTAATGATTCTAATATTTAATAGATGCCACTCAGTTTGTGATTTCGTGGAAACTTCTAAGTGTTTCAGCACGTTATATAATATATTTTTTATCATTATTTTATGCGTAAACATATCTTCGTCCGTATCGCCTATGCTCACTCATGAAGGTCATGATCATAAATGATGCAAGTACGTAAACGTTATTGAATACTCGCCTTGATACGGCCGCTCGGCTTCTCCATGTTGTTCTCCGCACTGCACTGTAACTTGCTCTATCTTCCCGAGACTGATTATTACATAGGAGTAATATCTTTTAAAAATGTTGGTGTCTATTATTAATTACATCACAATAGTTAAAATGAGATAGCAATGAACGCAAGTTTAAACAAATAAATAAACTGGGGCAACGTTAATATATAAATGATATTTTTACACATTGACATCCTAATTAAACGAGGTGCATCTTTACTGAGTTAATGCTAGTGTCCGTATTAATATTTGGATTTATGGATGAGGTTATGTTACGTTTATCGATCGAGAGAAATACGTAATTTTACATGAAAAATATTTTATATGTTCAAAAATGCACAAAAAACCTTATCGGTATTAAAGAAAAAGTTAAATTTTGTAACGGAATACGAAACTAAAAGAAGCAGTTATTTAATCTTAGTAGTTAATAGACTTTTTCAGAACCCAGTTACTCGTAAAGCGGATTACTCCAGTTCCGGATAATTCAAGCACCCAGGTTTAAAACCGGTATTAAAAATAGATACTTCAACCGGGTCATAACTGGTTCGAAAATCGATTCAAATTTAGGACGTAATTTATATGATGTTCCATATTACAGAGCAATATTGACATGTTCAAATATTTATTATAATATATTAATATTTCAATACAAGTAATTTAACTACAGAAGTCAATAATAATTTATGTATTATAACAAATATAACAGTGTTCAGAAAAATCCATCAAAGTAATTCGGGAAAAATTGATATAGAGTACAATAGAATGACAAACTTAGTTAACACAATTTTATAGATTATCGTATACACAAATGTCAGTTTATGCCAAAAGGTGTTTCCGTTTGCAAATGATTCTAACATAGCTTGAAATTCCATCAAAATGCCATATTAATTAACAAAAAATAAATATAAAATTAAGCTTTTTCAAATTTTAGAGAACCTTTGCTAAACAATAAGACCTGTTGATGAGATAAAACTTACTGTGGAAGAAATTACACATTCCTATTCACATGCTGTTTATCCTTTGGTGATGCATAAATAGAAAATGCAGAATTAATGGAAATAGTTTTACAAGCGAACGTTTTATTCATCTTGTAATGATAATAGTCTCTAATTATCATACTAGTTTAAATATTAACATTGAATAAATTATTGTCAAAAATGGTTTAAAATAATTTTATAACAGATTAATTATTTGCGTAGTCTTTAGTACATCATTAAAATAAATGTAATAAGGAACATTTGTATAAATATACCAGAATAACAAATGTTGAAATTATCTACCACCTTCAAATAGTTTACGCAACCAAAATATTTTGCAGTATTTAATTAATTTGCTTTATAATTTTATCTTACAGATCTATGTAAGCTTGCGCTGGTACTTGATAAATTAGTTTTTTAAGTCCATAAAAAGAAATAATACAGCGCAAGGTCAGAGGATCTTGGAAGAAATTCATGTTCGATATTCAAACTAATCAGACGATAATCAAACACTTCTCATATTATATTTATTGTTTCATCAGCTATGTCAACTCTACCAACATATTGTAACCCGAAAGTAATTCACCGTCGTGATGGTGAATTACTACTACTCAGTATTTGTTGTCGCCATCTTTCTGCATTCAAAGTATCATTAAAAAATGGACCGATAATCTTTTCTCTGCTTATAGCCTAATTTTCTGAGGATGTAGAGGTTCAACATTGACGTTATTGGGCTTTGCACCATTTCACATTCTCATGTTTCACCAGTTAATGTATCTACTAGTATGAAAGCAGAGAAAAGGAAGTTTTGTCTATGATCCATCATTAAAACACATAAATTAATTATTTGAAAACTATTGACAAATTCTATGATGGAAATAAATGTAAATCTTCTAAATTGTATGACAAGAACCAACTGACAACTTGTTTGTTTAACGAAAGTTCGTATTGAGATTATTGGGGTCGTTGTTATTTGTCTAACATTTCCTATCTGAATTTTCGTTGTTCTTTCTGTTAATTCTATTGAATGCATTCTGAAAAGTATTATAATAAAAAACAAGGTTGGGTAAATGAACGAAGTGCTTCCACTATCTATTGATTTTTCGCAAATGGGATTCAACCCAAATTCAAAAATACACAATACTATTTTTGATGTCAGATCCTGAAAATTATAGACACACAATTTAAAATCTAATATAAATTAGAGGCTTAAGTTAGGAAACGTGATTTCTTTTGTCCAAAATCTACTTGACCACGAACAAATACCTCATAAATAAAACGAAAGAAATATATAAAATCAACAAATATAAAATTGTGGTGTATGGAATAAGCACATACAGTTTAAAATCCTATATTAAAATGTTGGTCGAAGGCAGAAGCTATTCGGAACCAGTTCCAGAATTCGATTCGCTATAACTGCCAAAGCTTTTCCACCCTATACTCATAGCATATATTCTATTCTAAGACGTACACTATCGTCCATATTAGTTCGGGCACGCAAATAAATTAAAAAAAGAACGGAAAAATATTCACTCATTTTTACAAAACATAAAATTGTTATTGCATTTTATTAATAGTGATTAAAATTAAAGTATAAAAGTAGAAAAAATCATTCTAACGAAAAATAAACAAAAACTTCTTAAACATTCCGTTCATCAAAGAAACTCCCCTTTGTGCGAAGACCAGCTTTCATAAGGCATCCGCTCCACTAGTTTTTCAAGGACTCTATTTGGCAGATTAGTCCATTCCCCTTGCAAAATGTTCCACAGGTGGCTTACGGAGGTAGGGCATCCTTTTCGGACCCTTCTGTTCAATCATCCCATAACAGCTCGATGGGGTTTAGATCGAGACTTTGCGGCAGGCATGTCCTTATTTATAAAGTGCCATTATTTTGTTCTTCATTTAAGAAATTTTTACATATCACTGCTGAGTGTTTGGGGTCATTGTCCTGCATGAATACAACATTGCCCTAATAGTATTGCATGTTGTTGTAGTATTTCTAAATAACCCTCTATTCGCAAAATACCTTCGACTCGCTTCCAATCTTCTGTGTGGCGTAGGAAAAACAACCCCAAACAAGCACCAAGCTTCTTCCTTGCTTGACAGTTAGCATTACGCAATCCTGCAACATTCTTTGGCCTTCCGCTCGTCTTACAAAAACGCATCTTGATTGTCGTCTGAACACCTCAAACTTTGACTCGTCAGTTCATAACGCCCTTTTCCAATCACACACTGTCTAATTTCCATGTGTTTCTGCCCACTGTAGTTATTTTTGCCCGTTTCCCCGTCGAAGAAGATTTTTTTTTTGTTGCAATGCAATCGTAAAGATTTACAGCTTTTAATCTTCTTTTCGTTGTAGTAACAGAATTTTTTTTTGCACGGTCGCGATTCATTTCGGTGGCGATTTCTGGTGCGGTCAGTCTCCTATTTCGCCTGCTCAGCGATTTTATATACTCATCGTCGGCGTGAATTGTTATTCTCTTACGACCTGAACGTGCCCGATCTCTTAAACTGCCCGTGTATGTTGATGTCTCCGAATATCACTAACAGTCGATTTACATGTATTTTTTTCGGAAATTCGACGCATTGAATAATCTTCTTAATGAAAAGCAACAATTACAGAGCACTTTTTTAATTTGTCGGTTTTACTCTCTGCATTTTAATAACTTGAATCAGGTTCACACAAAAGGGTACGCTCTTAACACTAACGCACCCACAAGCAGGTTTATTTAGAAACTAAAGCATTTATCAATACACAATACACTTTCGGGTGGCCTGTTCCCACTCCAAAATTTATTACCTACAATTTTGTCCCAAAAATAATGCTATTTGTGGCGATGAGAATTATTATGAAAATTACTATATTGGGTCATAAAATATAATAGGTTTTTAATCATTCTCTAATCGATATTATTCGAAGTTTCCCTGTATAATTAATAAACAATAAACTTCATGAAGGACCTAATAAATGTTATTTATATACAAAAACGATTATATTCTGTTTTAGTAGAGTTTACAGCATTTTACTGGGCGTCCGAACTAACATGGACGGTAGTGTACACATAGTACTCTATCAGAGATAAATATATTTTAATATTTTTAAAGTACACACTGCGTAACAGGCGTTCAAATATTTCTTTTTATACGCACTTTCTATTAATAGTAAAAAGGAAAAAGTATATCACGGATAATTCTAGTTGATTGTTAGTATTTCGCATTAATTTGTCCATAATTTTCAATCGCAAGAAAAAATGTTTGACAAAGGGCGTTTTAAATACATGTAGCTGCACCTGGCTGAGTATTGGTTGATGATCGTTTATGGCATATTTCATTAACAAAGAATCGTTTATCGCCAGAGGAACGATTATTGTTAACAGTGATGAGATCTTTTGGATTTGGTTTTCTAAATCAAAAGTATTCAGTACGTAGTTTCGCGGGTGTTACGAAAGCAATAAATGGAAAACGGAAAAGATAAATCAATAGCTAAGAGATATTCCGTGAAAGATCTAAGAATGATACAAACAATTATAGTCAAAACTACCTGCGTGAATCTTGTAGTACACTGTAACCAACATAAAAGATATTCAAAAATGAAAACAGAACACTTATTAAGAAGAAGATGACTTTTCACAATTGTAGATTGCTTACAGCTAAATACTTTATTTGATGAATATACATGTGCAAAACTGGTGCACTAGTAACTGCTTAGTAATACGGTTCATTTATTTAAATATACTTTTAGGTAAATTTCTTTCTCAGATATCCTTTCGAAAAGGGTTGATTTTGTTTTTTTGATATGTTGAAGTCCATAATTAGGTAGGCTAAATGAGTATTTTGAAGAAAAAAATTGAGTGCTTCTTAATGAAGTCCAAATTCTTTAATTTGGACTATTCGTATTAATTACAAATTACCGTGAACTCTTTACAATAAATTCTCCTCATTTCGAGAAAAATATACGTATATTAGTACATATGGAGTTCTAAATTTTTATTCTCTATTAATTTTTTAAATAATTAATACTAAATAAAATTGACGCTTAAGAAAGCAGTTTTTTTACGGATTCCAATAATCGATAGATAATATTGCCGTAAAGTATAAAATATGTGTTTGAGTTTAAAAAGAATGTTCTATAAATTGAACAATTACGTTTCACTAATTAAGGTAACTATCTTTAGATATGCTTACTTATAAATATAATGCTTGAGTAATGTATGCATATTTTATAATCATATAAGAATGGATTTCTATTCGAAAACAAAATAAATAGAGAGAAAAACATGTCTGAACGGATAGTAATACCATGACCATTCTCGGAAATAGCCTCGTGTCGTTGTTAATAAGAACCATGTTTCTGAGGTTATGTAAGTTGTGTACACTGTCCATTAGAAACGTTCGAGCTTGAATAACAATATAATAAATACATGGGATACTCACGGTTTGGTTTTCCGTCTTGCCAGAATGTAATCTTCATGGATTGTTCGTTTCGTTTTTCGGCTGCCTTCCTGAATTCCGGTTTTAACGCCCTTCTGATCAGTCTAGCGGCGACATTGGAATAATCGACGTAACTAAATTAAAACACATCTTACAGAACTGTTGCTGTCTATTCTACGATACAACTTACGTTAATCCAGCAGCTCTCCATGCACTCATTTTGTAATAATTTCGATTGTCAATCTATAAAAAAAATCGTCTAACTTAACGGAGTTTTCTGTTATCGTTTATATTTCGACGTAGGGAGAGGATCGTTGTTGTAAACGCCGCGCCTGCACTCGAGTCACGTGATAGCATTACGTATTCGAAGAATAACTTCGCCGTATCGCATCGAATACTGCAGGTATGCCTAGAGTGGGATCATAGTGGCGACGAAACAATTTTGGTTGCCACGCTCAAGGACGAATTATATCGCTCAGGTAGACATATACATTACCGTTCACGCGTATTTGGACAGAGTAGGTTACAAACTTTCTCTAATTTCCCAAGATTACCTACAAATTGTGCTAGAAGAATATTTGTAGTAACCCTCGTTATTCAAAGAAATCAATGACGCGGCCGTGTTTGTCATACATGTACGAGGTCTGTCCCAGAAATCTGCATCATTTGAACATTGTCTATTATGAGTCTAATTTTAACACGAATACTAACTTTAATAACTATTTAAATATTAGATTATATACATTAGTTAAAATTTATATTCAGGAAGCTTTAAGTAATTGTTTAGAAAATTGAGACAAGAATACTAACATTGGGGAGTAACTATAAACATAACAGAGACTGAATGTATGCAAGTGGGGTGTAAAGACGATGACCACCAGGACTTGGAAATTAAAGAAATAAGAAGAACAAACCCGGACAAATATTTACGAAGCATACTTAGTAAGGAAGGTTTATTGAAAATAGACATACGAGGTACAATGCAACAGGGGAAAAAGCAACCTAGGCCTTAAATTTCATGCTGTGGTCTGAGGGATTAAGACTGGAAACAAAGATAAAAATAGATAAAGCCATCGTGCAGCCCTTTCTAACATACGGTGTAGAGAGCTGGCAGATGACAAACAGCAACAAAAAGAATATAGACACCATCGAAATTGACTTTCTGAAAAGAGCCTGCGGATTATCAAAATTGGAATATGTAAGAAACGAAGAAATACGGCGAAGAACAGAAATATTACTAATGTGAATCGAATCGAAACAAGGCAGCTTGCATGGTATGGACTCATACAAAGAATGAGTGAAGATAGATGGTCAAGGAGGGCACTAAATTATACACCACAAACTAGAGGGAGAAGAAGAAGGCCAGCGACATCATGGAGGGATGGAATCGAGAAAGCCATGAAAGACAGAGCAATAAAAGAAGTTTGGAAAAATAGAGACGAGCGCAGATCGAAATGCAAGATGCGGCAAAGGCCGTGGGACTCTCGCTGTAGTGATAATATTAACTTTATCAACTAAAGGCTTTCTTACCAATAGCAAACTTCAAAGTAGCCATTTGTCCTTGATTTTGTCATTAATTAGATACGAGTGCTGCAATTAGATGATTAGATGGAAACACTTATAACCTCTACGACATAACCCGAGTAGCCACTTGATAGTTTGGGCTTAGAGTATACATATATGATTCCAATAACGTATCTTCTTCAGATTTTTGTTTACCGATTTTTAATCGAAGTTGTCCAAATAGGGTACTTGCAATTTGTTTATTCGTTTATTTTCGGACATGGTAGTAGATACTGGATGTGTAGAATGGTTATGGAATTTTAGTTGATATTATCTATCAATTACATTGAACCGTATATTGGCGAGCGACGCGCAGCATTAACTTGGTTCTGATGTTATTGGAAAATGGATTCGAATATTTAAAGCTGAGGGATTTACAGTAAAAGTACTGTCTACAATCTACGAAATTCAGAAAATATCGAAAAGGTGAACCAGCCGATCGGAGAAAATAGAATACTGTCTGTGCGAAAACAATCATTCTTGCATAACATTTTGTGAAAAAGCTTGCATCTCCAATTATAGTTGGTATAAGAATTCAAAAACATTATCTAGTTCGGCATAATTATGTCAACAATATGAAAAACCGTTTAATAATTTCAATAACATTTTGCGATAAAGTCAATTTTTATGTCAACAGCAATGTATATAAACAAAATTGTAGATGCCGCTTTGGCGAAAATCTTCGTAGGAAACATAAAAGTCCACTCCATAATCCCAATATCATCCTATTGGCTGCGATGTCTACTAATACAATCCTACTTTTTTGGAGATCAAAATGAATGTACGATTACAGATAATATCGAACGTTATTGTGCAATGTTAAGAGAATTTATTACGGCATTCCTATAATAGCTTGAAGGCTTTAACCTAGAGACTTGGTTCCGGCAAGATGGCGACACATGTCACATATCAATAGACTATGATCTATTTCCCTAGAATAACAATGTGTTTCATATATCGCCGTATTCGAACACGTCTAGGATATCATCAGTTGGTATGCTTCCTAACCTTCCAATGAATTTACAAAAGCTATGTGATGCCTACAAGTTGATTGGAATAAGCTTCAATGGAAGTCCATAGAACATTGTATCAGAACCATGCCTGCGTATAGCAAAGTTTATTCGTATGCATGAAATGACAACCCATTACCATCCATCCATGTACTTTTACTGAGTGATCTGTTTTTTATTATTATATGCATTGATGAAATTTTACCAATTTTCAAATCGAGATATGAAAATCCATTGTTTTCAAAGATTTCTAACTTCTTTAATAAATCGCTTCTATGTTTGTAAGTTTTTCTTCGTCGTTTTTTACTTACTGAGATATATCAACGATTGTATGATTCACAGATAGCGTAATAAACTCCTAGTAAGGCTGTAGAAACATTACTTTCGCATTAGAGTACGACTCTGTTACTATCAAATAAAAAATAATCACTGTAATTAATTACTATTTTAGTTTGATTGTGTTATTGATGTAGAGTGACGCAAAAATTCGCTGTTGAATTGTGTCATTAGCATGCCTTTCAGCGCGAGGTGGAAATATATTGGTATATTTGGAAAAGGGGCATTCTGCGTTTAATGATGTGGTGTTCGCGAATTTAAAAAAGTAGTTCGCATCATATTTGTGTCTTTTTCGGTTAAACTCTTGCCTATACGGTCCAGGGCCGTCCTTAGGATGGAGCTGCTGCTCCAGGCCCCGCGGTGAGGGGCCTTTTTACAATAAAATGTTCTTAGAATAAGATAATACGGACTAAAAATGAATTAGTTGAAACCGTCTCTTTTCAATAGTTTATATTGGATTTGTTTGTCTCTAAACATTTATATAAAGGTCCCGCAAAACTATTTTGCACCAGGCCCCGCTTTTGCCAAAGACGGCTCTGATACGCACTATAATTTGAAAATCGGCATTCTTATTTGTAACCGTAGACAATTTATCGGTTGTTAATTTGCCTATATTATCTGTGAGATTTCCTAACGAGGCTTCGAGGTAATCTACTATATTTAGCACTTTGTGTAATAACAGCTAAATGTTATCTAAAAGAACTGAATAATTTTCGGAAGTTTGCTCTATTTAGTTATTGATTTCGATATCTGAAACCAGCCGCTGGCTAACTGAAATTGCTTGGGTTTCTTGCAGATTTAAATTTAAGATACATGGTTTAATAATGTGTAAAAATGTCTCATAATATAAAGCAGTTTCAAACTACATTCCTTATCCTGTCAATACCGGCTGTAGTGACGGTTTGCTATTTGCTGTTTGATGTCTTTTACACACAAAAATACCGTACGATAAAATGTTGATTATGTTACGTTGTTGTTGATATGTTGCAAACTATACATTTATTAATGTCAGCGTATTCTAATGTCGCAAATCGGTTAAGAAATCTATTAATACTCCTCGAACATAACAAAGAACGTCGTCGATTCGCCATTATCAATATAATTCAGTATTCATACACATACTAACCATACGTATACGAATATATTATCACCGACTATGGCTGCGTACTCATTTCTGTAGGCTTCTCTTCAAGACCTCCCAAAAATATAATGAAAAGGCCTGATCTAGCAAATCACATAAACAATGATTATGTTAAAGTTTACAAAGGACAAACAAAAAGAGGCATCGAAACGAGATGTAAAGAACATATCGGACATTACCATTTCGATAAACCAGAACCATTTAGCGTGATAGGGCATATGGTAAAAAAGGTAAGAATTACACGCGTTAATTAATTAATATCAAGATAATCAGGTATTGGAATGCTTAGTGTAAAATGAAATAAACTTTCTAGAACAGTTTATATAAAATTATACTCATTGATTATTCCACCATCTGTACTTTAGTAAATTTGTAAATCTATGAATATAAGTAATTTTAGATTGTATTTGCACCGACGCAGATGTTGTTCACGTAAAGTTATGTGTCTTATTATTCGTGCCTTACTCAAATTATGCACAGCTCATTGACGAAGGCAGAACTTTCACATCGAAACTTTTAAAACTAACATGGCTTATAATGCAACATATTTCAAATTTAAAACTCGTGTAGTAATGCCACTACGTCTACATTTCTAGAAAAGTATTTATATTGGTACTCAATTGAATGGTTGAATGAGGCATTGTTTTTAAGTTAAATACAAATATATAAAGCTTAAACTTTGCACCAGTAATTAGTAATTTAATTAAAAATATATCTTTGGTCATTTCTTTAGCTTCTGCTTTTTTGTTATTATAAAGCCTTTGACTTTTTTGTCAAATACATACGTTCTCATTGTTCTTCCATTTTCCTAGTTTCGAGATTCCTGTACTGTTATAAATATGAGAAAATTAACTCTGTGTATACTGATAACTGATTTAAGTGATGTACTAACAGGAGTATCATATATTTTTATTAGTAGAGCAGATGAAAAGGTTATTAATTTTATATAGCGTCAAATTAAGTATCATTTCGCTACTTTAAGCATTATTATCCATTAAAGAAGTAAAATGTATATATGTAAAGAGGAAAATGAGTGTATATTGAAATATAAGAAAATATATGTCTATTAAACTGTGAGGTTGTAAAAGTCAAAGTTGGGAAGTGATAAATTTTTGTGTAGTTTACGCTTGGAAGAAGGTGTTTATATTTCAGGAGCTGTAACCAGCCCGACCCCGTTTGTAGCATAAGTAACACTCTCTAAATAAAAAAGAACGAATACGTTAGATAATGCGTGTGCAGCCAGGGATCATGCATATGAATATTAATACACATTATTTATGGAAGAGAAAAGAAACATGAAAAAGGAGCGGTTGCTGTGTACAGATGATGACTCACTTTCACAAGTAACACAAGTATATCAACATATACCAGTTTATAATACAATTGTGGTGGTGAAGACAATTTACTCGACACATGTCAGAAGTATGCATTTATTAAGCGACATGTTGACATGCGCATAGTAGATTTTTATGATTTGTTGAAAAATTGAGATTTTACTCGATTTGACTATGATTTTATGATTTATGTTATTAATATAAAATCTAATTAATTAATATGGTCACAACATTTTATAGCTCAAAAGAATGTTTTGTAAATTTATCGTATACACTATTCAATGTAAATTGCCCGAAAACACCCTATCAATTCATATTAAGCCAGGATGTTTTGAAAAAATTTCAATTGATGTTAACATTTGAAATGTAATAGAACCAATACGTCATCTATTTATTTACGTTTCTTCTATATAACATTTTATTTTGGTTTTGTGCTTTTGTTTTTAAATTAATTATAATACAAGAATTTCTTTTTAAAATTTTTGAAAAGTTTACATTTTTATTTTTAGCTTTTCAAAATATGTTTTCGGACATTTTTATGCTAGAAACTTATTTACTTAAGAATAGAATTTGATTTTTCCACTGGTAGTATGGTTTAAATATCTATGGCTAATGTTAAGGTGTTAGTATACAAAAACAACAAACATCTTCAAAGTAAACACACGTTTATTGCCTAATGTAAGGGATTACGTTGGCAACACTGTTAAGCGCAGTTCCTCGAATTAAGCGCAGCATACAACACACAGTAAATATATCATCTACACTGGTCTCCTCACACATAGATCCGGAAAATAGCGCCAGCCACATATATTCTTGGTATTATCTGTGTAGGGTGTTCGGATATTTTACTTACCTACATTTCTCATCAAGGATAATAGGCAGTACAGTGGGAGTTTTCTATGAAAAAATCGAACTATTTGAAAACTATTCCCTTAATTTGTACATGATAATGTTACTGCTAGTTACTGTTTTTCTAAATCAATAAAAATTTTTTATAGCTAAAGACATTTTTGTTGTTTGAATACATAAATGTGAAATGGCATACATTTTATGTGTGTTTGCTCTAATAGATAAGTAGTATAGTAAAATTAACGGAGTTCGTTGCACCAATCTGTCTCCGTTTCCCTGCTGTGTATGCGCGTAGGGTAGATCGTATTATGCGTTATAATGTTAATCTGTATATATTTCATGAAGAATAGTAATATTTAAACTTACCCAAATCTTCTGCGCACCGGATCCCCACTCAGGCCGATGCGAAAACCTACCGCGTTCCCCCCGCGACTTGACCATCTCGCAGGCTCTGTTTGACAACGATAGTTAGAACGCGTAATAAAAATTAATGAAGCACGTCGTACACGCGTAAGAGGGAGAAGCGACAATTGCCTGCCAAAATAAACAAGTTTATAACCGAATATCCTGATTTAAAGTTCAATCGTTGTATACGTAATGCTTGCAAAATCCTTTTGATGTGCTGGTACAAAACCGATTGCGAGAAATATGTTACATATTACTATTCTTCATGAAGATAAATTGTTTAAATGTTCGTCGATAGAATGAAGTATAAATACATTATAACGTGTAATATGATGTACCATGTGTGCACACACAACAGGGATAAACCGGTGTTAAAACAAGAAAAATCATCCAAGTTGTTGCTCTCTGTCACATTCTTCGGAATCTGACGTAGTTTGTAATCGTATAATTATAACTGAATAATCTAAGTATACACTCTGATTAAATCCAGCAATTTGAAAGACCACCTACACAAGAGATAATGCTGATCACTAAAGACCGGATTATATGCAAAGTGCAAACATTTAATTTATTTATTATATTTTACATCTATTTGTAGATGTCTTAACGCTATTATACTGATTAACGCTAATTAACCTCAATCAGTGTAATACATCTACACATATACGTAAAATATAATAAATAAATTAAATTAAATTTTTGCACTTTGCATATAATCACTATAAGAAATCCCCCTTATTAAGGAATATTTACGCTAGAGGGCGACGAACTTTTTGATGGTGTCCCAAGTTTGACGTTCTTAGGAAGTCGCCTTAGTAATAACTTAAAGATGCTCAGCACAGTAAATCGTGATCCTACTAGAGAATATGTAAAACATAATCTCAAAGATTAGAAAATGGTCATAAGACAAAAAATGGTCGTAAAACAAACACAATGTATTTCTGCAGAGAGATAGTTAGCATCTTCAACGCAGTAGGGCCATCACAAGTCACTCCTATGGAATTCAGGCTGCTGAAGAGGCGTGGTGGAAGCTATACTGATGGTGCAAATCCCTGGAAAATATATATTTCTTAAACTATGTTATATCGACTGAAAAATCATCATGCATTTATAATACAGTTCTGACTTTTGGTGAAAAAATAAGTGCATATCCATATAGTGAAATCTGGAACGAAGAATAATACGAGTTGTTTATTTAGTCGTTTATTTTTAATGTTTAATCTTTATTTGTTATAACTTACAAATGTTATATTCTACATAAGCAATCATTATATCTTACATAACACTAACTCTTATAAACTAGTTACATTAATCAAGTCCCGTCGATAAAGTAGAAAACCTTTTCTAACACAAGTATATGTTGGGTATTAATTACACGTAAACATTCTCACAAGATAACAATTTCAAGCTAATATAAAAGACTACGCAAAGTTAGATCAAAAGCAGATAACTTCTGGCTAAGAAGTGGCCTCCAAACAGTAGGAAACAGATACGATAGTGCCCTTCTTGAGTTGCGTAATCTTTAATAGCACAAATTTGCAGTTTTGCCGAATTAATCCTTTGTTGTAACTAGCGAGGTAATTTAATTTAGTTCTTTTTTAAAACAATAGACTAAAAGTTATCCACAATGTTTTTATTCAATTGCAGAAGAGGATAACAGTATATAGTAAACCATTAATTTAGAAACAATAACTGCAACATGGCTGCAGCCCGCACTGTTCTCTACTAAATAAAAATATCACTGAGCCAAAAGGAACGATGAAAGTAACCGTGCTAAGACCCATATATATAACACATGGGCTGAAAAGTCCAGGGCTTAACAAAGAAAACACGTTTTTTTTTGGTTCAAAATTAACTTTATTCATCAACGTAATCTCCATCAAGAGCAACGCAATCATTCCAGCGCCGCTCTAACCTTTCAATGAACGATTTATCTTTTGCCTCAAAATAGGCCTCAGTGTCAGCGATAACCTCTTCATTCGTGCGAAGTTTATAACGGCGAGCATTTTTTTGAGGTCTGCGAACAGCCAGTAGTCGCTGGGAGCCAAATCTGGCGAATACGGTGGATGTGGGAGCAACTGGAAGTTCAATTCATGTAGTTTTGCCATTGTTTTGATTGACTTGTGACACGGTGCGTTGTCATGATGAAACAAATGTTTTTTCTTTGCCATATGCGGTCGTTTCTTTGCAATTTTGGCCTTCAAACGCTCCAATAACGCTGTATAATATTCACTGTTGATGGTATTTCCTTTCTCAAGATAGTCGATGAATATTACACCACGCACATCCCAAAATACCGAGGCCACAACCTTTCCAGCCGATTGTTGTGCTTTCGGGCGCTTTGGACGAGGTTCACCAGTTGCTGTCCACTCAGATGACGATCGTTTTGATTCCGGAGTGAAGTGATGGATCCATGTTTCATCCATTGTCACATATCGACGCAAAAATTCCGGTTTGTTACGTTTAAACATGGCCAAACACTGCTCAGAATCATCAACACGTTCTTGTTTTTGGTCAACAGTGAGCAAACGCGGTACCCACTTTGAACAGAGCTTTCTCATAGTCAAATGCTCATGCAATATAAAGCCAATACGTTCTTTTGATATCTTTACGATGTCAACTAACTCACGCAACTTCACTTTTCGATCATTCAAAACGATTTTGTGGATTTTTTTGATGTTTTCTGGTGTTAGCGCCTCATTTGGACGTCAACTGCGTTCTACATCATCGGTGTCTCTACGACCACGTTTGAAGTCAGCAAACCAACGTTTTATTGTTGTTTCTGATGGAGCGGAGTCCCCATAACACTTTTCAAGCCATTGCTTCGCTTGAACGGTATTTTTTTCCCATCAAGAAGCAGTGTAAAATTAAAACACGAAATTGTTTTTGATCAAACTGTTTTGAAAATAACAAAAGTAGCGTGACTCTTAGCACAATAACTCACAAATTAATAAATAGAATATCATGAAATTTTAACAGCTGTCTTTTGAAGGTTAGTACTAACTGAGAGAAAGGTGACTGCAATAAAACTAGAGTCATCTGTGTGTTAGGGCCGGGACTTTTCAGCCCATGTGTTATATATATAGATCATACGCATTATAAGACAATTATCTGTAGTTTCCAGCATATTCAAGAATACCGTGTACAATATTAAAGAAAATCAAACTTCATTCGTATAAGATATAACGTGTTCATGACTTAAATGAAGAACATCATGACGCTGGATTATGATTTTGAGAAATTTTGTCTGAACAAATTTTAGAAAATCAAAATCTTCTTTATAACATCTGTTTTTCAGGTGAAGCACTATATTTCTTAAATGGTGAACATATTTACCAGCTTTATTCTTAGCATCCACAATATTTAATTAGGTGGATAGGGCGAGTATTTTTGGTGACTATTGGTTTTATTAAATTGAGACGATGAACCAGACAAACAATTTCCATAACGGTTACCATGTTTCTAGTTTGTGACCCTTCGTCAACTACGATTATATAAATAAATTAATAGAGAAACTTTTAATAACCATTTTGAATTTTGTTAGCAAACGAGATGCGCATTTATCATTGTTTTCGTAGCTTACTACGCTAACAGTTCGAAAATTAAAAGGAAGAAAGATCGTAATTTATTCATTTATAAAAATACAACTATGTCAAGTGTTGTATCGTTGGAATCGTAGTATTAGAAATTCACTATAGTTTTATTAATCTATTGATTAATATAATTTGAATAAGAATGCTAATCATGTATATCTTTCAATATTTGTTTTGATAAAGTGCTTGTAGCTCTATACTGTTTTATATCATGCATACATCCATACGTACATATGTATGCATGTGAAGAAGATATGCAGATGTAAAATCTCACACTTATTACAGACGAAATTAAAGATACACAAGGAATGTTGGCTGTATGTAAGCATGTTATACTACCAAACGTGAACGTCTAGTTAACCACATTAATTTATTTGGTAGACATTTGTCATCTCTAATAAGACGTTCCATTAGTTAGTTTCCGGATGGGACACCGTCTTGTCTTCTTGTTTACTTTTAACGGTGCAGATCTTTAAAAGAATATATTTTATTTCTACAATGGAGTGGGTTTCTACACACTTAATTCTTTTGTTATTATCACAATAGAAACATGCGTTTTAATTGGATACGGTAAAATGTGCGAAATAAATGAAAGTTAGCCGCAATAAGATATTTTAATAGAAACTATTAAATATACCGCCTCCTATTGAAATCAAGTCATCTAGAAATTTATTAAAAATATACACCGCACTGCAAAGCAGTAGTGGAAGGTAAATAGGATGCAGGGCATAATGTGCAAATATCTATAATTTAATTTAATGTTTTGTTTTGAAATGATACGACGATAAGATGTTGTTTTCATTGTACCATTTATAAGATTAAGTATTGCTTACGCTTCAATGTTTTATTTTTGTTTCTACGTCTTGCAGAAGCATTTTATGAAATTTGGAATTTGAATCATGTAAGTACTTGCCTTCTAGCCTAAAGTATTGCTATTGTTTGTACTAAATTAAATATTACTTCGGATTAATAAAGCTATGTTTTAAGCGAAAGTAATAAGGTTTATATTACGATTAGTCGGTATCTGCGTGCTTGACGAGCCATGTACAAGTTGTATATGGTTCTATAGTCAGTAGCGGCGATCTACATAATATAATATCAATAGTTATAAGGTGTACATTTAAGGTCGTGAAGTGTAACGCATAGTGTAACGTTCTTTTTCTTAATTATACACAATTATATATCACATACAGTGCTGGTTTTCTCATTTAATCATAACCTATAAAAGGTTATGGGCCCAGGACACTCGTTCGAAGAAAACAGAGGTTAGTGTATGAGATAAACTTCCAATAACATTGTTTTGAGGTTAAGTGTGCCTCGTGTCTGGTTGTTTTTACTCGGTAAAAATTTGTTATTGGAACTCGTGGTTGTTGACTAAGAACGGCATGGATAAGATAGACGTTACAATCATCAATAGGTTTGATGTAAAGAATTTTCGGCAGTGGAAATTTCAGATGACGTGCGCTCTAAAAGCCAAAGGTTTATACGGTATAGTTTCAGGATCGGAAAAGAAACCAGCAAGTGATATTGACGGCCCTGAAATTAAAACTGCTATTGAAGCATGGGAAAAGAAAGATGCAGGAGCAATGTTTACTTTAACAGCAGGTATGGATCTTTCTCAAATCATCTTGGCAGAAAATTACACAAGTGTTAAAGAAATAATGGATAAATTAGTGTCAATATATGAATTGAGATCTGAAAGAAACAAATTGCTGTGTCATGAACGGTTTCATCAATATAAGATGATCGACACTGAGTCAGTTGCACAACATATTGCCAAAATACAGAATTTAGCAAAACAAATAAGAGAGACTGGCGATACGATTAGTGATGCGGCTGTAATAATAAAAATTTTGGGAACTTTATCTACAAAATACAGAAACTTTAGACAAGCATGGTTGTCAGTTAGTGAAGATAAGCAGACTATGGCTAATTTAACAGCAAGTTTACTAGATGAAGAAAGTAGTTTAACATCCGTTGAAGAAGTAGATACGGCCCTCACAGTAACAAAGAATTTAAAAGGAAAGAAATTCAAGGGACCTAAAGAGATTACGTGTTTGAATTGTCACAAGAAGGGACATATCGCGAAATTCTGTAGAGGTAAGAAGAGAAATAAAAGTCATTATGAACTAGATCTTGCAGGCAATGTATCGGCTTTTAATATTATACAACACAAACCAATAGAATTCCCCCCTAATGATAAGTGGATAATGGATAGTGGTGCTTCAGCACACATGATATTTCGAAAAGAATACTTCACAACTTTCCAGGAAATAGGCACAGGAAGTCAGGTGACACCAGGAGATAATACGTGTTTACAAATTCATGGAAAAGGTACTATAAGGATTCAAAAATTCATCAACAATAGGTGGGAAGATGGACTCATGGATGACGTGCTGTATGTTCCCAACCTCAGAAAGAATTTGTTCTCAGAGGGAGCAGTAACGAACAAACGAATGAAGATTGTCAAAATAAATGAACGAGCACAAATCTATGGTGAAGGTAGATTGTTGGCACAAGCCATTCGAGATACAAATAATTTATATATTATGCAATTCAGAACCGTGATTACCGAGATAAATATAGCAGTAGAAAATTCGTTAAAAGTTTGGCATGAAAGATTAGCTCATATAAATATAAAAACATTGAAAGATATGATATCAAAGAACATGGTGGATGGGGTCAATCTCAGTGATATGAATGGTTTTGTTTGCGAACCATGTATGTACGGTAAGCAACACAGATTACCCTTTGTCAAGGGTAGACATGAGAGGATGAAAATTGGTGAATTAGTCCACAGTGATGTTTGCGGACCATTTTCAACAACGTCTGTAGAAGGAGCACGATATTTTGTACTTTTCAAGGACGACTATTCAAGTTTCAAGAGTGTGTGTTTCTTAAAACACAAAAGTGACGTTCTAGATAGATTCAAGATATTTAATGAACTAATTAGAACGAAATTTGGTCATAACGTGAAAATATAGAAAACCGACAACGGAACTGAATACTGTAACAAGCAATTCAACGATTATTTAGTGAGATGCGGAACAGAACACGAGAAAACCGCGAGTTACACACCAGAACAGAACGCGAGATCGGAAAGAAAAGTGCGAACGCTAGTAGAAAGTGTGCGCGCGATGTTATATTCGACAGAAAATTACCAAAATATTTATGGGTAGATGCAGTGAACAACGCAGTATATATACTCAATAGAACCACAAATACCCAGTTGGATGGAATGACGTCATATGAAGTATGGACTGGAAAGAAGCCATCATTGGACCTTTGGATCGGAAGCATTCGTGCACATACCCAAAGAAAAACGCAGAAAGCTGGATAAGAAGAGCATGAAACTAATATTGACGGGCTATGATGGAAATTCGACGAATTATAAGCTGTTCAATCCTATTACTAAACAAGTAGTGATTTCAAGATATGCAACATTTAGTGAAGGTAATTCGGTAAGTGTTTTCAATAATCACGTACCGATTGTTGTAGATAACACATACTTGGAGGAAGCCGAAGAGCCAAACCAGTTCTCTGAGGAAGAAGAAATGAAAGGTAATGCTAGCGAAGACGAGGTATGAGGCCAACGTCGCAGATATACAAATACCTGAAACATTTAAAGAAGCGATGAAAAGTGACGACTCATCAAGATGGAAAGATGCCATTGAAGAAGAAATAGACGCTCTGAACAGTAACGAAACATGGGAGGTAGTACCATTCACAAAATACCAATCAAATTGAAATGGGTATTTGGCATAAAAAAATCACCAAGAGACGAAATATCAAGATACAAAGCCAGATTGTGCGCTAAAGGCTATGAACAGAGGAGCGGTATAGACTTTAAGGAAACTTTTTCACCTACAGTAAGGTACGACTCTATACAAATTCTGTTAGCCTTGGCAGCAAAGTATAAACTCGGGCTGATACAGTTCGACATAAAGACTGCTTTTCTTAACGGAGTACTAGATGAAGATATATATGAAACCTCCGGATGGGATCGAAAAAACCCCAAATACTTGTTTTAAATTGAAGAAATTATTATATGGTCTAAAGCAGTCATCATGATGTTGGAACAAGGCGTTTGATGACTTTTTAAAACATATTGGTTTCAGTTCCAGCAATGTAGACAGATGTGTTTATACCGCACAATTTGCAAATACTCGAATCATGCTAGCCCTGTATGTAGAGGATGAATTGATCCTGGACGAGGACAGAGATGTTATGCAACGAGTAGTAGGGATGCTACAAGGAAAATTCAAAATAACAATTGATGAACCCGGAAACTTCGTTGGAATAGAGATTGTGCAGAAAGAAGACGGCTCCATATTTGTTCAACAGAGTTATATAAGAAAAATCATCCGACGTTTCGGTTTAGAAAATAGTAAAACAAATAACACCCCAGCTGGCACGAGTACAGTCATGAGTAAAGAAGTTGGTGATAAACTCAATGAAAACATACCATACAGAGAGGCAGTTGGATTTTTAATGTTTGCTGCAATTGCAAGTAGACCAGATATCGCTTATGCTGTAGGAGTAGTCAGTAGATACCTGGACTGTTACACTACTATCCACTGGTCAGCTGTAAAGCGAATACTTAAGTATTTGAATGGCACTAGCGGATATGGTATACTATATTCTTATTCTACATGTGGTACTCCTATAGCCGGATATTTCGACTCCGACTTTGCAGGTGACGTAGATACCAGAAAGTCGACAACTGGATACGTTTTCAAAATGAGTGACGGACTAGTTACGTGGTCAAGTCAGAGACGTATTACATGCTTGAGCACAACCGAGGCAGAATACGTAGCCGCAGCTAATGCAACCAAAGAAGCCGTTTGGATCAGGAGTTTATTGAATGATGTTGGAGAGAAGATAGATAGTGCGATTGATTTATACATAGATAATCAATGCGCAATCCTCCTTATTCGTAACCCGGAATATCACAAGAGAACAAAGCATATCGAAGTGAAATATCATTTCATAAGAGAAAAATATGAGGGCTCCATCATCAATGTGCTCTATGTACTAACAACGGAGCAGTTAGCGGATATATTAACCAAGCCCTTAGTGTATGCAAAATTTTTGAACTTAAGAGACAAAATCGGGATGGTTAATATAGACTTAAAAACGTTTCCTTATTGTATTAATGTATTGAAGTTTGTTTTATTTGCAAGTAGAATGAGTCGTCAAGCACTTAATAAGAGGAAGTATTGCGATTAATCGGTATCTGCGTGCTTGACGAGCCATCTACAAGTTGTATATAGTTCTATAGTCAGTAGTGGCGATCTACATAATGTAATATCAATAGTCATAAGGTGTACATTTAAGGTCGTGAAGTGTAACGCATAGTGTAACGTTCTTTCTTAATTATACACAATTATATATCACATACAGTGCTGTTTTTCTTATTTAATCATAACCCATAAAAGTTTAGGTTTGTTTAAAAACCTTTTGTTTGTGTACCAGTGTTACCAGGAACTCTACAAACGATAGTATTTAACTCAAAGTGTGTTTTGTATGGCAATCACCATGTCAACGGTTACAGTTACATTTCCTTTTCCGTTTCAGTTCACCATTCTTTTGAAAATATTTCTGTAATTTTCACCCGAAAATACTTTATCGCAATAACTGTAGTAATATATTATTTCGTCAGAGACATAGACATCTGCGCACATTAACTCAAATTGAACGCCGGCGTTTTGAAGATTTGTAAACAAAAAATTTTTAAAATAACCGTTGTTTTTTCAAAGTTGTAATGAGCCCTGTTCTTTTCATTTTCTGAAATTTGATGTAAATTGTAAGTAACTTTTTTCTGTAATTCCATGTGTTAGAAACGGTTGCTTTCTGTTTTTTTTTTTATAGAATAGTCTCTGAAATATCTTTTCTTTTGTAACATTTATTTCTGTTGGATACATTTATATGTATTGTTATATTGTAATCGATTATAGAATTTATTCATGTGATTGTTCAAGTGGGAGTGTTAACATTATCCGTCATTACAATACATTACTTCAAACCGATTGACATAATTACTGATTTAAATTATTATTTTTTAAAAAGAAGAAAGATGGATCGAGTAAAAATATCTTGGCGGTAATAATGAAACACATTAAGTATATAGTTATGAAGAATTAATTTGCCCATAGAAATAGGTCAAAATGTATTCACAACATATTATGCAATACATTTGCAAACTAAATTGTATTGGATTGGTACTCTGGTACCGGACAACAAAGGGGGAGGGTCTGCTACCCAAGTGAAAAGGTGTTTCGCACATTCGCAGTTCCGCCTTCCTGCCATCAGCTTAGAGGCGAGCGCGGTCAAGATCCAGAGGGCTGACAAAGTGGTATTTGTAGCTAGCTACAATCCGCCTTAGCAAGCGATCAGCAACTTGGACCTTGGAAGAACCGCGGGCAAAGCCCACCATGCGTTCATCACGGGAGACCTGAACAGTACAAACCGTTCATAAAGCTGAAGGGTGAACAGTACAAACCGTTCATAAAACTCAAGGGTGAACAACAGGATTGGCGTTCTTCGACGAGCTTGGTCAAACCTGAAGGACGTGTTTGATGTTGCCTCGGAGTCTGACCTCACTCATTTCAACAACATGGATGTCCAACACATCTTTTACCCAAATGTGGTGAATATCTCAATTCTAAGAGACTGTACGTTTTCTTTAAGATGTTACGCCGTTTGGGAGTTATTGTCTTCTCAGTGTCCAGTGATCACAGAGACTTACGTTGGCGATGCCCAGAAGGGGTACAATCTTCAAAATCCACCATTGGAATCTGTACTAATGGCTAATATCGGAAACGGTAGAAGATGATTCCAGAATAGAACCCGAGTTAGACTTCGAGCAAGTAGTCTGCAACACAACATCGTAGATACAAGACGCCAGGAGAAGTCAGAATTGAAACCAAAATTTTCGAATACAGAAAGCCTGCCAAGTGAGATAGTCACCAATATTAAGGAGCGAAACTTTACTCGGGCGGAATTCTAACAGACTTAGCACTTATTACTGTTGTAGGCGTAGTCCAATCGCTGGAGGAGGGAGATCGACATCGAGAGGTGCCATTAGAAAAAAAGAGACGTCTTCGACTAGAAGAGCCAGGGATTCTGAAGAAATATAGGAAACCCATACCAGAAATCCAGTATGGACCAAAGCAATACGTTCGCAGCCTACTCCTTGTCGAACCGTGTAACGATCAGGAGCAGGAGAGCGTCTTCCAGAATGCAGCGAGAAAGATTGACGAGATGGACTGTGGTTCTTCGATCGCCATATCTCCCAGAAAAGTTGTAAAAGTAATAAATTCTAATACTAGGATCCCCTAGCGGAGACGCACATGGAGGACGACATTTCAAACGGAGGGCTGAAGAACCATCCGCTTAAATTTTTAGCTAATATGATGACGGTCTTCAGCGCTGTGGTTTGTGTCACGTGTTATCTGCCCAAGTGAAAATCTGTGAGAATCATCGCTGTTCCGAAACCAAAGAAGGACCATCGCACTTCTGAAGGATATCGTTCAATATCGTTGCCTAACACCATCGGGTGGTAAGGATTTTCGACTACTTAGACGGATGCCGTCTCTTCGATGAAGACCAGTTTTCATTCAGATTCTTCACATCTTTAGAATTTATAGACACTTAAAAAATCAAAAAAATAAAAAGCAATGAATACTAAGGAAGTAAATGTATTCATCTTAAAAAACAACCATCAAAATCTTTACCTGATTGGTCCCATCGATATAACTTATCTAATAAAGAGATTAGTATAATCCGCTGTAAACGAGGGCGATTGTTCCAGGTCAGAAAGTGCTTAGTTACTTCTTTCTTCGTAATACTTTCATTATTTGAGTTGCACATATATTTAAGGTAGATGTTTAGATCATCGTTGAATGCAATAAAGCTTAATTAAATTTGTACAAGTTTCAATTTAAAATTTGTATTTTACCCGCTCATGCACGGAAGTCGGTAGAATAAGAATTGTACAGTTAGACATGAGTGGATAGCATGTAAGCTTTATAACTTTTAACTTACCATCCAACATAAATTGTGATAAGTAACTTTTTGTTATACACAGCTTAAATTATTTTCACAGTAAGCACCTACTAAGTACGCAAATGTATTTGGTGCTTATATTAAGTTTCCTTTTTTGAAAATGGCTATACGAGATATATAGAAATTCGTTTCCGATTTTGATTGCTTGTACACTTCGACTTTATTTTGACTGCTGTATCCGCTCAGTTTATTTGGTTATTTGTTTATACAACAATCGAAATATCTTAATTTTTAAATAAAGGTGGACACATGCCACTTATATAGTGTACCAGTAGAAACTGCAAGCGATCACAACTAACTGGCAACGAATACTGTCTAGATATGACAACTGCGCGTATTGTGATTGCTCGCAGACCCCGATTGCTGTATAATAGCATAACAGTTCTCGATTACCAGCTTAACAGCCCACGACGAGGCGACAAGCTTGGTGTACCTACGCATATTGCGGTAGCGACGGTATTAGTAAAAGGTGAGTATTCGTAGGAAGATTGTGGTGCATGCTCATCAGTCCACATTCGAAACAGTGTTAAGCTATTGTTTTATAACACAATACGATTATCTGAATTATAATTTCATATACGTATGTAAATTTATCCCTGTGTAGTTATACGACCAGTTTTAATGGTGTAAGTTGCTCGTGCCTTTATGGAAACTAAAAATTTAGGTGTCAATCCGTTTCCATTGTTTCTTTCCCTCTTAATAATCTCGCGTTCACCGAAGTATGCTCTTTCATGCGTTTATGATAATGGAGTGCTCCAATTTATAAAATCTTCTCACACTGCAGATAACAAAATGGAATACCTTCTGAAGGCGTAGAAGAGTACAAGTACATGAACGTCTTGCAGATTTACATATCTAAAATATTGACTCAAATTAGACTCAAAATCACAAAATAGAATAAAATAATGTGGAATATTTACCAACTTAATAAATGAAACTCTGCAATTTCAAAAGAGTTTACAACTTAAAAGCGATAATGTCATATGCACCGGATGTTATTGTAAATATCTTCAATAGGATCTTTACGATATTCTTCACACATCTAATAAAGCATCTCTTATATCATCCTCAAACATATATCGTATTGATTTGTATGAGAAGTCAATGATTTTGTTTCCGTTTGCGTGGGTTAAGATGTTATTAGCCAAAAATTCACCAGTCTTGGATGGTATATCTGTTAATTTGCTAAAGTAATCAAGCCAATATTTTGTTAAATCAACTATTTATTTAATTATCTGCTCTTTTAAATAGGCCGTATTTCCGATATGTTCAAAGCGCTCTGCTATCATCCCACAGTTTAAGAAAGGTGATTCATTCGGTACTTGCATAATTTCCAATATTTGCATAATATCGTACTTCTATAAAAAAAAAATTGAGACATAGCGATGTAGTATAGGCCATAAGCTTTCCTATAAAAAAGTAAGGATATTGAAAATATAGAATGAAATGGGTTTCCGAAGAATCTGCAGTAGCTCGACGTCTCGATGAAGCTTCTTTCATCTTCTTCTGGAGCGAGCTGTGATAGAAGAAGATGAGTTATCTACGGATCAACACCCGGAAGAAATATATGTCATGTAAATAAAAAAATATCGAATACTTTATCCAAATGTAATACTCATCTAAACAAACCAAAAAGTCTTAATAAATAAGTTCGCAATTGAAGTGTTTCAGAGATAGAGTTGATATTCTATTGCAGCAAATTCAGCATATTACATTTTCATAAATAAATAAACAGTACATGTTATTTTATTAAATTATTTCTTAAAACAAAAAGATCAAAGAAGATGTTCCACATCGCCACCCGCCATTCATATACAGGCTTCATTGAATATTCTTCGTCGCTTAACTTCGTCGAAAAGCAGCTCTTACACTTTCAAACAACCCTACATTTTGACTAATTATTTCGTATTCATTTGTTGCCATAGTTCATCCATATTGTTAATTGGCCTTGAATATACTAACTGTTTTAAATATTCCCAAATGTAGAAGTCAAGCTGGTTTAGATTAGGGGACCTACGTGGCTATGACACAGGACATTTCTCTCCTATCCATGTGTTATTGTACGTTTCATTTGAAAAATTTCTTACAGTGGAGCAAAATGTGGTGGGGGTTAACTCTATTAATTATATTTTCCAATAATGGGAGTAAAATGTTAATCAAATCGTCCAGATAATTTTCGCCATTTAAACGATTTGGTAAAAACACTAGTCCAATCAAATGATCTTCAAAAATCCTTACCCAAATGTTCACAGAATATCAGTGTTGATGTCTTGTCTCCATAATAGCATGAGTGTTTTCATTATTTTTTATACACATTGAACTTTTGCCTCCACCACGTACATTGACAAGATGTATTAGCAATAAAAAGAAAGTTATGGCAAAACAACATTAACGAAATTTTAGTGAAAGGCTCTAACATTGCTTTCAACTATAATTCCCAATTATTAAAAAAAGTTGTTACCGCAAGAAAGCATTGACGCATTTTGAACTACTGAAAATAATAATTACTTAGCAAAAGAATGTCATCACCTTCACAAATCCTATTGTAATATATTTTTGCGAAAAAATGTACATATGTATCTTCATCATATTATTAATAGTAAATAAAAAGCAATAATATGAATTTATTTTGCTAATACTTTTTAAGTGGAATCCTTTTATGAAGTTCGGTACGAAAGTAATTAACGCCGATACGCTTGCTTAATAATTGCGACGTATATTAATGTTCGCGTCCGTTCACATGCAAAGACGCTACTGTACCCATAACTTTTATAATTAAGCATTATTTATGACATAATTTATCATATTACGAAAATCAAAAGAGAAACAGTCGTCATGCCACAAATCATACTTAAGGAAATGGAGACTCTTGGCGTGTTGTTTTATCTCCTATCCATAGTTAGTTTTATATGTAGACGTTGGTATATTTCTCGTTATAATTATATCGTTGAGCAGTATTAACTATTACATGATTGTGATATGGCATATCTTAGAAGCTGCGGCAGATGCAGTGTAACTCAAAGCAGACTTTCGCCAACATATTGCCAAGTTCATTAATAATGCAGGCAAGGGGATGGCTTAAGTAGAATTAAAAAGCAAACTTCTGTTAGCAGTATTTGTGGAAAGCGCAGCGTGTAAAGATTATTACAAAATGTTGAGCTTCTTGTACTGTGAATGATCTTCTTGATAAATTAACTTTTATGAAAAGAAAGGGTTAGCATTACTTTTTAACAAAGGCTTAGTAGATCTATTTAAAACTCTTAGAAGAACGCTTTCAAAATAAGTTCTACAAAATATTTGATATTAGACTCTTGGCGAAGATTTCATGCTAATTTAATGCGAAGAGTAGAATTAAACAATGGCATTAGTGAAAGACTTCTTATTAAATATTTCATAAGATTTACATAAAATTCAAGCGGACTCATTAAATTTTGTATAAAAAGTAATAACTAACTCCGCTTTGTCTTAAGACTTATCAACATATATACTGTCGTAGATCTTTTATATTGTCATATTAGTCCAAGTACATATATTAGGAAACTATGAAATCTCATAAATATTAAATTGAGAAAAAGGTTTTGATGAATCTAAAACAAAATTTAATTAAATGTATAACACTTTTACTATTTATATATTTAATTATCTGTAATTTTGCAGTAGTTATGATGAATTTACAACGAGTTGCTCATCTTGCTGTCTCTATTATATGTATGTATCATATTGCTCCTAAATAGAGGCTACCCATGCTTTTTATTGGAACTTCAAAGTGCTGAGGAATCGGTATACTCTTAATAACGTTTTCTCTAGGATCAATCTGATTCATAATTTTGTTGAACGGAAGAGTAATATACTTCAAGTAGAATTGCATTGCGTCAATTTACAGCTGTATCTTCTAAAGCAAAATACTGTTTGAATTCAAAATACTGTGTACGTGTAAAGGTATGTTGGTTTCTGAAAAATCAATCCGATACATTTGTCAGTAAATTTTGAATATAAAATTAAAAAATGAACAGCAACTTCTAACATACACTAAAATACTAAGAAAAATTCCCGGTAACAGCTAACCGCGTCACGTGATAACTTCTCCATCAATTGCAATTACGGATTTAATAAGACATTATAAATTACTAATTTCTTTCAAGAAATAACAGAAATAAATAGAATATAAATAACCAAATAGAAAATTTCAATACAATTATATTTACAACAAACATTTGAACGATTATAATATAAAAATATGATTATCTCAAGTTTCACGGTATCCTTGTATATGTAATTATTTATGTTTTAACTTTAGTTAGATGTTCCAAATTTTTCTTCTGTATTAGACTAAATCAACTTCGTAAGAGCGTCGATGTAATAGTTTTCTTCTTCGAAGTATTCCTTTTGTTGCCGATGAACTTATTCGTTATTGTAACATTAGAATTATCGGAGTTACTGTTTTCGTAACGAGGAAGTTATGAAGTGTCGTATGGCATTTGCTTCCGTTTTATGTTTTGTTTGTAAACGAATCGACATGATTACCAATTCCATTCATATACATACGTATCAGTAATCTTTACAGTGTGTATTTCTGATATTTTTATGTCGCTGTTGGCTTTCATATTTTATTAAATTTCCATCCACATTGTATATAATGTTCAAGCCTGCAGAAATGAGTGCGCACTCATTGGCGGCGATGATACATTTCGAAAGCGGTCGGGCATACCCAAAGTTGGGATTCATACATGTATGGTTAGTGTGTATGAATGCTGGATTAGATTGGCGATGGCAAATCGATGGCTTTTATTGTTAGTAGTATGTTTTAGAATTTTGAACCCATTTCCGACATTTGGATACACTG
This sequence comes from Trypoxylus dichotomus, assembly GCA_023509865.1. Lineage (NCBI taxonomy): Eukaryota > Metazoa > Arthropoda > Insecta > Coleoptera > Scarabaeidae > Trypoxylus > Trypoxylus dichotomus. The sequence continues at coordinate 53,636,744 of CM042074.1, read as the reverse complement.
GCACTACTATTAAATGTATTGTTTGTAATATCAATATTTTACCGTACAGTGTCTTTGTGTGTAAAAAACATGTTACTAGCAAACAACACCTGTTAAATGCGCAACGCACTATACGATGCTAAGTGCGCGCAACATTCCACAAAATTTTGTGTACACTAAATAATGTCGTAAGTTTTGGAGGAAATACCTTCCGCAACGGAGATTACCAAGAAGAGATCAATAAAAATATAATTTTCATCGAATGAAAAACATGGTTATGGTTCAAATAAAGGCAGAGTTAAACGATAAAAACATACGTCTGACGGTAGATGAAATAATTAATGCAAAAAACAATTGTATTTTAAATGTGTTAGTGCACACGTTAAAAAGCGGCGAGGCATTCTTGCCTCTTCTTTTACACAGCAGAATATTACAGAAGACAACGCGCAAAGGATAATAGAAATTATAGAAGATACCTTTGGGAAGTTCAGCATATCAGCAACCCAACTTGTAATGTTGGTTACAGATGGGAGTTCAAACATGGTTAAAGCTGGAAAGTTACTGAAGCAATCTTATCCTCAATTCCTTCGTGTAACCTGTTTGCCCCATGCAGTTTAATGAGGCAAGACTTCCTATTCAATTTTCACAATCTCTGCAGTGGTATCACGCCTGTGGTTTTGTATTGTCATCCGCTACAGCTTTGGATAGGCGAAGTCGCTGAGGATATGTTTTTAGCTTTTTCAAGATCAAGAAATGAACCATAATCACACCCTTTACATCTCAGAACACTCTCGCCATAACTTTCCCTCTCGACCGCACAGTTTCGAACTTTTTCGCCTCGGTGTGTTATGCCATGCAATTGACTCTTTTTGATTCTGATTAAAAAAAATTAACTCATGTTTCGTCTCCGGTCACAATTTTTTTCAGAAACTCGTCTCCCTCCAAGCAGAAGCGCTGCAAGTGTTGTGAGGCTATTGTTATTTCTTGTTTTATTTTGGTCGGTTAATATTCTTGGTATCCACTTTGCACAAACCTTTGGATATCGCAGTTGTCAAATAATCGTCATCACATTGCCTTTACTGAGCGACAGAATGCAATACAATTCATTTGCAGTCATCCGGCAGTCACTACCAATTATGTCATCAACTCGTGAATGTTGCGCTTTTCTTCAGCCTGTGTTTGTCCTTCAACTTCGTTGCAGCGGTGAGCCTGTTACCCAACAGTGCTGACATCCACTGCTGCATCGCCGTACACATTTTTCAGTCTTTCATTAATGCGAATTCACCTTCTGCATCATAGAACACTATCTAATACGAACATCGATGTCGGCCATCTTCCGGGCAACTGCATTGCTGTCACTTATTGACACAGAAAGTTACTACTACTGGATTGTAGAAAAGGGTTTGAAGAATAGCATCAAATTCAAATGTTTCATTTAACTAACTTTATTTAAGTAGAAAAGAAATAGGACGCATTAGGTATTGACTGATTCTCGCAATAAAAATCAACTTCGCTCGTAATATAGCCAGTAACTGTCTAAAATGTGAAAACACTTGCTATAACGTTATTTAAACTTGTTGTAGTAATATTTTTATATTTGTCTATACTACATCTTGTGTGTCTTCTCGTCTCTCCTTTAATTCGATAAGTTTGTAAGCATTTAACAGATGTTTTCATTGCAAATCACACATGTCGGAGGTGTAATATTAATTTTGGACTCGGTTTGGGTAACGGCTATGCTTCTGTTAAGGTGAAGCGGACCTGTCAGGACATCAGCTTAATTCTGTTAGTTTACTAATGCTACAATTAAATTAATATAACGTCTTATTTAGTAAAATAAAGATTGCACATTTATTCTACACAAAGATGTCTTACTTACAACAAAACAAAAAAAATGTTCTCCAAATTATTCTAACTTATTGTTACTATTTATATATGACAATAATGGTATAAATTATACCCTTAATAAATTATTTACAAGTGTACTTGCAACAAAATTGGAATAGAAATAATTATTTTCTACAAAAAATATCAAGTTAAACAAAATGGAAATCGTAACACTACAGACACTACGTAAACATATTAATAATACACAAATTTGTAAAATTTGTTAGTCAAACTCAAAACTCCAACTTTGTTCCATCTCTAGGTTGCAAATTAGTTCAACGTTTTTGGTATCTTTAAATCTCCAATTTAATACCAAATATAAATTTAAAACGTTGTGTGTAATTTTAATCAATGGCTGTAAATAAAAATAATTTTCGTAAAAGCTTTTGATTTGGAGACACCAAAGACATTAAAAAAAAATCAAGTAAGCTAATATGCAATTAAGTTAATGAGCAACATACCATCCTTAATAGCATAAAAATTTATAAAAAACAACAAACTGCAGTTTTTACTATATATCCGTAAAATATGTAATTTAATTCGCTATTACACAACATTATAAAAACCTCAAAAGCCGGCTAGGGAATTATCAAGATTAGTAGAACCTCTCAGAATGTTAGACATTCGTACATACACGACTCTAAGTAGAGAAAATGATATTCTCTATTTCGCTGTTAATGAAGCGAGTATTTATAGTTGGCCTGAATGCGATTATGTTCGTACAGCATATACTTTCATTTAAACAACTTAATCATACAGCGCGCACATGAGGCGTAGTTACAAGTTATGGTCGGCTCTCTTGACGGCATTTAAACTGGACAGATTGACGGTGCAGATACATTTGAAATGTGACAGGCGACAGTGTGTAGATTCGTCAAAACGTAAAACGGTCCCTGCACTTGCTTCTGCCAATGTAGTCGCTACACAACGACAATAACGACTTTACTGCCGCCGTCGGCCGGTTGCTATCCAATCTTTTTATTAAGTTGGGCACGTAAATGCCGTTCGTCCTATCAGTTTCGACAGAGTACGATCGTATAGTGGCGCACTTTTGAATTCTTCTTAAATTGTTTTCCATTTAGGTAATTTACGTCTTCTTCTCAATCCATCATAAACGTGCACTAAATATTGTAATACCGCATTGTATTTGTTTCAGTGACATTACATTTTGATAAATGTCAACTTAAATACGTTAATAGAAAGAATTTTTTGACCTAAAGAAATGTACCTTCTACGTATATTTTTTAACCCAAAGTAATATTTTTTGCACTCAAGAAAATACATATTTTTAGCGAAAGAAATTATTCTTCTTGGCTATTTGCTGGACTTAACAAAAGCTTGTTTTTGTAGAAAGAATATTTCATTAAATTAAGAAGATATGATGTGAAGCTAATGTCATAATTTCCTTAACTTAAAATTTCTTGCCTTTTGTTTAAAAAAACTGAATTTTTGAATGAAATTATTTTCTTTCTGTAAAGTTCAATATTTTGTTATAAAGAAACTTTTCTTTGTTAAAAACATGATTGCTGATTTTCTGTTTATTTGCACGTTACAATGGCTAGAATTAGTAGTTACAGAGATCCTTTGCTTCAATCAGACATAGTCCCATATTAATTCAATACTATTTCGAAAACTTTTGAATTGTGTTTTCAATTTAATTTAATTAAAATTTAAAGTAAATATTACATATCCTACTAATTTCATGCCATCTTGGCAAATGGGTAAGAAATCGAGCGTGGGATAGCACAGGGATCGGTACTGGATTTGCTTTTTGTTTTTGTTCTTTACAAAAAATGCTAAATAGTACATTACATCCTACACTATGTAGGCGATACAACTATAATACAGTCAGAGCCAGAATGAATGAAATAGTTGACAGCATTGATCTTAATGATAAAGTGCATGCGTTGTAAACATAAATTAATGAAATATACAAATCAATAATATATGTATTATATTATTTTTTTTATAAGAAATACATGAAAAGTACAAATTGCTGTCCATTATATTTTATGCAAAGATTACTCCTCCGTTTTATATTTTCACAGACATTAGGAAGGATATTAACAATTAAGAAGCTAATTCATTTTGAATGACCTTTTCTAATTCTTCCAAATTATGAAGAGGGTTGTGATATATTTTATTCCTTCTTCACAGGAAGTATTCCAGTGTTCTCTGTGATGTACATGTTGTTGCTCCATGCCTAGCTAGCTGGTAGTTCAATGTCATTTAAATGATTTATAAAATGATTCAAGATTAATCTTCTCTAATGGTCTGGAGTTATTGTTTGTTGGAAAAATATTGATCCAATAATTTTAACTTTGGAAATTCCAATCCAAACTTCGGTTTTCACTGGATGTAATCCAGTTTGTATTGGTTCATAAGATTAATAATTTAATAATTGTTCAGATTCAATCAACCTTTATCCACAAAGAAAGTTTTATCCGATATGATATCATCACTTAAGTACTCTAGACACCAAGAGTAATACTGCAGCGTAGTAGTACTCGTGGAAATAGCTTTTGAACTACGGAGACTGCACGGATGCATATGAAGATAAAATTTTAAGACTCTGCGGCAACTACTGCCTAAAACACTCGTGTAAAATTATTATCTATCAGTAATATCTAAACACATTTAACCTTATAACACACCAACTTGAGATAAATGTTGAAGAGATTTTTGAAAGTTTCGACTGTTCTTGAGTGCATGCAGCAACTTCTGTCTAACTTGAGTCTAATTTTTATCCCGGTAGGAGATTTATCTTTCTAAATACTTCCACTTTAAAGAAAGCGGTTTACGATGCGATTTTGATTATCGGGATAGATGGTGATATTTAATCATAACATGCTTCTTCTATCACCATTTTGTACGCCACTTCCAAATTGTGCCATCACAATCAATGTTTCAACCAGTTATTATGAAAGGCATTTTACATGATCTGATCAAAAACAAAATAATGAAATGAGAACGAACATAACGAAAGCCGTAATTCATTTAGTACGATTTACGTTGGCAGAATAATATGTTGTCTTTCACATCTCTATGTCTGTTCACCTTAAAGTTTCGTTTAGTATTATATCTGAATCATGCAAATACAATTAATATGCGTTCAAATAAATTTTACCTCAAAGCAGCCTTCGAAATTATAATTATGCCTTAGCTTGTTACTGAAACTTTTAATACGAATTTTGTATGATACAAGCAATTTGAATGACATGACAGACGTCAGTCATAAAACGAAAATTTTTAATTGAATGAAATATGTTTATTTGCAACAAAAAAGTAAGATTTTATAAAAATTGCTGTGGCCTCCACCTTGATTCAACCATGAATGACTTGTGTTGTATAGTAAAAATCACTTTAAATCAATTTTAAATTGCAATACAATTTCCTGTCAACAATCCATCCGAATGCATACTAGAGGTCAAATGTATTTGAACGCTTTGTATAATAAACTTTATAAGCGCCCTTGATTGTCGCATCACAATTAAACCCACATTGAGTTTGTTATCATAAGATGCGTGTATGATATTGGAACAGTAGCAGTTCCCAAAAAGAAGATATATACAGTTACGATCTTCCGTAGCACGGCTAAGAAGTAATTGCACTTTGCAAAGCATTCAAATTTTACTCAAAGAAAAAAGATATCAAGGAGAGTATAATTCCCTTTACCATATTGCGTTCCGTGTTTCAAAGAATTTTTTGTGCCTATGAGAAACGAATTAAATCCAAGTGAAGTATTCTCTGCCTAGTAAAGTTATTTCCTTAAGGCAAGTAAAAATTAATTTTTATCTAGAAACCGTTTTTGAAACAACTGAAATTTTTTTTATGTAATGTTAAAAACTTGAAAATTAGATGAATAAGAACAAGAATACGACAAAGCCGTTGTTCGTTTGCTTCCTAATAAATTCGCTTTCCTAACTCCAACTTCGAAATTGTCCCGCCCAACATGTGTTTCTACAATTTTTAGAATAAGTGGTTTCGGATTCCCACATAACTTTATTTCATGATATAAAATATTTCCTTCGTAATTAAATTATATTAGCATCAAAACTCTACTAAGCACTTCTGTAAATTTCAACAAAACGAGCCAAAAGTCATCTATCCTTCTGTAAATAACCAATGTTTACCTTTTATCTTTTCTTTGCTCGTTAAGCAACTATGTTTCGTTGGTGGTGTTTATATTTTTAATGCTGGCTGGATAAATGCGTTATTGATTACTCGGTGATTTATTTTAAGACAAGTGGAAAAGTAGAGAAGGAATGAACTTCAATGTAATTCTTGGAAAAGTATTAAGCAGAACTCTGCTGTTGAGATCCATAACATTTTAATTAGATAAACAAAAACAAGGACCTGATGTTTGGTAAACACTACATGTCTAGAATTCGGCAGCTAACGGTAGCCTGGACGATTTAAAGGAAAATAAAGTCTTCAATAGGATGCTTTTACAACGTTACTCAACAAAAAAGAAATGTAGTGTATCTAGATCAGGTACTAATTGAATTAACCAAACTAAGTTAGTTGACTTGCATTTGAATCGATCAAGAAATTTCTCAGTGTAGTTAAAATAATGTTCCCTGACCAAACGCAAATATTTGTGATGCAGAGGTATGTCTAGAAGTCCATTATTGAACATGTATACAGGGTTAGGATAAAGTTTTGGAGCATTCGAATCATTTTGTTGTTTGAGAAGTACTTTTTTTATGGTGTTACAGATATATAGTCAAAAATAACGAATTTACTCCAATCTCATTTCTTTATGTTTTTGGGAAATGTTTCCTACTTATGCCTTAAAGAATTTAAAACCAAAATTCTTTAAGAGAAAACAAACATCGTGGAAGTCTACAGCAATATGTGCTTCTTATTTATTTCTTTTGAATGACACCCAAAAATAAGAATGTGTGAAAAATGGAAAGTTCCAATTTTATTAGACTTAAATCCAAAATATTTTACGGAAATTTTTTCGCAGATGTGATAAAAAAATGATAGATATTTAGAATAAAAACTTCTTTATTATTCACAGCCGAAATATTCGTACGTAAGCATGTTATTGAATTCTTAGCCATGCTGTTTGAGAGGTAGACAATATTAATTATTTTGTTGTTTTATAACATGGACAGTTGTGTTATTGCAACGTATCCAGCCTGCGTGTATGTATGCGAGTTTGGTTGGATAGATGTATTATGTATACACATTCTGTATTTATAGGCGACACATATTACAATTTCGTAGGTTTTTTTCAATTCTGACGTTCGCGTCGTAATTGACTCAAAACTTTTTGGATGTATGTTCTATATAATTACACCTTTTCATTTTCTGTACTTCTTTATTTTTTTCTAAGACACTTTGCATTGTTACATTTTCAGAAATATCATGTTTATTTTTATTGATAAAGCCGGAGTAAAAAATAAAAAAGTAGCTAGCTGACTACGTAAAATTAAGATATCTTTGGAAGCACTGACATTTTACTGTAACTTTCAGATTGCTGTTACAAATTACTGATATCATTATCTTTTGGTTTTCGTGATTGATTACCATGACAGTAAAACTTAAAGGATCTGAGCAAATTGTCGTCTTGCTGGTATGTGTATACATATAGTGAACGTTTTTCAACGAAATATTTTCTGCACGCTGAATCCAGCATGATCCACGTAAGCAATTGAATGGCCAACTCGTTCTCCAAACCTATCACCAATAGATTTTTTTTGGAGTTATTTAAAATGTCAAGTATATAAAAGTCGACCAAATAATCTTGAGCATTTAGAAGAGTAAATAACTGAATAAATCAGTCGTTTGATGCCTTAACCGGTACAATTTATTGTGTTATTTTTTTGATCGATTACATCTCTGTCAAGCTGTAAACGGAGCACTATTTGAACATTTCTTTTAGTCTAAATAATATGACACCGTGTTTTCAAAGATATCTTGATTTTATGTTATTAGGCAGTTTTTTTGTGTTTTTATCAATAAAAATAAACGTATTAATATTTCTGAAAGTAGTTTTTTAATCTGCATCCAAAAATGTAATAATATACTGAGTGCCTCATTAAAAAAAAAACAAGCATTTCTGTCAAACCGGAAGCGCAACAAGTGCGAAAATATTATAACAATTTTTCTATTTCTAATTATATATCCACATCAAATTAAAAAAAAATACTTCTCAAACAACAACGTTATTCAACTGTTCCGAAACTTTTTACTAACTCTGACTATAATAACATATTTTGCGCAACAGGTAACCTCTATTTACAGGATAAAACATTAAAATATATAACGTGAATATATCAAAATTATATATGAATATCATATCACATACGTAACATTTTTTCAAAAAAAAACGGAATTACATGTAACTAATGTATTTCCTGTGTACAATTTACGTACATGAAATGACGATATTTTCTACGAACTATAGTAACAAATCTATTCTCTGAAATAGGTAATGCCATTTGAATCCAATCATTTTGTAATCGAAGAAAACTATATGGATTATATGGAAACTATTAAAAAAGTCTACAACGAAATGTAAATATCTAAGCAATTCGCAATACCTTTATCATTTCAATTTCAACCAGTAAATAACCATCAATGTAGTAAATTCAAAAACTTAAATCCTCATAAAAATAAAATTGATAAAGCGAGTAATGTACTTTAAAATAATTTCCAATTTTACACCGGTTTTCTAAATTTCAAAGCAACGTATTATGCAGCGTAGTAGTTCATAAGATCTTTATCCAAATTAAAAAAAGAACATGTATTAAACATAAAATACACACGTAAATGTACGAAATTATAGTTAACGTTTTGTGGAGGTACTTTCGATAAACGTAGGTATGTTATTCTAAACATTTTTAGCTTTAATCACTAACATAAATACATCTCGAGGATACAGAAAATCCTTGTTGAACATCACAAAATAACCGAACGAATTAGTATGTAATCTATTTACACGCTTAGTAAGTTTCTACGGGTAATGACTAGGTTTAGGAGAACAATTGATTTCGTAAGTATTGAGGGTAGCCATATCGAAGATTGTATTCAGCCACGTCCAGGCGTAGAAAAGAATTTTTTCGCCTTTGTACGTTCATGATATATTTATTAGAAGCCATTATTCTCACCCGACGGGAGATTTCAGGTAGAACGTTGCCTCTTCCTCGGGATATTCTCTTCGACATAACGACCTCGTTGTGTATCTTTGCGTTTTTCAACATATATTTACGGCGATTAGTGACGATTTCGCATTGTTGCTTTAATGAAAGGCGTTATTTTCCCGTTTTCTACGAAAACCCAAGTATAGGTGCAAGATCGACAGTAAATAGGGATCTGTACTTAACAAACCTTACACCATTTTGCTTTTCTGGAGAAACTTACGAGTAATATAGTCTGTTGCTAAACATTGATAAAATTGTTTTTTTACAATGTTATTTATTCGCAGTCATTAAATAATTAATGTGGTATATAAGATGTTTACGAAAAGTTAAAATATAGTAAAGCTAAATATGTAGATATATCCAATATTTTGGAATTGAAATTTATAGTTATGAATCTATTTTAAAATTCAGAATTTAATATCACTTCAAATTATTACAATATGTATATTTTACATAGTGTTTGGAATTAAAATTGCATCATCCACAAACTGTTTGAATGTTTTCTAGCAATTTACTAAATACAAGGTGTCTTAAAAGGGATTTTCGAAATAAAAATAATATAATAAAATAATGGCCAGTTTAATGAATAAATGTTTATTTTTTACAAAATAGAGGCTTTGAGAATTTTTCAAAAATTGCGTCTTTTAAATGTGTTCCGTTATTTTCCTGACGCTCATCTAAACCTCAGGCAACATATTCCAGAACTGCTCGGTATATATTCTCCATGATAGCCGCCAGTTCTTTTTTCAATACTATCATTTAATTAATTCGAAGAATAAGAAGTATTATTATACTATATGCTTTATTTAACTAGCTCTGTAGGAAAAACCCATTCTTTTCAAAGCTAGTGTACCTTTGAAAATGCGAACCACAGCTGTTCGCGAAATGTCAGAGACAAAAAACCTAGTGACACGACGGAACCCGGACATTATCTAAGGTAATTTTGCATGGTATGCTGGCCGCCATAAATAAGTGAACACATCTAGTAGACATTTGTATCTTTTATTGAAAGTTACGGCTATATATGTACTTTAGCTGTACTAAGGAACGATGATGCGTCGAGTCTCCTCTGTTTCTTACGTATTCAGTTAGCATATTAGCAAATTAATAGTAGCCGGTGATATGTTGTCCAAAGTTTCTAAAATCCTTTATTAAGAAAGGTCTACATGGTTTAGGGGTGGTTATTGATCTTCTGTCCTATCATATCCCACACGCGTTCTATTGACGATAAATCCGGCAAAGGAGAATGCCATGGTAAGTGATTAACATTCGTATTCTCCAGAAATTTTATAGTAACTATCATGATATGCTGAACCGAATAGACTGCTAAAAAATTGGATTTACCAATTGTTAAAAAAATGGCATTAATACTGATTCAGAAATATTATTAATGTAACGTATGGCATTTAATGTTTGTTAAATTACTATTAGAGCAAATCTACTTCGATGACTATCATACCTTGAGAAGACTCGTATATTTCTGTACAGGAAACCGAAAGTTTCTTCTTTGTCCAGGGCGAGATTTGTCACTGAAAACGACTGGTTTCCATTCTTCGTTCCAGTGCAACTCCTCGTTATACCACTCTTGTTGTGAAATTTTATGATGTGGAGTTAGAGGTAAACAAAGAAGTGGCCAGTACAATATAAGGCCAAAAGATCGCCTTTCGATATATGTAGATCGCATGGAGATTCGTTGATGAATTAATTCTCTTCATCTATGCCCAATTTCCCTTGTTGATGAGAGCCACAGCCCGATCAGTTCGATCTTCACGAACAGTTGTGTATCTTGGAGCCCCCGAGCCCTAAATGTCGTTGTTCCTTACTATTTTCTGCCCAACTGCACCTACACGGAACTCTTGTGACGAGACCATGTCCTATGTAATTGGCAACATCATGAATAGATAATCCGATTTTTCGTAGATTGACTTTACGGTAACACTTAAGTAAATAATATCAACAGAAAAATATTTTTGGTTCATTGCCAATACTACCTTGGTTAATCGAATGTATCACGCTGAAATTTTCGTCATTCTTTTGTACGAACAAAATACATCGCTTTTAAAAATTTCACTAAAATCTATTATTTTTTGTTTATTTGTTGTTTGTTTATACGTGTACATTTATTAATGGCGGCCAGTATATATAGTATATCGCTTTGAAATTATAGTGCGATATATTTCATTTTATTAGGTGACACTACAGACATCGACGTTAACTACTAAACTAACTACTTAAAATGAAGAATAGAATTTTAGTGATAAAATCACGTATATACAAAATTAATCAGCAATTTATGCAACGGCTTGAGGTGTTTTCTTGTTTGCAGGAAACCCTTCATTAAAAACTAGTCAGAGTGTCATTATACTTGTTTCTCATAATTTACGGGATTACTCTCCTGCCATCATGTTAATGATTGCGTTTTAGATTTCACTTTAAAACTCACCGACTTTCCTTGCTCTTCGTATTTTTGTATCAGTGGGGGTTTCTAGTAACCTGGGTGACGAGGTATTAACCATCAGTTATTTTGATCTGCTTTCTCGTTTGAGTTATTTATGTTATTATATTATACTAAGAGCGTTAATTCAAATGTTTTATTAAATGCTGCGAGATAGATATTGCATGCAAGTAGTTGGTCGGTAAACAAGTCGGCAAGTTCATGTTCATTACTAACCATGTAGGGTATGCAAATACTTGAAGAGCTACTGGCTAAAGCTGTAATGATGGTGATGCATGCAATATATCGTGCGTACACTTCTTACTAAATCTACGATACCTCATTTTGTACTTAGAATGTGTTGTGGCCTAATTTGATGAATTGCTTTTTAATTTGTGTTTGGGAGACTATTATTGTTTTACTTTGGTTTAAATAATGATCTTAAACAAGAAACATGCTTCATGAGATAAAAAAAATTGGCTAATGACTACTTTAACAAAACTTGTTCTATTTAAGATTAATCAAATTTAGCAATACTGTAGATTTATATTTTATATCTTTGCGAATATAATTTGTAAATTTAAGTTTTCATGTTTGTACGTAATACGCAGCTTCTTTTTTTAATTGATAATAATCTGTATTTATTGTTATCTATCAAGTTATAGTAGAAATAAGTGTAGCCGTATTTACATTATTTTGCAATTGCAGTAATTTACCACATGTGCTCCGTTTCATTAAATCGGTATCGAAATATTTTGTGGTATACGCTCTGTCATACTTTTCTGTTTTTGCAATTTTGAAGAATTTATCAACATTTAAACTTTTCATTTTTAGAACATTAGTCTTTGCTTAAATTGTAATAATAATTATTGGTAAGATAGTTAAGATCTTACATATTTTACATGAAGTTAAATTAAACAAACTAAGTAAACAAAAAATACAAATACGAAAAACATATAAAGAAACAATTCAAATAAAACTGCAAATACAAATTAATTAAATAGAAAGTCAAATTTAACCAACAATTAACATACAGTGCTAGTGAACATAACGGAACGAGTAAGAAGAAGCCAACAAATACGTGGTTTTAATTGCCTCTTGCGTCCATCAGAAAAGTTTTTTAATACGATTGGAGGAGTTTCCTAGTAAGATCGGAGAAAATCTATCCTTCTAATGAAAGTTAGGCGCGGGAGTCTTTCAAGTTTCTATTGCGTCTTGAAATCCTTTACCTATACACGAATGTCCATAAACATCCTGGCATACTAATGGTACGTCCATTCTACAACCTCAAAAATGAGGATTTTGCAATAATAAGGCATCAGCCGTAAGCGCTGCTTCTGTGTCGGATTAGAAAGCTATTAATTCACTGAAGTGTTTTCGAGTAAACAACGTATTTGTTATAACCGGCAAAGGCTTCCTTAGAGTATACCTTTCTAGTATGTCGTAGAATGTTTGACTAGTCAGTTAGAGGCGTTGTAGGAGGAGCTTGCTTCAAATTAAAATAAAGCTGTTATTATACAAAACTTGCTATAAGCTAACTATTACTTACGAGGCATTCCTGTGGTCTACTGCCAGTAAATCTTATTTGAAGTAAAAACATGAAATTGAAATATATCATCGAACCCCCCGGAGAAATGAATGACTTTATAAGAATCTTATCATACTAAGCCTATCAGAATTTACTAAGGAACAACAGGACAGCCCACATCTTAAGTCTAATAGGGATTAAATCACCACATACCTTTTCCTATAAGTTTGTATTGTCGCATATTTGTGATTAATGAGCGCCTAGGCTTTTCCTCGCTGGGAAGCGAGACCATAGTTGCTTTCCTTGATTCGAAACTTCTCTGACAATCTTTAAAAACATATATCTCATTGTGAATAGAGCATGGAAATGACAGCAAACATTGTGTTAAATACCTTCTTCTATTCGATCTTTAGAACTTGAATTAAAAGTATTAGTTTATTGTTAGCGCAACACATGCATAAAGTGTACATAAACTGTTCTTAGTAAATTGCGAATAAATGACAGAAAGTACAAATTGACTAACGTTGTGGACAGGAGAAATGGTACAATTCACAGGTATAGCAGTAAACTCCACTCACACAAATTAAATTAATTATGCGGAACGCAGCGTTTCGGGAGCACGTGGGCTCCCATTGTCAACAAATGTTACCGAAACGCTGCGTTCCGCATAATTAATTTATTTGTGTGAGTGGAGTTTCTGCTATACCTGTGAATTGTACATCCACACAGTCCTTGCAATCGTCATTTGAGAAATGGTACATTATTTAAGATGTTATGGCATTTCTGGATTTTCAGTTCTGACCGTTTTCTTGATTTGTATTTTATTTCCTACTTTCCTTATCTAACTGTCTCGTCCATTGTTGTTAGAGAAAAAAAAATACTTCTTAAGATTTTTCTCAATACATTTTTTTTAATGATGTTGAATTTTAATTGAGTATATCTACGTGTTATATTAGGATTTCAAATATATCGTTATAGCGATGTATCGTTTTAGTTAAACAGTTCTCTCAACTCTTTAATTTAAAACTGTAAAGTAGGTGAAATTCATATACGCACATTGGATAACGACTTATTGGTTGTAAGCTTGCAAGCATGACAGTATCACTGACAAATAAATTTTAGTACACGATAGCCGTGGTGACATCTTCGAAACGACTAGAATTCTGGATTACTAAAATAAGTTCAATGTGTGTGAGTAGGCTTATTGATGCAAATTTGTAAAGTAAAATTTCAAAATTCTCGGTAAAACATTTTAACACATACACGAAAAAAATGTGTAGAAACTCACTAAAAACGGTTGTCAATTTCAATATACATAAAAATTTGTGTTAACAATAAGCAAAGGCTGTTGCATTTAACACCGCATTATTGTTAATATTTTCCTAAATATTTTGAATAACTTTAACCAATGTGATATGTCGATTACACTGTCTAACACAATTTTTGCTCGCTTATATATGAAACTTGTTTTTTTACTAATTTGGGTGTATTGAATCAAAAAATCATATTAGTTTTTGAGTATCACATCACAATATACCATAGAAGAATTACTAATGCGGCTAAGTTGTTACTTAAGAACTGATAAGATAAAATTAAGTATAAAATTATTATAATTCGTTTATTTATCTAAATTAGTCACAAGTATAGTGCAAATATTTATTTTAATAATCATAAAAAAATTACAAGAGTACTACTAAAAACACAAACAACAATCAGGCAATACATTTTTGTTTGCTGCACTTCCTGCTGTGGATTTTGGTTTAGCAGTCCCTTTGAACATTTCAACAGTAGTCGGCCATCATATGAGGATTCCATCTTCCCCGGGACCGAGTTTCCAAGGTTTTTAAATCTTGATAAAATCTAGAGCATCTAAATTTTCGGGAAACCTATCAAGATGAATATAAAGGAAATGAAGCCTCATGCTTGTTACAACCTAGGCGGTGAAATTTTTGGAGCATTGGTTTCACTAGATCTTTATAATTGGAAGCCTTTTTGTTTCTAAAAAAAGAAACTGTTCGGGACTATAGTAGGCTTCTTTCCCAGCTTCGTTCAGCTTTCGCATAGAGTTGATGAAATTTGAATCTACCATTAAAGTTTTAGTTTCAGGACCATCACCCCAGCTTTATTTTTTTCGTAATTTGGTCGTGTAACGTTTAATATATGTACTTGACACAGTCCTTTTGCAAATCTAGAGCTTTAACATATTGCTTGATAAGACCCAATTTGATGTGAAGAGGTGGAAAAATAATTTTTTCTCTGTCGGCTAAAGGTTCACTTACAATATTCTTACAGTTATTGGAACATATAAGAATTTGCCGCGTTTAGATAACGATTTTCAAGAATTTTAAAATTGGCAAACAAGAAATGCTGTAGAAGAAAAAAAACGTGTCGTCATAGGGAAAATGGGCTTCATATTTGGCGTTAGCGTACGTATATTAGCTAAAACAAGTGTCAGATCTTAGTCAGCAGAAAAAATTATTTGTTGGCCAGTATTATTGAACACTGTATATGTAAACATTTTGACACACTCAGAGAAGTGTTTTCTTACATCAAGAAAATAGATTTCCTCGCAAAAATCTGTTTCTGTTCAAGTAAATAGTTTTTCTTCGAAACAAAAAATAGTTAATATAAGAAAAGAATATTCTTGAAATTATATTTGCATCAAATATTTTCTTGGGGTTAGAAAATCAAACAAATACAAGACAGAAAAATGTTTTTTAGAAGTAAATCATCAGTAAATCATAAGTCTTAAGTTAAGAATGTGCTAATGCAATTGTAGTTTAAGTATAGGTTTAACACTGTACTTATTATCTCCCCTATTGGCTTAGTGCTAGTCAGGTTGAATACGAAAATCGAGAACAAGAATAAATCGAGTTCGATTCTCGATACGACAGTTTGACTAATAAACAAAAATATAGGCAATACGTCGAGCACACAAATCATAACGTGTATGGATTGAACCTGGCAAATATACTCAGCCCTTCTCGGGGTATACCCCAAGACTGCCAAAATGTCGGACATAAGTGGATTGATTCACAAACATTGAAGGAAAATAGCCCAAACAAGAAAAAAACTTCTCTAATTAAGACATATTTTCAAATTTTCTCCAACATTTTCTTGAATCAAGTTAACGAATTTCTTCAGCAAAGAAATATTATTGTATCATCACAATAATTCTCTTTAGCGGAGAAAAAATGCTGAGGAAATATTTATATTGATTTGAAACAGTAATTTTATTGTAGATAACTAAAATGATTGATACAAGCAAACGTTTCTCTGCGTGTAGAAAGAAAAAATAGAAATATACTTTTCGAAATTTTAAAGCAAAGAACCTTCACAATGTCATGAAAGAAAAAAATGTTTACATTAACCATTAAACTGATACGTTCAGTATTTGTTCAACGAGTAGAGAAAACTATTAAACTGCTATAGTTGACTGAATTATAAGTATCCAAGTCAGTGTTTTGCCTACAGTTAAGATTTAACGTGCACATGTTATCGATAGCTGAATTTTGAATCGCCTCGACAAACAAGACGGATGCGGTGTGTAAATTGCAAAAACTAGAAATGCATGTCAAAATAACCTTTCTTAAAGGATGCAAATATTTCTCTATGACCAAGAACTAAGGTTAATACCAAAATATGAACAAAATTTGATTCTTTTTAAAGAAAACCAACTGATGCAAATATATATTTATTATACTTCTGACACACTTAGCTTTCTTCATGCTTTGTAGTCGATTCAAATCCTTATTCCACACCTAATCTAATCGATGAATTGCGAACAAATGTGTCCCTTTACGCGAATTGCTTTATTTTGTGATATTTGCAAAATACCTTTTCTTACCACCATTTCATATTATTTAAATAAGGCAAGCTGGTCTGAGTACAAAAGAGCACTTAATCAAAACTTGAAACGAAGACGCATTTCCGTAATACTGAGGTAGTAATATACGAACGCGAGTCTAATGCCTAGAAACTAATGTCACCTTTTAATTACATAAGTTAAAAGTCACAATACTGATGATTAATTTGTCAGAAAATCAACCACAATCACACCTTCTGCATCCCAGAACACTGTCGCCATAACTTTCCCTGCCGATCGTACAGTTTTAAACTTTTTCGTCCTTAGTGAGTTTGTGTAGTATCATTCTATTGACCATCTCTTTGATTCAGGTTCAAAGTGAACCCATGTTTCGTCTTCGGCCCCAATTTTTTTCAGAAAGTCCCTCCAAACAGAAACGCTATAATTGTTGTGAGGCTATTATTTTTCTTGTTTTCTTTTATTCTGGCCGGTTAATACTCTTGGTACCCACTTTGCACAAACCTTTGAATAGCCCAGATGACGAGTAATCGTCACTGCCTCTAGTTTTTCGGTCAGAAAAGGCAGTAATGACGATTATTGGACAATTTATCTGCAGCCATCTGGTGATCACTACGAATGATGTCATCGACTTGATGAATGTTGCTTGGAGTCGCTGTTATCCTATTTTCGTCACCGAATGGTGTTTGTCCTTCAACTTCGTTGCAGCGACGAACCCATCGTCTAACACTGCTGACATCAACTGTTGCATTACTTTATACATTTTTCAAATGGTCGTTTCCCCTTCTGCATTCATGAATTCAATCCTAGAACGCTGTCTGATACAAACATCGATGTCGGCTATTTTGTTAGAGACTGCGGTGCTGCCACTTATTGACGTAGAAAGCTACTACTGCAGTGAATTGTAAAAAAAGATTTGAAGAATAGCACCAAATTCAGATTTTTCATTTACTAGCAAACTTTATTTAAGTACCAAAAAAAGTAGATGGCATTAAATACTAACTGATCCCCGTACATTGTCAAATCAATAGGTTCAAATTTTTTTTTGTTGGAACTATCTTAAAAGGATAACCATAAAGTGTTTTCTTTAAAAATAACATTACCGTTTAACCATGATTTGGTTGAATCAGTGCTTTATTTTTTAACAGTTCTTTTCGGTACAGACGAAAAAAATGGATGGATACTTCAATTGCAACGAAAGAAAACAGAAAACAGTAACATCTAATAAATAATATTAGGCTTTTATGGCCGGAGCCTGAGTTTGTACTGGCAGTACGTATTTCGGGGCTTTTGGTTCTTGGGTAAGTCCCGGGCCTAACACATAGATGACGCTAATTTTATTGCAGTCACGTTTCTCTCAGTTAGTACTAACCATCAAAAGACAGCTGTTAAAATTTCATGATACTCTATTCATTAGTTTGTGAGTTACTGTGCTAAGAATCACGCTACTTTTGTTATTTTCAAAACAATGGATCAAAAACAATTTGGTGTTTTAATTTTACACTGCGTTTTAATGGGAAAAAATACCGTTCAAGCGAAGCAATGGCTTGAAAAGTGTTATGGGGACTCCGCTCCATCAGAAACAACAATAAAACGTTGGTTTGCTGACTTCAAACGTGATCGTAGAGACAACGATGATGCAGAACGCAGTGGACGTCCAAATGAGGCGATAACACCAGAAAACATCAAAAAAATCCACAAAATCGTTTTGAATGATCGAAAAGTGAAGTTGCGTGAGTTAGCTGACATCGTAAGGATATCAAAAGAACGTATCGGCTTTATATTGCATGAGCATTTGACTATGAGAAAGTTCTGTTCAAAGTGGGTACCGCGTTTGCTCACTGTTGACCAAAAACAAGAACGTGTTGATGATTCTGAGCAGTGTTTGGCCATGTTTAAACGTAACAAACCGGAATTTTTGCGTCGATATGTGACAATGGATGAAACATGGATCCATCACTTCACTCCGGAATCAAAACGATCGGCATCTGAGTGGACAGCAACTGGTGAACCTCGTCCAAAGCGCCCGAAAGCACAACAATCGGCTGAAAAGGTTATGGCCTCGGTATTTTGGGATGTGCGTGGTGTAATATTCATCGACTATCTTGAGAAAGGAAATACCATCAACAGTGAATATTATATAGCGTTATTGGAGCGTTTGAAGGCCGAAATTGCAAAGAAACGACCGCATATAGCAAAGAAAAAAAAATTTGTTTCATCAAGACAACGCACCGTGTCACAAGTCAGTCAAAACAATGGCAAAACTACATGAATTGTACTTCGAATTGCTCCCACATCCACCGTATTCGCCAGATTTGGCTCCCAGCGACTACTGGCTGTTAGCAGACCCCAAAAAAATGCTCGCCGGTAAGAAATTTCGCACGAATGAAGAGGTTATCGCTGAAATTAAGGCCTCTTTTGAGGCAAAAGATAAATCGTTCTACAAAAGTGGTATTGAAATGTTAGAGCGGCGCTGGGATGATTGCGTTGCTCTTGATGGAGATTACGTTGATGAATAAAGCAAATTTTGAACCAAAAAAACTGTTTTCTTTGTTAGGCCCGGGACTTTTCAGTACCCATGTGTAATATATACCCTGTATGTACATCTGTGAAATATAGATTCCCGCCTAAAATTGAACTACAGAAATAAAATTATAGGTATGTGTCACTTTCTTCAGGTAATGCAATGACGGAAAAATATCAAACTGTTTGGTTGTTTTATGACAGTCACTTTTCCTTTGTACCAACATCAGAGGTACTAAAAATACAACAGTTTTAGAGTATAGGTCAGCGCATAATAGGGAACCTACAAAATTAGCCCATGTGTTACTTTACGTTGCAAGAAAGTTAAAGGACAAGTTATTGTTTATTTTATTATTTATGCTTCGTTTTATCCCATTATTTTTGAAAGAAAAAGAAAACTTGTCTTTATTTATAATATACATTATAGACAAAAAATAACTTAGGAGTAAGTTTTTGCGTAAATCAAATACTTATTAACCTATTCTAATTTAGATGAGCTTTTAATTATGTTATTTGGATATTGTTTTTCCCTCTTAGATATAACAAGCAAACGACCAAATATCTTTATTGTGTTGTTTTAGCAGTTAAAATATAGTTGTAACAAAAAATCATTAGTTTGTCGAACCTTTTGAAACACCTTGTTCGGCACAAATGACACTCCGGATTTGTAAGCTACCATATTATTATATTCCACTTTCAGTCTGTGTATCCGAGCCGGTTTTCTCGTGCCCAGACGACGTCGCTTTCTTTAGTGTTCTCACTCGGCCTTAAAGTAGGTGTTTCCGATATATGAAGTCCCTAAAAATACCGAAAGCCTCTTAAATCAAAGATAATTAGCATAATTTTTATTTAAAAACATCTATCTGTAATTTAGTTGTACAGGATTGATGATTTATCTGAATGATATGATACAACGTACGCTATACTAGTTGAATCTTAGTTAAGGCTTTGAACATGAAATTGTTGAATTGAGATTGTAAGACAGCTCTTGTTTATTATATTGTTGCAAACAAAACAATAAGCATTGCGCAATTACTATAATAGTCATTAGCTGTGTATATAAATGAATACATTTCCGTATTTCAATTCTTAAGTTATGGAAACTTTTCATTGCAAACAATAATAATTTTACAACACTTAAACGTGTAAAAGTTATATGCAAATTGGTATAGCAATTAAAATACACCAATAAATTCCTTGTTTCATTTTGGCTTTATCACACTTCTTGGTTAATATTTTAAATAATGCGTTTTATAACCAGTCATCTTGGCTGCTGTTTCTATACTGCTATTTATCATTTCTTCCCTTTAAATCTGGGATCGGTTTCTAGTTTCGACAAAATATCATTAGCTAAAGTAATTTTATAACAAAGGATATGATGACATATTCGTGATACTTGAAAGTTTGGAACTATTAAATTTGAACTGAAGAGGATGAAATAATTAAATAATAAAAATGATACTACGAAGGCGAATCAAATATGGATCGGCCTATGAGAGTCCTCTACGTGAAGTGAATAGCGTGATGTTTTGATATGCTGGAGGCTGGATGTAAGGTGGAAGAAAGTAAACCGGTTTGGGTCGCCAGAGCAGATGGACTGTTCGTAGCATCATGTCTAAGCAAGAGGTACACATGTCTGTTGAGCAACATATTATTATTAAATTTTTGGCACAGGAGGGCGTAAAACCTGTCGAAATTTTCTATCGACTAACTGCACAGTTCGCTGAAAAACCCTTTCAAGCTCCCAAATCTACGAATCGTACAAAAAATTTTCCCAAGGCCGAGAGTCAGTGGATGATGAGAACCATGCACGCCGACCGCGGACGGGCACTAGTGAGGCGAATATTTGTGCAATTTTAGAAGCATACTGCTCATTGATTTTCTCCACGAATGGCGTACAGTTAATGCTGCGTACTACTGCCAACTGCTTGATCAAATGAAACTGGCCTCTTAACGAAAAAGGCGAAACATGTCTATTCGAAGTGCAATTCTGCTCTATAACAATGATCGGCCACACACAGCTGTATTGACCCAAAATAAGTTGGACAAAATTCATTGGAAAACACTAGAACATCCGCCTTTCAGTCCCGATCTATCACCACTTTGACGACAACGAAAGTGTGGAAATGTTCGTGCGCAATTGGTTACAGACGCGGCCACATTCATTCTTTGATGACAGAATTAAAAAACTTCCGATACGGTGGGAAAAATGTGTGAGTAAATGAAGATTATATACAATGTGTATTCATTTTTTTTAGTAAGTAATGAATGTAATTACTTACTATTTTAGTTTGATGCAGGGTTTGTTGATGTAGAGTCTACATGAACAACGTAATAAAACTAAAATAGTTATATATATATTATATATTATATATTATATATTATATATTATATATTATATATTATATATTATATATTATATATTATATATTATATATTATATATTATATATTATATATTATATATTATATATTATATATTATATATTATATATTATATATTATATATTATATATTATATATTATATATTATATATTATATATTATATATTATATATTATATATTATATATTATATATTATATATTATATATTATATATTATATATTATATATTATATATTATATATTATATATTATATATTATATATTATATATTATATATTATATATTATATATTATATATTATATATTATATATTATATATTATATATTATATATTATATATTATATATTATATATTATATATTATATATTATATATTATATATTATATATTATATATTATATATTATATATTATATATTATATATTATATATTATATATTATATATTATATATTATATATTATATATTATATATTATATATTATATATTATATATTATATATTATATATTATATATTATATATTATATATTATATATTATATATTATATATTATATATTATATATTATATATATATATATATTATATATTATATATTATATATTATATATTATATATTATATATTATATATTATATATTATATATTATATATTATATATTATATATTATATTATATATTATATATTATATATTATATATTATATATATATATATTATATATTATATATTATATATTATATATTATATATTATATATTATATATTATATATATTATACATTATATATTATATATTATATATATATATATATTATATATTATATATTATATATTATATATTATATATTATATATTATTATATATTATATATTATACATTATACATTATACATTATATATTATATATTATATATTATATATTATATATTATATATTATATATTATATATTATATATTATATATTATTATACATTATATATTATATATTATACATTATACATTATACATTATATATTATATATTATATATTATATATTATATATTATATATTATATATTATATATTATATATTATATATTATATATTATATATTATATATTATATATTATATATTATATATTATATATTATATATTATATATTATATATTATATATTATATATTATATATTATATATTATATATTATATATTATATATTATATATTATATATTATATATTATATATTATATATTATATATTATATATTATATATTATATATTATATATTATATATTATATATTATATATTATATATTATATATTATATATTATATATTATATATTATATATTATATATTATATATTATACATTATATATTATATATTATATATTATATATTATATATTATATATTATATATTATATATTATATATTATATATTATATATTATATATTATATATTATATATTATATATTATATATTATATATTATATATTATATATTATATATTATATATTATATATTATATATTATATATTATATATTATACATTATATATTATATATTATATATTATATATTATATATTATATATTATATATTATATATTATATATTATATATTATATATTATATATTATATATTATATATTATATATTATATATTATATATTATATATTATATATTATATATTATACATTATATATTATATATTATATATTATACATTATATATTATATATTATATATTATACATTATATATTATATATTATATATTATATATTATATATTATATATTATATATTATATATTATATATTATATATTATATATTGTATATTATATATTGTATATTATATATTATATATTTTATATAATATATTATATATTATATATTATATAATATATTATTTTTTTCGGATAACAATTTGTTCTTGGAATCTGCTATTAAGCAGTAATGTATTTAATTAACGTTTATTTTTTAAGTAATATTAAAAAAAGGAAACTAATTTCTTCGCAAGATTGAGGTAGATATTGCAAACTAGTGCATGCTTTTTCCTTGTGTGTCCTTACTATATTAGCATCCAACCTTTAAGCCATTTAATAATAGCAGAACTATATTAAAATTGCATTAACGTGGGTAATTATTATATAACAACCATGCCTAATACACCATTTGAAATTGTAAATAAGGAATCTATCAATCTCAGAAAAAATCATAATTCTTCTAATTCATGTTAGGATTCGATTATCGAATGAAATGGATCAGGTACACGTCTAACAGTGAACAATACAAAAGTCGAATCCGACATATTTAAAGTGTGACAGGACCAAGTTTCCTATAATTAATACATCGAGTAAATTAGATATAGCTCCCGTGATTTTGCTGAGAGATATAATAATATAATTCAAGTGAGTCGAGCCAGTGTGGCCTCAACCAACTAATGTCTTAATAACTTCATTTATACATTCAAGGTCAGCTCAATCTTCTACACTCCGCTACGGGCGTTGTTCTTCTTTTTAGATCTCTCGCCGTACCTCATCCCAACACACTGTACCCGTCTCACAACTTCCAACACTTAACGGTCGAGTCGCCAATGCCTTATTAATAACGAATTAAATCATTAATGGGCGGTAACGTAATATTCTCTTCAGTAACAGTTTACATACATTTGGTTTAAAGTTTGCCATTGAGATTATACGCGATTAAAGATACTCCTTGTACGAAATCAGAACGTAAAATTACACCATGTTGCCATTTAAGGACCGGTTTTTCATTATTAAGATGTTAGACATATATCTGTCTAATGAATATTGTTATATATACATTAGACGGATATAATATAAGATTCAGTAAGGAAAAGACATAAATTTTCATTAAAGCACTAAGACAATACACGACACTATTTATTTAAAATTATAACATATAGACTGCGCTATTTTCTGAATCTGAATTGTTTTAATTGGTTAATGTATTTAATGAATCTGAGATAGGTTTGGTTGAGATTAAAATAATACATGTGTGAACTGTATGCAATTATCGAACTTTTATCAAGCTGAGCATTTCAAATAATATTTTTGGGGTTAGTCATCTAGTAAGTACGGGCAGATATAATACAAAATATAAACGATTGTCAGACTTCCTTTTGTGTGATCGTGATACAGCTTGAGCTTGTAATCGCAGAAATTTTAATGTACAGAGCGTGTATGTACCATGTTCAACGGTCTTTCTACTTAACTCCTTAGCCGAAAGGGGCGAAGTCCCGTTAACTATTTTCCCAACGGCGAATGCTATATAACAATAAAATTCAACTAAGTAGTCGGCAGTATACTGCACTCGTCTGAAATTATACTGCCACTATATCGATACGGCAACACCTCCCCGTACAGAAGGAAAGGCAATTAGCCTTAACGACGAGGTAGATATTCGAGAGTAGCACTTGACAAAAAACTAACGCAGATATTTCATATTGCCGACTTGCTTTACAAACATACCGCAAACTCTCCACTAAAAACTAGGGTTTTAAACCAAATATGAATTTTTAATCATATACGGTAATAATTACATATATGTTTACGTGTACCCCACGCGTATGGTGGCCTAAAACTACTCAAAAGATTATACAACAGTAGCTCTAACAAATCCAGGGCGCAACATCACAGATGTGATGCGCACTTGTTTCATAGCAGTTCTACAAGTTTTGTTTTGACTAACTAACATCAATTTACATCCACATATAGAAGGAGACCACGATGAGATAGCAGATCTTAAAGGACACCTGAAAATCTTCAGAAAACCAAACTATCAAACTCATGTTACTAGGGATGGAACTCCCATGCAATATAATTTCAATCAATTGTATAAGGTGATCATAACAGATCTGTACTGGGAGGGTACCTAGTAGACCTCGACAGAAAAGGAAAGCCTAGCATGGTTCACAGACATATCAAGAATAGAAACAGCTGAAACTGGCGTCAGTTTTTAATTTCCACTCTAAAAATATTTATGGGACGCTGAACGACTATATTATAGTGAAATTTTTCAGGACTCCGTATTGAAGTTTGTTTCATCTGTTGCGGATTTTTTGATTTAAAGTTTTTTTAACTACGTGTATTTTTTATAAGGAAATAATTTGAAATTTAAATTCACTTTATGATAACAGCAAGTTCAACAAAAAACCTAACCCAATCCCTGTGCTAGCTAATCTTGAAATGAAAAAAAGTAAATTTGATCAACAAAATCCCTTTCTTTTTGTTCTAGTCATTTACACAATCTTTGAAGGCTCTAGGCTATTTTCTAATGATTTTTGTCTGGATCAACGGTGCATTATCAATATATACAATGGGTGTATTACAATTTCGAGAAGTGCTTCCTCGATTTTATTTGACATATTAGTAAAATTCAGAAGCTCACAAACTGTATTTTGCTCTGGTATTAGTTACCCAAGCTAAGTCTCTTTTGTTCGCCGCACCGCTCTGCGACCAAATGCGGATATCACCACTAGATCCTGATATTAGCTAGCGATTGCCTTTGGTGTGTCATCATAGCAACGAAAACATTTCCCAACTACGCCCAGAGGTGGAGATGTCGATTTTGGGATTGCCGTGTGTGTGTGCATGCCAAATAATTATTTAAGAAATTTTGCATTAATTATTAATGTTTTGTGTGACTTTACGTTGACTCGTAGTTTCTTGCTCCTCTTTTCCTGTTGATTAAGTGACTTTTTTTTCAAAAGAAAAGGAATTTTGAGACAATAAGGGTGAAAATTAATGTTGGCAAATGAGTCGAGTACAGAATTTTGCACTAAGAAAACTGTAATTGCCGATCACATAAAGAAATCTGTCTATCTATGCTAAAAACAATCACACGGAGTCCCACATAGCATCTTCCCTACAATAAAATTAGTTTAAAAAAATAACTGCAAAATGAGGAAGTAACCAAATCGAAAATGATAAGAAACAAAATAGAATAAAACTGAACAGGTTCTTGAGGAAAACGGAGATTCCACTCAAAATTCGATTACAATATATAAATATATCAGGCAGAGCTAACCCTTGCATCTACATACTGAAAAGATCGTAGAAAGGACTTTCATATGCAATAATCAATATTTTTTGCATAGTTAGGCTGCATTGAAGCCTCTATAAAGTCTACACATGTGTATCTGACTTGGCACACATTTGGGTAAATGACTTAAAGCAGTTAGCAAGTCAAAATCGCATCACAATGTGCTGGATTTCAAACCACAACAGGATAGAAGAAAAGGAGAATGTTGAGGTAAAAAAAGCTGGTAAAAGAAGCAGCTAGTATGCGTTTCATTGATCCAAAGCCTTGTGGTGGTCTGCAAAAAAATCACTTAAAACACGAAATCGTGAAATGGAAGAAACATCAAAAGGTCTCGCATTGGGAAAACACTACTGGAGAAGGTCATGCACAGGCATTTATTTTGTCCTCGCTAAAATCGCGATATTTAATTTCTTTTTTATTATTCACAGACGAAATGTTCATATGTAAGCACGTTATTGAACTTTTAGCATGCCGTTTGAAAGGTAGACAGTGTTATTTTGTAGTTTCTATAACATCAATGGCTATGTTCATGCAGTCTATGCAGTTTGAGCGTATGTACGCAAGTTTGCTTGGATGGATGTACTGTGTATATAAATTCTCCATCTATAGGCGGCGTATATTACAATTTATTAGGATTTTCTGGCGTTTGCGTCGTAATTGACTCAAAATATTTTGGATTTATGTTCGATATAATTACACCTTTTCATTTTTCGTACTTTTTTATACTATTTCAAAGATACACAGAGTTCATTTAAAACTTATAATACTTTCGAAGAAAATATGTTGGAAACAGAAAAAATATATGTGATGTATATTATTCTTAAAAGGCAATTTATAAGCATATATTTTGGAGCTCTTGTATCTTTCCCTACTTCGTTCAAGTTTACTTAACCGTAATTTGCTAGCATAATGTTGTTATTACAGATTTTACAAAGCCATTAATATACAGGATGTTTAACATATATTTCTTATACGTTTAATTGAAAATTAGTGGAGATGTAAAGTTGCAATAAAGTCCAAGTAAATTACAACCATATTGTATATAAAATTACTACTAGTTCTCCAGATACGGTTATATGTAATAATTTGAAATATTCCAAAGAATTATCGCACAAGAAATTGTATTATTGCTTACTAAATGTTATTTGAAGGCGGCGATAAACAACCTTTTCGATTCGATATTTCATGTTTTTAATACGATGAATTTTGTTTTGTAAGCCTAACGCGATAATTATCCTTCTATTCCTAATCCAAATCAAGACGTAGAGTGTTTACTGTGTATTCCACTTAAGTGCAAATAAATGATTAGAATACTAAAACATAATTAAAGTGTTATTATATCACACACTCTATATTTTAAGATACATATACGTAAATATTTTCTGTACTAAATATTTTAAGTATTCTACGTTCTTTCGTGATTCTATTTTTATATCCAAGATAACATTTCTTTTAGGAAGGAATCCATCAAAATTTTGTCACTGCATAAATAAAAGCGCGATGTGATGTGTGATGGTCTTTTCTATACGATATGGTACAATATTCGATGATTTACAAAACGAGACAAACCAGGGGAGGTAGTGCTGATATTCCCATGAATACAGGATGTTCGCAAAATAAAATAAAACAGTATGAAAAATTGAAAGATCTAATTTTATTAAACTTAAATCCAAAATATTTTCCGGAAATTCCTTCGCAAACACGAGAAAAAATGATAAAATTATTTAAAATAAAAATTCACAACTGCAAGCATGTTATTGAACTCTTAGCTTTCCGTTTGAAAGGTAGACAGTGTTATCTTGTAGTTTTTATAACATCGACAGCTGTGTTCTTGCAGTGTGTGTAGTCTGTGTGTATGTGTGCGAGTTTGATTGGATAACTACACAATACTGTTAAGACGTATACCAATTTGTAGTAAAAGATGGTCCACAGTACTTGTGTAAAGCTGCAATTGCTATATCCTTGATTTACACTTTATACTAAGTGAGTATGGTAGTCTATAGGAATTGCGAATTGGCCAATTCTAAGGCACTTATTGCAATCTAATGGCATACTTTTAGAATGTCCCAGACACTTCTTACAATTATGACGGTAGTATTTTTCTCTGTGAATATTTGACTTCTTAGAACCTTGCGCGTGCTGCATTTTAAAGAGTACTTCTGCGCAAATTTTATTATTTGTACAAACTTTAAATGGTAACTCAACATGGCACGATGGAGCGAAAGGGAAGGAAAAATATTCGTTTTTATATCTATTTAAAGAACAAAGCAATGGTATCAATAGAAATGTCTTAAATAAGGTGGATTGTCTATTTCATTCAACTTCAACAAACATATATATATATATATATATATATATATATATATATATATATATATATATATATAATAATGTGTAATTCGGACATTCATTTTCCATAATTAAATGTAAATTAATCTAGTTATATGGTTATTAAAATATTTATATTAACCTTGTGTTGAATATTTTTCTTAATCTGCTGTCAAATTTCTACCATATACTATAGCCTGTAGTGTGTGCATTTATAAATACAAACGTTGTTGAATTTTGTGTTACGTTTGGCAATTTATTTGTCGATATTTTGTATTAGATTACTGTAACATGTTTTTAAAACGAAATGAAAATACAGCGAATTATTGTTTGCATTATAGTGTGTAGCAGTGTTTATAGTCTGTGTTCTGTTTTCTAAAGTTTTATTCGAGTTGAAAATACACTACTAATATTAGTATCTTCTTTACCTACTTCCTCAAACGAGTCAGGCTATCTATTTGTGTACAAGGCTCCCTTTGCACGATGATGTTAGGAAAGTCATGTGTTAATTAATACAAAATTCGACAAATCCTAAGAGAGCAGGTGCTTGGTCCGTGTCTGTATTATTAATGATTCTCGAAATTCGTTTCATTTATTTCTTTGTCACGAAGGTTTTTTTAGAACGATAGTTCCATCTCAAAATTTAAATTACATGAGCTTGTGTACTAGACGGTAGATTAAAATTAAATTATGGTAATTCGTAACCGTATAATGTTCATATATATACATATATATACAGATGTTTCAATTACATTAAAATATGATTGACATTCTTACGAATTTTTAAAGTGAGAGTCAAAAATTGACAAATTTCGAAAAATATGTCCTTGTATATGTTTCAATGAACGAAACTTAAGCATGTTAATTGTTACATGAACAATCGAAAAAAAAACAAAATCTTGTTCAAAATATTTTTATTATAGTATGCTGCGAAGGTAATAATTTTATTATTATTGTTCTGGTATTGCTAGTCGGATAAAATTAAACATTTTACACGACATATTTAAACGAAACGAGATACATAACGTACTTCATATTTAAGAACTAATCATAACGGGAATAAATCACTACGAACAAGTTTTCTTCCCAATAAAAGTATCATTGTATACACTACCGTTCAAAGGTATTTGGACACTCATATAAACTCACACACTCATAAAACTATTTATACACAGTAGCTTCTAGGACTTGCAAAATTGAATAATTATAGGAAAAGTATTAAATTAGTGATATAAAAGTTTCTCGAAATTCTTGTAAATGTTTTTCTGTTAATGATACTTTTAATTATGATTAAAGACCTCGGGGAAGTTTCAATGGAGATTATTGAAATTATCCTCAGTTACGTTTTTGTGTTCGTTGTAAGGTAGTCCTGTGCAACTACTGTTGTTAAGACTGTGAAACATGCCGAAACGGAAAGAGTTAGATATAGAAACGCGTACTCTTATAATTACACACCACCATGCTGGTAAAAGCAATCGGCAAATTGTGAAACTATGAAAGTTAAATACCACTGCAGACCCAGAGCGACAAATTCTGCTGAAGATTGTGCAATAGTGGTATCGATCAAAAACAGACCCACAAATCACTGCCGAAATCAAGGCAGGCCGTCAAAAGTGAATAAGCGTAACTACAGTCAAACGTGGCTTGTAAAAAGCAGGTTTGTACGGACGAACTGCAATGCAAAAACCGTTATTGCGCAAACAGAATTAACGGAAACACTTAAACTGGGCTCGTAAATACCAGTATTGGACAGTGGAACAGTGGAGTAAAGTTTTATGGACTAATGAGTCACAGTTCGGGATTTTCGGTTCAACAAGACGCATTTTCATTCGGAGATTTACAGGTGAGCGTGCGGCAGAACAGTATTGTTCTTACGGTTAAACATGACAGTGGTTTTGTGATGATCTGCGGTTGTTTTGGTGGTACGGTCGAGGGTGATATTGTAAAGATCGAGGAAATATTAAAGAAAGAACAGTATCGAAACATTTTAAAGAACGATGTTATTCCTTTAGGATTAAGACTTTTGGGTTTGAATTTTATATTCCAACACGATAGTGACTCTAAACATGCATCTAAACTGTGCAAAGACAACTTACAACACTTGGAAGCAGACAGATCCATCAAAGTTATGCAGTGGCCTCCCCGAGCTCCCATTGAGTTATTCTGGACGGAACTTGATCGTAAGGTCCGGAAAATAGTATCAACATCAGAGACTGGTTTGTGAAAGAAGTTGCAAGAATATTATTAAGACTTTTGGTTCCGAATTTTGTGCTCCAACAAGGCCTCTCCATATACGGGTTACCTAAGATACACAAACGAAGTACCCCCTCCGGCCAATAGTAAGCTCGAGAAATTCTCCCTATCAGCCATTGGCCAAATTCCTTCTAAATATAATTGCCCCACTATCGGGAAACCCGTAATCCGCCCTTACAAACACCAAGTACTTCATTAATAATATCAAAGCAATTGTTAAGAACAGACTCTCCAGAGACACCATACTGCACGATAGAACATCGAAGACGAACATGGAAAAACATGGAAGAATTTGAACAAAGATTAGAACTCAAACCAAGAATGTGGCTCAGATACGTCGATGACGCCTTCGTAATATGGCCACATGAGGAAGAAGAAATCAATTGTTTCTACCAAGATCTTAACGGATTACAAAAATATATTAAGTTTACTATGGAATTGGAGGTGGATAACAAGATTCCATTCCTAGATGTCCTGGCACATACAGTCCGATGGTAAATTATAGCCGACGGTATATAATAATGTTAAAATAGGTGTCGCTGAATGCCTGTACAATAGGGCATGAGATATAACATAACAACGCAACAATCTTGGATTAAGGACACAACATCACAAAAAGCAAAATGTCGGAAGCAGCATGTATGGCCGTTACATTGACCACTAAGCCTGGAGATCGAGAACATCTGGCTTGCTATGTTTAAAGAAACTATTAGCCGAAGATCGGCAACCACGATAAGGAGGTCAGAAGAATAAAAAGCATATGCAAAACAACCCCGCAGAATGGGGAAGGATGAACAAAACGCACAACTGTTCATCTTCAAAAATCAGTCTACTGCGCAACTTCCTCTCGGCAGAAAATTGTAGCTTAAATACAAGTTTAACACAGTTAGTAAGGAATATGAAATTGGAGAAAAACAAGCCGAGTTCGATCCCCGTACCAGACAGTTTCACTAATAAAAAAGTAGGGAAGTCAAATATGTGAGACAAAATCATCGAACGGATGATGAACCTGCATCTTAGGGCTACGGTGAAGACGGCAGTAGACACATTGCCGAAACGTCGGATTATATAAGTTCAACAAACGATGGAAATAGCCCAAAACACAACTCCAATTGGCTGTTGTATATGAAAAACAGTGGATTATATATACGGGAAGATAGACGGGGAAACGTGGATATCATCAGGTAAGGCTAACCGATTAGGACAACCTAGTAGGTTATCGACCAATTCATACAGAAAACACTTTGGAACTCTTTACAGCCTTGTAAAGATTGAAAATTGTGTACATCTAGTAATATTTGGTAGTGGGTATACACCGACCAATGTAATGTGCATACGAAATAATAGCGCATATTTAAGTGTATTGTCTATAACAGCATATATAGATGTGGTAACGGCCAAATTAATAATTCTTTTCCGAGGGACTGCGAATATGTAGCGAGCATCCTTCACAATGTAGCTACACACTTGAGCATCACCAGATGTAGTCTTATTAGATAAGTTGGACACATGTTTTATAAGCATTGCCTCAGTCATAGATTTCGTTTGGATAAGCGGTAGATTCAAAGAAATTTGTTGAACAGCAGTGCCTGATTTCTACACAGCATATTAGCGAAAAAAATATCGAAGAAGGCGTTCACGATTATTATGGAATGTGCAATTCTTCATTATGTTATCGCATCTCTAGTTATACGTTAGAACTGCATTTATTTACATGTGCGGAATCATACCTGTATGATTGAAAATATATCGTATCAGTTCAATTGGTAACAGGCCTAATACTTGAACGGTTTTTTTGTAGCGTTTTGTTTTATTCTACATTACGTAACTGAAAATATGCTATATTAATGGATTTATTACTTTAACATGCCCCTTCCTTAAAAAGAAAATTGATTGCAATGCATGGAGCAGTTTGCCACCTGAATAGTTATAGAGAAATTAAAATTCCAATTAATGGTGATTAAAACATGACAAGTATGCAGCA
This sequence comes from Trypoxylus dichotomus, assembly GCA_023509865.1. Lineage (NCBI taxonomy): Eukaryota > Metazoa > Arthropoda > Insecta > Coleoptera > Scarabaeidae > Trypoxylus > Trypoxylus dichotomus. Next base: position 53,603,422 of record CM042074.1, on the reverse strand, counting down.
TGATGCAAGATTTACCATAGAAAATGTGGTAGTTGAATTTACAAAATATATGGAAGAAATACAGCATATTTGATTTTTATAGACAGTAACAATCCTCCGGAGCAAACCTGGGAAGTGCGAGGGCAGATTATAACTGAAGCAGATGACTAAAAAGAATTTGGAACGAACAAGCAAGCTCCAGCAGAAAAAAATGGAAAGAATGCAACAGCCTTTACGATGCAAAACACAGGTCAACACCTAACGGTAGTAGGGGATAAAGATAACTGAATAACTATTATTGCAGAAAATAATAATAATAAACTTTATTACCAAACAGACCTATAGGATTCAGTAACAGAATGTGTATAAAAGTTTAGGTATTATCAAGTATATGAGCATGTATGTTTGTGTATATGGATATATACATACATCAGAGGAAATGTGTGGAAATGTTTATAACATATCAGTGCAAATGTGTTCATGTTTGAGTGTGTGTGCGTGATACTTGCGTATACATAAGTAAGTGAAATATATAACAGCGTTCTTGTAGTGTTCACCAGGTATACGTCTAGGTTACTGTTTAAAGTTACGAACATCTGAAGATGTCCTCTCACTCACCATACGTGAATTGGAGCCCGCTTCATAGAGTTTGTTCTTGTCAAAGGAATCTAACATTTTGAGTTATGTCTTGAATTTATGAGCGGAAGCGAAAATGAGATACATACATATATTCGAGTAAATAGGGCCAACCTGGAGTACCTATCAGAAGTTTATATGGTAGTTTGATCCAAATTGTTTCTTTTCGTTTGCCCAAAGACTTTATATTATAACGCATCAGAAAAACAATAATAACGTCATAACACATTAATACATGGCTACGTATATTGAAGAATTTTTTGAAATTGAACTTATATATGCACATGGAGAAGTATTTACTCGAAACAAGTGCGTCCTTCGGTCAAGTAAGTGGTATATTTGTGTATGAGCCGAAAATTATTTTCGGCAGTTAAGTAACAAAACTTCTTGTGTATTAAATAAATATTTCTTTTCTTTAAACGCTAAACTTGCGTAATTAGATTTTCCCGTTTCTTACTTCAAAATTATTTAATCTCAATATTTCGTTTAAAGTTATTTTCTAAATTGAAAGAAATATATATGTAAAACATCTTCAATAAAACAATCAACTATTTCTTTGATAGAATTAATCAAAAATCTGCTCAAGGTATTCCTTATTTCAAAAAAGTATATACTTCATAGAATTATTTCAAATAGCTATGTTAAGAAATTAATTTCTGGAATGAGGTACATTGCGTTTTACATAAATACCTCAACAATAAACAAGGTTTATTGAAATAATTACTATGATACGGTTGCCATAACAATTAGCGTAAATTGCCGAACTAATAAAACAATCATTTAGACAAATCCATTGAAATATCTCTTGACTCAATTATTTGCAATTTCGCACTTAATATGACAATAAACGGCTTACATACTGCATGTAAAAATGAATAAGACACGAAACTTAGTGTATAATAAATGAAACGTGTGGTACAAATCCGTATTAAGTTTATAATCATTATTTTGTTACCATATTAACGATTACAGAGAAATCACACACTATCTACTTAATTTATATTCATAACAAGATACATATACGTAAGTGATTATCAATAGATACTGATACAGCAACACTAGGTTGTGTCTAGAAAAGATTTCATGTTTCATTTTGACGTTTACCATGGACATGGACTAATAACAGCACACCACTGTTGCTAGGCTAAAAAACAATGAAAGTTTATACTCGTTTTAAGAGTATTTTTACTTCAATTTAGTAAGGTTTTAAGAAAATAATTTTCTAGAAAGAAGAAAGCAGATTGTCCATTGTAAGGATCGAATATAATGCGAAAAGTTAAAAAGCTTATTTCTTCTTTATCCCTTACTATATACATATGTTCCCTAGGACTAGTTTCAGCTAGACACTATCTTTAGCTAGAATAGTCAAATTGGTGAAATGAATCGTTATGCATGAAAGAGTTTTTTGCTGCCAATTATAGGTTTTCAATGAAATTACGAAGAACTAGAAATTAATAAAACTAAAATTGGAAAGAGGGGATCATCATAGAATTCCAAGACAAATACCAAAAAGAGTAGTAAGGAATAAAGAAGAAATAAAATTTCTAACGTCTTGTAAAGTATTTTCCTCTTGTAAAAAAATAAACCCAATATTGTTTCTTGAAACAGAGAAACAAAGAAAAACGGCAAAGCATCCATGATCAAATTAAAGAAATAGAGACTGTAAAATTCTACTTTTTGTTTTTCACTGCGATTTAGTGTCCTTACTCTGTGATGCATTAAAATATTACACGACTGTTATTATTGCTAGATAATGTTTGTGGAGGCAAAAGCAATAACCGACAGAACATCGAGGAAAATAATATCTTTTTTTCTTGAAAGCATCAAAAAGTATCATTTAGGTTTTGCCACGTCTAGTAGCTTTTATTAATTTGTTAGTTTTTATGTTATAATCTTCTTGTATTTTATCCTTATTAGGTCCATTACATGCTTAGATAAAAACCTAACTATTACTTTACAATTTCATCTATTATAAACACAAACAACTTATAGCTTGTAATAAACGAACTACTTCGTTCGAATTGGATCGTGTCATGATGAGACACAGAAGATTTTCGCCTCTAGCGCGGTCAACATGCCGAGTCACCGTAACCTTCTGCCAAAGTGGTTTCGCCTCTAGCGTGGTTTACGCGTCGAGTTACCGTGCCACCTTGGTTTCCCCTATTCTCCTGAAGAAGCCTCCTATGACGGAGGCGAAACGTCGAGATTCCACCTTTCTCTTTTGGTCTCTTTTCTTTTTCTCTCCTCCCTCCCCTTCTGTCTCTATTTCTTTCTCTTATTCTTTTCACCTTTCTTTCTATTTCACGTCCCTCCACCCTTTATCATCTTTTTTTTTCTTTTTTCTTTTTATCTCTTTTTTCTTCTTATTTTTCTATTTCTTTCTCCTCTTATTTCTTTTCTTTTTATATATTCTCATCATGACACGCTCCAATTCCAGAAGTACATAGTTCATTTATTACTAACTCTGGCCGTGGAAGACTACGTATTCATTTCAACTTATAGCTTTTCTTTTAGTGCATGATTTTATCCATAATGATAGAATAAGAACAATATAATAGTTATGTAATTAAGTTGATGATTATATAGATTTTTGCTTTGAGATGACTCCTCTACTACTTCGTTTTAGTGTTTGGGTTATTTGCCATGATTTCTTGCTTTTCATTTAAAATAATTTAAGCATACGACATGTGGAAATTTAATAGCGACAACCAGCATTAAGTAGCTAACATCAAGCCGCCATGAACTTTGTCACTCTTTCGATACATCTAGCGCAGTATCATTTCATTATCACATTTCAGATTAATTTAATATATAAATTTTGATATACGAATTTCTTTTTTTAATTTAATATAGTTTTGAGTACCCTCGGTTGAAAAATGAGTGATGTAAAGAAAACAAACGAATCAATGAGACTGTTTGGGCATAGTCGCAGCTACAGATGTATCGTCTCTTGCAACGCGATTTTGGAATCAATTTTGGAGTAAGTAATGGGCGAAAGAGGAAAAACAGCGACTAATAAAAGTCGCAAATCAATTGTTATTTTTATCTAATATACAAAATGTGATTTATCAAAGAATTCGAGACGCTTGAGGACAAAGGATGGTCCGCGTTCTCCCAGAATTAGGTAAGAATTAATAGTTGATGCATCTCGGCAGTGTATGCTGGTTGATGAGTTTTTGGCCCCGAAAGGCATTACTATGTTCCTGCAAAATCAGATCAAAGGGGCCTATTTCGAAGTTGCAAGGAGGATAAGTTATAAGCACAGGAGAAGTAACGGAATAGTTTGCAATGAACAGAGGAAGTTGTATAAAGACGGGTAGAATTCTAAATACCACTTATTTAAAATATTGTTAATTAATTAAGAATATTTTACAATAGTGTGCTCAAAGTAAATTTAAAAATTTGAAACAAAATTCAACATTTTTGCTTCTTCTTTTTGCAATATATGCACTTGTTTATTGCAGTATAACATTTAATTTAGCATGTGTACTGTATTTGCCTTATTTTAAAAATATTGTAATTTATGTAGGAATAATCATCAAACCTGAGGTAGTGAACAATATACAAAAAGAAAAATACATTAATTCAAGAATATTAAGAATTGATACAAAGCTGAAAGGAAACGAAATATGGAGCATAATTGTGGCATATGCCCCAAATGACAACGCGAATAACCAAGATAAAGACGAATTCTTCGAAACTCTTCAGCATGAAATAGACATTGCTGAAAGATAGTAATGGGAGACATGAATGGACGAGTCGGAAGAGACAAATGATGGAGTGGAGAGACATATGGGAAGGGAAGGTGAAGAGACCATAAATGACAGCGGGAGAAGAATAATAGATATGTGCATCGAAAACGACATGATTATAACAAATACAAAATTCAGACATAAAGACATTCACAAATACACAAGAGAAGTGCCTAGCAGGAAAGAAAAATCAATCATTGATTATTTCTTAATAAATGCTGAAAACTGGAGGAAGGTAATAGATGTCAAAGTCCAAACAAATGCGGAAATAGGTAGCGACCACTACCTGCTACAGATGAAGATTAGCAAAAATTCAAAAAGGACGAAAGAAGACAAAAGGAAAAAAGTAATTAAGGAAAAAATAAGAAGCTACGAATTGAAAGAAGAAGAAATTCGAGAGAAGTACCAATACAAGTCAATTCAACTATTTGAAGAAGAGACTAAAAACGAAATAGGGATAGAGGACAAATGGATAGGATTCAAAAACATCATGCTGAAGGCGGCACAAGAAAGCTGTGGAATAACAAGAATAGCAAATACGTACACAAAAAGAAGCAAATGGTGGACAGCAGAAATACAACTCAAAGTGAAAGATAAGAAAAATAAATGGATCAGATATATGCATACCAGGAAAGAGGAGGATTACAATATGTACAAAATGGCAAGAAAAGAAGCTAAAGAGAGTATCAAGAAGGCAAAAGAAAATTCTTGGAGAAAGTTCGGAATAAAACTGAGAGATAACTATAGAGAAAACCAAAAATTATTCTACGGAACAATAAAACAATTGAGACAGAAGAAGGCGCCGATATTGAAAAATATAAAGGATGACAAAGGAAATATACTAACTGAGGAAAAAGAGATAATGGAAAGATGGAAACAATACTTTGAAGAACTCACAAAAATAAAACAGGACGGATACATAAGAGAAAAAGAGCATAAAACAAAAAACGACGATGAACGTATCACACCAATAAGCGACGAAGAAGTGAGAGAAGCAGTTAGCAAACTAAAACTAGGAAAGGCGGCCGGGGAGGATGGAATCACAGCTGAAATGATAAAATATATGGGAGACAAAGGTAACGAAGAACTACCTGACGTCTTAAACAACATTGTAATAAAAAAAAGAAATACCTAAGGATTGGAATATGGGAATAATTATGCCCATATACAAAAAGGGAGACTCTAAGGAATGCTCAAACTATAGAGGAATAACATTAGCTAGCATCGCAGGAAAAGTATTGACAAGAATACTCGAAAAAAAGACTCCGAGAGAAACTGGAAACAACACTAGAAGATACTCAACATGGATTTAGAACAGGAAGAAGCACCCAGGACTTAATATTTGTAATCAGACAATTAGGAGAAAAACTAATAGGGAAAGGAAAGGAAATACATATATGTTTTATAGATCTTAGAAAAGCTTTTGATAGGGTAAGAAGAGAAGATGTATGGCAGAGCTTGGAAAGGAGAGGTTTAGAGAAAGGAATGATTGAGATGATTTAAGGCATTGTATAAAAGCAATAAGAATAAGGTGAGAACTTCCAATGCAGAATCAGCTGAATTCGAATCGCAAATTGGATTAAAACAGGGATGCGTATTGAGCCTATTGTTATTCTCTATATTAATAGACGACGCTGTTAAAAAAGCTAAACAAAAAGGAAAAAATATGAAAGTAGGAAACTGGAAAATGAATGCAATTAACGTACAGAAATTAATCTTTATGGATGATATGGTACTGATAGCACATTCGGAAGAGACATTACAGCAAAACTTGAAGATATACCAACAAGAAGTAACAAAGATAAACATGGAGATAAACACGAGGACAACAAACACAATGATAATAGCAGCAGAAGAAAGAAAACATAGCATCAAAATCGGGGAAAAAGCATTGGAACAAGTTAAAAGTTACAACTACTTAGGAACAATCATTGAAGACAATGGGAGAATAGAGAAAGAGGTAAATGAGAGGATAGGGAAATCCGCAAAAATATATAACATATTGAGAAATTCGTTTCTGAATAAAAAAGAAATACCAAAAAAATAAAGACAGAGGTGTATAAAAGAGTAGTCAGACCAATATTAACATATGGTAGTGAGTCATGGATAACCATGAATAGAATCAAAATCAGAGTTACGGCCATGGAAATGAGATTCATAAGAAGAATAGAAGGAGTAACAAGAAGAGACAAAATTAGAAACACGACAATCACAAATAGTCTAGGTATCAAACCAGTAGAAGTGGTCATAGAAAAGAGACAACTGGGATGGCTTGGACATCTACACAGAATGGAAGAAGATCGAATCACAAAGAGGATATTTGAAGCTAAAACAGAGGACAAAAACAGAATAGATAGATCCCGAAACACCTGGAAGGAGCAGGTGTATAGAACATTGGAAAAGAGAAGTATGGGATGGGTTGAAGTCAAACAACTGGCTCAGAACAGGAACCTGTGGAAGATAAAAATAAGAAATAAATAGTCCGACACCGCAAGGTATAAAGGACATAGGATTAAATTAGCAGTTAGATAGTAAATTCATGTTAATATTAATATCAAACCACCGTTAACATTACTAATACCGTTGGTATTAGTAATGTTAAAATTACAATTTCCTTGCAATTAACCAACGTTTTTAAATTCCTGAAAAAATATCAGTCCCGGTGGGATTTGAGCCCGCCACCTCTGCGTTACCGGCGCATTGTGCTGCCATTACAGCATGGGACCGAATATGAGTTTAAATCGCGACGCTGCAGATGAATAAGTATACGCAGACCAACATCGCAAAAATGGAGAAAGATTAAAAGAATGCACAACCTCTTCTGTGTAAAAAAAATAGCCTACTACACAACTTTCTCTGGGCAGAAAATTGTAGCTGTCATAATGTGTTTTATTCGCCCGATTAGTTTAGTGGTCAAGTGCTTTGAAGTACGAAATTAGAGGAAAACAAATCGAGTTCAATTTCCACACGAGACCAGTCTCACTAAAAGAATAGGGAAGAGAACAAACTGATACAAAAATATTGAACGAATGATGAATCTGGCAAGCAACAACCAAGCCCCCTCAGATTACCCTGAAAATGGCAGCACTGCTGAAACGTCGGAGTATGGTGTTTTTCTACGAACAACGGAAAATAGCCCAAACAACTCTAATTATTACCTATCCTCCATCGGCTGCAATATCACGTCAAGAGTTTACATACATTTAAAAACCTTTAATATTCTCTCTTTGTAAAAGTAAGAAATTATTATTATTACTAAACTGAAAAGCATGAAAAGTTAAAGGACACGTAATTAAAGAAAAAGAAAAAAATAAAAAGTAACACATTCAAATATTTTCATTTCAAATTCATCATTTCTCATCCTAAACAGCAGTAATTACTGTAAAAAGATAAGATTAATACAGGTAATTAATTAGTCTTTAGATAATGCATATTTTAAAATACTTATACTTGTGGATAATTATTATATCTAGGCAACTTCTAAATATTAAAAATAATATACAACTCTTCCACAAAACTTCTCACCTTCGCTGGAGGAGTATTTTATTTTCAACAAAATTGAGAAATAAATTAGTAATACGAAGGTTATTTAACTTGGTGATAAGTAATAAAGACGTTTTAGATACGTTGCGGTGTTCGCGCGTTTGCACTTGATTATGTTCCACCCTTCTCGGTGTTACGATGAAAAGGTATTTAGAACGAAGTAGGTCCTATGGAATTTGGACGCAGGTTCTTTCGCCCCACTGCCCGCTGCGTTCGTCGTCTTCGTCTATCGCACGGCAAAAAGGTCATCGTCAATTGGTTCATCCTCCTCAAACCTCTAACACTCAAAGCTTTTGTCCGCAACCGGCTGGACCAACTCTCAAACAATATTTCTATTTACTTTATCGCTCATGAGGAACTGAGCACTCCTACGATTTAAAATCTGGTTCTGCTTTAAATAACATAAATACTTGAATTAATAGTTGTTTTCTGTTTTCATTCGCTTCGGCGTCATGTATTTGAAAGCATTGGTGTCGTAGTAATCCTTCCTTGGTCATCAGGAACGTTTTATTTTATATGAATTACGGTTTTGCATACAAAGAGAAAGTTCAAGATTTTCCCGTTTATTAAAACATAAAAAAATATATCCAAGTTGTAGTTTATTACATTTTAAATGTATTAGCTGCCTTATTAATTCTCAATAATTTTTTCACAGAAAGGATAACAAAAAATAGCGCATGTTGTTTAATATTCTTTGCATGTAAAAGTCTTCAGAAGAAAAATGGCTAATTTATTTTCTAATTTAAAAAAAACTTTTTACAATTGTTTTAAGATTTCTTTCTTTCTCCTTCTCCTCTTTCTTTTTCTTTCACCTTTTTCACCTTTTGTCTCCGTCTTCGCCTCCATCTCCGCCACCGTCTCCATCTCCGTCTTTTTCTTCCCCGTTGCCCTTTCCTGTATCCCTCTTTCTCTTTCTCTTTCTCTTTCTCTTTCTCTTTCTCTTTCTCTTTCTCTTTCTCTTTCTCTTTCTCTTTCTCTTTCTCTTTCTCTTTCTCTTTCTCTTTCTCTTTCTCTTTCTCTTTCTCTTTCTCTTTCTCTTTCTCTTTCTCTTTCTCTTTCTCTCTCTCTCTCTCTCTCTCTTTCTCTTTCTCTTTCTCTTTCTCTTTCTCTTTCTCTTTCTCTTTCTCTTTCTCTTTCTCTTTCTCTTTCTCTTTCTCTTTCTCTTTCTCTTTCTCTTTCTCTTTCTCTTTCTCTTTCTCTTTCTCTTTCTCTTTCTCTTTCTCTTTCTCTTTCTCTTTCTCTTTCTCTTTCTCTTTCTCTTTCTATTTCTCTTTATATTTCTCTTTCTCTTTCTCATTCTCTGTCTCTTTCTCTTTCTCTTTCTCTTTCTCTTTCTCTTTCTCTTTCTCTTTCTCTTTCTCTTTCTCTTTCTCTTTCTCTTTCTCTTTCTCTTTCTCTTTCTCTTTCTCTTTCTCTTTTTCTAGCATAAGAACTAATAACATCTTAAAAACTACTAGACATAAACAGCAACCATAATGAGTTTATCAGGACTATCGCAGCAATAAAGATTATGGACAACTTGGCTATTCTTGTGTATTAAACAATATTGCAGCTTCTCATTAAGTCCAAGTTGTAGCTTGAAATTGATGCGTTTTAGTCAATATACGAATTAAATGTCAAGGAATGTTTCGGTTTCCTGGCTTTATGCGCAAATTTGAAAAATGTAGCAATTTATCGGCAAACTAAATTATTATGTAATACACAACGCTCGCCAATTACAACTTGTCAATCTCTAGGTATTGCTAGTAATACAATTATTTCATTTGCAAGTATATTTTACCAAGTTCCACTTTAATTTTTCTTTCCTTATTCATAGTTTATCAATTTCAATTTAATTTGTTTATAACATAAAATCAATCTTTCTCGACATTTTTAAAAATAAATGATATGAAAAATTGTACAGTGTATACACACGATCAGTTTTGGTTAGATGAGTATAGAAAAATAATAAGAATTGCGTTTTAAAATTTAGCTGGTGGAAGTTCTAAAATATTCTTAGAATTCTTTTATTTCTGATTGTACATGAATCAGACATCAATCTTTCGAGATGATTTAAACAGTAATTTGTCGAATAAACCTTGTCCCTAAAGTAAACCGTTTTTAGTTATTTAATTTTTTCTTAAAAAACTTAAACTTTTTATCCGAAAAATCTCAATTTCTCCATATTATGACATAATCTATTTTGTTTAATTTCATTAAATTCTGCGTTTAAGGTCAGCAAGAATTCACTTCCCTATGAGTAATCCCCACAGTTGTAGAATTATTTTTAAAAACATATTTACTTTTTCAAAATTTTACTTTTTAAAATTAAGCTCATCAACGGTGGTCTACATAAACAAACAAATTCAATAAAAGTTCAGCTCAAGTTGCAGAAAAGCAGACAAGCAAAATATAATATTTTCATAATTATTTCCAATTTTTTGTTTTACGAGCGACATAATATATCGAGATATTTATAAAATTAATATAAAGTTAAGGTTACAATACACTTTTGAGAATTTTTGAAAATACAATTTGATGGACATCCCATATTGCATCTACATACTTCAAATAATAAAATCTTCAGTGTTCAAAAAAATTTTATCTGCGAAAAATAAGAGAATTACAAACATATTGTATACTTTATTTAAATTTCCACAGATGGTCCCACTGGTTCCTCAAGATATATCACATTTAGTGTATAAACCGTGCGTGAAATATCGCACCCTGAAGTTTGTGGACACAAGTTTTGACATTCTTTATCACGATTTGAAGCTGAAATGTTTGAAAATATATAGAAGTTAGCAACAAATTAAATGGGACCTACAGCTCACTAATTTTCTTAGTTTGTGTCATGCTACGTTTTACATTTAATTTGGTTACGAGAATAACCAGTTTTCATTTTGTTTACATTATGATATAATACATTCACAACAGTTAACGTAAAGAGCCGTCAGCTTGAAACAATGTGAGGTTACCTTAATAAAATACACCCTTAATCGAATTTCTTCACCCACAAGATGTAACGCGTGTAGTTGACACGAAATAAGAAGCTTAGGACAATGGCCCACAGAACATTTGTTTGGTTGCGGTACCATTCACAAATATTAATACTTACTTTCTTGAAAGCTGATATTTTTCTAATGTATTTAGCATTGCCCCCGTAATCTCCTTGTCAATACATATTTGTAATCTATTACTAGTTAATAAGCATGAACGCGATTCCAGTGTCCGTACTATAGCATTAATGCATAATTCAATACTCTTTATAATACGTAACGTTCACACATAAGGATAATCTTTTATCGTGTAATTCTGATTCTTTACTTCTTTCAATTTTTTTCCTCGGACAGATGGTAGATACGCATTACGACTATCCCCGGAGTGCCGAATGTCAGAAGAAAACTAGATAGCAAATTACCACCAAAACAAAACAAAACCACAAACTAAAACAAAATGCACCAACAACAATTGCCAGAAAACTCGATATTCGGGGCCGCTGTCCTGCTGACAAAATCAAACCGCTCTAGTGACGACTATGTTGGGAAGGACAAACTAAGAAAATGCTTTGAAACCTTAGTTTTACTTTAGAAATTCATTCTATTCCTTTGAATAAAATATGCCGGTATAAAGCCCACTTAATAGCTAATACAATAATGAAAATGTGGTGGGAGTACTCTTCAGAAAACGATAACAACGTAATAAGCTACTAATTAAATCATTAATTATATACTTATAATGTACTTATCAGTTGAGTCCATGAGCACTTCTTAAAAATATGTAAATCCCCTTCATTATGCCTTAAAAGAGATAAAACTTGATTAGCATAAATGTTTATGCGTGACATTTTTAACGTTATCTTTTCACAGAGCTTAATCGGTGTAATATGTGAAGACATGTTATAAGTTTAAGATTGATAAACGTTACAAAGTGGTGGTAAAATTTCAGGTGGGCGTACAAGTTTAATTGCAATAACAGTGACATAGCAGTAATTAATAGTTCTTAAACTTGGTGAACTTGGTTCCGAAAATTTATCTATTATTTTTTGTAGCAGTGATCAAGCAAGTTAAAATATTGTCTGGCAGGTCTAAGCTAATGAATTCTCAATACTTGTGCAGGAATCGTATCTTCGTCCCTTTCCAATTCGTAATGGTTAGCATCAAGTATCCATTTCGTACAAAGAAATCCTAGCTCAAGCAATATCAGTACATCCGTAGACAACCGGAAGCCCCATTTTTCTGCAGTATAGCAGCACAATCACATCGTGAGAATAATGGGAGATTAATTTCGCTCCCATGGCATGAACATTTTCGTATACCTTAAATTTTACTTTTGCTACTACTCCTTTCGAAAACTTCAGAAGAATCTTCAAATATTAATTAAATTCACCTCTGATGATCCAAACCAATACAATTTATTATTTTTTTAGTGAAATATATTACACACCTAATAGATATACATCATATCTACCTTCATACATTTGCCTTCTGATTTATATACGCCCATAATTTCAAGAAAGCGACATTTTGCGGTTAAGAGAGTATTTCATTGATGGTATCTTGATACAATATTCCCTTCTCTTATATTGGGGAATAGGGATCCAAACCGATAACTATATGGTAAAAATATATCTGAAAATTCAAACTATTTCAATTAGAAGCTATGGAATTGTAACAAGACAAATAAAAGCGCTGGTTGAAAATAAATACCTACCTGTATTAACAAAATATTGTTGTTACACATATTAACTACAAAAAATTGTTCAACGCTGTTCATTAATAAAACTAGATATCCTCTTAGGAGTATATTTATATTAAAAATTTTGAAAATTCTTCATCAGTATGAGGTCCACAATAAACACCAAGTATAAGGTTTATCAATGGTTATGAAATAGAATTAAAACAATGTCAATCAACTAAGGCGAAACCACTAAACAAATGCGTATGTAGGAGGATGGCTGTTATGGGTTATTGATTATTATGTATATGGGTACATACCAAAGATAGAATTACATTAAAAAATACAACAAAGTAGCGAAGGAGGTTTTATTAAATTTTGTTGCAAAAGACGCCGTATAAGTTTATGTGATAAAACGGAATCGGCAGAAATAAATAAAGAATCGTAAAAAATACATTGCGCAAGCCAACTAAATATTAGACTAACACAGAATGCAGACCAATGGAAACGAATAAATATTATGCCCAATTTATCCCTAAAGAAAAAACTAGTTAGAAACAGGGCCCAAAAGACTATCAAAAACTGCTGCGGTATTAGAAATGACAGATAAAATAGGATTACATAATTACTAAGGACAAGATTATGGATAGATTGTTTTTTTAATTTACATTGGAATTCAATGATAATTGTTTTATTATGATTAATAATTTATTTTTACCATACCAACCAAAAAAACTTTAATGACACCTTTAGATTAAGAAAGTTAATGTTTTTATCAGACGCAATAATGCAACGGTCATCATGTATGCTGATGACTCATGAATATATTGAAGTACCTTACCGTCAGGTATATACTAGGAAAGTCATGTATAAATAGTACGAAATCAAGACTGCCAAAATGCTACCCTGCGGCTTGCCTATATTGGCATTGAATTCCTGTTATCTGACAGTGCTAACAGTTAATCTTTTATGAAGTAAAAAATGTCAATGCCATCTGGCCAAAATGCCAATCATTAGTTTTACTCCTATAGTTAAAAATTTCCGTTGATATAAATGAAATATTTATTAAATTTGAAGGTAATGGTTTCAAATCAAATAAAATTAAAATTGTATATATTTCGGTTGAAAATTTATTTTCAATTCCATATTTAACTCGATACTAACTAACGATGGTGCGTATATTTTGGATCAGCATGATGTATGTTATAGGTACATGTTGACTATTTATGTTATTGCATCAGTTTACTCTATTAATCCTATGATGAAACCAAATCTTCGATTATTTGATCTTAATATAACCTTGTTTGCGATTTAAATTTCCAACAATTAGCGCAGCGCTAATCATATATTGCATATTGTATGTATTTGTCTATTTGCACATATGTAAATGATGTTAAGTATTGAATGAAGAATGATGGTTTAATAGTACAAATAGAAAAAGTCATACGTTACTTGAGCATATGTTCTCACAAACGTAGAACTGCATTCATTAGAATAGGTAGACCGGTAGACCGCGGTAGGCATATTTTTCTAATATATCTCTAGAAATATTTGATAAATACTAAGACTATTTTTTGCACTGTGTCTCTGTTTAGTTAGAGAAACAGAATCAATAAAAGAATTCTCCCTGACATGGTTAAAAATGCTTTTACTTTTTTCCACGTACCTTTTTAGAGAAAAGACAAGTATTTTAAAACTGTTTTATAGGAGGACTTTGTTCTGACTGTTATAGAAAACTTACGTCCAAGTTTAACAATAGTAACTAGTGCAACGGTTGGCTTCGTCTTACGAAAGGTTTTTAAGTCCAATTAAATATTCACATTTCCTTTATGAATACAAGATTTGGTAAAAAGATATTCCGTAGTATTTCCCCTGGCACTGTTTTGATTTCGTAAGATGAGACTCGTTTCGCTATTGGGCAGCAGAAAAACCTCAGTAACTTAACCAATGACTCCATAGCTCTCATGTAACAACTGATACTTCGAATCGCTACTGTCACATGATCGAGACCTTCCTCCAACCTAAGTTAAACCAGTTTGTTGGGGACTCTGAAGAGAGAGTAATCTGGTTTCAACAAGATGAAACCACAGCAATTTCGAGAGACTTGTTTCCTGGACGTCTTCTCTCTTTGCGAGGAAACATCGCGCGACCCTCAAGATCACTATCGAGTGATTTTTGTCTTTGGGAACACTTAAAGGTGCAAGTGTACATCGCCTCACAACTCTGTAAGCAGTAAAGGAGGCAATCACTTAGGCAGTGGCTGCCATTACAATGACACGAAGAATTATGAATAATTTCCGGGAAAGGCTTCGCCAATGTGTAAACAATGGAGGACGCATCTTTCTTTATTTGTAACTGCCTTTTGTAATACGGGAGGTCTTTCTGCCGGACCCTGTATATGATCTTGAAGGATACTTATTTGATGCTAATAGTTTTTCTCTATGTTTCAATAGTTGTTATGATGCTTACACGTTTTACTTGAACTTTGTATTTGTTTGGAAAAAAGGACTTCTTACTTCTATTTGTTTATTTGTATATTGCGATTAAAGAATTAAAATAAAGCAAATCGTCACACTTCTTTATATTATCACTGACGTATTTCTTTTTTATTGTAAAACTCTTCGTTTAGAATAGTCTGAAAGAAGGTTTTACATTGTAAACAGAGAAGTGATCAATAAACAGAAAAAAGTATTACGACTACGGGTCGAGATGGTCAACAGGCAGGCAGATTCGTCGAATTCACATGTAAATTAACACATTAAAAGAGCGATTCCGGATGAAGGAGGGTTTCGGAAATATCATCGTGATAGGTATTTTATATTCTAACCAGATGTTTATAATGACGCCTTGTTATTATTTCGGGTACCACAAAAAAAAACACTAATTTAGAAAAATTATAAGCGGTACCTCAAAGTATCGAAGAGTGGTCGTTGAGACTCTACTATCTCGTTCTCTTCAATTAGAATTCTAGTCTCGCTTCAGTCTATTGCATTAATGGAGTTAGTAAGAGATATTCTTTGAATTACCAGTGGCGGAGAAAAACATGTTATAAAAACGTGATACATTATGTTGTCGTATTATTATAATATGAATGAATACTATTTCGTCTATAAGAATGTGTTCTTTACTTAATAATTTAATTGATTTTTAATTATTGTACAACAGTGCTTTATTACCTAATTTTTATTCTTTCGCATTAACATCAATAAATCTTATATTAAGTTTGGTTTTTAGTCGTTTTGTTATTATCAATCTATTTCGATGTGATATGGTAAGTATTTTTAACGTATTCTAAGGAGCAGAGTACTATTAAAATTTCCTATTAGATAGGATTTTTACATTTTTATTCATTGCAATTATTGAAAATACTATTACGGATTAAACAAAAGCCAGTTAGCAACGAAGGACATATGTCTAAAGATATCGGAACACAGTCTTAAGTTAAAAAAAAACTGATTTCAGAATCATCCTGAGAAAATTGATTTCTGTAAAAAAATAGATTGAATATTGTTTTTATTGCTGCTTTTAATAGTCTAGTTAAGCAAGCAGCTATGCTTCATATCATTTAAAAAATATGCACAGATCTTGTACTTATTTGGTTTACATAATTAAGTATTTGCTGCTGCTCTTTTACGATTCTTCTTACCGGTTGGTTACACTGTTAATGATGAATTTCCGAAACCTATGTTATGAATTAGTCAACTAAATTTTGACATCTGGAATGTGCGAAATCTCTAGAAATTCCAGCGAAAAAAAATAAATACGTTTTATAATATCTAAACGAAATTATACAAAAACAATTACCATACTTGCTTCTTGTATAGCAAGAATGTTTTGTTGTAGTAAGTACTGTGCATCACAAACAGCTCTACTTAAATCTGTCTATTACTGTTTACTTTCGACATCAAACATATTACTGTAAGTTTTAAGAAATCTAGTTACTTTTAAAAAATTTAGTTACTACTTAGTTTTGTTTAGTGACGATTAACAATTTATACTATTATTGAAATAAAACGTACTTATCAATAAAAGCAGAAAATAAAGATTCTAGGAGTTAGTATATGCGGTATCTTTTTGATCTTTTCTTTAATACTTGGAACTTTCCTTAGAGCTCCATATTATCATTATTATCAATTACTCAGTTTAAAACAAGATATTATGGTAATAACTAATCGTTCTTACCGTAATAAAAATGAATAATTCATAGTTACTGGAAAATACACCCTAATTGATATTACGATATTTTAGTAGTTAAACAGAGTCGCAATGTGAATTAAGAAGAATATGGATCACATCAACTTTTGGCTACGTAAAATTGAGAAAGTAGGCGAAGGTAGGCAAGAACTGTAAGAAAATAACCGCAGCGTGTAACTTGAAATTTTTTGTTTACGTGTAAATTGCCTCATTCGTTCAGATTCTTTCAGCATTAACAATATTTGTAATCGTTAACAAAATGCTTGTATCATACACTAAAAAGCCGCTGTAACTTTACAGCAGATTTGCATGGTAAAAAATGTAATATTAAATGATGCAGTCGAAGAAATTCGTGTTTATTCATGTAAAAATTTTGAATTTATGTGTTAGTACTTAATGAAATGTAAATTTGCAGTCTTGGTAGTGTAAATATCACTAAAACTACAAGCAACGTGTAATTTTTGTATCATGAAATTATCGTTTAATCACCATACTGACATT
Organism: Trypoxylus dichotomus; assembly: GCA_023509865.1. Classification (NCBI taxonomy): domain Eukaryota; kingdom Metazoa; phylum Arthropoda; class Insecta; order Coleoptera; family Scarabaeidae; genus Trypoxylus; species Trypoxylus dichotomus. The sequence goes on along the minus strand of CM042074.1, from coordinate 53,586,161 downwards.
CACAGCTTTCTATCTAATTTTTATGACAAGATCTATTGGTAATTGTGACTGCTATTATTGTAGAAACTGAAATAATAGGCATTCGTTAGATTTGGAGAATTGAATTCATCGGTTTTAATCGATATCCTGAGCAAACAGAAAATACTTATAACTAGATCCTCGTTCGAACATGGTGTTCTTTCACTTTCAATATCAGTTTTATACTTATTTTTTTCAATGCTATTAATTAGTAATTGTGAAGATCTTTTTTCTTAATCTCATAGAAAGGGATTTCTAAAGCACTATATTGACGTAAATATTCCTTTTATGTGTTATATATGCGTATGTCCTTCTTTACATCGGAAATAGATCATTATCATAACATATACATATAGATGGCCATCTAATAGGCCCGAATTCAACTACAGATTAGTAAGATAAGTGAAGGAAGAAGCATTATGTCGTGAATGTTTTAAGTATTCAGACGGCAAAAAAATACAAGTTACTGCAGGCTTTCGTAATCTGTGAATATTGTGGGCACATGTCATTAGATATTGTTAAATGTGTAAATTGTAAATGTATGGGAGAAAAGATTTGTAATACTTGTTACCTCATCCTGTTTAAAATATAATATATAATATTATATTGTTATAAATAACTAACTAACAAAATTATGTTTACAAAAGAACACTTAAAACACCCTTATGCGTAGGTGTATGTATAAGTTTTTGATCTTCTGTCACTGCCAGTTTCTTCTGTATTTTTACAAATTGCGAAAATCCTTTTCGTGACCGCTTTATTTTTATTCTTTGATGTTTTTTGTTGATTGTTATTGACTTGGTAATCTTGTATACTTCCAGTTTCGAAAAAAAATGTCGAATGTACACATTTTATTGACGTTATTCATTTTGCTCTCAACGTATCGATGAATTAATAATGCAATGCACTCTATATTTTTGTTTTATAACCTTAATTTTGTTTATTTTGATATTTGCAAGTCAATTTATTCTATGTCATAAGATTTCCAGTGATATCGTATTCAATGTGTTATACACGAAAAAATTCATTAATTTGAAGAAACTTGTTTTTCGAAGAAATGCTCGAGCAAGTCAATTTCTTTAAGTAAATATATCTACATCAATTTTTGTTTGTCCGACTTCATCATCGGCAATTTTTTAAATGACAACTTCCAATCCTATCTGCATTTCGATAGATCATTGAATTGTCTAAATGATACAATCAGGATTTTAATATGTTATATGACAAAATTTTCGCATAAAAATCATTTGAAGAGTGAAAAACATAAACTGTTAACACATTAAGTTTATGAGGATGTTAAGTATGTGCTGCAGTAATTCAGTGAGCATTTTGCCTAGTCCAGTACCTGGAATTTTGTCGATTTACGGTTCCATTCTGCAAAGAAAATTTTGTGAATGAACCGTGGATTATGTTTACACAAAACTGCATTCAGTAATCAGAGCTATCTTCAATAAGTTCTTGCAGTAGTTGTATTTTGTAGGGATGGTGTGTTTCATTCTCAATTTCTCGTGATAGTCTCTCTGTCGGTTGATCTGAGTATTGGTATATTTCGAAATAAACAAATTTCATACTTCTTACTATGTTCTGGTTTTATCGTCGCATCCAACAAGAACTAAAGTTATTTTTATTGGGAATAACGATTATTTGGCATATGACACTATATAAAACTGATCATACTGTACTTTTCATTGATATTGATTTAATCTGTAGAAACTTATCTTTATATTTTGCTTGGCTTTTTGTTAGTGGTAAAATATATGAACAACTGTATAGCACTTCGAATATTTGATTTAAAGGAAACAATAAAAATTTTAAGTAATTTTATAACGATATATGAGACGTTACTTGCTGATTCTTACTGGATTATTCGTATATTTATTGCACGGTCGCAAACAACAAGAAAGAGATGCTTACGCATAACTTTCACTGTTGACTCCAAACGGTTTTCGACGTTTACATATGTTCAACATTAATGTTGTTGTATTTAAAGGTAATGGTACTTTCACGTTGATTCTAAACGATTTTCAACGTTGAGGGGGATGTTGCCTTCCGCGTAGTTTTTGTAAAATATTACACACGTTTGTACAACGTTTGTAGATGGCGTTAAAGTTAATTTTAAAAGTGACGTTGCTTTTGCGATGATTCTAAAAGATTCCACAGCGTTACATAAGAAGTAACTTTTTAAATAGTTCTGCAGAACATATGTTTGTTAAGCGTTACTTGTAGATGTTACTTAACGTTTGGTTATCGCTATGAAAAATGTCTCTTCAATGGCTTCGTTTCTATTAGATAGGCAGAGAAGTTACAATTGTGTTCAATCTCTGTTTTGGATATTGATTAGAATAATTGTATTACAATTACATACATAATATATATTGTTTAATATATTTTAAATCCATTAAAATTTGGCATAAAAGAGTCTCAGTGTATAAAATTGATTAAAATTAAGGGTCCCAGCTATATCTTCGGTTCTGATTTATTAATCATAGTACATTATTAATTTATAATTCTATTCAGCATATTTTTAATTGAACTTGTTAATAGCTTTCTTGAATAGATAAAACGTTAATTCTTCGAAAATGTATACATAAAGTTCACGGATGTAGTTAAATTTAAAAGTAACCGTAAAAGAAACCCGTAAATAATTACGCTATAAGTTAATTACGAAATCGGCTGACCAGTCTGCATTTTAATGAATAAATTCCGAACGAACAGATCAATCATCTGTGTAACATGTGCGGCCGATAATTATTTACATTAAGACGTCCGATTTCCCACCCAGACGTTACACCACTGATTGAACAATATATAGAATGAGTCCATTCCATCCCAGTCGACGGAGTTGGCCCCTCCCCCGGTTCCCTTCTCCTATACTCGTTAGTTGAGTTGTAAGGTCTGCCTGTCAACTGTTCGCTTGCCTCTAGTTAGTTCTTAGACGTAGTCCATCGCTTGGTGCGCCGTACTTACTATTAACTTAACAAACCATGCGCTTAACAGAGGATGCAAATACTGGACAACATTTGTACAATAAAATGTTCTTACTGTGAAATCTATACTCTCTGGACTACGATTATTATTAGGACAATGCGATTTCCTACTTGTTTAATTTAATTGTTGTGGTTTTATTTAAATTTATACGTACTTTTTTACGAATAGTGTAAATAGTTTGACAGTTTGATCGTTTATTTACCTAATTTTAAGTGCGCTTGATTGGTATAGATAATAAATGTAATTAATCACGCTGAAAAGACATTCGCTAGTATAACTACAGACGATCTCCATGTTTGGGTATTTAATTGAGACATACAATTCAGTATAAATCGCCTCGCTCAGATGGTGGATTGCGTGAGGCAAATCATTTCTAAAATAGAAAGTTTACGCACGTCTAGAACGATTACAAGTGTTGTATTGCCTTTTCTAACCAAACAACAAATTACGCCGTCGTCGTTATGATAATTTGAATGACCGGTAATGGTTTATTATAGTGCACCCAAATGGGCCATATTCGCTGCCATTCAACCGTATCGCTTTGGATAATGTGCTAAAAGGAACAGTGGACATAATAGTGAGCGCGAAGCAGTGCAATGTTGTGATTGCAGTGAGATGCCTGAAAAAGAGGCGGATTTTCAGGCCGCTATGTCCGCAGGACTACCGCTACAATTTCCGTCGGCGTTTGCGACTTTTCATGCACCCCTTCCTATAGATCAACGAACACACGAAGGCCGCTACGTTTGGGATCCGAGAATGCAACCACCAAGTGGCCCTTTTCATCCACCCGCTCCACCAGGGTATGTGCTCTGTTTAAAAACTTTTCAACGTGTAATCTACGCAATGCAAAAAAATGTAGTAGTTTTTACTGAATTGGTATATTTTAAAACCCAAACATTTTGTTCTACTGTAGTAACGTCTCTTCTAGAGGAAAACGTTGTCTTATATTAGTAAGAGATTGGTCAGTATCCCGGTGAAGTCAAGACCAGTTCAATAAACGGGATTGTTTAAAGACTCTACCGTTTATTTTGTATCTTATATTCATTAACTCCATAAAAAGAATACAACTTTTTCAGATATCTAGAAAGCATAACAATTTGGAGCCAAATTAACTTCAAATTCAGAAATTAATAGGGCTAAATATGAACAAATGAAGTATAGGCACAAGTAAGAAATATCATGTACAACGCTTGTTATACCTTAAAGATACATTTTCTAAATGTTCTACATCAATCTTAGTATACCTTCTACAATTATGCTGTTATTAGCCCTAGAATAAAAAAAATGTTAATGCTTCGTTTCGACTATGGGAAACAATTTGGAATGTAAAAAGATGGAAATACTTTTTATTCAGTTAAGATAACTCTGTTTTCAACTAAATATTTAGCACGCAGATTAATGCAAAAGAAATACTTAGATGTATACATTGGAAGTAATATATAGTTGGTGACTGCGATGAACTTCAACTTTCTTTTTGTCAAAACTTTTACTATTAAACTTTAATAGGTTAAGCTGGCTTTAAAATATGAGATTTAAATATTTTGCAATGTGCATAAAGAAACAAAACTAAAATCGCAGCAATGGATTCATTTCATTATCTAAACCATATGTTACGGTAACGTTTTGTTTCTTGCCGAATGGGGATATATAGTTTTTATTTTTTATAGTTATTTGCTTTTTACAAATATTACAATACTTTATTAAAAACAATATACAACAAAATAATTTCCGTATGTACGAAATTTTAAAATTACTTATTACCTTCATAGCATAAAGGTACTTTCTTAAATCAGCTACCGGTACAAAAGGTGTATTTTGTTTTTACCGACACATTTGTATGGTGGGAATTTATTGCTATACATGTGAATTGTACACATTTAAAGTTTATAAATAATAGTAGGTAAAAAAGTTGTTGCAAATTAATTGTTACAGTGCCGATGAATTTGCACGTACTTCCATTGTCCGTGCGTTATAAGCTGGTCACAACTCCCGAACGAATATCCTGTAATTTATCTCCACAGTATATGTATATAACTGGTAATGCAACGAAACTAGAAAAATTCTTGTCGTGTTATATGTAATATAAGTTAATTTGATATAAAACAACTATAAATGGATACTTGTTAAATAAACGAAACCTCATGACTTCATGATGAAGGGAATTAAAATTCGGTTTATTTTACAATTTTGTAAAAAAGGCAAACACTCATAGCAATGGACATTGGTTAATACCGTTTTCCAAGCTTTAAATCAATATTTCATACCAAAAGATTCATTATCATATACTGTTATTTCTTGCAAAACATTTTGCACATCTGTTGTAATCTACCACTTAGTTTTGGTTTCAAATTGGGAATATATTGTACACTTGTTTTGGGTAATATATTCGTCGTACATGTTTACTTTATGCAGTACAATAAACGTCGAATTCAATGCGTATAATATTCGGAATTCTGCTGAAAATTATCACTCCAATAAAATATTGGCGAAATATGAACGAAAGTTTCACCATCACTTCTTTTTCAATCTTGAATTAGCGCACTATTATTATTAATCCGATGTATTTATTGTATTCATAAGGTATTTTATTTAAACGTCGCTTGAAGTGGTGTCAAATTTAAACTGGATTTCTTTACTTATTTTGACAAGAATCGCACGAAATTTTAAAATTAAACATGTTACAATTCCATTATAGCGTATAATTAACCGTGCTTTCACATAATTTGAAATATGAAATTAGCACGATCTTTATTTACATATGCATTTATGATGTTGAAGTAACGGTTTCGAACAAAATAATTTTACAATACCAGTATTACTGTGATATAATACCAACTGTTAGACCGAAGAAAAGTTGCTTATTAAATATTTAAAGAAATAATGTTTACTTTTCTTGATTGTATTTGAATACCACCGTGAAGTGAATCAATAAACGTATCTGTAAGGCGCAAACGAAATGTTTATTGTTTCTCCTTGTTTCTACAAATTTTCGGCGTTAATCTAGATAAGCGGTTTTGAATGAATTTAATATTCTTCCATAGGTTTACTTCTGAATGTTTGTTTTAAACCTATATTCAATCAGGCTAGATTTCTTAATTTGAGGGGTAGATGATTAAATATTTTTGTCCTTATTCATAAGCTTTTTGATATTAAAGCTAACCTATGAATTGGTAAATGTATATTAGAATTTCGGATGGTGTATTTATGTTCAGTTATTCTTCAAATAGACACATAATTTGTTTTTATGGACAAATAAAGATCGTATACATACTTATTACTGCCAGAAGTTTGAGTTCTTCAAAAAGGGAATTTGTATGGCACGGGTTGAAAAACACCAGCCGTTGCACCAATTGCACATTTCTACTACGTCAAAGTTTTACTGACAGTATTACTAGAGCTTTCACTCACATAATTAAAATCCGAAACTGACTACTTGCTTTAAATATCAAAGCTTACAAACCGATTTTGATGTAATTTAATTGATGTATATGTTTGTACATTTTTAGGTCGGGTGAGAAGTTTATATTTAAAAGTTTAATAGGAGGTGATATATTTTGTTTCTTCTGTGTTTGGGCTATAAACTAGTTCCGTAAGAAGTTTAGCATTGAATTAGTTTTATGTTAGAAAATACTGACGCCATAGCTCATCGATGAAGTGGTGTCATCTACAAACACTGCTAATTTATAATATTGCAAAAGTGTGACATCATTGCTAGAAAATGAAAATAAAATCGATGTTTGAACGGTTCTTTGCGTCAAACTGATGGTAGTTCATAACAAATTGTTTTTGATAATTGTACAAGTTGAAATCTGTTGGACAAGTAGGAGGTAAACCATTATTGAGATGAAACTTTAGAATACATTTTTGTATTCAATAGAATTTGAAATACATACATTTTATTCTTGCCAAAAATCATAATAAATTTTAAAATGTGGCCCGATATTGAACAGTCAAAAGTATAAACAATATGCAATTACGCCCATAAATTTAAATTATGTTATATAATATACACTTCATTACTATTTGCTATTATCTCCTTCCCTGGTTACTAACGGAGAAAAATAGCTGTGTTTTTGTATGTTAATGGATTTGTATTTTACTAACCAAAAATCAATGACTTTGAAATTTGTAGATATATCTACCTATAACATAGTCTGGCAATTAGCTAGGATTCGTCTCTTCTAACTTATTTATCTGTTTTATTATAAATTTTTTGGTCTATAACACTCTGTTAAAATTGTAATCATATGCAGTGTTATAAGCAACTATTCTGTTCCACAACATGTATGTACACCTGACCTAAAGTTATAGTAGCCCGTGCTTTTAGTGTTGTAATAAATATTTTCAGTATTTTTGAGATGGTATTAACAATCTGACGTTTGTTACGGTTAATTCGTACTTCCTTTTGCTACACTTTTCTTGCTGCTTAGCCATTCTTGTTATTCTTTTTATAATTCAAAAGTATTAAACGAACTATTGAATATGTTGAACATCTTCGTTCGAAAATTGTTACTACTGGGGTGAATTAAATTACAGTTTTACAAACAGTAATACAAAGTCGCATTATTAGTTAAAGAATAATATTGAATTATATTTATTTTATTTATTGCCTTATGTAAAAGTACTATAGCTTTACGTAAATGTTTTGGATGATATGAATAAGAATAATTGCTTCTTTACATTATATCTAATTAATTGCAATGTAATTTTTGAGGTTGTATTAACAATCTAACGTTTATTACGGTTAATTGGTACTTCTTTTTGCTACATTTTCCTTGCTGCTTACCCATTCTTGTTAATTTTATTGTAATTTGAAACTATTCAATATGTTGAACGTTGTCGTTCGAAAATAGTTACTACTGGGGGAAATTAAATTACAGTTTTACATACAGTAAAGTCGCATTATTAGTTTAAGAATAATATCGAATAATATTTATTTTACTCATTGCCATATGCAGAAGCACTATAAGTTTGTGTAAATGTTTTGGATGAGATGAATAAGAATAATTACTTTTTTACACTACATATATCTAATTAATTGTAGTATAAAATGATGCATCCGAAAGTATTATTATATATTATTTAATAACTCTAAAACAAAAAGCACTAGAGCTTATTTATGCATTTTTTATTTTGTGAGTAATAAGTTCTTACATTGAATAACCTATAACTCAAAAAAATAATAGGATGGGTTGTTCATTCTGTATGAATGGCATGAAAAATAATAGGATGGGTTGTTCATTCTGTATGAATGGCATGAAAACATATCCGTGTTGCATTTGGAGAAAAGTGAGTTGTACACGTACAAAATTGCCTATACATATTTACACATTTAGTTTTAGAACGGGGTACGTTAATGAAATTTGCTGTATATTGCATCGTGTGTCATTTAAAATAGCAATGTTATAAAATGCACCAGCAAAGCTGCACACCCTGTGCAGACGCAAATATTTTCGCAGTGTATAAGGATCATTAATAAATTTTATTGAACACATTTTTGAATAAAGTGAATAGGTGGGTGTAATAGATTCATACCAAATAATTGTATATCCATTGTTATCCCTGTTATTTTTGATTTTGTAACAACTTAAATTGGCACCTCCCATAGCAAACAGTTCAATAATGCATTACAAAGGAAAATTCATTTCAGTATTTTTCAAGAAGAGCAATGTATATTTTTGTTAAATTTAGATAATAATAAATAAATTCGTCGTGCAAAAAGTGTGATCTTAAAGCAAATAATAAAAAAGTTCAATGTATTTCATTATATAACAACTTTAGTAGTAGCCTTTCTGCGTGGTACGAACAAAAATGAGTATACCCCTTGAAGGTATCACAAACATACTTAGCGCGAATGCATCTCAAAGCTCATTCACACTGCTAATACCACCTTAAAAATTTTCGTGATTAAAAAAACTTCGGATCTGCCAAACTTTTCAAAAGAAATAAGTTAGTTGCAGGCGTACAATCCGTGATTAGAATTCTAACAATGGGGTTTGAGCACAACCGAATATTTCTTAATATCGACAAGATCGTTTTCATTCACTTTACGCCCGCCAATAGTAAAATACATGAATTGAATTTGCTACAATCTAAATCTATACAAGTGACAAAAACTAAATTTTTAGGGTCATATTTTAAAAATAGAATCAAACGGGAATTTGGTATTACAAATTTAGGACCGCAATTTTCGTTAATACATATGTTATGGATTATGTATTATGGATGTGACTAACATACTACTAAACATTATGCTTGTTTCCAGTCTAGGATAGGTTGTGCTATTTTATTTTGGGGTGCAATGTCGTATACTGCTAGAAAACTACAAATATTAACTGTAGGACATATCACTGGTGCATGTAAATAAATGTTATATAGGCATATTGTCGCGTATTACAAATGCTCAGTGTTGTTAGTTTATATATTTTAGGAGTTGAACTTAGCTATGTTGAAAAGTAGTCCATGCAAATGGGAATTAAAATAACATTCCTGTGCAAATAGAAGAACATTAAGTGTGCGGCAATGTAAGGCACTGCACTTATCATATATCGTTTGGTCAAGGAGTTAATAAACTATTACTGTGATTATTAAATTATCTTTCAAAATACTTGAAAACATCTAGAGGTGTTCGACTAAGAAACATATAAAAATTTAAATTCTCTCTGCATCTCTTATTGAATTGTTTTTTTGATAATTTTATCTTAATCAGCATCAAAAATACGTCTGGTTTGCTAATTTAACGTACGTTGTACAATTGATAATAACCTAGATAACAACAGTGTGCACTTGATTTGTGTTTATTATTTTTATTTATGAACGATATTTTGAAAAATATTGATTATTGGATTATTCAAACTCTCGCCTGTTGCTAATATTATAAGTAAACAAGATGATGGCTAACGATTTTGTCACATGACAAAGCTAGAGAGGATACTGCCAGTATCATTAACGTTGATTGTGAAAAGCTTCCTAGTTGTTAAGAGACTGTCGTTTTCCTATTATATATTATAATTCTTCAATTGAAATAATTTTCTACCCCCTTTAAATATAAACTGTAATATACACGTAGAGAAAAAAGTTTGCCTTAAAGCAAATATTAAACCTTTTACGTTGATTTCAAAATTTTGTTTCTTTTGTTAATGCCTCGAATAAAGCATTACGAGCTCTGCTAATAAACAAATTAACGAAGTAATATTACGATTTTTCTTTCAGTTATCGTAATCAAATATTTTACTTAACTAAATTTAACCTAACATTCCTTTTTCTAATAAAACTGATTTTGCTAAATGAAGATATACTCTCTAGGTGTTCATATGTATCAAATATGCACAAACTTATGTCGCTGTAAAAGAAACAATTCAGCGGAAACAAATATGTAGAGAATGAGGAAAACGGGAGTTCTTGTGTTGAATTGTCAATGTGTAATAGAAGCCCGTAATCCACCATCGAATAGGGAAGGTTCGAAATAAACTTTGCGTTAATAACAGAAAAAATATTCCCTTTACCGGAAGTATCACGCAGTAGAAATCTATCAGCACATTCACGTAGCCACGAAAACTACATCAAAAATCCCTGTTTTTTGTGTAATGTCGTCGCATTCCATGATTTAAAAGACGAACCGTGTGCATATAATAAGAACGTAACCACGGTTCCTTTTGTTCGTAAAAGAGACGTGTCCTTCGAACAACAGGCAGGTTTTTAAAATGTTGGACGGACTTTAGCTTCATTTAGCCTATTCAGAAATTTCGGGAAGAGCGAACATCTAGAAATGTTTTTACAATGGACACCTTCAGGTAGTACTGTGTACCCGGTACGGTATATATGGTCTTTGGAGTATTTATTAGGATTTGGGATTATGATGAAAAGCGAAGGCTTAATTTATGTTACCCGAAAGCAAATATGGGCAGTACGCAAGCAAGGCATTACAGTTAATCTGGAGTAATACCGCAATAAGATTAATAAAAGTAATCGAAATAAACAACAATACTATACTATTATTATTAAATTGGGCAATTACGACATTTTTAGTTTCATGCATTTAGAATGTTAATCCGCTACTTCTTCCGTTGTCTATATAAAAAATTAGTACCATAGAGAATAATATCGTTAAATGATTTTTTTGTTATACCAATGTGATTGTTGAACAAATGATATGCATTTGAAATAAATTTTACCTCAAAGTAGCCTTTGAAATTATAATTGTCTAGCCTTTAATACAACTTAAGTTCCTATCAACTATGCATCTGAACGAATACTCTGTCAAGTTAACAATTAACGCAACTGAAAATAGTACAAGTTGCTACAAATTTTATCGGAATGGTAGAGCTTTTGCTTCCTTTTTTTATAAGCAGACACTCGAATTAGTCAATGATCGTAAAAACTGTGGGAAAGTATGACATGCAAAAGTATCTGTATATTCCAATTGTTTATTTAACTAATTCGGAGTATAGGTTTCGGAAATTCGTTGATTTTCATTGCTATCATTATAGGTTGGTAATGGAAATCAGAAAATATGTTTTGGATTAATCAATCAGCTTGTGAAGTGCCAACTGTGCCGATACCTTTCGTGCTAGGAATCTAAATTGCGAAGAAAAAGATTATAATTAAACATTAAATTACTGTTTCCACAATTTTTAAAACCCAAAAATCGTGCTTACAAAAACTTATGCGAATTAATTGTATCAATAATGGCGTCAGTACGAATTATTTACGCACGTGATTTCTCGTATTACTGTTTATCAATCATCGTAAATTCTTTTATACCCAGTCAATAAAGTTGAAAGATATTTATGATTATCAGTAACATAAGAACTTACTTGGAGTCGCTTTTGCAATTTTATGATTTTCAATTAGAGATTTCTTAAATATTATAAAAGTTTATAATTTGAATGCATGTTGGTTATCATTTATGTATGCGCATGTAGTTCGAACTCCTCTTATTTTTCACTTTATTTACATCTACGCTATTTTATCACGGACTTCTCTCTAGATACCTATAACGTACAGACTTCTAAAGCAGTTAAGACTATAAATGGAGCCTTTTATCTTTTCTCCTTTTTGTTACTGAAGAACAGTTAAACTTCACTTCTAAAAATCAATACGATAGCAACGTTAAGCAGAGTTTTAACTTCGCTGTCATAACATTTTGACATTGCACATTGCTTTTTAGTATTTTATAATTACCTATTTATTTTTATTACTATATTTAGTTATATATTATTTACCTCTTCTTAGGTACCTGTCTTGGAGGATAGTTATCAAAGATAATTCTATTAAATGTCTTAAGTTTGTTACTAATCTCAATAGAAGAGAAATTGCTTCAATACAAATGTGTTATGAAATTGATCAAATATTGTATGAGATTTATCCATAATTAAACATATTTTGACTATATAGGAAGTCTACTTACAATTAAATTAGTTAAAAGTGATTTAAACTCACATTCACTTCTGTGCTTTAGTTAGGCAGAATGTTTCGCCGGTAACGGAGAGATCGTAGGTTCAAATTCTACTAAGACTGATATTTCTTCAGAAATTTAAAAATGGTAAAATGCAAGAAAATCGTAATTTTATCACTCTACTTACAATTATTTGGTATGTTGGAAAATAAAAACTTATATAATGTTCCATTATTGAGTAGTGGGGAATTATATGTGAATACGTAAGAATTTCTGTTTTTAATGTAAACACAGTTATTAAATTGCTAGTAGGGCTTAAGATATTGAAAGTAATTTTCTCTACTCTTTTATTGTTCAGTAAGTGATATTAAAGGGAGATGTTAAAGAAACACAAAAGTATATAGTGTATAAATATTTGAAATCGACAAATAAGATGTCAACACTTTAGTAATTTAAACTTTCGTGAAAGGCTAACATTATCTCATGTAATTAGGGTTGACCAAATCATCGACGCGTCAGGCCCGAACTTGCCCGCATCCACAGCGCTTCATTGCAACGCCACAAAAAAGAGCTCCACGTATCTGGATAGTCATCGACTAATATAAAGCGCGAGTAGATTCAAATTTGAATGCGCTAAACTGTTAAATTTATTGTAGCAATAAGAGTCTGGACGGTTTACTACTGACTATCGGAAGTAAATTGGTAAATGTAGATGTGAGGGCGATAAAAGATTTAAAAAATTGTAGGATCTCGATCACCAAAAACATCTGTAAATCGAATTCCTGTTTGAAAAGGAAATACTAAAGGATTTGCCATAACCGATAATAACGAAATAATGTCGCAGACGTTGGCTGCCCAACGGGACCGGAATAATGTTGTAAGGTAGCTAGTGAACATACCATAAAGCCAATAGTCCTACCGTTGATCTTTTATTCTTTGATAAAAATTGCATAACTCGTATGAAAAAACATATTATAAGTTGGAAATGGAAATATCCTTCGATAATACTAATTCATAAGACCAAGATTTTTTACTTAAAATTTTAATGTTATGTTTGTGAGGTTATCATGTGGTAATATAATGGTAAAATTCTATTTTGTATCCTCTAGTAGTTAAATAAATAAAATTTACGACATAAGATTCAATATTACTCGGAGCTGGGATGTTGTATTGCATAGCAAAGGACACATTTGTTATATATAGCAATTCATATTTACACTTCACTTACATCTCTAGCCTGATATATTCTTTTCAATTTTCAATAACGGCTGTACCATATCCATTTGATTTGGGTCGAAATATGAACATAAAATACGCTCCTATGCTTTCACATTATCTTTATTTCATGCAGTACTCCCTTTTATTTTTGATTATCTGGATATCCTCTATGATGTATTTTATTAATGTACAGTTTTCTAACTTATTCCAGTTTTGGGAGCGCGGTGTTTTCGTATAAAAATGGTTTTGACTTAAGGCATGCATCAGTATTAGTGATTTCTTATCATTTTCATCAACTACTTTCGTGTTGCTCGGTATAAAGTAACTTTTAGAATAGGTAATTTCTTAAAAAATCACGATCAAAAACTCCACTTTCTAACTTTGCGCGCTTTTTGTTTTGTTCAGCTTGAGAGTTTGTTTTTTTTTTAACTTTATTGCGGCGCTGCAATGAAGCGTATATTTTCTCCGATGCAAAAAAAACAGCGACCACTTCAAGAAAGCGCTGCAAAGCGTGACGTCATTGTGATACATCCTGGCGACTCTACTTTGCAGCGCTGCAGCGCGACTCTTCCCCAAATGCAACCAATCTGTCTTGGTTTCCTGCTGTGTGCGCAATTCTCGTATCGGTCGTGCGTGTGGACGGTTTGGGCCTAGCTTGCCGAATATTTGGCCAACCCTACAGATAAGATATTGTTCAAATACGGTCAATTATAATGCTTTATGACGGTAAATTTGTAAGGTTTATATGCAAAATATGCAGTTATTTTTCCTTCTAAACCGAACAAACTGTATATCTTTCACATTGTCTAAGACACCCTTTTATAGCAATTCAAAGGCATTCTTCAGTCCAAATAATTCTTGTTAGTTTAATATATATTATATGTGATATGTTTAATATAATACATTATAATAATATATATTATTAACTTTTGAGCAGGTGTTTGTTATTAGTATTTGGATAATTGGGATTTTGTCAAAAGTTCTCGTTTAAGAACTAGATTTTCTACACGACGGCATATGTCTATAGTAAGAAACATAAATAATTTATTTTTTATGCTTCAATAGTATTTCCAGGTCGATACTCAAAAGGCATAACAATAGTAAATGATTCGTCACTTTTAATTTTATGGTAGAATTGCCGCAGTAATTGTATTGGAATGGTGTCGCTTTCTTGGATTTTTAACACCTATAGCGATGGAACTTGCATACTGCATTAAATGCGTATCGCGTAGAATTTGTTTTCATTTTGAGTATGTACTCGGGCATATACGCTAGACAGATCAGATGAATTCGAATAAATCTGCATTTTCAACAGTAACCTTATAGGGCACTAAAAAGTGTTTCTTGCAGGTTTTATACTGACACATCGTCACATATTGTCCTGTCATTGCTGCATTGATCACAGGAATGCACTCTCTTGAAAAATTCATGCATCTCTAATAGATACATAGGTACATACTTTTCGTACACAGGTTTCAGTCAAAGGTTTATCAAAATAGTGATTTTTAGGACTTGTGGAAACGCGTGTCAAAATGTTCTATTAAAATGTCTAATTTTGGTAGTCAACTTTAGTTAAAAATACCTTGCGTTCTAGTTCATTAATCTCATATATGAACGAAGAATAATTGTGTTTGTTTTAAAACAACATGCAATAAACATAGAGAATCTCTATGTATGTACCTAGAATCAATTCGTTACCTGACTATTAAAACATAGATCACAGTAACACTGCCTAACGCGCTTTAACTTTTAGTTTTGTCATGAAATGACCTACAGTAATTTTAATGGAAAACATAGAAACAATTACGTTAAGATAGATGAAAAGTTAGCTCTAATTTCGTTTGAAATTGAATTAAAAGATTTTTCTGTATATAACATACCTTACTTATTAATTTCAAATTCCAACAATTAAAAATGTGACGAAATATGACATTATCTTTTGTAAATAACATCTACGTCTCTATTTTTAATGTTCAAATTAATTTACTAATGTAACAGAATTCCATTTGATAATAAATGTCCATATTTTCACGACAAAAGTCCCAGTGGGAATGGAGAATGTGCATTTTATTCATATGTACACATATATATATAGTATATATATATAGTATATATATAGTATATATATATAGTATATGTATATATATATATATATATATATAGTATATATATATATATATATAGTATATATATATATATATATATATATATATATATAGTATATTCATTACTAGAGTTATGTAATTTCTTGCTTTTTATGTTCCAAGAAACTGCTCAAAACCTGTAGCACGGATATTCTTCTTTTATTTTCCCTTCTGTTAACTTTGGGAACTTCTATTGAAGATATTGAAAATCGTTACCTTTGCGATTCATTGCATTAACAAGGTCTCTTATGTGTCCATGAGATCGCATTATGGTCTTTTCTTTGTACACTAAAGGTTGATGTCGTACGTCGTCTTTTCCTGATATAAAGTCCTTTGGTAGCCACCACTGTTTAATGTTATACTCCTGCCTGTTACCAACAATATGTGGTATACATTAATGGATGGAATTTCCGTTGGTTTCAAATGATAACTTTTTATTTTACAATGTTAAAAAATCAAGGAAATTTAAAATGTATCAGTATGTAGCGTAACTTGATTGCGCGCTTAAAATAAGTGTAATAACTTTAAAATCTGTACAAATATTCCAAGAATAGTCTTCGTACTTATATTCCCTAACAAAATTTTCATGTTTTGGCAAGTTTCTTCCATGCAAATACCATAAGCTTTTGGAATGGAAAGGTAAAGATTTTTATTATTAACAAAATTGTTTTCAGGCTGATCTTTAACTTGTCTTACAGAGCAAATTTTCTTGGATACATAAATTCCACGAATCATGTATTTCCCGAGAGTTTCTTAGTTAGAAGAAATTCGGAAGAAACTGTAAGACAATCGCGAATCTGTAAAGCAAAGATTGTACAAGTTACTTAAATTGTTTGTGATTAAGTGTGTCAACTTAATTTGTTTTCCTGTCGGTGTGATCTTCGAATAAAAAAAGGAAGAGCAGCTAGTACGTCTGGACTGAATGAACTAGATTGAAGGCTTAAGAGAAAGTAACCAGTTGTAGTAATGTAACAGATAAACATACTAATCTCTGGTCTATGCCACGTTTTATTATAACTTAACATTATTACGAAATTAGAACTATCTATCAATTTTTGGTCAAGATTGGATAGAACAAATATATTAGCTGTGCAAGTATGCGTGTAAAAGAATACTGAAAAACGTAGATTTAGAATAACGGTGAAAGCAGCCATCCATATAACACAGACCGCATGAAACCGTACTTACAATTCGAGTTTTGATACGTCCATCGTGATTACTAGTGAGGAGAGAGGACACGAAGAAGACGTGATGACAAAGAGATTGCCGGTCCTTAAAAATAAAATGCTCCGTGCACATTGATATGTCAATCGGAGATAATATATTGTTGACTTTCGCAAAACTGGTGTGTATATGTGCACTCAGCGTTTTTACCGTCTGGGACAGGTCTGTGATATGTTGGCATTTGAGCGACACGGTCGTGCAAGTAAACAATCTACTGAGGCCTATTCCGACATGAAAAAAGAATCTAAGAACGATTCTTGTTTCATAGGACATACGAACGTTTACGCTTGTTTCTGGTAAATACTGAATTTGATATGAAACTTCGATCAAAAATTTGATCATAAGGTATCCGGAGTCTGGTCATGAGATTATACAAAATGCATGGAAAAAATGTTTGAAAATTTCGCGAAGTGGTAGAATCTTGAGCAACAATATATTTGACGTATAGTGTCAAGGACAGTATACATGTTTGGAGAGCAAATTATATCGAACAAATTGTATGAAACTTAAATAAATTGTATCTCTGTAATTTATGGTAACATCGCATTCTAACAAGTTTTTGTAGTATTTACACTTCATTCTGCATGAATTTTACATTTTGATATACTATTACTACATATTATTACAAAAAACATTCTCATTAGTCACATTAGTGTAATACACGAATAGTCTATGAAATTTTCTATCCTAAATAACTACAAGAAAATATCAGACAGATTTAATACTATATATTCTGCTCATTTTGCGGAAAAGTATTCATAAAATACAACATTTTCACTCTAAATTTATTTTATTGCAATAGTTATCCATTTTTTACCACTTTTTGTTTGTTCTTATAACACTAATTTCTTTTTTCAGTGCCGTCAGTGTCTCGTAAAGCGAATACTTTATATTTTTTCCGATGTTATCTCTACTTCTCTGAAATACCAATAAAACAATTTACGTCGTTTTACTTTCACTTACTTATTTTTTCCGCGTATTTAATTTTTTGAATGTAAATGAAGTAGAAAATGCGCATGTGTAAATTTGCCTTCTCTTCGGTGCACTAACGCTGCGATATTTGCAATGACATTGCATGCAAGCTATTTCTCATAATAATCAAGACAGTCTACAAAGGGGAGGTAATAAAATAAAGATGGTTGAAAACTCATAAGTCCTATAAATGAACCTTGTAAACGAGCATTATGATTTCATGCATTAGATTTTGTAGATAAATGGGATTTTCTTGGGATGTCTAAGATATAAGAACAGCACTGTATGTGTGGCTTACAAACGTAATGTTAGCGTTTTTTGTGGAAGAAACGCATATGTAATATATTTTACTAACGACTGTATAAAGTCTTGTCTTAGTATGTTGCCTGTACTGTAATTAATATTAAAAAAAGAACGATGCCTTTATTGAATAAACTACTCTGCCTGTTGTTTACCACCCTTGTTATCGGTGTACTTTCTTAAAATCTTTTTTCTAGGATCCGGTATTGAAATTATCTCTTCTACGTCTTAGTAATTTAGAGCCAAAACAATCTTTGTTTATTTGCTCGTCTGTGAAACACATGCCCTAAATTTTTCAATACTTATTAACATCGGCAAAAAGTAAACAATTATAATAGATACCACAAAATATTTCAAGTTCATTCCATAAGCCGGGAGGTACTAATTTTTCAAATTTGGAAAATAATGATAAAACATTTACCTAGAGGACCAAGTAGTGGAGCTGCGTCGTACCAGAGGCGTCTCCTTCATGGTTTTGTAATAATTCAAATGAAATCAGTAGTTTTAAGTAAGAAAATAACAATAAACAACTACTTGTACGATATATTTCATAAAAAAATTTAAAGCACTTACCTTCCTAACCAGCTATATGAGTAGTTTTAGCTCTGTTAAACATTTATAGCACTAAGTATGATCCTACAGTTATTTCAGCAAGCAATATTCGCCGTGGTAAGAAAAAGATGTTAGATGAAGAAAACGAACGATCGATATACACTAGGGTGACAGAATAAAATAGACACCTACGGTCGTTTTGAGAATTTAGGAACATTTATTCTTCACGCCGAACGCGGTTAAAACTATTGAAAAATGCCTAATGTTGTAACTATTTAACAGATCTTATCCAATTTATCCATCTGTAGATTGGAAACCCTGCTAACAGGATAAATGTTTATTTGCATTTATTGCCTGCTAAACCCCTGCCACGTTCTCGAAACCCGAATCACTGAGCAAATATCTAAAATGACAACACTAGTTATAATATTCAAGATATCTATACTTTCAGAATACCTTTCAAAAGAATACTTCGTTTACCAAAGAGTCTCAATTTAAAATGTAGTACAGCGTATACGTACATATGTAAAGGATGTTTGTAAGACTTTGTAACAAATCCGCTAAATTTTAATAATCCTACTACCAAAAAGTGCATAAGAAAATAATTTTTCTGCAGTATATGGGTAAAATATTTATTGTATAATGATGCAGAATTTAAAATACTTCTTAATGACAAACTATTTTAAGTGATAATCAAGCACGATAAAGTTCTTGATTTTACTATATTTAGTGTACAGCATATATCTGTATTTACAGGAGCGTGTCTATATAACAGCAACAACAAAATTATCATAGTTACAACACAAATATACTACTATCATTGCAGTTATGGTTTTCTTATTACTAGATTTGTGTTAAACCTAAAAGAATGTACTTATTTCTATGGGTCGTTTTCACATTCAAACGAAAACTACATACATTATAGCATGACACCTTGAAATACACTAGGGTGACAGAATAAAATAGACACCTACTAATTAAAAAAAGATTCTATTCTCGTTATATATACAAAATATTTTAACATTTTTAAATTAGACTAATATTTTGTCGATCCACCTTTACTTGCGTGAAGTGCTGCGAGTCGTCGTGGCATAGAATCTATTAAATGATTTATCGTGTTTTCTGGAATATTTAACCACTCTTCTGTAACAGCTGCCACGAGTTCTTCCTTATTGCTAGGTTTTCGGGATCGTTTCGCCATATTTGTCTGGATTATGTGCCAAACATTCTCTATCGGATTCATGTCTGGTGATCGGCCTGGCCATGGTAAAATTCGAATCCCCTGTTCCTCTTTCCATGTGGTTGTTGTTCTTGCTTTGTGGCAGGATGCTCCATCCTCCATAAAAGTGGCGTCTTCTTTAGATAAAATGGCGTTGTCGAATATCGGTAGTAGTCCTTCTGTTAATATTTGGATATATTTTGCCGCATTTATATTTCCGTCCCAGATTACTAATTGCGATCTTCCACCATGCCATATCGCGCCCCACACCATGATGTCCACACCGCCGTATTTCACCGTCTGATGCAAAAATTTGTCATCTAGTTGCTGTGACGAACGTCTCCATCCCCGAATTGGCAGTATCTGCTTTCGTCTGAAAAAGCGACAGACCGCCAAAACTCTTCGGGCTTCGTTCGCATTTCGATTGCCCGAGCCATTCGGCGCCGTTTTTGAAACGCCGTAAGGAGAGGTTTTTTCTTTGCCACCCTTTTATACATCCCCACACTGCGGAGATATCGCAGAACGGTGCGCTGACTTTTCTGTGAAGTTGCCGCAAGCTCAGCTGTACTTTTTCGCGGTTGCCTTAACACTTCGCGCACAAGCACCCTTTTATTTCTTACGGAAGGTTCGGCGCGACCTGATCTCGGCTCCGCTGTTGTTTTTTCCTTGCGTTTAAATTGTGTAATCACACAGTTAACTGTGTCGACAACGGAATATTTAAAAATTTACTTGTTTCATGTTGCGAAGCGCCGCGTTCACTCTGGCCAACGATGCGACCCCGGGTGAAGTCGCTAATATCACTCGAACCTTGTAAGCGAGGCATAGTTGTAACGATACTAAACTATGACGAATTCCTTCCGATACATCTACCCCTACCCTAATGACAAGAGAAAGTTCTTAATTCGTTCTTAGAATTTAGCTGTTTAGATATTTATACCGCTTTACCTGGTGTCTATTTTATTCTGTCACCCTAGTGTACATTAATCTAATATTGGTAAAACTAAAATAATCGTAGCAATTATGTAGTAAATCTATAGATACAGAAACAGTACACATTTATTTTAATCTGGCAAAATCTAAATCTTTCTTAAGATACTATCAAACTTTGGCGTACCACAAAAATTTTTTATCGCTTTTACCATGTTCCCCAACAAGTAACAACTGGCTTTTATGGTTCGGGGATGTCGGAACGTTTAAGGGATTTAAGAAAGACCGTTTTTGTGGATGATGTTAATTCATTTACGCTTGGATTACATTTCCAAATTGTTCTAACCACGAGATATAACGCATATAGTTTTCATGTAATACGTAATAAGTTACCATGCGCTTGTTTACGACAAGGCCTTATAAGCATTAACACTTGGTTTCTTGAAAGTGAAGTTCTGTATTTGTTTCGTTAGTATGTTTGTAATCGTTTACTAACTAGCAAAAATAAATGTGATGGTATAAGGGATTCCAGTATGCATACTTTTTCACAATCTGTCGTTTTGTTCACACATAGTAATTATTTTTTTAACAAAATCTTTACGTCATGTTTGGAAGTTCAGCGCAATTAAATCTGCTTGAATATGCTTTTTTGTTTCTCGTCGCAATCTTTGACTAATATTTTTATAAAATTTTCATAGAATATTTAATTGATTTTAAGTGGACTTATATTTTATCATTAAAAACTATCATGTTTGGAGGATAGATTGAAGATTTACAAATTTTTGTTTCGAAAAAATCAATTTGGCCAAAGATATATCGTCATCAAACATGTGAGTTTAAAACCATGTTAGTTACTTCGTTTATCCGTTGTAATTTACTGAATATATCGCAGGTGCTTTAAATATTTGTTACAACCCTTACAGCGCATGTTTAGTAATAATCTCTGCTACGGTTTAATAATGCACTTCAATGACCAGTAAGTAAACATTTTAATGTTCCTTAGATGTTCCCTAGAGACAAAAAGGATCATTTCCAGAAAATCGAGTTCACTTTGATGTTGAGTGACGAGATTATGCTCTTTAAAGAGGTTTTTGAAATGGTCTATTACTGCAATTACTTTAAATATATCGCCATGATGGGATAAATATAAGCAGAACGAGAACTACTCTTTGACAGACAAAAGGAAGGAAGAGTCATGTAATTAAGGAAAGCAGCAAAATTCTATTTTAGTCAAGGTGTATAACTGTCGCAACTACAGTACCAGAAGTGCATTTAACACTGACGCGTAAATCAATTAATCTATTTATCCATTGATGAGAAAACTGCAAGCGCTTCCAAGCCTTAGCACCTCAAAACTTTAACGTTGATTAATTCATGAAACAGTACCACGAGTATTATTTAGTGTGTTTCTTATCAGATTCTCATACAATTAGAAACTAACTAAAGTATGGTGCGGAGAGGTTACATTAAAATGGGATAAAGTTATATTGTTAAATGTTGGGTAATATCATCCTATTATTTATAATTACGTTTAATTAATTTTGTTATGAGATTTTAAAAGAATTCGTTACGAATTTTAAAGAAACGTAACGCAAAGCTCGTTCGAATGCAACCTCAATAAAATATTTATTTATATGACAATTGCCTTTTACACGAATAGAAGACATTTACTGTTGGACACTCCGTACATCTAAGAAACAAGTTTCATTTTATTGTTGAACACGTACATTAGAAAAGAAAAAACGCAATGCATTGGCCAAGAAATAGAAAAATGCGTTACTAACACTCTTCATGAAATAGAACTGTTTTGTCTGTCTTTTGGTTTCAGTTTCATTATTTGTCGTTTATAGACGATTCAACAGTATTATTTTATGGTTTGTGTTTCTTTGATGTATGATTGCATAAGTACAGCGCCTTTTCTTATCATTTAGACAATAAGGAAATTAACGCTATAATTGCGCTATGATTTATTCAAAGGAGTTCATAAAAACATTGTCAAAAATTACACTGTAGTGTAAAATTAACGCCATTTTAGATACAGTATTTATACTTCTTAGCGCTATATTCTAGTACAATTACAGTACGACCATTTTTTAAACAAATGGTCTTAAACTAGTAGAGTCTTCTTTGCTGCTAATCTAAATTGTTATGCTGGCATCTCTTTTATTTAGGGAGGTAACATGTTGAAAAGGCTCATGCCAATGGATATACTGTTGGTGTGCAATCTTGTAAATGGTATGTTTAAGTTTTCCGCTTGTCTCGTTTGATATGTATGGCTGTTTTCTCTAAGTTGTAGATGCACGACGTTTGATCTTATTTCGCATAATTTACTCCATATGTACGTTAACGAGAGGCATAATTTGTAAACTCTGAAAGAGTGGTCTACATGATGTTAATTGTAAAGCATTAACAATTGCTCGGATGGGTTTTTCTTTGTAATTTAAAGACTCCATACACCATTGTCGAATGAAAGAGTGAAAAGTGTGTTGCTCTAGCATCCTCCACATTCAACAGCCGCTTTATTCATCTTATGGCGTAAATTGATTTACTGAGTTTGATGGACAGCGCGTCAATATGTGGAGCCCAAGTTAGTAAGTTATCTAATGTTATATCCAAGTACCTGCCTTTCATACATATTTGTATGTTGCTTACTACTTGTGAAATAAATATTTTGATGTTTTTCTGCGTTCACATTGAATTTATTAGTATTAAACGATTCTTTAACATTCAGATCTGCAACATGCACGTTGGCATTTAATTCTTCTCTATTCGACAGGGAGACTACTAGGGATGTGTTGCCTGCATATCATGTTGTCAGAATTAAATAGTTTCCAATGTTGAAAAGCAAATCATTGATGAATAACACAAAAAACAAAGGATCCAGAATACTACCCTGGGGTACTCCAAAAACAATACTCCCGACTCACTTCACTATTTCATTTAATTACATGCTTACAGTTAGCTAGAAAAAATCTTATAAGTTCCCTCCCTGCTCCATAAAATCCATAATTGCATTTGCTCAAAACTAATTCGTGGTTTATACAATCAAACGCTTTGCTTAAGTCATAAAACTAAACCAAGCCGTTATTAGGATCTTCAAGCGCATTGTAAATGAAATTAATAATATTCATGGCAGTGCTAGTGCTGCTTATGTATTCCTATTGATATTTTTAAATGAACTATTTTTTCCCAAAAAAATATATAGATATTTTTTTAGTTATAATCGATTCCAGTATTTTAGAGAATGCTTTAAAATGGGAGAGACCTTTCCAGCTTTCATTTTTTCTGAAAATATTCCTGTAGTAAAGCAGCTGTTTATTATGTCGGAGAAGCTATGTAATCCGACACGGATTTTTAGACAAGTGCTTATGGCAAAGATATCTGCTGTTTGTTTGTTTTTCAATGTTTCTATAATATGTAATACTTCATCATTCGTTGGAACGAAGAAAAATGATTAAAAACATTTAAACACCTAAACAGCGTTAGTAGTTAATCTAGGTTGGTCAGTAAGGCTCCAGAAACAAGTGATTTCGCTACTAAAAATAATTAATGTAATTACTGCTATTAATACACTTTGCGTCACTCTACATCAACAACACAAATAAACTAAAATAATAAGTAATTACATTCATTATGTTTAATATTGATAGAAACCAAGCCGTACGCTACTGCGAAAGCACTAGTTTCTGCAGCCTTATTGGCTACACACCTGCAGCATTAGGTATGTTCTGTTATGAAAAGAGGTTATTACAAGAAGGAAGCAACCATTCAATTTGTTTTGATATAATATTAACATAATTAAAATAATCGTTGCAATTATGCAATGAGTCTGGAAATGAAAAAGACACTTTTGTTTTAACTGGGCAATATCTACTTTTTAAACACTGTCAAATTTTCCTATAAAACTATTATTTTTGGTGTCACTTACAATGCGTAGCAATGAATGTACATCGTTCACTATTTGTAGGAACTCCATTAATAGCTATGAAGGATTTTGCAAAATTTTTATATCGGGCTTACCTTAACAATTTTGAAATATAGTTTGACTTTCCCTGATAGCAGCTAATTTTTTACGATCAAGTCATAACATTGCCTCATTTTGCGGAAAGATTTAAAGTAATAAATTGCTGTCTTTGATCATGTTCTTTAGCAAATAATAACTGGCTGTTATATTTGGGGGAGTTCGAAACGTTCAGGAAACTTGAAAAATTTTTGTAGATGATATTAATCCATTTACGCCCTGGATTATTTATGCATCTTCGAATTTCTTCAACCACAAGTGCATTTTACACGTGATATGTAAGAAATTACCACACTCGTGTTTAAGACATCAGCCTAACAACGCATGGTTGCCAGATCATCACTCAGACACAATGAGTTTTGGTTTCTTGAAAAGTGAAATTTTTCTAATGAATTTAGTATCACCCTTGTAACACATGGGCTGAAAAGTCCCGGGCCTAACACATAGATGGCGCTAGTTTTATTGCAGTCACCTTTCTCTCAATTAGTACTAACCTTCAAAAGACAGCTGTTAAAATTTCATGATATTCTATTCATTAGTTTGTAAGTTATTGTGCTAAGAGTCGCGCTACTTTTGTTATTTTCAAAACAATGGATCAAAAATAATTTCGTGTTTTAATTTTACACTGCTTCTTGATGGGCAAAAATACCGTTCAAGCAAAGCAATGACTTGAGAAGTGTTATGGGGACTCCGCTCCATCAGAAACAACAATAAAACGTTGGTTTGCTGACTTCAAACGTGGTCGTAGAGACACCGATAATGCAGAACGCAGTGGACGTCCAAATGAGGTAGTAACACCAGAAAACATCCAAAAAATCCACAAAATCGTTTTGAATGATCGAAAAGTGAAGTTGCCTGAGTTAGCTGATATCGTAAAGATATCAAAAGAACGTATTGGCTTTATATTGCATGATCATTTGACTATGAAAAAGCTCTGTTCAAAGTGGGTGCTGCGTTTGCTCACTGTTGACCAAAAACAAGAACGTGTTGATAATTCTGAGCAGTGTTAGGCCATGTTTAAACGTAACTAACCGGAATTTTTGCGTCGATATGTGACAATGGATGAAACATGAATCCATCACTTTACTCCGGAATCAAAACGATCGTCATCTGAGTGGACAGCAACTGGTGAACCTCGTCCAAAGCGTCCGAAAGCACAACAATCGGCTGGAAAGGTTATGGCCTCGGTGTCTTGGGATGTGCGTGGTGTAATATTCATCGACTATCTTGAGAAAGGAAATACCATCAACAGTGAATATTATATAGCGTTATTGGAGCGTTTGAAGGCCGAAATTGCAAAGAAACGACCGCATATGGCAAAGAAAAAAATGTTGTTTCATCAAGACAACGCACCGTGTCACAAGTCAATCAAAATAATGGCAAAACTACATGAATTCAAATTCGAATTGCTCCCACATCCACCGTATTCGCCAGATTTGGCTCCCAGCGACTAGTGGCTGTTCGCAGAACTCAAAAAGATGCTCGCCGGTAAGAAATTTCGCACGAATGAAGAGGTTATCGCTGAAACTGAGGCCTATTTTGACACAAAAGATAAATCGTTCTACAAAAGTGATATTGAAATGTTAGAGCGGCGCTGGAATGATTGCGTTGCTGTTGATGGAGATTGCAGTGATGAATAAAGCTAATTTTGAACCAAAAAAACCGTGTTTTCTTTGTTAGGCCAGGGACTTTTCAGCCCATGTGTTACTTGCTTTGTCAGTAGTTGAGTAGCTAGTAAGAATGAACGTGCTGGTTTAAAGGCTTCCAGTGTTCGTATCGTGAGATTAATAAGTATTTTTTTTTACAATCCGTCGTTTCATTTACAGGTAACCATAATGGTATACACGTCTGCAATATTTCTCAACCTGAAAACTTCATGGTGGGACTATATTCACTCCGGAATTGCCGAAGTGATAGTGAATTAAGTAAACTATACGCCATAACATAGAACTTGAGTCAAACGGAAATTCAGCTGTCGATCTTAGAGCACTTTTTCATATTTGTGTTGCGCACTGCTTGTGTGTTTCCTACATTCCATTTTGGCCCAGCACCACAACAGTTTATTGCGAACTAAATATATTATTTTTATACCTTTGTATTTTCAGTCAGTAAATTGTTTCTTATTTGCTTAACTGCTGCGAAATTTGATCGATCGAGTGGATTCACCGACTCGCCGTCCGCACGTATTTCCCCACATTAAGAGATGTTGTCCTACAGACAAAATCGAGCAAGTCCGCTTATGACCGACAGTGTTAAGTACACTAGGGTGACAGAATAAAATAGACACCAGGTAAGGCGGTATAAATATGTAAACAGCTAAATTCTAAGAACGAATTAAGAACTTTCTCTTGTCATTAGGGTAGGGGTAGATGTATCGGAAGGAATTCGTCATAGTTTAGTATCGTTACAACTATGCCTCGCTTGCAAGGTTCGAGTGATATTAGCGACATCACTCGGGGTCGCATCGTTGGCCAGAGTGAAAGCAGCGCTTCGCAACATGAAATAAGTAAATTTTTAAATATTCTGTTGTCCATAGTTAACCGTGTGATTACACAATTTAAACGCAAGGAAAAAACAATAGTGGAGCCGAAACCAGGTCGTACCGGACCTTCTGAAAGAAGTAAAAGGATGCTTGTGCGCGAAGTGTTAAGACAACCGCGAAAAAGTGCAGCTGAGCTTGCGGCAACTTCACAGAAAAGTCAGCGCACCGTCCTGTGATACCTCCACAGTGTGGGGATGTATCAAAGGGTGGCAAAGAAAAAACCTCTTCTTACGGCGTTTCAAAAACGGCGCCGAATGGCTTGGGCAATCGAAATGCGAACGAAGCCCGAAAAATGTTGGCGGTCTGTTATTTTTTCAGACGAAAGCAGATACTGCCAATTCAGTGATAGTGGTCGTACGTGGGGATGGAGACGTTCGTCACAGCAACTGGACGACAAATTTTTGCATCAGACGGCGCGATATGGCATGGTGGAAGATCGCAATTAGTAATCTGCGAGGGAAATATAAATGCGGCAAAATATATCCAAATATTAACAGAAGGATTACTACCGATATTCGACAACGGCATTTTATCTAAAGAAGACGCCACGTTTATGGAGGATGGAGCACCCTGCCACAAAACAAGAACAACAACCACATGGAAAGAGGAACAGGGGATTCGGATTTTACCATGGCCAGGCCAATCACCAGACATGAATGCGATAGAGAATGTTTGGCACATAATTCAGACAAATATGGCGAAACGACCGCGAAAACCCAGCAATATGGAAGAACTCGTGGCAGCTCTTACAGAAGTGTGGTTAAATATTCCAGAAGACACCATTAATCATTTAATAGATTCTATGCCACGACGACTCGCAGCACTTCACGCAAGTAAAGGTGGATCGACAAAATATTAGTCTAATTTAAAAATTTTAAAATATTTTCTATATATAACGAGAATAGAATCTTTTTTTAATTACTAGGTGTCTATTTTATTCTGTCACCCTAGTGTATTTCAAAGTGTCATGCTATAATGTATGTAGTTTTCGTTTGAATGTGAAAACGACCCATAGAAATAAGTACATTCTTTTAGGTTTAACATAAATCTAGTAATAAGAAAACCATAACTGCAATGATAATATATTTGTGTTGTAGCTATGATAATTTTGTTGTTGCTGTTATATAGACACGCTCCTGTAAATACAGATATATGCTGTACACTAAATATAGTAAAATCAAGAACTTTATCGTGCTTGACTATCACTTAAAATAGTTTGTCATTAAGAAGTATTTTAAATTCTGCATTATTATACAATAAATATTTTACCCATATACTGCAGAAAAATTATTTTCTTATGCACTTTTTGGTAGTAGGATTATTAATATTTAGCGGATTTGTTAGAAAGTCTTACAAACATCCTTTACATATGTACGTATACGCTGTACTACATTTTAAATTGAGACTCTTTGATAAACGAAGTATTCTTTTGAAAGGTATTATGAAAGTATAGATATCTTGAATATTATAACTAGTGTTGTCATTTTAGATATTTGCTCAGTGATTCGGGTTTCGAGAACGTGGCAGGGGTTTAGCAGGCAATAAATGCAAATAAACATTTATCCTGTTAGCAGGGTTTCCAATCTACAGATGGATAAATTGGATAAGATCTGTTAAATAGTTACAACATTAGGCATTTTTCAATAGTTTTAACCGCGTTCGGCGTGAAGAATAAATGTTCCTAAATTCTCAAAACGACCGTTTGCGAGTTTTAGTAATAGAAACTATAAAAAATAGAAAGTTCTTCCGTGCTACTGTGTACACAGCATGGTTCTTCTCTAGTCCGATGACTTATTCTTAACGTGACACTTTCGAGAAGGCAACGGGAAATTGAAGAGAAGAAATGTAAGTTCCAGTGGGAAAGGGACCCGATAATAATGCCCCTTATTTGTTTTCAACACAAAAACGAAAGATACAAATTATGTCTTTCCTTGCGGTATGATGATTTAGTGACGTTTTCGTAGAAACATGATACGATTTCTACACAGAAATAAAACGAGGCAAAACGTTTTTGTCCGGTTCTCGAGCATTGTCACATTAATTTCAAAATTACACCATTTTAGTTTTAGTTTCGGAAGCATTAGGAGGGTTATACACTTAAACAAGTTGTAATATATACAGGTTCGAGGAAAGAAGACGACATTAACTATTTCGAATTACTATGTAATTACTTGATGTCAAAGCATTGATTATATAGAATCTGCTGATAAATTTATTCTATGGGGATTTGTACATGGATGATTAAAAATATTTTATCTTTGTCATTATATTTAATATATACAGTCGCTGTCCAATTTATTAGAGTCGCTTGCTAAAATAGCGATTTTGTTAAAATATATAATGAAAAACGTATTGTACAAAGCATAAATTTAGTCAGAACTGTTTATGGCATGTCTAATTGTAGCGGCATTTTGCCACACATCCTCAATATTTCTTACTCATTGCTCTTTTGTAGTGTTTCTTCTCGAACACATGCGTGATTTTACACTCTACACGTTCTCAATTGCATTGAAGTCGGAAAAACTTCCCGGCCAAGGTAACACTGGCAGAGCGTGCGTTTCCAAAAAACTTTGGATGGATTTGGCCATGTGGCATGGTGCCTTATCGTGTATGAATGTGTAAGGGTCTTCACTCGGATCTAAATTATTGATATATGTCATCAAGACATCCTCTAATACACGCTTATATTGCTGTTGATTCATGGTGCCTTGGCAAAAATACAGTCGTCCAGGACCTTCGACTCATATACAGGACCATACCAGTATTGCAGTTTCCAGTATATTTTGGAAGTGCTTTTCTGGTGGAGGGATAAATAATTTAACCATTCTGACCAAATCTGCGAATGCTCGGCACTGCATAGAAAGTTTAAATAATTATTTAATATGGACAATAGAAAATTAGTTTGAAACCTTGACTAATGGCATCGAATTAACATTATAGGTGCAATTATTACAATTATTATTATTGGTATGTGTTTTACGTCACTGATACTTAATTTGCCATTGTAGGTAAAAGAAAGAATTATTACACTTTCGTCCTGAACTCGAAATAGTTCCAATTTAAACGTTATCGGGAATTGCTGGTGCATTGTTTCGAAAGCAGTTGCCAGAAGTAAACAAAAAAGCAGCCAGTAATAGAAGCTGTTTAAAAAAAGTATGGACATTCCAGTAGGATATTTACAAAATTCGATAAATTCTGGTAAAAAAATATTAAAAACAATGCAGCCCCAACTGAATCAGAAATTATATTTTTTCTATATGTGCATTAGCTAAAGTAGAGACGATAAGCTCTTAATTATACTTCAACAGGGTTTTATTTGTTCACATGTGTTATTACGGAAATTTATATGGAAATATCTGCGAAATATTGTGTCTATGAAAATGATTTAAATTTTATAGAAGATTTTTCACTGAAATTTGAACCAAAATTTTGAGCGGCTGCGGTTCGTTTTACCAATGTATAGATGGTTAATTTAAAATAAAAAAGTTTATATCGTTTCCGATTTAATCAAGAGCATCTTGTAATTGAAAATGTAGTAGTAGAGTTTTATCTGCAATTTCGCTTCTCGATGTTCCAAAGCAATATTTTGATTACTTTTGGTGATAAATCAGTTCATTAAATCCGTTATTTTCTAACAAAAGTATTTTTAACGGGAAATATTTCGAGCAAGCACGTTTTTGAAACTTTTCGTTATTCGCTT
Organism: Trypoxylus dichotomus; assembly: GCA_023509865.1. Taxonomy (NCBI): domain Eukaryota; kingdom Metazoa; phylum Arthropoda; class Insecta; order Coleoptera; family Scarabaeidae; genus Trypoxylus; species Trypoxylus dichotomus. The sequence goes on along the minus strand of CM042074.1, from coordinate 53,554,939 downwards.
TAACACTGTACTTTATTAAAACTTTTGTAATGTAAATTAAATTGTCTTTCATACATTCACAATGTGTTACGTAATTATTTCTTTTGCTAAATGCATTGTAATCACTGTTAGAAACAGTACTATTTTGCTGGTGTAGCCTTATTAGGTTGAATACGAGAGATGTCTTTTAAGTTTAGCATACTGATGCATAGAGGTCACGACTAATCAAATGTCAGTACTAAAAACTTACCTCCATCTTTAGTGATCCTAGATACCAAGTATGAGCGCGATGCGTGCAATGTTATAACTATAACGAACTGTCAAAGTTGACAACTTAGTCGAAAAATTGAATTAAACCGAGAACATTTTCGCGCATGAAGAATTGTGTAGAAATTAGTCTTCTGTTGGATATTGGATCTGTTGAGATCGAAGGACAAAAAGCAGCTACAGTGAATTAGTGTCAAAAACTTTTGGCTGCATCAATGCCGGAAACTCTAAAAACGTGTATAACATTGTCAGTGATCATGGATTTTGGACTTACTCATACGAGCCAGAAAATAAACGCCAGTCGTCTGTTCGGGTGTTCCAAGGTGAAGAAAAGTCATCCGTTCTCGAAGTGTCTCCAAAAGGATGGTTGCGACATTTGTCTCAAGGGCAGGTCATGTAGCAACAATTCCTCCACAAGATCAAAGAACTTAGTATACAACCATTTGTTTGACGCAAGTCATCACTGAAAAACCAACGGCGAATGACGAATCATCCTCCGCCAAGACAATGCAAGTTCACACACAGCACGCAAGACAATTCTTATCGCAACAAAACGTCGAATTGTTACATCATTCTCCGTTCAGTCCGACCTAAGCCCTAACGATTTCTATACCTTTCCGAAAATCAAGAACGGAGTGCATGGTCAAAATTTCCAGTCGTCAGAAGGAGCTGTTGATGCCTTTGAAAACACAATTCTGACTGTATTAACAAATGAGTGGAATAACTGCTTCCAGAGTTGGTTCGAGCGCATGCAAAGGCACATTAATCCTCTATCTACTGTTTTATTCCAACTCTCTATGCAAAACTTAAAATACAATCCTCGTGTATATATATATATGATGTATTCATGTCATATTCATATAGTGTCAATAATGACGAAGACAACAACGATGCAATCCTAATTTATATCTGCGTAGTGTTTGTTATTGAGACCTTGGCCTTGATCTTTGGTAGTGCAAGATCACTACCGATAGTCACTAATACAAGAATATGGAAAATTTGCGGTGGTCATTGTGAAGCTGGAAGTCGTTTTTTAAATAACATATATAGCTCTTAGCTTTTAGCTACTGAAAGTCAACATTGTATAGAGTAGATAAAGATTCAGTGGTTATTTAAGTCTACTATGTATACATAAATTTACTTAATAAGTATACGATAAACAAATGTTCGGTACCTTGTCAGACAGCTACAGCCAATGTTGGTACTAGCGATAAATTATTAAATTTATTCCAACAATTAAGTATGTTGCATGCTTAGATGTATATAGTTACCTGGCAAGTATTTAAACAATCATATCGGTTTGTGATAAGAGTCCGAAAGTGGAAACATATCTATTGCATTAAAGAGACTTATCGGGTTGCCTGCACGGCTTGACCGTCAACAGCGAGTAATCAACGTACAGATGTGTAGTACTGAACAGGTCTTATTTACATATGGAAATTTACTTCATAAAAATTCTCAGAAACACGATACTTAAGTGGCAATTAAGTGTAATAACGTTTTAATGTGTTTATTAAAAATGCTTCTTCGGCCATCGAGCGGTTGACCCCTAACTGCAGAGCGAATTTTTCGGGCGCTTTTCTTACAATTTTTTAAAACATGTCGGAATCGAAATCGCGCAAAAACCAGTCAATACGCATTGTAGTTTATTACACTTAATTCTTTCCAAGTTGGTCGTTTTTTGTACGTCGTCCGCAACTTCGAACACGAAAGATCCCAATTGTCTCTGCAAGAGTCGAGGTAATAAAGAACAATCCAAACTGTCGGCATTCCCTGGAACTGACACATCAATTAAGAGTGATCCTGTCAGAAAAAATCAAAACATCAACTATAAACATTAAACAGTTCTTGTTGTTCCTCTTTTTTGCGCCGCCAGTCATTTTGGTCACAGACAATGCAATAAAATTTTACGAGCAGCTTTGTGTTAGTGTTGTGCCTCGCTCGAAAGACAATAAACTGTGCTCTGGGGGAACTGTGGTACCACTGTGATTGCTCATTGATACTCCTCTCTTAAGCAGCGCGGCAGACGGAAATAACTCGTAATTACTTGCAGATTTCTTCCTATCGAAACTGTTGTATTTCGACTTCATTTAGACATACTCATAGACACCTACCTTCGTTTGTAGTACTTTGCTTCGTAAATTCTTATACATTAACTGTTTTGTACGTATTCTACGCAATTCGCAATTCCTTCGGACGTGGATTTCAAAAAATGTATTTGTTCTTTTAGCGGTGGCATTCATTCTAGGTATAATTAATGCTTGCCGCTATTGTTTCTCTCGCTGCAGCATATTTGTCTATTTCTTAGAACCTATTTTCAACTTGCATGTAAACGGTGGTTTTAATTATCTTCTTCAGTCTTACCTAGTTCTTGCTTCCTTCTACTTTAAAGAATATATATATATATATATTAAAGTTATGAGATGAATTTAATTAGCGGATATGTCGTTTAAGTACTTAAGCACTTTATAAGTATTCGTATTATTAATATCTATAGTAATATAATACAATATAGTAATATTGTTCACAACAAGTGAATAAAGAATATACTCACATAGTTTTAACGGAATTAGTGCTATCTTATATTAATTCCAATCAATAATTTGAATATAATAGGTATAGATTCATTGCAATTGGAATCAGAAATCCATCAAAGCGTATAAGATTCCTACTGAAACAAACTTCACCCAAAATGATGTCTGTGCCTGTTGTAATTTTAATGTTGAAAACAGGAATATCTGTCAATAATTTTTTGTTAGTTTATTATGTTGCATTCAAATTTAAAGACTTTTCTAATTTCATAAAATAAATAAAAACTATATAATTTTCTTAGTTATTGATCGAAAACACAATATAATCGGCTTGTAATTTTCTTTAAAAAATATATAGCAGATAATACAAACAAAGCTGTGACAGGTAATAAATAGAAGATAATAAACTGCATTACCTTTACGACCAAATTCTTCAGTTACCGAAGAAGCAACTAGTCAATTTAATTATTACTATTTTGGCTTCTTCAGTCCTGTGCGTATAAAGAAATAACTTCTTCATAAGCTCTTATTTTTGTTATTTTTAGACATTTTAGCTGAGGTATGTAAGACGCAATTTTGTTTAATTTCCTTAAACCACGTGTATTCATTTTAAGATGAATATTATAAGTATACACATCTATAAACTAAAAAATATACGAATTTAATAAAGTAATTGTAAGGGTGTGAAAGTGTATAACATAATTTTGAACCTGTTACGCAGTGTATTAGAAATGGTTGTCATAAAAAAAACTATAATTTATAACAGCGATTAAAATCGAGTTCCTTTCAATAAACATTCCGCTCTACTGTCATGAATGGATGTTATTAAGAATATGAATTATTGTGCGAGCTTACAATGCTTGGCAGTGAACTGGAAATAATTTTTACACTTTGCAGAATGTAAACAGTTTAATTGAACCGCGTTTAAGACAATGAACGGCAAAGTCCAATAATACTAACTCTGGCCATAAGCAGATGTAAATGTCATCCGTAAACAATAGCGCTAGCGGATACAAAAGGAAGACAGCAGATGGCGCTACCGTTTACGAAAAAATAAATATCGAAACGGGGTATCTACACGCCTCGTAGTGTAAACTTTACTTTAGTTGATTCAATATTTATACCTAACAGTGTATTCAAATTTACTTTTAAGTGATACGCTTTCCGTGCGATTACACACTTGGGCCTGTTTGCTGTTAAATACCGCTTTCGAGTATTTGCATTGCCCAAATTGCGGCTTTTAAATACAATTAAAAGGAAACCGAGAAACAGACGCCATGGAGAGAGAAAAGAAGTAGGTATTCGTTTTGGTAGTAGTGTACACGGGTAATAACACCGTTCAATCGAGTATTATTAAAATATATGGGTTGTTGATCAGATAATTGGTTAAACTGGATGCAATTAATGCATGCGGTCGACTCTTCGTATAGTAGTTTTTGCCACCGTGCGCAGGTAAATAATTGCCTCTCCGCCGACTGCATTTAAACTGGATCATTATGTGGATTTTTTAATTGCTCGCTGGCTATTTTATGAAGACATATAAACGAAATCGGTCGCAAATCACTCGTACCCATCATGCCTGCAAATTTGAAAGGCATTCAAAATAATTATTGGTGACTGACTATACAACGGAAGGGTCAATAACTTCGTGTGACCATAAGTACTCTTTTTGAATTTATTCCGCATCGGACATAATACCGTTCAAGGATTTTTACAAAGTCAACGTATCAACGTCGACAAACTTAGCAATAAGGGCATATATAAAATTTCTGAACATTTTTAAATATGTCAATGAAGATGTAACATCTAGTTATCAAATATTAACTAATTATTTAAAAGATCTAAAAATATACAGTGAGCGATGCAAAAGATTATGGAGTTACTCTAAAAATTGAATGTTCATTAGGTGTTTGTTAAATATATTTCTGAATGTCGTACATTGGTCAACTATTGGCCTTTTACTTATATATATATAGCATCATGTCTGAGCAAGCGGTGTAAACGACACGTCGGTTGAGCAACGTATTATTATATTTTTTGCGCGGGAGGGGGTAAAACGTGTCAAAATTTTGCATAGAGTAATTGCACAGTACGCTGAAGAAATGCTGTTAAAGACCCCAAGTCTACGACTGCCACAAAAATTTTCCGATGGCCGAGAGTCAGACGAAAATGAGAGCCGTGCACGCCGACCACGGACGAGCACCAGTGAGGTGAATATTCATGCGATCCGTGAACTGGTTGAAGGCGTACAGTTAATGCTGCGTACTACTGCCAACTGCTTCATGAAGTGAAACTGACCTATAGACGAAAAAGGCGAGACATGCCTATTCGAAGTGCGATTCTGCTCCATGACAACGTTCGCCCACACAGAGCTGTATTGACCCAAAATAGGTTGGGTAAAATTCATTGGGAAACACTGGAACATCCGCCCTACAGTGCCGATTTGTCACCGTGCTACTGCCACATGTCTGGGCCTCTCAAAGAAGAATTGGGAGGTTCACTTTGACGATGACGAAGGTGTGGAAATATTCGTGAGCAATTGGTTAAAAACAACCATATTCATTCTTTGAGGACGGAATTAAAAAACGTGAGATACGGTGAGAGAAATATGTGAATGAAAAAGGAGATTATACAGAAAAATAATGTTTATTCAATTTTTTTACTGTACCAATAAATGTTTTAAAATTGAAGTCCGGTTCATATTTGATACGCTCTCGTAGAAAGGCTTTTCTTGTTGCCACCTTTATTTACAGCCGCGTGATCGTTAGCAACGAAGTAGTCATAATACAATAATAAAATGGTTCTTTTCACATATTTTTATGTTACGCCTGTGGTATATACTGTTTACAGCTTCAGAGACGTTGACTAGTACTTAGCACCAACTTAAAGCAAAAAAAAAAAATAGAAACCAAGAAATTCAAATGCCTTTCAATCATTTATATACACCCTCTATTTATTTATCATCCGATTTAAATCCTTATCTTCATTCATCAGGAGACAGGAAACATTTAGTTCAGAGTGGAGGTGAAATAGGTAATACAACAGTCACAAATAATTTCCCGGTTATTATAAAACTTGTGTCATTTTAACTTTTAACTTGCCATATAATTTCTCCTGTTAATATAATGTTCTCAAGTACTAGTACATCCTATACAGCGCTTTTCAGCCGATATGTCGCGACCCGCTGATGTATCGTTAAAGAGTGTGTCGCGCAATTTATAACTTACTGTTGTTGTAGCTAACTGTATTATCACTATTATTCCACATAGGAAATTAGATAATTCCACCTGGGCCTAGAATGTTCCGACTCCCACTGAAAGCGAATTTTCTGGATTTGGAAAATCTAGGGAATTTCTATCACTTTACCACAGAGAGTATATAAGCAGTCCGACCTCGTCCCAAACAGCATAGTTTAAAAAGAGTAAGTGTGAGAGTGTTGCTACTGATCGCATGTGCAATATTTTAATGCTATTATTGAATTAATTATTATAATTATGGATAATTCTTTTTTTAAAAGCCGAGATGGTGATGATTCATTATACGAAGCAGCTGTGACGGCTACTGTAGTTTCTGTTCCAGAACCAGCTGTATCAGCAAAATCTTATGGAAACAATCTACAAAGGTATATCGGAAATACAATAACAAGTATTTAAAGCTTTAGTTTCACTTGGGTTGGAGAAGAAAGCTGTCTAAAGTCGAAATGTAATATGTATGTGGTACTGTCTTGAGTAATCAGACAATGATATGAAGTAAAATCACCAGCTTGCTGCACAAAGGTTCCATTGCTTCGTACAAAGTATAAGAACTGATCGCGATTAACAGGGAGGCGTACAATATTGCGGAAAAACCTATTTTACCTGGGTGGAAGAAATTTGTAAAGCTATGTTTGGTGTTGAAGGCGTCGAATAAATTGAGAAGTTTTAATTTTTGGATGCTGGCCGTAGGAAGTGGAAAGATTTCGCTTAATTTGACATCGAAGCAAAAAAAACAAGCAAAAGAAAAATGGCTAAAGATTACTTGAATAGCCTTAGAAAGAATAGTGAAATACTTCCCGTCAACCTCTACAATTGAAATTCAGTGATATTGGATATTTCGGGACTTAAGAAGGGATTATCCTTCCATTACAAACAAGGCCTTGGATCTTCCACTTGTGACGTCCTATTTACGCGAATTTACATTTTCTACAATGAATATAACGAAGTTCAAGTGTAGGATAGCACTTAAGGAGATTGATTGTGAAATGCTTATTAGACCGATATTATCGAAGAATTGTGTGCGATGCGACAATCACAAGCGTTTCATTGAGTTTCTAAATTTTAAATTATATTCGGTTATCGTTTGCTTTCACTTATAATTCTTAATCCTCATGTATCCGTTTTATTGAAGTATACTACTGCTATAGTAAAATTACACCTCTATGTTCTCATTAGAGAAATGAATTGTTGGTGCCATATCTTTGCATTTGTGCACATTCCAAGTATGGGTATGCAGATGGAATATTGTGAAAAAGTAGCAGGAAAAAAGATTGAGAACCGTTACTATACAAGATATCTCTTAAGCTACATACTTATTTTTGGACGCAAAACCGTTCTCCAAACAAAAATTATTTTTAGAAAGAGAATGTATGCATGTAATTTACGTTTTGAAAACTACAGGTTTAATTGTAGGTAGAATGCTGTTAATACATCTGCCATATGATATTATCACATTATCTCGTCTATGAACTTTTCCTTTGACTTACAACATGGTCACGGAGACCGTACTATTCTCGTTTTCGATATTTGTTATTGCTATTTATTATAATCAGTTACTCTTTCAGTATTCTACTATTTATTTCCTTATGTTAACTTTCATTTCTTTCTTTGTACATGTCAATGTCGGTCGATTAACCTTTTAATCCTAAACGTAATCACAGTGTTATTGTTACTTTTTTTATTGCGGGCTTATCGTTTTAGCGTTTAATCTCAGTCAGTTGTAGTACTACGGGTAGCAACTCAAATAGAAGTGCTGATGATTCAGGTTCGCAAAGCCTGTGCCAAACTCATGGTTATGTGGAGACGCTGGTGATATTCTGGTAATACCATGCACCCTATGAATAAAATCTTTTATTATGCATATATTTAAGAGAGGAAAAATTTAACAATAGTGTAAAGAATATATCTATAAGATATCTTCATGTGGCAATTATTTTCCATTGACTATTATTATTACTTTCTAACACTTTTAACGAAACGAAATAAAGGTGTGATTATTATCAATTTTTATTTTTATTATGACACATTTATTAAGATAGTTTGTCTCTCTACCTATTCAAGGAAATTAAACGTATTTGGATGAACTAACACGCTAAAGCCCAATTCAGTACACAACTTCAATAGTCACATATCGCTAAATACTGGTTACAATGTACGATTTATATTAACAAAATATTAATTTGCTACTGTGTAGTTTTAATTAAATAATAATTATCATAATTCCCAGCAACTGAACAAAATAGACAAATACAAATATTGCAGTAGAAATTGGTTTTGATAATGAAGTTGAAGCTCAAAATAGGTTATATCATTACCAAAAAGCGCTTCTAAAGAAATTTATCACGGTTCCTGCTTGTCTAGAGTTTCATGGTCATATGAAAGAATAGCGCATTAAATGTCCGAAGCATCGGTGAATGTACACGTTTATTATGGTATTTCGACAACATCTGATCAGCGTCGTAAAATTGAGTAAACATTTTAGTCGATATTGAGATGTAAATTGGTGGCTCGGACGTTCTCTTCGGTGTTAATGCCGGTGTTTGTAGAACTTGATTCCGTAATAGAGCCACATTCCTCTGAATTCCCGAGAGTTTCATATTCACAACATACCGAATTTATGTGCTGCTACGGGGGTATCTTAAAAATATTTTAAATAATTGCTGGTGTTGAGAGTGTGTTCTCGGTGCATATGTATGTATCTTCGGTACCTATGAGGCCTACACGAAGTGAAATAGTTACAAACCCGTAGAGGATCGAGAAAAAGTCTTATCGGTTAATCAAAACGTTGCAAATTTATAACAGGACACCGTTTAATATTATGTATAAAAACGTTGATTAATGTAGTAAATATGAATGTTGGATGTGAATTGTAATTTAAGTTTTCTGATATGAATCTTAATTGTGTAAGGTAAAAGGATTTGCAAAAGTGACAACAAGGGGGAGCAAGATAAAACAAAGTACTATCGTGATAATTGCTTCTTAATGTTTCATTATTATTAAATATAGAACATCTCTAAACGCAGATCACCTTTTAATATAAATGCATACATTTGTTATCATTTCAAAAAAAAATTCTTTCACAATAATTAAGAACTTTTTCGAAAGGACCAAAAAGAAACTACAAGAAAGGATACATGTTAGTAAAAGGCAGAAACGCGCGGTGATTCATTGGGTGTGTTCAACAAAGTTTGAAAACATAAGTCTACCTTCCGTGGTTTTGTTCGTACGGTTTTATTATGTTACGGAGTTTTATGCGCTGTACATTGCATAGGTCGGAAAAACGATAATCGTTAGACAAAGTAAATAAATTTATTAATAAATTTCCAGATTTAATTTAAAATGGCTAAAAAATTAAACATTTAACTAGCGATAAATCTATATTATTCTGGAACAAATATAGCTGTCAGAGACATGTGAACAGTGAGCAACAGATAAAGAAACTGGCATACAACGGAATGACCATCATTTATAATATTAGATAATTATGGAAATATAGACGATTATGGAAATATTACCTCACTAAATGTCGGACGGTTTTCCCCTTCATTTCACATGATCTTTTGTCTTACGACGAACACTGTTTCCAAAAAACAGTTGTGGAAACGTACTCAATGTTGCAAATATCTAACCGATCTTATCCAGTTTGTCATAATACTGGGAACGTTGTTTAAGACCGTAAGTGTTTCTCAACCTTTTGTAAACTATAATTTACTATTTATTTTATTAACTGATCCTAAGCACACGCCTATGGTGTGTGTGTGTGTCCATTTTGGCTTCTCCAGTAATTCGTATTCAGTAACATCTAAATTGATGCTTAAAACATTGATGCCTTTAATCTACGAGTTGAAGACGGTTACATATGCATTCAATTTAGAAAATTATCCAACAAATCGCGAAGAAACAGTTACCATACGGCTAGTAAATTCATGATATTCATTGATATTGAATTCGTTTGTGTTTACTTAGATGACTTGGGCTACATGGCACAGGATTGTACGATAAATATTTTTGCATATGTTGGACTGGCGAATGTTGTAGGTGGTGGTGTTGAATATGTTGTAGAAAACTGAAACGTGTACTACAAACATTTCAAAGTGGGTAAAATAAATAAACTAAAGCTAAATACCATATCAACGCGTGTCTATTAAATACTGAAGGGAAAGCAATATTTCCGTGTACTTCTGGAGTACTGTAAATTATATAAAATTAATACATAACAAATTACTAAAATATATATGATGAGCTTTGCTGTACAGATGTAACAATACTATACACGGTTATACAAAGTTGACATTGCGGACGTTCAGTCAGTAGCGGCTACTTCGAAAAAGTTGAACCGGTTTAGCAGATGTTACAGCAGAAAGGCCGTCAGTGAAATAGCACTTATCGGATCGAGCATATACCTCATATGAATGTGTTCATTGTAATAACGAAGGAATTAGTTAATATTAGTGCGTGCACTTTTTGCATTTAATACATGAAATTAATAATAAAAGACGACATTCAGCTGTATAGAAGGAATTTTAAGGAATTTAAACTGAAAGCTGGGCAATCAGGCCCGTACCTAGTACCTAATCCGTGTTGTATATACAAAATTGGTGATAGTTGAAAATCAGTGTTTAATGCGCATGTTCGATTTGATTAGTTTCCATTCTTTCCTGAACGTCTAGTTTGGTTTGAAAACTGGTAATTAAAAGTGTAAAAGAAAAATATCTGAAAACTAGAGAAATAAATGTGAAATGGAAACTAATAAATCTGAAAGATTTATAACATTTAAGATATAGATGATACTTTAAAAAACAATGCGGCAGTTAGATATACAAAATAAAAAGAACCTCTAAAATATATTTTCTTCACTGCAATATTATTTCCTCTATGTTTATTTTCTTGCACGAGCGGTGGATTGTCTGCATTTCCACCGCTCTCTGTCTGCACACCAACGTCGAAATAGATTGTTAAATCTAACCACAAATTCGGGGCTAGTCTGTTATATGACGAAAATGCAATGAAATATGGGTGAGTTCATATTTCTTTTTTTTTTTTGATTGCATTTCTGTATTTCTTATTTTTGGATTTGAAGCCGATGTTATGTTGCTTTCACTTATTACATTAATTTCGGCTATATTATGCTATATCCGCCCTAGATTCGTTCCCGACCGATACCCGACTCGTTACTGCTTATGTAACTCGAATGCATACACGATCCGATCCGACATTGCTGGTACCTACGGGTGCGACCTGATATAGGGCTCCGTACAAGAAATGGTGAATAAAATAACAGCGACTACCGCGGAAACACAGTAGTCAGGAAAGATTTAGGTGTAGAGCTAATAATAATTAATGTTGTACAGTTTGCGGCTGAATAGTTTAAAATAAGTATTCCATTTGAGTTAATTGAACTAATTATTTACTATTCTTTCACTTTATAATTCGTTTTGAATTATTACTCGTAACTTGCACCTAGAGAGCGGATTATATGCAAAGTGCATATATTTTATTTTATTTTTTAGTATAATTTACGTCTATTTGTAGATGTCTTACAGTGATTAAAGTTAATCAGCGTTAACTAAATTTAATCAATGTAAGACATCTACAAAGAGACGTAAAATATAATAAATAAATAAAATAAAATATATGCACTTTACATATAATCTGGTCTCTACTTACACCTGTAAAGAAATATCAAAACATTAAACAAAAGTGTGAACTATTGGAACTCAACGCAAGGATTAATTGTAAAAGTGAATGGATATAATTTATGCATTGATAAAAAATATCTCACATTTAACATATAAGAGGTAATTTATTGTAATTTTACAAAAACTCTACTGCTATTTTCATAATTATCTCCGAAATCGCATTTCATTGATTTTCCGATTGTACCATTGTAATCCATCTAATTCTATAATCTTCAACAATATCATGCAGAAATGAGCAAATAGCTTTGAACATCCTGAACATAAAGTAAATCATAAAAACAAATAGCATTAAATATGCTATTTAATTTTGGCAAAATTACTTGTTATATAGGAATTACGTTGCTCGTTACCTAATTCCCACATTATCACTTCTACAAATATCAATAATAATTTAACACGTTTGCTTAGCGACACGCCTTTTCTACTACTAATAAAAATAACGACCCAACATTCTCCCGAAGACCGGGATCACATAATTAATAACAACCCGGCGACATTTTTCAAGTTACCAGACGGCACTCTTAAATCTAGCATGATAATCTTACAGCAACGTTAGCGCGCATACAGCATCCCTTGACAGAGTCATCAGTTAATGTATGCGACGGCTTCTTTCATTCTTGCTTAAGGTAAAAGAGAACCATCCTTCTCTCGCGTATAGTAGCAACTTACATCACCGCAATGGTTATTCCCACAAAATAGAGATAACATAGTTCGTTTTTACAGTAATCACATACAAAACAAAGACAAACAAAGAATTTAGAAATATTTTAAACATTTGTTAAAGATTTCGGAAGCTTTCCAACGCAAAAAAGTAGTTAATAGCACTTTTCGCTTGTTATCGACAGGTAACCTTGCATAATTACACATATTCTCACCTTAGAATACTACTTGCAAGAAATACCTTGTTAAACTACGTAGACCGTATATTTTAGAGTGCGTACTTGACAGAAAATTCTGCACAAATTACTGGAAATAGCTGCTGCGTATTCTCTTAGAATAGCACTACTAGTGAAATATTTATGTTTAACTACTAAATTGGTCTTACACTAAATTGGAAATATTATAAGTACCACATCCGGTTTGTGAAACCTGCAAGCTTGCGACGATGGGGAATATGTATATGGAACACGATCGCATTTAAAAAGTAAAAATACTTGAATAAATTCATTTGCGTGCATGCACATTTAACAGTTTCATGTGAAAAACAGTAAAAAACGATCACATAATACTCCGAAGATGTGTTTGAGGAATTATTTGCGGCAAGTCTACCGTGGGTAATATCTAATCATTCTACTTAATGCAAATCTTTCATGGCAAACAAGACTTACAATTGTACTGTCTTCTTTGTTATGCATAAGTGCATAATACTTTTATTTCGCTAACGAAAACTTTTACGCAACAGTTCGCGGAAACAAGTACCTTGGTTTTTATTACTCTAAAATTATGTACACTACCGTTCATATGTTTGATCGCATTATATAAAATAACAATATAAATTAAACAGAGGAAATTATTAAAGGAACTAGCTTTACTCATTAACTTAAAATGTTTTATTGACAAAATAATACGCTCCAAATACGATTTGTCTATAGCATTGCATACTTATTGTAAAGCATTCTAGAATGCTGTTTTACCAGTCGAAGATTTTTTCCGGATCTCATGATCCGAGTAATCTCGCAAGAGCTCAATGGGGTTGCAAACAGCACTCTGTGATGGCCACTCCATTAAGGATAGAACTATTTCAAGAGATTTGTCATGAAAATAGGTTCTAACCTTTGCGGTCTTTGAGGTCGTTGTCTTGCTGATAAATGAACTCTTCCCCCATTTAACTCACATCTAGTTGGTACCGCATCATTTTCTAGGGTTCTATACATCTTTTGTCATTTTTTCATCTATTTTAAACAATTCCCCAAACCTTCCACCCCCAAAACAATTCCATACCACGATGTTTCCTCCATTCCATGTTTTGCTGTTTTTGAAATACACTCGTCTAATATTTTGTCCTCAGGACGGCGACGAACGTGCGACGTTTACTTCCAAATAATTGGAATTTCGTTTCGTCCCTCATGACACATTTTTCTAATCATTACCCATACCCCAGCATACCCTAGTTTCCATGAGCTTTTGCCTCACTTAGTCTTTTCCGTTTATGTATAGAACTTAACCGTGGTTTTTTACTGCTATGCGACCCCTCAGAATGGCTTTTACAATTTTTTGGTTCTATTGTTGGCTGACGGCGCTGCAAATTGCCATAATTTATGGTGCGGCAAGGCGGCGATTTTTTAAGGAAACTACTCGAATACGCTGGTCGTCTTGTTCCGTCGTTGGTCTGGGCCTTCCACTTCGCTTTCTACTCTGAAGCCTACCGGTCTCGTCTTTCTTTTCATTCTCTTACAACATTCAGAAATATTTAATTATCGAGCAATTTGTCTATATGAAACATTTGTTTCGTGAAAAACGCACATTCTGACACGCGTTTCAATATCCAATTCCCTTCGATCAAATAAAGTAACAATAAGAAGTAGGGTCTTCCTAACGCAATCACACACGTCTTCAGTATCTCGGCAGTATACTGGCGCGTGTATACTGAATGTGCAGTTTACTATACGCCAGGCTGATGAATCGAAATTCAATTTAATTACGTATTCATTCCTAGTTTCCTACTATTAACGCATTATTGCTTTATTGCCATCATAAAATTTAATATAGGAATACATCGTTTTCGTGTTTGAATGGATTTTGTAAATAAGTCTTCTTATTGTTATGCGAATCTCTTCTTTGAATTGCTGTAATGACGTTGTTTTGAAACGTGAGGTAAGTGAGGTAAGTTGATGATTCTCTGAAAGTTGCAGTTTTCATGGAGAGGAGGAGTCAAAAGCTCAATATGGCGTTTGGTCAATTAAAGTTTTTCGTAAAAGAGTGCAATATGCAGATACCTTTGATTCTCCATGTTCAGCCACTTTATATCGAATAAGGTATGCGAAATATGGAAATATTTACAAATGCCTTATACTAAACGTAAATAGTTATTCTGCGCTTTCCAAGCTCACTTGATTTAACACTATCTGGAAAGTGTTGATGTACCACTTACGAGCATCACGATCTTTGAAGGGCTTAAGCAATGGAATGTTGCCAGTTTATTGGAAGTGTAATAAGGAAGTTTGAATCGCACAAGAAGTTTTTACAGATTAGTACATACAAATTATTGCTATCCTATTTTACAGGACATTCTCAGAACCTTGCTGAAATAAGAACGTCGTTAGATGTCAAGCATGTCTTGAAACACAACATCGCTTTTGTAACCGATAAATCCATGGGCTACAACAACTATTTTATTTTTTGCTTTTGCTATTGTTTAATTTAATGTTATTTTGTAATTTGCATGAATCAAAATTTTATTTTCAGTTTTAAATATACAGTTGCTTTAAGTGTATTTTTTTCACAGCATGGAACCTAACCCTGTATTTCTCATTATTATTATTCGATTCGGTATACTCGATTCTTTCAGGAATAAAACAAAATCTACATAAAGTTGAATGCTCACTGCTAAATTCGTTCACAAAGATACTGATAGATGTAGCTGATGATGACAAAATTTAAATTGAATGTGCGAATAAAGAAGCTGTCTTCTAAAAGCTAGAAGCCTCATATCAAAACCTGCTAAGCATTCTATGCACGTTTGTATTAGAGTTATGCAAAACGCACGGCGTAACGTCTCTATATTGTCCGTAGATGGCAAGCGACGTCCAAATTCGTCGAAAGTGTTTCATGCCATCCCGCTGTCGTCATTCAAATGTCATGTTGACAATTAAGAAATAATTCATCGTTCACGCATACTCGCAGCCTACACATACACAAGTGTATGAATACATGCATATGGGTACCTCTTAGGAATCGCAATGCAGGCTCTCTATATTCAGCGAATGCGAAACAGGATGAGCGCGAATAAATCGCCGATTACCTGACGCGAATAATGTCTAACGTAATGACTAAACGATGAAAGAGCGCGATCGTCTCTCCGATTCTAAGTAATGGCCGTCATTGGCCGAAAGTAAGAAGATGAAAAAGACCCAGTATCCTAGATGCAGAATGTCTTTCAAGGTCGCCGATCCTATTAACAGTTGGTACACCATTCGCCTTAATTGCCCAGGTGATAGAGAGATCGCAATAATTGGGTGCTTTCAAATGAAAGATCGATTCAAATCTTTAATTGAGTAATTATTCGTTCTGGCAGCGGATCTACGAGATACTATCATTCGAAAAACAGAAACGGTTATCCGCAGCACCTTGTTTTATTGAATTATCTAAGCGTTTTCGCTGTTGTTTCAACCGGTTAAGCTAAACATTTTATATAAGAAAAAAATACATATACTAATTTCAAAATATTGAGTTATGAGATAGAGAGAATTTATTTAACACAGCGATAAGCACAGGGATAATCATTTTTATAGAAATAACTGTCATTACTGTATGAAAGCGTTTATTTTAAAACACACCTTTTTGGAATAATAACAAACAAGAAATCAAGCTTGTAGCGTAACAAATCTACAACCTTAACAAAATCATACATCAGAAATAAAAATTTTATTGCAATATATTTTCAAAAATATCTTTATTCTAAGCGAGACAATGTCCGAAACCATTGATAGCGTTTGTGATGTTTTCTGGAAATATTTCCCGTGCTACACTACTTATTCTATTTTTCATCTTCTCTACAGCCCCTTAGAACATTTAAATACTAATTAAATAAAAATTTAATTAGCCAATTCTAGAGAAAGTAGTCTTTAGTGTTAGATCGGAAGACCGTGTTGGCTAAGGTATTCTCACATTGTGGCTTAACATTGGATGCTCAAAACACACGATTTAAAAAATACGCTAATGGGCGAGGCTCCATTCACCTGGTACTAGACTTTTTCAAGATACATGCTTATTTCATTTAGTGCTGTTATTATTCCTTCTTAAATCAATTCCAGATATTTTTGTCCTGTAAGATTTCGATCGATAAAGAATGAGCCCACAATATCATTATTAATCTGTTTAGTTTAAATATTCAATTTCACAAGGGTTCTAGTATTATGGAAAAGGTATACATTTTCTCTGCTCCAGTATCGACAGTTTTGGGAATGGATGAAAAAACTTGCTTCATCTGTGAATAATATTCATCTTCTTATTCTAACGTTCTCCATCATATTTTCGCAAAAGGCCCTTTTTTGTACATCATCATCAGCTACTTTTGGTAGCGAATAGTCTTTTAATTTTTCTTAATATATTTGTAGGGTTGGGGATGGTTAGGGTGTGTAATACGAGGGTTGTTGTTAAGTTTTGCAAATAGAGTTGGAATAAAACAGTAGATGGCTTTTAAAGATTTTTTAAAGAGCTTTTATTGTTTCTCAAAGTGCTCTCCGCGAAAATTAATGCCCCTTTGCATGGCTTCGAACCAACTCTGGAACAGTTATTCCACTCGTCTATTGGTACAGTCATAATTACCACGCAGTCTGCCCTTCGATTTTCGCAAAAGTAAAGAACTTGGACTTAGGTCCGGACTGTAGCATGGTCTAACAATTCGACGTTTTGTTGCGTTAATATTCCATTGTCTTGCGTACTGTGTGCGGAATTGCATTGGAGGATGATTTGTCCTTTGGGGTTGTACAGGAAATGTTGCTACATGACCTGCTTTCGAGACAAATCCTGCAACCATCTTTTTGGAGACACTTCGAGAACGGATGACTTTTGTCGGCTTTTCTTGACCTTTGAGCACCCAAACAAACAACTGGCATTTATTTTCTTGCTCGTATGAGTAAATCCAAGATTCATCACCACTGACGATTTTAGAGTTTCTGGCATTGAAACAGTCTAAAGATTTTTAACACCAATTCATCCTAGCTGCTTTCTGTTGTTCGGTCAACAAATGCAGTATCCAACAGGAAACTATTTTTTTATACACAATTCTTATTGTACAAGTTTTTCAATTGAAGTCTTTGCAATCCCCAATGATGCGCCAATCTCATGATATGTCACATGTCGATCTTCGTCGTTGATCTTGCGCTCAGCATGGAAGTGATTACCGTTTTTGGTGTATCTGCTCTTGGATCGTCGCTAAGACTAATCTGCCGACGTTTGAGTTCTGCATATCAATGAGAAATTGTTAACTGATGTGATGCTTCATTGGCGAAAATGGAAACCAACTCGGCGAGGTATTCCTGTTAGGATAATTGTTTTCAAAAATCATAAAAAAATATTCCGGCTTAATTCCATTTTTCAACTAACTTCTCAAATTTGACACTTTGCTGTAGCTACAACGCTACACGTATCGCACTGAAACTTTGGATTTCCGTTAACTAAACATGGAGGTTAGTTTCTAGTACTGACATTTCATTAGTGGCGTCCTCTATGTCCCAGTATGCAAAACCTAAAAGACATCCCTCGTATCAAATAAATCCGAAACATGTCTTAATTTCAAAGTAATTTACATTTTATTCCTTTAGGGTGCGATTCACAATAGTTTCAGGGAACAATTTTACTTCTCCATTCCATAATACATTCTTATTTGAGTTTCGTTTAATAGTTAGGACAAGCTTGTCTGCCTAAAAAAGAACACCTAGCTCACTGGAATTCTATATAAATTTCCAAGTTACTATACAGTATATTATTAGAGAGCATGTTGATTATTGTAGTGGATGACACTATTCATCAAACAAAACCACTTCGAATATTATAATAATTTGATCATTTTTTGAGAACTTCATACGGATAATTGTAGTGAGGACAATACAAACACATCTGCGGCGTGACATCGTCAGGTTTTGACATGACATCATGGTCACTCATCGCTCCCGTTTATCGTTGCAATAGTGCCCAATGCGGGATAGACCAGCGGTGCCTTAATATCCCAGCAATCGTGTTTATTAAGTAGGTTATGAATACTGTGACTCAGATTTCTATTTTTATTGTTTCTCCATTAATAATGCATTGTTGCTTAATATTGTGTTTACTTTATTTGTATTTCAGTGTTTTTTCTTTTGTATTTTCCAAGTTATTGATTACTTTGTGTATTATCAGCTGACTTTCATTTGTGGAACTTTATGTCTATCTAATTTAACGCAGTGGAAATAATCAGCACCGGATTTTAATAGCGACCGTAACAGAATAAAACTATTCTTTGAGTGTTGAAATTATGAAATTAGTGATATTCGGTGTATGTTAATGTTGCTGCATTAATCTTTTCATCGTTTTGAGAATAGGTCACGAAATCGATATTACTGTTTTTTTTCAATTTTTGCAGGTTTCACTGTTTTAGTGTTTCTGTATTATGTTTGCTGTAGTTATTTATCTGCATTGGTTATTTTAGATAATCACCGATCTAAATTCAGTTGATACTAGATATACTTCCTTCAGGGCGAAAATGAAATAAATGCCGGGTAAAAATTAGAATATTGTATTGAAAAAGCGGCTGACATTGATTGATAAGGGATTGTTTCTATGAGTAGGATGTGTAGTGGTAACTTCGTGGCTGTTCCCAGATACTTGTTTCGAAATTCGCTTCGATAGTCTATTGTAGTTGTCTTTTTTACCATTATTGCAAAAGAAAATTGTGAATTTCTTCGTTAAATCTCACATATGAGGTCATAATTTCAGGTCGTTCTTTTTCATTTCTATTGAGATTCTGTTTCCACCAATCGTTTTTCTATTTTTCAACACTTCCTCAAAATTTTCTTAGCCAAGCACTTCAAATATTTGGACGTCCTTTTTATACATGCAAGTGTCTTCCTCTGATTCCTCTTCATTTAATATACTTGTGCACCTTCCATCGTTATAACCTTCTCTCTGTACTCCCGATTAAGTCGCCGTGCTTATCCTTCATTATAATTGGTTTTCGCTGTTGTTATTTCTGACTATTTAACTTTATGGTTTCAGTGAAGTAGGCACTACGTCATTCCAGTTCTTCAAAATTGGTTTTTGTTTGGTAGTTAGTGTTATCCATAAACATGAGTTCGACTTAGGACACCTGTATACTGTACTTCTCGTCTGTTAAAAAACTCGTTTACTTAGTTCCTATATCAAATATGTTACTTTGTTAATATAATTAATACGCTCCACATGAGCGTGGTAACACAAAATTTAATCTGGCATTATATTCGTAAAATGCCAAAGGCCAGAAATTGATCGGCTCAGAACGAGTTCGTTGTTAATGTATAGCAATTTATCTTTTTTGCAGTTAATGCTTTAATAAAGGTATGCAATATTTAAAAAATCGCGGTGTTAATGCCTTTCTATCATATTTGGTATGTATTACCCCACGTTAATTTGAATATTAGTTTAGAGGCAAGGAAAGATTAATTGCGCAAATAAAATAAGTTTATGTGGTGATACAACCCCACATTTAATATACTAGGTATACGTAAGTTTTTTCGTTTTTTTGCTAAAAAGAAACACGTAATTGTCAAGGGAAATTATTTTTTTTTATTCAAAATATTGGCCATCGACTTCTACACATTTCACCCATATTTCAGGTAATTTATGGATACAATGCCAGAAAAATTGCTTGCCTTTTTCGGCAAACCATTCGCCGAGTCATTTTCCAACTTTCTTGAAATTGCTGAAGGTCTGCTCTACGAGCGCGGAAGGATGTTCTATCTAAGCAATTTCAAGGTGTCCTTCACTAGTTTTGCTGTGAGACGGCGCATTGTCGTGTAACAAAATCACTTTGCCATGTCTTCTGGCCCATTCCGGTAATTTTTCGATTAACGCGTGGAATAAATGAATCATCTGTTGGCGATAGTGTTGTGTATTAACGGTTTCACCGGGCTGCAAGAGTTCATACTACACAACACCGCTCTGCTCCCAACAGACACAGAGCATAGTTTCTTGTCGAAGCGATTTGGCCTTGGTGTTGAAGGACCGGTTTCGCCATTTGTAAACCACAATTTTTTCCGCTTCCGGCTTTCAAAATAAAGCCATTTTTCGTCACCTGTCATAATTCCATGCAAAAATTTATTCATATCGTGTGGGGATACATTTACCGAGTTTATTGATCTTTTTTTTTGTTCGTCTGTTGATTGTTTCTTGTGACACATGTAATGCTTCTACTAATTGCCCTTCAGTTTGAGTTGGGTAATCATCCAATAGCTCCTGCAATTGCTCGTCTTCGCATTTTTCTGGTCTGCCAAGGCGCTCACTGTCTTTCACATTGAAATCACCATTTTTAAATTGTCAAAACCATGTCTTACATGTTTCAATCAATGGAACATCTTCACAATACGTTTCTACTTCCAAACCGTGACTTCCAATTGCCTTTTTCTTTTGATTAAATAAGAAGAGTAATGCGTGCCGAAAATGTTCTTTTTCAGGCACAAAGCTCGACATGATCAAGGAACGATAAAGCAAGGATGTTAGTTTTTGGCGGACATAAATTTTTATTGTGTATTACTTATCTAAGCATAGATTAAAAAAATAGTTTTCATTCTTATAAATTCATTATTATCGTACAATTCTCTGCATTACTGACAAATACTTTAATTGAATCGAAAATGATATTTAATCGTATACTGGGATAAATACTGTATTTAGTTTATTGTGCTTAGGCGTTATATTTTACATTATAATATTCTAACAAAGGCAGAAAATGATAAAATTTAAAGAAATGTCTATGTACGGTTTAAATATAAATTTATAAACCTCCATACATTATATTCAATCCGCAGTGAGACGCTTTTCTCATTTATTGCAATCCACGTTACCATAAATAACTAAATTGAAGTTGTGAAGAAGGTGCGTTCAATTCTTTGGATTATGTTCTTTATATAAGGGAACGAAAATCGTCGCCGTCCAGCGGCGTCGAGCCAAGAAATTAATCGTGTCTGCGCATCTCATTTAAGCTGTACCGCGGGCTTATCTATAGGAAACTGATTTAGTTGTCTAGCATCTCGTGGGCGTGTTGTGTTTGTATCTGGAGGTCAGATTGTATCTCTACCGAGGATGAGCACGATTTATTACTGTGAAATCCATCCGCTATAACTCACGGTCGTCGTGATACCACGGGGTTGCTGCATCGAACCCATTGTTACTGCAGCTAGTGTTGAGCTTATGTTTGCGCTCTGCATGAAGCTGTATTTATGGATCTCTTCGCTCGTCATCGATTCTGGTGAACTGAATTATCGATACGGTTGTACTGTTTGGAAACGTATTCTAAACATACAAATAAAAAGGGGCTTAGAATTTCATGCTAGAAATAGGAAACATTATAGATAATCTTATTACTATGTCAATTCGCTGAATATTCGATATAGAGGATTTTGTTATCAAACCTAACTTAAATGTAATGTATTTACATCCTTCGTTTCTTCTTACCAATTGGATTTTATGTAATGTAAATAACGATTAGAGCAAGTTTTAATGAATACGATAAGGATTTTTTCGCAAGTTACAGAATTAACAAATAGTCATTCTTTATTTTGTTAAATTTGACGTCATAAATTCGACAATTGTTATGTATTTTTAACTATTTTACAAGGATTTTACAAGGAAACTGAAGAAAAAGATTAAATGATAGAAAAAGAATTAGCGATATAAATTAATTAATAAAGTAGGTGCTAGTAGAGAATCTTATAGAACGCCATTTTAAATTACTTGATTTCAAATTATTGCAAACAATCCTTTGTATTTTATCAAGCAGGTACAACTACAACCAATAATTAATAATGTTTCTAAGATCGTAAACATGCAAGTTATGCAACAAAATGGATTGATTTATATAATCAGAAGTTCAGAACAGGTCAATGCAGATATACGTACAAGAAATTTGATTATCTACATTTTTATAAATGTTTTGGAAAAATTGAAACAATGAAGTGTCGGTGAGTACCACAACTATACAAGTCATCAATTAATTTTTTATTAATAATACATTCAGAATTTGTTGAAATTAATCAGAGAGTAATTGAAAAGAATCAATTCTTCAAAGTATTTTCTTTTCAAAGAAACCATTCTATCGGTTTACGAAGAACCGTTTAAGGTATTATTGTAAAATATTGAAGACGTTTTGGTATTTGTCCATGTTCCAATGATTATAAATTATTCTCAGGTTTTTGTCACTTTCGGTTATTGGGTTAGTGGGTTCTTATTTTAAATGAAACACCTATATAACAATTAATGCTTTTCATTTCTCATTCGATTTTGGATCGCATTCACGTATGTAGTTAATATACGAGAGACTGATATTTTAAAATAAGCGAGTATAAAAACATAGATCTACTAATTGTCGTAATAACGTATCTTAAGTAGTTTCTCATACGCTTTTAACGATCATCGAAGCGCGCTATGTGCATCATATGTAATACATATATATACGGCATACGTGAAGACACACAACTTTCTTCTTACTTCTTGAGTTAGGATATTTACGAATGATATATGGAACAAACGACTAAAACAATGAATCAACTTATCTTTGCTGACACTTGATCATGACTATTCACGATCAGACCACATTGTCCGATGTAAACATGTTAGGTTTTCACCTGCATCCAACCTTGTGTAATTAAGCGAAATGCCATGAGGTATATAATAGATCCATTGTTACGGCATTCTTCAGTTGTTAAGTCCAAATATCGGGACGCGTAAAAACTTGCCGGTAAATACCTACGAGCTCAGCTTCGCTCCAGTAATTGGGAAGGAGTTGGCCTGTGTACAAATTGCTCGCTTGACCAATTCTGGTTTCGAGTATAACTATATGTGATTGTATAACATAATCGATTTTTCGGTTTCGTTATGACTTGATAATGTTTTGATATAATTACTGTATTGCTTACAAATATTACATAATTTTTTCAAGTACAAGACTTTTTTTGCACAAGCTTTTAGATTAACGATTTTGCAAGATTAATATTTAGACTGAGAATGACAATTTGGTTCTCGAAATATATGCATAATTACTTAAATGCTATTATATTTTAAAGGTATTTTATAGCTTTATGTCACTTTAAACCTTCTGCTACATATTATAGACTAAATATACCTTGCAAAGAAATGAAATAAGTTTGGTAGTACAATTACTAATCATTAAGCAGCAAATGTGATGATATTTCGCTCAAATTTATTTATTTACTGATTTTAGTCCAATGAGAATGTATATGGTCTGCCGAAGTTGGATTTCGCTGACTACGTCAATACCACAGTTACATACATATGTTGCCAAGATATTGATTTTGCCATTTTTCGGTAGACGGTTTTATACTATGGGCTGTCGTATGCAAAGCTCTAATATAAGATTTTAACGATTTGGTAAACTTCAGCAGTACTTCAAAAAGAATTACATACAAAGCACACATTTTAGTATGTACATCTCAATTGTTCCGTTCTAATTACTAACCAGCCAAATAACATAACGTAACGCATTAAATTGTATTGAAAGTATAGAAATTACGCACTATCTATATTGATCAATATTGTATTCATATTAAGATGTGACCTTGGATGTTCATAACGAAGAAACCGCAATCTGTTACTTTAACGTTAAATACCAGCTCAATACTTTCCTTACATATTTTATGATTTATTATTGTTATTATAGGCTATAAATTACGTTTATTAACACTTGATTAAGGTACAAGTCGTTCGCTGGCACTAACGTTTTTGTTTTAGGGGATGCAGCAGAAGATATATCAGTCGATGATTTATTAGGCTTCGAGTCCTTAAAATAACTTCATTCCTAGCTTTTAAATTTCCTCTTACTTAGTTCTATATGCATCGACATCATAAATAATTTTGTACATTTTCTAGAAACGATACTCCAGATAAATATTTTGTACTTTGATTCTTATTCTAAATATGTAAAACAAATTTTCCTATTTGAATATATGTAGACTCATAGCGAAAATGGTCCAGTGGTATATACTTTGATAAGAAGCTGAAAATGTTAGGAAAAGTAATTATTTAGTAAAAGTCAGTTAAATATATTATATCTACTATACTTTTGAAATACATTACACAAGTAAAACAAAAGTATTACGAATTCTAACCAGATAACATTACTGCGGTTATATATTCAACATCACAGTGAAAATGTTGCAATTCAGTACACAATCTTTGAGGTATGGAATGGGAAAGTCCCTGGATGCACGTGTACTTTATCTCTCTATCTGTTACAACTGTGCAGTGCAATTTTATCACAAGCAGTTTATAATTTAGAGTAGTTCAACATGGGTCGTCAGACAACGTTGGAAGAGCGAGAATTAGTCATTTTTCACCATAAGAAAAATAAAAATCAGGAAATTGCAAAAATATTAAATGGAAGTACGTCAACGATACAGCATGTCATTGAAAAAAATATTTAACGAACATGATGTGCTAAGGGTTATTAGAAAATCAACATAACTGATTACTGTTAAGTGCTCTTATGTTAACCCTGAAGATGAAACGTGTCGGAAAACCCCCAAATGCAGAAACAATTCTAAGAACTCTGGGGAGTGCCAATTTGCACGGACTAATAACCAGGAAAAAAACGATTATAAGTCAGGATAAAAGAAGTCTCTTACAGTTTGCATTACACATTCGAAATACAGATTTCGACTTCTGGACAATTGTTTTATTCTCCTATAAGAGCAAAACCGCAGCATTTAAAACCAACAGTTAAATATAGAGGTGGGCATGTAATGGTCGAGCACAGTGTTTTTGCTACTGGTGTTGGAAACTCTCATTTTATTGAAGATACTATTGATAGGTTTATGTACTTAAACATCCTTAAACAAAATTTAGTATGTAGTATCAGGAAACTTGATACAGAAGGTGATTTTAGATTTCACCAGGACAAAGACCCGAAATATTCTTCACGTGTGGTCCAAGAATGGTTGTTATATAACTGCGGTAGTACGGTGATAGCTCCAGCTCAGTCACCTTACATAAACATTATCGAAAATTTGTGGCTTATTCTTGAAGCAAAACTGTGTAGTCATCAAATATCCAATGGAAATGATCTAAAATATGCTTGGTTGCATAAGTTAAAAGAATCTGATCCAAATAGATTATAATTAATTATAAAATCTAAAGGAAACCATAGTAAATACGAATTCTTTCTTTTTTTCAAAAACAATTAATTCATTACTATTGTAGGTGCATTATTTTCATTGTAATGTTAAGTATGTAACCGGCTGTAATGTTATCTGATTAGAATTCGTACTGTCTGTTTAAATTAGTTTTGTTTTATTTTTGTAATGTACAGTAAACGGTCGCTCATGTAAATACCCCGTAGTGGAAGCGTCGCCATCATGTGAACAAAAAATTGTTACTATAGGATCAAATGGAACGCCCGGTAATGTAAACAAACTTACACCACGTACAATTCGATAATGAAAACAGTTTAGGGTACCGGTTATATCCCGATTTACGTGCGTAATTGAATCGATCAAAAGAATGTTTACGGAAACGTTTTTAGCGCCGGTAAGCGTTGGCTCTCTTGAAATAAAATGATCTGCAACTAAAATCACGCCAGAACAGACATGGCATTCACGTCCAATAAAAGAACATTTTTAAAATTAAGTAACAAAGTAAAAATCATCGACGAGATTAAAAAAAGTGCCCAAGCACCTAGAATGGAAAATCGTCTGCATAAATGGTTTTTAAAACAAAGGAATAATCAAGTTCCAATTAGTGGTGAATTAATTAAAGGGAGAGCAAAATTATTAAATGAAAACCTAAAAGAAATCGAAAATTTTGTAGCCAGTGATGGCTGGCTAAAAAGATTTAAAAGGAGGTATGGAATTCGACTGCTGTCGATATCTGGTGAAAAATTATCGGCATCATCACAACTAGTGCAACCGTTTAAGGAAAAGTTAATGAACAAAATTAAAGAGCTACATTTAAATGAGGAGCAAATATACAATGCAGATGAAATCAGTCTTTATTGGAAATTACCTACGAAAACCTATATTGCATCACATGAAAAACCTGTTCCGTCTGGAAAGGCGGAAAGACAACGCATAACTTTTCTGGCGTGCACTAATGCTAGTTGTACACACAAAATAAGGCCAGTAGTAATAGGAAAGGCAAAAAATCCACGTTCATTTAGAAATTTTAAGAGTCCCGTTGGTTATAACTGTTCAAACTCCGCTTGGATCACCAAAGGCATATTTCTGGAATGGTTCCAGAAGCACTTTGTCCCTCAGGTGTGGCAATGAAACTGTAATAATAAGTAATGTAAATTAATGATACATATTCAATTTGTAGGTGAAAGATTCCTTAAGAAAGCAAAATCTTCTAATAAAGGCGGTGTTAATCTTGGATAACGCACTAAGTCATCCTTCAGAGGAACAATTAGGAAGCAACGATGGCTCAATTTCTGTTATGTTCATGCCGCCCAACGTTACTCCACTTATCCAACCAATGGATCAAAATGTAATAAAAATTCTAAATTGTATTATCGAAAATATCTACTTTCGTCTGCGTTATCAAAAAATCCTAAAAACATTTCTGAATCCTTAAAGCAAGTTACTTTACGTGAAGCAATTTTAAATTTAGATATGACGTGGAATGCCCTTAACCAGCAAACAATCAGAAGGGATTGGAAAAAAAATGCTTTACTTCAGTGATGATTATGACGATGAAGACCATGTACCGCTAACCATCATTCGAAAGCAGTTACTAACTGATGCTGAAGCTATTGATAGTGCATCATCGGACGTTCTCAAATTATTAAAAGCAATAAATCCCGATGTTGTTTGCACAATTACCGATGTTAGTTTATAGAATTATGATAAAGAGATGGATGATGCACATGGAGGGGAACATACATATTTTCTTTAATGTAGTTTCTTTATGAGAAAAATAAGGCTCGCTAATGTAAACTTTCAGTGATGTGAACAGTGCTTGGCTGATATCGTCCACATAATCGAGTGTCTACTGTGTTTCAAGAATAGTAGATATATTTGATTTACTTTTCCCAAATAATTATTTTACATAACATTTTCATCTCCTTACCGAATTATATACCACAGCATTATTTTCACTGTGAGTCACTGTACATATATGGCAGTGTGTAAAAATATTTTGTTTCAGCTGTAAAGAAATCTCGTTTATTATAGCAAAGATTTGAAGGTAGAACACAAGTTTAAATAAACAAATATTCCAATTATACAGAGTTATTTAATGGTATTTAACGCTCACAAACAAAAATTAAGATTCTCAAATGATATTCTCTTTCATGTTTCACTTAAAATTTAAAATTCTCCATTTGCAAGTGTCGTACAACTTTTAAATTTACAACAGTCTTCTGTTCCTGAGAAATCTACATCCATTAATCACGGCTTAAAATTCTGCATTTTAACAATATTAATGCATAAAAAATTGAAACCTGCATATTAGGATACCTAAACGGTGAAGATTTGGCCCTCCTGCTAATTGACATTAACCTAGATGGTACAGAAATTATCGCAAACGATGTAAAAATTAGTTCGGCATTTTATGTGATATACTTCGTATATACGAGGCGCAGGATAAGATTAAGGGCCGGTCATGTACATATAAAAAGCGATCTTCAACACTAGTTGGTTCATGCATGCATAGCAGCTTTAACTGGTCTATTGAAAATGTAACTTTCATATTGTCGTCAGTTCGTGATTGGTTTTAACATGATAGCTGTAATAACAAATCTTGCAAGTTGTGAAATTCGACCAGTAATTAGATTTTTAAACGCAAGAAGATTGAAAATTGAAATTTACAGTCACTTGTACGAACACGTTGGTCTATCTTTATGAATGAAAGAAAACTGGTGTCGTGTGTTAAAAAAACGAGGTTTAAAATTAATAATAATAATAATCCGTTGTTTCACAGCCTTCAATAACTTTCGCCAATTACAGAGGGTATCGACCGGCCATGAGTTGTTATTACGCTTACACCTGTAGTGCGTCTTAAGATATTCTCCGAATTCGTTATGGAGTGAAGAAAACTACAGCAAACATCAACCATGCGAAACAGCCCCAGGGTTTGAACCCGGGACCCCAAGACTGATGGCCAAGCGCTCAGAGCACTGGGCCACTAGCTCCTAAAGATTAATTAAGGACTGATCATCTTTCAAGCAGAAATAGTTGCCATCCAGACATATGCAGAGAACTGTGTGGACCACGCGCATGACTTTGAAGCGGTGGAAATCGTTTCGGATACCAAACCGCCCTTAGGACGCTACAAGCTGTCAAGTTGGCTCCAAAATGGTGTTGGGGTGCCACAGAAGATTGCAACAACTGGTGGAACATCGCAGCATTACGTTCGAAAGATGGGTTGGCTTTAAGAATGCCCAGTTAAGAAAAAGAAGTTAAGAAGATTACGTTTCCGGTGCAACCCGGTTGATTTAATTAATCATAAAAACAAAAATCACGCGGGTACATAATAGGAGAGTTATTGGTCGAGTTGCTCTTCGGGGTTAAAATTCATCATCTCCTCCGATATCTCAAAAACTCACACGAGTTTAACGTTTTAGGAAAAGTGATAAATTGAAAATAGTGCAAAACTGACTAAAATTCCAGGCGGTGGGATTTTATGCAGAAGGCTTGAAGAAGCTTATGTCATGATATGAAAAGTGTTTGAAACGACATGGTGATTATCCCAAAAAATAAATATGTAAATTTTTGTAATCTTTAATAAATCCGCCATTTTTGCAGTTGTTTTCATTTCATTACTGATCGGCCTTTAACTTTCAATAGTGTCTCATAGATTTTCATCTCAGTTAAGATTTTCAGGTCTACTTTTGATAGGTAAATAATGTTTCTGAGATACGAGATAGTTTCAGACGAGGAATTTCGAAACGTCTAGAGAACGGGAATGCCGAATCTTCTCTTCTAAAGTAATATACAGGTACATCAACATGTTGAAATCATATCCTTTCAGTAAGGATTAATGGATTATTTGGATAAGCCCGAAACAAGCTGGTACAATATTATTTCTGAACAAATACAAGTGATGTCTAAAATTGCATTTGATAAATAAGATTCATTTACATCGTGCCCATTCGTGCATCATATACATTTGTTTGGTTCAGAGTAGAGGTCGTCTACTATGATATTTACATAATGCAACATCTTTCATATATAAAAAAGAAATACTGTTTTTATTATTTATTATAGACACTTTATCCTTAACTAGGTATTTTGAGTAACAAATTAAATTGTCTTTTAAAGTTTTTAAAAATTATATACGCTACCATCCAGAAGTATTTGGATTATATTGTTGTAGTTTGTGTTAGTTTGAAATTTATTGTTGTTGAGAACACTCACAAGTCAATTGTTCTCTGCGAATTTTGATATTTCTCAGTTATTTGGGTTATAATACCGAAAACTCAAGAGTTGTCCATACAGCAGCGTGCTTTAATTACTAGTTACCATAAAACGGGTAAAAGGAATTGCCAAATACACGCGAACGGAATATTATTAGACAAGCAATGGAGTACAACGTGAACAAATTTACAAATAGTGGTAAGTGTTTCAACAAAAAGAGAATTGAACGATCGAAAAAAATGTCGCCATTAAAAGGTCGTGCAATCGTATGGGTTAGCAAAGGAAATAAACAAAAAATCCCGCCAGAAATCGCGGCTGAAGTGAGCAGGGGACGCGGGAAACCAAGTAGTATGACTATAGTAAAACTGCGCTTAGGTAAAGCTGGACTTCGCGGACTACTAGAGGTAAGAAAACCCTTATTAAGGAAACAAAACAAGCGGAACCGGTATGTGTAGGCACAAATACACAAGACCATCAAGGACTTGAGGAACGTGTTGTGGAATGATGAGTCGAATTTCCACCTCTATATGCAAAACTTAAAAGACAACCCTCATAGTAAGAGATTTTCAAATTCTAATAGTCGGGATACGTTATCAAACTTTATTGAAGTATCGATATGAAAGTCAAGGGAAAGAGAAAAAAACTTGTAACGCGATGAATAGCAATTTTCCTATTAACATTTATTCGATGTTACACTTCCATATACAAACGACAATTGTGTATGCGGTACGTATGGCATAAATCTCCATTTTTATCGAGTCGTTCTAACTTGTGCCGTTTTTGTGCGTAATGAGTGATTACGATGCGACATTTATTAATTTTTTTCGATGTCGTTCCAGGCTTACCGCAAAGGACAGGCATAGACATAGAAACGAGGCAGTAACTTGTCTGCAGCGCGCTTTGTGAAAAAGTGCGTGTGCATGTATTTCAGAGACCCGCTGCGAATCGAACCAACAAAATCATGCGGCTCTTATAACTATGAGAGAATGATCAAAGGGCCGACAGATAGAAACTAGTTTAATACCTCTCTCTGAGTATTTATCAAAAGTCATTTCTCCAACATCATTTTCCTCTCTTCGGAAGCG
Organism: Trypoxylus dichotomus; assembly: GCA_023509865.1. Lineage (NCBI taxonomy): Eukaryota > Metazoa > Arthropoda > Insecta > Coleoptera > Scarabaeidae > Trypoxylus > Trypoxylus dichotomus. The sequence goes on along the minus strand of CM042074.1, from coordinate 53,523,867 downwards.
GAGACCATGAGTGAAGGACGTAATGACTTCAGCCTTTTCGAATTACCGAGTTTGCTCTTCCATTTAATACGAGGCATTCATGTAATTCGGCTATACTCCTCGTTTTTCCATCGTTTCTTTATCTTCCATCGTATTCTCGGAAGTCTCTCACTTCGGCGAGTGACCTTATTGTGTTGAAATAATTGACTCGAATACCGACAAACGTTAAATTTGTAGGTATTTTACATTACTTATTAATTACATTAAACTTTGAATCGGCTTATTAAGTTATATAATGGGTAATTACGGATGTTGATTAATTGTACGATTGAATGTAAAAATAAGGTATATATGTGTCAGCTAAACATTTTCAACGTTGAATACAGAATACAACTGCATTTAGTAACACTGTCATTGATAACTTCGCTCCTTATGCAAATAGGCTAATAACGAGAAAATAAACAAAAGCTAACAAAAGTAAAAGAGATTAGAGTCGGCTGTTATAATTTCCTTTATCGTTGCGTTTAGAAGACCAAAACTAATTTTTTGTTTCATGTAAATATTACCTGCAGTATGTAGTGTAATACAGAATCTATTAAAAGGTAAGGCAATTTTGAACAAAACTCTAAAACGTCCATTAACGCACAATTTGCTCCCCCTTGGAGCTAGGCTACATAAATTCTATACTAAGGAAAAACATAATTAATTATCCGTAGTTTATGAAGCAGGTAATAAAGGATTAGTAACCAGTCACATTTCGATGGTAGTTCTTTCGGTATGATTTTACCATTAATATTAAACACATTATGTGAGATTTTCAAACATTCAGTATTAAATACTTAGAATTTACATTATAATTTTGCCACTAATATGAATGAAGCGTAGTTTATCTTTGACTTTAAGGAAAAAAGCCGAAGAAAAGGACTATAAATAGTATCTGTTTATTGAAAACAATGATAGAACTATAGCCAGCGCCAGTTCCTGTGTCCTTACATAACTTACGTGCATCTCGTATCAAGTAGTCTGCGACTGTGAGCTAATTGTCATGGCTGTCCACGATCGTGGAACAAAAGATCACATGATAGGAATAATGATAAGATGGCTATCTTCTATGTTACATAGAATGCTCGCTTCATAACAAAAGCCTGTCTGGACAATACATTGATTGTGAATGTGGATTCCTTCTTTAAAGAACAGTTAACTTTAAGTGACAGGTACTTAGATCGAAAAGATATGGGGTCGAGTTAATTTTCTATTTCTAAGAACGGTAACATTGTATGTTAATGTCTGAATTCTGTACTATTAAAACATCTTTATATATCATTTGAACTTGAAAGAGCTATTAATTTTTTATTTCAGTTTATCGCGCGACTAAAACTATAACAAGATATTTATATTTCTTTTAACATATAAGGTTTACTTGAATGTTTAGATTTTACTAGTGGTTATACATGTTGGAAATCGCCTTCTTGTTTCTTAAATAAGATATAATATCGATGACAAATACTTTCAAGTCAAGGTATTTCATTGAATACGAAAACAGTGGTGAGTAGCACAGATAATTGATATTGTTAATATAAACTATTGCTTAAACCAACTAATTCTTATTGTAACAATCTTTGCTATATATGTATAATGTCTTCATAAATACTGTAGCAGTTGGTAGCTGCATGTTCTCGTGTATTATCTTCTTAAATTGCTAAAAAGAAAATTCACCCTGGATGTGACTCTTTTGATAAAGAAGAGTGTTGTCCGGTGTGCATAACCCCTTAAGTTTATGAACCTCCCGCCAAAAGATGAACTGCTTTTCTAATTTACGTTTCATGTGTCAATATTTTTTCCAAAGTCAGTATTTTTTCCTAGGAATAAAGTAAAACATAAGTAGGCAGTAATGTTGAATTTAAATAAATGCGTTGGTCTATTTGTATTTGCAATTATTTAATAAAAACTGATACCAATTGTTTTATGTAACATATATGCCCTTAGCCAGCTAGAGTACGCATAGTTGATACGGTATTCATTTTATTCATGTGATTGCTTACAAATTGATGATGATTGTTAAGTTCTTGCCGTACGAACTGGATGGAACTTATTCGGAAATTGGCACGATTCAGTTGGATTTACTGCAGCGTCATAACATGGTATTCCCTATAGAACGTTAGGTTCTTAATAAATCCAGTCAATAATAAAATAGGTTGTTCATACTTTTTGGAGAGCATCGCAATCCACATCCCTAGTTTAAACTTCAGCCTTACCATACCACCGAAAGACAAGATAAATTAAATGAAGCATTCTGCGGTTGTATAACGACCAAATTGGGAAACACTGTTTGTGTTATTTTGAAAGCCGGATGTTAACTGTTCTTATTATTTTTTTGTTGCTGTTTTTTTAGATATCTTTTGTTCTGTTTGCAGTGTATTTGATTCTTTCGTGTTCTTTTATGGACATAAATAAACATTATTACTACATATAATTAAAAATAAAACAGACTCAAAATTGAAACATATGTTCCAAATGCACATTTTTAACTATTATATACACCTTTACTTTACACGTCAAATCAACTGGTGTTTAGAAAAATGTAAAACTTCGTAAAGCCAATAACACGTTAAAATTAACGTTTGCATGTTTTAATACAAATTAAATTTGAAGAAACGTAGTACTAAATCTCTGCTGTAAATCTATACAAATTCATTGTAACTCTTTCATTTTTCATTGCAGGAGCATACGTGAAAGATGTGGTATCGTTATACCATTCTAGCTAATGAAAAAAAAACATATTTTACACTTTCGTCGTATTTTTTCTTTTGTTTTTATATACTACGTGCATATAACAAAACCATTTTATATGGAATTTTATTTTTTACTAATTGATACTTAAATGTACAAAGGTTCCATAAAGAGGTAATAACAAAGTATGTAAGACAATAGGAAGAACACTTTTCGCAATTAAACAGACATCGTTATATTAATAGTAATAATTATTAGTAATAGGGCACCACTAACTTTAAACAACCTCAATGTAGTATAAACTGAAGCAATGCAAGAAAATAAGGTATATGTATCAATAAAATTTATAATAAACGATAAACTTCTGTCGTTGATATAATTGTTGGATAATATTCTGCGATTCTTCTTGAAATTTCTTAGCGGTGGTCGACGCTACCGAGTTAAATTTCAGACATTCGTGTAGTGACGTGAGTCATTGCAAGAAAATCTAATTTATGTAGTTGTTGAAACAGATTTTCGCCACAACTTTTAGAAATGACCATCTTCGCTGTAAATAATCCTTGAGAATACTTAAGAACATGGCCTTTGTCTATTAGACCTTCCTCTAAAACATCGCATAATTGAAAAATACACGCTATCTTCAATAACATTTCCAATATATGGATTTCGCTTCTTTTGAAAGATAGTGATTGAGCTAAATTACATAAATTATTATTTAGAACTAAAAACATTTTTGGCACTAGTTCGTGAATTTTTGCCATGTAGGCTGCTGAAGTGTAAGGTGATGCGTAGCCTTGGTGGAACACAATGTTGTTTTTTCTTCAAATGTGGCCGTATTTTGTATTTCTGGCCTCAGCTTGAGAAGTAATTATGTGCAGTATGTCACCGTTATTGTTGTTCCTTCTTTAAGATAGATTTTTCTTGCCTTTTTTGATATTAATTCTCCCTATTGGAGACCATTGTTTCGACTGTGCTTCAAGAGTATAGTGATGTATTTAAGTTTCATCTACAGTTAGTAATCGATGCTAAAACTCCGACTTATTTTGTTTAAACTGCTTCAAGAGTACTTTGGAAGTGATCATTCGAATGCACTTCTGATTCGGAGTGAGCAAACGCAGCGCCCAGTCCCTCTAACCTTAATTGGACGTTCGTCTAGCACCATTTGGCAAATTTTTCTGATGTTATCGATAGTGATTGTACTTTTTGACTATGTCCAACGTTCATCGTCAACCGAGTTGATACGACCCCGTTTATATTCACTTATTTAACAAATTCAACAGTTCTCATCTAGGTTTTAATTTGTAGAATGATATTCCGTTTCCAGCGCAAGAATTTAATAACCTCTCGATATTCGACTAACAGCAACTGCCAGACGCCTGCTAAACAACAACTGAACGATCAACGAGGCTAAAATTTTCGAAAGTATTTTCAATGCGTGCGCACTTATATTACCAGAATGTTGTTGAGATGCCTTGAGGCTTGAAGCTTTTCAGACTACTCTCCTATGTCTGTCGTGTCTAGATTTCTCTAACATAAACGGAGGAGTTGATCATCTTTTCTTAGTTTATGCAAATAATATTGCAGGGCTGCTTATCGTGTCAGTGCCCCTGCCAGAAGCCTGAGGTCCCCTTTGCAAAAAGATAGCATTGTCTTTTCTGTAATTGATGAAGGCAAAACGAATGCCTTCGCAAGACTTTATCCAGAAATATTTACGCAGTAGAAGGCCATTTCTTGATTTAGTGTTAGAGGTACTTTTTTTGTAGGCCTCAACAGCGTTCTTGCTCAATGAAAGACATTTTCGCTAGTTCTTCAGACTTCAGCTTTGTTATTTCCCTCTATTTAAGCTATTTATTATCTTATTTACATATATCTTATTTAGCTTAAGACCTAGCACAGTGTGATGTGATTTTGATATTCCAATTGGCTTAAGTTTTGTGCGCAAATAGGTACCAAGCCAGATTCGAATGCAAAGTCTTCAATGCTGCTTGGCTATTTCAGCATTGATTGTTGTACCTCGTCCTTTCTCGGAGATATCTATAGCGCATAGGTACAAGGCGTTAACCTCTGCCTGAAATATGTTTGCGTGGAATTCCATAGGCATTTTAAGTAAAAATTGGGGTTATTGATGCCTACGCTAGTTTTGGCTTTTATTCTTAATCCGCCTGCATGTGATGCTAGCGCTCCTCTTTTGTGTTGAGGTCCACCAGATGGCCACTCAGTACGATCTTTCATGATTACGTTGTGCGGCTGATCGAAATTATTCTGCATCAGAATTATATCCGATATTGTACATTAGATAGCTACTGTTGCATTCTCTGAGAATTTTCAGGTGTCCTCTGGGATTTCCTGGCTTCGATCCTCATTTGAGGTTATATTCGGATGAATAAAATAAATTTATTATGTTACAGAATGTTATTTAATCGAATTTGTCTTGTGTTTAATAAAAAGGATCCACAAGTTGATGACTGTATATACTCATTATACTGTGAACTTCCCTATATTTTGAAGGCTTATTAACGCATAAATAGCACCTGTATAGTAGACTTTTGCAGTCTTTGGAAAGCCTTTAGAGCTTGCAAGATGGCAAGAGAAATGACAAATTTAAGTTGCAATTAAAATTTGGCTATGAAAGTGTGCATTTGTATTAAAGTTTCAAATAACAGAGAAATCACTTTTGGCATAATTAGAAAGAAAAACCCGGCATTAACAGTAAGTAATATGAAACTACAAGGATAATAGAACATATTGCGAGAAAGACTGAAAGAGTAAATATAGATGCAGTACTCCTGTTAATACGATCACGGCGATCTTTTAACCTTGTATGATATTGTTTTGTACTAACGACGTGCGCAGTTTACCAATCAGCGTCACCTGGGTGGTGCGGTGCCTTTTTAAACAGTAATCAAATTAGACTATTAAGCTAACACGTCTTACCGATAAATTGTTAATAGATAATTTCATTTACGAAACACGAAAATAATCAATTCCACTAACATCCGGCTATACGTATATGGTATAGTTAATCCTGGCATGCGGCTAGGTTACATATTTGTCGATCTACTGGACGTCTCTGCATACAATACATACATAGGTGTAGAAATGAAAGAAAGAATTATTAGGTCGCAGCATGCAAGATGCGACGTTGGCATTAGGAATATGTAATAATCGTTTATTGAACTGGTTCGATTATAGTCCTCCACATAACTTGTTCCAGTGTCAGGTTGTGGTCAACATCCAATGTTGAGATATGCATCTAGCCTTCATCTCCATTCTCGCCCATGCAATCAATCGATATAATGACCGTTTTAATGCAATGTTTTATCCATCGACCAATGCGAAAAATAAGCGATGAATGTCTCAATTTCTAAAAGAATTATACGATCATAACACGTTTGACAGTCTTTATGACTACGCTTTATTTGGTCATGTTTACGTTTATATTGCAAGATGTAACTAAAATAATTTTCAGATGTATAAGTATATGCTTTTTAATTATCATTTAGCAATAATAAGCTTAGTTCTTCTTTTACTGTATTTTGTTAACAAAAGCTGAAGATATCTTAAGTTTATTAAAATTGAGAATTTATTAGATTTACATACATACATACAATACATTTGTAAAATATGTGCATGGAAAATAAATGAGCATTGATATTTCGTTTATACTTTTCAGAGTAAGCTGCAAGACCCTACTTCATCGTCTATCCGTATGGAAAGCTATTAAGCTGTATTTTTTACTATTGGTTTTTACCAATCTCCGCGAAGGCTACTGTTTAGAATTTTATAACACTTTATTGACTAATTAGGATTACAGTTGTTGTTTGGGCTATTTCTATAATTTGTTAAACTTAGCCAGACATTTCGGCAGTGTGTCCACTATGAATATTTTCATTCGTTACGTCATTGGCACTTTTTTAGAATGATAACCCTTAAACTTTATTTACTTCCTGCTGTAGACGCAGGTACTCGATCAAATATTTTATTACATTTGCAAGTAAATCCACATAAATTTAGTCGAACTATTAAGTTTGCTGAAGCAATAACTTTGGTAATGGTTTACATACAGTTCGTGTATTAATAGTAACAACATTGGGGAAACTGCGCTTGTCGAATTTCATTTGGGTTACAAATGATTTGATCGGTTTGCATGAACAAGATTGAGCAATAAAAAATATACTGGATATCTAGCGGATGACGTTTACAATCAACACTTTTAATCAGAATCTTAATTATAACAATAAAAATAATTGCCTTTACGTCCTCTTACAGCTTTCGCCAATTACACCCACGAGTTAAGAGTTAACATGCGCCTGTGGTGTGTCTTAAAGTATGCATTCTCAGTATTCGCCCTGTAATAAAGAAGACAACAGAAAACCTCAACCCTGAGAAATAACCCCGAGACTGATAACCACCACTAAGCAGTAAGCTATCAACGCCGCAATTAATTATTATTAAACTACACCTATAAATCAAAATTAACAATTGCACAAGAAATTGCTTATTATGCAAGACTAACGATTGTGAATCACCTGTGTCAATTGCCATCAATGTTTATTCTATTTACTACATTCTACTATGAACTACGTTGCGGTTGCTTTTGACTACCAGTATAATTTGTTTGAAGATATAGTGCGGAATGTAAGCTTTTACAATAGCACGAGCACAGCAGGTGGTATGCAATAACACTGAAACTTCAGAATATTCTTAATCTGACACAAATACTCTAAATTATCGCAGTAAATATGAGTTTGTTCATAATTGCGTACTATAAATTGAAACCACCAGTAAATGCAAAATATACCTAAGTACTTTGACCGTTCATAATCTAGTTTCGTACGATTAATCGAATGTGCTTGAAAATGGGAGATAACAGTAGATATGTGTGGATATATGCTACATTTTGCTTGAACACTCCAATTTCCTATGGCGTTTAGTTATTGCTTGAACAAAGCTATTGCTATTGATCAAGATAGTTGTCAACATACTTTAATAAACCAACAAAAAATCAAAAACAGCAACCATGCTATTGCAAGAATTAACTTAAGCTAACCAAAACAAGCGAATAGAATTTTCCAAAACCTTGATCGATCTGCTTTAACGTAATTTTGTTCAGCTAAGTGATATACTCTTTTCCGATCAAGTTAAGAACGTAACTCAATAAAGCTGTCAATAACCAAATTTTAAATTTTGACCTGCACAAAACACATTGATTGTAGGAAAATAAAACCTGATATCCACAGAAACTTATGTTTGAGCTGGGATAATCAGAATACGAGGATTGCCTCATAATTCGTTAACAGGAAACCTGTATCTTCAATTTTTATGACGTTTTTGTAATCCAGGTACTCGAAGCAATAGACTGTGGGTTAAAAATGGAGCACCACACTGTTATACAAGGCCAAATACGTGAGTAGCTAAATTATATTTTTCCTAGTCGGTGAATTGGCTCAGGGAGTACAGTGGAATGGTCTTCCAAATCCTACATGATACTCCTACATTTATTTCTATGGGGATACATAGCGAGCATAGTGTACAAAGAAGAAACAGTTAATTTGCAAGAGTTAAAGGAGTGGATAAATGCTACTATTACAACAACTGAACTAGAAACAATTCAAAACGTATCGCGGCAGTTAGAAGATTGGTTAAGTTATTGTCAAGCAGCTGCTAGTAGACATTTTGGGCATTTGTTAAGATGATGTTCTTATTATATTAGTACGTTCTATTAATTATAATATAAATAGAAATTGCGATTTTCAATTTGTAATGTTCGTTTTCTTAATAATTTTCCTATGTAACTTCATAAAATATTTATATTGTCAACTTGGTCACTAAATGAGGAGTCAGAATATCCAATGAAAGTTAGAGTTATCAATTAAAACAAGTGTCAATTGCATAATCATGTTTATATGAATCATTCTCTATATTCAAATATTGCATTAAGAAACTGCTTCGTGTATATAACAATGAACCAAACACATTACTGAAAATTAATATGTAAAACAGAAAGAAATATGGTAATGTGATATTGAAAACACAGAAATTGACTAAACCAATTGACTAAACCAATAATAGCGTTCGTTAGCATTGCGTCAATTCAAATATTAAAAGTGTTTAAGATGATTCTACCTATTGTTTATTACTTTCGATCCAAGTTGCGTTTTAGGCACTCAACATGTGTTCTTCTTGAGGAGGCCTGTTACCACAAATAAACAGCCTTGTAAATAATGTACAATGTCACACCAACATAATTCAAACGTAAAATATGTTAGTTTTTTTTAATGTCTTAAAATTACCTATTACTTGTAGTTTAACAGCTTAACAAGCTGTCACCCACATTCCATTTTGCAAATATTGACGGATTAAACAAGTAGCGCGTACACTACTCAAGCGTTTACAAACATCAAACATTAACCTCGAAGTCTTTGCTTACTTAAATTCAAGCATACTACATCTCAAATACTCAACCAAAATGTTTCTGGTAATATTAAGCATATCTTTATTTCTTTAGTTGTTTTAACTCCACGATATTCATTTACAAATTAATCACATATGTCAAACGAAACAAATTTAAAATTTGTCCCGAAGCAAGCCAGACTAAACAGAATGTTCATATTTATCAATCGCTTATGATTTTAGTATCCGATTACACAACTACGTTATTACAGCAAGTAATAAGGGACCGTAATGGAATTTACTTGTTCGATAAGAGGGTTTTAGAAAGATTTTACTATGTGTATATTTTGTCCGTCATAGAATTATAAATTATTTATTTTCTTTGACATCCTCAAAATAAATACGTTCCGTGCAATGATACGCATAGGAAATTTAAATTTCAGATACGAGGTGTTTACAATATGCATTATGTTCGTTGATGTATTTACTACAATATTTAGTACTCGTCATCAGCTTTGTGTGATTTGTGTCGCAACATTTTTATAGCGATGACATTCTTTCGATAATCATAAATGACGAGTATTCAGAAAATCCGATGTCAAAGTAATCCAAAGAAATTTAAAATCTTGTCTGATATGGAGTGCGGTAGAATGATACATTTTGTAGTTCGTTTATTACTATCTCTGGCCGTGGAAGCCTACGTAATCAATTTTGTAGATTATTGTATACACAAATCTCAGGTGTGTTAAAAGATATTTCCGCTTGCAGGTAATTATAACATCACTTGAAATTTAATTAAAATACCATACTAGTTAATGCAAATTAGTCAAGTAATGATCTTAAAAGGAATAGTTTAAAATGAAGCATTTTCATATCTTTTACTAAACAATAACACCTTCACTCACTTACCTTATTTTGTTCATCATTTGGTAATTCATAAAAAGAAAATGCTGACTTAATGGAAATAGCTTTAAGCAAAATTGTTCATTTTATAATGATACGTAAGAGCCTCTACTTATTATATTAGTTTAATATTAACATTCAACAAATTATTGTAAACGAATTACTTAAAACGATTTTGGAAGAGATTAAGTGTTTGCATAGTCCTTAGATATATCCGTAAAATAAACGTAATAAGTTGTATTTGTGTAAATTAACCCTAGTAATAACCACTAAGAATGAAAAATAATTTATACAAAATGTTCAAATTTTCTACCACCTCTTCCAAGTATTTTACGCTTTTCTTAACAAACATATCTTGCAGTAAAGGACTGCTTTTAATTCCATTAATTTTCTCTATAATTTTATCCTGTAGGTTTATATAATTTTCTATCAGTACTCGATATTTTTTTTAAGAAGTCACATGGTGTAAGGTCACAAAATCTCAAAGAAGATTTATGTTTGCTGTTCAAACTAATTAAACGATTACCAAACACTTCTCGAATCATATTTATTGTTTTCCCGCTTTATTGAAAGTAAACCAAAGCTAGTTCATAATCACGAAGTTGACTAAATAAAGCCAAGAGTATTTCTTGTCGATATATGTTTCTGCACTGTCATCAAACCATGCTGCTTTTGAAAAGATAGCACTACCCAAAACTTGGTTATTAAAATTATTTGAAAAACATTCACAAAATATTACTCGGTGCGGAAAATCAATATCGAGAATTTGGTTATTTGCTATTATTGGTTGTCCTGACAATTGGTCGTCGCATACTATTGGTATGTCGAAAAACTGAAATAGTTCTATTGAGTGTATTCTGAAAACAAGGTTGGAAAATTCATCTTCTTCTTCTTCTAAACAGTTTTAAATGAACTGCTTCTACTGTTTCTGAATTTCTTTACTATTTCTGCGAAAATGCGATTCCGCAATGAATGCTTTGTATACATTATTATTAAATACCATATTACAATTCAAAATTACACAATACTATTTTTGATATCAGCTTATAATAATTATTGACAGATAACGTTTAGCATTTGAAATTTAATAGAAATTATAGATTTAACTTAGGACATACTTCACTCCAGGCTTTTTAAACACCCGGTATATACGTATGTATCTACATATATCACCATAATGTACGCAACACAATGTTAAATGTCTAGTAAATTATAATGATTGAAATTGCAATGTTCAGGTTGCTTTTTATCAATTTTATCAGAAAAGAAATACATAAATCGCGATTTGGTTTCGTTACCTCTTAATGAAACCCAAAGACAAAATCTAAGATTATCGGCTTTAAGAAGACGGTTTTCAACTACTAGGTCAATTACTAATTCTTCCTCTTCTTCTCCTAGCAGACTTTTGAACAATCTACCTTAAAATTACTTTTTTGGATGTAGGTTCTACCGGCCACATATTGTCTTACCCCCAAATTATAAGGACTATGTTTAAATAGGTACCTGTTTTAATTCAGTATCGAAAGATTTGTGCATCAAATTGCTGAGGATATCTTATTGAATGAAATGAATTTTAAAACATACTTTGACTGTTCAGGGTTACTTAAAAATTGCTGGACCGATGCTGTTCCTTACCTGGTAAGGGTTGCTCTAAACTGACTTGATGAGGCTTATGTAATTTAGTTGTTATGGAGATCTAGATCTTTTAATATTTCCCTAACGTGACCTTTTGTATAGCTTCGTGAAGATACTGACGATTTACTGAAATGCATGTCGCAAGATGTAATAAATAAACAAGCTGCGATACAAATTGATCTAGAGCTATGAGGATGCTATTTTATATAATATCAAGAATAGTAGCTTGGATTCTGTGAAGACCAATCTCCCATTTATATTTATACTATGTCCTATCGTACTTAAGACGTTATAGCCAGTATTGTCAAGCTGTGTGAACTAGGTTATCAGACATTGTTATAAAAATCATCATAGATTAAGTGCAACTAGTGTAAAAATAAAGAAAGATACATAAAAGAACTTTATATCGTATCATCTTCATGAATCTTCTCAAACACAATAGCAATATAGAATAAGTTAGTTATGTTATATCGTTATACATGATTCAGAAAGAAAGAAACAAGAACGATATGCAATCCATAAAAAACATTACAGTGCAAAAATAAAATTAACACAGTAATTCCACATCATAGGCACCTCTACTAGGCTATAAAAGCAACCACTAATTCATAATTTTTTTTAATATTCTCTTAAAAATAGCCAAAGTTGCAAAGGCAGCGATTTTCTTCGGCAGCTTGATGAGCAATAAGGCACTAGTAGCAAAAGCACTTTTGAGACAAAAAGTGTGGTCAGGTTTATCAAATGCTAAATTATCTTTAGATCTGCTACTGCATTTATGTTTAGTACGAATGTTTGTAGTCACATCATTGTTTCATCGATAAAGTGAAGACAAGTGCTATATATAAAATTCAGAAGCATACGTATACACAAGCGAGATAGAAGTATATATATATATAGATATAATATAAGTTGTAACTACTTAAGCATAACCAACTATGCCGTAACTAACAATGTAACAAATAATTGTAAATCTACTATAGCTACGTTTTCCTTCGTTTTTATTTCCTTCTTTACTTTTGTCTTTAAAGAAAAACTTTTGTCATTTTGTTACATAAATGTACCTAAAAAGAATGCATTTAGTAAATAAAAGGATATTTGCTTCCTGGAAGAAAACATTTTACTTCATGTAAGGCTATTCTTTTCTTTAAATAATGTTTAATGTTAATACAGTAAATAATGTGTGGATGCAACTTATATGCAATGAAAATTATTTTCCTACGAGGAGAAGTCTAAATATATTGAGTCTAAGCATTGCATCAGGAGGTAGCTCATCTTATCCGAGATCTATTTTTTCTTCATATATATCTTTCTACTAGAAATGGGTGTTTTGCTGAATATAGTCTTCACCATGACTTGACCGTAAAAAATCTATACCACACACTTATTTACATAAGGATTATGAAGATTTTCTCCATACTTTACATATTTGTAACAGTAAGCCAGCAAACATAAACAGAAACGTTAAGTAAACATATAAATCTTTAAGTTTATTGACAATTTAACCAGTTGTTCAGACAAAATTACAAACCATTTGAAAATAAATTTCAGGACACCCATCCCATTGGCTTTCACTTGTTTATGATTTTTCTATGAAGCACCTTCCACCAAAAGCACCAGTTTATAGTTTCCAAATTAAAATGTGTTGCAACGTTTAACTATTCAGATTCACAATTTTAGAGTTGACAAATAAGATACTACCATCCAACTGTAAAAGTTATTCTTCAGAGGGTGAATTAAGATTTAGATATTTAAAAATCAAAATCCGCGGATTACAGATTTTGACATTGTCAAAAGGTTTTTAAGCTACTTTAGCTTATCATAACCTCAGGAGCCTTAAAATGGAGGAATTGTGTGTGTGAAGTGTTTCATGGTCTTGTTACTGCATCCCCTCGCCGTAAAGGGTTAAGCGCCGTTAATTATTTTCTCATCGCCGAATGATGACTCGCGAGCATACCGAACTCGCCCGAAAAAGTAGTACCGCAATACTCTTGGCGGACATTGGTTTCGAACGCAGGACACCTGAGTTGCCAAATTCAAGTGCAAGCTTTATATCATTGGATTATCTAGCTGAATAGTTATTGTAGATTATTAGAAAAATTTTGAAATTATCTTAAACTCGTTGGTCCAATGAACAAGAAAATATAAAATATATTACTACCTCCCACCACCTGCTTCAAATTTAAGAAATGTTTGTTTGAGATGAGTTTTATTCATTAGAATTATGCAACACAAAATATTCTTTTGTGATTTTATTGCTATTTATTTGAAATTGCTTTAAACTGAATATTTACTTTCAGTACACTTAATTTATTGTCTTTGAACAAATAATTACTAAAACTGTTTAAATAAACACATTTTCTTCGAATTGTCATGTTCATTCCAGCAACTTTTTCATTTCACTGAAAGGTATAAATAGATACAGTAAGTAAAATAGATAATCTTATAGATCTCTATTCTTGCATGATCATTCCGTCTCGGTGAGCCAGCGCCGGTATTCTTCTTGTAATCATCGGTCTGCGATTCAAAGATTTGCCGCTGCTCTAAAAACGTCGCCTCTGTCGCCGCGAGCCGATGCTCGAGAACACATGTAACCGCCTTCTTCGAGCGCTTTTTGTCGTCCGTCTGCGTTCACTCGATGTTCAATTAGCACAGAATAAACCGCATGCATAGCCGGCGAGATGAATTTTCTTAAGAAGAGAATCAGAATGATGCAACCTTTTCATGACCGTTCGCTTCTCGCAGGTTATTGCCACGCCACTGGCATCGTCTAAATTATTATTTACATGACTTGTGTAAACTGTATATAGTTTATACTTTATTATTAGCAACTATAAATTATTTGTGAGCACGTAATGACTCGGTTTATCAACCCTCTTAGAGACGAGTGCAGATTGAATGTTTGAATGCGAAACAACAATTAGTCATGGCTCACCCTACCGTAATTATAAAATAAATTGACGTGAAATTTCTTATATGGTGCTAATATCTAATCACGGGATATTTCCCAGTTAATGGAGAAACCACTTAGTAACGATAGGATCCATTAATATTATTATTCGCGATTGAGACGTTGTGAATGAGATTAGTAGTACCTATATTATAATAATTAATTTAAAGATTATTGCAATTGCTAAATTCCTGGTAAAAATAATTTAAACTGTTTTATTTACGTTGGTTTAGTTTATGTATTAATACTGGTTTTTCGGGGTTGATATCTCTAGAGAAAATAATTAGTGAAATCCAATATGTCTTCGAGATTTTCGCAAAAGTTAATTGTTTCTTTAGTTTCAAATTATGAAAAGTAGTCGAGACACTTTCAAAGTAGTTTTTTAAGTAGAATTGAATTTGGAGTTGAATTGTTATTCTTCTCAAAATGTTAGGTAATGTCGGTCATCACCTCTGTTTTAAAGGGAAACTATATCAGATTGTAATATAATTAGGTAAAAAATTTAAGCTTTCCAGTATTCATCATGTATGTACGAGAACTGTTTTTTTTTCGACCTCCGATAGCCCATAAAAACAAATAACAAAATGAATTTATTACCAAAAGATATGTGCATTTTTTTTTACTTTTCTATATAATCACCTTAAAGATAGACGCATTTGTCATATCTATGGACAAGCCTACCAATGCTCTTTGCATAAAGTATTGGCTCCAGTGAGTTGAGATGGGTCATGACGTTCTTTTGAAGTTCCTAGGCGTGGGTGTTCCGTTACACATGTGTACACAGTTAATCTTGAAATTTCAGAAAATTTCGCACTTAACTTACTGATGGCAATGGTTCGTTTTTCTCGAACCATCTTGTCAACTCGTTGAATATTGTCCTCTGATGCGACAGAGCTGGGTTCTTATCTTCCTTCATCGTGAACATCGGCTCGGCCTTCTTTAAACTTCCCACGCCATTCTCGCACAACACCACCTACAAAAAAGTTTTCGCCGTATATTCGACTCATTTTTTGATGAATTTCAGCTGCGCTATTCTTTTCTGCTTGAAGGAATCGAATTACACTACGCAACTCGCACTTGGCAGCAGAATTAAATGTAGTAGCCATGTTTATGTGCTTCCAGCGCAGGTGAAAATTGCGTAATCGCGTTGTAAGTGGCATGTATTATAGTGCGGGAGATGCGCAGTCACCTTCTGTGCATCTCTCACCATGCGCGTGACTGTTTACAGGCACTAACGGAGATTAAAAAAATAACAGCCGCCGTATATTTAAAATATTAACAATAATAATATTCTAAATGTTGTAGTGTACCATGGACAAACTCACTTATATTACTATAATTTTCTGTCAAAAAGGTCAAAATTTGTGGCGCAACTAGCAGGAGCGAAGGTTGTACCTCTAGCTAAACATTCGGTGACAGAATTTCTACTTAGATCTCCCGATTTAACCTTCATACATTTTTGTAGGAATATGTGACATCTAATATATAGGGAAAGATCCATCTACGTTAGAAGACAAAAGAAAAAAGCTTTTTTTTTGTACTACGAAGGAATAACCGAGAACGGTTTTCAAAAATCAACAGAGAACAACATTGAAAGCGCGTTTGTGAAATTGCATGAAAGATAAGGGGGCTAATTTTGGGCACCTAATTAATATATATAATAGGTGCTTGCAATTAGTATTCTTTACTACTTTACAATGAGGCCCATTATTTGAAAGACTATTCGGCTCATCCGCATGTGAAGTTTTTTAAGTTTTATGTGGTAGTTTGTGGGGATAATGGATAACCATGACGGACTTAATTTTCATGTTAAGATATGTCTGCCGAGATACAAAAATTGACATGTTACACAATTATAAATACAATATATGAATAATATTAGCACATTGTGATTGGAACGCACAGAAAATGCAGATATATGAGATAAGCGCCAAAATTTCCCGGCCTGATTCTAGTGCAAGTATCGCAGGGGCTAACACTTTGGTTCAAGCTTCAGTAGCTCTGGAAAAAGCAAAAATTGATTTTATGTCAAATAATCTTCTTGTAAACGTCAAGAGGTGAATGCGGCATCTTGAGCGCATGTTGCAGACAAAGATGAGTATTTTTAGGAGTATGGAATTATTGTTGAAATGTTTTAATGCCTAATGGCTCAATACTAAGATGGCTTTATTGAAAAACAAAATTTAATTGTAAGTTTAGTCTGTTCTTTCTTTAGTCAAATTGGATGTTTTTGACGCCACTCTTTATATGCATTGTTATATTATATTTGGGCAATTAAATATCATTATATTATTTATAATTATTCCGTTACAAGTTTTAAAAGGAGTTGCAACATAACATATATTCAGTATGCATCTGACACTATGAACGCTTTAAATTGTTTAAAAAAGAATCTAATAAATATATACACGGTAGGTGTATGTGAAATAAAAATGTTATTTACTCTAAATCATACGTAACATTGTATACTATACTCATTGGAAATCATATAGTATGTGACATGGCGACATCAAAATAAACAATTTTTATAAAATAGAAATATGGATGTCATTGGTATAAATATTTATGACCTTGTTGATAGTTTGAAAACGAAATGAATATCATAACCAAAACTTGGGTATTCGATATTTTTTCGAATATAAAGCATCATTTAAATAAATCTGTTGTTGTTAAAGTATTTAAAATTGGCGATACAATAACCATGAACCAAAAATAATAAAACAGTTAGCGAAGAGGATTTTGACAATTTGGAGTAATGAATAAAAAATTGGCAGTGGTAGCAGATTAAAAACTTATACACGTATACTCATACACATCTACGAGAAGTATATTATTAAACTATAAGTAACGATGAGTTTGTACCTATAGAGCAAAAGTTACATTGATGAAAGTGCCATGAAATTCGAAAATAAATGTCGTAGCTTATTTCATTTATTTCATATAACTCTGGCAGGTTAAGTGTCATACTGATATTAATGTTTATATAGAGAAAACATATGACGAATATTAACATCAGTGTGACATTCAACCTGTCAGGATTACGAGGGCTGTTTTTTTTTTCAACCTCCGATAGCTCCAGTGCAAATAACAAAATTAATTCATTACCAAAAGTTATGTACGAACATGGTTACTTTGCGACATAATCACCGTAAAGATTAATGCATTTGTCATATCCATGGGCGAGCCTTCCAATCCCCTTTGCGTAGAGTGTTGTCACCAGCGAATTGAGATGGTCCGTGAGGTTGCTCTGAAGTCTTGAAGTTCTGCCCTCCTAGACACTTTTTCAGCTCACGAAAGAGATGGAAGTCGCTTGGCGCTGAATCAACACTATACACCAAATGTTCAAAAACTTCCCATCGAAATTGTTCAAAAAGTCGTTTGGTTATAGCAACAGTCTGAGGACGGGCATTGTCGTGAATGAGAAGAACTCCAGAAGTCAGCATGCCTCTTCTTTTGTTTTGAATGGTTCACCACAGTAGTTATAAAGTCTGATAATAAACAGTTGTTTGAAGGAATCGAATTATACTGCGCAATGCACTTGGCGGGAGAATTAATTGTTTACGTGCCTGCAGCTCACCTAAAAATGACGTAATGATGTTGCAAGTGGCAGATATTATAGTGGAGGAGATGCGTAGTCACCTGTCCCACGGAGGTTGAAGAAAGAGAAACACAACCCGAGTATATCAAAAACATGAAATCACTATAATTTTTGCTCTCTCGATATAATATTTTGTTCGAATTGTTCTGTCGTAAATACACTTGGTGTGTGAACATTATAATTCCATTGATTAACTATTTATAGTGCAAGAGTATACTTAATTCTCGTATTAATTCACTGTACATAATTCTAAGTGTAAAAACGGAGGAAGAAACGGAGAAGACATCTTGTCTTTTCCGTTTTCTTGTTGAATTAAAATTACTCTATTTTACGCAAGATGCTTTATACAAGTTTGCACGTATGTATGTGTAACTGAGGGTGTTGAACTATAGTTCTTGTAGAAAAGAAAAATATGGAGGTGATTAAAAATTGATGAAAAGTTCTTCGAAAAAAAATCCTATTATATTCCAAATAATAAGATTCCTAAATAATCCACTCGAGCTTGTCAACTATGAATTATGCATAGAAACCGACAAGAAAAACTGAATGTTTGGACGAGCCGAGTTTGGTCTATTGTGCCTCCGTCAGAGCAGGTAACAAAGAGGAAAAAAAGTTGCTTTCTGACATACCCTGGATGAAGTTATATTTACACCGACAATTAGACATGTCGTAAATATTTCTGGAGGTTATCGGGCAGACGATATCCTTCAGTGCGCGTTATGGTGAGATGAAATCAATTACATGTATAAATTATATTGTGGTTAATCCGGATCTGACTTATGAAACTTTTTCTCATCTCACATCGTGTCGCAAAATAATCTCATAACAGCTTTAAGAAGAGTTTCTATTACGATCTATTGTAGGAACTACTGTTATGGTATTTTAACATGTGTACGGGATGTTTCCGTCTTACGTTATTTAGCGCGTAGGATATTTTCATTTGTATATGTTCTCTTACCTATTTCTTATAATAATACTTGTAATTATACGTTTGTCAAAAAAGCATCGTGTTCAAATAATAAACTCTTATTTTGGATTTCTTCGTGCTTCTTTATATAGTTCCTTAAAACAATTATTCAACGCCATGTTATTCTTTACAAAAAAATGAAGTTAATTGTGAAGGTGGCTAAACAAAAGTGCGACAGTACTACTAGATTTTTACAGTATAGGACTTATTATACCGGAAATAACTAGATGTTTTCTTACAGAAGAAAAGAGAAAGGAGTTTCTCTAATTTAGTTCTTTAAGGACACAATCATGCCGCGTTTGTGCAAAAGAATTGAAATAGTTTTTGCTATGTGTGTGGCAAAGTTGCTTCAATAGATAAGAGAGAAATATTAACTCAGAGAATATGTCGGGTCTGTGAATTTTACTTCAATATGACCAATAAAAAACATCCCAAATCATCGGCATAGTCGTGGTTTGGAAGCATTTAAACCATAACAACTTTACCACGAATAGTATCCGCGAAGACCTCAGACATCATATACATATATATGTTCTATTTTTCTCTCGTTTCATCCCGCTTTCAGCGTTGGTTCCCAGAAGAGCCGGGTACGCCCTGACCTTTAGATGTAATCGCATACATCCGCTACAATTTATATACGTATAATCCAGTCAGTCTCATGGTTTAGTGAACATGACGGTTCGCCGGTAACGGAGAGGCCATGGGTTCAAATCTTAGCGACACTGATATTTCTTTTAGAAATTTCAAACTTTGGTAAAATGCAAATCGTAATTTTATCATATGTATGTTACTATGCAATTTCGAATTTGTGGCATATTCCCAAAAATGTTGTGAAAAACACCTTAAAATTTATATATGGGCGAAAACTACATGACATTAACCACCAAACTGGTATGTTAACACTAATTATTTTAGAATATGATCAACGTATTTTCAGTAATTGTTCAACGCATAGAAAAATTTTGAATTATTTCAGTTAATTTATTGATAATACATATTCAAGTCAATTTTTTGGTTATAGCTAAGATATAACGTGCACATATGATTGATAGCTGAATATCGGATCGTTTCCGCAAACAACGCGGAGTGTGAAATTGTAAAATCTAGAAATACATGTTATAAGAAAATACCTTTCTTAAGGGATACAAATGTTTATGTATAGTTGCAAGTATGTATGCATAATCCTTTAATTGTACTTATAGCAGATTTAGCTAAACAGAATACAACCACCAGATAATACGAATTTATTTTATTTCTGTATTTTCTAGGCAAATCCGTACCTAATCGAAACTTCTCAGTAATATAGAAGTATTGCGAATACAAAATTGTTTCAGGCAATTTATTCCTTTAGTGATATTTGCGTGTCTCATCTCATCAAGCTGGTATGAACACAATGATGCTCACAATCAATTTAGCAACATAACTACAGTATGTTAACTGAGGTTAAAATTGAAAAAAGAAAATATTGAAATATGGTTTAACAAAAAAAATATTAAAAGGTCTACAGCACTCTTTTATTGAATCAATCTCCAACGGATTGCAAGAAGAATGTGTTTGTTTCAAAAATAGCGCCATCGTCTATTTAACATGATTGAATCATTGTTTTATCACATAACACTGCAAGGACTGTTGGAAGAAACGCTTCATTTCTCTCCTACGCGGGTGGCCAAATTAGGGGGTGGTTAAACAGATAGAAAGCATTTTACATTTTGATTTACAGTATATAGGGGACGGCTGACTAAAATTCCCAACGTAGCAGGTCGAAGACCTAGAACCGGTCTTGCATTCACTCAACAACAAATAATCATTCCTTAAACCAACGTCAAAAATAGTTGAATCAACAATCATAGTGCATTCACTCACAAATAAGATATTTTTCAGTTAAAAATTCTCCAGAGTTAACATAATTACTCTGAATTATTTGAATAGTTATATCTTTTATAGGATATTCAATGCTTTTCTATGTATTAAAAGTAAGTGCATTCTTACATTAACTTAACCATTTTTTTCTGTCAGTAAGGCATTATTTCGCAAATTTTATTAAGTCATTTTATCAAAATCGCTAATAATTCGATACGCTGCGGAGTTTATCTAAATACATGATCAGTATTCTATTAATGGTAAAAATGTAATGTATGCGTTTCAGTGATCAATCGCGAAACGCCAGCAAGCACGTTTAACGGATGCTACGCTTGATGTTCTGACAACCGAGGAGAACTTCAATTTTACATAGAATGCATGTCATAGGAATAAGATATCAAGGCGGACTGTTTAAAATTTATGCATTCGTCTCTAATCTGGTATCGGAAAGTTGGAGAGACTGGGCAAACGAGTAACCAAACGTGTCATAAAACAAGCTACCAACTTGAGTCACTTTCGAGCGAATACAAGATCTTGAATTATTTATTAGGTGATTAATTCTTCGTCGGCCACTTTTAATTTGTCCGCTTATACCTTTTCTGATTAAAATCTATTGAGATAATTTTCAAAACCTTCAGATTTATGTAAAAATGTATTTGTACGTATAACGTAAGACTTGTACAGTGGAAAAATGTAATACTTTAGTAATAAATCTTCTTAAGCAGTAAACAATATAATACATATATAATAACTCCTGAACGATCTAATCTTCTTGAGATGTAATAAATATACTATTAAATACATTTAAAAGTCTATACTTTCAAATGCGATTTCTCAATAAATATAAAGTGCACCGAGAAGTGGATTATATAGTTTCTTGTTCGTCTTAATCAAAGGAAATGCACACTTAAGGTTCACATAACATACATTTCGTACATTATACGTTAGGCTATTGTAATCGTCAGCGATCTGCTATCCGGCGTAAATTTACAACCCCCATGGTATATACGAACGCTTGCCTTCAATCGTTCTAATATAATGCATAATGCGTGACAGTTCTTTTGAAGATGGTCGTACGAAATCGATCATATTATAAAAATGTATTGTGATGGAAAATCTCAGGTGATTTGTCTACTGAGTGGATTCTTTGATTTCTAGTTTCCAAATTATATTCTTTTAATGAGAAAGTTACCAAATAACCAGTTTACAAAAATATATTGCGCATATATGTATATATATATCGCTTTTTTATATAAATGAAAATTAAGTAAAACAAAACAACTTAGACATAAATAATGCTGAGAATTTTGATGAGTCTTGATTAGGTTTTTGCATATACATTGTACTCACATACTCGCTGGTTTTTAGTTTTCCCTGGATCTTCACTGAATTTGGATATGTGGCATAACGCTCCCTGGTTCGCCCTTTGAAGTTTAAAATCAATCTGCACTATCTTTGAGAATTATATCTCTTTGAATTAAGATGTAAATAATTGAAGTGGATCAAATTTTGCAATCGAAGAGTGGTAGATAATTAATATACACACAGAAAGGAAACGGATCCAAATTAGAACCTTGACGATCATCAGAGGAAGCAATATGGTGTTATATATGTAACCATTATACTGCACGTAATAAATTGCAAAAATAAGAAGTCAGGGAGTTCTTCATAGGGGTGGACAAACCAACGGTACTTACACTAGCGGCTATAAGTACTTACTCACTCTTAAAATATTACAAAAATAAGCCAAAAGCTAATTATAAAATAAATTTTTATTCTGTACTTATACAAAGAACTGTAACAGTTAGAAAAACAATATGCTTACCAACCTGCTAACAAAGATAATCATAAATTAACTTGAATTTGCAATTCGTCAATGTGTCCACCTTTCGTTTTTACTACTTCCTCATACAATCTTGGCATTCTTTCTAACAGCTTTACCAGTGTTGGCGTTTCCGTTTTCCTCCACGTGTCCTGTAGTTGAGCCCAAAGTGCTGTTGTCGAACTTGGAGCAGAAAGTTGAACGTATTTGTCGAGTTCCTCCTACAAAAGATCGATCGGATTAAGATATGGATTTTGTGACGGCCATTTCATAACAACATTTTTCTCTCTATGCTCCAGTTATTCCAAATACCCACGGGATGTTATTGCAATGCGTTTTGAATCATTATCGTGCTAGAACACGCAGTTTTTACCGATAAATCGTGTTCTAGATGAGATGGCATTCCTCTCCAAAATCTTCGTATACCCTTGTTTCCCAAAGATATCATTTATTTTGACCAAATCGTCCACAGAGGTACCGCCAAAACAACCACAAATTATGAATGATGCTGGTCCATGTTTTATTGTTGGACTCAAGCGCTCGTTCTCCTTTCGATCTGCGGACAAGTGTTCTTCTGTTTGAACCAAATGTAAGATATTTATATTTGTCGGTTGAGAGTACTTTCTTCTAATCTTCCAATGTCCAATCTTTATGTCTCGCCCATGCTAACTGTTTACCTTTTTTAATGATATAACTTACCTCAAGTAAAAATCATTGATTTTTTTTCTACATTTTCTAATAATTTATTTTTAAATATTTTTCTCGATTTTATTATTGCTGGAGGCAAAGTACAGTTAGGGCTCCTTTTTTTAATGTTCTATTTAATATATTAAATATTTAATCCACGCACTTTTCTTTCTGTGTATTGGATATTACAGGTATCTACTTTAGGTGCTCGTTACCGATATTTAAATCATAATTTAAATTAAAATAAAAGAGTCTCTTATGCAACGCGTACAGTGGAGACGTAACTCCACCATCGCGAACTATATATACCGTTTTTCTTTAAAATATACTTATGATTAGATTTCATTTCTTTCAAATTATTTCCAAAAGATGTGAAATATAATCTACTCACACGTTTTTATCAAATTATAAAACAATTATCGTCTGGAAATAATACACACACTGTCTCTCACTCATTTTCGTGGGTGAAATCTCGTGGCAACATTATTAGTAATTAATTTCATTGTGTAGCCTATCGACTAGGTAAACAAGTTTAGTAATATGACAGTGTCCCCGGAAACAACGGGAAAATATTAATAATAATCAGTTAGTATCTCATACTTTAACGGCCGTTTGACATAGTTGTAACGGTTGTCGGGTTCCGCCGTGTCACTAGATTTTTGTCGCTGACGTTTCGCGAACAACTGCGGTTCGCATTTTCAAAAAGGTACAGTACCTTTGAAAATGCGCGAAACGTCAGGGACAAAAACCTAGTGACACGGCGGAACCCGACAACAATAATCAATTAGAATAAGAAAACAATGAATTTTGATGAAATTTATAATTTTAAGTCTTTGGCCTGGGCTGCAACTCCGCAAATGTACTGGCAATTCCAAACTATTAGAAGTACAACAGCTGGGACACTATATACTATTTCGATTAGCTTTGAAAATTTACATTATATATATATTATTACATACATATATAAGCAGAGATACTATATAAGTATGTCAACGCTAGACGGGGGTTGTTATAGGTAAAATGTTTAAAGATTTGTATTAAAAAGCAATATATACGTATTTTGTCAATATATATTTTTAACTTTTCATTTGGCTATAATAATTATTTAATTTAACATACCTACAATTTTTGGGAAAATTAATTAGAGAACCCACTCGGTAACATAAAAGCCTAAGATTTTCCACCACGCTTTGTACGCTTTCTTACTGTGGTGACGGTAATTGGTTTTGGGCGCAAAATATTCATTTCGGCAGCAATTTGTAGCGCTATTTTGCTCGCGATTACAATTGCTGAATCTTCTGCTAGTATTGCTATTTTTGGGCACCCGGGTCGATGTTTTTTGGATATACTTCTTTGATGCTATTTAACATTATAGTTCACGGCTCTACAGTTTTATTTCAGTAATTTGGCAATTTCTCCGTTATTTTTACCGATGTTGTGATATGCCACTATTTGAGCACGCGTTTTAGTAGATAATCGGCTCATTATGTATACAAAACATTACCGAGGAACTATAATCTATCTCAAACTTACAGTTTAATAGTACAAATATTTTGTTAGGGATGAAAAATAGTTTCTTTGGGTAATCTCCAATTACGGAGGGATGTAAATACTTATGGCAGTGTAGTTTGCACAGATGATAAAGAATGGTATGATCAAAAGTGTCAAATGTTTTGGTAAAATCTATATATAAAACGCTTACTTGCCGTTGGTTACCCAAGCTCTCACTTATCTCATAAATTGCATTATTTCTACCAAATTACTAGAAGTTGACCTTTGACAGTTGACAGTTACAATGCCTGGAGTAAACCAAAAGTCCAAAAAATTTGACGGATAAAATACTAATTGGTCTATAATTTTGAAAAACATATTTATGGATTTTCTTTAAAACAGGCATAACCTCATTAATTTTTTTCCATAGATAACACGAAGCAAGGTCACAGTCTCGTTTAAGGGAGTTGAGTAAACCATCGTTACTAGCACAGGACTCAGACTGAAATTGTTTAATGACCATAAGTACTTCCTCGAGTATAATAGTGTTGACTGCTTATGAAATATTCAGGAGAAAATAGCAAAGGCCTCAACAATTTCATGCGGATCAGTAATTTTACCACATTTTTTATCTGCTTCCAAGAAAGGTTAAGGTAATTACGAGTCATACGATCTTTCTTAAGTACACTGTATACCCTAGAAAACATGCCTTCTAAACCAATCCTTTTAATCGAACAAAGTCGGATTAAATCGTTTTAGGTTTATTATCACTCATTATTTTACCAAATTTATCACTCGAATTTTGTAGAAACTTTCCTAATAGCATACACTAGCACCTAAAATCAGACGTGCCTATATTTTAACAGTTCAATATTTCTTAAAACCTTTATGAAACTAATGACTGCTTATACCGCGTATAACTTAATCCGAAAATATCTTAATATTCAGTGATGCTATGACTTCACGAACGTCATCATTGTAATAGCATAAGCCTTCTAATACACTAAGTTTCGCCACATGGGTCGCGTTAAAGCGAAACGCCTGCTGCGTCGTAATGTAAATAATTTTTAAATTAAACGAATGCTTGGCTATGAAGCTCGAACTACTTAATGAAACGAGAGGGATAATTTTGACAACGCTTAAATTATACGAGATGAAAAATTGCAGAAATAAATTAACGTGTTTCGCGTGAGCAATTTGTATTTTGCAAATTGCGTTGAGAGAGATAGCTATGTAACATGTTGCCATTAGAAAAACTTAATAGCAAAACGAGGTATGCATGTGGACTTAGTAGTAGGTATAATCTAAAAGACTATTTGGTTTTCGTAATGTGAAAAGTTGACAATCTTGTTAATTGTTGTTATTCAACAAGTACCATGTGAAAGATCTGATACTACTACACTTGTATACAAAGTGTCTTGTACTTAATACAGAGAGGCAATGTGGCCTATAACTATTACTGCAACCGATTCCTAATAAGATTTTCCGAATACCTATTTGTGTTTGGTGCAGCTCGTGAAATGCAAACACACGCGAACAATGAACATGTTTGTCTTCGGATTTGATTCATCGGCAGTAAACTATGATTTTTATTATAAATGCAAATACAAATATACAGAACAAGTGAAGTAAAATTTTCAAAGAAAGTCTCTAAAGGGGGGATAACGCTTCGTTTTTAACTTATTTGGTGGACAAATCCTCATTTAGCAATCAAGAATTAATACATTGCAAAGCAACATAAACCAAATATGTAAAGTAAGGCGGCTTAATAGATCTGAAACAGTTGCATTCAAAAATATAGAGTATAAAAATTACAAAATTGATGTTCAAAATCTATCCTCGTATGTAAATAAATGCAAAATTGTCACCTACTCTCGTAAGACGACTCCAATTATATATACCTATCACTTGGCTGGATCTCTTTTACCTAGAGAGACCTCTAAGAGACTTGGGCGTGGTCTTCGACTCAAGACTGACCTTTATGGAGCATATATCCTGTATTTGTACATCAGCGTTGAGTATGTTAGGATTCATTATACGTGTTACATGACTATTTGCTTCTATTACAGCCATTCCTCCACTTTATTTCGCTTTTGTTCGGTCTCGACTGGAGTATGCATCCTTGATCTTGACATCTATCATATACATCTTCTAGAGCAGATTCAGAGAAGGTGTTTGAAGTTCTTGTACTTTAAAGAATTTAATAGTATAAGTAGTATATAAGGATTTAGTCACAATGATCTGCTAGAGATATTTAATATTGATTCATTGGAACTACGTCGAAAAAGTGTAAATTCCTATTTACTTTACTTCATAATGGTCTTGATGGCCCTGAGTTGTTGAGTAAAATCAATTTCATTGTACCACGTTCAGGATCTAGGCAAACAAATACATTTTACTGTTTCGCACCTAGAACAAACATCGCCATCAGGTCCCCAATACATAGATCGTGTGGAGTTTGTTGAATTAGATATATCTACATAACTACAGTTTAGCGTCCCTTTTGACGGTATGTAGACCGCGGGTGCGTTACACATAGTTGAATTCTTTTTCCGTTCTTCTTTTTTCCTAACCCCTGTGAACTACTTTCTTTTTAAGTTAAATTAAAGCAACTAGTAATTAACTGTTGTAATTTGATATATCTTAACTTTATGTTATTTATAAGTAACTTGTTTGCATGTGTACATTAATTATTTAATTTTTGCCTTGTAATTGGATATTTGTATCTGTTGGGCAATAAATATTATTCTTATTATTATTAAAATTGAAAATACAATTATGGATATTACTATCTTATCCGTTATCTCTACCCTTTTATATTTCTTACCAGTTGTATTTGACTCAAAGCCCAATGTTTGCATTTGACATAGATACCATGACCAGGTACAAATTAAAATAACATCTCGAATATTAATCGCAATGATAGCTCAAGTATTGTTGCAACTAAGTGAAAAATTTTCGGAAGTTCTACATCACTTAAATAGCTCAGATCCAAATGTTTGAAACAATAGGTTTAGGATGTATGTACATCCGTATGTCTATAATCAATAAAACGTCTTTCAGGAAGCATAATCATTTACATTAAATATAAAAGTTGGAACATTGTGTTTTCGGTTTTCCAGTGTTAAATTGCGTTCAAATTACGCTTTCCTCAATTCCTTCTGTCATTTTTGCCCTACCAGCATCTCTGAGTTTATAATTCAATTTTCACAATTTTCTGAAAATCAATAAAGTCTTTAGTATATATTAAATGTTACGACAATTTCCTCATCTAATGAAATTAATCACAGCGGAAAGAGTAACAATACAAAATGGATTTGGAACTGTATACATTCTTACCATGAGAATATTTGTTTAGAGTGAAGTGCTACAATTAAGAATCTGGGGATTAGTTTTCTTCCGAAAGTACTTTTTTCAAAAACTATTACTTAGCTATTATGTGTAAGTGGAAATTAAGAAATATAATACGTTCAAGGTTAGGTCGTAATGAATGTAATTAAATTTAATTAGAGGAAATCACTAAGTCAAAGCAATGATCACAGAAACAACACCTTCTAATTTATAATAAAAAACCCGTCACTCATCAGATGATTTATAGTTCAAGATGTTATTAAAACAAGCAGGTGGCTTGATGAGTTCGTATTTAAATCGATTCCCTCCACCGCGGACGTTCTTCAACTACGAAGAAGAAGATATGTTGGCCGACTGGTCGCTTTAGTATGTCAGTATATATAACATGCAGCGGCGAATAAAACTTGGAAGAACTCGTTCCTAAATCCTTTGTATCGTTGTTTCTCAAATATGATCCAAAGAAAATTAAGTTGACCACGCTATTGCAGTTCTGAGACAATGCTACTACGGCACGATATACAATAATAAGAAAGGATTTTTCACATAACAAGCACTAAGAAATTTTCTTGAATATATATATTTCATCAATTTCAGCCTGGATATAAAAGTAACTTAGTTGTATTTAAAACTTTGAATTTTGTGGTCGTTTGTAAAATTGAGATGAATTAATTAACGCGCGCGACTACTTGATTTAAAACCGAAGGTGGGAGATCGAAGTAACACTTGGAACATCTTTCCGTACTGTAGTACCGCGGCATACTATATATAGTATTGTGATTGAGACGTATTTAATAATTACTCAATCACTACGAAATGAAGGAAATTGAAGTTCTGGATGTAGATAATGGAACAATATAGAAAATAAGGTTTTATGAGAGATGCAATTTCTCACAAGATAAGGGAAATAAAATAGTAATCATCGATCGATCATTGACTGAGTTGTTTTATGAGGTTGTTGACATTCCTACGCGCAGATAGCCTCTCGCTTGTAAACAAATAATTGAAAATATCATGTCATGCACCATTATGAAATGACCGAGAAAGTTAATGAATAATACTAGCATTATAAGGATGATCTTTTAGAAATTATGGCTATGTAAACAAATTAACTATAACTAATCTAATTTTTTTAGTAATTATGACTGCAGTAGGTTTATTTAAATTGAATAATCACGGATGTGATATCTATACATATGTATTTTGATATGCCAGACCACACAGACTATATCACAACTAAATTATTTTACGATAAACTGTAGATAAACTATTCACAGAATACAGCTTTATACAATTGAATTCTAATTGTTTATTTATTAATTTATAAGAACCCGTAAACGAAAGAGCAGATGTAGGTGCACAATGCTACATAATATGTTCTCTAACCTGTTAGTTATTCATTGTATCGTTAAAATTTCACAACTTTCTGTTCTTTTCTGTTCAGTTACTCTTAAAACCTTCCTGTATACAGGATGTCCATGAAATAAAATAAAGAAGTATAAAAAATGGAAAGATCTAGATTAGATTTAAATCCAAAATATTTTGCGAAAATTCCTTCGCAGACGCGAGAAAAGAATGATAAAGATATTTAAAATATATTTTTTTTATTATTCACAGCCGAAATGTTCATGCGTAAACTCTTACGACGCAGTTTGAAAGGTAGTTTTTATAACATCGGCAGCTGTGTTATTGTAATGTATGCAGTCTGCTTGTGTGTATGCGAATTTCCTAGGGCTTTTTAAATTCTGACGTTCGCGTCGTAATTAACTCATTTTTTTTCGGATTTATGTTATATATAATTATACTTGTTCATCTTTGTGCTTTTTTACTTTATTTCAAAGACACTCTGTATAAATTCAAGAGTCGTTCATACTCGTCCCATTTCAATCTATACAATTATTAGTTTTTTACATTCAAAAAACTTCACAACATACGCAAATCATTAAATTCTGTGCGTTTTTGTAGCGCATAAAATATAAAAGTAACTGAATTCATACAAAAGAAGTTTGTTACAACGCTTTTTTTCTATCTGGGTTTCGACTAATTATTGTGATGATATGTACAATACAAGCGGGTATATCCGATAATGTTATACGCTGTAGGAATGAAAATAATATTTATTACATATACGTCTAAGAATGAAAAAATTAACAATCATATAAATAATATCAGCCCGCAGATATTATTTTAGTATGTTTGATGTTACCATGGTCACCCGTCTCTCTGTACGCTCATGGATCTGACGCCGCCTTTGCGAACGTTAATAATAAGTTGCATTTTGCTAGACATGTAGAAATAGGTTAGCAAAATAATTATTCTAATGAGAATGACGTTAGAACTGAAAATATTGAATATATTATTGCATCTATTCTAATTGGAATGTTATTGTGTATAGAAAATAACCAATTATTATGTCTATTATATATTAATATACTTTTAAATTGATTATTTTTCCCACTCAAAATCTTAAGACATGTTTAAATCCAATCTTGCGAATGTAAAGCTTTTGGTGTAATTGAAGTTAAATAGAAGTTACAAAATATAATTCATGTATTAGAATAAAGGCAAACCGGATAAAGAAATGGCAATACAATCGCAGACAAAGTCGATCCTTAGTAGAGAAAACTTAATACTAAAAATATTAATGATATCGAAAAATAAAGATGTCTATGCAATCGACAAAAGAAATGAAGAGCTATTTTATATTGATTACTTACACAGAACACTTTACTTCAACTACTTTTTACTACTTACTACGCAGTCACTGTCACTGTTAAAGCAGTAATAATGTTCTCATTTCGCTGATACAAAAGATCACAATTGATAACAGCAGTTAAAGAAAGAACCATACTTCAGTTACACTTGTTAGTTGAATATTTTAATTAATTTATATAGAACAATATATTGTAGTATGATATATAGATGATTTGAGAACAATAATTAGTTTACTTGTATAAAATGACAGCAGATTTCGTATTTCCATAAAATATACTATATTTTTTTCTTTTTTAATTTAAGTATGTAAACACATAAAAACAAGATAGGGTTCTTGAGGGATTATAAAGTTTAAACCTTTAAATCTGTTAAACAACGTTGTTTAATGTTGTTTAATGAGAATATTTAGTATCGCTAGACCATGAAGAATGTGGAATAAAAATGACCAACTTATATAAACTTGAATGATTTCCTCTCAAAGCATTACTTTAAATTATTCGCTTATCTTATAGTATAATAATTAATTACCTCTTGGTACACTTGTTTTTATTTCAACTAGTTAACACAGTATCGACCACCATTTTAATTTATAAGTGCTAAAATACGCTTTTGTCGCTCTGCACTGTAGAAATATATATCATGAATTAAATCATTTATTTCAATGATTTATTTATTTATTTATTATTGGCCTTAGAGTTGCGCCTATTTCAATGATTTATTCTCTTATGTATAGTGTTGTCAATAACATATTCTTAAAAATGACTAATAATTCGAACAGTATCAACTCCTCTAGTAACAAATGTATTTTTCCACAAGAGTATTAACAATTTCAATAACTAAATGAGAAACAAATAAAATCCACTTTCTAAATGGCACTTGGTATTCCACAAAAAATATAATAATCTGCAATTATGTGGCAAATCAACTTATTCAATCCTTATATCACTTGTTGCCAGCGTTAATAAATTATGTAATTTTTATTTAGTAGTATTAGTATTTAGTAATTAGTACGTAAGTAATTGAAACAAATATTTTTATATATCAGATCCTCTTCGAATTTAATTAATTATTAATATCAATATCTCTTATACGGTAATAGTTATCCACAAATCAATGTTCTACACAATTAACTACACATATTTATTGGAAAAATGTAACAACTTTTAAAAAATAATTTGGAAAGAAGTGGATTTAGGTGTCTATTAAGATTTTAACAATTTGAAATACAGTGAGTAGATAAGCTTACATATAGGAATTGTGGAAGAGTCTGATATTTATTCATACCAGTTATGTCATAATAGTTAATATACCATACTACTGAATTTTCCTTCAACTGCAAGAAACAGAATATTAACAAAAGAGGTTTTCATCAGTAATGACTTTGACCAAAAATTTTAAAATTGTACAAGTTTATAACGTCTAGAGATATGTATGTACACTAAGGTGACAGAATAAAATAGACACCTACTAATTAAAAAAAAAAGATTCTATTCTTGTTATATATACAAAATATTTTAAAATTTTTAAATTAGACTAATATTTTGTCGATCCACCTTTACTTGCGTGAAGTGCTGCGAGTCGTCGTGGCATAGAATCTATTAAATGACTAATGGTGTCTTCTGGAATATTTAACCACTCTTCTGTAACAGCTGCCACGAGTTCTTCCTTATTGCTGGGGTTTCGGGGTCGTTTCGCCTTATTTGTCTGGATTATGTGCCAAACATTCTCTATCGGATTCATGTTTGGTGACTGGCCTGGCCATGGTAAAATCCAAATCCCCTGTTCCTCTTTCCATGTGGTTGTTGTTCTTGCTTTGTGACAGGGTGCTCCATCCTCCATAAAAGTGGCGTCTTCTTTGGATAAAATGGCGTTGTTGAATATCGGTAGTAGTCCTTCCGTTAATATTTGGATATATTTTGCCGCATTTATATTTCCGTCGCAGATTACTAATTGCGAACTTCCACCATACCATATCGCGCCCCACACCATGATGTTCACACCGCCGTATTTCACCGTCTGATGCAAAAATTTGTTGTCCAGTTGCTGTGACGAACGTCTCCATACCCACGTACGACCACTATCACTGAATTGGCAGTATCTGCTTTCGTCTGAAAAAATTACAGACCGCCAAAAGTCTTCGGGCTTCGTTCGCATTTCGATTGCCCAAGCCATTCGGCGCCGTTTTTGAAACCCCGTAAGGAGAGGTTTATTCTTTGCCACCCTTTTATACATCCCCACACTGTGGAGATATCGCAGAACGATGCGCTGACTTTTCTTTGAAGTTGCCGCAAGCTCAGCTGTACTTTTTCGCGGTTCTCTTAACACTTCGCGCACAAGCACCCTTTTACTTCTTTTAGAAGGTCCGGCACGACCTGGTCTCGGCTCCACTGTTGTTTTTTCCTTGCGTTTAAATTGTGTAATCACACGGTTAACTGTGGACAACGGAATATTTAAAAATTTACTTATTTCACGCTGCGAAGCGCCGCGTTCACTCTGGCCAACGATGCGACCCGGGGTGAAGTCGCTAATATCACTCGAACCTTGTAAGCGAGGCATAGTTGTAACGATACCAAACTATGACGAATTCCTTCCGATACATCTACCCCTACCCTAATGACAAGAGAAAGTTCTTAATTCGTTCTCAAAATTTAGCTGTTTAGATATTTATACCGCTTTACCTGGTGTCTATTTTGTTCTGTCACCCTAGTGTATGTTCAATAGAAGGCCGTTGTAAGAGACCCTCAAAATTGGATGTATTTTTTTCCTAATATGTAATATCTATATTAATAAATTGTTTCCCTTTTACTTTACCTATATAAATAATTAAATAAAGAATCTTCCTTGGCAATAATTTTATGCTTCTTTTATGCTCTTCCTTATACATTGCCATTCCCAAAAAGCTTGAGCGCTTCTAAAAGAAAATAATTTAAAGGGAAAAAATATAAAAAAAACTAAAATATAACATATTTCTCGCTTAATAAAACACAATAGACAAAGAAATATATAAACATAATATTAGAGCGAAATAAAAATTAAACTTTCTTCTCATCAAAATAATCACCCTTTAATGCAGTTTGTATTAGGGTGATATTGTGGCAATTAATTTCGTAATTGTTACTTGACTAATGTTTCTTCATTCTAACGTCCCATAGATGTTTATTGAATGTGAGGGCTTCCTTTCGTATTTGCATGTCGGGTTTGTGAAGTTCAGGTCAGGGTTATAAAGGAGTCATGTTGCTATCCTCAATACATTATTCCTTTGCTGTATTTTTTTTGTGTACACAATGCTGCTGTTAGTTTCGGATTAAATTATCTCCTAATAACTTTAATCATGTTGTCATGTTGCATTGACGATGTGGCTTTACTACTCTTTCCTTAAAATCCCATTAATTTCCAGTAAATCTTCTGTACCGTTATACGCGAGGCAACCCCAAACCTGAATAGAACCAGCCTTATGCTTAACTGATAATAGTGAATAGTGGATCAGAGACCTCTTCATGAACATCCATTTTTTGACCAAGCACTTCGAACTTGGATTCGTTTATCTAAAGTATTTTTCCATTGCTTGACTGTTCGTTCTCTATGTGTTTGTGCTCATTGTAAAACATTTTGCTGTATTATCTATCTGCAGAGACGGTTTTCTTACTGGAACTCGGTCGTGCAAGCCTGCTTCTTGTAATCGGTACTCTCACGATTAATTCAAGGTGATGCATTTCTCGTAGTCTACTGATACTGACTTTCTCCTGTACCTATTGGCTTTAGACCATAAACAGAACACGCTTTTACGTTTATATGAGAGTTCTTAATTACTAGATCTGTCTGAAAGCGAATTGATTTAATTGTTGATGAATATAGAGAGAGTATAGAGAAATAACCGTTTTAAATTAGAAACATAAATTTAATTAACCCTATATGATAAATAGAACGAAATTATGTTTAAATTTTTATACTATTATAAAATAAAAAATACGGAAGCTCATATTGAGTTTTTTATGTATATTTGTGTTTTATAGATTTCAAG
Organism: Trypoxylus dichotomus; assembly: GCA_023509865.1. NCBI lineage: Eukaryota > Metazoa > Arthropoda > Insecta > Coleoptera > Scarabaeidae > Trypoxylus > Trypoxylus dichotomus. The sequence goes on along the minus strand of CM042074.1, from coordinate 53,488,771 downwards.
AGTAATAAAATATTGTTTTGAAATACCTTATTTAAAATTGTTTTATCGTGCGTGTAAATAGCTTACGTGGAAGATTCCTCTATACATCTATTGTAAATCTGACACTGGCTAGTACGACCTCCATAAGAGCAACATTTCGATCTTCAGTTGTTATAGATTTTCTGTAGTTTACTGGAATGAATTTAGAAAATCTTGAAGCTATAAATAAATTTGAAAATAGATACTTCTGCAACGTAATGCAACACTAAGAGTTTAGTTCTATTATAATATAATAAACTAATTGTGGTCTATTGATGAATGTGGAGAGATTGATAACAGCATACATGCAATGGCAATGCTAATAGTAGTAATTACAAGCACATATATCACTAAAAAGAGAAACATATGCAAAAATGAAAATTAAAAAAGCGTGTGGGATTTTGGTAATTTTTCATGAATTTACGCAAATTTGTATCGCAATAATGGCTATGCAACTACAATAACTACATCAGCAAGCGAGTGAGGTAATTTTCGTTGAAACGCAACGGACGAATGGCATTTCTTTCTGCGTCTGATATGTAAACGTAATTGAGATATGAACGGGCGAATGAAGTTGGTTCATACAATCCCCGAAGCTGTGGTTACATGGGCGGTCTAGGGTCCAAGTCGGACCGAAACCCATAATTGCGGCAATTTCGTTTTCTCATACTTCATTTCACTCCAAGTGCTCGTTTTGTAGAGTTCGACCGCCGCAACCCAATCTTCTTTCCACATGTCGATGGATAGTGGATGATGTTTTTTCTCTCTGTTCATCTCTGATCGTCTTCTTTTAGACGATCTCCGTTGCCTTGGTCTCGTAGATTGTTTTATGTGCGTTGATATCTTGATTATGCGTTCTGTTCTAAACAATTGCTCGATGATGATTTGCATCGTGTTTTATATGTAATACTTACGTAATATTTTAATCATTTATACAATAATTATCATTGTGTAAAACTAACATAGATGTTAAAACATGTTAAAACATCACTCTTCTGTACGGTGGAAAACTTTTGCAGGTATCTAAGTAAAGATTACGCTTTACTATACTGTACTTTTATTAACAAACGAATACAATGATCATTGGGTGATAGTAAAGTAATTGTGCTGTCTAACTGTACAGGTTGTTCGACATCTTGTTTGTACTAAAACGTAATCAGAAACACAAATTGGAAGAAAGATTATATGAAACATATTAAATCGATTAAAGAATTCGACTTTGTAGAATTAATTGCATTTAAGCAACTTTTTTACATTTTCGGTGCTTATCTACGTAAATCGGTTTTATGTTGGAACCTTTATTTAACGATTATAAATTCTCTTAACCGAAGCGCTATTGTTATATAACTCTTTTTTATTTGAGAAATATAGTTCTAACTACAAACTGAAGCTTTCTGTATCCTTTAGTAATTGTGTTTTATGGAGGCTTAAGAGGAGACGATCTATATACAGCCGGTTATTTTTTGAATTTCGAGAAAAAAAAATTTCAGGTGCTTTTTTCAAATTCTTGAAAAAATAATTTAAAGTGTTTTTACTTAAAAAAACTTTTAATCCGGAAGGTTTACCAAACTAAAATAAACCAATCAAAAAATAGATTCCTTCTACGGGAAAATCGTCTATCTCTACGTTACACAATGCTAGTTAATTACGTCAAACGTGCGTAGAAATAAAAAGCAATCACTCGCTGATGAAATTAAATGAGTTTACAGGAAAATTTACCTACATAAAATACAACGATGCAAAAATAATATGTTTAATTTGCGCCAAACCGTTGTTGACAAAACGGATTTTAAGAAACATATATGCAATATACGGCACAAATAGGAAAAAGTGGCTTAATATCTAGAATTAAATTTCTGTTTGACTTCAGTTTGCATTTTTATAGATGGCGTATAACTTACCATTTAGTTTACTTAATCAATCATCCTATATGCTCTTATGCGATAAATATGGTCCTACCATGAAGTTATCAGTTCGTAGAACAATATCGCACACGTACACTACTGTCCATAACTGTTTACTAGCATTAAAATATTACAGAAACAAGTTAAAAATTAATTATAAAATAAACATTTATTCTGTACTTGTACGAAGATCTGTAACAGTTATAAAAACAATGTGCTTATGAATTTACTAATAAATATCACCATAAATTAACTTTAATTTGTGATTCGTCAATGTGTTTATCTTTCGCATACAATCTTGGTATTCTCTCTAGCAGTTTTGCCAGTTTAGCGGCTCTATTTTTCTCCACGTATCGTATAGTTGCGCCCAGTACTGTTTGGAACTTGCAGTAGAATTTCGAACCTGTCGGTTGACTTCCTCCCGCAAAAGCTCGATCGCATAGAGATCTGGATTTTGGGGCGGTCACTTCGTAGCAACATTTTTCTCTTTGAACTTCAGTTATTTGAAATATCTACAGCATATCTTTGCAGTATGTTTAGGATCATTATCGTGCTTGAACACGAAGTTTCCACAGATTAATCGTATTTCAGATGAGATGGCATTCGTCTCCAAAATCTCCCTATAACTCCTTTTCTAAGAATACCATCTAATTTGATGCACGTTCCGCTTTCGATTTACGGACAAATCTCCTTCTGTTTGAAGCAAGAGTGAGATATTTAGATTCATTGGTCGAGGGCACTGTCTCCCAATCTTCCAAAGCCTAGTCATTGTATAATAACAGTTTCTGCATAGCAATTCTTCCGTACAAACCAGCATGGTGCGAACACCTTTTTACCGTGGTGACGTTAACTGGTTATGGGAGTGAAATATTCCCTTCCCCAACTTCTGGCATTGTTTTTCGTCTATTTCGTTTGCTCGTGCTTACAATTGAGCATTTTTCTGCTGGTGTTGTTATTTTTAGGCGTCCGTGTTGCTGTTTATTGGATCCACCGTCACTTCTTTGATACCTTTTAACATTATAATCCACCGTTCCACGGTTTAATTTCAATAATTTAGCAATTTCTTGGTTATGTTTACCGATGTTTTGATATATCACTATTTAAGCGCGCGTTTCCGTACAGAATTCTTTCTTTCCGTCGTTACTTTAACATTACTCGCTGTTTTAAAAGATTGCAAAATTTCTTTACTATTCACTGCTTGCAATACGAAAGCTAAATGCAAACTAAATTTGTTATTACATTAAAATGCCCGTGTCATGTATTCTTATATTTTTTCTAAAGAATTTCCAATTATGTAGGTGGGTAAACACTTATGGGCGATAGTGTATGTATCACCTTTACGGAAGGAAATCGAAAATAGCATAAACTTCGAATTAGGCAATAAAAAATTGTGGTTATGTGTAGACGAGATGCACGGATTGCAAAAAATCTCTAGCCAGTAAACGATTACAAAAACATCTAGTGGCGAAGCAACTACGAGGGCGGTGCTAAATGCATTATAGAAATTTAATCTTTTAAAAAAACCAAATGTTAATGTCTGTAAGCGATGCTTTCGCAACCAAGCGTTTTGTGGGCCGTTGTTTTAAACAAGAGTGTGGTAACTTTTACATATTATGTACAAACTATATGCGTTACATCTTGTGGCTGAAGAAATGCGAAGATGTTATCAAAGAACAAACGGATTAATATCACATATAAAGGCAGTGGTTTTTGAATCCCTCAACGTATTAGTGAATTTTACAAACGGTGTTCCACTATCTTTGAATCACCATCGCTGATTCTTACTCGTTGGAGAACGTGGTAAAAGGCCGAACTTTGTTATTTTAAATATTTTCACAAAATAAACTCCGTAGTGATACAATTTGATTTTAAAGAAGTATAAGCTATTAAGGAAAGTCAAGCGATATCTCAAAATCCTTACAAACAATTTACAACAATACAAACTATTTACAACAATTGAAACGGACTACTTGAGGCAACAGAAAATTTGCAGGATCCTTCTTTACCCTTAGTGGACTTACTGTAAATAGTGCATGATCCATATTAACTGCTATGCACTATAAGTGATGCAAAAAATAATAGTGTTACAGCAAAATTTGACAGTGGTTTAAACAGATTAAAAATAATGTGTAGTGTTTCCGTGTCTACAAAATCGTTTGCAACGTCAATTGCAACGATTATTTCATAGTATTTCGTAAACTCTAACGTGTAAATAAACGATTATTATTTTCTTTCCTAGCATCAACTTAGTTTACTGTTTGATTTATTACAAAGATGCTGCCTCTGATGCGTCAACGAAACGAGCAGCTCTAGTTATTATTTCTATGCCAGTTGTATCTAGTTGCCACTTAAGTGTTTGTTCTCTCATTTTCCATAGCAAGAGCCGACAAATGTGTTATCATGTTGGACATCTAAGAAAAATAAACATAAACGAATACGTTAATATAGGAATACTTAGTTTCAATTAAGGCAGTTGTAATTATCAGCCTCGTATTATACTATATTTTACTAATGACGATTTAAATACACTTTGATACACTTGTAGTTCATTAACAGAGTAACATGATGCCCACTTTGGAATGAATTTAATTCCAACAAGGTATTATTTCACTTAAATCATTTAGCATTCATTAATCCATTACTGAAAAGAAATGTACAGGATTGTTGATTTCCAAGTACGAGTGTCCGGATAGTTTAACTTTACTGTGTACCTTCAATGACTTTGCTTCACTTCTGTATACGGCAAATGTTATGTAGGGTTTGCAAAATATCAAAAGGTCCTTAATGTCAAGTTTTTAAAAGCTATAGGATACGGGAGACGCGACCATAGTTTTCCGAATGGTTAGAAAATCACATGAAAGTTTTTCAAAACTATTTATTTGTCTCGTAAAGCTATAACAAAAGTAACACAAGATAAAATGATCAATTTTAAGAAAAAAAAAAGAAACATACCTAATAGAAGATTCCAAGCAATGATGGATATGGCCATTTCCCCCATGTTTTCAGGGAGAGATGGTCACAAAAAATATTAATTACTTCTGAGTTTTTTTTGACTTATAATCAAGTTGAAATATAAATGTAGTTAATTCATAACGCATTAGGATCGAATTCATACAAGAAATTAGAATATTGCTGGACTTATCACAATTTCTTTGGAGAAAAACAAAAATATGAACAATATTAAGTTAGCGCAAAGAAAGTTTGCGTTATGTTACTTTAACCAATCAAACAAAACAACTTTTTGCCCTGTTTAAATAACTATCAAGCTAAGCATATAAAAATATGCAAATGTATTAGAATTTCTTATGTTATCTATATTAGTTAACATACCATATTGAAGTTGGTATTAAAATATAAGAAACTGTTGGTCCAATGGTCTTAATAAGTAAACAAAGCAACGTACGAGATAAGTTTTTATCAGCTTTGCGAATTTGTTAGGACGCGAAAAATCTAGCGCTAAAACAAATTTGTTTGAAGTTCAACTTGGTTGCATACACAATACTGAATAATTTAGTGACAATATTGAAGCTTGGTGGAGTATTTTGCTTGTAAAAGCCATAGCTTTCAAAAATGTTTACTTGATGAAATATTTTTATTTAACGACTGCAACTGATAAATAATAATTAAACCAGCAAGTATAAAAATTATAAATGTTGTTTCAAAATCAGTTTTACTTAAAGTTGTGAAGATTAATCTATAAATTATTAGGAAAGAAAGTAGTCATTTTTTTTTTTAAGTAACGAATATTTGCACTTAATTAATCATTAAGACTTATACGAATTTTATTCCATTTAGCTAGAAGAACTAGAGATAATTGGAACTTATTAATTTGGCTTCGTGCTATGAAATCTCTACATGTGGGAATTAGTTCATACCTTCTTTACTTTCCTTTTTCTGTAAATGGGGTTGGAATATTGAAGTAGACCCTTTCGCTGCTTCGTTAATTTTTTTAATTTACTTTCTTATTAGATGTGGTAAATAGGTTTTCGTAGAAAAGAAATGCGTGCAATAAATTTAGACAAGAAGCAAATAAGCTTGCCTACACTTTGATAAACAAAAAATCAATCTTTTATCCACAGTATGCGCATACCACGATAGTCTTATGAGAGAGTTATGAGAATTGATTATTTTGTTTATTTGCGTCTGTATCTGGCAAAATGTACATTGGTTCCTGCTACAGATGTAGATATTTATACAAGGTGTGGTTGAAAATTAAGGGCATATAAAAAAATGACTGGTAACACTGATTGGTGTATTGGGGTCACATTATTGTTGTCTGCCTTCAGAAGAAAGTGTGTTAAAATGAGTGCGCTAGTTGTGAAATTCAATTGGAGATTAGATTTGTAAACGCAAGAGGACATAATGCTGCGGAAATTCACTCTTAACTGTGTGGGAATGAGATCAGAAATTATTCTCCTTGACGATAGTGTACGGCGATACATACTACGTTACTTACATGTACTACCCACACTATGCATAATATATTATGTACTTTGATATACATATGTAATAATTACAGACTGGATTATATGCAAAGTGCATATATTTTATTTTATTTATTTATTATATTTTAGGTCTATATGTAGATGTATTACACTGATTAAAGTTAATTAACGCTAATTAACTTTAATCAGAGTAATACATCTACATATAGACGTAAAATATAATAAATAAATAAAATAAAATATATGCAATTTGCATATAATCCGATCTCTGGTAATAATAATTAAAGAATTTGTTTACAAAACTTACACATTTTTACGCATTTGTGCGTGCATTCAAAATTATTTTACTATTTCATTCTTTTTGTGAGTATTAATATATCTTTTGTAAAAATGCGATATAATTGATTCAATTTGACCAAAATCTTATATGAAGTAACAATAGATACCAACCGTTACATATGCGCACTTCATTGATTTGGCTTCGCATCAATCTCTGGTATCATGCGTTAATGGGCTGGTAGAAAGAAAAATGGTGGCTTTCAAACTGAACTAAAAAAAAAGTAAAGTGGTGCCTATTTGATAAGAATAATTTTTTTTAATTTTGTGCATGTTCATGAATATGAGTATGGAATTGTTGATCCATTACATTTTTGTATAAATTATATCATCTTTGGACAGCGGTGAAAATAAACACTTGCATTTCTATTAGCTGTTCTGTTTGACTTTATTCTTCTCTTTCTAAGTTTCATACAAAATCTTATAACATACTATTTTATCACAAATTGATTCACATTGATCCCTTGATTTAATATTTTACATTAAATATTATAGAATGAATTATGATAATATATAAGGTTCTCTTTTCAACCATTTTCGGGCTCATAGACGGTAACTACCTCTAGTTATTGCGATGAAACGTGGGGGCATAGACACAAATATCTGTTGTTTTCCTTGTGAAGCAGCGGATTCCCCTTACTAGCTCTAGTCAGTGTGGTTTTTGAGTAATTTTGGGCTATATGGATTAAAAACCTTTAGATTACACTAGGGATTCCAATATACATATAATTTTCTTTCATAATGAATTGTTTATTTGTATTAAAAAACTAACCTAGAATTAGTTTTGCAAAATACATTTTGTACCATTCCGTTTGTTATTTTTTTAAGATGGATCATTATAAATAGAAGAAAAAGGACGTTTTGTTCTGAAGCCCTCTTGGTGTCCAATAAGAAAAACGGAGTAAAGGTATAAGAACTGGAAAAAAGAAAATAAAATACAACTAAAAATAGTATTCAAAAATTAATGCAAAAATTTTTTTTCTTTGGTTTACTAAAATTCCTGAAGAATATAGAATATTACAAATTCAGGAGCAGCTAAAACTCCTTCTAAAATTAAAGAGCAGTTTATCTACTTTAACCAATTACCTGTCTCTTACATCAAGTCAGATCCTAATGCTGAATATATTATCTGGAACATGCTGATAATACTACGAGCAACTTTTGACTAGTAGTTTTTTCTTCCACATGAACATGAACTGTAGTTAATTTGACGGTTGAGACTGTATCGTGTGTCGGTACTCATGCCAACATTTCGCTCTTAATTGCATAGACCTTTTTAAACTGCTAGTGTATTCAAAGTCACAGAAGATGTAGCACTGAAGAATCTATATGCAATTGAGAGGAAAGCATTGTCAAAAGTACCAACACACAACATGACACGGTTTCAATCCGGAAACCAAATACTTCAAAAAGAAACGCAGTTACCGCGAAGATGTATAACTTTAATTAAGTATAGGTACTTGAAATTTAGCGTAGTCATATTTTTCAATTAATTTAAATTTCATTTGGTCATTTTCCGGCGAAATCTTGAAAATAAAAAAAAATACGGTTTTCTCATGGTTAGTGGTTAACGAAATAAAGATATTTACTAAAATAAATACTCATTTTCTTTACTCGTAGACAAGTTTTGTTAGGAATATAGTTTCTATTTCCAGATTAGACAGAATCCACTATACTCAGATTTCCTGTGTATGAAGATAAGTATTAATCAGTATTGGAATATTTTTCAGTACAGATAAAATTGGTAGTTACAGTTTAGGTTTTACACCTGTTAAATTAATAACTTATTATACTTTTTCAACAGTTACTCTTTAAAACTAGAGATACTTTGTATGTAATTAGCGATGACGTCCTGAGAGTATAAAGTAGCCATATTAAAATGCAGTAATAAGATAACATCGTTTAAACGTTGGTGGCCATTTCCATATAGAGTAGGTATGGCAACATAAATGTAAATCGTAAAATTAAGCTATCGGTAGCATCCATGTTAGTCAATAATGTTGTACTTGTATGTATGTAGATACGAATTATTATACCATTGGTATGCTTCACACTACTCGACAAAGTATACATTATTCAGTATGAAGATATAATATTTTTATTATGGTGATTAATGAAGATGATGTCATAATCAATTATTAGTAATTTAAGGTCTTGTCTCATTGTATCCCTATTATGAGTTCAGAAAAAATATGCACTTCCTTGGTTTACAAACATAGATGGATACTTTTACGTTAATTTGGGAATACTTATATATACATAACACATGGGCTGAAAAGTCCCGGGCCTAACACATAGATGACGCTAGTTTTATTGCAGTCACCTTTCTCTCAGTTAGTACTAACCTTCAAAAGACAGCTGTTAAAATTTCATGATATTCTATTCATTAGTTTGTGAGTTATTGTGCTAAGAGTCACGCTACTTTTATTATTTTCAAAACAATGGATCAAAAACAATTTCGTGTTTTAATTTTACACTGCTTCTTGATGGGAAAAAATACCGTTCAAGCGAAGCAATGGCTTGAAAAGTGTTATGGGGCCTCCGCTCCATCAGAAACAACAATAAAACGTTGGTTTGCTGACTTCAAACGTGGTCGTAGAGACACCGATGATGCAGAACCCAGTGGACGTCCAAATGAGGCGATAACACCAGAAAACATCAAAAAAATCCACAAAATCGTTTTGAATGATCGAAAAGTGAAGTTGCGTGAGTTAGCTGACATCGTAAAGATATCAAAAGAACGTATTGGCTTTATATTGCATGAGCATTTGACTATGAGAAAGCTCTGTTCAAAGTGGGTGCCGCGTTTGCTCACTGTTGACCAAAAACAAGAACGTGTTGATGATTCTGAGCAGTGTTTGGCCATGTTTAAACGTAACAAAACGGAATTTTTGCGTCGATATGTGACAATGGATGAAATATGGATCCATCACTTCACTCCGGAATCAAAACGATCGTCATCTGAGTGGACAGCAACTGGTGAACCTCGTCCAAAGCGCCCGAAAGCACAACAATCGGCTGGAAAGGTTATGGCCTCGGTATTTTGGGATGTGCGTGGTGTAATATTCATCGACTATCTTGAGAAAGGAAATACCATCAACAGTGAATATTATATAGCTTTATTGGAGCGTTTGAAGGCCGAAATTGTAAAGAAACGACCGCATATGGCAAAGAAAAAAATGTTGTTTCATCAAGACAACGCACCGTGTCACAAGTCAATCAAAACAATGGCAAAACTACATGAATTGAACTTCGAATTGCACATCCACCGTATTCGCCAGATTTGGCTCCCAGCGACTACTGGCTGTTCCAAGACCTCAAAAAAATGCTCGCCGGTAAGAAATTTCGCACGAATGAAGAGGTTATCGCTGAAACTGAGGCCTATTTTGAGGCAAAAGATAAATCGTTCTACAAAAGTGGTATTGAAATGTTAGAGCGGCGCTGGAATGATTGCGTTGCTATTGATGGAGATTGCAGTGATGAATAAAGCTAATTTTGAACCAAAAAAACCGTGTTTTCTTTGTTAGGCCCGGGACTTTTCAGCCCATGTGTTATATATACCCTGTATGTACATCTGTGAAATATAGATCGCCGCCTAAAATTGAACTACAGAAATAAAATTATAGGTATGTGTTACTTTCTTGAGGTAATGTAATGACGGAAAAATATCAAACTGTTTGGTTGTTTTATGACAGTCATTTTTCCTTTGTACCAATATCAGAGGTACCAAAAAGACAACAGTTTTAGAGTATAGGTCAGCGCATAATAGGGAACCTACAAAATTATTTTTCCATGTTATCGCTTGAAATAGATTTGTTATTATACATAATATAATAGAAACATCGGACTAGCAAATATTCACCATATTTGCCATATAAAATTGTTACACAATCAAAGATTGTAGCACATCTAAAGTAAAATTTTGATACTGAATGAGGATACTTCAGTTGCCTCCATTTCATTAACAAAAATTGTCAGTTCTTTTATTGTGTGTAGGGTATATAATAAACTACACTTTGTCAAATGGATCTTTAGACGCACGTCATTGTGTGATGCCATAAGCAAAGATCGCTGGTTAAAATAACTATCCTTATTTAGTATGGATATCGAATATTTACGCGCAAAAAATACACACGTTTGGTTACGTATGTCTGATGAGTTCTGTCTCGTGACGTGCGTATAAAGATCAATTTGACGAATACTATCCATATCTATAATCATAATTCATACGACAATATTGTAATTAAGAACCTATGAAATCCAAAAAGAGTACAGCTTCATGGTTAGTTTTCATAATATCACATCGTTTTCCGGAGAGTCCTACCCACAGTTTCTGAGAGCAATAGTGGCTTTCAACTTTTTGAATACTTTTATTGTCATAAATCGCAGTATATATTGTTAATAACCATATCAAATTTTAGTGGTTTGTCAAAGCAAAGGATACATTTCCCTTCAAGCTGCAAACAGAAATCAATTTTGTAAAGCAGGCGTTAGAATGTCTGTTAGTTGTTAGTGACATTCAGAGACAATGTAATTACTGAACCAAAAACCGTTACTTGTAAACATTTGAAAGAGTAGGTAGTTTTTTTTTTGGAAATGAAAAACTTAAGGAAAATGATTAAAATTATAGATATTTAGAAATAGCAAATGTCTATGCAAATTAAAGCAAATGAAAAAATTGTACAAATCATTATAGGTGCTTAGCTTAGGTATTTCCATAATGCAGCACCTCGAAAATTCTCCTCAAATTGTACAATAACTAATTAAAGTTCAAGCATCAGATCAATAGATATGTCTGGTTCTATTAATGTTTGTTTGGTAAGTCAGCTTACTTATGAGACAAACAGCTCGCATTTACTTTTAATTAAAGTACATCCCGTATACAAGTATTAGGAATCAGATAGGTTTTGAAAAATAAACTTTTCTTCAGCTAAAATAGATACATTGACAATCTCTCAGTCTTTAACTATACCTTGCTGTTGGTTGACCATACCGGCGCAACACCGAGTGTTATGGTAGGAAATTGCAAATGAATTGGATGTTGGTTATTTCTAGTAATATCTCGGCAAGAAGCACTTATTCCACACCTTCCAACAATATTTAGGAATATAGCTTTTATAGCCTTGGCATTGTTAGAAATGAAAATTTACAAGAAAAAGTACTGGCAGACTTTTTATAGGTCTCTGCAGATATAATCATTAAGGTAATAGTCTATCGACTTTCCATTTTAAATTTTTTGTCATTTGTTTGTTCTTAGTTAAGCATTTATCCACAATTTAATAACTGTAGCTTAATTCTTTCTAAATGGTGCTTTTTTTTCGGCAGAGAGTTTGTACAGATAAACTAGTAAAGCTTGTTTTAGTTTGTGACTGATACTTAGATACTGGATTTGTTAGCATGCTAAAGTAGGTGGGGCCTACTTAGGTCAAATACTTTGGTTTCTGATTTTAATCCACACCAGTTTACTTATTTCAAATAGAATCTTAAATATTACGGCATGCTTGAAACAGAACGTGTCAGTTTCCCGAAAGTGCTTTTGACTTTTAACGCACCTTCACATAACACAAGGAGCTAATAAATGCAGTGATCACGCAACATCTAAATGGTTTTTTTCTGGATATACCGAAAATACGTTAAAGCACTTGGTTAACTGCCATGACGAGTAACAGAAAATTTGGATAACAACGGTGGTGTACGCATACACAGTTAAAAAAACATTTATTTTCATCATTTTTAGTGTGTAATTTTTAACAGAATAATGATTTGTACGGCTCATATTTCCGATTTCTGCCCCATATTGATTTGGTTTGCTATAGATCGCCATACATTTTTATAAATGTTGCCAAGAAAGCACGCAGCATTATTGTTTGTCACCAGTATCAATTAGGCGAGTGCTCGTGATATGTCGATTTGAAGATGCACTAATTACGTAAAGGTTTGTGGATAAGATTTCGAACATTTACTAACAAGGAAACACTAGTAACCTGAAAACTCGAATTTGGAGAAACCGTTACATACACTATGATAGAGTAACTAAGAATACCACATTTTTAGGTATCCAATTGCCTGCTATGTGTTCCATTCCTCCTAAAACATCTCTATAAGAGATAAAATTTTTCTCTAGATTCGTCGTTAATCACGTTATCTCACATATACCACAAACAATTTTGAGAAAAAAAAAAGATACGTAGCGAGGAACTCCATTATTTATCCTGTATGGGTCCTACCAAATTTATTTACTTTTAGTATTTTATTGTACAAATTTGTATTGTTCAAAAGCGATTTTGTTTTTAAACAATATAAGAAACAAATTGAGGTACACCAAAAATGTCCTGCACCATCTTTGGACCCACGTCATATACTTCACAATATATAAGAAAAAAGTCATATCTGTTATAGCTTCAAAGATATTTAAATATGTAACCTTTTTCCAAGTCCAAGATAGAGTGATTAGATACCTAAAAATATATGTCGTTCTTATGTTCAGGCATCTCAAAATTTTCGAATTTTCCGTATTTTTTGTGGGTTGATATTTCCTGTCTTATATAAAGTAATACATCTTTTCTTTCGAACCACACTCCTAACAAATTTAATACACTAAATATTGAAAATAAACCTGACAAATCCACAATTACATTGTATGCTTTTTTTAGTCGAGAAAGGAAAGAAGGAATATTACGTCCAAATGGACTAAATAGTCTGGATTGCAGCTTTTTATATTTTTTTGCTATTTCCAAAAATATTGCACGTTGCTGGCCGGCTCTATCTTTTATAAAATGTATGCTCGCTATATTTTCCAACATTCCTAACGGTGCCGATAAACTTGAAAACGGTTGAGGGGATGCATAATAAGAGGTTTGGTATGCTCCAAATAAATCTCATTTCAATCTTTTCAAAGACTTTTAAGTTACGAAATTGCAAATATTTTCCTCGTTCTACATTGTTTATACATGGTAGATGGTGTGAAAACAAGACCCATCAAAAACACGTTCTACACGTTTTATTAAACAGTATGCGGAATTTTCGGTGAAAGTTATTGAGCATGTCCTGTGGCTATACCAGTTGAGTGGTAGAGGATAATTCAACATTAAGTAGACAATCATCAGAATGAAGAAATCATTGAGAGAGATTCTAATAGCGTTCGTGCTGCGATCGAAATTGCAATCCACAATCGACAACATCGCCGCGTGTTCTTGTTGTTGTTGTTGTTGTGTCATCAGCAAGCATAAGCGTAAACTGGTAACACTCCCTCAGCCATCTTGACCGCCTCTGGCAGCTCGCAATCCACACAGCTCAATCAACCTCGCGGTCTTATTTCGTCGTGATTGTGTTTTATTATATTGTCGGACCGAGAATAAGACATTCTGTGCAGAGATTGGTCTATCCGCTTGGGTGGTCGGACTCTCCCCGCCCGGCCCGGCTCAGCCGACAACACCAACTTCAGTTTAACTTGAGACTCCCTACACATCTTACTATATGCGATTTGTATCTGCCGTGTTCTAGTGTTCGTCTTTACCGGATTCGAGTTGTCTACTATGAAATTTACCGATTACCGATAGGTTTACCGTCCGCGAGCCGCGTACCTACGTCGCAGGATAGTCAAAAACGACGATCATCGCGCGTTCGAATAAAAGACGCTATGTTGCTGTCGAAAGAAGACACTCACCGATGTACGATTCAGTTTTGAGACGAACGCAGCAGAACGACAACAACAGGATTCGTTGTAAATACAAAACTAAACGAATTCGAAACACATACAGCACAGCCTACTCGTCGAAAGAGAGCTTTTAGTCAGTATGCGCTGATACGATAAACAAACAAATACGAATGTGATAGAAGGTGCAATTAGAGTTGGAATATATATACATCTACGCAACCGGCTTAAGTTCAATTTATTTTAGTGATACAGCAATTTTCTAGTCGTTTCTTTTTTATGCTTCTTGTTCGTCTACTTAGACTCCCTTAAATAATAGTTATATGAAGATCTTGCGTTTAAAAAGGGAAAAAAAGATTTCGTTGTCGTATACATTTGTTGCGTGTACAAATCGTGTGCATGTGTGCGTGTACATATACGGATATGTATATGAATTCATGAGAGGTTTATGACTGGTGGAAATTGATTTTAATTGTGTCCAGCTGAGAATCGTAAGATGCATTAAGAGACTTCAACGATCATTCAAGTTGGAAACGTGCATGAAGGATTACTTTAAACTCATACTTGATTTCATGTAAGTGATGTAACTTGTTTCAACATAAGTAATTTACCTACGCTTAACATGCAAATTTATATAAATATGTTTTCTGTACCAACCATTATTGATTACTATCATCAAACTAGTTTAAAAACGAAAAACTTGTCGTGTTGTTAGTGTCATATTTAAATAAATTATTGATTTTTTATTGGTTTGAATTAAATATAATTTTATCAATAATTACTTCATACAAAGCCTAATGGTTAGCTTACAGCTCGCAATTAACTTCTACGTTGCTACGTGAATAAAAAGATAATGATTCAGATGTATTTGGTATTTTTTGAAACTTAAAGTATATGCAATTACTGCTACAATTTACAAGGAGAAATTTTCCTGTGAAACTAATTGCCGAACTATGTCATAATTTTAAAGGTACAATACATTTTTACCTGCTTTTCCTGGTAAAATATAGAAATCGGAAGATGTACTAGATCGTCTTAATGCTTTTGAGGGTAATACTAGAAATCTCCACAAAACCTAAGCCACCTCTTTAAAAGCATATACTTTCATACGTGTAACTTGCTTAAAGACAAAAATTGAATTACAAGCAAGTAGTAGTAGTCCGTATAATCTTGTAGATTTGTACAATACGTAATACTATTTCTATTTTTGCATTACTCCTTTATACACCAAAAACACTTGAATAATAAGATAGAGATGTAACTTAATAAAAAAGTAATTTTCACATTATCATATACTTCTTTCAAAACTAAGAAAATAATACTCTACTTTAGTACAGGTTCTTAAATATCTATCATCTCTTTAGCTATTCAAGGAGAGTACATTCGCCGTATATTAAACTTAAGTGAAATTGGTGCAAGCCAGTATATTTAATAGTAGCGCTTTTAACGTGCGAACAGTAGCAATAACCATTTTAGTATTGCGCGTCTTAGCCATTTTGCTGTGACGCTAATGAATGAAAATCTGTTGGGTTGAAATCATTATTTCTTTCTAGTTCTAGACAGCGCAACTGCCATAAATTTTGAGAAACTCAAATAAAAATAAAACACATTGCCCTCTTGTTCATCTTATAACAATTATAATAATTTTATTCTTTCACACAGTAATACAAGAAATGGAAATGGAAACTTTCGTTTTTCGTAACACTACTTAAGCGTTACGTAATGTTGAACCAACATGAGTATCCCGCAAAACAATGTCAAAGGTAACTTCTTGTGCAACATTATAAAATGATTTACAGTCAAATAAATATAATTCTAATGTAGCCTATAAATGTTGAAACACGGGCACGTACATTGCAAATAAAGTTTCGCACAACGTTGAAAAATTGTTTAGAATTAGCATGAAAGTAACATTATTTTGAAATAGCAAAAATTATATTGATAAAAGTATACCATGGAAGTTATAAATGTATATCGCAGCTTATTTAATTTTTGCGAGATAATTCTGACAAGTTAATTGTCAGGCAGTTATGTGATGTCAGTGTGATACTTAACCTGTCAGAATTATATAAAAAAAGTGAAATAAGCTACGTCATCTCTAACGTCAAATCGTTTGAAGCCAAGCACCGTTATATATAAATAAAAAGTATGGCACATCTTTTGCTAAAATTGACTAAAATAGCAAAGTTTAGCAAAATAAAAGAAAATTTAAGTGACCACATAGGCAACTTGTAAATTTCGCGGTATATAAGCGGTGTCTCCAAAACAAAATCGCTGACTTAAGTATTAGTACCTAAATTATTTCCTAATATGTCCGCCACCGCAAGGTACAAAGGACATAGGATTTAAAAAAATATTTCTTATTTCTTTAAAAAATATAAAGCAGAAAAGCATTATATTTATCTGTTTGCTATAACGTTGACTACCTGCATTATTTTATGCCAGCTACTACGAATAACCTAACTATTTAAAGTAATTTTGCTTTTTAGGGTAATTTACATCATTAGGTAAAAGTATATATGTATATATTGCAACATTAACGGAACGTTTCATTACACTATTGTAGTAATTACTTAAAATAAAGTTACATTTATCTAAATATAACTTTATAATATCTATTATGTATATCAATAGTTAAATACAGTTACAGTTCCATTCAACACTAATTTATAACGTTCGCGTAATATTGATATAAATGTTTGTTTATGATTTTTGGAGTTGCCCTTAAACAGGACACTAACGTTGCTGTTTATCATCACATCAATCATAAGTGCTATTTAATTCAATATCTGCCAAATCTCTTTTCTCGTAAACTGGTACTTAAGGATACAGTTTCATTCAATAAACATTTATATGGAGTTCATGTATAAAGGTACGACAATGTTCCTGTTCAATTTCAAACATTTGAGAGAGAACAGATAAGTGAAATCAATGAATTACAGGTTTTTTGTAACGTGTATTCAACCAATGCATCGTTATAATAATGTTAATTCAACTAACGTGTAAATTAATAGCTTAATATTTTGGTTAACTGGGTTATCTTTCGTGCACACTCTTTTAATGAAATACATTTGTAAATCGATCAACCATAACCTTATAAAAACAACATAAAGATGATAAGGTATAAATTTTCACATCCTTCGTCAATTAAGGAAACAAATGTTTATCAAAATTATATTAAGTTTTTATATCACTTTCAACTATATACAATTTGTAGTGCCAAGCCTTGTGAATAAATAGGTCCTCGTTGAATAAACAAACTTGTATTTCATTATCTCTACTTTATGGAGAACTTCCTAACAGAATATATTTTGCATAATTTATCGAAGGTATTAATCTTGTACCTGCTAAAACTTTGTATTTTTATCATCTTAATATAAATTCAAAGTAATCGGTAAATCCGTAAAATTACCGGCATTATCATAATAATTACTTTTAGAAAAATTCCTATGCCGTCGTAATTGTCTTAGTTACACCGTAGATCGTGCATTCGTCTCCTGCTACTAGCCCCATAAAAATGTTAAAAGTTCGAAATTCATGCATCCCAACGAAAGCAAAACGAGCAGTATCTCGAAGCACGGTAGAACTTTAAATGATGAAGTTACTAAATCCGGTTTTCTTGGGTAGGTATAATAAAGCCGTTTATCATCTTAACTCGGGTTCAGCCCACTGATATTCGATCTACGTTGTAATAAAAATTTTATTTTAACTTACATTTATTTTATTCTAATCTAAACGTCTCATTTTTTATTTATGCGCTTTATATTCAAACAAGGAATACATTTACCTGTTAGACTACAATTCCTTTCTACCTGCTTTCAAAAAAAAAGGAGCTTAATTCTGTAAAACCGAAATGGAACTACAAAGACGACAAAGTTTTGATTTACAATTGCTTGATTATGTGGATTGTTCTTACGGTTGTTTATAGATGTTCTTTTTAGGTAGTATGCAAACTTGAATATATATTTCAATTAAATTCATTTCAAGAACCGGTTTGATATCTTACTGCGTTAGCTCTGAATGACTTAATCAACTTAAATTATTAAAAAAAAGTATATCAATAACTTGTTTATACGAAGAAGATTATTGTTATCGTTTTGTTCTTTCCAATTTTTTTCTATCTGGACTATGACCAAAGCATTAGTCAAAAATTTTATCGCTAACAAATAATTATTTTGTGGGTTGGATGTTAGTAAATAAGCGTAATAATTTGTATCTAGGGCGACTCTAAGCCATGCTAACCCTTTATTTGAATCAACTGGAAAAATTATATCGTTATTCTAAACAGGCATACAAATCTATGCATAAAAATAGCAGAGACGACAAATATAAGTTAATAACATAGGTATGTAAGTATAATGACCATAAACTTATAAAGATAAAAGAAACGATAAGAGCAATCCTTCAATTGGATTGAAATTACTTTTTCAAATGAATGATATACAGTCTTCGTCAGTTAAGGTTCTATTATGAAATTTATGTAACTATGAAGATATACACTACCGTCCATAAGTTTGGGGGCAAGGTGAAATTGCTTTAAAATAATACAACTGATGGGCATATCGTGAAATCGTTAATTCCTATTACAGATTACTGTATGTACACTACCGTCCATATTAGTTTGGACAGGCAAACAATTTTTAAAACACGAGAAAATATTCACTCATTTTTCCAAAACTTAAAATCTTTATTACATTCTATTAATAACGATTAAAATTAAAGTATAAAAGTAATTCTAACGAATCATCCCATAACTGTTAGGTGGGGTTAGGTCGGGGCTTTGCGGCGGCCATGTCATTATTTGTAACGTGCCATTATCTTCTCCTTCATTTAAGAAATGTTTACATATCGCTGCTGAGTGTTTGGTATCGTTATCCCGCATGAATACAAAATTTTCGCCGATTGGACATTGCCCTGATGGTATTCCATTTTCTTACAGTATTTCTAAATAACCCTCTTTTCGCAAAATACCTTCGATTCGCTTGAAGTGTTCTGTACCAGGGTAGGAAAAGCAACCTCAAACAAGCACAGAATTTCTTCCTTGATTAACAGTTGGCACTACACAATCCTGCAACATTTTTTGGCCTTTCGCTCTTCTTACAAAACGAGCTTTGATTGTCCAAATACCTCAAACTTTGACTCGTCTTTCTCAATCATCCAGGTCCAATTTCCATGTGTTTCTGCCCACTGCAGTCTTTTTTGCCTATTTCCCCGTTGAAGTAGGGCGTTTTTGTTGCAATGCGGCCGTAAAGTTTTGCAGCTTTCAATCTTTTTTTCACTGTAGTAACAGAAATTTTTCTTGTACGGTCGCGATTGATTTCTGGTGCTGTTAGACTCCTATTTCGCTTGCTCAGCAATTTTATAAACTCATCGTCGGCATGAGTTGTTATTCTCTTACGACCTGAACGTGCTCGATCTCCTAAACTGTCCGTGCGATGATGTCTCTGAATGATATCACTGACAATCGATTTATTAATATTTTTTTCCTCTTGGCATTTTAATAACTTTAATCAGGTTCACACAAAGACATACGCTCTTAACGCTAACGCACGCACAAGCAGGTTTATTTAGAAACCAAAGCATTTATCAATACTTAATACATTTCGGGTGGCCTGCACCCCAAAGAATATTGTAAATTTGTTACCTGCAATACTGTCCCAAAACTAATCTTGTTTGTGGCAATGAGGATTATTCTGAAAATTAGTATATTGTGTCATAAAATATAATAGGTTTTAATCATTCTCTAATCGATATTCTTGGAAGTTTGCCTGTACAATTAATAAATAATAAAATTCTTAAAGGACCTAATATAAAGGTTATTTATATATAAAAGCAATTATATTATCTTTTAATAGAGTTTACAACATTTCACTGGGTGTCCCAACGAATATGGACGGTTAAATATAAAATTGTAACACATAATACACATAAAGAGACAAATTGCTCCGCGGTTAAGGATTTCACCGAAAGGTGTGCATTACACATTGACGTGGAGAAGAGAGAAGAAAATCTTGATAGAAGGCGAAGTGGGAGGCCACGGTTGACTTCTGGAGCTGAAGATAAAATTATAGCAACAACTTCGAACAAATTCAAGGGGATGTATCGACCACCGAAAATCGTTTTTAAAACGAGTATATAAAGAGCAACGATTAACATAGGCAAGAAAGTATGCAAATTGATCACTGGATGATTGGAACGCAGTCTTATGGACCGACGAGTCGAATTTCACTTATATGATACGGAACGGAGAGTTTTGTTCGTCGACAGCCAAGGGAAAGACCTAATGAGTGCAGTTTGGGATTGTTTTGCTGGAACAACTACGGGGGATTTAGAGAAAATTAGTGGTACAATGCAAAAGGAAGAGTATTTTGATATTTTGCAAAATCATGCTGTTCCGCGTGGAAGCCGTCTTTTGGTGAGCCGTTTATGTTCCAGCAAGACAATGACTCGAAACATACAACTCGAGTCTGTAAAAACTCTTTAGAGGAAAAAGCAGCAAGAAATGAACTAAAATTAATGGTTTGGCTTCCTCAAAGTCTGGATTTATGGGATGAGATTGCTCGAAAAGCTAGACAGGGACAACCTCAGAACACCCAACACCTATGGAAATGTTTACAGAATGCACAATAACAAAGCGACGCGGAATATCTCGCCTAAAATTTGTGCAGCGGTTATCAAAGCCAAAGGAGGCCATCTTGGTAAAAACAAACTTAGGAGCTAACTAATGTATATATAATTAATATGATTGAATTAATTTACTTCTATTTGATGGCAGTCACTTATGTTGTATAATTCTACTAATAATCACAATAAAATGTTACTGTATTTGTGATTTTTGGTAAAATCCGTTACTGCTTCTAAACTTTTGGAGAATAGCTTATATCAAAATCACGATATTTAGTTGATATAGGAACATGGTTACAGAAAAAACAAGGTATTTTAATGTATGTTGTCTGTAACTGCCAAAAAGAAATGGTGTACTGAATAACCGGCTTAACTTAGAGAAGGCAAAATGAGCGGCGCACCAAAGAAAAAGGGAAAGGCGGGATCTCTTGTTCTTTTCTTTTTTTCTCACATTTATTTCTGCCCTCTCTTCTCTCTTTGTTTTTCCCTTATTCTTTTTCACCTTTCTGTTTTCGCCTTTTTCTTCTTTCTTTCTTTCTTTTTATGTATTTTTTTCTCTTATAGTTTATTATGACACGGTCAAATTCCGGAAATAGTTTGACTCTGGCCGTGGAAGCCTACGTATTCATTTCATACGTATATTGGTGGGTACTTCTTTTATGACGAAATTATTCTACAATATATATTTCGCTAAGCATCTTAAAAATGTTTATTTCAGATGGGTAACGAATATGTTTTCTTTTCGTAAGAGTAGTTTGATGATAATGAAAAGAATCGGTTGTTACTTGAAACAAGTTTTGGCAGTTTGCCCATTTGAAAATTTAATCGTAATTTTCGAACACGCTGTATAATATTTCCGAAAACTTCATTCGATTTTTAATCCTATCCTATAGAGTCAAACGTTCGACAGTTTTCATGTTAAGTTAAATACGTTCACAGTTATAACAAACAGTTCGGACGTACTCGTCCATTTGTTAAGAATTTTCAAGATATGTATGTAGATATTTCGAATATGATTACAAATAGCAACGTAGTTATCTTATTAAACATAGGTACCTCAAAATTAAACTAAATATTTAAAAGTGGATAGGGTGCTCCACATAGTTGACAGTTGCTTTTGGTATAACCAAAAGTGTCAGATTATTGAAAATATTTTTGTTCAGTGGTGCATGTTGTCTTTAGTATATTGCCAAGTATTTAGAATTTTACAATGTTACTCATTTACATATCAATCAATACAGTTCCGCGTGAGTTGAGTGTATGTTAATCATTTTCTCGATTTTGTTTTATTATTATATAAATTTTAAAATAACATTAATATCATCTGCACATGCGGATCGTAATCTTTTGTTTTCTAGGTGAAAAGGTTTTACTTTTAAATGTTAAATGTTTTTAGGAATTTACAGGTTTTATGTGTTTTCTGGGTATAAAAGCATTCTGTAAATACATAGTGTAATTTATTTTACCGTACAAATTACATGTTTAATTCTTCTTTGGTTTCTTGTGTATGATGCATATAAAATAGAACTAAGTAGTTTTATTCTCGAAACTGTATCGATACAAAGTAAAGCTGAAATTATCATCTTAGGACATTATTGTAACTTACTGAACATAGCAAGAATTGCAGTATTCTGTGCTTTCTTGGAAAGAGTATTTTCTTGTGGACAGAAGTTAGATACATTGAGTTAAATCAGTTTTATTTCATCGTAACACAAAATATCTTGATGTAGAAAACTATCTCTACCGATGTATCTACAAATGTAAATTTAAATTGTAAAAATCTCAAAAAATTAAACCGAAGAAAAGTGAAGGAACGTCAGACAAAATAACAAAAATCATTTATTAGTAACAATAACGTAAAAACTAGCAAAACGAAGTTAATCAAATTTTACCTATACTGAAAGCGCACTTTGGATACCTATAAAAATACAGGAATAAAAATGAAATAAAATTATCTGTATAAATGCAGGTCTACTATTGTTTTTTTAAATCAATATTGAAAGCAACTTGAATATGTGCGTAATTAAGAGTCGCCTATTTTAAACTGTAGTCAACTACAGAGATCGTGATATACATACATGTGTATGTATGTTACGATATTTATTTCCAAACAATTTTGTTCTTGACATGGCATGCTGTCAACTGATCATTGACATCCTTCTTGCAAAATAGGCAACCTTATAGAACGCATTACCTTCCGCAACTGCGCGGCATAAACTACAGTTTACGGCAACTTGCTTGAGTGTCACTAAACTAAACAAATAACCGAATAGTTACATATCATATACATTATCAATTATTATCACATTTTAGTATCTATACAATATGTGTTTAGTTCTAGCAATACTAAAATAAATACTACTAAAACTACAGAGGACTCTTCAGGTCATTTTCTTCCAATATTAAGCAGACAAACGAGCTCATAAAGTTTTATAAGCGCATATGCTTCTCCCGTAATGTAACGCGTTGACGCGCGTGTCTTACTCAGCGGTCAGCTTTCGTTGGAGCATTTTGCGTGTCCGTCTGTCGCGGGAAGCGTTCGGCAACGAGTGCATTTATTTAAGTAATTGTCGTGAAAAGGTTTAAAAGGTCCAAAAGCATGTAGATGTCGTTGTAGTTGTGGGCGAGCGAGCGTACCACCTGCCGATAAAAGATTGCAGTCTTAGTAAAATCCTCTGTCCGATAGAATCTTACATTGGCCGTCCATTTCACACACTAAGAAACGCCGTTTGTTATTTATCTTGCGAGGCACGGCTAAACTTATTTAAGATATCACTTGAATGCTCATTATTTATACCCCATTGTGTACCTTTGACAATTATACGTACAGCTATGAATATGCGATCGTATTACGTACCGTGCTGTGTGGAGAACACTACACGGCAAAGTTAAAATACATCGCCGTTGTTTATTCCCGACTCCGCAGACGCACCATTGACGACCGCAATTTATTTTCTATTTTACTACAGTACCATATGTACGAAGCGCGTACACCTCGTTTTTTACCTGACAAAAGTCTTTGGGTACCTTAATTCCAATTATAATGCCATTTTGATAAAATATTTAGTAATGCGCTGATTTTCCTATACAAGTATTTTAGTTATAATAGTTTATTATCTTTCCTTAGCTCGATCTTCCTGTTACCATCTCTGTTATTAGAGCAGTCGAGAAGCATATCTTTCAGGAACCGGGTACCCATCCAGTTGATTACTCGATTCTACACGCCGGTGCTAGAATTAAGTTCCCGGGACCGGTTCAAAAGAGAACTAGATACTAATTCTACAACTGATTATCCGAAACGGAATATCTATAGCAGGTTTAGAAACCGACCTAAATTCGAGCTATCTAGGATCAGTTTTGGACTTCAGTTCATGATAACTGTTTTCCCTGCTCTTGGATACTTCAACCGGTTTCGTCCACCTGAAACCGGATCTAGATACCCGATTCTAGAACCGGAATAGGGCAAAGCCGTTGCTAAAAATTCCGGCTCTCTCCGATTTCGAATCTCAAAGTCTCCATATAATTACTGAAAACAATTGAGTACATTACCAAGACAATTGACAAAATTATTTCGCCTGAGACCATTTAAATTACGATGTACACAATACATCCTATCTATGACACCAGACTTTGTTAAGAAGTTGTATTTTTTATTCTGAATATTCGTGCTCTTGTTTTTTTAGTTCAAGTATTATGGTTTCTTGAATTTTTTTTTATTAAACGAAGGCAAGTCGCTACTTGTTTTACTATAGTCAATAGCCTATTTTAATTAATATAAACCTTAGAAAGAAGTAATAGTTAATTGGCATTACTCCTAGAAAAAAAAGCTTATCGCTTAAAAGAAATCATATATAAACCCTTCAAACCTCCAATACTATTTCTTAACAATTTTAACATGAAATGTGGTGTAGCTGCTTGCAAAATTTGCAATTTTTCTTTGACCAATGCAAGATCTAATTTGTGGTTGCAAAAGGTTTATAAAATTATTGCGAGACCAAAGAAGCGACAATTTTTACTTTCTGCGATGCAATTAATCGTTATTACATTCATCACACTAACTGTAATATTAAAGCAGAAAATGCTTTAGTACTTACACACAAACTAAGAAATTTAAAGCATTTCTTAGTAGCAGTTCGTTCTATAAATAAAATACTTAGTAGTCTAGTGTATTTACTAGGGTTTACTTTAACGCGGATTGAGTACGGACATAAGGAATATGGACAAAAGATTTTCTAAACGATTGCATTCATTTTAACTGAAAAAGGGAATTAAGAAAGAATTAATGAAACTCTCTGAAAGTGTTCAGAGCTTTCGAACTTGATCCCAATTCTTCTTCAGAGAGGAACACTTATGTATGAGAGTAAAGAAGCCATCTCAATAAATAGCTAACCATTAACAATAGACAATGGTAAAAGAAGTTCTAGAATTTCTAATATAGTCCTTTGATCCATTTAACATTAGATTTAATATGCATTTACTATATTTTTATCTATTCACTGTGAATGAAATAAATTTCAGCTTCCTAGCAATTTTCCCTTATACTTGTATTGGCAACCATAATACGTTACTTTTTCAGTCGTTTAAATTTATTCCTAACGTGTGATATATAAGTAACTTGAGATTTATAAGTTATAAAGATGGTAAACTTCATTATATCTATTTAACTGTCAAAGTTTTAGAAGAACTAGCTGTGCACCCACTAAATTCGTGTGAAGCATCTAACTCGTCTCTCATCTAGCTGGAGGGAGTTTTAGTTTTCCTACTCGTTACGATGAATCGTCTGTTTTCGATGAGGCATTCCGCAAGCATCAAAAACATTGCAGTTTTCTTTACGTTATGCGTCAAGAGAAGAGAAAATCAGCGGCGTTAAAGATACGATGACGAAAATACGAAAGCACCGACAAATAATTTAATTTGACTTGCGTCTTTCTTATTACTTTGATGCTTAAAACAATGCCCATTAATTATTCGCATTCCAAACATTTAAAATCACCATAAATATTTTAACATCCATCAAATCGAATGTACATATTTTAAACTTGGAATATGTAGTTGATCCGTAGTGCCGTAGTGTTAACAATTCTTCGTTATTTTTATTTTCCTGAATCAAGAAACATTTAAATTCTTAGATTAAAAAGTGTGGAGTAATCTATTTGTACACCATTAAATTTCTTTAAATTTAATTATTCAAAAAACTTTCGATAATTTTGTTCTCTCTTTCTTACACTGCTTCGTGAAATGTCTTGGCTATTTCGTGATACCTACTCAATCAAGCTAGTTTTAGTTAGTTTAGATTTCCAAGAGAAAGATGTTGTTTCTTTTCTGGCACTTTCTACGTATTTTATTGTGAAACACATACATAGAAATAAATAAGCCACGAGTAGTTCTCATTCAAAGGACTTAAAGCTTTAAGATTTTTTTAATTTAAAATAAGAGAGGAAACAAACACAATCAATCCATTTTTTGTTACAATAAAATATTTTTAGCAAATTTCTATAAAACTACAAAACCTTTGAAAACTTTAGTTTAAACCATGTAAATGGAAAAATAGAATAGACTCAATCCCAATTTTAATGATATTTAGGCATATGCAGATTTAGGTGCCAATATATTTCCTTCTATTTTTTTTGTGAATATATTCTTAACTTTAAAAGGGCACATATACTGTTCAAACAGTACACGGTTGTTAGTACTATTCTTTTCCTTACATTTGAATCGTTAAATAATACCGATCAGCAGCGACGCTCTACTTTCTTAGTGAAATGTTTCTTAACTGACAGTTTCAAATAATCTTGTATTTCTGAGAACAGGAAAACTGAAATAAGATGTTGTAGAATAGGTACCTGCCGATTTTGCACGTGGTTTCACTTATACATGCAGCAAGTTGTTAAAAACGGAATAATCCAACAAAAGGCACGATACCTGTGCTACTAATGTGTAGATATCCAGAAACATTATAACCAGGTACATGTACAAAATTCGTGACTTCAAAATAAAAGCTACCAAACACAAAAAACTACTATATGTCGTTCTTACTATTAATTATACTATGATAGTAGACAATTAAGGTCCATACTTACATTATTCTCCGAATCTTCTTAAATTAAATATAAATTATTTAATTTTGCCAATCGATTAGAGTTCTGTTCAAAATTAAAACGTATTATAATTTATTCTCGATCATAACAGAACTTCATTCTTATATTGTTGATCTAAGGAGTAACAATTTTACGTAAGAAGGTTTTATATTTCCGCACTAGGCATGAAAACATAAAACTAGAACAGTAACAAACAATTAATTATATTTTAATATAGTTCCCTTCCTTTTGAATATAGATACCTTACCGTTTCAGTACCAGTATTAATTCGTATGAGAATATTTTTTGATTTTTCTATAAAATGGCCCTCAATAGTTTCTACAACTGCATTATGAAGGAACGATGATAGCTCCTCAGTATAGCTATTTGTGAGTATTTTGTTAGGTTTCAAGAACAAAAGTAATCAGAGAATGTCAAATCTATTTATAACGATGGTATTCAACTTCTTAGAATCCATAATTACTAATAGCAGTTTTTGCAAGCCTTGATTTGTGCATTGATACGTTGTTATGGACAAATCGCGTAGTTTTATTTTAATAAAGCTGTTGACACGATGCGTTAAATTTCTATAATACTCTTCTGGGTATATATTACCCGTTTCCATATAATCAATTACCAAAAAATCCCTGATGATCCCATCACTATCTAGTGATTTTTAATGATTCCCTTGATATGCCAGTCCGTTGACTCTTGTTTCAATTTGTGATCGTAATGATGGAGTCATATTTTATTCCCAGGCATCGGCTGATAAATTTGATCCCTCTCTACGTACTGCCAAATATTGAATATTAACAATTCATGGGATCCACCTTTAACTTTTGCAATTCCAAGCTAGACGTCTGGTGGCATGTTTTCTGAAACTATCGGTAAAACTGTCCATTGCCACTTCTTCAACCTTATACTCCCGATCATGATCCATGATTTTCGACAAGCTTTAAACTTTTTTAGCCAGTCGCAATTAATTTACTAGAAAGAACAGTCTTTCCCGTATATAAAAAATATACGGCAAGGTTCCAAGAAATTAGCACTTAGCGCACTTTGCTATTAGTATGCGCCACGGGCACAATTACATACAAATATAATTAGTGAAACCTACCGGATCGTACAAAGGCTAATCCATGCCTTCGTACAATCCGTCGATTATTATTATCAGACATATTTTTTAAATTTTTCCTCCTTCTGGAAGAAAGCTTATAACAGCTTATATTTGAATTGGCAATTGGTTGTCCCTAATATTGTCTGGTTTACTCTTTTACTGTATTTTCTTGTTGTTGTTAGAGGAAAAGTACTTTTGGGACTCCCTTTAATTCTCAATTTGACTTTTTTTTAGATTTACATATTAATTCGATGCAATATTCTTATTGGACACTCTCAGTTTTGAGTTGATTAGTAAAAATGTTGTTTTTGGGGATTTCCACTGCCCGGAGTATAAACAATCCGATGCACTAGTAAACAATAATCGTAAAGTGACATCTTTAAGCAATTTTATCATTATATTAAATCTAAAAGAATTGAATAATATTCAAAACATACATGGCAATATTCTGGATCTCGTGTTGTGTAATATGTTATGTGAGCTACATGTCCGTCTTAGTTCTGAACCTTTGGTTAACGTTGATGCTTTTCACCCACCACTCGAAATTGAGATTACTTACTACACATGTGTCGAGTGGATAAATTTTCCGGGAAGCAATAGTGTTAGCTACAACTTTAGCAAAGCGAATTTCCTCTCTTTATATAGCGATATGTTGGCAGTCGACTGGAGTTTCTTGGATGAATACAGTGATGTGAATATCGCTGTTGAAGCATTTTATACTACATTATACTTCGTTATAGATCGTTCAGTTGAGAAAACTAAACGTCCTACCTCCACGTTTCCTCCATGGTTTAGTGCTAAAATAAAACAACATATTAAATTAAAAGAATTTTACTTCAAGAAGTGGAAAAGAATAAAAGCAATATGCTATTTTAATGAATTCAAACGAATGAGATCTCTCATAAAGAATGAAATTATAGACGCATACAATGCTTACTTGGCAAATGCTGAAACTAATATCAACAGAGACCCTAAGTTGTTCTGGCGCTTCATTAACAACAAGAAAAGTTCTTCCAGGATTTTCCGGGAAGTATGCAGTATGACGGCAGAGAATTTATCCAGAGATGCTACTACAAAAAATGGGTAAATTTGGTTTTGATGCGGGTTTCCTGTCATTGATTGAGTCTCACCTTACTAGAAGGGAATGTTATGTCTACTACAACGGTTATTCCTCTACGCCATTTTCTCCAACATCAGGTGTTCCTCAAGGTTCAAATCTTGGACCACTTCTCTTCAATTTTTATATAAATGATTTACTATATCTGTTTACGTGTTACGTCTTAGCGTATGCAGATGACATAAAGATATTTAATACTGTTGGTAGCATTTTCGATTGTAAACATTTACAAGACAATCTTCTTCGTATTAATACTTGGAGCAAGGTCAATTATCTCCCTCTGAACATCAACAAGTGTACTGTGGTTTCCTATAATGACACTCACACTACTTTACACTATAACTACCAGATTAATGATACAGCCACACCACGCAATATCAAAACTTTGGATCTTGGTGTTTTGTTTAATAATAAACTGTCATTTATAAAACATATTTCGTCAATGTGTTCATCTGCTTTCAAAACTCTCGGTTTTGCCATGCGTTCTTGCAAGTATTTCTCAGATTTAGGTGTAATGAAACGTTTATATTATGCCTACGTTCGTTCTAAGCTTGAATACGCATCCATTGTTTGGTATCCCCGTTATTTATACCAAGAGCTTATGATCGAACGCGTTCAAAAGAAATTTCTAAAATATCTCTACTTTCGAATGGACAGCGTGTATCCTGCAAGAGTATCGAGTATTATAGCTTACTTGTTGAGCATAATTTTCTATCCCTTACTGACCACCGCGAGCGTAACAGTGTGGAGTTTCTTTGCAGGATCCTGAAAAATAATATCGACTCACCAGCCCTTCTAGCGCAAATAAACTTTACCGTACCTACTCGTCACGCTCGCTACTATAATATACATATTTCAAGTACCTAGAGCTAATACCAACATTTTTCTTAAGGCACCTATCTGCCATATGGTGAGGATTTGCGTTCCTCACCATGTGACAACCAGTGTATATACATACATACACACGTATATCCAAAGTCATTGCTGACAGATATTATGGAGAACGACCGTCCATAGCTTGTAAATCAATTGATACAAGACTATGCACCCGCTTATTTGGTAGTGATAGGGAAAATTTTAAGATGAAGGGTTTATTACTTATTGAATTACAAGTACAGGCTCTATCGAATGGGTACCCTAATTACTGGACGTAACACTTGGCAATTTCTTTTATATGTTGCTAAAGAAAAATATATTACCTAACCAAATTTTTTTGTTTTAGAATGTGTTTTGACGTTGTCTCTATTGGTGTATCGAAGTCGGTTATTGAAATTTTCGGCATACAATTCGTTGTAAGCGCCGACATGTAAAATTATTGGTTCAGTTTTGAATATTTTAAAGATGTTGTATCAATAAACTACAGCCTTCAAAAAATCGCTTTGCTGCACAATTACCGAGCATAACTTTCGTGTTAAACATTACACACATGTTTATTTAGCATTAATTAAAGTGTGTCTATTTGTAAAACTACGAACAGTGTAAAATGTTTGACCATAATTATATTTATTCTTTCCGAAAGCCACATTTAATTATCAAATGCAAAATAATCTACATTCAGTCATAAACATTGATGTGAGATAAGAAGCTAAAGAGAGAACGATCGACTATATAAATAAAGTGGTAATTTATAGACAACGCGGTTGACTGAACGCAGTAATCGTAAAACTATTTAATGCACGGTACTGACCGGTAGAATATCCAAGACTATTAAGCGACCAATCAATACAAATATTTAACAACACGAGCGGAGCGTATAAAATAACTTGGAACTCTTTAACTAGTCGAACATGTAAACCAATCCGAGAACGATGCTCACATGATTCTGTCTTGTGTGAGGCCAGTTATATCCGTGATTCCACGGAGACCGTGGAAAGGTGAGCAGTCGCCAGTTGGACGCCTGTAATCTCATCTGATACAGACTGCTTGGTTATTCCAATTAAGCGACCCACCCTCCACTTCGAGATTGGCCTCGCTTTACGTGACCGTAGGTGTTAATAAGTTTTATCTTTTGTATTTGATTCCTCTTTTCCATGTTCGCTTAAAGGTCACAATTAATCAAGGCTACCGGCTAATAATTTCTCTTCCTTCATGCATCAATTACCTTTATGTCTTATTTATTTATTATACTATTAGATATTATCGAAACTATACTGCATTTTTTATTTTCGATCTACCTTTTATACACTTATGTACTAGATTATGTCTACGCTTGTAAATTTAAATATTTCACTCCAGATTTGATTCCATTAAATTTTGTTGCAAATTTAGAAAAGTCGCAATATACCAGCGTACTATTTTAAATAAATAAGCTACTTCCGCTATAATCGGAAGTGATATACATACTTGCCAAAATAAAATCCAAAGGTTTGCAAATATAAATAGTTGCTGTTTCCAGTAAGTGACTAGCATAATATATAAGATTCTTATAATGTATATAAGCGAGTTTACATATACTAGTATTGAACTTAGTTTTTGTGTTTATTGTCTATGGGACAAATGATTTCTTCATATAATAGGAATTTTTTGTAGCAGATACTACTATTACTCAGCAATTTTGATGTAATAATCATTACAAAACTCGATAGACCTTTCGAATAATATTTTCAAGATGAATTATAAATATCCTTTTACAGAGTAGTAGTTAGGTATACACATGACGTATAATTTGAATTTCAAATGATCTTTGACGATGATTTATGATTAACATGCACTAATCTTTTCTGATCGTGGGTATTAAGCAAATAAAGACCAATGCTAGGGATGTATCTGAAATGATTTATAATTATGAAAGAAAAGAGACTTTTTGTTTTGTTCTATCATGGTCTCATCTCAATGGGTACGAATATTATCAATCTCTACAAACTTTTTAATACCAAATAATATGAATAGGCAGACATACTTTACTACAAATACAAATTCTCAAGCTTACGAATCTGCAACGTGAGAGCAACGGGGAACGAAAAGTTAATCTGTTATATCCTTGTCTTAGTCAAATAGTAAAATCAATTATTTACTCCATTTACTATCTAATGTAAAAACAAATTTTCAAAACAAACAAACAACGTTAAATGCGCCTTCTATTATAAAGTTGTTCTTCATCATATCCCTTATATAAAACAAAGCTCGATTCTTGTCACAGAAATACGACATGCAACCGCCGAGAAGTAGCTCCATGCAACTAACAGCGAAACGTCGACAGACTCATCAAATTACAATGCAGTTTCAATCAGAAAACCTAAATTCTTCAAAGCTCAACTCATTTCATTCCCTATATAATATAAGTACACTATCGTCCATATTAGCTCGGACACGCAAATAAATTAAAAGAAAACGAGAAAATATTCACTCATTTTTCCAAAAACTGTTTTATTGCATTTTATTAATACTGCTTAAAATTAAAGTATAAAAGTGAAAGAAGAATAATTCTAACGAAAAATAAACAAGAACTTCTTAAACATTCCCTTCATCAAAGAAACTCCCTTTTGCGCGAAGAACAGCTTTCACAATCTGAGGCAGTCACTCCACTAGTTTTTCAAGGACTCTATTTGGCATATTAGTCAATTCTTCTTGTAAAATGTTCCACAGCTGGTCTACAGAGGTAGGGCATACTTTTCGGACCCTCCTGTCCAATTCATCCTATAACAGCTCGATGGGTTTAGATCGGGGTTTTGCGGCGGCCATGTCATTATTTCCAAAGCCTCATTATCTTGTTCTTCATTTAAACAATTTTTACATATCACTGCTGAGTGTTTGGGGTCGTTGTCCTGCATGAATACAAAATTTTCACCGATTAGACGTTATCCCGATGGTAGTGCATTTTCTTGCAGTACTTCTAAATAACCCCCTTTTCGTTAAATACCTTCGATTCGCTTCAAGTCTCCTGTACCAGTGTGGGAAAAACAACCCCAAATAAGCACTGAACATCTTCTTTGCTTGACAGTTGGCACTGCGCAATCCTACATACAACATTCTTTGGCCTTTCACTCTTCTTACAAAAACACCTCAAACTTTGACTCGTCAGTCCATAGCACCCTTCCCCAATCATCCACTGCCCGACTTTTATGTGTTTCTACCCACTGTAGCAGTTTTTCGCGTTTCCTCATCGAAGTGGGGGTTTTTGTGTAATGCGACCGTAAAGATTTGCAGTTTTCAATCCCCTTTTTACTGTAGTAACAGGAATTTTTCTTGCATGGTCGCGATTCATTTCGGCGGCAGTTTCTGGTGCTGTTAGTCTCCTATTTCGGTTACTTAGCAATTTTATACTCCCATCGTCGGCGTGAGTTGTTATTCTCTTACGACCTGAACGTGCCCGATCTCTTAAATTGCCTGTGCGTTCATGTCTCAGAATCACTCCAATATCACTGACAGTCGATTTATTAGCATGTATTTTTTCGGAAATTTAACGCGTCGAATAACATTCTTGACGAAAAGCAACAATTACAGAACGCTTTTCTAAACCTGTTGGTTTTCCTCTCGGCATGTTAATAACTTTAATCAGGTTCACACAAGACGATACGCTCTACAACACTAACATACACACAAGTAGGTTTATTTAGAAACTATAGCATTTATCAATGCATAATACTCTTTCGGATGACCTGCACCTCAAAGAGTATTGTAAATTTATTACCTGCAATATTGTCCCAAAAATAATCTTATTTGTAGGCAATGAGGATTATTCTGAAAATTACTGTATTGTGTCATAAAATATAATAGGTTTTAATCATTCTCTAATCGATATTCTTGGAAGTTTGCCTGTACAATTAATAAATAATAAAATTCATAAAGGACTTAATATGAATGTTATTTGTATATAGAAACAATTATATTATCTTATTTATTATTTATATATATTTATTTATTATATTATCTACAGCGTTTTAGTGGGGTCCGAACTAATATGGACGGTAGTGTACATATGTACGGTACTAATAATAATGAAAATGAAGAATTAATTATACATATATATATATTATATAACATTTATTCCAAATATTTGTTTGACACAAATACAGAGGTGTTCCATTCTTCAAGATCCAACTTCATATGCCTGACCAATATTGTAAACAACGTTTTTAAGTTAAGAAATACATATAGACATTTTTAAGTATTACGTCATAGCAAGTACAATTTTATCTCTCTATGCAGATAAATAAGTACGTTTACATATTTAATTTAATTATAACTTCAAACTTTGCAAGTGCACAATATCAAGTATGTTTATTCCTTAGCTAGAACTGTAGCCGCTCTGTTGACCTTCGATTGAAATGGATATGAATGGCCATACCATTTTCTCTTCTCCAAATTTCTATATTTATATTTCTAATTTTGTTGTATTGGTTGCTCTTTTTACTCTCTCTATTGTCTTATATTTGGTTTTTTCCTGGTTGATTTCTAACCACCTCTTGTTTGCTTCTTTATTGATCTTTACTGTATAATCCTGTATCATTCCCTCTCTATTCTTCCTTCCTATTAATATGTGGTGAGTCTGATTGCCTATCATTGCTCTGGATATTATCCAGTCCTATGTGTTGTTCATTATGTTTAATCTTTGTACTAATTGCTTGCTGTTTTAGATTTTTAAGTGTTGTCCGCGTCTGACGCTGCATTGCTTCTCGTTTCGATAAAAACTTCTTCATCTTCCTCTACAGGTTGTCGGTCAACTGAACCAACATTTGTAATAATTGTATTAATCGTATATATGTATACTCAATCGACCTGCTAAGCTGAAGAATTTCATTCCGTTATCATGACTTATGTTATGAATCATTTGTTTTGCAGCTACGTTTTTGATATACTTTTCCCTTCCTATTTTTATCATACCCCTTCCAAATATTTTCAACACAAAGTTTCTTCAATTAAGCCGAAAGTATGTATGAATTAGGTTATTTCAGTTGTAACACATGCATACCTTGCAAATTCCGAGTTCTTATTAAATTTTAGTATGGATTCATGTAACGTACGCCATATCTCTCGTCATTTTAGAAATGTTCAATTTTTTTAACAATTCTGACAGACGCAAGGTATGCTTAAAAGAAATAACATTTTTCAATGCGTCGCAATCAATAAATCTACTTACGTAACTATATTGGTTAAAAATTATACAGAACCTTGGAGATATTTATATAGGAAAATTGAATAAAGCGTAATTCATTTTTTCAAGTTGAGACCATTTTTTGTACCGAATTTAAAATCCAAATGAAATTTTGGTTCCATAGTTATGTTACTTACTTTACACCTAAAATAAGCCATTTTCACGGAAACATTGATTAAATCCACATTCACACTATACGACTTCTATTTTTTCCAGAAAGCTATGAATTCTTAGCAATGTACTCTCCGTCAAATTTGTTGCTAACATTAAGCAATAACGGGCGAAGAAATTTACAAATGAGAATTTTTAAATTAATCATAACGTACATTGAAATGGCCAAGTAGTAGTAAGAGAATATTTTCAGATAAATATCCGAATTCAATTAAACCGACAACTAAAATGCTGAACAGACTTACGTTTAGAAGAAGGCAATTGGATGATAAAGATCTAAAAATAAATATACTGGTAAAAAGGACAAATTTAATTTTCTACCAATAGTACATCCGTCTATATGCTTAAGTACTATCGAGCTGACACACTCTCTATATACTATTGTATTACACATTGGCTATATGTACTATTTATCAAATGGATCTTTAGAGGCACGTCATCAGACATACCTATCTTCCACGCGTGAATATTCGATATCGATATTAAATAAGGATAGTTATATTAATCAGCAATTTTTGCTTATGTTATCAAAATAACGTGCGTCTAAAGATCCATTTGGCGAAGTGCATACTATATCATTTAGAATATATTCACCACTGTGACCTTTTTCCACTAATATTGTTCTAGATCTGTCGTTTAAATTATATTTAACATTAAGAACAGTTAGATTCTACAGTACCCTACATGAAATATTTTGCCTAAACCTCACACAAAAATTACATCAGCAATTAAAACAGTCTTAAACTACTTCCGGAATTGGACCGTGTCATGATGAGATATATAGAAATGAAATAAGAGTAAGAGGAGATGGAAATAAAAAGAAAAAGAGATAAAAAGAAGAAAAATGAAAAATGGGGGGGGTGAAATAGAAGGAAAAGGTGAAAAGAGTAAGAGAAAGAAAGAGAGATATAAAAAAAGGGAGAAAGAAAGAAATAGAAAAAAGTAGAGAAGAAAAGAAAAGAGAAAGGTGGGATCTCGACGTAGGAGGCTTCTTCAGGAGAAACAGGGAAACCAAAGTGGCACGGTAACTTGACGTAAACCACACTAGAGGCGAAACCACTTTGGCAGAAGATTTCTGCCTCTAGTGTGGTTAACACGTCGAGCTACCGTGACCTTCTGCCAAAGTGGTTTCGCCTCTAGCTCTTCTTTTTATCTCTTTTTCGTTTTCTTCCCTTCTCCTCTTACTCTTATTTCATTTCTATATATCTCATCAAGACACGGTCCAATTCCGGAAGTAGTTCGTTTATTACTGATTCTGGCTGTGGAAGCCTACGTATTCATTTAAAACAATCTCTTTTTTTGACTGCTGTAGCCAATAAATTCAATTTGTTTCCTAAGTGATTAGTATAGAAACCCAAATGAACATCATACTTATAAACATTTATCTACCGAATTGTGTTAATTATGCAAATCTAGTAAGGGAAATCTCGGCGCTTAACCAACTCTCAAATAACACAATTTGTGGTGAATTATTAGTATTGAATTAAATACATTCACAAAAATTTTGGCGAAGGAGCATCGGACCAGAAACACACTGATTTTGGGAATTACAAAAAATTTATTTTCTAACCAATTTGAAATCACTCAATATGTTTATTAGAACTTTTTTATTTTTCATATATATTAGCACTAATTCCTGATTTAAATCTGATGTCATTTTTTGGACTAATATTAACATGGACATCATAACAAATTTCGTGTAATTACTTATTTTAATATACACACGATTGCTTGAATCATTAATTCAAAATTTACCATAATTTACAATTCACAGCTTTCAAAACAATCCCTATAGCATTGATCTCCCAACGCAGACATACTGTACATAAAAGAGAAGCTACGTGGTCTAACTCCGAGCGCGTGGTTGCTTTGAAAGTTCGGTAAATGTTTCTATGTATGTAGAAGCCAACCGTTCGTGCGCAATTTTGAATGCGTTATGTTCGATGGATTTCAGAGTATGAACACTATATAACAGTAATACGATCGCTTACAAAACCAGAACTCACCCACGTTCACCAATAAACGACAAGCCGTCAACTAACAACCGTGAGTTGTTATCAAATTTCTGACCCGTAACCTCGTCAAGTTGTCGCATTCCAGCAATCTGATCTAAATTCAGTACTTCTAGTATTGATGGTTACAGATACAAACGAAGACTTTTATTCGAATGTAATGACATATCTGGTTATCGCGTCAGTTTTCTCGTTTGTAAGAAATTAAATCCAAGCAGCATTTTTACGAGTTGACTACGCAGCGCTTAGAATGAAAAGCTAACACTGAAATAA
Source organism: Trypoxylus dichotomus (assembly GCA_023509865.1). NCBI lineage: Eukaryota > Metazoa > Arthropoda > Insecta > Coleoptera > Scarabaeidae > Trypoxylus > Trypoxylus dichotomus. Next base: position 53,450,929 of record CM042074.1, on the reverse strand, counting down.
CGGTGTATGAAATAAACATGTGCAAATTACTCGTTAAGAAATGCTCTCTCGTCGTAGTAAACAAGTTGTTTACAGTCAGTTTTTTAGTCGTAACTTTTTTCATTTGTTTATATTAAAAAAATACTAACTCGTTAATTCATGAAATAGAATAAGAACTACTACACTCTAGAAAGCTATCCAATTATGAATACTAGTGAAATGAAATTGTAATTGTGCACAAGCAAATGCACTTCATCCAAACATTTTCAAGATGGAATACGCATATGATCGAACATCAAAAAAAATTAACTTTGAGAACATGCACATTACACACTAAAAATGCCACTCTGCAACTCAAGTCAATATTTCTTAAATACATGCAGTACAGTTTTTCAGATTATTAAGATTATTTAAGTTTGATGGTGAACTGCCATCAAATTTGGATGCTCATTTTTATTTATTTATATCTAACTAATTGCTTAATTGACGTTTGACTTTGAGTTCTTTAACTATTAACAGATGAAGATCGTCAAACTCAAGTGCAGAGCTGTATGTGAATAAACAATAAATTTAAACCAGATACTGCGATTTTTAAGTGATTGCGTATCGTGGAATTGATCGCATCGGAATTTGTATAGAGGAGTATGCTGGATGCTTTGACCGTATGCCATTGTCTGTGTCTGCATGAATAAACATTTTAAACAAAAAGCTTATCTATTTTTCTGCATATTTAGTTTGCACGAGAAACGTTTATAAAAATGTTCTAGATAAATTTTTCGCTCAAAGTCTGGAATGCTATGCAGAGGCATTTTTTTTAACAAACTTTGCAACAATTTCGACAGCTAGATATAAAAGAAGATATTTGATATGCTGTGGAAAGCTCTTAGAAAACACAACGGATCAAAATTTATACCACCACACTTTCCTGTAAAGCGCTTACGATATCAGACATTAAGGATGTAAATGCAACTTCTAACTTGAGAAACGCTGGGAGAGACGAACATGAAGTGAAGAGAGTGTTCCAAGAATATAGGAATACACTAACATTCAGGATGTTCCATTTAAAAAAGAAAACGTGTATAATGGCACAACGAAAGCTAAATTGTAAACCTAAATATAATTTTCTATTATGAAGGGTCTCTCACTGAATATTTTTTAGCTGAAAACTTTTGTTAAAATTGTCCAAAGAAGAAGTTATGTTAACTACACACAGTATGTAACTACTATAGTTCAAAAGTCACAAAAACGAAAATAAAGTATAACATTTTTTTGCGTACTCATCAGGACCATAGGAATTATAGTTAGTTTGGTCAATGCATTATTTGTTAGTTCATTGATTTAGGTTAATACTTATGCGTTATGATTTTTATATTACTAGGTGAAATAAAACTTTTTTATTTTTCAAAATTTGAAATTTAGAAAAACTATTAAACAATATCTCACACTTAGCCCCATAGGAGGTACATAATCCGTATTACGTCGTAATGGCAATTACAATCACGTTAATATATATACAGAGGTACAGTTAGAAAACTTGGCTGTAGCTCGCTGTCATAAAATTAAGGGATCGTCGCCTAAACAGCTGAAAAAAGTCAAGCTCGAAGTAATACTCCTCTTCTTCATTTTCTTCTTTTTCGTTTTTTGTTTCTTTCGGATTGCCTTAGCTGGCGATGTTATCTCGAACGAGAGAGCTTCAGAGCCGTTCGAGCATCGTTCTTTTGGTTCGTTCCGTCGTTAGTGTTGTGGTGCTTTTTAATGGCTCAGGTGTGGGAGGCTACAAACTCGGAGATTGTTTTGTTAAGGCCCCATGACACAGTGTAAATCAATTACCGTTCACTTGTTTATATTGTATCGTCTCTCGTAACTAAGGCGCGGTTTAAATTTCCGTGTAAATAACAAACACCGCCATTATCCCCATCGGATTCTTTTCCTTTCGATTTTGTTTTCTTTAGTCAAATGTTATGTCTCTCGATTGTATGTGTATTTTTTACATTAGACGCTCTGAACTCATAATAGTAGACGGGTCTACAACGCACATGCATTACTTATTTACGCCCTATATAATTCATTCGCGCTTGTTTCTCCTCGAGACCAGTAATGTTAGCATAAGAAATCATAGAGTTGAAGTAAGCTTATTTTAGAAAGTTCCACTTTAAATATATGAACGCTTTTATAGTTTTATATTATTAAGCAGAATACTCAAATAGCCTCTCATATATGAACGTATTTTCTAAACAAATTATGATTGATCATGATCCTGCTGATTTCATATAAGTAATTTATTGTATTAACACTATTTACCGTTATCATTGTCAATTAAAATATTAAGATAATTTCGAAAAATTGAAAACAAAAATAGCGTTGTGCATGAATTAAAATATTTGAACCTGTAATAAATTTTACTACATGTTGTAAAGAAATTTACTTTTATTTTTTATTTAATTTTATTTTTAAGGCAAGAATCGTGCTTACTTTTAAAGAAACTAAAGATATTATGCTTCTTACCACCTTATATGGTTTGAAGAAGAATTACAACAAAAACATACTTTGCTATATTCTTTTTACTAAAGGATGGGTCAAATCAAACTTAGGTTTAAATACCCTATGCACATTGGAACGTCTTATATGTATGTTATTGTTGACTTTCGCAGTGATTGTTTTTTTTTTTTTTTTTGAAGAATTTAGGTTTCCGGGTTGAAATCGCGTTGTAATTGCAGAGTCTGCCGACGTTTCTCTCTCAGCTGCATAGAACTTCAGCAAATAGTACAATACATATATTAATCTCGTGTTTTAAGAGACTTAAACATTTCGAAGTTTCGCTAATATTTGAATTTGACTATCGAAAGCCTTTCCTTGTGAGTTAAATTTCTATCAAAAAATGAAGTAATATCAAAGTAAAGGTAAACTGAAGATATTACGTATATATCCATTTTCATAAATGACTGCACTGAAATACAGCAGTATAGTAAAAATTGAATAACCGAAATCAGACCATGTTATCTCATGAAACTGGCGTGACCTCTACAGTGACATATTTAAAATAAAAATTAGGTAAGGACAACAAACTCTAAAAATTAATTAATACCTTTTATAAGTTCTATGGACAAAAAATAAGTGAAGTAGTTACATCACGACTTGTTTAATTTATCTTTAGAACCCTGCAATATCGAGAAGAATTTTACAGGACTCTAAGCAACGGAAATAAGTGAAAGTATAAATATCGGAATTATTTAACTTATCCCTTCGTTTGGCTTGAGATACACCTCAGATAGCGTATTCCAATACAATGTTGACAAGTGATATTTTGATAGTTAAACTATATTCTCATATTGAAACCAATTAGATCGTCACCACCACATTTAATAACCAGCAAAAGACTTCAATAGTATACTGGTGAAACCAAGCTTAGTTTTAATATTTGAACCTTACTATACACCAGTGAGTTTTTTCTTTAAATAAGTTGGCCAGCAACAATTTTTTATCGTGCACTACTTCCATAAAAAACTTCAATCGAATGTTAGTACAGTTCTTTAAATGCTCCAATTTTTATGTAAAATTGGTAGAAAATAATGAATCGTTAAACAAATGTCGTTTCCAAAGCTACATAAAATAACAGAGATACTTATCAAAAAGGGGTATTACTTTTTTAACAAGATAAAAATGCATGGAAGCATAGTCGTAAAACCTTAGAACAGTTTTGTTCAATTCGAAAGAAACATAATAGCAAGGCGAACTTGTGTGTGCGTCCTTATTCATGAATATTTAATTTAGCGATTGTAGGAGAGATTGCCACGATTCACGACACCATGCAGTCTTACCTCTTGCCAATTACCAGAGCTAACTGCAGCATCAAACATGTACGCGTATTAAAAACTGGTCGTTTTTTGATAAGCCCATGTAAATAACTAACTTTCTTCTCCGTATCGGATGATGTAAATACGCTAATGGTCGAAAGTAGCGTTGAGCGTTTCGTTAATGTCTTAATTTTTAACACGGCAACTGTATTCCCGATGGCGGCACATATCATTCAATGATTCTGTTATCTGAAATCTGTCTAGCTACAAGAACGTGAATCTCAATATAATTAAGAATTACCACCTTCTTTGTAAAGTAAAAGATACAATTGCGGAGCATTTTCTAAGAATATTCTGCGAGTATAGTTATTTAAAATGATTTTACTACAAAAATAGTAGTCAAAATTTCTCCGGTCTCTAAACGCACAATTTAATTGCCAGTTTCATTATAAATGTGTTTTAAATGTTATAATAATGATCGTAATGCATAATAACCGCAGTTAACATTTTATTTAAATCACTCAATTTTATTTTTCTGAAATATTTTACTTCGTGGAGAATTTTCATTAAAGTAGTTCTTAGTACTAAATAAAATTTTTAGAATCAATTGTATGAAGTGGTTAGACATATGCGATAGGATATAATTGTCTAAAACGTTTTATAGGAGATTCATGGAAGTGAATCGTGTTAAATATTTCTCTGAATTTCACACACATATCACTTCTTATCTATTAATTCTTCCCTCCTTAACATTTTACCTGTATATACGCATACATATGTAGATATTTAAACTGATTTATAATTGTTACGTTCTGTTTTGTTATGACTGAAACGTTTTCAATATTTTATACACGAGTAAATTTTCAGTAGGAACTAAAAACACATTATACAATGCCTCGTATAAGGGTTTTGCAAGTTCGGAAAATTCTTCACTTGTGAATAGATGTATTTTCGTGTTATAAGTTCTGATAATGAATGTGTTTTGAAGTTATATCGAACCATACAGGATTTCCTCGAAGTTCCTGGCTATTGGGAGTTGTATAATTATCATTAAGTTATTAATTATCGTTATACTCTAAAACAAAACCTCATAAGGTGCCGTAATTGTAAAATTAGAGATTTCAGAGCAACTGGAGATCTTTTGAAAAAATCTGTATTAGCACAAACCACTATTTCTGGATAACTATAATCTCGTAAAGTGGGACGATTTAGTACCTATTACAATTATAGTTTGCAGTTTTCAAGTCAAAATCAGCATTTGGTTATTTTTTCATATAATCGTGTTAACGCAACAAGCAGTGTAGTTTCTTTAATACAGATAAGATAACTACAAAATGAGTTATAATACTGTTACAGATGAAATAAATTTTGTCAAAAATATTACAGAGATAAAAAAAGTTCAATGGGATTACTGCATTAAAAATTAAGAACAAAAGTACAACATTAAATTTGAAAAATTAAAGCTCTCGTAAAAATATTTATACTTAAAAGATCTGCGATTTGGAAAGTGGTAATGCACTTCTAAAAATAATATCGTAATTAAAATCGTAAAGCTTAGATACATTAGCTATTCTTCATAAGAAAAGACTTTAGCAGCTCTATTTACTTTTTATAATGCGCACCAAAATAATATTAAACTCGTAAGATACCCGTTTTAGCAGTATTAGAAATACGAATGTCTCGAGCAAGAATGTCGTTGGTGTGAAGCTGAAAGTACTAAACATTCAATTTAGAAAACGTGAAGTATTTGTTTTACAGAAGCAACAATCAGTCGCATAGTCTTTTAGTGGGACAGTACATGTTCTATGCAAATGGGCGAACGTGAGCTTGAATATGTATAACTCGAACTGCCGTTCACGATCAAGACTATCGCATATTAATTAATTCAAATTACTTGCACGGGAATGAACACACTGGTAACTTTTTAATTAGTTCTGATTTAATATATCGACACCTCTTTTAAACCGATCAACTTGCGAGATGTCTGATCTTATCGGAGTTACATACACGTACGTATGAACGCAACCTATATTTAAAGCAGTAGAGAAGCCGTATCGATAGCGAAAAACCAGCACGAATCAAAACTTTTATTAAATATGTTTCTATTAACAAAGTTTTCTATCAGCAAATAGTAGTGAGAAGGTAATGGCCATAATAAAAGTTTTCGTATTTTGGAATAAATAAAGGCCACAATAGCGGAAAATTTGCGACCAGGATGTATTAGTGCTTTTATTAAAAACAAAGACGTTTTTAATAATATGTAGTTGAATCCTAATGCATTATTAAATATTGTATATTTTTTCTCAACTTTGTTTTACATTCATGTAGTCTTTATTACTAAAATATAACATCTTAAAAAACAGTGAAGCAATGTTGTTAATCTAACTACAACTTTTAGTTTCCACAGGTTCACTACTATATTTTGTAAAATATACATTGGGTCTATAGCTGAATATAGCAATATTAAATATAATGTTCGACAATAATACTATGTAAAATCATGCACTCTTTTCTTAAAACTGAAAATTGTGTGAATAATGTGACTTCAAGTATCATTAATATTCTATTATTATTTATTTATTATTTTTATACTATATAATTTGTTGTTCCATTGAGTTAAATTCTTTGCTGCATTGAGGAGAAGAGTGTTTTCATTTACTTACAGTTAGATTTCTATAAAGCGTTACTACTACATTTTTATTGCTATAAGTATCAGATAGAAGATTTTAAGTATAACAGGAACATGACTTATCTATAAAAACAGCGATTGCAGCACACATGTTGTTTACCAGCATCAAAACATTTATACAACTATGTAATAAAATTGGCAAAATATTGCCTTTACAGCGTTGTGAAACACAAATTTAGAATTTTACCTGTTTCTCGGCCTGCAAATGAACTTTACTAAAATACCAAATTTTAGTTATGTGAAGTTCATTTATGTTTGTAATTTAAGACCACAATAAAATAATAAACGTAAGAGATTCTTTAATTGTGTGCTATCTGCGGGATAAAAGTAAGTTCAAGTGGTCATGCAAGCAGCGTGTAGACAACATTTTCTGTATTTTCGGCGTCTCCAAAACAGAAACCGTTGACAGCACCTAAACGGCGTTATCCCAGTTAAATATTATATTACTATAAACAGTCGAAACGTATAATCCGGTTGACATTTTAAAGCAGTACTAGCGTACTTTTTCGTCGGGGGAGTTACAGAGCGGAAGGTGGGGAGGTGAAGGGATGATAGACCTGGTGGATGATTTTATATGAATAGTTAGCATTATACTAGGTCAGTCAATATCTAGTGCCTCTCTTTTTTCTGCCTAAGTAAAGTTAGCTAAGCGAAGAAATTGATGCTCAAACCTTTTTCTTCAATCCACTGCAATAGTAACTGTCTGCGTCAATAAGTGACTGCGGTCGCCCGTAAAATGGCAGACATCGATGTTCGTATTAGACAGCGTACTGTAATTGAATTCTTGAATACAGAAGGTGAAACGTCCATTCGCATTCATGAAAGACTGAAAAATGTATACAATGATGCAACAGTGGATGCACTATTAGACGATGGGTTCATCGCTGTAACGAAGTTGAAGAACAAACACCGTTGACTGACGAAAAATTCTCTCGCTAAGCAAAGGCAGCGTGATAACGATTATTTCACAACTGGGGTATTTAAATATTTGTGCAAAATGTGTACCAAAAATACTAACCAAGCAGAATACGGAAACAAGAAAACAACATTCACGGTGCTTCCGTTTGGAGGGAGTTTTTGCAAAAAATTGTGAAGACGAAACATGGGTTCATTTCTTTGAACCTGAACCAAAAAGGCAGTCGATGGAACGGCATAGGATAGGCAAAGGATATGATTATGGTTGATTTCTTGAAACAGGGTTGTACAATAAATTCTGCCCAATACGTCACAACCCTTAAAAAGCTTAAAGCACGTCTTCGGCGACTTCGCAAGGAAAGCTATGGCGGATGTCGTCACACCACTGGAGAGTTTGCGAAAATTGGATTGGAAGTTTCGCCTCATTTCCCATACACCCCTAACCTGGCATCATTAGATTTTCATTTCTTCGAGCCGCTAAAAGAAGATCATCGAGGAATTCACTTCAAAGATAAAAAGGCTGAAACGTCCGTGCCTCAATAGCTTAAGAAGCAGGACCGTGATTTTTACCGCATTGGGATATATGCCCTTGCCAAAAGATGAACAAAATTGTGGAAGTGAATGGAGATTATACTGAAAAGTGACAAATTAATCATCAATATTGTGGGTTTCAACCTATGTAATTAAACTAGATTTATTTAATATCATGAAGCATATACTGTTGTAGGTGAATTCACCTTTTGAAAACGCATTAGCAATACCTTATTTAGCATTACAATAGAATTCGTAATAGTAAATTATAGTTAAGGAAGTTTTCATTGAAAGTGTAAGATTGCAATGTGAACATATATATTACGAAATGCATGTCTGGTCTTAGAACTAAAGTTTCCTGGTAGTGCATTTTAAAGTAGTGTTCATAATTTTTAGCGATAGATATCAGGCATGAAATAATACGACAATGTTATTATAATGCAAAATAAAAAGAATAGGTACAACATTATAATTAAAACGTGAAATTTGAAATTATTACAAACTACGAAAGTTAAATAGCGATAACGAAATCATTGAGACACTTGAGCCTGAATTTGGAAACTAATCCATCGATGTTTGGATTAATTCCACTGATGCAAAGACGTAAAGAATTTTGCAAATTATCGTCAGTCAGCCTTGTACGATGTTTTGATTTATTAACTTCCATCATTTAAAAGAACTGTTCGCATTTGTCAGTACTGCCAAACGCACAAATCAATCTTCTTGCGAATTTTCTAAGCTCCGGAAGATGATCTTCTTCGAGGTATTTTTTGTAGAAATCGCACAGCTCTACGTCTTCAAATTTAGATTGTAGGAGTGTGTTTTCTTGAAGCTCGATCAACTCCATTTGCAAGTGTACTGGAACATTTTGTACATTACTTTTTGTTGGAGTAGCAAATAAATTGAAACTCTTCCATGTTTTTAAAATCGCTAAATCTGTTCGAGAATTGCTCCGACAGTAACTTGAGTTCTTCAGCATATTGATGATTCATACGCAGAGAGCGTAGTGAAATGGTAACTGTTACCAGACAACATCTGTGCCTCCCACAAGCGGATTTTGTTCTGAAACACTTTCAAACGGCTGTACAAATCATTTACTAACTGTCCTTGTTTTTGAAGTTTCGAATTTAAATCATATTTCATCCAAAAACTCCTTGAAGTGACGATAGTTAAGCCCTCGGGATCGAATAAAATTGATGGTTTTTACTACCACATTCATAACATTCTGGAGTCGAATGGACTTAGAACACAAGTTCTGTTGGTGGATAATGCAATGGAGGACTATCAAATCATCTTTTTGCACATTTGAATCAGTTGTTTTTTCATACAAATTTCCGATGAAACCTTTACGTAAGCTGACTACAGAAGGTGCACCATCTGTGCATACACCAACTAATTTTGACCATGGCAAGCCAAAACTTGTGAATACCTTTTGAACTTGATTAAAAATGTCCTCTCCTGTAGAGGTTTCTTTTAGCGGCTGTAAAGCAAGCAATTCCTTAGTAACAGTGAACTCTTTATCAACACCTCGAATAAATATAGCCAGTTAAGCTGTGTCAGACAAATCGGTGCTCTCGTCTAATGCTATGGAAAATGGTTCTAAACCAGCCATACGGTCAGGCAAAGTTGTTTTTATGTCATTGGCCATCATTTCTATACGTCGAGCAACAGTTCGTCTTGACAAACAAATTTTTTCAAATTCATTTTTCTTTTCAGGACACAAAACACTGCAAACTTCTAACATACAGTCCTTGATAAATTTTCTTTTGGCAAATGGTTTTAATAACTGCCAATTTTGAACTAACTATAAAACTAGCTTCGACGGCATTATGAAGTTGTGTTCTTTGTTTATGAAACATTTGCTGCTGTTTTTTCAAATTTGCGGTAAGCTTCTAGATATTGTCCTTTCTTATTTGTCCTGACAGTAAGTGCAGCATAGGATGCCTAGTACAGTAATGCCTCTTTATATTGAATTCTTTCATCACTGAAATGGATTCATTTCACAGCAAACAAATAGGCTTACCATTGTGCAAGATAATAAAGAATTATTCAGTCCATTTTTTTTCTTGAAACTAGCGACCCTCTGCATCTACTTTTCGTTTCTTTCCACCAGACATCATTTTCGTTTTCTTTTCGATCGATAAACTTAATAACAAAATATAATTAGTAAGCACTGAAGATGCACACAAAGTCACAAAGCAAATTAGCGGCACTAGCAGTTCGCTAGGATATTGCTTGTCGAAGTTATCACCTCGATAGCTCAAATAGAACTGAATGAAAGTTTGGGCCATCCACCCGCTTATATAGGCAAAATGAAGGAATGATCTAGAATCGTCTAGTGAAAAACAATTGAGAAGCAATAATCTTTTGTTCCGCCGCCAGTGAGGCGGCAAACATCAAAGACTTTGATGTTTGCTGCCTCACTCTTTGATGATCGTCGCCACTCGGCTTGTTCGCTTGTTCGCTCACTTGATTCCGCAGGAGCAAGCGACAAACCCCATATCACTCGATATTTCTCATTTGGAGTGAATATTAGTAAGTAGTGTAATATATTTTTTTAATTGGGTTTTTCAAAATGTCTCGCGGGCCGGATCAACTCTTACAGTGAGCCGGATCCGACCCGCGGGCCGGTTGTTGCCCACATATGATCTATGTGAACACGGGAATGTGCCTAAGATAAGACTAGTCGTTGCCAACACTAATAGGCACAGAGGAAAATAACCAGTTCATATCTAGCTACTGAAAAGAATACAATTAATAGACTGCACTTGTTCAGTTGTAAACTCAAATATGTAAAATCACAGTCAAACTGAAAATAGATATTTTTTTAAAATGAATACGTAAGCTTCAACGGTCCGATTCTGTAATAAACAAACTGTTTCCGGACTTGGGCCGTATCATGATAAAGTATAGAAAAGGAAAAGTAAATAATAATAAGGGAAAATAAGAACATAGAAAAGAGATAAAGTCAGGAAAGGAGGAAAAGAGAGAAATAAATGAATAAAAACGGGGAAGACTGTGAAAAGACAGAAACAAAGGAAAGAAAAAGAAAAAAGGCGGGATCTTGACGTTTCTCCTCCTTTGTAGGAGGCTTCTTCAGGAGAAAGAAACGGGGAATCCAAAGTGCAAAATGCTAGAGGCGAAACCACTTTGGAAGATGATAACGGTAACTTGACGTGTTAACCACTCAACCAAGCATTCAGACGTAGCGGTCCCGACCAATGTAAACCCCGGTACACTGCGGTTCGCGACAGACGACCTATAGAGTGGTTTCCTTTTCCTGAAGAAGCATCCTACGACGCAGGAAAAACGTCGAGATCCCGTCTTTTTCTTTCCTCTGTTTCTATCCCCCCTTCTCTATTTTATCTCTTCTCGTTCTTTCATTTCTTTTCACCGTTTTCCCCTCTTTTTATTTACTTTACTTTTTAACTCTTTTCTCCTTTCCTGTCCCTTTCATCTATTTTCTCTTTTCTCTTACTATCATTATTTTCCTTTTATATACTTTATCATGACACGATCCAAATCTGTAACCAGATTGTTTATTACACATTCTTTTATTATTTGCAGTGTACCTCTTATGACATAGGGCTACAGTAACTTGCTCTTTTAGCTGCATCCGTTGAAAACTGAGTATCATTTTAATCCTTTGCTTGAAATTCAACGCTTACAGAGAGTAAGGGTTTATATATGTACATACGCGTACAAATCCCCAGTTTACTTAAAACAAAATAAGATAGATACACCCGACGTAATTCTCAAGCAAGTAACCGCCTTTTAAATTACCACATCTAAACTCTTACATTCACCGATAAAACAACATGCGTAGACTATATGAATCGAGAAAGTAGCTTGCAACATACCTTATCACCATCGAACAAGTGTAGAACTGGTCCAGTCTTGTCGGCAGCATTTTCCAAATTTACATTCATCAATCAAACATAACGACGATTTATATTCATCAACTGAATAATGCGTACCTACTTGTGCATGTCACAGGGTCTCTAGTTCGATTTAAATTAACAAAGCGTACAGTAAAGTAATAACATGCTCTATTTCTTTGGCATGCACAATTCATTGCGTCCACTTATTAATTGCAATTTCACCCTTTTCGCACCTGGAATGGAATCTTTTAATAGTAACGTAACTATTATCTTGTTTTAAATTCCAAATTAAAGATTACGTCTTAAATCGCAGGTACTTTTCAAAATACTATAAAATATTGTTGTCGTATAGAATATTTTTGCTGTTTTATAGCTTCCTCCTAGTGTCTGCTAATTGCAAATTATGCATCAAAGTTAATGCTGAACTACAAAGAAAGGCAAATGCAAGATACAATAACATTGAAAAAATCTGTTACATTTTATACAGAGAATATTTACAGTAATGGCAATAATATTTGAAATCATCAGGCCCGTCCAAGTTAAATTTCTTCTCAGAAAATATGACGTTATTCCAGCCATGATCCCATCTATTGTGATCTTGCGCAAATTTCAGTCTTGCCTGTTTATAAACACACCTAAAATGTCCAGAAAGCAATACCTAACATAATAATGCTGCTAAATACAGCTATTCATGGTATTGGTGAAATCTCACGAGAAACGTTTAAATGCAGCGAAAACAAGGGGGTACAATTTCCCAGCCCTTTTCCCGAGCAACACATGGATTGCTAAACAACACCTAACATAATAATGGTACTAAATACACCTACTCATAGTATGGGTGTAAATTATTCACGAGAAAGAGAAAGTGGGGAAACAAAAAACACTAACAGACGGGCATGTTTCCGCCTACCCGGCGTCATTAGCGCCGGTTTCCTGGTAGACTGGGGGTTAGGGACATTGACGGTGAAATGCGTGATTTTAGCCTATATTAGACCACGTTTTGAAAAACTACAAGTGCCTCATTGACTTCTTAAATTAATATCAATTCTCGTTTGGTTTCATTTATAGTTCTTAATTCCAATTTTCCATTTTGTTAAAATACGTTACTGTTGGTTTAAAGTCACACTTTGATGTTTTCATTCAAGTAGTTTATTTTTGGTATAATAGGGTTGTTGATTCGGTGTGAGTTCGTATGTAGATAAGCATTAAATGTATTTAACAAATAAATAGAATAAAATTTAATTTTTATCTAAATTTAATAATTTAATCTACTAAGAAATACCTAGGGAAAAAGTAAAGTACGTGGTTAAGAACAAAAGGAATTTGGTCGGGGTATCGTAAAAATATTCCTAGATATGTTACATGCGAAAACTTATTGAGAATCGCTGACATAACCACTTAATTTCGTTTTAATTTACTATTTGAATTTATTTTTATTCAATAATGTAATAACTTAGAAGCCATCAAAGTTATTGATATCATTTTATATTATACATATATATATTATTGATATTTTTTGACAACGTGGCAATATTATGCCTCTCCTATCTCGCCCCATCTTTCTCATCGCTAAAATAGTTAATTTCTATTTACATACAAAATATCTTTTATAATAACTTCTATATAAACATAACTTATAAATAAATTAGCGTGAATCTTCTATAAGTGTTTGCCTGCATTGGTAAAATACATTTGTAGCGTCTGCTTTCAAATAAAAAGAAAAAGTAATCCTTCAGTCCAACGCATATATTTATTGAATCACTACAACATTAATTACACTACTATCTATACTTTTCTCTCAACGTGATATTGCTATTCGACTAATCTCTCGTAGACGGCAAACCTTTTAAAATGAGTTATTTCCTTGAAAGCGTTTGGTTGATAACAAAACAGTAACGACCAAATATACCGGTTATTTACTGTATTTGTTCTAGAGCAACAGTATAAACCCCCTACAATTGAGGTGCGAACTGAACATCGGTGATTCAAATACTTACGACTTTTATGCAAGGCAAACTATGCCGAGTCAGTGTGAGCCTAACTAAATTGCTGGTTACTTTGTTTGTGCGTCAACTCTAATACTTGACTCGACAACTGGACACCTGATAATGTAGTCTGGCTTTAAAATTTTATTTTAAAAAAGAAAAACAAACTAAGTTAGTGTTCGCAGCAATGCATCTAAGTAGTACAGACTCACATGCATATATGTATGTTGTCCGTACACACATTCGTTTTCAGTTCTGTATCAATTGTTGTTCAGTTTTAACGGCGTTGAGCTGGCGCAATAAAAACGACCGAATAAATATTTGGACGCCTCTTCTCGTCTGTTTAGGGAATTCTTCTGTTCGTATTTTTATTGCATTTACCGTGTCTATAAAATTACTTAGCATTTATGTATCAGCATATGGTAACCAGATTTCAGATAGCACGGGAAGATGAATATTTCGAGTTTATATTTTAAAAATGTGTTCTAGTATACTAGTGAACTAAACACAACTTAGATTGTCCAGGGCGTTTTCGTATCTTTGTCAATTTCTATTAGATGCTGTATAAAGAATTTATCGGTCTCAATGATAAATATTACCATATTGCAAGGAGTATCGTTAACCAAATTTCAAAGTAAACGATGTTTCCACAAATATAAAAATAATTTTACTAAATTTCATACTTTTGGGAAAGTAATTCGCATGTTTACGGGTAACAATTGAGTGCTACTCAATTTAAATAAAAATCGCATTTTGCAGGAAAATTTTCTCATAGTATTATGCATAATCTTGTTAATATCATACATATATTTCTTATTATGTTATGTATATTCCCCATAAGTAATAAAACATTTTCTTACTTCATAAGAATACCAGGACACAGAGGCATATACCCGCCCTCCTTGAAACAAACTTCTATCGCAAGTAGTAGTTGATAAATTGTCTATATTCTTACAAATAGAAATGGGAGAAAACTAACGTGCATAGTAAAAATTAACGAACATAAAGCCATTGGTATGAAGTAATTACGAAGTTATATGCTAGAATGTTACATATTGCACGAGCAGCATTAGGAACTGGCTATTTTGACAAGAAGAAAATTCCATTCTTATTTTATTGTAATCTTTTTTGTTTATGTGTGTGTGTTATTAAATGAATACGTATTACATTGAATTGTAGCTTTCTTTGTCTTCAGGTTAATTTGATTCTCTTTTTCAATAATCTAAAAGTTCAAACAGCAATGAATATGTATAAATACAATGTTATGCCAGCGTATGACAATTGACTTTTCGTTTGTTGAATATTTTGGCTGTCGCTGTAAACGCAATAAATAAATCAATTTGCTACAAGTTGATAAATTTCTCATGGCAGTAGTGAATCATTCTGCATACGTTGAACGCTTACCCCTCCTATCAGCAAGCCAATCTCACATGTCTATGAAATCTTTGTCGGACTGTATACATATCTTACCGTACATTCATTTTAATTCACTATTCATGCTTTCAACCACACTCCATATTGCACTCCATAGTGCCAAAGATTCTGCTTTTATCATTTAACCAAGAAATTACTACTATGGCTTTGTTGAAGAAAAAAATATATATTTATCACATGGCATCAGCACCTGTACCAATACGAACAGTAAAGGTGTTACTTCGATGTATTCTTATGTCTTCAAATCATCAGCTTGAAATTGTATTTTCAATATTTGTGATATTAAAAGTCATGTTTTTTCAATCGATGAGTCGCTTATATTTTTAAAATGTGAATTTATTGCTACTTTATACCGTTTTATTAGAAATACTGACCTTTTTCGGAGCTATAATATTCTATGGCTTCTACGAATCTATTTAGGTTTTTGGTGTACTGTATTTAATCTAGTTTTTATTGTACAAAATAATTATTTAAATACCGAATTCGTACGTAAAAGAAATTATTACTTCATATTTATGCTAAGTGCATTTAAGTGCATCCCGTACCATGCTTTGAAATCAAATTAAAGTGTGGAAGCATATATACACAGACATACAAATATATATTCTATGTTTGTACTATTACGAAGATATACCTAAGGAGGAATACACCGAATGTCGCTTTCTCCAAGTACAGGGCCGCATTTTCTATGGCTTTTGATTGTATCTAATTGTTAAACTCTATAAAAAAATAAATTAAGCAAGCAACCAGATGAAGTAAAATATAATTATATAAAGAATATGATAATATTTAATTTATTAAATGGTAAATTTTATTTGCAGAATAGCTCGCACAATTTTACCGTCTGTCATTGTAAAACAAGTTCATTAAGGATCTTTATATTTTTGTTGCAATTGAAACAGTTGATTTGTTCTATATATATATATATATAGTGCTTTCTTTATCCTTACGAACTCTTGGGAGTATTTTACTGATAAGGGTCTCGAATCTGTCCAAATTTGTATATTTCCATTTCTCTTATTTACAACTCAGGAACTTTTCGACACCCCAAACTGCCTACGACATAATATTTTCATATCTATGAATAGTTGAACAGATTTCAATGGTAATAACTACGTTGTTTTCAGATATCTACTTAGGTATTAATGCAGTCCTTCTTTTACATGAAACAGTTAAGCTCCTACACATTCCGTTGGTTTTCACAGTCTAAATTCGTTAGGCGTAGTTAAGTGTACACTCTACACTGCAAAAATCGTGTCCCAAAGAGTACATAACATTTATTGAATCAATAACGATTCAACAAGTTATCGCAGGCTATAAGGCTCAGATAACTTATTTCAAGCATGTTTAGTCGCTCAATCACTGTTCGGAACTGTTTTGGTATCCATGTGGTTCCTTTTCCGCAAGGTTAAGTTTAACGGTTTCTTTAGTGATAAAACATGAACGCTATCGAATGTAATTGCATATTGTGACTTAAATCAATATTAACAAAAATGAAATAGAAGATTAATAATAAAAGTATTTTCAACTTTACTAAGTTTAAGTTGCAATACTTTAACGTTGAAGTAACATAATTCACAACCAATTCTTTAAAAACGCCAGGATGTCACAATTTTTTACATTTTGCTCGGGATATTGGCAAATTGCATTGCTTTCGAATAAGTAACATAATATGATCGCAATATTTGATATGAGAAAGGGAAATAAAATACAGATACAAATGTAATTTTCCTCCAACCTTTCTTTTTTTAAAATTAAGATAACTACATCTTGACGCTTCTGTAGCTTGTAAATAAGTATTAAAACAGATATTCTACTTTTATACAGAACTTTTACGTACCTTGTCAGCTATTTTTTATTTATATTATTTCTTACTGCTTTCGTACAGAGAATTGAGCTGCTTTGGAGTCCTAGATCTTGTTTGGGCTTGGAAATTGTACTCTTCTGTGATTAAATACTATGCCGCTCTCTTCTTTTCTCAGCCGTAACCACGTCGGTTTGTTTATTTTCTATCGCTTTTAAATAATTTTCTTTCACGATATCGATTTTTTTTTTCGAAATTAAGAAATTTCGAGAACGTTTATTTTTCTTTTCATTTACTTTAAAAACTTCCATTTTCCAAATTGGCAGAGAAACTTTTATGAGCACACTATTTTTGATTCATATTTTTTCGCTCTGGGAATGAGCGTCCATTTTATAAAAATTACGAACAAGCGCAAAATACGCTGAACGTGTGATCGCCATCTCTCGGTGCTCTCCTGCTTTACGTCGCGTCATGTTTATCGAGCCGATACTTATCGAACGAATAGTTTGTGGAACTGTCGTTTCACAAACAGAGTTTGAATTTATGGAATCTATAACTTTATCGATCCGGTAACTATTGAATTCATAAGAATATTTTCCATAAGTTTAAAAAAAAGGATAGAGATTAGGGGAAAGTGCAGCTAACTTACAAAACTATAACAACGATAATAAGATGTTAGCAGCTAGAATAGTTACAGAAAATTACGTCTTCCTTTAAACAATTTTGTCAAATCGCATTTGCTTTGCTCGGAAACGTACATATTCAACCTCGATATTTTTCGGGACATCGCTTTTGTAAAATATATGCATTATTTTTGCTAAATATTTAAATCATTATGACTGTTTCTAATTTCCATCATTTATCTCATTACACACAAAAAATTCTCGATATAAGATGAGATATAGTTGTAAATTTTCTTTAAAATGTTGAATTTCTTCCTAAATTTAGTTGAAGCTTTTTTTCCTTACGAGTTAAACCAACTCACAGGAAATAAAGTCTAACTAAATAACAAATAATTAATTTTTATGAATATTCGAAATGAAAAAGGTTTCACTTTTAGATCTGTATTAATGCAGAAAGAGTGTAACTATACATCTGCGATGCGAAATGAAGAACATACCACGTAGTTAATCATGTCTTGGTTAGATATATTATAGTTAAACTTCTATC
Source organism: Trypoxylus dichotomus (assembly GCA_023509865.1). Taxonomy (NCBI): domain Eukaryota; kingdom Metazoa; phylum Arthropoda; class Insecta; order Coleoptera; family Scarabaeidae; genus Trypoxylus; species Trypoxylus dichotomus. The sequence continues at coordinate 53,432,747 of CM042074.1, read as the reverse complement.
TCAAAAATACCATCTAGATGTTAATATTTAAAAACGCTATTTTCATCATTTTGCATAAATTATAAAATTTCTAAAACTAATGTCATCCCGAAGAATTTTTACAACGAGCTGTAAACTTTAATGCAATTTTTTTTTGCATCTGAACGGATGAAATACAACGTCCTAACGAGGAATTTCTAGAGTGTATCGATAAAGTTCTAATATTAAGAAGGAAAGAAGAAGAGAAGATATATAATTTTGTGTTTGAATCTTCTCACCGTGATCGAGTTATATTTATATCCTAATATTTTAGCTTCAATTTTAACCACTTGCACAAAAGGACGCCAGGAAATTGTAAAATGAAGTTAAAACGGTGCCAGATTTAGCACCGTATCCTTTTTGTATATAGAAGAGAAGGTTGCAATTACTATTTGATAACCCTTTTACCGCCAATTTCCTGCTTTAATTCTTAAAACGAACCCATATTTTCAAACTTTTTTCAAAGAAAACAATTGCATCAGATTTTCTCTCTCTAATATACTGAATTGACAATAACAGTAATATGAGGAAGTGAAACAGAAGGGCAAAAGGAATAATTACAAATCGGTCTATTTTATAGTTATTCATAGATTGGACCACAACCACTGATGATTCTACTCATAAATAACTATTTAAAACATCCACTATTTAGAAAAGTTCAACTAAAGAATTCAAGTAGAGAAAGAGAGAGAAGCGGTTCACTATCACTTCGTATAAAAAAGAAATAGCTCTAGAAATGTAACTGAGTATGGAAGCTATTTCTATTTATGGTTTTCTAGTTTCTATTTACGTGTTGTTACAGATAGCGAAAATGTATTAATTCGGTTGAAATACTGTAATAATGGGTGGATGCTATATCCTTGTCTCCTGGAAGAAAACCAACATAGTAGTTAGACAGCAACTTAAACCAAACATTTTAGCAATCCGTTAAAGCGTTCCGTGTAAAGTTTGTTGTGATTATTTCTTCATACGCATTCGTTCTTCCATTCCTGCAATATTCTGTATATAATTCTGTTCTGTTGAGATGAATAGTCAAACTATGGTAACAGTTAAAATTCAAAAGTATAATCTAAGTGTAAAAGTATTCCGATATTAATACCTATTTTATACGAAAATTCACATTCTGCAATATGTATGTATCCATACTGAAATGTTTCATTTATTACAGAGTCAGCAGTAGCCCTGGAGGTGGTCTGCAACTGCTTGGTAGGGATCTCCATCCCGCCTATCGACTACCGCCCCACATGGAGTACCTCTATTCATTGCAACACTCCACCGCCAATTCAATTCACGGTAAGTACACCATTCCTATTCATTACCATGGACTAATAGTATGAAGTACGGATGTGCATTTCCGCCTCATAAGCAGCGTTTAATTTTCTTAAGCTCGTGTCCAATGATAGCATTTTAGACTATACTGGTTCGTTCCACCTTGAAGTTCATCAACACCGGACACTTTGATTGCCTCCCGTAAAATATAAAGCCGTTTCTAATAGATTAGATAATTAGGATCGTGAACTATTGCTTCTCAAACAATTATTTGCATTTACAATTTTCTTTATTTACACCGTAAATCTAGCGACAGATGACATAATTGCCTTTACTCGTACTACTGTTAATGCACTTTATCGTCATCATTAAATATTTGCTATAAAATTAAATAAAGTATGTAATAGAAAATCTTAAATTTACAATGCTAATACACATAAAGATTTCTTTAAATCTTCTTTAAGACACTGTCATTAATGTGCTTCTGGATTGTTAGCGTAAACTTTTCGTTTTAAATAACCCCCAAGAAATTTATTGTTGGCAATTAATTTAATCATAGTAATATGTGCGATGTCCGTATTAATCTGATGAGTAATTTCATAGAGTTTATTAACCTGCCCCAGTTCAATGATGTATTGAATACCAATAACCGATTCTTAGATTTAGTTTTAAGCAACTAAAAATATAATATTGTAATATGAGGGATGTCTATACAGATTGTGAACAGTTCTACAACATGCTTTATTCTCTGTTTAATTTACGTATCCTTTTCAAAAAATTGTACAAACAGATATCCACCATGGTTTGAAATAATAAACAACATTAAACTGAAATGGTATTACTATAATCGCCACAAGGAAACTGGTAGCATGTACTCAATTAATTAGTTCAGACACCTAATAGTTTCAGTAAAAAAAATAAATTCAGATTGCCTATAAGGCATACGTAATCAGGATAGAAGCATCTCTTACTGAACACCCTCGGAAATTTCGGTCCTTTGTTCAAAACAAGCGAGGATCTGCACGCATTCCTGGGTTGATGCAATATGGAGATGTCTGTCTCAATCACCTGTATGATATCATTAATGCATTTACTGATTATTTCAGCAGCTTGTGCACATGTCTCTGGCGACACTGATGATCCCCTGTATAACAGAATCGAAAATTCATACTGCTATCAAAAGGTTGAGGAATAGAATGACATCTGGACCGGATGGCATTCCTAGTTTCCTAATTCGAGATTGTGCCTCTGTATTCGTGCAGCGATTCAAGATAATTTTCAATTTAATTTTAAACACTACCATATTTCCTACCTTGGCAGGTGTCGAAGGTATGCCCTATATTCAAATTCGACTCATCGGCGAATATTACAAATTGTCGCCCAATATAGTTACTGAATAATTTTCCCAAATTATTGGAAATAGCGATATATTCACATATATGTTATATCCTGGCAGCATGGATTCATGCTCTAAAAACATTCAGATTTGTCTTAAGTCATTCAAAATGCTTCAATATCGGTATTACTATGTTGTTGTATGTAATGGTCTGGAGTTCATTTTATAAGTGTCATATGCAGAGAAGGTTGCTCAAATATATGTACTATAGAATTAAGGGTGTTTATCCTCCCCGGGAATTTGTTTATGATATCCTCTTGAGAAAGCTTCATATGGAATCGCTGGAACTACAAAGAAGTAATCAGCGTGAAGTTTTTGTAGAACCTATTGCATAATAACGTTGATTGCACTTACGTTATATCACAATTAAATTTTCATATGCAGAGATTGCAGAATCGACAATCAATCACGTTTTATGTATCTATATCTACCATAAATGTGACCTTTAATTCCCCGTTATTAGTTACGTCCCGTGACTTCAAATAAATATCACATACCTGCGACATACTTTATGGTAGCCTTCTAAAAATACTCGGCGGTACCAGGATATATTTGTGCTAACGTCCTTTCTTAAAAATATTAAAAAAAGTAGGAATTTGTATATTTTGCTATGTTTGTAGTTGCAACTTATTACTGTACTTTACTATAGTTTGCAATAATATTTTGTTCTTAATTTTGATTATTAATCTGTTGGACAGGAATAGAATAAATAAATAAACAATCGTTACCATGGTGCAGTTTGCTTTCTTCAACATTTGTCGTATCAGTTTCCTAAAATTTGCAATAATTCTTTGAATGGTTACATGTGATGCACAATTTTCTTTTACATACTCTGTGCAGAATTTTCTTGCAGCTTCTACCTAACTTTCACGAAATTCAAAATAGTCCGCAATAGTAAACACGTATATCTTTCCATTTTTGGAAATCGTAGTGTATCTACTTGCTAAATAACATATAGTATCCCAGTACAAAAAATATAAATGGCGGTAGATCTAGACAGTAATCTCAAAAGTGAAGAAACTAGTGAAGTGCGTTAAATTGCGGTAACATTCGTGCAATTTGTTGCTGCACAATGAATTTGCTTCTGCTTGAAATGCCGTATTAGCATTGTACGTTGTGTGATCGTTGATACTTAAAAAAGTAGTGCGCACTCTCAATGAATTGCTCTCTAATCTAATATAACAATGAAACTAACATTTCCTATTACAGCTTAAAATGTAAGCGTTTTAATATCATCACAACGCTTAACTTATTTTTATATTTTCATAATATCGCGATGAATACCGACATTTAATAATGTTTCATTCAAACAACATGTAAGGTAATAATCAAATGCACAAGCGTTTGGTTCTGGTCTCTTAATTAACACTTGCAAGCACTAACCAATGCATCCAGTAAAACGAGGAACCCGAACCACATCAACTTTTTCATTTACGAACGTATTCCTATAAAGAAAACGACACTGTTTTAATTCCGAGAGGAATGATGACGGAACTTGAAACTCAATCGAATAAAGATAAGAACTTTCTATATTTAAGCCTTTATTAGTGCGTACCGGGGACGGGTGCAATAAACGTCCGCGTGTCATTTTTTACAGCCTACACGATCGATATTTTAATATCTAATAAAATGACGCGACATTCTCTCTCAGCTTGATTCCAAACAAGGTTGAGCGTCAATAAAATAAAGACTTTATTGACGATCCAGTATTTAAAGTCCAGTCTATTAAAAATGCCGTAATTTATTGTCTCCTTATTAATATTGCTTCTAATCCAACGTTAAGTATTTTATGACCAGATTTAAACGATGTTGAATTTATAAACAGTTAAATTCCGACCTTAGTCTTCCTCTTGTTTTGAATATACATACATTAGCATAAAAAGGTTAAAAGATTGTAATCAATCAAATCTAACAAAAGTTTCTAAGTATGGACGCAATTGTGCTGAATTTTAAATAGGCATTCAAAATACTGAAAGTAATGAAATCAGTAGATACATACACCAATATTAACTGCAAAGTAACGAAACATCTTACTGAGCAACTATGGGGTTATATCAGACGTTATAATGATAAGTGCAAGAAATCTTATACTTGTGTTTTCTTTCTTCTCTTTTAAACAGCATTTTTTCCATTTTTTTATCCGTTTTGCCTATACTGAAGGCTTGTCATGAACAGAATCAATAGACGCATGACAATTTGACGTTGGATTAACCAGATCAGTCCAGTCAGATCAGTCGATGTTACTGGCTAGACTGGTAGACTATTGAAAATCTAGAAAAACCTTTAATTGGTATAACATTTTAAATGTAATTGATTCAAAGAAATGTGTAGTTCTTATATAACTCAGGTGTTACATTTATTATTGTTATTATGCGTTATATAATTACACTTTTTATTTGAAAATATGTCTATCTTATTTATAGTTGTCGTATTGCTAAACAGCAAAGATCTCTAGAAGGCTAAAAATTATGGGTGAAAAGTATATTCTCGGCATTAAAAAAATGTACGTGTAATTTTTTGTGCATAAAAATCTGTACTCTAGTTATCATTGTTATCAAAGAAAAAATCTTTACTAAATATAAAAATTCAAGCATTCAAGAGCTTTTTTTAGAATTTCGCCATTTTCTATTCATACATGCGTTATCCTCGCAATTTATAGAATGTATGTACGAAAACGTTACATCTATTAACGTATTCTAATCATCGAGAAGACTATCGTTTGAATTTCAATATAAGTCTTTATTTTCGTCATAAACATTAGAAATTTTATACGACCGGATGCGAACATCATTTCGCCCCATTATCTTCGCCTGTCAGCGCTTTACACATTACATCTTCCACGTTTACTTTACACACGTGTTGTGCTTTACCCCTATATTCGTGTTACACTTTTTACGAAGTAGATATTACGTACAATAGAGATCTGATCCAAAGCGTCGACGTGAGTGTCGTTATGGATGTGAATATGACGCATACAATGTTAATAAACACGCTTTGGAAATATTTGTATCTGTTGCGTTAATGATTTATTTTTAGTGACGGTGTAGTTTATTATTCTTAGTGTATTACTATTACGGTTTATTTCGATTCGATGGCTGTTTGTTTTTCTACGAAGGGATCCGTAAACAGGACCGGCACATCCTTTTACTTTTATTTCCTGTTAACATATCGACCTTTCACGTTTCACAAATCATCAACGCCATTGATTATTATATGGAGCGTGGGCATCCAGCTTCTGTTCCAACTGCTGTGTTTTGAAGTTCCTCTTGTCGTTTCGAAAGATAAACAGAAAGCAATGCGTAACCGTACATGCATCCACATTAAATCAGTAACCGCGATGTTTTCACTTTCATTTTATATCTGACAACGCTAGACAAGTTTAAAGCAGTGATAAAATAACCCATTAAACATTTTAGAGTGTACTGAAATAGATTACGACTATATATTTTAGACTAACCATATGTATGCAGCAGGACATGCACATGTCTTCTGATTTTATTTAGACTGGTATCTGGTTTCAAGTTTTAACTAAAATATATACATATATAAATACAATAAATTCGATATCCTTTAATATGCTTAGATGGCACTATAAGTAGAGAAGGTCAAAATGCTGCCTTAATTGTATACATTTGCAAAACATTCAAAATTTAATACGTTAAGGTAATTAAATATGTTACGAAGAGGTGGATGTTGTTTCGTTAAGTCAGCAATAAGACATACTAAAAGTAATAAAATAAGAAATACTAATAGTAATGAATAAGACCGAAACAATTGCCAAAATCCTAATTTCCTGCCTTTATGAATTTCTTTTTCTTTCTATTGAAATAAGTTGAGCATCTCATGAAAGTAAAACGAATCAAAGTCTACCTGATGTTATTTAACCGTTTCTTCTACCAATATTACATTTTCAGGAAGAATCTTTCGTATTAGCGTTTCTTTTATTCTTGATATTTTTGTTACATCTCATAGTTCAACCAATTTTAAAATCATTTTAAACAGTACACGAATTATCTGAGTTTTAGTTGTTGCCCAAACTAGCTATGTCCATAATATTAAGTTAAGCATGTCGCTGTTTTAAGTTTTAAGATTCTAGCGCTAGAGTGTTTCAGGATTTTCAAGAGCAAGTAGAAGTTGTAATAAAAGTAAGAGTCAATATGACTATCCTTTACTAAAAATTACCTTGAGTTAACTATTTCGAATCAAACTATACTAAGCATACTAAAGTATACTAATATATACAAGCACAGTTCATGTCTTGAAAGCAATTAATGTAATATGTAAACAACAGTTTAAATTTGCTATTCTAATTCAACTAGTTGCTTATTTAACGGCTTTCTGTTCATAAATACAAACTATGGCCATAATATTAGCATTTGAATATTATTTCAGATGTAATGTGTGATTTGTTGTTAAATTAGAATCACTTCAAATAATTAAAAAAAAAACTAATTTATGAATGTAATTTAAGTAGATGCATAAAATTCATAATTCTTTTGTATGGATTATTAGTCAGTACCGTAATTAAACCGATTTACCACAGTACATATTTCGGGAATTATTTTACGGCTAGACTTCCAGACTCCAGGTAAACAAATATTACCCGTGATGAAACAAAAATTAGATGCAATTATTTATGTATTCATAAATATGAGAGATAAGTATATACAAATACAATCTGAGCAAAGTCAACGACAGGGAGGCATCTACAATCCTACGTTCCCCCAATCATAATGTAGGAGAAAAACAGCAAGTACTACTTACAGCGAATGACTGATTGATTGTGAGAGTATACTGCAACGAGAAAGAATAATGGGAGATGCACATGCGTATTACAGCCGTTAACTTTACCCAGAATATGTCTGTATTGTGTGGAGACAATGCGATAGAAATATTAGCGGAGTGCATAAGTGAAAAATTTGTTAAGAGTGAAACACTAACATGAATAAAGTAGTTACAATTATTATTAGGGCTACAGAAATGAGTACTGTTAGAGATGCGTGCACCTCGGTTACTATCAATACTAAAAATAATGAATGTAATTACTTACTATTTTAGTTTTATTGTGTTATTGATGTGGACTCTACCTCAACAAAGCCTGCATCAACAACACAATCAAACTAAAATAGCATGTCATTACATTCATTATTTCTTTCTATTGATAGTAACCAAGCTGCACGCATCTTTAACAGCACCCGTTTCTGTACTCCTAATTATTATATTATAAGGTGCGACTTAAATACGGCCAAACCTGCATAGACTCCGCGCAGTTTCTCATGGCACCTTCACAGATTAGAGTTTCAAATGTAGAAATATCGATGGCGTTGCTAAAAACATGGATTAGGTCACGTGCATGTCAAAACCATTTCGCATTTATTCCAACATAGAAATATTACAAATTATCTACTGATATCAATATTCAAACTAACTTGCTCACAAAACTATTGTGTATGTTTTTGAGAACCTGTAACTTTTTCTACTAATGAAGCTTGAAATAGTTATTACTTTATTCCAGGCTATTTCTATTGCTGCAGAAGCTCGAGTGTCTACTAATTAACGTTGTTAGTCCGATGTTTGTCAGATAGTGAATTTTTATGTGACATTGTAGTTATCGCGCAGGTTGGTGCTATCTGAAAGCATATGGACTTTATTTAAATTTTGGATATTGAAGACGTATCTACGTGGTATGTCTCAGAATTAGTGAGAATGATTAGTTTTAAAATATCTCATTGAATGCATCTACAATTTAATATGGTTCCTCTCAATGTATTCTCCTTTGGAATATGCACAGCATCCCCAGTGAGTTTTTTACTCCCGGTATCAATTCTGAAAGTCTTGTTCTGTTAAGCTGTTTAGAAGGTGCGTCGTGATATTTTGCCGTCTACAGTAAAAAAATATGCATGCAATTAGCTTCACTAGAAACGAGGCGTAATTTAAAGAAAATTTTAGTCACCGCAAGCGAAGTATTTTATTGTGTGCCTCTGAGAAACTGAAATTTTAGCGATTTTTAGAAATTACATTTCACAAGTTCAACAACTGTATCTAAGTCATTGGCCAAATTGCAATCCACATTCTACAAACTAATAGAAGCAGCAAATACAAAAACATTGAGAGTCCTGCCTCTCGGGATTTCCATAACATTTTAATAATACAAATGTAGAAGCTTCTGCTTTGAGTTTCTCTCATTGTTTATTACTGAATTAAAGCAGCAACATTGTATATCATAAGACAAGAGTCCAATCAGTTATTTGGATCAAGTAAAAACTGTGTTCCCAAGTATGTATATATCAGATTACTAAAGACGGGTCGTTTCGCCGGCGCATACCGCATAGCTTGCTTGCTAAGTGCGTATTCTTACTGTTGAGGGTGTTATAAAATGCGTATGATGAAAATTCAGTTTATAACGACCATATTAAGTTGAAATAAAGAAGGCAGCAAGAAACAGAAATTATTTACTTTTTCTTACCTTTCTCTATTGATACCTGGATTCTAATGAAAATGCATCATACCGCATAGAATTCTTCTGCCACGTAATGAAGATATTTCCTCTTTACTTGGAGAATGAGTGCTCTATATCGACTGAAGTAATATTTGCGTATTTAAGGCATGATGACCTTCTGTATATCCCGACCTCGATACCCATTATTTCCGAAAACTCTGAAGGTACGGCGTATCTTCCTTTCATTCACGGTGTTACCGAACGCGTCGGCAGAATCCTCAGAATACAAAACATCAAGGTAGTGTTTAAGCCTCTTTCAACAATTGCCAACATTCTCCTTTCCCCTAAGGATCAGGTTCAGACCCTATCTTCGAAAGGGGTCTACAAAATCCCCTGCTCTTGCGGTCTAGTATACATAGGTGAGACAAGTCGTTCAATAGAAACCCGCATAAAAGAGCACAAACGTTATCTAAAATCGGGGCACATATCATCGTCTGCGGTAGCCGAACATCATCTGGAAACGGATCACAATATTTTGTTTGAAGAAACCTCGGTTATCGCGGAAAATCCTCATTTCTGTGGTAGAAAAGCAAGGGAGGTAATGGAAGATATATATATAAATAGGGAAGACGGATATCATCTATCCGCGATTTGGAAACCGCTCCTGCAAGCCCCGTACCCCTCTACCCAATCAGCCGTTCAGGCCGCCGGTCGAGCGATACTCAGCGATACACGTCAGAAGATTTTCGCCTCTAGCGTGGTCAACACGCCGAGTCATCGTAACCTTCTGCCAAAGTGGTATCGCCTCTAGCATGGTTTACACGTCGAGTTACCGTGCCGCTTTTCCCCTATTCTCCTGATGAAGCCTCCTGCGACGGTGGCGAGACATCGAGATCTCACCTTTCTCTTTTGGTCTCTTTCTTTTTCCTTTTTTTTTTCTCTCGTACCCCCCTCCCCGTCTCTATTTCTTTATCTTATCTTGTTCACCTTTCTTTCTATTTCACATACCCCCACCCCTTTATCATTTTTCTTTTTCTTCTTATTTTTCTTTCTCCTCTTACTCTTATTTCTTTTTTATATATATCTCATCATGACAAGGTCCAATTCCGGAAGTAGTTCGTTTATTACTGGGCTCTATAACATTTATCATACTGTTTTTGTTAGGATCTATAGTTTCGTGCATGTTTATCCATTTTCTCGATTTTTGTAATATTCTGCACAGTATTTGTAACTTGTAATTCCAAGCGCGAAAAATGCCTTCACAGTTGGGTTCTGCTCGAAAATTTCCAAACAAAAACATATTTTTCCCAAAATATAGAAAATGCTCCCTGCTCTAGGATGGTTTGTGTAAGAAAAATATTCCAAACACTTACCATAAGTAACTTTAACTTACGATTTTCTTTTTATTGCTACCAAAATCGAACCAATTTCTGTAGAATCGACTCTTCTTTGATAAAATCAGTCATTGAAACGATTCTTTTAAACAAACTCAACACTTCAACCCAAAGTATAACCATATTTGTATGTTTAAACAGAGTCTACCGAATTGACAACTACATTGTGGGAAGATATTGCCATGATACAGGATATTTGAATGTAAACAGTAAGCTCTCGATACTTTCCAAAGATTAAAAAAAAGTGCTGGAATTTCGGTTGTATGTGTATCATAAAGACAGTAGAGTTCAAGTAAACTTCTAAGGAGACGATCTTTCAACGTTTTCAAAAACTATTGGTAGTTATTCGCAAGTAAACGTGAATAAAGGACTTACTAGAAAGTGAAGAAATAAATGGGCAGACAACCGAAATAACAGACATCATTCTCGTAATCTTTTTACAAGTAATAATTTATAAAGTTATTTGTAATTTCAAAACAATTGCCCACATACATAGTTGGATACTTTGAGAGCCATGGTTAATAAACCGATTTGGATTTGAGGACAACAATAACATATTTTAGGGAGCTTGTATGCTTAATAACATTAAAAGCTGAAGAAACTGGATGTCAGTTTCAATAAATATATTGATATTTCTTGATCGAGTGTTAACAAGTATATTGAAGGATTTGTTAGGTCATAAGGGACCTAAACATATTTATATAGTCGCCACATAAAAACAGAAATTTTACGAGATATATATACGCACGACTTATTTAATTATACTAGACATACATATATCACACATATGCACATGTATGTTAGTATATGCGTATGTTTGGTGCGTTCCCGTATCGATATTCAGATGTTTAAATTTAAACTGCAACAGACCAACGCGTACTATTTTAATGGAAACAGCGAGGGCAACGGTTCATTAAGTAAATCTTAAGAATTTTGGTCCACCTATTGTACATCTGTTTTTAATCACACCTTACCCTCCCTTAAAATGATTTACTCTGTCATATTTTTAAATTAATTAACTAAACAAAATCTAACTTTTTGAATTGAATAAATACAATACATTTACGATTTAATACCAATAAGGAATTTTAAAAAATATGTGTAAGATTTCTATCTTCACTTACTTTACTTTACTATTTCTTGCTTTTTTTCTAATATCTTAAATTTGAAGGAATTGTTTAGAGGAGTTAGGAAAGTTTATATATAAATAATACTTTTTGTTATCGTAGAATAATTTATGTATTTTTTGTAAAATTAATGAAAACATGTGAATAGTTTGACATTGTTTGATATTAACTTTTATAGAACTTATTGGTAATTTTTATATAATTTAGCAATTCTTAGTTTGTTTTGTTATTCTTTGCTACACCGGGAAGACAATGTTGTCATTTAGCTCTACTTGGTTGTTATTTATACAAAAAGTGTTGGTAGAACATTTTTGTTGGTGTAAATATCAGATATGTAAGGATATGTATACAAAGGGCAACTACTTACAAGAAAAAAACGTTGAAAACTATTTGAACTGTGGTGCCATCTTCAAAATGAAAGGAAGTTTAAGTGGTCGTGCAGGTAGCGTGTAGATACCGTTTTCGGTATTATCAGCGTCTCCAGTATTATATTAAAAAATATATACTCGGGGTACTCTATACTCCATTCACGTTAAGAGTGCAGACTTGGAATAGATAGGCCTTAAAATACGGGTTTGCCATTGGCTAATGGGCTAGGCGTATTCACAAAGGAGAAATTGATGTAATTTCTTTATATGAAATTTGTCAGTTGTCAAATTTACTTATGATTTTCGTGTCGTTGTTTCCTGCAGTTTTTCATTATATTTTTTATCTATAAACATGTTCTAGCAAAAATAGATCTTTTGAGAGCTCTTTTATCTCATCATTTAATAATTCAAGATACTATACAATCGATTATATAAACAAAATAATTTCTACTTTGCTATTACGATTGCAGCTTTGGTTCAGCATGGCTGAGGAATCAGTTGTAGATTCAGTTGCAGGACCATCGAAGAACACTCAAGGGAAGCCTATTGGCAGTAGGCGGAGGCTAAATTGAAGATATGGTTGAAGAATTTGTTACTATTAGAGACCGGATTATATGCAAACTGGATATATTTTATTTTATTTATTTATTATGTTTTACGTCTATTTGTATATGTCTTAGACTGATTAAAGTTAATTAACGCTAATTAACTTGAATCGGTGTAATACATCTACCTATAGACGTAAAATATAATAAGTAAAATAGAATATATGCACTTTGCATATAATCCGGTCTCTAATTATAACTATAGATGCAGAGTCGTCAACAGATACATCAGATTCTGATTTTGCCTAATAAATTAATAAAATGTGTATAACACTTAGAATACTCTGATTGCATCTGCATGCATTCCATACATTTAGTTAATGTGTTTTGTACAATGTAGTAATTTTAATAGAACATGTGTACAAATTCATCAAACATGTTATCGAAGAAGAGAGTATGATATATTAACTGGATAATATTGTTGAAGATACACTTGAAGAATTTATCATAATAGCAAATACATAATCTTCGTCAGATCACCGTCATCAGAATCTGGTTATAATATCCGTTAATATCATTTGCATAATAAATTGAAATTATTTGTTCACCTTTTTCACTCTACCCTTTGATTTATAAATCAAATTCATATGTTTATTTCATTTGTTATTTTATAAATAAAATGCTAGCAAATGACGATTGCAAGGACTGTGTGGATGTACAATTCACAGGTATAGCAGTAAAGAAATCTTTTTTATTAAATTATTATATGAAGAGAAGAAAACGATATAAATTTGTAATATGTACAGTTAAGACATTGTTATAATTCATTAGTATATTTGGTATTTTATTGTACATGTTGATATGCATGCAATTATTTATTGACTCTACTGTTATTAAAAATGTACATTAGCTTTACTGCAGCTGGCGTACAGTAGATAAGTATACTTGCAGTGCTGTTTCCTTTTCACCAAACAGCTCATCTAATTTCATCATTCACAATAACCAAATTCTATGCAAAATTTATACGATGTTGTGTTGCCATGTGCTCTGTAGCCACTCGATGGACTTAGATAAAGTCCCGTTGAGCCTATTATGTATTGTTCATAATCAGCAACATCCTTCCTTGTTTAGCTTTATCTTGTATATATTAAGTTGCTTACTTTCAACCATACCATTAAAATTGATGGAGATTACCAACGGAGAGATCACTTCGTGACAAATGACTATAACATTGTATACATAACCATTCATGTTGAAGTTATATTTTCAATTCAATTTTATCAATGGCAATATTGTTATTTTAAAGCTTGTCATATGGCATTTATGTTCTCTTCAATTAAACCCAAGTGCAATCTCATTTAGCTACTAACATAATTATATAAGCTCCAACTATTTCGGTAAATAAAAGAACGAAAGGATACATTTATATTGCAATTGATGTTACTTTTACTTTATTATTGCGGTATTATTTACCCAGGTCATATGTATTGCACATAAAATATGAAAAACTTTGCTATTTATTATAAAAGATTTTCATAACCAAACTGTCATTTACGATGTTGTCATTTGACAGTTTCATCGGTTAAATTTCACCAGTGTAATACAGCCGCCGATCGTAGCGCTACCTACTGTATTCTTAACGTGAATGAAATATAGGTTCCAATGCACGTCATTAACGCAATGTCATACATATAATCAAACGACGTCAGAAATATGCAATGCGACCACATAGATAAATTAAAAGTATTTTATGTTAATACATAATTATAGCATAATAGTTAATAATTAAAGTAAATTTCAATGGATAACGCAACACATTGTTTTTTAATACCAACACTCGCTCTATCAAAGTTAAAAGTGTAAAAGAAATAGTTATTTACTTAATTATTATATTTTCCTTATTGCAGTACTTTACGTTGTTGTTATTGGCTATATTTGATGAAATACAATCTTGTCGGTTGTCTTTGGTAGACATCAAACGCTTTCCTTGTTTCTTCCTTTACGTTAGTTTGTTTAGTTTTCGTCGAATTATTTAATTGCTTTGCATATCCAAAAGTTCTTTTTAGAACTAGTCGCCGTACATTTACGAAAATGCGACGTGCATTGTATCAACAGGCGAAAGAAATAATCAGTTCGCTGATTATATATTTTGAGCAAGAACGCAACAACGGTCCCGTGTTACCGTTGACTGCTATCAGAGAAGTAGATTATTCTATTCTATTTCTGCATACACGATAATAACGGCATAAAATTGTTGCATTTTAACGCGTCGCTGCTGCTGCAAATGTGAGTATTTGGGCTGTGAGCAAGATATCAAGCTCGGCAAAGTCGCTGCAAGCATTACCTTCCTGCAGCAAGATCAGAAACAAATTAAAACCAATTGTGGATATTGATGAAGCAAGCGAAGTTGCTATCCGCAATGTAATTTACCAAATGTACCATAATCGTATGTTAAAATGCATTCTACGTAATCAGTTATGCTAATGCCGATTTATTTTAGGAGAATTCATTACACATTCTTCTCTTTTATGTAAATTGAAAGAAAGAGATTTGTTTAGTGGAGACGTTTCTTAATTTGGAAAAATTTTAAAAAACATTGGGTTTACGTGGAAAAAAGATGATCTTGGGTTTACGTGGAAAAAAGATGATCTTCAACGAGGACTAATGGAGCAACATCATATTGCATTATTTCGTGTTGAGTTTTTCCAACGATACGTAAAGAACATGGGAAGCAATAGTCCACAGGATTCTGTTTACTTAGATGAAACATGAATTTTTGAAAATGGCAGCAATAATTATTCTTGGCAGGACAATAATCGGCAAAGTGTGAAAAAGTTAAGGACTGAAGACAAGAGGTTTATTTCATTACAAATATAATTTCTGTTTCTCATTAAGCTTGTTTATAGGTATACAGTTTTACATGTAGGCAATAGTGATGGTTTTATAGCAGGTGCTTCACTTATATTGTATTCAGAAACAAGAGGGCATGATTACCACGGAGAAACGAACAAAGAAAAAATTGCAAAATGGATTACGATGCAGTAGTTACCAAAAATAAAACCTAATTCTATGATTATTAGGGATAACGCTATTTACAGAAAGGGCAATATTCAAGAATGTCTGGCAAATAACAACATTACATATAATCTTAGCATGTTAAAACATCAGTTATTACATCTACCCTACACACAATGCTAAGATTACCTCCGCACCACTGTATATTCAACCCTATTGAAAACATATGGGGAATTACAAAAACATATTATAATCGTCACGTAGGAAGAGATGGCTATGGTCTTAATAATTGCATGAAGATGTGAGACGAAACATTAGCAACAATTACGGAAGTAATTTGGTCGAACAGCATCCACCATGCAGAAGCTGAAATTATACGATGGTGGGAAAGAGCAGTTGGATTAGAACGTGACGAAATTTCTCCCCTAATTATTAATTTAAATGATGATGATTCTAGCTGAGAGAGTGATATTGAAGAAACTTCGCTGATTCATTAATTTGTAAATAAATAATACATTAATCTTATTTTAACGTATTTTTATATTCGTATTTTATATAATTTCATTTTTTGCAGTTCCAAGGCAAATATTTTAATAAAGTAACTCTGATTCATTATCTGTTTTGTTTTTATTTAATTCGTAAATATTTGAAATACTGCTAATAAAACATTTTTCCGTCGGGCAAGATATATTTACTTTTCATAGTTTGAATACTCTTATGTATTGTTAGATGCTTCTTACTAAATTCTGTAGTGCCAATTGTTAAAATTTTCTATATGATATACCATAATAAATAAAGTGATAGAAGTTAGGTTACCTTAGTATGTTAGGTTAGGTTTGATAGTGAGTTTATGTGTGTGTATCCGGCAACGGCAACTTGATTCACGATTTATTGATGACGTGCATTGGAACTTGTGCTTCTACTATATATGAAAATATTACATTAGTAATAGGATAAGTACTTAGTTTTTCTTTTCTAAAAAATGTATAAGTATATACCTAAAATAACTGTTTTTTCACGAATTTGTTATCTGAACAATATAATTTGCAACTAGTACTTGGTAATTTTAAAGGTTTAACACAAAAGCCGTCCTGAAAATCGTATACAAGTGTCCCTCCAAACAGGTAAAAATGAAATAGTTTCAAAGATAATGACTAAAAAAGTACTATTATTTTTATACCCTTCCACTCTACAAATCCACAAAATTTCAATTTTTTCTGAATTTTCAAATTATCTACATTCTCTTGTAAGTACGCTTCACATAAAACCAAACTTAATATCATTTTTACTTCCTGCGGATAATTTTCAATAATACAAAAAAAAAACAGATAAGAAATACAATTCCTGTACTGAACAAAGGTAGCCCGGCTACTTCCATTAGTTAAGGAAATGTTCTCAAAACATTTGTTATGCTATACTTTTACATAAGCAGTAAAATATATATAATATACATACCTATGTTGTAGTGATTTTTTCTCAGGGTTCGAAAATGTTACGTACTGAATTATTTGATTGGTTATTTTGCTTTTTGAAATAAAATTTAGAAGACCTTAATGAAATTACATAAATTGAATGCAAAGTAGATTAGATTGGAATAAAGAAACGAACAATATATTGACAAATTTAGAATATATCGACAAAATACCTATCGCAATCCCTCGCTAGGTAATAAAATCTGTATTTTAAAATTTTAAATAATAAATGACGTTATTAAGGATGAAGTCCTTTACTTTCTTTACTTATACACGCACTTGCTATTGTAGGACGGTGTATCCCCCTATTTTCGCGCTGAAGACGGAAGGCCCAAGGTTACGCCGGGGTTGCTCTGCTGAATCATATTGTGATATAAACTTTTGATAGGATTATTCTCGTCTCATGTTGTTTAAGAGACTTTTTTTGGCAAGAAAGGGAATTTTCTACATAATAGGGAGGAAAGGTAATTTTGAGAAATTTAAAAAAAAAATGTAAATACATCGCAAGAAAACTGTAAATTGCAAATACGTTAAGATATTTAATGATTAAATCAAATGTTAAACTCCTATTCGATGTTAGAGGGAGTCTAATCTTGCATTCTCCGTATCAATTCAATTAAATTAAAGAAAACTACAATTACGGTAAATGAGCAAAATTAAAGGTGATCAAATGCGATAAAAAATGGGCAAGTTCTTGAGGAGAATAGGGGCTCCAAAAATTCTCTTACAATATGTATAATTCATAATAAATATATAAGTAATAAAATATAAAAATTATGACACAGCACTAATAGCAATTGGTTTTATTCATGTCTAGAATAACTTACATGCATCACATCTAATGAGAAAATTTGTTTTTTTATCAAAGGAGTTAGTTCGACAATGTATATAAAAAATGTAGTTACTTATGGAGAATGAGAAAGGTTGAAAATATTCAGATGTAATTAATGAGAAGAGTCTGTTGACATTTCTCAGTCAATCAGTTAGTTTTATGATGCGTACACGGTTCCAGTCAACCAACTGAATTCTTTCTGGGCAGAAGACATATTTGGGTTGCATTAAGCGGTGCATCGTAGATGTCTCTGTGTCGTTTATTTTGAGATCATCATAAGAGACGGAGAGATTCTCGTAACTCTATTTTGGTACATCCTGCTCCTCTTTTAATGAAAACCTTGTTGTCACCTATGCCATATATTTTTTTCAGCCAACACGTGCTAAATCGTCAATTCCGTTTTATCTGCAATGATAAATGTGACTACTGCCTTATGAATACATAATTTATTGGTGCTATGTTAATCAGATGAAGTGTCTACAACGGAGGCATGGCTAGCCATTATTAAAAAAGAAACTTCTGTCGCGGTGAGGATACGTCAATGAATATTTATATTTTTATTTATTTTATATTCTCCTTGACGTCTAACTATAAGAACTTCAATAGAAATATCTTATGTTGTAGCCAATTGATTACGTGCAGATACGTATTTACGGTATCTTAATTCAATTTGAAGTCAAATATGTATAGATCACGGCCTTTAACTTCCAGAATACAATATACTAATACACAGGTATTTCACTAAAGAATGAGTGGCATTTATATCATTTCAAACCACAAATACTTGAATTGTTTTTGTGTGATGTCGAAAGGTTTAGAAAAAATGAATCCCTACCATAGGAATCATCAAAATATCTCATACTTATCATTTGTCAACAGGTTTGGGTCTTTCCCCAGAGTATTTAAGCGCTAGGGGCTTAACCGAATTACATCCGGCATCGACATTGGCCAGTTCAGAATTTCCGTTTAGCGTAGATGGTGAGTAAATTAAAATCACAGTTATCGGCTTTGTTTATTTAGATAGCAATCATTTCCAAAAATTGTGCTGCTGGTACATACATATCTTCTTTTTTGTTACGCATACATTTTACTATGTCTTACTTTAAAAAGAAAATTATCAATACATTAAAGGCACAGTACATCAGCACTTATAATTCATAATATTTTAAATGAAGTTACTAGGAAGAGAAAAACATTTTTTACGACAAATATTTCTCTAATAATTTATTTTGAGTTTTTGTTCATATATCAATCTCGAACTAAATACATTTTATTGAAAAGTAGATAATTTATTTAAATCATGAGTAGATACAATAAAGATGAAGAGACAGCAATGATAACATGATACCAGAAGCATAATAGTTTAAGAAGCGTTAAACACACGGTTTCAGTCAATTATCCTAGAATGTGCGAAAACTACTATTAGTATTCGTAACAAATTCAAAAGAGATGTTCTAGGCGACCTAAATTCCAAATTAATTCTTTCTAAGCCTAACTATCTTCATAAATGAGTAGCCATCCTTTCGGGTACTCTATTTTCGATTCTCCATTTTATTGTTTACAAGTGTTATTACTTATAACACTTAATTATAAAAACTGGGAACAATTGGTCTAGTCATAAAGAAATTCATTGGCTTTGAATTAGTAAATACATAAAAAATGCAATGCATGGGAATTCATTTTTTATTAATCATGTACTTGAGGAAAATGGAATCATTATTCCAAATACGAACTCTAACATTTGCATTGGGTATGACTACGTTTCATCGTTTATTATAAAATATTCTTCTTCACACGTTGTCATAGCATTAATAGTTCAGAGGTACTTGCAAACAGGAAACGCTCAAAACATGTTTTCTTTCGAATTTTCTAGCAGGTACGCGTTATAGTATTATGTTATACATTGAATGGGAATATGTCCTAACTTACACAGAATTTTTCTTCTGCAAAAAGAGCAATTTTGACTAGTAAATATATAAATTCATATAAACGTAGTTTGAAAGAAAACGTACTGCTTACTTTTTATTATTTATACAGATATAATCTGAGCAAAGTCTACGATTATAATACGTATCTGTGTTTCCCATTATTCTTTCTCGCTTCAGTATTCCCTTACAATCAGTCTGCCAATCATTCGCTGTAAGCAGTACTGCGCTGTTGTCCTACTACATCATGGCTGTAGGTATAGTGAGGAAACGTATGATTGTAGATACCTCACCATCATTGACTTTGATCAGATTATGTCTATATATCCATGAAACACTATTACGTTTTTAAGTACAAAAAGGAAGTGCTGCCATAGTTTCAAAAATAAATATAATCTTTCTAATCTAGCAAATTTTAATTCATTTTGAAAATTGCTTAAACAGCATTTATTATTTGTTTCTGTTCCTTTAACCTTTGCATAAAAACAGCCATAATTGCTACGGACATTTTTAATTTTAAATATAAAATAAATAAATATAATATATAAATTGTATGTAGTTTAGATCAGAGGTCTGAAGTCGTAACTTTTCACAAGATGGAGCTGTACTACTGTAGCATGACTTGAAATTTGCGTAATTTAAACTACAGTTGGTATGCTTATCATACCAACTACCAAGATTTAGTTAGCTTATCTAACTAAACCTTGGCACTTGGAACTTTGTGGAGGGGTCAATGTGATTCTTAGGTTAAAAGGTTTAGATACTCCTGGTTTAGATGAATATAGTCGTATGGGTTTTAAGGTCAAACTTAAGATATTTTTCAGTATACAGCGGGTGTCCGTTTGTACGCTTTATTCATTGTCAGGAAGAGTTAATAAAGTAATCATTCTTTTTGTAATAATTTATTTTCATTTGATTATTTTTTTCGAGTATTTATTTATACATTTAATCTTTTTCTTGTATTGATGAAAAAAATATGTAATTATAGAGAATCAGTTACAAGTGCTATGCGCTGCTCTTTTGCAAGCTTGTATATTAAATACACATATAGATTTACTTGCTTTTAGTAACTGCCTAATTTAATCTCATGTTACGATTAGGAATTGCAAACACATAAACGAAACCATAGCACTACCGAGCAAGAACATACTTTTATTGTTACATACACGATTTTAGGAAGCATTTTGTCCTCTCTATTTACTTTAAAGTAATGAGATTACTATGCAATTTTGTTGCAGGTTCACGTTTAAACAGCCCTCGTCCTGGTAGCTTGCGGCAATCAAGGAAAAGGGCGTTATCATCATCACCATACTCCGATTCGTTTGATATCAACTCCATGATTCGATTTTCCCCAAATTCTTTAACCTCTATAGTCAATGGATCCAGATCGTCGAGTGCAAGTGGATCATATGGCCACTTATCAGCAGGTGCCATAAGTCCTGCGCTAAGCATGCATCCTGGAGTGCATTTGCAACAATTGCAGGCTCATCTTATGAGAAGCGCTGGCTCCTTATTACCGTTACCACCGGCCCCGGCACCACCGCATCCTATGTATTCACTAGGTCATCATCCCTTGCACGTTTCTTCGCCACATAACATAACAAAGACAGATGTAGGTAAATCTAAACTGGAAATTGAAGTAAATGAATTATATTTTATTGTCACATAGCAAATGGGCCATAATGACGTAAGAAAAAAGTCCGAGTCCGGTACAGTGATTTCAGCGGATGGTGATAATGGCGCATCATCTAGAAGGCAAAAAATAAAAAAGGAACCATCCCAAAATTCGAGTGCTACCCCGTGCTTAAATACTAATGATGGGCAAAACGATCAAGGTGATTTAAAAGATGAACCTGGTGATTTTATTGAAACAAACTGTCATTGGAGGGACTGTAGAACAGAATTTGCTACGCAGGATGAACTCGTCAAGGTAAAAATTAAATATAAAATGTACCTAAAAAAGAGTATAAATTTAGAACGAACATATTGATTGTGTTAAATAAGAGAACAACGCAAACAAATGCGAAAGTGTGTAAACTCCTCCTACTCCTACAATAAATACTTCGCGACAACTGACCTCTATTATTTTGTATGTTTTTAAGCAACAGTTTAATAATAATAATAAATTTGTGCGACATAAACACATTTCAAAGCAATTTTTTTGTTTAACGTTAATTTTCTATAGACGAACATACATATCTATTCTTAATATCTAAACACATAAAATTAAGACGAGAACCAGATGAATTTTCACTTTTCAATTAACTACATGGTGATTAATTTTTTAACTGTTATCATATGAACAGATAAAATGGTGTGTGGTGAAAAATACTGCCTTCTAGAAAGTAATCAGCCAGGTATATGAAATATGCTTAAAGTAAACTAAAAAATTGTAGAGAAAGCAAAATCATACTTTATTGGAAAGAAATCTATTGTTAGCCAATAATATGTTATATTGTTCAAAGATAGTTTTGAAATACATCACTAATTATTCATAATAAGCTATACGCTGAACAACTACTACATCATTAGGTGATTCCAGGGCAATTCATAATGCATCTTCTTAAATACAAAGGGTAACTCACGAAGGCAGGTTTAGAAATAACCGTACGTTTTGTAATGATTTTCACAGCAAAAGAGAAGGCGTCTGGAATTTGATACTGTGCTCTTGTTTATTACTTTATTCAGTTAATCTGTTCACAATTTCACTTTGCTGTAAACTATGTAACTGCTCCTTTTAAAATATGTTATAAATCTTTTCTAAATGGTCGGTTTTGTGTTAAATACCCAATTATTTTGAAACAATTTTCACCTGCATGGGAAAATTCTCAAATATCCATATCGCATTGATTTTTTTACTTCTTTTAGTTAGTACTCTAGTTTAGGAAAAATAGCAAACAGTTGTTCGAATTTTGCATCTGTTGACTATTTGTATTTTTTTTTTAATCCGTAATAATATGTGACGTGGTCGATTTTATTATTATTGTTATTAAATAAAAACTAACAGCTTCGGTGTCGTACAATTGCTTAAGTACCTTAATTTCTTTCTCGAAAGTAGTGTTGAAATAATTTTGTAACGTATTTTTGTGCGTAGTCTGTTTATTGTTGCTAAAAATTCTTATTTATTTCTGGAAATTGAAGAAATTAAATTTACTTACATTATTATAAAAGAGTATATATGTTGAAAGTACTATCTTTTCGGGTTCAAACCAGGTCAGGGTGCCATACTAATTATGACATACTGATAAAGCTTTAACACGGTTTGAATCTGAGGCTCGGGTACTTTCAGTAAACAACCGTGGAAGTCTACACCAATAATATTAATGTTGCTTTATTGAAAACCTCTTTGGCCGAATTCTAGTTTGATTTTTAATCACATTTTAAGCACATCAACAATGACCATATCCACGCCAATAAGAAATCATTTGTTTGCCGCTGGGATGGATGCTCCAGAGCTGAAAAGCCATTTAAAGCGCAATATATGTTAGTTGTTCATATGCGTAGACATACCGGCGAAAAACCTCATAAATGCACCGTAAGTTTTTAATACAAATTGAACAAGTTGTTAGAATTGTAAGTCATATCGTATGTATTTGTAGTTTGAAGGCTGTGTGAAAGCATATTCAAGACTGGAAAATTTAAAGACTCATTTACGATCTCATACCGGAGAAAAACCCTATACATGTGAATATCCCGGATGTTCAAAAGCGTTTAGTAATGCATCGGATAGAGCTAAACATCAAAATCGAACACACAGCAATGAGGTAAGAAGAAAGAATTTTATCTATTAATTTAAAATATTAATAGCGCACTTCTTAAAAGCTGGCAAATTTTGGTAGGAATATGTGTAAGTCCAAAAGATTATATTAATGGTCGATTTATCTTCCGATGTCGGTTTCTTGAGTGAGTTATTATACTAATTGGTAATGATTTACAGAAACCCTACGTTTGCAAAGCTCCGGGATGTACAAAAAGATACACTGATCCTAGTTCATTAAGAAAACACGTAAAAACAGTTCACGGAGCAGAATTCTACGCCAACAAGAAACATAAAGGAATTGATGGAGGATCAGAAGAAGGACCTGGCGGCTTGGACTCAAGCCCACGCAGTGAAGATATGCAAAGTCATAAAACGACAAGCTTGAGCAGTCCCAGCATTAAATCTGAGGTATGAGTACTGACTATGAAATTTCCCAAAAATTAATTTTATCGTTAAGAAGTTTTCATTTATGTAACTTAAGCATGACACTTCAAGTTTTTTTCTCATTCTAAACCAATTTTTGATATTGGACCACATGTCAGTAATTAACTTCAGAAAAGCCACTTTTTGAAATTTAAATATAAAAGTTGTTGAATACGTTTAAATCTATGACTTTTACTCATTAATTGGCTCTATATAGTAATACATACATTATTTTCTTAAATGCAGCTAGTATCGATCGTACCAATAACTTAACCAGTTTTATTGAATTCGATACAAGTACAATATTAAATATAAATGCATTAAGCTCAAAAAATATTTTCATTACTTCACTTGCAGTCCGACATTAATTCTCCCGGTCAACAACAGGGCAGTCCGTTAGGAGCTACACAACTTACAAGTGGATGCCATGATGATATTACAAATGACATTACTGCTGCTGTACAAAGAAATGGTCCTCTTGATGACTCAACATGGCATTACGATACAGAAGATTTAGAGGTTAGTCGAAAATATATACGTAAAATTTCAGGAAAAACTGATGTTAGCAAGCCTTTTCTTGAAATATTTTAGGATATTATTTTTGAATATTTGCTGGACAAGTGGGCCGAGATTTCTTTTTAGAGTTAATAACTAACTTGTTTTAGATCGACGATTTACCAGTTGTATTACGGGCTATGGTCGGTATCGGTTCCGAAAGAGCAAACATCACTGTTAGCGATAGATTGTCATCAAGAAATAAGATGAAAGCACGTTTACAAGCAAAACCCACCACTACATTACAACCGTTGACTACAGTACAAAGAAAAAATATTGGCATAATGGATTTGAATCGAGGAATAACGGATTTGAAAGTGGAAAGTGGTGTGACAGGTTCACCTCAAACAAAAACTCAGTTGAGCGACCTTCAGCAAAGATTGCAACCTCCAGGAAACACTCAACAGGCACAAATGAGAAGAGATAGTAATTCAACAGTTAGTAGTTATTATGGTAGCATGAGAAGCGCGGACATGAGCCGAAAAAGTAGTCTAGCATCACAGGTACGTTCGTACACAATCTATATAGGTACACTTCTGTAATTCATATAATCTATTGTTGTAGGCCTCAAGCATGAGACCGGGACCAAGCTCATTTTACGACCCAATATCTGTTGGAAGCTCTAGAAGATCAAGTCAGTTATCAACGGCGACGACAGGGGGCGTTTCAATACCACCACCACCTCCATCTCATTTATTAGCTGGTCAGCTTCAACGTTTACAAACTTCCCCTTCTAAGAATAACAATGGTAACTTGGTATTACAGGTACAAATTTATATACATGAAATATCGCCGATTGACTAATTGAAATAATATTACAGACACAAAATACATCATTACAACAAACGGCGTTGCAACAAACATGGCTAAATGCTAGCTTAAATGAAAGTATCCGACAATCTAGTACAACAAATGCAAGTTCAGATACAGTTAGAAGAATGTCAGAGCCGTGTCATACATTAACAGACAGAAAAAGTCCACCACCTAGACCTGCCTCGGTAACACTTTCGCCTTTGAAAGGTGCAGTTAGTCCAACAGAACTTCATCCCAATCAAGCGGTTATGTTAGATGAAGTAGGCGAGGAAGAAATGGTAGAAAATAAGTTAGTTATTCCCGACGAAATGGTGCAGTACTTAAGTCAAGTAGTTGATACTCAGAATAATGACTTCGGAGGTCTGCAATGGACACAGCTTCAAAATAATGCAAATACTCAAAAACCAACTTCAAGCCCATCTGCAAATATTGTTAATCAAGTTTTGCCATCACCAACTTCTACGTACAGCCAAATCCTGTCTTCCCCTCAATCCATTGTAAATTCCGTCATGTCTCCAGCTCCACATCAGATGATGTCACCTGCAGCTATTCCTAATCAAATAACACCATCCCCTTCTAATATTAGTCAAATGATGCCATCTCCCCCAACTAACATAAATCAAATAATGCCATCACCAGTACAAAACTACAATCAAATACAGTCCCCAAACACAAATTTTAACAACATTCCAAATCCTATGATTTCACCAGCGCCTAGTATGAACCAAATAGTAATGTCCCCACCTGCCAGCCATATAGTCCCCTCACCGGCAGGAAGCAACACAAATCCCATGGCTCAGTCAAACGTATCAATACGTTGTCATCCTCAAATGGTTTCTCCAGGAGTGACAAATATGAGCAGAGGTCATCAATTGTTGCCCTCGTCTTCAATACAAGTGCAGAGTCCCAATCCGCATGTATTACAAGCAAGCCGAAATTGTGGTGCTGCGATGTCGAATCAAGTAAACATGCAGCAAAACAATCAAATGATGCAAAATATGCACGTTCTTGGAACATGTTACAATAGATCTACCAACCATAATATGTGCTATGCACAACATGGGAGTAATTGGGAAATGAATTCTAATCAAAATCGAACATGTCAACCAGTTAATCAGCTAAACCAATCTCCAGGTCATAACCTTTGTGTTGATTACAACACAGAGTGCAGATCGCAAATACAAATCAATAATGCTTATATGGGATCAAACCTCTCAACGAACACAAGAAATCAATGTGGAAGTCATAATGTTCAAGTTTGTAATCAACCCTATATTAACAGTTGTCATCCAAAGCAACCAAATTACAAATGTGGTAGTAATTATTCCCCCATGCAAAATAGTGCATATGCCTGCGGAACAACCATGAATGAACCGTTAACTTCACCTGCAATAGCTGCTCCTGCTCCTAGTGAAATGGTAAATCAACCTCAACAGGCGCAAATGGTTAGGCCATGTATGCACTACGAGCAGAACTGTTATCGATATAATTCTCAATGTATAAATAATAGTAATCAACAACAATGCACAAACTGTAACTGTCAAAAAGTATATCAACAAAACCAAAAATGTTATCTCAACTGTACAAATCAAGAAATTCAATGTAAAGATATAAGTCAGTCTCAAATGTCACCCAGCGTTGGAAATCCCAACACTCAGACTTCCAACAGTGTTCAACCGTTTGGTATGAGACAAGATACTTATCAACGAACTTTAGAATACGTTCAGAATTGTCAATCTTGGGTTACTAACACTGACATGGTGAGTAGCAGTACGCATCCATTGGCAAAATGTAATGAAACAACTAATCCTAATATGGTCATCAATGATATGACATCTTCTTTAAGTTCTTTATTAGAAGAAAATAGATATTTGCAGATGATTCAATAATGTCCACCGCATAGTACTTTAAGAAACGACTGAGAGTATAGATCGATATTTAGGTACGATATGAAAACTATTGCTCAATATAATAAGTTTTTTGTACTTTTGATATGTTTGTACGTAGAATACAATGTAATTTTTATATAATTCTGTACATTGTGATATTTAAGATACGTGTCAATATAAGAAGTTAAATATCTAAATTAAAATTTGCAATATTTAAAATAGCGAACAGCTTTAAAGAATGTGTATTTAACAAAGTTGTAATATTTATAAATATCATATTTTATATATATATATTTATAAAAATGTGTAAGAGATTGGGATCTCATTATACATCTAAGGGTCAACAACTGCCATGTTTATATAAGCTAGATTTAAGTGAGCAAAATTACATTTAAGTTTTTGTAAATATAAATGAGTAATTTAGTTGTAGGGAATGTATTTTGTAATTGCTAACGAAAGATATTTAATAAACGATTTGCTTTATTATCTTGTATTATTTCATGCTAGCTTTCAAAAAATTGAAAACTTCGCTTATCACATTACACCTTAATAAATTCAAATAAGCTACTTGTGCTCCACATTAATTCAAATTATGAATAATAAAATCAATTAAAGCGGCTCAGTAGTCGGTGGTTCAGTGGTAAGAGTATGAGTTGTCAACTTAGGTGTCGCACAATTACGTAGTTTTCTATAACCACGAACCTAGTCGTCAAAATTGTGTTTTTAAATATTTCTAAAAATCATCTATAGGTTGTGTTCATATTAGTACAAACGTTTTTTTTTTAGCATAAATTATCAAACATATATGCAAATCAATCAGTTCTGCAACTGAACTTCCGTGTGAATTATGTTACATAATGATAGAAATTGATATATCACTTTCTATTGTATATTGTTTCCCTTTGTAATTGACATTAAAACTTATTTGAACACACATTTTTCCCAACAAGTAACCGATGAACCATATACCATTGATATAACCTCACGTCTGATTAGTAACTACGAATAACCACCTCCGTGAAGTAGTTAAAAATATATATAATAAAACTTATCTAATATATGAAGTCATGTATGACGAAATCAAGTGTAACTATTGTTATGCGATTTTGCATTAGTGCCTTTTTTAACAGCTGCATTACCCATAATTCCCATGATGTTTACATTCTCAGTTAATTTAAGAATTTCCTATTTAGCCCATGATTTATGTGTTTTGAGTGTCCTGTTTCTTAATATATACAAAAGACCACCATTTATATAATATCATTGCAGCGCTATTCTGAATAAATAATCCAGTTTACTAATCTTATTATAGTCAATTGTAGAATCAATTCTAGAAGAAAAAGAAATATCACATTCATAAATCATATTTTAAAAACAGCCGTTTCGTATAATTTGGAAAACGCAGAAATATTGTTATTAAGTACCATCATAATAGTATATTAAACATATATGCGAAATATTGGTTGTTCTATTTGTCACTTCTTCACATAGCCAACTATAGGCTTTAAAACATTCTAAAAATATAATTTTGACACGATGCGGACTATAGATTTTTTTCCGCCGCTGACTTTGCCTAGATTCTATCTGTATATCTGTATACGACCTGACAGTACGCTACCTGTAAAACACCCTCCTACTAGTCGTAACGATTATTGGGTTCCGCCGTGTCACTAGTGACTACTGTCTAGTGACACGACGGAACCCGACAACGGTCTGAGATACTATTTACCGTCCTACTAGATCAGCTAGATTTAAATATGTCTACAACGGTATCAGCAAAGTTTGTTCGCAGGAAAGTACAAATATTTTTATATGTCGAAAACAATCTTCAGACATCTAGTGGCATAATTGAAATAATCTTCGAAAGCACTTAACGAATCTGTAGGCACGATCGCAAATTTGTCTTCATATGGTATAATCTGAATCTCCGTCAATAACTCTCGGACATGGTCACAACAGCGCATAATAATTATCAAAAATCATCCACTATTTGCACTAACTCCACTAACGACACCGGAGGATTTTGCAGTTTACCTATTGCCTTAGTTTTAAAGCCACGGTCTTTACTCGCTGGAAGTGCTTTGCGTGATAGAAAGCTGCTTGCAACCGTGTTCCCCAACGTATAAAAATCGTCTAAAGTGGTTCAGGAATATCGGGACACCTCCTGTGAAATTCTCGAGTACGTTTGGGGAACTTTGTCGAATAATTTCTGGCACAAGATGTAACGCATGAATTTTACACATAACGTGCCGCAGTTTTTAAAACGGCCTACATAACACGTCATGTTGTCACCGTCAGTAACAAACATTAAACTTAGTTTGTTAAAAATTGAACTAATTCTACTGCATTTAGCATCAGTTTCGTAATTGTTTTTCCAGTAGCTTGGTTTCTGCGTATACTATGACGTTAACAATTGACCTTTTTATATTTGTTAACTCTGACTTAATATTGTTTTTTTACTTTTTCACACATAGATGGTATCTACATACTATAATATAAAAATGTATTTCTGTGTTACAGTGGCCTAAACCCATGAGTATAAGGTTAAACACGTATATATATATGTAAAGTAGAGGATACAAGTGCAAGTGTTACGAATGTTTTTCACAAATTTCCCTGTTTTTAAGAGAAAGACCAAACTGGCCTGGATCCCTATAAAAATAAATTCTGTAGAAATTTATGTTGCAAAAATAAACAGCAGCATTCATTTTCTTGTGTCCCATTCCCCATAATTTAAAAAATTAAAGCAACTGCATGAAATTAACATTACTTACAAAGGTATTCTGTGAACTATGCAGGAACGCAATTACATATTGAGAGAATGTTAACTTCCTCGTTTTATTATTTCATGTATACCGTTTGTTTCAGTGTGTAAACTTAATACACCTTGTTTTTCTTACTATAACATTTTTGTTTTTTTGTAGTTTTTCGTGTTATCAATAGCACAGGCTCGACTTCCGTGTATTCTCTTGTTTGTAGAATACTGTTCGCAAGTATAGCAATTACTCCGTGTATAGTTAAATCTATTTGCCGCTAATAAGAAATTTGAGTACTAATGTATATGCTTTTTATGTATAAAATAATTGTTCTTGTAAAGAGTCAAGAGGATGCAAAAATTTTTTATAGAAAATACTCTACAACAAATCCACTAAACGATTTTTATTAATTATTGTATCGTCATTTTCGTACACTTGTACATTGCCTCACTTTAGTTTTAAATGAACGATCCCTTTAGAAATCAAGAAAGAAATAATAACACTACAAATAAGGTAAGCATATATTTTCTAACAAAAATGATAACTACATACATATTATTAATACAATATAATACATATATACAATTAATCTGCTAGTTACAAAGGAAATATTAACATGATATACCAGCTAACGGTGGCAAAAACTGTCCATTATCTGGAAACGGCAGTATTTCATATTGAATAATGCACTATCTCTCACAAGGTGCATATTGTCCGCAATGATATGAGTGCATGAT
The DNA here is from genome assembly GCA_023509865.1 of Trypoxylus dichotomus. Lineage (NCBI taxonomy): Eukaryota > Metazoa > Arthropoda > Insecta > Coleoptera > Scarabaeidae > Trypoxylus > Trypoxylus dichotomus. The sequence continues at coordinate 53,402,014 of CM042074.1, read as the reverse complement.
TGTGTGATTTTTCCTTGAAACATTTTGCAAATAGAATATATTTTTGATCTTAATTTACAAACCAAATTCCCTTTAATTTTTTTCATTATATCCCTGTTTATATAATATAGGCCCTTCATATATGTAGATATCTATGTAGGTATACCGCAGATCTCATCTCCTACTTTCTGATCTATGTGCTATTGGCCACTGCATTACATATGTCAAACATGTGATGATGCATCCTTCTATACCGGGTGAAAAGCTGCGAGCTGTGTGAGCGATTGGAAAATTAATCGAACACCAGCTTCACTTGAAACAATGAGGCATATCTAACGATATACCCTCCTCACCTCCCAGTAATACGGAATGAATGAATCATAGAATTGATTCAAATAGAAAAGATCTACCTGATCGACACGTTTAAAGTGCGCTCATGGTATAATTACGTGCTTAAGTCAATCCGAGCATGATGCACTATAGATAATACATACTATATATTATATTATCTATGTGATGAACCTAACTTGCTTAGGTGGATCATTTTGATAAATAGCTTTTCTCTTGCCAGAAAGTGGCGCTATTTTTGCAAACTATTTTTACGCTAGATGTCACCACAAGTGTGATACCTATGAGTCACCACAATTGGTTATTTCCGAAACTTATAGTCAATAAAAATATTTATCGACAATACGTGGTTTTCGTTTATTGCTGAATATCGTTGTCGAAAGAAAACAAGTCAGTTTTATGAATGAGATATTAAATTATTTTAATGAGAATTTCGTTCTATACACGTTAGATAGCGCTGAACATAGTCTAAAACTTCCTACCCGAATAGTTTCCTTCAATAGACTCTTCCTTAAAACATTATTGGTATGTTAGAAGTAAGGTTAAGTTTTTTTGTTTACGTTTAACACGAGGTGATGGTTTATGTTTTAAAAAGTACCAATCTAAAATGGGCTTAACAAAAGAGTACCTTCGCTACACTTCATGTGGAAATTTTAATATAATCGCGAATCCTAATTGCAATCATGTATTTATTACATTGGAAGGACAAGTTGGAAGATTTGTTGCTGTTGGTGCTTGTGAACATGTTATAATATGGGATTTAAGACTTGGAGAAAAGGTTAATTAGAAAACCTTTGTAATGCCTTAGTTTTCACGTTTGTTTTTATTTCTAGGCACAAGTGTTATTAGGTGAGAAGTCTGTTGCTACTTATTTATGGCCTAGTCCAAATAAAAGAAATTTAGCCGTTGGCTATGCAGATGGTAATATTCAAATATATGACTTGAAATCTGGGGACATTACAAGTATATTCTCTGGACATCGCTCCGAGATTACTACATTGTGTTATGATAATTTTGGACACAAATTAGCATCAGGCTCAAAGGTAAAATTGAGTTGTTTACATAAATATCATTTGCAATCTCAGTTTTTAGGATACAGATGTAATAATATGGGATACTGTTGCTGAAGTGGGATTAGCTAGACTAAATGGCCATACAGGATGCATAACTCAAATTGTATTTATGTCTGAACAACCTGTATTAATTACAGGTTCCAAGGATACAGTTGTAAAGTTTTGGGATCTTGATACACAACATTGTTTTAAAACATTGGTTGGACATAAAGCTGAGGTAAGTATTTTCTTTTTACAAGAAAAAAAATTATTTCTTGGAGAAGAAAATAGATAAACCGTATGTTATTAATGCATACATCTTAAACATATTCAGTATATAGATTCAGGTGATGAGATTAAAATTGCTGAACCTGAAAAAAGTAGTATGTGTTATACGAGACTGTAGACTATGTGAAAAAAAGTGGTGCTTACTGTATGCTTAATATTTTTCAGAGATTGTCTGACCGAAGAGATTAATGCAGCATTTTTGTTATTATAATGATATGGGATTTAATTTAGCCTAAAAATATCAAGTCGCTTGAAACATAGCGGCCTTGCCCACCATTATTTCCTCTCATTGTTGCGTTCTCGTATAACATTCTTATTTTTCGGTTAATATGCAATGAATTGCGTCATAAGTATATTACTTATTCTATAAAACCATGCTAACTGCAGAATTATATATCTTTTACCTCATATTCACAGTTTGGTTTTTGTTAACGCAATTAACGTTTTCTATTTATACGCACTCCATACTGTTCTATATCTGTGGTGTTCAATATTATAAATATGTACACCCATCGCCTTAATTACAATATATATAATAGGCAACCAGTTATGTGCCATTACCTATAATTTATTATTTTTTAAAATAAAGTTGCTATGGAGAAAAAGAAATTTTTTATGTCAAATATTTGTTTAAACATTTTATTTAAAATAAATTATCTATTTATACCTGAACCCTTATTCTTCAATATAAGAGAAGGGATAGTTTCCATCGCACAAATACTCCTAACTAAAGAGGTCGCATTCTCCAAATTATGGCTGTATACAAATCAGAAGGTAAATGCGCGAATGTAAATCTGATGTATATTAAATAAGCGGGTGTGTAATGCAATTCACTCCAGCAAAAGTAAGTTGTTAATCAGAGGTTATGATCTGTAAATGTTTTTATTCGAAGAATCTCTTAGACATTTCTCAGAGAGCGAAGTTCCTTTAGTCTGTTCAATAAGTGAAATTTAAAGGATACGAAAATGTTGATGCCATAACTACCCAATATTCTCGGGATGATCGTTCTCTTATAATGGAAAATAGGCATCCTGCTGTTGAGTCTTAATGTGTGCAGCATTAGAATTATTAGGTGTTAAATAATTAACTTGAATAAAAAGTGTAAACATTTTTCTCTTATGAATGATAAGTTTCTTAGGAATTAGCTCTATCTAACATTTCGGTCACAAATTCTAATTAATCATGCAGTATGCAATCAATTATGATCAACCGTGGCACTAAAACATTCCCGTAGACAAAAACGACACTGCCTTGCGCATGATGTCATAGGGTGTAATATTTATTCGTTTAATTTTTTTTGTATACTACGTATAGTTGATTTCGAAAGAGAGAGACAGAATTCTGAACAGACCCCAGCCCAAATTACAACCTATAAATTTGTGAAATCAATTTTACGCCGTAAACTTAAATTTGAGGATCTATCTGAAATATTAAGTCTGTACTAAATAAAATTGTATATGGATTCTTCAGAGATAGTTCTACAATTAAAACAACAGAATAGTAAATGTAGTAGGTACAACACATGAAAGTAAATAAATTTGTCTAGAAAACACATATTTCATTTATCTGTTGAAAAGTTCAAATAGTACATGTCATTATATAGATAATAGTGTATATATGGTAACACATAATAAACAGTGGAGTTGAAAATAGCTTAAATTTTACAACCATAGCAATGCATGACAATTATTTAAAATTAGAACTGACCAAGTTAATAACAACATTTAATTTTATAAATTATTCGAAGATTTTTTAATTTAATCTGATGCTTGTCAGGAAATTGAGTCATCATTATCATTGTCGTCTCCAACAGTCTACGGCAAAAAGGGATGTTGTATGGTATGACATCATATCGCATTCAACCAATAAGAAATAATTGCCATTTGGGTTTGTTCAGAAATTTGTCTCTCTTTGTGGAATATTGTATAGTATAATATCAACAGGTAAAAGAAAATAGGGAGGTGTAATAAGCGTCATTTTTAATAAAGTAGGATAGCCACATGTTTTACTAGAAAAGGATATTTGCTAATATTTCTTGAAAAAATCAGGCATTTTACAGATCCGTTAATAAAGAGATGTGAAAATTAAATCAAAACTTATTAAATCACATTTGTTTATTTTACATATATTATATTAAAACAATAAATAAAATACGAAGGAGAACGTATGTAAACAAATAAAAATAATGTTTATAGGAGCACATTCAGTCAAAAGATACATGTAGCGTTGCTTACATTAAATTTGCTATAGAAACAAGTAAAATAGGAAGGACTTAAAGAAAGGCAAGATTAAAGGAGAATGTCTGGTTAGTTTAAAGCAATTGAATAAAATACGAAATAGAGGCGGTTTAAATAACAAATAATTTACATAGCAGTTCAATCGATTTTCTTTTTGCACGCCACGTATGTGTATGTGGCAAAAGTTCTTATACAAATACGCCTTTTCCCTTAATTTCGCATTTTTTTATTTTTTTCTATTACACTGTTCTAAAAGCAACATGCAATTAAATATACGCATACTTTCGCAGCGACAAAATAGTTTTTAGCAAACTATGTTGCATATTCTAGATTAGCGGTTTTCAACCAACCGGTGTGTCGCGCTAGTGTGTCGTTAAAATGAATTTTGTAGAATTAGAACATGAGACTTTTTACAACTTTTAACCGCTCCCGTGTCGTTTTATCGCAGCGAATATATAAACAACCCAACCCCGTATCGAACAACATAATTCAGAGATAGTAAGTGAGTGTAAGAGCGACGATAACTGATCGCGTGTGTAATATTTTAGTGTTGTTAATTTGGACAATTGTATTTTTAACTAGTTGCTATTTTTTTAGGCGAATTGAACTATAACTAAGTTGATTTCCAACAAACTTTAAGGTCGAATAAATTCCTATTAAAAGAAGCGCTACTTCGTACACACGAAGTAGCGTCAACGGCGATTATTATTTCTGTTCCAGAATCAGTTACTTCGGCGAAATTTAAAAATAAATCTACAAAGGCGTATCGGATATACCAAGTATTAAGCTTTGGTTTCACTTAGAATGGGGATAAAAGTTGTCCATAGCTGAAATATGTAATGTGATACAATTTTTGAAAATCAATCAATGGTAGTAAATAAATTTGAAAAGTATTTGGAATAATATCGCTAGCATGTTGCCCAGAAATTGGTTGGATATTTTCGGCGACTTCTGTTCAACCAGGAAAACATTGCGTACAAAATGAAAAAGCACGTAAGACAAGGTCTTGTTACGCAAAGTGGCAAAATTTATTGCGATTAATAAGAAGGCGCACAACATTGGGGAAACCTTAAGTTATGACTATTTTGCAATGAACTTGTTATATAGTTTTTTGTTCAATCCATATTTTCAAGAAAAACAATTGAGATAGAAATATTGTTGTCCAATATGTACAGATGGAACAGCAGTTATCGGCGGTAGTATCAGAAGTTGTGCCAGTTTAGCAAGCAAAGAAAATTCGTGAAAATTGGTGAAATCTAGTGAAAACTACTGACGACGATAGCCTATTCGACGAAGTATTGAAAAATGTTATAATTGATGATTAATTATTGCAAAATACATCTAGCAGAGACTCTCTTATTCGAAAAACTCTGCCAAGAAACAGGCACCTTGAGACTGGTGCCTGTAAGTTTATTATTGGCTCTAAATTTCGTTGGTCCTGAAAAGGCAAAATTTTAAACAGGATTCTAGAACTGTGACCAAATGAACTTATTTTTCAAAACCGAAAATCCTGAATTCTTTGAAAACTTAAGCAATGTAATCTGGAAGTCGTAGTTGTCATATCTTGTTGACATTTTGGAAAGGTTAATTTTTCGTATTCTAGAGAGAAATTAATTAAATATTTCCCATGTATCTACAGCTGAAATCCAGTGGGTGACGTCTTCTTTTCGACAGATCGGAGAATTTTATCTTTAAACTACCATCGGACTAACAATAAGAAGCAAAAGGAATTAATTGATATTCAATCCAATACATCTTTAGAGGCGGTATTTATTACAAATAAGACCTTGAATGTTTTACTTCAATTTGCAACGTTCTACACGGAATCTGAATTTTCTGCAGTGAAAATAACGATGTCCAAAGTGCAGGACAGGATATGGCGAAATCCGCGCGGATTTGTACCACATTAGGCCAGGTTTCGAAAAGCTATGTACAAAACGACACGTGTCTCATTGACCTTTTATATTTGAAATTATTATTTGGTTTTACTTATAGTTCTTAATTCTAATTATTTACATCGCCAGTATAATCATGTAGATGGCATTAAGAAAAAATATTTACTACTAAGTATCTAAGACTTAAGTATATAATTAAAGAACAAGGAATTTGGTTAAATATCCTGAAGATAACTGTGTCGCAGATGAAAAAAGGTTGAGAACCGCTGTTCTAGAACCAAACTGTACATGTAATTGAACATCATTATTGTTTTTCCATAAATTTAGTAAAATAGATATTGTTGCTTTGTACGGTGTAATAATAACTATATAATAGCACTTATAATAATAACCTTGATACAATAAAGACAGTTCAAAATGGATTTCCTACTCATAAATTGGTCGAATTTGAAAAATTATCACCGGGAGACGATAAAATTGCTGGACGAAAACAAACATGCGCGCGCAATATTTATTAATTAATTAATATTTAAGATGCTAATAGAAACTAGCCATTAATCATAAGAAAATCTACACTTCAATCTTTGGTAAATTTTACAATCCAACTTTACTAGGTATGGGGTTTGACATTAATTAAAGATGATCGCTATTTAGTAACTGGCAGCAGTGACGGTGAATTAAGAATATGGAAATTATCGCAGAAGGACGACAGCGAAAACAATATGGATCAGCTATCATTAAAGTTGGAATTAGCAAATTTAGAAGAAGGTGATGATAGTAATGTATGCATGTTTTGTTTACTTAGTACATATAAAATAATTCAGAAGTTTTAGTATTTACTGCAATGTCACAAGGCTGGGTCCTTATTACGACAAGGTAAGGGGAGATTGGTTTCTATGCATAGTGACGAATCTGGTCAAGTATTAGCATGTCATGGTACAGATATGCAAATTGAACTGTTTTATTTTTATTCTGACAATGAGGCACAAACTAGATTTAAGAAAAGATTAAAAAAGGAAAGAAAAAAGTAAGTGTAATTTGTAATTTGTTTACTTATTTCAAATTAAAATGTATATGATTATAGAAAACAGGAAGAAGGTCACACGGATACAAATGCGATTGCGTCTGGAAATTTAGAAATTACCTTAAAAGATGAGGTGAAAAGATTAACAACGATAAAGTTGTCTAGTAAACCTAAGTCATTGCATGTGTTACTGGGCAACGGTGGCGAATTACGAGTATCTGTTGTTTTATCAAACAACATTGTGGAACTTTATAGTGCGCAAATAGATATCAAACAGGAAGAAATCAAATGTTTGCGATCTATTTCGACCCAAGGTCATCATAGTGAAGTTAGATCTGTTGCATTTAGTTCTGATAATTTGGCGATTGTCTCAGGAAGTGCCGAATCTGTTAAAATTTGGAATAGAACATCTCAGGCATGCTTAAGAACCGTAAAAACAGGGTAAGCGTTTTCTTAATCGTAAAATAAAATGAAGTTTGTAAGTTTTGTAAATTATTTCAAATTAACTAGCTGTTTAATCCGTTTATGTTTTTTATCTTTTTAATCACATATTTAGAACTACACAAATGCATTGAAATAATAAAAATTATATACGAAAGGTATTATTAGGCATAAATGAGTTAACATTGTATATTCTCTGCTTTTAGATATGTTTTATCACTAATTTTCATCCCTGGTGATCGTCATGTATTAGCAGGTCTTAAAAATGGGACACTTCTTATTATTGATATAGCAGCAGGTGACATTTTAGAAGAAATTCCTGCTCATACAACGGAATTGTGGTCTATATGTCTCCATCCAAATATGGTATGTTAATTATGCAAACTTCAATCCTCATAAAATATGTGCATAAACTATGAAACACATTCATACAGTGTATTGAGCTTTAGAAATTCAAGAGATGGTCAAGATTCAATACGCGGAAAGCCTTTTCAACATCACTCAACATCAAGCCTTACTTTATCCTTCTTCCACTTAGTTAATTTGGTACACACTTAATTTTGAATTTGGTGTTGTTTGACGTTTTCACCAAGAATTTCTTCATCTTTGGTCTTTTCCATAAAAGGTATATCAACATTTTCGTCATCTATTTCTGGAATATATTCAGGGGCATTCTACTTGTGAAAAATCTAGTTCGTCTAGTTAGTTGTCATTAATTTCGCTCAAGTTATCGATAATATCCTCCGGTTCTTTTTGCATTATAATATTTTTTACTCGCCATTATTAAAGTAATAAATGGAAATATTTTTTAGATTGCAGCGTCATAAAGCAATTTATGGTAAAAGATCTAGCTGCATAATGTTCTGCAACACATATACATATTTTATGACGCCAAAAAACGAAATAGTATCTCTCTGTCACAGAGCATTATTTACTCATGCTACAATATTGACTAAAATGTATTTCAAAATGGAAGTGACATTGAATATGCTTGAAATTGAAGAAATCCAAACAGCAATTTTTTGAGAGTAGACCTAGCAGACGAATGCATTTGTTTTTAACATAACGCTGCTTTATGCACATGAATGAAAGGACAATGTTGTAGAAATATTTATATATGAAAATTCTACTAAGAGACATAATTTGTAATGTTATATTTCTGTAGTAATATGCATTAAAGGGTTAAACAATGAAATAAATCTATTGATCACAAATCTCTCAAGCCAGTTTACTTAAAAAACACAAACTCAAATTAACATATCGGTGAATTCCAATATATTTTATTGAATTTAAAAGTCGTCGACCTTTATTTCGATACATTACTACAGCACTTGTTAATATCCGGAAATGTATGTAATGAGTAGGGCGCGCTATATACATATTTGCTCGCACGCACGACCGATACAAAAATTGACTCTATTCATTATTAACTAATCTGTCTCTGTTTCCCTGATGTATATGCGCGTATAGTACATCGTATTCCGCGTTATAATGTACTTATACTTAAAAACACATCTAAAAGAATGCCTAGAAAAATAACATCAAAATAAGAAAGTTTTATGCTCAATCCATGTAATTCCCTCGCTGCTTCTGTCGCCATATCTAACCCTACGATGCAAGTGAATATTACTGGCGCTAACTAGTGCCAAAAGAAAGAAACACTTGTCTGCAAAGTCAGACACAGCGAAAAGAAGCGGGTACAGTTTCCCACCCTTCTCTCGTGCAATTCGTGGATTGTTTTGCCGAGAGTGCGTAACACATCTAAAAGTGTTATTTTCTAGGCATTCTTTTAGGTGTGTGTTTAAATACGTCATGGTAAGCCTGAGAAATCATTCACATGTGCAGTTCCCCTTGCACTGCCCTTGTGCTGCGCCCTCTCGGGAGAGCAATCCACGAATTGCACGAGAGAAGGGTGGGAAACTGTACCCGCTTCTTTTTGCTGTGTCTGACTTTGCAGACAAGTGTTTCTTTCTTTTGGCACTAGTTAGCGCCAGGAATATTCACTTGTAACGTGGGGTTAGATATGGTGACAGAAGCAGCGAGGGAATTACATGGGTTGAGCGTAAAACTGCTCGAAACCGCACTGATGACGACGGGTAGGCAGAAACATGTCCGTGTGTTAGCGTTTATGTCTCTCACATGTCTTTCTCGTGAATTGATTTCACTAATACCATGAAGACGTTGTATTTACAGCGTTTTTCGTATCTTGTTGTTAATTATACTTAATATATAAAAGAATATTTAGCAGTTTATCTGTAATACGTAGTTGTAAAGTTGGGCTAGTCAAATGTTTTGGCTCGACGAAATCTAATTAAGCTGGAGAATGCGAGAACCTTTTTTTATATGTAAAGATATTCATTGTTTTTCTCTTTGTGAAAAACTTATCTGTAGAAGATGCTATACACAAAACACATATACATAAAGTGTTTCATGGCTGGAAGACCCCAGTTGACTTTCGTAAAAAAAATCGGAGTAATAGTTTTCTTTTTTTCATAACCTTCCAAAGTATTCTCTAAATATCAAGAAAATATTTGCTTCAGATTTACTCATAAATGGACACATTGGTTTTGCATTTGCATGTTGTAACTGTGTGTCTTACATGTGATTTCGTTTTTAATGTTATTTTTAAGTTTTTTTTACTTACCCTAAATATTATTAATATATCTTTTGCAAAATATTTGAACAGTTTTTTGTTGTAGAGAGGTTGCGTTACTGGAGGTGGTGATAATACTCTTAAATTTTGGCAATTTGAATTGGTCACAGAGGAAAAGAGCGAGTCTAAAGCTAAAGTGCTATCACTTCTGCATACACGGACCTTAAAATTGGACGATAATGTTCTCTGCGTAAAAATATCATCTAATAGCAAATTTATCGCAGCATCTCTATTGGATTCCACTGTAAAAATATTCTTTTTAGATTCATTTAAAGTAAGAATGGCTAATATAACTTATTGTTTATTATTGTCATTCTTGTATTTGTCCACATTAATATGGCCTTAATCATTTTCAAATTTCAGTTTTATCTTTCATTGTATGGACACAAAATGCCAGTTTTATCAATGGATATATCATCAGATTCAACACTAATTGCAACAGGGTCTGCAGACAGGAACTTAAAAATATGGGGTATGGATTTTGGTGACTGCCATAAAAGTATTTTTGCTCATGATGACACAATAACGTCTGTACAGTTTGTTCCAAGAACACATTATATATTTACTTGTGGAAAAGATGGAAAAGTGAAACAGTGGGATGCTGATACTTTTGTCAAAATAACAACCTTACAGGTAAGTATCACCAGTTAAATGTTAAATAGAAGCGTTAGTAGTAATTTTGAATTAGGGACATGCTGGTGAAGCTTGGAATTTGGCAGTTAGCCCTAGTGGGCAGTATGTTGTTTCATGTGGTTCAGATAAGGTATTACGCATGTATGAAAAAACAGAGCAAATATTAGTGTTACAAGATGAAGAAGAAGAAGAAAGGGAGCAACAAGACAACCTAGTTACTGGGGAACAGACTGTAGTTCCTGGCCAGTCAGGTTTAAATCTTCCATCGAAAAAAACTATTGGAAGTGAGAAAGCTGTAAGTTTAAATTTTTGTACTTCAATTTCTAGCTTACTTTTTTAAAAGAGGGCCGCTAATATTTATTTGTATCTGCTCCGATTATGAAGCACTTCACGTAATTGTTGTGATTAAAATGTTCAGTGTGTGTGTAATTACTTATTAAAGTCCAACAGAAGTAAGTCAATAAAAAATTTAAATGAATATTAATGCGGTATATACAGATATTCATGGTAGTTCGACCTACTTATATTATGTATAGGTTTATTTCTTTTATTTTCGTATAATTTATTCTTTTTTATCGTTTTTCATAATTTCAATACAAAAGTCATGAAAATGTAAATTTATATACTATATGCTCCTAGAACCATAATGCTGTTTACCCTACAATTGTGGACCCATTACGTATGCTAAAGTCTGTTTACATTGCCTGAGTTGTAATATAAATTTGCCGCGTTTCTGTTTCCAGAGAAAGACTAACATTTAACAGCCAAGTTGTCTATACTATAAGTAACGCTAAGTAAGAGAAAAAGACTAATAATAAGCACCTTCTTTTGGATAATTGTACTTACAATTTAATAATAAAATATCTATGCTGCGTACTCCATGCGTCCATTTATTTTTAAGTTAAAATACATATTCATCGTGGATCACAGATGCTCTTTGCAAACAATTTTAAATCATGGAGAAATTTCAAAATCGATTTATTGTTATTATAGATAATTACAATAAAATGCGACAACTTATGATGTAAATTGTATTTGTTATACTTAAAGGTATTATTATGTAGAACTGAACTGACTGTTTTAATTTTAAAGGAGCAAGCACAAGATTATTTAAAATATAACAGATGCCTTTCATGAATTTTACTCACGGCAATGAAATAATAAAATTGATTTTACTTTGATTTTCTTAGTATTACACCCCCCTTATTCTTATACTACAAGTAATATGTTCTACGTTTAATTTCATTTTAGTCATTTTTGAAGCAAAATCGAAAGCTCTTCATCTTTGATCTGGCCAGTGAAATATTATGCATTCGATATACCCTTGTTTATCTCCACTTTTTTTCTTATAACAGGACAAAAATTACTTTCTTGTTTTAAAGTTACTTCAAAATTAGTTATACGATTGGTAGGGTTTGAAAGAGTAAATAAATATACGTAGATGGAAGTAACACATCCAGCCGAGGCGAGGAAGAGTCAAGCTTTAGCTAATACAATTTTTACAATTTCAGGCCGAAAGCGTTTTAGAATGTTTAGAGATATGTGAGAAATATCGGGAACAACTAGCTGAGCATGCAGCACTTCAAGCTGCTACTACACAATCTTTACCGTTACCTCCAGTGCCACCACTAATGCAAGCATTAAATGTATCCACTCTAAACGATTTTCTAATGGAAACTATTAAAAGAATAAGAGCAAGGTTAGTAAAGTGAGGTCATTATATTAATGAAAATTTTGTGTATCTACAAATGTATGAAACTCGTTTAGAAAGTAAAGAGAGTGAAAAGTTTTCTGCCGGGATCGCATTGATTCACGAGAATATTCAGTCTAATGTATCTGCAGTAACAAAAGAGGAGCTGCAGCGCTTCCTGTACGACGTTTTTATTTAAGCACATTTTAATTTTTTCCTGAACATGAAAGGCGTTTACCATGAACATGATTAAAACTTGAAAGATGTAATCATTGGCGGCGGATGAGAGCAACTGCAGCGCTTGTGCCATGTTACGATAAATGTCTTTCTACTACTAATGGCGATTTTGTCGAATTGTAAGACTAGGTCTCAATGTGAATAATAGTTCGTATATTTTGTTTAATTAAGTAATATGTAAACGTTCTTTACTTTTTAGATGACGTCCGTCCTGTACATTTGAATTTTTTTCATTTTTGATGTATTTTATGTATTATGTAGTCAACGTATTTGCGTTCTTTTTACTGAATAGACAAATGTTTTTTATATCGTTCCATGTTACATTGCTACATATATAGAAACTATACTGTAAGCATTGCAGTGTATTCACATTATGTATTACTTACAGTAGCGGGGAAAGAACTCATTTATGTGGTCATTTAACACATTTTGCATATTTGTTCTTTGGTTTTTTTTTCCGTTTTAACCACTTGAACATCGAGAAAATAATTCTGCCAATATCGTAACTTTCGTAACAAAGTTAGTAGAACGGTTACGTAATTTTGAACACCGCAATTATCGTGCATTAGGGGTATTCTGCTAGAGATTATATATTTTATTAATTCGCTTTATTTTTTTGCTTTATGATTTATTTTTTAGCGATTTAGAAGAAGCTCTTATTTTATTGCCCTTTCCTTCAGTATGTGAAATACTCCATATTTTACCAGCCTTAGTTATGAGAGGAGATCAAACAGAATTAGTTTGCAAACTTTTAGTGTTTCTGCTAAAAATCCACTATCCTTCAATTATTGCGAATAATTCATTGTTGTCAGTCTTAAAACAGCTACAAAAAAGCGCTATGGTTAAAGTAGAAGAATTTAGAGTAAGTTAATTGTAAAACGTTAATTGATTTGCCTCTGAATATTTTTTTATTTTAGGATTTAGTAGGATACAATTACCATGGTATGCAATTTTTACAAAATCAAATTGAAAATGCTGAAGGAGTCCAATTGTTCAAAGATTTGACCAAGTGAATTGGATATAAACTTCTAAAGTTTAAATTTTAGATTTACTAAATCTAAGTAGAAAATATTTGACATCTCAAGCCTACTTTACGTCTCCAGAAATAAGATTAAAATCCTTATATTGTCAATAGAATTTAGTCAGAAATAAACTGTGTTGTTATATATTTTATAGAATAAAAGTTAGGAGTGAAAATAAAATATTTTATATTGACACCTTGGCACTAACAGATACTGGTAATAAGAAATGTATAAGACTGCCTTTTCACTCAACAGTAAAAGTGTGAACGCCAACAAAATATGAACGTGTCTTTCCTATCGGACTACACCTTAACAAACGTCTTGGGCAATCCTGAAGATAAAGGGGATATGAACCAGAGGTCTGGAATTTGCTAAGTCGCTAGCAATGATTTCAAGAAAGAGTGTCGAAACAAGGTTTAAAGGACATATAGTATCGATAAACTAGAATTGTTTAGTGCAGCAGAGCACATGGCACAATCCGCACATAATATTGAATTAAAAAACTTTAAGCTACTTTAATTTCTTATTGCTTATAGCTATAGATTCTAAACTTTTTGTGACCTTGAGCAAACTAATACGTCCGTAAATAGGTAATTGAAGAAACCGAATCGTTAGTGTCTAAGAAGTGGACGCTCGTCAAACAGAATATAAAATACCACACAGAAATCCTCAAAATATTTTATATTCATTTGAAGGAATTTATTACTTACCTAAAATTCTTTTAAAAGGTCGAAAGTTTAATTAATATTGTATATGTATACCCGTATATATTAGTGTATTGCTGTTGTATAAAAAACGTAAACATCTAAGAAAATAGTAAATATTGGCCATGATAGCAGTGCGTGTGATTGAAAGAGAGAATCAAAAGAGTCGTGTGACTGAAAGAGGAGGTATATACATATATTTAATAGTACTCATAATATTTATTCTTTACCAAGGGTTTATTTATACATTTAAAATGTTTATGACCTTCTATGCATCAAGCTAATAACCTCGCGAACGGGTAATAGAGATGAATTGAATGAAGAGATGGTTTCTTATTTTGCAGAGTCCATATTACTATTTAACCAAAATTGTTCGAAAATGTATTTAATATCCTGATTTCGTGTATATTACTGCAAAACTTATAATCTGTAATATGTATTACCAATAAGTAATAATATATCAATATCGACAGAAATAAGGCTATATTAATGAATATATATTCATGTAGAGCATTTACTTATTTCCTTGGACCGAAAATTACCAATAAAACTCTTAGAAAAGAAGAGAAAGAAATATATTTATGTAGCTTTATATAGTTATAAGCGAATCCCTCGCTGAGAAGACATACCTATTATGGTAGTATCGAAGATAAATACCTCCTCTCTCTCAAGTGACTGTCTCTTTCAGTCACACGCACTCTTATCATTGCCCGTTTTTATTATTTTCTCAAATGTTTACGTAACCGTTTGTTGTAATTGTATATAATGCTTTAAGTACTTTTATTTTGCTGCCAGTAAAAAAACAGCAAAAAATGACACATCATGAAATAAAAATTGAAAAACAGTAAAAAAATTCAAGATTAGGCAACACTACTATTGACAGCTTGTTAAATCCGTTGCCTACTTCCAATGTCACTTCGATTCGCATTTAAAAATTAATAGAGTGTACACTCGAATTTTGCTAAAAGACAAGGGTTCTTTCCGTCTTTTTCTTTTCAAAACGATACAATATATCTGGGACCAGCCAATATGTTGTACAAAATTTGTAATTTAATAGCACTTAGAGCCTACTTAGGAAATACTGCGAATATACATTTTTACGATTGAGTCGTTACCTGAAACGCTGCGTTCCGAATAAATAATTTATTTGTGTGGGGCGTTTACTGCGATACCTGTGAATTGTACCACCACATAGTCCTTGCAATGATTGGTATTATTTTATTACCTACTCAAACTTATTTGTAGTAATATAGGTACATGTTCTAAAAAAAACTCTTAAAAATGGTTTTCTAAATTAAATAATTTCATTGTTATTTGACATCTAAGCGCGTATAATTTCCTATATTAAATTGTATACAACGAAATACAGATGTCTATCGAGTACAAGGTGTTATTTATTCTATGTTTGTTAATCTATATGTGTATAAAGGTTTTTATGTATATACTACAAATAGTTAACGAATATATACAAAATCGTGCTTACTTAAGCCTAATACCGTATCCTCTATTATGGATTTCATAGTTTAACAGCTGCGAGAATGCGTTTAGATTTAAATAGTTCACATTTGTGAGTGAATCTTAATGAGTATTACTAACCAGACACTTAAATTACTTTTGTTCGAGGAATCGGTTGACAATTCACCTCGAATCTGAACACAGTTGTGTCAGTAATTATGGCTATATACCTATTTTGTAACTTTGTACGATAAGGTTTATTGAAATGATGAAAGTGTCAAAATTAAAAAAAAACGTTTATTTTTTTATTTAAATTCAATACATATGTGTAAATAAACAAAGGTATTCTAACATTTGTTTTGTTTGACCTATATACATTTTAGACGAAAAATAAAATTACGGCCAAATTAAAACTACACTTCTACGAAGCAAGTGTAGAGACACATACAAGAGATTAATTATTAATAATATATTTATAGTATTAATACTTGAAGTCTGACAATGTACTATTTATGTAGCATATAGTTGAGAAGCGTGGGGGTTAAATAATTTAACAACTATTTAATAAATAAACAAGATATTTCAACTACGGTCACATAAATAATACAAAAGGCTTTGGTTTGAGGACGTAAACAATTTTACGTACGAACTGGCTAACAGAAAATGAACCATTTTACCAAAAACACAAATATCACACAACATATACATATATAATATATTCATATAAATATAAATAGTACTACAATATATTAATACTATGTTAAAATACTTAAATAATTTAAAACATCTACAAATGAGATATTTGAATTTTTGGTAGCTGGAACTCGCGCAAGTTTTTTCTTTACTAAAATAATACAAAACAATATATTAATACGTTAGGAACCCAAGTGCTTATAAATATTTAAATTACTTAATTACAAATATTAACGTCGTCCAGATAATGCATTTTGCATTCTTCAATGGAATAATAATTGCTGTATATCTACATTTATACAATATACTTAAAAACAAAACTGGAAGTTCAATCGACAAATTATGGTAGTAAATAAAAATCACTTAAAAATCATTACGACCTGAGTGATAAAAATTTGGTTTACGCTGTGCTAAATTTTGTTGATATATTTGCAAAACAAAAAGCATTAACGTGATGTGATTTTATTGAGGACTGTGTTGCGAATATCATAATCGTGAATATATCGTATTTTATTTAGTCGGCTAGTCAGTTTGTTAGAAAGGCTTGTGATAATCATAGGAACAACCGGGAATGTTATAACATATAGTGAATAGAAGTAAGTGAAAAAGACCAAAACGTTTATGATAACAAGGCGCCCATTTCGTTATACTCTGCTGTTATTTATGTACAAGGTTGGCTAGATACACAAGCTCCGTACCATCCTGTGAACCCTAAAATACCTCGGCGAGGTATATATTTACAAAATTCATTAAATAGATTATACAAACTTCAGACTTACATTTATCAGACTTGCTGTACATATACACTTTCCGTTTTTAATTTACAATTAAATAACTTTTCCTCACCATTACTCATTTTTCTAGGCCACAATGCAATCATAATTGCATCAAATTTATGTATACATATATATATACATATATATAAAATAAAACAAAAAAGGTGTCGATACCCAGACATGAAAATTTCGATTACTGGGTACCACTACTATAAAATCACCAATGTTATTATTCTTAACATTTTCCTCCATTTCTCAGTTGTCAACAATTTGACATAAACCTTTAGAAGCTGTGTAGAACTAAAAAATAAGTTAAACAGCAAAAAATATGCAAATAACCAGTGCTTTCACTTTCGTATAAATACTTTATACATACATGATACAGTTCCGTTATTTCATCGTAATAGTTCACATACAAAGTCTATGCTAGCTTTTCCTCAAAGAAAAAGCTACACTTTAACGATTTCTTCCTAATAAATAAGCAACTAATGAATCAAAAGCTATATATCTCGATCGTTCGTGCATTGAGTTATCGTCGTAACTTGGTGGAGTTCAATCTTGTTCTGCTTCGAATCACCCCTGTCGTGAGGTATAGGCAAATCCGGTTGCGGAGGGTTTCTGCACCTAGTGCCAAATGTAGGCCTGCATATTAAAGTTATGGATGGACTATCCACGCAATCCGTTGATGCCCTAGATTGCTTTGATTTGCGCTTGTAGTGAATGTACACTACAAAACACAATATGAAGACCAGAAGTATTGCTATTGTTGCACCTCCTGCTATACTAGCTGTTTCTAACATTATCCTTTGTTGTGACGCTGAAAAAGAAAGAAAATCTTATTATATTGTTTACTGTTTTTTGGAGTTTGATGTAGATATTTTAATTTTCACCAGTAAGTTTGTAATTATGATTAACTTTTAAGAATTAATAATTGCAACTGATACACGTCAGATAATAAAAAAAACCTTTCCGTAGGAATCAACATAAAGGCACTTGGCAACCAGAAATACTTCCGATCATTAAACTTAATTCAAAACAAAAGAAAATAGTTGAGCCTGAAAAAGGAGTGAATGGTAATCCAATGCGAGAGACTTATAAGGGGCGTTACGTAAAATATTATAAAAAACTTAATCTATATTTCGTATTTTTCAACTATACATACTAATGCCAATTACGAGATAGGATTATTGTTGAGTTAAAATGGATCGGCAGTAATTATTTTCCAGCCTATACTCAGCAAGGGGATAACTGCGCAATAACGCTCGTGCTCTGAGGCCCACAAATCGTTTTGTACCACACTTATACACCCTACCTTTAGCATTAACATGAATACGTGTATGTAAATGTAGGACAAGTGAATGTGCGTTTACTTGCTTTACAACTGTTACAACCCTGAAGTCAAGAAGACATTCTAAATAGTATTAGTTTAGTCCCCGAAAATACAGGAAAGCTTTCTTATGTTTAGACCTATAGAATCAGTTTAATAAGTACATTGCGTGCTTATGGAAATTACCAACATATAAACTTAAAAGGAGTTTTGGCCATTCTGCTTATCGCAACGCAAGCGTATTATTATATATCATACATCCTGATAAACGAATGTGTGTGGATTTCAAGTATGTTGATTTTAGTGCATAAGTTTTGGAAATGAAAGCGTTAGAAATTCCCTTTTCATGCGTGCTTATGTTGCGCTTGTCGACCATGAAGCATCCGTTGCACATACGCAATATTTTGAACAAAAATGCGATCTGCTAAATTCATTTCCTGGAAATCCAAGTTTTAAGTTGCCACTCGCAATGTATCCTCGTAGTTAAGGTTAAAAACAGTTCATACAGGGTAAGTTTCATAGTGAGGGAGCTAAAGTTTCCTGTATTTTACTTATTGAAGTTTGTTATTTTAATTAGCTGCACTCAATTCTGCAGAGGAGTTTTGTGTTTCGATAGATTGGGATAGAAGACATTCTTGCTAAAATAATGGTATTTTGATATTTGATTGCTATTTTTTTTATTTAATATGCATCTAAACTATTAAAAACATATATTCAAAATTATGTATATAATTCGCAAGCATACTGGATAAAAACAAGTTAACGTAGATGTTGTAATGGTAAAGACATTACTCAATAATAGTAAATAAATAAGCATTTCAAAGAGCTACTAAGCAACAAATAGTTGAATAGGTTGGAATCACGTCATAACACGAATAGAAAATAATCTCTGTGTATTCAATATTTTATCTATATACAATATATTTTCCTTTATGAAGTAACTTCCACGAAGCTTCCTCACTGCACAATAAGGGTCAAAGTTAGTTTCAGTTGCAGTTTACAGTCAAAGTTAAGTGCTATAAATCGTACTTATAATAGAAGGATATGAACAAATGTTATAAGAGAATTAAATAGAAATGTATTACATGTAAGTGTAATTGTAGGAAAACCAACGGAGTAAAGATTCAAGATTATTAAATATTACTTATAATTTACGAAACATTTGTATACTTACGTAAATATGATCTGTCTAGATCCTTATATTCACATCTAGGACCCATGTAACCCTCTGCACACCTAAAATAAAAAGAAAAGTTATGAACAACGTATTTCATCGCGCATTTATTTTAAATTAAATCTGGGTCCAATAATTTGTGATATATTTTTGAACACAAAAAAATGTGCAGATGAAAACCACAATTTTTAGTGAGGAAACGAGCACTACACAACACAAAAACATTTATAACAGATAAGTACACTGTCTGACAATTAAATAATGGAACTTATTAGATATAGAACGAAATACAGATTATATTATTGTTGAATATTTTTTTTATTCGGGATACATTCCTGTAGCCTTAGTACAACATATGGAACGGATGACTGATGCATGCATCGATTGTTTGAAGTTGGGTTGTGGGATGCTCTTCAGCACCTGGGTCACGGCTGCTTGAATGGCTGGAACATTATTATAAAAGTGTCTTTTCATTCCAGTTTTGAGAACAGAAAATAATCGCACGGTGATAGATCAGACGAATACGGTGGGTGGGCGATGAGAGAAATTTGTTTTTTAGTCAAAAACGTACGAGCTTTAAAGGTTTTGGAAGGTGGTGCGCTATCGTACAATAAAGCACACAACAAACAATGTAGAACTCCTAGATAGTATTCTCCATTAACAATTTCACATTCTGGAACAAATTCTTTATAAACAATACCAATACATTTGAATCATAAAAAGTAATCAGCATTGTCTTGATTCTTGATTTCTAAAAGCGCAACTTTTGTGGTTTGTCTCGCCTTTAGACTTCCATTGTGCAGATTGACGCTTAGTTTCAGGGGCATACTTAAAGCATCATGCCTTATCACCACTTATGGTAGAATAAAGAAAATCTCGGTCGTTTCTGCAGTCTGAATAATGTCATTACAAAACGCTACACGAGTGATTTCTTGCTCTTCATTCAACTAATGTGGGGCAAACTCACACCCTTTTTTACCCATATCGATTGTCAAAATTTGTTGAATAGTTTCTCTAATAGTATTTTATTCTTCAGCTAACATTTTCATAGTGAAATTTCCATCGATAGCAATCATTTCTCGATTTTTTTTGCACAAATTCAGCGCCATTTTTACCGTGTGCACGTCCAGGTCTTGCATCATCATTTAAATTTTCGCAACCGTTTTGAATCGCATGAACCACTCATAAACTCTTACGCGTAGCCATGCACTCATCACCATACACCTTTTTCAACAGTTCGTACGTCTTATCAATTCTTTTTCCTATTTTAAAATAAAATTTTACATTTGTTCTTTGTTCTATTGTGATTTCAGAACATGAGGTACAATCACTAAAACGAGTGTACTTTTATATGCTATCATTCGATTTGCTCGAAATTCAGTGCGTTTAAAACAGGACCTTTGCGCTTCTAATGCTGCTACCGTTTAAACGGGTGTTAAGTGTTCTATGATTTAAATTAAAGCTCTGTTATTTAATTGTTGGACTGCGTATACGCATCATTTAGTTTTTAAAGAGAAAATAAAAGGAAACACTATAAAACAGAGATAAACACAAACAACTGCAGAGTCAGTAGTTTTAAGTTAAATGGAGCACATTTTTCTAGTACTGGAATATACAGTGCAGGGGGTATTTTGAACATTTCACATCAATTAGAAATATTAATTGGTGATTAATACAGCTCGGCAGTTGAGTTAGAAGGAAAATGGTTTGTTTTTCAATAGCTTTAAAGTATAATAAATATGGTATTTTGTTGAGAACAAGGTTGATTCTATTTTAAAACATGTACTGGCTTCTTAATTGGAATAATTAATGTTTTTTGTATTTATTTTTCGTTATGTTATAATTTGAACGACATCTGTATTTTATTTAACACAATATTGCCATAGCTATGAAGAATGTTTTCCTGAATTTTAGCACGAAAGTCTCCGCCCAGAGGGTCTCCATTGTATGACGTATGGATTATTCACTTTACACCCCGATTTTCAGAAATTAATCATTATTGCAGAGGGACGGGGAGAGAAAAATAGAGGGGGCACGAGATTAGTTGGGAGAAGACTTGGAATCTTATAGACCCATTCCTACATGCTTTGCATAGAGCATTATTGTATAAGATTTGTGTTTACAATATTTTCGAAATGTTACACTTAATGGGTAACGCTTTTTATTTATTCCTGAATTACAGCGAAGGGTTTGATTTCTGTAACTTTCATTTTCTTACTATTGAGAATATTAATACTTCCACTATATAATTAATTATTGTATGGTATTGATAACTCCCTAAGTGCTCCATTGGATTTAACATATATGTATGTAAAACATTGTTCTGACATAGGTGATAAACAATAATGAATTTAGGTATAAAATATTACATAAATAATGGACATTGAAGAAGCTTACTCGCAGTTGTAGAGCAGTGAATCTGCTATTTTGACGGTGAAGCACGTGGCTCCGTTCAGGCAGTACCACGCGGCATACGCTGGCGGGCATTCGTAAGTGAGGAATGTGATGTTGGGACGAGCCGTCGGCGCCGGTGGCCTCGGCTTCGGAGTAGTACGTGAAGAACACGCATCTGCAATTTAAATAAATCCTATATTAGAAAATCTCATTTATGCAATAGTAAAGTTTATCAAAATTTCACTTAGAACAATTACCTTAATTAAAATTCCAACAGTTGTATCTAATTAAGGTGATTCTTAAAACACTAAATCCGTTCTGACTTATCAGATTTAACCTTTGTTAGATACGTATGTAAAAATGTAGCTTAAAACGTGAAGCAGGAAAGTGGTAGTATATGTAGCGTAACATTGAAATGACGATCTCTAACAATATAAGGAATCACACATACAAACTGTCTCAGTTGGTGTGCTCACCATCGGGATATCGTAACCGATACGAGATCAGACAATACGACAAAATGTATATCGCGTTAAGGCCTACCTGTCAAACAGAAATATAAAAAAATGTTGATAAAAGTTATATAGAGAAAAACTATATATATATATATATATTTGAAAATTCAAATATTTTGAAACAGTATATAATCATAACACAGTTCTGCCCCAACGAAATGCATTGTTACTATATTTTTGGTCAATTTACGAGTCTTTTCATTTTCGGAGAGCCTGTGGTTTGGGAACCACCGCAGTGTGACTACATGATTAGCCATAAAAATATTGATTGTTGCATTTCAAAGTTCTTTTACGAGTGCATAGGTGCAAGACATAACTTTGCCTGAAGTATTGGCTTGGGGAATTTTTATGCGGAAATTATGGCCATTGATAGCTATGTAGATTGGCACTCCTAATTACAATTACTATATATTTTTCACATATAGCATTTTACTAAATTTTACCCTCTGGAACCTTCAGCAAATGAACAATACTTTGGAGATGTACATTCTATAGGCCTAGAAATATAACTGCAAGAGCGATTTATGGACCAATAAATAACAATAATTTTTTCATATATTTTATTAAATTTCACCTCCTTGAAAATCTTAGCAAGTAAAAGGCATTTTGGGGTATATACCTTATAGGCTTAGAGATATAACCGCAAGAACGACTTATAGAATAACATCGGATCATATTTTATTAAATTCTATTTTCTGGTATTTCTAGGTTATTAAATATAGTTTAAGGTGTACAACATGCATATTTTAAATTATAGGGGTATTACAGACATCACTAGGCGTTGGGGTGCTTTTGTAAAAATTAGGTGTTATCTTAAGCTGTTATTTCCACACTACTTTTGTTTGCTTGGGCGCTGCTTATATCATTTTTGTTGTTTTGATTTTGAGCTAGAGAAGTCATGTTTGTGATAGTACTACATACATCTGCTAAGCATGCTCAAGAAGCGTATGCTTATGCTATTTACCGTTAGAAGTGTATAATAATTTTGAAACAATAACATTCAATGTATGTGGTGTAATAAGATCTAATAGAGTATATTCCGTAAAGCTTTATAAATAAACAATAGCAGTGTTTCATGCATAACTGTAAAATTACTGTATCCGCTTTAGTTGTGTTATGTAATGAACTATTTTTAAACGTCATAATAAAAAATCGTTTATTTTCGGCGAGTGCCACAGAAGCAAGGTGTCGCGTTTAAAAAGAAAGAAAACTATTAAAACAACAACTTTAGACTAAGGGTACTCCAAAATAAGCGCGACGTCACATATGTGTGCATTTCTTTTGTATGTATGTCTCCTTTCAAACATTTCTTTATATACGTACATATAAGTGAAACATACCATTTTACTGCCATGGTTTGTTTCTCAAATTGAATTACTTTCTTTTGTGTTAATTAATTTGAGTTTTTGTGGATATAAGTAGTTCTTGATTATATAAACTACACCTATAAATAATTTATCTCTCACGAACTACATGTTGTAACTATCAATTTTTTTTTGTGATGGTATTATTAATATTAGTGCTGAGATTTAGTTTTGTTTGTTTTTATCTAACATAGCGCATAAATAATATATCAAACCGCTAGAGTATTTAGTTCTTTACCTAGGAAAATTGGTAGTCGGCAGGTAAATGCACTGACATCTGCAATATTTTATTAAAATTGTATCCTTATTGATTAATCGGATATGTATCTTTCCAATATGCATTTAAGTAATGTAAATGATTCCCTATGGCATTTCATTTATTTTCAGTAAATAGTATTTTTTAGTGTCTAAAGTTTTCTTTGATATATAATACTTACAAGTCGACAAATATTTCGGGACGATAGATTCTACGCACGTTGAACGCTCACCCCTCTTATCTTATTAGCGAACCAATCTCTCCTGTCCATGAGTAATGGTTATAGCACAATCCCTTTTACCAATGCGCAACTTTCGCAAGATTTTTGTCGGACTGTACGCTCTTATTAGATACATTTCCATAATACCATGTTACCCCCTCTGCACGCCCCATATTTCATATTGAAATATTTGTTTTAGTAAAGTCTGGTATTATGAAAATTAAGAAAACAAGTATAAATTGTTGTAATATATACAGGTAATTTAATTAGTGCTACGAATGACATTTCTCCATGCTGAAATATTGCATGCACTCGTTATAAATTCTTGGACGTTGAGGCATTATAAAATCGTATTAGGATGATGATGTTATCTTAAAGATTGTTACATAATTTGTTCGTACTTTTTACATATTGACGTATATACGTAATATCAAGTAGCATTGCTAATTTCCACAACCGGATATATTAACGTGAACTAGTTCTATATCGAGATAATTGGTACGAAATAGAAAGATGAATTTCGAAAAAAATTCTAAGGTTCTAAGGCGAGGGCAAGATTTGAGGCCTTTGTGTGGAAGCTCAAAACCTACAGAAGAAATGGAAAAACAACTTGCTTCCCCCACCGATTTTTTGGGAAATGCGTATTTAATGACGAAAAATTAAAACTGGTTATTGTTCTCAGGTGACTCGCGAAAATTATTTTCTTCACTCTCTGTTTTAATACTATTCCCTGTTTATTCATGAAAATGCGGAAAATAAGATTTCAATCCATCAGATACTGCCTTATGCCAATGCGCTAGCATCGTTATTTTTTGAAAAAAATGTAAGGATCTCGACATATGATAAAATTTTAGTTTATATGGAGCTTAATTCATTAAAAGAAACCACCATTTGGGGTCATTGTACTTCTGTCACGAATTTTATTAGAGATGTATATTCAAGAAAAAGTGTGTCTTCATTTTTCCGCAGAGTATACGAATTTCATTTGACTTACGAAATATATATATATATATCTTGAGGTCGAAATCACGACTTCAAGAAGAAGATGTATGCGATTACATCGAAACATGAGGACGTATATGGTTCCTCTAAGAACCAACGCCGAACACAGGACAAAACCCGAGAGGTAGCAGGACATAACACATGGGCTGAAAAGTCCCGGGCCTAACAAAGAAAACACGGTTTTTTTGGTTCAAAATTAGCTTTATTCATCAACGTAATCTCCATCAAGAGCAACGCAATCATTCCAGCGCCGCTCTAACATTTCATTACCACTTTTGTAGAACGATTTATCTTTTGCTTCAAAATAGGCCTCAATTTCAGCGATAACCTCTTCATTCGTGCGAAATTTCTTACCGGCGAGCATTTCTTTGAGGTCTGCGAACAGCCAGTAGTCGCTGGTAGCCAAATCTGGCGAATACGGTGGATGTGGGAGCAATTCGAAGTTCAATTCATGTAGTTTTGTCATTGTTTTGATTGACTTGTGACATGGTGCGTTGTCTTGATGGAACAAAATTTTTTTCTTTGCCATATGCGGTCGTTTCTTTGCAATTTCGGCCTTCAAACGCTCCAATAACGCTATATAATATTCACTGTTGATGGTATTTCCTTTCTCAAGATAGTCGATGAATACACCACGCACATCCCAAAACACCGAGACCATAACCTTTCCAGCCGATTGTTGTGCTTTCGGGCGCTTTGGACGAGGTTCACCAGTTGCTGTCCACTCAGATGACGATCGTTTTGATTCCGGAGTGAAGTGATGGATCCGTGTTTCATCCATTGTCACATATCGACGCAAAAATTCCGGTTTGTTACGTTTAAACATGGCCAAACACTGCTCAGAATCATCAACACGTTCTTGTTTTTGGTCAACAGTGAGCAAACGCGGCACCCACTTTGAACAGAGCTTTCTCATAGTCAAATGCTCATGCAATATAAAGCCAATACGTTCTTTTGATATCTTTACGATGTCAGCTAACTCACGCAACTTCACTTTTCGATCATTCAAAACGATTTTGTGGATTTTTTTGATGTTTTCTGGTGTTACCGCCTCATTTGGATGTCCACTGCGTTCTGCATCATCGGTGTCTCTACGACCACGTTTGAAGTCAGCAAACCAACGTTTTATTGTTGTTTCTGATGGAGCGGAGTCCCCATAACACTTTTCAAGCCATTGCTTCGCTTGAACGGTATTTTTTTCCATCAAGAAGCAGTGTAAAATTAAGACACGAAATTGTTTTTGATCCATTGTTTTGAAAATAACAAAAGTAGCGTGACTCTTAGCACAATAACTCACAAACTAATGAATAGAATATCATGAAATTTTAACAGCTGTCGTTTGAAGGTTAGTACTAACTGAGAGAAAGGTGACTGCAATAAAACTAGCGTCATCTATGTGTTAGGCCCGAGACTTTTCAGCCCATGTGTTATATTGAAATTCCCCTTCGCGGACACCCCTCTTACACGGACACCTTTTTTGAACGTAGATGAAGATTTGTATGTTGAAGATCCAGATTCAGAACAAGAAATTGCAAATCCAGAATCCAGTTGAAATACAAGAACTTTCGGAAGATTCTGGTGTCGATGAGGTTCCAGTGCCAACAGAAGCTATCCTAAATTATAGTAAAGCTATTACTCTGACCAAGCAGCTCAAAAGTTTTGTCGAAAATCACGGAGATACAGTCTTTGGAGCTTCTTTCTAAATTAGAAATACGATTTCAAGACGCCATTTAAAAAAAAAAGAGACAAACAACAATATATGAATTTTTGCGTCCTTAAAGTGACTATTCATTTCGTTTTGTATTTACTATACTTATTACTTACTATATTTATTTATACTACATCTATATATCTATGTATATATATTATACTTTGTATGTATATATCTAAAGGAAATAAACTTTTTTTTCTTAAGTTTAAAGTTTCTTATTTATTTTAAAAACATTTATATACATATACGATTTAAATGTCCCAGTTTCTTTAATATGTATATTCATTTTTCGTCAAAACACGATTTTTGTTATATCTACTACATATTTCTTTTATGCGGACACCCCTCCTGAACGAACATCTTCAGTTGGTCCCGTTGGTGTCCGTTCAAGGGAGATTTCACTGTATATATAAATCTATGTTATGGGCTACCGCGGTTGTATATCATTGCATTATTATAACCCATTAGTATTGTGAGAACATGTCACGATTGCCAATTGTCGTTTATATTTCACATTAAAAAGATAAAATGTATTATGAAAATTACGCGAAGGTTAGTATATTGGAATGTTTTATCCATTGTAATAATTCTGAAGTTGTGAATATAGTTTGTCCAGAAACAAGACAACCTAACAACTCTATTCTTGGAAGATTGAAACTTACTGTTAGTGTTATCGGAAGTTTTACTTTTCTAGCCGCCAAGATCATTATCTAGTAAATCACGATGGCCAATGTTATCGTTTATAAAATAGAAAATAACAATTTCAATTCAACAACTTTTCGTGAGTTCTCGTAGTTGATCAGGACCTTTTTAATTCTTCAGAACCATCAATTAGATAGATAAAGTACATATTAGCAGTGCCGGAATTTTGAACAAAATGCTGATGGTATAATTATTAATCCATATCGTACTGTTATGTCTAAAATCGCGCCGCATAGATTTTAACGTTTTGTACCTGTTGAAATTGAGTTTTTCCTTATTATCAAACTTGAACAAATGGCTTAGTGAAAAGATTCGGGACAAATGAGGAGATTATAGCCGAACCGAATACCTACTTTGATGAGATTTCGAAAGATTATTTGTTATATGGTTTAAAAAAATTAAAAAGTCGCTGGGTTAAACATATAGAATCCGACAGGAAATAGCAGCGGGTGGGCTTTATATTAAAAACTAATATATATTTTTTACTGTGCCGTCAAACAACGCTCGTGTTTTAGTTATGTACTGCAAAATATGGACGTATATTCGAAAATGTAAATAGTTGCATATTCTTTTTAAATTATCTCATATTTATATTTGTTACCTCTAATCTATAATGATTTATTGATTGATTATAATGAAATGGATTTTCTAACAGTAGACTCATTAAGCTGTGTTCTTTTTGGATAACACAAAAGTATATTTAATTTTCAGCTCTGTAATTCTAATTAATATGAATAAGACATTCCAACCAAACTTTATAATTTCCATAATTCATGAGATCCTTTGAATGTAAAGTAACGATTAACAATATATGTGCCCTGCAACAATATTAATTAAATGCAACTGCACCACTTCATCTTGAAGCATATCCAAGAAATGCCTTTAGAGTGAAAAGTGAAAAATTAACTTTCGCTAGTAACTTGAAAATAGCCATTTTTTAACAAGAAAAAGGAGAACCGTTTTTGCACATATTTCATAGTTTTCAAGACTCTATTTAAAAAGCACTAAATTCTCCCGGCTGCGTATGATTACTCAATTATTTATTGTCTTCTGTCAGTGTTCATTAATATCATTTTGCAAATTAATATACCAACATTTTTTTATTTATTGGCAATAACTATAGTAATGCTTACAAGGAGTTATTCTATAGTTTTATGTGTCACTATTGATCGATGTTGATACAAGATAGAGAAAATGAAAATTGGGAATAAAGTAAAATTGTTTTTATACTGACGGACGATACTCCCAAAATTGATGCGTGTAAGTTTCGTGTTCTTAAGAAATAATACAAGAATATTGTTCGGAATACATTCTATATATAATGTTAATCATTGCTATATATTTATAAGGTAATAATTTATTATTTGTTATATAATAGTCAGTTAACAGTGTGCTTATGTACGACAAATTTAATCATTACGGTACCAGCAGCATTTACTTTTGCAGAAAAATATTTATTAGGTACTTTTTTATTTTATTTCATAGACAGCCTGTATAAGAGTTAAATTAATTTTATAAATATTTGGAGATTAAGCTATATAGCACTTTGATATAATATTTAAAGGACACATAATTAAGGTTTTTTATATCCTTTAATTTTTATTGTTATAGTTATTCTCTTTACGACTTTTTAATTTTGATTGTTATAATAATAATAATCCATGCCTTCGCATCACCCAGTAACTTTCGCCAATTAGAGGGAGCATCGCTCATGAGATATTATTACTATTATTGAGATATTTGTTCTCAACATTCGCCATGGAGCCAAGAAAATTTCCGAAAACAATCCTGAGAAAGGTTAAGTCACAGTGATTTTATGTACTTTGTCGTTTCAATTTATTCACTACGAATTACGGGTACGTGTATTGTATCATTTTTTATGAAATACTGCGTCCGTTTAATATACAATAAATAGGTACAACAGGTACAAGAATACATGTGATGAAATTCAAATATAGGATAAATACATATAAGAACATTTGAATACATGAATAGGAAAATAAAATAAAAAGATCTCTTAAATTAGAATATCATAATACGTATTAATAAGAGAACAACTTGGCATAACAGCTACTGTTCATATACAAAATACAACGAATCTCGACGTTTGTCGGCTTAGGTCTATCGAATCTCCCATCTCGAACGTCAATGTTAAGCAAACAAAAATGGACAACTAAAGTAATGATTTAAACTCGAATTTCACAATTCAATCTTATCCAGGGTTATACATATAATCATAATCCTGCGGATATGTGTGTATTTTTATAAGCATGAAAACTAGCATAACTAATGAAAAATAGTGAATGCTAGTCTGTTTGAATAGTTCATCAGTCAATTGTTACAGACACATATGTGAATCTAATTAATTTAATGTACTTCACCATATAACCTTACACATGTAGGTACATACTAACTTGTTTGTCTAATGAAAAAAATCTGTAATTTTCCGTTGCACAGTTTTCGCACGCCAAAACTGTTTTTCTATATCCATTTCTAATTCTCTCACTTTATCAATAATTTGAGGTGACGTTTCTCTCTGTCTATAATAAGTTTTTAAAAGTATTATCGCACTTAGGGCTTCTTCGTTTGTCGGTACGTGTTCTGCTTCGTCGTATGAATCTTCTTCCTCTTCGATTTCATTATCGTTTTCGTTATCCCGCTGTTTTATGTCCTTCACGATATCAGAATCTGAACGCATTCCCGACGTAATAAGACAACTGTCCACGGATGCAAAGTCGTCGAAACAAAACAGGTTCTCGTCACTCTGATTTTGCTGCCACTTCCTTAATCGTGAATGACTAGAGCAGTTTGCTATAGTCTCGGAGGTTATACTACGCCAAGCCTTCTCTAAAAAGTCTAACGCGTCGAGAAGTGAAACAGCACATGGTGCGTTCTTGTCCATACCCACGATAATTTTCTGTAAAAACATTTTAAGCTTCTTATTACGCATTGGTCCATTGGTTGAAGGATGCTAGTGCAATTTGGGGGCAGAAATACCAAATTAATATTTTTTAAGTGACCTAATGATGGATGTGCTGGACAGTTATCGACTAAAAGCAAGATTTTTTACCTTTAACCGCAAGTCCTTTATCCCATTTTCGAATTTCATTTTCAAAGATTTCTGAAGTCATCTATGCTCATTTGTTTGCGCAGTAATTTGTTGGGAGTGTTTTTATGTTTTTGAAGCAGCGTGGCTTTTTTGACTTTCCTATGACAAGAATTTTACGTTTCTCCGTACCGGTCATATTAGCACACACAAATGCAGTTAACCGTTCTTTGGCTAGTTTACCGCCTACACATTTTTCGCCTTTAAACCTCAGAGTCTTATCTGGAAGAAGTTTATAAAAAATTCTCGTTTCTTCGCTATTGTAAATTTCATTGTCTTTATAATTTTGTCTTAATTTAGGCCACACTTCATTTAGCCACGTGTCTGCTTCTATCATATTAACACTTGTCGCTGCACCGCTCACTTTTCCGAATGTTATTGAATGTCTCCGTTTGAAACGCTCCAGCCGCCCATTGCTGCATTTAAAATTTGTGTCTCGAAATAAACTTCCAAATTCTTCGGCCTTTTGCATAAGCAGTGGTCCATTAATGGATAAAATTGTATTTCTATATTGCTTAAACCACGTAATAAGCGCTTCGTTGATTGCAACCTTTTCGCACGATCGATTTTTTTTACTTTTCTCTCCCTTTTACAAAGGTATTCATGATTTTATTCTTATTTTTCACAATTGTACAAATCGTAGAATTAAGTAACCCAAGTTCGCGACACACGTCCGATTTCTTCGTTCCACTTTCGACTGCTTTGACTATCGCGACTTTGTCGTTCACGCTTAAACTTTTTTGCTTTAAACCTGACATTTTCGATAAAGAAATCTCGATGTTTCACTCACACGATTCAAATGGCTGGCGCATTGCAAGAAATCTTAATTCAACGAACGGTAATATTCTTGAAATCCGCGAACGGTCGGTTGCAGGCTAGGCAAATACTGGGAATTGAGCCATAAATGATAATATAAATACATACCTCAAGTGGTAAATATTTGTCGTTATATCAGGGGTTATTGACGCTAAAAACCGGGTTTTTCCCTGTACGTTTGAATAGTAAAATACGGAACCTCTTAAAATTTGACGCTAAAAAAGGACTGTCGTTACAGCCGAAGTTGTTATAACCGGGTTCTACTGTATATTATTATACAACGTTCCTTAAAATTTTGTAAAAAATAATACTTACGATAGCAAAAAAAAATACGATTAATGATTCTATTTCGAGAACTTATTTGACTAATTAAATTAAGCATATTTTTGCATGCTTTTGTGTGTATAGCAAAAAAATAAATTTACATGCAGGATTGAACAAAAAAGTAGGAATATGTCGAAGTCTTTAGTTCTTCTTATAGCCAAAAGAGACATCAAGTGTATTATTTGCTGCTCTTCTTCTACTTTTAGCATTTTTGCTATCTGTAAATTTACTCACCCTTCTTGAAATTGTCAGGAAAACGAATTACATGCTTCTTGTAGAGACCTCCATCTAACTTCAAAATTGACTGTCAACAGCAAGGTAACATTTTCAACTTCAATTAACCATAACAAAAATAATATTAAGTTTTACACAACTGCCGTAGTAAATATAAGTACTACTTACGACGTCGATTTCTAAGGATTGGCTGTTTTAGATAATATGACAAAACAACGGATAGAAAGGGACAAATAATTTAGTCTATAATACTTTTTGACTACTTTATTCATTAGCTTTAAATAGAAGGTCAAAGTAATTAAGTTCTATATTAGTATAATTACTAAAAAATGTTAATCGAAAAATGAAATTAAGTAAAAGTCTGTATGTTATTGAATAGCTCAAAGAATATACAGAAACTTTGTTTAGAAATATCTCAATTAAAAATCGAATGTTCCGAAACATTTGCCCAATCTTTATAACTTGCCTTTCTTATATACCTACAGGTGTTATTTATAAAAGAACCAAATCCGAATACTACGACATAATTTCCAAGATAAATCTATTCTAACGTATGTGCAGTTGATACTTGTTTAGTTATTTTTTGTTACTTTTTAGATGCCTTATTACGAACTTTTCAAGACTTTTACGCAACCTTCAATAAATTTTTAAACGTAGACGTAATTTTAGCTTTACCATAATAGTGAATACTAAAGAAAACGTTTCATATTATTTAGTTGCAGTAAAGTAATTTGCGTTAATATGTTTGTAGGCCGAATTTTATCTAAATAATAAGAATAAATTAGATTTAACCGTGAGAAATACAAGAAAAGGAATGTACAGCTATGTCGTGTGTTTTCTGTACGCTCCCATAAAAAAATGTAAATAAGAAAATGTATACACATATATAGCTTAGTCAGGAAGTATGAATTAACCCAGAAATTGTTTATTCTTCTATTAATGAATTCTTTAACTATTTGTAATAAATCGGATGTGTCCATAAAGAAATAAGTCTACTCTACAGGTGATTAATTGATACTATCCCACGCACAAGTCTAATGTGTGATTGTCTTATTAAGTGAAGTTAATTCTATAAAATAATTACATTATTTTTTCTGTAAGGATCATATCATTCACATCGCTGTTAAATGAATTCCAGCATAAATTAAAAGAAATGACCGCCTAATTAGCTTTTGGTTTGATCGGACCTTTTAGGTTAAGCTTGCCTATGAAGTTTTAATTGTTGAAATAGTTAAGAAAAAAATGATCATTAAAACAATGGCAGAGTATTGTATTAAATAACGATTTTATTTTTACAAAAATTAAACATAAATACAAGGATCCTTAAAATTACGGTATTAACGTACTACCTGCCTCAAACATTTTGAAATATCTTGTAAATAGCTCCAAAGGTATTTTCGCCTTTATGTAATGTTAACGTACTCATTATTTTAATGTGACAAAATGACAAAGAAGTGACCAAGTATCCGTTGGAGGTCGGCTAGCCCTCATAGCTCTTCTTTGGGTGCGCAAACCGATTAGGACATCGTAGTTGTCCACAACATAATTGGATACCGGTATTCTTTAAAGAGCTTAAATTTATTTTGTCGGCAAAGCGGGCTATGCCTTATCTTTCTAAATCAGCACATGACGCTAATTGCAGCTAATCTTGTTTGCTAAGGGATCATATTTAGCAGGATTTAAAATTTTCTCTTCTCCTTAAGTTGCAATGCCTGTACCGGGCGGACCATTTGTTTCGTATGTTTCAAATAAAAATTAGTTGACTTTGAAAGGAAAAATGAATTTCATTGTCTACTTGTGTATTATTCGGAGGACGTTGACAAGAATATTTGAATGCCAATCTAATTTCTTAAGAAAAAAATATAAGAGAAAGGTGCCATAAAACAGACAATATATCTTGAACCTAAAAAAACTTAAATTTGGTCGTAATCAGTAAAACACGCATTCTTTTAAATGTAGTAGTAGTAGCTATTGTACAGCACACACTATCTTTTTTTTGGTATTTTGCCAACATTATGGCTAACACCAATAACAACCTCTTATTGTTCTTTTTAATAACTGCGATGTACTGCTTTCAATACACCTATTTTTGAAAGAGAAGAATTAGAAATTAAGACTGAAATTTGCGCAAGATCATATGAGATGGGATCATGAGTAGAACATCATATTTTCTGATGAGAAGAAATTTAACTTGGACGGGCCTGATAGTTTCAAATACTATTGGCAAACCGCAAAAGATGAAGATATAAAATGAGTTATTAATTTAGAAAAGGATGGAGATATCTTCTTATTTTCATCCGATGAAGAAAAACAACTAATTCAGCGACAAAGAAAAACTGATGGTACTTTTCTGTGTTTTGACATTATTACAGGAAATTATAAACTTTAGTCCTTTCATACTTAGCTTGTACCACTGCACATACATGACATATGGTTACCGCAAATAGAACAACGAAGAGGATGCACAAAAACTGAAATATAAATGCAAAAGTTACCGGATCCCTTGCCAGTGTCAGTCATCGGGATAGGTCCTCGAATGTGAAATATATGTCTGTATGTGGTTGTCTTCACAGGAGGTCAATGAATTTACTGACTTTCAATTTAATGTATTTTCTCTCTATTTCTATTTTTTCTCTGAGCTGAATGGGATGTGACTCCGAGACACCAACATTAGCGAAAATATACTCAAAAATATATTCGTTTGAGTTAAACAATCTTTTCTATCTACATAGGAAAAGGTATGGGTCACTTCTAAAGATTAGTATAAAATTAGAAGATTACAACATTTATAAATAAAAATGTAAATATTCTGTGCTGTAAGTGTAGTACCTGAGTTGCACGCTATAAAATTTATGAACTAAATTGACAATCGGTCTACTATATATAAAGACTGAGAATGTCTGTGATACTAGTTTAGCTTTGCGTATGTTAGTAAATAGTCCTAAAGTGTGGTGAGAAAGACACTAACAAGCGCGTTATAAAGGAATTCTCTCCTTAGTATTAGATTTTAACTTGATTAATTCAATTTGGAGGTTAAATACGATAAGTAGGAAATGCCATCTTACTTCTTCCCTCCAAACAGCATCGAAACAAATACTGGATAAAATAAGCCTAAAATACTTCCACATGAAACGGATTCATGCTTGAAAGCTAATATGGTGGAAGAAAATTCGGAATCGCTTTCCATTTCGGTGGATATGTTAGTTGTAATCCGTTTACTCTTTTCTAGCATTAAATCGCTTAACATTCATATATGTACATATTCATTATATTTAGACTACTGCTACATATGTATACATACATGTACACGCAGAAAATGTTTGTAACACAAATAGCGGCGGATTATATTTGCGGCTTACTTTGTTCTAATTTAAATTTCTAAGTATTCTTTTCACATGTACCATACGTTCTTTTTGTTTATCATATTACAAACCCCTACGTACTCAGTCAAGAATAAGAAGAAAGTTTATTTTCAATTTAAATTCCAATCTGGTTCTCCAAAAAGTAAATGATAGGAACTAAAAGCTTCAAATGTTAAAAAAACTAAGTAACTCTTCCCTACCCGACAACTTAAATAATACTGATTCCAACTTTCTCATCCATCCATTGCCCATAGCTCAGGATAGTATTTCGGAAATTGTAGATTCTTACCGAAACTCTAAATTTCTCGTTTGTTATGTTGACATTGCCACTATAGGCAGTGACCTGAAGAGTAATTACAATGGATCAGATTAACTTTGTTCCAGCTAATAAAACTCTGTTGTCTTTGTATTTTACATTACATTGCTATCATTAATTCTTATATAGGACTTCGCTGTTTACTTTATCCAATCTGGTAAGGAAATTCATTAATTTATATGCAAACAACACCGTACCAGATATTCAACGTGGATTTAGATCTAGTTATACAGAGAGAGCAAAAATCACATTGATAATCGTATGCCATGAAATTTGAAAATGTATGTCTTAGCTTATTTCATTTTTTCTTATTGAATCGTTCAGATGATTTAATACCTGCTGGTGATAAAGGTAACCCTTCCATTTTTGTTTACTGGATTCTAGTAAGGCTGTCACTACATATATCGGTCTGTCGACGTTTCTGATTCTACGTGGTGTTCCCCTGGGGTATTATATATATATATATATATATATATATAGTTATTTATTATTTATACTATTTTCTCACCAATATCATTAAAAAATCTGTAAGATTTTTGTATACGCTGATAATATCTAGCTTCGTCATACATTTAATATTGCTGATAGAGTGCGCTCATTAAATCATATTGCCACTGATCTAAATAGTATCTTTGAAACTATTCACCGTCATTCATTGAACTGAAATCTATTGTACAGGTTTTTTTCTGAACGGAGTAGCTATCGGATGCTTTTTAATACTGTCAATTTTTTTGCTGATAAAGTTCGGTGGCCTATAGTGAACGTAGCAAATGGATCTGATAATTGATTGTAATCTTGGATTTAATGTTCAAGCCCTAAAATATATTAGGAATGTTTATCATTCGTTGAAATTAATTTATCACTATCATCACTATTTTACTTAGAAAAAGGTGATTTGTCTGTTTCCTGAGTTTTATCACAATTTAATTGATGCATCTCAGTTTATGGCTCTTGTTTGACTTATGATATGATGTGTAGAATTCAACGAGTACAAAACCCATGTATTACGCTAGTATTTGATATCCGCAAGTTTGAAGGTGTGAGTCATATTAGTTGATCTTATGCGATTGAACATGAGAAATAGATTACATACGCAGGCAAGAGTGATTTACTTTAAATCTACAACTTCTGGATTTCCTATATGTCAAGCTGGGTTGTCGCAGTGATGGTCATCATCTGGTATTTCCAAATCCAAACTTAATAATCCTTTTCATAAGACCTCGATTTTCCAACGATGTTTGGCAGCACCATTAATTGGCTTAATTAGAGCTGGCCAAATTTCGCTTGTATTTTGTGTCATACTTAATCAATAAAGGTTGAATGAAAGACCAGCGCAAGTTTTGTTTGTCTTGAATTCACCCTTCTGGTTTCCTCTGCGGTAGGAGTGATTGCTCATTTAATTATATTTAGCATATGTTATTATTGCACAACATTATTATTACTACATAGTTGAATCGTGACAGTTTCTATAGTAGTACAACTGTCCGAATAAACAGAAAAGAAACTTACGAACAGCCAGCAAAGATCGCGATTTTATTTCAATTTTAATAAGAAACCTTAGAATAGGTAACACTGAGTACGGGTTGCAAACCGTCACCAATTTTGAAAGAATAACTTTGGAAAATTTTAGCACCAGCAGCATTTATTTAAAAGTTAAAAAGTGGTTTTTGATCTATGCCACTTATATAAAAATATTAATATGCCGCAAACTTGCAAAACGGTTGATTGCGTCATGAACAAGATGCTTTATATCAGTTACATTGCTATTTACGTTGCAGATTTGTTTCTCACCATTACAACTTTTATAGGTATGATAAGTGTATTAAGGGAATATGAATGCACCCACTTTCAATACAAATTTTATTTGAACTAAAAATTCAAAATTCTGAGTTAAATATGTCAGAAAGGCAAGGAAGAGGCATTTTTTATAATTTGAAGATTGAACATATAATAAACAGCAATTAGATTTTCGTTTTGAATATCAAATGAAAAACGATCATTATTCATGTTTGTATAAACTTTGTATTCGTTTGTTACATTAGATATAAACCATGCGTATTACAACATACCTATAAAAATAGGTGCGGACAGTTTGTGGTGCAACAGTAAATGGATTTTAATCTCATCATATGAAAATATTTCTATACGGGTTTGGTCTAGATAAATATGGTTCTGCAATTCTTTAATAACATTTTTGTCTAAACGATATTAAGGCAAAAGGTGTTCTTTTGGTACTTAATTTGGTAAAATATCAGGTTGTTCCAGTTTGTGATGTTTCATACGTGTTGATGTCGCTATATTAATCTTTTTATCATTTTACAAGTAGGTTTTTATTTTTACCGTTGTTTTACCGTTTTCTAGCATTACAGCGTTCTTATATTGTGTTTTCTGTTATTTGTGTAGTATCTACAGCTCATTTTAAGTATTACCACCAGATTCAGTGAGATTAGGTGAATTTGTCATAAAGGTTTTCCTGAATAAGAATAGATAAGAGGACTGTGGGAGAATTTAATCACCTTCACCATTAACATTTACAATGGAACTATAGTGATAATGTTTAAGATACTGCCGAAGAAAATCCATTAAACCTTAAACCACAAAACGTGCATTCGATATATTATGCGGTAGTACGTATCGCTTATAAAAAATAATAGAGAAATTAAGAATGTAATTAAGAATAGCGATACAGTAGTTATTTAGGTATTTTAAATTCAAGAATTTGCGAATTCCATGAAGATGCTAACCCTGAGATCCTGAATAGCGCACAGGTATTACAGTCGCTTCCGGTCGTATACCTTCTACAAACCGCTGTAAGAAGACTTAGAGGTGGAGCCAAGTATTAATATTAAAATAGCCGAAATGAAATACTCGCTTGGAATGATTTTCTATAAAAATGTACGGATACTTTTATTATCAAGGAAAGTTGCATAGCATATAATGCAACGAAATAGCAGCCGATTGATTGAAGAGAAAATAAGTACTTTAAACTGTTTATACATAATATATATATATATAATCGCTCCTCGCAATAGCTTTTATATTCTCATACTTTATACCTGAATATATACTGGTCGCCATAAATAAATGTCCACAGGATAAACGTGCATATATTTTACTGAAGGTTTCGGGAAATATGTATTTTATTTGTTTTTAGCAACGATGAAAACTTCGACAGGATATGATCGAAACAATTCATTCAAACACTAATAATGCGTCGATCCTCCCTGTTTCTTGCGCATTTAGCTAGTCTACTAAGTACACTTGGAATTAGCGAATCAATGGTAGTCTGGTAAAATTTTCCAAGCTTCATTTGTTGAGAGCATCTACGCTGTCAAGTTATAAGTTACTGATGCTTTGTTCTACCATATCCTACAAACTGCATTTAATGAATTTTGAATTACTACTAGAGGGCAATCTACTTCCATTGCAGATAACCCCCCACGCCATCATATCATGAGTAAGAGCTGTATGTCGCTGCACAGAAAACTGCAACTCCCTTCTTGCAGATAAATAGCCGAGATGCGTCACCGAAGACGACCTGGTTCTATTCTTCATTCCAGTAAAACCTTTTATTACACCATCTTGGTGATCAGTGGTGCGTCTGGTACGATCAAGTAACTTATTTTCGCCCAATCTTCCTCGACACAGTGTTGTCGTAGCTATACTATGTATATCCTACACGATTAACAGGATCACGAGCAGGTTCAAAGTCAGGTAATTAATGAAGGTCCAATCGCAGTCAGACATTTTTTTACAATCTACTAGGATTAAATAAAGCTATAACTATATCTTACCGCGATACTTAAATAAACAGTGTCAACAGGAAAAGCAATATTTTTAGTTTATTACCAATGTTACCCTGATTAACAGAACGTATATCGTTGAAGATTGCATTCTTTGTAGGTACAAAGTGCATACTCTTAAAAAAATTATTAGAATATATGATCAACGTTTAGTAGACATTCATTTGCGTATTTTTGGGCAGCAAATCAGTGTGGTACTAAAGTGATTTTGGATCGTAAATACGTTTGTAGTTCATATGAAGTCGTCACACACATCGATAATAAAATCCAAACGGTAAATCTATCTTCACCGATTGATTTGATTCCTTTAGCTGATGTTGTATTGTCAAAGTTCGAGATGACATCGCACACTATTTATACCACCAATATATAATTACAACCTGATATGGGATATAATGATTATGACGCTTTGATGGAGGCTAAAGTTTTGAGTTGATTAACAAAAACGTTTTTGTTTTTGACAATTTCAATTAATGGATCAACGTTATAAGCTACGCAGCTTATCATAACCGCTCGAGCTTTACTGGCTTTGTATCCCTTTACTGTAAAGGATGAAGCGTCGTTAAATATTTCCCAACAGTGAAGCATACTCGTCAAAAGAATATACTATCAGCAGGTTGTTATTGACAGTAATAATGGTAATAGAATCACTTATAACAGCATTTAAAAACTGACATACACATGTAATTAAATAGCCGCCCGAAGTGTAAATTTAGATACCTGCGTAATGAAAAAGTATTTAAATAGTAGTTTTCTCACAATACCATAACAAGGTAACAAAATATCTATCTTGTTTTTATGCAAGATTTCTTAGCTTCAACTGTAAATTTCTTTTTTCTGGTGATTTAAGTTTCGTACATTGTACACGACTATAATATAATATTGATCGGTATTAATAAAAGTTACAACGATATCTCAAAAAACGAGGACTTAATATGACTATTCAATCTAAGAGGGCATCTTATAATCTGCTCCCTTGTAATCAGAGACGGGAGAAATACAATGCACATGTCGTAGGTGGTCTCGTCTATAGCAGTTATAATGTAATTTGCGGTCGCAATACCTAGAGATCCTCTCTTGGCGCGTCCAACGTTGTCGGCTCTTCAACAAAAACGAGCTGCGTCGTAATTTTTTAGTAAACACATAATTTTAACTTTGATTTGATTTATAACGGTGTACTATGTCGTTGACGGTGGTCTTCCTGGTGTTAGAGACTCGGAAATTACTAACGATACTGTATATTACTGTAACACTTTGTTTGCGAAGTTATGAATATTCAAATAGGGATTATTTTGTTTCACATCATTTATTTTAATCGCTTTGACTCATTTAATGCTTCTTGCTTAAAATGGGCATTTGTCCCTCAACTAGAGGGTAGGTGGTTTACCGTCTCCATTTTTAAATATTTTATATATGTCTGGAAAGTAATTAGCTTTGCATATATATATTACCAAACAGGAATGAACAATTACAATTAATTTTTCAATTCCAAGTTTCTTTTCTAATAACAATTGCTTAGTAGCACCATCGCCTAAAACGTTAAAAGGGCTACTAGAGAGCTACTGTTTGAGATAGAAAGTGAAAATATCTGGTATAATGTACGTATTTTATTTAGCAATATTTGTTTTATAAGATATAAATATTAGTTTTGATATGATTTTGCAACTAATTGTATAATATTCTTGTAAATTAATCATTAAAAACTAGTACTAGCGATATCAACAATATAGAAAATATTCATAAAGCTATCCTTCCTTAGGCTGTTTGGGTTAATATAAAATTATTTTTAGATATACAGGATTGTTTAAACTTACCTGGCAAGCGAATGAAATTTGTACACCTCTATACCCTGTGCAGGATTTCAAATATAACGAATATAAAAAGTGGACATTATAACTTATCATAGTAACTCGGCCGTATTTTTTAAAATTGGGGTAGGTATGTTTCTTATACGATAATTGAGACTATAAGCTCCTACGATTTAGTCCGTAGTTACTTAAAAAAATGTAGCAATATTGTTATAGTTGCTGATAGTGTTTTATACTAAATGTAACAACAAAAGCTATTTATTTCATAAATTTCATCATTTTCTAAAGATGAAAATAAGTCGATTCAAGGTGCACTTACCTTAACAATGGTTTTTTCTTTTTAAATTAGCCACAAACTTTTACATAATATATCAATTCCAATTCTCCTCCAATAGGAATGATATTTTATAGCTTAGCAATAAAGTATTAAAGATAATTGAGGTTTTAAAAATAATAAAAAAAAACAAAAATTAATTTGTAAACCAATGAAAACGTTTTCAGTGCATTTTTACTGCAGATGCTGAGCGCTATTTCTGTAGGGATGGATACCAAAAGAGTATGATATGTGACTGAAATATTAATATGTAATATCAGTTCCAAAAAAAAATCACTCTATATTAAAACACACTACAAAAAATAAAAACGTTTCAAAATAAAATGCTCGCTTTTCGTTACATTTCCTACTCTGTCTTAATGATCAATTTGGTAGTAATAATTTTGGGAAAAATGTTTGATTCCTTTAACCGCCCAAATAGAAACGGAATTTCATTAACTGCAACATGTTACAAAATTTTCATTTTGACATTAGCTTAAGTGAATTACCTCAAACTACCTTACTTTCATCCCTA
Source organism: Trypoxylus dichotomus (assembly GCA_023509865.1). Classification (NCBI taxonomy): domain Eukaryota; kingdom Metazoa; phylum Arthropoda; class Insecta; order Coleoptera; family Scarabaeidae; genus Trypoxylus; species Trypoxylus dichotomus. Next base: position 53,359,605 of record CM042074.1, on the reverse strand, counting down.
GAATCAGTAGTTCTCATGGTATTTTCTTTATTACGCCTATTACTCTAACCGCACGTTTTATACTTTCATTTGGATAGCTGATTTATTTGTTTTGTTTTTTAATACCATAAATTATGTTTTATTTTTCAAGTAATAAATTCTGTTCATAATTGGTAAATAAATATATATAAATGGGTAGTAATATATTTGATTCCTTTCCTATATTCCTATTTGAAGTCACAATTTCTACATTATATACAGCAAGAAAACTAATAACAGGAAAAAACGTTTTTCCACAGATTTTATAAACAAATATAACTCCAATTGTAAATAGAAAAGTAACTGTTAATGTATTTGTAATTGTAATTATGAGAAAAACTTGTTCTTAATTTATTGTACTTTACAATTGTAATTAATTCCTTAAAAATTGGAATTATTACTATTTGAAAGTAATTGCTTAGCTGTGGTATATGAGATATTCCAACGGTCTAGAAAATGTGCTCTTGTTAAATTACGTCAAATTTTCATCAGGTAAATACACATTTAATATTATTATAGTGTGTTATTTAACATTTTTCTGAAAAAAAGATACGTTAGCACCAATAAAATAGAGACAAACTACAATGTCGACAATGACCAATCACGCATCAGATACTATACCAAAAACGGGACCATTACCGAACGAACTATTGTAGTAACAGTAAGGTGAAACCTGGCTTGATTGTTTGGCTGCTGTTACTGCGGCTGCTGCTATTCCTGTTGCACTCATTACGTAGTACGCGCACGCACGCATATACACACAACCACAAATGCGCGACGACCACCGTTAAGTATTCGTAGTTTATGGTAGTCATAAAAACTTCAGACGTTATTCGTTCATTCACAGTAGAGCATTTCACAGTAAATGTCGGGTTTGTCTGTTTCTGGTCTATGGATGAGGATAATGGAACTGGCCGTTGTTGTAAGAAGAGACTGCGGAACTCTACAGTTGTTTCCGAAATGAATTTAATTAGCAAATTATAAAGTTACTAACTTTCCGGTTATAGTGAGTAACCAGTAAACCAACATGTTTTAAACTATCCTCAAAATATACTTATGTGCAATAGGATTCTGGTGAATTTATTACAATTTACTTATTTATTTCTCTTACAGATTTTTTCGATTACAGTTACTGTCACTGATTTAAGTGAATGAAGTAATCCTATAGTTCTGTTTTTTTGGACGCCATATTTCTGATAATAAATTTCAGGTTAATATCGATTTTGGTTCTTTTATTTAAATAATGTATTTTCAGAAATATGAAAAAAAAAAAACATTTGAGTTTCAACGTAACAATTTATATTGAAATGATATTGTATCGCTCTCTAGGAATAGTTTTCTAACAAAAAGACTGCCAGCCTTAAAACTCTCATTGTACTCATGTACAATTTAAGATTTCTAGGCATGCTATACTCTATTTTTTGATTCAAAGGAGTGTTTTTAAATTGAAGTGCCAAAAAGTAGGCTAGCAGTTGGCTAGTTTTCGTTAAAAATGTCACTGGCGATATTTGATATATTGCCGGCCGCTACAACTGATTCATGTTAGGCTTTACAACTGATTCATGTTAGGTAGTGTATTTTCTGGGTGCATTTGTATTCAATTTTTCACCCTAAATTTGCGTTGTAATAATAATTACGTAACTAGAAAAAAAGTGGCTTTAAAAATTCCATTGTGCAAACACTTGTTTTCATTTTACCCCTCCGAATTAAAAAAAATGAGTATACTACGGTTTATGATTAGGGATTTAGATGAATCAGTGAACTAAATATTGAGGAGTTCCTATGAATGTTGGTTCCAGGACAGGCGCTATGCAATCGAAATTTGAAATATAGATTTATATTAAATAGTGAAATGCTGAAAAGGAGTACTGACTCTATATATACAGACAGGATCGAACAAAATATACTGAGGATCCCAATTGCGCTAACAATAAGAAGAGCTAATAAAATTCTTAGTGCTCTAAGCTTTCCAGTTTAATTTAATTTAATTCTTCATTTCTCATCAGAGAAGAGCAGTTATTAGAGTATTGAAGCCTTGTTAATGAATTTCAAAACATAATTCATTAAGTGCACTTAACTATACTAACACTTTCAAAATATTTCAACCTATGAAATTTTGTTACATTATAAAATTCTTATGTTTTAAAATTTGAAACGACTAACGGCCCTTTTCCGATTCCTTCATTTATTTTATTCTTTTTTACAAAATTTGTGGTTTAAAATTTCAAAAAAAATAAGTATATATTACAAAATTGTTAAACTTAACATATATTTTAAAAGTTTTTGTACAGTCATTTTGTACTTTCGTAATTGTTCCTCTCTGACCAAAACATAATAATGACAATTACAATCCTTAATATGTTCCTTTTATAAATATAACATAAAATAAAACCTAATATATTCGAACTTGAAGTCTGCAGTGTAGGTTACATCAGAAAACCTTACCAATCTATAAATATAGACGAATGTGCAACAACAATACATAATACAATCCTTTAACAGCAAGATTACTGGTTATAACTATTATAAATGAAAAGCAGCACCTGGAATATCTAAACACAGCGTAAAGTAACGTTTGAGGTTATATCAGACGCGCAATACGCAAGCGCATCTCATAATACATTCCCTACGTGTACAGGATTTTCTAATGTGAAGTTGTAGTTATACTGCAGTGTAATTAGAGAGTTAAATTTGCACAAGTGTTCTATTCTCGTTGTTTTGTACGCTTGTCTTGGTCAACCAACATTAACATTTCTTATATTAATGAGCCAGTTTCACAACAACGCCGATCCAGCCTTCCGAATAAATTTCCACTAGGCTGTCTTTGGCTTGTAAAACGTATGCGATATTCTGCTTCTCGCATGTCAGCATTTTCATTACAACAACCGTACACCAAGTTTGCATATTCACTGAATGTAAAATAATAACAAATGAATGGAAAACACAGAAACACAAGAACTACTCAAGATTATATAAATAATTGCGAAGAAAGCACGTCTTAGATTCGCTTATAACACCAAAGTAGAATTAAATAGATGAGTGTCAAAATTTCGGAGTATTATTTTTGATTGAAATCACATTGGAATTCAAACGTATTTTACAACGTTGTCAAGCATATTTTTCATGAAAGTATGCTGATAAAGAAATGTTAGAAACAAACTTTGAAGTCAAGAAAATGTTTACGGAAAAAATAGTATTAAACATTCTTTGTTATGCAAATTTCCAGCTATCTCTCTGTCAACAGACATCGTGCAATAACATTTATTTGTGAAGAAGTTCAAATTCACAGGTATCGCAGTAAACTGCAGATAACACAAATTACTAATTTATTCGGAACGCAGCGTTTTAAAAGCATATAGACCATTGTTGTCAACCGAGCTACCGACTGTTATCAGAAGCCCGAACTTTGAGACCCTTGTAAAGACGTCTGAAGTGTATAGTACAACACTTTGATATCAAGATTCTCGATTCAGAACCGAACGGAGAATGTCGTTGAGTGTAGCTTTTGTCCTGCGTGTGCGTTGCTTGACTGTCCTGGACAGGAGCTTGTTGACGTTTCAGTGACAACTGATCAGTGCTCGATCACCGATCACAACACATTCAAAGAGAAGGTAGCTGTGATGCCACCGAAACGTCAACGAGGTCCTGTCCAGGACAGTCAAGCAACGCGAAGAATCCGAGAAAAAATAAACAACGCATATATATATATATATATATATATGATGTGACGGATGTTTTCGCGGTCACCGTATGTGAAATAATATTCTCGGGCTTCTGGCCGCGTGTGCTGTTGGTCTCGAAAGGTGCCGTTTCGACGGGATCTCACTCATCTTCTTCTGGATGCTCTTGTTCGGTTAGCGATCGGAGATAAACCAACTTTCCCCGTTTTGTCGTGTCCTTTATATAGCCCTGCAGCGGCCGTACGTAGGCAGAGGGTGCGGGTGACGATCGGGCATCACTGTCAGTGTCTTGCCGGTCCTGTGTTACTTCTTGTAGCCCATCTGTTGAGATATACTTTAAAACGGTTCTCCAAGCCGGTGGTAGGCGTTCCTGGTTTACTAACTTTGTTCACCTGGTCGATTGGCTACACAGCATACACTCTTGATGGAATGAAATTATTTACTAATAAGGCAGCCAAAGTACGACATTTTTGAAAATAACACAGTGTCTTAATTTAAGACAAGTGTTTTTATAATTTGATAAAAGCGTGTGAGGGCAGTATGTTTAGCATACTTGGAAATAATTTGGAAGAAATTAAATTTAATTAGAATTATATTTTTAAGAAAGACGATATATATAGATTATGATGGTAGAGTTTACGTCTCCGATGTACACGTTGTCTAAGAGACTTTTTTAATTTAAACTACCAATCAAATGTCGATAATCAGTAACTAAGGTATCTATCTGTAATATCCAATACACAGAAAGAAAACTGCATGGATTAAATATTTAAAATATTAAATTGAACATTAAAGAAGAGGGAGTTCTAACGGTGCTTTGCCTCCAACAACAACAAAATATAATAAGGGGATGAACCAAAGAATATCAAGAAAAATAATTAAAAAAATTATTATAAATTTAGAAAAAAGTAATTAAAGTATCTGATTCACGTAATTATTTTTTAATGTTTATAAGGCAACGGTAAAGAAAGTATAGTCATGTAGAACTATATCTAAGCAATTAAAATTTGTCGCGGTAAAAAATAATTTCATTGCTAACGCTTATTATATTAGGAAATCAAAATAATAGTTTACATTATTATTATTATTATATTAATTTCATTTTTACTTATCGGGCTAAAGGAAAACGAACATGCAACGAATTTATTGGGTATATCCAGAGAAACGTTTGCTTGTATCAAGACTGTCGGCCTTCACTCAAGAAAATAATCGTTTGTTATCCACAATAGAATTACTGTTTCAAATCAATGGTAACATTTTCTCAGCATTTTTTTCTCTGCTAAAAATAATTATATGTTTGTAATAAAACAATAGTATAATCTTTGCTTAAGAAATTCGTTAACTTGATTCAAGAAAATCTTGCAGAAAATTTGAAAATATTTATTTATTTAGAGAAGTTTTGTTTTTGTTGTTTAAACATTTTCCTTCCTCGTTTGTAATCATCCCACCACTTACGTCTGACGTTTCGGTAGTCTTCAGGGTATAGCCCGAGAAGGGCTGAATATATTTGCTCCATACGTTAGATGATTTGTGTTGCTGGACGCATTGCCCATATTTTTTCTATTAATGAAACTGTCATATCGAGAGGATCAAACTCGCATTATTCTTATTCTCGATTTTCGTATTCCACCTGACTTTACCACTAAGCCAATAGGCCAGATAATTAATTACTACTGTCTTAAACCGATATTTAAACTTCAATTTCATTAACATTTTCTTAACTTAAGACTAAATGATTTACTTCGAAAAAGCATTTTTCTATGTTGTATTTATTTGATTTTCTAACCCCAAGAAAAGATTTATTTGATGCAAGTATAATTTTAAGAATATTATTTTCTTACATTAAATATTTTTTTAAGAAAAACTATTTACTTGAATAGAGACAGATTTTTGCGAGAAAATCTATTTTCTTGATGCAAGAAAACACTTCTCTGAGTATAGAATAGGGTAGTGAATCGCAAACAGAGGATCTGTTTTGGTTTATAATTATTTCACTTTCAGTTATACTATATGCGTATATAAAACATTTTTAAATTCTTGCGGAATACTACAATAATGCCACTATTCATTGAGCTTTGTTCAACCATCTTAAAAAGAAAATAATTCGATAAATTTACTTGAACTGACTTCTCTAACTAATTTCTGTAATACGTGTTTTACGTTTCGATTTATTATTAAGTTTTCGGAAATCTTTTAGATATTTAATTAAACTTTTATAATAATTTGAGGAGTGATTCATTGGCGTATCCACAGTGTCGTATTTTTTATCACTCCCTGTACTCCTTTATGGACAAACACAAAGAGGGTTTTAACACTTTTTTATTTCACGCACTATTTCGTAGTAAATTTGGAGAAATGCATTAGCGGTTTTCCCAGTTCTCTCTGAAGGTAACTAATAAATTAGTCTAATGTATCTACAAAGCCACATACCTTAATCAATTTCTATCTTGGAAAGAACGCTAAGTCAAACGAGCAGTTAACAGTTTGTGTACAAAAATCTGCTCTATGTTTTCCGAGTTTCGCGGAATAAACATCATTAAAGTAACATAATCGGTTACCCAATTTTGGATTCGATATTTTACTATTTACAAATGTTATTATTAATAGCACTTAATTCTTAATATTAGTGGATACTTAATACCGTTATTAAATATATTTGGGAATGAAGTATATATTACAATTACTTCCGTAATTTAACTCACGATGCGAAGTAAAGTGAAAATGGTACAGACAGTGGTTATTTTTTATTATGGAATATATACAGATTACAGTCAACCACAGGGTAGAGGGTATTACATGAAGACATTCGTTCTTTGATTAAGGACACCTTCAAAGTGTTTGAATGCACATTCAATTTTGAAATTAATTGCGAAATATGAGCAATATAGGAGATTACGACTTCTCAACTAATCCAACTTTGTAAAAAAGAAACAATTCGTTTTATATGATATTACATTCATAAAGAAACCTATAAATATTTAAATTGCAATAATGCTTTGTATTATAATAAGAAACAAATCAACGACATACAAAACGATTATGCATGATTACTTTCAATCATTAGTCAGACTAATTTTTCTGCAATGCCTGCGCATATTTAACAAAATAACAAGAATACGAAACAAAACCATCTCTTGGCTATCTAATAATAATGTATTCACTTATTTTGCACTGCACCACTCATAAACAAAACGGTAAAAGTAGTTTGTTGGGCATAACTTGCCTTATAATCGCAAAGGTTTAAAATTCGTATCAATAGAAGTGACGATATTTTACAAAATAGTATTTGAATATTTGTTTCTACCTTAGCACAAAAAGGATATAATTTTTCTCTGGATTACCTTACGCACATCTTTCGTTTTAAAAAGTGTATTCTAAGTTATGTATATATAGTCAAATTCTGTTAGAAACAATTAGAGATGTATTTGTTTGAAATTAGTAAAAGCATCTAGACCCGTTGTCACACAACATAATTTATTGATTTGTAACACATGTTACACATAGTAACACGCAGTTAATTACGAAGTCAATACTCTAAACATTGTGTTTAATACCTATTTCGAATCTAAATGTAAACCTGAATTAAAGATTATTAATGAATTTGGTCGAACACATGGAAACGTTCCAAGCAAAAAAGACGTATGCACTCAAACATCCGTTCCATTCTGCGTAACAGCTGATTACTAAGATAGAAACTAGCACGAGGTCCGGTGTTTCGAGAGGCGAAAGTGAAATTGAATCGTGAGTTAAGGACAGCGAGAAATGCTACGTGGTCTGGCGGAATCTACACATAAGTGTTTACCTCGAGCTTCCGAACTGATTTTTATGATAGGGTATGCTTTAGCTTATTAATAAGTACACACATTATAGTCTTTACTTAGGAGTATTTTTCCAAAATCGAACCGAAAATTTACTTTTGAACTTATAACCAAATCCCTTATAAACCAATCCCTGTTAATTATAAAGCCATTTTTTGTAACCCAAAATGAATCAATAAAATCAGGAAACCGTGTTAGGCATTCTTCTACTAGGAAAAATACTAACAGTTGTCCGAAATGATCTAAAATACGAAGTTCTTTCGAAATTAAAATTAGCTTGTTTATTTTTGCACATTTGCTGTTTGTAATGGTGCTTTCAAATGCCAAAACAATTGAGCTCATAATGGGTGATATCACATAAGTAATGGGAATTACTGAACAATTCAATAATTCCTTTTGATGTTGAAAAATATGGTCAAAAGTTGAATTAGTTCAGTATTAAATACAATTTTCATCCATACCTCAAAAGAATTTATATTCAAGTAGTCTTCTCCTCTCCTTCCAACAAAGTGTTTTTAGTAAAAAGTTTACAGATTTGAAAAACTTGTTTCATTAAATTTTCAGAAATTACTTTGCTACGTCCATTTATTTTTTTATTTTTAATTGTCTTTCTGTGCCGCTGCAAGATATTGATTTTCAAAAATGGATAGCCTTAAGTTATTTATCTACTAGCAGCGTACGCGGTACATATGTTGATACAAATTTGCCCGTTACCAGACATCTATCCTGTAGTACGTTTCAATATACACGACAAGTCGAAGCCTGTTAGAAAACGAATTGTTATGGCCCATACACAGACAATATAGTGACGAATATTGCCTATTTTAAATGACTTCAAATTGATAAATATTGTGTAAAGTTGATTAATACTGTCCCTAATTTATATGTATGTACGTATGTATTTGTACAGATATAGTTAGATAAACTTTGCACTTATGCAATTTGACAGCACTTCATAATTAATAGCTGCGATAACACATATTCTCGTGTTACGGTAAAAAAAAAACATTGACGTGGATTCTACGGTATTTGACATTGACTCATAATTAGCAATTTTTCTATAAACGAGTTTAGTACAAAGAGCAATATAACGGAAACGAAATGACTAGTAATTATCAGCACTCCGTTAAAAGAAAAAATAATTCAAAAAGAAAGCGCTATTTTAATATAAATTGTAGTGTATCTAGTAGAATTGTGTCAATACGTATTTGTAATTAGGTTTTCTTCTACTATTGTGCACGGTATATTGCAATTCGCGATTTTCGAACATTGTGTATGTAAATGCAACGATTTTTACGTGCTGTTAATTAAGTTATAGTTAAAAATTCGTTTTTGCATGTTTACTAAATCCGTGAACCTTTTCCTAGTTACCTGAGTAACAATATAACCTTAAAAGTTTTGTTAATTCTGAAATTGAAAGCCACTCGTTTAAACAAATTGCATGCAATTTACACTAGCATCAACTGTAAAAGATAAAGATCGCTGACAAAGAGTACTTGAATAAATTTGAAGAGCAAAAAGCTCAGGATTTTGATAACTAAAATAGTCCAGTTCCGGCAATTATTATGTTACGTAATTTATGGGAGAATTTGTACGCAAAACTTACTAATAATTGATAAGTTCCTGTTAAAACTAATCCGACTGTTAGTGTATAGTGTTTAGTTAAGCACAGTGGCCAAAGCCGACAAGGTAAATCACGGTACAAAATAAGCATTTCCTCCTGGGCGGTCATGGTGGCAGCGCGACACACGTCACTTCCCGTTCCGGTCGCCAGATGACATCCCCGTTCGTATATCACCTGTGTATATATGCGATGTACCCTAAATCTCCACAGCAACTCCACATAAATACATACGACAGCGGGTGCAGATGCGAACGGATCTTATTACATATTTTACGATTTGAAAAAGCGATTTTGTTTAAGCTTTACTGTAGTAATAAGAGCTACTTAGAGAAAATGGCGCCGAATTAAGAGAGAGGATGGAAAATTCTCTTTGTCCCTATATTTATAGCTCTTTTTATTATTGCAATGATCCTAGACGTAGCATAAAAATCTAATACTGCATAATAAATTATCTCTAATTACAATAGAAATTCTAATTTGCGGTTAATACAGGTAACGGGTAACGGTTTGTTTATCATGTTCATAAGTTTAGGCTAGAGGAAAAAAAAAACTATACAAAAAACACAATAATTTGCCACAAAGCAGCAGCTGAAACAAGTTCAGCTCTGTGAAAAATAAAAAGATGAAACAAATGTAATATCAGGAAATAAATATTAACATACGGTGGAAACTTTACAAACTACGAGGGTTAAGTGAAAATGTACTTTTTGGAGAAAAAAAGATTTCTGGTGCCCTTCACCCAACCATATTCCAATTTTGTGAGCCCTTCATGTTTGTGATGAGAACGAAGTTGTAGAGAGCCAAATCAACGCAAAACGACCAATTTTACTCTTACAACGGCGAACGTATTAGCGTGGTGGAAGAGCACTTTTTCTTCGATATATGAAAACGTTTTTAAATCAATTTTTCATGAAATCTAACCAATAATATACAATATAATACGTGACTGTTATAGTATTCTCTTTTTCAAATAGTCGATTAAAAGGATAGCTTGTGAGTTTCAAAAAACAGCGGCCAGAGTGCGATTAATAAGCTACTTTCAACAGTAGTTCCTAGGTGTTGCTGCATTTTAAATTTTTAAAAATGTAAAAATGTTCACTTTTTGTGCCGCAAGAATAGTATTTTTGTACTCACTCCATTCTCTAGATACTCGAATTTGGAAAGTGGGCGCCAAGTGCACACACCTTGGATTTTTCAAAATGAACTACTGTTCGCATCGGGCCGGTAACCCTACTATACCGCCCCATGATCCGAATAAACGGGGCAACCCTGATTATAAAATAATTCTGACAGCGAAATACTTTTTTCCTGATGTCTTCTTTAAGTACTGTAAGCAAATTGCTACAAGTTTAATTAATAAAATAAGAGGATTTAAGGTGGTATGCGAAAGGTGTAAGATTGTGATACGTGTACATTTTGTTTCTACAGATACGTTATACAAATAATTTAATTAAAAATAACACGAATATGTGACAATAAGAACAGTGACGAATACCTACATGTAAAGCAAGCCGAATCGCAGAGTGATATATAAGAGTCGATATAAAATTGTATTTATCAATGAAGGAGCGCTTATGCATTGGACTCGCACATTTGTGGAATGTCATTGATGTCGACCACAACCTTCTTCATGTCCTTACGACATTCTGACTTGCTTACCTTTCAAGGAAATATCTGCACGTTTCGTTGCGGCAGAAGCAGATGATAAATAACATATATACATAACTTCGCGGATAAATATATGATCAAGGAATAAATAAAAAGAACAAATCTTTTACTTTTATTCAATATATATATATATATATAAATTAAATTAATATTATTAATTATTATTAATATTAATATATTTATCTGCGAAGTTATGTATATATATGTATATGTATATATATATATATATATATATATATATGTATACTGCTATATATATATTCATATGGTAAAACCGAATTTTAAAGTTAATAAAGTGCTTTGTGTATTGTAAGTCAAATAAGTGCTGGATCCCGAAAAGTTGATAGAACTACGTCTGTATGTTATAATCTAGTTTTCACTTCATCTTCAAGCTAACGTGTTTAAAAAGTATGATCAATTACTATTGTTTATATTTTCCAATAGGAATTGGGGGATAGAGAAATGAAAATATTTGTTTTTCTACAGGTGTTCAATCCGACGTAGTGGACAGACAATCATCACCATGTCATTTCTATTAAAAATAAAAACACTAGTTATAACACTTAGCTATATTTTTTTAAAACGTTGGCCTAAATATTGCTTTAAGCCAAAATCAATAAAAAGGTATTCAAGACAACTTTAGAATGTTGTATTTTTTAACGAATATTAAATGTTTTAGTTGGAATTAATGATAGATGTTATTTATGAAACCAGCTTTTATATTTCTTCTTTTCTAGTTTTTAAACGAAAAGCAGTTGACTAGTTCTAAGTCAAATCAAACAGCAACTATACGCTGTTCGCATTACATTCAGGAGTGAGAGCAATGTGGTATATTCAAAAAATTACAATTATTAAATTATAATATATAATGCCCCACTAAGCTAATGATAAGAAGGCGTGCTTCTGACAATGCCAGTATCAGAAGTTTATTAGTGAGTTTGAGTTTCGCTGAGGAATGATGGAATTTCTTGGTAAGCTTAAATAAATTTACAAATAGGGTTAAGATGTTTTCCCGCACCAGGCTCGTATTGTAAAAAACCAGACCACTGGGTGACCGTTAGTGTGCGTGGACAAACACGACCACCAAAATAAGAAGAACCCTTAAAACTTAAAACCCTATTTATGTTTGATTTGCTGCTCATGACAATCGGCTATGATTTGAGGTTTCATCTACTCGCTAAGCAACCGTTTCATGACTTCTCGAATAAATACAATCCTAACTGGAAATTACCATCCCAGAGAGCGTTATAAAAACATATGCCAACACATAACACGACATCGAAAACATGATTTAAGCTGTGGTTATGTATCGATGAAACGACAGATCAAAAAAAGCATTCTATTTTGAATATTACAGTGTGTTCTAGATCCTGTTAAAACGACATTTTCCATTGCATTAGCTAGCAAAAGATTAGAAAAGTACATTACAATTTCAATTTTTAACTGACTAGCTGTTGCTGTTTATGAGCGATAGTGTAGTGACAATGTGTAGCGCAGGTCGTTCTCTTAAAGAAGACCGAGAGACTTTTACATGTGACGTGTAAAGTTAATGTGTTATACCTTACAACACAAAATATTCGATAATGTTATCTAGAGGTGAATGCATTAATTTGAAATACCAAAAACGCATTTCTGAAATCTCCCAAATTAATTCGAGAATTCTACAGACGGTGCCACTAGGGCTAATTATCACACGTTGAAGTACACGGTTAAAAGCGGCTTTCTATTACCGCAAGAATTTTCAACAAATAAAATCTGCGGTTCTACGATACAATAAAGCTGCAACGATCTAATGAAGCTGCAGCAATTAGGGAAAGCCAGAAAAGATTTGAAAATATTTTCGTTAAAACCGAGTGAAAACAAAATCGATAATTATAAAGGTTTATTTGACTCAACAGGAAAATTTCAAAACATTGGATTGCCGTTGGTGGAGTCCACGCAAAAACATAAGTGCCATAAAAATATACATGTTATAGAAAAGTTTTGAAAGTGTTATAAACAGTGATTTCAATTTTACTAGATTATGACAAATTTTTGGTAGTGTATGTACATAGATCCGTTACCCATTTCTAAAGATTAATTTAATTGCACGTGTACTATATCCTTAGATGATGAGCGGCCATTTTCGAAATATAAGCACGACATACGTTGCTTTCCGAGACAAATGTGGAAACTCATGTCATGCTACACACTTTTAGTCAGTCTTATCCACTTTACGTCTGACACTAAAAAATAAATAAAGACAATTTAGTAGAGTCTAACAAATTACAAATGCTTTGTAGACCATATTGAGAATAAGTAGAAAGTGGGATTTTGCAAAATGTTGGGAATAAAAATGAACATTAAACTGGCTAGCCAATTATGGTGAGAGGCATCTAAAAACATTGGGTATTACTGAACCATATTTCCAAATAATTCCTTGAGGGTTAGGTTTCGTAGAAATATCATGTAAATCGAAACTGAATAAATTACCTAGTAGAAATTGATGATTAAGTTATTAGGAATTTATGGTGGTAGTACTAAATATTTTTATAAACGTATAATCGCATGAGAATATAGAAATGTTTCTTTAATAAAAAAAAGCAAAAATACCACAATAAAGCAAACATTTAAGATGAAACCATGAAATACGTAAGTGTAGTTTTAGTAACAGAACGCTTATTTTGCGGTAAAAATATTTTATTTTACAAGACAGTACCCATCTAAAAACCATTTTTTTCGGAAACTCGTTCGGTTATCACCTACTTAGTTACTCTTTTCATCGAGTGAATTTTTAAAGTTCAGTAAAGAAACAATCACTTGCAATCAAATCTGGCAACAATTTGCATTCTAATTCCACAAAAGTGCGTGCTGGTCAGATGAAAGAAAATCTTCTGTCCTTCCCTTCTACGAGGGTCACACTATATATTTTCAGATGCAAGGAAACTATGAAGTCTTTTTACGAAAATGATTTTATTTATGTTCAAAATAATCATCTCCTGCATCAATGCAGTATATAACATATAACATAAGTCGCAGCTACTTAAACATACGTCACAAACAACTATAAAGTTTCGTGGTTTTCATTATACATATAGTGCCTGTTATTTTGTTATAAATACAATCGAAAGAAACCACACTTGGGGTGCCTTATGGTCGCTTAAAAACGTGATCTTAAAATACGGACACATCTTCATAATCAGGTTTTAACGTTTGTAAAATGGCACAAACTTAAATTACGTAAGGGATCAATGCTTTTTTCGATGAATCCATATTTATGTGATAGTTTCTACGATCGTAGCTTTTTTAGACTAGGAGAAAAGTTTTGAGGTAAGTATCTTTCCCAAATCTTTATTGTATAGATTGGGAGTTTTTCAATCATTTAAAAGGACGAAAGAATGCAGTTTAGTCTAAAATATGGTTCCGATAATAAAAAAAGGTATGGAGTGCTTTTGAAACAGTAATAGGTGATGCATGATGCGATTTTAATTGAAACTATTTCATACTACCAATGGCGATTATATAAATATTCAAACTACTGGAGTCATTCCATGCTTTTCATAAAGTATTTTTTCGCTAACATATGCTTTTGCAATTACTTTGAGTAATTGCAGACCTGTAACTTTATCCACATGCTAACTAAACATATGGCAGAATGGAGCTTCCAACAGCTGGACAACAATTAACCGAAATAAACATTTCAATATATTTAGTAATTAATCAAATGAAACGTTCATAGTTTACAATTTGTGTAACAGATTTCAGACAACATTTGTAAAGTGTTAGAAATTGAAGATTAAACAATTCAGTACCAGAATATATGATGATGTTCACCTATCGTATAAAACAACGTGTCCGTTTTTATTTACGTTTAATGAACTTGAACTACGGCCGAAGTCATTTTTTGTGGCTATTTCGTTATATACAAAAGTATTCAATGTATCAGTATGAAGGTAAAAAATATTTATTTCGTTCACATTTGCAATATTTGAGAGTCAATGTAAGTGGACTTTGATCAATAAATATTTGCATTTTCATAACGGTGCTAATGTTTATATCCAAGTTTAACTTGTTTTACGAACGATTTTCGCTAATTTTATCTTCAAACTCTAAGCGAGAAAGAAAAAATATATTAAATTTGTTTTTCCTAATGTATTGCATTAAGGCATATTTGGTTTTTTGCAAAATCGATAAAAATCTGAAGTGAACTGTTTTCGAAGTAGTGGTGAAAAATGGTTATTATATTTATGTAATAATCAATATTTTCTTCTATCAAAAATTTTATTCTCTTTAAGTTTTGAACGATATATTAAATAGAACCTGTATTTGGATTTCGAGTTTAAATCACGTTGAAAGTGTCTCAGGATATAACATGTCGATAGTGTCGCCAACGAACTATTATATTTCATAAGTTCAGAAGGAATTTGCAGTACAAAGAATATTCTACACAAAAACACAAATGTTTTTTGATTTATACTAGATACTGCATATTTTTAAGTGATGATATTTTTCGTCAACCACGGAAAGTAAGTGTAGTCGAGTAAGTTTAGGCAATCAAATATAATACAAATTATATACTTATATTATTTCATATTGTATATTTTAGATTGTGGAGTTAATACAATTTGTTTTGTATTACCAATGATGCGGTTCAAGCAATGCGCACTACCCTGTCCTGTATAATATGGCGAAAATACTGGCTAAACACGATTAAAAGAGGTAAAACAGTAACTTAGGACCCTTTTATCACCAGAAACACATGATGAAGTTCGTGTACGTACAAATGTCAATCCCCTTTAAATACACTAGGGTGACAGAATAAAATAGACACCTACTAATTAAAAAAAAGATTCTATTCTCGTTATATATACAAAATATTTTAAAATTTTTAAATTAGACTAATATTTTGTCGATCCACCTTTACTTGCGTGAAGTGCTGCGAGTCGTCGTGGCATAGAATCTATTAAATGGTTAATGGTGTCTTCTGAAATATTTAACCACTCTTCTATAACAGCTGCCACGAGTTCTTCCTTATTGCCATATTTGTCTGGATTATGTGCCAAACATTCTCTATTGGATTCATGTCTGGTGATTGGCCTGGCCATGGTAAAATCTGAATCCCCTGTTCCTCTTTCCATGTGGTTGTTGTTCTTGCTTTGTGGCAGGGTGCTCCATCCTCCATAAAAGTGGCGTCTTCTTTAGATAAAATGGCGTTGTCGAATATCGGTAGTAGTCCTTCTGTTAATATTTGGATATATTTTGCCGCATTTATATTTCCGTCGCAGATTACTAATTGCGATCTTCCACCATACCATATCACGCTCCACACCATGATGTTCACACCGCCGTATTTCACCGTCTGATGCAAAAATTTGTCGTCCAGTTACTATGACGAACGTCTCCATATCCACGTACGACCACTATCACTGAATTGGCAGTATCTGCTTTCGTCTGAAAAAATGACAGACCGCCAAAACTCTTCGGGCTTCGTTCGCATTTCGATTGCCCAAGCCATTCGGCGCCGTTTTTGAAACGCCGTAAGGAGAGGTTTTTTCTTTGCCACCCTTTTATACATCCCCACACTATGGAGCTATCGCAGAATGGTGCGCTGACATTTCTGTGAAGTTGCCGCAAGCTCAGCTGTACTTTTTCGCGGTTCTCTTAATACTTCACGCAGAAGCACCCTTTTACTTCTTTCAGAAGGTCCGGCACGACCTGGTCTCGGCTCCACTGTTGTTTTTTCCTTGCGTTTAAATTGTATAATCACCCGGTTAACTGTGGACAACGGAATATTTAAAAATTTACTTATTTCACGTTGCGAAGCGCCGCGTTCACTTTGGCCAACGATGCGATCCCGGGTGAAGTCGCTAATATCACTCGAACCTCGTAATCGAGGCATAGTTGTAACGATACTAAACTATGACGAATTCCTTCCGATACATCTACCCGTACCCTAATGACAAGAGAAAGTTCTTAATTCGTTCTTAGAATTTAGCTGTTTACATATTTATACCGCTTTACCTGGTGTCTATTTTATTTTGTCATCCTAGTGTATGTGCCAAATATTAAAGTCTAAACACCCTCGCGCTAGACAAACAACCTCATTCTGTAAATTACATCTGTGTTGCATGTATAATAAAGAATAAAAGTACAATAACACCATTTCACATACTAAGGTATTCTAGATGTGAATAAGGATTGCTTTTGCAGTGAAATGCAATCTAGGTGGGAAATTAATAATCGTGAATCAGAGAACAGTGTGTGCGTATGCAATGTAAACGAGGAACAAAACACGTGAGAATTAAAAAATAGGTCTTATTGTTAGTGTTATTTCCTCCTATTATGGGAAATTCAATACAGAATAAATTTATTTCATTAATCTGATCTTTGAAATCCGTACGCCTAGTATAAACATAGTAAAAGATATTATATCATGTATACAAACAGCATGGTTTTTGTCACATGCGCTAATATCCACGACGTTGAAATGTTAACTTTTAATGGGACAAAAGTATAGAAAATCGCATGAAATTTATTAATTGAATGCATATGCTTCTGCCGTCAAATAACCCCTAATAGCATCTCTATAAAAACAAAACACTTAAAAAAGGAAATAAGTTTCTGTTCCAGAGGCTGGTGTGGTATTTCACTGTGTTAGAGTTTCTAGGTTATCTTATTATTCTTCTAGAATTAAACGATATTACTGCACGATGTTTATCTTTTGACAAAGATTTTGAAATTTTAACACGATGCCATTTATTCACGTGATTCTAAAATAAAATCTTTTTTAAAATGAAACTAAGAAATCGCAGAGACTTAGTCTTTCCTCTAATAGGTAAAGCAACTCAGTTAAAATAGTACGTCCGAATCTGTTTCATTTCGGTGACCATCGTAACAAGGAATGACATACTCCAGCAACTTAACTGAATCGCGTAATTAATCAAAATAATTGAACAACAACATAATGGTGCACGAGCACTTAGTTAATGGATGTGTGTTGAACACGTTTTAACAGTATTTAACCTTTATTAAATAATTAAGTCCTTGCTTTAAGTTTTCAATAATCATGTTTACAGGAATTGTCAAATACATTGTAATGAATTATTTTGTGATTAAATAAATATGGATTTCTTGATTTAAAATGTTAAATGTATAAAATAAATGAACAAAAGAATTATTAAAAAATATGCAAAATATTATTAAATATATATTTAATAATAAAGTTAGAGTGAAGCAAGTACTTCAAATAATCCCTGAACTAGCTTATTTTGGCTGGCAATTGTATAATTATATTTTAAACTTAGATTTCAACTTGCTCACACAGTTTTCTCTTCTTAAAGGACTCTGGTTCCTTGTACAAGACTTGAATGGTAGTTATTTGTTGTTCTAAATTGAAGATTAATGGCATTCGAAGTTGTTGTAGTTGTTGAAGGTAACAGAATTTAAATTGTCGGCTTGATCTCATAAAATGTTGATTCATGTAAATCGTTCTAAATTAAACATTTTGTATGTGCTAAATAGCTTATCATAATCGCAAAAGCCTTAAAATGGAGGATAATGCGTGTAAAGTGTTCGATGGCTTCGTTATTTGAATCTCTCGTCGTCATGGGTAAAGCGCCATTAACTTATTTCTCAATAGAAGATAGTAAACCAGGAATATACCGGATCTGTCCGGAAATATACTGTCATTACATCGACACAGGCGGAACTCGAATCGATGATACCTGATGCTGTTACGGTCAGACGCAGGTCCTATTGATACACCATGTTATTTATAAAGTACAAATCATTTCTAAATCAACATCCAACGAATACGTCTACATAATAGAAAGATAAAATGCTTATGTTATCCGCTTCACAGATACGTGAACTTTGATGTAATTTTTATTTTCCGGTAAACAATTGATTATTTATGGTTAACCGTTTCTCAACATGCGTGAGAGTTTACATTTCTTAAAATTTTGTAGCGTTAACATATTTAAATGTTTGTTAGGTAACTTATGTCTTCGCCGTGTATGCTACTTCCTTGCTGCTAAGAATTAACGGTTAGAGCATCTTAGTGTAGCATTTCAGCACTGTATGGTAATTTGATGAAGTTAACTACTTCATCAAATTCATGGCTAATAGTAAACTTATATTTCAAGCATGCGGAGCGCAGCGACCTGAGTAATTGATAAATATGCTCAACGAAATATGCAACATGGTTGCACTACCGTTGTTTGTAGTGTGTAACATTGTATATATTGCCGTAATTAAAAATAATGTATTAGAAAACCATAGCGCGACGATTCGTAAAGTAGCGTTAAAGTATGTATACAGGATGTTCCATTTGGGTTGCATAATACCTCAGGAAGCTATTGTAAGTACGAATGAACCCTTAATAAATAAATGAAATGCATAATTTTTGGGATTCTTTTATAAAGTAGATTCACTTCGTTTTTGAATTCATTCGGCATTTACTTCTACTTAAATCATATTGTGAAGAAGATATGGTAAAATATAAAATTTATTTTTGACTTTTACTGTTGATGTGTGTAAACGTATTTGGTAAGGGTCCTTTGATTGGAAATTGTCCTAATAACCCACCTTCTTCGTATAACAACTAAGTTGAGTGGGATAGTACTGATACACTTTATTCATATGTATGTATTCCAAGTCCACGTAATTTTTGCTTATAGGGTTATCTAAAACAATTAGTTTACTTACTTTCGATTTATTGAAGGCATAGGCGTCTTAAAAAAACAATATTAACAATGTCTTAAGCAAAGTCGGGAAGGTTTTGAGAATTTATGAAATAGGAATTCGGGAGGTATAACAAAGAAAAATGTGATAAACGGAAACTATAGTAGTAACTTGACAAGCAAATATAAATATATGTGTGTCTTGTGATTCTCTCGGGATTTGTCCCGCGTTTGGCGTTGGTTCTTAGAAGAACCCGGTACGTCCTGACGTTTCGATGTAATCGCATACATCTTCTTCTTGAGGTCGTGATTTCGACTGCAGTCGAAACGTCAGAACGTACCTGGTTCTTCTAAGAACTAACGGCAAACGCCGCACAAAACCCGAGAGAATAACAAGACATCCTTTACTCGCGAAAACATACGCTACAGTACATTATGTACAAAATGTGCACATATACATATATGTGTACATTTTGAGTTTTTGGGCCTAAGACAATGCAGAATGCAAAACTATTGTTGCCTTTCGCAGTCCTCCGCCTTAAAAACTTTTACCGTACATTGCCTACTAGGTCACTTCAATACCGATACTCAAGCGATCTAAGAATTTGGGCGAATTAATTACGAGAGATAGTATTAGCTCCTTCAAATTTTGCCGCACACAGCTGACCAAGGATTTATAGTCGCTACTTTACATATAATATATATAAGCATTTCTAGTTTTTAGACGTAGTTATACTTTAATTACGTCTAACAAAGTATAAATAAGTTAAATACGTTCTCTGTTCTAATGTGGTGATTGTTAGAGGTTACAACGGTACTATCAGATATATCAGATATGTGACACTACTAGCCGATTGAGTAAAGTTGCGCCGTCATGGTATTATTTGCGTACAGAGTTAGTAAACAGTATGAAACCACGTTTGTTTCTTTTCCATTTATTCTCCAAAGTTTATATGTTTTCACTCCTTTTTAAATATTTTGCAAACTATAATAAATATTTTGAACTACATTATATGCTCTTGAAAATGAAACCAATAATTAAGAAAATAGTATTTTATATCTAATGAAAATAAAATTGGTTTAGGAAGAAAAACCGGACCGGTTTACAAATCCTTATGTCTTGCAAAAATTTGGAGTCTAAACAGTTGTGTAACTCTTTATGAGGACCTTTACATTAACCGTCATTCGAACAATTATATAGCAGGATTGCTATGTCATATATTTATACATTTGGAATTGTAGATATCATTGCTACATTATGCTGCAGTATGCGGTCTATTTAATCTTCCCTGTTTTGAATGTTAACCTGTTAAAATATAAAAACACTGAAACATGAATTTCTTTTTGCGGGACTGTGAAGATACAGGTTCTCATACAAAAGTTTTTAATCAACGAACTCAATGCATATATTTAACTTACTAGATGTGAAATTGGGGAAAAATATGAGAAAATCAGAAAAAAAATATATGGTTATAGTGACTTTGACATATATCAAAGGTCTGGTACAAAAATATTGAAACCCTCGTAACATTCATTTTTGTAAATCACAGAGAACTCAGACCGTCGATTATAATTTTTTGTTGTGAATTTGGGACTTGTTTTTGTTTTCAGGCGAAGCAACACTTTGGAAGATGGTAAAGTCCGATTCGTTTCGGCTGGCACCTCACAAGCGCAAACCGTGGACAAATCTACGTAGTATTCGTGCTGAAGCTATCAACACGATTAACATAGAGGGCAAAATTATACTCATGTAACAACTCATCGCTACACGTACCTCAAGGTAAAAATGTTTCAATTTATGTATTTTAAACTGAACCCGTTCATACTTTTAAAGAGTTAATTTTTTAGGTATATATTACGAAATATCTGATATTAATCTGGGATAATCTTTATAATCGTGTGTATATAAATCACGCAGTTGATATGTAATTCCTAACATACTGTTGATGTTTACAGGAAATGTTCTCGAAATGTACAAAATACTCTTCCGGGTTTAGAAGGAATATTATAAATAGAGACCGGATTATGCAAAGTCCATATATTTTATTTTATTTATTTATTATATTTTACGTCTATATGTAGATGCATTACACTGATTAAAGTTAATTAGTGTTAATTAACTAATTAATAATTAATACGAGAACACGTGTTTACAAGGCAATAACATTAGGTGTGTATTCGCAGAGTAAATGTCCCATCTGCGCGGGGCGCCATTCGGGTACAATTTTTTATGTGCCTTCTGTTAGATTCAATTTTTTGCAAAATTGTCCTGTAGGCAGGTTCTAAGTAGTAAGTTTAATTTATTTGTTGGTAATCCTGAATAGTAATATTGTAAAACATCATTAATAGCAAAATTACAAACAAAAACTGCTAAATACCTTTCTCAGCCTTCTATTTTCCTTCTATTATACATATTTGCCTTCTATTATACTTTTGTCATATTTATTAGGCTTTTCTTTTTCAAATCTAAATACCAAGAGTGAGGATATCTTGCTTAATTGTTTTGTGCTACCAGCATTAACATGAAATGGACAAAGAATATTCCGTGTATACCTTCAATACATCAGCAGAGAAAAAGATTTGATGCACATAATTAGCCATTTACCAAGTTGAAGGCACAACTTCTTCAAACATATACAAAAGCCAGTTCTTGTATAGAAATGAATAAATTTTACATAATCCCAAAACTATCGTCTTCTATTGGTATTATGGACAAATCCGAAAACGGGTTAATTGTTTTAGTGTCAAATCGGAAGCATTAGCAAAAATGTGACTTTCGTAATTAAAAAATTATTTGCAAAACTAGTATGAATAGAGACAAACTCTTGGCTGGGGTATAAGAAACATTCCGTATTCACTTGCACTACATTGTACCTTATGTTGATAAAAAGGAAACCTGTTACAACCGTCGAATTTGCTATAATCCAGAATTTAGATGAAATAGAAACACAGCAATTTAAATATTTGTAGTTTATCGGATTTATACTTCACAAGTGTAAATACAGATGGATTATTTGAAGCTGGCAAAGTAGTAGGTCCTTGGGGGTTATGGTTATTTAATTTACACTTCATTTATTTTCAAAGATCCTTCCACTAACACAGACGACAAGGGTTAATGAATCGATATCTAGTAAACTTACAACAACAAATACATATGGGAAGCCAGAATAAATATTAGTTTTGGTAATTTTATCGGCAATGCACTTGTAATTGCACAGAATTAGTATCTTTCACTCGCAATGAAATAAGGCAAACTATGCATATTTGTAAGAGACTCAAAAATTATATTTATTTGCACGAATTTGGCGTCGTTATTGATTTCGGTTAACAGTTGAAATTTAATTAAAATTAATT
The DNA here is from genome assembly GCA_023509865.1 of Trypoxylus dichotomus. Lineage (NCBI taxonomy): Eukaryota > Metazoa > Arthropoda > Insecta > Coleoptera > Scarabaeidae > Trypoxylus > Trypoxylus dichotomus. The sequence continues at coordinate 53,336,783 of CM042074.1, read as the reverse complement.
AATTTATTTAAAAATAATGTACATACCTTTCTAAACATAGACATCTTACAAATGGTTATTTAAATGTTTAGAATACCTAAATAATTTTTAGATCGCATAAGATAAAAAAAATGTTTTTTGGTTTTAAGCAATTATCGAAACATTCATAAAATATTTTAAGTCTATAGCGCGTTTTATTGTTATTGCATTTGTAATGTGTCTTTATTAACTTGCGTGTTTTTTTTTTTGACAAACAGAATGTAGTATGTGTGAAATTTCGATAGCTTTTTGATTTCTGCGTTACAGACTAAAGTTAAAAAATTTCAATTTTTGAAAATTCTCCATACCTATATACCGATAATATTTACAGAAATAACAAAAATAAACTACAGCAATAAATTGTATATGTGACAACAGTATAAGCAGCAGTGCACCTTTCTATAAGTTGTAGAGGAACTGAAACATGAGCTGTGTTTAACAATTGAAATTATGTCCTATAACTCAGGAGCCAGTAGAGCTATCGAAATTCCTTTTAATGTCTTTCATCTTAAAAAAAAGGAGCTGTAAAACGAAATCTACGCTAACAGAGGAAACCCATAAATACCAGGGAAATGGATATATAGTGCGCGTAGTTCGAGTTATGAAAATTTTACTCATTCTGCTTTCTCTCAAATTTTGTAGATTCTTTAACTTTTCTATTTAAAGTTAATTTACTTTTAAAAGTTAAATTGATAATATTTCCATACGTTTAGAGTATTTATTTCAATTAATTGCTATCAAAAATAAAGTGCAGAATATAAGAACTACGTTAATATTTGAAGTGCTAACCCTAATCGATTTAACAATGTTTTAACTTCACTACAGATTTACATAAACAGTTTCACATTTGCGGAGAAATTTTATATAAATAGGTTTGAAATTGAATACTATTTAGTTGTTTCTCATGGAAGGTGCTGAATAAAGCTAATCGACATCTATGTTAGGTGAGTTCCATTCCATCCTCAGTAGTACCTAAGCAAGCGTTAGCTGTTGGATATTGAGTATACGAACTTCCTCGGGCCAGTAAGGATTGCCAGATAATCAATATTTATAATGGTGCCCATGTATTCAATTATTTAATTTGAATGTGGCCTCACCAGAAAATGTTTTATGTTAGACGGTACGTTTATTATTAATTATGCTTTCAAAGTCACAAAGTTACATTATCTTATCGGAATCATTGTCTATCAATTCATGAATTCGTTGAATTCTATAAAAAAAGTGCGTTTTTGAGGATTTTAAAAATTGATGCTTAAGTCAGCCCGAGATCTAATACTAATTTGTTTGTACTATCTATGGTGAAGGTTCCAATACTTAATGATTTTAAAAGTATTAGAAAGTATATTGCCGTTAATATGCAGTTTCTTACAAAATTATATTTTACTTAAGAGAATAAATACTTGCATGAATCTCTGAGTGACCCAATATCTGGAGATAAACTAGCTGTATGACCAACCATCAGCTTCTTCGAGAAATGATTTGATTTCATTTTTAAATTGGAGGAATACTTTTACAATATTACTTCCATCATTTTATTTAACGCTACTAAGGCGTCAGCCTACCCAACATGTACTACGTTTATTTGGGCTGATTGTCAGATAACACTGCATACGTCTAAAATGATTACATTCCATAGTTACGAAAATTTTGAATTATATCGTTCGCGTGAACATATAACACCTGATAATTTAAGTAAAATTGTATAATGTATTATCTAGAGTAGAGTTTTTGTCTATTCATGTAACTGATTGATTTCTTTTCTAAACGACTTCTTTGATATTATCACACATCTAGATGAATACAATTAAATACTGAAAGTTGTAATATGGATTGTAGAGTAAAAAATTCTTAACACAAAATTCGTGCGAGTCCTAACAGTACTTTGTCTCCAACAACATATCATAAATAAATAAAGTACATAGTAAGAAATTAAGTAAAACCTCACTTAATTGAAAAAACTGTTATATTGAAAACTCAGAATATTAGAGACAATATTACAAAATAAGAATTCTCTAATATTTCCTACAAAATCTCACTTGATTTTCGGGTAGTACCAGCTTTATATTTCGCAGTTTTGTCGGGCATGAGAATAGAACTCCTTTCACGTTACCAAGGCATAGAGTTTCCATTGGGTAAAATTTACTGTTAAGGTTTTCCTTCTATAAGCAATTTTAAATAATCCTGAAGTCAACTGCTCATATTTTGCCGCTTTAATAATTTTAGCTCAAATTAATGTTATATAATGATACTGTCTTTCTACCGCTACTTACCTTAATTTCAAGTTTGTGAGATTAAACCAACTTGTTAAACTGACAGTAAAAAAGTTAAACCTTTTTGGGATCAACCGAAGAATTAAAAGTGTCAAAATACACCCGATCTCTCTTTTGAAGAAATTAGATTGCATTCAACAACATTATCGATGGGTAGATACATTTTGATGATAGCTTGCTTAATACCAAAAAAACTTTTATTTGCTTTTCTTTAAGTTGTATACTTTTTGAATACTATTTATACGTTCTGGCAATAAGTTCGCATATCAATTAGCACGTATGTTCATATTGTATGAGCATTATTCTCTTGTACTAAGGATGATTTGAACAGACCAGTTGTCGGAATATAAATTATTAAATTAATTAAAGTATTAAAGGTAAATGCTTTATTTTTCATATAATTTTAGCCGCAATAGCCTCAAAAGTACTTAAACTAGCATCCATACTAATACCAATATTAATATGAATATCAATACTAAACCACCGTTGGCATTAGTAATGATAAAATTACAATTTTCTTGCAATTTCCAACGTAATTACATTTCCGAAAAAATATCGGTCTCGGAGGGCACTTGAACCCATATCTACATCTCCGATGTAGCGTGCTAAACTCTTGCACCACGAGGCACTCAAGTCGCCTTAAATCCCCCTAGATGTCACGATGCCAGTAGATATATGGTAATATCTCACGGACACTAATATTAATGTAATCAAAAGTACTGGTTGTCTATTTTACAACAGAACAACTTAATTTCATCAGACCATAAGATATTGTGCTCAACTTAGGAAGTAGAACATATTTAGAACAATTTGGTTTCTATCAATCTTTTTCTAATAATCGAACCGCAAATATTTAATTATAATTCCTTTACTGCACTAGTTGTAACAACTGGAGTTGATTCATTGTATTGATATTAGGTTCTGATTTATTTGATCTGTTCACGGCGTTCGTGATTATTTTGGAGAAATAATTAAGAATATTCCGTATGAATATATAAGAATTTCTTCGCTATGGATATTTCAATTAAATTTTGCTGTTCTTCCGTACAAGTTAGTAGCATGCTCATTATTATTATTATTATGCCTAAATTATGGCTTCAAAAGCAATGATAACAGAAATTTTAATTATCAACATATATTTAACTTGAATGACAGGAAGAGATCCTTTAATTAAACCACGCTATTGAAAGTCTTTTTCACCGCAACTATTACTCTGTATAACCACATTGTCCATTGACAAAATGAGGGGGACAATTACTAAGTACATTTAATGCTTGATACATATCTGCTAGTGAAATATAAGTTACGGATACGATGAATACGTAATAATATATCTTCAAGAAGTAAAACGCAAATGATAAAATATTATACTGTTGTTATAATTCTTGACATTTACACAAAAATACAAACAAAAAGACAAACGTGTAAGAGATATGTATGTATAATGGGTTTACTTCTTAAGATGCTATATGCAAGTACCTATGTAGAGAGAGAGGTAGATGCTGAATATGTATCATTTTAAGTTTAGTTTTATGTTGCTCAATGAACGCGCGGTTGAATGAAAACAACGACCGAAGGCAAAAACGGATGTTGAGCGCATCGTTTCGATTCAGACAGCCTAGAAAAACGAAAGTTTAGAGAATTCCCACAGACTGACAATGTGAACTGCGTAATTACCAGAACTGTGAATGGCGAAACAGTAAAAAAACACAATTGTCTGAACAATACACAAGTGTTCAAGTATGTATAGCAAATCACAAATGCTGCTGTGCTACTAAATAATAAAAAAAAACATTCCTCTGTAAACCGGCATACATTTTATCAATGTGATGGTTCTAATGATTACAGCTGCATTTGAAATCAGTTGAAAACTGCATTGTACATGTCTAATCTGCGCAATTAATTAGATAAGTTTTATCAGCTTACAATGTTTACTGTTTTTTTTTTAAGGTACAGGAGTACTTATAATAGGAAATTACTTGAAATGCACTTAAATACATATATATATATATATATATATATATATATATTAAGCAGGTACGATGATTAGGTTGTAGATACGTACTATCGATCTAGTAGATTTTTACCCGTCATTGTCATTTGTATTTTTCTCCGGGATGTAATCAAATTAAGATATGTAGTATGCACAATATGACATACGGAAGTATAAAAAAATTAATAATTCATAAATGTCAATTAGAAAAACATGACGGTAATTTTTTGGAATTCACGTTAAATATATAATTAAATTAACGAAAATTTCTGAATTTTGGGATTACATAATACAATTTTTATCACATAACACGTCCGTTGTATCATAAATATGTATTCTTCCATAATTATTGGTGTTCAAATTGGTATATATATCTAATACCAGGTTCATTAACGTAAGACTCAATTTTTATCCAAGTAAATGTAGTGTTTCTTTGGGGGGTTTTACATCATTTAAAACTTTCACTAATGCAGGAAATTACCTTCCGTATCTCTTTTATTCAAATGAAACGTGGGCACGTTTGTATATATATATAACGTTTTTTTCAAAATTATATATACATACACTACCGAGCATACATACACTACCGACTATACATACACTGCCGCCCATAGATGTTTACGCACCTGCATAATTGGAGATTATTGAAACTATTTTTTATCCCCATCAAAATATTTAAAACAGCCAGCAACGATAAAATAATCTCGACAAGAAAATAATTATCTACGGAAACGCGTGGCATACACAGACCATCGGCAAAAATAACCGAGAAATTGCTAAATTACTGAAATTAAACCGGAGAACTGTGGATTATGATGTTAGAAAGTGCACTGATTAAAGTTAATTAACCTTAATAAGTGCAAGACATCTACAAATAGACGTAAAATATAATCAATAAATAAAATAAAATATATGCACTTTGCATATAATCTGGTCTTTACACGTTAAAATTGTATTTTGTCTACGTAGTAAATTTCAATTTCCCTCAACATCTGCGATCAACAGCTTAACAAAAATCATGAGAATCTGTTTTAATCTTATATAATAACCAGAAGTGACGCAAGTCTGAAAATAATGCTAAATGGAACGAAGAAGTACAAAGATACATATCTACAAAAACCTTTATATTAGCAGCTTAACAGATTCTTCATATACGTTTAACTGATACTTATCGTGACTCATCCTGTATATACTCTTATTCTCTAAGCCAAAAGAATTATAACTGCGGTGATAAAAATACTCTACCCTTTATATGGATTAACGGACAATTAAATAATTTTTCTATACGCCTGTACTGGGTGCCGTCAGCGGATGATGTCTGGTGTTGGCGCGGCAAGCTGCACAATTATGGGAAGTGCCTATTTCTGGTATTGTGTCAAAATGGTAATCAGTAAAGTGCATTTAATTTCGTGCAGTGGCGACCGACTGAGTGCATCACACTCTTAGCATTGGAATGACGACGGTCTAGACGTCTATGACCTTGCTTGAAATAACCGCGACGCCGGAAAAGCTCCGACCTCCTCTCGTCGACGTTGTTCTCAATAATTTTTCCTAACTAACAATATTTTCGCCATAAGCTATACAAGTTGGATGATATTAAGGCAATGTTTCCAAAGCGGTTAATTGAGAGTTGTTAGCGCATGTATAAGCATATTTTGCTAAGTGTGCTAAGGTTATACGAGGGCGGGTACATACATAGTCCATTTGGAACGAATTTTCTTTTCCTTAAAATTATAAAACTGGTAATTCAATGATAATTTGAAATAAACGATTCCAAAATTTTAATATTATAAAAATTTAGATGCTATTCGTGTCTTGCCAGTTATGTTGTTTTACTGAAATGCATTTCGTCTATCTAATAATCTAATTAAATGTAACTTTAGTTTCATAACTTACGTCGGGAATAATCCCATCATGATCACATCATCAACGTATTGCATATACGAAACAGTGGGTTGATATTACTAATTCCGTATTGAGAAAACAAGTTTAAAAATATGCTCTCCACTTATAAATGTGCTGGTATCTATAGTGGTTCGTCGCTATGACTGATTAACCTACCACTACAATTTTTGATAATTTCACTACAGAATATCCAGGGCATGAACAGTTACCTTTGTTTAGCAAATTAAAATCGTTACTTACTGGCAACTTGTTTGTGAGTTCTTTATTGAAGCATAGTGTATTTTACATAATGCAAGGATCAAGTGTTAAATTCAAGTTTCGTCTTTTATTTTCGCAAACCAATTATATTTATACCAATTTTATCTCACTTGAAAGGCAAATTTTCTACAAGTAGATATGATTTGAAGCACTATGCAAAATTTAAATCATCAGTTGTTTGTTGCAAACAATTCTATAACACAAACATAACATTCAACGCTCAACCTAATTGACCAGCCATCACTATAATCTGTTAATCACCATGACCAGTTAAATATGAGGATCAGCTAACCACCATACCCCATTAGCCAGGATATGGACGGGTTAATGGTACAAGTTTGAAACAAGTCTTTGTAAAGTATCGACAGCAGTTTAACAAAGATTTACCCAATAAAAGTTTAATGTTAACGAATACCAAGAAACACTGCATTTTACGATACATTGCATGGTTTCAAAGGTAACACTGATAGTATAATGCTGTATAAACTGGTAAGTACTATTTGTAAACAATCCGCAGCTCTGCTTTCTGCATCGTGCAAGCAATACCCGTGTCTTTCACACTTTGATGTTAACTGTCTTATTTTAATAATTATATGGTCAAATTACTGTAATAGTGTTAATCACAATTCATGTTAATGTATTTATACATCCTCAATTGTAAGTATTGCCATACTACACTTAGTATACATGGTCTATTTAATCTTCTCCAACTTCTTTTGATAAAGTTACTATTATAACTACAAGGATTTTACATCAAACAAGCGAATTAAATAATATAAATATAACATTAGCGTTTTTGTTTCTTTGTGCTTCCTACAGATGATATAGATCAAATTTCCTTCTAAACTTTGGAGGGTTCATATACTTTATGGATTGGTAATCCATGGAAATCTGAATTTTTAGATTGCACGTGGTTCCTTGTGAGATATTTGTCAATTCTAGAATACACTAATTAGACGCTGTATGCGTGTGATAATTAAACAACATTTGCGTATACATTTATTCCAATAAAGAAGTATGACATCGTTCTCAGACTACAATGTTGTAAAACCGTCTTCAGATTTATAATAGATTTTTTACAACTGCTACAGGTTACATTTTTGACATTATTTGATTTAAAATAAGCTAAACATGTTTTTAGCCACGAAGATTACTCTCTTGTAAAATAAAATTTGTTTGACAACGCTCGCTTTGCAGATGGACAATTTCCTGCAAATGCTGCGGAATGAAACCTCAATTGCAGTATATTCCAATACACATCTACTATTGCGCTCTTTATATATTTATTTATTTTCCTCGTAACTAACCTTTCGGCTGCTTTACACATTGGACAGATTTAATGGCATTTGTATTCAGCAAAAGATTATGACATGTTATAACTCTCCTGTATTCACCAGATTCAGCGTAATGATTTTACGAAAGCACTTGAAAGGTGTAGTTTAATACTTTGAGTTGCATAACTTCAATGTAATACAAGCGTGAATTTAAACCGTTCTACGCGAAAACTTTTGCTGGCGACTATATACAGCAAATTAAGGCTAATTAGCATTGATCTAGACACTCCTTACAACACGCAAATACTTGCTTTGGTAACGTTCTGGAAAACGCACTCATGCGTGTTAACGCAGAGTTAGTCTGCCGCAATCTATTAATATTGTAATTAATTATGTATGATTTGGATGCGGTCAATGAATATCCAAGATGTATAGACACTGCCAGTAATGCAGTTTAAGGCGGATGAATCTACACGAGCATGCTCTTCAAATCGTTTGCTTAGAAAATTAGCATTTAAGAATTAGTAGTAACTAAGGTACCTATTAGCAAATAAAACTGTGAACTTATCTGTAGTATCTAAACCGACTAGAGCAACTGTAATTTCACGAATGTACTTGACGTAATAGTGGCTACGTTTAGTAGTTATAGGTTCTATTGTACTAACGTTAGTAAAATCTGAAAGTTTACTCATTATGTCTTGAATTGATATTGCAAGTAGTATAAAAACCTCTAAAGTGAATATACAACATTCTGTTTACTCATTCTTTCAGCATTTAGAAAGATCTGACTTTCTCTTCAAAGAAGTAGTAAATATCTCCATTAGACAGAAATAAATGTATTATTCTGTAACCTTTCCAAGATGCAAATGATACAATTATCGTTTGCTTATTCGCTGACGCATGTGTGATTTTCTGATGTCACATCCTAAACTAGCTCTAATAAATCCAAATACTTTCAATTGTCTAAGTATCCAATCTTTGTCACACAAAGTCTGTTATATTTCTTGTATTCCATACTGTTACAGTATATGAATAAGACGAATAAAATTTCAATAAAGGTAGGAGTAGGAAATTAGTCTATACATACACAAATATAATTTGAGCAAAGTCAACGGTATCTACAACACAATATAATATAATTAACACTCTAAACAAACTTCAGGCATAAATTTTGAATAAATTGCAGGTCCGTACAATAATTAAAAAAGCTGAACTTACCTAATCTAGTTTTCAAGATTTTTATTGTAATTGTTTTGATCAAAGCAATTATTTTGTGTCTTTTTCAGCCGATTATAATTCGCATTTTGAAAAAAATATATTGTGGGACATTTGTATTCATTGCATTTTACCATTATATTTGTTTTTTTCCTCTTGATATTTTTACAGGTTCTGTATTGAATGGTGTAAAGGAAACAACGTATATGTACTATGAATATTAATGTAATTGCGTTTATCGGATATAATACAGTAATATGTACATACATACGGTTCCTTACACTGCTGTAGACATGTTAAACACATTTGTCTACATAAATGCGATATTAACGGATATTTATTTCCATACAACTTCAATTAATTCCTCGCACTGAGATGATAATTCTTGTAAGATGAACTAACATAAAATATACAGGTATAATTAAATAAACATGTAAAAAACTTGCAATCAGTATTTTGCACACTATTGTTTTGTAATTTTTCACTTGATTATTCAAGTATTGGTGTACTTATTTCATAATTATACACACATTTTTGATAAGTTTGCAAATTGTTCTGGAACATAAATTAATTTTTGCTGAGCTATATTTGATTGTTATTTTCCAAAGGCTAACGTATTTATATTGTATGCTGTAGTTAAGCAATATCTCTTATAGAGATATTGCTCAACGAAGGTTAAAGCAGTAAAGCCGTTAAATCCGCGTCTTTTCGTAGATTTGAGCCAACTATAGATCTATAAAGCATATAAATCATAAGGATCTTGGAACTAGTGTTACGAAGAAACTGTGTAATACGTCCGCATTATTTAGTTACCCTATGTTCTATTTATCGCTTCTAATGTGTAGTCACGGAAGCACAATAAATCAGAATCCCTACAAAGGTGCATTACAACTACGAACATCTAAATTTTACAGGAGAAACATACAGTATTTGAAAATAGCAGTCTATATGTGTTAACCAACTTACCAAAGGAAGGTTTTCCACACAAGCATTAATAAAAATTAAACTGTGAGTACGTAGTCCATATTTGAATATCTTCGGAACTAACTTTCTTAACGGGGGAAAAACGTTTAAATGGAGTGAAAATACCCTACAAAGTTGAATAAATACTGCCGGAGCAAAGGCCAATAAAATATTAATATTAGTTGCTTTTAACGCTACATGCGAGTTTGTTTAAAACTCAAAAGTTAACCTGAATCCTGTCCCACTTCAGATGTACTTATGCTACAACCTTAATTACATAATATGTTAAAATAGAAACCATTCATACTTTTTGAAAACAAATAAACTGATTTTAAGAAAATAATGGTATGAAGTAGATATGTATATACATGGATGTACGTATATGCACATCTACATATTGATGTAATGTCTCTATACATACACATATACATGTAAAATAAAACAAATTAAGAACAGATAAATTTCCGCAAGTATAGTAATGGATTATTTGCAAATCTGATATTCCGGGAGCTTACTATATACATTAGAGCATTGATTTGTCTAAGTGCAATATAGCGATATATGCAGCAGATACAGAAAAGTAAATATAAAGTTGATATACAAATGTGCACAATAACGCAATAAGGCAAACTTTTCATAAAAGTTATGAAAGCTACAAACATCGAATGATTAATTTTAAAAAAAGATTGAAGGAAAATGTTTTACTATTCGCATACAAATTGTGCTCTGTTAGAGTTACCTATAAGACCCCCTCATATTGTACCCAAAACTCTAACCGGGGTGTTAAAAAAGCTTACTTTATTAGTAAGGGCTCTGAATCTACTTTAGCTTAAGTTGGTTTTAAGTAAACTATTTACTAAATTTCTTGTTAGTGCGTAAACAAGTCTAATGATTTCTAGAAGATTATAAGAGAGCTTAAGGAATTAATGTTTTCTTAACATTTTTGAAAAGTTGAGAGTCAAAATAAATAAACAATTTTCGAGGCAGCATCCAAAAATATTAATGCTGCGGCGAAATTTGCTGTGATGCCTTTTATATGCAAAAAATCTGGCGTAATGTTGGTGTAGACTTCTGCATTTGTTCTCTGAAACTATTCGGTTCTCAATTGGACCCGAAAACCGAGTAATTTGTCATAATAATCACGTAATTCAACAAAATGGAATGCAATAGAATGAATGAGATATGATTGCAAACTCATAAGTCTTATAAAAGAACTTATTAAACGAGCATTCGTTTATGTCTTCATCTAATAGATTTTATAGATATCGAGTCTTTCCAGAGTGCCTAAAATATACGCATAACTATCATTGTATATGGTCCTTTATACGTTCACAATCCGCGCGGTAATGAAAGCATGTGGAGATGCGCGAGCGCAAACTACCAGGAGATAAAGCTTCTAGACGGTTAAAAGTTCAATAGCGTGGAGCAAATTCTAGAGGGGAATGTGTTTGAATATATTGTTTACAACCGATTACATACCCGATTTCAATCAAAATATATATAATTTAGCATGAATAAAATACGGTATTAATGGGTAATAGAAAAAAAGTACAGTATTAAATGTGCTTCGGAGTTATACGGTTTATCCAGTATATATTTAAGCGAATTGCAGTATAGATAATAAAAGTGTTATCAAAGCTTTAAAATACGGAAGCATATCAAAAGCAAATCAGCGGTATTATTCAAAACTCGCGTTTTGTATCACATTACAGTTAAGTCAAAGCAGGGACCTTTGTTCCACAACAATAAGTTATGTTATAGTTTCCGCAAAAATGTATAAGGGAGCAGGTCACCCGAAAGTGTATTGTGTATTGATAAATGCTTCAGTTTCTAAATAAACCTGCTTGTGGGTACAATAGTGTTAAGAGCTTATCTTTTTGTGTGAACCTGATTAAAGTTATTAAAATGCCGAGAGGAGAACCGACAAGTGCAGAAAAGCGCTCTGTAATTGTTGCTTTTCATCAAGAGGGTGCGTCAAATTTCCGAAAAAATGCATGTTTATAAATCGACTGTTAGTGATATCATTCGGAGACATCAACGCACGGGCAGTTTAAGAGATCGGGCACGTTCAGGTCGTAAGAGAATAGCAGCTTACGCCTACGATGAACATATAAAATTGCTGAGCAAGCGAAATAGGAGACTGATGGCACCAGAAATCGCCGCCAAAATGAATCGCGACCGTGCAAGAAAAATTTCTGTTACTACAGTGAAAAGAAAACTAAAAGCTGCAAATCTTCACAGTCGTATTGCAACAAAAAAAACCTACTTCGACGGGGAAACAGGCAAAAATCGCTACAGTGGGTAGAAACACAGCAATTGGATAGTGGATGATTGGAAAGGCTTGTTATGAACTGATGAGTCAAAGTTTAAGTTGTTCACAGAATCAAAGAACGTTTTTGTAAGAAGAGCGAAAGGTCAAAGAAAGTTGCAAGATTGTGTAGTGCTAACTGTCAAGCAAGGAAGAAGTTTGTGCTTGCCTGGGGATGTTTTTTCTACACCGGTACAGGAAACTTGAAGCGAATCGAAAGTATTTTGCGAAAAGAGGGTTATTTAGAAATACTGCAAGAAAATGGAATACCATCGAGGTAACATCTAATCGGCGAAAATTTTGTATTCATGCAGAACAACGACCCCAAACACTCAACAGTGATATGTAAAAATTTCTTAAATGAAGAACAAGATAATGGCACTTTACAAATAATGACATAGCCCCATCAAGCTGTTACGGAATGAATTGGAAAGGAGGGTCCGAAAAGTATGCCCTTCCTCCGTAGGCTACCTGTGAAACATTTTATAAGAGGAATGGACTAATATGCCAAATACAGTCTTTGAAAACTAGTGGAGCGCAAAAGGGAGTTTCTTTGATGAACAGAATGTTTAAGACGTTTTTGTTTATTTTTCGTTAGAATTACTTTTTTTCCCTTTTTTTGCTACTATTCAGTAACAGTAGCTTATAAAAGCTAGTGAACATAGAACATGTTCATGACCGATATTTAACAGTTAAAAAAATATATATAGAAACAGAACTCTCATAAAAACATTAAGTTTTAATATAACTTTAACGTGTTATTTTGTCATATAAGATTTCGAATAAGTTTTAAAGAATTTCATAATTCAACTTCCTTGTCATTACGAAAGTAAAATGTGATTAAACTATTTTTTGTGAAATTTTTCATTAATTAAAAATGTCAGGGTTCGCGGTGGAATTTGAACCTGCAGTTCTTGTTCGTTAGACTGGTGTTTTAAACTAATTACAACACGGAACCGTCTGGACAAATTGCTATTTAAACTGCCATGTTAAGTTGGTAAATTTCAAATGGCAAAGTTAATACTTAAGTATAATAGTGGCTGCAATTATACCCCTGATATCTAGACAGACACGACATTTTAATATCAATACCAAATTGCATTATCATACATAAATCATATCATATTAAATTATATATTGAAATATTTAATTAATTAGAGCTTTTACAAAAAACTAATATAATTTTAAGGAAATTGAATTATCATTGAAAAACCAAAGGAGGTTATTCTAAATAATTTAACTTAAAGAATTTGTGGGGGTGTCCTAAGAGTTGCAATGTTTTAGTGTGCTTCCTATGCTGATTGTTGCCTCGAAGAAGGAGTAATCCTGAAACGCGTCGCACATCAAATAAAAATATGTAGAGCAATGATGATTATTTTACTGAAAATTCTTGATAAAAATGGAATTGATGAAAACATTACGGAAAAAGAAAGTTTTTTAAGAAAATGAATTTGTAGTGACTACAATGACATTCAATAAAGTTGGACACGAGTGGCAAAATTAATTGTGGTTTCCATATACATAATGGATACAGTTTATTTAATCTATAGAATAAAATGATTGCACGGCTTCTAAAAAAATATAGTTGAAATACATTGCCAAAACCGGTTCTTTGACATACTGTAGTTAAACTTTAGGGGAAATAGGTACATATTTTCATAAGTTTTGGCAACTCTCCCAGAGTAAAAAGCTACAAAAAATGCTATATTTGGATTCCTTCTACTTCATTTGACAACTATATGCATGTAGTTGAACAAATGAAGTTTTACAATAAAGATATGTCTTTATTGCTTTCCATTAATTATACTAGTTGTATCAGCATAGCAGGATGTATGAATTCCTTACACTTACAAAAAATCTTAGCTTTGGATAAAGTTTAATATGAGCAGACTGTTTCAAATTTACGAGGTACTCCGGGAATTTCTCTTATTATAAGAGATTTGTAGTTTTAAAGTCGATATTTTGGAAATATATACAGAAAAATCCGCTACGACAAAAACATATACGTATATACCAAGTGTCCCAGATTGGCAGTACCAAATATAGTGCGGTATCGCTGTGCAACTATATATATGTATGATTGTAACAAGAGAAATAGACGCCTCCTAAAAAGGTGAACTTAGTGATGTTCGCACATTCGGAATCTTATTATGCATGAAATCTTGTCACAATAAAGTGCAATTTATTTACGAATTATTACAGAATTATAAAAGATGAATGCAAAAATTGCAGTTATATATATTTTCCAAATATGAGAATAGGTTTTAAAAGTAATCTAAATCTTTCGTATGATTGTCAGAACAACATTTAGTAACCACAAAACTTAAGTTTCTACGCTTAAAATATAAGCGAGACTGTCATAGTAATCCGCGAGTTTAGGACAGTTTGTGTAAAGAATAGTTCTCAAAAGCCTTTTAATTCTCTAATTTTACACGAAAATGCAGCAACTATAACTGATTTTTAACCTGACTTGATTGAAAAGATAAACACAATTCGTAACATAAACTGGTATTGAAATGTTTAAACACTGAACTAAATTACACCACAAATTGATTTGACAATTGTTTATTTATTTATCACCTAAACTTTTATTGTATTAACAAATATAGACGTAGTATTTTGTTTTCGAGAAAATCTTAATTGTTGAATGTTAATTACGATTAACAGTACCCCAAATGTAAACTAGACAGTAACGGTAGTTGGAGTATGTGTTGTTAGCAACGTTATTCGTAAAGTTCTAATTGAATGTGAATTAACGACCTTAACAGTTAATGATACCCTGTTGTAATGATTGCAAGAAACAAACCGTTAAATTATTTATTAGGAAGTGACTTGATTGCATTCGAACTATTAGCTGTAACGTTCTTACATAGAGAATTTGCTACCAATAAGAGAAAAACAACGTCGTATCAAAATATTCTCAGTAACGTAATAATTGTTTTCAAAATTGAAAGGACTGACTACTAGGTGATGATTTATAAAAGAAATATAAGTTTATTATTTAAGAAATTTATTCATAAGCATGATACATTATATGCGCCTACTAACTTTCTGCATAGTGTAGGTATACGTACACATATATTTGTCAACATGCACATCGACACATACAAGGCAAATCTATTTGCGGTACTCGTAAAACATGATTCAGTGATCCATTGACGGGATGCGGCAGGCTGTGAAGATGCAACCGGAATTTAATTGCATAGTATGTCTTTGGAAATTTAATAACGAATTCAATAAACAATGACATCCTTGTTAACTAATGTTATCTGAATCATTCTCCACTGAACGCTTCGTGTCAAGGATATTAAACGTATTCTCTATTAGTTAGTATTCATAGTAGACTTTCTTCAAAGTAGATACATAAGCGCTATAATTTTTATTGACGGGAAAATAACATTTTTGCATGATATAAAAGAAAACGCATTATACCTGTGCAATTATTTAGAATTTGTATCAATTATACAAACATTTAATGTGTAAAAAATGAACAATTATCCACGTTCTATCAAAACAAAGGACTCTTTCATATCCAGCTGTCGCTCTCGGCTCTGTTTGTTTTAAAAAAAAGTACAATATTTTCCTCTGGATTAGACAGAATAATATGTCACGTGCAATATAAGGTGAAACATCGATCTAACTTATTGTTAGTTGAATTATACGACGTGTTAGTAACTGAAATCTGAAAATTTGAACTTAGGAGCGTGGACAATGGTGTTTTCAATAAAAATATTGATATTACCAATACTTGGGATTACCGTATGTTGATACCAACTTGCTAATTTCTTGTAAAACTTCGGAAGCATGTGGCCATTTTTTTACTTCAAATGAAACCCTTTAATTTATTATTGATACAGATCTATAGCTGTTTCTAAATCTTTATTTTTTTTTTAATGACAGCAACAGGCTCCTACAAATAATTGTATTAAATATACATACTATTACTCATAAAATAATGCAAGGCTCCGAAAAAGTAACTGGACGTCGAAGTTGCACGAAGAATATTTTTCCTTCAAAATCGTCTTTATTGAAATGGTTCATAACTGAATAATGTTGCTGAATGTATGTTCTCTTACTTATTACCAACTCGTACACAACTTTATTGTGTGTTCAAATCTCAATTTAATTTGTCACTGGAATTTTTTATGTTAGTCATTGAATTTAACGATATTAATTATATTACGTGTTTGAAGAGAATTGCATATGCAATATCTACTGCTTAAAATACATTGACATTAACGATTTACATTACTGAAAAATGAGAGTCCAGTAAAAATACTATGACCGTAATAATAAAACACACCAGATATTTAGAAAACAATACTTAAAATTGTCAAAAACCAATGTCAAACACATAACGGATGATATTATTAAACTGTGAAAAATATTTGTATGTTTGTTCAGATTATTTTTTGCAAATATCGTATATTTCATGCGTTAAAATTATAATTTTCTTAATTAGTTATTATTAAGAAAATTATATATATGACTCTATATAACATTCTAATCCTTCCTTCCTCTGTCCTTTCCTTCTTAAGTCCTTCATTTTTGAGAAAAAATATACTTTTTTAATTTTGCGATTGCAACGTTCCGAATAATAAGTTGGACAATAACTGGATAGCTGTGATATGCACAAGTTACTGTGTCATGAACTTCTTTCTAATTTCCGTTATCAGTGTCTGCTTGCTCTGGAGCCTACAATTAGAAAGCCTTTTTTTTAAATGGAACACGTTATAGCAGATTTACCCCCAATCTTTCTAAAGAAAAATGTATTTTTTCTCCAAATGTTTTAATAATTTACAAACTAAACCGCAAAAACAAAATATTAACTATGTACTCTGTTTTCCTCAGTGGCAGTTACAGAGAAATTATGTTCCATTTGAATATTATATAAGGTTGTGAGAGGGACTATGAATATTATCGACATTAGAATAATTTTCAACAAAGGATATAAGATAACACAACAACACGTAACGGAAATAATCTTAAAGAAAACGAATGAACTGAAAATCTATAATTATATAGGGTTCATCAGGGAAATTTTACAGTTTCTATTGACCTGCCATTTTTTTTTAATAACACTTGGCAGGTAGGCATTATTACAACCTATCTACTCTTCAAGTCTTAGACGAACATTTTTCATTATTCACAGTAATATATCCGGTACATGCGTGAAACTTTTTTGGTTACTAATTTTCGTCCATCTAATAACATTTACGGTCGCTCGCTACACTTTTGAGCAAATTAAAAAGCAATTCGCATGCAGATAAATCCAAAGATCTTGCTGGTGAAACAATGTCTCCCTTTTTAAATATGATGTGGTTTGAATAAAGTTCTTTTTATGCATTCAGATGAGAATGGTCTCTCCGACAAAAACATATGGTGGATTAAGTTTTTATCACCTTCTAAACGCTACAATATTTGTTAATAAAAATTCATCCACGTAATCAAACAATTCGTTGAGTGTTTTAATTCCCAAACAGCCTGAATTTTATAAGGATTAAAACTCAAGTCCTATGTAAGACTCGACGGATCCAAGATTCACTGATACTTAATGCTGTAATATTCAAAAAAACGTTCTGCAGTGCATGTTATGGCAATTCAAATTCTATTAATGTTTTCTGTCGTTCTAACATCCTTTGCTGATCCTGTTTTTTAAAGTTTTAAATTTAAGGTGAGTCTATTTTCTTCAAACTTGTTAACCCACAAATTAATTGCATTAAGAAACGGTACTTGCCCACGATATAGAATATTGTACTAATTGTAAGATGATTGAAAGCACGATGTGTATGTGTTGGGCACTCTTCCGTCTTGATAAAGAGCATTAAATAACAGACAAAATGTCATTAAAATTAAGGTCTCCTTACAAACGTAAAGGCAATAACCAAGATTTCAGGTTTTCTTGCTTCACTGACGGACCCTGTATAAGTTGTTCAATGTGTCTAGCATTTTGGTTTAAACAGAGTCCAATAGGTCTTTTAAATGATCGTCTTGGGTCCTTTCTTGAAAAATAATGCCGATGTAGTGACGTACACTTTTCGGTGTAGTAATATTATTGCATTACTTTAAGGATAAACTTGCGTTTCTATTAAAAATGTTGGAGAAAAATGCTAACAATGTGGCAACAAAGTAACGAGAATTTAATTTCACGTGGAATAGTAAAAAGAGCTGTATGGTGTCCCATTTAAAAAAAAAAATTATTAGTATTTAAGGGTTTCCAAATGTAAGCTCCAGTATATCGGTAGGTTAAACGAACAGCACATGTTAGTATCTGAAAATAACAAGTCAATATACGTTAATCTATGCAAATCACAACTCTTCAGTCATTTTAGCTTTGATGTAGAAATTTATCATTGAAAGCACTCCAATCAGAAGATGTAAGAGAGAATCTTTTTTTCACAAAAACGGGTGTTAGGTACAGAAAATGCCTAACAAATTCATTGAGAAAATACACCACGTATATTAAATTATAAAACGGCGAATCAAAAGCTTTGAGAGAAAATTATTTACGAGACCATTTATTTGAATGTTAAGAAATGCATTTATTTTTTTAAGTAATACAGCTTAAAAAAATAGTAACAGGAAATAAGAACGCTATTTAAATGACATGTTAATGACATTAGTAGTTTTACCGGCAAGAAGCTAAAAAGTCTTTTGCCACCGATGGTAATCGTGTCTCCTGAAGGTACTTGATAGTGACAAACGAACGCCACTTATTGTGTCTGGAAAAGTCTAATCACTAGAATGCCGACGACGCTGGACGTATGCCAGCGCAGTGTCTAGAGCACCCTGCTGCTATTTGTGCATTTCCGATAAAGAAACATTCATTTCGTCTCTGCTTGTTAGGTCGTTAATAATGAAGGGAGTAAGAAAGCTAAAAATCCTGCCTGAAATAACATAATAGTTGGAAAGTTATGCGGACTTTTACGCTAAAGTACACTCGATAGCTTCCTCTCCAGAGTTTTACAATGTCTCGCTGCATACGTAGTTCATAGATCTTTGAACGATACTGCGACAGTTTCGACAATAATTCAAAATATATAGAAACTTATGCATAAAAATACCAGTAATCATACATATAAATTAATGACAGATGTATGTTAAAACACAGTGTAGCTAAAATTGTTACTTTATTAGTATAACGTACGTAAACTTGTAAAAATATGTATGGGGCTTTATGGACTGAACAAAATGCAAGAAATGTAAATGATCTGTTTGATTACCGTGAACATTCATTATTATTCACGTGATTAAAAAAAAAGGCATTAAATAAACTCGTGGCTTATTATCTTTGAGGTTATGCTAAAGTAAAGTTGATTCTTTAAGAATGTGTAGTGATTACTTATTTATGCACAGTATTGTGTATATATTTACTTTTCTATTATTTCAAATTTGTATAATAAATTTCGCAATGACGGAAAATATAAAGATTTGTTCCGTTACAATTAGATATAAGATGAAAACAAATTATTAATTCACTATGTTATTTAGCCTTTTATTTTAATTCCGAAATCTTTTAAAACAGTAATTTCAAGGTTGACAGCAATAAATATGTTCAAGAACTGAATTGAAAAATATTCAAAGAAAAACAAGGAAAATAACGATTGTACTTAAAATACCCTTGCTTCTGAAACGTTTATTATATTAGTGCCAGTTATTTAATATGCAGTGAAAAGATAAGTAACAATCAGAGATGTTCTCACTTCCCTTTACATGTAATTCTGATATATTCAAAATTAAGCCTTTCATACTAAACGAGCAAATACTACTTTTTTATGGATGGAATATTTAAGATTACGCACATTATTGTAAGCTCGATTCGCATTATAGTCGTTACGTTCTGATCCTGCACAATGTTAAATCGTTTATGTTTGGTGTAATTTATGAACCGTTAGTTGTCGGCGCCTCAATTTACTGTGTTAAAATAATTAACATTAGCACGAAATTTTGAATTTTATCTTTGTTCACTAACCTATCTTAGAAGCGATTTTAATTTGAAAATTTTGTTTACATACCGACTATACTAAATAACGACGTAGATGCTATAACTAAAGCTAACGTAGTCCAAGGCGGCGGCGATTTGTAATATGTACTCCGTGACCGTCTTCTTCCTGTAAAAAAAAAGAATGTTATTATTAATCAATATAAATTAGAATATGATATTTTATATTTATAAACAATTTTTTTAAATAACACAAGATGTCGAAATAGAATATCAGTAATTTGATGTTAATATAAATAAAGTACATTATTTAAAATGTGTATAGTAATTTCTTATGAAAAATAAAGGTGCAGTCAATGGACGTTTTTGGGTTAAAAATATATTGCGCTTCAAATTGGGAGTGAAGATAATTGATTTTTCATCCATTCATTTTCTAGGAGATTAGTTTTATTTCCGTCATGTTTTCCTTTAATTGGAACCTATCGAGTGGATTACTCCTCACAGAAAACAGAGGCGACAAATCGAGGATTCTAGTAGGCCAGTTAATATTACCACTTCTTGATATCCCATTGTTGTGGAATAATACGTGAATGGTTTTGATTGCCGGATTTGATATGATATGTAGAGCCATATCTTGCTGCTACCAGACGTAGTAGCCTATATCTTAAGGCTATGGAGCGGACGTTCATGTTTTCTTCGAGGATTTTGGTCAAAACCAGCACCTCCGATGCTGTCTATTGGGTATTTTAATTGTAGCTTCAAACATTCGGATCCATTTTCTAATAACTTCCTGGGTAGCTGCTAAATTAATATTTCGCAACTGGTAAGGAGCGTGATACAGATGACGTGTAAGTTACGATACGTTGCTGGCCGACGACTGACAAATGACAACAACTAAAATTCCATAAACCACTTAAATTCTATGAACCGCTTTACATATCGCGGATCCACTAGGGCTGCCTCATTAGAAAGTAAACGAATAAACAAACAGCTAATATTCTGTTTGGACACTTTGTACTTCAAATACCTAGTTTTATTGTTTCGCAACCATTGTGTTGAAATGTTAGCTGGAAGTATTCTGTTCAACTAGCTCATATTACCAACATAATAATGGAATGGAATAGAAGAAATGCCATTTCTGTTGCTATGAAAATAATATGCGTTCAGCAAGTACAGATGGTACTTCATGATATAAATTTTATTTCAAACTTCAATGGTAGTAATCAAATAAAATACCAACGCAATATGATGAAAGACATAAATGCACAAAAATAAGTGTAGATACAACATAAAATTGCATTGATATTCATTCAACTTATTCAGCATACAGGCGTTAAAGTAGAAGGACCACAAAAACATGCTAAACTGTTTTAGAATCATGTAAGAGTATTATAAATATACATTTTTAACTCGATACGTTTATTAAACCATGAAGATTACAGTAAACCTAATTTTTATGCCAATTTGAGGTGCTTTGTAGTAGTATATAAGCTTCAATTCAAAAATAGAAAAATATTATTCCAGTAATTATTGTAGTTTAACTGAAATATACACAACGTACTTGAAGACAATCCGCACAATAATAGTCGAATACAAAAACAGATATACAGAATTATCAGAAAGTCTATTACCGTAAAGACAGTATAAAGAACCGTTCAAACATGTAATCACACTGTTATTAAGAAAAAATTGAAGATGCCAACTGGCCTCAGAACGTATTTATTAAACCAAATTTTTATTCACTTCAAAATATCGAAATTTATATGAAATTTTTGGACCAAAAGTTGAGTCTCTTAGACGCTATAGCATCGTCTACAACGTTTTAGCAGTACATACGGTTAAGATCAAATCAAATATTAAATTAATTTCAACAAAGTATTAAATTTGAATTGTACGGCAGAACAACTGACCTATATACATTTTACATTTAAAGTATCATGGGCTGTAGTAAGCCACTTTTTTGAATATTTGGGTTTAAACTAACTGAACTATGGCCAACTCAATGAAAATACTTTCACGATGATTACTTATCCAGTTATACTGGCCGTCATCAATTTCCTTATTTTAAATGGAACGATCGTGTTTTCATAGCATATTTAATTTTTACAAGTTATTTTAGTATAATTTCATCAGGTGCCTATTTTTTACCTTATCTACTTATTTTGAGAATTTTGAACCTTTTTCCATGAGTAAACCAACTCATCTGTAGTAGTCATTTTTAAAATGTAAGTATTGTTGTTTGCACTGTTTTTAGAAGAACTTTTGAGAATTGTAACGATGTATTTTTTCTAAGGATGATTTAAACAATACTTCAATATGGCACAATCTCAAAGCATCTAAAGTTGAGTTTCGTAAATACAATGACCCATTTTTTATTTAATATTATGATGCAGCATCAAATTCTGCGTCGATTTGTATTAACATTCCCTATATATATATATATATATATATATATATGTTAAAGACTTTCTTGTTTCAATTTTTTTAATAATTCAGTTGATCAATTATTTCATAGCATGTCATGCGAATAACAGCTTAGGTCATTCTGCGATCTTATTGTACAAGTCAAAATGAAAAATGAAGTTTATTCTAATATGGATATCTTTAACTTGATTTATACTCATGGCAAATGTCTGAGGATTATTGATAGAACTCCAGACATTAAGTATTCTCATTTGTAAAATTAACTACACTTTGGAAAAACGCAATCTGCCAGCTTACGACAAAAACCTATTACCGAAGAAGTAAGCGATGTTTACATATTAGCGCATTTTAATGCACACACTTGTAGTTCAATATCCAATGTGAATGCAAACGTTTAAAAGAAAATTTTCGTAAAGATAACCAAACGTCTATAAGTACCGTTTAACAAACATGTAAATGAACAATATGAAATGTAACATCCTATGCAACGTTATACATACAATCGTTTAGAATGAACGGAAAGGCAGCGTCATTTTTAAGTCTTCTACAAACCTTGAATAAACCGTGCGTATCAATGCAAAAAGAACGTTCAATATTAACGTAAATGAAAGTAGCCACATTAATTCACTTTAAATGTATGTTTAACGTCCATTTGTGTAAACGTCGAAAACCGTTTTGTAGTCACAATACGAAAAAGCAATGTTATATATAAATATAAACACTTTCCTGTTGCTCTGGCTAATATTGAGTAAATATACAAATACTCGTATGAAGTAAGCAAAACAACGTTCTCTATAACAATGTTGTATTGTACTGAAACTGGAAAAAACACCGTTTACTTAAAATATACTTTAAATTTTGTCAAATCGAGCTCCCATTTGTAATTTAAATGATCCGCAATAACACAATATAAGTTTGGTTTTCGTCAACATACGAAACTGTAGCGCCATCTGCGAAATGAAAAAGAAAAATAGGTGGTCATGCAAGCGACGTGTAAATATCGCATATGTTAATGGCATCTCCAAAATATTAATATCTAAGCAACGTTATTTTAATGTTTTTGAAATGAAACTAACTATAATACAGTGTTAAAATGTCATAAATTGCATTAAGTGAATATAAAATGTAATCTTTTATTTATTTAAGAAGTATAATGTTAAGAAAGTATCTTTTAATTCTACATTAACTTCAAGCTTCTCTACATCATTTCGTTTGCGTAAAATAAAGTTGCATTTAGGCCTTATAAACACCAGTAGTTTCACGTAATATTAATGCAAATGTATAAAAAAATGTTGCTGTTTATCAATATTTTAATTATAAGTTTGAAATGGAATTTAATTCCATGTTGAGTAAACGTTTCTTTATAGCTTTGTAATTGCGCAAAACATTACTTTTGGGGATCTCGCAAAATACTACCGTAAAGATACAGTTTAGTTCAGTGTTTTTTGGAACCAACAGAAAGTTACTTGTATTTAATCATTTCAAACATTATTTAGAAATTCAACATTACTCAAACGTTGGAAGTATTGGTTAGAATTATAAGTTTATTCGATGTTTTTTTCGCATCAGGAAGAAATATGGTTATAACATTAACGTTGATTTTGTAAAGTGTATTCAACTATTGCAACGGTATAGTAACCATTACTCAACCAAAGTATTCTCATTGGAGAATGTCGACTGTGCAAGACTTAGGTATATCTTATACAATACAATGCATTTAGAAAAAAACATAAAATGCATTATTACTCATTTACTTAGAGCGCAGGCACTTCATTCTGTGGATAATGCTAGATAAATTGTTCACCGAGTAGTTAACGTTCAGCCATATACTACACCTACATATGAACTTGGTGAATAATTTACCAAAATGTTAATGACATGTATTTTTGTTAAGTTTAGCTAAAATTAAAAAAAACAAAGTTATTAAGAAACATATATTTTTACGTTCCTTTCCTGTTAAATAGTGAATGAGCGAGATGGTAAGAATACTTCATAAAGTCGTTAAAATGTGAGTTTGTATTACAGATGCTAACAAATTTTCTTGAAATTTACTGTTGATGTATTATGGTTATATATGAAGAAGGTTTCGGTATGAAGACATAAATTGAGTTTATCGTTGAAATTGGAAGGTCCTGCTGAGTATTCAGATTTGCCGTTTATACCAAAAACGCTTCTAGCATACATATGAATTTTTAGTTTAACGTTTTAATATGTATAGTATATATAGGGGCCTATAGTGCTAGGAGAGCAACAAAATTTGAAATTCTGAACAGTAATGTGGATGACAGTTCAAATTCCAGTTCCAAATCAGTTCTAGAACTACTATAGTACGCTTAATGATGCGCATATGATTCAATAAATTTTAGTAAAACGGAAATACAACAACAAAATAGTAAAGGCATGTTTGTAATCAATAAAGACGTTAACATTGAATGGATGGAGTGTCAATCCAGCAAATACCTTAATTCATATATTTCTTGAATGTCAATTTTCACAACTGCACACGTCTAGAATTTCAATTAATAGCAAATCAGTAGGAACTGTGTTCTAGAGCGATTCTGAATATATTCCAAAAAGTTCAAATCAGATAATGTACTGGTATTTCTCATTTAACAATGTTAACACCTTAGTCCTAAGTGATTGCTGCAAATCGTATTATTTTTTAAATTTCAGCAAAATCTACTGTTCAAATAAATCCTATGTAACTTTGAAACATTTATATTATGAGAGAATGACGATCTAAAAAATAGCTCAAATAATTAAAGTAAACAAGTCGGGGAAACGCAAGAGCAGACGAACTAATTTCAATTCGTTCATTGTTCTACTGTTTATCCGTTAAGTATACTTTAATTTTCTAATACATCAACCAAAAAGGGAAATAACAGGGACGTGCACACAGGTAAGGGAAATCTGAGTTAGAATGAGCACAGCATGCTTCGAGCTAATGCAACTGTAGAATTTTCAAGGCTATGTAACATTCAATAGCAGTTAGGCATCGCATGCCACTAGCCTGAACAATTAGAAAGGGTCATATATAGTAGAGAACAATATTTGCATACAACCATCATTTTCTAATAATGCTGTAGCTTGTTTACTTTTACGATAGTTTCATAATCTCAAGTACGGATAACAACAAGAGACAGTACACTGTTCACACCATTTATATCCAGTGGTATTAAGTACCGCTGGAAAAAAAGGGTATTATTGATATGAATTCTAAGTAAGACGCAAAATTTTCTTTGTTTTCTAAGGATTTAAATCCAAATATACGTATTGAATCATAAGATGATCATCAATAAAAAAAGAGTTATTTGTGTGTGATTTTACTTTTAACTCGCTGTGTTTAGTAATGCCCAAAACATGTAAATTGGGATTGTAGAACGCTGCCAAATCGTACTTTTAAGTACGCTAGGATACTCACAAGTTGCAATTGCAAAAAATATAAATTATTCAAGATGTGCGGCATAAAACGCGCTAAAACGATTTAGGAAAACGGAGAGACCGAAAACAAATCTAAATCGGAATGAACGCAACAGAACAGTGCCGGACCTGATCTCTTCTCGGAAAAAATGGCCGTGAAAAATTATCGAAAGACTTAAGTTGTATATGCATACATTATTAATGTCGTATCACTTGCTTTTATTCCACTAGTTTACTCCGTCATCCTGCGGAATATGTGGTCGCATAGATCACTTCGATTACAGGCATTATTGTTTTAATCATGTGGGAAGAAAGATCAATTAGTATTCAGGGTGATCCAAGTTAAGTGGTTATTATTGCCACCTCCATTACTATTGATGCTATGAAATGGACTAAATTAGCAGAATATTAATATCTTTCACGCAGATTAACATACAGTCAATAGAAAAGAAAATGAGCTAACGTATTTTTAAGATAATAGGGTACATGTTAATTTTCTAAAATTATTTTTAGTCGAAAATAAATCCCAAACAATATTATAATGAGATGAAAGAAAATAAATTGTAAGTATTGTCCAGTGCCCAAAATGTAAAAATATATCGGTAAGACACCATAACAGAAGACATTTACGACTAAGATTGCTGAGAAGAGGGTAATGCTATGAGGTTATGTTAACATATTTTGTTTCCTTTCTATAAGACCAAGGCTACAATCGTGATTTTTTTCTTTGGATTTATGCATAATTTGGCAGTTAATTCAAATATAAAGAGTAGATAAAAATATTTTCGATAATTTTTAATTTTAATATAAAAAAAATTACGTCAGAAATTGACAGAATGTGATTAAATGAGTAGTGTGTACATCTTAGTGGAGCAGTACGTAGTAGTAGTTTTTGAAGATTGAAGAAAATAATTTCGCTTTTAATATAGGATTAAATAATGCACTTAATGCACTTTTGCACAATAGCTCGTCTATTCATCACATGCTCACTGCTTCGATTTTGTGTCTCAGTTTTGGTACATACATCTTTGCTAGTAAACTTCGTGCTTAAAATAACTCAAACAAAAAATACCCCGATGTGAGGCCAGGATAGCAGCATGCTTATTGAATCTGAGCATCTGCACCATTTGTGCTAATCCATTTAGAAGGTGTTGATCGGAAAATTATACGCTAATCGGCAATTGTGTCCAGATGTGTTGAGAATGTAAATAGTGTCTTGTAACATCATCAACATTAAGCATGTATTACACGAATTATGTTAAGTTATATGTTTTAATTGTAAAAGTAAATTTAAAAATATTAAGCGCTAAATATCGTCCGTATGCTAAGGGCTTGTACTTACAAAGCATTTATCTGCACACTTCGAGATTTGTTTTTCTACTGAACGTACCTAAATCATTTCTATATCCTTCATAAAGATTCATAAACCACTGATAAAACTGTAGAGACATCAACCAACAGCGTTGAGTTTACACAATACTTACATGCGACATGTCTGCACGTTTTTTTTAAATTCATTTGCATTTTAAAGGCTCATAGCAGAATTCGTAAATGAGCAGTCATAATGTGTTTTATAATAACCCAATACAGTAGCATGCTATCATATTATCATATTATTCTGAACTCTGTTCCCTTTAAAAAAAATTCATTTTTAGTAGAAAAATGTAGTACTATCTACACAAAAGGCCTTTCTGGAATACAGTGAACAATGTGATGGATACTAATTTATTTTTTACAGTACAAATGTAATAATTAATATTTGGTTGAAAGTATAAACGAAACAATCTCAGTTTTTATTAAAACTATGAACATTAGAAAAGAATATGTTAAATATATTTTTTATGTAGAACACGCGCGTTTTTTTTCCAAGAATTTTTAGAATTGCAAGAACCATAGCGTAAATCTTTATCAACAAAAATCTAACAACATACAATAATGAACTTACTATTACATACTTTGAACTGTTACCTTATATTAGTAGTAATTTAGAGACTAAAATGCGTCTTATATCGATCTTCAGACGGGGGTTACTTTTTAAGTAAGGTTCGTTCTGCAATAAAGAACAAATAAAATATTTTCTGAATATGCTCATAATTATTTATTTTTCTACATAACTTGCTTGCTGCTTTTGAGCATTTATCGCAATTAACAACGAAGTTTTTGGTACCCTCCTCATAGAATGCTGCCTCCTTTGCTAGCCAGCTATTAATGGTTTATCGTCAATGTAGAATTCAGATTTCAGAAATCGTAGTGAATCTCCTGCTTTTGTGAATCTTGGTGTCAATTTCCTTCACCAGATTGTCATTAATTATAGATGGTCGAGCAGAGCGTGATTCCTTCATGGATCACATTGAATAATCATGCCCATTTTCTCATTGTATCTTCGTCGTATACACATATCTGGAGGTAAATATCTGCAGCTTTCACATTTCTTACTGCTGAGAACTGAGTGGCTGATCGTATTTTACAGTTGATGGGTCGCTCAATTTCTTTTAATGTATAAACATTGCGCTGCGAAATGTAGGGACCGACACCGTGAATACAAATGACGTTGGATTTTACACAATGTACAGACAGAGCCAGTGCGCGCACTCATTATCACGGGCGGGTGAAATTTGAAAAACGGACTTAAAAAATAATCTTAGTACAAACCGAATTTAACAAACTTATACCATTTTGTAGTTACGTGCTTTTTCTGTGAAAAATACTAGAAGATTAGTAAGAAGTTAGAAGGTCTTTTTTAAAGATCAATAAAACTATCCAAGCCATATGTTCTAAATATATATTTTTAAGCATAGAAACATTATAATGATATTCCGAATGAAACTAACAATATTATTTTGAATAAACGTAACAGATCCTGAATAAATGTTGCATTTTCATTTTCAATAGGCATTGAATTACCGCGTTTGCCGAGAGTGGTGAAAATGCAATGACAATCATAATCCCTAATATTTTTAAATTTCCTTTTACAAGTGAAACATATAACTTAACATATTGGAATTTGCATATGTACTTATATACTCACATTGCATCAACAATATACAATATAATCCTTTAACAACAAGGAACATGGAACAACATGGAAGCTTTTATAACAATTGAACCAATGAAAAACACCACCCCGAAAATGTAAACAATGCAGCGCGAAGGTAACATTTAACGTTATATTGGATAAGTTAGATGTTTATCTACGAGTACTATTAACACAGTTAATGAGAGTTTCCAGTTTGCCACAGAATTAGACAATGTTAAACATTAAATACAAGTATCATTACCCATTAAGAGGTGTAAATTTTCATGATTTCTTCCAGTGTATGTAAACGGTTTCAATATAACACGAGACGGTTACATTGACTAATATAATCAAGCATAACACACCGCAAGTCTAAACTCATAAATAAAATAAAAGCTGCATTAGCCGCTTTATCTGTCTAATAAATGCGTACTTCTGGTTCCGCAAATACCTGTATTAAGTACCAACAATATCATACAATGTATGTATAGAATTGTGATTATGCTTGCCTGGAGAAATTTTCCGTAGACATTTTCGTGTGAAACACACTTATTAATTCTGCCCGTCCCTGATGAAACAATTGTGTAATAATCTACTTAGTGCAGATAGCATCGTAAAAGCGCTTGCAAAAAGTAGTTCCTTTTTTTACTAAGCCGCTAACACACAACCATTTCTTTCTTATAAGCATTGATTGCATGTGGTAAAGAGGTTCGTAACTACGCCAATTAGCAGCTATTCTTTTCGCTATAATTTATTATACACGGCGCAACCTTCTTGAATCTCACATGAAAATTCCAATAGAGTTTACACGAAGTATTGTAATAGTATCAATATATGTACAATATTGTGTAGAGCCATATACGGACAGCTTCCATCGGTTAGTTCAATAAGGAGCTTTACGATTTTAACAAATGACGAATTGACAAATAAATTAACGGATTCATACATCAAACATAAAAGTACTACAGACTGCATTACGTATAGTATCAAAAACTTTAGTTATATTTAGTTTCTTTTGAAATGCCCAGTAATCAAAACAATGCATGTAAAGGCAAAACACTTTTTCCTCTGTATATGCATATATTGCTTGTTTTAACTGCAGTCCAAGCGTACATTCGGCGAGGGATGTGTAGCTTAATTATAACTTAGGTCAAATATTTTGACTGATCTGTTACGTTTACTCGAAGAAAGTTCCCACAAAAGCAAGGTAATAAATCTGGATGCAATGCATCAGATAGTTTAACCAAAAAGGCTTAATACCTCCTGATTCCTTCTCATGGTCTCCGTGGCGGTGTAGATTCAAATCCTACCGCAAACCGTGAAATTTTTAAACTTGCAAGTTTATTAAATTTAAAGGTTGGTAATACCAAAGAAAACTTAAAATTAATGATTTGCCACAATACTGGAATGTTACTTTGATATCACGTGTTTTGATGTGTGCATGGTACGAGCTTATCCACCCACAAGTTTACTCATTGCTTTTGTATGTTTAAACAAACGAAATCAATTCCCACATAGTACATATAATATATATATATATACATATAATATAAGGAAGGTATTTTCAAAAAAAAAAACGCTTTTTATTTGTAAAACTGAAAAGAAATATTAGTTTCTAAGGTAAATATAGATTTCAAAAACAAAATACAAAATTTGTACAACCAACAAACTGATTCATTGTTTGTTGATAATTTTCCTAGTGGTTGTAATAAAAGTCTTCAACATTTACGCGGTGCAAATAAAAGATTAAGACACCTAACCCAACTGGAAAGAAATAGGCACTGCAATTCAATCGAACACGTTCTTACGTTGAATGTCCAGATACAGTTTAGTCTATTTTCTAATATTACGTATAACTACGGTATGCGTAATTTTTGGATGAAAATACTGAAAAATTGTAACATATGCTGATGAGATTAAGTTAATAAAGCGATAGAACAGTACTAATATGTTTAGCACAGCTGATTAACTTCCGAAAATGAATACTTCAACAAAATATTTCGATAGTAGTAGAATTTCGCCAACACTAATTTTTCCAAATATTAACATTTCCAATTACTTCTACAATATCCACATGTTACGCGGTATGCTTTGTAGTTGTTATTATCATTGCTAATAATACCATCGTCATATTAAAGCTTAATGAAGCCGAGGTTTATCTTATTCAGCAGTTGAAAGACCAAAGAATTACGTAAACATAGTAGAGTATCCGGTATTCATTATTACAATACCGAATAATAAACAGACCACGAAAATAAGTTCTGCTGATAAATCACATATTTAATTGCATTAAAATCGTTCTATATCGTTCCAACAGCTGAAACGTAAAATCTAAAGCAGTTAAAGTGTGAATATTGCCCTATACCATGATCTAATAGATTTATTCTCCGTTTTTCTGAAAAGAAACACCTTATCAGATTTTGGTATTTGGTATATTTGGACTTTGGTATTTTAGTATATGTTACGGCTTTCGAGATATGTTACAAATGCATCAATTTACGAATGGATTAATTATTTAAAAGAGGAATGTATATGTTTTGTGATGATGTATATCATAGTCTATCAAAACTCTTATTGAACATCAGCAACTCAATAGATTTAGAAATTTTATGTACACACAAAAATATTTCACAGTGTAAGATTCGCCACATGGGATGATCTGAATTTTTTTCCACAAAATTATCGTTAGTGACGAGGTGTATTTTCAACTGGATGAGTTCATCAACAAAAATGCCGAATCTGCAGCAAAGAAAATCCACGAAGAATACTGAAAAAACAGTTCCATTCCGAAAAAGTAAGTATCTGGGTTAGTAAAGCGGTAATGGCAAGTACGCAGGATGTAGTTGGGCAGCATGATTATGGTTTCTCATTCTATCATAACAGCGTCCTTCCCCTTCTCATCATCCCGTATAACAGCTTTTATGTGGTATGAGTTTATTTGCCAGCTGTTAATACTTTAAAATATCGGGATTTATTATTCAATCAATTTTAAGAAATTAATATAACCTATATGTTGTAACCGTCGTTATTTTATGCTGCTGTTTTATCTGGGAAGTCGCCGAGTCTCGGTGTACATAATTTTTCGTATTTTAAAATTTTAGAACATGTACATCAGATGTAATATAAAAGAGTTCTTTTTCCTACAGTTACTACTTCGATATTTGTTATGGTGTTGAGGTAATCGGGAGCAGAGATAAAGCGAATACTATTGATGACAGCACTTGAAGATCTCACGGTAGTATATATTTATGCTTTCAAAAGTAATTATTATTAATACTAGAAAGTATAGTTATGGCATGAAAAGTTAAGGACTTATAATTTTACCCAGCTCGTAAATAAATAAAGAAGTTGAATTTACTTTAATATGAACGTTTGAATAATTATTAACTCTTCCACAAGTAAAGTCCTTTTGCAAACGTGCATAATAAATTGTTAATATATTCATGCACAGAGAAGCAGACAGAGCACACGTAATGTGAAAAGTTCAATGCCCTACTAACCCCAGCACTAATGCTCGTTTGCTTCAGAAATTACAATATATGCGGAAAATACAATCAGAAAAGAGTGCTCAAACTATAAGTGCCTCTACATACGCATACATGTGCACTATATTAAAAAAATGCGAGAAGTAATTTAGAAACGTTATCACGTATAAAAACCTTAAATCAATAGAGCTGCACCAGTTTGCGTTCCTATATCTAGTATATATCTAGCAGAGATCAATTAAGCGTTTACAAAATAAAGACGCGCATATTTAATCCTGCTAAGGTACTTGTTTAAAGTTATTGAGGGCTTGATCCATGAAAGTGTAGTTCGGACTATGCAGGAAAATCCAACATTTTCACTACTGTTAAGTTCTAAACGAATGCATTAACGAGATATAAAGTTTTCAGAGTAGTTACAATTATACTCTTGAACATTTGTGTCATATAAGTTAAGACAGTAAACTAAAGTTATAAACTTATGTCAGTACATCAAGAGGACTGTATACTTTCATTAACGCAAAAAGTGGTTCACCAAAATGTTAATATTTATATAACATCAAAAAATCACTTCATCTTACTCCTTATATGCATTACTGCTGCGCCCGACGGATGTAATAGATATCTCATATACATACATATATATATATATATATATATGTATATGTGCAAGGCAAGATTATAATTGTTTTCTCTATTCAACATTTTAAGAATTTCTTCAATATACCACAAAAATATTTGATATGTAATCAACGATCTGACAGAATATAGGTATTGCTTCAATATATTGTAGGAAAATAGTACCCTTCAATAATGTGGGACAATGTCTTATGAATCACAATTTCTTCTAGATGAAACATAGGATTTTATTAAGTTACTCTGAAAGATCCGAAATACTATCACATTTTTTTTGTCAATGCATAATGCATTACTGTTCTACCAATTGGTGAAAAGTGAATACCAACACTGGGTACAAATATCTCAAATTTCGTACGCAATTTTCTTATCCGTTTATTACCAGCAACACACATCACTCTTGGGGTAGTACTATTTAATAATTCGGTAGTTTCACTGTTTAACTCTGACGTTACGCGATTTTGCTATGATGCAAATTATAAATATCTTAATATTCTAATTTACGATATTTCCCAATGGACAAAGTTACTTCCATTGAGCTCTCATTGTATGGTATGTAATTTAATATAATTTCTCAGAACCGTAAACATAATGAAGTTCTATCACTTTACATGCAAATATTGAATAAAGCCCTTTAAACACGCTAATTAATGAAATACTACAGAATTAATTTTAATATATAATGAGTACTTCGTAATTTTACAAAAATATAACCTACTTATTTAAATTGTGTTTTCGAACAACATAAAACATTATTTCTTGCTACACTTACTGTTAATAGTTTATTTTATTTCATTATGATGTGAGGGGCACTGCCTACCCTACCGCTAGCCGTTACCTATTTCTCTAATGTTTCAAGTAGCGGGATACGCTTGTATACAGATGGCTTTATTTTTTGTGGATCAAATGATTTAGTTAACGTTACTGTTCTACAACTCGACTATGTTTTCATCTATTTAAAATTTTATACACGGCAAATTGTCCAGTTTCATTTGCTAATTATTTTACTTTCTTACTAGTAACTCTACTTATCTATATTACGGCATCATGAACACAGCTGTAGTTTTTAAAACAGATTTCCTGTTCCTGTAGATTTATAAAATTTATAAAATCGTTTATGGAAGCTGTAGAATTCATACCTGTACTAAAGGAATGTTGGTATATTCAAATATGTGCATTAGAAGAGTTAGTATGGAAAAACTGGATTCTAGTAGAATGTACTTAAAAACTAGATAATTGTCAAAATGAGATCAATAAACTCGCTATGTCAAAGTACGACCGAATTTCTCACCGTGGTCACTCTATATTTAGAGTGTCCTTTGTCACGTCAGTTCGATATAAACATGGTTTTTATTTCTATTTTTTCAGTTTTCAAGTTGGAACCGTGCCGGTAGAATGAATGATACAGAACCAAGCAGTACTCTAGCCTATATTCATCTTCAATCAAGAACGTATTACTTAAACGAAGTAAAGGTAGAATTTTTAAAAGTATAGCGTCATACATATAGAAAAACAGCGTGTCCACAGTGAACAAATATGCGTCATTACATCAAGCTGTAATAATGTAATTTTCCGTCAAAAAAAATCGTACTGCTTTAGAAATAATTTAACTATAGGAATGAAATTATGCGTAAACGTTTACTCAGCAATGAAGAGACAATAGTAAAAAAAAATAGAGCGGAAGAACAATACACCAAAAGAAAAATTATTACAATATACAGATATACAAATATTTCACTAAATATTACAGTTCATTCAAAGCAAATAGAATTTGTAACAATTTTTCTATCAAATTGTAGTTTTGAATTTGCACCAATAATTATTACAACTTTTAGAGCAACGCATGAACATCCAGTTACCTTTAGCATTGTAAAATAAATTACTACTCGCTAGAGTCAATTTCGTATTCCTTTGTAGCATTCATAGATATCTTGGTAGTGAATCAAGAAACATACGCATCAGCATTGTTTATGCGGTTTATTATATAATTTCTTATTTTTGTGATGTTTTACTATTTTTTATTGCAGAAATTTCAAAATAATATTGTAGTGTTTGTTGTAGATTATTGTATTAGATCCACAATCATTAAATTTTATATAATGTCGTTTCACGAAATATAATTATATATTTTTATACCGATAATGTATTTCTAAAATTATTTTCCGGAACGTCTGTTTGTTTACAACCAATAAATACCTTCTCTAATTTTTGTTTCAGAAGAAAATAAATATTATTATTATTATTAAATTTGTAAAAAAGAATCTGTATTTTTGTCACAAAAAAATAACGCATTAAATAAGGAAGCCATTTATTAGCATTAATGTTACGGATAAAAAAGCTAATTTTTTAAAAATGGATAGGGACTTGCACGCAGGCTATGTTGCAATAATAAATGATCTGTTATTATCTAATTACGAGGAATATATTGTGCAATAGTCTCCAAAGTGTAGAACAAAATATATAAAAATAAACTAATGCAATATCAAATAATATCCGATATGTTTCGGATGTAAAAATTTCCGTATAATTGGCAATAAAAAGTTTGCTAGAGATTATTCTAATAGAGAGATGATATAAAAAAATGTGTTCGTTACGCCAGCGGAAAGAGGTCAAATTGAAGAGATTTATCATAATTTCAATCACAATTTCACGCCAAAACTGCTCTTGTTAGAGGCATCTACTGTTGAGATTTTATCAACGTATAAACAGAAGACGATGCTAGTAACAGTGTGAAAAGAAAAGACAACCATAAAACCAGACATACTCTTATGAGCATTGTTTGTAGACGGTGTAAACTTTCTAGTGACACGATCTCGTTACCGCGCGAATGATGATTTAAGTTATTTAACATTTAACAAATATTAATATGTAACACCTAACTTATAAGCAAAACTGCTTAACGTAGTAACTGCTTCATGTAAACCATTGAAATTATGTCTTAAGGAGCATAATAAATGACAAATGGTGCCATTTAAAATTGTAATATGTCAAATATTTGGTACAATACTTTGGGTGCTGAATATATACAACTTATGTATATACAGTATCCAGAAAAAGTACTTGCACACTACCTCAATTGTAACCTTTTCAGTTACTATTACTTTTAATAAAGGACACATACACAAAAAAATGGAACTACGTTTAGCACAGAAAATGCATATATAAACCAAAATAAACAACAATGTAAAATAAACTATTGTACAAATGTATACTCAATTAACAGCGAAAAAAGTATTGCACACTTCTATTTTAAGGCAAAAAAATTATACAAATTATATGTTAATATTTTATGGGATAACCATTAGCTTCTATCACGGCTTGTAGGCGTTGTGATATAGAGTTCATTAAATTCTCCATTATATTAGGGTTGATCTGAGACCATTGTTCCATTAAAGCAATTATTAGTTGTTTCTTATTTTTTATTTCGCGCAAACGAACCAGTATATCCCACAAATTCTCAATGGAGTTGAAGTCCAGTGATTGTGAAGGTGTTTGTAGCGTATGCGGCGCAATAGAGTAACCATTCCTTCATTATCTTCGACGTATGTTTAGGATCGTTATCATGCAGAAAATGAAACCGACCGTCTAAGTTCTTTTCTTTTGCACTTTGGTTCAAATTTTGTTATGTCTATTATACCGTCAAATAAAAGATAAGTTCTCCAGGTTATTTGTCGCAAAACACCCCAACACCAGAACACTGCCGCCGCCACCTTTCACTTTAGCATGTAAATTGTTTTCAAGGCTTTTCCTTGTTTTCTACAACAACTATTTCTTGCCATCTGAGCCAGTAACCATAAATTTGCTTTCATCAAAAAAATAATAGATTTCCAAAATTTTGGAGGTTTGTTAATATATTTTTTTACAAATTCCAAACGTTTGCGTCGGTTGACATTGCTCACAAAGGGTTTTCTTTGGACGGCGCGGGCTTGATATCCATGTTTCTTTAGAACATTTTTTGTATAGTATTGGGATGAACATGCTTCCCAGAAACATTATAAAGAGTCACTGCTAATTTGGGCCCATTATTAAAATGATTGCTTTTAATTCCTCTAATTTTAACATTTGCATACCTTGCTGATAACTTTCTTAGACAACCTGATCGCAATGAATTATTCAACTGACCTATATTTATAAACATGGTTATAATGTAATTGTTGAAAATGATTTATTTAATATAGTAAAAATGTTAAAATTGAAAATGCTTTTTCTGGATACTGTACATGTAATTTACAATACTCAACTTGATTTTACTATTGATTAGAACAGAACACTTACTATTTTTCACTGACAAGTTTCTTTACCTCTTGGCGTTTGTACACATACACACGTTAGATTCCTAAATTATTGTTCGTTACCACATCATCCGTTTATAATAAATATTAAAAATCGGTGAGACGAGATTTAGTAGGTTTGAAGATTTCCAATTTCCATCCTCCGTTATATTATTTGATGTTCTTTGTCATTATCTTGCCATTTTTAATAATACGTAATAGTAATGTTAAATAGCATAATTATTACCTTAGGTTTCAATGAAGTGCGTTATCTAAACTAGAGTTGATAAATTTCTTAAAGTGAAAGTTCTTTTCCTGTAAGAAACACTAGAGAATTAACTACGCAAGACCAATCGTTTGATGTCTGCGGAAGATGTTTCTTTGACGATCTGTTTACTTCAATTTTACTATTGATTTCTACGTTAGTTTCCACTATAGAAACAATGCTCCTGAAATATAACCGCTAAAATATATTCAGTTGTCACCGTCCAAATATACTAGCCTACTTGCGCATGCTTAGTAAAAGAGCGTATATATAGAAACCCAAACAAGACAGTTAAAACATCCCATTAACTGGTTTTTCAAATCGATTTTACTTCCCATATCCGGATAACGGTCGTTTAATGTGGTACATTACTATTTATTCGTCAATTGAACATAAAGAAATTCGAACAGCAATTTAGCTATCGTTAAATGAAATATTTGAAGAGGAGAAACCGAATGATTGTAAAATTCTGTAATGCAACTTAGTTTGTATCGATGGTCAAATATTCATGATCAATCAATAATTTGTGTAACTTTGACAACAAAAGATGCAACAATTTCTTGTTTGAAAGTGCAGATAAATCAGAGCCTTCATAACATCTGCTTCTCTTAAAAATATGACAATTGATGTAATAAATAAGTGTAGCGCTGAGTCACAGACAATGCGCCTAGTTTTAGTGGTATGAGAACAAAAACTTAACCGAACTTGTGAGTGTTCTGTGCATATACGAATTTGCTTTGCAAAACATTTTCATGATATGGACTTGTCCATTAAAAACTATAATAGAAATGAGAAACTACTTAACAATGATCGGAGAAGTAAAACTCAAATATTTTACAAAAAATTTCAATATATTTATCCACAATGTTATTATAACATGTTTCGCTATCATTGTAGCTTCATCAGATATTCTAGCTACACTATTATAATAACATTGTGATAAATATATTGGAAATGTTTATAAAATATTTGAGTTTTACTTCTCCGACAATTGTTCAATATGGATTTCCAACAAGTATCGGCCGACTCAATCGATATTAGAAACCACTTAAATTAGTGTCTTTTTAAAACATTATCGTAATAGATCATAATTTTTTAAATGATGTCGATGATATTTTTATTAAATAGCCTGTATGCGTATATATTGTAATTAGAAAAAAATCACTATTTAGTGGAAAAATAAAGAAGTTGGCTGTGTAAATAAACAAAACCTCTTGTCTAATTTTTTGGTAGCACTGAATTGAGTTATTTTCCCTTTAAAGTTACAAAAAACAGATTCTATTACGGAACATAAACGGTGCTACCTTTAATGTTAAGGAAAACTTGCGAGAATTTCAGTCCTGTTTTTAATGACAGGATCTCTTATTGATTTGGGTGCAGACTTGGCCTTCTTCAAGTCATGACTACACCAATGTTGCTGCATTACAAATAATGCGGCTTACGAAAAGCATCATTCAAATACACTCATAGGAAGCCAAGTTATTCGAGTAAATTTTTAAATTACTTATTCCAACTTCTGTACTTGCGCTACATACGTATGTATGCATGTAGGTATGTGTATGTATACAATTAAGAGTAACGGGATAGTAAGGTGCGTATATCGCAAGGGCAAGGCCAACAGCACGTGCTCGAACGAGTATTCGAGAAAGATAATGCGCATGCATGATGTGAAATGTAGATAAAGACCAAAGAAAAGTCGGTATACTGAACGGTCTACACCAACACGGTGATCCACCACGATGCCATGCATTGCCTGCGGCAAGGACGTCGTCGCTATTGCAAATCTACAACGATCGCTTCAGGTGTCCATATTTATTTAGATTAGCTCCGTTTTCCAAAAGTTATATTCTGTAAACATTCAAAATATAAATGGGTAATATGCTTATTAAGAAATATAAACAAAGACTTTAGGATACTACTAGTCATGTCGTAGAGACTTCTGCCAATAAAATCTGGAAACATTTATGCAAAATATTACCAATGCAATGATACTTAGATGAATCTACTATTATTATCACATAATGTACTGTTAATACTGTTAATTCCAGCTTATTTATTTGTTAAACAGAAAGTGATCTAACTTTAAAATTTGTTAGAAGAATACATACTATGTGCAAATGTACGATTTAATCAAGCACGTAGTCGAAAATAAAGCAATTGTTTTGAAGCTTATGTGTTGCAGTAAATTAAACACAGAACAAATGTGGCCTTGTTAATCCACCTGCGTTTTCTTTTAAAACACTGAGTTTATGAACTCAAAATATGTAAAATCGGATACGGGTCGACTTAGGTATAAGAAATCAAATTTCATCTTTAAATAGAACTAGTGTAGAAAACCAAAAAATAGCGACTGCTAAAATTCAAAAATATACTATATTTTTTAGATGTTGATAGAGTACGTTAACTAGAAGAATTAACCCAATCCTCATTTTTGTTTTTAATTAACAGCCATACAATACACACGTTGTCAACGCGATTTTCCTTGACGATATTCATAACTAGAGACCGGATTATACGCAAAGTGCATATATTTTATTTTATTTATTTAATATATTTTACGTCTATATGTAGATGTATTACACTGATTAAAGTTAATTAATTTTAATCAGTGTAAGACATCTACAAATAGACGTAAAATATAATAAATAAATAAAATAAAATATATGCACTTTGCATATACTTATAATCCGATCTCTATTCATAACAAACAAATTACAACTTGCGGCAGAAAAACAGAAAATAGGTTCCTCATGTGTAGTGGTTTCAAAATCTGCTGACATTTAAAGTAAGGCTTACAAAGTATTTATTTATCGCAAAATTATAAATTAAAAATTATGTTTTTATATATACATGTATATGACAAGCAAAATAACATATTTTGTTACATTGTTCGATTAAAAAAGTAGTATATGTAAAGTATATAAATAATTTATTACGTTGAAAAACATGTACTTGGTACTACTGAAAAAAGAAGCTTCTTTGAATTTACCTAATCTTGTTAAACAGATAAAAGTATAGCATCAAAATGATAGATGGTAAATTGCCATAACAACAAAATAAGCGACATACAATTTTGAATTTCAAATACCAGGTACCCAAATAAGTTTGTGCACAGCAAAGTGCCATGAATATTTTTTTAAATTGTTGATCGATAGCACTTGTTTGTGATCTGTCATCTACTTTAATATGGATGCTTGCTTTGTCGGATACATACGCATTTGGTGACAATTGTTTACTTCCTAACTTGAACAGTTGAAAATGGCAACGAATATAAAATATGTATCGTATTTTGGATATGATGTTCGTGATCGAACAGCACAGAAGTGGTACAGGAAATATTCTTCGGGAAATCTCAGCTTGGCCGATGAAGCACACTCTGCTAGACCAAAGATCACTAACAATGAGGATCTTAAAGATGTTGTGGAGGCAGATTCCAGTAGAACGTGCCTAGAGCTTGCAGAAAGGTTGAATGTGAGTGATGAAATCATTCGTTTACACCTTCATCAGCTAAGAAAGTTGTGGAAGTTAAGTAAATGAGTGCACATTAATTGTCAAATCATATCAAACTAAGTTGGCTTACCAATTTGTTCGGTAAACATTTCACGCAACGATAATGAACCATTCCCTCGTCGATTATTAACTTGCGACGAAAAGTAAATATTGTACTGAAACTCTTAAAGCGTTCATGTTATTGGTTGCCACTTACTGATTTGCTACTACCTTGGACCCAAACAATATTTTATTGTATGTGTACAACAACAGAAGCAGTCCATTATGATTTTTTGGGAAGTGATGAAACCATCATTGCGAACTTGTACTGTGAACAACTTCTTAGTACAAGCAGCACTCACCCAGCCTTTTTTAGTCAATCGAAGAAAAGTGGTATTTCTAGAAGATAATGCCAGACCACAACCGCAAGATTGACCCGGGAAATAATCTCTGAAGTTGGCCTGGCCACACCCTACCACCTTTTTATCTCTTGACAACTAAATGAGGCACAGACAGGTCAAAACTCGAGTTGATGTAATAAATACAGTCCGTCAATTTTTTGATTCAATATCTATAGTACTATAAAATTGGCATACACAAACTGATGTCATGTTGTCATTGAGTGTGATAGCCATTATTTCGATGGATAATAGTATTGTTTCCTAGTAAATGTGTATATTTCACCATAAAGAAACCGTATGAACTTATTTGGTTACCTGATACTATTGATTTTATTGCCAACAGCTAGCTTCTTTAAGATAAGATAGAAACTAAGTTTCCGAATATTAATTACATGATAGTATAATATCCACTGCATAAGATTCAATCACGCTAAAGTGTAGCTGTAAACCTAATTTATTGTCGTTCAATAATTTTGAAAGTTCTTGTTCTACTCTTTAGAAACGACTCCTTCATAACAAGAAATTATATTAAAATATACGAGCTCTCTAGTTTTTACTATATAAAGTTAGTTTTTATTTTGCTTTATTAGTTGCAACACATGTACATTACTGCATCTTTAAATATCACTCCCCAATTCATATTGACTTTTTCAGCATAGTTTGGGAGGTAACTGAAATTATTGAAGATTTCTGCGATATTTTGATATTTCTGTAATGCTCTACATATTAGACGCCTTGCATGCTACGGTAGTGATTTTTATTCAGTTTCCAGCACCACGGGGGAAATTTCTTATATCAACCAACTTCCCGAGGATAGCCATCGAAGTTGCTGCAAAATTTACTTGATGTTATTTCAATCTTTTTTAATGGCACCCATTTATACTCTTCCAGAACTTGTTAGAGACGACGACAAGTCTTTTCTTTTAAAACTTATTCTTACGAAATGTTATGTTTTCCTTTTTCTAAAAGTATTCATTAAAAAAGCCGTAACAACAAAACTCCTTTGATTTGGTGAGGTTGTAACTAAAATGAGGTTATAACAAAGTCAGTTGTGAATTTAGTAGTTCCTAATTTGTTTTAATTATTATTTGTCGTTATCGTTTAATTTACGTTTTTCGGATGAACTTCAATAGACAATCTCAAGAAGTTAACTGACATAAAAAAAATCGATATGCCGTCGAAAGCTCTAAAAATGTGAGTCACCACTTTATTGGTGAGAGTACTTAAAACACC
Source organism: Trypoxylus dichotomus (assembly GCA_023509865.1). Taxonomy (NCBI): domain Eukaryota; kingdom Metazoa; phylum Arthropoda; class Insecta; order Coleoptera; family Scarabaeidae; genus Trypoxylus; species Trypoxylus dichotomus. The sequence continues at coordinate 53,294,000 of CM042074.1, read as the reverse complement.
AAGCATTAGCAATAAGCAAAAAAGGGCATTTTGTGAAAATGTTAGACAACCTCAATTATCTTTAAAACTATGTTATATAGAAAAGTGTAGAGGAATTTTGAAAGAAGTTCACTTTAATTTACAAAAACTACTTTGAATCATATACATATACTGAAAACTTAATACTGATATATTTCAATACAATTTCGTGTTACGTATAAAACGTTCCCTTGATTCATTTTTAATTCAATTCTTACTTTAAATTGTCTAATATATATAAAATTAATTTGTTATATATTTGACTACTTCCTTTTTCCCCGCTCTAAATAATTTAGATAGTGTGATTTAAGTTTTTTTTTGTAAGTAAGCAAATGCATAATATTTTTCATTCCTTTTTATAATTCTTACGGTACCTCGTATTTTACCAATTGAGCCTATTTATTCCAATATATATCTTCGTGATTTTTTTATTGCTTAAATCCATTTCCGGGCGGCAGATGGACAATTGTTATCCCTCATAAATTTATAAATGAGTTTATGTTCGGCCATCGTGAAGTATAGTGAAGATAGCGTATGCAGTGTGTCCGAAAATTAAAATAAACATTTTTCCGGGGCTCTGTAAAAGATATAACAGCGGCAAAGAGAAGAAGAAGAGATCTAAATTCAAATAGAATGCCTTGGAGAAATATGCCAGCAAAAGGTATTGATGGAAGATATTAGAAAGGTATAGGAAGGAAAGTAACGATGATGGGCAAAACAGAAGTCATTAGAATGGTTGTCGAAAAGAACAGTTACAATTATTAAATCAAAAGCAGATCATACTAAATGCTAAGCAAAATCATTTATATACAGAATTACCACAATTTTTAGTCGCCATCCTTTAACAGTTAACAACTGCAGATATGTATACATAGATACATAAACCGAAGGGAGCATAAAAAATCAGAAGTAAGATTTTGGTTTTGGACAGTCTATTTCCTTTGTCAGCCAACTTGAATATATATTAATTATTTCGCAATGCTAAATACCGAAGCAGCTTACGACTAGCTTTATTTATTTATTACTATGCGTGTAGGTGGAAAAGTAAACGTACAATTCAGATTTTACTTATACGAAAACTATAGTTAAGTGTTGTAATAATAGTTTGTTACATCACCCGTTTAGATATTGGTTAAGAACAGTACATACTCCTTTAATAAATCCTACTATCGCCCATTGTCACCTATACTTCCGGTGAATAATCACGCATGCAGTCGATATAAGTACGTAAGGATACTTAGCAAACAGAAGGGTAATTCTACTCACTAAAAATGACCACGCGAGTTAATTGGCATTGTTCTTATGTAAATCAATGAGAAATTGCAATCTTTGTCTTAATGTCATCAAATTAGAAAAGTGCATTATTGATACGTTAATTGTAAGGTTTCGGTCACAAAACAAACTTCGTATACGATCCTCATAGACAACATGATTTTAAACAATTGCAAGTAGATATTTATTGACTCTTAGAAGGTGTGGAATAACTACATTGGCATTGAATTATACCAGTTACAAACGAAACACGTTGCACGTATTTCATTCTTTTATTGCCACTGTATATATTTACACGTGCAACTTCACATGCGGTTATAATCCAAGCTTAAATTAAAACATTAATGTGCAATATTAATTGCTGCACTTGAAATTGAAATTAAATTTACGGAAATACTTGCGATAGATCCTGTATTGCAATACAAAATATTTTTATTTATACAGCGCAATATTTTAAATATATATCAAAGGTATATATTATAAGATACATGTGTAACATATTTTTGTTCGTAGGATAGCGAAATTACCAAAAAAATATAGCAAACACATCTTGCTATAAGTAGATCATATTTCACAGCAGTGATAAACATTTGCCGTATTACTACGCTTGCTATGTGAATTAGAGTCCTACTTTTATTTTATTATAATAAAACTAAGCAAGAATAACTTATTATGTGTATTTATAGACAGAGACATTTAGATTGTTGGTACTTAAAACGCTGCCTGTATGTTCTTAATAGAATTAAATGCAATATTTTCCAGTTTCAAATCATCACCTTGAATTTTCGCAATTATTTTGCTTATTGAAATACGCCTTACAGATGATTTCCGTAGTTATATTTTTCTACAGCAACACTATTTTTTATTGAGTCTATATCTAAAAATAGTGTTTGTTCTAAAATAAGAACTGCTTGTCCAACAGAACGGTAACTATGATATGTTCCCCCTTTCTCTGATACATATTAAAATCCTTGGATTAAAAAACTACTTTACGTTTACTGAGAGTATTGTTTATAGATTCCAGACCAACATTTCCAACACTACGACTCTGGATATACCTGAAGAATAGAAATGGACGATATTAAAAAGAGATTTATTGAAGTAGAGATACCACATATGTAATTCCATTATTTCTACTCAAAAGAATATGTCTTGAATACAATAGAAATCAGAGTTCCATTTACTTAATGAAGTAATTCCTTTACGATTGTTACTAAATTAACGACAAGCTTTCGTAGGTTTCAAGCTGTTTACTAAAAAGAGAATTTTTCTATTTTCGGATTTCTATAACAGTTTATACATTGTATGATAATTAAAACTAATCAAAAATTTCATATCCTAAAATAATTTTTGTCCTACTCTATTCAAAAAGGAGTTAACTGACGTGGATAAACCAGTGTCTCCATATAAGAGAATTTCGATGGAATTCTACGTACGCTGAAGAACGATATAAAAGATCAAATGCAGGGAAGTAAGTAATTATTAATAGATCGTATGCAGAAGCTTCTTGAACATTTGAAAGTTTTCGGATTGATTATTTCCCATAAAACCAACGACAGTACTGACTCGATTGTTACGTGGGAAGCCCATAAATTGATGTCTGGGTCAGAAATAAAATAAATGTAACTTCGAAAAAATGTATTTATGATAAATCATCTGTTCACCTTCGCAAATAATGCTACATGTTTCCTGTATCTAGTCGGTTAAGTAAGGCGCTGTGAACACCATCAAAAGAATTTTGTAATTCACACCAGAAATGTAAGCTTACTTTTGGAATGTGATATTTCACTGTGCATGTTGTGAATTTATCCAATTATGTCAAGCGAATTTCCTTAGAAGAAGCATTTTTAGATTAAACGTAATAGCACGTTTATAGCATGATTAGTATTCTAAAAATATTTACACATTTACCGACCGAGAACTTTTGCCTTATATTCCTATTTTTTACTTACACAAAAAGTAGTTTACTTGTTATCTAATGGGAACGAGAAAGTTCAATTATTTGAACTTGTATATAAAGTTAACCTAACATAAAATGGCATCATAATTTCTAGGTGACAAACTGTTAAAATAACAGCACAAAACGCATGTAACTTCTGTCATAATCGGAACAACAAAAAGAAACAGTAGAGAAATTAAAACAGAAATTCACATCACGGGTAACGGTAGTATTAAGAAAGGTTTCCATATTATAAGACAATCACACGCACAGCACCGATCTCGGGTCTGATATAGCTTTGAATGTGCATTACACGAAGCAAAGAAAATACAATAAATGCTCGCGAATTTACGTAAGGACAAACTTTGTCGCAAAACCGAGAGGGATACTTTTCTTTGGATGCATGAACCTATTCAGGTTATTCTCCATCTCTTTCTCTCTCTGTTATGTACAGTCGACATTCGTTAATACATGTTGTACGTGAAAAGAGGTGAGTGTTGCGTTAACGCGGCTCCAATTAAATCGTAGTCGCGATTTCTGTTGCGCAATCACACGGATACATGTTTAAATGGTAAGTTATACATTCCCACGGTTAAGGCGATTGTTATCTCGTTACATTCAACCGTATGAAAAAAAGGAACGTTTATGTCTGTCTACACGTAAATCCAACGAATGGATGTATATACATATATATTTATCCCGCTATCGTTACAACGACCATGCATTGACTACTTTCCATCATTATGACGACCGTAATTCGACGGCGATATATGGTTGTCGACTTGTAACCCATGTAAAAATGCTTCCTAACCGATCAGAAACAACTCGTCACATGAAAAAACTGAAGTCACAAAAATAAGTGCATACAATTACAGAACACGTGAATCGAGACTGAAATTCTTTGCTTTATGAATATATGTATGTATCTACATTCCTAATCTTATTTCCATTATATTTTATGGGTACAGAAGAAGTTATTTAGTATTTAACAGAAGGTATTCTGTGAAAATTTAAAAATATTCAATGAAATGGGGATGTACGAATATGCTGCTAATCCACACTTCATTTAATGTGTACATAGCTTTAATGAAATTTCGTATCATCCATGTTCTCAAATTTTTTAACATCACTCCAAATGCTGCAAATAAAATCAGTTCATGTCGCGCGAGTTAAAACATCAATATGGATGAACTATTTTATTTATTCCAATAAAGAATAAATTTTTGTGTTTCTAATTAGTTTAGCTTAAATTATTTACGATTCTGAATTTTAAAAATGAGTATCCTCTTCCGCCTATAAATAATTATCATTATGTAACATCTGTATACAGATCCCGATATATACTTTAAAATAAGTACACATTTTTAATTATTAAAAGAACATTATTGACTCGGTATGAATTCACATTAAAATGCAGGAGCATGGAAAAACGGGAACAATATCACAGTACCTCAAACTTTATTAAGTAACGGCTACTGATTTCGTGCAAGTACATCCACGACTAGAATAGCAAGTGATAACGACAATTAAAATTATAAAAAATATATCCGCCAGAGCTGTAAATTAGTTAAACTGCTTTTACTGGTTAAAGCACATGTGTGGAGAGCAATATAGTCCAGGCATAATGATGTACTTTGTGTACAACATAAAAGTTAAAGGTATACAGAATCACAAAACCAATGAAAAATGAAATTGAAAACACAGTAGACAATCCGAGATATTTAATATGTATAGAATATAGAGTAAATATATATATAGAATAAAATCGATAAATCCTTTCAAATGAACTATCTTACTGACTTGTTCCTTTTGATATTTTAACTTATTTTATTATCTTTCTTATTATTCTTATAACATTTAACTTATTGGATTTTCAACATAATTTTACTGTCGTGATGATGATTATGGTATTGTTTGCATCTGTCTCAGCTCTATAGTCCTTTTCTGGAGTGACAAGTGTGCGATTTTTCGGTTTTTATTATGACTTTACTTACACGAAACTGGTACCCGTTATTTAATAAAATTTCAGTTTGGTCCTCTTGTTTTAATCTCCTACATTTTAATTATTAACCTAGCGGAAAATTTCACTCCTTGCAAAAATTAGTGCTTGGTTTTAATTTACTTCCTATTCATCAATTTATTGTTGTTCTAATTATATATCCTTTCTTTTTGGTAATTCTTCGTAAAATCCTCGTGTATGTCTTTTCTGTTAGTTAATATTATAATCGGTAGAATTTCTACTTTCCCTTATATGCTGTTTACATCTTTTCCTCAAACTACACACGACCCTTTTCCTACTTTTTTCACAATTATTTTTAATCAACTGGCTCTTCTGGACCAAGATATTTCTTTCGTTAGGTTTTTCTGAAATAAGTGATAAAAAGCTAATCAAGTCAATTTTTGTTGTGAAACAGCTTATATCCTAGATAATCGTTCAAAATTTGATTAACCATGATGAACATATTTGATCTGACTGAGTATCTGACTATGAATGCTATGAAAATGATAATCAAAAAATACCTATCACCAAGGTTTGCAAAGCCTGTGCCAACGACGGATGCGTGGGGAGACGGGTAACATGGTAATGTCGAACGAATTGAATTTATATCTGCAGACTGATATTCTTTACACGGTTGTTAAGTTTTTCTCCTCTTAGGTATATCGGTAATAAATGTTTTTATTTGCACGGCGCATGGTACTGCCGGAATATCACCATCGACTTTGCGAACCTTACTTATTACTTACAATACAAGACGCGGTGCTTCATCTCAAAATAATGTAGACCATAGAATAAATATTGGAAGTGTCATCTTAGGTCTAAGCACCTTTGGGTCAAACTAACCCTGATTGCTGATTGAAAATATGGAAACTAATGACTAAATGGTCGCCAATACTAAACGCTAATGACTAAATTACTTTCTTAAACCCATTGTTATTGTCCGTTTCCTCCTTGTTATTCTCCTTCTTCTTGTCGATAAAGAGAGAAGTGTTGATTTCCCTCCTCTCCTTCATCGCCTACTCCTCTTTCCTCGTCATCTCCTCCCACCACTTCTCTGTTCTATATTTCCATCTACTTCGGGACTGGTGGCTCAGTGGCTTGCGCTCTTGGCTCGGGATCCTGGGTTCAAGCCACGGGGATGTTGTTCCTCAAGGTTGAGGTTTTCTGTGCTTCTTCTTATTCCATGGTGAATCCTGAAAACGATTACCTTAAGACGGATGACCGGCGTAATAATAAATATAATTCATGGCCGGCCGATGCCCCCTGTAAATAGCGAAAGCTTTTGGGCGATGAAGGCAAGGATTATTTTTCTTAGTATTATTATTATTGCTATTATATTAAGACTTGCTTATTAAGAAGAAAACAGTAAGTAGCGGCTGGTATCGTACCAACCACTACCTCAATGCGCAATCACACCACCATCTCGCACAGTTACAAGGAGTGGCGAAAACCCTAGCGTCAAGATCTCAACGATTAACCAATACCGATCGCATTCCAACCGAGAGCAACGAGATCAAACATATAACTATCACCCAACGGTTTCACCACTAACACTATAAACAGAGCCTTCCATGCGAGAACAAAGCCGCCAATAGACACTACTACTTATGCAACCAAACTCTTACATAACGGATACAACGGACAAAATAGGTAGGATATTACGGAAACACCAAATCCAAATCATATTTTCCACCGACAGAAAAATTGAACAAATTCTGAATAATCCGAAGGAAAAGAAGAACTCCAACAAATGCAGATAAACGGGGGACCTACGGTTGGTGCTTGTCGGATGTATTTGTGAAGAGCCAAGTGAGGATCCATTCACCGTATGTTACACGGTACGGTAGATCCCTCAGTTCAAAGGCATTGCGTATCACGACGCATCATATAGCAGTTGTTTGGTTGCCTCGAACATTTATAATTTTTAACAGCTCAAGAGTAAAAATAAGTAACATAGTATAAGTTTAGTGAAAACGTGGATATTGAAATAATTCTGCGAAATTGTTATGCTGGTTATAAAATTAAAGAAAATCGATGTACGAGTTAAAACAAAATAAATTCCCTTCGTTAATAAAAATCTGTTATATAAACATTTCGAAAAGCAAAAATAAAAACGCAAACTTCTGAAATTCCAACAGTTTCCATTATTTTATAAATCTTGAAAGCGATTTCGTAGAGTAATGGAGCAATCAATCTATCTACCACAGAACCTTCTTTAAACATTCGAAATTGTTTCAGGTCGAGTATTTCATAGCTGGCATAAAATATAATTTATATATATATATATAATATTTATATATAATATTTATTTAAAAATGTACTTGCCAGAGGCTGATTTCGTAAATTAATGAAACTACTTTTATAGGTTAAGTAAGGCCAGTGTAGAGTACAATATGTTCGATGTTCTTTGTGTATAACATGTTAAAAGTTAAAGGGATGCAGAATCATAAAACCAATAAAAAATGAAATTTAGAACAGAGTACACAATCCAAATTTAATACGTGTAGAATATAGAATAAGTAAATTCTTTCAGATGAAATGTGATTTGAAAATTTTAACATATTACTTATTTTAGAGAATTACCTGCTCTAACATTACTTTACACTTTCAAAAAATCCACCACATGATTGCGCCTAGGTGTCTGTTGTGTACTAAAGCCAGCTAAACAATTAAGTAAAGTGTAGTTTAAGTCCACATAATATTGTGGCCATTTGCACCGTTAACTCGTGCTCACCGTATTGAGTTTTTGCGTTATATTTTGACATCAGTTGGTAAACAACTGTGGTTATAGTAAGGTCATTTGTATTTGCGATTTAAGAAGATTGACGTAGTGTTAAATATGCATGTAATGTCGGTTCACAAATGACCATTTTCTTTCAGGAAATATGAAATAGGTACGGATCTTAGGAGGTTCTACTTATTGTTAGTGTTTTTACACACATCCATGTGCTTTTATACATGGATGCTGGTAATGAACTCATTGGCTATAATCTTCAGTTTATTTTTAGGTAAACTAAAAGGAGAAACACATGATTTTAGTTTTCGTTTGGTATCACATATATAAATTATAATACAAATATATTAATAGATTAAAGAAAGTAATGATAATCAAGAATCGAGTCAATGTAAAGTTGTTTTAAGTAAATTTTGAAGTACTTACTATGAACCTAATAGATTGATTTGATAAATAGATTTTAAATATCTAGAAAGACATAGAACGTTGCTCTAATTAAATAACAAGTTACAGGTTGCCTTACAACAATAATAATGATTTATTTCCTACAGATATATATTTACCCAGTTACAAGAAATATTGAAAATTAACAGCATGACGGTAAAACATAAAAAGAAAATAAATTAGCCATATACGCATATACAATATTTTACAATCACAATGCATTACAATTACCGTATAGATTGTTCAACTAACATTAAACTAGCTGACATTTGTCCGAGCATGATGGCAATCGAAGATGGCATGATGGCAAATGATTTCTTTAAGACATTATTGATTGATTGACATGAAATTGTTTCGTGCTTACCATCATAAAATTTGCATCCTTGCGGATTCTTAAAGTTCGAATTTCAGCATTTTTATTAAAACCAGACACAAAAGACTAAAGCTTATAAGTACATTCTATTAGAGAGATGATGGCAGTGCAATGTCTGTCGTTGTTGTATGTATATATCCATTTAGACTAGACTATTTTAATACGTTTATAGTTCGAGAAAAATAGACCAAGCAATAAAGAAACTATTACGTAGCAGTAGTATGTTCGAAAGTTCAAAGGTATTCAAGAAGAAAAGAAACGATCTATGACAGATACATAATTCTGAGGCTTATTTTTAAATTTCGCCGGATTTACTATCTTACAAAAATTAAAACAACACATCAAAATCTATTAATTTATTTATATTTGTCCTACAACTATTGACGCTTGTAATTTGATCAAAGAAGCTTTATATTTAGATACCGCCACGGCATTACATAAGCCACTGCTGCTGCGTCAGCGATATTATATTTCGGAAGTATTGCTGAACGTTTCTGAAGAAATATTGAATGAAAGCTTAGTGAAATCTTAATTTTAGTATTAACCTCGAGTTGTTGCTCCAAATTAAGAAAAAGTATAAAACAAAAACGAATAAACAATTTACTTTTTGAATATGAGAAGTCAATGTTAGGGCTAAGCTATGGTATGTACAGCAACTGTCATAAATATGAAAATGAATAATAAAACTAAGAAAAATATTGCTTATAAAAGAATAGTATTATTACCGTGTCCGTCTGCGTCTTGAGCATTTATACAATTTTCTCGAAATGTATGCAAGTTGAATGACGATTGCAAGGACTGTGTGGATGTACAATTCACAGGTATAGCAGTAAACTCCACTCACACAAATTTATTAATTATGCGGAACGCAGCGTTTCGAGAGCACGTGGGATAATAGAAAATTAGTGTTATTAAAATAAAGTGTGTTTGAAATAAAATGAGTAAGGGAACTCAACACAATCCTGGAAATTTTTACTCCTCACGTGATGTTATTAAATTTATGACAAGCTCAATAGTATGCTATAAAAATCTAAGTAATAGGTCGCGGAGGTTTCTAAAAACAGACAAATTTTTACTACGTTGAGAAGTCAAACTGCCAAAAGTGCGGGAGACTTTACGTGAAGAAAGATATTCAATGCGGTAAAATACAACACAGTTGATGATTTAAACATATATGCTCTATTATTAAAACATAAAAACAGGACTTTTCATATTACATAAATGCAATGGTCAGAACTGTGTTATGTTTACTCAAGATAACGAAGACTCGGCACTTGAAATTGCGAACACTTTAAATGCAATATGAAGAGGCGAAAGTGTTTTGGTAAAATTGCTAAAAAATGAGGGAAAGCTGGTTAAGAAGCATATTACGTGATTGTGCAGTGCCGTGTGACATTTGTGGATAGGGACTTCTTTACTAGAAGCATAACGACCTAGAATTCGCTTGAAGATTATGTCGGGGCTTCTTAACAGAAAAGCAAGAAGAGGAAATTTTGATAAGAATGGACTGGTCGGCTCAATGACCAAATCTGTCGGCCAAATCAAAAAGAAAATTTACGCCGCGATTATTAAAGCAAAAGGCGTACAAACACAGATAAATGAATAGGCAAATTAATTAGATCGAATATATGTTGTTAAGATAGAAAGTAATTCTAAAATCCAATGCTTTATTGCTTTTGTAGTATTGTTTTCTTGTAAACCCAGCCGTTTCCATATCTATGGAATGTACTGTATATGACACTAAAATACGAAATAGCTGTTAAAACACACATTTCTATCATATTAGCTTACTATACAGTAACAAATCAGAAAGTATTGTTTTCTGGTAAATGTTTACATACAGAATTTTTCGGAAAAACAGCAAAGGTTTCGATGTAGAATTTTTGTCTCGTCAATTGACTCCATAAAATTGTGAAAGTACAAAAAATAATTCGAAATATATAAATGTTCTTGCCAAGCACTTTATGATTTTTATTAGAATCACGTGATTATGTCACACGGAGATTTTCAAAAGAACTATTGTGTATGATCTCTGCGATGTGCCAATAATAGGGTCTATAAAAATATTTGTTACCAATTAGAATTCTTTTTGTAGTGTAATGGACTGCGAAGTTTAAATGTAGTAGGGAATATTAGGATGCTAATATATAAGGAAATAGAAATGGAACAATCTGTATTTGTGAAAAGAAGTTATTCAAATAGATTTTATATCAGCATATCATTGCGATAATTGGTACTTTTTTACTTCACAAAAAAGCTTTTGCTAAATCCCACCTCTTCTTTTCTGCACCATTGATTTATTGCGCTTGCCTTAAACGAATAAACTCTTTTTAGTGACGAAATAGGAATATTCTTTCCAATAAATAAATAATAAACCTGTAAATTAAATATTCTAGCAAAAATGTTATAAAAATACCGAAATATTACCAAATACAAACAATATCGAGGCAAAAACTGTATTTCGAAAGGTATGTTCCAGAAATATTATAAAAGGAAAATTCTTCTAATTATTAACATTTTACGTTAAAAAGAACACTATGTGGCAAAAATGAAATATAAGTAAAAAAATATTCTCCAGTTTCACTTATTTTGTTACATTTAGACCAAATTTATTGAACTTCCACGAACGAATACAATGACAACTTCTGTACCATTCCTTAAGTGAACAATAAGTTATTTTCCACTAATGTCTATTATTAACTACAGCAAAATTCAAAACACGTATACTAAATAGGTCATAATCATTTATAGGCCTACCCATCTGCAAAATTGTCAGTTTTCATGCGATAAATAAATTAACAAATTTAGTGTAAACCTACACGACTGTAAATAATTTTAAGGAAATGACCAATTGCACGGTTTGTGTGGGTGCTCGATCTTCAATATCCGTACGTGTGGATTCCTAGCTCTTTCAATTTGGTTTTTGGAGTGACGATGTAGGAAATGATACATCTCACTGCATCAACGACTCCCGTCCCCTCCCGTGCCTTTTCTATTTTTAAGACATTGGTAATGTTCATTAGTAATTTAGGGTACGTTAATCTGTTAAGGATGTGTTATTATTATACACCTACACGTTTTTAGATTTATTTTTCCAGAACGATTCTTTCACGATTAAAAAAAAGCGGTGTATATTTGCATAAAACTTTATTAACGTTTAATATAATGTGAAACGGTTCTAGTTTTGAGTTTTTTAATTCTATTTTTTTAAGAAGGAAGCTGTCCTTCATAGTAACACATTGCAAGCAAATTACAACGTTACAGTACGTATTTTTATCTTTCCGGTGTTATATGCATACATTAAACAAAGACACAGATTTTAAGTTATAATTTAAACGGAAAATATGTTGACAGAAATTAATGACCTTTTTAAGTTATGGTAGTAATGTAATACACCTTTGTATAAAATGTTATCACTGGAACTCCAATGAAATGAATTTTCCGTCTGATTTCGTTCAAGTACCAAACCATCATTATTGCAATACAATAGTTGGTTTGTATTTTATATGTATAAAAAAATAACCAAAACGAGACGCATAATTCATTTCAATTGTGATTTTTATCGATTTAAATCAAACTTCAACTTTCTTGTGAGAGAAGTAATTTTCTTAATGGAATAAAAATATAGTAAACCGGAGCTATTCCTGTTAGTTTGAGGTTAAACTTTCTTCGTGATGATCGACTATTATTGCTTGCTTGTTTCTAATAGCATTACAAACAAAGTAATAAAACAATTACATCTATGGACTCACTATAACATTATACAGATTTATCTACTCAATTTGCTTGATACCTACCAAATTAAGTTATTCAAACAACAAGCAAGGAAAATTAGTACTACTAGTACTGTTATAAGATTAACGACATTTACAACAATGCCTTATGAGATGTGACACAAGCTGACCAGGGTTTTGTTAATTTGTTTTGGAATAGTTCCAAAGTAGTTTGGCGAAATTTTAACTATACATAGCTAAGCCTTTAAAAGAAAAAATATGTGCGTGTTGCTTATACATAAGGTATGTATAAATTGGCGCGAAAGTTACACGCTTCTTTCAACGCGGTTGATGACGTTGAGTGTAAGAGCTTTCTTGATATCACATTGCTAATTTTGCCATGAAACTCTTCGCTGCAACGTTTTCTTGGTACTTAAGAGTATTAAAGGAAAACTATAATTTACATATAAAACTTAATTCTTTTCGACAGAACAAAGTTGATACTAAATATATTACAAAAACAAAGAAACTAAAGGTACTTTTTCGTAATTTGAACATTAAATAAACGATGGTTTAAACCGCAATTGTATTTTTGTCTTAAATATTAAATCAGTCACTTGATTCTTGGTTGAAAAAAATATTGCGTATGTTTATTAAATCACATGAAATCCAAACAATATGCTTTAAAAAAATAAGGACGGAAAACTGATAATACAGGCATAAATGGGCTTCAATACTATCCTCTCCCGAAATTTTCCTATGGTTCCATCTAGAAAAATGCAGTTTCATATTTACTTAACAAAACAATAAATTTGCCGATAAATACAGACATCACAAAGCTGTATTATGTTTCGAAAGAATAATCTTTAGTGTATACTGAATTTTTGTAGAAGTCACAAATTTTACTGAAAATAAACTTTATGTACAACTTAATCAGATATTTGTTCGCTTAGTCTTATCATACCTAACAGGGTGTGACTTTTGCATATTTTGCAATTTTTACATAATAAAGGGAAAGAGTTCTAATAATACCTTGTTCTTAACAATGACGTATCAATAGCGTTAAATATACAGAGTAGAAAATAAAGTAAAAGGTGAGAAAATTGGCAAAACCGAAAACTGTGTTCAAATCGAGTATATCATAACAGTATATATACATATGAATATAAAACGTAAAAATATAAATAATGACCAATTTCTAAAACGCAAAATTTTCTTAAGGTTCTCAGAAGTATAAGGAAATACTGAATTTAGCTAAGAAATGATACGCCCTGTATGTATGTAGTATATTATTCACATATGGAATCCATAAAGTTGGTGAACGCATTTCTTTTAACTCCATACAATTAGAAAATATAGCAGTTATATACAACAAATTTGATGTTGAGATAGAATATGATCTTTATATTTTTACAAATTTGCATTTTAACACACGCACGTGTGCAACTTTGCAGTTTTTTTTAATCTTAAGATTGCTTCCTTCAGTATGAATACACAACGCGAAAATGACAATCGTGTTTCTTCCATTAATATCAATAAAACAGTCACATGGTAGCACTTCAAGACTTTTTGTACCACAACATTTCCAAATTTTCTAATAACGGAAATTCTAGTAATACATTATAAATAACGTATAGTTCGCTTATATAATAAGTATTACAAAAGATCACTGATACGTCATACATTTTCTCCGACGCTGATGGCAAATGGCAATAAGTTATATGAACTAACATAGATATACTAACTAAATACGCTAAGTTACAAAAAGTATAGGAAGAACGAAGCACAAATGTTAAATATAAAAATTAAAACTATTTAATCATTTAAATTTGCTTAGCACATTAACACAACCACAATATTCGGTCACTTTCTTAAAGTCAATAATCTAATACCTTATAATACATATACTTTCAAATGTGGTTATAGATAATAAATTTTGATTTTCTTTGTATTTGCCAACGTTAAAATTTTGGATAATTTTCGGTAGGATTTGAACCCACATATCGCAATATCTGAGCAGACATGCCAATAATAAGGCCAATGAGTTCATAATCAATTAAATTAATATGGAATTTCTGTTAGCTTTTAAATATAAATATTGATTTTCCTTGTAACTTCCAAGATTAAAATTTAATTAAACAATATTGACGGTACATCAAGATATTAACAGAGATTCATTCTTACGGTCTCCGTGGCATAATTGGAAACGCGTTTATCTGGAGAACAGGAGCTGTGGGTTCGAATTGTACCGGAAACCATCAAAAATGTTTCATTAAATTTTAACGTCGGAAATTACACGGAAAATCAAAATTTATCATTTAAAAAGCCAACGGAAGTTCCATATTAATTTGATGATTATAGATAATAAAATATTAATGATTACTATATAATTATCTCTTTGGCCGATTATTTAGATCCAAGAATCTTAATAACAATTTAAATATTTCCAATTCCAATGACTACAGTTTGCAATATATGCAAAAAGCATACATCCTATTATTAAGTATTGAGAAACCAATAATTTACATTATTGTTAATGGAACAACCGACGTTGGTGGTCTGTATATTGTAAATTTATTAGTTAATATTCGAAATCAAAATATTCTACCAATTTTCTTTTAGTAGTATAGAACAGTTGGAGAAAATTAATAGTTTAGATATTGTTCAGTTTGATAATGAAATCTTAATTATGTTTTTTGCTCCAAATGTACTACCAATTGACAAAATTTTCGAGTAACTGACAAAGCAACAGACAAAGAGAATTTTATAGAATTGTTTATAAAAATCTTATTCACATGTAATAAATACAGTGTCAAAAAATGTGTGAAAGCGTCCCTCGTCCAAATGTATAAAGAGAAACACAAAAACAAAGACAAACGTTTCCCTTTCACCGCTAATTACCCAGTGGGGTACATTCAATCGAATTTGAGGCGAATGACTATTCTTATATAAAAAAATATTGTTCATTTCTATAATAGTAACAGTTGCAATTGCAAGAGGCATCCAGCGGTCACGAGTTATTATTATGGCCCTGTGGTTAAAACTGATAAAACTGTAAATCTCATAGTGACAAGAAATTTTGACTTCCGATGCATAAAAATGTATTAACTGCTCAAAATCTAGAAAAACATTTAGTTGTTAAAAACATGTTATATATATGATTAAAGTAATGTAACTTAGTAGTTATTTCCTTCTTTTAGCACGTACATGAGCCTTAAAGCGTAGGAATAGTGCCAGTAAATTGTTACTTTACCCCCTCGCCGTAAAGAATAAAGTGCCGTTAACTATTTTCCTCGCAGCGAATGCTGATTCGGTAACATACGGAACCCGCTCGAAAAGTACTATCACTATACCTGACAGTTGCAGGTTTCGACACGAGTTACTAACTCAGATGCAGGCCCTCTTACTACTGAACCATGGAGCCGTTTATTTATTATGATATATTATTATGGTTAAGTAGTTATTTTTATTAGAAAATCTGCACATCGTCAAATGGATAGACGCACGTTATTGTTAGATGGCATAAGCAAAGATCGCGGGTTAATCTAACTATCCTTATTGAATATTGATATGGAATATTCAAGCGGGAAAGATACGTATGTCTGATGACGTGCGACTAAGGTTTCATTTGACGAATAGTATGTTCGTCTATTTGCAGTTGCGCTACTGCTTCTGTTTCTTAGTTTCTAGAGGTCTAAGTGGATTAAAAACAAAGGGTACTAAAATCATAAATTATAGAAAAAACCATATTTTCGACATATTTTTCTGAAAAAAAGTGACATACATGTGTATATTTTCAATAATTCTTTTGTGTATAAAAATCCGAACTTTACCAAATACTATACTTTTTTTAAAGACGCTAATATATTCATTTAAGTAGCATAATTAACAATTTTTTAAATTCAGACCCACGCAATCCAGAGATAATTAGAATATTTACAATACCTTTGTGTGATAGTTAATATCGCTTTCAGTATGTGTCAGCAATGTGATACCGGGTAAACTGAAAATATTACCGTTTAATATGTAATATGTGTAGTATTACACTTATTTTTAAACGCAGTTGCTGATTCTCCCTGCAAAGCAGCATGTACAAATAGTAGCGTCGGTCAGCACCGATGGTTGCGAAAAAAGTCTGTGTTTCAAATATCGATTTCACACAGCGCACTTCCAATTCTTGACAAACGTCCCAGCATTTTCATTAAGTACTTCAAAATTCAATTTATACTAATTGTAAGTATAACACATACAATCGGAAATTCTCTTTGTTTTGTCATATCTTACGCCAAGAAATTTTATTGTTTCCACACGAAACCAACAGTCTACAACGCAGAGAAGTGAATTTTTAATGCTTTTGCAAGCATAATCAATGATTTGTACTTCCAAAAGGTTTAAATATATAATGATCTACACGTGGTCGTAATTTATCTAAATTATATATCTCTTAAATGAATGCAAGCAATAGGTACCTAAAAATCAAACCATTTCGCACGCTGACACTGCTCTTTTATTAACTAACAAATTTTGTCATAAAACATTTATCATACTTTTCTCTTTGAGTAATTTAGAACAAAAACATTTTTAGGATACGCATTTTCATTTCTTGAGTAATATGCAATTATATTCGGGTACATGGCGTGTTCATTGTACATGGCACAGGCTTGCTTTCTTACTTGGAAGACGCTGAATTCATGCTCAATTCATGTCAACTTTCTTTAATATTTCTTGTACACATTTAACAGGGTTTTTGAGATAATTAGGATTGTTGAAGATTCCTGCAACATGTAGGTGTCAACCGCTTCTTAATAAACTGTTGAGAATTGATCAGATAAATACTCCATATAATTATCACTTATCTGTAAAGTTGAATTCTACTTTATATTTAAAAGAAAGTAGGAACCGCACTGATATCATCACCAGTGTTCAGTATTTTTTAGACTAAGTAAAACATTTCCATTGTTTCTTAAGCACGCTAAGTATTTACTTAACGCCAGTAAAGCAAGTAATAATGCAGAACTAGTAAAAGTTATGACAACAGTTCCCATAAATTATTACCTAAAAATATTCCATTACAGCATCCATTAAATTACACTTACAACAAAATTATGAACCGTGTGGGCTAATTGGTATAATATCTGAATTTCTTCAATAGTTATCGTCATTCATAAATTTTAGCGTGATTTATTGTACAGGAATAAAATGCATGTGCATGGATTCTCGGTAAGATTGTATGTCAAATGCTATTTTAATTCCATATTTCATAGCGCTCGGAATGTTGGTTACAAATATTCTGAATGAATCAAGGGTATTATTTCTAACAAAACCCACGAGATTAACTTTGAATAAACGATCGTGTAATGAGACGGTTTACGACTATGTTTTCTTGGAAAATCAGGTCGATATTTTTAGAACTTGTGAATAATGCGGTAATACGTAGGTATATACACTTAAATGACATACCACCAATTGATTGTATGATTTGTGAAATAAGATTTTTTTCACAAAACCTGTTAAATATAAGACAACATATTTTATCCTTAACTTTTACTCCTAAGATGTGCGTATTTTTTAATGTACACAATCAGTAAACTAAGAAAGAAAAACAACTGCATTTGAATTAAATTTTAAAACTCTTCCGGAAAGTAGTAAAACTCCTAAAGTAATTAATGAAATAACCTCGGGCACTTATTGCATTTTATGTCGTATTCGATTTTTCAAATCTTCTAGGTCTGTTTGTCGATTTACATAAACACGAATTTTTAAATAACCCCATAAGAGAAAATTTATCAGCAACGGATCAGATAATCTAGCCGGACATTCAATAAATCCTTTCCTTTCTTTGCCAATCGTAGATTTGCTAATTGATTGAAACTTCAGCATATGAGTTCAATATGCTCTTTTTCGTTTACACTTTTTATTTTATTAGTTCAAAATAATCAAAAAAGATGCTTAGTCTACCATAGGAAATGTTAAGATAATGAGTTGAGTCTCTTGGGAACTACAGCATCATCACCAGATATTTTGTACTTCTGTATTTATAAGCAAAATGTAATACACGAGGACTGTTTTTTTTTCAACCTCCGTTTGTGCTTGTAAACAGTCACGCGAGCAGTGGGAAACGGAGATGCCCAGAAGGTGACTGCGCATCTCCTCCACTATAATTCTGCCACTTGCAACGTTATCACGCCATTTTCACATGGTTGCTACAATTGATTCCCTCGCCAAATGCGAGTTCCGCAGTGTAATTTGATTCCTTCGAGCAGATTGTTCAACGAGTTGATAAGATTGTTCGAAAAAAAAACAGAGGTTTACCATCAGTGAGTTGAGTGCGGAACTGAAAAAGTGGCGCAGAACTTCCAGAGTACGGAAGAACGTCAAAACAACGTCACAGATTATCTCAACTCACTGGCGGCAACATTCTATGCAGACGGAATCGGAAGGCTCGTCCATATATATGTCAAATGCATCAACCTTCAGGGTGATTATGTTAAAAAGTAGCCAAGTAGATATACATAACTTTTGGTAATAAATTCATTTTGTTATTTACACATGTCTTGTTTTTATGAGCTATCGGAGGTTGAAAATAACCAGCACTCGTATATGAGAATTCAATATTATGTGAAATATCTGTATGTATATACGAAATGCTTAAGCGTTTATAAAACCTGTTGGCGAGTAGGTTTATCTTATAATACGTATGCCATTAGCTAGTGGTGACAACTAGCCTTTATTGAAATATTTAGACTTTAGTGAGACATATTATGAAAACAAGTACAGTGAATGCAGATTATTTCGAATTTTATGGAAGTAAGGATTACCGCACAGGTGGCAGAAAAACAACACTGCAAAGAGAGTTAATTTAATTGTCGAATTCTCTGCTATTTCATAAGCCCCTGGAGATTGTTTATTCTATTTAGATAAACTTCGATTCGAATTTTTTAAGTTGTGGATATATTCCTTCATAGGTATGCTGTATTCGCAAATACTTATTTAAATCAATATTCAACAATAATTAAATAACAGCCATTACGCAAATATTCCCAAAATTATCTGCAATTTATTATGGAATTAATTTAAAAAAGAAATTGACCAACAGGTCCCAAAAGAAAAGATTTTAAAACCAGCATATGCACAACTTAATTATGTGTAGATAATTCGCTATTTAACCATTTACTCAGAACTATTCAAAGTGTTATTTGTACTGGTGGAGAGTGTTCCTTTCTTGTTTAGCGACATTTCTTTTAATGCATAAACGTACTCGCAAGACTAAGATATGTTCCTATTTTAATATATTGTTTATTAACTTTTCGTATATTTTTAGAATTCAACCTATCCAGTTCATGTTGGCTATCATATGACCTAACAGATATACACTAGGGTGACAGAATAAAATAGACACCAGGTAAAGCGGTATAAATATGTAAACAGCTAAATTCTAAGAACGAATTAACAACTTTGTCTTGTCATTAGGGTAGGGGTAGAGTTATGGGAAGGAATTCGTCATAGTTTAGTATCGCTACAACTATGCCTCGCTTACAAGGTTCGAATGATATTAGCGACTTCACCCGGGGTCGCATCGTTGGCCAGAGTGAACGCGGCGCTTGGCAACGTAAAATAAGTAAATTTTTAAATATTCCGTGGTCCACAGTTAACCGTGTGATTACACAATTTAAACGCAAGGAAAAAACAACAGTGGAGCCGAGACTAAGTCGTGCCGGACCTTCTGGAAGAAGTAAAAGGGTGCTCGTGCGCGAAGTGTTAAGAGAACCGCAAAAAAAGTACAGATGAGCTTGCGGCAACTTCACAGAAAAGTCAGCGCAGTGTTCTGCGATACCTCCACAGTGTGGGGATGTATAAAAGGGTGGCAAAGAAAAAACCTCTCCTTACGGCGTTTCAAAAACGGCGCCGAATGGCTTGAGCAATCGAAATGCAAATGAAGCCCGAAGAGTTTTGACCATCTGTCATTTGTTCAGACGAAAACAGATACCGCCAATTCAGTGATGGTGGTCGAACGTGGGTATGGAAACGTTCGCCACAGCAACTGAATGACAAATTTTTGCATCAGACGGTGAAATACGGCGGTGTGAACATCATGGTGTGGGGCGCGATATGGTATGGTGGAAGATCGCAATTAGTAATCTGCGACGGAAATATAAATGCGGCAAGATATATCCAAATACTAACAGAAGGACTACTACCGATATTCCACAACGCCATTTTATCTAAAGAAGACGCCACTTTTATGGAGGATGGAGCACCCTGCCACAAAGCAAGAACAACAACCACATGGAAAGAGGAACAGGGGATTCGGATTTTACCATGGCCAGGCCAATCACCAGACATGAATCCGATAAGAGAATGTTTGGCACATAATCCAGACAAATATGACGAAACGACCGCGAAAACCCAGCAATAAGGAAGAACTCGTGGCAGCTGTTACAGAAGAGTGGTTAAATATTCCAGAAGACACCATTAATCATTTAATAGATTCTATGCCACGACGACTCGCAGCACTTCACGCAAGTAAAGGTGTATCGACAAAATATTAGTCTAATTTAAAAATTTTAAAATATTTTGTATATATAACGAGAATAGAACTTTTTTTTTAAATTAGTAGGTGTCTATTTTATTCTGTCACCCTAGCGTATACATAAAGTAGCTGAAGTAGTCTTAAGGTCGAAAATATTAATTTTTTTTCTTATAAATTATGTTCACAAACAAAATCGCTTTCATAGAAAACTTCTTTTGGGAGCTTACACATTTCGATGTTTTTAGAAGATTTTTCAAAAATCATAACTGGCATAAAAAATCAGGTGAAAGTGTTTCAGACTCTTTTTTCGCGAAAATAACAAAGGACATATATATCAGTGTCGAGGCTAGAATCTTCATATTTTGGCTATCTTTAAAATTCGCCATACCTCGATTATTATAACAGTTACAAAAAGATAAGTTATTTAAATACATAGTTTCATCCCTAGAATTATTTTTGTTCACGATAACAATAAAGTAACGACATACTGTTTTAAATAGAACATGGTCATTCTTTGCCCTTTCAATTTCCATTACTTTGATATAATATAGTCTATATAAGGTTGCTATACAAATAAGGTAAAATTAAGTTTTATATAATAACAAAAAGGTAATTATATAATTAAATAATAAAAGAATATACAGACATAATCTGAGCAAAGTCAACGGTTGTAATATGCATGTGCGTCTACCGTTATTCTTTCTCGCTGCAGTATTCCCCTACAATCAGTCTATCAGTCATTCCCCGTAAGCAGTACTTCGCTACTGTCCTACTACATCAAGGTTATAGCTATAGCGAGGGAACGTAGGATTGATATACCTTCCCGACGTTGACTTTGCTCAGATTATATCTGCACAACAACCGCAAGCAAGTGTTCAAACTGTTTGTTAAGGACTTAACATTGTTTTTTGTGTTTTGTAAGTTTTTTACTATTATGTATTTTATCTTCTTTACATTATTATTTTCATTTAGAATATTATTTTATTTTCATTTTTATATTTATTTATTTTCATTTTTATATATATATTTATTTTGCTCTCTTATATCCAATTTTATTTTAATATGTATGTACATTACGCATTGTATATGTATGCAAGTCAGCCATTCGCATTACGCTAGCTAAAACTGCCTAATTAGAAATCATTCACTGCAACGTCGTCGGAAATGTAATGGGAGTTTTCTTGAAATTTAAGGTACACAAGCATAGGCAGTCGTCTCCGCGCGACAGTCGAGGTATTAGCGATCGTGCACTCTCGGTCACCTTTCGTGCCTCGTCGTAACGTGTACAGTAACGTCGTCAAGATTATTAGAGATTTCTAAGATTTTCTAGTTTTGGCGAGGAATCGTCGAGGACGTTGTCTATACATTTATTTCTGGCGGGAGTCATTTGGTAACGTCGTCGGACCACACGTATAGATTTTTTAATAAGTATAAATTCTCGATTTTCTATCATCGTACGCGTCGAGGCTACTGTGTCCATTGTCGTCTATACATATTTTTAGTCTTCAGTTAAGTTTATGTCAGAAATTATTTTGGTGAGATTGTCGGCGCGCATGTATAGACCTCCTCTACAAGTACGATCCTCCGCTTCTTGCTGACGGTCGTTGCGGCCGCCGCGCCCGTTGTCTTTGTACGTTTGTTTGGTCCTTGTCGTATCGGGACTTGAAATTTTTCATTTAGTTGCTCGTCATGGCGGACGAGTGTCACGGACCAGTTTTCTTATGTAATGTCGGCATCATCGCTCCGTTTTACTTGTCGGTGCGCAGTTCGCCACATTTACTGGTTACTGGAGTTTTTCCCTTCTTTGGGGCGCAGTAGAGTAGAGTGCTAAAGATTGCACATAGCGTAATATTTCAAACGAGAACGCCTGGGTAGCTGTGACATTACTTTTGTATTGAGATCGGCTATTATCGCTACTGTCGCCCTCGACCAGGCGTTCAAGCTCTAAGAGATAGGTGGGTTCCTATAAATGTAAATATAATAAACGTATTTGGTCAAGTACAAATACATGCCAATAATACAGGGCCAAGTCCCTTAGGCAAATTTAAAACAAGGAAAGTATATTAGGCTCCCGGAAAGGGACATATAAATAAGCATAGCACCGAGGTGCGCTTATAAATTTAAGAAATAAATAGGGTTGGCTCCCCTATAAAAAGGTAGTGGTGCATGCAAACAGGTAGAGGCGTTAGTACATGCCTCTAACAAAGCTTCTGCGGAAGCATATAAGAAACATACATATACACATGCTAATGTACATTACATGTATAAGAGAGCTCGAATAACTGCAATTATTGCAAATATATATATATCTTACGTACAACGTAACTGTACATAGGCAAGAGTGGAAACCGTGTACACATTTTATTTTTAAATATATTTTTTTGCGCATGCACATTGAGTTTGACTGTACAACCTTTCACATAGTAAATAAGCGAACATACTCTACAAGTAAGTATTGGTCATGTAATTCAGGAATTTACGAGCAGGCTACAGCGGCGTTGTTCTTCAAACCAGGAGAACGTAACATTGGTCCTTCGAGCCGGATATTAGCCTTGTCTCGATAGAAATTAAATTTCCCGTCTAACAAAATGGAAGATCTATCTTCGTTGAAAGCGCACAGAAGGCAAATTAAGAGCTCGCTTACAAGAGCAGGCAAGTTTTTAGACAAACACGATGCTACTACACAGCTTGACCAATTACAAGTTCGCTATGAAAAGTTTACTTACTTGTACGATGAATTCGACAGAATTCAAGGCAAAATAAGAAATACTAGATGAAAATGAGATAGAGCGCAGACGAACGCGAAGAATTTGAAGAAATACTTCGACTTTGAAACTCGCTTTAGAAAAGCTCTGACTGTGAGCGGCAATTTGAATCAACAGAAAACTGAGGTTTCCACTCCCGACATAATAAAGCTGCCGAGAATAGACTTGCCAAAATTTTCGGGTAATTACGAAAGATTTAGCTGCCGTTTTACGATATATTCAGCTCTCTTATACACAGCAACAATAATGTACCAGCGGTACAAAGCTGCACTATTTAAAATCATGTTTAAAAGGAGAAGCAGCGAATATCCTGCATTCGCTAGAGACGTCTGCAGATAACTACGAAAACGCCTGGCAAATGTTACAAGATAGATATTGCAATAAACGAGTTATTATGCAGAAGCACATAACCGCTATCCTTGATCTCCCTTCTGCGACAAAAGAGAATGTGAGCATGCTACGTCAGAATCTTGGATGGCATTTTAAAGCATACTGAGGCTTTAACTGCTTTGAAACGACCCACAGAACATTGGGATGATCTACTTATCGTTATCGTCGCCAAAAAACTAGATGCACCAAACGCTAAAGACTGGGAGACAAGGATACAGACAACAGAAATACCGACATTTAAGGAGATGGTCAGTTTTCTAACGCAGAAATGTCAAACACTAGAGGCTATCGCTAAATCAGCCGGCACGCATTCTCAGAAAGCAACCATCAATGTGGCACTGGCAACGAAAAGCCACCATCGAATACACATAAAACATATGTCGCTACATGCTTATTTTGCAAAGGCAAACACATGATACACCAATGCGAAAATTCCTCGCACTAGTATAAAGAAACGTTTCGAAGAGCCAAATCGAAACAGCTATGTTTTAATTGCTTGAAAGCCAGGCACAAAGATAACAAGTGTCCGTCAAACTATGAGCTGTAGAATATGGCAGGAGGCATCATTCCGTCTTACACATTGGCGGAAGAAACGATGAAGCTCAACGCAGCCGACCTGGCCCTCCACAGCCGGAATGCTCCACTTCTGACATTACAAGTCATAGTTGTAATACTAAGTGCCACGTATTGCTATCAACAGCCGTTGTGAATATTCTGGATCGCAGAGGACCTCTCGAAGATGTCGAGTATTATTGGATTGCGGATCCCAATCCAATCTAATAACTAAACGAATGGCTGATAGTCTTGGCTTTGAGCAAACACCCGCTAATGTAGCATTAGCAGGCATCACACCTACGAAAACACAGATTACACGAGCAGTAGACGTATCCATTAAATCAAGATGTACTGGATTCCAAACAAAGCTAAATTGCACTCGTATTAAATAAGATTACCGATCGTTTGCCTCTTGTTCCGTGTCACGAAGAAACGTTAAGATACCGAATAATATTAAACTTGCGGACCCGCAGTTTAATACTACTTCCGCCGATATATGCTAATTGGTGTAGAAATTATTTTACAAACTACTTTGTGTTGGCCAAATAAATCCTACCTCCAAATGGGCCTTGTTTGCAGAAAACTTTATTGGGCTGGATTGTTTCTGGTAAATACCGACGCCACGATCGTCGATTTAACAACCTGCCATATTAGTACAATGTCGGAGCTGAATCGCAATATTAGTAAGTTTTGGGAAATAGAAACGATACCAGAGCGACATATATTCTCCGCGGAAGAGAACCGCTGCGAACAACACTTTCATGCCACAGCGCAAAGAGATACTAGTGGACGGTTTGTGGTATCATTACCTTTTAAAGAGAATGTAATTCTCTCGGTGCTTCTTACGACCAAGCTTTGAAGCGATTTTATTCTCTAGAGAAAAGGTTAAACAAAATCCTCCTTAAACAAAGAATATGGAGAATTTATAAAAGAATATTTGGAGCTGGGACATATGCGGAAGGCAAAACTATACAATTATTCTACCGAGCCACACTTTTACTTGCCCCATCATGCGGTAGTCAAAGAGAATAGTATAACTACAAGACTAAGGGTTGTTTTCGATGGGTCTGCCCGAAAACATCATCTGGCGTTTCTCTGAACGATACTCTAATGGTCAGGCCTAAATTACAGCAAGATTTATTCGATATAGTCTGCAGATTCAGACTATATGCATACGTTATAACGGCTGATGTAGCCAAAATGTACAGAGCAGGTTCGCATAAATGAGCAGTGCATGCCTTTTCAGCGCATACTATGGCGAATGTCTGATAAGAGTGACGTTGAAATCTTCGAGTTAACTACCGTAACATACGGCACTGCCTCTGCTTCCTATTTGGCTACGAAAGTATTACAGCAGTTGGCAATGGCAAAACAAGATGCGCAACCATTTGGCGCTGAAATTATATTAAGAGATTTTTATGTCGACGATCTATTAACCGGAGCTCAAACAATTGATCAAGCCAACAAAATCATAGCCGAAGTTACAGAAATCCTGTCTCAAGGAAAATTGGAATTGCGAAAATGGGCCTCAAACAAGCCGGAATTACTACAAAATATACCGGCAACATGTTGTGGAAATACAATATTAGATCTCGACAAAAGCGATAACATTAGCACTCTTGGCCTTCAATGGAATGCTACCATGGACACGTTACAATATGCCTTGTCGGATGTTCCCGAATGTAAAAACATTACAAAGAGACAAATATTATCCCATATATCCAAAGTCTTCGACCTGTTAGGCCTGTTATCTCCATTCACTGTCAGAGCCAAGATCTTAATGCAGGATATATGGAAATTGGAGATAAACTGGGATGAATCTCTACCTCTCAGTATTGAGACTACATGGCTGTCGTACGTGGAAGAAATGAAAGATCTAAATAATATAACCATTCCTAGACACGTATTTCCAATGCAGCAACCAGAGTATTTTGAACTTCACGGTTTCAGCGATGCAAGTGAAAAGGCTTACGGCGCTTGTGTCTACGTAAGAGCACTAAACAAATTTGGCGATATCTCTTGCAATCTGTTATGTGCCAAAATCCAGTGCTCAATTAAGACAATGACTCTTCCCGCTTGGGAATTATCCGGAGCATTGCTGTTGGACGATTGATGGAACAATTAACACGATACTTATCTTTACAATTCCGCAAAACTTGCTATTGGACTGATTCGTCAATAGTATTGTCTTGGCACAAATCGCCTAAAACTTTCAAGACCTTCGTGGCAAATAGAATAGCTGAAATACAGGAGCTCACAAACATTGCGGATTGGCATCATATCGGTACCAAAGAGAATCCTGCCGACTTACTATCAAGAGGAACTACTTCCTCAACACTGATGCACACGAACTTGTGGTGGCATGGCCCTAAGTTTTTGCAGTGTTCGACGAGCAACTGGCCTGACTCTGAATTTACGTTGACAGAAAACTTGCCAGAATGTAAGCTTGTTATACTTACGAATTTAGTTCAAACCAGCAGCCTAATGAGTATATTTGAAAGATATTCCGATTTAAACAAATTGATAAGAGTGGTAGCGTACTGTTTGAGGTTCACAAACAATATAAGAGCCCGTATTCAAAAAAATACTACTGATTGTAAGTTACAGTATTTAACATCCCAAGAATTAAATCAAGCAATGATGGTCCTTACAAAGAGAGTGCAGGTGCAAACATTCCGTAAAGAATACAAGCAACTTCAAAATAGCCAGAAAATAGATTCTAAAAGCAATCTGCTCTGTTTAAATCCTTTTATGGATAACCACGGAATAATGAGGGTTGGCGGTCGCCTCAAGCATTCCAATATTCCGTATGACCAAAACATCAAATACTTCTTCCGGCTAAACATCACTTCACTAAGTTAATTATTCAGCACGAACATATCAAGCAATTGCACGCAGGTACTCAGTCTACGATAGCTGCTGTACCGGATGAAATATTGGCCATTATCTTTGAAAAACTCTGTAAAATCAGTAATTAGATCTTGCGTAACGTGCATTAAAAGCAAAACCTATATGCACAGACTATTTAATGGGCGATCTACCTCAGCATAGATTAACACCAGGCAAGGCTTTCGAGAATATTGGAGTAGATTACTTTGGTCCTGTACATATTCGTGATAGCATGAAGCGGAAGCACAATCTTATAAAGCCTACGGTGCAGTTTTTGTATGCTTTGCTACTAAAGCAGCACACGTAGAACTAGTGAGTAACTTATCCACAGAAGCTTTCTAAGCTGCCCTAAAACGTTTTGTGGCTAGAAGAGAGTATCTCAAATATTTACTCTGATAACGGCACTCAATTCATTGGAGCCAACACAGAACTAAAGAAATTGCTCAAGCAATTGCAAACACAAACTCAGACCGAACAAGTGAAGGCTTATATGGCCCACAATGGCATAAGATGGCACTTCATACCCCTAGATCTCCCCATTTTTAGAAGTCTCTGGGAAGCAGCCGTAAAATCTGTTAAGACACACCTGACTAAAATAATCGGAAACGCATCATTAAATTACGAAGAAATGGTACCCTTCTTGTACAAATAGAAGGTATTTTAAACTCTCTCGACCTATTACGCCAATTTCTAATAGTCAAACGATTTATCATTCTTACCTCCCTCGCATTTCCTAACTGGAGGTCCTACTGCAACTATCCTGAACCAAATCTGTCACATCTAAAGCCAAACACCCTATCCAGATGGCAATATGTCAATCGCTACGTGAACATTTTTGGAAACGATGGCAGAACAGAGTACCTAAGCCAACTTCAACGAAGGAATAAATGGCAAGCAAATCAGGGATTAGGTATCGCTCCGGCATCTTAGTCCTTGTGCGTGAGGACTCGCATCCCGTGCAATTGGTTAATGGGACGAGTACTGGAAGTGTTTCAGGCAAAGATGGTATTGTACGCGCTGCCAGCGTGCAAACTCCCCGTGTGGATAATGCAGCGACCCGCTGCAAAGCTGTGTGTGCTGCCTCTCTCCAGCAGCGAAGGAAGACAGCCCTATCAAATCACCACACCGAAGAAGAGACTGAAATGTGCAGTGTTGTGCTAGTGCGCGATTGTTGTTCTCACCCAGTGCACCAATTTCCCTCCAAAATAGACTAAAGACATTAAAAACACTTTTCGTAGTGCATGTTGAAGATGGTCCTTCAAGGGCCGGTATGTAGGACTTAACATTGTTTTTTGTGTTTTGTAAGTTTTTACTATTATGTATTTTATCTTCTTTACATTATTATTTTCATTTAGAATATTATTTTATTTTCATTTTTATATTTATTTATTTTCATTTTTATATATATATTTATTTTGCTCTCTTATATACAATTTTATTTTAATATGTATGTACATTACTCATTGTATATGTATGCAAGTCAGCCATTCGCATTACGCTAGCTAAAACTGCCTAATTAGAAATCATTCACTGCAACGTCGTCGGAAATGTAATGGGAGTTTTCTTGAAATTTAAAGGTACACAAGCATGAGCAGTCGTCTCCGCGACAGTCGAGAAGTATTAGCGGATCGTGCACTCTCGGTCACCTTTCGTGCCTCGTCGTAACGTGTACAGTAACGTCGTCGTAAGATTATTAGAGATTTCTAAGATTTTCTAGTTTTGGCGGGAATCGTCGAGGACGTTCTCTATACATTTATTTCTGGCGGGAGTCATTTTGGTAACGTCGTCGGACCACGTATAGATTTTTTTAATAAGTATAAATTCTCGATTTTCTATCATCGTACGTCGAGGCTACTGTGTCCATTGTCGTCTATACATATTTTTAGTCTTCAGTTAAGTTTATGTCAGAAATTATTTTGGTGAGATTGTCGGCGCGCATGTATGACCTCCTCTACAAGTACGATCACTCCCGCTTCTTGCTGACGAGTCGTTGCGCCGCCGCGCCGTTGTCTTTTGTACGTTTGTTTGGTCCTTGTCGTATCAGGACTTAGAAATTTTCATTTAGTTGCTCGTCATGGCGGACGAGTGTCACGGACCAGTTTTTCTTATGTAATGTCAGCATCATCGCTCCGTTTTACTTGTCGGTGCGCAGTTCTGCACATTTACTGGTTACTGGAGTTTTCCCTTCTTTGGGGGCGCAGTAGAGTAGAGTGCTAAGATTGCACATGGCGTAATATTTCAAACGAGAACGCCTGGGTAGCTGTGACATTACTTTTGTATTGAGATCGGCTATTATCGCTACTGTCGCCCTCGACCAGGCGTTCAAGCTCAGAGATAGGAGTGGGTTCCTATAAATGTAAATATAATAAACGTATTTGGTCAAGTACAAATACATGCCAATAATACAGGGCCAAGTCCCTTAGGCAAATTTCAAACAAGGAAAGTATATTAGGCTCCCGGAGAGGGACATATAAATAAGCATAGCACCGAGGTGCGCTTATAAATTTAAGAAATAAATAGGTTGGCTCCCCTATAAAAGGTAGTGGTGCATGCAAACAGATAGAGGCATTAGTACATGCCTCTCAACAAAGCTTCAGTGGAAGCTTATATAAGAGTTTAACCTTTTAAACAGAATTAAGACATAGCGTTGCAACGTACATGCTGAGGCATTACTTTATGTTGCTACCAATGAAAATACATATACAAATGCTAATGTACATTACATGTATAAGAGAGCTCGAATAACTGCAATTATTGCAAATATATACATCTTACGTACATCGTACATGTACATAGGCAAGAGTGGAAACCGTGTACACATTTTATTTTTAAATATATTTTTTTGCGCATGCGCATTGAGTTTCACTATACAACCTTTCCTCTAGTAAATAAGCGAACATACTCTACAAGTAAGTATTGGTCAAGTAATTTAGGAAATTACGAGCAGGCTACAGCGGCGTTGTTCTTCAAACCAGGAGAACGTAACACTGTTGTTCATTGTTATTTATATGTAGCATGGCACCGCTTTCAAATGATATTTTTTGCTGTGTTTCGAACGTGAACAGCATTTTTGTAAGTGCATTATTTCTGTCCAAATTAATTTATTTTAAACGATTTTCCTAAGAAAAGTCTATCGGACTTCTAACATGAAAAAATAAACAAATGATCCAGGTGAAGAATTACGTAAAAATTTTAGAGTGGCTGTTCAAAATCCAATAAGTAATCGAAACGAAAAAAGCACTAGAGTTCATACTATTTCAACATATATAAAAGGACCGTTTCGTTCAAAACCGAATTTTGACTTTTTGTAATAACGTTATATCAAACTAAATAGAATTGAAGGACAAAGAATAACCTATAAATATGTAAAGTGATCCGCTTGAAAAAGAGCGCTCTTGGAGAACATACCTATTTTGATATATATTTTACAAAAGTTAGCGAGGCATAACTATTACATTTGTTATAAAGGATGTTTTTATAGAGGTATAAAACTTTGAAATGGAATAAAACAAAGATGAATTTTTTAAATTGACATAAAATTTACTTTATTCGAAAGATAACCTTCTGGCATTATAATTTAAATATGATTTCTGGCATATGACCGTCACGGCTGGCTCGGACGTAGTCTAATCTGGAAGTCTAAGTTTCGATGATTTTTTCCAACATTTGTGGCCGTATATCGGCAATAACGCGGCGAATGTTGTCCTCCAGGTGGTCAATCGTTTCGAGCTTATCAGCGTAGACTAGCGACTTCACATATCCCTACAGAAAAAAGTCTAGCGGCGTTAAATCGCACGATCTTGGAGACCAATTCACGGGTCCGAAACGTGAAACTATGGTTACTACGGTTACTAAACGTTTCCTTCAATAAATCAATTGTGGCACGAGCTGTGTGACATGTTGCGCCGTCTTGTTGAAACCACAGCTCCTGCACATAACGGTTGTTCAATTGATAAACGAAAAAGTCAGTAATCATGGCTCTATAGCGGTCACCATTGACTGCAACGTTCTGACCAGCATCGTTTTTAAAGAAGTACGGACCAATCATTCCACCAGCCCATAAAGCCCACCAAACAGTCAGTTTTTCTGTATGTAACGGTGTCTCAATATACACTTGAGGATTACCATCACTCCAAATACGGCAGTTTTGTTTATTGACGTATCCATTCAAACAAAAGTGAGCTTCATCGCTAAACAAAATTCGCTTATGAAAATCGGGATCAACGGCAATCTTGTTTTGGGCCCATTCACCGAATCTACGCCTTGCTAAGTAGTCGTGTGGCTGCAATTCTCGCACGAGTTGGATTTTGTAAGCACGCAAACCAAGATCTTTCCGCAAAATCTTCCATAAAGTGGATGGACAGATATCCAATTCTTGTGAACGATGGCGGATAGACTAGACTTCTTCTATACGCACTATACGACGTCTCTGTGGATGCGTATTATCATTTAGAGTAAACATGATGAAAACGTTCCATAATTAATCGAATTAATTGCTCTGATGGAGGATTATGTTGACCCTAAAATGGACGTAGTGCGCGTTACGTATTTCGAACAGAAAAAATAAATTTACACAATTTGGAAGCGTTGTTCAGGCGTCAGCCTATTCATGTTAAAATGCCAAACCAAACTAAACATAAATCACTTGACAGCTGACAAAATGGCCGCCAGTTAAAAAAAAATGTTGCCAACTTAAAGTTTTATACCTCTATAAAAAACACCCTTTAGATAAACTCTTTTTTCGTGAAACTAATAAACTCATTATTTTATAGCTCCGGCGATCGACATTAAAGCTACAGAATGATATACAAATTTGACGTTTTCTACAGTTTGCTCTATCTTGATTGTTGATAACAGATGGTTATGAAAAATTGAAATAGTTAAATACTTACAAGGATAGGTTCCCGGGTGTCAAATTCAGATCTTAATGAAACTTGCTAGGTAAGTAGACTATGTTGAGACTTGAAAATACAAATTTTTGTTTGTGCTGAAACACACTCTGAGGGGATAAAACACGCCTCAATTTTCTTGATTTAATTCTTGAACGGAAATAGATACAACAAAAATTTAAAAGCAAATGTTATATCTTATCGAAAGGTCTTTCAGGACAGGTGAATGTAGTATATACAAGGTGTTGCATTTAGGCGCCACCCTCTTATGCTGGAGCTGATCATAGCAATATGAAAAATAAATTAATGCAACTTGTTAATCTTTAACATCCGTTATTGATTTTAAAGCAGTTTTAATTATACAGAGTGTACCAAAGGTGACATTAACATAAGAACATATATCTTATGCTACGCACGTACTATATATACATACATCAGAAAAGGAAAACAGTTACTCTATATAATCCCATTTCATACAGTTTAAGTAGTTCAATTTGCTTTGGATTAATTAAATTAAATTAATCAGTTGAAATACATAACTGCAATTGCCAATCGAAATGGTATCAGATGCAGCTGTTAGTCTAACTTGCATTAATTTCTTTTCCATATTACTATGATCAGCTCCAGCATAAGAGGGTGGCGCTTAAATGCAACACTCTGTGTATACCACATTCACGTGTCCTGAAAGACCTTTCGATAAGGTATAACATTTCCATTTGAATTTTTGTTCCATCTACTTCTGTTCAAGACTTAAATCAAGAAAACTGAGAATTTTCGAAGAGGTGTTTCATCCCCTCAGAGTGAATTTCAGCACAAACAAAAAAAAATTATTTTCAAGTCTCAACATGCTCTACTTACCTAGCAAATTTCATTAAGATCTGAATTTTACACATGGGAACCTTTTCTTGTAAGTACATATTTATCTGCTTCAACTTTTCATAACCATCTGTTATCAACAATCGAGATACAACAAAACGTCAAATTTAGATATCATTCTGTAGCTTTAATGTCGATCGCCGAAGCGATAATCTAATGAGTCTATTACTTTCACGATTAAAGAATTTATGCCCATATCTATAACAAATGTAAAAATTATGCCTCGCTAACTTTTGTAAAGGTATTGTACTTTATCAAAAATAATATGTTAAGGATTTTTTTTTAGTAAATACCAGTTGATATTTAATTTCAAAAAACATTTTAAACGCTACAAAACAGTATGTTCTCGAAGAGATACTTGCGCAATAATGATATGGAAAGTATCAGCAAACAAGCACTCATATTTTCATCTTTATCACGCAACCCCGTTTATGCATGTTTGCGATACGCGTTTAGTTCATCTATACCGCATGCTTATGCACATTCACATACAACACACACACTTATAAGTGTAATACGGGAGATTACACTTATAAGTTTATTCATCATCAGTATGTTTAATTACCGGTAATTAAAATATTTATGAGACCTGCAAAAGACAGTGAAATAGTCGGGGGGTTACTGACCTGAAAACCTTGCTAGGAAACGGTGGAAGCCGGTGGAGAGGACTAGCGCCAGGCACCGGAGCACTAGAAGCAGAGGGGCCGCCATGAAGGCGGGAGGGCGCCGCCCCCAACCCCATACTGCCCACATCACGTGCGCCACTGCAACAGATAAAAGAGTTTCTATAAATCTTACTAATCTAAACGTATATGCGGCAGATATCTAGCCACTGATAACATGAAAAAATACATTGTTCCGCTGGACATTCAACCATGCTAAAAGTGTAAACGAAGAAGCGATAAATGGTCTTAGCAATTTTATCCATATTATGTGGCACGTTCGTATTTCTGCGAATTAGGTCGCACGAAATGGCTATATATCTCGCAAAAATATCGCATTTTACAATGGTAATGGGAAGAGGTCAAACTCATTTGATACTGTTTATTTCTGTGCCTCATTATAAGATCAATAAAAATTAATTAAATACAAGGTTCCCTGAATACATTTTTAATAACATTTTTTTCATGAATTTTCTTTTTCCATAAATCTTAATATAAAAATGGAGACTTGCGAAACCGTAAATGAAAGAGCTGCTAAATGTGATTTTCAAATATATCTAATCAGTAATGATTGATAATTTGGTTGAACACGTTGTATATGATGTTACATTAAGTACATACATATATACATACATACATACATACACACATAGATACATACATACATACATACATACATACATACATACATACATACATACATACATACATACATAAATACATACATACATAAATACATACATACATACATACATACATATATACATAGATATATATATATATATATATATATATATATATATATATAAACATAACAAGAAGTAATGTGCTTTCAAAACTCTTAAATCAAGTATTTTCAACAACTTTTTTTTAACAAAATATTTGTAACCAAAGGTATTTCTACTGTATTGCATACGAACGTATAAATAGATAAAATAACAGACCAACAAAACGAAGCACTGCTGCGCGATGCGTTTATAGCTGTTATACGTGGATTATTATGTGGATTGTATAATCTCTTCCGGATGGTTTCTATGAGAAACATGAGGTAGACGCATATGTAGATCGACCTCACAATGTCGTCTAACAGAAATAATTAACCTGCATTTATTACACGGCAGATTGCACAAGCTTATATAATTTACAATCAATTTACAATTACAAATAATTATTGGAACGAGAATACGAGGGTTACAACCAACGAATGATAAATTCCTTTCATCAATAGTATATATATAATATATATATATATACAATTGCGCAAAAAAGCAATTAATAAAGTTTCTGGAAAGTAATAAAAACGTAAATAATGGTTGCGTTAATGCATTCAAGTTAAAGAAAATATTTCAGATATCAAAACAACGTTTAAAGAATATTGCTTGATCACTTTGTTTTCAACTACATACCGATTTCTTTTGCAAACGTCATTAGGTTTATGAAAGAAATCAAACAAAATGTTATTCAATTTCTTTTGTAGGACGCTCCACAGCTGTTTTTGGCGACACAGACTTCTTGGCAACCTCAGCCCTTTTTGAATGAAATTATCATATATGTATATACTCTATAATATTAACATACAGAATTTACAGGGACTATTACTGTCTAATTCAGGCCATCCTCCACTAACTCTTTTAAATAGTTTTAACTAGACGAAATTAGCATGCCCAACAACAATATTTGGAGTAATCTATTGAGATTGTATTCCAATCGAATGAAACCTCCAAATATAAATCTCTGTTGCCTTCTATATCGCTGTATTATAGTACAAGGAGCTATTACACTAATAACTTGAACAGAAAATTTGAAAGAAAAATAGTAGTCAGCGACGATATAACGGGAGGAGCGATTTGGTATTTCAAGGTAATTTAGGATACACAATATGCATACTCTGTTTAGAATAAAGGTAAATACCACCTGTTCTTCAAGGAAAAATTGTACACGTTACACGCCATGTATATTTTAAATCAAACGGATATTACGGACGTCACTGAGTGTTCGGATGTTCCTGTAAGAACAATCTGTTATTTTAGGCTGCTGTTTTTATACCAGTATATTAAGTGGTGCGAATATCCAATGCCTATATTGAATCAGCTAAGAATCCAGATCTCGCTTCTATACAGATTCTCCTATACACGTTTTTCCCTTGAGAGTCTTCATAGTACTACCACCTTTTCCTCTAATTTTATATACTTATTTTCCGCGTACTCCAAAATCGCTTTCGCATCACTTAAAATTATTATAATTACTGGTTAAGTGCTTTCTCAATTTAATGGCGACTTTCTTTATCGGCTGGAGCTAGTGGCACTCATTGTAATTAATAAGACTCTTTTATAACAGTATTCTTGAAATCTTCGTTTTTCTTCTATTGTAGATATCCAATTTGATGAAGTTAATAAATACGCAATGAAAGCTTAATGTAAAGAATGAATTCTTTTGGCTTGTTCTTGTAGGTGTTTTGTCAAAATAAAAATTCGAAAGGAATATTTGATAAAACTGCACTGGAAAATCTCAATGTTGGCGGAAGAAAATGATCATAAGAAGTTTAATCCTTTTGTGTGCATGAAGAAAAAGCGCGACGAGTAAAGACAGCTGACACATCTTACTATCTTTTAATTCAAGCGAATATTTTGTTATTGATACATATAGATTGCATTGGTAATCCTTTGAATTTGGATGTGGAAATAATGTACTTGCGTTCATTTATAATTCAAGTGTTAATATATTAATATGCTGGAAAAAACGTAGCAATTTGTCTCCATTTAAATAGTAGCGTTACCGACAGGACCTCCAGTTCTCAAACTTAATTATTCCACTAAATTGGAACCGCTTCTATTTGGTTCAAGAAATTTGATTGTATATAAATAGATAATATTTTTCATTCTATTATGCCAGTTGTTAATTAGTATTTTGTACCAATTGATTACAATACATATGTTCGGAAATGAACAAAATCATTAACTTAAACTTAAGTCCATGCGGTAGGTAGGTAAGTAGTTAATCAAATTAGTTTATTTCTGGTTATCGTACACCGAAGAAGTAACAAACTAATTTTTCGAGTGTGTTTGAAAATTGCAACAAACATCTTTAAGCCGTGGTCGGCCATGAATATAATTTTATTTTGTATTGCAATAAAGGATTTTTTGATTGCAATGGTTATGGGTGTCCAGCAAGAGAAAAACAAAATTAACAGAATTCATTCCCTTTGGGCTAAACACCACGGAAATTTCACGCAGTAATACAGAAGGAGGGCTTCATTGAATCGATACAAATTGAAAAGATCGATGTGAGAATAGGATTCTGTAGTAGTCATTAAACAAGGGTAGAGAATACCAATAGACAGAGCTAACATACTGGCACACAATCTCTCTGCAGAATAGCATGCGTATCTCTCAACTTTGTTAACTTATAGAAATCTTATTTCATCCTCCTCTTACTCACAATTACAGCCATCGACACGTCGAAACTGCGCTCATGGTACAGCGCTGTTATACGGAACATGCAAACTGTATTAAACAAATGCCCACTTTTTGTGCAAATTGTTGTTTCCCCAGAAATATTACCCAAATTGCCCACGAAAAATTTTATTGTCCAAACTTATTTTTATTAACGTTCTTCTTGCAATGAAGTAATTTGCAACCACTGCATTTACTGCTTCCAGTCCAGTAATCGAAACTGTTGTTATTTTCGAGTTGTTCATTATGAAAGTATTCGGATTTAAATCTTAATGCAAGTTTTCTTTTCTTTAACAGAGTAAATGCTCTTTCATTAAAATTTGTAAAAACACTAAAAATATGACTTTATTTTATTAACAGCACCTAACTACGATATAATACAATCTTTTTTCGTGCAACTATTATTTACTTAGGGATTATTATTAATTTTAGCAATTAGAGCACCACAGGAAATAAGAGTAAAAAGACTATCCAAAACTCAAACACAATAGTAGTTAAAGAGATGTTTTAGAGTTTCCATTAGTTTCATGTAAGCGTATTGTGCTTTTTGAACAATAACATAAAAAGAAAATATTTATCCGAGGCTTTGTTTTCGCCCATGAGACAAAAAAAACTTAGCAACAATTTCTTAAGTTAGAAAAGGCAATTAAAATTAATATTTTATTTATCTATTACATACAACTATATTCGTTCAAAATAGCTTACAACAGAGATGAATAAAGTCCCTACTTCATAATCGCAGTCTAATTTATGATTGCCACTTTTGAATATCAGTGACTTTGAAATGCGATTGCAATCACAGTTTATAACTAATCGTTATTCACTACTACGACGTAATCATCGCTTCATCGCCATAATTATATTGTGAAACTTAATATTCATTAAAAGTTTAATACACTGTTAGAGAAATTGAAGTATTTTATCGGCATTTAAAATCTATTTAATAAATTCGAACGTTAATATTTCTTAAAAAATTGAACAAAAAGGATATGTTATATTGCAAAATATAAAAGTACTTTTTTTATCCTACGTTTTTTGAACCTTGCTGTGTCAAACTATCATTCTCTTATTTTTCTTCCACATTTTCCTGAGCAAATTGTTTAGCATCAATCCATCTCATACTTCTTTTTTCTAATGTTCTATATATTTGTTCTTTCCAGATGTTTCGGGGTCTAACTATTCTATTTTTGCTCTCTGTTTTGGTTTCAAATATCCTCTTTGTTATTCGGTCTTCTTCCATCGTATGTATACGTCCAAGCCATCCCAGTTGTCTCACCTCTATGACTATTTCTATTGGTCTAATATTTAGACTATTAGTGATTTTCGTGCTTCTGATTTTGTCTCTTCTTGTTATTCCTTCTATTCTTCTTAGGAATCTCATTTCCATGGCCGTAGCTCTACATTTAATTATTCGTGGTTGTCCATGACTCACTGCCATATGTTAGTGTTGGTCTGGCCACTCTTTGATACACCTGGTTGCTCCTAGGTAGTTGTAACTTTTTCACTCAATTTTGATGTTATGTTTTTTTTTTCTTCTGCCGCAATTATCATTGTGTTTGTGTTCATCGTGTTTATCTGTGTTAGTTCTTCTTGGTATAAGTTTTGCTGTAATGTCTTTTCTGAGTCTTCTATCGGTACCATATCATCTGCAAGCATTAGTTCCTGTACGTTAATTGAATTCATTTTCCAGTTTCTTACTTTAATTTTTTTCCTTTCTATTATAGTTTTGTTATATATAAAAATACTTATAAGAAGAAAATCCAAAACTTAATTCATTTTCAACAAATTGTATACTATAAAATTTGTTAATTTCCACAAACTTTAAGTTAGGTGTACAAATTTCGCTTCATGCTTTAATTTTGTTCTTGGAGCTTACAACCAAATATTCACTTTATGGTTGTTTATCTCACCACCAAGAGATGGTATATTGTTTAATATTCAATGTTGTAATCGGATAAATTCGCTATCATTGCAATTGTTATTTGTGATTCATATTCTCTTAAAAAAATATTATATCTACTAATCAGAGATGTAAGATGTGCACCAGTAACCACAAAAGAAGCATGAATAAAAGTATCTCACTAATTAGATGTGTGAGCGTACACTGCGATGTGAGTACATGCAAGCAGCTATGTATTTGCTAAACGCGAATAACGGGCCCGATCAGTATGGTATATTAATATCTGAAAGATAAACCGGGACCACCAAGGCTATTCTTAAATTCAATTTCCACTTTTTCTTGTAAGTTTCCATTTTAGTTCATAGTATTTCTAATCCTGTTAATGTAAAAACATCAACATAGGCTAGTTATTACAAAATAGAAAACTAGGGGAGATGAAAGAATAATTTGTGACACGAATTTGTAAACGAAGAAATGCGGATAATGACATTTTGAAAATTGTTAGGGTTAGCTGATTGACTTATATATATATATATATATATATATATATATATATATATTTTTTTTTCTTAGTGTTTACTACACATCGAAAAATTAATGTTGGTGTACAATTAGATGACACAATTATGCTATTAATAAATAAATATGCTCTCCGGAAATTATTCTTCTCTACTCACTTGAAATGTAAACTTCCATATTTTGTTTAACAGTGTTTCATAATACAAATTCCAGTTAATTTATTTCACAATATTTCGTTCGCTTCCGTTTCGATGAGTTTTTGTAAGGAAATGTTAGAACTAGAAAAAAATTCTTAGATGTACAAAATAACAGGTATGTTTACATGTAGTCTGTTTAGTATTGCTGCATATTATTAATACATAGTACCTCAAATATACTAAAAGCTTATTTTTATCGCCAAACTAAATATTATGTAATTCTGGTTCCACAGACAGATTAAATAAACGAAGAAATGAATTCTATAAATAAAGGCATATTGACTACTTTCTAGTTTATTTGCTTAACATAGCTAGAGCGTTGATGAATAAATAATAACAGTTTACGCGCGTATTCCCATGAATATTGAAAACAAAACTAATACACAATTCAAGGCTTTATTTCAGGATTTTGATTCAGATTAGATGTATTATTAATACTTCTCGTAAGTTTATATGGAGAAACTTGATGTTTGAGCATAGAAATTTTAGGTCAACTTAAGAGCAATGCACCGACATTCATAGTTTCTCACAGCCTTGGTGGTATTGACAGAAGCCGTTAAGTGCCGATACGTTCGGTTTACTTGAGAAATTAAGT
This sequence comes from Trypoxylus dichotomus, assembly GCA_023509865.1. Taxonomy (NCBI): domain Eukaryota; kingdom Metazoa; phylum Arthropoda; class Insecta; order Coleoptera; family Scarabaeidae; genus Trypoxylus; species Trypoxylus dichotomus. Next base: position 53,253,289 of record CM042074.1, on the reverse strand, counting down.
TCGATCCGTAGTGTTTTAAATTAGCAGTACTGTCAAGTTCTGGTGCCCTTGTTTGCCATCATAGAGGTAGTTGCTGGCGACAACGTTGATGCTCCATTCATTGCAACTACAAACGCTAGATGTCTAGAAACCGATAATTAAAGACGTGACCTATAACACACTTCTATCGCAAACAGTTTTGTTAAATTTGTAGGAACACCTTCCGAGTTCCTTCACTAAGAAAAGTGCACACAAAATTCATGTATTACACATAATAATCATCTGAGAACTTTCCGACTACACGAAAAGTGTATTTCTACATAAAATATTAGAAATAATGTTTCAAGTGTAAAACTAAATATAATGTATCATAGTATGGTATAGCTAGATTCTGATACTAGACAATTGCCTTCTTTATATCATCATGGCAACGAAAACATTTCCAAAATACTTCCAGAGACAGATATGCTCTACTGAGAATTGTTAAAAATTGACAAGATAACCAACGAAAAATTTTTGAATATGTTTTAAGTTTATTCAGTTCTTTCTAGAATTTGTTTCTGTAAAATTGGATTTATTTTTCAAGATTTACACTAGGCGTGCGTCTGAGTTGTTGTAGTACAACAAAAGAAGGGACAACCAACATCACCGGATAAGGCCATAGATTCAAAAGGTGCTAAGGATATTTAAGAGAAAATGCAGAGTATCTGGCAAGCATTACCTCTCCAATATCTATTTTCGCACGTAGAGAAAAGGCTGAATGTTTGCGTGCCTAGTATCAAGACAAAACGTGGACATTGTAAACTTCTCAATTTGATGCTTATCAAAGTAAATAAATAACAATTAGTATAGAGCAGTAGTAGAAGGTAGTTCTTATATCCAGTATTTTATTTGGTTTATTTAGCTTCGACTTTCAAGAGCTATACCGACTGAAAAGCTAGGAGCTGTTCGTTGCATTCTGGGAGGCTGGAAAATGAATCGAATACCGGTTTCACTTAAAAAGAACAACGCACGTTTACCTTGCAATAATACGGAATGAGGGCTTCATTGAATCGATTCAAAATGAAAGCATCGATGTGACGATAGGATTTTGTAGTATGAGTTAAACAAGGGTAGAAAATATCGTTAGATAGAGCTAGACATACTGACATAGAATGGCTCTGCAGAATAGCATGCGTATCTCTCGATTTTGTTAACTAATAAAGATTAGAGGTAAACACATTTCAACTGCAGAAGCTAATCTTATTTTCAATGATTTTATCCTTCAATATAAAAGTTGATTTGCAGAAAAATTTCTTCCTTTAGCTACAAAAAAATTGTCAGGCCTAATGGAATCAAATCCTGGTACAACAGAAAACCTTATCGAAGAAGTGCAAATTTTTTACCAAAAATATTTTCAATGTATCGAAAAGTGATTTGAAACGAACGTTACAGGAAATAACAAAGTTTAGTAGTGTTTTTTTTCGATTGCATCAAGTATATTGGACAGATATTAAATCTGTTGTTGAAAATATTTTGATGCGAAATATGTACAAAATATCGACAAATAAAAACGTCAGTTTGTGTTAGACAGCTTTAATTATTTAATGTCCTATTTAGAGTATTCATATTTAACAAACATATGGAATCTCGTATACGAGCATTGTGATTTGAATTTTCAACATGCGCCACAATAAAAGTTATAGAAATATAGCAAGAATCCCATTAAAACATATGTTCCCCCTATTTGAAACTAAGTGTCCGACTTCAATTTTCTTACAAAATTAACTTTTGGTCAAGGAAGCCTTAAAAATGGAAATGTAACGGTTGACATTTTGTAAATGTAGCTGTATGTATAGGTTAAGTAATTGTGGTAATTGTCCACGTTACAAGTAAGCAACAATGTTGTTTTCAAATTCGGGTTAATCAAGAATCCTACTTAAGGAAGAGTTCAACCAAGTTCTATCTAGTTCAAGATGAAGAAGAACCTCACCATATGCGAAAGCAAAAAGTTGAATACGAATGTGAAGTTTGGAAAAGCGGGCATTTGACCGTTGATTTATAAAAAATCCGCAAAACGTCGTCGCAACAATCAATCCGCTGGAACAATTGAAAACAAGATTATTCTACTACCAAGGGAGAACAAAAACTTTTTCGCAAAAATATATTTTTTTTAATTTTCATTACGCGATTTACCTTTTTACAGTTTAACATCTCAAAAAACAGTTCATACACTTTCGATGTGTTCTTTTTATATATATAACTGTAACTTCTAAAAGTTTAAAACTCTGAGTAATGACTCTAAATATGTATGTATAATTTCATGTGCATTTACATTTTGACAGAGATATTTCTAGTTGAAAGGTTTCTAGAAATTAGTAGTATGCCATTGGTGGGTTCGGCTATTATTCTGCGACATTTCTTTGCTAGATTGGGCGCGCGTTACGCACAAGAAACTCAGAACCCTTTCTTTTTTTACTAAAACTATAGTGCGCGTTGTAGTCAAATTGCATCGATGCAATAGAGTAAAACGTATTAATCCTATAGTGGGCAATAAAACTCGAGCTTACACCACTTATTAACAACGATTTAGTTAACAAACTGTAAAGATATGTGAAAAACGTATTCAAAATGCTACACACTACTAGTTTTTAGTGCATCTAAAATGTGTAACAGATATCTACGTCAAAATTTGAAGTATATGCTAAAATTGCTATTTAACTATGTCAAGGCCTACTGTAGTTTCTATATGAAGTGACAAACTGATGAAATCATTACTTAAAAATAATGGGAAGCTATTAACAGTTACAATTCATTCTTCATTCTACTTGAAAACTACATCAAAACTATAATAAACTTATGTTGTATATTAGAAATTTAAAGAAAAACAACTTTCACAAAAAGTACAAAAAGTCCAAAATTAAATTTTGCTAATGTGTCCATTTCGAATATCACAATCATTCTTAGGTATTTCCGTTGCAAAGTATTTATCTGCTGTTTGGCACTAATATGAGCCAGCCTGCACATGCTACATGTATACGTTAAATGTGTAAGAGACCTTTATTTGTTTATCAACACTAACCGTGATCAATATCTTAGAATAATGGTACCAGGAAAATTACTTCGTTCAAGACATTTACCTAAACAAACGGTCTGTGTATGTTTTCTGTATTTTGTCAAATTACATTTGCAGGAACAACTACAGCGGTTCCCATAGAATTAATTCTAATTGATTCTGAATGACAAAATATGTTTTATTTAAAAATAGTATTGTTCCAATTGCAGTTATAATCAAAAGCTGATGTTCAAGCACGTATGCAAGTATGCATAGGAAAACTGGAAATGCAAGAATAGGCATTCAACGAGATAAGGCAGGCTTATTTGAAATTAAGTATTTTTATTGTCTATTTATGACCAATATGACACTAAAACTACTACTTTTGCGAGTATACATATATCTAAGAGTAACACTTTTAATATGAATATTCAGCTGTTAATTCTTGCCTTCTACCAGATACATGCATTTCAATTACAAGAATTGTTTCTACAGATCCATTGCGCGCTGTTTTTGACATATTACGCTAAAAATTGTCCATAACAAATTGGGAAATTATTTGGTCATCAATGATAGTAAGCAGTGTAGGCACACACGGAACCATACAAATTGAACAATAATATATACAAAAATGACTCCAGTATTATAAATATATCAGTATAGAATAGGGACAACCTTCGTCTTGGGTTCAATATCTATTTGTTCTGGTTTCAAATAAATAGTGTCTTTCATATGCTAGTGCATAATAGAAAAAACACAAAACGTTTCCCTACTTTTGGAAAAATACTATAAAGCGTGCAAATAAATTTTACCTCCAGTACTCCATTCCAAGCAAAAATTCCAATGAATCAATGTTTTCAATTTAGAAAGCAAGATATTTAAATAAAATAGAATTTTAGATTATTTAAAAATAATTGTGCTACGATTCATACTTAAGACTCCAAAACGTTTATTGGGTGTAACTTAATCGATAGCATATTTAGGTCGTAAGAACGATATTTCGAATTATATAATGGTAACTATGGTGATGAATTTGAGTTGTGACTATACAAGTACCGGCCAATATGTATTTTTCTTACATTTATGTAAATTACGAGCTTAACAGTCACGCTTGTGTGTTTCTCTAACACGAACCGACGATATGAAAAAAATCGTTAAAACGGAAAATGCATTGATCGACACTAGAAGAGCGAATCGCCTCAGAGTTTTAGGAAAACTGCGGGATGACACAATCTATCTCAACCAGTAATTAAATCTGTAGAAACAGCTAATGACTGGAAGTTTTAAATATTTATTTCTAAAAGTAAGTAACATAAACGAAGATTGAAAATATTATACGAGGTTTTTATCCTATATATTTGTCTGTATTTGATGTTGAGTTTGTAGGGCACGATGGTCTAAAATTATGGAGTAGACTGTGAATACATTTACATCAATGACAAATCACATAATCAGAAATAGGTTGCTCCAAGAGAAGAAATAAAAATATGTAATATATATATTATCATGTGTGCGCAAAACTAGCGAAATAGTGAAGCTAATTTTTATGTATTGCCAACCTGACAAATAGCCTACTATCTCTAACGCATGACCCATTTACTAGAAAGAAGCTTGTACACAAAACCAGTACAAAAAAGAAAAACAAGAAAAAATAAAACAATAAGGCAACACACAAATGTTACCGATTTCTGTGTTGTAGTTATGTATGATATACAGATGATATACAGTGCCAGCCATAAATATGAAAACCACGGAGTTAAATTTGAAAACGTTACAAAATAATAATAAAGAACCACATTTTATTAGCGTTTTACATTAATTATTTTCTATCTAAATTAATGAACAACCATAAAATTGTGTCTTTTATAATTGTTCAATCAAAGGTCGGCCTTTTGCTTTAATAACCGTGGTGCAAACCTTCTGCGTTCAATATATGAATTTTGCTATTCGAAGAGCATGGCTTGCCAGGCACTAGTCTTTTGTACATCCCTACTGCTCCTAGTATTCATCGTTTTTACCTTATAGTTCAATTGGTCTCAAATAGCCAGAAGTTTGGCAATCGAGACGGCCAGATTTTCATCCCGTGGCTTTTCTGTTCAGAAGGCCCTAAAAATTCCTGAAACCGTTATTCCCTCTGGCAGCAAACCCATTTCCGCAAAGACGTATACCACACGGCACTTCACAATCACACAACATATCTAAATATTCTTCCTTAACCACCTTTCTCCTAATTTCTAACAATTCCCCGACTTTGTTATTACCAAAACGTTCCCACACAAACACGCTACCACCTCCATATTTGATAACTGGCAATATATAATCTTTAACTCTTTTTGCGTCGTCCCACATAAACTCTCTATTTTATCCCAAAGAACTTAAACTTGGACTTGTTAATCTAGAGAACATGTTTCCAATCATTAACTGATACAGTTTTCGTGATACTTTGCATAGTCTAACCATTTTTTTGCTTCGTTTTTGCAAAATAGGTCTTTCTCAGAGTTACGCAACAAATCAAGTTGCTTTTCATCAGCGGCGGAGACTTCTTACTAAAACTGGTGCATTTCTATATGCATTGAAAGTATTTGCAATTTCAGGTGCAGTTAACCGCTTATTTCTTTTATTAGTAATAGTAGTAATATCGCTATCTCACTACCACGTTTTCGGCCGGTGCCTACAACATGTAACTTTTTTTTCAATTGAGTCGGCCGATACTTGCTGGAGATAATAGACGAAGAAGTACATCATTTTTACAAGTATTACTTTTTGGTCCAATTTAATAAAAAAGCAATGTACATTAAATTTTAAACTGTGCTGCAATTTACATTGAATATCCTTCTTTTGACGTTCAACGATGGATAACTTTGGCGTTTTCGGCATTGTAATTTTATAAAATAAACTTACTAAAAATGTGTCCAGTTTTATGAATTCTATTGAACGCATATTGTAAATCTAAAAACATATGATAGTAATAGCAACAATTCTCAGAATTACGTTTAAGAATTTTATTATTCATTCAGAAATATTTTATTTTGAATAACCGTAATTTTTCATTATTTGTTACGTGCATAAATTTCATTGCATTCACTTTTGAAACTTTGCTGTATATTTTTTATTTTTTTAGAAACAGTATCGGCTTATTCTTTTTATTTGTTACTCGTTTCTATATATGTTATGAATATATGTATATGCACGCGTGGGTACTATTTAAGTATATATTGAGTTGCTGTTATTTTAGTGAAACACAAAGCTACGTAACACTTTCTGAATTATATATTCATTACGTATACGATTCCTTCCTTTATCAGTTTTAGTAGTAAATAAACTAATCTTATCATTTATCATTTGCGTTTAAAATGTATTGTAAAGCAAAATAACTGTGTTTTAGAATACTCCCTTATCTTCAAAATCAAATAGCTTGATGTATTAACATTAAGACATAATATTTAATATGAATGCCACGAAATTAAATTATCAATTAAAAATCAACGATATATATATATATATATGTACATACATACACATACATACATACATACATACATACATGCATCATACATACATACATACATACATACATGCATCATACATACATACATATGTAATTATGGAAGAAATCCCACGAAAATGTAAATTGAAATAGACCTGAAACCTTATATAATGAGGATGGATAATAATATATACGACAATGAACTCAAATTATCGTTTTCGGAAAATACTGGGACATAGTACACAGGAAATGTATTAAGTGAGTACTCCAAAATCGTTTAGATCCGATTGCACTCAAGTGCTACATATGCTAGACTATCAATTGACAGCTGCGGTTGATAACAGGTAAATTTAACTGTATGTTATTTTGCATTGTTTTTTATACGATTTGTTTTATAAGAATATAATGGAAACGCGAAAGTTTTAAAGAACATCCTTAAGAACTTTAGCCGAAGGACTCCATATTTACACGTAATTTGGAAAAATGTCGTATAAGATTTACAAGCAAAACTAATAGAAAGATATTTAACGTTTGTGATTTTTATTCGTTAACATGAATCAATTTCGAAGCAGGTGGGTTCTTCTGCATTATCTGGTATATTACTTCATCGTATATTACTTTTACACCTATTACCAATGTGCATTAAAAATACCTGCATGATTCAATAAGCCAATATGACAGTTGACGCGACGACATCGTAAGTGTATATATCGACTGACGTATTTAACTTTATCGTATCGCATTCACTAAATACATATAGATAAAAATGAAATACGTACAAATATTTTGTAAGTTCAGAAATTAATTGCCTTCTTTTTATACTAGCATGTATATATTCCAGAGGAATGCCACAAAAAGGTTCCAGGAAGTTTCATATTATAGGAAGTACAATTGACTAACATAACTAAAGTAAATGCTGGTACGATGTAGAGATTTCGTTAAAGATACTAAGTACGACGAATATTATATTTATAAAATGTACTTCTAAATAATCTTTCCAATTAGTTACATTACTAGGGATAATGTAAGACACCTATATTCGTATAATGAACACTACACCACAATCGTTCTTCATATAATAAATATATGCATAACGCATTATATGCAAGATATGAAATAAAAATAAATGATTTTGTTGTTAATAAAGTGTCTGCACTATAATTACACGTATAACATATCTTTACATTTGCATTTGTACATATACAAAAAAGTACTAACAGTGCATCTGATGAGAACGATGAATGAAATGGCACTGTATGATTTTAGAAGTTACACATAATTATTTAATATCGAAGTTGTTATCAATTACATATTATCGAGATATTACTAGATATCAATTTATTAGCAATCGTTTTAAATTAATTTGCTATACAGCATTTTACGTACACAAACAATAATATAATCTATTAGTAAAGTGAAACTAACAGGCATTCCGAAATATAACTATGTATTTACATTTGTTTAAAAGGTGTTAAATACATTTGTAACGTAAACGTTGCAGTATTTTGTAGGATAAAAAAAGAAGACGTACGAAATTGTAAAACGTCTTACATCTTTTTAAGAAAGAATATCCAAAAAACTTAGGGAAAGATAATGAAGATGAGAATACTAACACAGAAGAGAAGGGAAAGGCATCGGAAAATCTAGACGCGACAAATTAAAGTAATGCGAATTAAGGAACAAGAAGTAAAATGAAGAAGTGAAAATATACGTAATGCTTATCCACAAGATCGTAACTTTATCAAAAATAAAAGACGTAGCACTGAATTGCATATATCTAAATTAAAAGCAAAAAATCGCATTCCTACAGTATTGATAAGTAATATAAAGAATAAGATGCCATTTCTATGCACGCGTTACGTATACGTAAAAATGTATTTCGCAAAAGAAAACTTCATCCGAAGCAAATATATGCTTGCAGGCAACTGGAAAGAAGTATGACAGTTATATTTATAAATTGTCTAACAACGTATTCAATTACAGAAATATTAGTCCACAAAATCTTAAAATGGGAAAATGTTTAACTTGCGAAAAAAAAGATGTCTGATATGTAGTGTTTTATATTTCTGTTTAGTTCTAAATGATAAAGAAACGTTGTACAGAATTTATAAAACTTGTTTGAAAATTCTAGACTGAGGACGTACTAAAGATGTTTGTCATTCATTCCGAAGATACTGTTTTAAGTACAGCGGCTATAATTAGAACAAAAATATTTTTATACAGCCCATTGCTTCATATACACAAGCTGTCCTAAATTTGTGCAGCACTATGAACATCTTCCTTATCTTTATTTTGTATTAATACACATAAGCTATTAAAGAGCTCGTTGGAAAGTATTTGGGAAAAATATTTTTTGTTTTAGTATATCAAGTGAAGTGAATATTAAGTGTTTTTAAAACTTCTTTATTAAGTATTGTACATAGCCCTTTGTGTACAATATGCTCTTAAAATAATTTTATAAAGTAGCTTCTATTTATTTGTATTTATATCTACTACGTATTGTATTTATAATAACTTGAAGCACGACCTACTTAAATTTTTAGTATTTTTTTTAATAATGAAAGCAAGAGTTATAAACATTAACATAAGTTGAATAAATTACTGAATCTAATAAAACAGGTGGTGACCACCTTCAATATAGGTACTTGTAGACCCTATAGCAAGAAATGATTTAAGTTTCAACGTCTAATTGATATTCCCAAACCTACTAAGTATTCCAAAATAGAAAACATCCCATCCCAAATGCGTCTGCAAGTAATTCGTAAACACCATTTAATGACGTAATCAGTTGTCTCGGCGAAGTGGGGCAAGTTACAGTGCAGTGCGATGAACAACGTGGAGGGGCCGAGTCCGTATCGAGGCAAGTGTTCGGTAACGTTTACGTACTCGCATAATTTATGATCCAAGTAATCCTTGTGGCAACTTAATGAATCTTTCGAGGTACATTCATAAATTTGTCTTAGTATTAGACAATTTGAATCCTTGCCAATAAATAACACCTTCAAATTTTCCTATTACACTTTCACTTTTTTCGCCTTCCGCCGTACATAGGTGCGAGTGAACATCCTCCACAATTTGAACAGAATCCACAAACGATATCAAATCATTTTACAATTTTTCAATTCCCTCCGCTAATCCACAGTAGTTCTTGCGAATATATTCTAAATCACATTTTACCTGACTATCTTAAAACATTTTCTGGCATATTTTGATAGTTTTGGCGTGCCTTGGATCGAATTGCAAAACTACCTTCTTTACGTCATCAAAATATTCGCAGTAGTAAAACGCAGCCTTTAACCATCTTCCCCAATGCGTAGTAATCGGTTGTGGTGGCTTAGGCACTTTGGGACATAGTTCGTGAAATCTTTTTGTACATTTTGGGGGCTTTAGAAATACTCCCTTTCTATGACCTATTAAAGGTTTAAAGCAAGTATGGGCAACCTTTGACATGTTGTGGGTCAAACTTTAGTATGTAAATACGTTCGCGACCCGCGTTTAAAGGTAGTGCATTTTAAAGTAGTGTTCATAATTTTTAGCGATAGATATCAGACATGAAATAATACGACAAGGTTATTATAATGCAATTTATTTGAATAAGAAAATGAAATGAAAAAAATAGGTACAACATTGTAATTAAATCGTAATATTTTTTTAATTGGGTTTTTCAAAATGTCTCGCGGGCCGGATCAAATTAGCGAGCCGATTGTTGCCCATATATGGTTTAAAGCATGGATTTTACATATTATGTGTAACAGATTGCTACTCTATTTTTTAAGAGATCGGCCTGAGGAAAGCATGTTAGCGACACTCACCAACATTTAAAAGTCGGGTTGTTGAAACTTGATATTTGTTCAATGCAACTCTTTTGGAGGCAAGTAAGATAGAGGATGACAGTTCAAACTCTTCCATTGTACGTACCATCACATTCACCTCAGAATGTGGAACAGATGGCATAAAGTTTCTTAGCAATGTCCGACTTGGGAATGTATAATCCGAATACTTTTTCCAGAAGGAGACAAATGCTTATTGGTCCAGTAAAGTGAACGGTACATTACATAGAATAAAACAAACACCTATATCAAATATTAATTGTTCTCTGTATCGTTTGCTACGGATTGCAGAACAGTGTTTTATACTTTTTAGGTGGCTTTCACACTTCCACCTGCTGGTACACGTCAAATAGTTGTCGCAGTTTACACGTTTAATTCTATCGTCTTCGTATTCTAAATCCGGCATATTCGCTATTACGTTTTCTAGTTTATTCGAAATACACCGTTTCCGAAACGTACCTAAATGCGACATTTTCTAAGTATGTATGTACTGACAAGCAGTCACAACGACCAGTGGAATAATACTAACAAGCGTGCTTTGATACGGGTACTCGATTCTCCGTGGTGTGCGCTTCACTCCTTCACATTGTTCTCCGCACGGCACTGAAAATTGTCCCTTTAGGGACTAGTAATCAAAGAAATAAGCTATTCAATGGGAAAATAAAAGAAATACACATCTATCTAGAAAAATGTACTTGATGATGTGTTAGTGTTTTTGAGATGCTAGAATGAAAATAAACACACGTTTCTTGTACAAAAAGTTACAAAGTACAATAATATGCAATTTTATTTCGACCCTTTCAATGTTGTGAAAGATGATCTTAATTACACTATTCTAGATTTTCGACTTCAAAATAGCCTCGAAATCTTTTGTTTAATAATCTACTTGAACTAAATTTTGTTGCTATACCAAATTCATTTTCTCCTATAATAGGCTAAACCATCGCACTGCACTGTGAATTTGGGACAGACTGTACTTACACATTATTTAAAAATGCTATTGCTGTTATAAATATATAAATGAAAAATTCGAATCCAGGATAAATTATTGGTTATTGAAGATTTATGCGTAACAGTAAAACAAAACAATAGAAGTTAGTTAGCAGCTAACTTATTGCTGTATATAAGTATTAGTGTTTTGAAATCATTAATCGTTGATCTTTCTACTGTAAGCATGTGATCTGATTTTCACGGTGGGAAAATAGACTTTCTATATGTATTCGTTGAGAACTGTTACTATGGTTGACGTTATATAGAATTAACACCGCATGAACTAATTAAATCCATTCATTATAACTGTTTAATACGTTAATAATTTGCAACATTTCACACTTTATATTTTTATAGCAGACGTACGCATATATTTTAATAATACACTACGAATAAGATCGTACTCTAAAAAAAAATCACAAATAAGTTACATAAATCAATGCAACAGTGTTTTAAACTGTAGTATCAATTAGAAATTAGGTAAGCTCTATATTTCACAGTTAGAAAACAATTATACGGAAATCTTTTACTATATACACGTTGTCATATGGGAAAATAATTATGTTAAGTATTAACAAGGGTACCGAAGGCTTATTTCAGAAAGCAACAACTTTTGCGAGTAGGATATGTTAAAATTTAATCTATGTGCAGTTTTTTTACATTGCGCAACATCTATTTAAAAAAATATGTCGTAGTTCATTAGCCTAACTTGTCCTCTTTCACGATCTATTAGCTAATAATTTCATATGCTAAAAACTTACAGGGGTATATCTATGAAGGTGTGTAAAATTAGGGAAAAGTTTTATACGTCCTATTACGAATTAGTTTTCCGTTATAAACTGCGTCTACTTTCTGTTAAGTCCGTCGCGTTCACAGCAGAAGTCAAAAGCAAAACAAACTACATATTTTCAACACCCACGAATAACCCGTAATACCTACGTTGAACAGAACTCAGAAACATGGAGGTGGTCCTCTAAGTTGGGAGTTAGATAACACATTCCCAGTACCACAGCAGTTCAAATTCATCGCACCTTTTCTCATCCAGCACTCTCAACATTTAACATATCACAGAGGCATGTTTCCGAAACAGAAATCCGACAACGGGAGTGCAAAGAACCGGGAATATGTCAACCCGGACACATGAGAGATGGCCCTTAATAAACAAATTCTTCACTAATATCGCAGTCGTATAATAAGAAATAGATACCACGAGATTTTAGACTTAACAAAAGTATATAACGAAAACGTTTGGTAACTCAATGTGGTAGAATATAAAAAATAATCGGCGCGACTGTAACTGAGAAAGCAAACCACTGCACACTAACAACGCGTACGAACTGGCTGCAGTAAAACATAGGAGACGAAACACGAAGCTTACCGATATTTGCGCGACCGTGTACGAAGGAGCAACCAGACTGGAAGGAAAGAACAAAAATTGTCACCTGAATACTTCACTCCACCTATTTCAAAATAAAATAATGAACGCATCTACCTGCAGACACGTGCACTGATATAGGTAAATTACTACGGCGATTCACACTTGCAAAAATCGCGAAAATTTACACAGCAGCTATGTTGCATATCTCATATGGGAAATTAATAGATATATTCGGTGCTATACAGAGAACAACTTTTCACGTGCAATAAAGAAAAAAAGGATCGACTGAGAGAATAAGAAATAAGAGACGTGAATCACTTGAGCAATACGTACACCTACAACCAAGTGAGCTATTGTTTTGACGATTTGTAAAAGATAAGGAAAAGTACACAACTCATCCGTTTGCTCTAAACACACCCAGATTCAAAAACAAGTGTGCACCATTTAAAATTGTAATATGATGACCAGGCATGAAACGCCTACAGTAGATATTGATCAACCAAATTATTGACGCTTTAGTCTCGTGTTTGCTGTAGTAAATTTATCACTATAAGAAGTTAAAGTACACGCTCATACAAAAATACAGACAACTGCGATAAAAAAAATTCAAATTAGCCACTATTAGAGGATGCATGTTTAAAAAATGTCGTTCCAAATGTTGAAGAAATGAAGCGAGCGAGATTATTATACACTAACGGTTAGGTACGCAGGCTTTAAGTTAATATAAGTAAAATGTGGCAGCTCTTAAATATTAGCAGCAATTGGGTGTTCATGCTTCTATTAAATTTCGATTTAAATATTTGTAGTTGGTCCATCTTCCATTCAACATTATTTTTGTCGTAGTTCATATATAAGGATGTGTATAAATTGGCACGAAAGCTATACACAGCGACATTCTTCACTCGGTTTTCAATCGAGAGTCAATATCAAAATATTGTACCATACCTTATATGTCGTCTTTTCAGAAACGCGAACTTCTTATTTGCAAATAAGCTTTATTGTTCGATGCCCGTTGATAGAGGTAGCTAAAATTTAGAATAAAGGAGAATCTTAAATACTGTTTCCTTTTGTTTTTAATATTTCATTAACGTACATACTTTCACGAAACACACATTTGGCAACGCTGTAAAACAATAAGTTTGTATTCTAATGTAATTTCAATCAAACACATTACAATCATATTTTGATATCTTTGCACTTAATTCTACTTTAGTACGATAATTTTGTGTAACCTCTGCTTTTTTTCGTAATTATTGTATAATCTTGATTAGTTCTTATGTTTCCGTGCTTTTTGTTCTTTGTTCTCTGAAGCCACGCTCGGATATCATCACTAGATTCTGGTATTAGTTGACAATTGCCTTCGTTATCTCATCATGGCAACAAAAACATTTCCCAAATACTTCTTGAGATAGAGATGCTAACTTTAGATGTGGGGAAGTATTGGAAGTAACTAAGCTAGAGATTGTTAAAAATTGACAGCAAGATAGTTAAAGAAAAATTTTTGAATATTTTGCAGATTTATTCAGTACTGCCTGGAATTTGTTTTTGTAAAATTGGATTTATTTTTCAAGATTTACCCTAGGCCTGCGTCTAAGTTATTTTAGTACCACAGAAGAAGGCACAACCAACATCGGCGGGTAAAGGCCATAGATTTTAAAGGTGCTAAGGATATTTAGGACAAAATGCAGAATACTTGGCAAACAATACCTCTCGAATATCTATTTTCACATGTAGAGAAAATGCTGAATGTTTGCGTTACTAGTATCAAGACAAAAGGTGGGCCTTATAATGAAAGATTGTAAAAGCTTCTCAAATTGATGCTTATCAAAGGCATATATACAACAGATGGCAATTAGTATAGAGCAACAGTACAATGTAGTTTTTAAATCCAGTATTTTATTTGGTTTATTTAGCTTCGGCTTTCAAAAGCTATACCGGGTGAAAAGCTAGGAGCTGTTGATAGCATTCTGGGCGACTGAAAAATGAATCGAATACCGGCTTCCCTTGAAACGAATAACACATGTCTAATGATATACCCCCTGCAGAATAGCATGCGTATCTCTCGACTTTGTTAACTTATAGAAATCTCATTTTATCCTCCTCTCACTCATAATTGCGTTCATTGACACGTCCAAAGTGCCCTTATGGTGTAATCAGCTTGGGATACATTATGCATTTAAGAAAAATTCACAACAGATGACATTATTAAAAGTTTGGCGATATTCACATTTGCAGATATAATAGTTGGGGTATCCAGATTGGGCCGTGGAATTAACATAAAATATGAGTAACAACGCTACTTGCTTTTGTAACATCGCAAAGTAAGATTCCAGTACGTTTTGATTCAATCAGAAACAGTACAATGAGAAAGGCACACAACTGAACTACATGTAAAAACAAAAATAACAGTGATAAATTAGAATTTAAAATTGTTTTCCGATTAAAAGTCGTAACGAGACATATCACAAATAAATATTAGAACTTTTTGAAGACTAAGATTGGTATTACTGTTTGGCAATTATTGCACAGTTACCATAATTGAAAAGATAAAAATTGGTGACTAGATTTTCCACTTAAAGAAAAAAATTAAAATATCTTACCATTTCCATATCTTACCATTTCCATATCTTACCTTTTACCACCAATTTAATCACAAATTGGAAGAGTTAAGGGTGTCCACTTTTTATCAAAATGAATAAACCACAACCAAGATAATTGGAAGGGATACATAGACTATAAAGTCTACAGGTACAAGTGTGAAAAATTAAAACGAGACAGTCAAATAACAACTCAAAGTTGAGCCAAGTAAAATAATTATAACTCAAGGGGAGTATATTTTCATGAAGTGATTAATTTTACATCACTTATTGTTACGCCTCACAAACTATAACTAATATTTTTTTAAATGGAAATCCTATATTTTTATAACACACGCGAAAGAACTAATATTTTATAATACACTCTATGCAATTTCTTTAATACTGTATCATAATTTTTGGTAAAATTAAGAAAAAAGAAATATTATTACTATCATTTACAACTACACCATTTTCAAACGATTTATAGAGAAAATACATAAAAATTATGATGAGAAAATACGTCTAATTCAATAAAATTGAGATAACTTGCTTAACTAGTGAGATAGTGATGGGTAGAGACCGTATTATATGCAAAGTGCATATATTTTATTTTATTTATTTATACTCATTAAAGTTAATTAGCGTTAATTAACTTCAATCAGCGTAAGACATCTACAATTAGACGTAAAAAATAATAAAAATAATAAATAAATAAAATAAAATATATGCACTTGATTTCGGGTTTTATGTCAATTCTTTCCAAATTTATTTTTATTCTATATATTTTATGTTTCATTTTACTTTTACTACAGCCTTACTGATGTTACAGAACAAATTTAGGATACTACATTTTCCACTATAATACAAAAAGTTTCAAAAGTTCAAATAGCAAGCAAATACAAAATAATGAAGCGGAAGCTTGCAGCAATCTTGTCGCATATTCAGTAGATACCTTTATCCAAAAATTTTCTGTCAAACTTTATCTTTGAAATATGTAATAATATGTAAATATTTGAGTAAACATATACATGATTCAATGGCGTATTCATAAATCAGTTACCTTTAAAGTTTTAAATTTACAAAACCAGCCAAAGGCACCAGGTTTTACGCAGATCAATAAAAACGTGCAAGCGACCCGAAATTACAAGTCATGACAGTTGAATGGATTACAGTACGTGTATTAAACAAGTATTTGGTATTTCCCTCTGCGGCAAAACGCACAGTAACTTGTCAGGTATGATTCCTAAATAAATACGGAATAAGTATGATGCCTACCTTTAGTACCCCAAAATTGTAAGAGGATAAATACTGAAACAGGTGTCATTTGAAGATAAAACTGTTTTAAATCGAATTATCTTCGCTCATAAAATCACCGTCAAAGCATTCCAGAAATTATATTTTCTTTGTTAGCACTATGGTCAGCAACTTCTACAGTATGTTTCAAAACTTCCCGCTCTAAACTTCTGGAAATCTGGATATTTATGAAAATTTTCCTGAGCACGTAAGAAGCATTATCGAGGGGGATAATTTTTATGCAAAAATTGACTCAACCATTTTAACTCCCTGCCTTCTCCCAACTGGAAATCTTAAAAGGAAAGGGGTATTGATACCGCATTTTAATAGTCTTTTGAAAAAGTACACTATGGCGTTTAGTTTTGTGAAATTGATCGATTTGTTTTCGAGATTTTTAAGAAAATCTTTGGTTTGGTTTGTTTCGTATTTATTGTGGTCAATCTACTTTAGGAGCATCGGAACAAACACCAATACTAAAAGCTTTTATGAATTTCTCAGAAACAAGGAAAATACATAACCTTATGTATTTTCCTTGTTGTTTATGTGTTATTTAGTAGATAAAAATGCTCTCGAAAATCAACTAAATAGAGATCGAAGTATACTATTATACTTGATGAGGATTGATTATATTTTCAACAAGCTGGTTCTTCCAGTGCGGCAGTGGTTAGACAATGTACTTCCAAATAAATGGATAGGACGAAGAGGACCTACTAAATGGTTATTTAAAGTCTTGTTGTATTTATCTCTCAATCTCAAAATTTAGAAGAACTTCGTGAAAAGATTAGTGCAACCTGGCGTGGAAATCAAAGACATGTTTTTGAAAATGTATGCCGCAGTTTTGAACGGCTATACCATTGTTTGGCGAATAATGAACAATATTTTGAAAAACTGTTGAATTGATTTTTTGTGCAAAAACTATTTGAATTTTTAAGTAATTTTAAAAACAAAAATAGAACATTTCAAGTACTTAAAGTGTGTTGAGTAATGGATATTTGAGCCTAAAACAAAAAAAAAGAAATATAAAGAACTCCAAAACGTATCGATCAATTTCAAAAAACTAAACGCCAAAATGTATAGTTTTAAAAGACAATGTTTCGAAGGAAATCAAAAGTGCGGTTTTTTACAATTTTCAAAAATGTAGGACAGAAGTTCTATATAGAATTAGATTGCATATGACAGATGCATCACGACGAATTTGGCAAGTAGTAGTTTTGGGTTAGATTCTTTCGATTTAAAATATTTCCAGAACTCTTCTACTGCTGATTATATCAAAAGTAGAATTTTTTTATTTTAAACGGCACCTCCAAATTTTTGTAAACGATAAGAATTTCTGAGATGATTTCATGATCAAAAACATATATTAATGTACGGATTTAAATTTTTAGATAATTATTTCGAAAGCTATGATGCAGCAAATGCTGTATGCTAATCTTTATGAAACAATGCAAGATGTCCAGAAAAAAAGCCAAACTTTTTGATTTTTTTTATTTCCTCGAATCCTGCGTTTAAAATTAGAACAAGTAAGTATTCACTTGTAGCTAAACTTCATACTTTTAGAGTTATTTTATCAAAAAGAATTTATTCTTCCAAACTTTTACTTTTTCATATCGGTTAAAGTCATGAACGGTGGCTTAAGTAAGCACAACAGGACAAAATTAAATTACTTGATATTAGAAACATTTATAATTATTATTTTATGGTTCCGTTATTACTGAAGACTTGCAAATAACTCAATAACCCCCTAGATAGACACTATTTAAAATATACACTTCATCAAATAAAAATCTGTTGTAGATCATGAAAACAAACAAATAACTACACTTGCGTCCTTTAATACATATCCGAGTAATTCTTTAGAGGATGCAGAAGCCGAACTAGGTGGATCAAAAATCAGTATTAGTTGTATCTTAAAAAGCAATAAGTGATATCCTTAAAAATTTCACCCGGTTCATTTTTCACAAGAGACCAACTTTGTCACAAGATTGTAAGAGAATAAATGCGTTTTTCAAAACAACTCTAAAATCATGAGGTTTAGCTAAAAGAAAGTGAAAACTTACTAACCCCAATGACAAATGCAGGATTAAAAGAATAGGTTACTATTTAAAAATATGGAGAAACAGTTTCGGAATAAAAGATTTGGCATATTTTTGTGAAAATCTTGTATTGTTTCATAAAGTTTAGCATACAGCATCGCTTCCAAAATAATTATACAAAGGTTTCGCGTTCGCTTCTTTTAAGGATGGAATGTGCACAAAATATTTTTGCGAGGCACGTCAATACCGACGTATGAAGAAGTATAAATAATTGTAAATTGTTTAATAAGAAGTGCAAAGCTGAATTAAAAAATACTTTATAAATAGTTTTACAAAGCAGTAAAGAAATTTCTGTCTATATTCCTGTATTTTATGACTTATTCCTACTGCTGATGATAGGTCTCTCAATAATTTGGAAAGATGTTTTATAGCTGGTGTTTATAAGTTCAGATAAAGTGATTTTCTGCGTCCCTCTAAAAGTTAAAATGGAACGAAAAGAGGAAATAACATTCAAAGTAATACGCACAAAACTCGACAGAAGAATGAAGATAATACAATCCGACAATTGACTAAGGCTGTAACTTACTATAGTCATTTTTGCCAGACATAATCTTCCGCGCGTGAATATTCGATATCGACATTAAATAAGGATAGTTAGATTAACCAGCGATCTTTGCTTATGGCACCAAATAATGACGTGCATCTTCCTTCAAAATTATCGGCGTAAAAAATTGCAACGTTTAACCATGTACCCCATCTCGTAATAATCGGTTCAGGAGGCAACCTACAATATCTTCATGAAGAACTCCTATTAACAAATGGGCAATATAACGGCCACACTTATCCGTACTTTCTTCTACCGTGATATAACTAAAATTATTCCCTACCAATTGCTGAAGTTCTGCCATTGTTTGCTGGTAACAAGATTTTTTCGTAAGGTACTTTCGTCAGGTATATTATGTTTGCAATATTTTTTCAGAAATGATTTCAAGTTAACATTGTTTAATCTTGCTAATGGTATGTTAACGAAATGAATGCGTTACACAGATCCGTATTATATTCTTCTTGTGCTGAGTGCCGTGAAGTTGATGCTACACATTGATATTTAGGTTACTGTACACCTGCGGATCCCTTTAGTTTTTCACATTTTCCAATATGTGATGGAGTTTTAGCGTATTGATCAATCAGGTACTTTCTCTCACAAGACACCTACGACAACAATTGTCATTTTATATCGAAAGTTAAAGAATTTAAAAACAATGGTAAAGCTTTTTGTAAAATTAGACTTACCAGTTTACTGTAGGCTCGACAAAATATTTTGTCGCCATCCTTTACCAGTTCAGGATACGGCTTAATCCATAAAGAAATTTTGTTCGCTATACTCATTTTAAGTATGCATAGTATTTAAAAAAATAACAACATTACATGCTGTTTTGCTCAAAGATATTCAATGAATGAATAGTTTATTTGGGAATTAATAATAATAAAACGTATTTGCCACATCCCTTCTGCTAGGCGAAATTAAACACGTGCAGTTCTTGGAAAAAAGTATAAGAGACACCAATGTAAAAGATTTATCGTTCTGAGAATTGTCCGTTGTCGATCCACATTAGGAATTACTAGGAATTTTTACTAATAGAAAGAAAGCCTAAATATGCAATATATCCAACTTTTGTAAAAATATGCATAGAAATGCCTAAATGTGCAATCACTAAGTAGCGCTAATTAGCGTCAATTAATGTAATACATCTACATATAGATTATAATTAAAGATATGGAAAAATAAAATATATCCACTTTGCATATAATCTGGTCTCTAGTGATAAGTAAGAAATAAATTGAAAAAATATTGGTGGTGTGAGGTCGGCAGTAGCGAATTACTACTTTTTTCCAAAAATTAGTCGCATTATCCTTGATGCCATTAAACTTATCGGTTTGTCGGCCCTCATGAGCACAACTGTAATAAATGCAATAAATGTAAGAGTTCTTTTAGGAAAGTAATTTATATTTCTGCTAACTAATAAACGCAAAAATTACAAAAAAGAAATATAAAGCAGTTAATAGTATTAAAAAAATACATATCATCTACCCCATTTTATCGATATACATATGTACCGGAATCGGTATGTTATACTATTAAGTATATATGTCACAATTTAGCGCAGGTACACATTAAATATTAAATTAAGGCCCTAAAACAAGAAACGTAATTACGTTAGTGTCGAGCAATCATATATCATGAGCTTGTGTACTCTAGTTTTCCGAAACGAGTAATAACATACATTAATATGTCAGTATGAAATAGGAAAGCAAACACATTTAGAGTTTTGAGTAGTACGTAATTTTGTTGAACTACATACACATATTGAAGTCTAGCCAACCTGAACATGCAATATGACGTTCATAAGTTAAAGGGGTTTCGTGTCAAATGGATTTTTACACAGGTCCGTATACATGTGAAGCAATACGTATCAACCTATTTTTAATAATCGCCCTAACTTGTAAGACGAAAAGTATACAAAAGACAAAAAAATAACGATGTAGACACTCGTACAACTAGAGTGATTTTTCCCACATATGTTAACCTTACAGCGGTGACACAACCACTGCAATTATTGTAATTTTAAGCTTCATAATAGTAATGAAGTAAGTGTTCAACTTAAGTGACACATTTTATTGTACTCAGCGAGCGCCGGATTTAATAATTTCCAACCTGCAAAGGAAAATTTGTCGCATTAACGTCTTTATCATAATTGCATCATACAGTAATAATGATAAATTGCGAAAATAATGTCATGTAAGTTTGTACGAGGAAGTCACGAAATATAGTAATATATACACTTTCAAGGAAAAAATTGATTAATGATGATTAAATAAATACATAATTACATCAAATAATACTGACGAAATGATTCCTTAAAGTTGGTAATATATAATGTTGACTAGCAATTTTTTAGTCAATTCTGAAAAAGATGTAAACATCGTAGATGTAAAAAAAGTGTAAAAATTTTGATCTGCAAAATCCATAAAGGATTACGTCAAAGAAGCTGAAAATAGAAAAAAGGAAATACAACAAAGTGAAGTATTTAGCCCACAACTTGTTAAAAAGTATGGTAAAATCTTTGCAACAAAAATAATTCGGTAAGTTAGTTCTTAATCACTAGCTTAGAAAATAGTTACATGACCGGTTGCTGCGACAAGTATTTTTTTAATCTCTTTGATTTTCAATAGCCTCATCAATACAATACCTTCCGTATTCGCCAGACTTATCACCATGTAACTATTTTCTCTTCCTGAAACTGAAACTGACTATGAAAGGAACGTCTTTATAGCAGATGTGTATTTTAATATTTGCATAAGAAAAATGTTCAACACTACTAAGGTGTACATTTCATATTAATAAATATTTCAATATCGGCACCAAAGCGATTATATAAATTTACCGCTTCTTTTGAATCCAAGCACCATGGAACAGGAAATGTATATAGTCTACCGGGTACAACAATAACGTAAAAAAAATATTCCTCTTTTAATAATCATTACTTATTAATTTTTTACGAAGCATTATTTGAGTATTTGTTTCCTTTAAATTTGAAAAATTGCAAGAGTTATAGGGTATTATTGCATGCTTATTTCTCTTAAAATATAGCACACATGTGTACTACTGCTGCTTAATTGACGTTTCCATTTAGAATCAATTTAATAAATCACAATTGTGCTGTGACTTGGATAAAATTAAATTGAAAATCGTAAATGTGTAAATAGGGCGATACAATTTTGTACTAAATATGGTATTACATTTAAAAAAATATCTTGATCTATGACAAATCTATATGCCAAAAGCAAATGAAAACGTAAACCTCAATACTAGGTAAAATAAATTAATGGATTTTTTATTCCATTAATCGTTTTCATCTGATGAATAATCAAATACAGTATCACTATCACTGTCATAATTTACATTAATAATAAATAATCAATGGAAATCATCCATTATATTTTCTTTAATAATATAATCTTCTTCATTATTATTAACGTGGGCACAAATATCACACCACTCTTTTGCAGAGACCTTCGTAAAATCATCTTGAGTAATTCTGCTTAATTTAAAAGTTACAGAGTTAAAAAAAGATTTTGTGAAAGATTTGACAAAATTCTGTATAAATTACGAAAAATGTATCGAAACACCATACCGCACAAAGCAAGAACTAAACGACAAATGATAGAATATGCACACTAATGTTTTCAGGCATGACCTTATACTGCGCAACCTATACATGTTTCTTTCATTTTGTATTCCTTGCTCTATCTAATACTTCAAATCGTGTTCTACGCAAGTATTATTAGGTTTGGATTGGACACTAACAGGTTATACAAGATAACATATAACATATTGTGAAACCCTTAGCTTTCCGCAAAATAACATAAGATTAACTGGATTCGGTTATACACCTGCACAGCCCAGTCAGAGACAATATAGTACTGTAGGCAGCCATCATATTCAATCAAAAAGGATCCAAATCACGGACCTCAAATTGTATTCTACACAAGTATCATTAGGTTTGGATCAGACTCCAATAAGTTATTTCGAAAGAGACATGGAGAGTGTGAGCTCTGATTTCATACTTCACAATCGCTAACTTTCTAATCTGCAACACGATATTAAGGGCTGCCGTACGGTGAAAATTGCAGTTGTAAACAAAATTACGTTATTGAAATGACGTTTGGTATCAGGAATTTGATATGTTTAACGATTGTTTTTTCCAATATAATTTTCAAGTATATTTGCACGGAATAATGTACTTGCGCAGTTAAAAAGATAGTGAAGGACGTTTGCTCGACGAAAGCCGCACGAAGTGTCATAGAGGTAATAGCAGTCATTACAGGCAATGAATCATATCGTAACTCCTTGTACCAACTCTAATAGGCACTAAATTAAATCCAGCGGCGCCCAGTCAGTATCGGATATACTGTTATCAGTGAAATAATTGCGAGGACGTACACTGTCGTTCATATGTTTAAGACCACGTACCGAAAACTAGCAAAATGTTAACAAGTATCGTGGTAATATAACTATGGTATAATAATTGCTATTTTAACGTAAACATATAAATTATCCAAAGTTTTAATGAAAGCGTCTACTTGTTGAAGTTTAATTTAACAATAGCATCACTGCGAATTACACCTGAACCACTTATATGTGGTTTTAAGAAATATTCTCAGTCAAATGGTTTAAATGACAAATTGTCCATGAAATGGCGAATCAAAATGTTTGTTAATGAATGGCGAATTTTTTGTTCATAGGACATCTAAAACAATATTGCTGCAAACGGTTCTATCATCCGTAAAACACGATGGAGGTTCATTCAGGAATATTAAGAGAAGTGCGATTCCATATAGATTACTACCCCAAATACTCTTCGAAGCTTTGCAAAACATCTTACAACAGAAAGGAAAAGAGGAACTCATCAAAAAATATGGTCAGGCCACCTGAATCACCGGACCCCAATTCCATACAGAAATTGTAACTAGACAGAAAAGTACCTCATCAGAGTCTTAGTTCATCGAAGCATTTATGGTAGTATTTTCATTTTAAATAGCTTCAAGTCAAGGCACAGATTTTAAATAAATTAATAAAACCAGTGCCATCGTGCTAAACTATAACATGTAGGTGAATTTTTTGACCAAACTTTCATTTAGTTGTGTGAGTACACATATTTTTATAATACAATCCTCTTCATTTTAGAAACAAATGTACATATTCTTTTTTACTAAAAATGTGGAGTGTTTTTTAACTGAATCTTAGTGTAGATTTCCTAAAATGGTCTTAAACTTATAAGCAGTAGAGTACAGACCTACTGATTTGATAGTAATGATTAGAGACCGGATTATATGCAAAGTGCATATATTTTATTTTATTTATTTATTATATTTTACGTCTATATGTAGATGTATTACACTGATTAATGTTAATTGACGTTAATTAACTCTCAGTGTAAGACATCTACAAATAGAGGTAAATTATACTAAAAAATAAAATAAAGTATATGCACTTTCCATATAATCCGGTCTCTAGTAATGATCATTATTGTAATTCACTCGAAGCTGCTGTGAACCCTTTTTACTTGTCGACTGTATTGTTCTATTTAAAATTAGAACTGTTCCCCACAACAAGATAAGTTTTGGTATAGCATTTATAATTATTACTGTAACAAAGTAATACATTTTTTTCATATATGGAAATTTAAGAGTCTAATTACAATTCGTCAGCATCTGTTTTTTTAGTTCATGTAGATACAGAAAAAGAAAACAAAAGCATTAATTAAAATTCCGGGATTATTAACTTCCTTAATTACTTTTAAAGGTAGAAACCTTTTTTATAGTAAGTTAGAAGTAATCACAAATCCAATATTTCGCTAATATTCGCTTTCGTGGAATTTTTTCTCTCGAAAACCTAATTTTGCGCCCAAGGGCATTGTGCTACTCAGGTGTATCAAATATTATTGGAAGTAAATACTATGAATGGAGCACAGTTAGGATAAAGATGAAAAGTGAACCTTGGTTATTGACTCGATTTTATAGACCTATCAAGATCTGTATCAACTAACTTGTACCTAGCGGCTCTAAAATGTTCAATATCTCTCTCACGTTCAAGTGTCGATTGCCTATACATATCCTCAACAATGTTGTCTTCAATATTCCAAGGATTCTTATCCCATTTGAAATCCTTTTGATCAATCTTTTACTACAGAATCAGATAGCGAATTTTCTCAGTGCGATCTGCCTAGCCGATATAATGAAAGATTTTCCCAAATTGAGAATTTGATATTAACGCGATACTCAATTTCGTGTCTTCTGACGCCGTGATGAACACGTGCCAATTATAAGGAAACCGAAATATAATTTTTTATAACAATTACTTCTTAAAAGATGGCCAGCGAAATTCTTGCAATTTATTATTTTTTTTTAAATGGAACATACTGCATAATAGAACGTGATAGAGAAAGTCATCTATTCTTTTTACTTGTAAGCTTGTCAGATTTACTTGATCCTTACTAACACGTTAATTATAATCATTTGCAATATACCATATACAATATACTGCAAGAGCACCTATAAAAAATAGGAGTACAAAAAATTCAATATCATGGCAATATATGTAGCTATGATTTTATCACACAACCACTAGCTGAACCCATTCTCTTAAATGTTTTTAATTGTGTGGTTTTTAGGTTTTAGGTGGTAATTATTTCAATTGTTTTTTAACCATTATCACTTGCGGTTATATTGAGGATATTTGTATAATATGGGAAAATATAAAGCCTTGAATATTGAAAGACGGTCTACAATAATTAGTCTTCGTAATAAAGGGAGAAGTGAACATTATTACATTTTGAATAAATTAAAAGTTTCAAAAAATGCTGTTAATTCGACAATTCCGGAAAATACAGATTTTTCAGTGTTATCATAAACTTATAAGCAGTAACAAATATATTTAATATCGTTATGTAAACGTGTCATAAACAGCATTGACCGAAGTAGTATTGGTAATTACATACATACAATTATTCGATACAGTTCGAAGATGTTGACACGACTCGTTGTAATTCAATCTCTTAAGTTTAATTTCAAAATTATTTGCAGACAGACAGTAATATAATTAAGTATTTCATTCTTTCTTATTAAAACACAAATATGATGCAGTAGTGGGTGTGTAATTCTTTCGCTACTGCAAAACGTTACTATCAACTAATACATATACATCCAACTAACTTGTTTCACTCAAATTTAACTTTTAAATATTTATTTTGAGTTTAACTGCATAATAACCTTTCTCCAACCCGTGACGTAACCATCCCATCACTTCAATCATGTTAATTAGAATAATTTCGAATAACAGCATAATTTTAATATATTTGCGCACTAAAGTTCTATGTAATAATATTTAATGAGTAAATGTCCTGGTGTTTTATATTCGCGCAGTTTTGTTTACATAATTAGCGGAAGTGGTTCTTGGGCCGTTGCCCCTTGAATATACCCGAATGAAACATAAAATAAAATTTAAGATAAATTTCGATGCTAGTCTATATTAATGAATTATTTTGTTGAAAGCTGTATCCTTCAAAAAGTTGTTCAACTAATAGTCTCATAAAGAAATCTTTCTTAACTCTTACTTTACCAAGTCTGTTTTATAGACAATATGTGGCGTGCAGTCAACCGAAGCGCATCTTATAAAATAACGGTAATTTAAACAATTACTTTAATTCGCCTATGCGTAGGTATGAGCATAATTACTATAAAAAATAAGTTCTCAACCACAGCATAGAATACTACAACTTGAAGCATTAATTTTATATGAAAAATTGGAAAATGGAGTCTATCAAAAATTTTCCAGCTTTTTATGTTAATGAAAAGTACCTACTGGGACAATCTTCATAATAGCAATGTGGGTCAAAGTAAGTGAAATAGGCTATAAACCCCTATAATTTATGGCAGTTTTATAATCACAATGCAATTTTTATTGATTTTAGCTTGTTTTCAAATGTAACTGTAACGGTTGATTTGAGTTTGTTTTCTCTTCCATATTTTGACTGATATACCTATTATATGTATTCTTGTGTACTCTTTTTACATTAGTTTAATAGTATTCTTCTAAAGCCTGTATAGTTTGTTATACTAACTAAAAACTATTATGAAGCATGGCGCTGAAAGCGCAATGGTTTAAAACCGCCAGATGTCGGTGAATCTCTTTTAAGCGAGGGATGTATAAGCAGTTACAAGCACTGGAACTGTCAACTGCTAAAGTTCTTGACGAAGATGTGGCCGGAAGATAACATGTGACTGCCAGCAAAATAACGTCTATTATAACAGCACGTGGGTGATAACTTGCTGGTTCGCTGACAAAGGTGTATATTTTCTGAACTGGCGACCACAGGGTATTTTCGTTTCCAACATATTATTGAAAATAATATGTTCCGCCTCCAAAATTCACCTGAGCGTGAAAATTATAGAAAAGTAAAATTCAACTATATCGAAGCTAACATTGCTAAAACTGATTGAGGCTGTTATAAAACCAGTTAATCTATGAAATATATTTCTTCTAATAAAAGCGTACAAAATGTATATTTCAATATTGTAGATATTTTTATAGGGACAGCCATATATAGAAAGTAACGCAAAAATAGAGGAACTTTGCAAATACTCAAGAAAAATATAAGAAATCCACCAGAGAATGTATTGCCACAAATTGAACATTAGTTTGCGTTTTTAAAAACAGCAATCCAAATTACCGATATCTGAAAAGTATGCCCTGCAGATAGCGTTCTTCTTTTCGTATGCATTCTTCCAGTCTGCTATTGAGTTTCTGCAGTGTTCATTGCAATATCTCACCAGGAATACCACAAATTTCATCTCAAACTTGTCCTTTCAATGCATCTGGTGCCCTTTGTCGAGTCGTGTATACCCGACTCTTTTAGGTGGCTTCACAAGAAAAAAATGACAAACAGATAAACTCTGTGATGTAGGAAGCCAAGAAATGTCACCGAATCTTGCGTAGCTATCAATAAATGTTTTACAGAGTGCGATATCGCGCTATTCTGTTGAAACCAGGTTTCGTGAAGTTATGGAAAATTGTTCAATGCAGATGTAAGATTTTACCGTCTCAACATGCCTATACAAAGTGATAATCGTTCTTTGTTTTGGAAAAAAATGAGGTTGTATGGAGCCGGCGTGACGAAATCAGACACCATAAAGGAGCTTCATCTAAAACTTACAACTTGTTTAGGAAATCATTTTCTTCGTTTATTTTTGTCATACTTTCTTAACAGAATTGCTATCGCAACCGGTGATCGTTCTCCGTTAGTTCCTGCACGATCCTACAATTTGCATGGATTATAATTTAAAACACGATGGCAAACACTCTCCCGGGATAGCCTGGTCGCAGCTGTTTGCTTGCAAACCGAACACCATGGCTCTGTAAAACTGAAACACGCACACGCCTGATATTTTATGAAATACTAACTTCTCGGTCGTCCCGTTGGTTTCTTTCTCAAAGCAGGTCCACTCTCTTCAAAGTTTGTATAATTCAAGGTTCTTATCGTCTATTTCAAGAGGACCCGACCATTACAAACTAAAAAAACATTGGATCTTCCTCCTTTCCCTCAAACTGTCGATGTTTTCATAAAATAATTTTATAGCAACAACACTAATCTATGATTTCTAAATCGCAAACTTGTTTGTAGTTCTAGGTCTCTCCTTCATAATCTACCAACTGTACATAGTTGCCACTATGCATTTCAAACCTTTCCGTTTTTCTGCGTCACCCCGCACTAGTGTGATGTATAATAGCTAATCAAGTACATTTACAAAATAATAGTTCGAACAAAATATTACATAAATTTAAGTTTATTAATCCAATAATAGTTTAAATTTTCTATTTGGTGTTTCTTTGACAATTACTAATCTTTCTTACTTTTATAAAAGATGTATTTAAAATATATACTTCGTATCGAAGAATAATGACGAATGTCCAAATTTTTGTTCATTATGACAAATGTATGTGTTATATGGATAGTGCTTTTTAAACTTTATAACTGAATTAATTAAATGTAGTTATAAATAATATGATGTAATGTAGTACACAATTAATCTTTTGAAAATAACATCCGTTAAATGACCATCACGCTTTTCTTCATGAAGCCATTGCAATTCAACATGCAGAAAATTTTGGAGCATTTCCAAATACCGTTGAGAAGTTACAGTCACTGTACGATCATCTCAGAAAAAGTACGGGCCTACTATTCCGAATTCAGCGAAACGGGAACGCACGGTAATTTTTTCGGAATCCAAGGGTTGTGCATGGACTTGTGGTTGTTCGGCAGCCCAGTACCGGACATTGTTCCTATTTACAGATCACGATACGTGGAAATACTACACCCGTCATACATTATTAAATAGCGCAAAAGCTGCGTTGATTCAAACGGCATTACATACAGATTTAGGCCATTGATTAAACCTCACTTTATTCATATCCGGACAGTGGTGTTTCAAAAATCTTCAATACCCATTGCGCTACTCTTTATGAATTTCTCGAACCTCTGACACACCTTTCGAAATTCGGAAGGTAAAGAAAAATTCGTAAGACTTTAGTAGCTTTCTTAAAGGCCTAATGCCTACATAAAGAAGACCAGTCAAGATCGGGTATGGCAATATGTTATTTTTTTGTAAATTTAGATGTGCATACAGTGCTCAATAAGTTATATATTGTTTCCGTAAAGTAGAAATTAAGTTTTTTATTTGAAATAATAGAACACTTTTCATTTCATTTCAAAATATTGCATTATATGTGTGGAATAGATTAACAGTTGCTTCACCTAACCATCGTAACTTTAGCCTTTTAGGCGTTCTGTAAAGCAAACAAAATTTGTCAGAATAAAATTAAGCTCTTTATAGGATCTATATTGTGACATTGTATCTCTGTTTGGAAAATTATTTATCTGCTGATTGATGTACATCAATGGTTACATTTTAGTGGAAAACCTATTGTACTATGGAAAATTCAATCCAAATATCTCCATCATACCAATATGTCGTTTATGCCTTCTAAGTGATTATTTTTTAAGCTACTACATACAGATTTTCGGCATTATTCTAATATCTAAAGAAAGTGCGTAAAATTTGTTGCCGAATAATAAGAAAGGTTAACCTAAATTATCAGAAGTTTTAGTGCAGAAGTAATGGTTCTCAGCTACAATTAAAATAGAAAAAACTCTTTTACAAATCATAGACTAAATGCAACTAAATTTTAGTTATTACTTTCAATTTTTTTTATTAAAGAGGCATACGTTATAACCGATTTCTATAATTCAAGAACAGATTGGCTTAGAAAAATTACCAATTACATTCGACACGATACAATAACACGTTTAAAGTTTTGGAAGACTATGAACGTTGCAATCAGACAGATGACACCAAATATTGTATGTATTACGCAATATACATATACATATATATATATATATATATATATATATATGCGCTACGCAGTAAACTAGTTAGAGGTGAAAATTCAGGCAGATGTATATTGCGAAAATTGAATTCATTACTCTTTATATAACTTCTTACATAACGGAGTGTTATAAAATTGCCAATTTCTTCCGCGAAATACTTATGTGGCCGTATTTAATCCTGTAGTTATTCACGATTGAGTATGATAACCAAGATAATTTCAAATTTAAATTTAAACTACTTACGCAACCGTAGATAATTACCATGTCTGCAAATATATGCACTCATATCTGTAACTTGTTGCTGCACACTATAGATGCTTCAACTGAATAATTATGAACATAATAATACACATTTCAGCAAAAATGTACATACAAACATGCAAAGAAATGTATGTATAAATTTGAACTTTCTGTAATTAATTTGCACTTTCTTCCTCACTTTTGCACATAATAGTGGGGAGACGTACAAATGTTTTCCGACCATGACTATATCTGAAGACAAAAATTTTTGTGCAAGGTACAAGACTTGTATTTACTTTACCAAAACACTCCACAAGCATGACATATATACATAAAAATATATTCCACTGTAATTTTCTTCAAATATTAATTATATGCTTGTATTATGTGTTGTAAACATTAATTATATATATAATTAATATTTGAAGAAAATTACAGTGGAATATATTTTTCTAATATTGTATATTATAACAATAAGCTAGATAAACAGGTTACACATCGACCAGATAAATTAATAAATAATAATATACGTACTGTAATGTTTACTTTAATTAAAAATATAATTTTCTTCTAATAACTTATTTTTTTAAATTATTCTTCTTCACATTGTTTGGTTCATGCCCTTATTTTATTTTGTGGTTGTTGGAGGCAAGATAGAATTAGGGCTCCCTCTTCTTTAATGTCCAATTTAATATTTTAAATATTTAGTCCATGCAATTTTCTTTATATGCATTGGCTATTACAAATATTTACTTTAGTTGCTGATTATCGACATCTAATTTATAATTTAAATTAAAAAAAGTCTCTTAATCGACGTATACAGTGGAAATGTAAATTCCATCATTGTAATCTATAGTATAATCTATAATATATATATATTATATTTGTGATTAAATTTAATTTCTTCCAAATTATTTCCAAAGATGCGAAACATACCGTACTCACACATTTTTTATCAAATTATAAAAACAATTATCGTCTCGAAACAATGCACGACAATGCCCATATTTGTAATTAATTTCATCCCATCAAGAGTCTATGCTACGTAGCCTATCGACACTTGAGTAATGTGACAGTGTTCTCGGAAATAAAGGGTAATTAAATAACAACGGCGTCAAAACGACCGATGTTGAAATTGTCTCTCCAGAGAAAATCTTGATTTATCTGCTGATGATCTTGTAAGTCTTGAAAGCTAGCTGAAACAGTAAAGTGCGCTAGCTGCTATACTTGTTGCTATGTAAATCTCACCGAAATTCATTGCTTTCTTATTCTAATTCATATTTCATTTCTATATTTTAAAAAATTAGCCGGGCATTGTTATGGGTAAATATTTATAAATTGTATTAAAAAGCGATATATATCCATATTTTGTCGATGTATATTTACAGAACTTTTATTTGGCTGCATCAATTTTTAAATTTAATACACACATAAATTTTAAAGAAAAATTTAAATAAAACAGCCCACTCGGCAAGACAAGAGCCTGAGATTTTTCACCACAGTACATTACGAAATATAATTCAAATAAGAATAGAAGAAGGGAAGGAACTTTTCATAACTTCCATAGACCTAAGAGCGGAGTTGGATACATCCGACGCCCGATTCGGATACAAAGAGTATAATAATACGTATATAAGTTCTCGAAAATCCGTCCGCTACTGCATTTTCTTTCCTTTAATGTAATCTTTTGTAGAAATCGTATTTTTCTAATATTAATCTAAATTTCGTCAATCGGGAAGAAGTTTTATTCATAATAAATAAATAGATTAAATGTCTGTAATTGGTAAAAGTACGGCCTAATATACGGT
This sequence comes from Trypoxylus dichotomus, assembly GCA_023509865.1. Lineage (NCBI taxonomy): Eukaryota > Metazoa > Arthropoda > Insecta > Coleoptera > Scarabaeidae > Trypoxylus > Trypoxylus dichotomus. The sequence continues at coordinate 53,220,630 of CM042074.1, read as the reverse complement.
CTAAAATATTTTACAGCCCAAACAATTACTAAAGGAATTCTTTCTCAGTTGTAGGATACCCTATTTTAGTTTTATTTGCAGCTATACTGGCATAGGTAATTGATTTATTATCTGAATTTAAAAGAATTCGGAATAATCTTACGATAATAATTAGTCAACAGCAAATCTTTGATATCCATCTACACTTTTGGAAATTAGATAACACAGGTAGATTGACTTTTTGTTTTGATCGGTCGAAATACCTTCTGATAAGATTATGTAACCTAGAGACAATATTTGTTTTTCTTAAACTTGCATTTTATGAGATTTAATTTTAGATCAACTTATTGTCTGTCAAGCAGTTTAACTTTTGATTGTAACTTTGCAAATTGCAAACAATTGATCTGAGATTTCTGTATTTTTCCGGGTGTCACGTATAAATTGAAGCCGATAGGCAAAACATTCGATAGAAGAGTCGAGGAAATTTCAAATTATTGACCCATCCTGCATCATATTCGTAGTTGTCGACAAACTTATTATGTGGCGTGTACTTTAAGCAGCGTGTTAAATAAAATGAAATAACATTAAAACAGGGGATTACAGCAATTTTACTTACAAAGGAATACAGTGTTGCTTATGTAACCAAAAACTCGAAAATTAAATGCGAGATGAATAGTAAAGTAACAAAATAAGAAAATAGTAGATTATATTACTAAATGTACCATTAGTTAATATTTTGTAATAATAATCAGCAGATATATGTAATTTCTTTTTTATATATTTAATATACTTACTATTTAGTTAGTTTACTATTTATTAGCGGCTTAATCTAATTTCTTAGTTCATTTATGACACATTAGGGTAATAACTTTCTCCACTTTTCCAATGGTATCAGCTAAGAACCTTTTTTGTCAATTTGTAAACAATGGTTTAATCCCATTCATTTTTTTTCCAATTTAATTCAAATTTGTCACATATATTCTCACTCAAAATGCACTCAAATTCAAGATAGTTACTATCAGTTGCTATAAACATAAAATGAAGCAATAATAACATAGACATACCTAAATTCAAGATATAATATACAATTAAAAAATTAGGTCTTTGGTTTTATTGTTACATGCTTTTATCATTTGTTGTTCGAAGCCCGCCGACATTTTTCCATTCAAGAAGCTCTGTAAATTATTAAATAGTGTAAAAAGAATACTTTCATCTATTTGTTTTAAATAAAAAGAAAACACTTTTTCTTATTTGATATAATTCAATAATTAAATATATAAATATAAATATTCTCAATCATCGTCCACTTGTGTTTATCTTTTTGATTAAATGATTAACTGAGGCGGCCGTTTTAAACTAAGAAAACTATGTAAATCCAACAGAGATAGAAATCAATACACAAAAATAAAATAACATTCTTAGGAACAATTTGTCTCACAAAATAATTTTCCCATATAAATAGTTCATAATAGCATAAACCTAGAAAAGCGAGTGCCGCCTACAATTGAATAAGGGGTAACTGCTAATGCGCTTTACGAATTCTAAAGCACGTCGGCCTCCCAGAATAACCCCGGGGATCATTGTTGCCTATTGCAACCAGGTGAGAAATACCAGAATGGGCAGTTCACTAAAAATTTCCTCAAAACATGTCAATAAAAATACTTTAACATGCCGTTTCACACCATTAGCGATGCAGTAAATAACACTGACGTCAGTGTAACAAAATCGTCCTTAAATCGTTTTGAATATTGGTGACAAAGAATAATACAAGCGCAGAAATATTTTGCTCCTGTTATTATCTTCTACTACCCAAATATAAAGTGTAATTGTATAAATTTAATAAGCTTTGCATATTCACTTAAATTATTTTGCCACTTCACTTTTGATTCACATTTTCTTTTAATATGCTATACATATAAAAGATACTGGTGTTTGGATTGCGTTTTCAAATACGGTGCGAGCTTTTAACGCAAAGAAAACTTCATAAGTAAAGCGTTATTATATCTTATCTCAAAACAATTAAAAAAATTTATTTTTTTTGCAAATAATGCAACTAATTTCGCGTAGCACTTCCTTATTTTAATTTCTTCTTAAATAAATCCCCTGTAAAGTATGTAAATCCCGATAGTAAATATTATGGCACTAGAGAAAATGACAAGAATAACAACGAATACTTGATTCTTTTTATAGTACGGATCCATACAAAATTTCTCTTATATTAGGTTTAGTTCCTCTAATTCCAACAATGTAATTAGATTTAACCTTACACTGTCGCTCCACCTGCATCTATCTACTTTATTGTTTTGTTTAGTGTAACTAAAATTATTCACAAATGTTTTAAAAACGTATTTTTTGTTAATATCGATTGAGTCGGCCGATACTTGGAAATCCATATTGAGTTGGTTGGAGAAATAAAACTCAATTTTACGAAATTTATCACAATATATTATTCTATATTCTACTTATCCAACCATTGTATTTTTTGTTATTGGAAAATAAAAAGCATTGAATTACCCAAATTATTTCTTTTTCTTGCTATTTAATGTGAAAGCGTAAATTAGAGCTTATTTTTATAGCATGTAACGTTGCCTTGAATTATTTTACTAGAACTAAAAAATAAACAACTTCTACACATCCTCTGACGGTAAATCTAATTAAGTTCGGAAATTCCATGGCAATTATTAAAATGCATCATTTAACAAATAAAAAATAAGCTGCTCATAAAACCAAAGTTCTCTAAAGAAAACGTATCAGAGAATGCCCCTCGGTGCATTTTCTCTTATCCGTAACATCAAATTAAAGCACTACTTGCAAATAATGTCAATTTATATGAAAATGTTGCGATTTCGTAATTTAAATTTCTATTGAAATGAGGTACATTACTTTTGACAATAATAAATAACACTTAATATAACACAATTTTATTATTAGATTAGATTATAATTATAAGATAAGAACACAGGAAAGGAAGAAATTACAGAATAAATAATGCAAGAAGATAATTGAGTGTGAAGTGTTACTCTTGAGTAGTGTATTTATTGTTCATTACATGCTTTCCACGTTTAACGTAAATAAAATGTTACGGATGTTTTGTTTAACGCTTGGGGATTTGGGAGTGTTTTATTCTAAAAAAATAGCGAAAATTCTACTATTTAAATAAAACATTTACATCTTAAATTTACGGAAAGTGAAAAAATCGAATAACATTACGTATTATGTTTTCCCCTAGTATTAAATATTATTTTCATTCCAATATATTGAATATAAGAAATGCAACCTGTTAACCTTGCTTTTTTTTCAGGAAAATTCGTTAGTAGAGATACGTAACCATAGCGATTGCAACTACTGCGGGGTTTTATAATGCACAAGCATGTCGGTAAACTCCATACCACATAAATTATCTATTCTTTCAAAAATGCGTGAGTTTCCATTGTCAACAATTCAGTAACCCGGTTGGCGAATACATAATTAATTTATGTAGTGCGAAATTTACTAAAATACTTGTTGTGCGTGAAAAAATAGTTTTCCTTTGAATACCGCACTTGAACGAAGAACAGAAAGCAGTTAGGGTGTCAAAAAACTCTAGACCGCTTCATCACCGAAAACTCCAAAAGCGTATACAACATTATCAGTGGTGATGAATCTTGGATTTACTCATATGAGCCAGAAATTAAATGTCTTGTTTGTTTGGCTGTTCCAAGGTGAAGAAAAACCGACCAAAGTCATCCGTTCTCTAAGTGTCTCAAAAAAGATGGTCGCGACATTCCTATAAGAGATCAAAAAAGAATTACTGTCGATTGGTATACAACAATTTGTTTGCCGCAAGTCATCGCTGAGCTTCGACCCCGAAAGACGAGTAATCCTCCACCAGAAAATGCAATTTCGCACACAACACGCAAAACAATTGAATTTTTAACACAACGAAACCTCGAATTGTTAGGCCATCCTCCGTACAGTCCGGACGTAAGACGTTTACCTTTCCGAAAATGAACAACGGACCGCGTGGTCAGAGATTCCAGTTGTTAGAAGGAGCAGTCGATGGCTTCAAAAACCCAATTTTGACTATACCTACAAACGAGTGGAATAATTGTTTCCAGAGTTGATTCGAGCGCATGCAAGCGTGTATTAATCTTTGCGGAAAATACTTCGAAAAATAATAAAGTCTTTAAAAGCTATCTGCAGCTATCGTTTAACATACATAAAAACTATTTATATCATGGAATGCAAGGAGAAATAAAATTCAAGTAGAAGTTGAAACTGACAAGCATTGATAATAGCGATAACCATAAATAAGAAGTAAAGTGAAATACCTCTATAATAAAGTAAATTTAAAAAACAAGGAGATAATGAAAGGATGTTTAATCTAAAACCAGCTGCTGCAATTCGATGTATTAATTGATAGAAAACAACATTTTGCAGAAAATGCTTTTTCCACTATTCTCCTAAAATGAGACAAATTCCAGTTCAATATGTATAAGTCAAATGACTATGTAGTGATGTTGTAAAATTGTTATTACAGATCCGGTATGAAGATTACACTTAATTACAGTATAATTTTGGAAGTATTTATCCAAATTCTAAACACGATTGTCCACAAATTACCTAAGCAGTTAGGTAACCGTGTGTATAAGGTGTACCCGGATGCAACACAATCCTATTACAAGGAGTTATAAGTAAGTAGTTCTTATTATCAATAATAGAAATCTAATGTGACAATTGCAAAAGGAGAACAAGTGTAAAAATATCTAGTTTATAATAATATTCAATGAGCTTACATTAAGCTGTAATTTCTCAAGATCTATAATAAAAAAACGCAGCTTTTTGCAAACATACATGGTAGTCCCTATAATAATGCTACTATTCTCTTCTTTACTTAATTGAAATCTAAATTTCTGTTGTTCATTACGGTAGGTACGAAAGTCCACAAATGTGTAAGGGGCAAAAACCTGCGCTAATTTTTTAGAAACCGAGATTTTCCAATGATAACATATTTAACATTACAGGAAAGTATGTAAAGGAATTACTTCCACATTATTAATTTGCTAAATATCCTTATGTAGCGCACTTTAAAAGTTATATGCGGACTTTTACCCGGATTTATTCTATACAACATTCTTGTTATTGCAACTGTTAAAACATATTATAATCTGTATCGTTAATATTTCGTAATGAAGTGTAATAAAAGTAAAATAATTGTAAATTGCATCAATATTATACACTTGAGTCGGTATTTTATATATTATTTTGAAGAAATAAATGTCAAGGCAACTTTTTATACAACTTTCAGAATTATATGCATGGTTTTCTTTTTCGATACTCTAATCAATAAGACATTAGCTGCTCTTCGGTTCTCGAATTCTTCGCCGTGTAAAAAATTTATAATACTTCAGAAGTAAACTTCTCACGATAAGATAATCAAAACAACCAGTATTACAAACTTCCTACGCGGAAGAGAATCCGAGAACCAAAAAGCCGCTAGTAACAATAACCGTGAAAAATACAAGATGTTATTTCATTTATCGTTGTGCTCATTGGTGACTGAAACCTGAAAGTGTATAAAGTACAGTTCAGCACTACAACTTTATTAAAACACTAGTAAGTAATTTCCACTGTACAAATACATAATCCACCATACAAATCTTGTATGATAAAATATACATATATAAAATATACATATGAAGCGACATATACATGAACCATTATGTTCAAAAAAAGATCTATGTTTTACAAATACGACCTAACCAAAATATCGGGACATTCATGCTGAAACATATTAATAATACTGATAATATTTATTAGCAGGCTGTGTGTGCAAGCCGTCAATCAAAAACTATATTTCATGTGACGACATAAACATACTATTACATGGAATTCAACTTTTCATTCTTTTTTTATGAAAAAATTTGCAAATTAATAGGCATGTATCGGATACGATTCAAACGCAAATTACTTCCCAAAACGAATTATCGACGTCTCTGACTACAGTCCGTAGCAACCGTTATATGAACTTGCTCGTATGCAGATTCAGAGAACATCACATCAAAACCACAATCGCGTAACAAAACTAGGCACGCGGTATACTTTGGTATACCCTAAGTGACTGTCATTTTAATGACATACAGGCGCCTCTATTTTTTAAATGATTTGGAGGCGCCTTCTTTAAGAGACATGCAGGAAGAACGTCGAACATTAAGTATATGTTCTTTTTCAAATAATGAATATAATCTCTGCAAAACTTGAACACATTTAAATATTTGAATTAACGTTACTGCCCTCTGTTCCACCAATATATACGCATTAGGCGTGGAAATAGAAAATAGTATTAAGTTTACAGAAAAGGATTTCAAATGTCAAAGGGGTAGGCTAAATTGTATTGCTTGTGTTTGAAAACTTATGAAACATTTTACAACATAAATACATAACCATAATTAATTGTGCAATTTTGCACTTTACATACAGTGGTGGACCAAATAAAAGATGTGCATACGTAATAAAAGTGGACTGTTTTATTATAAGTAAAATTTAATATATAAACCAAAATGTAAAAACAAGCAGTAATTTTTAAGGAACCAAAATAGTAAGTGTAAATAAATAAACTGTAGAAAAGAATTACTTTCGACCTTTAAAGTAAATATGAAATTATCTTATTTCTCTTAATCATTTTTCCGCTAACGAAACTTTTACAAATTTTCAAAGCTAGGAATTCAACAATTGTGTTGACCAAGGTATAATAAGTACGCCTTTCTTTAGTTCAGATTGCGACAGATGCATCACTTCGACGGGTGAAAGAGATAATTCGAGCTGACAGGCATGTAACAATGGACAACATAGCGACTGTAATTGGGTGTTCTCATGGTTTAGCCTACGAACTGATGTACCGTCGTTTGAACTTTCGAAAAATTTGCTCACTGTGGGTACCTAGACAACTGACCGAGGAACACAGCAGGATTCGAATGAGCTCCTTGCAACGCCTCTTTCGCTATACAGAGTGAGGGGAGGACATGCTCAACAGGATTGTTACTGGTGATGAGTCATGGGTGCACCACTACCAACCAGAGCGTGCTTCAATGCAATGGAAACATTCTTCTTCACCGTCAACAAAGAAATTCAGGGTTGTGCCCTCGGCTGGAAAAGTTATGCTTACTGTGTTCTGGAACTATCAAGAAGTCTTCCTAGGCCATTTTCAGAATAGAAATGAGAAAGTGACTGCTGAATCATACTGCAGAGTTTTGTTGTTGCTTCTGGATGCAATTCGACGAACACGTGCAGGCTTACCGATGAGAGGAATGTTGCTGCATCACGATGATGTTAGGCCGCATTCCGCCCACTAGATGCAGGCGAGAATTGCAGAATTAGGGTAAGAACTTCTTGAACATCCGGTTTACAGTCCTAACCTAGCCCCAAGCGACTATAATCTGTTCTCTCTCACTCAAAAGGCGTCTTGGCGGCAAACATTTCAACAAGAGCTACGCACGTAGTTCAGACGGCAACCCAAACACTTTTATGCAGCAGGCATTGGAGCATTGATAAAGCGATGAGATAAATGTATTAATGCAAATGGATACTTTGTTGAAAAACAAAATTTCTGTTTGGCTAACTATTTCTCTTCGTATTTATTAATGTTTAAAGAATTCATTAGCTTCTGTGTTGTCAGTTGTATGTAGTGATGTCTCGAGTGGAAGTATTTGAAAATGTAAATAGCTATTTGAATCTTGACTTTAAAGACGCAGTATAGTCGAGGTTTGATTAAATTCACTATCATCGAGGACATTCTTATTAGCATAGCCACGAGTACTCAGTCAAATTTCGACAGGTATAAGTTACTCTAATTGTTATAAATTACATCTAGATAATTTATAATTGAAGTCGTAATTGCTAATCAATCCCAATTTCATATCATTAAAATAACTAAATTCGTTGCTTTTCGCGAAGATGTTTTAAAACCATGAGAAGGATACTGTTTAGATAAAGTTTGACATTTAGAAAGTTGGTAACGTAAGACAATATATTAGGAGTCGGTAAGATAAGGCAATATATTAGCAGCATATTAGCAGTTAGTGAGAAAAGAACACATTTATATAGCAAAAAGACTGTAAGAGAGTGCTGATGCAGAAAATATAAAAGATGTAGCAATGTAGCATTGTACGTCTATAAATCAAAGTTTTCAGCAATAAAACAACTAAAAGAAAACAAAAAATACAGTTCATTATGTCGTATCAGATATAAATTAAACCACTTTATGGAGCTACCATAACGCTAGTATCGAGGGCAGCCAAGCTTTACCTTTTGCATTACCAAAAACCATCCGAGTAAGATAGAAAGTACTATGCATTCAAAATCCGGTTAAGATGCGTACAATTACATAAAACATTAACTTTTACAGCAATCATTCAATCCGCAATAAAAATATCCATATATATGATTCAGCACATCATACATATCTAAATTCAGCGTTTATACATATGCATGAAATTGTATTTTGCACTATTTCTCTTGTGGGTATCATGGCGTTACGCGTTTTATTTTCATTTCATCACTGGCATTCCTTTAGCCGTCAAGCGTTAATATTAGTGACAGGCTAAAAAGACCATGGTTAACGCACAGTAATGACAAACGCTCCATAAGCACGACCAGATAAACCATCGTTCTTTTTGCATAATTATAGTGTTATGTACTTACATGTACTACTGTCTATAGATAGTAGTTCTTTCCTTACAACATTTTTTAGATGTAGATTTTACTGTGAATTGCGTTTTATAATTATTTTAGCAAACCAATTACTTCCATTGATGTTCGTGGGAACTGCTAAATTATTAACAAACTACAATCTTAATGAAGAAAAACTAAGAAACTCTGAATATAGATGCACACACGTATGCACGTGTGACCATATAGAAACTCTCTAAAATAAAACAGCGCGCAATTTGGAATGTTTTAAACCGTGAATTGAAACTAAGAATGTAATCTTTTCTCATGAGGTGAATGGCCATGACTTTAAGAAAAGCATCTGTATATGGTAACTCAGGTAATCAAGTATATATAAATACATAGCTACTGTTGTTTACAACTCATAAATTAACTTCCAAGGGTTACAGCAAGTTAAGCAAGGGAGGATGTTTACAACAGCCGCACAAATTTTGGAACCGTTTCATTGTTCAAAAAAATCATAAAGATGTAAACAATCGCCTGTTAGTTAGCCACTACATATAAGAAAATAAAAAAAACTAGTATAACCTATATGCAAATGTAAATTTAAGTCAAGCTTGTAACATACATATCACAATCAGTTTTAGTTAAAAAGGTATAGGAATATAACAGTTGCGTTTTAAAATTTGGCAGGTAGTACTTTTGAATCAGGCTCTTCCGACTTGAATTATTTTCAAAATTTTTCTACTTCTAATTATGGCGGAAGTAGATATTTACTTTTTTATTTCAAACACGATTCTCTAATTTTTATAATTGATATCAATTTCTGAAATGTTAGTGTGTTATCAAACAATATAGGGTGCTCAATAAAATCCCAAACTTCTTATCCGGAAAATTTCACATTCCCCATATTTTTAAGTTGCAACCATGTTCTTTTAGCTTCACTGAATTGGACTTAAGATTGGGATGAGTGAGTATTCACTTTCCTCTAACTAAACATCATGATTTTATAGTTATTCTGGAAGACGTAAAATTTTACTCTTTGAAATGGATTAGGTCACGAACTGAAGTAAACAAAAACAGAATAAATAATTGACTATTAATAATGGAACCCGTTATAGAACAACAATAAACATCGAAATATTAAAAAATAAGTGTTTAAATACGTCGCCATACCTACCCAAACACCTTTCTATCCTTTCTGAATATACATTGCACACCTAATCATTTCAATATATAGTTTGCACCCTGGCCATCACATTGTCACTGGAAACGGTTAGGTTTTGAATTTTATCATTTCCATTCAAGATTTTGTCATTTTGATTCAGGCGGCAGATCTGTTTCATCACACAGGACTTAGAAAGTCAACATGCCGTTAAAAACAAGTAATTTCAGAAGAGATGCAAACACGAATATCTTTATGAACTTGAGTCACCTGTCTTGGAGCCTATCTCGAACACGTTTTTCGATCATTTAGCTTGTCATGTATGATTAAACGTACGGTTCCAATACTAACACTACACGTATCAGTAAATGTCCCGATTACGTCCGTCATCGCAAATAAGTTAAGTCGCGTCAGACGAGACTTTAAGCGGCTGCCCGGAACTATGAATATCGGTAGCACTTGCTCTGGCTGGTTTAAACTATTCAATTCTTTTCACCGTACTGTACTACACTATAGTAAATTTCAATCGACTGCATACTTTCGGATAACGAAAATCTTATCACTGAATTGTCGTTCTTCTCTAGTACATGTTTCAAGGGGAGTTGACGTAATGAAATTAACAAAAGAGGTTATGCTCGTTTTTATAATTTAGTAACTACTTCTTTGGAACCGTAAGTTTTCTAATTCAATTTCTACATTCCCTTCCAGTACCTACTTTTCTATATCTACGTATGTCAATAATAATAGCAGGAGAATCAGTAATAGCCATATTTTTTTTAAAACATATTGCCAAATTGGTTTCTTTCTTTGCGTTCCACAGTCCTCCAAGTTCTTCCCAGCGATAGAGGTGTAGAAGTTTGTAGATGGTGTTTATTTTTTGTTAGTCACATTAAACAAATACTTTAATGTGCGCATAGCAGCACTTATATATGATTTCCTTCTTCATTAAGTTTTTATTGTAGTTAACCGTGCCCTTACCGATATTATTATAATTTTCCGAGCTGTATGATGTAAACATAAATATCGTTCAACAAATTTAATTATTTTAAATAACTACGCAAATAAGTAATCATATAGGATAATAGTTGTATCTAATCATAGTTCGCCTGACTTCACATGAATACTACGTTCTTTAAGCAATATAGTATACATACATATATATATATATATATATATATATATATATATATATATGTATACTATATTGCTTAAAGAACGTAGTATTCATGTGAAGTCAGGCGAACTATGATTAGATACAACTATTAGCCTATATGATATATATATATATATATATATATATATAATTAAATAATAATAAATTAAACTTACCTTTCACTAAGCTTATTTTCCTTACTTATAGTTTCCTTTAATCCAATAGTATTGTTAAGGAGAATGCATTGTTAGACTCCCTCTAAGATCAGCTAGCAACTTAATATCAAACTAAATTAATAGATATCTTTATATAATCGTACATTGCAGTTTTCTAATCATATATTTTACATTTAATTTCAATTTCCAAAATTCTCTTTCCTTTGAAAAAAAAAGAGTCCCTTAAACAACCCGAAAAGAGGATAATGAGTTTAATCCATCAAAAGTTTATATCACAAAATCGAATATAATTAATGTAAAATTTCATAAAATAAGATTTAATACACACATAGATACATACGGCAAATAGCGAATATCGCATCCAAGACCAACATCTCCATCTCCGAAAACGCATAGGAAATGTTTTCGTTGTCATGATGACCTTACCGTAGTCATTTGTCATCTAATATCAGGATCTGGTAGCGGTTTACAAGCGTGATCGACAAACGACGCGCGAAACAAGTAACGGATACCGTCCGTAGCTAATACAGAGCATCAACAGGGTTTCTACTCTCCTTGTTTATGTGAATTTCGCAAGTTATTGAGAGGAAAATGCCTCAGAGTTTATATAGAAATTGTAGTGGACCATGCCCCCACAGTACCACATTACGCGGATACCGGGCGAATCACCGCTGATCGAACAAAAAAACTGCAATACAACGTAATTCCATTGTCAGCGTTCCTATTGCGGAGATAGAAGATTCGCCGACCTAAAATACCAAAGTTTATTAAAATAATTCATCAACTTTAATTTTCAAGAAAAGTTTATTAGCTAGCTGGCAATTGTGATAAGTAGTTGTCGAGATCACTATCCGATGTAAGTCATATAACCTAAATTAAACAAAACATGTTATTTTTCAATTTAATCTACCCTATTTTCCTCATTATTTTAATTCGAGACATCTGAATTTGTTGTTTAAAAACAAATCCCCTGATAAAAGAATCCACTCGCTATAGTACATCACGAACCCTCATATATATATGGTCTAGGGGTTATGATACTCGTCCGAGAAACGATACGTACCAATACCGATATTTTTTGGGGAAAAAAATTAACATTGGTAATTACAAAAAATATATAATTTATCGTATATATATATATATATATTGTATAAATATATTATGAGTTATACCATTCATTGTTATGCATAAAGTTGATTTCATCACATACAAATTATGCTTAAACCCAAAAGAAGTCGAAATGTGATGTTTTTTTAGGGATGCCCTATATGCTGGAAAATTCTGTAGACATTCTTTCGTATTGTCACAAAGATCAATGGAATATCCGCTAACTTTTAAAGGGGTGTTTTGTCCTTTCAAGTTTTTTTCCAAATGTATGTTAATTTTTGCACTTATTATATACACTCATATATATAAGTAATAAATAAAATATTATTCTTATTCTTATAATTATAAATTAAGGCTTTTCTCATCCTTTTATTTGATTCTCCTACAGCCCTAAGGAAATAGTTACTTTTATCCTACTTTAACTCGTTCCCCTCAAATTACTGGCCTATTGTATTTGTTGGATAGGCCATCAGATATTCGATACTGAAGATGATAGGAAATATGAATACTATCCTGAAAGCTATCGCTTTTAATGGCACGTGATTTGTACGGGTGGTCTCCTCATAAAGCGACAATGAATGTCATCGAGCTTTCCACTTAAAGGCGCCGACTGAAGATAGGCTAATTACATTCACTTTGATAATACGTAACTAAATTGGTAAGTTTTATGATGAAGCAAAACTACAAGACATTCTTTACCAAGACATAAATTCTCCAAAATAATTTACACTCATGGATTTTCAAATGAATTTGGAATATACATTAAAAAAATAGAATTAAGTGAATACTGGTTAATATAGCAAAAAGTCTGATGTTCTTTAAGGAAACCAGCATTAATTTATACCTTATTTATTATTATTATTCTATATTGTAAGTATGTAGATGTTAAATGATCATTTGCCTTGCTCAGCGACTTTAGCCAATTTACAAAAAATACGGATAAAAATTCGCATTAAGATAAAATCGTACTAGTATGCCATGTATGTAGGAGATCACAATGGTTGCAAGGATTGTGGCGTTGTATAATGCATAAACATCGCAATAAAATTTCATTATCAATTAACTAACTCGGTTGACGAAAATTAATTACAATTACCATTACCTAAGATTTGAAAAATTGTATTTTGGCAGGATATCGGCTTGTAGAAACCAATGTGCATTTGTTAAGATTACACGCAGAGAAACGTTTGCTTGTATCAAGACTATTTGCCTTCATTCAAGAAAATAATCGTTTCAGTTATCCACAATAGAATTATTGTGTCAAATCAAGAGAAATATTTTCTCAGCATTTTTTTTCTCCGCTAAAGAGAATTATATATTTGTAATGACAGTATCTTCCTTGCTTAAGAAGTTCATTAACTTGATGCAAGAAAATTTAAAAACATATGTTAATTAGAGAAGTTGTTTAGGCTCATTCACTTATGCCCGACGTTTCGGCAGTCTTTGGGGTGGTATTAGGCCGAGAAACGCTGAGTATATTTGCCAGGTTAAATCCATACGTTCGATGATTTATGGTGCTGGACGTATTGCCTATATATTTTTTTTATTAGTGAAACTGTCCGCATCGAGAATCGAACTCTTTCGTATTCCATCTAACTACCACTAAGGCAATAGAGGAGATAGTAACTACTGTGTTAAACCTATGTTTAAACTACAATTTCATTAACATTTTCTTAACTCAAGACTAAATGGTTTACTTCGAAAAAGCATTTTTCTGTCTTGCATTTATATGATTTTCTAACCCCAAGAAAACATTTATTTGATACAGGTATAATTTCAAGAATATTGTTTTCTTATATTAAATATTTCTTAGTCTTGCACAAAAACAATTTACTTGAATAGAGACAGATTTTTGCGAGAAAATCTATTTTCTTGATGCAAGAAAACACTTCTCTGAGTGTAGCTTTTTAGTTTTTCTAAAGAAAAAAAATATGTGTGGTGGTGTCTTTAGTAGAATTATTGGTAATCATCACACATTTTATTCTTGATAAATCCGAACAAGCCTTGGGTATAAACTTAGTTCTTTTTTGTTCAAAAAATATAGGAAAATAGTTGTGGAAAATGTGTATAATAATTAGCCAATGTAAGATATTACTTAATGCTGCTAATAATTGAACTAAAGTAATGTTCGACAAGCATAAAATATATCTACGTTAAATATAATTGTGAAATTATAGATTTGATATTTGGAACAGGTCTGGAAAGCAAGACACTTGGAGTTGGTTTGATAAGTGCCTTTAACTACAGTTAATTAGCGTTAATTAACTTTAATCAGTGTAAGACATCTACAAATAGACGTAAAATATAATAAATAAATAAAATAAAATATTTGCACTTTGCATATAATCCGGTCTCTAGTCATTATTATTGCTAAGTATTTCTAACAGCAACCCATTATCAATAACTTACATAACGCTATGAGAAAATAACTCTGTAACGAAACAAAATATATTTAAAAAACCATTACTTTCAGTTAAAAAGAGTTAGCGTTAGTTAGTGTCCTTAGTATCTTTAGTAGTATAAAGCTATAATGAATTTAAAATGTTATAAAATACTAGGACTAGTTTCGTTTTTATCTTAATTAAAAAATATAACAACTCTTATATTATTATAACAATTAACTATTTTATCTCAACTGAACGTTCAAGCTAATACGATTGCGAACATCATGCTATTAACGAATTTTTCAAATACAAAATTTTATGAAAATGCATACTAAAATATTATGAAATACTTAAATCTTTTGCCGTATACGCAATGTATAATTTAAAATCAAATAAATATTTGTCTTTTTAATTATATGGCCACTATTATACATGTAAAGAAGAAATAAGGAGTGTTTGATGGTGTGTTTAATCATACTATCGCAGCGAAATAAGTTAGCATCTTTGAAGGTAATAAAGTGCAGTTAAGTTGCTGTGGTCATAGCGACAGCTGGAGGACGATAACGCGGATCGCTGCTTGCAAATACACCTGCCCAAACACCCTCGCCACTTTTCCCTTTCTTCATAAGTACCAGATCTTATCAGCATGAGGTTCGCTTTTATAACTATACAATTTTTAAGAAATCTTGAAACTTATGCACTTTCCTTAGATTTTCGTTCCAAGCAAGTGAAAGGAAAAGTTCACTGTACAAATTCGCACTGTAGAAATACTAACAGCCTATTTTCTACGTTTATACAGTTTTTCGATGACCTATTTAAAAAAAAGCCATTATTACTAATACAGCTACAAAATTAAGAGATATTGTTGTAATCCAACTAACTGAAAGCATCCGGAATTTACTTCGCTTGATTCAATATTATGTAAAGGTATTGAAGAGAAAATTATCGATAGCAATGGTGATAGTAATATGTTTTAACATCGAATGACGATGACAAAAATGTAGAACCAGCAACTTTTTTATCTTAAAACAAAAATCAATAGCATATATATATATATATATATATATATATATATATATATATATATATATATATATATATTATAATATAGTGCAGAAAATACTTGTTTTATATACGGAATTACCTCTCGGTGGTTCTAATTTAAAGATTAACGAGAATATAACAGTTTTCGCAATGTTATCTAAAACCAAATTTATATACTTGTAGGAAATCTTTTGCATGAAAATATCGGTGATATAGATAAAACTTTTAGCAAATAAAAATCCTGACATTTAATAGTACAATACCGGTCAAAAAAGTGTGAAGCTCGCGTATTTTGTCATAATTTTCACAGATTACGTATTTTCAGGTAGGAATTTGGTATGTTGATCAACTTCGAGCCCAATATCAAAAAGCAAACTTTTCAATAATGATTTCATCAGATATCGAAAAATGAACGCAATATGTGTATGGATCATAAAATCACCAAAAACATACCAAATCAAGGACTGATAACATTTCAACAAGAATAATCCAATACTTGGTTGAATAGTTGTTGGAGCCGTTAAGAACCTAGCATCTGCGGGGCATCTAGTCCAAGACGGCAAGTAGGAGATGATCTTGCTTGACTCTTGCTGCAGTTGAGCGAACTTCCCAGCAATTTTGGCATTTTTGCCTACAAAACAGCGCACCCGCTCTGCACAGATGCCCTCTATTATGTTGAGATCTGCGATTGACTGGGTCAGTCGAAGAGGATCACGCGACGGTGGTTGGACCAGCTTGGAATGATGTATCGGATCACTATCTTACTAATATGTGTATCTACGGCCAGTGTCAAGAATAGCATATGGTTATGTAACGTTCTCCATGTTGCAATCGAACCAGTTTATAATACCATAAATTTACTTGAGGAGGCCCATGCCATGGGCAGAGATGCACCTCTACGCCATAACACTTCAACCTCCATACTTCATCAGTGCCCGGACAAAAAATGCCCGCTCTTATTACTCTAGAGGACATGTTTCCACTCTTTACTTGACCAGCCATTATGGGTCTTCACCCATTCCGTTCGCGTTATGCGATTCTTCTCAGAATTCATCGGCTTCTTCGCCGGACTATGACCATTCAATCCCGTCTCCACCAGCCCTCTTCTATATAGAAAAAATAAGATTTTAGAGGCTTCATGATTAGCGAGAAATGTTCGTTGCAGTGAGACGGAGGGTTTGACTTGGACAGACGGAGGATATTCCTATCCAAAAGACAAGTGGTCGAGAGGCATCTTCTTGACTGGCGAATCAACGATTTACTTCCTTCAGCAGCCCAACGCTTGAGAAACTTGTTGAGCTGCTTCACAATATCAAGAAGAGTTTCACCCTCAACTCGTCCACTAACAATGAGTTTCTGCTGTTCGACAGTCAGATGATTTCACAACGATTAATAATTATAATCTTTTGCAATCGTAGAAGAAGTTAAATCAAGCTAAAAAATTAAAAAATTAATGCAAAAAAATTAAAAAACTGTCCTTGAAACAAGGTAGATACACTTCGAACCAAGAAAGCGACAACGACTCCTATACTAAATTAGTCCTCAAACCCATAGCGGTTATTTGCTTAAATCAGGTGCGTACCAAGCGGACGATTAACAAACACTAACATTGCACTTTAACGAATGCCTATGGATTGTTCACAAACTTTACAGGTATACTAAAAGAATAAAATAACGGACTGAGATCGTTGGCGGACTAATTCCGACGAACACAGAACGTCTTATTTCTTGTCGTTTCCATTTCCAATTTGTTTTCTTCGTCTGACAGAAATACGGCACATGAGAACTTTATTGTATTCCCAATCTGCATACTGGAAAGTAATCGCGTAGCGGAGGGCACATTGTCCATTAAAGTCGAGACTACTTTTAGTAGTTACCTCCATGCTTTTGAATAAAGAGGCAGGCGTAAAGCTTAAAATATTTATTAACAATATAATAGATTATGTGACATAAAATGAAACGTTAATATAAAATTTCGCATTTTGAATTATCTTAAACTTGCTAGGTTACTTAAACTATCGTCGGCCGATGAAAAACTTCTACCAGTTTCCAAACTTCGCATCTCGTCATTATATATCCACTTACTCAGAAAATTTTTTAGCCTGTGCATACCATATACAAAGAATCTAGTAATTAGTAAAGAAGATAATGAAAGCAAAGAATACAATGATGCTTTCACCGGATGGTCTCTCCAGTTGAAGATACCATAAATGTAAGGATCTCCTTCTATATTCGTACCATCTAAAACTTGGTAAACTATGGAAAATGCAATATAAATCAAGGCAAAGAATAGAGTAATGTAATAGTGAAGAATTCGAACAGGAATAGAACATATCCAAAAATCCATAACTATATACAATGGCATTATGGTATGATAAATTTTCGATAGTATTGATATACGGTGCTCCCAATTGTAGACCACTACCCAAAAGCAGAAAAATGTGGCAACAGAAAAATCTGTTGCAATAGTATTCATAAGCCAATATAATTTTATTAGGAATGGCCTATCTTCCAAAAAAGACCGTGAGTTTTGTTCGTGTTGAAACGCAAAATTACAGCAAAGCAATATAAGTCCAAGTACAGCGTTTAAGAGACATACAAGCAAAGTCCAGTTAGTAATATATATAGTCCGCTTCCAAGTAGGTATACTTTCCCATAAAGATTGCCTTAGCACAATATATCCGATAATTAGTAAGGACGATGCAAATAAGAATCGATACAGCAAAAATAGCAATTCAATGTTGGTTGTTTCTTGCCACTGGTGTAAAACAAAGTCATCTGCGTATCCATAATCAAGCCTAAACTTTCTCCAACGAAACTGGCGTCTAAATTCAGCAACCATTTTTCGAAACACTCAAGTATGATGACATTTACAAAGTTGACAGCATTTGACATTAGGGAAACAAAATTATAGATAAAATAATAACAAAAGGAGATCAAAGGTATGTATTTAGGTTTTAGCAATTTTGACATGAAACGACATTCGCAATAACCCGTGTAGATGTCGCAGTGCGTTTACATCACAACTGAAAATTTGCTCTTGTCTTTCTCTGTTATCTACATAAGTTAAGTAGTGCAACAAATAACATGAAAACATTTAAAAGACGAACCAGGGACAAATAAGGAACAATATATATGGTATTTTCGTTTATGTATCACTCGGTAGTTTGTGGACATAAGTGTAACGATTTATTTGAGTGCTTTTTAATAATTTGATTAAGTTTGAATTGAAACGAGATCCTCATATTAATTTGGAATGCAGACACACTTGCTCAAGCAAAAGTAAAAAAAAATGTAAGACTGGTATTCACTACATTACTGCTGATAATTAAATATTGATGGAATCAAAATTTGGTTAAATAAAGATAGTATAACGCAGTGGTATTAGTGTACAAACAATATTATCTACATACTTTGAAAATTTTGCATTATTTTATCTTGTTCGGCCAACAGAGTTAACACTTTTCATTTCAGGGTCACGTATAATTTTCTTTAGAGTGCGCTAGCCTATTAATTGTTCTAGTCATTCAGTAGCTTAAAAAGTATCGGTGATATAATTTTACTGGACTCGCATACATATGCACTCTTTGAATTTGGTTACTCGGTTTTTGGACGGTAGCACTATCGGCTGCCTTTTATCTAGTTCTTAATTATTAATATTCGACGATCAATCTGCTAATACGCATCCTGTTTTTATTATGACATTATGAATGGCTAACAACTCAATGGATTTCAATATAGTCAATGGATTACCTTGGCTGGGGTCATCATTTCACCGGAAATAGCGACATTGACGAGCAAATTGGGATATGTATTGTAACAAATAGCATGTTATGACCTGGAATTGTTTCTAAGTAGATGATAGAAATTTATAATGGAATTAAATAATTTATCAACTTCAATCAAAATATTGTAAAAAATAAAGTTTATTAATATTTATTAGCGAGGTATATCCCAACAAAGATTTTTTTTTTCCGTAAAATATTTGCTAGATTTTGTCTAATTCCGTGCTTCTAATTATAATAATTATATTAACCGTCAATAGTTTTAATGTTCAACCAAAGAGCTAGGTTTGATCTCTGGATTAATTCTTGGGTATGGAATATTTTTCATTTAGCTCAATTCTGTGTTCATACCTTTATTTTAAAAGACGTTGCACTTTCAGTCCAAGGTTGTTTTATTTAATAATTGCTTACACTCTCGATACTTTTGTTGTTACATATTTCAGTGGTTTCTGGTTGTTTATACCGTGAAGATAATGTAACCAATTCATCTTCTTTTTGTAATCGCTTCAATTGATCTGAGTCCCCGTTATTTCTCTTGTGATTTTACTACTCTGTATACTATCGTTCTTGAAGACAGAAAATGGCAGTTCTCCGAAAAACTGGGTCTTCCAACTTCTACAGATAAAGACGATGATCTTTAACAATTACTCCTAAACAATTGAGTAATTTTAGTAATTATCAGTAATTAAGTTAGTAGTTGAACACCAAACTCTTCAAAACCAACAGCTTCAAATGTGGATTTCTTTACTCTACTACTGCCATTCTTAAACTACGCTTGATTGCATTAAAAAATGTAAAACGCTTAAGTACACATATTCACAAAAGGTCAATCATTTCACTGCCACTTGAAATATAATTTCAAATTTTGACTAATTGCTATATTTCGATAATATATTTCTATTGAAGTTGACCAAAAAATGTCCACCTGCGCTAGATGTTGCAGTTTCTGTCTGAACAATTGTTATTCATTATTGATTACTTTTTTATTATATACATTTAAAGAAAAATTTAAGATTCGTTCTGTAATAAAAGGCACCAGGGGTGAACTCCTAAACGCAAGTTGAAATACTGCACACTTAAATTAGAAAAAATGTCAAATCTATGAGGTTTGATTAGATGAAAAATTATTGTTATAAAATTTGGTTGAAGGTAAAATTATTAGAATGCTTTAAGTTCATAGCACGAGTACTTTGAACGCTATTTATCAGTGACTGTACCAGTGTATTCTAAACAGCAACAAATGGTGTTTAAATCAACATCCGCTTCTAAACGCACACATAAAATCTATATACTAGCAACTGATTTACAAATAATATAGTGCATATCAATATTTCGTTATAATCGTGGAAACTAAATAATATTTGCTGATACAAACAGCATCAGAAAATGTTCTCGCTGCCAACTTTTAGAATATCTTACAATTTCTATGTATTTGCCGCATAAACCTTTTTAAAATGGTATGAAAATTAATCACTTGGGTATCCTAATAGTATGTAGAATATAGCCAACTGAGAAGTTACTCAAACTACCCAACCATAACAATCATTTCACAATAAATATAGGAAAAATATGACAATAAATGAGAATAAGCAGCACCAAGATAATAAAACCATAGGAAGGGTATACCGATGGACGGAGTTACAACTTATGAATAACTGGAAAGAATAGTTACTAAGATGGAAAAATAGACCTGGATACAATAAAGAGAAACAAAGGTAATAACTATATATTGGGACGAATGTGACTTTTATACAAAACTTATGAAACGTTCTGATAAAATATGTTATATATTGAAACTGCTAATTATTTGAAAATAAACATGTTTTTAACAAATTATTAACATTGTCAGTATAATCAAAAAATAAACTAAAACTAAAAATTGGAGAATCAGTTGTTGAAAATGCAGAACTTACTGACAAGTAAATATTGGGACGTCGTCTTTTGCCTTAATGAAAGCACCAATTTTGGCAGGCATACTGAGGACTAATTTCCTACATAATTCTGGTGCGATTTTGTCCCATATATGTTGAATTTCGCAGCGTAAGTCGGTAACTGTTCTCTGCGGATGATTTCAAAGATGTTTTTTTATTTCATTCTATAAATATTCAATCACGTTAAGGTCGGGGCTATTTGCAGGCCAAGACAATACATTTATATTGTTTCTCGCAAACCATAATTTTGTCGTGCGCCCTGTATGACATGAAACGCTCTCTTGTTAAAAAATGTAGTTACCATCAGTATTATGCGCCTCAACGCCTGCCAGTAATTGTATTTGCAAGATTTACTGATATATCTGGGCATTCACAAGACCTTCCTCAAATTTTAATTGACCTACTCCGCAAGCCGACGTGCAGTCCTAGATCATTTGCCCTTTTACAAATTTGACACTTCGTTTCAAACAACCCTTATGAAATGCTGCATTCTTTTTGCGTATTACTCTTTTGCGGCTACACAAACATCAAATTTCGATTCATCGCTAAAAATAACCAGTTTCCAATCATTGTAGGTCCATTCCAATTTTAATTTTGCCCAAAGTAGTCTATTCTTTTTCTCGACATCGGTTAACAACGGTTCCTCTTTTGCCTAAAGTAATTTAAAAATTAAGTTTAAGTACGTCGTCCAATTTTACAAATCTTTACGAAATTTCGCTGATCTCGCGGTTCACCAACTACAGGCCTTCCGAGACCTTTGCCTTTTATTTCAATATTGCCCCTATCGGCATATTTCCTACTGATGATTTGACCAATTTTAATTCACGCGCAATTTTTTTAAGGGATTTTCCACTGCTTTCCTGTGAAATTATTATTCCGGGCAACTTTTTCGAAATTGGTTCGCCTTTAGTCATCTTTTACAACCGAAATTGAATTTAACTTGGTTTAACTCACGTGAATAACAAAACGTGTGCAGATGACACATGAATGACAGTAAGCATTCGTTTTTAGAGTTCGAGATAGATGGCGTTCCAATACATAGTTATCAACGAATTATTGCACTTTTCTTAATTTGAGTTAAAAGTAGAGCAATGATAAACGGAAAACATTACGAATAATTAAAAGTCATACTTATGTTGAAATTAAACTTAGAGGAAAGAAATTTTAAATGATATAGAAAATGTTCTAGACTTCGTACAATGGACGGCACCGTCCAAATATATAGTTGTTAGAACTCGTATACCCTCAATAAAGCTATATTTAGGAAAAACGGAATCGGCGAAAACATGAAAGTTAAAGTATACAACGCAGTGGTATAATATATAGTAACATACACCAATGATTCATTGACAATTCAGAAAGAAAACAGAAATAGGTTAATAGCTATACAAATAAAATCTACGAGAAAAGTACAGGAATAACTGAAAGAGAAAGGAAAGCAAATAAAATAGGAAGACAAATCCCAAATTAAACACAAGATTGTCACTAACGTAGAAGCAATATAGTTGGACTGGTTGGACAGTTATTAAGCAGCAAAAACATAGCTAAGAGTCATAGATTCGAAGAGAATAGAGGAAAAAGGTCAAGGAGAAAGAGGCAAAACCCTGAAGGGAATGAGAAAGCTAGCCAAGGACAGAGTGGAGTGGAAAAATGAGTATAGCATAAATAGAATAAAAAATTCGAATCTCACCTCTAATGAAGTATTACAATGGCGTCAAAAAATTCCATTGATACTAATTTGTATAATATTTTATAATTTCTGTGCATTTTCCGAATGAATCTTCCTAAAATGGTGTGACAATTAATCAGTTTAGTTTGCTAATAAAATATAACTATTTAGAAAATCAGTAAAACTACTCACCTTAATAGTGGTGGCATGTAAGGCATATTTTGGGTGAGCAATAGTGCGATAAAACGAAACTGTTTCGAACTTCTTTCTTAATTTTACCAAAAGTTAAAAAAATGCATGCAAAAGAGTAATACTAAATACTAATTCTTTCAGTGCGCTATAAAAAAAACATAGTTGTTCCATTTAAACAATAAGTGATAGAAATTTTAGACTTCATATAAATGTGTCACCCTCGATTCATAATTACTTGACCGTAATTTAACTGTATTACGGTAAGTCGCGCACTCCGTATATTCAATACTAACTTTACTAAATTGCCCGATAAATTTAGAACCTACTGAAACCTTGGAAAATATTTTAACGATACGAATATTAATACCCCCACATATGGCAAATTACTTCTTACGCATGCATATATATGCAGCATAAGTTTATATATAGCATCTTTACAGCTTGCACCCTGATCCGATGACCTCCTGTCTTGTCGCCAAACTTCCGCTATGTTAATGGTTCCAATCACACCCCTCACAACCGCGTCTTTCCCGACACTTTCGTCGCTCTTAACTCCTGACCACAT
Organism: Trypoxylus dichotomus; assembly: GCA_023509865.1. NCBI lineage: Eukaryota > Metazoa > Arthropoda > Insecta > Coleoptera > Scarabaeidae > Trypoxylus > Trypoxylus dichotomus. The sequence goes on along the minus strand of CM042074.1, from coordinate 53,196,834 downwards.
GTGACATACGCCGAAGTCAAACTTGGGTTTACGCCGAACTTACACGTCACCTTGTACCAAGCAGATACCTATTAAATGATATCATATGGTTTATTGAGAAAATGACAGTTGATGAAACATAACTACTACTTACCTCTTTTTCTCCGCAAGATGTTTATCACTATAAAGACAAATGATAAGTAGATTTCGAATTGTATTCAGAAAATGTATTTTTTATTATTAAGAACATAACTTTAATATTTGGAATATCTCCCACCGACGTTGAAATAACGAAATTTGCAGTTTAAAGAAATTTCTATATTTTGTATGAAATGTAATACATATACTTAATGAGTTTCTGTTGTTTCGATACAAAATCTCGTTCTTCCTCATGTTAAGTCCAAAGAAATATACACTCGATAACCGTCGAATTGCCTAACTATACACATTTCCGTGAAATATTCGCAGATGAAGAAAAAATACACATCGAAAAGACATGTCATTATTTGGTTATAGATATAAATTTTACAAGAACTGGAGATATAATTCTGGAAAGTGTTGCATTTCAATAAATTTTAACATAAAAGCTTGCTATAATTAATATATAAGAAGGTAGGTTAACCTACAATGGTTGGCTGAGCTCACATTCTCTTTATACTTTAGATTTAACGAATTTTGAATCTCAGCATTGATTTTAGACATTGATCGTTATTATTGTAAGAGCAGATAAACCACCAAAGTTCTTAGTCTTATTTATTGTATTATGTACTGTATACTCATTACTTTTATTTTTATTGAAAAATATGTTTAAATATTGTTTTTCTTGATTTTTAGAGGTCTACATGAATTAAAACCAAAGTGAGTAAAAAGTGCAAACTGTAGATAAAAAGCATATTTAAAAAAATGTGATACACTTATGACTATATTTGTGCATACTACTTCGAACTCTAATGATAGTATTTGATGAACTTGAAATCGTCCCGCTGACGTTTGTGATAACTTCACTATCTAGGATACTTCCAAATCTTCGATTACATTTTTCCCGGTTGACTAGCGCGCTGTGCTTTAGCATATTAGCATACTATGTACATATGCGCTGCAATCTAACGTGGGGAATAATAATAAAAATAGTTTTCAGCTGTTCACGGTCGTCGTTGCTAGCCAATAATAATATTTGGGCCCGAAAAGTGGGGGCCAGATTCACTCTGCTGTTGTTCTTTACATTTTTGATGATTTGACGATGCTTTGTACCTGTTTCTGGCATATGGTACGGGCATGTTGCGCTCGTTTCACTCCAGACATATTCGAAATTAAGAACCCAATTTCACCATTTTTCCGCTATTTGAGAAGAGCAATGTTTTCTGCTCGTTTTAGGCTGATTTGTGTCACAAAAATTTCGTTTTATGCTCATCCCACTCCAGCGATATTCAAGATTGGGGACTAGAGAGAATTCTTATTTCGCAGCCACAGCATCAAATTCACGGTTTTCTGAAATTTGATAACGGCAGCATTTTCTATACGTTTGTGTTGATCCGTATCGTAAAAATTCATTATGCATTCGTCTCTTTCTCGAGATATTCAGATTAAGGAGTAACAGAAGCTGATTTCTCACAGTTACTTTTTACATTTTCGTAAATTTCATTAGGTAGGTTGACAAAAATAACAAAACAGCTATTGCAATCTGTATCCTGATTTACTAATCGAAACCTGGATCTCTCAATATGTTGACAGAATTAGATTTTTCAAATAGTAAAAACTAGCACAGATACTGCGAAATAAGTAAATGTAGAAAAATGGTGCAATCATCAGATAGACAATGACAATTCATCAGATATTTCAGAACTTTAATATGAACCACACTTCAGGATCACCTGTTAGAATTGCTTTATCGTATGTACCAACATAGTAAATAATAATGCCTAAATCGAACTATAAATTTCGAACGAATTATACAATTTGTGAACAATACCAAAATTTTTAATTTGTTGTAACTAGAGACCGGACTACATGCAAAGTGCATATATTTTATTTCATTTGCTTATTATATTTTACGTCCGTAGATGTATTACGCTGATTAAAGTTAATTAGCGTTAATTAACTTTAATCAATGTAAGACATCTACAAATAGACGTAAAATATAATAAATAAATATATACACTTTGCATATAATCCAGTGTCTAGTTCTAACTATTTTATAATATGTATGATAGACTGTTGTTTTCATACTCTTTTGTTAGTGATCAGATAATTTCCTCGAAGGTGCTAAATATATACAAAGATAGTAGCTGATACTACAGTATTACTAGTAGAAATATGTATTATTTACCTCTTTGCCGACATAAAATGTGATTCAGATTATAAACTTAAATAATGCAAATTGGCAACAGACCTAGAATAAAACCTCATGAATATTAATGACGAAATTCGTCTGCTGATTTGAAGGAGTTATAGTTAAATAACCGTACGAGTATATGTGTATATATATAGAATGTGAATGTCAAACATCTCAATTTAGTTATCACTTTTTAAATGACAAATTGGTATAATTTAACCTTACAGGGCGGTAAAGTTACACCCCTATGGGCTACTACCGCCCTGGTTTACTGTTACTGATAACCACTGTCAATTTATAACAAAACAACACATCTAACTGTACCGCATCCGTGTGGATTGAGTATAGAATTGAGGGTCATCGAGTTTTCAGATTATATGGCCCATTGCTCAACAGAAACCGATAGAGTATAACTAAATACGATACCCTCCACCGGGTGGGATCCATTTTATTATTCATTCACTACCGATGTTTACTGTCAGCTTGACTTAAAAAGGAACGTAGTAATGAGACGGCCGCAGTCCATATGGTACGGGCAGGTGACTGATCGCTATCGCAATATTTGACAAATGCCTTGCCTTAATATCACGCTTATTAGGTAGGTTTTAAGTAATTTTTCAATGCAACACGTGCTTCACTCAGACTTTCCTCAAGAGATGGGATGTTGTATATATTAATATGCATGTAGATATTTATAGAGAGACAGGTAATCTAAACATACGTTAGTAAAACTAATAAAGGGCCATCTCAAATTTTCACTAGAGCGTAGACTTTATATAAGAAGAGTTACAGAAAAATGTGAAAGTAAGGTTTTATATTTTTTTAATTTAACCATTTGGGTTTGAGCATGCAATAAAAAATTTCCAGTCACTCTGTCCAACGCGGCGTACTTACTATATCTTGCGGTCTAGCTGGGCAGTTCAATTGCACAAAAATAAGACACCGCGTTGATACCGGACTGTATTATAAAACGTTAAGTAATCGAAGAATATTACATTCCCTTTTTTTGCTTTCTTTGAATTTATTTTTGTGCAGGTCCATTATATCTTGCTTTATTTTTCGCAAGTATTCAATTGATGACAAACGGAAAAGGTTTCATTAACAACCGCATTAACATTCTAAAATCGGAGATTATCACATTAACACCCTAACATCAGGAATTATTCCTTCCTTACCTATATTAAAGTCCCATTAACAACACAATTAAATTTAAATAAAAGGCGTTCAAATAAATTTTACCTCTAGTAGTCCATTCCAATAAAAGCTTTTGTCGTAACTTGTACTATTTTCAATTGCATTAGTTGTCAATTTGACAAAGTATTCATTCAGATGCATAGTTGACAGGAACTTGTTAAAATTGTTCTTGTAACAATTAATTGTTACCTGCGTTATTCATTATTACCAATGCTACAATGAATTGCATAAATAAAAGAAAACTAGTACTTAGTCTTAACACTAATTAAGATGAAATTAACAAGAAAGACTAAAATAAAACTGCACAGACAATTCAATTTGCCATATAAACATAAGTACAATCCTAAAAGGAATAATGAAACTGTACGTTGTGTGAAAATCGGACTAGCTTTCCTATAATCTACTACAAAATAAAAATTATAACTGTTAGCAGTGGCACAAACATAATCAACTAATGTTTTCGATGCGTTTAATTGTTAAAAATACGTTTGATTAGAAAATATTCGATTTCGTGTACTGCTTTCACTAAAAGCAATCAAATCATCAACGACATTTTAATAAGCTATATTAGGGATTGAATTCCATTTTTGTTTATATTTTAAATTGCACAACACTTCTGGTTCAACAAAAAATGGATATGATTTTTTCTATTTCAAACAGAATACTTTCCAGATTATGGATTCGGTAATAAATACAAGTTCAATTATGTCATGTATCATTAATCAAAAGCGTTTGCCAACTCTAAAAAAGTTCATTCTTTCTTTTACAAAAATTTGATAGATGCAAGATGCAATTTCAAGATCGAGAAACGTTTAAAGATGCTATTGATAGTCTTAGACTAATAATTATATACCAAAATTTTTTACAGAATACTTCGAAAATCTAATCCAAACAGAGAAATATTCAACCGAAAACTTGCAATTTTTTTAAGACACCTATTTCTGAGCTTTTCTACAATTCTATTCCAAAACCATACGGACAAAATTAGTTTCATTTTCCATAAACATCTAAATTTACCACTTTCGGAAATGATTTGAAATTTTATAAAATCAGCCATTTTCCATTAAAAAGCATTTTTGATCAATGAATGTTCGAAAAATTTGTTGACTTTGACACTTAACAAAGATATAGCCACTTGTTTTTCAAAGTATAGGAAGGGTGCTACAATTTTCACACAATTAGAGTGTGCCTTTCACATAAACTAAAATGCTTTTCTTATCTCTATGGATCCATTTAAAAATATAAAAAATGAAGTTTCTGGTACAGTTCGTTATTAAATTATTCTTTTTTATTAATTTCATCTCACTATGCATTTAAGACTCTATTGACTTGCCAACTTCACCTCTAACATTGATAATTGCACAATTTTGGAGATTACCTATTAACTTTTAATAGTAAAGAAAGTAACAGATAACGAAAGCGAATTTAAGAAAAATTAAAATTAGTAATACACCAGAAATTAATATTAATAGCGACATAAAACCTGATCTGATCTTAGGGCATGTCGACGAAAAAGAAAATTAATCCACTAGCAGCGGATCTAACAGATCTTTCAATTGCAAAAATAATGGTATAGAAATGCAATTCAAACAAACGAAATACGAACTCGGTAAAATTTCATTGCATTTTCTTCATATAACAGACTGTGACTAATCCCAAACTTCTGGTTAGATTCAAAAATCTATTCTCACGTTACTGTTACTTAACATGTAACTGGATTGTTTGAAAGCCGTCAGAGAAGAGAGCCGCGGAAAGGCAGACGAACCACTTGCGTAAGAGGACAAATATACAGGTCGAAAGAAAATGACGTGAAATTTGAAGTCATTTTAAGTAAAAGAATGTCTATTCTGAAATTATGCACGTAACAACCGACATTGTGCATTCTTTTTAATAAAAAAAATTAAAAACATCTGATACTATTCTGTGACTAAGTTTTTGCATTTAATCTTCTTGTGCTTATATACCAAACTAAAAAATCCTATTCCTTTTAAAATCAGATATTATTTCGATCGTTGCAAACAAACATAAAACTATTGTAGTTAGCAATTTACTGCAAACAACAAGTTATTTGTTAGAGCTGTAAATTTGGTCTCGTATGAATACTTAAATGAAGGTATACATCTTGCTACCATTGATAACAACTAACAATGCTTCTATAAATAAAACTTACATTAGAGTATTATTTTTTTAATTTATGAAACCGACTTATTTTTGAAAAATAAAAAGTATTTATATGAAAAATGGAGGGTATGAGGTATCCGTAATATATTTTTTCGATTGATAATAATTTATATCATCCTTGAAACTATGTGATATACCTCAAATTATGTTCTAAAAGAACTCCAGATATTCTTCCAGTCCCTAGAGTTTCATCGAAATCTGAACCTTCCGGTTGCCGGTGGTAAGTATTATTTACGAAAGTACTGCTAATGTTCCACAGATCAGATTATTATTAGACATGACCTTATCTAGCTCCGTTGCTCAGTGCCGTCGAGTAAAAAAATTGTAATTTAAGTAAAAATGTCTCTAGTGTTAGTCTGGGGGGTCGATACTCTAGAAGGCTATGATGTTCATTACGAATGATATTTAGAATAGATGATCAGCACATAACTAATAAGATAAATAAACAGAACAGAAGATTAGTAGGCATAGAAATAACAACCAAATTCTATCGGAGAAGAGGCAAAACACTCTTAGTGCATCCCTGATAGATGATTTAGAACGTTCAAACAGCAACCACCTTTAAGACGAAATCACTGAAAACAATTATAGTGCACAATTGTATTCAAATACATTATGAAGTGACGGAAATGTGTTTAAAGAAAAATAAAGATTATTTGTATAACATTCAAAAGGATTGCTTATATGGGAACGGAAGGGGAGATTTAAATAGAATAGAGTCTTTTCTTAGTGTGTTTACAAACTTCACAAACTTTTTCGCATTTTCCGGTATAAGAAATCGATAATCTTATATTTGACAATCAATTTAGTTACTAAACGCTTCTGAACAATACCTATTAGGAATTATATTACCAGCTCGAGTAAATACCTCTGACTTAAATTACTTGATTATGGAGTAATGGATTCCAAGATGTGCAACGTAGTTGCTACCATAATAATTTGATGTTTTAAAATAATTTCGAAAGCATAAAGGCATTTTTATGAGAAGACTACGTGGTGTCTCAGAATGCAAAAACACTTTGCTATTTTAATCAATCTAAAAATAATTATCAACAAATTTGAATTTGAACTCCGAATGGTCTACTAAGATTCCTTACCTTTGGCGTTTGTAGTTATTAAATATGTTGTTTCATTAAGTTACCAAGCTAAAACATTTCTCATTTATTTCTTTAAAATAAAAATATCTGTTTATTCTATAGTACAGTCATTTTTAAGCAATCCATAATAATAATAAAATAGCTTCAGAGTAGAATGTATTTAAAAATTTACTATTAAAGCGGAGGACGAGACAAACTAATCATCAAAATGCATACTAATTAAAACAAGATTTCTTTCGCGGTAAATTTACTTTCACAGATACCACAAAAAAATGTGCCGTCTACTGTTTCGACCAATTTAAAATATGGCAAATTACGTTAGACGCAGGGAAAACGCAGCACGGCAGCTGCGAAGTAAAGTAACATCCGGCTAGGGTAAATGCATACTCATCCTAACTTGAATGCTGCTGTTATTCAGTCACTAGATTACCACCACGCAAACAGAAAAACCACGTTTCCGCATTAGAGGTGATATATTAACACCTCTTTGTTCCCTTGCAATATCACGCATTTGCTAATACAAAAAAAAACTGATATAAGTTCTGCAATTACACAAATGTCGAAAGATTATAACCTGCGTTCTAATAAATTTTACCTCAAAGTAACCTTTGAAGTTATATTTATGTCTTAGATTGCTACTGAAACTCTTAACACGAATTTGTTTGGTATAAGCTATTTGAATGACGTGACAAATGTTAAAATCATAAAACGAATATTTTTAACTGAGTTGTCCGTTAATCTTACGTCCATTTCGAAAATAAGATTCAACCATGAATGATTTGTGTTGTATAGTAAAAACCATTTTAAATCAATTTTACATTACATTACAATCTTAACAAGTTTCTGTCAACTATACATCTGAATAAATACTCTGCCAAATTGACAACTAATGCAACTGAAACTTGTACAAGTATTTGAAAGCTTTATATATAATTTCAAATTTCTTAGACTTTTATTATATAATATAATATATATATATAAAGTCTAAGAAATTTGCAAATCTTAAACCAGTTAATGTAATAAAAGATAGCGAGGATTATTATTTAGATTAATTTGCTTTTATACAATGTCCTCCTCACAAAATTTGCATTAAATAGAAACATTTTCTACTAATATTACTGAACCCAAATTAGATCTAGCGAGCTAGATTAAAACATTATTTCTGGAAAAGCAACTAAGGATCTCGGACAAATCTTATAGCAGTATGTTAAGTTTTAACTAATTAAAACGTTTCCTAGCAAAATAAAAATAAATTAAAATTTTTCAAAAACGTTTCCTGCTATTTTTCAAAATTGGGTAGCTAAAATTTTGAATTTAAGAATTATATATTGTAATGGTTAAAATAAAATATATGTTTATTACAGAGACAGATTGAATTAAACTTTTTAAATTTCAATACAGAACGGATATTTGATACAAGGTACTAACATTATAAATTGTGTGAAATTATTTCTTATACCAAGATTCCGTAATTGAACTAATTAGTGTTAATGGTTTGTGTTTATTATGATATAATATCTAACCTTAAAAAATGATATCTTTAACTTCAAATCTAGTTACCCAATTTTTGAAGATGTTGGCGGAACTGAAAGCGATTATTCCGAAAAAAAATTGAAAAACTTATTGTTACTTTGATATGAAATCGTAGCTTAACATTTAAAAAGTGACTATAAAATATTGTTGAAATCATCTGTACTTTGTAAAAAATAGTATTATTTTGATCATTTATTGAAAATGCCGACAAATCAGATCTTGACTTATGCATTTTAAGAAAAATAACAAATACAAAATGTTGCTATTTGGTGTACAGCAATGGCTATAAACAACAATATCTTATATTAGCATTCTTCTTTAATAGTGCAACTTGGAATATTTTAACATTGCATGTTATTTTCTATCCAGTCGTTAAAATTCACAAACAAGAATAGTGGACGATTAATTGATTGAATATAACAGAATCGCTAAGACAATGGTAACAGTATCTAAGAAATGGTCTAAGTACAAATTTTATGTGCTATACATATAACATATTAAATCAACCAAAACTAAAAGTTTTGGTAATAGACTAGTTTTTTTTTTCATACAGCCAAATTCAATTCAGTGTAATACGAGGCGCGGTTACTGATCGGTTCGCACATGCGTAGTAGTGTTGGTCTGTAGGGAATGTAACTTATTGTCATCAATTTATTCTTGTTTGCCTTTACCATACAAGACAGTGTGCAAAAACAAGTTCCGCAAGTTGTGAAATTTGATCAGTGATTAGGTTTCTAAACGCAAGAGTACATAAGGCCGCTGAAATTTACCGACAATGGCGTGAAATATATGGACCTACCGAAATTGCTTTCCTTTGGATAATACACGTCCTGCATTTTACATTTAATGTAAAACTGACTAAAATCTCAGCGGTGGAATTTTGTACACGCTTAAAGAAGCTTATTCGGTGATACCAACCAAAAGTTGACACGTAAAATTTTGAAATTATTAATAAATGTGTTATTTTTTCAGTTGTTTTCAATTTATCTTAATTTTTAACCGCACCTCGTACATCAATAGTGAACTGAAGCTTCCAAGGCAATATATTTATGGTAAACACCTAGTTTGGAGTATATTTTATATAAAGTGTGCTTTTTCATATGCGACAATACAGACCATTAAATTATCGAAGAACAAGAGCATACACTGTATGCCTCTTTCGAGAGTTGGTATCAGATTACGGTTTACGATGTTTGCACGCTGACAGATGTAAGTAAGAATAAACGGTGGAAACGAGACAGTCACTATTGTTATACGTATTAAATATATCATTATACTTAGTAGGCACTTGGAGGATAGGTTTTTTATGATTTACTTATTTCAATTTACGCACGAACTTCCGTAAGTATAGTGGAACTTTGTAAAAGTTCGCGAATTCTTTCAAAAAAACAATAATTATATACAGAAGCAGGAGAACATGTGATAGTGAAATCTTTGTTAGTGAACGTACGCTCCAATAAGTTATTAATACATTTTTTTAGAAATATGTTTTTATCATGCATTTACCTAGTAAGGTGTTCAATTGTCTTCATTATTAAGTATAAGTTTTCTTTTAAGTTCAGTCTTCACACAGGTCTCGATTGAGTTAGCTTTTGGTGACTGTTATAGTTATTTTAGTATATTGACACCATTTACTGCTTCCACGCTGTACGCACGAGACTTCGATGTTTAGTATCGTTATCTTATTGTAGTATCCAATCTGTTGCAAGCCCATATATGAATCTTTGAAGACATTTAACGGTTCTTTGTAGTACTGCAAATCCACGAGATGTCCGTGCCATCTTAATTAATGCGATATTCTAAGATCAGAAATTTTAGTTGCAGTTATGGAAAGTTGTATTTGTTTTCCAGCTAATCCTGCCTGAGCTTGACTCAGCGTTCGAATTTTCAGTAAGTAGTTACTTAATGATCTTACCGCTAACAACTAGGCAAACGGGATATTCTAATGTTAATGCTAAGATTCATCAATTAAACTATTTAGAATAACCTCCAATGGTGTTTCAATGATAATTCAATTTCCTTTTTATTATCACCGTTAAATTAATTGGAATGGTTTTTTGTGAAATTTTTAATTAATAAAAATTTCACGGTTTCCGGTAGGATTTGAACCTACAGCTTCACGTCGTTTGGCCGAGTCCATTTACACCACGGAGACCGTCTAAACAAATCGCTTTTGTTGCCTAGATATCAGGAGTATATCTGCAGCCACTATTACATTTAGGTATCAAATTTTCCATTTGAAGTTTATCAACTAATAAGCCATTTAAATAGCGATTTGTCCAGATAGTCCCCGTGGTGTAAATGGATACACACCTGTATAGCTGTCTGAGACGACCTAGGGATTTTTCACACCGTTTTCCCCACAGAAGACAATGAGCGCTAAAAACCAGCGGACTAGTGAAATAGTGAACCATGTGTATAGGTGATACGCCATTAATGCATTTAAGTTTTTTCCAAGTATCGAATACGAACCATTTAAGCCCACTAGATACTAAAATTGTAAATATATTGTATATACATAGGTAAATTTTAAGAACAACTCGATTGTACACCTTTATACGTTGTCTGTAAATGAACTGATGAGCCAATAAAGAATTTTTGAATTGAATTGAACACCGGTGTAGCGAACTGGAGCTGTAAGTTCAAATCCTACCGGCAACCGTGAAATTTTTATTAATTAAAAATTTTACAAAACCAAATTCAATTAATTTAACGTTGGAAATAACATGAAAATTGAATTATCAACTGTTCAAAGCTTTATTTACTGCTCTAGGGACTAGACGTAGTACTACTCACATGATTCTTTTTTTATTACAAAAAGAATTCTTTTTGTTATTTCTAGATATTTTAACAACATTATTTATAATGAAATTTTATTCGGACATTGTACTACAGTAAGTGGACTTTAAATAACTTAAGATCAATTTAATATAGGTATAGAGAACATAAATTTATCTTATAACTCGAAATTGCAATATTGTATAATGCGGTTTGTCTAAAATAAGTTATTTTGAATCCGGCATGAACGGAGGCAACATGAAAGCCAAAATATTTGGGCTCCACTGTCATTAGCAAATCACCATAACTTTATTTCTCGTAAAATACCTGAGTACAAAAAATAGATTGTAATGAGGGATTCATGATCGGAATTAATAGTAATTCAAATATGTTAAAAGAGGATGCTGTGTCATCGCCCCTAAACATCGGAAACACCCATCGAAAATAACTTCGAATATATTTGTCAAGAGCAATTATCTCCTCCCATTAGCGGAAACGTGTGTGGTTTTGTAACAAGATATACTTGTACGGATTCACATGTAAAAAACTCCAAAGGTATGGAACACTTCAATTTCTGCAGTTAAATAAAACAAGGAAACAGATATCATTTTACACATGCGTAATGCAGATGAAGGAAGAATATTAAATATAAAGTCTCACACTACCGATTATTGATTACGAAATGAAGAGAAATTTATTAGCTAAAGGAGACAAAGCAGAGATGGTTTTAATCGTTTTTAAGATACGCCGTTAGATATCCGCCAGAAAACATATTTTTAACAAAATGATGCCGCCGCGTACAATATGGTTAAAATGTGTAAGTTTTTTAACTTATCCTCACCAGGTTTACCAACCATTTTGTCTTGTGCGCGTACCTAATTAAGTCAGTCGTTTTACCTTTCTCGGATATTGATCTCTTACGAAAATAGAATTTGAGAATGTTGCTTAAGGGTCGTCCAAAAATTATTATGAACCTCGCACTTTTATGAATTCTACTCTTCTTTTGGTAATAAGGTAAACTTTTAACAACCTCTTTTGCAAAATCTTTTCCTATTCGGCTTCAAAATGCGTTGTTCATCTTTAACAAAAAACAAGACTTTGCGGATTAAAAAGTGACATGGCAACAATAGTTTATACAGTAAATACAATAAAACATTCGTTAAAAATGCTGTCTGTTTAATGCAAATTTTATGGTGATCTTTGTATGTGATTGTAACGGACAACGACAAGAACTCGAGATAAACACTTTTTCAATAGATCAACATTAATTTGTGGCTAATTTGCTCTGGATACGACACACAGAGATTTAGATAAAAGACTGCGTACAACATATTTGAGTCATTTCTTTTAGAATGTATGATGCATTTCATTAGTCGTACATTATAAAACACTTGTTGCGGTAGATTCAATGTTACTCTTTTAAGAATCAAATAATAGGGAGTGGAACTCAATTATTGTTGTACTCCGCATGCAACATGCTACGCAAATTTTCAATTTCCTGCTTAAAATTACTGCAAAAAGCTGATAACGTTTCTTTGCTGATTTTATTTTTCCTTAATTCCGTACGCATTTGTCTTTTAACACCATATATATTTTTCTCTTAACCATTTCTTGTTAAATCTAAAGTTAATAATCCTTTTGTTTACATGTTTATTTATCAACAATGTGAGTATTTCAACAAAACTGTTGCAACACTCGTTTGTTTCAGTGCAGTACATGACAGACTCCCAATCAGCGTCTAGCAACTCTTACCTCAGTAATAATAATTATAAATTTTTAATTAATTCACAGTATAGTGTCTGTGAAAGATTACGATATATCTACAGACATCATGACATCTAGGTATTAAAAACGATTTGAACTCACAACTGGTCTCGTGGTGTAATGGTAGCACAATCTGCCGGTACGGCAGAGGTTGTGGGTTCAATTCCTTCCGAAATTGATATTTTTTCAGTTAATAAATTGTAGTACTATATATTTTCCAAAAATAGTGAGATTAATTAAGCAAGTATATTGGAAAAAATATTAATCCGATAAACGCCAAAAAATTAATTTGCCAGGTACATATGTGGAAAAATTTAAATATAACTATTTCAATTTGAAGAAACATTGTATATTCGCGTACTAAATGTGTTTTTATAGCCTACAAAATTATCGATCCACGTTCCTTAACAAGATAAATGCTCACAGGTACGTTGCCAGGCGAAAGAAGGCGGAAGATGAGCTCGCACAATCCACACGTGCTACTCAACTACTGCTGCACTCCGTAGCATCTGCCACTACACAGTTAAACACTTAAAATCCACTCGCATGTGTATACCTATGTGTGCGTCTCCAAATTATACATTATATCATGTGGAGAAGAAAAGAGATGGGTAAAGGTCGTAGACAACCCGCCGTCTCATATTACATCTAAACAAACCGCACGCAATCTGGCATGTAACGAAAAGAAAACTACCGCGTAACATTGAAAATATGGTCTTGTACTACTAAGCAAATATTAGTCTACCTATTCAATCCTAGCCGAGGTGTTCCACCTATTTACTAATAGAAACATACATACATACACGCCGTTTATTCAAAGTTATGATTAATTTGGTTTCTGAGCTGAAAACTCGTCGAGTAGCAGATATATAATTTTCACTCTCCAGTATACAGAGATTCCTCTGGGTTACTGCATCTTGGCACTGCTGTCCAGGTGATTCTGCGCTATTATAGCAAAAAAATTAATTTCACACTAATAATGTGAAACTAATGAATATAAAATGTGTTTCCTGTCGAATCAGTTCTGAAGTATACGCGATTTTTATCTGAAAGGCTAATTTTAACAGAAAACGTAGCATACTTCAACACTAAATTAATTTAGTAAATTCTATAAAATACAACTGTACTAATCTCTGTTCAATAAGAGCAGCGAAACATTTTGTCGATGCTTCTCTTCGAGATTGAGCAAATGAATGTGGCATAACAAAATGAAATAGATTCAGCAGTACTACGATTATAAAATTTGGCTATTGTTTTAATGTTTCTTTTAGTTAGAATATCCAATATAGATTCCAAGAAAAATGAAAGCACTCAAAATCATTTTTCTTCGTAACATTTATCGTTTTTTAGTTTAGAAGAAATTTCTTGACTTTTTCGTGAAATTATTACTTCTTCATTCATATTTTTTTTTAAATTAAGTTTCTTGTATGAGTTATCCCAGCACACTATTGGTATCTTATAAACGGCAAGAGATGGAAAGCTAGTTGAGTAAAACAAATGTGTGTCAAAAGGCTATCCGTTATAGGGAACAAATTAAGACGACGACCTAAATTTTATAGCTTCGCCATGATAAATAATTATATGCAGTTAAGCCAAGACAAATTACTCCAAATGCACAAAAGATCATCCAGAGTTATTGATACAAATATTTGTTTTGAGGGATTAATAAACTACATCCCATCTACCTCAACAGCTGAAATCCAATGTGTAACGTCTCCTTTTGGACAGGTCAAAGAACTTCATTTTCAATTTGCAATCGGATTAACACTTAAGGAGGAACAGGAATATATCCAATTGAATACATCTTTAAAAGCGAGACCCGTTGAGGTTTAAGAAGCGATTACATTTGCATTACAAACAAGGCCCTTAATGTTTTACTTTCCATTTATGGGTATTTGCACTTTCTACAAAATAAGAAGAATGAAATTCAAGTGCGGAAAAATACTTAGGGATGCCGATGGTCAAATGGGTGTGAATTTGTCTCATATTGAGCCACGTTTCGAAAAACTGTATGCAAAGTAGCAGTTATAAGTGTCTCATTAGCTTTTCAAATTTTAAATTATTTACAGGTATCGTTTGGTTAAATTTATACCTCTCAATACCGATTTATCCGTTTTACTGAAACATTCTACTGTTGTTTTAAAATTACACCCTTATATTCTCATCCAAGTAATACATTTTTGGTGTTCTGGCATTTTTATATAGCACTTGATCAACATTCAACAAAATTTAAAACTTACCCACTGATTCAAAGAAAGAAATATTTACACATACAATTTACAAGAAAGTACGGATAAAACTGCTATGTTATATATTGTAGTAATTCCATAAATAATGTAGAGCTCCTTAGCTATCGTATTTAGTTATAATAAACTTTCCCACCATGAATGCCCGGTCTCAACTTTTTGTTGTATTTTGCATTTTAAAGAAATATTGGTGGGCTATGTATTTAAATAATTTAGTTTAACATCGGGGCTAATGGTTTTACCATATCTTTACTGATGTTAATGTTTTGAAGAAGTTTATACTTATTACCAATCCTTGTAACGATTTCACGGACATTTATCAAACGAAATATCCTTAGAACGCTTAAAAGTTTGAAGTTCTTCCACATTATTAAACTCTGCTTTATACACCACATTTTCTGTGTAACCAAAGAAGAAAGCCATTGGGATTAAATGTGATAAACGTGCGGGCCATAAAATGTGACATCGACTACCAGTCTCGTGATTAGCGAATTACTATATATTTCATATACATTAAGAGACAATAAAATGACTAATAGCAGTTGATGGAAAATAATTCAAATTATAACAAATAATTATGGTAATAAATGTCGCCAACAAACAAGCTGAAACATGTAAAGCTATTTGCACAACCATTACTACTCTAGCTTTTGTAATGTGAAAAGTATTTTGGTAACAAAACAAGTATGTTTTTAAGATCTTTAAATGAAAACAGTTTCAATGAAGAATTTGATTATATAAATACGTTATCCAATGGTCGCAACTTATTTAATTAATTTAATGCAATATTAGACGGACATGAGTATAAAAAAAGTATGACGTGACGATGACAAGACGGAGGTGAGACAGACTTGGACAGTTAGCATGCCGACAGCGTGCAGACCGCCTGTCTACCAGGTTTTCCGGTCCATATCGTATCCTGCAGTATCGAAATCCTTTTAACAAATTTCCGACTCGCCCGTACACATACGTGTACATATATATATATATATATACATTCATATATACATTCGTATATATATATATATATATGTATATACAGCATGACGGATCACGGATGATTGGCTTTCTGCAAGAATCACATCTGCTTAATACGTTAAGAACACTTGAACCAAGAACGGTGTGTATGAACTTACATAGACTTGTTTCAATAGGCACGTGCATTTTCATACACAAAATTATCACCTGCCTTTTAAGTAACTGGAGTGTACACTTATAGAATTATGAAAACATATAGAAAGACCAACAATATTTTCTGAGATTGTTCGCATATCTATCTGATGGTGAAAGCTGTAATTAAAATTACCTTACGGCTAAAGTATTAACTACTAGAATGCCGACTTTTCTCTCGAAAAAGATATAAATTTTAACCAGCGAAATACTTTAACAGCTCATGGATAAATGCCAAAAATATTTGTAAAAAATTCCTTTAGTATCCATTAATTTAACGATAGTAATCCTGCACATATAGCATTTGTGTTTGTGTACATAACTTCATTTCATAATTCTGAACAGAGGATTGAAGCGAATACACCATAAAATGACATTATCGACAGCGCTGACGCTAAACCATAATTGACCGTATTATCCCTATTTTTCTATCTTTATTCTTCCAAATTTTATTGTTTAGTTATTTATTTAGTAATAAATTGTCACTCTTTTAGTATTCTACTGTTTATTTCTTTCTGTTTTAGTGTTTATTTCTTTCGGTGTGATGTGTGCTTTGTGTATTATCAACTAATATTAATTTGTGAAAACTTAGGTCGACTACATAGCATACTAGAATACTGGGTACTGCCATAGAAAGATGAACAATCTCTTCTCGGTTGCGCCATGGGGTAACCTTCATGTTGGACTACGGATTGTAATGGGTGCCACCACTCTACTATCCTCTTGCGAAGGAGTTACTTGAGCTCTATTTCTCAAACATTATGCACTTTACATGTCTGCATGAGTTACATAAGTGTACATATTGTACATGAATGAATCGAATACCGACATCATTTGAAACGAATAAGGCATGTCTAGCAATATACCCTCCTCACCTCGCAGTAATACGGAATGAGGACTTCATTGAATCGATTCAAATTGAAAAGATCGATGTGAAGGTAGAATTTTACAGTAATGGTTAAACAAGAGTAGAAGCACAAGAATACCGTTAGATAGAGCTAACATACTGACACACAATCGCCCTACAAAATAGTATGCGTGTCTCTAGACTTGGTTAACTTATATAAATCTCATTTCATCCTCCACTTACTCACAATTATGTCCATCGAAAGTGTGCTCAGATATAATACGAGCAAAATCAACGCTTATAATACACATGTGCGTCTCCCGTTATTCTTTCTCGCTGCAGAATTCCCCTACAATCAGTCTATAAGTAAGCAGTACTTCACTGTTGCACTACTAGATCATGGTTGCAGCTATAATGGGGAAATTTCTTAGGATTCTTATTCTAAGAATATACACTTCCGAAATAACCTGTACACTTCCATTCATCACTACATTAAAATACGCATGTAACTATGAAAATATTCAGAAGTGCGAACCTGAGTAAATTTACACTATTCGATCTACATTTTCGTATCTCAATGAACGTATCCAATACGAGAATAAAACGGCGAGCAAAACCTAAAGTGGTTGTTTTTTGATCTATGAATACCTTCACTTTTCCTTTATGCCGAAATGTAGACGCCCCTTCCGGTACGAATTTGATTCAAAAATCTACATGTTAGAACACGCACGTATGCGTAGTAGAAACATTTCCAAGATGATGTCACGGCAAACGTATGACAGATGTTCGTGGCATATGTAGTGTTGCTAATTTAGATGAGGGTAGGTATATATATATATACCTACCTATAAAACTATAACATGTATGTAGTGACAACTAAAAAGTTCGTATCAAATAGTAAAGGTTTTAATTTTGTATTTATATTAAATATCGTTGATTAGTGCTAAGAAACATATCAGATATATTGAGTAATTCTTACTTAATTAGAAAATTACACTTATCGGAATTTTCCAAATTAAGGAAGTGTTGTTTTTCAGAGAGTAAACAAATGCTTTATTTACTATGTATTAGATTTAATCTACAAAATAACCCCAAAACCCAACACCTTTTTGCCTTCCAAATTTTGGCAAATATGGAATTTATCATTTTTGGGAATGTTTTTATAATTACATACGAAAAAGCAATATATCACCATGAAGAAAAATAATATAATGAATAATGTACTTTTTATTATAAGAGAAGCTATTCAATTTTTTAAATTCAGATGTGAATAGGTACATTGTACAGTAGGAATAAAAATTGTGATTTTCTTAATAATTTCTTCATACAACTTTATAAAATATTTAAATTGTCAACTTTTGTGAAGCGGCAAAATATCAATTTAGAGGTTATCATTTAAAAAAGTTCCAATGGCGATTCTGTATATTCAGATACTACGTCGTAAAATAGAAATAAAAATAAAAGCGAACCTGTTTCTAGAAATTTTCAAAAAACATAATACTACATATTATATTACATATTATTGCTTACTTAGAGTCTGTAATGAATAAGATGAAATAGCAACGAAAATGCCTACGTTTATTAATAACTAAGTAATTTATTTATAATTGTGAATCATAAAATATGTGTGACAAATGGTCTTAATTCATTAATTACTATTACTTTAGATCTATTTCTTAATTTCTTTGTATAATTTAGCAACCACGTCCAAACTTTGGTTGAGTTAATAATGAAACCCAAAAAATGCGTCTTCGACTCCAAAGTGGACAATATTTATACATCTTTCGATAAATGTAGACGATTAGCTAAATGTTGCAAAGACACGAATGAGTCATGTATTTTATCGGCATCTCCCTTGAAAATAGGTTGTTTTCTCATCAGCAGTCTGACGCTGAAACCTACGAGGATATCCGTTGCCTGGGCGCGAGGTCACGTACGAATGCTTATTAGATTAGCGCTAAGTTACTTAAAAACATGACTTTCCAGGATGCTGTGCAATATAAAACGTGTCTATTGTTGTACTTTAGTTATGTACAAATTCGTAGTTTAGAATTAGAATAGTCGTATATTATAGATAGATGTGCAATTTTCTTGGAGAATAACTTCACATTATCTGTATCTTTTAATTATGAAGTACAACATAGACATTATAACCTATTACCCCTAATAACTAGAATTATTATAGTAATCCATCGTCAACAATATCACGCCAAGAACTATTACCCCTAATTTTAAAATAGTTTTTTCAATCTTGATCAGTATTTTAAGAAACAATTTATTATTAAAGGTTCGTTAAGTTTATTAGTTATTAATTAAAATTATACAATCACTTATATATACAGCAGAACTCGCTTATAAGGGACGCGTATATAACGTACTTTCAGATACAGCGTACACTTTCCTTGGTCCCGGCAAAGCCTTATTTGAGATAATGCATTTTTGTTCTCATATTACGTACATATTTAGTACGTACTTCTTTTATGTACAAAAATCTTGTTAAAAGAAAAGTTTTTAAAACGTACTTGATTTTTTTAGTAACGTACTTATTATATAAATCTGGTATAAAGTGGCATCCAATAAAGACAAAATTCTCGCATTAGACGGCCAAACAAAAATGTCAAGCGATTACGTAAATCGGATCGAGGAAGGTCTGCTACGATGGTTTGAGTATCAACGAACCAATAATATATCAATTAGTGGTCCTATTCTTCAAACTAAAGCAGAAGAATTTGCTAAATTATTCAATGACAATGAATTTGAATGCACAGCAGGTTGGTTACACGGTTTTAAAAAACGTTATAACATGAATGCTACTTACATTCATGGTGAAAGTGCAAATTTAAATTTGGAGGAATGTAAGGTGTGGCTGCAATCTACTCTAAGTGATTTTATGAAAGACTATCACATAAATTACATCTTTAATGCTGACGAAACGGGGTTGTTCTACAAACTTACACCTACACTATAATTGATACAGATTAACTGTGTCGGTGTGTGCTAATATGGCAGGAAATGAGAAACGTGAACATTTTATAATTGGAAAATTCAAAAACCCTAGATGTTTCAAACACATTAAAAAGCTATCTTGTACTTATGCTGCTAATCGTCGGACACGGATGACATCTAAAATTTTTTAAGACGAAATAAGAACTTGGGATAAAGACCTAGCAAAGCAGAAAAGAAAGATGTTATTATTGGTCAACAATTGTCCAGCTCATCCCCGTATAAGTGATCTCAAAAATATTCGTCTGGAGTTTCTACCACCGAATTCCACCTCCGTGATGCACCCAATAGACCAAGGAATTATTCATACTTTAAAATCCTCTTATCGACACCTGTTGAGTAATGAAACACACTACGAATTTGGATACTGGAACTTGTAATGAAGTAAATTTGCTAAAAGCGATGTAAATGTTAGCCAAAGCTTGACAACAAATTTAAAAAATTGTTTTCAGCACGTTGTCTCAATGGCTTGTTAAATGTAGTGATAACATCGATGACGATAATTTGCCTATATGATTACAAAGTAATTTGCAGGATCCCAGCATCGTGAATCTAGAAATGTGTCGGTGGATGATAATCTCATTTCATCGTGTATCTCCAGTGCTATATATTTTGTTAAGGAAGTTGTAAATCAAGAAAATAATAGCCATGATAATAAAGTAAGCGAAGAAGAAAGAGCAGCTGAAATAGTACCAATGCAACTTTAAATAATGCATTAGGTATTGAACATCGTTTAGAATCTATTTGTTTCAAAAAATCAAAACGACAGACTCTTGTCACCGACCCTTTTACTAATTAAATTCTTACATGCATTTGCCTATTACGTCTTATTTATTATTATTATTGTGTATTCTTTTATTATTTTATAAATAAAAACCATTTTGATAGTATATATGTACATAATCTTTGGTTATATTCTTTTTAACGTACTGTTTTGTATGGTCCCGACGAGTACGTTATAAGCGAGTTTTACTGTACACATATATACATTACTTATCAACTTTATTTTCTCTAGTGATTTGTAATTATTACAAAAAAAATTAACCAATGAACGGTATCCATATCATTTTCGTAAAAGCAACGTAAACTATATTTTAAAGATGCACTTTTGCGAATTTCTAACTACTTTTCATTCTCAGAAGTGTTTTAATTTCGAATAAATGAAACTAAAACTTCTATAATGCAGTAGCTTCACAAATAAATTTAACAATTGAGATAGAGGTCGTTCTCACCATTTGCGGAACAAATTTGAACGTTGAATGTTTGCCGTAGTGTATACAGCTTTTCAGAAATCACCGACGTGATTCGCCAATTACTTCTTCTGTTACCTTGTGTTTTACATTTGTTTTAAGATCGCTAATTAGATACTGATAAAATCAAGGGATTGTCATTACGAAAATCGAAAGTAACAGTAAACGGCCACTTACCATATTAATTACATAGTGTTTAAGAAGTTGTGTAAGATGGTTTCGCTTACTAGAATTATCAATTTTATTGTTTTCGGATAATTATAGCTGCAACAGTAAATGATATATCGTATATGCGGGTATCTACTTACAAATGAATTCTTAGCTATACGTACAAATCTCAATTAGCTTTCTTAACATCGTATAAATGCTTCTAAAAATAGAACTTGGTAAACTGGTAAGGATGAAGATTTAGTAGGCGAGACAAATCGGAAATTCGAATGCAGTTTCAGTAATATGAAATTTTAGCAAAAATATTGCCAAAAAACTCTTGTAGAGGTAAAATGTAAAAGTAAAACTTACCTTCTTAGTTGGTGAAGGTGTGATGTACATGGCAAGAAAATCCTGTCCTGTAACAAACAGTAGTATTATTTAATAAAAAAAACAAATGCAAATTTAATAGAAAAGCATTTTAAAATATATTAGTACATATATCTATTTCAATTAGGCCAAGTATTACAATATGCAGGCTTTTCTTCAAACTACAAAAATGAATTAAGATTACTGTAACTTTGATAAACTAGTCATCTGATGCAGTAACATGTTTATATCATGATTTTTTCTTGTAATAGTTATATTTTTTATACTATGTACTACAAAAGTGTAAAAAAAATTACTTAAAAAGCATTAATTAAGTTCTTCTAAAATCTCACTTTACAGTTTGAAATATTTATTTGTAACCTTATTTCGTGGAATTGATGTGATTTAAATTCCAACTTCATGACTAATGTAATAATCCTGCACAAGAATAATACATATTTGGAAACTACGTCTAATGCTGACCTTTTTTTTGAGTTTACAATAGGATCAAACAATCAAGCTAAAAAGTGAAGTAATCGTGACTTGTTAAATTTGTAAATTTTTAAAAACCGTTCCTAAATTTTTTCGTTCTTCGACTGCATAAGATAAGAAATGTTTTTTGCTGACTTATGTCAAGTGTTACTGAGATTGGTCTCAATAATTTTACGAAGTCCTCCGTTATTTTTTATTCAAATATTCGAAATCTTTTTAAAAATCATTGGGTCAATGTCATCTTCATGTTCGTCACAAATTTATAATAATGTCGACCATTCACAAACATATACATCAAAACAGTCAAAAAGTGTTATTCCATTGTAGATCTTGAGGTAATATTAGTTTCTTGCTTTCTTTTTCTTTGTATTAAGTGTTCGGTACAACCCAAACACTTTCTATTTTGCATTTGTATTTGTAATGTTACAATTCGTTTAATTTTATTTCGCATTTCTACCTTCCATTCATTTTGTACAGGTAGATTTTAGTGCAGCGTTCGCTATTGTAACCAAATCTCTACACAATTAGTATGGCTTAAGTTTAGGTAGAGAACTCTGACGTAGTGGAAATCCCAGCAACTACCTCGATCTGCTAAATTAAGGTTCTGTTCAACACCAATTCATTATGCTAATTATTCTCTTCACCTCACATTTCGGGTAGTATTGCTGTATTTTCTAACTATTGCTCGCCAGATGCCTAGCACCTTCACTAACAAAAACACTCAAGTAGTTTTAGGGTCTCCCAATCATAAACGAGGTTACTTATGGCAAATTCAACAATTCTACACTCAGTACTATAGAGCAGAAACAGGTATAGTGGCGTAACTCTGGTGATGGATGTACGATGTAGTAAAAACTGATAGCAGCAAGATAACAAATTGATATCTTACAAGAGGTAAATATAATTCATAAATAAATAAATTTTGTTTGGGTTCATTAATCGAAGTTTTCTTAAAGTGAGAAGAAAACGTTCTATATGTTACATAAAACACTTCCTTTTCATCTAAGAAAACGCTTTTTTTTCCCTTCAAGAAAACTACAGTAAGTAGGACTGTATAGATTTTATCATCATAACATCCAAAAACATTTCTTTTAATTCACAGATCGAATAGGAGATGTGCATATTACTTTATTATTCAAAATGGTAAAAATACGTGTTGGCTTTGTAGCAAATAACCGGTAATTATTTCTTAATATAATACGCAATTCGACGAACAATTTTACCTACGAAATGATTATGATGATAGCATAACGTGCCCTATTTGTACCATATAACCTTAATGAGTTTACAATATGCAGCAGCAAGCAACATGTGGCTCTTATAATTGTTTGTTTACATATTTTAACGAAATTAGTTATTTTAAAGACACGTTTCAGTACATAATCTCCCATACAATAGTTAGCATTTGAAGAGTACAGAATTTCAACTTAATTAAACAGATTTGTAACGAAATACCTAACCTCAATAATACTATTTACACCGACAGTAATCAAAAACTAACTACATTATGTAGTGAATAAGTGAGTATAATTGCAAAGTAACTAATTTTGTTACAAACAATTCGACTAATATGAGTATGAAAAAATTAAAGAACGCTTGCATCTGAATAATGGCCGCATCTGTAAGATAAGTACATGTATGAGGATGTCCTGATATATATACATATATATACTTTCGAAAAAAAATGTTACATCTTCTATTGTCAAAAACACACAAATTATTGGTTCATTCTGAACATTTGACCATTCATCAAGAGCCATATAAACTGAGTTGTCTAACAGATTTTTACAATATTTTGATTTCTTCTTTTCAAATGTTTCATTTGGAAGAACCTACACTGACTAAAACCTAAAAGGTGGAACATGCCTTGGCTTTAGCATTCCAATTGCTTTTGGAATTTCAACTGACCTGAAGCTACAATTTGTTGTAAAAATGGCATTAGCTTATCTAATTCTTATTTCTTGTTCTGACCTGTTCTAATAACAAAGAAGCTTAAAATGTCACTACTACTACGACCACTACCATAATGAGCGCTAAAATCAAGATTGCTACTGTACGTTAAGTTCCAGCTTTTATTAAATTTTTCTGTTTATGTTGCGTGTCATATTAATACGTCGCACGTACACTTTCGCTTATATAGATATAAACATTAACGGCATTCAATATTCGTACAATCCAGTGCGATTTGCAAGTCTCTGCATGTTTCATGCATTCGCGAAGGGCTTGTTGACTTGTAAAAAAATATCTTATCAGGTTTTCACCAATTTCAGATTCTTGCGCAATATTTTACCAGTACTATTTTTATGAAAAATGAAGCACGATTGTTTCATAGAAGTATCATTCTTTAAAATAAATCAAAATATCATGATTCTTATCAACCTTATTTTATATGAATTGAATTGTGGCTGTTTATGTACTATCTCTCTCTTCTAGAATTGACTAAACAAGCACATTATAGTTTATAATCTTATCGATACTTCTTAGTTCCATAAATGTATGTAGTAGTTCATTGTTTCTAAATACACTGAACACAGAAATGTTTATCCAGTGCTCTTACTTTACTTTACTTTTACTCTTTACTTTTTGCGCTCTAACGTTGTGTTTTTAATTTCTTCAACGTTACGTGGTTACTCTTTGCGCTACAGTGCAGGATAAATTACCAAACTAAAGTAAAGCTAACAAAAAAAGAACAATTGCAAAGTAAACAGAAAAAATAAAATTCTAGTATTCTGTAAAATGGAACATCTGAACATTTCGAAAAATTTATTTTTGATAAGATTTTAATAAAATATGGTTCAAAAGCGAATAATAAAAATGGCGTATGTCTGTTCTTTAGGAAAAATTAATAATAGACTTTCCACACCCTAAACAAGTTTTTCTAAAATGTCACAAACCTACTTGGCGAAAAATTTTCGCGTAGTTCATCGCTAATTGCACATATTTTTTATAATACGGAAAGGAGCAAATTTAGATATTGAACGTAAAATGCGCTTTGTTTTTATTTATTAGAGAGAAAAAAAAGTTCAAAAACAGGAGTTGCTGTTTGAAATTTTGCTTGAATTAGATTTTCGGAACCCTTATGTACCGATTTATATTGCTTCAGAATTATAAATAAGTATCTATATAGTTAATGAAAAACTTAAAACTTATTTGTATCTGGCAGGTATTAAAAGAACAGTAAGTTTCTCAAAGTTCTAGATATTCATATGAGATATCAAGGCACTTGCGTTTAAATGACCTATTCGAAGAATCCACACGGTCTCTAAAATACACAAAATCGGTCATGTTGTAATAAAAAATGTTTTTAACAATTGTACGCGTGGGAAATATTTGCTAAACCAAGAATGTAATATTTTAGTAACTTTGGTTTGAAGTATGGGAACCTATAATAAAAGCGTATCTTTTACACAAGTTACAATAAAAATAAATTTGCTATAAGTGAAAAACATCCCAACAGGCTGTCTACTGGGAACTGCAAGTATTGAATTTTGTTTGTGTGAATTTCTTCTTTTAGCTCCTCAACTGTTTTCTTTCTTCAAGCCGAAATATGTCGTATGTACCACAACTTATCGGCAGTACTTCCAACGCATTTATTATTTTTTGGACATTATCATATATGGTTTTTAACGAGTATCTGTAGCTTTTTTTTGTAAATTTACAGGGTAGATATGTTTATGTAAAAACCGGCGGAAAATGTACAACCTGTCCTTAATAAACTTTATTGTAATTTATATAAATAATTGTCAAAGTAAATAGTTATTTAATGCAATTGCTATTAATTTAACACGCTGCAACAATAACTTTTTGTATAGTTAGTTTGCTAATATATCATATAACTCCAACTTGCAATAAGTAGATGTAAATGTCACTGCATTAATTTCTTAACCGTTTAACGAGTAGTGTAATTGTAAGAAACTGATTTAGTAAAGTAAAATAACGGCAAAAGACCTTTTCGCAGTAAGTATTTCTGTTGATTTGTCGCGTCTTTATCAATTGTGAAATTTCTATACTTTCGTATTGTACGTACTACATATTTTAATTTGGCTAGACCAAAATAAATGACAATCACAGTCAAATATCCATTACAATGATAGTAAGTACGAAACCCCGCATTGATTTATCCGATTCTTAATTTTAATGTAGGTCAGCCAGTGGCCCCACAACTTTGCGATAAAAGAGACAAACGGTATTCCGTGATTATTCTGAAACTTGGGCAAATATTTTATTCAAAATAGGTTTCCATTTATGGGATGTATCAGTCCTTTAAGTTGTGGAAAGTTTTGTGTAAAGATTACTTTGCTTGACCATCGCAGCTCCCAGGTCATCTCCCGTTTCAATGCATGTTCCTTCGGGACAAAAATATTGTTCAAATCCATTGGTATGTTACTTCTGACCGCGAGTTGCAATGTCACCATTTACACTCAATAGCGAAATAGTGTAAGTAAATGATGTGTGATTAGGGATCTCATATTTTTTGTGTTTCACTGAACGTAGGTAAAACACTTTGTTACGCGTCTAATTGGTTTATTGGTCTGATTGCCGGTGAACTGCTGGTAGGTTTCGTAAATTAAACTCAGAGTCTGTTTAATACATATATTAAAGAATTCATAAGAAAGAAGTACAATTTTGTGTGTTTATACAATAATTTGTTGTTACCACCAGTCTGTATAAATGTATATCTATATGCTTGACTATGTTCGCTTTCGTT
Source organism: Trypoxylus dichotomus (assembly GCA_023509865.1). NCBI lineage: Eukaryota > Metazoa > Arthropoda > Insecta > Coleoptera > Scarabaeidae > Trypoxylus > Trypoxylus dichotomus. Next base: position 53,169,744 of record CM042074.1, on the reverse strand, counting down.
AGAGATTTTATACTATACTTATACTATTATTTCATGTTTGATACGGTTTGCGTAAATGTTTACTATACCCTTGCACACATATGTTTGTTTGTATTAGGAACGCACTAATATATTTTGTTTAGGAGCTGGAAGATCCAGTAGGGTGACTGTGGCGATTAATAGTCGGTCAACGTCTGTCGTAAATACGGCCCAACTCTCGACTACCCAGGTCTTCCTTAAATCTTTCGTATATTTATTTGCTATTGCCTACGCTTTCGTAGGATAGGCTTCGCATCAACGTGCGTAAGAGTCCGTAGGCTTTACTTTGCCGCAATGGGCGTATAATATTTATTTGTTATACCTACGCTTTTGTAGGATAGGCTTCGCATCAATGTGCGTAAGAGTCCGTAGACTTTGCTTTGTTTCTGTGTGCTTATATGTACGTCCGTAAACGATACATTACTGTCTCCTTTGCCACAGCCCGTTCACTATAGGGAGAAAATCTTAAACCAGCAATCGTACTAAAAGGATTATTATATATTGGGCCTTTGATACGTGCGGAGTATCCCCAGCCCGCGCGTGCGCCGAGTCCGGCGCAGTCGATGAGTGAGTCGCGACAGGCCGGCAGTCGTACTGTTGCGATTCTCGCGACGTGAACGTTGCTATGACAACTGAATACGTTCTCGGCGTGCTGCCGTAAAGCGCTGAGCTAAATTCTGCAGCAACAGCGTGCTAATATAATATATGTATATTATAAATGTATTTCTAGCGACTTCTTTTACACTAAGTATTTTTGTTAGCATATACATATACAGATTAAAGTAAATTTATAAGACAATATATACATAAATAGAAATACAAAAAACGAAACATTCTCGATGATTCAGAGTTCGTAACACACTTATAGGGTGAAGATCACCATAACTGTTAAGAGTTCAACATTTGAGTAATAGCAAAACAACAGTCTTTTTCCACGCATTAGGGAATATACCATCCTATAAACAATAATTATAAATACAAGTTAGATAAGATACATCAAATTATCGGTCGGTCCCTGTGCTGGAGAAGTACCGCCAATGAACAAACTTGATATAGTCTAGCCTGAAGAAATTAAATTTTATTTCCACAGAGAAGTTAAGTTATTTTATTATTCAACAAGACAGTTTTAATGTTTGTTTATACTTAACATTTACATTTACTTACAGCCCGAAACGACAAATATTCCCATTTTAAGACACGAACAACTGCTTTTTGGCAGGCCTTTAGCGCCATATTTAACACAATGTACATGCCATTGCTACCTGATTGTAAGTAAATTAATTAAACATCTGAATTTGGTTTACACATTTAATACTTATGTAGACACCGTTACTGCTCCGCAATAAGAGCAGGAAATTATAAAAAAATCGGCGAAATAAGAACTACCTTTTGCTTAGGGCTCCAGCTCCAAAACTTATTAAAAGAATAAAGATGGTCTATTGCAGTCACAAACTTAAGAAATGAATTGTAATAAAAAGGCAACAAAAACGTTGAAGTGCAACAGTTGACTGAATTTAATGAACTTCCGGCCGCAATAAAACAGTGTGTTAACATTAATAGTTTTAAATATCATCTTAGTCATTGTACTGTATGTTGTACATACATACACTCAGCGGGATTTCTGTAGTTCCATATGAACTTTTGAACAGAATATTTAGTTTTTTTAATATATTCATCAAATTATGCATCGAAGTTAATGCTAAACTACAAAGAAAGAGAAGTGCAAGAAAAAATAATATTAAAAGAAATTATTGCATTTTATACAGAAAATATTTACAATAATGGTATCTCAAAACAGCGAAATTTCTATAGGTCCACAGAGTTAGACAGACATCGTATGAAATCAGACATTACCTTTCAATGTAAAAAAAGCCCCTAAACATCATCAAAATTTTAATTATTATAAAATATATATTTAGAGGTACATTGCTATCGGAGGAGGAAAAACCAAAAATAAATTGTTATAAACAGGTACGATTTTCAAACCGAGTCGTAGATAAAACAAAGAATAGAACAATCCCAATATCTCATCAGCAATAAAATCACCCTAAAAAAAAACACATAAAGAGGCAAGACTGAAATTTGCGAAAGATCATATGAGATATGAGTGGAACAATGTCATATTTTCTGATTAGAAGAAATTTAACTTGGACGGACCTATGGTTTCAAATATTATTGGTACGATTTACACAACAACACTGATGTTGCGGTGAGCAGAAATTGGTGACAGTCTAATAGTTTGGTCGGCTTTTACCCATAAAAATAAAATCCATATATATTTTATTTCTGCGCGAATGAATTCTAATTCTTATATACAACTTCTGGATATGGTTCTGATGACTTTGGTGAACAATTGCCGACTCCAGACTGGGTATTTCAACAAGGCAACGCAGCTATTCATAATTCCAGACAAACAAACGAGTGGAAATCAGTTTATTACAATGATCTGCCCGTTCGACTGATCTGAACCTCGTCGAAAATCATTGGGGAATTGGTAAGAAAGGTGTATGCCAATGATAAACAATAGGATAGCATCAAAGAACTAAAATCTGCGAATATGAGGTGTTGACATGATATTCCTATTTCAAGATTGACCAAATTAATAGACAGTATGACGACCCGGATCTTCGAAGTTATTTTGAGTAGAGGGTCTAATATCCACTATTAAGTTCCGAAAGACATACATTTTTTATATATTTATTTTATTGATTAATTTTGTGTTAATGCATCTATAGAAATTTCGCTATTTCGAGTTATCATTATTGTCAATACTCTTTGCATAAAATGTAATAATTTTTTTAATGTTATTTTCTCTTGCATTTAAATTTCTTTGTAGTTTAGCACTAACTTCGATACATAAAGTTCAAAAGTTCATATGGAACTACAGAAATGTCGCTGAGTGTATATACATATTGTGCTTCAAATAGCATTGCTAAACGTTATTATTTCTTTTAAATAAAAACATCATGAAGCGTTTTAAATTAAGTACTGCACTTTTCTAGAATTAATCGATATTAAAATAAAATTACCTGAACATGATTCTCAAAAATTCTAGTATTTTCCTTGAAAAAAAGATGATTTTTAAAACCAAATACGCAATTGCTAACAATTTTAGAAAATTAGTTGTGTTGTCAAGGAAGTAGTGAGTTGTCGATGCACATATGGAACTTGAGTTACTTTTGTTTAAACATAGTAATTTATTACCCATGCATGTAGTTTTTGTAAATTAAAACTTTAAAATAACAACCGGGATTTGAAACATAGTGCAAGTTTAGTGAAAATATGGATCTGGATAACGGTTGTTTAAAGTCTAGAATGGGAAACACCAAACTATGTTAAAGGAATAACCAAATATTTCTGAAAAATAACCATTAAAACCACATTCTTTAAATTTAAGGAAGTTTTAATTTATATCATTATTTGAGGTTAAATTCATTTATATTTCGAAATCTTCCAACTGAATTAAATCAAGCTTTATTTTGGCAACTTTATGGAATTTAGTTAAAACAGCAACATAAGGATAAGATACCTAGCACTTTATACCTCTTTATATAACCCAAACTGTTTGTCATAAGGGCATAGAGCAAACGAGTTACTAAAAATTTCCAAATCAAAAAATGCATAATCAGATATAATCTGGCAATAGTTGAATAAATCTTTCATTGTTCTATGTTTAAAGAAGCATATATCTATTTTGTTTGTGCAATAAATATGAAGTAGATATGTAAGGTTGTTTACGCCCAACCATCACTTTTGACATGTTGATTCAAGAGGATACATAACTATGATACATCTCATTTTTTCAATAATAATATCATAGAACCTAACCCATTTTAATGAAAGTGCACTGTGTACGAAGATTATTTTTTAAGTAAGGTAAAAAAAAACGAAATAAGTAAAAACTTTCTTAAAACACATTTATTTCCTGAATATATATATACAATTATCTGTTTATATCATAGGAAGCTATGTAGAAACAGCTTCCATTACGATTCAAACATTTATCCTTCTCACAGATTTCTGTCTCTTGAGATGATAGCCAGTTATTGGCGATCATTATATCTGAATTCCTAAGATAACTTGACAATCTTGAATCCCCTACTAATTTGGTGTCAACTACCTGTACCAGATTCGTCGTTGATTACAGATGACCTACCAGAGCGCAATTCATCACAGACGTTGCCCAGATATTGCATTGAATAATATCACCCATTTACTGTCACCCTTGCATGCTCACGGTATATGTCACATATCTGGCAATGAATATCTGCAGCTTTCATATTTCATGTTATTAAGAACTGGATATTTTACAGTTGGCAAGTAGTGTTAGGTTCTGCGCAAAGATATGTCGGAAGCCTCGGGTGTATTCATTCTCGCTTACGTAAGAAATAACCCTCGCAGTTTATTTACTTCAGAGACTTTTGCCAATAATTTGTCCATTTATGTCATTATCTTAGTAACCTCTGCCAAAAGAATTCATCTCGAAAGCAAATTTACGATAAACAGTAGGGCAATGTTTGCTTAGAAATGTTTGAAATCACCGATTTTTTGTCAAGACCACATTGTTTTATCAAGTAAAATATCATTTAGTTACCACTTATTCTAAAATTTCTGTGGCCTGATATTTTTAAAATTGTAGACATATTACTTACATTAGGATTTTTTTCTTTTAAAATTCACCCCGATTTTAGTAATTTGGGCCACTATTGTAACAAATATAAATCAATGTTGGAATTAACAAGTTTAACTAAGTTTATCGCTATAAAAATACAATTTAGTGCCAGAGGTGCCAGATTTTGAATTAAGGCAACATTACAAGCATCTCTAGTATTAAACTAAGTCCTAAAGTCGAACTTATTTTGTTTTTGCTTGCAATGTAACGCTAGTCATGATTCAATTAGCAGGTGCGGGGGATTTAACCAACCATTCTATTCAAAACGTTCAATAAATGTGTAGAAAAATCACCTCGCATCCATTTATGAATCTATTTGTGGCGAACTTTGGGTAATTTTTTTATTCGTATTTGTAACTGCTCTCTTCTGAAATTTAACACGAAAAACGTATTAATATTAATTACACAACCATCTGATCCAGCCGTTTATAAATATGCAATTGCTAAAGCTTTTTTTATACAAACAAAAGCAAAACGTGCAGCATGAAACAGAAGATGTATTTTCAGTCCAGAAAAATTCATCACTTGCTATCATCATTCAGTATTCGTTAATCAAGATTATACCATGGAGACGCCAACGTCTAGGATAGACAAATTATACTCCTCAGAAAGCCGTGAATACTAGCTAAACACGTGCTATGTTAACCGTACAATTTCTTATTATGCGACTTAACAACATTTGATTTAAAGGAAACAATTAGCACACGGAATGGATAACTTTTATTGTAACTTGATATAACGTGTTGAAGAAGTATTGCAACGTATGTATGTATTGCGGTATGCCTTAAGAGCAAAAGATCGTCATAATCATAAACCGAGTCGAATAGATAAAATGAACAATAAAAGGAAGCGACAGGTCTTACCCCATGCTCCGAGAATTTTCGGCAGCGGTCCATAAAACCGCAACTTGCAGTCGTAGCCGCAGTCATATAAGAGGCTGCAAGTCCTTTGTCTTAGACTAATCGACCAAATAAAATAGATACGCTTGAAGCGTGGCCACCTTTTTTTTAAATACGGTCGTCAAGCAAGATAACTTTACAAGAAGTAGGGTGTTAAGTTGTAAGTCGGTTCACGCATCAAAACATTTATCTTGTATAAACAATACGTATAAATTTGCTTAAAGGAAAAAATACTAAGTGAACATGGTTTGAAAAGAATAAACAATATCATTTTGCAAATAGCATCAATGCCGACGAAGTTAAAATGGCTTTCTATTGTTTGAATATATATTCTTTTATTTATTATTAATGGCATTAACTGTCAGTTTCTTTTACTCTTAGTAGTTATTAACCACGAAAGTTTTCACTTAAAAAGGTTGTGATTTGAGATAAAATTGTAGTGTGCAAAATTTAAAAAATACTGTAAAATGTAAAAGATTCCATATTTGCAATAAAAATAAATAATTGTTGGCCCTTGGCGTTATTCAGCAGTCTAAAACTAATAAATAACCAAAAGACTAGTTAAACGTTTGCTTACTCTCTAATAACCAACGCTTTACTATTGATCTTCACAATGCTGGGAAATGTAATTCTCTAATTAATTGAAAATAAAAATCAATCAATATATCTGATCTCTGTATTTTTATATTCATATAATAAGTTAGATGCGAATCATTTTTTTCGCATATGGCGCTAACTTTTTAGTGATAATCATATATAAACATATAAGAAGTGCTAAATGGAAATATCTATGTAGTTGCATATACACAAAAAGTGTTGTTACACATAACGGCAGAATAAATAAGTTGTTTAATAATGATGTATACATTTTCGATTACGTCTTGACTTTTAATACATAATATTTAGTATTTTCAGTCAATAAATTATTAGTTATAGAAGCTACGGTACTTTTTTTTTAATTACGCAGTTCCTAGAATATCGTTACTTTACTTTTCTCAGAAAGTTTGGGTGAGGTTACATATTTATTGTAGAGTCAACGGTACAAAACATTCTTTTATGAATTTTTGCTTGCTTACACTGAATTTTAAAGTAAAAAGGATAGCTTGATTAGTTGCGTTTGAAAAAGTATTACCACGTATTAAAATGTATCACAGCAAGGCATTCATTCCATGTATACTAGCTTGAGGTGTTGACACAATGTTGGAGAATTAGTTTGAAAGAAACTGATTGTTTACTTTTAAACGGTCGGTAGAGGCAATTGGAGCAATAACATCGCTATACAATGTAACGTCCGCTTAGCGACATGCTACTTGTACACACAAAATATGGTCACTAGTAATAGGAAAGACAAAAAATCCACGTTCATTTAGAAATGTTAAGAGTCCCGTTGATTATAACTGTTCAAAATCCGCTTGGAAGACCAAAGACATATTTCTGGAATAGTTCCACAAGCACCTTGTCCCTCAGGTATGGCAATAGAACTGTAATAATAAGTAATGTAATTTAATGATACATATTCAATTTGTAGGTGAAAGATTCCTTAAGAAAGCAAAATCTTCTAATAAAGACGGTGTTAATCTTCGATAACGCACCAAGTCATCCTCCAGAGGAACAATTAAGCAAACCAAGTAACTTTACGTGAAGCAATTTTAAATTAAGATATGGCGTGGAATGCCCTTAACCAGCAAACAATCAGAAAGTGTTGGAAAAATGTGCTTTACTCCAGTGATGATTATGACGATGAAGACAATGTACCGCTAACCATCATTAGAAAGCAGTTACTAGACGATGCTGAAGTTATTGACAGTGCATCATCGGACGTTCTCAAGTTATTAAAAGCAATAAATCCCGATATTGTTTGCACAATTACCGATGTTAGTTTATGGAATGACGATAAAGAGATGGATGATGCATGAAGAGGAAGATGGGATGAGTGAAGCTGACGATCCTCTGATTGAAATAAAAAAATACAGTGAGCGACGTGCAAGCTGTAGGAATTTTTAATAAAACTTTAGATTGGGCTGAAGGAAAAGACATATTATATTCCGATATTTTAGTGTTCCGTAAACTACGGGCAATGGCATTAGAAAATACGAAGCGTAAATTTACGCTGACAAAAATAGGACATTTTTTATGTTTTAATTAATTGATTATATGTATTATGTTATTAATTGTTCATAATTTATTTTTTTATAAATATACATATATTCTTTTATGCAATTTCTTTATAAATAAAATAAGGCTTGCTAATGTAAACTTTCAGTAATTTGAACAGTGCTTGGCTGATATGATTCACATAATCGAGCGTCTACAGTAATAAATACAACTCATATTATATGTGTTTACCTAAATTAAATTACCGACAAATCTATGCCCAATCAAGTTCAGCTCCAAAATTCTACTTCACTTTTTGTTTATTTTACCAATCAGTGTTCTCTTAATCGAGAAATATTGGTCGTTTAAAATGTAAAATGCCGTAAAATTAACTAGCTTGTATCTTATATTTTATATTTCATTCACCACAGTGTCATTAAAAAAGAGTTATTAAAGTGAGTATAAAGTATTGAAGATCTACTCACAAATGAACTTAATTTTGGAAACCGGCAAAAGCTCTCCGTGTGAAGTTCCTTTTCTTCTTTAAATTAAATAACATATATTACACCAATGTATACAAATTCTCTTACCGTGGATTTTACTGTTAATTCAATAGATTTTGAAGCATGATTAGTCAATCCCATATAAAAATTAAACATAGATTTCATTCGTGCGCACCATATACGTCAAGGGTAAATATATAGTCATTGAGCTAACTTTCAAGAGGTACATCTTATAATTTGTAGTAACTACAAACATATTGTCTAATTACTTAGACGAAGCTAAAAGGCGAATAAATGGTTACTTCTAATTCCAAGGCAACCCTAACACAACCTCTATCAACTAGTATTTATGATGTGCTCTAATAACATACGATTGCCTCATAGTCATAACAGACGGGACAACTTACCAAAAATTATTATAAACGCAACTCACCAAAATCGTTGACAAACCGAAAATTCCTTGTATGTAACTCACTCACTATTAATTACTAAATTTTAGGGTTAAATCTATAATGATTTGTCTTATAAATACCGAAAAACACTAGCGACTATCAAAAACAGTACATTTCAAAATTAACAAACATATGTTTTATTCATTTTTTTATTAGAAAACTAATTTAACTATGTTTTAGTTGACAGAAACACAATCCTTGAAAGTACAGGTCCGCCATATTGATTTATTTAAAATGGTACATATTGCGACCTCTTTTGACAAATAACGATAATATGAACAGGTGAATTTAAATGCTGGATTAATTTGAAATAATTTTTATTAACTAATAAATATAAAAACAAAATTCACAGAAAGAATTTTCTTCTACTTGTTTCCATATCATGACGTCTACCTTGTATTATCCATTCATATTCACCATATTTACTGTCAAATGTTCCCTTCTGCAATGACTTCAATCTTAGTGTAAATCTTGGTCCCAACTCCTTTAGCCTTGTTCTTTGCTTATTTGTGTCAAAAGCATACCTAAATCACAAAAAGAACAATGTTCAGAAGATCACTGAATCACAAAAACCAATTACCTGTAATGTCGGAAAAATATATAATCCCTTTGATTATGAAAGGTAACAGCACGGCATCCTTTAAATTCAGGATCATAATGAAATAAAGCACCTAACATTCTGCTAACAGTTAAGCCAAGTCTAGTTGTAAAATTATTTAGAATAACTTCAGGTCGAAGTGGACCAATATCTTTGTGGTGTTTCCGTAATTCAGTAGTTATTCTAACATTAGATAATTTAAAATGTGCTGTTGGGCCTTCTGGTAAATGAATAACTAATAATCCATCTGGTTCCTTTTTATGCTCATTAATAATTAAAATGTCAGTATAATTTTTTTCAATTGCACGTTTAACCATTTTTTTAACACCACATCTATTGCGATACATAGACTCTGAATTAGGAATTATACGTGTTAATTCCCTACCAAATATCCTGGTTTTCTGAAAAAAATAGGGAACTGTATTGTTATTAATAACAAAGACCTTAAATTACCTTCATAGGATTATCGCAATAAGTAATTAATACTCTGGGTTCACGTGTTTTAGAAAAAAAATCTTTGAATTCATCAGTATTCAGGTCATGATTAAAAATTGGGTTTTCTTCATTGCGTAAATCAATTGCTGTTTCATCACTAACCCTTAGTGTTTCCAATGTATGTGGATCTTTAGATTCACCACGCTGTTGTCTTTCTTGTTTAATCTTCTTCTTGTTCTAAAATATAGTCCAGATTAATAATATTCTTTCAGTCAATATGTTGCATACCTTCTTCAATTCTCTTTTAATTTTCTGAAACTTTTGATTTCGAATTATCTTATTTCTAATACATGAGTATTGGTTATGATATGGAAATAAAACTTCACCACAGCTAGATGGCTTTATATCTTCACAATGATCTTCTTTAATACCTTTTACTTTCAAACTTTCATTATCGTTAATTTCCATTGCCATATATAAATGTATGCTTTAAGTAAAAAACCTGCACACAATAAATGTAACGCAACCAATACGAAGCGGGTTTCTAACCATAAAATAATTTTATGTACACTAAAATTCCAATTTGCTATATCTGTCTTCCACACAGCTACTACACACATGTAACAATAATCATTAACCCCTATTGTTACACGTGCAATACACCTTACCGGAATGGTACACTCGAAACCACCAAAAAATTATACTACTGCTGCCATCCATCTGTCTTATCATAAAGCATAAAAAGCAAAAAATTTGTATTGCTGCGATGGCGCCGCAAGATATTTAAGAATTCAGAAACTGAATCGGAACCGGTACCGGTATCAAAATATCCCAAGCGCTCAAAATATTCCTGCAAAATTGTTTTGTTTAGTCATCTAAATTATCATAAACTATTTTGCTATATGTGGGTAAAAAAAGAACTCTGTAAATGCGGAACCAGGCTGAATAGAGGGAAATTTAATATGAAAAATAAATATTAAAGATGTGAACGTTAATGTTGTATTTTGTGCATTCCAAACATGTGGATATATCTTTCGAATAATACACTGCAGAGACAAACTCTGAATTGCACAAAATATAATAACATTTCAATGTGATGGTAACTATACTTTATTCTTTAATTCGGAGTGTTTTCAAATTAAATGCTTTGGTTTGTAGTGTGTCCTAGCAATCTGGAAAATATTATCTACTTTGATAATTGTTTCATTTTTCAAATTTAATGAATTGTAAAACCCACTCAACGGCTCACTACAAATTTTAAACATTTGTGCTTTAGACAGATGCTAGAATACGCAATTTGTACTTTAACTGTCGTAAAAAATTCTCCATTTTCTTATTTTAGTCTTACGGGTCGATGTTCCTTTGTGTGTGACAAAATAATCTGCGCGAATATATTTATTTGTTATACATACAATATATGAAATTTCCACATCAAGTAGCACATTTAGATTAATTCAATTTTGTTGACCGTATTTGGAGTTAAAACGATACTCAGGGTGTCTGCGAAAATGTGGTGAAAGTCAGAACTGTCAAAAAGTTAAAAATCATTACTTATGTCAAACGCAGTTCAAATAATGTACTTCGTATTTTTGTTATATGTATTGCATTCTGTTAAATGTTTTAAGCCGATAATGAAAATTGTTGCTGGGTTTGATTGTCATCCTCGGATAGTACCTTATCTTGTAAGTAGATATCTGCATAACTCTGCGGTTTCTTAAAAAAGATAATATAAGGAGCGGATTTCATACATTTGCTCCAAAAACTTTAACATTTGGGATAAATACGGCGTTCTATTCTCAAAACAAAGCACATCTGTCAACATTGTTTTGGATATTTGAAATTCACATAGTCCTACGTGAAGTCCTCAGTAAATGTTGATTGGACTTTCAAAGTGAGTTTTGCCCAATCTGATCACACATAGACTTTCAGAATTCGTTTTGTATTTACATTATGTACTAAATGCTCTTTGGATATTCTACTGCAAATTTGAGGCTGTTCACAAGTTATTGTTGCTGTGTTCTTATTGAAAACATGGAATGTAAACATATAGTAGTTGACAGTAATCGTGGAACATGTAATGCCCAAATCACATCATCTTCAGTTAAAAGTTAATTGCCGGTTAACTAAATATTTCTGTTCCACCATGGGATTAAACTTGGTTTGAGAGCATGACAAAGAACAGCTCAAAAATGTACTTAATATTCCTTTATTCACTTGCTTGGACAATAATATATTAATTATGACTACCTTGTAATTGAGGCAACGGAAAATATTTGAAACAAGATTAACATTTAACTGACGACTTAGTTAATCTTTAGATTTAACTAAAGGTGGCACAAAGTATTCCGAAAAAAACTGCATGTGATGAAATTTCTCCAAAATATAGAGGATACAGAAAATTAGTAGAGACAAGCCAAATCACAAAGAATTTATTTACCATTCGAGTCTAATATTTCCAAACTTGGAAAAGTTTATAATAATTATTTTATGTATATTTATTTTATATTTTATTATTTATATTTAATATTTATTTGATAGTTATATTTAATTTCTTTGTTTACACATGTTTATTTATAACACTTACGTAGATATCAGCTATCAATTACACTTTTTTAATCACACATTTCATATTTAATTTAACATAACAACAAAAAAAATTGAAAATATTAAGCATTAAATGAGTCTCTTTCATGTTGTTTTGATTTGCGTAAAGTCCTGCCTAGGGTGCCAGTAGGATATGCGTGTTATGAACATGTTTCTTTACATTTTCCACATGTTCAAAATTTGGTTTCAATTCACTAATTTTACAGTCAATAAGGATTTGTTAATAGGCTGACATTTATACTTACCTGCCGACTGCACATTTAGCAGGACAGAAAAACTGATAAGAGCAGAAGGTGGTCATAAAATTGCTGATAGCTCTATTCTGATATTAGACAAATTCATACATAAATTAGGAGTGGCCTGGACAACTTAAACAAAAAGCTTTATCTTTGAAAAAAGTTGTAGTCAACGAAGTCAAGAGAATTTTTATTAAAGGGATGAAAAATGTGAGTGTAGACGTCAAAACAGTAGAATTATAGAAATGATGATGAATCAATGAAGTATGAAATGCTTGCCAAAAGGACTTAGCCCGGAAATAAAGAAGAAAAGAAAGAGCCAAATCAAGTTACCAATTGAAGCTTCGGCGGACTTCGATCGAAATCCAATTTTGAAAATACAAACTACTGTGTGCGATACACATAAATAAGGTGTTTTTTATAGTAAAGGTTATTCTAAAAGATATTTTGTTTTATCCTATATTTGTTTCTAAACAAAAAAAAGCTAAATAAGAAACTGTTCTTTGGTTCATTCTCTCTCTCCCTGCCGTGGATGGCAAGGTTAATAAAGTGATATATGGAAATATATATATAGAGCAAAGTGCACTTAATGATGAAATGGAGAGAATAACACAAGAAAAAACGACTGTTCAAACAAATATTAAGGCAGGTTCAAGTACCAAGATATCTAATGGAATAAAATGAAAACGAACAATGTCCGAAAAAAATGAAAACTAATTTTTCAGTTCACAAAATGCTAGATATCATAATAAATATTATAATTTACAAAATATTTATGTGTATATTGAAAACAAATAAATAATTTTAAAGTATAGGTAGAATGCATCCCATTTATGTCAGCAATATTTTAAACAAATTAAATTTAAAAGTAGCATATCTATTGCGAAAATAAGAATAAATAGAGTTAAAGTAGGTATTAGTATATCAGCGTGGTTTCGAGTGATTTTTTGCCCAACACATTACAACTCCCGCTCATTTTTTGTCTTCTCACATTGTCTTTTTCGTGAATGATTTCACCAATACCATGAGTAGTTGTATTTAGCAGCGTTATTGTAGGTTTTGTTTTCTAGGCATTTTAGATGTGATTCTAGGTACTCGGAGTTTTAAAGATGCAAATTATTTAATTAACAACAATAATCTGCTATCGGAAAATCTTAAGGCTGTTACACCGAAGAATTTACTCTCCAGGAAAGAAATAATACCCAATGAAATATATTTGAAGAACAATGTAGCCTCCGATAGTAATATTTTATAGGCTGCTACACTTAAACTTAAAATTACTACGAAAAATAAGGCAGCATATCCAGTCCCAACACATAAACACGCATAGACACACACGCGCCCACAGACATACACGCGCACAGACACACAAGCTCATAGACACACACGTACACAGATACACACGCGCGCACATGTAACCAAATAAATGGGAACAGATCCGCACAGCCAAGCACAGGTCTGCATACACATACGGGCGCGCGCGTATAGCCATACGCAAGCACGCACAGGAACGCATAGACACGCACAAGCCCATACATATGGAGATGTTACTTCATAGTTCTAGGTCATTTGATTGTCTAGATCTCTACTCTCTTCGCACGAGGTATGCGGAGTGAGAAGCTATCCAAAACTTTCTTGCAATAGCCTATAATGCAGCATAAACAATAGGTACATTTTTCTGACAGAACTAATATCTCAATCTGCACCATAAGTTCTTTGTTAGTAGTTATTCCGATCAATTCTTGTTGTCATATGATATCCAATTCTTTAATGTCAACGTACAGATCAATAATCCAGTGTAGTATTTCCATAGCCAAAACATCCTCAAACCTGGTTTTGAAGTTTGTGTGAAGGTCATTTGAACGTAGGTTAAAACGGCATCATCCTTGAAGTTTGTCACTGTTTACTAGGCACACGAGCAAGTGCTTGTCCAACAGGAATAAAGTCGAATTTTACAACATTATCTTAATTTTTAGCCTCAACCATGTTGAGTAGTAAACTGTCTACAACGGGGTGTTATAGTCTTAGTTATGCACCTACCTTAAAAAGACTACTATTTCTATTAAAAAGAGTGAATTTGAAACAAAGGTCAGACGTCAGAATCTTCTTCCCACCAGGGCAAATAAAATGATATTGTAATGTTTTAACTTTTTTTATTTTGCAACCTTGTTAACAGGCACTGTTTTTAATCTACGACCCATTAACAATGTGCATGGAGCTGGAAGAGTTTGTTTCAGAGTCGTATTGTAATTTAAGATAGCCAGAAACGGATCTTGTCTGTGTTAAAATGATTTTGTTAACAGACCTTTTATGGTCTGAATAGTCCTTTCCACCATTCCATTTGGTCTGGCATAATGTGGACTCGAGGTTACTAGTTCGATTCCATACTCTTTGGCAAAGATGTGGATTTTTTTAGAGTTAAAAGGAGGTCCGTTATCGAAAAATGTCTTGCTGTTTAGCCAATTAACAACGGTGAATTTGCTGTAATAGTCCACAATTACCAAGAAATCTAAATTTCTTAAGGCGTTAAAGTCCATGCCGATCTTTTGCCATGGTCTTTCAGGTATTTCATGGAAGAAAAGAGGTTCTCTGGGATTACTTTTAGAATACATGTGACAAATATTGCATCCGAGAACCAATTCTTCTATATCACTTATCACGCCTGGGTAATGAATGGCCTCTTGTGCTCTTTTCTTACAGGAAACTACTCCTTGATGAGATTGATGTATGAGACTTAAAAATTCACTTCTAAGGCTTGTCGGGATAATTAGACGTTTTTTGTAAAATAGGACGTTATCGCGTAGGAATATGTCATCCTTGATATGCCAATACTTTTTTATGTATGCTGGCTTTTCAGAAATTCGGTATCTATGTCTTTACTTGGCACGACTGAGAGTATCAGGAACTTGAACATTCTTTCTAGGCACATAGGTTAGAATAAATTCATACCTTAACAGTCTTAAGGCGAGCCTTTGTATTCGTGGAGGCAATTCGTCCAAAGGTTTTTTTAACAAACCAATTAGAGGTCGATGATCAGTCCGTATATTGAAGGATCTTCCAAACAAGTAATAAACAACAATAACAAATAAATGTTCACAACCAAAGACTACCGCCAAAAGTTCTTTCTCTATGCGATTGTAACGCTGTTGACAAGGGGTTAATGAAACTGATGCAAGTTCTATTGGTCGACCACCTTGCATCAAAACAGCACCCCAACCGTAGAAATTAGCGTCCACAGATAATGCTGTTTCTTTAGTCGAATCGTAATAAGATAACGTTGTTGTCGGTAGCACCAATTCTTACCATACCGAGGAAACGTTGAAGATCTTTCTTGTTTTTGGGAGCATTCGTATTGGGGATGGCTTTAGCTTTGTTATCATCTATTGATATGACTTGGTCACTAATAATAGTATCTCCCAAAAACTTTAATTTGTCACACAAAATTGAGATTTATCTAAATTTAGTTTTCTTTCAATTTAATATTATATTTTTTGTTTACTTCACCAATTCCCGTCAAAACACATTTATGACAATCTAAGATGTCTTGCATAGTATTGTTATTGACTGCACTGATAGCATGTAACCGTGTCGATACTGCTTGGCTAATATTATCTGAAATTATCTTCAAATCCAGTACGGATTTTAATCCTAAAATTGAACTTGGGGTTGCAGACTTCAAAACGTAAAATGGCACTTATTAGTTTTAAAAGCACAGTCCACGTTTATTTGGCCTAACACATCAATTTAATGTCCAGAATATGAGGATAACGATGTAGATACTTTTATAAGTTTATTTTCATTTATGTTTAATATATTAAAGACTCTTTTATTTAATATATTTACTTGACTACCAGTATCTATTTTTAATGCTATTCTATTTCCACAAACGTCCACGGTTTCAAACCACTCAATTGAATTTACATTTTTGTTAGAGTCTATTACAGTCCAAACTATTTTATTATTATCACAGTCATCACTAGATGACTGTTCATTTTCTACAGTCATTGTGAATTTCATGTACATTTCTCTTACTTTGGTTAAAATTTTGACAACACTTCCGGTAATGCTCCTTCTTATAAACACTACAAAGTCTATTAAAAGCTGGACATCTACTTGGTATATGTTGTTGTCCGCAACGTGAACAATTTCTGTTGTTACCTGCTTTCCTAATGCGTCTACTCGAACTTTGTTCGTTCATTTTCCGAGCCCTTGTTGACATTGATGAATCTATATTACTTGGAACGTTGCGTGAAGCGTTCTGTATGTGTTTGTTTACAGAGCTGACTAAAATAGGTTCTCTTGCGATTTCCTTTTGCGTTGCCATGCTTGTTTCCATGGATCTGTTAATATTTACAGCTTCAGACAGATTTAAATTGGGGTATTGCAACAATCTTTCGTGAATACGAGAATTTTGAATCCCTAAAACTATACGATCACGAATAAGTGTATCCTTTTCCTTAAACTCGCATGTATTTGCCAATTCTTTTAATGCAATAGTAAATTGTTCAATTGATTCACCCTGTAATTGGTTTCTCTTAAAAAAATTATAATGCTCAAACACTAAATTTTTTACGGGTTGGCAGTATTTATCAAACTTACTCAAAATTTCTGAGAGTTTATTACTATCCTTTCCTTAATTAAATTCAAAGGTTTCGAATTCCTTCATCTTCTAGGAAATTCATTAAAAAGGCAATTTTAATTTCATCATTTTCCTTAGATTTTCAACTAGCAAGTTGCAGTTACATCGCCTTGAAAATCAAAGTAATCCGGTACACGGCACCTACCAGCCATTGTTACACAAGTTCTATATTGTTGTACTAAGTACAAATATCAAAACCCGTAGCAAACGTACAACACGAAGACAATCTTTATTTTAATAATTCTTCTTTTTTCCATCAGATATACCTGATCACTTTACCGCTGCCGCCATGTAATGTTTTAATTTCTTTTATTTTACAACCTTGTTAACGTGTGTACATGACATAAACACTACTACTACTACTAGTACTGATGTGTACATTATGTATGTGTACTTGGCCACCGCTACGCTCTCTGGGGGTGTGAGGCAGGATCACTCCTAGTCATATATTACAGATATTACACATTTCCTAATTCAGTTTATATTTAATGAGAAATTGCATTTCAAAGATTGTAGTTCCATATTTACATAATAATACAGATATATGTATATAACTTTGAACGAGCACCTTACGCTTTATTATATAATGTTTAGTGGTTGCGAGATTTAGCTAGCTATTAATATGTTTCCCATATCATAATAGGCATCACTTCAAGATGAACACCATCGGATTTTTTGCGGAGGTAGCGTACTCCATTCGTATTGGGCAATGAGCGCTGCACATTGTTGTAAGGCAAGTGAACACTTAGGCTACAAGATTTATACTGGTTTAGTAGAAGATATTTCTAAATGGGATGAGGGCGTACAATCCGTGCGCGTTAAGAGAATGATACCACATCGTAAGTTCGCAACAGTTCCATGGAGCAGTGATATTTGTCTAGTGGAGGTAAATAAATTCCGTTTTTGAATCGGACTACCTCGATTTACAATAAGTGATTTCCTTATGCGTTTGCTTTAGTTGGCGGAGCCGTTGAAACAAAATGAACACATGAAATTTGTTCGAATACCTACACCCTTTATATATCAGCAGTTAATGGATAAAAAACTATGTAATATGAGTCTAGCGATGGGATTTGGTTATCGCGGCGTGGTCTTCGAAAATGGAACAGCAATGCCAACACATAATTTGGAAAATCGAATGTTGCAATGCGTTTTTCAAAGAATAATGAACGATGAATACTGTGAACAAGGACCAAAAGGCATAGATTATAGCACCACTCTGTGTACTCGCGGCGCTCCAATAGTGACAGCAGATACTTGTCGGGTTTGTAATAAAATAATTACGTATTAGAATTCGAACGTATTGTTACTTTACACTGTTAGTACTTTAAGTTAGCTAATATTGTGTATTTTGTGTTTTGCTTATACGAAGAAGCATATTTGGGCAACATTAGTAAGATCGTTCTTATATGGTTTGTTCACTTCTGTGAAGTGAAGTACTTTGAGGAGTAATGGATACAACAACTTCCTCTTTTCGTATTCTGGATATTTTATTTAACACAACATATACATAGCTCATCACTTTTTTAGGAAATTTCTCGGCAAAGTAAAACTAGCATTTCAATTAATCTCGTAGTGGTTGTTTTACTTCTATTGTAACCATTGCGTGATTAAATCATTGTTAAACTATTCTTTATCCTTCCCTTAATTTGTGCAAATAATCGAAAAATCTCATACTTTGTACAACACCCTTCTAGGAAAATTTCGCACACACAAGTTAGGCATAAAAAAATTAGCATATTCGCTTACATTCCCAGCATAAATTATCAAAAGTACGCTTAACCAACCAATAACAGAGACGAAGTCAAATGCAATGGTTGTTTTAGTCCAAATAATTGTGATTTTTCATAATGGGTAATTACTAATAACGTTTTTGTCTACCCCTGTAGTGCCAAAACTATTCTATACTATTTAAATTTATTATTCTGATACACGCATTTTATGAAACCTCTCTTTTTGAGATAACTACTAGGCAGCGTATGAGTGAATATTGTACTGTTGTTTACAATGTAAATTAATTTATAGGGTGATTCAGGAGGTCCATTGATTTGCCATGGATTTCAATTTGGAATAGTTGCAGCTGGGATCGGATGTGGATTGGGTCATAGAAGTTATTTTACTAAGGTTGCTCCATTTTACCAAGATTTCATTTTGAAACATGTACCGCTGAACGAATCAGATGGAACTCTCCTACAGCATAAACTTAGTATTTGTATTTTATCATCGTATATATTTCATATTGTAATACGTGAGTACAATAAAAAGGTAATTATTTTCTAACACAAAAACAAAATAATTAGAAATTAACAATTTGTTTGATTTAATAATTACGCCAAATAAGCTAACCGCTTATATGAACTATATCGCTATCTCTGCCGGTATATGAGTAAGATCCATCACAGCGCGAGGAAGGATGGATCGAATTCGTTACGATATATAACAAATTTGTTGTGAAATGTTATTTTACGAATGTCGCATTGAAAGTGCCGCAGTATAAATACAGAGTGAAAAAAATAGTCATACACATAAATAGTCATTTAGTCAATAATTTTATTAGTAGTTCATAGTTCGTTTATTTATATTGTTTATTTTTGTGTTAAATTAGTTTTACTTTTGTAAATAAATCATCATTAATAAAATAATATTGCCCCTTTAAATTGAGATCCGCTTAGAACGTAGCAAGTGATGTCAGGTGAGGGCTAGGTGATATTTTCGTTAAAAGAAAAAAAATAAGGAAGAAAAAGGAAACATGGCAGCGAAAAAGTGCAAACTAGTGGACAGAATAGTAACGGGCATTAAACTTAAATTAGAGGAAAGAGATGAAGATACTAGCGGATGAAAAGTCGAACTCTAGCAACAGTTGAAAAAGGTGATTGAAGCAGAAAATTATTTATTTGAAATGGGCGGTGGTGCAGGCGATCTGGTCGAAGTGTTTGGAGGTGTGGAAGAAAAATATTCCAATGGGATGGACGAAAAGCAGAGAGATTATTTCAAAAATACGAAGGAGCTCATGGAATATTCTAGAAGCATAGAGAAGAAGCTCATGAAAGATTACAGTGGCATGAAGGAAAAGTTCATGCACAATTGTAGAAGCTTGTAAGAGAAATTCATCGAAAATTCCAGAAACATCAAAGAGGAGCTTATGGAACATTCTAAAAGCATGGAAGATAATCTCAAGAAGCTCAAGGACAAAATTGGGAGATGAAATTTAGGAAAAATGTAAATGTATAAAATATGTTTTTGAAAAATTGCAGAAAAACGGAACAGGAACAGCTAGAAGATTCTAGAGGTTCATGGAAAGTTGTAGTAAGTTGGAAGATGCTGGAGTGAAAATTGCCTCATGTAAATATAGCGGAAGTAGAAGGTCCAGAAGGTAAAGGAACAAATAAAAGCAGATAGGTTGCACTAGTTGCGCGTTTAATGATAAAACAAGTTTGGTGTTTATTTAAGCCTTGACACAGCTGCTCTGTGAGTAGACAAATGCACAGAGGGGATTAAAGCGCCGTTAGGTCTCCTTGAGACTACTATGAAGAGGTCGTTATACATTCAGAAATGCGCTTTGATAGCAAACACATGGGACAAGTATATCGTTCACAGTTGAAGAACAGTTATCAGAAACTAGGCGAGAGCCTACAAAAATATAAAGCCAAGGTACTTCGCTTAGTCAGAAGTGCTTATGCTAGTTTAGGAAGAGACAGATTCTTTCATGACCCCTTTGATCGTGAAACACAACAGGCAGTAAAATTAACTCACCCAAAAGCACTAAACTGACATAAGCTCTTGAATTAGAAGCTGTCAAGTAACCCGTATGGGGGCATGGTCGAATCTGATGATGATCTGACAGATACCGCATGGCACTGAAGAAACTTTTGGTTGACAATGGCAGAGATAATGGTTACAGAACGCAGCGGAATTACTGCAAGAGCAAGAGTGGATGGCGGCTTCCCAGAACAGCAAATTTTAATGGTAGAACCGACGGTATGTGACATCCAAAACTGAGGAATACTTGTGCAAAAGTAGTGATCACAATTAGAAAGGTATTCTCAATCCGATTGATAAATCTCAACAACTGTCCGTTGAAACTGAGAAAGGAACGCTCGTAGAAAATTATTTCGCCACCTCTTCAATAGTCCGACAAGTACACTGGATTATCATAAAACCTTAATCGCTTCCTAAATGATTGGATAATTTAATTGGTATGGCATACCAAGAGCTGACTATCGAACAATATTAAACAGTAAAAACATTGGTTGAAAGTTATCAGGACGTTTTCCAAACGGAAATTCTACAACGAGAAGAAGAACTAGTATCGTGTGGTATCGTATAGATGCAGGAGATACAAATTCTATTCGACAAGCTCCCAAAAGATTACCATTGGCAAAACGGGCGAAGTCAGAACAGATCACTCAGGATATGAAACGAGAATTTAGCCAGTAATGAGCCCATGGGCCTTGCCAACCGTATTCGTAAAGGAAGAGGACGGCACAACTAGGTTCTGTATGGATTGCCACCTACTTAATAACGAGACCAAGAAAGACAAATATTCCCAACCGAATGAACTATATCATTGGTTGGACAATAAGAAAAATAACTGGATTTTGCGATATTTGAATCCCACAAATAGAACGCTCGACTATTCACTTTTAAAAAGATGCTATGACGTTTCCACTTCAATATTTCGTTTTCCGAGGATCTAATTCAGTACATAATCAACAGTCTAATTTGTATTGCGGCACAAAAAGATCTTCATAACTTCAATGTATGTTATGATGAACTGTACACAGTCCTAGGAATCATGTTACCTTTTAGGTACAGAAGCTAAGCAAGGGAATGTACTGGCAAAATGATTCACATTGCAGTATGATGTTTGTAACCTATGTAACAAAACGTAGAGGAAGTTTTGTGATATATTCATGGAAATGATAACATCCATATCAATATTGCTGGATGTCAGACCTCTTTTTGATTTTATAAGTGCTTTCTTCAAGAAGTTTCCTTCATAATGGACGTATTGCACCATATTGAACCTTTTCATGTATAATTAAATACAGAAATATATTTGGATGTAGAATTTACAATATTTTATTCTTAAAATATAAAACGATTTTGAACAATAAAAATGAATTTACTTTCATGCCATATTGTGGAAGAATATTTTTTAAATATTTTTCTCGGCCCTAAATTATTTAAAAAAAAATCTTCTACAAAACATCAGTTCTGAGCATCAATGAGTAAAACTTGTATCAAACGTTGATTACAAAAGCTTCATTTTTGCGTTCAGTATTCCTAATTGTAAATTTACCTAATCCTGCTATTCCATCTAAATATATTTAAACACTACAGAGCTGCTTTCAGATGCAACGTATGGGGCACAACTTATGATATTAAACCGTTCATATCTGTGGAGTAATGTTCCAAACGTGGTAAACGAATCGCTCAAATTTGTTTACCAGCGTTGTCCGGTAGACAAGTCTTTACCTAGATTCAAGTTGAGTTGTCAAATTTATTGAACATGCATAAAATAATGTCTGGCACTTGCTCCAGTGGTAAATGCAAATGGAAATGGTCTGTTTCAATATTTACGGGGCATACATATCAAAATCGGAAGTTATAATCTTTGCAATTTTAGACGGAGTACTAATTTTTGTCGAAGAAAGACTAGTTGCCGAAAAATTCGATGTTAGTTTATGTCAAGAAATAAAGACATTAGAATTAGAGAAATACGAGAGAACTGCATGGACCCGAAATTAGGTCATTCTTTTGATGAAACTCTTCGCGGAACATTTAATGCAAACAAAATTCTATATTCTCTTCTTCATCGAACTTAAGCCAACATCAAGCAAGTCAATGGTTTTGTATTTGGGTTAGTACAAATAATTAGGGTTATATGACTCAGTTACTTTAACTTCATAAATGAGTATCGCCAATCAGATATTCGGGCAATTTTTGTAAGGGCAATCGGTTGACAACTCATCTCAAATCTGAACGCAGTTCAGAGTCTTTCTAAATATTAGTTTCCTGTCAATTTGACGTAAGTTTAGTACATATTACGTAGATCAATAGAATGTCTTTTAGCGTATTATGTCTTTCCCTGATCGTTAGTGTAATTAAATTGGTTGAAGGAAATTTGACAGGAAAAATTGTTAGTGGTTTTACTTGCCATCCAAGAGACTACCCATTTCTTGTAAGTTACTGCTACAATCTGAAAAATCTGAGATTAGTTATAGTTTATATTAGAATTGAATAACAGACATGGTGGTTATGAGTGATCAAATATTCTATTGTATAGATGATATGTAACCAGAAACTTTTTAGGCAATTAAACGAAGCTATGTGTTCAAAAGTTAATTAATTAACCGTAACCACGTTTAGCAACTATACAAAATCATTGGGTTTCAAGAAGTGATACTTCCAAGGTATCAGATTTATTGAATGACAGGTTGCAGGAAAGGGAAAATATTCATAAAAATAGGGTATATGCGGTGCACTTAAAATTCTGGAATATGTTTAATATTATATTACCTGTTTATTGGTTGTGATGATGCAATGTGTATTTTGAATAAAGTACGACATAAAATCTCTAACACAGACCACAAGTAAAGGCAATCGTGAACTTCTTATTCCGTAGCAAACTATGTAGAAGTTCTTTCAATTGCATTTCTCATTGATTTTCTCATAAGCACCATTGAAGAGAATTCTATGCATGATCGGGATCATTAAATGCCATGAATATGTTTCCAAAATCTCTTCTAAATATGTAAACAATCTGGATATGGTATGTTCTAGTAAATTTTGTACTCAGTTTCGCACAGATTTCAATTACTCTCATTACCTCTTTCGCCGGATAGCACTCCTTTTTTACTTTTTATCATGCAGCAACTTGGATGAATATTTTTGTTCTCATCACTTCGGGTTGCCTTCTTGAGAGGTGCGCTTCCATAAACATACAATAGGCTTGTAATAGCATCAACAGGTTCTATTTTTCCTTGCAGAGACTAACAATGGTTTTTTGCATTTTGTTGCTCGTTTTGGGGAACTAATGATTTCCCAAAGCGCAACGGAACCGTTTATCTTCCTACTAACACGAAGTTGCGACTGGGCTATACTTAGCAATGTTTCTTTATCTATGGCTGTGCGAATTCCTTTTAATGTTCTTTCTTTCAACACTGTCATTTAAATCTTGAAATAATTTTTGAGGTTGCTCTGAGCTTTATTTTCGATGACCTTGGGAATTGCAAATGTTCCTTCTAACCACTGATTATTATTCCTTATGAAAACTTATTCAGCTTTATGTGTTTTGTTCCACCTCCCACATATGAAAGTTGCTTTTTGAACGTTTTGTTGCTCTGAGTATCATAAGTCAAAATATAATTTTCAAGATATTTCAGTTTTTCGTTAATATTACCATATATATAAATTTTGTTGTTGTCCGTGGATTCTGGCTCATAAGCCTAACCATTTGCTGTTGCTGAAACGATACTAAAACACTGTTGATGCCGTAATATAAATTAGCGGCAGTTTGTGATATGGTCTACTAAAAGACTTCGTTCTGTAATTCCAAAACCTCAGGTATTCTCTGTTTCGGGACAATTACTTGCAGACTACTATTTGTCCCCAAGTCGTTTTCCAACACGCGTTTCAGTAGATTATTTTCCAGTGGCAAACAATCCTATTCTTTCTGATACGATCTTACTTTTTGATTGTACTTTTCCGGATTTTGATTGTGCCCCCTCTTTCTTCCATTCAATCACAAATTTTAAATTTGAATCTGACTCTTGATTGGTTCCATCGGACCTTCATTCCGTTTATCATACATGACAGGTATCCTATAACATACTACTTCCGTTCCTTTTCTGACCGGCGACAATGTGTTCAGTTCATTAAATAACGTCTTCATAGTGCATTTGCATTACGATGCCGATGTTGAGAGTCAAAATCGTATCATCTATTCACTTAGCTACTTGTCAACTGTCAACATTTCTGCCGTAGACATACTTGTGGAAACCCTCCACAGCTTTGACGACTATTAACAGCTCCCGTTTTGCTGCGCTGCAATTGGTTTCAGTAGTATTTTGATAGAATACCAGATAACCTTTCTTGGCCATCAAGGCTAGGGTAACTCAAGATAGGTGAGCCTTATGGGCGAGATGATGGACGAATCTACAATAGTAGGCAGAGAATTTTAAAAGAACTTCTTACTTGGGCCTTATCCTTCAGAACTGGCTAACTCTAAACGGCTTTAGTCCTCTGTAGATTACCCTACAGTAGTTGACCCTCCTTTTTTAAACACTATGTGGCCAAGATATTCCATCTGTCACGATAGGAAGTTTCACTTCCTCATATTCAGTTTCAAGTTTGCTGCTTATAGACACTGAAAAACTTGCTCTGGATTCTTTAGGTGATCCTCTAATTTTTTTTTGCCGAGCAAAATGATGTTGTTAATATAAAGTAGGCAAACCTCCCAAGGTAATTGTCTTAGCATGCTCTCCATTACTTGGTATTTCTTGTTTCTGTCAAGTAACCTCTTCGCTGCTTGGCGTTGCTTAATTATCAGATTTTGGCAAGTTATATATATCATGTTGTCCACCCACTTAGGAAGCCGTTGCAAGGTCATGATATCCCTGTATACGTGCCGTTTACCGAAGCAACTGTCTCAAGTAGAATTAAATAATCTCTCAATGGCGTTTTAAGATCAAACGTAGACAACTTACATGGTCCCTGATACTTAATTAGTGCAACTCTATTTATTCTTTATGTTCACATGAGATAACTTTCATCTCAAGTTCATATTTTAAGTTTATAGAATTTTCTGTGAATTTTATCTTTTCTCTTTTTCTCCATATATCCGTTAAAATGTATTAGTAACATAAATATTGAATATTAACAGAAAGCAGACGCGCAATAAAAAGTAAAAAATAGTTTAAAAGAAACATTGAGGTAGATGTCAAAGGGAAAAATTGACATATTACAAGAACAATAAAATAAAACAAAAATCCTTAACTGGTAACCTAATTGCTTTATCCTTTCATTGTTTAGGCTTCAATCAAAACAATAAATTCTGGGATATTCTGCGGTGGTAGTGTAATAAATAAATATTGGATACTAACAGCAGGCCACTGTTGCGCAAATTCTCGTAAGGCACAACTTATTGTATATACTGGTTTAACAGAAGCAAAGGCTTATGTACAGCGGAGAATTGTTAAGAAAAAAGTAGTTCATCCCGAGTTTTCACTGTTACCGCTTTCCAGTGACTTGTGCTTACTTAAGGTAGGACTCAAACTATTCTGTTGTTATTGTTAACACTAGCAGTTATTTAATATAGACATACCAACCTATAAGAGAAAATCCATACACTAGGTACGTTAAACTCGCTGATGAAATATTTTATGCAAGAGTAGCGAGTTCTCGACTTTGTAACTACAGCATAGCGTTAGGATTTGGAAAACAAAATATAATTCATAAAAATCACACGGAAGAACCTATAATGCATAATCAGAAGTTGCAGTGCGTACATCAAAGGCTCATGTCTCATGAATTTTGTTCATGGAATGTATTGGTTGATCGAACAATGCTTTGTACGTTGGGCACAGCGACAGAATCAGCAGATGTTTGCAAGGTAAATTTATTAGTTTAGTTGTTTATTGTAGACAGAAAGTAATACCTAGGCATATTTATATAAAAAACCGAGACGCAAGTATCCATCTTGAAAATTATACACACTTTAATCCGACGCCACATTCAGTTAAGCACTTTAAAATTTGACCTTGAATTTCTACTCTTTATAATAACAGATTTCTAATTCTTCTTTTACTTGCTATTTTAAATCAGATCTTTTTTCTAAGCTCTACAATTTCATGTACTTAAGAAATGTTCCTAATATCACACATCCGGAGTAAGTTCTGGATAGATTTCCTTCTACTCGCAATTCTCCTTACTAAAAAAATAACGTCACGACGATACTGTCAATGACGCAGCTAGTTTATCCTCACTTGTTTCAGAACTTTTCCTTTCCTTGTTTTTGAGCTTTTCTCGATTTTAGGCTTGGTTTTTTGTGAGCGTAAACTTAGGCTTATTGCTCTTGAACAACCATTTTGTTAAATTGCACAATAATAAGACCGATAGGCCTATCTCTTTCGTTGGCTAATTGGAAATTGACTTTGAAGAAATATAGAGCACTGCTATCAGTAAGCATTACTAGCAGGACTTCTAGTCATCTCAATATCATTGTTTGTAGAGAAAGAAGTTCGTTCACGGTAGAAACTAGAAGATCCAGGCATATGGATGTCCTTGGGTTTACGTTGCTGGTTAAGTTAATCTGTTCATCTCTTTGGTTGCTAGATTAGGAGCTGATCAGAGGCTCATCAGTTACAGGAAACTTATGGTCTTAAAACATCTTACGACTGATTGGAAATAAATCTGTTACTTTAAATCCATGTTGAGCTGTTACCACAGTAGCCGATTTATTTATTGTAGCCCCCTCCAAATAATCTGGCAATTTAGTAGAAGGTAACAGTCCTGCCTATGTTTTGTTTGACCCATTTTCCATAGTAGGCATAGTAGATCTTCAACGGAACCATGCCCTGTCCAGAGGCTGCATTTTTTGTGAGCAGTGGGAAGATAACCTTACGATATGTACTATTTCCACAAGCAAAGTAAATAGGGAAATATCTTGCATGCGAATACTGTACGTCTAGGACAAGAATAATTGGGTGTTACTTGCACTTATTTGTTAGTAGGCTTCGTGTTATCCAGGAATTGTTCTCAAAAGCACTTAAAGAAACTTTCCGATTCGATTCACCCTGATTTCTGGCAGGTATCAATCCATCCATTAGAGGCTCTATCGAGGAGTTTGGATTTCATCTTTATTCTAAGGAACAACAAAAGCAAAGAAATCGAGTGACCAGTTAAATTCGCGTAAATAACGACTGTTACTAGTGAACCTCTCTCTATGAAGAAAACTGATCTAATTTGTTGTTTTTCTTTAAGAGAAAGGACTGGTTATTTTGTGCAGAACAACAGTTACTACAGTTTCACCTGTATTGCAAACATTGCTTGGATTATTTTTAACTAACTCCAACAGATCATAGAAATCAAAAAACTTCTTCATGTTTGCTTTTGTAAAGCCGTTGATTCTTTGGATAAAAATAGCTTGGTGTTTTCTTGGTTTGAGTTTTGAATGGCGCGCCATATAACGGCGAAGCCATTTCCACTCAACAGTTTTGTCACCTCCGGGGAAAGGATGTTGCAGACCATTCATTTCTATAAGCTGGAATGCAATTTTTTCACAACTTTTGCTATGGGGGGCACTAAATTGCTCTTCTACAGATCATTGTTTCATTACAAAGATGTGTTTACTACCGAACAGGGCGATATTACGACAACCATTGGTAGGCAATATTAGACACAAAGGTAGAAACACACATTGTCTAAAGAGAACTGTGACTGCATTCTACTTTAAAGTAAATTAAACTTTAAGTGCACACACACTACCTTAACGTGGTAATATTAATTACTAATGAATATAACCAATCTTTCTGCAATTTAAGTGGTGATGAATTAACAATTCTCAGCATTTCACTGTATTATGCACACTGTACTCTGTGAATTGAGTCAGAACTATTAGTTAATAAGCTTTCCGCTACCAGAAAGTTAGAGACATCTGCGATATTAGCCATTCTTCCCTTATTATTGTTATATGAGCGCCGACGTAATGCAAACTATAATCTTCGTATAATTACCGAAAAAAATGCATGAACGAATTCATTGCGTTATATACATACTATCAATAAAATAAAAAGTAATACGAGCTATAGAAACGCAACTTATATCTTCTATTTAATGCCTGGGAAGGTCAAAAGGTTTAACAAGGTGTTTCGTACATCCAAACATGCAATAAATAAACATAGAATTTGGAGGGATTTATTATTAATGATGTACATATGCACTGGAAGTTTTTTCCCTTATCGTCTTCTTTACTATTCTAGGGAGATTCTGGAGGGCCACTAATATGTCAAGGCGTACAGATAGGTATTGTATCAGCCGGTAGAGGTTGTGGCATTGGTTTACCAAGTTATTTTACTCGTATAGATTCATTTTACGACTTTATCGTAAAGCACAGTAGTGGAATTATTAGTGATCTAAGTGTATTTATCTTTGGTATTGCTTTATGTATTTTTTTATACACAAAAATATACATTAACATAATTACATAATCTGTTGATGAAATACTTTTACTTAATCGAAGTCGAGAAGTTCTTCAGCACCTGTGGCCTCAAGATCAATCCGAGGAAGAAGCAAGCGATTGCGTTCACTCGGACACGTCAAAAGCTGCAACAAAAGATCGCCATCGCCAGAACGGAGATCGAATGGGGCATTCCGAAAGAGTAGGGAAAGGGCAGTCAGTAGAATATTCCAGCTCTTCTCTTTCTTCTCTTGTACTATATCATTCCACCGATCCACTGATTCAATTTTCTCTGTATTATCGGGTTACCTGAGTTTTCTGATGAATTGCTGTTGTACTATACGTATAGAAAGAAAAGTCCATTATCATTGAGAAAGGTGAATAAAACCTTAAATAGATCAGTCAAAACCGTTCAAAAAAGTCATTTTAGTAAGAAAATGTATGATTCGTTAAACAAGTTGATGCTAAAGGCAAGCTGCTTTTCTTTATATTCACAAAGTATTTTGGGTGTCAGCGACAAATTAGCAATGTCACCTATAAAAATTACAATAAATTTATTTTAAATAATAACTTCTATTATTATAATAAGCTTGAGTATTTCCTGTTTTATACGCGAAAGATTATGGTTACTAAATAGAAAAGTTCTTGGGAAAACAATTCTAAGGCAGTACATTAAATATTTTCTGTTTCAAACAAGACCACAAATACCAGTAATGCCTAACTCCCCTTTTCACCTAAATTTCACACAAGTTACCTTTTTTACTGTACGGGCACATACCAGGGATCTCCAAACTACGACCCGCGGGGCAATACCAGCGTGCTAGAACAACTAATCCGGTCCGTGGTTCCCCCAGAAGACGGCGCTACACTACTGTAGCGTAATTTAAATTTGCATCTAATTCAACATTGGTATGATGAGCTTGGCCCTTAGAACTTAATGGAAGTCAGTGTGGCCCTTACGGTGGAAAGCTTGGAGACCCCTGGTATAGACAATGCTCGCGTTCAGGGAATCACGACACTAAAAGTTAAAGGCGGCACTTGCGGTTAGCGCTAAAACTGACTAAACGGCGCATGCCCATCGCTTACACGATCAGTAGAATGGCACGAATTGGACAAAATTGGCGTGATTGTAGTCAGAGGTGGGAAGTTTGCTTCTGTCGCAGCGATGTTTATTACAGTTTTTTAGTGTGTGATTTTGTTGTCTTCAATATATTGCCATTTGTATATATATATATATATCTACAGTGAAATTCCCCTTCGCGGACACCCCTCCTATACGGACACCTCCCTTAAACGGACAGTTTCTCATGGTCCCGACCGGCCCTCATATAATTTTCATTGTATCAACTCTTTCTTGGACGGACATTCTCTTGAACAGACGCCGACACGAGAAAATGTCCTCTTAACTGGATAAAAAATAAAATAAAAAAAAAACCCGCCTTATCTTATTTTTATATCGAGAGTATTGCTATTGCATTTCTCAATCGCGCCGCGCGCCAATTTCGCTGGGACTTCCCCGAGTAACCGGAGAAATGGCTCCGAATAGAAAAATTCTCACGCTTAAACAAAAAATTGAGATTGTTGAAGTTTACAATAAAGAGAAATTAAGTGTAAGGAACTTATCCAAGCGTTTTAATATTGGAAAAACACAAGTTGCAGATATAATTAAACATAAAGAAATCCTTCTAAACAAATGGATGTCGAACAGCAATTTGAATAAAAAAAGAACAAATGGATGTCGAACAGCAATTTGAAAGAAAAAAGAAGCTTTCTGACGGGTGATGGTACTAAAATTGACGAATTGTGTTATGACTGGTTGACAGCAGCTCTGCATAAGGGGATTCCTTTAACAGGTATGCATATGATTTTTTTAGATAAGGTTTTCTTATATTAATGCGTTGATTTTCTTTTCATACTAAATTCTAAAATAGATAAAAAAAGTGAGATTACCAATAGGTTTGTCGTGACAAAGACGCAAAAAACATTTTTTTTTTAGGTCCGCTACTACGATGTAAAGCAAGAGAAATAGCCGCTTCTTTGGGACATTCTACATTCAGTGCTTCTTCTGGTTGGCTCAATAAATTTAGAATCCGCCACAATATAAGTTTTAAAGCGATTTCGGGAAAAGGAGCTTCGGTTAATGCTGAAGATGTTTCATCGTTTTTAAAAAAATGTCCTTCTTTGATTAAGGGATATTCACCGAGAGCCATGTATAATGCCGATGAGACAAGCCTGTATTTTAGGGCTCTACCCGACAAAACGCTCACATTAAAGAAGGAAAACTGTGTTGTGGGCAAGTGACCCAAAGAGAGGTTTACAATTTTGCATTGTGCAAATATGGCGGGTGAAAAAGAAAAACTCCTAGTCATTGGTAGGGCAGCTAAACCCGGAGCTTTTAAAAACATTAATATAAATAACCTGCCTGTAACTAGGAAATACAATAAGAAAGCTTGGATGACAGGACAAATTATAACAGAGTGGTTGCAAGACCTAGATTATATATAATATAAAAATATTATATATAATATATATTGGGAGTTTGGTTCTAAACAGCTAACAGAGCGGACGTGCTAACACATATAAGACTCGTCGTATACGAGGCTCATCGTGTTTAAGAGTACGTGCGAAAAAAGCAAAGGATTATAACAAAAATATTGTGATGCTTCAAGTGTCTAGAATAGTATAGTGAGTGAAAAAGAAGAAGAAAAAGAATAAGAAATAAAGAAAAGGCAGATAAATAAAGACCAAATAGCGGACTATTATCTACGTGAGTAGAGGATCGGTGCTATTGCAAGCTTCAAGGCCCGACGGGTCGACCGGCCGAGGGACTTGCGGAATAAAAACAAGTAGGCGTGTGGGTATACAGGGACTGACAGAAAAGTTTCTTCTCGAGAGAACTGAGCTACGAAGAAGGATGGACAGTGAGGAAGGATGGACAGTGAGGAAGGATACACATCTGAAGAGGCACGAAATAAAAGGAGAAGAGAGAGGGAAGAGCAAGAGATAGCTTTTAGAAAAAGCAAAAGACTGATTAGATCACCTAATAAGGAAGCAATAGAGGAAGGCAAAATGATCGAAATGTTAAAAGAACTGATGAAAGATGTAAAGGAAATAAAATATAACCAGGAGTGGTACCAAAAAGGGCTCAGTCAATTAAAAAAAGAAAATGAAATATTAAAAAAAAGAGAACGAAGGACACGTGAAACAGATGGAATCGAAAATAAATAAGATAAAAAAGAGAAATACAGAGAAGAACATTGTGATATCTGGACTGAGAATAATCCCGGAAGACAAAAATGACCTAAAAACAGGAATAGAAAAATTTGTAAAAAGTAAGCTAGGTGTGGAGGTAGCTGTAAAGGACGCGGATAAAATAGGAGAAAAAATGTACAAGGTAGAGCTAAGTACCTATGAAGAAAAGGATAATGTAATGCAGAAGAAAAATAAATTGAGACAATTGAGAGAAAAGATATTTATAAACAATGAGTTGACTCAATTAGAACGAGATGTCCAAAAGAAATTGAAACAGACAGGAGAGAAGGAGAGAAAGGAGAGGAAAACAGTGAAAATGAGGCATCAAAAAGTAATAATCCAGGGAAAGGAGTATGGATGGGACAGAGAAGAAGAGAAACTTGTAGAATGGGAGAAAATCCACTCAAACCGAAGTGCAAAAAACTGAGGAGAAGAGAGGAGAAAGGAACAACAAAGACGACCATGGCAAGGATTAAGGCTAAGACTGATATAAGAAATGATGCGAAGCTAAATAGCAGTAGCAGATCTGAGAACAGACGTGAGATAAAAGCAAGTAATGGATACAAAAAGGAAAAAAAATAGAGAAGTGATTAAAATCGGCACATGGAATATACGAAGCATAATTGGAAAGGAACACGAATTAATTGATGAAATGATTACACAAAACTTAGACTTCACAGGTATAGCAGTAAACTCCATTCACACAAATTAATTAATTATGCGGAACGCAGCGTTTCGAGAGCACGTGGGCTCCCATTGTCAACCGTGTTACCGACTCAGGGTAATTTGTGTGAGTGGAGTTTACTGCTATACCTGTGAATTGTACATCCACACAGTCCTTGCAATCGTCATTTGAAAACTTAGACTATATGGGAGCAACCGAAGTAAAAAAGAAGGGACCAGGACTAGAGGAAGTGAAAGATAGGTACTGGCTCTACTGGTCGGAGGGAGTAGGAATAATCATCAAACCTGAGGTAGTAAACAATATACAAAAAGAAAAATACATTAATTCAAGAATATTAAGAATTGATACAACGCTGGAAGGAAACGAAATATGGAGCATAATTGTGGCATATGCCCCAAATGACAACGCGAATAAACAAGATAAAGATGAATTCTTCTAAACTCTTCAGAATGAAATAGACATTGCTGAAAGAAATCTTATAGTAATAGGAGACATGAATGCACGAGTCGGAAGAGACAATGATGGAGTGGAGAGACATATGGGAAGGGAAGGTGAAGAGGCCCTAAATGACAGCGGGAGAAGAATAATAGATATGTGTATCGAAAACGACATGACTATAACAAATACAAAATTCAGACATAAAGACATTCACAAATACACAAAAGAAGTGCCTAGCAGGAAAGAAAAATCAATCATTGATTATTTCTTAATAAATGCTGAAAACTGGAGGAAGGTAATAGATGTCCAAACAAATACGGAAATAGGTAGCGACCACTACCTGCTACAGATGAAGATTAGCAATAATTCAAAAAGGACGAAAGAAGACAAAAGGAAAAAAGTAATTAAGGAAAAAATAAAAAGCTACAAATTGAAAGAGGAAGAAATTCGAGAGAAGTACCAATACAAGTCAAATCAACTATTTGAACAAGAGACTAAAAACGAAATAGGGATAGAGGACAAATGGATAAGATTCAAAAACATCATACTGAAGGCGGCACAAGAAAGCTGTGGAATAACAAAAATAGCAAATAGGTACACAAAAAGAAGCAGAAATTCGTTTCTGGATAAAAAAGAAATACAAAAAAAAATAAAGACAGAGGTGTATAAAAGAGTGGTAAGACCAACATTAACATATGGTAGTGAGTCATGGATAACCACCAATGGAATCAAAAGCAGAGTTACGGCCATGGAAATGAGATTCCTAAGAAGAATAGAGGGAGTAACTAGAAGAGACAGAATCAGAAACACGACAATCACTAATAGTCTAAATATCAAGCCAATAGAAATAATCATAGAAGAGAGACAACTGGGATGGCTTGGACATCTACACAGAATAGAAGAAGACCGAATCACAAAGAGGATATTTGAAGCCAAAACAGAGGGCAAAAACAGAATAGGTAGACCCCGAAACACCTGGAAGGAGCAGGTGTATAGAACATTGGAAAAGAGAAGTATGGGATGGATTGAAGCCAAACAACTGGCTCAGAACAAGAACCTGTGGAAGATAAAAATAAGAAAATAAATAATCCGACACCGCAAGGTATAAAGGACATAAGATAAAAATAAAAATAAAAATATTGTTTTTATCCCCTAATTGTACATCAGCTTGTCAACCACTTGACCAGGGGATTATAAAGAATTTTAAAACTTGTTACCGAAGTCTAATACTCAAACATTTGCTAATAAACATTGAAACTGCTGGTACATATTTTGAGTTAATAAAGAAAATTACACCACTGGATGCAGTTTATTTGGCAAAAACCGCTTGGGACCAAGTAACCAAAGAGACAGTTCAAAATTGTTTCCGCAAAGCAGTATTTAATCATGTAAATACGCAAAGTGAAGACCAGTTAACTGAGGCTGATACATCTGACCTAGAAGATGATTTGCCTCTTAGTGTACTTTCAGATATCCTCAAAAGTAAGAATTTATTGAAATTGACGGATAACGAAAACTTGATGATTGATGAAAATGATTTTTTGAACGTGGATGAAGATTTGTATGTTGAAGATCCAGATTCAGAATAAGAAATTGCAAATCCAGTTGAAATACAAGAACTTTCGGAAGATTCTGATGTCGATGAGGTTCCAGTGCCAACAGAAGCTATCCCAAATTATGGTAAAGCTATTACCCTGACCAAGCAGCTCAAAAGTTTTGTCGAAAATCACGAAGATACAGAGTCTTTGGAGCTTCTTTCTAAATTAGAAATACGATTTCAAGACAACATTTTAAAGAAAAAGAGAAGACAAACAACAATATATGAATTTTTGCGTCTTTAAAGTGACTATTCATTTCATCATATATTATACTTTGTATGTATATATCTAAAGGAAATAAACTTTTCTTCTTAAGTTTAAAGTTTCTTATTTATTTTAGAAAACATTTATATACATATACGATTTAAATGTCCCAGTTTCTTTAATATATTCATTTTTCGTTAAAACACGATTTTTATTGTATCTACTACATATTTCTTTTATGCGGACACTCCTCCTGAACGGACATCTTCCGTTGGTCCCGTTGGTGTCCGTTCAAGGGAAATTTCACTGTATATATATTGTTGTGTTAACTATTAATGAAGCTATCGATGCAATTACTACTGAAAGAAACAATGCCCCCATAAAGAATTTAAGACTAATACTTAAATACATTACTTGAAGGAATTATTAGAAAATATTGGACGCTGAGTGAATATTGTGTCTACAGTTCTAACCGAGAGGAAATTATTATTTACGATATGGATGCCAGCCAAACCAGAATGATTTAGATCAAGCTATAATTGGTTTGGTCTCTCAAAATGTACTGGTCATTTATTTCTTCATGAAGTCATACAAATTATATGTGCAACGATCGATAAAGAAATATGCTGGTCATCAAATAAAGAAGTAAGAACCATGGATACTTTTTTTTGAAAACTTGTATTTGCTGGAATTATGAAAGCAATTGATGGACGACACACACCAATAAAAGCAACTATGAATAATCCGGTATATTATTATAATAGAAACTCCTACCATTAAATAGCAGAGTACATTGTGCCTGAGTATTACGTAGCAGCCCACTCCACACAATCATGTACTCATATCATTCCGTACAATATGCATTTTATATAAGAAAGTACTTTATTCAAAATGTAATTGTGCCATTTCGAGGTAATGGAGACTATGCCACCGCTAACTGGTATATTATGTAAATATTTCTTTTGTATCTAACAAAGTAATTGTACGTATTATATTGTATTAGTAATATGTATGTAGTTATCATTTCATTAGAAAATACTTATGTTATTTGTAGTTGCGTTATTGCTTTCTGCTTGATTTGTAAAGGGTTCATTCATTTAAAATCAAAGTGAAACAATGCAGAAGTATAAGAAAATGATAATAAAGTAGTTAATGGAAACCATTTCCTATTAAAAATGTTTTCCTGCATGTTTTTCACTTTTTGCAAGAACAATTTTATTTTGTACAATATCTTTATAAGTAATGCCAATTTCATGTAGTTGCTTTCGTTTTTGTTGTTCGGTCTAGATCATTTTCATCCTAAATAGCTTCTAAACTCTTACTGCTTCATAAATATCGCTATATTTCCCGTTTAAGCGTGTTATTGATGAGTAAAAGACCACCTTGGTAAATATAAAAATTATGGTCTACGGGCCATAAGAGAAAGGATAGTGCTATTTGTTTATGCAACTCAAACTTCTACAGAATGTAATTTTAAATGGATCAAGGTCAGCTCCGCCTTTTTCTTAAAAACATAGAAAGGTTTACAAAAAACTGATTCGCAACACTAAAACTTTTATCCTTGTATCTACGTTCCATATTTATACATATCTAAACCTTATTGATTGGACCACTGTAACATAAGAAAACATTTTTCATTTATTCTTTACATAGTCGCATGTTAATATGAGTTCCTATGTGAAAGCTGTCCACCTATCCCCACTCTCCGCTGGGTTGTCGAGCGCTCTTTTTCTGTTAGAAAAGATGGCGACCGCTAGATCGAGCGCCGGCACCTAGTGGTGGCGTTCATGACGCCGCTCGACCTAGTGGAACTCAGCGCTGGCGCCGTCAGAATTCCCCCGAACGCCCGGTATGATTAAGGATAAGTATAGGAGAAATAATAAACTTTTTAAGGCTTATATATCTTTATTTGTGTGCATTAGTAGTAAAGTGATATATTTCGGAACAATAACGACTTTACCTGCACGAGGATTTCTTTGAATTTTTAAGGGATTAATACCAAAGAGACAGAAACCTGGTCATATATATAGTGACAACAAAACAAATCCTGTTAGGGTTCAAAGCAAACTTCAAAAGTTAGATCTTACATTATTATTTACCGGTTTAATGATGGTATATAACGACATTTTATATCTCCAAACGCTCTTCACTTTAGCGATCTGGCAAAGACGGATATGAAAAGCACAAAACAACGAATAAATTATTCCAGTCTTCCTTTAAATCATTTTTTTATTACCAACATTTGCAAACAACTTAGCCCACATTTCTGGAGCTATAAGAAAGGCAACATTGGACGAACAGTCCAAAAATCTTGTAATTTCATTTGATTCAAATTCCGTTCAGCACAATATAAATGCTATACATAAATATGTTAACAGAGTGTATTATGATTTATCATATAAACAAATGCCTCATATAAGCTTTGACGCTTGTGTTTAGCATAATGTAAGATTTATCTCTTAACTATATTAAGTGGTTTTTTATTATTCAATTTTCTGGGATAGATAACACAAAACCACAATATTAAATTTACCTTTAAAATGATCGAACATCCTCACGCTCCTTTTACGTATCCTACCTGTTTCGTCAATATATAGAAAGTATAATTCGTACAACTTCGAAAAAAGTATACATTACCAAAGTGGCGACAAGTAGTATCCAGAAAATGTTTTTGAGTTCCAGATTTTGCCGCAAAATAGTGTTTGCGACGGTCGATAAGAGAAATCAAAATTTCTGTTGAAAATCTTAGAACAAATTTCAGAACGGCAATAAAAAGTTAAATTAAACATATCAGTTTTGTTTATAATTTATCACCATACCGCCCTCCATAAGGGTGGTAGGAATTTGGTAAATAGGATATAGCCGTATAACTACCCAAAATGAACGCATCCGGCCTTCGAAAGCTAATTTTATGCAAATTTAAATTTAATATTTAGTAATACTTATTAATTTTAGTAAATTAATTAGAGGACGCTTTTCACAATGATGACAATTATTCAAAATCTTCTTTAAAAAAGAAACGAGGATTTTGTTGAAAACCGCAAGTCTGTG
Source organism: Trypoxylus dichotomus (assembly GCA_023509865.1). Classification (NCBI taxonomy): domain Eukaryota; kingdom Metazoa; phylum Arthropoda; class Insecta; order Coleoptera; family Scarabaeidae; genus Trypoxylus; species Trypoxylus dichotomus. The sequence continues at coordinate 53,131,185 of CM042074.1, read as the reverse complement.
TTGTTATTCATTCTCCAGTTATTGATGAATAAGTGTTGAAAATTATTATATCATCAATCTAGTGATATTACTTCTGCCAAACTTATCAAATGTATCATCGAAATAAACAGGAACCTCTTAATTCATCACATTTTGCATCCTGCATTAATAATAATAATTTGTGATTAAAATAACAATAATGCAATTATTATTTAGTATGTTAACATTCAAGCTTAAATTCAAAACTCCAAAATCTGTAGATTGACGCTTTTTAAGGTTCTGGATACACGGTTATTAAGCAAGCACATTGATTTGCCGAGTAAAGTGAATACCAGATATTTGTATCAATATGCAACTTCAGTAATAGATATTGTGTAAACATGGAAATTACAATGAAAAGAAAATGAACAATGAATTGTCTGTTAATTCTAAGAAGTAACACGGATATTGCTGGCAAAATTCCCAATTCCAAATTTCGTGTTACTATTACCTTTTTCTTTTAACAATCCATCAAAAATGCCATTTTCGAATGGTGAAGCTTATGGTATGCTTACCATTTATTTTCAATATTATGAATGTATGCATCATTTCATGCAAATACGCCATCAAGCATCCTAAAAGCACAGCCGAATGGTATTCAAAACTTTGGTAGTACGCTTACAACAAATCGTGCGTGTGTATTTCGCTCCAATTCCCACTAAAATACGTGCTGTAAGGAGTGAATACAGTGTTATAAATATTCTTGCCTATGTACAAGCTTATCCGTAGAATTAAATAAAAAGAGACAATAAATACCATGTAGTTTTACACCATGCGCCGTGGGAAAGTTACTAATCGGAGACTAGATTACTGTTATTTTTTGAAGGATATTTGTAACAATAATCGTCAATTCTTGTCCCGCGTACTCTGTGCTGGCGAAGTTACGTTTAGGGAATAATAAATTTACGTGATCAGATAGTAGTCCTGGACATATGGATCTCCAAATCGATGAATTACCTGTGTGTGGAGTGGAACTATTGGAAGCAACATTGTCAGGACATTTTTTGACGTTTGAATGGGAAGATTTGAACGTTCTAAAAAAGTGATTTATTACATATTCTAGACGTTCCTTTAAAGAGAAGATTAACGGTATGAAGGGGGAGGAAGTTTTTAATTTTTTAAACGTAATCTTCCCAAATCACTGGATTGGAAGGGTAAGCCTATTTTAATGGTCAAATTTAATAGATGCTGATTTTTATTTATTAAGAATAAAAGTTACTGTTTACCAGTCACATCCTGCTACATCAGAAAATATGGCGGAAAGAATGCTATATACGGTATAATCTCAAGAGCTAAACTAGAAGCTGAAGCATTTTGTATTCATTCAGATTAAGCATACACATTAAATTTTTAGTTTTTGATATGATTGTTTTTACTTTAGTTTCAAGTATCTTTGATGTACACTTGTCAGTGTTTTCTTAATTGGATTAAAGGTATTATCATTCCTTTCACATATTTGTAAATAACTCAAGATGAATAATGTCATCGATATGCGATTTTCAAAAGAACCTTTATTCTTTTAAATTCTTTATATATTGAGAAGAAAAACTGTGTCCTTTCATTTAATTTCTTTTAAGAACATTTAAATATAATTATTACCATTGTGAAAAACGTCCTCTACTTAATTTTATTTTATATTATCGAGCGTCACTCAATATTAAATTTAAACACGGGGAAGCAACGGAGTACTTTGTAACGAACAGAGAAAATTGAAAAAAAAAAGGCGGGTAGAATTAGTTAGCTCCACTCAACGAACAATGATAGTCAATCATTCAAAGATTGTACATTCTCTTATTAAACTGCTAATATTTCGTTATAATTTGATATGATCAGAGTGGAAATAATCGTAGACGTACTATAAGTTAAATGTTATATTACGCATTTGCAACAAACAACTGTATGTGTTACAAAAAGAAGAAGGAAGGTATGAACCTTTTGGAATATCAAATTTGAACAATTAGGTGTATGAAACGAAAAACAACAAAAAAAGAAACCTGAATAGTGACACGTACAAGTATCGAGTAGTTGATCGACCAACCAGCGACTCTATTTCGCTGATCGCTGGTTGGTTACATAAAATTGCCTTTCAAATAAGTCCCGTTCAAATAAGAGTGTTGAAGATTTTGATATATCCTACTTACTCGGTTTCCTCCACTCTTACGAAGGGCGGTACGGCCATCAACCAACCTGATTCAAAAAAGCTTAACTTTCAGTACCTTTCTAGAACCCGGAACATTTTCAGAATATTTTTCTTCGAAAGTTTAAGAATTATGCTTTGTAATATATTGCCGATTGACACCTATAACAGTCTAGATTAACTTAATATATACATATCAAGAGTTATATATTTTTTTGAAAACTTACGTAATGACGCAATAAGGAAAACGTTTTGTTTTTGTGAAACACCAGATAAGAACTAACGAGAAATAGTAAAGCATGAAACAATATCAGGATACCCTACATTATCAAGTTTTATACTACTAATGCATTTAGCAAACACAACAAAATCAAAGAATATTTACACTGATAGTACGATGCTTTTGGACTAGAAACTCACGTTTATAAAATACCATAAAAATATATTGGCACCACTATACAAAAAATGCTTAACAATACTTCTACCTCCGTCAAAAATATTTCTGCATTGTTTCGAAGTATCATAGTGTTCAAATAGTCTCGAAATAAATCTACTCTGGTATATATACTTGCGTAACCCTCTATACCACAACCAAAACCTGCAGAAATAATACCAATTTGTACATTTTTACAAATAAGGGGTCCTCCTGAATCACCCTACAAGAAAATTGCGGAAATTAGTCAAAATAGCTTTGTGCCGTTCATATTTATAACCTTTTAGAGAAATATTTAGAATAACTAGAAGGAAAGGTAATGACAAAGTATTATTTTCCTGTCTATACGATTTGCAATACTGTGTTTTCATATAACGATATAAGATGTTCGTTGTTAATTTAAACTCAGAAAAAATTAGGGTACACGCATAGAGCATAATTGAAGGATGCAATAGTTATATAATAAACGTAATTTATATTGTAGCGAAATCTGCTTCATTTCAATGTTTGTTGAGAACAAGAGAGATAACTAGGAAACCAATTTACTCTAAAGATGGTGTTACCTACAACAAACATCTTCAGAAGGAATTTTAAAAGCATGATAAAACATGAACTAAGTATAAATAAGTTATATATGTATAATAAAAGAAAGTAAAACTTTCTTTTAATTTTGCACTATTTCCCGTGCATATATATATTAGGAATTACATACCTGACAAGGATCACGCCCTTCTGAAAGAGGATCAATAGCACAAAACATACTATCGTCCATACCCAGATCACAGATTTCCGGTGTAATAATACTTAATTCGACACACTGCATTACAGGATTGTAAGGTGCGTTTGGATCTTTTGGTGTATCATTTTCGTATTTAACACCTTGATAACCAAAACCCATTGCAACTGATGTTAAGCAGTCTTTGTTATCATTCCACGCCTTAAATACAGAAATATTTACAATAGGTACATACTTAGTGTAATCATTTTCTGCTATATCGGTCGAAAGCTAAAATAGAATTTCAATAGTTTTAAAATATGATAATCTTGCATGCAATTTGTAATTACCTGTAACACACACAAATCGGTACTTAGAGGATCTGTGGTATAATTTGGGTGGATAAACCTTTTGGAAACGTAAGAGGTTTGGGCATAAGTCCTAGCTTGAGTTAACCCAGTCCAAACTTGGAAATATCCCTCATAATCGCAGCAATGTCCAGCAGTTAAAACTAAGTTTTTACTTAGTAAAGATCCGCCGCAATAGTGCGCTTGTCTGTCTGTGACTATAGATACCTAAAGATAATACTTGTTTTTAGTCCTTTAGGGCTGCTCAGTATATGATACCTTTTCAAAGAAACACATATGTGTGCATACTGATAGTTAACACGTACGAAACTATTAGAGTAATTCTCTTGTAATTCTTTTAATATTTCAATTAATCAATATTTAGTTTTTTAGCTATTAGTTTGAGTAAACATACCAAATACGGATAATCCCTTGGTGAGCATTCGAATCCTTTGACAATTCTTTTTGTAGAAAAATTCAATGGTTTAACACTTAATACATATTGATCCAAAGTATATGTGAGAAAAATTGCTACTAAACTTAGAAATACCATACTAAATTTTAGAATGCATTCGTACAAAGTGTTACAGTGACAACTTGGCTCATCACTTACATTAGAACATCACCGAATTAATGTCATTGAAGTAGAACTAAATACTACCATAACAACGGCTAAAATGAAGTATTGGTATTAATTTTGCTATTTTTGATTTAATAGATTTTGAAATTGTATCATAAAATGTAATCATTTTAATGCTTGTTATAGTTAAACTTCAGTAGCAAAACACCTCGTAACTATAGAAACTTGCAGTAACTACATGTGTAGTACTGTGTATGTACGTACTAAGAGGTTTCATAATGATCTACAACTAAACCAAAACTGACATAATTTGGACATAATGTTTCTTTTTTTTATATTGTATGAGCAGGGCTCCCATGATATATGGCTACGACTGTCAGGAATGTTTAATAGCAAATCGTTTTGACATTTTAAATGACAGGCACAACTTATATGTATTTACAGTATCACCACCGACTATAATAAAACCACCACCAGGAGAGGAACCAACGCCAAAAAAGTAGCCTAACCCAACTACCACAATTAAATCGTGGTGGTGATTTAATTAATATGGCAACACCAACACATTTCTTAGCATAACACTTTTCGTTTATTTTCACTGCCCATTGAATTGTATTTATATATTCTTAATATGAATATTCGAATAACTTACTGTATAGTACTAAACAGTATGCTACCCGTTCCGTAGGTATATTCTCTTTCATAGAAAGTCCGAACCTCTACTCCACATTTATGCGTACCTTTTGTTAATACATATAATCTATGCATACCAAAGGACATAGTTTGAAGTGTGTAAATCCTAACGGTGGTTCCTCTTTCTCGATACTGTAATAACTTTTCTGAGAACCTGCGAAAGTATCGTACAAGCTGGAAAAGCGATTAGTATTAAAATTTAAATTGATGTTCTTATAAGAGTATTTTTGCCCTTAAAACAGCCGTTACATTTGTTATGCTCAATAACTCCTCTCGCTCGGGGTACGTAATCAAGAAGTATTCCGTAATGGTATATTTGTAACGGTTGTCGGGTTCCGCCGTGTCACTAGGATTTTTGTCCCTGACGTTTCGCGAACAACTGCGGTTCGCATTTCCAAAGATACTGGTTTCGTGCGTAGATCGTAGATCGAATGGGGGATACGAAGTACCGGGAATCTTTTCCCTCAACTTCTCCATCTGAATGGAATACGCTCGGACGTCCAACTGCTCAATTCACCTTTCGCCCGAGCGAATTTTCCTCGACGCATTTGGCGGACGTCGTTTCCCCGTCTTATGGTAACTCACTCGAGCTTCCGGCTACTCGATCCACCTTCAGCTAGAGTGACTCGTGGCTTAGACGGGGTGGAAATGAGTCTCGCACCCGTCGAGATGCGAATGAGCCGCGCCTCCGGCTACTCAATTCACCTTCGGCACCGGGAAACCGCACCTGCGACGAAGTACGAGGATCCCATCTCCGGATGGAGGTCAGCCAGGTTGGTTGCTTCCTGCTGTTGGTCTGATTGCCCTCGTTTCGCGTGTCTTGGGCTGGTAGAAGCGTAATCTCGGCCCCGTCGGGGTAACGGCTACCCGAGCGTCACGCTACTCGATCCATCTTCGGCTCAGGGAAACCGCACCTGCGACGAAGCACGAGGGTTTCGCTTCTAGGCGGAGATCAGCGGGCTGCTAATCCTCGGCGTTGGCCACGACGAGTGACCGTGGGCGGGCGTACCTCCAAGGGATCCTGGGGTCGTACGCCTGGGACTCCGACACGAGCGGGTTGGAATGGTCTACCGCTCGTTCGAAGAATCGGGCTGCTATCCTCCGGATGAAGTCCATCAGTGGCTCCACTCCGGTGTCCTCGTAGATGGTGGTGTTCCTTACGAACCAGGGTGCGTTGAGGGCGCTGCGCAGTGCCCGGCTCTGGAACGCTTCGAGTTTTCTGATGTGCGTGGGCGAGGCGGTTGCCCACACGGCGGATGCGTAGGTTATGGCGGGCCTAAGGACGGTTTTGTATATCCGAACCTTAAGCGAGGGATCTAGCCTCCCTCGTCCAGCCATCATCGGATAGAGGGTCCCAAACATCTTACGTCCGCGGTCGAGCAGGCGGTGTATATGGGCTGTGGCGCGGGTTTACCCGGGAATCTAGAGTGACTCCCAGGTATGTGACTTCACGTTGCCAAGGAATGATGCCTCCTTGGAAGGTGAGATCCGGCGCGTTGCCGTACTTCCTTCTTCGGCGACCTCCTATCGCGAAAAGCACGGCCGTGCTTTTCTGGGGATGGACGGCGATTCTCCACTTTGCGTACCAATCCCGCAAAGTGTCGAGTGCTGTCTGGAGACGTCGGTCGATCACTCTGGCGTTGAGAGACCTGGAGTAGATGCAGACATCGTCCGCGTACATCGCCAGGTTGACGTGCGCGGTTGTCGGGATGTCGCTGGTGTAGATGTTGAACAGCAGGGGTGAGATCGCTGACCCTTGCGGCACGCCTGCTGTGGCCGTCCTCGTGGTGGACCGCCGTCCTTCCAGCTTGACTTGGAAGGTCCTCTTGCGGAGAAAGGAATGAACGAGCTTGACCATTGCCTTGGAGATGCCGGCTCGGTGCATCTTCAGTAGTAGGCCCTGGTGCCAGACCTTGTCGAAGGCTTTGGCGACGTCGAGGAATACCGCCCCTGTGCATTCCCTTCGGTGTTCGACGAAGTGCAGCACTTGGTGAGTCGTGCTGTGCTCTCTGCGGAAACCGAATTGGCAGTCGGGGATAACGTCGAGGTCGTCCGTTTCCTCCCGCAGTCTGGCGAGTATTATCCGGTCGGCGATCTTGCTCATGACCGGAAGAAGACTGATGGACCGGTAGTTTTGCGGCCAGTTGTGGGACTGGCCGAGCTTCGGTATCATAGCTACGTCAGCTAGCTTCCATTGGGACGGGAAGTGGCGCAGGCGTAGCATATGTTGGTCATATGCATGACGAACTTCTTGGGAGCGTGCTTGGGATCGCGGTAGGTGACGCCGTCCGGTCCCAGGGCCTTGGTGGGCCGGAACGACTTCACGATGGCTTTCACCTCTTCCGGTGACGTGGGTCGTATCGGTTCTTCGTCTGCCGTGAGGAGATCTCGTACCTGACGATGGATACGCCCTATCCGGTCCACGTCCACGTTCTCGTAGACCGGGCTGCATTGTCGCTCGAGGGTTTCGGCGAAGGCTTCCGCTTTGTCCTCGGTGGTAAAAGCGACGCCGCGTGCCCCATAGATCGGCGGGACGGGAACTCGCTGTCCCTTCAGGGCCTTTACGGCCCTCCAGAACTGAAGTCGCCCCACCGGTTGTTGCGGAATTCGTCCAGCGCGACCTTGTTTCGTCTCGCCATTCGGTTGTATTCGGCTTTGCTAGCCTGCCATTGTCTTCGGAGCCGGTTCTTCTCCCGTATCAGGTCTCGGACTTCCCTGGGGATGAAGTCCCTGTCGTCGACGGCACGCGAGGTGTTGGTTGCGTACCGTACGTTGTCGGATACGCGCTTCGTGACTTGGCGTACTACTGCTTCGAGCTCGATCGGGCCGCCTATTGCCGTGATAGGACCGATGTAGGGGAAGAGGTGATCCGCGAAAGCGGGCCACGACACCGTCTGGCGCATCCGGTGTTCCTCGTCTTCTGGTGCCGCCTGTCCAAGTTGCAGCAGCACCGGGTTGTGGTTGGACGAGAGTTTGTTGAGGACGGTCAGCTGATGGAATTGCGCGACATCCTTCATTACCACTATGTCCAGGACGTCCGGCTGTCCGTTATGCGGGTATATTGTGGGCTCGGCGGTAGCGTTCACCAGCAGGTGGAGGGCGAAGCGGCGTAGACATGTGCCGCCTACGGTTTGGTGGAGATATGTGGATGACACGTTTGTCATTTGGCCACACGGAAGAGATAAATTGGACCGATTTCTTGAACATCTGAACGGAGTACACCCTAACATTCAATTCACGATGGAGCTAGAACGTAACGGTGAATTACTTTTTCTGGACGTTCGTGTCAACAGGGACCAAGCACGGGCAACAACCAGTGTGTTCAGGAAACCTACGCATACCGACCGTTATCTACACAACCAGTCTAACCACTACCCGGGCCAGAAGAATACGGTGGTGCGCACGCTGGTAGAACGAGCGCGCAGAGTATGTACTGAGGAACAACTGAAAGAGGAACTGAACCACCTGAGACAAGCACTGTGGTGTAACGGTTATCCTGAGGATGTGATCAGCCGTGCCATCACGAGTAAACCTCGATCCAGGGACATTAATGATCGGGAAATAGAAACGCTGGGCACAGTATATCTACCGTATATTAACAACACTACAGACAGGAAAGGATGAGTGCTCAAGCGTTTCAACATCCGGACGGTTTTCACTCCAACAAGAAAAGTGTTTAGTTTATTACGACAGGTCAAGGAAAAAAGGGACCCCTTATCAACACCCGGGGTGTACAGCATACCGTACTCATGCGAGAAAGTGTACATCGGCACAACAGGACGTTCGATCAACACCAGAAGGAAGGTTAAAACAAGTAGACAAATCAGGCATTGTCGAACATATCCACTAGGACCCGAATCATAGGATTAGATTCGAAGATTCACTTTATTTAATAATAAACTTAACTAATTGACAATAAGTGTCCTAGCTCCGGTGCTCCGCCAGAGGCACTACACCGGATGTCCTTAACTTCACTGTTCAATATGAACGCAAACCTAGCTAACTTAACCTAGTGGAATAAAATAATGTGGGCCTAGCCCGCGTCCTACTTAACTTAAATATTTACATATTATTTCCTGGCCCTGAAGAAGCAGATCGATAAGCGATTAGTTACTTAAATTATTATAAGTTATTTAAATACATTATCACAGAACAAAGAAATACGCTTCTTTCATTGTGACTGCTACTTCTTCAAGGCTGGTTCGTCTCGCTGGTTGTCCCTTTGGTTTAAGAAGGTCCTAGGGTCCATGAGTGGTCGTCCAGGTGATCCTCTCTCCCCTCCGGGATCCTGCATAACGGTCGTCCCGCCGCCAGTTGCCGTCTCGAGCTTCCTGAAATAATGGGAGACCGCTAGTCATAACGCTCAACATAATTATGCCTACTGAATCTGATTCATTTTCTCTCATTCATTAGACATGTGTGAGGATGCATATCCTTGTCATCATTCATACTCTCTCATACTAAATATTAATACTCAGCCAGATGCTCCTGTTGGAGCTTGTCCTATTCTTTTCCCTCCGCTGCCGAAGGAAATTCGAAGATACAAGAGTTCTAACATCATCTAAGAACTACCACAACCGGTTAAACAGGGAAGCCATTGAAATATACAAAAACCCTAACAATATCAACAGGAACGACAGGCTGAAACTGAACCGAATATGGACAACGGCACTGCGCGCATCCGGTCACGCTACTGGCGCTCGCCGCGCATGCGTGCAACAATCCGGCGGAGCTGACGAGCATACTTAAGGCAGCAGCAACGCGCACGAAGCCAGTACCTTTAAAAATGCGAACTGCAGTTGTTCGCGAAACGTCAGGGACAAAAAACCTAGTGACACGGCGGAACCCGACAACCGTTACAAACATGTCAAGCGGCCGTGAAAGTCTGAGATACTATTTATTCCTTAATGGTGCTACATATACCTGGATTCATTATTTCACCTACTTCCACCCCTGTATCTTATGTCACTAAACATAAAAGCGACTGTGTTACTTGTTAGACTTGCTGTTACGCTTACTTTGGTAGGAGCGTGTAGGGAAAATTGTTTATAGTATATATAATATAATATAAACAATTTTCCCTACACGCAACGTAGGATATATATTGTAATCTATACCTATTAATTCAGAGATGACTGTCCTTATTTCATAGTTGCTCTCATATTTGAGGTTCACAAACACGAGTCGTCCTTCTTTACCGCTTTTAATTCGAAACTTTCACTTTCAGATTATCGTTTGTTTTTCTTTTCTCGCCATAACAGATTCGTTTTCGATAAAGCTCTTATATAATTCTCTCTGGCATATAATATAAATATTACATTTTCAATCAACACTACGATTTCACCTTTTCTCTCTTGTTTGTTTTAAGCCAACATCTTATACACCAACTTCCTCAAAAATCCTTATACTCTGGCTTCAGTCGCTTTTGCCAAAACATTATAATAACAAGTGTTTCTTCTCCATATATTACTCATCTATCTATATTCATATCTACGCCTACTCTACTAACAATAAGTAGTACTTTTACGTCTCATGTAGCGTATAAAGTTAATCATTCTGCTCTTAAATCTACGAAACGGCCAGATTGATCGACGATTTTAATAACAATGTTGGTTAACACTTTTGTGTTTACCGGCATGTATATTTTCTGTAATTTACCAATTGCATCTTTTTCATAAAAAAAATCTACATATATTGTAGTTTTTATCCTTCCCCTTTTTAAAACTCAGTATCGATAAATTACACCGTAGGTTCCCATGAGAATTTTAATTTACCTTCATATATTCAAGCTACCACCACGACTTACACCACTATATCAAAAAATATTATTATAATTTATCACATTCGTAACACATCCGCAAACTAACCATCCACATTTCAAATTCCCCGTCTAAATATATCGCAGCATCAAAACCGCAACTTAATTGCAAATCTTGCCCTGATAAGACAAATATCAAGCCATCTACATCATTATTGTGCATTTTACCTTAATTTCCCAATTTTTGCGTATACGTTTTGGCAACAAGTTTCTGCAAAAAACACCACCAAACATTTTTCAATTTTCCTCATAAATTTCACTTCGTTGTTTTCATTTAGATGCTTTCGAGGTAGGTTCTGTCAGTTTCTTTTTCAAGCACTTGTTTCCGGTAAGTATATGTAACAATGTAGATCGTAGATCGAATAAGGTTTGCGAAGTACCGGAACTCCTGTTTCCTCAACTTCTCCATCGGATTGGAATTCGTTCGAACGTCCGGCTGCTCAATCCACCTTCGGCTCGAGCGAATTTTCCTTAACACACATGGTCGGCGTGTTTTCCCGTCTTGTAGTAACTCACCCAAGCTTCCAGCTACTCAATCCACCTTCGGCTCGAGCGAGTTGTGTCTTCGACGGGGTAAAAATATCGTCTCAACCTCATCGGGATGCTAAGTTATCCGAGCGTCCGGCTACTCAATCCACCTTCGGCTCAGGGAAACAGCATCTGCGACGAAGTGTGAGGGTCCCATTTCTGGATGTAGATCAGCAGGCCGGGTGTCCTGCTATTAGTCTTGGTCTTGGTTGCCCACGACGAGTAACCGTAGGCGGGCGTACCTCCAAGGGATCCTGGGGTCGTATTGCTGGAACTCCGACACGAGCGGGTTCCAATGGTCTACCGCTTGGTCGAAGAATCGGGTTGTTATTCTTCGGATGAAGTCCATGAGTGGCTCTACTCCGGCATCTTGTTGGATGGTGGTGTTCCTTACTAACCAGGGAGCGTTGAGGGCCATACGCAGTGTCCGGTTCTAGAACGTTTCCAGTTTCTTGATGTGGGTGGGTGCAGCGGTTGCCCACACGGCGGTGTTGTATATCCGAATCTTAAGTGAGGGATCTAGCTTTCCTCGCCCCACCATTAACGGATAGAGGGTTCCCGGCATCTGACATCCGCGATCGAAAACGCGGTGTATGTGGGCACCCCAGTTTACTCGGCAATCCAACGTGACTCCCAAGTATTTGACTTGTTGTAGCCAGGGGATGATGCCTCCTTGGAAGGTGAGTTCGGCCGGGTTGCCGTGCTTCCTTCTTCGGCGCCCTCCTATCGAGAAAGGCACGGCCACGCTTTTCTCGGGGTGAACGGCGATTCTCCACTTTACATACCAGTCCTGCCTTGGTATTTACCACTTCGTGGTGCGGATTCCTCTGCGGAGGGTTTCCGTATTTAACGCCGTCCACCTTGCCTTCGGGATAGCCGCGGTGGCCGGGACGGGTTGGGGGCCAGTGCCACCAGTTGGCACTAGCTTCGCCCGGGTGCGTTTCTTATCTCCGGTATCAGAACCAGAGTTTCGGGAGACCTTGCGTTTCCGCTACTGTTTCCTTTACGGTGGTCGGAAACCCTCAAAATCGGCGACGGCATCATCGGAGGTGTTTCTAATTGTTGAATTGTCGTCCGTGCACTCCATATCGGACGACGACGAATCGCGTGCTTCATCTAGGGCTACTTGAAGCAATCGGATGGCCTCAGTGGTGTCGGTTTTGCGGGCTGAACGTCGTTCTGCCTCCGTTAGGGTCCCGCATGTGGCGGCTTGCTGCTCGGACGTCGCCATGGGCGGCGTTGTCTTCGTGGTCGTAACAGTCTTCTTGGCCGGTGCTGTCTTCATAGCCGGGCTGGTCCTTGTTGTGGTCTTCGTCGTCATCCTGCCCGCCTCTGTTGCTGCCTGCAAGAGAACCGTAATAAAATACCTGTTCAAGGTTATTACCAACCAACGTCTACGCCTGTTTCTGCTAGCATACAAAGCATCCGTCTACGAAACCACAAGATAATACCAAATATATTCCTCCGCTGGGAACTACTGTCGTGCGATCTTCGATTTCAAACCAGACGAAGATTTTGTCACATAAGCTTCTACCACTATCATAGCATTTTCTAGTCATTTTTCGATGTATTTTCAATACATCATGGTAAGCTTGACGGATAATTCACATATGCAACTACCCTATGCACTAATAGTGCGCGCCCAAACTGGTTTAGATGTCCATGAGCTCACCGGGAGAAGGGGGGAACGGTACCTACCTATTTCGCTGTGCTTAAACCGGTAGACGAGTGTATTATTCTTTTGGTACTAGATAGAGCCAAGAGTACTCCTTCTGGCTATTAGTTTAGACACGGTGATAGTAGCCGAGAGGAAATTGTAATGTATGGAATAGATAACTCGTTAGAAACTACGCTGACACACCGGTTAGGCAGAAACTTGTCCGTGTATTATAGTTTTTTGTCTCCTCACATTGTCTTTCCCGTGAAAGATTCCACCAACACCAAAAATAACTGTATTTAACAGCATTATTATGTTAGGTATTGTTTTGTAATCATTTTTTGATGTGTTTTCAGAGAACATTATGATACGAATTTTTGCAAGGGAATGGATTAGATTGACAACTGTGTGAAAGCTAATATTCAAAAACCAAGTTCCAGGATGAAGATTATGATGTTAGAGCGGAGGAAGACGGAAATCAACGGAAGATTTGGTCTGATTATATAATCCTCTGTAATGAAGATTCTCACCGAAACTTCAACAATTCTGGGAGGGACCTCACGAAGTCTTTAAGGAAACTAGTGGCGTTATTTACCGAATCAAAAAGAGATTTAGTGAAAAACCGAATAGCGCCTTACCTTCGAGACAACAATAATAAGCAACACAAAGAGAATGTGCAAATGTACAAAGTCCTCGAGCAAGAACAGGCGTATGAATTTACGGCAAACGTCCAACATGGTAGCACGATCAAAATTCAGTAAGACCTGTTTTCGGCGCTGGAAGGTGCTGGCACACAGCCTAGCTCAACGGTTAAGTATAAAAAGAGGAAGGAATAGCTAGAATTAATGAAAACTTTCGAGACCCGGGATCCGAATTCGGAAATGTACTACACCTGTGTAGAAAATGACGTTTGATGACTAAAGAGTGGTCACATTAAAAATTCACCTATCACACTGTCTGGGATGGCCTGTCAAACCTTGGCCTACTAAAGTTGGTTACAAACTGAGTATCCTTGGACTGTATCCCAAAGATGGCCTGGATTGGAGGATTGTGAGCAACAAGATTGAGTAGGAGTCCTGATATACTGACGTCGATTATCAGATATGGTACTATGAACCTACGAAGAGAAAGCAATGAAAAGTTCGTGTTATGTTATTTCTTCTAGACATCGAGGCCCGAAAAGACTAGAGTGCAGATATCAAAGGGCCTAACGGAAAAAGACTTCCAAAATTGTTACCAGGAATGCAAAACTTGCTGGAGACGTGGTTTGCATTCCAAAGGAGTATACTTTCAAGAGGATAATATCAGTTTGTAGATACATTCAATTAAACACTAGAAATAATCATTCTCATTAATTCTATGCCCAATTCAGTGCTTAGTCTTTACTGTTTCCTGTTTCAAAATTGCAATAACGATATTTAGGAAGTAGTCTTTGTTTTATCAATATTTATCTGTTCTTCGAAAGTTGCATTAAACTAAGGCTTTTAATAACGTATTTAAAAAACCGCCAATTTTAAATAATATTCTTTACATCAAAAACTTTATATTTTTCCTTACGTTTGGAGAAATGTCTAGGGATGAGTTACTAAAGTATTCGTAAATGTAAGAAGATGCAATGGAATATATGTAGAAAATATAAAGTTAATTGTGCTTTGAAGCAAATGGAAATGTGTTGTTTGAAAATTGCATGGGTATATTATATACAATTACGAATTTTTAACGGTAATTATACGATACTCAAGATGTACGAAATCAGTAAATCGAATGAAAATTTTTTGAAAATGGTGCGAAAAGAAACTTATTTTTCATAATGAACATTTCGAACATCGAAATTATATACTAACAACATATATTTATTGTTATTCTTTACGTTCGTTTGCAGCATATTCCAAAAACATATGGGAAAACCTCACTGTGCAGAAATAAATCATGTATTATAAATTTATTTATTTTGTACTACATAGATAATATCAGAGATACAATGAAGCTTAACAACATGTAACATACCATTATACTAAACGAAGTAGAACCACTTTTAGTTACTATCAACTCCCTTAAATACTCAGCGAATAAATCCACTCTGGTGTAAATACTTGCATAACCTTCTATACCGCAACCAAATCCTGCAGAAATAATTCCAACTTGAACATTTTGGCAAACTAGGGGGCCACCGGAATCGCCCTATAACAGAAGGAGAATTGTTTATGCATTTATATTTAGTATTAAGTGCTACAGAAGTAAATTTGCAAAGGTATTAAAGAGAATAATTATTTATATGAGGTTTTGTACCTGACAAGGATCACGTCCTTCTGATAATGGATCAATAGCGCAAAACATTGTCTCGTCCATACCTAGTTGACATACATCTGGCGGAATAATCGATAGTTGCACACATTGCATAATAGGATTATATGGCGCATTAGGATCTTTGGGAGTACCATTTTCCCATTTAATGCCTTGGTAACCAAATCCCATAGCTACCGCTGCTCGACAGTGTTGTCCAACAATCCAGTCTTCCCATAGGCTGCTGTTGATAATAGGTACATATTTTGTGTATTCGTTTTCATTAATGTCAGATGCAAGCTGTAAACGTAAGAATATTTTAAAGATTTTACGCATTGCACGCACTGCAGGTCTCATTATGATGTAGGAGAGCGGTGTTCAAGCTTTTGCGCTCCTCTTTTTTACTTTGTAAAATTCTGTGTCTTCTGTATAATATACGATAGATAGATAGATAAGAATAACCAGATGCGCAGAAATTTAAATTCGATTTGAAAAACATTCATTGCGACTACCGGTATGATGTAATACCACTGCACTATGATGTTAGTTATCGTTACCCGAATATTCGCAACAGATACCGATACATCTCACACTTTCTACGAGTAAGTTGCTGAGTCGTTACAACTGTGTTACATAAGACAGTACGAGTGCAAACGCCGAAGAAACATTATTGTGTATTGTTAATGTATACGTGCACGTATAGTAGATTTTTAGTTTGGCATAAACATCAAATTGAAGATGAAGGAGCTTCTACCTCAACAAACACACCATTGCTAATCCTATTATAAAATTAAAAGCTGGAAAATACGACGAGCATACTTAAACGGTTTTATAAGCGGTGAAATAAATGATGAAGAAACATCTTCTACTTCTGTTAGTGAGGTGCAATATTTGAAGAAATGCTATTTTGCAAATCCGTAAAAGGAAGAACAACTGCTATCGAATTGTTCAGAATTACCAACAATGCTGTTGTGTGAAAATCAGATCTCTAAAAGAAAGCATTTATACTGCTCTTTGTGAAGATGTAAGGACTTGAACATATGCAGTTGTTTTTTATTAATTCAAAATGTTGTCAGCTAATAAGGTGTTCAAGAGCGTCTGCGAACTGAAATAGGAAATGGCGATATTCTTGGGCGAAGGAGGTTATAATCATCTGAACGAATTGTACGCTTTTTCTACTGAGGCTATATTACTTGTTAGACATGCTTGAAAAACTTGATTCGCTTAATATTCAATTTGAGGGAAAGACACAAATATATTTAAGTGAAGGGGTCAAAACTTTCTCTAAGTAATAAATATATATAACACGAATTCTGATGCCTTGTGTTGTTCATTTATTTCATTATCCGACGCTCAGAATAGGACTTAATATATGGCGAGTTTGTACGATAGAGTAATCTCTAAATATAGAATTAAAGTAAAAGATAGGAATTGGGGATGGCCGATCTTTATCAATCAAAAGTCCACAGACTTTAACTGCGGAATTGCATCGTAATGAGTTTTGAATTGCAACCAAAAGATCCTAAAAACTTACGTTAACAATACGTTTAATAAAAATGTGACTTTAGGAATATTGTGAATTAGCAGAAATGTTTTATCTATAAAAAAGATTAATATGCTAAAAACGTATTTGAAAAACAAACAAACTTAATTGTGCGACCATATGCAATGAAATATATAAATGGTATATTCATATTACTCAACATGTTTGGTAATACATTCTACTGATAAATTATTTTTTATTTTATTGATTTAATCACGTATTTTAAACAAGGATACTAACTTTGAGTACACAAAGGTCAGTGCTGAGTGGATCTCTAGAATAGTTTGGATGAAGGTATATCTCTGCGACATACGCACTTTGAGCCAATGACCTCACTCGAGTTAATCCAGTCCAAACCCTGAAATATCCTTCTTCTTCGCAACAATGCCCAGCAGTTAAAACTAAATTTTTGCTTAATAAAGAGCCACCACAGAAATGAGATTTCCTTGTCATTCCTATAGATACCTAAAAGTGATTTAACAGTAAACATTATTTACCTATTTTTCCAATGAATTAAACTTATTCCGATCTTAAAGGGTAAACCAAGTAAGTGCTGGGACTGGTAAGTGATTTGCAGTGTGTTAAAATAAATAACTCTATAATTCAACTCGGTATATTGAGAAATTACAAGCTTTTAATTCAACAGAAGACAAAAGGTAGTGTGGAAAAGTGGAAGATTTAAGATTGATATAAAACATAAGAAGAAAATAGTAGTGTAAATATAATAGTACTTAAATAGTTGTGTGAGTGATTGTGAATACATCGATAGAAGCCAAACTTACGACGGGCTGACCGGGGATTGGTTTCCTGCACGGCAAAAAAAGTAAACCGATAAGAAAAACGGCCGATAGAATCTCGCATAAATTCTAAAAATAAACCTAACAGGACCAGGCTAAAGAAATAATTTAGACAGGAAAAAAATAAAGCAATAAAATTGTAAAAAATGAGACACCCTGCGGATAGCAATGAATAATCGACAGATGAGAGGAAGAGAAAGTGTTCTAAAGAAGAGAACCAAGAGCGCGCCTTCAATAAAAGGAAGAAAATAGCTAGGTGGCCAATAAAATCACAGAAGTGAATGGAAGATAATATAGAAACCATGAAAAACATGATGGAAACAATCACGACGACAATGATAAAGTAGAGGAAAAAGACATTTTTGGGAGACACTAACTTTAACAATGGCAAGAAAGACGACAAATACAAGATAGTCATAAGAGAACATGGGGAGGAAACTAAAAATGATAATGGGAGAAGAATGCTGGACTTTTGTCTAAACCATAATCTTGTAATAGCCAATACATTTTATAAACTTAAGGATATCCACAAATAAAGGTGAAAAGTCAATAATTGACTATGTGCTGGTAGAAAGGGAAACCAGAAGTAGTGTTTTAGATGTTAAAGTCAGGAGAGGAGCAGAGAAATATAGCGACTCTTATCTGGTTGAAGCTAGAATCAAAGAAAAACTACGAGACAAACATAAAAATGCAATTAGAATAAACAAAATAGAATTCACGTCAATAAAGACGTATAAACTAAAAGAAGAAAAAATACCTCGAAAATATGAACAATTATTACAAAAAATATTCAAGAGAATACAGAGAGAATAAATGCTGCCAATTTAGACGAAAAATGGAATATTTTCTAATATATAATTGTAGAAGCTGCCCCTGAAATATGTGGAATATATGAAACATATAACACAAAGAAACAGACTGCTTGATGGACAAACGAAATAAAAGAAGAAATTAAACATAAAAAGAACAAAAGGACAATACGTAATGTATCAAAGACAACGAAAACGAGTAAAAGATTTAGTGTTAAAAGCAAACGCAAACAAATGGAAAGAATTTGGTGACAGAATGGAAGGAAATAGTACAGGTAATCAAAGACTATTCTATAAAGTGTTGAAATCGTGTAGAAAGGAAAAAACAATAGATGATGAAAGCATATACAATAAACAGCAAGAAATACTCGCGGATGAAAGAGAAGTAATGAACCGATGGAAAAAATATTTCAAGGAAATACTCTGCAGCAAAAGAAATATAGGGAATGAGACTGTTATAGAAAGTGAAAATGTAGCAGAAGACGATACAGAAATTACACTAGAAGAACTGATTGATGTAATAAAAAAAATTTAAAAATGGAACACCTGGAAAAGACAAAATAGTGGCAGAAATGATTAAGAACATTGGTGAAGCAGGAACTAAAATCCTTTTGAATATCTTCAACATGGGGTAGAAATACGAAAACATACCAGAAGTTTGGGAAGTGGGACTAATGACAGCAATGTACACAAAAGGAGAGCATAAAGACTGTAATAACTGTAGAGGTATAACGTTATTGACCACAGTTGTAAAGATATATGAACAGGTTAAGACCGCTAATTGAACCATCGCTGTCGGAATCACAAAGTGTATTCAGACCAGGAAGAACTATATATTTACGTTAAAACAAATAGTTTACAAAAGATTACAAACAACAAGGGAAAACGCATATTTCGCATTTATGGATCTGGGAAAACTTTTGATAGAGTGTCAAGATATGAAATTTGGAGAAGTCTTGATGAAAGAGGAGTCGGAAAAAATTATTCAAAATATCCAAGGTTGTACAAGAATAGCATAAATTATGTAATCACATATAATATGAGATCCGAACTATTTGTAACTCAGGATGAGTTAAAACAGGGCGGAGGATTAAGTCACGTACCGTTCACTGTATTCATAGACGATATAATAAAACAATGCTCAATGCAGACGAAAAAAAATCAAATTGGATACAGGAAGAGAATACAAATAGCTAGGCAGTACTTGCAGATGACGTTGTGCTGATAGCAGAGAACGAAAGGATCTACAAGATAGTATAAATATATGGAATGAAACACTTAAGAAAAGAGGTATGAACATAAATAAAAATAAAACAAAAGTTATGGCCCCCAGTGAAGAACGACTAAATATACAGATTGGAGGAATAAGCATAGTAAATGAGTTTCATTATCTAGGCGTACCGATAGAAAACTGGCAAAACTGAGTCAGAAACTAATGGCAGAATTGAGAAAGCAACCAAGTTATACTACGCGATCAATAAGAACTCCATTACGAAAAAATAAATATCAAGAAGCACCAAGATAAAAGTGTACAAAGCAGTCTACAAATCTGTTCTCACATACGGATGCGAATCTCGGCTACTTAATAATAAGCGTAAAAGCAAAATTCAAGCTGCAGAAATGAGATATCTCAGAAGAGTGGGGGGGCGCAACAAGAAAGGATAGAATCGGAAACTCACAAATACGAGAGGAACTAGAGATACCATCTATGGTCTTTATTAAACAGCGGCAACTAAATTAGTAGGGGTATTTACAACGAGTGGAGGACAATAGACCAGTAAAATTAATATATGACGCGAAAGTACAAAAGAAAAAGACACTATTGGACACAGCATCCAGAAGAGGGGCAAAAACTGAGGAGATGCTAAAATTTTACCCAATAACTGAAAATTATGGAAGAAATTTCTTTATAGTTGAGAGTAGAAATTTACCCGCCCGACATCTCTATAGGTAAAAGGGTGCTGGTAAATATAATCGATTTCCGGTTTAGTAAGCGTAAAACGAAACTAAGGTAGACTCACCAGAAATGGATAATCCATTGGAGAGCATTCGAAACCTTTCACGATTCTAATCCTGTGCTCGTTCGCTGTTGATATTTTAGCGCTTATAAAATAGAAATATATGCTACAAATAACTGAAATAATGAATTGAAATACACCTGTCATAACTGACAAATATGTGTTCAAGCAACACAAACTGACTTTTTTTGACAAAAATTATAAATAATGTACATTTTTACCATATAGACGTAAACAAAACATGCAACCTGCGACAATTTTATTCTAAATATTCTTTCAGGTTTTCGCAATAAAAATAAATGCATGAAAACAGAAAGAAGATTAAGAATGTTAATCGTATGCTAGGCTATAAGTGGCTAAAATCTCATTACACATTTGTTGGATTAAGAAGGTAGAGGGAGGTGTAGGCAGAAGAGCAAATAATAATAGCATAAAATGAGTAATGGAAAATATATAAATATCTATATTTGTGTCGAAGGTTTTTCGGTTACTTCGCGTTGCTTGTCTGTCCAAATAAGGACCGTTGATTCGACGTTTCAATAACATTTCACTTTTCCTGTGAAGCTTCTCGTTACGATAGATGATCGAGTACTCACAAGCAACCCGGAGTCACCGAGAAATTTTCGATACGTTATATCCGCGAAAATATCAATATATGTATATGTTGAAACGGACGCTAATTTTGATAAAACTATGTCTTATTATTTGGTACTAAACACAATTCACAATTTTTAAAACTTAATATTAATTCACAAATTCCTAGTGATTCTCTATCTTTTACTGATGCCTCTAAAAGCTATACGTTGATACTCAGTTATGATTTAGTGAACATGTCACATGCCTTCTTAAAAAGTCTTACACTTCTTTGAAGCTGCTGTACGCCAACAGACAAGTTTTACATAAATTCTAGCCTAAAGTTATGACTTTGGTGTGTCATTAGTTTTATCAATATCTAACTACTGCGATTTTATTTATGTCATGTTTGCTGCTTCGTGATATGCGCAAAATCCAAAAGCTTCATAACTCTTGTTGCAGGTTGGTTTTTAACCTTCGTACATGTGATCATGTGTCTAAAACCATTAGGAACTTAAAATGGCTAAATATAGAAAACCATCGTGAACTGCATTTAGTTGGTTTTGTTCAGGGGCTGATTCTGCGGACCTCCTTGCCTCTGCCCATTAAAGGTTTTCTAGTCCCACGTCACCTTATTCATGTTTTGAATACTAGGTATTGATGTCAACTGACCATATCTCAACATTCTACATCTCTGTTTAAAAGATCCTTTAGTTATAATGCTGCTATGACTTACAACTCATTGCCTAATATACACAAAGAAATTACTGATTTGAGAAGGTTTAATGTGACGGTTAAAACTTATCTGCTTTGCAGTGACACATGGCACTTTTTATTTTCATTTTGATTTTCTTTCTTGTCACGTGAATGGACCCAGATATTTCTTACTTTCCTTATCATTAGAGACCGGATTATATGCAAAGAAAAACTGGAATATATGTATGCGCATATATATGCATCGATTTTTGAGAAAATATGCATAAACCTGGGGCATATATGCAAAAAAATTGCGACAGTATGCAACATTTTTATATAAAATAAATAAGAGCAGAAATTTAAACATTATTATATAAACAACTTTATTGCACAAAATTCTTTTACAACATATTTCTAAACCAACTTATAATTAAATGTTTTTCAAAATTGTGTAAAAGAAAGTTTGGTCTTCTATCAGAATACATATGTTTCGAAATAGAAAAGCTTCTTTTAACATCCACAGATGTAACTGGTGCATTTAAGTTTGCAATACATTCTAAACTAAAGTTAAAGCCGAAATCGTTTACTGCTTCACCTTCCAAAATTTTCTTAACTTTCTTCCATTTCAAATACTCCGCATTTTTATTCATCACTTTTTTAAATTTATCGTATATAGAATTACCTATTGTACCCTTAATCTTGTTACATAGCATATCAAATTCGTCTACTATTTCGACTGATTCCGAGAGCGACATCTCTTGCGTTTCTAGTTTACGAATGGAACAATGAAACAAAGCTATAATTTGACTTAATACAGAAAAGGTTTTGTAGCAATTCTGTTGATGTTGCTATCTTTTTACAGTTTTCTAGAGCAATGCAGTCAGCAGTGATTTCAGGAATTACATTTTTCATTTCTTCAAAATTATCGGCGTAAAAAATTGCAGCGTCTAACAATTTAAACGCAAGGAAAAAACAACAGCGGAGCCGAAACCAGGTCGTGCCGGACCTTCTGAAAGAAGTAAAAGGGTGCTTGTGCGCGAAGTGTTAAGAGAACCGCGAAAAAGTTCAGCTGAGCTTGCGGCAACTCCACAGAAAAGTCAGCGCACCGTTCTGCGATACCTCCACAGTGTGGGGATGTATAAAAGGGTGGCAAAGAAAAAACCTCTCCTTACTGCGTTTCAAAAACGGCGCCGAATGGCTTGGGCAATCGAAATGCGAACGAAGCCGGAAGAGTTTTGGTGATCCGTCATTCTCTCAGACGAAAGCAGATACTGCCAATTCAGTGATAGTGGTCGTACGTGGGTATGGAGACGTTCGTCACAGTAACTGGACGACACAATTACATGCTGTTTCGTTCAAAGGTATTCAATGAGTGAATAGTTTATTTGGAAAGTAATAATAATAAAACGTATTTACCACATCGCTTCTGCTAGGCGAAATTAAACACGTGCAGTTCTTGGAAAAAAGTATAAGAGACACCAATGTAAAAGATTTATCGTTCTGAGAGTTGTCCGTTGTCGATCTACATTAGGAATTACTAGGAATTTTTACTATAGAAAGGATAAGAAAAATCCTAAATATGCAATATATGCAACTTTTGTAAAAATATGCATACAAATGCCTAAATATGTAATATATGCAATCACTAATTAGCTTCAATTAGTGTATTACGTCTACATATAAACTATAATTAAAGATATGCAAAAAATAAAATATATGGACTTTGCATATAATCCGGTCTACTTATCGTTATACGATTGCTCTAAATTTTGCTTGTATTTGCTGTTTCTTTATTTCTTTTTCTCAAGCTATTGTTTTGTATTATTTTGTGGGGTCTGGTTGAGTGGAGTAGTAATTGCTAGACTTCGCCAGTTCCCAGTGGACAGAGTTTTCTCGAAGAAATTCCTGTTCGTGTTTTCATATATAGATAACAGTTTGACACGGTCAAAATCTTGAGGGCCTGTATTTGGTATGGATTCTGCTAAAGAGGATGTTGTCTGTATTATAGTGTTTCTGTGTTCTTCTCTCCGAACGCTAATGTTTCGATTGGTTTGTCCGATATAGGGTAGTTCGCACATTTTGCATTTTATTTCATACACCCCGTAGTCCTCCAGTGGTATTCTATCCTTTGATATTGGGAGGATTTCTCCCATTTTTCCGTTAGTCTTAAATACCGTTTTGAAGCGTTTTGTTAATTACACTATCACTGTAACTGTTTGCCTCCAGAACATTTTGTTAAGTTCTTGTAACCGCATCGCAAGGGTCAGGGACAATAAACCTAGTGACACTGCGGAATCCAACAACCGTTACGACTATGACAAACGGCCGTGAATATATGAGATACTATTTATGCATATGTTCACTTTTAGGATGATCTTTGACATTTTTTCCTCTACATTTTTTTTTATCTTTTGTCGTTTCCGAAATCGTATGGTAAATTCTGCCGTTAAGCCTGCAAATTTATACATGTGCTATTGAAATGAGTTGCAATAACTTTTTTTCCTCTAACACCTTTTTTCTGTCTTTTCTAGTTTTGGGAGTCGTGTGGTATATTGTAACTTTAAGTATTGGAAAAGAGACAAGAGCATGGAAATTGTTTATTTACTCATATTTCTGTTGTCTGTTTTGAAGGACGTTTCAATATATTATGTCTCCGAATTTACTATTACGAAAAGCTAAATGATGCTTTTCATAATAATAATAATCCACACCTTCACATCCCCCAATAGCTTTCGCCAATTATACAGGGCATCGACCTACCAGGGGTTATTATTATGCCCACGCCTGTGGTGGGTTTTAAGATTATCGTTCTCAGCATTCGTCAAAGAGAGAGAAAGACTACAAAAAAACCTCAACCCTGAGAAGAATCAGCAGTTTCGGGATTCGAAACCAGGACCCTGAGAGTGATAACCAGTCACGCAAGATACTGAGCCAACAGCCTGAGTTTAAATTTTGAAATGTGTATGATTGTATGAGATATGTAACGAGATTTTTTCTATTCGTTCGGTGTCCTTTAAAGTTCTGCCAACATCTCGTGTATACAATCGGTCGATTCTACTCAGTGTACATCTAATCCGTGAACAATATAGTACAGTGGGAATTCCATCGCAGTGCATAACTGACTTTACTCTTTTCAATTTCCTTCGTACTTCGTTCATGCTGGAGATTCGTGGTTTATTCCAGTTTTCGCCTGTTCTTTTTTTATTATTTGTATGTATGTATTACTTTTGTTTTGTGTGCAAATAGATTATTTGTGTTGCGGTAAGAAATTTGGTCTTTGGATAAGGAGTTAAAAGTCAAATATTCCTGTGTAGTACTTTTAGGTTACACATACATCAATAATAGAGAGGTAATATGGAAGATATATATCGATCTGACAACACACATACATAGACAAAACACATCGGAACCCTTTTATCTGGGCTAGATAGCGTACAACTTGAACCATTCAAAAAATATATAAAAACAAAAAAAAAATGAATATTTTTTTAAGCTGTCTTTCATTTTATATTACACTTTAAATTACATGTTCCCATAAATTGTCTTTGTACACTATATTTCTGTAGCTCAGTGTATTTCTTACATTCATATTGTTACAATAAATCTTACCTACATAATTTATTATGATTATTTTTACCTTAAATAAAACTTCAATTCAAACCGATTTATTATTATACTTTTTATTTACATTCTCTATACCACATTGTTATTATGAGAACTATAATAATGTATACAATGTTTTTTCTGATAAAAAGATATAAAAGCTCTAACAAAACAGTTACATTTTGCAATCGTACAATTCTACACTGACAATGATCATCTTCTGTTTAGCTTCTGATGAAGCATTTTATCGATGTCTTTAAATTAAGCCTATACTACCATCTGTTATCATGGAGGAAACTCAAAATAGAACAATGTATGATAATAGGAATGCCACCCTCGTAGTTCGATTGTATTCAAAGAATATCAACAGTAGAACAATATTCATAGAACATCTAAAATTGATGTATGTTTAGGCGTATATATTAGGTTTTCGTGACAGTTTTGATATTTAAAACTCAGTTAATATAATAAAGAAAGATAAATTATGCCGTAAAATACGTAGATATACTATAAAAATAGACTTAGTAAATGATTTGTTTGCAGGCATATGTTCATAGGTTAAATTATATATTAGAGTTTATATGTAAATACTAGGTCGAATATAATTATGTTTTCTGATTATTGTTTTAGGAAATTTTAGAAAAAGTAATTTCCCTTTTTAAAAGTATTTAGACGTCACTTAGTGTCATCTCACAGTTAAGGTTTGAACGTCCCAAAATTAGTAATCAAATACAGGCAATATGTTTCTCTTGGATTTCTCTTGGATTTCTCTAGACTATTACTTTATTTCTTCCCTTAACTGCATAGGCGCTTATGAATACGTTCTCCGCATTTACGTCATTCTAGAGACTATATAGTATATCAAGCATGATATTTACTTAAAATGGCGGAAAGTGAAAAAAATGAAAATATTGTTCCTGAAAATATTGAGAAAAAACACGATAATACCTCAAAAAACAATATTCCACATGATGACGATACAGAAAGTGGTGAAGAACAACCATTAGACATTGGTGAACACTATTTAGTGAAAAGATCTGACGAAACTTGGCGTATGTTCCTATTTTAACCTCAAATATTTGTCATAAACTTGTTTTTGTTTAGATCCTGCGGAAATAATACAAACACGATTTAATGACAGCGTTCAGCAATTCGAATATTACGTTCACTATGAGGGATACAACAGGCGACTTGACGAATGGGTAATGTCTCTGTACAGTATTGTCACTTGGTTTAATTTGGAAAACATTGTAGGTTCTTCGTTCAAGAATAATGATATCACGATTTCAATTAACAGAGGGGCAAAAAATACCTGGTGATAAAGCATGGAAAAACAGAACAATTGTTAGTGATTTATTGTCTGATAATACTGATCGAAAGATAACCAGGAATCAAAAACGGAGACATGATGAAATAAACCACATTCAAAAAACGTAAATTTGGGTAACATGTTATACTTTGAAAGAAAGTAACGGGTAAATTACTTAGGTACGATGATATGGATCCTACTACAGCAGCTCTAGAAAAAGAACATGAACAAATTACAAAAGTAAAATACATTGATAAAATTCAAATTGGAAGGTTTGAAATTGATACATGGTATTTTAGCCCTTACCCTGAAGAGTATGGCAGACAAAGCAAGTTATGGATATGTGAATATTGTCTAAAGTATATGAGATTAGAAAAAAGTTACCGTTATCATATGGTTTGTTTTCTTATTTTACAATTAGTCTGTACTTTAATTATTTATATTGCAGAGTGAATGTACTTGGCGGCAACCTGTAGGTAAAGAAATTTACAGAAAAGGAACATTATCAGTTTATGAAGTTGATGGAAAAGATCACAAGGTAGTTTTTTTAGGTTATTGTTGTATATGCTTTAATGTATTTTCGTTTTAGATTTACTGCCAAAATTTATGTTTATTAGCAAAACTTTTTCTTGACCATAAAACTTTATATTTCGATGTTGAACCTTTTTTGTTTTATATATTATGTGAAGTTGACAAGCAAGGCGCGCACATTGTAGGATATTTTTCAAAGGTAAGTTCTAAAAGTAATTCAACAAGTTGCCATAATTTGTGTAATAAAATACTTGAAACTGAATTCAAGTCAATAACAAAATTAAATATTGTAGTATGAAAGAAATTCCGAGTTATTAAAATTATGAAATTATGAATATATGATAAATAACACGACTATTAGATCATTGTTGCTGATATCGATGTTAGAGCTACAATATGATATTCAGGCTTTAAGATTTTTTAATTGTTATATGTCAGCTTAGTGTAGTTTTGAATCTCGGACTACATATTAGTGACTTAAATGAATTTTAAATGTGTTTTAGTGGAAAACTTATCTTGTAAATGGCCACCTTGTTTTTTTTTTTGATTAGTGTGAGGTACCTATGATTCAATTGAAAAAACATTATTTCTAGGTTATATTCAATAATCAATTTTACATTTTCAACATTTAAAACTGGACTACTAAATACACTTTTGTTTCAAATAAGCATATTGTAAGCCGAAGTTATGACGTCTCGATAACGTTTATAAGTTCCTATAACTTATAAGCATCCAAAGTGAACGCTTCTTAAAACAGAAGGACCATTTTGAATTCAACAAAACATAAGCTTTCCGTTAAAATCCATTTAAATCGCAAATTCGATACCGAACATACGAAACTTAGGTAAGAGTTCCGTATATGGAGCATCGAGTTAAGGATTTTAATAGATTCTAACGGAAAGTTCACGCTTTGCTGTGTTTAAAATGGCCCTTCTTTTTTTTAGGAGTTTAGTTTAAGGTACCAAAAAATCGATTTAAAAAACGCTATTCTGGGTTATGTTTAGAGGTATATGAGTCATACCGTGCGTTCAGGGAGCTCGGGCGCCGCCGGCACTGAGCTCCACTAGCTTGAGCGACGTCCTGAACGCGACCGCTAGGTGCCGGCGCTCGGGCTAGCGGTTGCCATCTTGCGTAGTGGAAAATTAAAGCGCTGGACAATCTAGCGGGGAGTGGGTATAGGCGGCCAACATTCAAATACAAATTCATATTAAGCTGCGGTGTATGGAAGGAAGAAATGAAAAATATTTTTTTTGGTTCTGACCCAGATCCCTATAAAAATACATTCTATAGAAGATTGTGTTGCAAAAATAAACAGCTATATTCTTTCTCTGTGTCCCATAGACCACAATTTGTATATGTATCAGTGCAGTTTGTACTGATCTACAACTCACGCTTTAACTGCAAAAATATCGATATTTACGAAGTACGAAAAGACTAGGAGCAGTTTCAGAAGAAAGTGATCTATATCGAACAATTACATAGTTCGGGAATGTTAACTTCCTTATGTTTTATTATTTATATACCGTTTGTTTCTCTGCGAAAACATACACAATGTTTTTCTTGCTGTAACATTTTCTCCTTTTGTACTTTTTCGTGTTATCAATAGCTTGTTCCCCTTCCGTGTGTTCTCTTGTTTGTTAAACACTGTTTGCAGATATACCAATTACTTCGTGTAGTTATATCTACTTGCCACTATTAATTTGAGTGCTAATGCATATCCATTTCATGTACAAACTACAATTGTGCTTGTTAAAGTCGAGAGCATGCAAGGAAACATTTTCAATTGGAAATACTCTACAAGAAATCCACTAAATGGTTTCTACTAACTGTTGTATCATCATTTTTTATATTTCTATATTGTATCGGTTTGGCTTTAAATGAATAAGCTATTTATAAATCAAGAAAAAAGAATAATGCAACCACAAATAGAGTAAGATTATATTTTCTAACAAAGGTGATAGCTACGTACATATTACTAATACAATATAATAAATACAATTAGTTTGTTAGTTACAAAAGAAATATTTACATAATGTACCAGTTGGCAGTGGCATAAAGTAGCCATTATCTCGAAATGGCGCCATTTCATTTTCAATAATGCGCTCTCTTCCACAACATGCAATATTGTCCACAATGATATGAGTGTATGATTGTGTGGGGTACGCTGCAACGGAATATCCAGACATCATGTACCCTACTAATAATATATCGGATTGTTCATAGATGCTTTTATTGGTATGATACCAGAAATCCATGTTTTCCAAAAAAACAGTATCCATGGCTTTTACTTCATTTGTTGACCAGCATATTTCTTGGAGGATCATTACACATATAAGTAGTATCACTTCATGAAGAAATAAGTAGACGGTGCCTTATGGGATACCAAATTAATCAGCTTGATCTAAATAATTCCGGTTTGGCTGGCATCCATAGCGTAAATAATAATTTCCTCTCGGGTAGTTCTATAGACGCAATATTCATTTAGCACACAATGTCTTCCAATATTTCCTACAAGTGATGTATTTAATTATTAGTATTCAATTAACATAATTTTATCTACAACATCTTGTCATACGAAAATGTCTATGGAAATCGTCGGGGTTGTACAGGAACTACTTCTACTACATCATTTTCAATCCTTATGGGGGCATTCTCTCTTTGGGCGGCTATCGCATCGACACCCGCATTAAAACATCTAATATAAAATGTATCTATATATAAAAGACAATAATTAAAACACATTTCTCAAATACAGCTGCGATCACGCAAATTGTGCTCAATTCGCGCCAATCTACCAATCATGTAAGCAATGCTGTGGACCGTTTAACAAGTTCTAGCGCTGACCTCAACTGCCGTCGTTATGACTTCTAGCGCCAGAACTCCCTGAACGCATCCATACTTTACGAAATTTAAGTTGGTATTTATCGTGTTTGGCCTAAAAGTTGCTAAGACGGATAGTAAACACTTATGAGCGGTAAAATTGCATTTGAATATTGGGGAGTAATCTGTTGTATAATATTTACTATCCCATATTTTTTTATTTTTGTATACAATATAGGTAAATAGACTATTATTGATTTCAAACTGTATTACATTATTGTGAAGTTCTTAGAGTCTTTTTTTCTATGGTTCTCGTTATAGAAAACAACAGGAAAAAAGGGACAAAAACAATAAAGCCATCGTGAATGTTATTGTTTATTACAGCATGCGAAATGCATGAAAGTTACAATAAATAAATTAATTAATTTGGTTTTGAATAGAATTAACTAATTATTACTTTGAAGATTACACAAAAAGTACCGAACAAGTAGTAAATTATAAAACGCACTCTGAAATTAACGTGATCTTGTTATATGCATCAAGTAAGCCCGTTCGTCAATATGAAACGTATAAAAGTAATATGATATATTAAGTCTACACTCTTTGTAACGTCAAGGCACTAATTTGTGAGTAGGTCGTGCAAAGCAACTACCACAAATGGACAAATAAAAATAGTTCTAAAGTAATTAATTAGAAGCAATTACGCAAATTGCAACAAAAACGTATTTCTAATATACTAAACGATTAATAAATTAACAAATAATCCTGGGAATAAAATAATATACTACAAAATAGAAAGGTAATTCTGAAGCATGGTCTAAATGCCCCGCGGAAAGCATCTAGGATTTTTCAATTAAACATGTGCAAAACTTCGATGTTTAAATTATACAAGTGTAATGCATACTAATGTATGATTTTAGAGAAAAAATATTTACCATTGAAAAAACCAACACACTGCCCTAATACGAAATAATAAGAAAAAAGGCGACCTGAAATTTACACTGGGTACTGCAGTCTAACAGCGGCTAGCAGTTCCCTGAACAAGTCCACACCTCTTTTATGTTTGTAGAATAGCCATTCCACAAGGTGGTCTGCAAAAGTCTGCCGTGCAAAACGTTTGGTGGCACACCAAGCCTTGGTGGGTCTCCAGCAACACTCAATCTTCTTGGCGTGAACATCTTCAGCTGCTATATATAATGTATAATTTACTACTAGTTCGGTACACTTCTTGTGTAATCTTCGAAGTAATAATTAGTTAATTCTATTCAAAACCAAACTAATTCATTTATTTATTGTAACTTTCATATATTTCGCATGCTGTAATAAATAATAACATTCACTATGTCTTTATTGTTTTTGTGCCTTTTCCCTGTTATTTTCTATAACGAATAATATACTACAGTTTCAAATCAATAATCTATTTACATATATTGTATAGAAAAATAAAAAATATGGTATAGTAAATATTATACAATAGATTTTGCCCAATATTCAAACGAAATTTTACCGCTCATCAGTGTTTACTATCCGTTTTAGTAACTTTTCGGCCAAACACAATAAGTACCAACTTAAATTTCGTAAACTATGACTCATATACTTCTAAATATAATGTAGAAATAGCCCTTTTTATATCGATTTTTAGGTACCTTAAACTAAACTCCTAAAAAAAGAAGGGCCGTTTTAAACACAGCAAAACGTGAACTTGATGCCCGTTATACGGAACTACAGTTGAAACTTTTATCGTCGGCCATTCTAAACTATTCATTATAAAAAAGAAAATTAAATACATAGTTTTACATGTAAAGTTTACTGATAATTTACTCTTTTATCACCGTTTCCGTATGTGTAATGCAGTTGTTCCAAATTGTAAACTTTCCCTCCACATTTGTATTACTACCTCGTCAGTATCCATCTCGTCCTATATGTTTATTGTAGTAACTCTTTGTTGTTAATAGCGTTAAACTAAAAATGGTAAGGTGGAAGTCATAGAACTTCATGAACTTCTTATTTAAATATTTCATCAATAACTTATATTTGCTTTTTTTAGTTTGTTTTGTAATTTGCAACAATTCATTTTTGTTCATTGCAGGGACATAACTAATATGATTATTATCTAATCACTTTATTGAGGAACGTTTACACTACGTTCAAGATGTTGTTTTTTTTACTAAAACTACAATAAGGTACGTTATCCATTATAATTAGAGGTGGCTACTGAAGATTTGGAAGTTGTTCGATTATCCACCTTTTAAAACTATCATCATTCATGACGCCACACTAATCAGATGGTGTTGACTTTGATTAGACCTAATTGTCAACAAAACCGTTACATATTTCTCCATCTTCAACAACAAAGCGTTTCCCATCGTGACATTCTTGACCCTCCCAAACCTTTTATGATCTTCGTTTACTACCTTTGGAAAATATGTTTCGTCCAGGAATGGAGTTTGTCTTAAAAGAATTCAATTTTTTCTGTTAGTTTCTTAAAACAACGGCTCTATAGTCCAGTGGCAAAAGAGCTTGTATCTGAATTTGGCAACTAGGCTGTCCTGCGTTTGAATCTAACGTCCGTAAGGTGTAGTGTCAGTACTTTTTCGGGTAGGTTCGATCGAGTCACCATTCGCCGTTGAGAAAATAAGAAACGACCCTTCACCCTTTACAACGAAGGACCTTAGAAGCAAGGTCATGAAACATTTTACACACACTATTTCTACACTAAAGTTCCTGAGGTTATGACAAGCTCAAATAGCTTGAAAAACAATATCATGCTGCAATATATTTTTTTCCATTAGAGCTCTTGAGTTATCTGTAGTTTTGAATTTAAAGCCTATATGTATCAATAATCGATTTAAGGTAGAAATATTAATATTTAGTAAACCCTTGCCTTAATTATTTTCAATTAGAGTTTTTGAAGTAATGTGTTCCTTTAAAGTGTATGATATTTAGAAAAATATTTGGCTTCACTGATTTTAAATTTATCTTATTTATACATTTTACGTATATATCAAATTCCGCACTTTCGTCTTAACTGCCTCGTCCAATTTCGCGTTTTTCAGATTCGACGAGTACAATTAATGACCATAGTAGATGGGTTTTCTTTCTTTTGCTTTATATTGAATACTGTTTTCACGGTGCAGTGACAACTCTCTAGAATGTATTACACTCATAACCTTAAGTCACACAATAAAAACTAAGGGTCCTCCATTCCGTTTTCCCGTTTCGACAATATATCAGCAGTATGTTAACAATTGATTATATCGTACAAATACTATTATCCAAGTTACCAACCCAAACATTACATTTTTGAGCGTATTGAGTTCACGTTTCGTATGTCTGGGATGTGTTTACCATATAAAGAGAAACTTAATACTTAATTAATCAATGATGAAGCAAGTTTCTCTTTATATCTCTTTATATATAATATGAACGATATTTGTACTTTTTCGAAATTATAAGAACTTTCTTCCACGATACTTAAAAAATACTACTATTTCTCTTAATTCTTATTCTTCATTATTAACCAATTGTAATTTTCTCATATGGTTACGCGAGGATAGCCAACCATGCGCTTGAAGATTTATTTTAATATATGCGAGGAGATGGTATGTGCTAATCAGGAAATGCATTATGATATAAATTTAGAATTTCTATGTATGCACGACCTGCATAAAGTAATTTAATGGTTTATACTCTCACTGATGTTTCATAGATAACAATTCCTTTAAAAAAATTGACTGGGATCACTCAAAACAAGGCTTGGGTAGAATTAAGGTCACCAAGAGAACGATGCAACAACTAACACCTAACACAACCTATTCATCATATTTTATTGAAATGAAATGTGATGGATTGATGAAACGTAGCCGAGAATGCCCGATATACCCTTGTCTTGATTATGAGAACAATGTGTTTAGTCTTTTCTTTACTATAATTGCTTTCCACTTTAGAACAAAAGTAAAATATACACCAAATAAAGCGGTGTAAATATGTAAACAGCTAAATTCTAAGAACGAATTAAAAACTTCCTCTTGTCATTAGGGTAGGGGTAGATGTATCGGAAGGAATTCGTCATAGTTTAGTATCGTTACAACTATGCCTCGCTTACAAGGTTCGAGTGATATTAACGACTTCACCCGGGGTCGCATAGTTGGGCAGAGTGAACGCGGCGCTTCGCAACGTGAAATAAGTAAATTTTTAAATATTCCATTGTCCACAGTTAACCGTGTGATTACACAATTTAAACGCAAAGAAAAGACAACAGTGGAGCCGAGACCAGGTCGTGCCGGACCTTCTGGAAGAAGTAAAAGGGTGCTTGTGTGTGAAGTGTTAAGAGAACCGCGAAAAAGTACAGCTGAGCTTGCGGCAACTTCACAGAAAAGTCAGCGCACCGTTCTGCGATACCCCCACAGTGTGGGGATGTATAAAAGGGTGGCAAAGAAAAAACCTCTCCTTACGGCGTTTCAAAAACGGCGCCGAATGGCTTGGGCAATCGAAATGCGAACGAAGCCCGAAGAGTTTTGGCGGTCTGTCATTTTTTCAGACGAAAGCAGATACTGCCAATTCAGTGATAGTGGTCGTACGTGGGTATGGAGACGTTCGTCACAGTAACTGGACGACAAATTTTTGCATCAGACGGTGAAATACGGCGATGTGAATATCATGGTGTGGGGTGCGATATGGTACGGAGAAAGGTCGCAATTAGTAATCTGCGACGGAAATATAAATGCGGCAAAATATATCCAAATATTAACAGAAGCACTACTACCGATATTCGACAACGCCATTTTATCTAAAGAAGACGCCACTTTTATGGAGGATGGAGCACCCTGCCACAAAGCAAGAACAACAACCACATGGAAAGAGGAACAGGGGATTCGGATTTTACCATGGCCAGGCCAATCACCAGACATGAATCCTATAGAGAATGTTTGGCACATAATCCAAACAAATATGGCGAAACGACCCCGAAAACCCAGCAATAAGGAAGATCTCGTAGCAGCTGTTACAGAAGAGTGGTTAAATATTCCAGAAGACACCATTAATCATTTAATAGATTCTATGCCACGACGACTCGCAGCACTTCACGCAAGTAAAGGTGGATCGACAAAATATTAGTCTAATTTAAAAATTTTAAAATATTTTCTGAATATAACGAGAATAGAATCTTTTTTTGAATTAGTAGGTGTCTACTTTATTCTGTCACCCTAGTGTAGAATACTTTGTTGAAAAAGCGGTAAAATGTGTTCCGTGCAATTATGTTTATGGTGATGTTGGTGTTTGCCATTATGTAAACTTTTATTTGACGATTTTGAAGCTCTGTGTATAAGTTGCTTTTTCTTTTTGTACTTGGAAGAACACAATTAGTGTAACGAGTAGCAATATTTATAAAATATATTATAAATATTATTAATATATTATAAAATTTAAATTATATTTTCGTATAATTATTACACAAAATTGAATATGCACCTTTATTAATTAATGCAGTAAAATGATATGAACATTTTTAGTGCCTAACAGGATGAAGTTACTTTACGTTAGGTATTTTACGTATTAATTCTGTAGTGACACGTTTGCGACGCATGAATTTTATACTACGTATATATATAAAATGTATATTCCTTATCGCACGTTCTTCGAAACAACAGCTGGGAAGTCGCTATATTTTTAGACATATTACAAAGTTGTGCTTCTACTAGATGTTAAAATGAAAAGTAGGATTTTGTCATGATAATAAAATCAAAATTTTATGCGACAAACTACCCGTAGAAACATCATCTGTAGTGTGTATTTGCCCAGAGTGGCGGTCGTATTTTCTTTAAAGGTTATTCTATATGGCAGTTCCATGTATCTAAGGGTTAAACTTTTAAATAGCTATTTTAAAGTTTTCATTATATTTTTCTCGACATTTGATTATTTTCCTCATAATTTTTGTCGGTTTTTCAAAAACTGGATTAATTAATTTATTTATTCATGTTAACAAAAGACGAACAATTGTAAACAACAATTTCACAACTTTGAAAATTAGATTTGCTTAGAGCACTCTATAGTAAGTGTTTCATTTGTTACGTGATAAATAATTATAATGTTTTCTTCAGGAGAAAGAGTCGCCAGATGGAAATAACGTGGCATGCATTCTCACACTACCACCTTACCAAAGACAAGGTTACGGAAAATTATTGATTGCATTTAGTTACGAATTGTCACGTCTTGAAGGAACAGTGGGAAGCCCGGAACAACCACTTAGTGATCTTGGTAAATTAAGTTACAGAAGTTATTGGAGTTGGGTGTTATTGGAAATTTTAAGGGACTTTCGCGGAACATTATCTATCAAAGATTTGAGGTAAAGCAACGTTAAGTATTCATATTTCTGTTGCTCATGGTTTTGTTTCAGTCAAATGACAAGTATTACACAAACAGATATAATTTCGACTTTGCAAAGCATGAATATGGTAAAATATTGGAAAGGACAACATGTTATATGCGTTACACCAAAATTAGTGGAGGAACATATTCGTTCAAGTCAATATAAGAGACCAAGACTGTGTGTTGATAGTAGCGCGTTGAGATGGGCACCAAGGCGTCATGCTAACAACAAAATAAAGAAATAGCCAAATAATTCCTTCTTTCACTTTTTAGGAAGGATGTGTTATTTCAATGATGTATTTATTTCCTAAACATCTTTGTAAAAAGCTTGTATATAGAAACACTATCATTTCAATTAAAATAACATCCAAACTCATTTAAGGTTATTTACTTTACTTAAGTATTTTATATATGGCGTGTGTTCACTTTGGACATAGCACTAAGTTATCGATACGTTATATCTTCTACTTACAAACGCTTATTTCACCCAGGTAATGCAGCATAAACTCGAGTGCTCATAGCGTGTAAACGTTCAAAGCGAATGCAACCATGGTGGTCCTTACGGTTACTGGTTTTTAATTTCTTGAAGAATAGGTATAAAAATGATTTATTTGCATTATTTATTTACTTATTAACTATTTTTTTTTCTGTTCTGGAAACACCGTTGAAAGTATGTATGCATTAGGAAAGGTGTAGTGCGTATGCTAGAGATAAGTTGCAATATGTTCAATATTGTTTTTTTTTTAAATCCAGAGAGAAAGACAGTAAATATCTATGAGTTAAAAATAGTATTTTAAGTTACTTTAAATCAAATTCAGAAAGAAAGAACAAAATAGGACAGAGAAATCGATTGCATTATTTCAGCAGTTATCAGTGTCTTCTATTTGTTAAGATATAATAAATTAACTCCTTGGTTCCAATATGCAATATAGTGAAAATATAAAAAGAAAAATGTGTGTTACAATAGCTTGAATTAGTATGAATAGTATGAACAGTGCAAAAATATCACAAATGTGTGGGGCACACAACACAGTAAGCCTCATACATAGGTCATTGTCAGTATGGAAGCTGAAAAAAATCTCCATCTTGTAATAAACTTTTGCAATAAGATATTCTTTAATTTTAGTTTTTACAAGTTCAGTAACGCCAATATCACCCTCAACACTTAGTCCGGGAATGGTCGGGTACGAGACACAAATCTCATATAACCGAAGCCAAAGCTATAGGCTGGGAAGTAAGGGAACAACAACTTGTTATGTATGCAAGTATATTCACGTACGTGTATATGATACGTTTCTATCCTATTGCGATTACTAGCACCGCGAACGTTCGGTCACTAGCGCGTGCTCAGAAAACGTGCAAGGGGTTTAGCACTAAATAGCTCTAAATATTTGCAACACTAGGACTGCGTTCGAAACTAAAGGACGTGGTATGTAGTATGCACACTTGGTGTGCGTACCACGTGACAGGAACTTCCATGCAATTTTCAAACGCCCTTGGGCGCACGGAATGAAGGAGGGAGGAAAGTTTGCAATAAATATTTGTTGGGTTAGTTCAGTTGTCATCTGCTTATGACTGAGATGACATTTATATTAAATATGTTTAAAATCAGCTTGGTTATGGATAAGATACTGTTTACCCATGGTTGTTAATCATAAAAAGAAAATTATCGCAGCTATATCTTAGATGAAGAATTTATTAAATCTCAAATAACATTTCTTGCTCTTGGTTTTTCATTTTTTTTTATTATCGTAGGTCCTCCTCGTGGAATTCAATTATTGCTCAAAAATTGCCTTAATTTCCGAACCATATATGTATCTCCTTCGATTCCGGTGCATATTTTACTTTCATTAATTTTCAATCTATAAATGAAATCACATCAACATAATTTTAAAACGAATAAATTACTGACTTAAAAATATAATGGAAAAATTCATTTGCTACAGAGGCAATACTAATATTGTCTTGCAAATAAACTATATTGCTTTTATCAGCAATATTTCCATCTTCTAATTGCACCAATAAGTGCGACAACTGTTTTTCGAACGCCAAGAGCGCACTTTTGCACGGACACACGAGTTTCTCGAACACTATAGGGATTCCCAAATATTAGCAGTTCCACGGCGCAGTACTTACAATATCGTTATGGGTCAATTTTTGAAATGCTGCTTTTATGCGCTGTAAATGTTTGGCGTAACAGAAAACTGTCTGAAACCATATTCGTCAATCTGTAAGAATCGGCAGAGATAGTTTAGAGATACCGAGACATCGTCTGTGAAATTTTCGAGTTCGTTTAAGGGATTTTTAAAAGACTGTCTTTGTACTTATATATACTATAAATACATCGATCTCTGGATAATATCGAATAGTTTCCGCCACAAGATGTAACGAGTGAATGCTATATGTAACATTCCGCTCTGTTTATTAAGGAAAAATTTAGTATATTTCATTTGGGTGGTAGGCAAATAATTTGGGGGTAATCACGGATACAGTAACTACAAACACATTCGAGCAGTTCAGCCTCTTGGTTTTGGGGTTATATTAAGCCTAGGACATGTCGAAATCTTCTATCGCTAGTAGTTAAAAGAGAAAAAAATATCAAAATTCCTTCTATATAAACTTAAATTCAGTAAAGTGAGCCAATAATCACCCAAAAAAGAAAACAAATAAAAACAGAAATATGAAAAAATAGTATTAGTAACGATAAACAACAAGAATTGTTCACGATTTTAGAATGGAGAATTGTATGTTATTGACCGATTGGCAATTGTTGTGAATACGTTTCCTAGCAACGAGCTCATTACAGAACATAATTTGATCTTTTTTCCTGACAACCTTGCATAGAAACATCATACTGCCCAGACAAGTATAACATCCGTGACATTGTTGAATTTGCTTTTTAATTATCTTTCATAAAATGTAAAAATATACAGAATGTTCTATTTAAGATAAGAAAGTTGGCATCACTTCCCGTAACACCGTAAATAGAATTAAACTGGAACCAGCACCAAAAGTAAGTCCTTGCAAAAAATAACGTAGCTAAGGTTAAATTCTATCGAAACCCTTGGTTATTAAACTAAGATCACTACGAATAATTTAAAAAATCTTATTTAAGAAATTTTGTTCTAAATAAAGAAATAAATGCATAATACATTTAATTCTTTTGTATAGATTAGTACTCAGTATTCTATACTATAATTAAGCCTACCTGTTATGATACCTGCCTGGGAATTATTTTATTGCTTAGTGTCATTTCCGGGCAGCATATAGATAAGTACTACCATTCATAATTTTATGTCTTCGATTATCCTACAGTGAAACTAACGTATTTAACGTAGTATGTTCGACAATTAACAATAAACATCTTTCCGCTGTGCCATATCGTAAATTTAGTTTTTTTATTTTGTAACAACTTTGTCAAAAACGAACATAACGCGAAGAAAGTAAAAATTTCTGCTCTTCTAACAACTAGAACGTGCAGTAAATGTAAAATAACACTAAAAAGAAGTGTTTCCCATCCAATTGTTGCAAGAATTTTTAAATTTATTAAAGAAAATATTTCCGAGACAACTATCTGACGACAATATTCCTGCAAGAAAAAAGAACAAGAATTTGACATGATTGCGAAAATAGCAACACAAACGTATACTATCCTCCAAATCTACTTACCAAATCGTTAGAGGATATTATGTCAACGTATCTCACGGAACAGTTCGAGGATACCTATATGTAGCCGAAATAAAATGTAGGTATCTGCTAAAAAAGAAAATCAAAATTAGCGGAAGGCATTTAGGCCACAAAAATTTCAATGTTGATGGCGGGAAAAAGGTAATGATTGTAATAGTACATATATAATAATTTATTTAAACAGTAATAATGTGTTAATCCTCCTCTGTTTCCTATGCGTTCAGCTAGTTTCTTAAGCATATTTGAAGTTAGCGAATCAATGGCAACTTAGCATGTGCTATCCCAAGCTCCCAGATTCCTTTGTTGGACAACACCTACATTGTTTGGGGATGGTAGTAAATAATTGATTCCTTGCTCTACCATATCGCACGCGTGTTCCATTGGTAGCAAGTCCGGTTAACGTGAAGGTCATGGTATGGTGGTATGCGGCTGCGCAGTATGCTGACAAAAAATTGTATTTAACAGTTGTTGAAACTATTATATTAACTCTAGTTGAAGAACATTAGGAGGTAAGGAATCAAATGTTCCTTGAATTATTACTAGAGGAGATCCGTTTCCCTCATCTTGAGTAAGAGCCGTATGTTGCAGCAGAGAAAACTGTAATTTTTTTGTTTCTCCGGGACGTCTTTTAACTATTTTACGACCATTATCATAAGCAAAATCAAATTTTGTCACTGAAGATAGATCGATTGCACTCCTTATTTCAGAGCGTGGAGTTAGAGGTAAACAAAGGAATGGTCGATACAATCTAACCCTAAAAGATCGAGTTCTTCGTCATGTAGATTATTTGAGATTTGTTGGTTAATTAAATCTCTCCATCTGTCGGAAACATCTCTTGCTGACAAAAAATCATCCCTAAGAGTCACAAGCCGAAGAGCACGATCTTTACGATCAACGTCTGGAACTTCTGGGCCGTAAAAGGCTTTTTTCGTAGGTGGATTATTCCCTTACGTTCAAAACTGAGATAATTGATAAAAAATGGAAAATTATCAAACAAAAATATTGTTTAGATAATTGGCAATGCTACCTTGAATAATCAACTGTATCTTGCTGGAATTTTCATCGTTTATTTGTGTGAACAAACTAAATAATTTGTAAAAAAAATCACTAAAATATAAATATTAAAGAAATGATGCAGTAAAATTTATAAGTATCTATGTCGACAGGAACAGCTGTAATAAAATATTATAAAAAATCATTTTTATTTATTTTATATTCAGAATTATCATAATTTCCTGATGGTTCTAATTTTATAACCTACACCTATATGCAATATCTAAAAGTTGATACATATTCTTGCTTAGTATTTAGCTTTAACGAAACGGAAGATAGGCTAAAGTTAAATTATGTATAAATAAAGTACTTACCAGCAATAAAGACGATTCAAAATGTCAAATAATTATTGGTTGGGAAAATTTTCAAACCCATTTTTGGGTCTATGCTATCTCAACTACAAAACGCGTTCAATGGTTCTTTAAACATGGTTTAATGGTTGTTTAAAACAGGAATATATATTTATTTGAAATCTTTTATTGTAACAGAATTCTTATCATTATCTTATTTCCAATGAAAAGTTTAAGTTTCGTCTATACACATTATAAAATTATTCGATTGCACAAATTTTACTTATACTAAAACTAAAGAAAATTAGGGAATCGTTGGCAGTTCAAACACGTTAAATACGTACCCACATGTTCGTATAAAAATCTTTATGCGTGCGGAAATTCTGTTTAATTCAATCAGTTATGTCATGAGTACATTCTTAGCATACAATATGAAAAATTACACTCTGGGAAAGTCAATATCTAC
Organism: Trypoxylus dichotomus; assembly: GCA_023509865.1. NCBI lineage: Eukaryota > Metazoa > Arthropoda > Insecta > Coleoptera > Scarabaeidae > Trypoxylus > Trypoxylus dichotomus. Next base: position 53,089,415 of record CM042074.1, on the reverse strand, counting down.
ATTTACAGTCTTTTACATCGTTGTCTTATGCAAGAAACCAATGTTCACATTTATTGAAACACAATTCATATTCCACGTTAATTTATAAGAAAATTAGAATGCCATTATAACAATACTGTAAGCAGAAGTAGAAGTTGGTGTATTACAAGTGAGGTAATACCATTTTAAACTTTGAAAGAAATGAGACTAATGAGGACGTACAGTGGTTAATTTATAACCGGGCAAGCAAACAAGAGAATGCACCTTTACTCTTACACCACAACAGTATTAACTAAGGTATGTATGTATATGTATAATGTATGTACAAACAAACTTCGATGCATCTGAGTGAATTTAGATACGTCTTTCTATTATCGATATATCTAATATGGATTGGCTTAAAATGAATATAGATTAATTTATATATTTTGTGTGTTAAAAAACTGATACATTTTGCGCTCAAGAAAAACGCTACAAACTTATGCATGAAACTAATATATTTGGTTGTGTGCGTGGATACCGTTTTCAATTGTAATTTTTTCTGCAGACAGTATAAAATGTGTGTAGAGCTATGAATTGTATTTACATACCAAAGGCGAGTACGTAGTAATTCAAACAACATAAAATAAGTAATGCAAAGAAATAAATTAATAATAGGCACCTGATCATATGCAGTCATTTCTGGAACACTTGCTTTTCTAAACAGCCACATCAGGTAGATGACCTCGGTTATACATCTGCAACATTTGATATGTTTCCATATTTCTACAATTAAAGTAATCTGTCGGTGCAGACACATTGCGCATACATTAATCTGACAAAATCTGTTAAAATCTAAATATTTCTTTAAATCATTGTTAAACTATGTCAGCATTCTTTTGCGTCACTTAAATTATAAATCTGTGTGCGTTCGATGTTTAATATTCGCAGTACTTCCACTAATAAAAACGATGGTCTCCACTGGTACTTTGCAAGGTTGTAAATCCTCCTCAATTTCAGCATCTTGAAATATTACTTGGCTTTCGTTGACAGCAGTGGTCTTTTAGGATCAAAATTTGATTCTACAGATTTTATTTTGTGGAAATGCTCCAAACAATAAAATGCTGTCTTTAACCAGTTTCTCCAGTGAGTAAGAACCGCCTCTGGTCATCTAGGGATGGAGATAATAAAAACTCTACTTTTGTGGTTGGTATTTATTCATGTTTGGATAACATTTCGCTTTTTTAACCATAAAATGTAACCTATGAAGTATACATGTAATATACAAGCACCTACCAGTATTATCGCTCTTTTAAGGCGACAGTTAAAATAAGATATGGTGGAGGCATCTTCAGTGATAAACATTAACACTTGCTTTATTAAAAGGTTAAATTCATCTAATACATTCAGCATGACCCTCGTAATTGGTTCGTAGGTACATGTATCTACTGGCTAGTAAAGAATGTGATGGTTGCAGAGGTTGCACCACCAGGTCAATAATGTTTTAGAATCTATCATCTCGTCCGCACATAATCACAATTATTTATTATGTAATGTAAATTTAACTTTGTTTTGAATTTGTTCCCGCATAGCTGGTACATCCAGCTGCATGGTAACGTCATAGTGAGACTATATTTACTCCAGAAGTTCCGAAACGGTTGTTGATCCAGTGAAGAAAGTGGTAAATTACATAATACCATATGTAACTTTAGTTCTGCAGAAATTCTGATTTTGGTCTTACGCCATTTTTTGGTGTTGTGCGTTGTGTATATGTTCCTACAGTCTCGTTTATCCCATAACAACATTGATCGATCGCAAACCAAACAAATTGTTTTCGCAGAATTGTAATTCAAGCTTGGAAATTCCTTTGAAAACTTTTTTATTCGATTAGTAAGTGACCGTCTCTTTTGTTTTGTACATATGTTCGAGATTATGTATTTCAAAATCACTTTACAACAGCAATAAGTATTAGAATGCGTTTGATTTCTAGGGATTGGGGATAATGGGCACATTCCAGGGCCGGACTTAGACGTGATAAGTTATTATATGCACACAGATGTAAAAGTAATGAGTAAAATTACTATTATTATTATTATTACTATTATTATTAATAATAATAATATTTTAATATGTTCAACCATAAGAGTAATTAAAAAAATTAAAGGAGATAATTGATAATTTCAACATAATTCAAACAAATTTTCTTTCGTAACAACTATAGTTAATACCTTCTAAATTAAAATGTAACTAATATAATTTGAATGAACGAACGTATAAAATTAAATGCTTTAATTGAATGCCAATATATATCCGGACCTTTGCAAAGTTATGTTAAAGAAGAATTGTAATTATACCGAACATAATAAAAATAACAATGTTATAATCACAGCAAGTGCAATTTTATAGCATTTATTGCAACATTTTGCATATACGTATAATATTGATTACACATGTAAAAAATTGCTACCTAATGAGTAATTTGAACTAGTACATACATGTTTATATTTCAGCCTCTTTTGTCTACAGTTTAATTTATATTTTGTAAAAATGCAAGTATTGGCAGTACTGAAATGTCATTGGCGTAAAAAAATACGGTTATATTAGCTTACGTGATATATTGTTTCATAAATTGAAACTAGGAAAGCATAAAACTGCAATTGTTTTGCGTGTACTATGGTTACATTATCACTGCAATTTTATTACTTTATTGATTTATTGCATACATTTAAGGGAATATCTATAGGTACAACGAATATTATTCAATACGTCGAATGATGATTCGAAATTAGCACCTATGTATTGCAACTGCCCAACGTACTATAAAGAGCACGATAACGTAGGGAAGGGTTATATTCAAAACGAATAATTTTTTATAACCATGTCGTTTACGATAAGCTACACAGACAAGCTTTTCATTTCACAACTTATTCATGCATGGCGAGTTTTTCTGTGCCAAAAGATATTTATTTGTTTACTAGTCTAGCTGTATAGTTCTCTCTATAATTCTCCAATGGAATTTTACCAAACGTGGGCAGTTCACTTCATCCCTGCTGTATAACTAGTGCAACTCTGTTTCTCTTTGTTAGTTATATACTTCCGCACTTTCTGAACATTTTGCTCGGTTATACTTACATTCCTAGAATTTTTCATGAACTTTTCTATGCCTTTAAAATTTTCAGTTTTTCTTCATACTTCCACAATTTCCATAACCTTCTTTTGCACATTTCAGGAGTTTTCTATGAATCGTTCTTTTACACATTTGCAGATATCCCAAATTTTTTGTTTTAATTCTATTCTCAGACTTGTAAGATTCTCCATCAATGTTCCTTCTATAATTTTGGAGTTTTCCACGATTTTCTGTTCCATGTTTCAACAGCTTTGCATAAGTTTCAAGTTTCTAGCGCTTTTCAAAAGAACCGTTTTTGAGCTTCAAGAATTTACTGCGAACTCTTCCTCCAAGCTTCTAGAATTTTGCATCTTTCATTACGTTCTCAGCTGGTCTCAATTTGAACAGGCAATTACTTATTTACACATTTTAATACGAAAATAAACAATAACGAATAAACGACGCACGAGCTATTAATGAAAACACTAAGACTAAATGGACATGGAATATTTATCTTCACAGTGTATTTATATTGCGATACCTGCAGTACGCCGTTCGTTCAACGATTGACTTTCTTCTGCGAAGGAACCAACATGCTTATAGGTCTTTTTTACTTTTGTTTTATCCGTAATAGATCGAACTGAGCATTCTTTTCATGGCAGGCGAGTATCGTTGCCTATTTTGAGGATAGTACTTTTATACGAAACATTTTTTCAGCTGTCTTCACTGAAACATAAACTGATGAGAAGATTTTCGCATATAGCGCGGTTAACATGTCAACTTATTGTAAGTTTGTTCCAAAATGGTTTTACCTCTAGTGTGGTTATACATCGAGTTACAGTGCCAGTTTCTTTCCCCTTTTCTTCTTTTTCATTTGTTTCTAAAGAAGCCTTGTGTGATGAAAGCCTAACGTCCAGATACCGCATTTTTCCTTTTATTTTCATTTTGTTTCTACAACGCTTAATAAAAGACTAAATTATATAAACCGGTAGTGTAGTGAATTGAATTTAATGGATTTACATCCAAGCGACTTTCATGAACAGAAAAAAAGCCCAGATTATGATCATAGAGTTTCGTTAAGGTCATTACACTAGCGTTGTTAGACACCCCAACATTTTGTTAATGATATAAAAATTATGATAACAAAATTCGCAATAAATCATCAAATCCCGATATAATTATCCATTTCCTACCACTTTTTGTCTTGTTCCTATAACCCCCCGTTTCTTACTACCTTTTCAATATTGCTTCTAAACCGGGAGAAATAATGACCAACAAATGCAAGCAAGAGAGAAAATATCAGTTCCCATCTTCGCAACAAAACGAAAATTCGTATTTCATCTAAAGCAGGATTCGGAGGGCGGAAACGTCTTTATATCTTCTTTCTTATACATTCCGTCCGGGTATTTATTCTGCCGGTATACCACGCAATGTGGACATTATTTTTCGCCTGACTTCAGCCCCGAGATTCCAATAAAACAATTAGCGCCTTCTCAACTTCACTGAACTGTTCTTTTCTGTGCGTATCGATTCTTATTTATATCAAAAAGCGTATGTAGAAATCTGCTTTCAGTGCGACAACGCGGCGATGTTTGCAATTACACTGTTTATATGCAAACAACTTGTGATAATAATCACATAATTCTGCAAAGAGGAAGGTAATAGAATAAATAAGGTAGTTGTAAATGCATGAAACATATAACAAAACTTCATTGAAAATCAAATTAAATCGTAAACCTTAGTTTACAATTTCATTTAATTGTAGATGGTTGGTTTTTTCGGGACGCGTAAGATACATAAGCGAACATCACTGTACAATATAATAAAAATGCCAGAATAAATATTATAATGGTTTTTAAAAATTGAAACTAATGTCTATACTTCGATGAACGGTACTGTATATCGATGCGAACGTATGAATAGTGTCTTCCCTGTAATGTTATCCGATATAATGAATTATTTCGAAAGGAATACATTAGGTACGTAAGCACCCTAGCTTTATGATATAATCGGATAGAAAACTATTTGAAACCATCTCTTTACAAGTATGTAATATCAAGTTTCTATTTATCTACCATATGACTCGAAAGGTGTCGAGAGTGGGGCAAAGCACGTTTGAAGCAACAGGTGATTGTCAGTTGCCGGGAAACATTTATAGTGAGTGTTAGAGACCGCGCGCTTAATCTTCAATGAAAAGATCGCAGGTTTGACAGTTGTCATTGCAGATATACGTATTTACATTAAGTGAATGTGTTTATATGATTACTGAAAAGAAATATCGTGGCCTTCGATTCGTAAGAACGGCATTTACTTTAACATAATCAAAAAGTGATTGATATTTCATTCAACCTTTATGATTTTTATTCGTTTGTTTGATGACTTCCCATACGCATATGTAATGTTACGATAACTTTAAGCTGATATGAGTGTGTTTACAGGTGTAGTGTTTGGTGTAACACTTCTGTGGCTTAATGTTGATGTGTTTTTGGTGCACTGATATGGATAAATTTTATTAGCAAGGTAGGATCAAGATTTTGAAACTTGCTAATCTTAGATCAATGATTGACTTTTATGACTGAGATTCCAATATAAATAATAGTAATTTCTATATATACAATAACTATCATTTCAATAAAATTATTAAACTACTTTTATTAATCGGGATTTAGGTAAAATAAATTCTAGCTTCATTAATTCTTTCTACTTACTTTGCTGCGCAGGTAAAAACTTATTTTATTAAATATTTTAAGTTTAGCGCAAATAGCTTTTCATTATCATATCATTTATCTTTACGGAATATTTTCAATTAACAAAGTGATTATTATTTGCAGTCGCTATTTGACACTGAATTTAAACATTAGTATCTCAAAAGAGTATAAAGTGGGTGGCACCATATTTATTAAACTGTGATAAACTTAATCACTAATCATAGTTTACTACACTTTTCTTCCATATTTTAAAGTTATAAACTCTATAGATATAAGCACAAGACAGTTGAAAGTCTATACGTAGATACTAGTACGGTGATTTTTTTGAATTATATTGTGTAGCATTATTCCTTGTTTTTCTATTGTAGAGTAATCAATTTTATAGTATACGATAAGTAAAATTAGTAATAAACTAACTAGATTTGAATTCTGATACTTTAGTTGCCTATTTGTATATACATACATTACACATTTGCCCAAAGTGTTACATCGTATAAGTGTACATTATACAGAATGCTTCACAAAAACTTGACATAATTTAACTTTGGGTCACATTCGCCAAATAAATTTTTAGAAAAATGTTTACATAACGCATATATTATTTTTTTGTATAAAATTCACATTTCGAGAACTGGAGACAAAATTGTACGAACTTAGCATCTACTGCAGAATAATAGATCGCGGTATAAGTAGGACCGAGCGTGAAGAGAGCAGTCCAAGACAGCAGCCTGTTCTGACTGAAACACCGAAGGCTTAATGACGTCCGCAATACTAGTATTTTTAAAACATCCACTCCAATAATTTTATGTTGAACGAGAAGTAGTATTTACCATTATTCTAAACAGAGTATGCATGTTGTCTATTCTAAAATACATTAAATTACCTATAAATATCAGGGAATGAAATTTAATATAAGAAAATATCAAAAATTTATCTCCATTGTTATTCGCTCTTCCAGCTATATTTCTAGGCCCATAGGGAGTATATTCTCCAAATTTCATTCACTTGTCGAAAGATCCAAGATGTGAAAACTAATAAAGTATCATAAAAAATATGTATTTCTGTTGTTTACGACAGTCCATAAATCGCTCTTGAAGTTATATTTCTAGGCCTATAGCGGGTATATTTCCAAAAAAATATATTTCAGTTATTTGAAGACCTTAGAGCAATAACGGGATATATCTCAAAACTGAGTTTCTGAGAAAATTTACTTTATGGTGCTTAACTAAATCCTAAAATTCTGAGAAATAGAATATCATACCTTACTATTTGAAAATTTCCAATTATTCTAGGAAGAATGCTCAAAATAACATTTGAGAGAAAGCATTCTTTGTCAAAAATGTTAATAAAAAGTGTGGCTACCCTTAGGATATAAAAACATAACAAAACGTAAACATTCTAAAATAAACAGAATAGAAGAAAATAACATCTTTATAATTCTTGAATGTACCTAGAGTTAAAGAAACATTGCTGCAATAACCTGTTACTTTGCTACATTAGGAAGTATGTACCTTAGAAGTACCAAAAGATTTTTTTTGGAGCTAATGGAATAGAAGCATAGTAGATGATTTTATGGTTAGGCTGCTCTTATGTCTTTTTTACCAATATTAATAAATTTTAATCAATGCTGTATTTCAAAGGTGTTTTAAGTCATTACGTTTGGGGTGTCCTATATGAATTTAATTGCACAGATTTTACTACAATTAAGTTTATCCTTATCATTGTTGAACAACGATCACTACAAAAGTATCTTTTTTTCCATTTTTAAAACAGCTTGATATCAGGTGTATATATTAGATTTAAATAGTAGTGTTTATACCTTCCTTTTCTCGCCTTAAAAATATTTTTTTTACTAGTTGCTGCTAACACATAACATTCTAATTTTTATTCATCCTAATCTAATTATCACTATATAAAATCTCATCGCTGCTTTATTTTGTAAATTTTTCAGGCCGCATATGAGTATACCTTATATGTTCATGTACATATGTCTAGGTTACACGACCACAAAGCAAGCCCAATTACCAAATTTGATACAGGTAGAACCTGTTGTAAATCAAAGCTTACAACAAAGATGTTTTGTTTGCTTAGCATTTTCTATTTCGTCTTTGAGGCTTTTTTGTGACGCTTCTGCTTTACGACGATGTAGTTCAAAATCTGTCTCATAGTACGTTTAATTCAATTGTCAATTTTTGCAACTGTCTCTGATAGGGGATCTTTGCACTGTTTAAGATGGTATCTATATATATCCATATCTTGTATATATACATATATATATATACTATATATATGCTATATATATTATTTTTCGTATATTAGTACCTTTGCCCATCTGTTCATACAAAAATTGAATTTCTTCTCTGGCTTTTGAAGTCTATGAATTATAAGAAACCTTTTTTTGCATATTTTGAGATTAATACCATTTATCTTGTCGAAATACCGTATTGAAATTTTGCGGAACATACATTTGTTTTTGTTTTTAGGGTACGCCTTTTTTTGAGTACGCATTTCGTTTGTAAAAAATAAATTAGGTACTTATTTTTGCCATTTATTTACATAATCGTAACCGAAATTTCGTTTGCATTTTCTTTTACTTCTAGGCTGCTTTTTAAGGTTTGCTTTGCGCCATTCTAAAGGATGATTTTTTTCTGCCGTAGGCAGAGAACCTCTTATACTTAGAGAACCATTTTGTGTTTCAGTGATATAGGAAAATCATTTTTATAAAAAAACTGTGTTAAAATCTTGTTACTATGTTTACTATAGTTTTTAATTTAAAAGTAATCGAACAATTAAGGTTAACGATGCTTCATTAGCTATATTTACAACATTTTTATATTAAATAAAATGCTGAAAAACAGTTCGTTACTATTTTTTATTGCAAAATCATACCTGTCGTAAATTTTTGAATGTATAAAGAGGATCAGTCACAATTAGATATTATTTTTTAAATGTTCAACATAAATATAATATATATGTTTGAAACATTGTAGAACCGGTAATATGCAAATGTAACATTTCAACGTTAAGAAAATCGACAACAAAAAAATATTTAGCAAGGATATTTAAGCCATAATAATTTTATTTAACAAGGGAATAAACCACGTATTTTAATTACTTACCTGCCCATCGTTAACTGATGGTATTTCACTCTCACTATCATTTTGTAAGTATATACCGCTTTTACACTTAAGAAAGTTAATTTATTTAAAAGCAATAAGGATTTTGGTAGCGATAACTCTTATTCGCTAAGAGAGTAGGTGCCTAATGATGTGAAAAATGCATGAATTCATTTTTGAGAAGATTTTGACTTGTATCGCTGTTGTTCTAAGATTGCTTTGTCGGTTATTATTTTCATTTGTGGAAATTTATGTATACTTAACAATATAGGAGGGAACAATATGCAGGATTAACAACACCGTATTAAAATAGCAGCCTAAAGAGCATAAAAATATCTTTTGAATGTTTCGTACATGCTAAGTAACTATTTCAATATTTTTATTGTTATAAGTAAGGCATGACCATGACTTTTTAAGAAACATTTTTTAATTCAATCAACAAAACAATGACGGGAGAGTAGAATCATTATTGTCACTACGTTTTTGTAAATTGATTAAAATTCGTGAATGTCGGGATTTCATAATACATATTTCAATCAGAAAACGTATTGAAAAATGATAATAAAAGTAATAAATATTCTGCCGTAATGATTGCTGTTGAAATTTGTATATGTTATCTAATACCAAGTTTGCTAATGCAAGAAATTATTACTTTCCTTATTTACTTGTACATTGTTTACTTGAAGCTTCACTGACGCAAGTTATCTACAAACATGTAGTATACAAAATATAAAAATATTAAAATATTATTCTCATTCATACCACTTTTCAATCTTCTGTGTGAGGTACTCAGTTGTTCCACATTTCTCTGTTATATGTGGCAAACGCTTCTTCCCACATTTCGGGTAATTTGTTATCACCATATATGTTTTTTCACTTGCTCAAATCAACTCGATAACATAAATTAATATTGGTAAGGGGGTAAACGTAAAACTTCATGACCATGTTTGTTCTTGGTCACTATAGCAATTCAATTTTAAACATCGCTGGCGTTTACTGCACACTATCGTTCTTCAATCACCGTAAGGTTTCGGCCTTTATAGAAGGAGCTGTTGGGAACCTCTCCTCTTGTGTTATCCAGTATTATATGGGACGAGTTCTCTAAATGTGGTATATAAGTCGATTTTTTAACTAATTCATAAATACATCACTATTTATTTCACCATGGTGGTCTATTTGTTGTGTTTACAATAAATAAATACGTACTACAAGTTTAAGTGGACTGTGTATTGTGTTACTTACAAGTTCGGTACTAGTACAGTGGTGTCTAAAAATTTTGTTTAATCATGAATATAATCACGGACAGAAAATTGTGTAACTATAATAGTGTAAAGTTCAAACACTATTGTTTGTGATTTCGAGGCAAAAATAAGGCTTTCACCTTCGATAAGGCCTTTTTTAGGGGCCAGCATGGACAATGATGTATCTATTGCCAGCCTCACCTTCAGGCTTCCGCACACTTTTAATTAATCGATCTTGCCGTGACTGTTTTTGATTTCCATTTGATACATTCACGTTGCATGAAGGAAAACTACTTTTCTAAATTAACACGACTTTTTTTTGTTTTTCCATATGTTTTGAAAAAACATTTCTCTTTTTGATACTTGCAATAGATATGAACATTCTACGATATCAATTGCAATTACGAAGTCAAGCGCTTCTTTGGCATTTTCTACAGAAATGAGTAAATTAGTGCAATAGAACTAAGAGACATAATACACATAATTGTGACAAAAGTAGTAAAATAAACAATAAATAACCTCAAATGTCAAAACAACTGACCACAGCGGTACATGGATAATGTTTAATAAAATAGTTTCTGTATATTTTATCTCTTTTCAACATGAATACGACATAATCTTTATATGTTGCTTATATCAGATATTTTTAAATATGTTTTCATCTCAAGTTGTCATACAAAACCTATATGAGTATTGCCGAATTTATAGGAACATATAAGAAACTTTGCTTGTTTTTAAAACTTCAATGATAACAGTAAAATATAGTACAAATTTACTGAATGCATCTTGAAATAATCTTGGAATTCCGTTATGCCATTTTGTAATATTAAAGAAAACAAGTCTACCAGCAAGAAAAGAGAGAAAAAGTTAAAACAATATTTTGAAAATATAAAAATAAAAGCGTAAATTCTTCTAAAACTTCACCAAAGCAGTGCCCACTTTAAAATCCTTACAGCAAAAGCTACGCAGTTAATTTAAGAAAAATAATCTATCGTGAAATCGATTCATATTGCATGCAATTCCATAATATTTGGTCTATTATCTGTGAAGCCATAAATTTGTGATATCTAGAGTTCGAGTAAAGTTTGGCAGTGGTTTAAAAAAGATTCAGATTTTGCCAAATTTAAACGAATGTGTAGTTTTTATAGAGGTACAGATGTTACAGTCATTTTAAATACTATGCAGCTATAGCGGTGTGTAATGAAGACGTCTCTACTCCTCTCTTCGCAAGTACGTACGAATATACTTTCCTGACTATAAGTCTTCTACTTATACTGCATACATTTATTCTTGCAATAATACATTAAACTAAAATTTATGTTTGTGTTTCATTTACAACTTATCGGACGCCTGGCATCAGTTTGCTGTGCTATTGCGTAGAAAATTTAAGAATAAAAATTATGTACAGTGTAACATCTCAATGGAATTTTGTTAGCGCCATTAAATGGATCGTGTTTGACAAGCTACATACGACATTAACGACATGGTTACAGTAAGCACAATCTCTAACGGATTTTTTTATTAATAGAAGGAAACGTGCCAGAAAAGCGCTGTCGTTTATAAAAGCTGCTGGATTGCAATGAATACAGTAGAGCCGTACATATTTGTTTTTGGACTAAGAGTTAAGCATTAGCAATTAAAAAATTGAAGAAAACACTGGAAAGCGAGGGGTTTCAACGGTTGCAACACATCAATATAATAGAATAATCCAAGTTCATCACCACTTAAAGCTTAAAACAGCATAGCTGTATTAATTACTCAATTCCGTTAATTTTTGTCCATTTATTTAATATAATACTATAGCTTTTTCTGTACGGATATTTTTGTTTCTAAAAGAAAGTATTATTTAAGACGCCGTTTATTTAATTTGCTTTACCAACTGTAGAGGGCAACTAGTAATACTTTAACGATATGGTTGATTGGATGCAAACAATTGGACTTGGTGTAGAAAATGGATTGATGAAGCCGTGAACTGATTACGTATTAACAATGTCATTAGGAAATCGCTAATGGCAGGTTATTTTGTTTCATTATTTATTCGATTCGGTTTCTTTTTAGACTCATGTCCCAAAATAATGTTTCTGATGGTTTCAAAAATAGAGGTGTAATTGATGGTATAGACACGCTAAATTAACAAAATGTGATATTTACGTACTATAGGAAAGTATAAATCTAAGTAGGAAAGTGGTTATTCAGTTCAAGTATATTTTCAAGGACTAGTACAATATTCTTATAAAAAACTTCTAAATTTTAGGCACATCTGCATTATTTACAACTGCAAAGTTTTGCTGCGAAAAATACATTTGAGTTTTATTCATTTTTTGATCTAGTCAAATTATCGTATAAGTAATAACTAAAATAGAACTAATGCCATCAGTGGCAAAAATGTACATTACCTCAGTCTTTCATTAACGTTTTTAGCAATTAGTAGTATTAATAGTATTAATCATTATTAATCATAATTTCAAGTCAGAAAAATTGATACCTTCAATTTCGGGGAGAGTGGAGCGTGCTGCTCTACGAAGCACACAGATTTGGCTTTCACATTGAACTCATCTTTTATTTACGTTTAGCTAACTTTTTTTGTTCATGTTTACAATCAATCACTCTTGTGTACTGTTGTAATTTGAAATCCCTAGTTGCTGGATAAATGCAGGCAGAAAAATAATATGGCTTGACGAATGCAAAGTAAATTTTACTATCATGTAAAATTTCTGAAAATCTTTTGAAAAGGTACTCAGTAGTTTGAATGTATATGTCCTATGTAAAGTAGCTTAATCAAATTTTAATGGAACTTACATTGTTGTTTATCGACGTTATCAAGAAAATCCTTAAATCACGTATGGGAACAGGTTATTATCAGTATTAACGGGATACAATATATGCAGGGCTGGAGCAAATGGGGAGACGGGGAAGCAAGAAAATCGGGTATACAGATAAATCAAAAACGAGAACTGATTCTGGTGTCGGCAACTAAAAGATACAGAATTTATGGCTACCTTAAAAACACAGAAATTCAAGGAAGTTTTCAAGATCATATTTTTGATATTTTTTTTGTATTAAGTGTTACTACACATTGGTTAGGCATATGTACACAATCTTGTTTACATATTAATAAATTTCTTCTCTGCATAGTTAACAAGTAGATGAGTAGTTGCTAACTATATTACAGAGGTTATTTGGGTTATTAAACAGCAAAAGGCCTTATAAGCTTTCCTAAGGCAAAGCTGCTTAATTTTGTTAGAGCTGTAAATAAAAATTTCATTGAAAAATTGTCATTTTCTTTCGATATAATTCGGAAAATAATTTAAATCTTTAATTATTTATGAGGGATCCAGTTTGGCAACCTTTACAAACTTACACTCTCTTATACAATAAGTGAATTGAGATAATCTGTACAATTATTCGCAAATTATAAAATTATTACTATAGCATGTAATTGTGAGAGAACAACCGAATACAATCTTTTAATTAAAAAATGCGAAATATTGAGTAAGTTAAGGAGTATACCTTAAATACATTAACAGCTATTAAGTGTATATTTATACATTCAAGTGTTTTCATTTTTTCTGCCTCCTTTCCCTTTATATTGATTAAGAAAAGAAAATACTCGCCATTTAATTCTATATAACGTTTCATAATCAAAGGTTTAAGAAATTTTTGGTCTATTTCCTGGTTACGTTCTCCTTTGTTATACTTATTGGTTCAGTAATTATTGTTACGGTTCTTGATTGCATAGCAAGAGCAGTATTTTATGAATGTCGTCATTCTGTATATTTTTATTGAATATAAATGTATAAACAACATAGACGTTGTAGATTGTTCAAAATTATTGAATTAATTAACTTAATTTCTTTTTATTTATTCTTTGTTCCATAGCAATAGTATATTTTTTATATAAAAATGATCTTACCTTTTGATGATAAGAATTGAGTGTTAAAAGTTGAATCTTATGCGGAGAAAAAGTATAGCCTTCAGGAACTGCATAATCCAATTAGTAAAAAATAAAGGTCATGGTAAACCTGTAGGTAAGATTAGTGTAATATCATACTTTTGGTAATGAACCAACTTTAAATGAATATCTTAATAAATATCTGTGAATAAATCCTGAAGCGGAACTTTCGAAATACATATAAGAAATCATAAAAAGAGATGTAAAATTCTAGCAATCCGCCATCTAAAATTTGCGTATTTTATAACTAACATTGTTTAAGTCAACCTAATGTTAAAGCTCGGTAACTTTATGTATTAGAAGAAGTGCATTGTGAATTTTCTCTGTCGTCAATATTGCAATTTTCTCTATCGTCTATTTTTAACCTTGTAATTATTGTAATGGCCGTTTTGCGTGAGTCTTGTATGTAGTATAGCCGGCTAGAACGATTATTTTACGAACGATATTTACATATCTATACTCATTATTTCTTTACGGTAGTAATCTAGCTAAATATATTTTTAACTTAATGATATGCAATAATGCTTTTATTTTCCTATGTAGAATTTTTCACACGTAATACCTATACACATATTTGGCTCTACAAAGAAATAGACAGAACATTACTTACGAAATTGAAATCTATATCAATCTATTTCTTGTAAAATTTGATAAGCAAGTACAAATGTACCTGAGCATACAGTAAATAAATGCATAAGTCTAATTTTGCTAATCTGTGATACTACTAGGTATAAAATATATACCGGATTTTGTAGATTTATCGATGATTTGTCTATGCGACAGAACCGAGCCATCGCATTAAGTATCCGAACGATCATTTCTGATCGCCTTTACCCACCTTCTGATAAAGATTGGGGCAGATTTCTGGAGAGGGGGATGTGCTTTCATCCGGATAGGAAATTCTTCAATTGTATGTATATCGTCTGCCAGTCAACCACCGGCAATAGGCATGAGCAGATGCGTACCATTCACATCGAACAAAGTCGCCTGATAATTATAATAATTATTAAAGCTGTAATAGGAGGTCCGCGCAACACAGTAAATAAAATAAAAGAAAGTAAGTAAAAATAAAATAATTTATGAAACACGTACACACTTAAGTAGCATCTTTAGAAACAGTTATCTGAAGCTGGATGAAATCAGAGAAAGAATTGTAGCTTTAGGTATGCTTCTACACTTGCTTCGGTGAAACTTGTTCGCCGTGATGAAAAAATGTTCTTACATGCAAAGGAACATCGTTCGACATCACCTAATTTATTTTTGATATAATTGAAGTAATCTTTTAAATTATTTTACGGATCTGTAGATGTACCATTACAAATTTGTTTTTGTTGCTTATGATGACTAGTCGAGGCATTCTCTTAACTAAATTATCTAAAAGTCGACTTTGCTTTGATTTCAAGCGTTTTATGTCTGTCCAAAGGGTTTACTAGTTGACAACGATTTGTGTACCTCGAGCCCTAAGTGGTTCCATATCAACTTGATTGGGTTACAGATAAGACTTTGTGATGAGCATTGCGTTAATATAAGAATTCCTTATTGGTTTTATTCTCCAAAGTATGCTTTTACAATCTTCCTACTATGTTTCGGATCCTTGTCCTACTGATATGAAAATCCGCCATCAATTAATTGACTTTCTGCAGGAACAATATTATCTTTTAAATCAGAAAATTCGTGTCTTTGGTCATTTTGGCATCGATCTTAATTAGTGTACCAGTGTGTCTCCTATCAAAATAGCCCCAAACGATTAAATTCCCACCTCCATGTTTTATAGTTTTAACAACATGTTGCTCCAGCTTTCTTTCACCAGCACCGCGACATACATATACTCAGCGTTTGGTTCCGAAGATAAATTCGTCGGACCACAATATTTTGTTGCATTCCTCTACAATTCAATTTTTGTAATTCTTTGCCCATTGAAGGTGCTTTCGTTTATCATTGTTTGATAAGTGTTTTTTAGCGGCTATACAATCTTTTAGTGCTACCTTTGCTAATCGCCGTTTTACGATAGCAATGTTAATTCTTGTTTGGTGTTGAATTACGCTATTGCCGGAGCGATTACTCGACGATCTCGTAACGATACCATTGATATCATTAATTACGTGTTGTTGCCACTCTCTTTTGGTTTTGCAAATGCCTTGTTTTTTCCAACCTCTTACTAGTTTGATGTTCACATTATTCAGATATATGAGGTTGCCGTGCTGTTGACCGAATCGGTACTTTATATGGTGTAATGTAACTATTCGAGTCCTAGTTTTTACGCCTAATTACTGTCTTTTAGACATTGTTTTCGTTACTTAATTTTGTTCATTTTTCTGGACGCGATTAAATTTACAAATAGTAAGGTACGTGTAACACGAAAATAATTTGTTTATGATGCACAGCAATAGTCAAACATATTTATGAGTAGCGAGATAAAGCATTTAACATACGTATATTATTAAACCAGCAGTAGTTTTGCTAACCATAACACTTATATGAAAAATGCTCTATTTTGTAGCTGCAACGGTTACTATATACTACGTTGTTAGTACTAACATTAAAATTTCTAAATCTATACTACTGCTGGATTCCATGTGATTGGGTTTTTTTATTGTGAAAACAATATAGTATATAAGACATATATGAACAGGGTAAAGCATTATTTCCTATACATATTTTAGCCATTTTACACAATTACAAAAAAAAACATAAGAAACATCTTCTGTAAATCTATGGTACTGCATGTTCATCGAGACAGAATTCATACCTGGAACGAACAATGATAACTAACTAGTTACATAAAGAACTGTTTTAAAACTATTAAGCACAATCCATTTGTTGAGAACTGTTAATATTAATTTCTTTGGATTCATACATATTAACAAATATATACTTTTCTATCTTTATATAAAAGTGGAAGTTACTTTGTGCAATTACGATTTCTTCGTTTTCTTTCTTGTATAACCTCATGCCAATACGTTATCAAACTTAAAATATGGCCACTTAATAAAAGTACAAATGCCAATTTCAAATCGTCTATTGTTAGTGGAATTACATTATTTGCGTAATGTTTTTCTTTGACCAAACCTTGCGCATCTCGATCCCATTTTTGTATTAGTCCTGCCTGATCTATCATCGATAAAAGTTTATCAAAGCGTGGATACAACGGAAAATTTTTGGTAAAAACCAGCCATATGTAGTATATTTGGGTTTCCTTAAATCGATACAATTTTGACCTACCTTGGAAATCAATGTAATAACTAGAAAGATAATTCACTTGTCTAGAATTTTTGTATACTGCGAAATCTCTTTTTTCTGCAGTTCTATTGATACATTCTTCTGTTAAAGGACAAAAGACCCAATTTTTAAATATCTTAGAGCTGTACTTGTTCGGAGTAAAATTAAAAACTTCACGTAATGAGTAAAATCCGCCATAACTCAATTCAGATTCAACCAATTCTTGAATATTAGATATTTGTTTTTCGTAAGTAGGTTTGGTTAAGAATGATATAAGCACACTTTGAAATGTGCAACCCATAATAAAGCAGTACACAGACCAAAATACGAACATTTGTCTTAAGAAGAAAGATTTTGGTTGGGCATTAAAAGTGGAAAATATAACACACCATATTTTCAAAGCGCATTCTATAATATTGCTGTATTTGGTATCTTCTCCGTGTGTTATTCCAATCCATTTCCAGATAAGAATTGCAGATATGATAGAAATGATAAATAAACACCATACCTCAATTTCAAACGTTAAAAAGAATGTTTGCCAACCCTCGATATGTTTAGCCCGAGGTGCATGGAAATGTAAGTACCCATATGTGTAACATGTAGTCGTTGAAAAGTCTTGAATATAAGATTCATTTGACATTACCATGCCCACCATTAAATCGGCTTGTTTTTCATGCAGCTTTTTGTATAATTTAGTATAACTACCGTTAGCAAGCTTGTTTCCCCAATGAGTGTCATTAGTGTTAACGTACTTTATAGAAAAATTAAGAACTTTACTGATTTCGTTAAGCATTATGATTTCATAACCAGGGTTTTCTTCAGCGTTAGGATTTATTACGTACGGGGGAACTATTACTGCAACTACTTTTACATCACACTTGGAATATTGATAAACTTTAACGCTATAATCCATCCAGCTTCTGCAATTTATTTTCATTACATGTGAGATATTCCTACCGCACTGTTGACTGAATGGATTGTAAGTGTAAGACGCATTTCCATTAATAACAATCACATCCATGATGAAAAAATTCCATAGCAGTCGAAAAACTTCTAAAATTTTCTCGCATTTCCTACATATTATCAGAAATTTTGTTGTTGTCTTCCAAGCGCAGGTAAGTTTCCGCAGAATGTTTTGTAGGTCTTCGAATTTTGACATAGTTATTATGAATAAATTAGCTCCTGGCGTGCAAACGTAGTTTTCCATATGATTTATAATTGTAGGTACGATCAATTTCAGAGATTCATTCTTAAAGTTATGTTCGCTAGTATGTATCTCTCTAAAAATATCTGATGTGCATTGCTCAACATTATCACCTTGTTGCAATAAGATACTGTGTAAGAAAATAACAGTCGGAAGTGCTGCCACCGAATTCATTTTAAACTTCAGACAGATGCATTTATTGTGATCTATACTACTTTTATACCCTTTAGTATATACATACACTTCAATTACCATTTATATTGACCAATTACTTTTAAATTGAAAAATTGTACAAGTAATATATGGTGTGTAGTTAAAGTCACTTAAACTGAATATAACACACGGCAACTAGATAGACATTCAAATACTGCACAATTTTTGACGAAACATACTATTTGCGGTATGCGTAATTTACGTAGGATGAATGAATACCAGAACATAATAGTTACCCATTTGGATGTTAAGTGTAACATTGGATATTGCTGTATAATAGATATAAATGTACATATCGATTACTTTAATATTATCGTTGAAATTGCTTATGTTGTTTTTTATTGATATTGTCCTATACCATAACCGAACTTAACACATATACAGCGCTAACGGTGAAAAGAACTCGAGTATGTCATAAAATATAAGAGGAAACGATCTATTGTTAATAGAATGTAAACGGAAGGAGATGAAAGAAATAAAAATGCCGTAGTTTTCATGAAATTGTTTAACCTATGTATTATGGCGACTAAACGATCGCATACAACGCTAACGCTTAGCGAAAAACAGGAAGTTTTGAAGCAATTAAACAGTGGTGCAAGTGGAAAATCGTTGGCTGTAGACTGATGTCCAACTCATGCATTTCATTTGCTGCGAATACGAGGGATGTCTTTTAAGTTTTGCATATTGGAACACAGAGGGCGCCACTCATCAAATGTCGGTACTAAAAATTAACCTCCATCTTTAGTTAACCTAAGTCTAAAGTGTCAGTGTGATACCTGTAGTGTTGTTGACAAGGCCATTTGAAAAATAGAATTAAGCCAACATGTTCGCACAATATTTTTTTATTATCTTCGAAGACAATTATCTCAACAAGTTGGTTTCTGCTTTTGACAATGAAACACAGCATCAGTCAACAATTTCTTATTGGTATGGAGAATTCAAACGTGGACGGATTAGTCTTAGAGATGATTCAAGAACAGATGCACCAAAAATGGGAGTTACTCAAGAAAACGTCGATATTGTGGGCAAGATCATCAACGCAAACCGACATGTGATATATCGCCAGATTGGGGCATCATTGGGGATTTTAAAGACATCAGTTCAAAAATTGGTGCCACAAAACTCTAGACCGCTTCAACGCCGGACACTCTAAAGACGTGTACAACATCGTCAGGAGTGATGAATTTTGGATTTACTCATACGAACCAGAAAATAAATGCCAGTCGTCTGTTTGGGGGTACCAAATTGAAGAATAGCCGACAAAAGTCTCGAAGTCTCCAAAAAGACGGACGCGCCATTTATCTCAAAAGCTGATCATGTAGCAACAATTCCACTACAAGATCGAAACAATGCAAGTTCGCACACATCACGCAAGATAATTGGATTTTTAACGCAACAAAATGTCAAGTTGTTAGACTATTCTCCGTATAATTCGGACCTATCTCAACGGTTTATTTACCTTTTCAAAAACCAAAATTTGAATATTTGAATTTGTCATTGGGCATAAACTCTGTTTTAAACCAATTTTCATATTTTTTTTGTTTCAAAAACCAATGCTCCAATAATTAAACGCAATTCACCACCGACATGATGCATATTCCACCATTGTTTTTCTTTGTCTTTTTTCAGCACTCTTTTTTCCTCTAAACTTTACCAGCGTTTGGATACAGTGTAATATTTATATATATAACTTTAAGCAAGATACACTACTGCCCTTCTACTTTCACTATGCTTCATAAGCTGCAAGCACAATGCTCTTCATCCCTCTACATGCAGCCGCTCGAACATCTCCCATTTTATACTTATAGCTCTATCAATAAGAATCTTACGTTGTGTCTTTTTCCAATCCTTAAATTCAGTCTTAGCTTTTGAGTGTCGTTTTCTAGGCAACTTTTCCGATGTGATTCTAAGTATCGTTTAAAAATAAAACAAGGGGCTAGTTAGATTCGAAACAAATGCAAGAAAATGTATCCCATCATCTGTATATTGGAAGCAATGTTTCTCGGTAGTAGTAGTTAATACATTAAATATCAGAAAAAAAGTATTTAAAAGAAATTCACATGGGGCATCAAAGAATAAATAGATAGTGTGGTGGCCAGGAATGAATGGTCAAATTGAAACAAATTGTTCAACAAACAAACCACCTATTACGACGAGAAGTACTTTGTTTGCCATGAAAGGTAGTAGCTGTGAATTTGTGGAAGTATACAAGTAATATATACTTAATAATGTGAGACTATTACAGCAACTTTTCTGAAGATAAAAATATTCAAGAATTAAAGAATATTTGGAAGATATGGAATCCCCGACGGCGTTAACACCGGTATTGGGCCACAATTCGATAGCGTTGAATATAACAATTTTGCTCGGTAGGACAAATCCAAGAGGATCAATAGGAGTCTGCACTATGCGCAATCAAACTGTCAAGCAGAGAGTGTCACCAAACTCACTAAAACTACTATGAAGGAAAAAAAAGACCATCCAGCATATAGAAAATATTGTGTATTGAAAAAATTTAAACTATTTAAAATAGATAATAAACACCATATGAAAATATAAAAAAGGATAAGTAAAGACAAATGCAAGACTATGCCGGGATACATAGGCTTAATGAATGTACAAAATTAAAAAAAGAGCAAAGACCTAACATTTGTCACCGCTAAGTTTTCTGTTCCTGACGTTTCACATTTTCGCTTATTTAATTAGAATTTGAAGATGTCGATTCTAATTATTGGACAATTTTCTTAGGAAAGCAAATGTTGACATACAAGAAGAACATCTATAGTGGACAGTAGCTATAACACCTTATACTCTGTATTTTTACAATTTCTAAGTTGTAGTTGTAAATTCTTTAAAAAATAATCATGAGATAAAAAAAATAATTTCAGATTGTGCACAGGAATTCACGACGCAACAATTGCAATACATTGTATTAACGTCTGCCTTTATGCACGTATTTCTGATAAAGTGGTTAATATAAGAAATATAAAAGCTCTAATTTATTTCCTTTCAGGTTTCGAACAGAAAAGAATCTGTTTGATACATTAGCGCGGTCTTTTTCAATAAGACGAACGTAATGAGAGTTCATTGGATGCAGCATCCATGCATAACACTTCTTTATTACTAGACGCGACTTCTGGAATAATAAAACCAAAGTCGATATTAAATATTGCGATTTGCAATGAACGCAATCCGCATTCTGGTGCACTTTCATTTCTCATGCCATGTCTTTTGGATTTTTAATTTGTACACTCTAATTCTTTAATTCGGAGTTTTTAAATTGAAGCGACAGAAAGTAAGCTAGCTGTTGGTTAGTTTTCGGCAAAAATTACACTAGCGATATGTGGTGTATTATCGGCCGCCATATTGTAACAACAACTGATTGACGTTTAGATTGTGTATTTTTCTGAGTGCGTTTGTATTTATTTTTTCTCCCTAAATTCGCGTTGTAATAATAATTGTGTAATTACAACTTATATAAAATCCTAGCTAGTTTTAAAACTGCCGGCAAAAAATTCCATTGTATAAACGCGTCTTTTCACTTTATTCATCCGAATTAAAAAATAGAGTATAGATATATAAAGTCACTCGCGCATCCTATACCATGTTATACTCATACTGTATTGTTAGTATGTTGGAGATGACCTTCAATTCAAGTATTGACAACAATCATTTAAAGATTACTCTACACTCTAATAAAAGTGCATATTTCTGTCGTCCGTGCGGTCCCCATTTCTAGTATATTATATAGTATAATTTGCACTACTCATACACTAGCTTGGTAAATAATAGAAAAAAATTTCAGTTCATCAAACCGAATGGAATGGTATAATTCTCTACTACAAAGGAGGAAACTAAAGCACGTTATATTAGCTAAGCTTGGCGAAGACAAGTTTTATAACATGTAGTATGTTCATATATCGCGAAGGGGTTAAACTGCTTACTGTTGCTAACTCTGATACTATTAGAGCTATAATATTAATTAAATCAGAAAATTAATGGAATTGCTTGCTAGAATTATAATGACAAAAAAAGAAAAAGTAAATATTATCTTTTCAAGAAAAGTAATACTAACTGAAAATTCACATAAAATACGTGTAGTCTTAATTTAAGAAATACATCTTGCGTCATCGTCAACGTAATGGCCATCAGTCGCGGATGTGTAATAGAGAGAAAATGCACTAGGTAAAGATTTGACCAAGTTGCACGGATTCACCCGCCTATTTTCATAAATTATGTACTTGCTGTAATTTATAACGTAAGTACTATAGTAGGCTAATAATGCATACAACACTTATACGTAATATAGAGAGAATACACCTGCAACAAGACCCGTTAATGATTATCTTAAAATTGCTATTTTATTAATTAGAATCCTTTCCTTAGCAATATCGAAATCTAAAAAATCATTTAGCGCGAATGATGTAAGCCATTGTGTATACACTTCACATAGATGTATGTAATACGTTTAACATTTTCAATTTCTTATTTTCACTTAGAACAATTAAGGATTAGCAACTACAATTTTATGTAGTTTTATTTCTGTGTACCTAGTAGCAACGCTACGAATTCTTTTTTTAGAGACATTACTTGCATAACAGAGAGTATTAATTTGTACCAATTGGTTGAATAACCGCTAATACAATGTTGCAATGATTACGTTGCAAAAACAATATTAATTTCATAACCATATTTCTACCACGTACGCAGAAAATGTTGAATAAATGTGTAATAGTAACCAATACTCTTAACTAGCCTAGAAAATTTTGTGCAAAAGTTTTCGTAATGTTAAATTAAGTACCATTTCAAAACAGTGTTGAAAATGGTATTAAACAGTAGCGCTTGTTGTATATTAATCATTATCGTATAAATGTTATAAATTAAAATTAAATCTAATCGTATCTTTAAGTGTGGTTTATGGGATACCCAAAAGGAACGTTATTTTGCACAGTTACAATATAGAGAGACGTTGAATTAAATAGCATTTCAAACTTGTCATTCAAATGCTGATGGACAGCAACGTTTGAACAGCATATTTAAATTATTGGTATATATAATGTTTAAATGTCACGTTATTTGACGCAACTACTACGACGTTGTAAAGAAACATTAAATTGACGTTGAATTAAGGAATACTTTCAATTAACGAAGTAAATTGTCTCAAAAAACAACATTACTTTACATAGTTAAGCTGCTCATAGTAACCAAAATAAAATGTAATAAAGTAGTCAAAATAGTCAACGTTATAGCAAACCGATACAATTCAAATCCAAAATATCGACGTTTTGGTGTTAATATTTAAGTCAGCAGATTTTCTTCTGGAGATACCATTAATACACAAAGCGATATCTGCACACCACCTACATAACTACTTAAACTTTCTTTCATCTCGCAAATACCATAGTTTAAGAAACTTCAAGTGAAAATCAAATTCGCGTTATTTTATTACAGTGTGTTCAAATTACAATAAAAACAATAATTTCACATATCTAAAATTTGTAACTCTATTTAAGTCTATTGCAACAAAAGATGCTCCGCGGGACGTATAAAACTCCCAAATTTGCCAAATTTTGGGGAATATTTGTATATTTAGTCAACGTTAACGCGTAACCAGAAGATGTTATATTCATAGCTAACGTTGCTTTCACGTTGACTCCAAGTGGTTTTCGACGTTTACCCAGATATTCTAAATCCACAGATATCGCAGTCCACGTGCTTCTGAAACGCTGCGTTTCAAATAATTATTAATTTGTGTGTGGAGTTTACGGCGATACCTGTGAATTACATAACCTCAGTTCTTGCAATTGATGCAGATATTCTAAAGTTCTTATATTTAAGGATTGTTCAATCTTATGCCAAATGTTGCTTTGTGCATACTTTTTACAACGTATACGCGCATTTATTCAACATTTGTAGATGACATTAGTTACACTTAAAAGTGACGTTGCTTTACGTTGATTCTAAACAATAACATAGTATTGTATGAGAAATTACTTTCCATGGCGTTTTGTGAGACATTCGTATGTTTGTTAAAAATAACTTATAGACCTTACCTAACGTTTGATTGTTGTCACGAAAAACGTGTTTTCAACGTTTTCGTTCCCATTGAATACGATGATAATTACTTCAAATGCAAACGTTATCAGTTATCAGGTTCATGTTAAACCGCAATCGAATTAATTTACTTAGGGTCGGCGAGCGATCTCAATGGTTATCATATTGATATAAGCAGAGATACATATTAGACAGTTGTGAGTGAGGTGTGATCGCTTGTAGTTTCTATTGATATATTATACAAGTGAGATCGTAGCAATTTACGTCTTTATTTAATTTCATTTTGTTTGTGACAGCTACCCTTTCTCTAGCATCCGAATAAAAGTTATTCGATTGTTGTACGCAGAGCTGATACAGCAGTTCAATACCGTGTAAAAGTAGACTATTAAACGGATATGCACAGTGTTTATGTGAGTAGACTCCTATATTCAATAAACAGCTTCATTTTATCAAATATAGAAACTAGAAAAAGCCTAGATAACTGAAATTAATATTTTTTCGAATAATCCGCCTTCGTAAAATGTGCTCCATATCTCCAAGATAGTATTCAATTATCGTGTTTAAATCGCTTCTATTCAGTCGATATGATGGTTATGGTGATATGGAGTGTCGGTGAAGTTCATCGTACTAATTGTAATGGATGGTATTATTCACAAAAAGAAACTGTTTTTAGAGAAATTACATACTTTTACGATAGTTTTGTATATAATCTACGTATTGAGAACTATTGCATACTTAATTATAGCGAACACCTATCCGTTGTGTCCTGTGTCACATCATCGCGATACTTATTGCTGACTTAGCATGTTTCTATTTTACGGTTGTTGGTGTTACTGTTTTAGTTATCTATGATACTCTTTTAGCATTCTGGTGCTTATTTCTTCCTGTTTTAGTGTATATTTCCTTTGTTTTTCACTTTGTGTATTATCACCTGATTATTGTTT
Organism: Trypoxylus dichotomus; assembly: GCA_023509865.1. NCBI lineage: Eukaryota > Metazoa > Arthropoda > Insecta > Coleoptera > Scarabaeidae > Trypoxylus > Trypoxylus dichotomus. The sequence continues at coordinate 53,063,700 of CM042074.1, read as the reverse complement.
ATGGAAATTCGTTCCCACTGAATACTTAGTTTTCGGCAGAAAAAAATCTTGTGCACCATTTAGAATGTCATGTTGAAATAGCAGTCATAACGAAATAAAAATATTTTTGAATACTTAATTTACAATAATTTTCCACTCCATTGTTTAGTGCATCACCACATATTCGTAGGTTACGACCAAAATATTATTTTATATTACAGCTTTCACTGTTTTAGCGTTATGTGTGCAGTTTATGTGAGATTTATCGCTCTGTTTAGATTGAATTTATATTTACTTTTGAGACTGCAAAAATACTCATTTTACGATGGAAATGAAACTAACAATGTACAAGTATTACAACACCTTGAACTAGCAACGCTAATAATCGATTACAGAAATGAACAATATACAAGCCTACTACATATTGTAGTTGTATATTTACCAGTAATGCGCCGTGGTATAAATAGTTTCTGTTAGTTCTTCTATATTTCTACCTATGATTTTAGTTTTTTTTTTTATTACAGCAGAAAGTTTAGGAATAACGATGATAGGCAAAACAGTGCTTGAAAATTTAAAGTATCAGCACAAAGGCCCCATTGGTATATTCTTTATAAACCATGTATATTGGCATGACAAACACAGTGACGACGATTTCAAAAAAATATTAAAAAAAACGGTGGTAATATGCACGGACAATTAAACTGAAGATTGTCCAGTGGTTAGTGATAAACAAACCATTTTTTTGGCAATATACTGCTTGTAATTATCACTTCAAACAAATTAATTATCTTAGCTGTGAAAACCGAAATTGAAGCTGGTTTGAAGCTCTAACGAAAATATAGAAGAGAAAGAAAATAACAGAATTAGAGACAATAGAAAACCCACACTTAAACTATAAATAATGCGATTTTCTTATTTCCTCATATTTGACCTTAAGGATTGTACTATAGTTTTCATAATTGATTTTATAAATTAATGAAGACGTTCTAGATATATTTAAACCAGCAAAGGCATTCACAATCTATCCAAGTTAGATTGTTAATGTCCTTCTGAAGTTCTGAAACAAAGAAACAATTTTTAGTAGGTAATAACTAACAAAACAACATTTTTTAATGATTATCTTTTAACTATATAATTATAAATGTAAATTATGTAATTATGTCAAACCGTGATAAAGAATTCATATACGAATTTAAATTATAAATTAACGTTAATGTGATGTTTATATGAGATGCAGCATCATCGCTCATCTGTTGTCGTATATCGTATTTTACTATATTCATATCATGTTTAGAAAGATTGTTATAAAAGCCAATAACGCCAATAATAGAAATAACACAAACAGAGGAACAAAAATTTCTATTGTTTCTGTATTCATAACAGCGTAGCCATTTGTAATGGCAACAGGGAACTAAAAAGTTAATTTCTTGATCTAGAATTGGTTTCCACTTTATACTAGCAAACATGTTTGTAACATTTCTGCGCGTACTAAGCGATAAACGGTTGTCCTACCTACTTTCTAATCAATGAATGTGATACTAAACACTATTTTTAATATATTGCCATCGTTGAACCAAGGTCGTGCATTAATTAAGCCATTCGTGTATTAATCCGAGATAGGTTAGTCCTTAGATGCAGGTTTTTGCCATAGGCATCGTTTGCATACATATTTCTGTTAATTTCGGCGGAAATACTTTAGAGAGGAAGTAGGATTTAATTTATACAGGTAATTTACATATCTAAGCTCTTTATATTCCGAAATAGCTGATCATCTTACACTTGACTAGCAACACACGTATTTAATTCAATCGCGTAATCTTACATTCGCACATACAGGATAACTTCTTTGCAAAAACGTTAACACTATATATTCAAGCTAGGCAAAACTACGAAAGATGTAGTAGATCACAATTAAACATAAGATGTAATTTAATCCTAATTAACTAAGGAAAGCAATAATTCTTTGTGTTATCGAATGCGTCAAGTACTACAAAATTTCTACGCGGCAGAGGACTCGAGAACTGAAAAGTAACCAATTTGCATCATTTAAAAGGTTACGAATTCTGTCATCATCATAGGTGATTACAATACGCATAAGTTGGTAATGATATTAATATTTTGGGATGTTGCAAATATGTAGCAACCTTGCGTCTCTGTAGCTTTTTTCTTTCTTTATCTGCAAGGCAATTTACATTTATTCCATTTTAAATATACACTGAACGCTGGGACTATATTACTACGAAATTGATATTTGTTTATTTCCTGTATTACTTACTATATTTTTCCACGGTCTTGTTATACATTTGTATATCATGAGGATAGACCGGTTGGTGGGAAGCTTATTGCCTACACGATCTGTTTTGGACTATCAAAGTCTGAAACAAAGAAGCAAAGATAGAAAAATTATCTCTTATTGTGATAACTGCTCTGATTTTAAATAGCAGCTTAAAAATTTGATCGCATTAACTTCTCTGGTACGTAGGCTTCAGAAGGAGTTGGGAAAAGACTAGCAAAGGAGAGCAAATGCATGTCTTTGGGATGACGGACATAGTTCAGGAGGTTGCGGAGAGGGAGTGGAGAAAGAACAACACTGTTCTGTTTAGTGTGCCGGAGGCAGTTATTGATGATGGTGACCCCAGTCGGATTTCTGTTGTCTCTGTTGTAACAGAAAATATCTAATCAGTATTTGATGTATCAATCGATAACCCACAACCAATTAGATTGGGAAGATTTAATCCATCCTAACCCTAATAATGGACGGAGACATGCAAAGGTTGTTCTGTCTAATCAAGAAAATGTAAAGAGAGTTACAAGGAATTTGGGGAAAGTACGTAATCTTGATAGATTCAAGACGGTCTAAAGTCTCGACGGATACCGCACCAACAAAATTTATTTAGAAATGAATTTTAAAAAAGACTCGTAGTGTTGCCGGCGAATTAACACAAAATATTTTAATGATGTCGCTAAAATTGTTAAATGCTCCGTTTTAAACTAAATTTGTCCAGTAGTCCCCACTGATGTTAAATTCTATTTTTTTAATTCGGAGGGGTGTTTTTAAATTGGAGTGCCAAATAGCTGTTGGTCATTTTTCGACAAAAATTACACTAGCGATATTTGATATATTGTCGGCCGCCATATTTTTACAATAACTGAGACGTTTAGAACGTGTATTTTTCTGATTGCGTTTGCATTTAATTTTTCTTTATAAATTTGCGTTGTAATAATAATTACGTAACTACAACTTACATAAAATCCATGGAGCTTTTATTGCCGCCAAAAAGTAGCTTTGAAAAATCCCAATGTATAAACACGTCTTTTCATTTTACACCTCCGAATTAAAAAATAGAATATAGATACCAGAATTCACGAGGCATACGTACTAAGACACTAAGACTGAAACGATATGTTTCATTATAGAGGCAGACATTACATTACTTATCGAAGCCTGGCTTAGTAAGGTATCTGATATATTCAGCAGTAGCAGGTTTAGAGCCGATAGAAGATTTGCTGGTGTTGGAAGAATCAAGGGTGGTGGGGTGCTCTTTGCATTTACAGGTGCGTGTAATACTTCACTAAAGAACATGAGGATAAAGAACTCAGTCCTCCATCAGATATTATGTACAAGTTTGCTAAAGTACTTTGTATTGGTGTAGCCTTAATACCTTTAATTTATTTTCCTATCTCCAATGTTGGACCCATTGATGAAAACGACGTTAAAATTAGTTCGAAGAGTCTTAAACCAAGGGCATACCAAGTTCCTAGTTTGTAATTGTGTTTCTGTGCTCACTTTTCCACTGGCTGTATTATTTAATTTAGTTCTCTCAATGCATACGTCATTTTACCAGTTGACGATTGCAAGGACTGTGTGGATGTACAACTCACAGGTATAGCAGTAAACTCACTCACACAAATTAATTAATTATGCGGAACGCAGCGTTTCGAGAGCACGTGCTACCGACTGTCGGTAACACGGTTGACAATGGGAGCCCACGTGCTCTCGAAACGCTGCGTTCCGCATAATTAATTAATTTGTGTGAGTGGAGTTTACTGCTATACCTGTGCATTTTACCAGTATTTAAAAAGTAACCGTTCTCACATATTTAATTGTAGACCCCTAAATGTCTTAGCAAACTGCTGCTTCTGAGGTAATGCATAAAACTAGAGATTAATATTGCTAACTGTTGGGTTGTATTCCAGTCTAGATGTATTTCTCCAGTGCTTTTCAATTATTCTGTCAACTTGGAATCTATTATCAGAAGATATGAAATGGTTGAGCTCACTACAGGTTCATCCTCCCACTTTTTTTATTATTACCTATAACGGACCATTGTGTGAAAATGCGACATTTCTTGGAATCTAATGTTTGTGAGAGCAATAGGTAAATAATAAATATGTTTTTTTTGTGAACTTCGTTTGCAAATATTTCACAAAAACGCATAATTGGGCAATTTGACGATTATCGAATATAAATTTTGCCAAACTTCGTCAGAGAAAACAGTATATTTCGCTTAACATAGCAAAAGATTTTATGTCCAGTAAACATAAAATATTTACTTTATACACAAAAATTAAATATGGACAATATCTCTTTATTTCAATATAGTTCGGGCATATTCGATATATTGGATTTACATTCTAAATAATAAGAAGTATGTTTTTTACATAATATATGACCTGATAATAAGTTAATCGCAGCATTGAAGATTTGGAAAAGGAAAGGGAAAGGGAATAGCAAAATACAATAGGAAATTATCGATTATCAAAGTCAGAAGCAATGAAAACAATTCGTTATTATGTGGCAGAAATAATTGACTCTACTGTTAATTATGTAACAATAATGAAGGCTATGTTATTTCAGAACAAAATATTTTGAGCATCAGTGTGGGTAGATAAGAGTGGCAAGATCTTTTACTGCTACTATGTCTAGTCACTTTCAAGAGTTACTATGTTGAATAATACGATTTCTTTTAAAAAGAGTTTGTCATTTTACCATTATCTCTTACTATTTTATTTTATTTTCTCACAATCATAAGTAAATAACATTTCTGAAGTTTTCTTTAGTTTTTTGATATGACTAAAATACAAAATGATCTTGCATTTTGAGTCACATTTTAGTTGATTACCTTATTCAAAATAAAATCTTTGACAAAATTTATCACAAAGAAGGTATGTGCTATTGACTGTAATATGGTTATTTCATGTATAGCTTGTAAAATTTTAATGTCTGATTTAATAAGGCAATTGAAGTTGGTAAACATAAAAAGGTACTAATAGTTTCTACTTTACGTTTATATTTAGATCCACGCAGTTGTAACTATATATCTATAACGGTTACTGGACCTTTAAGATTACATCACATAACAATTAAGTCAAGGCTAACAACTTATACAAAAATAAAAATACACGGTATACTAAAGTTATAATAAAGTTCGGCAAAACATTCCATTACCTGCGAGATCTAATATTGTAAAAATATCACTTTCTCACTGTTACTCCAATTTATAAAATACATTGCCAACTCACCACTCAAAAGTCTTGTCTAGATTTTGTAAACTGAATGTTCGAGTGAATAAGTACACAATCCATTTCGGATACCTGGCACATATAAGGAAATCACGTCAATCGAAAGTGAATTGCGCTTATGCATATATACATATGTACGTACATATGTAGATCGATATATATCTGCATATGTATTTTACTGGCATAGTGTCTTACTTCTGCAATATTCTCATTGTACAATACATAATAACAGTATTTTGTTTCCTATATGCCTATTGTTCGTCACTAATTAATATTATAGTGTTGTTAATCCGATGGATATTTCTTAACATAATAATACAAAAAGAAAAAGAGAAATAAGGAAGTCTGTGGCGATACGTGTATGTATATTTGATCGCGTTTTCATGACATACATAAATTATTTTTTAATAGCTTCTAAGAAAAGCCAGAAGTTTATTTCTCTTCTACTAGACATTGTACAAAAATTGTCGTCTACAAAATCAAAAAAAATATATATTTAAAACAAACAAGTATTGAAAAGTTTAAAATATTTAAATATTGATAATATAAAGTTATAATATGTTTCTTATAATTGCAATATCCAATCTATTAAGATACAGAAACCTAATTTTAAAATATAATTATAAATTTTTCTGTAAAATTTTTGGTATACCTTGGAAAAGATACAAATTTGGTTCGTTATTTTTTTAATTTATTGTTTCTTCATTAATTGGACCAACTCCGTACGTCTGTAAAAGTCTTCTTCCACAGTTACTGACTCATCACCAAAGTTTCTAGTTCACTCTGAAAACCGTTTCCGATTTTGAGTTATACAAAACAAAACCTGGATTACTCCGTAAAACATTCGTAAACATTGGACTACTTTCTCTCATGTATTCACTGCTAAATTATAAACAGATAAATCAATGTTCTCTGGTTATACAAGAACCTGTTGGAACTGTGGTTCTTATATCGTGTTCTCGCAAGCAATTCTTAGCTGTTTGGCGACTAGGCTTCAAAGTGTAATTGACTGGTTTGAATGAAACACTGTTAATATGAATTATTATATTGGACATGGGCACTGGTGTCAGTAACCACTGCGATCTACAAATCTATTACAAATCTAGAAACCGTTGATATGAATATCAAAAAATACAAATTATTTGCCACCAGATTCGGCTCTTACCTTGGAGATACCATTTACGTGTACCATTCGCAATGAAATGTAACTTTTGTGTGTGGCATCCAACTAATGGTAAGGCAAGCGAATATTTGTCGGACCTTTTCGATTACATTTCATCAGTTCATCACATCTCACTTCAGTGAGCGTTAGACCGTCTTAGGTGTTGGTTTTCACACCATTTTCGCGGTCACGTTAGTTGTTTGTAAGCCTTATTTTAGGCGATACGAAAGATATTTTTAAAGAAATGAATACCTATGAAATAGCATAGAAAGTACATATTGTTGAGTGATATGCAGGTCGTACATACATAGAAATTCAAAATCTATGTCATAATTCGTTTTCTGATCAACACACATTTACTCCCATTAAAATAAATTTTGAAATACATTGTTATCTATTCGCCGGTAACCGTGTGCTTTTGTCAAACAAGATCCTAGTTGATCTAGCTATTCTGGTACCGAACAGTCTCAAACTTAAAAACTTAATTTTTGGGTTAATACCCTGAGTAATAATATTACTGGTTCTTTTTTTATTAAGGGTAATTTGCCGAATGCAAAATAAATGGATCTGTTAGCTAATGGTACAGTTATTAATATGACATGGAGCAAATTTGGTACCAAGATAATAGTATACTAGTGCGCCAATATTTGTTTAATACATTGTTTCCAAACGTTTTTTTCCTTTGGGGTTGTTCAAAATGCACACATATTTAAGGAAATTTAAGAAATTCAAATATGTTAGTCTCTTCTATCTGTTAAAGTAATAACCATACTTTGCTCAACCCTATAATATCTACCTATATGGATATTACAGCACCAAAAATTCGCGTAGTGATTGTAGAAATGCATATGTTGACGCATATATATTGTGCTGGAAAATCCCAAGCTCTTTAATTTTTTTAAATGGGTTCTTTGATTTAAATTTTGTTTTTAAATTAAATAATAGTGTTTTCTAATTAAAATAACCAAATGTAAGGCTGTAAAAATAAATATATTAACAAATCAAAAATATGTACATACTGCTTTTTTGACAAAATATGCTTTTTTTACAGGAAACCTAAGGCAATACCTGTATAGCTAATGTGTTCGGAACTTCCAGGTTTTTATTGTAATATCAGCTGATACACTTTATGATTGGATATATTCGAAGATTTTTCATAAATTAAGTTTATATATCAGAAAATAACTGATTATTCTCAGGAGAGACGATGTCAATATGTGTGACTTTGACATGATGTCTGTTTATATCTCCATACTTGATATGAATGAAATTATATAGGTAAATGCTGCCAGTCGTGCTATGCTTTCGTCGTACGAGAAATTTTGAATATTGTGAGATATAATTTCGTAATAATACATATTTATACAATGTGATTAAAATGTGTGAGTACAGTATATTAAACGTCTTTTATGAATGAATTTGGAAGAATTTATTTCTATATAAAAATTATGTTTACGGAAAGCAATATATATAATAAACGATAGTGGAGTTTACGTCTCTTTTGCAAATGTTGTGGAATGGACCGTTTTTTTAAACATGAAAATTGTGAATTATAAGTTAATAAAGAATACCCAAAATAGATATCTGTAAAAACTTAGAAAGAAAACTGTACAGATTGAATATCTGTGCTAAAATTCTATAAAGGGGGAGTACTAACGGTACTTTGTCTCCAACTATAACATCAACCATAATAAAAATAACGGCGTGCACCAAACGGTGACGAAGAAATATCCATATACTTTTTTTCATAAAATTGATAGACTAAAGCCAGGACTTTCTTTTAATCAATGAGTCAAGTCTAAAACAAAAATAGTCCTTTTTTAATTTCTCAAAAATGTTGTTCAATTTCCCTATCAGAATCAAGCGACTAAATTTAAAATTAGATATTTCAAGGTTTTGAAGGTTAAGTCATTCATTTGCTTAATGTAACGTATTATCACTAATGTACACGATTAAATTTTTGGAATTTCAATATAAAAATAATTTGACGGATTTTGTAGTGTTTTTAATAATGTATGAGTATGTATCTCTAGTAAATAGTATTATACTTTATATTTCTCTATATAACGGGATTACCCATGGATCATGAACCTGTCATAGTACTTGTCATACACAACCAGTTACTACGTATTGCTTACTTTAGGATGTATTTTATCATTAAAAATTAATGAAACAAGAAACATCGTAATTTGTTGATAGTTCATAGAGACTATAGGCGTATGCAATATGATACCAAATGACATTAAAATTCTTTTTTTTTACATGAAAATACCATAATATTAACTGTATTTCATTTTGTGTGATCATTTCTTTTTTGAAACCCTTAATGAATTGGTATGAGGTACTATAGTTAAAGTAACGATACGATAAGTTTACATGGAATCCGACATATTTTCAAAAAATCAGATTATATTTTTAATTTAAAAACTATATGTTTTTCTTTGATAAATGAAGGTTCGTCAATTCTTATTTGTGCTTAGTTAGTTTTCAGATTAGCACAATGTTAATAATCGTAAAAATACAAATGAAAACAAAAACCTTCCTTATTTGAAAATAATCGAAATACGAAAACTTGAAAAAAAAAATAAACTAATTTTCACAACTATAATGCACCTAAATATAATAAATAAAAAACTTATCGAATACAGTGTAACACAACAAGTTCATACATTTCTTAAAGAAATGTTTTCTCTACTTTGTATTATTTATAACTACACAACAACACTTATTCCACTACCTACCATTAGTTTCCAAGTGCAAGCGGTTCAATTTCTGCCTCTCTATAGGAAATACCTAACAGTACAATAATTACCCATAATTTATAACGCAACACATACACGGCGATGTATTTAATTGTGCTCTTGTAATAATCGTTCGCCTAAGAGCTATGTTAATTGTGAACTTCGAGATGAATGTTGAACCGTGTTGTTAACTGCTACAACAGATGACAGCAAAATTTCTAGTTCTAAGTCTAGAATACATGTACTATATGATGTACTGCATGCACCGATCTACATACATAAGGAATATATTAGTGTTATGCGGTATTTGATACGTTTCGGTATTTGTACGGTTTTTTAATAACGAATGGTATGTTTTTATACCCTAAAAAATAGGGAACATTTTGGGAAAGATATGAATTATGTATCAATATTCCGACGAATTTTGAACAATCAATGTAGTAGGTTTTATGTATGTCAAATAAATTATTAAGTATAGTTTTCGACGTATACGAATAACCGAAATATAATACATTAATTTCACATTAAACCTAATTAGTTCGTAAAGTGTTTCTCTGGTTGTCAACCAGGTACCAATTATATCTATTTACTTCGGTAAAAGTTTATGAGGTAACAGTAAAGGGTTTTGTTCAAGTAGTTAATAAATTATAATTATGCAAATATCATTAAACAGGGAAGTAAAGTTCTCAACTGAAACTATATTGTGTGGATCAAAAAAAGACGCTCAAAATGTCCATCATTGTTTTCGAAGCAGTAATATAACCTACTTTTAAATCCCTTCCGAAGATTTCTAGCAGTACCAAGATTAATTCTTCTGCATTCTTCTGTAATTTGATTAAGGTCTTGGAGATCATATGGTTGCGTTTTATAAACCACATTTCTAAATGGAGTTAAAGAACTGCATCTCTTCGATCAATCCATCTGTCGGAAAATCGTTCTTTTAACTAGTCGATCTTCAACTTGTTAATTCTCTGTGCTTTTGTGTTACTAGCGAATCTGTTAAAGTTTGTAACAGCTCCAGATAAGTCACGATATATATTTTGTTCAAAAATAGGACCAATTTTTGCATTACTAAGAATTCCTGCACAAACCTTTTCTTTCTGCAGGTATTGAGTGTGCAATTCCAGAACAATATGCAGATTTTCCCTATCCCAGTACAGGCAGTTGTCACGATTTACGTTACCAAAAAAAGTACAATCGTCACTAAAGCAGATGTTTACTAATGAAATTTGATGCTGGTTAATCATTTGAATATTTTTTTCATAAAACTATATTGTTCTAGTAAAATCATCTTCATGGAGTTGGTTAATAATTTGCATTTTCTAGGCAAAGATTTTATTTCAAGGCTTTAGTATCGATTCTACAGAAACATTACCTACTAAAGGTCTTTTTTTAATAGAAGTTGAATGGATTGCAAAATGTCCAAACAGTCCTAACTGAGTAATTCCAAACCATTTTGTCTTCCTTCCTTTTTGTTCGTAGCGCTACCTATTTCTGAAAGTTTTCTTAACTTAGAAATGTAGTTGTAGCTTACGCTTTTATTTGGATTTTTATCATTGAATACAGCAGTTCTCACACATTCGTTATTCTAACCACACAAGATTACTAGCTGTGTTCTCTCTTGAAATGTATGACAATTTTACGCAAAATTTAAATATAAATATGCTTTTATATTAAGCAAAAATGATCACAATAACGAAATAATGAAACGACACGCTATGTTTGAATAATTAACCACATAAAATTCGTAGGATGCTTACATTATCCAAAGGCCATATGAAAAAAATGACAAATGTTAGTTCATTTCACGCACCTAAAATCTAGTATAACGATTGGATATGAGGTTCAAATTTGGCTTATACAAAAGCGCAACTTTGATACATAACTCATATTTATTATCTGCATATGGAAGAAAATAAAATAAAGCAAGAAAGAATTACAAAAAATAATTCCACCTCTTGGTTAAAATGAATGCTATTTATTCCTCCAGGTAAAAGATTTCGGTTTTGCACATTCTTTTTCTAATAGTTACAAAAGATGCAGTTTCTGTCGGCCTTGGGACATACAGTACACCAAAAGGTTACTCATACCGATCACTACCTTAATGCGCAGTCACATTACCATCCCGTAGAGATATAAGGAGTGGAAAAAACCCTGGTGTCAACGGTTAACCGACGCCAATCACATCTGGATCGAAAGCAGCGAGAATAAACATCTATTACAAACCAAGCTCTATATATGAACGGAGCCTTACATAGGAAAAAGCAGCCAACGGACGCTACCACTTGGGTTATCAAAGCGTATCTCCCTTGCATCAGGGGTTCAACAGACAAAATAGATAGAATATTACGAAAACACCAAATTTAAACCATATTTTCGACTGACAGAAAATAGGACAAATTTTGAATAATATCAAGGACAAAATACCATTGGAAGATCAAGGAATATACGAGATACCTTGCAAGAACTGCAAGCTTTCTTATATAGGCCAAGCAAATAGGAAAATAAGCATCAAAGGACAAGAACACAAACTAGGGACACAAGCAAAACACACAATCTCAGCATTAGCCCAACGCGCACTGATAACACAAAATCAACTTGAACTGAAAAAACAAAAAGATTAAGCATGAGCGAACATCTACCGACAAGAATTATACCAGAAGCCATAGAGATAGAAAAGCGCCCGAACAACCTCAACAAACGAGATGAGGCGCAACGCCTACCACCGGCTTGGAGAACTGTTATAACATATATCGACAGGGGATAGGCTGCAAGAAGCAACACAGGACCGGCCGAACAATGACAGTGATGCCCGAGCGCCGCGCGTAGTGGATACCTTCTCTCCCGTCGGCAACAGCCGGAGGCGAGGGCGGGAGCTGCGCAAGAGAGCGGAGATATAAGAGACACAACGGAGCGGGGAGCATTTAACATAGGAAATATACACGCACACTGGACAAATAAAAGAAAAACCACCGATCTACCAAACAAGATGAAGAGGAAATGGAGTATCTCTCTGACCCTCGTTCAAAATTAATAGACCTAGAGCAGAGGAGCGTTAGTTCATCTCCGACCGCTAGCCGAATTAGCGTCCAAAAGAAAATGAGTGAGATCTCGTGGAAACATCTACCTAGTGAAACGGTCCTTGTCGGAACCAACAACATACGTAATCACAAACCCAGGAATATTATTTCATTTTAAAGCAAAGAACCCATTCAGTAGAATAATTGCCTGGAATTTTCTACGACAAACGGTATCAATGCACCCAGAGTTCCAATTTTCTAAACGTAGACATCATCGGTTGAAGGTAAAGACCTTCTTAGCTCACTTTTGAATTGCGTAAACATTGGATACGACTTAGAACATGATCTCTTTCAGGCAAAACTTTATATTGCACCATTACTCCCAAAAATCGCACTTTACAATAATTGCAACGAATACTAAAACATCTAGCACTCAAATAACACTAACACGAAATGTGAACAATCTGAAAATATATTAGTCGGGCACAATCCTGAATGTTATATGTCACTAAAGTCTCTACCTGAAGAGACTTCGTATATGACGTTATTTAATTTAATAATTATTAATAAACTAATAGAGAGAAAGCGTTTCTACCAGTTTCCCATTTATCCGAATTTAATGTCCAACGATTGCCAATTAGAAATTATATTTGAGATGTTTCACCCAATTTTAGCTATATATATACAGACTGTAAACTAAGTTTTCGAAATTTACATAGCCACGACTACTTAGCAAAACCACTGCATAAAAGTAGGTGTCCCTTTTATTCAATAACATCTGTGATAACGTGATGATGAAGTTGCTATAATAATATTTTTTATCATAACAAAATAAATGAGATAAGATTAACACAAAATGAGGTAGTGGGGCAAGAAATTGTCGTAATTAAAAAAAGTCCTAATCCGATTATGATAAAGATTAAATCAAACGAACACCTTGTGACGCATCTGTCATTATCTGCAGAAAAGGAAGAAAAGACTATGTAAATGTTACGTTATTTATATATCTATATTTATTTCGCTTTATTACGTTAGATTTAGTGAGATATTAAACCGTTACCCACGGCGCCTTCTCATACTGAGTTGACCAATTACTTGTTCTCATTTTAATTGTGTTAGTTATAGTTTATACACTGAATTTAGTAATTGATACACTTTTGATATCCTACCAGTTTTAATGAACTTTATAATTTCTTGAAGTTCTAATTAAACGTAGCGCATCTTGTAGTAGACGTAACAGGATTTATGAGAAAAGGTTGAATATATTTTCGGTATTACTTCTGCACCTTTTTTTTGTTGTAAATACGTTTAGTATTTGTTAGTAGATTGCATTTACATTTTTTATTAGTTAAACATATCACTCTTAGGAATTTATATGATATTACAATTATGTTTATTATACATAAAATTATTATAATATGATAGATACAAATTCCGTCATATTTTTGTTTTAAAGTAGCAGTAATGTAAAATTTCAACTGTTTGTGTTCGTTAAAATATATATATCGTTATGTGATTCCGCTTCCTCTATACGGTCACCGGCGCAACAGACACCGTAACGTCTCGCCTCTTGGGCGAAAAACAAAGCGTGACTCATAGGTGGCTAGGGTGAACAGCGAAGTATCCGGTATTCATTGTTTACACCTATATGTTTCTATAGCACTTGTTTTGTAAAAATACCTGAGCAAGTGTCAAATATCTGTCCTGCAGTTTACCCATATTCAATTGTTATTATTCTTAATAACATCGGAATATGCGAATAATACCTAAATTTTAGCTTTTTCACGTAACTCTTTGTTTTTCTTCGACTTTCCTTACTTTCTTCTGTTTAATTTTCTTGTCCGTTTTTTTAACGGTTTCCTTTTATTTTCCTGATGTTTACAGAAAACGGAATAAATCATATAATACAATACAAACAGTATTTGCAATCGTGGGTATCTTATTTACTTACTTACCATGAACAATATTTTATGAAAATCAGGCTTTGTGTTAAAATATTTGCCAAATAAATTATAAAATTAAGCCCTGTTAATTGTATCGCTGGATAAACAAGATTTTATGCATCTTGACTGGAACTAATTGTTATTTGGTTTCTGACATTGAAAAGAAAAGGCAAAAACAACTTACTAAAAAATGGTAAATAAAGTAGGTTAAACTTACAAGCCGGTGATGCTCTTAGTGCTGTTTAAGATACAATTGACAAGAAAACAGTTTCAGAATGCACTGCTTATTTTTTTTTGAATTTTATTGTGTCCTTCTTGCTCATAAAGTAACTGAGCTGTGTTCCATGTTTGTAGTTAGTATTTATCAAATATCCATCGATATCCTAAGATACATTCCTCCCCGGTATATTTTAACATTTCCTATGTTATATTATCATTGCCAGCAACTTTCCCAACCCTTCCTTCAAGTTTGCTTATTTTTCAGATCCTGAATCAATCCATGTAGGAGTCACACAATCTTGTATTTACTCTGTTTCTGGCCTTCTTCATTTTTTATATAAAGTGGACCTGCTTTATGTACCTTAGTTGCTGTTTTCAAAATTCTAATTATATCTGTACTATTCCTCGAATTTTTGAAACAAAAAATGTCTTTACTTTTGTTGTTTTTATGTGTTTTAACTCATTTCCTCGATCATTAAGTCAAGTATTATTTTTGGGTAATATTTATTTTTTGCCCTCGTCTTCTGGTTTTAAGCTTCTTATGTTTTAAAATACTTTGACTTTTGAGTATTCCTGTCCTTTTAATTTTATTTCAAGCAGATAGTGATCAAAAAGTATCTAATAACCTTTTTTAGGTTGCACTATTTTTCTTTTTTATTAATAGTAAACAAAAATTTTATTTTCGTCTTCGCTTTTTGCTTTTCCTATGTGCATGCGAATGTTGTTTTGTTGAAAGAAGCCTTAAAAACTATGAATTCCTTGTATAATAAGATTTCGAAATTTTACACAGCAATTAGAAACCTGTTGTATTCTATGTGTTACAAGTTTCGTTTTTTTAATTTTCACAAAAAAATCCGTTATTAGCATTAAATGAGAAACGTAAATTAGTAAAGTGTATACTTCATTATTATATATTATTATATTATTTATGTTATCTTCAATTTTTTGTGTGTCACACATAGCACCAGAACAAAATTCTGAATATTGCTCTAAACCAAATTTTAACGCATATACCGAAACTGAAGAAGAGTAAATGATGTAAAGAGATCAACTAGAAGCTACGTGGAAGTTGACTGTTTTATACCCATTTGTGTTCTTGGCTCTTGCTTTGCGTCATTCTATTAGTTTGTCTTCGTTCCAAAAGTTACATCCCATCCTGATGTTTAAATGAAAAACTATTATAAAATTAAATACTGCTTTAAAAGGTTGCTTATATGTACATATAAATGAAATAAAAATAGTTTCACTCGTGATATAATAATTTTAGAAAAGGTCCATAATAAAAAATACATAGTATATTTCCCGTACACCAAACAATAAAAAGGATTTTAAACGACTAAATACGCGAAAAGTCTCCATGAAGTATTAATTAATTAGAGTATGCAACACTTTCGAAGGAATGGTATTTATTTTGGTTTGGAGTATAGGAAGGTTCATGAAATTTATATGAACTAAGTCATATCTCTCACAAACTAAATATGCTATATTTTTTGTTATTCGTTCTAAGATCATACTTTTATATCCCAAATCATGTTAAATGCAAATTAACTTATTATTTTCTCTAATACAACTGTTTTTAACGTAGGTGTGGAAATTGTAACTTCTCGGAAAGCAATAGACTGTTTTTATAAAAGTTAGTGAGCCGAAAAAATTACCGGAAGTTGAACAACCACCTGTGACAGTTCACACAGTCATACATACCGGACATTCATATGTACAGACAAAATAGCCCATCATCAACTTTATAATGCGCATACATAGCATGGGACTTTTTTCTATGTCGCATCCTATAATTAAACTGCTCTATTTTGAAGGAAAAGTTATTGTTACGTTAATATACTATATATTAAATATAACTATAAAATATTTAAATAAACCGAAACTGTATATGTTAGATATACAGACAATATTATAAAAAGCTCTCCAAATTGTGCATATATGTAACTATGTAAAGCGCATTCTCAAAATTCGTGGCGCTTATTCTAACCGGCAATAATACCCGCCAAAAAAATATTTAAAAAACGGTGTTGTAAAATCCACGTTATAGAAAATACAGTCAAGTATATGTATAACTCACATCAGCTTTTGAGAGAGTAATTTCAATGCCTCTGATTAATCTAGTGGTCTAATGGGTTGGACTAAAGAAATTCGGAAATTCCAAAAAACTACCTACCTAATAAAATGAAACATGAAGAATCTCGTCGTCACATTGATGCCTATATTTTTGGCGCAATGAATTTAATTTCATTTTTAATGAATATTAACCTGACTGAAACGTTTATAGAAACCATACATTTTTAACAACACATATGATCACCTCAGAGTCTGAATGCTGTTTTTCCACGTTAACACAATTAATACTTTTCAACCCTATACCGTGCCCAATGACCTTCTAAATGCCGTGGCAATAATGTCTATAAAAGTTTAGTGCAATATACAGACAATTTTGACGAAAAGGTGATGGAGCACTTCACTTCCATGAAAGGCCATAGTACGATTTTTCTTTAATTACAATAAATAATTATTAGTCGTGTACATGTGCGCGTGTATGTAGTATTTTAATAAAATAATAACAATGACAAAGAACATTGTAAGCTAAAATAAAAGGTAAGCTTGTACCCCTCATCAAAAACTGCTGCTGGATACTGGTACGCAAATAAATAAAAATCGTCATGAATGTATCATATTTGTTTTCCTTTTTTTTAGTAATTTACTTTAATAACAATGCTATTTGATCGTAATTATATTTTTGATAAGTTATTCTTAAGTCAACTAATTATTTAACTTATTGCCCAATTACCAAGAACTGATTCCTTTCTTTTTATTAAAAGAATTACTCTATAATCTAACCATTCGTATTATTTATAGTACTGATCATACATCTAGATGGTGTCACTAACAGTAACTGTTAAACGTTAATCAATTCTAGCATTTCATGCCTTAAAAGTACAGCTCTAAAGTTAGTTTAGTTACCCCTTCTGTAATATATTAAATCAGATGAAATGCACTTGCACTTTATTTTTGAAATGCTCTAGATAAAACTTTTCATGTTTATCACAAAAATACAGACGCATTAAAATTATTAATAAATTGCGTCAATTCATGCAACTAACATCATTGTTTTTAAACTCAAGGCTGTATTTGTCAAAATTATCTGATAAAATTATACTTACTTTCGAAAATATGCTCAAGGGGCGGGCAGAAACATATTTACGGATCAATTATTCATTAAGTCTATAGGCTATATACAGCTCAATTCTCTATTTACACCAAAGTTAGCAAATTAAACCCACGATTGATTTCAAAACGAGATCTAAATAACGTTAGATATAGGTTTACATGATTAAAAAAAATGCGATGATCAACTCGTAGCGGTTTACGCGCTTAAAATGTACTTACATGAGGATGACAAAGTAGCAGTGATAGGCATGTCAGTACATTCAAAATAATGATTCGTAGACCAATTCGTAATCGTTTTATGAGTCTATCTTATATTGGAAAGCAGATTCATGATCATGGTTTAGATAGTTTCATTAAGGTATCATGAGCATAAGGAGTGGTTTGAAAACTGCCGTGTCTTATCTTTGAAAAAAATGGTAATACGTAATAATAATGTTTCTTTTTCTAGTTTCTATCAGTAATTCATCTCAATTATCAAACATACTTTATCAACCTTACGTTATACAGGATTGAACCATGTTCTACAGCGCCAATGCCGACAATAATACCTTAGATGAAGCTATCCATCAGTTAATCTGCTTTGTAATGTGGAATGTGTAGAAAATTGATGATTTCTGCTACTATTTCTGCGCCAGCAAGTGAGTAATGTAGCACTATATCTAATTTGATTAGTGTTCAGTGCTACTGTTCTTATATTTATTCTCTAAATGATTATGGATTATGTATTAGTAAGTACAGAGTATAAAGTAGAATCTTCAATAAGTTTAAGGGTAAAAGAAAAACTTATTGCGTAGTTACGTTTGATTATTTTCATTAAAGATCGTACAACGGTATCTAAGTAAAACAGATATGCATTAATAATTTGCTCGATGTAGTGGCATTTTCATTACAAATTAGATATTTCTGAAAGTTTGAATTATTGTTTTTAAGTTACGAATGATGATAGTTTGGTATATGACGATGGAACAATTTTCGAATCCATTTCAGGGTTATTAGGTATTTCTATGCAATGTTTGCGGTTTTTACTTGATTTATTTTGGTTTTTCTTTCGAAGTTTTACACAGTCACTCCAGGAGAGCCAAGGTACGCTGAATTTTTCATTAGGTTCTGGTACAAGTCGTTCCGTAAGGTATTCATTATTATATTCTATAGATTGCAACATTAACTTTGGTCCTGCCCTTATCTTTACTGGATTTAATTCCTTAGACCCTGCAGTATCTAGTGGTAGAGTATCTCCTTCATTTGCTTTTACAATTTTAGAACACAATGTTTTTTTCCCGTTTCTCTCGTTGTAATATAAAATTATACTTCCTTTTCTTAAAAGAGGGAAATTCATCTTTGTTTGGGGACTCGCTGGATGTAATATGGATTTGTTCGTTACTAGACATAAACTGTTACTGCTCTTTAAAGATATTTCTGAATTGGTTGATTGCACATTTTGTACTTGATTTCTTATGTTCGTAGTGTGTTCATTATCTTTCTTATTAGTCTCTTGAATTGCACAGGATGGTTCAAAATTTATGTGATTTTCAGTGTGTTTGTTGTTACTTGGTAATATTTTTGTTGAAGATGCATTATCCACTGTACAATACCTCCGGCGTTGTGTATAGTTTCGTGTATACAAAGTATTTTGTGTAGCATTGTGTCTTCTACTATTGTCACGATCATTATATTTTTTCTTTTTTTGTCTCGTTTCTAATGCCGAATTTCTGAATTTGGTGTTTTTGACAACAGGATCAATCCACTGAGTTATATTCGTTCCACCATACGGTTTAAAATATCTAGGCTGAAATAAAGGTTCATTTTGCACATCTTCCTTAGTACGATATTTCTTCTTGTACAAACTATGTAATTGAGAAGCATTACTGTTTTTTCTTGCAAATTTTGCGTCTCTTAATTCATACTTGAATACTCTTTTCTCGTTTGCTTTTACTCGCAAACTTTTTATGGCATTTTCGTACTTGCGATTAGCTGAACGTTGTAAGGATTCTACATTCGCTGAATATAAGGATGATGGTAAATTCGATATATTGTGCTGAATAAAGTTAGAAGCAATAGGAAGCAAATGACGGGGCTGTAACTCACTGCGTGTTATGTATTTTTCGTTTGCAGCACAACGAGTAATAGGTCTTTTTGTTCGGTCTGGACTTATAGAGTAATTCAACTTGGTGACGGATTTCTTCGATGATAAATCTCTGCGTATAGGAATAGTAGCACTTTTCGGTGACAGGAAAATAGGTGAATTGTTCGTAAATTGTTTCAAATCACTGTTGCTAACTTTCGCAGATCTTCTAAGGTCAACCGGTGAAGCAGATTTACTACGATATGAATGTGGGCTTATGGGTCGTAATAGGGTATTCGCCTTAAAATTACAAGAAATTTGGTATCCAAAACGGAAAGCCATAACACGAGAATTTTTAGTGATTTATGAGAAAACGTCAACTATGACATATGAAAATTTAATTGACCTAATGGTTTTGTTATTACTTATTTGTCAATTTCGTATACATTTGGCAAACATTTAATAATTTACGAACCATATACATACCTAAATTAATAAAATTCTAAAAACGTGTAAAAAGTATTTTAAAAAGCGAGGATTAGTTAAAATACCGCTAAATATAAAAAATATTGCTTTATTTTGGGATGACACGATATGAGAATTAGCGGGTTCACTATAAATGTAACAATCAGTGCATGTTAATTTTTGAATAATGGTTATATCGTGTCTGTTTTTTATTGTTCCAGCAAGTAATTTGATTTTTTAACGGATTCGAATAATGAAGAAGAATGCACATAATCAACAGATCTTATAAAATTGTCGCTAAAACTTTGTGCATTACTACCTCTTTCTAATCTCAATAATGCACGTTTAATCCATCATTTAAAATAACTTCAAAATCGATTTCTTCATACTGTCTACCAATTTGATCAACTTTGAAATACGAATCTTATTCCAGTACCTCATTGATGCTGTAGTATTGCCTATTATTACCATATATCTTTATTGCTAATATTCCACAGATGTTTACAATGGCATTCAGGTCGTGTGGCCGAGCTAACCGTTCTAATAATTGATTTCTTCTTGAAGAAACCAATGCTTTCGTTTTTAACTATCGATGACAGGTCTTTCTTTTTGGAATATCCAGTCTCGTAACGGCATTTATTCACGAAAGCCCTAAACCGATTTCAGAATTCTATATAAAAATCGGAATTCATTCGAATGAAAGTAGGACACTATTATTGATATGCGCAGAAGCCGCTCAAACCAAACAGTAGCGTCACTAAAATTTCGACTCGTAGTAGTTTCAGTGTTCTTGTGACAATTGTGCCAAGAATGTCTGAAATCATCAGGAGCATCTAGCTTAAATTTCTTCTCATCAAAGATGATCAATGTTTTCCATCGATAATCTCATCTTATGCAATTTTGCATAAATTTCAGTCTTCCTTGTTTGTGCTTCTGTATTAAGAGTACTGAAATATATTTGCCCATTAAAAGATTTGTTTTATATATCTTTTAGTTACTTGTAAATTTAAATCATATTTTATTTGCTGTAGGGTTACATTGCCAGAAGAGACTAACCGGAACATAGATGACTATGTACTGTGTTAGGTTTTTTATTTTTTCTACACGAGCTTTACTCTAGGAACGACCCAATCCTATAAAATTTTTGACTAACTGATGAGATCGCTCCATTTTCTCAGCTAAAATTTGGTTTGAAAAACTTTTCACTTTATAACATTTCTTTTAGTTTTTTCTTCTTGAGGTAGCAATTTATTTTTCAGTGTATCTAGCAACCTTTTAATACATTTAGAAGATATGTTCTCCCGGAAATTTGTGGAATAGAAATTTCACTTTCGTTTATATGTATGCTTATTTAAAAATATTGCCCGCCTTTATCTTCACAAAATAATATTTCTATTATTTTATTATGTCCAACAATGCAACTCCAGACAATCCTGATAAATGTTTATAAGAGAACTATAAAATTATATGTAAATCATTAATAAAAATTATAATAAAGGAATGAATATTAACTTGATATTACAAAATAATTTTGCTAGAATATTTTATACCTATACGACGGATTTGTGTTATTTTATTCTCATTTCATTATCGCAATATTCTTGACGACCAATTTCACGCTGTTCTCGATTGTTATAAATTTCACTATGCTATTGTTTTGGGCTAATTTCCGCCGTAAAAAAATCTTTTTCTGCTCCCCTTATTCCTGAAATTAAATAATGAATATAAATGAATAACAGAAATAACAATAACAATAATGATGATGATAATGATGGTAATAATAATAGCAGTGATACTAATAGTATTAATGTTGATGATGATAGTAATAACAAAAATGAATTCAACAATTGCCGCTTGTGTAATAAGAATGAGGAATCCTTAAGCCATTTAATTGGTGGGTGTGAGGTTTTAACAGTGGTGGTTTTGGGAAGTTCTAATGTACGTTGTTTCGTCCACACATTGATTTCATACTGTTTTCGATATTTTACAGTATAGATGGTACACACGTTTGTAATGTTTTCCAGTCTATTTTCATGATAGGATTATTTATTCCAGAACTGCAAAGTAATACTTATTTAAGCAAAAGAAAGTAAATTACACATGATCTACATAAAAATTAATCACAGAATTAAATACAGAAATTCAATTCTTGGTCTTAGACCATCTTTTTTATAACTGCGCTATAATGCCCCCTATAGTCCTATTTGTCCCAGCATAACTGATATCAGCATGTGGTCTTTTTTTATTTTTACATTCGTTCAACGTAATTAATTGCACTGCCCAACAAAATAATTTTTTGTCGTGGTGTCTGTAAAATACGAACTGATTTAGGGAATTTCTAATGTACTGATTCCAAAATAGCTGGCATTTCTTCCTAGGTGCTCTAGTTTTTGAGATCAACCACGGTGAAATTTATTACTCATACGTAATAAATTTCATCGTTATTTATTAGTAGAAAAGATGCTTGCTACCTTTCACACGCTCGGATGTAACATGAGCATCAAGATTCATTATCTTCATAGCTACTTAGATCATTTTCCAGAAAGCATGTGATGTTAGTGAGGAACAGAAGAAAAGATTTCTGTTATATGCCTTTCTTAAACTCATCCCCAAACAACATAAACAATACATCATGTTTGGCAATTTTACAAGTTAAGTTAAGTATTAAGCTGGTCTATTGACGAAACATTGAAGTTCAATTTTTTTCTGTTGTCACAATGCAATAGCTCAATCGTGATGTATTTGATTCACTGCTTACATTGAAGTATTGAATGAATGTGCCTTCTTAATAAATTCGGTACAATTTATTTGTTGTGTGTTACTTAAGTATTGCCAGTCATACTGTGAAACTTCCAAAATCTACTTAAAATTAGGTGTCAGGCCCCAGGAGTAGTTAGACGACATGCTACAAGGTATATCGGTTACATAAATGCAATTTGATTTCCTTATTTGATCATCATAATTAACCGATTGTGTTGTATTTGCCAATCATGTAAATACAAGTTCATTTATTTCGTAATCGCAAAGACAGTTAATTTAGCGAGATCCTGAAGCGTGGTTTGCCTTTAGCAATATTTTATACAAACTAAACAAGCGATATTAGTTTTGCTCGTATAGTTGTAGCAGAAATAAACTTTACTTTTCTTGCCTATTAAATAGGTATTTAACCTTTACATCTAATGTGCATCAAATATCGTCAACACAAAGTAAATTTTCAGCAATTACCTAAATTGCTGACTTTTTCATTCATAGATACAGTTATTGCGTTTATATGCATCAATACAAAACAACAGTAGATATTGAGATGGTCATTGTAATAAATTACTAGAGATGTAAATTATTTACATGTTAATGGTAGTAAGTAAATCATACACTGTATGTAGTTCTCTATCTGAAGGATAAATTTATCTAGATTCTGATAAAAAATAAGGATAATAAAGATACAACCTCTTCGTCACCAGCAGAATGTCTGTAGACATATCCCAATACAGAATTTGTAACATCTAGGTATTCAAAGTGATTGGAACTCACATTCAGTGTCGTGGTGTAGTGGTAGCACGTTTTGCCGGTTACGGAGAGGTCGTGGATTCAATTCCTGCCTGGACTGATATTATTCAAACTTTGGTTAAATGCAAGAAAACCGTAATTTTATCATTACTAGCACTGGTAGCTTCATATTAATATTAATTCACATCTATGTGCTCCTTACACGATTTAGGCCACAACTGTGTTTCATTACATATGGCACGTAACCAGTTCACCTCAAAATAGGTCAAATTGACGTTATATACGTAAATGTACATGCTCTCTGTAATTTTACATAGTGAGTGGATGGTTATATATGGATACAATGGTATGCTTTAGGTGTGGGTAATATTGACATCATTATATATTTTCAAACTACCCATGATATATTCATAATTGATAAATCATTCGCATCTGTGGAAAGAATTAATCATTATATTCATAAATGCACTTTAGCGAGGTTTCGTGTACTCGCGCAGCAGTGCAGGCGTCGAACTGTCAACTGTCTGTATCGGTAAGTTTCACTGAGGTTTATGTTATTTCGTTTCAGTACATCTACTCGTGACTGTACATATGTGATACTACGCGAATAACCAATTATATACTTAATCTGTCAATTAATTCTGGAGATTGTTTCCTTAATCCGGATTTGATATACCAAACTAAATTTATATTCAAGTATACGAAAGTTTGAAAAGAAAAAAGTTAAGCTTTGCGAACTATCAACGAAGAATTATATAGATATTTTATAGATAAACTTTCTGTTGATTTAAAAATTAATCAAAATTTTGGAGAATTTTCAAATTTACAATTTGGTAAAAGTATTTTGCATCAAAAATATTAACAATTGCGCCAAATTATTTTGCACGTCTGAATTTTAAGAATTTAATTAAACAAATTATTGTGTACACGTGCTTCATATTATCAAATATCTGATCTAACCATAACAGACCATTCCTTTAAAGTAGTATTTACTGCCAAGCAGTAATAGCTTCTCCAATCTCTGTAAACCGAAATACCAGATTTTTCTTTTTAACGCAAACTTTATGGGAGTCGCTCCATATGCAAATTGTCCTAACTATTGGAGTCAGTGCACTTAATGATATTAACTTTGTTCTTCAAGTATATGATGATTAAGCATAATACGAGAAATCTATCTATATGTAACATAAACTAGTTTGGTAGTAGTATCCGCTTAATTTAAATTCTAACTGTAATTAACTTAGCATGTTTGCATAAACATTCTTATATCTGTGTATATTGTACGTACCTATATATATATATATATATATATATATATATATGTAAATACTTGTTAACATATGTAAGACGTTATATTTTGTAACATAGTTTTACACGTTTTATGTAGTTCAGTCCGTATTACAGTTACTTAATTTTGTAAGATGTATATGACAAATATGTGTTAGGGTGTCACATTTGTTATTTTTAAAAAAGTATTACCCGTTAAGTATGTTATATACGAAATTGCTGCTTTAACCCCACCCACAGTTGCTATTATTAGTATCTGAAGAAAGTATTAATCGAATTAAATCATTTATTCATGATGTTTTGCTTCTTAGTAGGTGCAAAAACTATTTAGACGATAAAATTTTAAGTATTTTCTGAACTAAGATTTACCTCGCACAAATCAGTATCAAACTTTCTCTTTTAAACTGTTGTCTTAACAAATCAAAGTTTGTTCTAAGTCTGTTAGTTTAAATTTAACTTAACTGTGATTATTTAATAACATTTTGTTGTTATAGGTATCAAACCATGAATCTGCAATATGTTCATAATGTTGCAAATTTATTTTAAAAATAATTACAAATTTTATGTATTATTGTTTCACAACTAGTGGTTTTGATCACCACTGGAATTTTTTAGCCAGTGGAATAAGAAAATATTTTTTAACAGTCAGGAAATAATTATAGTTAGATGTACTGTGATCATTATGTACAAATACCACAAAGATGTTTTGTATGTTCCATTAAGATTCGCGCTGAAACCTAATCACAAGGCCCCTACACTGTGTTAAGAAGATCAATTAGAAGCTGATAGTTTCAAACAGTAGCGTATAACATTACGGTGTCGTAACACTCGTTGCGGTAGCAAAAATTCTATTGATTATTTTAAAGTAGTTATTCCTACCGCAATTTACACCCAAAGCAACCATTGATTAGTGCAATCTTCATAAAGAAAATTGAATTGTATGTTATACAGATTATTGTTACCGTAGCTTGAATATTACATTAAATATTTGTTTATTTTTTTATATATATCTCACTATGATGTAACGTATTACTTTCACGTCATGATTCTAAATACTCTTCTAACTACGAAAACTTACACAAAAAATTAACGAAAGTCGAGATTTTGGATAACTTTATTAATCAACTTCTGCGGTCGTGAATTTGACAAACAAAATGCTTCAATCCAATTTAATTTTCTGTATCTAGATTTACTTTCATCAGAATTATTATAATTAAATATTCATCTTAGAAGTTAATAGTTAGAAATTATACATCGTAATTACAAAATGTTTTTTGTCGACAACTTTTAGACTATACACTGTTTCCACCAGAAAAATAACATTGTGTCTCTCAATATAATTATGTTGCAGAAGGTATTTAATTTCTGGAATGAACATTAACTTTTTTGATATCTGAAATACTTATATATATTTATGGTCAATTGATACATACGTACATGAACTACGAGGCATAGTAATGTTTGTTGTAGTTTATTTAATTAAAAAGTTAAAATTCCATTAACTGTTTTTATGCAATAGCATTAATATTTCATGTTCGAGTACACCTTACATTTTAACATCGTTTTTGATAATTGCTCAAAGATTCAACTACAAAAAGTGTGGTATGCTCCGAATAATTGATGCGCTTGCCAGTTACTCGTCTAGAAGCGTGAGCAAAAAGGCGCAACTACTATTAATATGCTAAATAGATGATAAGGAAAGCAAACGATTAGAAAATTGAGGTCATAACTCTCTATTAGTTTCTTAAATATAAATGGTATACTAATTCTACTCGAAAATACATTATATTATTATTTTATACTTTTTCTATCTGCCATTGTATTAAAGGTATGCGCATCCCTATGGATTTTACCTACAAATATCACAAAGTGAGAAAAAATTATATGTATTTGTCACGAATTCTATTTTAATGTCAAGCTATTGAAAACATTAACTATAGCAAAACTAACCACCAACTTTTTGTTTTAACACAGCAGCGCTATTTTCTCCAACCTGACAAAATCCTATAAATATTTTTACTGAAATTTATAATATATAAGCGACATTTCATAATCATCCATTTCTAGTAATGCTTGAAAAGGCGGAAATTTTTGAAAGATACTAGGGCTAACTTTCCAACAACAAACTGAACGCTATTCTGTTAGTCATATGCATTTTCCAAGCATTGCAATACAAAGTGACATATGTGCTAGAACCTAATAACTTAAGTTAAGTCTGCGCTGTATCTTATATGCTAACGTTAGAGTAATATTAACATTGGAGCCTATTATATGTATATTTGTAGTAATATCACTACAGCACTGCTAATCTGTGGTATTCCAATTCCGAAATCTAAAATTCTAACCATTATGTTAAAAACCGTTGTTACTCTTACACTCCTCCATCGGTGCTTAAATAATAACGATTACTCCTTTAAAGCCTTCATATCTATTATTGAATATTTAACAGATATGGAGGTAACAATATTCATTATTCTTTAAAAAATATGAGTTTTTCATTGTTTTAATTAACAATTGCATAATGCTCAATGCATGAAGTAAGTGTATACATACGTGTATTTCATCGTTTCAAGCGTTATGTCGCAATTTTTGCTCAATACCTACTTTGTCAGACTTTCTAAACTTCTTGCTATACACAAAAGTTAATACAAAAGTATGAAATTGTGTCTAGCATGTATTGAATGTAATGAACCACAGTTGTTTAAAAATGAAATACGTATACTTGTACTGTTAACTAAATTTTAGATTTAATTATAATATATGTTATAATGTATGTTATGTATGTGACCCGTTTATGGCGTTAAATGCTTTCTACAAACCTCAAACGACTATGTTGCATATATGTATACATTATAATAGTATGAGCCATGAAAGCAAAATACTTTAATTTACTTCTCGTCTTTATAAAATTGCAGGTATTGCGAAAGAGAGCGATGTTCATGGTTGTAGCTATACAACAATTTTAACCAGAATGTATTGCTATATTGTTGATGTCATGTATTTTAAAAAATCAGCAAAAATGTTGGTACTTTATAACTTCGAAAATGATTTTAATCTTTGCCTGGCTAGCTTAGCTATGTCGAACCACTGAGCTGCTGCTTCTCATGGTTGAGGTTTTCCGTAACTTCCATTGCTCCATCACGAGCGCCGGCGTAATAACTCATGGCCGATTGATGCTTCCTGTTGAAAGCCTTTGTGAAATGAGAAGGCTTAAATTATTGTTAATTGGCGTAATACATAATAATAATGTGCTCGCGCTTTTAATTTAATTATGCGCATGTCCCAAACTAATAATTTTAAAATTGTATAACCACACAAAGAACCAATTTCGTAGAAGAAAAAGTACATCCCATTGGAATTGGTATGATTCCTTGAGAAATCTTATAAATCGTACTTAAGAAAAATTCATATTTTAATTACATGAGGCATGTTACGTTCTCCTGGTTTGAAGAACAACGCCGCTGTAGCCTGCTCGTAATTTCCTAAATTACTTGACCAATACTTACTTGTAGAGTATGTTCGCTTATTTACTAGAGGAAAGGTTGTACAGTGAAACTCAATGCGCATGCGCAAAAAAATATATTTAAAAATGAAATGGTTACACGGTTTCCACTCTTGCCTATGTACATGTACGATGTACGTAAGATATATAGATT
Source organism: Trypoxylus dichotomus (assembly GCA_023509865.1). Taxonomy (NCBI): domain Eukaryota; kingdom Metazoa; phylum Arthropoda; class Insecta; order Coleoptera; family Scarabaeidae; genus Trypoxylus; species Trypoxylus dichotomus. The sequence continues at coordinate 53,034,956 of CM042074.1, read as the reverse complement.
TGCAATAATTGCAGTTATTCGAGCTCTCTTATACATGTAATGTACATTAGCATTTGTATATGTATTTTCATTGGTAGCAACATAAAGTAATGCCTCAGCATGTACGTTGCAACGCTATGTCTTAATTCTGTTTAAAAGGTTAAACTCTTATATGCTTCCGCTGAAGCTTTGTCAGAGAGCATGTACTAATGCCTCTATCTGTTTGCATGCACCACTACCTTTTTATAGGGAGGCCAACCCTATTTATTTCTTAAATTTATAAGCGCACCTCGGTGCTATGCTTATTATATGTCCCTTTCCGGAGCCTAATATACTTTCCTTGTTTTAAATTTGCCTAAGGGACTTGGCCTGTGTATTGGCATGTATTTGTACTTGACCAAATACGTTTATTATATTCACATTTATAGGGGAACCCACCCTATCTCTTAGAGCTTGAACGCCTGGTCGAGGGCGACAGTAGCGATAATAGCCGATCTCAATACAAAAGTAATGTCACAGCTACCCAGGCGTTCTCGTTTGAAATATTACGCTATGTGCAATCTTTAGCTCTATACTACTGCGCCCCTAAGAAGGGAAAAATCCAGTAACCAGCAAATGTGCGAACTGCGCACCGACAAGTAAAACGGAGCGATGATGCCGACATTACATAAGAAAACTGGCTCGTGACACTCGTCCGCTACGACGAGCAACTAAATGAAAAATTTCTAAGTCCCGATACGACAAGGACCGAACAACCGTACAAAAGACAACGGGCGCTGCGGCAACGATAAATCAGCAAGAAGCGGAGTGATCGTACTTGTAGAGGAGGTCTATACATGCGCGCCGACAATCTCACCAAAATAATTTCCGACACAAACTTAACTGAAGACTAAAAATATGTATAGACGACAATGGACACAGTAGCCTCGACGTACGATGATAGAAAATCGAGAATTTATACTTATTAAAAAAATCTATACGTGTGGTCCGACGACGTTGCAAATGACTTCTGCCAGAAATAAATGTATAGACAACGTCCTCGACGATTCCGCCAAAACTAGAAAAACTTAGAAATCTTTAATAATCTTACGACGACGTTACTGTACACGTTACGACGAGGCACGAAAGGTGACCGAGAGTGCACGATCGCTAATACCTCGATTGTCGCACGGGAGACGACTGCCTATGCTTGTGTACCTTAAATTTCAAGAAAACTCCCATTACATATCCGACGACGTTGCAGTGAATGATTTCTAATTAGGCAGTTTTAGCTAGCGTAATGCGAATGGCTGACTTGCATACATATACAATGCATAATGTACATACATATTAAAATAAAATTGGATATAAGAGAGCAAAATAAATAAATATAAAAATGAAAATAAAGTAATATTATAAATGAAAATAATAATGCAAAGAAGATAAAATACATAGTAGTAAAAAATGTAGAAAATACAGAAAACAATGTTAAGTCCTTAACATACCGGCCCCCTTGGAGGGACCATCTTCAACATGCACTACGAAAAGTGTTTTTTAATGTCTTTAGTCTATTTTGGAGGGAAATTGGTGCACTGGGTGAGAACAACAATCGCGCACTAGCACAACACTGCACATTTCAGTCTCTTCTTCGGTGTGGTGATTTGGATAGGGCTGTCTTCCTTCGCTGCTGTAGAGGGGCAGCACACACAGCTTTGCAGCGGGTCGCTGCATTATCCCACGGGGAGTTTGCACGCTGGCAGCGCGTACAATACCATCTTTGCCTGGAAACACTTCGAGTACTCGTCCCATTAACCAACTACAACGGGATGCTAGAGTCCTCACGTACAAGGACTAAGGTGCTGCGAGCGATACCCAATCCCTGATTTGATTGCCATTTATTTCTTAGTTGAAGTTGGTTTAAATGTGACAAATTTGGTTCAGGTTTAGTAGCAATAGGAACTCCTGTTGGGAAATGCGAAGGAGTCAAAAATGATAAATTGTTGGAATCGTTAGAGATTTGTGTAATAGGTCGAGAGTTCAAAATACCTTCCGTTTGTACGGGAAGGGTATTTATTTTTTCATAATTTAATGATGCATTTCCGGTGATTTTAGTCGGGTGAATCTTAACAGATTTTAAGGCTTGATTAATTGTTTGAACTCCAGTTAAGAAATCGTCGACATAAGAATCTCTTTGTGGTGTGGCCTGAATATGTCGTTTAGAACTGTTCTCTTTTGCGGAGAATATATGTTGCTCTGGTATCATTTCTATTGCACAAGACTTGTTGATATTATTATTCAGCTTCGACATGGTACTGATATGGCACGTTGTTAAATTTGACGATCGTGGCGTCGGTATTTTACCAGAAACAATCCAGCCTAATAAAGTTTTCTGCAAACAAGGCCCATTTGGATTAGGATTTATTTGGCCAACACAAAGTAGTTTGTAGAATAATTCTACACCAACTAGCATGTCTATATCGGCGGAAGTATTAAACTGCGGGTCCGGGTCCATAAGCTTAATATTATTCGGTATCTTAACGTTTCTTCGTGATACTGAAACAAGGGGCAAACGATCGGTAATCTTATTTAATACGAGGCAATTTAGCTTTGTTTGGAATCCAGTACATCTTGATTTAATGGATACGTCCACTGCTCGTGTAATCTGTGTTTTCGTGCGTGTGATGCCTGCTAATGCTACATTAGCGGGTGTTTGCCTAAAGCCAAGACTATCAGCCATTCGTTTAGTTATTAGATTGGATTGCGATCCGCAATCCAATAATACTCGACATCTTCGAGAGTGTCCTCTGCGATCCAGAATATTCACAACGGCTGTTGATAGCAATACGTGGCACTTAGTATTACAACTATGACTTGTAACAGAAGTGGAGCATTCCGGCTGTGGAGAGCCAGGTCGGCTGCGTTGAGCTTCATCGTTTCTTCCGCCAATGTGTAAGACGGAATGATGCCTCCTGCCACATATTCTACAGCTATAGTTTGACGGACACTTGTTATCTTTGTGCCTGGCTTTCAAGCAATTAAAACATAGCTGTTTCGATTTGGCCTCTTCGAAACGTTTCTTTGGTACTAGTGCGAGAATTTCTCGCATTGGTGTATCATGTGTTTGCCTTTGCAAAATAAGCATGTAGCGACATATGTTTTATGTGTATTCGACGGTGGCTTTTTCGTTTGCCACATTGATGGTTGCTTTCTGAGAATGCGTGTCGGCTGATTTAGCGATAGCCTCTAGTGTTTGACATTTCTGCGTTAGAAAACTGACCATCTCCTTAAACGTCAGTATTTCTGTTGTCTGTATCCTTGTCTCCCAGTCTTTTAGCGTTTGTGCATCTAGTTTTTGGCGACGATAACGATAAGTAGATCATCCCAATGTTCTGTGGGTCGTTTCAAAGCAGTTAAAGCCCTAGTATGCTTTAAAATGCCATCCAAGATTCGACGTAGCATGCTCACATTCTCTTTTTGTCGCAGAAGGGAGATCAAGGATAGCGGTTATGTGCTTCTGCATAATAACTCGTTTATTGCAATATCTGTCTTGTAACATTTGCCAGGCGTTTTCGTAGTTATCTGCAGACGTCTCTAGCGAATGCAGGATATTCAGTGCTTCTCCTTTTAAACATGCTTTTAAATAGTGCAGCTTCTGTACCGCTGGTACATTACAGTTGCTGTGTATAAGAGAGCTGAATATATCGTAAAACGGTAGCCAATCTTCGTAATTACCCGAAAAATTTTGGCAAGTCTATTCTCGGCAGTTTTATTATATCGGGAGTGAAACCTCAGTTTTCTGTTGATTCAAATTACCGCGCACAGTCAGAGCTTTTCTAAAGCGAGTTTCAAAATCGAAGTATTTCTCTTCAAATTCTTCGCGTTCGTCTGCGTCTATCTCATTTTCATCTAGTATTTCTATATTTCCTTGAATTCTGTCGAATTCATCGTACAATTAAGTAAACTTTTCATAGCGAAATTGTAATTGGTCAAGTTGTGTAGTAGCATCGTGTTTGTCTAAAAACTTGCCTGCTCTTGTTAGCGAGGTCTTAATTTGTCTTCTGTGCGCTTTCAACGAAGATAGATCGTCCATTTTGTTAGACGGGAAATTTAATTTCTATCGAGACAAGGCTAAGAGCCGGCTCGAAGGACCAATGTTACGTTCTCCTGGTTTGAAGAACAACGCCGCTGTAGCCTGCTCGTAATTTCCTAAATTACTTGACCAATACTTACTTGTAGAGTATGTTCGCTTATTTACTAGAGGAAAGGTTGTACAGTGAAACTCAATGCGCATGCGCAAAAAAATATATTTAAAAATGAAATGGTTACACGGTTTCCACTCTTGCCTATGTATATGTACGATGTACGTAAGATATATAGATTTGCAATAATTGCAGTTATTCGAGCTCTCTTATACATGTAATGTACATTAGCATTTGTATATGTATTTTCATTGGTAGCAACATAAAGTAATGCCTCAGCATGTACGTTGCAACGCTATGTCTTAATTCTGTTTAAAAGGTTAAACTCTTATATGCTTCGCTGAAGCTTTGTCAGAGAGCATGTACTAATGCCTCTATCTGTTTGCATGCACCACTACCTTTTTTATAGGAGCCAACCCTATTTATTTCTTAAATTTATAAGCGCACCTCGGTGCTATGCTTATTTATATGTCCTTTTCCGGGAGCCTAATATACTTTCCTTGTTTTAAATTTGCCTAAAGGACTTGGCCCATTCTGTATTATTGGCATGTATTTGTACTTGACCAAATACGTTTGTTATATTCACATTTATAGGGAACCACCCTATCTCTTAGAGCTTGAACGCCTGGTCGAGGGCGACAGTAGCGATAATAGCCGATCTCAATACAAAAGTAATGTCACAGCTACCCAGGCGTTCTCGTTTGAAATATTACGCTATGTGCAATCTTTAGCTCTATACTACTGCGCCCCAAAGAAGGGAAAAATCCAGTAACCAGCAAATGTGCGAACTGCGCACCGACAAGTAAAACGGAGCGATGATGCCGACATTACATAAGAAAACTGGCTCGTGACACTCGTCCGCTACGACGAGCAACTAAATGAAAAATTTCTAAGTCCCGATACGACAAGGACCGAACAACAAGATAAAATACATAGTAGTAAAAAATGTAGAAAATACAGAAAACAATGTTAAGTCCTTAACAAGGCATACAAGTGATAACAAGATTGTATGGTACCAACTAAACCCAATTGGTTTGAAAACGAAACAAACAAATATTCCCTCAACAATTGCCGACCCTGAAGACATAAATAATTACTCCATTAATAGTATTCTACACAATCAAAATAGTACCTTACTAGCGCTACTAAAGCATTTAAGTTTCAACAAACACCACCTTGTCCCTACTCGATCAAGCGAAATTATTGACACTGTAAATTCATTGAAATCTCTAGCCACTTGTCTTGACAGCATTAATATTCGTATGATCTGATTGTCACGTCTATTTGTTACTCCCCTTTATAATGCATATAGTAAATACGTGTATTTCAGAAAACATTTTCTCGACATTTAAATGAAAAGTGCGGAACCTTGGTACTTTACCACAATATTTTACCTGCTTCTGCCTTATTTATATCATAAAATCAAGTTGAGAACGGATATGCATAACATTATGATGCGCTTCCGCGGCCTAATATTGCCACTTTCCTATAAAACTGTTTTATTTGAAAGATCATTTCCTATTAATATCCACTCAAAATACAAGCTACCTGTCGTTCTGAAGTCATGTTCAATTTAGCTATTTAATGACAAAGTATGCGTTTTATTTTTGTGGATTCAATACAATTAACGCTTCAGTCACTAGGCTATTATAGATAAGCTAGCAGATTTTCTTTCTATTCACAATTGGAATATATACTTGCTTTTTACTTTGTTTGGCATATACTTGTACTTCTACGTTTCTATGAATCGAGTAAAACGGTAAAACAACATTTCCTTCAAGAAGCAACAGCTTAATATATCTTCTGATCATTGAATGGTAGCTTACTAAAAAATTAACTGGAATTTCATTATTTCAACTATCAACTACACAATAATCAATATTAACATTACTGAGAATGAGCGCTGTTGTTAAAACTGGAAAGGTTTTAGATAATGTGAGGTTTCTATAGTTCAAGATGCCTATGTAACGATTATTATTTTTTCTCGTTCTTTGTTGTAACCTTCTCTTATATTTTAAATTTTTTATAGCCATCGGACACGTTCGTCTCAAGATATCGGTACTTTAGTGTATATACTTTTATATAGTATTTTTATCGCTAAGAAACCTTCAATGAATACGTCCAATAATTCAATTCACTTACTGATTATTTATTTTATGCTACAAATCTCTAAAGGCTTAACCTGCATCAATTGGTGGAAAATTAAATTCTATTCTACGATTGTTTCTAACTTTTTCTTAAATGAATAGACACCCACCCGCATATAACTGAAACAATAGCTGCCCACTGTACCTGGATTCCAATGGTCAATAATAGTCGAGTTCAACAGCCTTATACGTGAACTTGCACTAGATCGGTAATGGCTGCACAAATTCAGGATGCCGTAGAGGAATTCACTGTTCCGCTGTCAATATAGCTTCTTCGAATTTTACGAGATAATCAAAGTAGTATTCGATCTGTTTATAGTGAAAAATGTGAAGAATGTTGGATACTAAGTAAGTGCGGACAAGATGAGACTAACAAGTTCGTTCTTCTTGTTCGAATTTTAATACGATTTTTGTATAATAAATAAAATAAATAAACTACATACTCTTGGAACAAGTGCTTGAAGTATGGTAATTCTACATATTTCAAGTTATATTTAAATAGTACACAGGTCTATGAGGCTAGGGGAATATGAACGTACTGGAAAATTAAGTCCGAATTTAATTCCAATTTTATTTCGTTGCATGTCATTAGTTTACATTGACATGCGTAAGTACAAAATGTTATTTAGAACATCAAAAAAGTGTTTACAAAAGCAGTTTTGATAGCAACGTCATTGTTATCTTAACCGCTGTTGAGGAGAATATTTACTGATACAATCCCTGTTCGGCTCCATTTGAGAGTAACGGCTAAACAAATATCAACCTACGTAGTTTATCTGCATTACCTACATATGTATAAGATAAACGAATGTATCTATGTAGTTACGACATACGGTTACTTCGATTTGTATGTGATGATAGGAAGGCTTATCTGATGGCTAAACTACTAATAAAGGTGACATACAAGGTAATTACGCATTATTGCAGGCAATGAATTCACCGTATTAATATTCAGTGATGACGTTTTCTCTAGCTAGTTAATCTTTACCAGATAAAGTGCTATACACATTGTAATAACGCAGATCTGTGTTGTGTTATTGTGAAACATTGATCTTCGACAGAAAGGAAAACATTGAACATTGCAGGGACGTCTGCTGGCTTCAAAATTTACAGCTGGAAGGGAGTGCTACGCCGCAATGTATTTTCTGACAAGTACCAGTTTTTTTTTTTAGAAAATATGTCAGCATTATGTCGATTGTAAAGTAACGTCAATAATATATACAAGATACTATTTGAAATTTAGGATTAGTCAACACGCGTTGCAAGTCAAAAATTTTGGCTGAAATTTATTTCGTGTCACAGTTTATTGTTTATAACAGGCATACTAAACAAAACTAATGTTTCTTAGGTATTGTTGAAAAGTTAAGGAAGAAATATGCATAAGAAATTAACATACAGACTACCCCGGTTAAGACTTCTGGCAGAAAGGTCTTCTTTGTTATAAGAGATGCAAGTTAAGTTGAATCAGATGAATTTCATTAGAAGAGATACTAACTTGGTGCCTTTCCATCATATTTCAGTTATTTAATTATACTACCACCAATTCATAAAAAGAGCGACTCTCAAAATTTTGAGACAGACTTTGGTCTATTAAATGTTTTACTAAAATAATTAAGAAAGCGGTGGCTAATATGCCAAATTGCCAACATTGGTCGTATACGGTCTTCCATCGAAACAAAATCTATGGAGTACATTCAATGCTCCTCCAATAAAATGCATTCAAGTCTAAACATTGTAGCAGTCTTGTTCGATTTTATCGAGGCTTTTGTTTCTGGCAACTCTCTATTTGTCTTAACCATTTGTCTAACTTTCCATTTGCCTAATAACATGGGTATTCACGATATTTAAATAACAGGATAATATCGTTCCTTCGGAACAAAAAAGAAGTGGTTAGAATCAGGGAGACCAGATCGCGAAAACTTGGTATTGATAATGGTTATCAAAAACGTTTCTATATGCTGACTACTCTATAATGGTATCCAATGCTAATAATTTACATCTGGCCCGTGAAATTGAAACGATCACTGAAGAATTTAAGAAACGGTGTGCAACTAGTAAACTAATGCTGAATAACAATGAAGCTATTATTACGGAATTCTGAAGTATAACTTTTATTTGCCGTGCTGGACTCTAATCCGACGTGGAAGGCATATGTTGAATACGTTTATAGCATGCTTCAAAAAGCATTCTTTATGTTTCATAGCATAAGAAAGTTTCATATGCAATTTTTTTAATATTTATTATGCATACTTGTACTTAATATAAACAAAAATTTCTATAGTTTACACAATTATATGTGTTACGGAACCAATATTTAAATTTATTACTAATTGTAAGATTTAATCAATTCTTCTGCTTTTTCTGTAGTAATTTCTTGTGTTTAATTGGTAATAAATGTTGCGCGCGTACCTACGACTCCTGGCAATCATGACATGCAAGACAAGACGGTGGTTTAAAATCATGCAGCAGGGCAGGCTGAGGAAAACGGAAATATAATTTCAGACCTCATACATAGAGCTCCGTGAGCAGGGAAACCTTAGAGTTAATCCTGTAAACAGTACTACTAAAGCAAAACAAGAAGATTGAAACCTTCAACTGTATATAATGAAATAGTGCACCCAGAAGACCAAATATCTAGAAGTGGTCTTGGACTCTAAGCTGACCTAAATACAGCATCTCTAAGGAATGATGAGGAAATATGGAAAGATGCTAGTAATTACCGGAAGAGTAATTGGAACAAGATGGGGACTAAAATCGTATATGGCACATTCACGTATTTCAATGGAGAAACAAGAATGGTAGCATGCAGGTAAAAATATTATGAGAACTGGAGAACCTAAAAAAACGTAATATACGTTAGAATAGAAACGATAATCACAAATCATATTTTTACTATTGGCAGCGACGAAATAACCCTTAAAGTCTTTTTTGACAAATCCCTTCAGATACATCCAGCCTGGGGGGAACGGAGGGACAGGAAAGAAACAAAAACTGAAAACTCAAATTTGGTCTACAGATAGGTCAAAGACGTGAACTAATTCTGGCCCTCGTATATGTGAAGAAACTTAAAGGTAGAAATTCTCTGTCTCCGCTTTTTAAACTGAAATTAACTGAAGCGCTAGTGTCAAATTACATAACCTCTAAACTACAATGGAGGCTACTAGTTCTGTTTTCATTAATGTAGGTGCTCGGGCGCAGGATAGTGGCAGGTAGCAGAAATGCAGACTAGCTAGTAAGGAGAGGTTCTGAAATTACCGTCACTAGACCTAAATCGGGTATAAGCATAACAAAAACTGCAATACTCATTGAAATTAGGGAGTGCGTTGTAGTGCAACACCAACGCTATTTGAACCAGGTAACTAGATAAAAGCACGACAAACGGATGATGGGTAAACTATCCCAACGAATTACTACTGTCATGCTAGCATTGAATAAAGTACAAGCTTAAAGTAGCTACTTGTCTACTAACAAGACCTGGTTACTTTAGGGGACATCTGCATAGAATAGGAGTTTTTAAGGAAGAACGTATATGCAGACTACGTAATGACGACAAGGAAACAGCTTAGTCAAAGAAAACGTGATATGGATATTGGATTAACCATTGGAAAAAGATTTATTGAATAGACCATCAAACCTAGTTACGGAAATTAACCTGTTTTAGTGAAAGAAACCAAATGCAGGAATACTACAATAGATGTTTTAGCCGTAATATTAGGCATACAACAAAACCGGTACCCGTGTCAAGTAGCAGACAATCAATCAAGAGTTCATCAAGTTCATACGTTTGTGCATTTCTAGTCATGTGGGTCTATGGAATTCTTTTTGAATAAATACATTTCCTTAGCATAAAATAAAAGAACAGCTTATTGCAATCCACTAATAGTACACCTGGAAAATACCATTCCTCTTTGTTACTTTAAAATATAATGAAAAAATCCGACATACACGACTATTTAGGTATAACACGAAACACCGGAGAACGGTATCGTTCATCAGAAGTGCGAAAAACTAAAGTAACTGTATGGATGAGATTCACAAGTACACGCTCAGCCATCGTTTACAAAAGATATACCGCTAGAATAGTTGCCAAACGCGAACAGACGACGTATCATTTATAAATAATCGGCCTTCTGTTTATCACCGCTAATTATTAAAGAATAGCAGTTAAATTAAAATTTGGTGGAAATAAACCGGCGAATATCAGAATGGCAACTGAAGGTTTTATCATCATAATATTAACGAAAGATAAAGTCGGGAAGGTGTATTCTTTAGTTTGTATTGAGAACTTTCACAATGTGCTTTGCTTCCAACTAATGAAAGTCGCACCGTTAGTATTTTGAACGTCAGTTCTCCGCTTTAGGATAAAATGCCTTTTACGTTTAGAAGTATTCGAAAACAAATTACTTTCGTTTTTATATGATTATATGCTCTGTTCGAGGTTATTGAAAGTTGATATATTGTTCTTATATATAATTTTGCTTTCAACAGTTTCTATAAGAATATCTAGTACAAGGTTTCCCATTCCCGATTCATATCAATGTTATTTAAAAATACTTACTCATTACATATCAAAAATTTGGCAAAATGTTATTGTACATATCCTGTAAAACAAGTTGTAAGGGTGACATCGCCATATTTTTATTTTCATGTTGAAGTATATTCGATAACAGCATGTTTTAAAAATTACATCACTTAAGTAGCTACCGTGACTTATCAGGATAGTTCGAATCTTGATTACCCAATTTTCTATGGTATTTTCGCATAAAACTAGATGAATGTTCCTAACGATGCAGGTGATGTTACTCCTTAGGATAGCAATTGTTTGTGGTTTATCGCAGTGGGCCATAGATTTTACGTTCGTCAACAAAAAATAATGTAGTGCAGATAAATCGCAGGATATAAGATGGGTAGTTCATGCCATTATATATCCTTCGAAATGCTTGGTTGATAAATAGAGTGTCTAGCGTGTATTAAGGCATCTAGCGCCATCTTGCTTGTGAAATCTATTCCATCCAATCTGAATAGTAGGAAATCATTGTCCTGTATCATCAATCGCCATTAGCAGTAAGTGTGATTCCATCCGTAATTTTCGAAAAAATACGGACCGATAATTCCGCCTAACCAAAATCCACACCACGTAGTCATTTCTTCAGAATAAAGTGGAACCTAATGAATCCTTTATTTTCTAGCAATTCTGTTTGTTGACGTAGCAATTCAACCAGAAATAAGCCTCAGAGGTTCTAATTGTTGTACAGCCCCGTACTTGAATAAACGATGCTGCTTACGATCGTTGGACTTCAGTTCTTGATTTGATTACACTTTTTAACGGTAAAATCCCAAATATTTATACAAAATATAACAAGTCAAAGAGATATCAAATACTCGACCCGGAATGGGCTATCTTAGGCACTTACGCACTCTGCCTTACACAGCAGCAATATTTTCAATCAATTTCGTTTTTTGTTAATCTACCACCGAGACGATTGTTGCGAATTTATTTATTAGGCGGCGTATTGTGGACTTTGTAGGATCGCCATGAAGACAATAAATTGAAATAGTGCACAAAATGTTTCCCAAATAGAGCGCGATGTTTTGTTGTTCAATTCTATAACGTTCCGTGGTCGAAAGTAAAGATTAACACCATACTACGTACATATAACAACTATGTTTCTCTTTGTATAGATATGTGCAGCTACAAAAGCCGAACGATACTATTGAAAAACTCAAAACATACAGGTATTTAATTCTCTTTAATGTTCTTATAGAATACTCCAGTATCCATAAACACAACCTCGAAACGCGTCGTAAATGAAATAAAATTATGTGGGGAAATGAGAACGGGCTATATTACCTGACCGAAAATTCCTGATGCACAAAAAAAACTAAATTGAACACAAATCAATTATCGACTAATCGAAAATTGGATTCATGTCCTTCCTGGGTTACGAATAAAACCATAAGGCTTGTCCATATGTATTTCGAATTAGTAACAGTTTTTCTAAAGTATTAAAAAGATCCAATAATCGCAAATTCTTCATATTATAACTTCTGTTAGTTGACTCTTAATAAAAAGGAAGGTATTTAACATTTTAGATTAAATTTATTTGTTAATAGAGCGTCCCACATACTATTTTTTAGTTTGACATAGAACGCTAGCGTTACCAAAACTGACACTGCAATAATTTCAGGGCGATACATAACATAGAGAAACAAATAGATGTTTCGGAGTTCATTGTAATCAAAAGAGAACAGTCAGTAGCAATGTACTGTGAACTAATATTAGATACTATTTGTAAATTAAAAATGTATTCCACATATACAGAGGGAAATTGCTGCATTAAAACTCGTATCCTCACCGAGGAAGATGATGACATAAAGATGGTTTCTATCACAATTTGACTGAAATAAAATATCGTGCACATATAAAAATACGAACTTTTCGGTATTCGGTTGTGTCTATCCGTTTCTAGTGTAAACTTACATGGAGTTACGTTGTTGAAAATAGAAAATTTGTATATTTTGATGAGAACATGGTGAAATTGTCCATATCCTTTATAGTACTTAATTCAATCTTTTAAAGATATACCTTTGCCAACTTATTCTACATAAAAATATATCGTTTCCGAAAAGTACAGCGTCTTTAAGATACTTGCTCTTCAGATAAAATTTCGAGAAGAATATATTATATTTGGGGTACTTGCAACGTCTCTCCTTATTGAATTTAGCCAAATTTCAACATATTCTTTAATATAGCGTGTTAGAAACCAGTTGAACTTTTGTTCTTGTTCGAATAAAACTTCATCACATTTTTTACATTTGGATGTATTTTTATCTCGGAAAAGTAATAGTAACACTAAATTTACAAAGTATTGTGTTTACGCTGTAACATCAATTCAGAGGATAATAGTTTATTCAAATAATTTTTTTTCTACGTCAAAATTCAAACACTCTAAATCTTAAATATGTAGTAAACTTACTTTCTTTAAATTGCAATAGATACGTAAATATTAGGTTTTCGATTAAGTACCTGATTTGATTATTTGTTTATCAACTGTTTAGAAATACAATTTAAAAAAGAAAAGGGATCTCTTAACTGTTTAAGAGGCAGTGGTACAAAAAATATACCATCTATTCAAAAAATCATGTAGCTTGTCCTACGAATTGCGGATTTATGCCGTCGTTTGATACCGTACAACTTAAATACATTCAAGGTTATTAATAAACGAACTACATCCGGAATTGGACCGTGTCATGATGAGATGTATATCCCTTACTCCTTCTCCCAGAAGGTTTTCGCCTCTAGCACGGTCAACACGCCGAGTCGCCATAACCTTCTGCCAAAGTGGTTTCGCCTCGCGTGGTTTACACGTGGAGTTGCCGTGCCACTTTGGTTTCCCCTATTCTCCTGAAGAAGCCTCCTACGACGGAAGCGAAACGTCGAGATCCCGCCTTTCTCTTTTGGTCTCTTTCTTTTTCTTTTTCTCTCGTTTTCCCCACCCCTTTTTCTGTCTCTCTTTCTTTTTTATCTCTTTTTCTTCTTATTTTTCTTTTTCCTCTTACTCTTATTTCGTTTTTATATTTATCTCATCATGACACGGTCCAATTCCGGAAGTAGTTCGTTTATTACTAATTCTGGCCGTGGAAACCTACGTATTCATTACATACAAGGTTATGTTTGTTTTGCGAATTAAAGCGATTCAGTTTTGCTTTTCAATTTGCTTTAAAAATGAGTAAACAAAAGCAAACAATCAGACTTTTCAAACCAGTTAGTTCCGCGAAGCTTGTAGAACTTTTTTGTTGTACAATTTGCAAGAATTCATAAATATTTAGCTTTATTTTGTATAAACTAGATTATTATGATAATTATATCGGTTTATGATAACATTTTTTATGTAGTGAACAATGGGCACCTTATACTTCAAATTAGTAGATATTACCAAGAACTCAAACAAGAAATACAAGATTTTCACTGTGAAGCTGTACTTTCAGATTCCGAGCCAGTTATAGATGCAATGAATATTTTAGAATCAGACAATGATTCACATGTTTACTTGTCTGTCTCTGTTTTACAAATATAAATAAATAACAATGTTGAGAATAAAACCTAATATTGGTCCAGAAATACAGTTCCAAATTCTCCAGAGAACTTCACTTGGATAGAGGAATAAGTAACTAAAAGTAAAAAAATATGGACCCGCCCACTTCACCTGTCTTTTGCCGATGAACTATTAGATTGCATAATCTTTTAGTCCAATTTATATTGTCAATAAGCATCTACTGGAGCTAAAGCAACAGATCTTTCGGAAATGAAAGTTTTTTTAGGAATAAGTTTATTGATGGGTTTAAAGTGTATGCCCAGTTGTTGCGACTATTGGAACTGCTGCCCAGATTTCAACGATCTTTGGATAAGCTAACTGATGCCTGTCAAAAGTGTTCAACGGGCTACTTTCCAATTTACACATAAATGCTTATATATTGATGCCTAAAAAGAGAGACCCAGAATATGATAAGCTCTATAAAATCGGATCATTACTTACTACGATCTCCCAAAGCTTTGAACGGTGCATCTCCTTCCAAAGAACTTTATATCGACGAATGGTGGATAAAACTTAAAGAAAGGGGGTCCTTTGAAACATTATATATCAAAAAACTATCAGGCAGGGTTATAAGATTTGGACACAAACTAGTAAAATGGCTACTGTCAAAGATTTCAAATAAGTAGTCGATATTATGTGGACCGCGAAGTAGTGCGATTTTACAACATATTTTACTTAAATTTTACTCATTTTTCTTTTCATTATCTTTAAAACTATATAAATAACGTATTATTATTTTTTACGCGATCACAACAAAAAACAACATAAAATGTCAATTTTTTAAGTCGCCACCAAATTACGGGCATGTAACATATATAAAATTGATATATCTACAGATTTTGTGAAAATATTTTTCTCCAAATTGCAAATCACTAAAAATGGCGAATGATTATGTGGATAAAAATGATATTAAAAATCCGAATTAGAGAAACCCTAAGAAATTCCAATACGTGTCGCCTACGGGTGCAGAATGTGTATATGTACACTAGGGTGACAGAATAAAATAGACACCAGGTAAAGCGGTATAATTATGTAAACAGCTAAATTCTAAGAACGAATTAAGAACTTTCTCTTGTCATTAGGGTAGGGGTAGATGTATCGGAAGGAATTTGTCATAGTTTAGTATGCCTCGCTTACAAGGTTCGAGTGATATTAGCGACTTCACCCGGGGTTGCATCGTTGGCCAGAGTGAACGCGGCGCTTCGCAACGTGAAATAAGTGCATTTTTAAATATTCCGTTGTCCCCACAGTTAACCGTGTGATTACACAATTTAAACGCAAGGAAACAACAACAGTGGAGCCGAGACCAGGTCGTGCCGAACCTTCTGAAAGAAGTAAAAGTCTGCTTGTGCGCAAAGTGTTAAGAGAACCGCGAAAAAGTACAGCTGAGCTTGCGGCAACTTCACAGAAAAGTCAGCGCACCGTTCTGCGATACCTCCACAGTATGGGGATGTATAAAAGGGTGGCAAAGAAAAAACCTCTCCTTACGGCGTTTCAAAAACGTCGCCGAATGGCTTGGGCAATCGAAATGCGAACGAAGCCCGAAGAGTTTTGGCGGTCTGTCATTTTCTCAGACGAAAGCAGATACTGCCAATTCAGTGATAGTGGTCGTGCGTGCGTATGGAGACGTTCGTCACAGCAACTGGACGACAAATTTTTGCATCAGACGGTGAAATACAGCGGTGTAAACATCATGGTGTGGGACGCGATATGGTATGGTGGAAGATCGCAATTAGTAATCTGCGACGGAAATATAAATGCGGCAAAATATATCCAAATATTAACAGAAGGACTACTACCAATATTCGACAACGCCACTTTTATCTAAAGAGGACGCCACTTTTATAGAGGATGGAGCACCCTGCCACAAAGCAAGAACAACAACCACATGGAAAGAGGAACAGGGGATTCGGATTTTACCATGGCCAGGCCAATCACCAGACATGAATCCGATAGAGAATGTTTGGTACATAATTCAGACATATATGGCGAAACGACCCCGAAAACCCAGCAATAAGGAAGAACTCGTGGCAGCTGTTACAGAAGAGTGGTTAAATATTCATTCCGTGGGTAGATGGATATTCAATGTTGCGTCGTTGCGTGCATTTTAATACCATTTTGTTGGAAGCAGTTGTCGTATCGTTATTATGAATCGCAGATCGCTAGATATTGTTAAATGTGGTGACTGGTGCCAATGAATTGTACGATCATAGTACCTGGATTTCGAAACCTTTTAAAAGATAGGTAATTCATATTTTTAACACATTAACTGTTGGGAACACTTGATAAGATAGGATAGCCATCTAAATTCCTGAATGTGTTAATAAATGTAATTGAAAGCACACGTTTGTATGTTGTAGATCTACCAAACCATGCAATATGTCTCCTTTACAATACAAATGAGCAGCATAGAAGCTTTCGTTACCAGTTCTATGGATAAGTTCTTTCCAGTTTAAATATGTGATGGCGCCAGCGTAAAGTACGTAGCGTATTAATTTGACACGTCGGGTTTTGCGCTTGAAAAAGAGCATTTGCAGCACGCATTACTTTTCTTATTTAATCAAACGAGAAAGGCTGTTGAAAGTCATCGTTTGCTGGTAGAAACATATGATGAACACGCTCTATCGATTAGAACTTGTGAGACATGGTTTCGACAATTTAAAAGTGGTGATTTCAATTTGAAAGGCAGTGAACGCTTTAGTAGACCACAAAAATGCGAAGACGAGCAATTGCAGGAGTTATTGGATGACGACCCAAATCAAACCAATGGTAATTAGCAGAAGCATTATATGTGTCGCAAGAGACAATCAGCAGACGTTTACGAGCAATGGGGAAGGTCAATAAACTCGGTAAATAGGTCCCACGCGTTTAAATGAACGTCAAACAGGAAATTGCAAAGTCACATGTGGAATGCTGCTTCAACGCCACGAAAGGAAATCATTTTTGCATCGAATTGTGACGAGATTTAGATTTATTTTGAAAACCCCAAGCGGAAAAACCATGGCTTTCAGCTGGCGAAGCCGGTCGTTCATCCCCAAGGCTAAATAGCTTCGGAAAGAAGAGCATGCTTTGTGTCTGGTGGGAGCAGAGCGGTATTATGTATCATGAACTCTTGAAACCCAGGGAAACCGTTAATACGCAACGCTATCGCCAACAAATGATTAATTTAAACCACGCATTAATCGAAAGACGACCGGAATCGCCGAGAAGACATGGTAAAGTGATTTTGTTACATGACAATGAGCCGTCTCACACAGCAAAACCAGTGAAAGACACCTTGAAATCGCTTGAATGAGACATCCTTCTGCATCCGCCGTACTCGCGAACCTGGCGCCATCTGACTATTACCACTTCGCATCAATGGGGCACGCGCTCGCAAAGCAGCACTTCAGCAATTTCTAGGAAATTCAAAAATGGCTCGACGAATGATTTGCCGCAAAAAGCAAGCAGTTTTTCTGGAATGGTATCCATAAATTACTTGACAGATGCCCAGTATTTCGAATAAAAAAATAATTTCCCTTGAAAATTACATGACTCTTTTTAGCAAAAAGACGGAAAAAATTTATGCACGCACCTGGTGAATTTACCCCTGGTCAGTTAGTCAACGATGTTCGATATATTGCTACCACAAGAACTAAATACGTATGGCATATGGACTATCAATTAAGAGATAGCATAATACTTGTCAGCGGAGGACATCTCACAGCATTAAGTCGTAACATCGAAGCACCACTAAATATAATAATTAAGAATATTAAATTGAATAAATATGGTATGATTACTATTTTATACACTTCGTGGGTAATAAATGAAATAAAGAATAAAATAAAAATAATGTTAGAAATTCAATTATCATGTCAAAACCAACCGAAGTATTCTAAATTATTTAATTATTTTATACATAGTTTTGTCGTGTTAATTTAATTTTGTAAGAAATGTATTAATCTTGCAAATATATTTATATTATTTTCCAGTGTTACAAATTTAGATTGGGGTAGCGCAAAGTGAAATGTTCGTGAATAGAATGTAATTGATGCGCGCTGAGTAGAATCGGCTAAGAGCGAATACGACCGAACACTACGAGTAGGTTCGTATAGGCGTGATACTGGCAGAAATTTGAAAGAGAGCGAAAAATTGACGAAAAACAAAAATATATGTAAACAAAAAATTTATATACTGTTATCTCTTGTGCAATACGTAAACTTAATAATATACTAAGTCCTCGAAACTAGATATAGCAAAATTTTATAGAACCAAATTGTAAGAAATCGTCCCGAGAACATGCGTATACGAGGGCGACCTGAAATGTTTCCCGAATCGACAAGAGAAACACGGTATTGATGTGGTTTTTTATTTTTATTTTTCGATGTAGTCTCCTCGAAGATCATTACACTTTTCCAAATGGTACTCCAGTCTTTTCAAGCCGTCGGAAAAGTAGGATGTTTTGAGGTCTGTAAAATAGCCATCTGTAGCGGCGATGACCTCCTCATTTGAGGAAAATCTCTTTCCTCCCAGTGATTTTTTTCAGGTTTGGGAATTGGAAAAAGTGGCTGGGGGCTAGATCCGATCAGTATGGAGGATGAGAGACTAATTCGTAGCGCAACTTATTCAATTTGGACAAGACGATGCGGGATGAATAAGCCGGTGTATTGTCGTGGTGGAAAAACACTTTTCTTCGCTGCAAACGAGGCTGTTTCTTCTTCAATACTGCATCGGGTTAATATATTGCTGTAGTATTGCTCCGTGATCGTTCCCTGGTTCTGCAGATGGTCGATGAGCATCACACCTTGGGAATACCAAAAAATGGTTGCCATAAGCTCTCGGCCGATGGAACGGTATTTGCTTTCTTCGGAGCCGATTCGCTCGGAAAAGTCAAATGATTCGATTGTTCCTTGGTCTCCGATATGTACTGGTGGATCCAAGTCTTATCCAGCGTTACGAAACGCATGAAGATATCCCTTAGATTGCGTTGGATCCTGGCCAGACCCTCCTTCGAAACGGTCATCCGATTCCGTTTTTGCTCCGGTGTGAGCAAATGCAGTACCCATCGCGTCGAAAGCTTTTTCATACCCAAAATTTTGTATAGGACATAGCCAAAGCGTTCTTCTGATATGCTTGTCTGGATCATGGATCTTGTTGACCGTTTCATCGTTGGTGGCGATTTTTGAGCGGCCACTGCGCGGTTTATCACTTGTGCTTGTGCGGCCACGTTTGAACTCGCTCCCCCAGAAGTTGATGGTCGAAAATGATGGAGTACATCCGCCATGAACCTCTAGTAAAATATTTCAAATTTCCGTGGCCATTTTCCCAGCCATCCAGAAGTATTCGATATTATCCATTTTTGCGAAACCACCTGGCTTGCTACACAAAACACACTCTTAAATAACAACTATTGACAGTAGACGTCTGAAATTTTGATAGTTGCTATGAAAAAGGTTGTCCTTGCCGACCAATGAATCCACTTCAACCTTCATGCGCCATCTCTTGCCGATTCCGGAAACATTTCAGGTCGCCCTCGTAAAACCTCAGACTTCTGCCAACATGCCTAAGCAAGCCATGTCCGCGATACTTAAAGGCAGAATCGACTCAACGATCTCAAAAGGTAACCGAAAAAAAGTTATAGGAAAAAGTAATTGCAAATCGTACCAACAGCGCACGTATAAATTTCAGAATTTTATAAGTAGCCCTAAGCGAGTTAACCCTTGATACCTAAACGTAGAATCCAACATACGATCGCGGAAAATAGAAGAGATACCAAAAAACATTAAAGGAATGGGTATTACATACATACATGTTATAAAATAAAATCATATATATTATGCAGAGAGAGAAAAATAAATGACAAAAATGAAAATAAAATAACGTTAATCCTAACACATACAGTTGCAAAAACATAGACATACAAAATATATAAATCAGTGGAAAATGCATGAAATAAAATAAATTTCTTCACAAAAGTAAAATTTTTGCAAAAAGACAAACAAACAAGGTTAAATCCTTAACAGAAACACTCCCAAACATTGACAAAAACAATATTTATGGGGTTGTTATATTCTTAAAGCTAGAGCGGTAGTATGTAACTTTAAAGTAGCTCCATTTTTGAATGCTACTATATTTTTTAATATCGTCTTTATCTACAGAATCATTCATCATTTTCAGTGATTCACAATTTGGAGAACAAATATTGTCACAAAATCTATAAATTCATCAACTTATATACTTATTCATAATTTGGTGGCGAAATTAACCTTTTATGTTGTTTTTCTGGTGTGAACAAGTAAAGAATAATAAAAAATAGTTTTTTTGAAATATAGAATATTTGTAAATTTATTGAATCGTTAATACGTTCATTTAAGTAGATATTTTCAAACTATTTTTTTTTTAGTTTTTTATAAACGTGAAAAGGTTTGGTCTTCACAAAAAATATATGTGGTACCTTAGCGGTGGCATCTTAGAATCAACAACAATACCTGTTCCATACAGCATAAGCGTTCCTATACCTTTGCTTACTTTACTACCTGAGATTAATATACCACATGTATAATGTGTGCTATAATCTGAGCAAAGTCAACGACGGGCAGGTATCTACAATCCTACGTTCCTCTCCACTATAGCTCTAACCAAGATGTAGTGAGTCATAGCGAAGTGCTGCTTACAGCGAATGACTGATTAGAGAGGAATACTGCAGCGAGAAAGAATAACAGGAGACGCACATGCGTATTATAACCGTTGACTTTGCTTAGATTATATCTGTATACAATCAAAACCCAGTGCAAAATGCATGCTCTAGTAAAATTGAATATGAAGTTAGATGAACTTTTGGCATCTCAATTAAACTCGGATCTTCAACTATGTACATACTTACCGAACGAGAGAATAATACTTCCATACTTCAGCGAAAACGACGACCCTATGCACTGATAACAAGGCTTCTCTGATTGAGTAAGATATAGTTTGCACTAAAGGAACGTTTTCTTTGAACGTGAAATATTTTTTAACAATAGTTTTTCCTACTATGCTAAGATTTACTTAAAAAATTTAATTTATTCTAAAGCCATCGTTTCAAATCAACAGTAATATTATTTGCCTTGAAGAAGTATTGGACTAAAGAAGATTTTATGTCACAACAGAATCGCATATAAAATCAATAATACCAATCATTACTAAAAGATAGTTGAGTTTGCTAGACCACATACAAAGCATGAAGGAAGAAAGACTAACAAAAAGAATATGAAATCAAAGTATAGGGAAAGAATAAAATAGTACGGCCACGACGAGGAATCCAGCGAAGTGATGCAAAACATTTAGCTCAGAATAGAAATTTTTGGGAGAAGTGAAATGCTGTAGGTCAACAGGTTAGGTATTTTTCTTTGTCCTACACCTAACGACACAGAACTTACTTTTTTCAACAAAAGGTAGCGTTATTTAATCGGAAACACAATTTGCTTCATTATAAATCTATATTTTCTTAAGGATAAGAAATATTGCTTTGAATTAAAGAAGTATGCTTAAAAACTACATTTCTTTGATCCAGAAGATATTTTCCTTCAGCACATACTGCAATGACATGTTTTGACTAGTTGTTCTAATCGAATTACCAAAATATCAATCAAAAGATTGGCGACTTTTATCGATAACTTTCTAGAAGTTTAAAATGTGTTTAGAGAAGATCTGCTATGACGAGCCATAATCACTAATGTACTTGTGTTGATTCTAAGGTAGTGAATTTCTTGTTCGATCAGCATGCCGATTGCCCAGCTTGTATATGTTTGTATAACTTGAAATATCAACGCAACATACGTGAAATAACGTACTTTTGACTGATTTCAGAATAAACCTTAAGTAAGCAGTAATATAACTTCTGCGTAATTTTACGTTTTTATGAGTACATAGGAAACTAGAGCAATACATATGCTGAGAATCAGTGACACAAAATTATCCTGAAATATCCTGGGCAATAACATAATTGTTTCACAATACTATTATATAAAAAGATAAAATACAAACAAAGATCCTTTCAATTTATGCCTTAATTGTAGTAGGTAATGGTTAACGTTATCTAATATTTCATAAGTTGAATGGTAGAATGTAGTTCCATAAAGTGATTTAAGTTACAAACGTAAGCAAGAATATATATTTCATTATTAAAATTCATTAAAATTAAATGTAATAGACGTGTACATAGTCTGATGTGCATTCCAATGACATATAGATAGTAACCACCACTTTCAGTTTGAAAAACAAGAACGTTAAAAAGGTGTACAATAAATTGAAACATCTGTCGAAGACAGTTGGGAAAACGAGTGTTATAGCTTTGTATAAGGGTTACCAAAATGGTCTTCACGTTATCGCCGCGATGTTAAAACTAAAACAAAAAGATAAAGAGTGAGCAATTTACAAGCGGCAATAGTATCAACTGTCGTTATATAAATTTAGTAACCACATTGCAATACACAGATATGCACTTTTTTCGTGACCGCGTATTTTTATCCACTAGGTATTTCAGTAAAATAGAACCTTTTCTTTCCTTATTAAATCGATAACGAATTTGTTAACCTGCGTAAAAAGACACGAACCCTGGCATACGTTATGCCTTCAAAGTTTCACACGTGAGACTACCAAAAGAGATTATTATCAAATAATCAATAAATCCCAGGAGCAGGTTTCTTATAACTTTAGTGCTTTTGTTTTAGAATAAATACTGTTCTATTATTATATTAATTAAACAAATTCTAGTATATATAGATACCATTTTATAAAAACCTCTAAAATATATCCACATATACGTAATGAGTGTATTCGTTGCATTTTTATAACCCAATTTCCTAGGTAGAATAATATCATTCGTAATCGAAAAAAACTACCTTGCTATGGTTGGAGAAGCAAAACAGCGCTGTAGCATGACGAGGTGCTTCCGGTGTCGGCAGAGCCTTGACTGGACGTTATGGAACGCATGCGTCGCCGTTGCCAGGCGTCATGTGTATTGTTGAAACATTTGAATATCTACGTCAGAATTGCCACCTTGATTGTTACAGTTTTCATGTGAATTTCAGTGGTTTCAGTTCTCGGTTGACTTGTTTGTTAATTTCTTTGAGTTGTTGTGATTTGCTTTTGTGTTTTTTGTGATTTGATTTGTGTTAGCTTTTGAGTTTGTTTAGATAAGCAAGTGTACTATACCAAGGGTGGGAATATTTAAAATTTCGTACTTATTTATTATTTAATATGCGATAACTGTTTTATTGTCTCAAAAATAACCTCGCAAATTCTAAGAAGTAACGATGAAATTTTCTTGCAAGTAGGTAGTTAATTATTGTTTTATTTCGCAATCGTTGTTTATTAATTTGCTAATTGTTGATGATTCACAGATTTCTAGGTTACATTACCGTATAAATATCCAAAGCAAAACTTATTATATTATTACAAGCTGAGTTATATGATATTCAATTATTCTAATTAGTTAATAAATTAAGTCCTTAGTACAGGTTAAGGTTGTGCACATATTAATTTATTGCAAACTACATGTTAATGAATGTAACTTTATGTAATTATTGGCATTTAATCCCTTCTAATTTTATATATAATTTCATAATTCTATATCGCATTTGTTTAAAACCTGTTAAATAGGTGAGTTAGAATAATAAGTTAATAGAACTTGTTTAAAAATTATATAGATCCAAAATAGGCATAAAACGAGTAATAGTGGAGTATACGCGCTAAAAACAAATACGTGCCATAAAACGTACACCTTATATTGATAGTAAAATATTCCTCCATATATCAATCCGAACCTTACATGGATGCGTATATACATATAAAAAATATATACTGTAAAAGCGCCATTAAGATTTAGTGGTTGTCCTTAATGACCCCTTATCATGCAACGAAGTATTTTTCCCTAGTAGTTACTGCTAGGCTACTGGTCAGCACAAATATACCCGACTATCATCGAGGTTCATAGAAAAATCAATGCGGAAAGGTTATCATCGTCAAGCATGGTATTGATTATTTCGTAACTTCACCTGGAACTATTGACCGCTTTAAGAATAGTGCTTTGCCAGTTAAAATATTTTTTCATTTTGTCACAAATCGGGGTACTCATCTGTTCTTTCTACTTAGAACATAACATATACGTCTGATTTATTTAATTTCTTTAAGTTGTTTGAGGTATGGGACTGCAATTGCGTTCATAACAAGTTCGCACACGTTTGTGGAGATAGGATGACATCAAATGTGATATACGAACTTTCAACCTTCGCCTTTAATGTTTGCCTGAATAATGAGAGCATTTTTAAGTGGATGAAATAGTAGTTAATTGCGATTTCATAGCTTTTCCTCAATACATTACCAAGTCAATATATTGAAAATAAATGTATTGTTTTAAACAAACGTTATCGATACAGTTATGTAAAGTTATTAATAGTCTTATATACAAAACCCCTGTTTATATAACTTTCTAAGTAATATTATTGAAACTTTCGATTTTTTTAAGCTTTTCTATCAATAAAATCTGATGAGTACGAAAGACGTGAAATATTAACAAAGTATTATGGCTGGTGTAGCATAGTGGTTTAACTGATTCAAGAATTTCTCTAAAATCGATACCAACACTTGATTTCGGTCAATTTCAAATGTTGAAAATTCTCAACCGATCTGTAAAAAAAAAGATATAAATTAACAAATTCGAGTATTATTTTTTCCCGTTAAAGAAGACAATTTGGAAATTACAGTAATGTTTAAACAAGAGATTTTTGTGTAAGATAGTATTGAGATAGATATGTGCATACGCAAACATAAACCGATATGTTTCGTTTGGATGAATTGCTTCGTATTAGTATTTAAGAAATGTACTTGTAAGAAAATGCGAAATAATTCTGTTAACATTCATTAAAGAGCGTGTATCTAACCGGGGCACGTAAATATTTTTCAATTTTGCCCCAAGTAATAAAGCAGTTACATTCCTCACCAAAATGTAAGAAATTTTAACGACAAGACGGTGTTCACAGTATATCTAGTTTTTAATTATATGCATACAACATGGAAAACTTATTGCTAATATTATGTTTTCAAAGAAATTCTGAAACAGGTCCTTTCTATTTGTTGGGGAGTTAAAATTGGGTCCATCCCTACCAACGCCTACGCCAAAAATAAAAACAATGGCTCGCCTAACCCATTAGACATTGGGCTTTGTAATTCTCCCTTGTGTGGTATTACACTTTCGACAGTTATGTTACAGAAAATTAAAATAGCCCTCGTTAATTAGGGTAGGACTATTACAAATACAATTAAGTGCTAGCTTATTAATGTGATTAAAGTGATCTCACTAACTTCACTGTACGTAATTCATTTCAACGATCTTCTTGATTTGTGTATATGAAATTAGAAATACTAATCAAAAAATTATTGTTTGTTATAGATGACGATATGTTAAATAGTTTCCTAACAGGCGGATGCTCCTTTTCATGATGTAACTCTAGTACGGCAATTTTTGGGATTTTCTCAATCATTGAATTGGAATTAAGTGTTCTTAATTTTCTCAATGTAGGAGTAAGACCATATTTTACTTACGATTTGGCTAAGATAATTCAGAGGCCGGTCGTTTGGTAAGCCATTCGAGCACCTTTCTCATTTGAAATTTTCACATGAAAAATGGTGACGATAAGAAGTAGTCACGGTATAATTTCTGGATCAAAAAGTGCTTCTTAAAAAATAAAAATTAACGTGTTTCAGAATTTTCGGAAATTATAATACTAGAAATATCAAGGAGGCTGGTTTGTTTTAATCAAAATGCATGATATTATTTGTATATTTTTATTACTTGCTGATGTTACGCTTGTTTTATGTTACTGTAAATTGTATAAGTGTATCGGTTTTCAACAGTTATTTGTAAAAAACAGTTATACTATTTTACGAAACGCATTCCTTTTTGCCTCAAAGGAATTGGTTTGAATATAAAAGTATCTTAATCAAATGAGTTAGATTGGTTTATAAAAAAAAAGTTTTGCTGATGAAGTTAACATTCTTTATAGTTAAGATTCTCATGGTTCTGGCTTCAAATAATTTACTACTATATTTCGTAACAAATGTAGGTATACGGAAAACGTTATGTAAATTTTGTAAAACAATATAATTTTCTTTTAACACCGAATTTTTTTCCGCAAATATATTTCTCTAGAGATTGCAGTTCACATTTAAAATATACTAGAATGTATTCGTTACAGGCATTGTTTACATAAGCTGATAAGCTAAGTTAGTATTACATTGTTATTGCAATAAATTAGCACACAAGTATGAATTTTTCATTTCATGCCTTGTCTGTTACAGTAATCGGAGAGGGCGTGACAGTGTTACAAATACAGAAAATATATGTCTAAAATTCATAAAATAGAAATAATTGGTAATAGGACAGTTAATCCGGTCTTCAGTACTAGCTTTATCAATAAGTCAGACAGAAATTGAGCTCAAAATATTCGATGTGAAAGATTGAATAACGATTGAACGATTGAATAAAAATTCAATTTTTAAAGGTTTAAAATTAGGCACATCCTAAAAAATTTCCAATCTGAGTATTATATACAAGAAGTTAAAAGATAGCTACAATGTATATTGGCTATTCGTACACATACGTAAACTATTAAATTTCATTATTGTCTTCTTTTTTTGGTAAAAATATAACATTCTGTTCAGTGTAAATAATATTGAAATTAATGGATGATTCATTAATATTTTCATATGAATTTCTACTTGTATTTTAGGGATTATACATCAACTGCATGGATACGAGTGTATTCGATATCAGAGTAAGGCCTTTACGACTTGATACAAGAATTGGCAAGAAAAGAGGGCGCAACAACACACATTTTAACTAAATGCTTTTCATAACCTAACATCTTGCACATACTATTTCCCCAAACATAAGGTTGATTCCCGTAATAGTAACATATTTCGTGCTTAAATTCACCTGACACCTGAATACATTTAATTGTGCTAGTTATTGATTTAACTGCCGAATCGATTAAGGTTTCTCAGCGGGAAACTATTTCGGTACATGTTTTTTAAGATGGCAGTACTAGGTAATAACGCAGAAATTTTGTTGTGGTGCCATTCGGCGATCGTCTCCGTAAGGTCTGCACCACCGGAGTTCCGTGCCTAGCATTCCACCCACCACTAGCTATATTATTGACTGCTGCAGTTATTTCGTGACTTTATGACGTCATTTCTTGATTGTTGCTGTAGATTATATGGGAAATATAGCGTATATCTCCGACAGTATGTATGTGTATGTACAGCTTTCTTATATTATTAAGCGGTTGGTTCCTAGAGGTAGCTTAGACATTGTGGTAGCGTTAGGTTAATAGCTAATATAAATAAATTCTTAGTGTCGTTTAAAATCAAATTGTGCTACTAGCAGTTGATGAATTGTTTAATTTTCAAATTCTTCTGTAGTATATCATAGCAAAGCTTTAAATTATATTTATACCTTTTCGACAATTTTCAACATGACAACTGATATTTTCGTATATCCAACTCTGCACAAATATTTCCAAAATGAATACAAAGTGATGAATCTAATTGGGAGAGGACATGTGCTTGAAGACACCGTTCATCTTTTTGTAAGTTAACTAAGTTGAAACTATACAGAACTAACAACAACATTTTGTATCTGAAATCATTCGTCTCTGTATATTTTATAGCTCCTTCGCTTTTTAGTATAAGCATTCATTTAAAACTATAGTCTTCTATTAAAATTTTGTTTAATTAATTTATTTTCTGGAGACTATATTTTTTTATTATTGATGTCACTCACAGGTTCTTTAAAGTTGAGTTTAACTGTTGTCTAATTCTATTTTGCAAGATGAGAAGCTTATGTACATCAACGAATTTTAGAGTTAACAACGACGTGCAAACAAAACTTTGTCAATACGTACTTGGATAAAACAATAAATACTCAAATTACGTAAGTGAATTAAAAGAATCAGAGACTTGGGGAAATGATTCAGCATATCACATTATTAGAAAATAGTTCACAGAATTCTTCAAAAGGTCGATTTCGTGAAAATAAAAAAGAAAAGGTCGCCCAGAGGTTGCAACAATATAATTTATATTCACTAATTTTGTATGTAATATCTTTTTTTAAAGCAACTCACATATTTCAAAAGATTAATTAAAAATTAAGATAATCGCGCACATTATAATACGGTAACAGCCTGTTATTGTTTCATATTGCATGTCATATCGACTGTTTGCTTTATACCTCCTACATTTTCCTACAAATAGGTTTTCATTGGCATACATGCCATGTTAATACGCATACAGTTTAAACGATAATAATATCACACGTATACTAAATAATGTATTAATTTTATATTTCATCCTGTTTGTAATCACAATATTGTATTCATGTTTGTTAACAGTTTTTTGTTTGTAACAGAAGAATGTATAAATTTTATGTATATTTTGAAAATTTATTGTGCATTTTGTTAATAAATTAATTATTCTTTTCACGCATTTTATGTTCTGGTAATGTATTTTTTTATATTATATGTGGTTGTTTCTTATTCTTATAAGGTGTCGG
This sequence comes from Trypoxylus dichotomus, assembly GCA_023509865.1. NCBI lineage: Eukaryota > Metazoa > Arthropoda > Insecta > Coleoptera > Scarabaeidae > Trypoxylus > Trypoxylus dichotomus. The sequence goes on along the minus strand of CM042074.1, from coordinate 53,005,984 downwards.
AAATATTTCGTGTATATATTTGTGTATATTTATCTGCTGCTTACTCAATGTAAATTTTCACATAGCTTAATTACAAGCGTTCGTGTTCACAATGTTAGCACATTGTTATTTAACATTATACTCCGTTAAATGTCTAATTATTGGAAGGTTAAGCATAGATTCACAGCCGTTTGCCGATTTTGTTGATTTTTTACTTCATATAAAACTTGGCACTGGAAGAATTCACAGATTATATTTGAATCGTGATTCTTTTAATGCCATATTTTATGTGAAGTACTTAACCGACCAGACACTCACACTTGTTGCTCATGTTCTAACTGTAATGTATTTTACATAAAGTGAAAATAAATGTTAGTTCTATATCAAAACTTATTTGTTTATTACCCTCACTAAAAAAAGAACTATCTTCAAGAATCAACAAGAAACAACAACAAATCGTATGGATTTTCATGTAAAATTACTAATTCGAAAATTTCTAATACAAGAAAATATTTTATTCCAACATATTAATAGTAATTTAATTGCTTTTGTCGCCAATTAATGCGGAAAGTTATTCAACTTTTCTCAAAAATCATGCAGAAATTTACATATTGCGCCTTTGTTTAGCAGTTTTCCTCAAATAATTTTTTAAGGCGAAGGGTATAGAAAAATATTGTTTCAAGAAGTCGAAATTACTATTGCTAGCTTTTCTGAGAGAACATTGAAAGATTATCTTTCGCGCAATGAACAGTGTCAGATGAATAAGTTTTGAAGTAAATTTTTTGTAAAAGAAGCCTTTTTAGTTTTAATCCTTCTAATTTTGAGTTGTTAATTGGTATACAACTAAGACGCGTCCTTAGTTCTAGATAGAATATATGAAATATGTAAGAATGATAAAAGTTTACATTATTGAAAAGATATAATCAACTTAGCGCTTAGGGATTTTTTAGCTATAAGAAAGACAACTAAAAGCAGTATCTTTGAGAAAACATCAGAAATGTCCTACGTATAATAATAAAATTTTTGAAAAATCAAAAACAATGAGAGTCTTACTATCACTATTAGTTATTGCTGATTGAAATGTGTATATCTTATAACGGTTGCAAAACAAGAAAATCTTGATATATCAATACTTTAATTTATTGAAATTGTTTACAAATTTTGATTACTGTTGACAACTAGTTGTCGATATACATAAGCAAGACCGATCTTGTACTGTAGGAAGGTACGTGCAATTAAAACAGCGTTAACATCCGAGCATCATAGAACATATTAAGGCGTAGGCACGTAGAGCAATTTAATGGCTCAATAAATATTCAATGAAATACTTATTTTAGAGTAAAAATATATTTTATTTTTCCATATAATCCCCATCCAATTCTATACATTTAGCCCAGCAGCGTTTCCATTTTCTAGACCATATAAAAAGTGATCTGAAATTCGTCAAAATAAGCATTCTTTTAGGCTATCACTTTTTATTTCATTTGGAAAGAATCATTTGGAGCCTTCAAGTCTTTGAAGTGTCAGCAAAATATTTGCCAGTATCTACCTTTCGAATAGTTAATGCTTTTGAAATTTCAAAACACCACGGCTATAGTTTTATTGGCCCAAAGGTGGCTTATACGTTCCTTACATTTATCTTTGAAATATGGTTTCCAAGTTTCATCTTCGGTGACATACCGACCAAGGAATTTTCTTAAACTTCCTTTGAATCTAGCTAAACAGTTGTTCAAAATTGTAATACGAGTTTGCGTTTGGTCAACACCAAGCAAACGCGGCATTCATTTTGCAGTTAGCTTTTTAGCATTTAAATATTCATGCAAAATATTGTCTACCCGTTTGGTTGAGATGCTTACGGCATTAGCTATCTCATGCACTTTTATTCGCCGGTCGCTCTTTATAATAATGATTGAAGATTACGGACATTCAACGTCATCCGTCCTCATATCATCACTTTAGAAACCACTGAACCACACAAATCAATCCACGGTAAAGAGCAAATTCACTATATTTATTTTCTGCAGTTCCTTTGATAGTTTTTCAACTTAAAAAATAATATTTAATTAACATACAAATTCTATTTTCTCTATATTAATACAAACACAATTTTATTTTAAATAATTGTAAAAACATATCTGTCTGGCAGACTTGGGCGTAAACAGTAGGCTGCTAAAACTTGGTTGATAACAGTATCAAGTCGCTCTGCTATCAAATCACCTTCATATACGTACATCATTGTAATCTCACGGCTGAGGCAACTGAAATTCACTCGTAATAGTTATGAATGACTAAAAGAATGGATTTTCGCCATACTTGCTATAAAAAGATAGTGAAAAAAATATTTTGTATTCTCCTATGTAGGTACAGTAAGTTCCTTTCATAAGGCGTGGCGAAATTCATCATTCAAATTCCATCTTGAATCTTATTAATACGATGGGACAATTGATTTTAAATCAATAACTTTAACTTTACATTAATTAATCCGATAAGTACAAAACAACAAATTTCCTGACTTATTTATATGGAAGCCAAACAATAGTTTCTTATTACTTTGTTATTATTGTATTATTTTTATTAAAGGAAGAAGTATTTTTTGCTCGTAAAACTAACACACATTTATCAATATTCAAAGGAAGTTTTTCCAACTTTATATCAACAGAATATTTTATACAAATTAGTGTAGTTGATACAATCAAATGGTGTTACGGTACGTACTCCTATAAATTTTGTGATTCCGCATAAACATTTCAAGTAATGCCGCTTACAACATACTCAAGGAACAGTAAGAAAACGTGTGGCCCCTGCTTAGATCACTATTACCTGCGATTGGACAGATAAGAACCCGAAATTTCCTCAAGAGAACAAATGAAGATTATCTTTATTAAATACCTTAAATAAGACTGTGAAAAAGATTCGGAGGATCTCCCTTTAAGTAAACCATGATATATCATATATTCAAAAATATTTATCGCAGCTGATTAAGCTGAAATGCGATAATAGTCACTAACTTTGCATTTCTAGCCTTAAGTATTAGCAAATTCTTCTTACCACAAGGAGGAAACCATAACTCGGATGAATGCTCACCTGGATTACAGCAATAAATTAGAAACAAATAGTTCCCGGGTAACTGACTCTAATGCTTTTCAAATCCAGGTGCTCGCTTGTTATTATCTAGATAAATGGTCTTGCAGGAAATTTCTAATTTATTTGAGTGAGTAGAACAAAGATACTTTAAATAATAAGTAAGATTTCCTAGAGTATCACCTTGATCGATAATTATATTTTAGTATTTTAGATTGTTTCAAATTGCACGTAAACGGAACAGAATACATAGATGCTTCACAAATTAAAATGAAGTGGATACGAAATAAATTTAATTCCAATAGGTACTGATTCATGCGAACTCAGTGACAGCTTGTATACATGACAAATATGTGTATAAAGCTGCGTCTAAATAACCTTCACGTGCGATTTACTTATTTAAACGAATCCAACATTGATGTACAATAGTTAGTATGTACGCCTACAGAAACGGTATTGTTAAGGTTAGTAGAATGCGCCTTCTGCATCCTTCGCTCCTATTATAAAATTTACGACGATTCACTGCTACTGTTGATTACGTGATGAGAATTGCGCTATTCACTATCGTGTTTTCAATGATAGATTGTGCGAAAATTGTGTCTTAGGCATTGATACCACTATAATTTCACTTTAACATAATCAGGAATGAATTTTCATAGAGGCATGAATTTGGCAACTAATTTCTACTAATATAAATAAATATATAGAAAAAGAATAGTTTTATTAAATTAAACTTAAAAGTAGAACACAATGTTCTATTACTAGTATTAAATGATAGCGTCAGTAATCTTCTCCCGACTACTACCAGTTTGTGGGGACAACCTTTCACTCCGCGCATTTTTTTTAAATGTAAAATTTTTTATTTGCTAAAATTATCAAAATCACGTTAAATTTATACATACTATGCTATATATAGTTATTAAAACAGAGGTTTTATGTATAAAATAATTGTATAATAATAATAATTGGGTTCAGTGTTTACCTACAGCTGTATAAAAAATATGTCAATAAGGTACCGTACAATCTGCAATGCACAAATTGTTTCTAACGGTATCAATAAAGATGCAACATATTACATAAATATACAGTATGAGCAGTTAATTTATTTTTAGATAATCACTAAAGAACGATTTTAAGTGTACTAATAATTATAATACAATTATAATGTAAAACTAAAAATATATAAAGTTAAGCAATTTCATGTAAATTGTTTTCCTGCAGAAAAATAAAACCGAAGAAATATGGATTCAAAATCTCACGAAAGTCTACATTCAGGTTAAAATTATGTATGTATAAAACCTAGTCTTTCTTGAATAGGAAAAGTTCCGATATTTATAGAAGTAACGAGGTATGTAAAGTAATTTTAGTTGAATAAAGTTCTCCTAACTATCAAGATTGAATTGTTAGTCGTTAAATTAAAGAATGAAGGTAAATCATTAGCAGAGATTTCAAAAATTATTAGTAGACGCTGGTCAACTGTAAAACAGTGCTGCGTAATTACAATCGTACCAGTACATTTGAAAATAATTCGGTATGTCCTTAATAAGATCAAGGAAAATCCGAAGAATAGCGCAGTGAAAGCGGCGCAAAGTATCGAGTTAGAGTTGGGAAAGACTGCCTACGAAAAATGTATTCGTAGAATTTTTCAAAAATCTGTTTGTAATGGGCATAAGGCCAGATGTAAACCATCGGCGGATGGGATAGGAATTATTGAATTTATTGATGGAATATGGATAAACATAAACATGTTAATATTTTGAAGGCAAATTTGATTCAAAGTATTGAAAAGTTGGAGCTTTGCGAGGGATTCCAACAAGATAATGATCCTGAGCATACGTCTTATCGGGCAATGGTGTAGATTCTACATAATGTGCCACATCAACTTTATTTTCCCCCTCAGTCGCCGGATTTAAACTCTATTGTACATTTATGGGAAGAATTAAAACGTTGTTTAAGAAAAAGGGTAAGATTCCCCAAAGCGCACAAAATGAGCACAAAAACTTAAAGAAGTGACATAAAAATTAGTATAGTCAACCGCGTAGGCTAATTGCTGTAATTATTGCTAATGGTAGCGTTAGAAAGTACTAATCGATTATTAATAGTATTCCGTATACATTTTATATAGCACTTATGTACTGTACGTAGACTTTCGTGAGATTTTGTATACTTACATATTTTTCGTTTTTTCTATAGGAAAACAATTTACTTGAAGTCGGCTAACTTTATATATTTTTAATTTTAGATTAGAATAATTGTATTACAACTATTAATATATCTAGATAAAGTCTTTTCTGTAGTACTTATTTTGGGATTTTTACCGGTGTATGTGTTACACGAGTAACTGTACATATGTATGTGCAACGACTAAATGTAAGTTTATCGCAAACATTGTATTGAGATGTAGTCTGTGATTCCTTTATAAAGCCCAAGGTCACAAGGTTTTCAAAATGTGGCAATCGTTCGTCTATAGTTTATTGTTGTTTATAAGTTAGAAATTGTAGCTGAATAATACGGTTACTTTAATGCAGATCTATACTACAATTCATAATTAACGCTTCATTTGAATATCTTTATAAAATGTTTCCATACTCGAAGTCCATAAACTTCTAAAAGCTGCACCAGTGATGTTGTTTTCTCTGGAATGGTGAAGATATTAACCTTTTTATTCATTAGTACTAAATTTCAAACATCCCTCGCACACTGTCCACTCCAAAAATGCAATAACAAGACATTTCCAACCACAGTATTTAGTAATAATATATTAAGAAGCTCAATTATAGAACTTAAAACTGTGACAAGTTTGATTTTCTGTCACACCCTCCAATGACCTGCCTTGACTAAAAAGTAGTCATTTTTTCTTTTGTCTGTAGTCTATGTTATGGATATTCAACGTACGTAGTAGATTTTACCTGCAAAAAATTGATTGTCGGAAGTGTAATATTGTAGTTATAGACAGACAAAAAATTTCACGCGGAGGAAACCCGAAAAGTAGGATTTCTTATGATTTCTCAACACCCGATTAATGTATAATTTTTTTCACAAGTTGAATCATGTCAATTCAAAGTTAATGTATTTACATAAATTCAACACAGTTTTTATATTTTTAGTAAACTAATATTTTTACATTTGAGAAGAAATTAGGGAGTGATAGGCCGTCCCCGTAGACTAATGGTTGCTGGGAAAAAACTAATGACGCCATCATTTAATACTAGTGAAACACTTAAAAAGTTGTTCAAAGTTTTTTTTATACTTATGATAATGTCAGAGATGTTAACACAACTAGCAAGAGGTTGTATTGCGTTTAGGGTGCCCTTCACCCCGAAAACGAGCGAAGGAGCATCTAACTAGTTGTTACTATTCTTACAGTAAATTGTTCTATAAACCCATAGAATTACATTTAAATCGGTAACTCTTGTAGGTGTTCCTTTGTTAATCCAGTTCTCAAACGCACCATCAACGACATAAGTGAATTGAACTAAACTAAAATTGCTTTCTCGTACACTTAATCACATTCAAATTTTAATGCAACTTCATGGAAGTAGGTATAAAAAAATATGCAAATTGTATTTTTTATCCACTGTAATTCACTTTGAGTTTTCGGCTTTAACAACATAACTGCAGAAGTTGTAAATAACAAAAAGCCCTCAGAATGAATACAGAATCGGCAAACATAAAAAGTGGTATTACGTTTTCGGTTAAGTTTCTACTAAATACTGAACTTTCATAATTGGGGGAATGAGTATTAGAAAGGAAAAAGGAGCGTATTGACTATGCCGTCGTATACAATTATGATATTTGAACAACAAGAAATAATAAAAATGTAACCTAAACGCGTAAATCTCATGCACACCATAGACGTATTCTCAATAGAAACGTAAGCGGCAGCAAGTAAACGTTATATATACAGACTTTGGTAAGGCTTTTGACACAGTTAACCACTGTTTATTAATTCCTAAACTAAGTGCTATCTGTTTTTCTAGCAGTACTGCGCAGTTTATAAAGTCTTACCTTAGTAACAGATGCAGCTATGTTCACTATAATGGCTTTACGTCAAACTCATATGCTGTTACTGCTGGGGTTCCACAGGGATCCAATTCTGGACCTTTATTGTTTAAAATTTACATAAATGATCTTCCTTCAAGATCTTGAAACTGTGATGTATGGCCTTATGCAGATGACTTGAAGATTTTTCATACTATTACCTTCAAACGGAACCGTATGCTTTCGCAAGGGAACTTGAGCTCAATTAATTCGTGGTGTATAGAAAACAAAATCTACTTGAACCTAAGCAAGTGCACAGTTATGACTCACTCCAAAAGTAAGAAACCAGCTACTTATAATTACTTCATTGGCCAGACCATTATAGCTAGACACTCGTCTGTGGGAGACCTTGGACCTTTGATCCAAATTTATATTTGATGGAACACATTTGCTGCTGCAGGAATCCTGGTTATAAGTCGTTGGGATTCTTCCTGCGATTGTGTGATACCTTTGCCAAGTTAACAACTTGCACATGTTCACTCCGAACTGGAATATGCATTTGTGGTTTGGTATTCTTGCTACTTCTAACGGCAACCCTAGAAAGAGTGCAAAAAAAGTTTTTAATGTTTTTGTTATTTAAGATAGACTGTATTTACTAAGAACATGATGTGGATTACAACAGCCAGCTCGATCGATGTCACGTAGGATCTCCAACTGATCGCAGATCTGAAGTGAGTGGCAAGTTCCTAATTAAACTGATAAATAATCATATCGATGCCCCTAAGCTACTTACTCGTATTAATTTTGTAACACTGGGCACACGATGTGATATTTTCCAAGTTCCGAGAGCTAGGTCTAATACAGTAGTAAAAGCCTCGATAAGCCACATGACAAAGAATGCGAACGCACGGTATCCTGATCCAATTAGTATGTGTGGCTCTACTCAGTCGTTATCGTTTACTTAACCTCACATGGTCCATGTGACATGTATTGGTTTATTTGCTTTGTTAGTAATTTTGATTGTGTATATTACATTGATTTTGTATTGATTGTTAGTTTGATGATTTCTCTGGGCTGGTAATACATTTATATTCAATACTGTTTTTCTCTTTTTTGTATATTTATGTCGGTATTTTAAGCTGAGCACTGTAGATATTATTCTTTTGTTGTCCTGTTATTGAGTCCTGAGTTTTTCTGTTTTACACGTTCACTGCATAGACGTCGTAAATACCTGAACTATAGGGAAAATTGGAAATAATAGAAACTAATGGAAGTAAACGCAAAGTAAATTGCGAATCGCAATCGCAATGATATTCACCAATTCTACAATAAAAACTCGAAAATATGAAATTCAAAGATAAGTGTAATAATTTATTTGAGAAAGTACAAAATTTTAGAAATACGAATACATAAAAGAATTGAGTCACGATGTAAACATACACTAAAACAGATAACCTTCTATTTAACAACATTATCAATTATGGCGATTGCTTTGAACAATAACAAAACGATGCTTAGGTTTGTCTACTTAATATATAAAGAAATTAAAACTAAATGTAAGAATAAATGGGTAATCGTTGCAGAGAGTGCTTTAATTAAAGAAAGAAGAAATTATAGGAAATTCAAGCAACCAAACTCTGGATTGTAACTTTACTATTGTTTATAACTACACATAGAAATCCTGCGTACACTACAAACGAGAAGGAAAGCAGAAGAGCGAAGTATAGTATATAAGTTTATAACTACGAATTATTAAAATTATTTTCTATATATGGTTTTGCATTGTGACCAACAAAATTTTTCGAAAAGAATGTGGAGACTTAAATAGTGTTGCAAATGTTTATTCAAACTATGGGTAAATGTTTCACAACAATTGTAGTACATGAGACATATTGCTTGTTACTAATTATAAATTATTCTTATTTATTGCGGAATGTATTGTACGCCTATGATAATGTATCCCTCAGTTTGCGCGCTCTGCTTATAAATTTAGGACTACCCAATCGGAAAATAATAAAATGATGATGAATTACTGCAGACCGTAAATAAATAATGTCTTTGTTACATATATTGCCGCTTATTATTTAAAAAAGGGTAAACGCCTTATAATCAGCTCATTCCTCCATGGATGTGTTATAACTATCATTACAAGGAATACTAGTAACAAAACGTAAATACAAGGCAATATAAGCGCTAAGAAAAGCAAAATAAACAAAAACGAAGTTTCAGATGTAGATAAAAAGCAAAAACACATGTAAAAAGCTATGCAAATGTTCAATAGTACTACATTTTCCCCAACAAAGAACAATCAAATTAAAAAGGAACCGAAAATAAACTCAAATATAGAATACGAACAGGAAATAAAAAGAAACGTAACTTTAAAAAACAATAATTAAAAATATATACATACATGATATTATCTCCCAACGAAGACCGCAAACTGTTTTTTCTTAAAGTAGTGAGCCGACATACCCCCGTGCATGTCATTTGCTTGTCCTAGCGTACGTAAAACGCCTAATTAAGCCTAGTTATAACTAAAGTCCAATTATTCATGTAACTTCAAAGATAGCATTTTTGTAAATTACAACCAGTAACAAGACGTTTCTTTCTTAAATTTTCGACTATTATCGTCTTTATTATAACCGTAAAACTTTAATTGTGACAATGATCTTTTCACATCTACCACTCATTAATTGTTATAAATACTTTACGGTATTAATTAGTTTGGATACATAAATTATCAAGACCAAACAATACTGAAAGGAATTTTTTTTTCATCAATGTTAATTTTACAACCGCTTATAAGGGAATAAAGTAACTATAGTCCTTTTAATGAATGGACAGTTACTTATTTTCACGAAAAATGGACAAAATATTTTAAATGTAAGACAAAATGTTTCTTTATATTTTAAAATGATCATTAGGCATATACGTTTTTAGGTACTTTAGGTTCTTTTACCAGAACATCTAGGCTCTGCTTATAACGCAACCTCTCTATGTATTCTTACCAATTTATTATCCTTCGGTTTCATATAGTTTTCGATTTTTTTGAATCAACGAAATGAAAAGAAAGACATTCTTTTTCAGAGTGAATAAGATAGACATTACTGCAAGTACAATTTTTATCATTATATTACAGTAGGTAATGATCTGCTTACCATAAAGATAAAATAGTTTACTATTCTTCACCAAGAAGTTATGCAGTCACATCTAATAGCATATTTTGATTTACTTTTACAGTAAAAGGATAGCAATATATACAGGACTTTTACTATACCCTATACATGCATACATATAAAGTATATTTCATTTTAAACTACTATTGAGCAATAGATATCTCAACATTTGAAAGCGATTTTGAAGTAAGAGGACCTAATGTTATACACTTTCTACGTTATTTCACTTATTATTTCCAGATCGATTTTTTTCAAGAAACGTGACTCTAGCTTATCATTTGGAGTGTTGACCAACTAAAAATGTAAGAAGAAAGTTGTAGAGAAATTGCATAGCACCTATGGGCTGCGTTTCACTTCTTGACATTGCCGTCTCGAGGCTCGACACTAAAGAAGGTTAAACGTAAACATGAGCGAATGGTATTGTTAAACGTGAAGTCAATGTCACACGCGTTGTTTTGATTAAAATCTGACAATGATACATTTCCCTTTAGTGTCTCCTCGAATTATCGATTTAACTAGAACTCGGTAAACATATAAACAGAAAAATATTAACACTTATTAAATGTTTATACTTAACTTCAATCCAACTTCTGTTTTTCTATTTAAGGTAAGTTATTGTCCTGTACAGATTTTTATTGCATATTAATTCGACCATTAATAGTACAATTAAGCTACAAATAATAATGATAAAATGATCTGAATATTTCTTTGTAGTAAATAACCATATTGACTAAGGAAACACTTCACTACGCTGGTTGCATGTATACATGTACATGTAATGTATTCATAATACCTACCGTGAGAATGTTGACGTAAGACCCAACTAATAAAATGGTAATTACTGAAAAACTGTACATTTGATGCTTAAAGCTAATCTTAAAATCAAATGCACCTATTCACGGAAACACTATTACCTTTTATTGTTTTATATTGTGGTATTAACCGTAACGCATAGGCGTATGTGAATCCTTCCTTCCGAAAAATAGGCTAGCGATTAAACTATGTATTTATTTCTATGCGAATTGGGAATATTTCGTTATTGTTACTACTTGAATAGGAAACCATCTTGTAAATAGTTACCGGAGCTTTGGTAGAAAATGTCAAAAGTGCTACAATTAAAATAATAAGTAAAAGAATATCAGTAAAACAATTTAGCTCTTATAGTTGCAGCTCATTACAAGCGATTATACTTTCCAATTTCATACCTTTAGACTTCGATTTAAATCGAATGGCAGGAATGAAATATAAAACGAGGGAATACCTGTAGGTATGTACCATCGTAAAAAATAGGGTCTAAAAGCATTAGTATGTATTGCGAAGTGATCTTTTGTTACATTCTTTTAGCATGAACAGTACGAAGTTTGATGCATTGTTTAATCTGGAATTAATAAGGCTCTAAAAAGTTCAGATATAATAGTTAAAACCATATCAATGAGATCGCGCTTATCTAGACTGCGTAAAACATTTGTCAAGGATTCGTGGTAAGGCTATTTCACTAATAGCAGGGATACACAGACAAAGAAATCGCAATGATATACTGGCTAGACTAGATCCTAACTACGATAGATATATATGGTCTGTGGTACCTAATCCGTTATCATCACATCCCAACGAACACGTTGACCCGATTATAGCCAACGAACTACGGCTTCAAATTAAAGGTAGAACAGAAAGGCTCATTGTCATTATCAAGTATTAATCGTCTAATAGCTTCGTTTCACAAATGACGTACTTAAAAGGTTCAACTGTGATAAATCAACTCTTTCTCTAAAATTATTTCAGAAAAAAATCAACAGCCGTTTGATCACCACGATCCGTTCGTACCTTTACAACCGTCTTTTTGTGATAAAAGTGACTAGGGGAATGCTTTCACGAAAATCGACAACAATGTATGTTTCTTGATTCACCTCTTATTTTTTATATTAAATATTCCGGATATGCAAAGAGTAAAATTGATAACGAGTAAATCTTACCCACGAACACGGAAAATACACATATTCCATAAGTGATGTAAGAAATGGAAACAAGCTAAACTGAGGCAAGTCTGTGGTTATTCGCTTCACAAGAAGGTCTCCCTTGTTGCACGGAGCAATAATAATTTGCTGCAGACCGGACAGAAAAAGTAATCAGAAGCCAACGAAAACCACGTGGTAAAACGATGAGTAATCTGAGGAGTGTCATTTGATCTCCCTATAGATCTCGAAATTTAAAACCACATGTGCTGCGATATCTATAAAAAATGGAAGTTCAAAGGTCTTCGAATTTGATTCACCCAGCCATAGTTATTGGTATGGTATATTCAGTGATTTGCAACCAACTAGATCAAATGAAACATCCTATATTTTTGGTTGAAAAGGTTGTAGCTTGCTACTTCAATCTTTAAATGTGAAATACGATAGTCCCTAGTAATTCTTGTGTAAATAAATGCAAAAGCATATCACTAGAATTTTTTACAATATCTAGCAAGACGGGACCAGTGTTTCCAGTGTTAGATATGGTACGGTATGTGAAATCTTTGGTCCAGGATGTTGATTTTATCTTCCGTCTTCATCATCGCCCGAAACCTTACTACAGTATCTTAATAATCACCTGTTCATTACCTAAAACATCTGTTCTCATTGCGTTGATATCAGACCAGGTATGCAATCCACTTCTTCCAAAGCATCATGGATCTCTGACTCGAGAAAAAAACTTCGGTCAATAACTAATCGATATCAATGCAATCGATCAGTTCTAGATCAGTTTTCACTTTGGCTTTTCAATGAAAATTAAAATATGTCTCTATAATAGTACGTTTATTGCCTAGTGAGCAGTTGAAAGAGCAACACTCAAAAACACAAGTTATGTATATATTAACAAATATCACTTAAACCATTACTATAACAATACATACAATGAATACTGAATTGCCATTACACCAAAAAATCGCCCTCTAATTTCATTTCAAATTGTAACACGTGATAAGACAACATACATAATTAATGCCATATTTGTCATTGTTTTAAATATGCTGCGGTTGCAGGCACAAACAGATAGAAGATTAAGAGAAAATTATATCGTCTGTAATTTACGTGTCTAACTAATGATACTCAAAGAGTTAACTGTTTCATTGAAACCATTTTAAATAGCGAATATATTTTTCAAAAGTTGTCAATAAGCTAGCAATGTTTTGGATAGATCTATTGTGTAATAATATTTTTCAAGTTGTAAAAAACGCAAATACACTACTAGCTATAAATTTAAAAACTGTATTTCTGTGAATTACACCCGCATATTTGCTTATATATGGTTCTAAGAAATGTTTTCAACGAATTCTATAAAATCTCTTCAGCTGCATCTTTAGGTGATAGTTTAATTCATTTGTATTTTGACCATTATTACTTGAATTTATTGGCATGATATGGGTAAAAGTAGATAGTTGAACAAAAATATGTTGGAATAATTATTTTTCATAGTAAAGCCAGGAGCGAACGTTTAATAAACTAAAAATCCCAAAAACTAGTGTTCGTCCAATAATTGAAAGATATAAAAAGAAACCGTTGCAATGCACGAAGCGATATCGTTCATGCAGGTATAACAAAAAAGTTGAGGGAGAGATCACACGTATGAATAGCTTGCTTCCCTTGAACACGTCGATACATATATTTTGCTTTTCTCAGACAATAACACAATTTTCAGTATTCTAAATCGATAATTAATCTTACCGATTTTGTGTATGAATAAAGATACATATAGAAAGAATAAATCTTGATGAAGGGAAGCAACAACACGCGTTCAATTACCAATTCTTTAACAATTTAGGTGAATTAAGGAGAGCAGTTTCTTGGAAATGTGCATCGTTCATACACACTTGATTAAGGAGTATTTAATTATTAAGCAAAATTTCCAATGTTTGGAATATATCAGAATGAAGCAGAACACAGTCCTGCCTTATTCCTAAAACAAATCGTATTATCCTGTTTCGTAGAATTAATTAATTAAAATATGGCGACTCGTTAAATTATTATAACTTAATTTTTTTTGACCAATAAAAATTTGCATTGCATACTTAAAGCAATTTCTTCCTTTAAGAAAGTAGTAAAACCATTGAAAGTTCATATGATATAACTGAAAGTAATTTTGCATAGTAATTAGCGTATCGAGAAATATTGTACGTACTATAAAAATTATGCCGTGCCTCTTACAATGCTAGTAATCGCCGCACTTCATTTTTGTAGCACGTAAAAAAACTTTCTTCTAACACTGATCGGTAAAGGAATCTAAAACGCGAGTAGCAAATTGAAAGGCGGCAGTCGAATCAAAATTACGAACCAAATATTTTGAAATGTTTGGGAAAGTGCGGAAAACGACCGTATAAGAAAAGAACGTTGAACACAAACTTTATAGAGCAGGGGTCCACAAACTGTATTAGTCCGCGGCGTACTTACCGTTACACTGTTTACTCTGTGTGGCATCTCGGGGCGTCGCGGCGCACACTTAGGGAACGCCTGTTGTAGAGTGCTATGTAGCAATATATAATCAAAACAAGTAATTAAATAAAAAGACGAAGAGCTACCCACTTCAATGAAAATGTACAGAAAAAAATGGTAAACTACATTAATGAATCAATTGATGAAGGTGTATATTTAGGTCAAAAAATACTACGGCTAAGTACAATTTGTTAATTTTTAAGGTTTTTTTTTTAATTCAATATAGCAAATCAATAAGAATATTTGCAAAGTACTGAATTCTTTAAATTCTTGACGAAAGGAACCGGTATGAAAAATATTGAACACAACGGAATTAAAACACGAAATGGTATGAAGTGATTAGGAGTGGAATTTATAGTATTTTGTTATAGATGTAAAAAAATCCTTATTTCGCAACGGGACAATATGAGTACCTATCCCCTTCATGAATAAGTATCTTAATGCATGTACTAATAACGGTTGCTCACTTCCAAATCTGTCTGTATTTAATTAGCCTCCATCACATAAAATAAACGTATATACACTGTGGGTACAGTAGATGGTAAAGAAGACTACACATTAATAGTTTTTCGCGTTTAGCTAGTAATATAAAAAGCTGTTAGACTTCGAATATACTTTCATTTGTTTTATGATCAAAACAGAAAATTCAAACCTTACTAAAAATTACTAAGAACGACTTCAATTCACTAAAATATAAAGAAATATCCTGTACTAGAATGAAGTCATATATACGACTATATCGGGTGAAAAGCTGCGAGCTATCGAATGCGAAGGTCGATGTGAGGATAGGATTTTGTAATAGTAGTTAAAGAACGATAGAGAATATCGTTAGACAGAGCTATCATACTGACATACAATCACTCTACAGAATAGCAGGCGTATCTCTCGACTTTGTTGACTTATAGAAATCTTATTTCATCCTTATCTTACTCACAATTACGGCCGTCGATACTTCGAAAGTGTGCTCATGGTATGTACATCGAAGGAATTTTGAGTGACATTTTTGATATCAAACTGACAAGGACAAATACTACATTTTGATTTTAAGCATAGTCCGAGAAGTGATATGGTATACATAGGTTTATTTTTTTATTCAAACTGTTTGTATATACCTGAGCTATAGTGATGGTTGAAGAAATAAAGAATTTAGGTTTCCGAGTTAATCTACATTCTTTAACAGGAAACAAATACCCCGGAAGCCTACAACAACATATGGTTGAAGAAATATTTATATATTGTGCGTTTTAAAATGTCTGATGGCATTGAAATATAATCCATAAACTCTATTTATATACGTGCAAGTAACAAGTAAGCTTTATCTCGTATGTTACATATTCAGAATTTTTACTAAATATTATATGCAGCCTTCTGTAAATAACACGCTTATCTTATTTCCGAATTTAAGCCGTGATTTTTAAAGGAGCTTTTCCTAATTCTTGATGTAATTTCGTGGGTTGGGCTATATCTAGTTGAATTCTTTCGAGAAACTATCCCGTGTGTATTTGACTAAATACTAAATTTTGAATTTTTCTTATATTCAGAGATAATCTGATATTTCTAAAACGTTACCATCAAAATATATTATTATTTAGTGTATTGTGCACCGAAATTGTAGCAATAATGTGTAATTTAGTTTAGAGTTCTTCCAAAGTTGTAAAAGATATGAGCTGAAATCATAATCACGAAATTTTCGATTTGCAAGTAATCAAAATTTCTAATTGACTACATATTTGTCAGCAATAAACTTAACAATTTCAGCGAATTTAAACTTATGCTTTATTTCTTGTAGTAAAGTACAGTTCAAAATTAATGTCCTGCTACACATGTTGTAACCAAGTGATTAGATATTGACTTAACGAACTACTGACTTATTATGCGAAAAAGAATAAGGGACAATAACAAAGCAACTTGAACTGAAAAATGACATGACCAAAGCAATATTTTTTTCTCTTAGCGAAATGACATGTCACCTATAATTTCTTCCAGTAAACGCAAATATTTTCTTAAATAACCAAACT
Organism: Trypoxylus dichotomus; assembly: GCA_023509865.1. Taxonomy (NCBI): domain Eukaryota; kingdom Metazoa; phylum Arthropoda; class Insecta; order Coleoptera; family Scarabaeidae; genus Trypoxylus; species Trypoxylus dichotomus. The sequence goes on along the minus strand of CM042074.1, from coordinate 52,989,280 downwards.
AAATTGGAAAATAAGAGAAATGCGTCAATTTTGAGCGAGAGTTTAAAAGAGATTCTCATGGTGACAAGAATAATTTCAGTTTTAAATACTATTGATGTGATGAATATTTTAAATTACGACCTTTGAACAATAATTGTTCTTATTGCAACTATGTAGGATAATGAATATGTTTGAGAACGACAATGACAAAATACTTTTTAAAAGAGTTTTATATAGCCATAAAAATGTAGCATATCATAAACAATAATTGCTAATCGTTTTTCAGATTCTCTACGATGTTGTATCGGGCTTCAGTGTTAATTGAATTTTCAAATGCACTGGGAATTAAGATCTGGAAATTTATGTATGGAGACTTTGTAGCGAGAATGTTTTCAACGAAAGTATTGTGGTATCGTGTTTCGTTTTGTAATAACAAATTACTAACGCTTGCGACTGGTACATACATACATATAACAATTTTAACTTTGAACTACATCTTTTGGAGTGTACTACGGAATGTATAGAAATACTATATTACCAGAAAATTTTAATGATCTCACTTCATTGCTGTTTGGATGCTGAGATCGTCTTTTGTTGTAGAATATTTCTTGCGAACAATATACAAAATTGACTCTGTACGGCAAAAAGTGTTTGTGTAAATTTACGCGCATGGTAACAAACGGACCATCCATCCACAGCATAAAATTATGAGCAACGTGTACATTTACATATATAATTAAACCAATTATATGCCATATGTAATAATAAATAGTTACATAATGTAAAACGACATAGACTACTTCACTTATTTACCATTAATCTAGAAATAATTTAGCATTATTTTTTTAGTAAATTATTACAATGCTCGAATAAATACGTACTGTGCTGTTGTAATAATGCATATGAATCTAGTAATCGTGTCATTGAAAAGTTAGCAATTTAAATAACTAGTTAAAATCGGTTTTGTGTTTTTAATATTTACACATCGGATGTAAAAATTAAATATCTGTTGTGATCGCAAGATAAATAACCTTGTGTTTATACAATTGATAAGCTCAATACAATCGAATAATTAGCTCAATTAATGATTTAAATAAATCATTTGTCAATAATATTCTCATCAATCTATACTATAAAGTAACAGTGTATCTAGGCCCGAATTTAGAACAAACTAACCCGCATCTAACTAACCAATTTATCATATGGCACGTCGTATAAATAATTATATTTATTATAATACATTATACACACAAGGTTCAGGTGCCTTTCTATTATTCATGGCACTTAATTTCAAGTACATTTTGGAATTTTCGCAATATTATTCACAATAATTAATGTACAGCAAGTAAATTGTAATGGATTTATTAAGAAGAAGGAACCCTCATGCAATGTGTAAACGTAGGTAGTGAATCGAATACGTAGTTAATTAAACAGGATTTGTGCAATCACAATTAAGTTATTGGATTGCAACAACGTAAAATTTTGTATTATTGAATTTCAATTCAAACACACGGTTCAGTAATATTACCTTGTACAGTGGAGGATATTTATTGTAATATTAAATTCTTATTTGTTGATGCAACTAGTTTGCAATTTTAGGATTAAATGCATGAAACCGAATTTATTGTGAAAAGTAAAAACTATTGCGGATATTATTGCTGAAAACAGAAATATATGCCCTATTAGTATTAAATTGTTAAAAAAAATACGTTACACCTTCTATTAGTTCCTGTTAAGTTGCAGATAGCTTCAAAAGACATTAGATGATTTGATTGCGGGGCATTATTATGAAAATGGTCGAACTTACTGACAAAAGTCTAATCCAAATACCCTAAATTAAGTGGTCTAGCAGAAACATCAGTAAAATTCTGTTTTAAAAATACCAAGACAGGAAAAATTACATTTACAAAGCTTTGGAATATAGAACACGTCCTTTTATAGGATTAAGCGTGTCACCGTCTACTATTAAACTGTTAAATAATATATTATTGCGAACAGTTTTACCTTCAACGCAAAACTTTTACACCTAAACGATAGTTCATTAACCAGAAAAGGTATTAAAAAAAATGATTTGTCAGAATTTAATAAGGAATTTAAACAGACTTCTAAGGTAATTGTAATATCAAGAAAAAATGCATATAACTGTCCAAAGTTTATGCCAATATCCATCAGTATTACATTCTGGAAAAGTTTCGCTGTAACATTTCGACAAAATCTTCGTAGATCGTAGACTACAAGTGATGCATACGAAGTACCAGAAATCGTCTTTCTTCGACTTCTCCATCGGATTGGAATTGGCTCGAGCGTCCAGTTACGTCAATCCGTCTTCAGCTTGAACGAATTTTCTTCTTAACGCACCCGGTTTGGCGTTGTTTCCCGTCTTGAACTAACTCACCCAAGCTTCCGGCTACTCGATCCGCCTTCGACTCGAGCGAGTTGTGTCTTCGACGAGGTGGAAATGTAGTCTCAACCTCGTCTTGATGCCAGTTACCCGAGCTTCCGGCTACTCAATCCACATTCAGCTTAGGGAAACCGCACCTGCGATGAAGTGTGAGGGCTCCATTTCTGGATGGTGATTAGCAGTCTGGGTGCTCTGCTGTCAGTCCTGGTGACCCACGACGAGTGACCGTGGACGGGCCTACCTCCAGGGGATCCAGGGGATCCATTCGTACTCCTGAGACTCCGACAAAAGGGGGGCTCCAATGGTCCAACGCTCGATCGAAGAATCGGGTGGCTATTCTTCGGATGAAGTCCATGAGTGGGTCCACTCCGGCGTCTTCTTGTATCGTGGTGTTCCTTACGAACCAGGGAGCATTGAGGGCCCTCCGCGGTGTCCGGCTTTGGAACGCCTGGATTTTGTTTATATGGGTAGTCAAAGTGGTTGCCTATGCGGCTGAGGTGTACGTTATGATGGGCCTAAGAACGTTTTTGTATATCCATATCCTAAGTGAGGGATCTAGCTTCCCTCGTCCCATCAGTAACGGATAAAGGGTTCCAGACATTTGACGTCCCCGATCGAGGACACGGTGTATGTGAGCTCCCTAGTTTACTGTGCAATCCAATATGACGCCCAAGTATTTGATCTGAGGTGGCTAGGGGATGATGCCTCCTTGGAAGGTAAGTTCGGCTGTGTTGCCGTGCTTTTCTCAATGGACGGCGATTTTTCACTTTGCATACCAGGCCTGCAAAGTGTCGAAGGCTGTTTGGAGACGGCGGTCGGTTATTCGCGGGTCCCGGGATCTTGCGAGGTTGCAAACATTGTCCGCGTCCATTGCCAGGTTGACGTGTGCGGTTGCTGTGATGTCGCTGGTGCAGATGCTGAACAGTAGGGGTGAGATCGCTGACCCTTGCGACATTCCTGCTGTAGCTGTCCTGACTGTGGACCGCTGCCCTTCCAGCTTGACCTTGAATGCCATCTTGCAGAGATAGGAATGGACGAGTCTGACCATTGCCTTAGAGATGCCGGCCCGATGCATCTTCAAGAGTAGTCCCTGATGGCAGACTTTATCGAAGGCTTTGGCTACGTCGAGGAATACCGCTCCTGTGTATTCCCGTAGGTTGAAGTCTTCTTTGATCTGCTCGACGATACGCAGCACTTAGTGGGTGGTGCTGTGCCCTTTGCGGAACCCAAATTGGCAGTTGGGGATAACGTCGAGATCGTCAGTTTCCTCCTGTAGCCTTGTGCATATGATCCTGTCGGCAATCTTACCATGACCGGGAGAAGGCTGATGGGTCGGTAATTCTGCGACCAGTTGGCGGACTGTCCGAGCTTGGGGATCATAACCACGTCCGCTTGCTTCCATTGAGATGGGAAGTGGTGCAGGCGAAGCATGGCATTGCATATGCATGACGAATTTCCTGGGAGCGTGCTTGAGAACGCGGTAAGTGATGCCGCCCGGTCCTGGGGCCTTGTTGGACCAGAATGACTTGATGATGGCTTTCACATCTTCCGGTGATGTTGGTCGTAGCGGGTCTTCGTCTTCCTCCGACGTGAAGATTTCTCGCACTCTTTGGTGGACTCGCCCTATACGGTTGACGTCCACGTTCTCGTAGACGGAGCTGCATTGTCGCTTGAGGGTTTCGGCGAAGGCTTCCGCCTTGCTCTCGGTGGTGAAGGCGACACCACGCGCCCCATGGATCGGTGGAACGGTACCTCGCTGTCTCTTCAGAACCTTTACTGTCCTCCAGAATGCAGATGAAGATTTTGAAGCTTGGGTCATGAAGTCGTCCCAGCGTTGGCTACGAAATTCGTTGAGTGCGACCTTGGTGAGTCTTGCCATTAGGTTATACTCCGCTTTGAGAACCGAGTTGAGATTTCTCTGCCACTGTTTTCGGAGCCTGTTCTTCTCCCGTATTAGGTCTCGGACTTGGGATGAAGGCAGTGGCATTGACAGCACACGAGGTGTTGGTTGCGTATCTTAGACGATCAGATACACGCTCCGTGACTTGGCGTACCACTGTTTCAAGCTGAATCGGACCGTCTATCGCCGTGATAGGATCGATATTGGTGGAGAGGTGATCCGTGAAAGCGGGTTACAATACCGTGTGACAGGGGCTCCTCGTCTTCTCGTACCGCCTGCCCAAGTTATAGCAGCACTGGGTTGTGATCGGACGAGAGCTCGTTGAGAACGGTCAACTGGTGGAATTGGGCGACATCCTTCATAGCCACGATATCCAGGACGTTGGGCTATCAGTTATGCGGGAATATTGTGGGTTCGACTGTAGCGTCCACCAGAAGGTGGAAGTTGTCGGCAAAACGGCGTAGACATGTGCCACTTGCGTTCGTCAGTCTCGAATTCCACGACGAATGCTTGGCGTTGAGATCGCTAGTGAGAGTGACTACTCCCCGAGAGTCGAAAATCTCCGACAGATCCTCCTCTAAAAGTAGCCTGTTGGGCGCTTTATATGCAACGACGAGTTTGACCGGGCCCGTCGCCATGTTGACCGTAATGACAGTGGCCTCGATGTTGATGAGATTCAGCGCCAGGTCAGCGTGGTGGTCGATGGACGATTTAATCAGAATGGCGGCGCCCCCTCCTCGGCCCTATCGGTTCGGTACACTCGGTAATTCGAAAGCGAAAGTCGGTTGCTGGCTCGGCGGTGGGTTTCTCCGATCGGCATTGCATCCAGATGGTGTCTGTGAATGAACTCCTCCAGATCCATCCTATTCGTTGTTAGACCGTTTGCGTTCTAGATGGCGTCTATTCATTATTGGTGAATATTGCTAAGACGTCTTGTAGATAGCAGCTTGGGTAGCAGGGTTGCTGCGATTTCGAAAAGCTTTGGCCAGTTGATCTTCTAAATGAGTGGGATCAGCTGGCTCAGTGTGCTCATCACGTCCGTTACCGGGCGGGAAGTTGTCTCAGAGGCGCCGTAGTCGGCGACCTCTTTGACAATTTCTTGAGATGGTTTAGTTGGACGCTGGGATGCGACGAGTTTTTTAGGAGAAGGTTTGGGACCGGATGGAGTGGAAGGTGTTTTATCCTTGTTTGACGCTTTCGTTTTCTTCGCCGCATCCTTCTTGACGGCGGCGGCGTACGACGGCTTCGTTGTGCTGGTGGATAGTTACGGGATGTCGGTCTCCATCGGCTCGGAGACCTTTTCCACGGGGTCGGCCTAGACCTTTGCAACATCCAGCTTGCGTTGTGCGGGTCGCTGCACTGGTTTTGGTGCTGCTACCTTAGCAGTCTTGGGCGACTGGACCGGAGCTTTCCCCTTCTTCACGTACGGCGATTTGGGCTATCCTTTATAGTTTGCCGTGTATGAACCCTGGCACAGAGCACATTTCACTAGCGCGTCTCTGCGCTTGGTACATTCGGCGATCGGATGTGGTCCTGTGCATTTCACGCATATCGCAGCTTCGTTGCAATTCCGTTGTCCGTGTCCGTATAACTGACACCGGTGGCACTAGGTGACTTGGTCCTTTTTGACCATCTTTTTTTCGATTCTACGGTGACGTGCGTGATTCGGAAGACTTCCTTCGATTCGTCGTTCTTCGTCAATTCGACGAAGACTAACGGGATCGAACGGCGCGGCTAGCCTAGAACCATTCTTTTGCACGGCAGGACGCGGATCCCCTGTCGTGCCAAATCATAGATTATTTCGTCTTCGGCGATGTCCTCTGTCACTCCACTTAGGACGACCTTCAGAGGCCTGTTTTCCATCAGCTGGTATGAGTGGAACTGTATTTTCAGGGCAAGTACCGCTTGTACCAGCTGCCTGTAGTCAGCTGCTATTGCCGGCTGAATACTGATGCCGACGTTCGTATTCACCACCTTCGTGATGCGAATTCCTCTGTGGATGATGTCGTCCACCTTGCCTTCTCCCTGAGGACGACCTCCAGTTGGCACTAGCTTCGCCCCGGAACCTTTCTTGACTCCGATTTCGGAGCCGGGGTTTCGGGACACCTTGCGTTTCCGCTGCTCCCTCCTGGATGGCGGTCGGAATCGGTGGCGGCGTCATTGGAAGCATTTCCGATGGTTGAGTTGTCGTCGGAGTACTCCATTTCGGATGTCGAAGAGTCGCTTGCTTCTTCCAGGGCCACCTGGAGCATCCGGATGGCCTTCATGGTGTCGGACTAGCGAGCTGTGCGTCGCTTCGATCGCGTTAGCGTGCCGGATGTGGTGGCTTGTTGATCGGTTGTCAGTTTCGTCGTGATCGAAATCGTTGTCTGTGTCATGGTCCGTGTTGAAGTCTGCGTCGTCTTTTTCGCCTCCACTGGCCCTGCTGCTGCTTGCGTGAACGCCCAGGCCCCATGGGTACCCGCAATACTCGCCAAAACAACAGCAGAAACAATAGCTGAATCAAAAATAAGATAAAAAGAATAAAAGAAAATAAATAAAAGAGGGGTAGGGGGAGGTTACGTGGAGGAGGAGATTAGTTTGGACAGCAAAAGAACAGAATAAACATAAGAATTAAAAGAGAAAGGGTAGAAAAAAAAAAGGAAGAGAAAGAGCATTCCCGGCTGCAACGCCGGTACCTCTAACTCGACTGTAACGTTGCTTGCTCTGCGCTGAACGTATTAAACGCTCTTTGCAGAAGATCGCTTGTAAATTCTAAAAGGAACTTAAAAGTGGTTGGATTTTTCTGTCACTCAAGTCGATATACACGATTTGAATGGTCGAAACAGACAAAAAAACTCGCCAAAATCTTATTCACAATATTCAGTTAACTTCGTTTGACTGCGTGTAGGTTGTCCTTCTACCGATATTACTGCCTGTCGCAGCGTGTCCGTATTAGTTTCTGTTCGTTTTGCTGTCGGTCCGTCAACGCTGTTTTCTAAATTTGTGGTAGACATGTAACATTATCTTTTTGTTTATGCTACTTCATGATGTTTATTTTAAACTTACATTAAAAAGACTCCTAACTTTTATAATAAAATAGAAAATCTATAAGTATACGGGAGTTTCCATATCCCGATCGTCAGTAAATACAATTAGATATATATATATATATATATATATATACATCAACATTTCTGGTGTGAATCTATATATCATTCAATTTATCGTATATTACATAATTAGTACACAATTACATTGCCTATGTATTAATTCATATTGTTAAGCTTTGTAACTACACAGACCGAGATTGTAAAATTACATATTTTTTTGTTATTTAAATAGACAAAAGACGAAAAATTTTAACTGAATGAAACAAGTAAGATTTCATAAAAATTGTTGAAGGTGGCCTCGACTTTGTTCGAGACATTTCTCACATCTTCTAATGGAGGAAAAAACCTTTTGTAGAATCATATTGTATGCATCTGAACGCATTCTGTTAAGTGGACAAGTAATGAAAGTAATGAAAAATGAATACTATATGATCGATTAAATTTATCCTCTAGCAAGCCATGAAATTTGTCTTCTTTAAACTTAAATTTGTATAATAACCTTAAAAACGTGTAAATTAACTTATTCTTTGGCGTTAGTGTCAGAGCTCAAGTGTTCAGTTTATATTACACCGTTGACGTGCGGTTGTCAGATGGTCTACACATGACAAATGTACTTTATTTGTCATTGTCAATTCACTACTCATTACCAACAAGTTTTTTTAGAAGAAATAATTTTATGGCTTACTACAGGGTAAATTTATATGATCATATAGTGGTACAAGTCATATAGTGGTACAAGTTACGACAAAAGCTAGATAAAAGTTTTTATTGGAATGGACTACGAGAGGTAAAACTTATTTGAACGTTTCTTATATGGAAATTAAATCAAAGTTTTATAAGAACTACACTTTGTTTTAAGGACGGAACATTACAGTTTAGTTTAAACAAAATAAAACTGAAAATACTGTTGCTAGTAAACAATGGGTTATTTTATCATTCTTTTTCCTATTTTTTGAAATTAGATGGATTAAAATTATGAATTTGCCATTAAGTGCGCCTGTTTGTCTGTTATCTAGCTAAATTTCGCCCGTATGCTACAGTAATACTCACAGAAAACAACATAGTTAGTTAGTTAGTTTCATAACTTTAAAACATATTGGCATCTAACTGCTTCTATGACTTAATGCATAAGTAAATATATGTATCAGAGTTGCTGTTCGGGCTGTTCCCATCGTTTGTGAAACTTATATCGTCCAACGTTTCGACAGTGTGTCTACTGTCGTCTTCAGGGTAGTCCTGAGAATTATAATACATCATCAACAATATTACGTCATGAGTAAATACATGAACTTATTTTTCTATCTACTTCTAAAAATTGTGATTACATTCACCATTTATACGTAAGGAAGTTTGACGTTTATCTAACTCTACTTCATTGATAATAACAAAATTAAAAATATTTTTGTGTATATTACTACAAAGTTCCCTAATACTTTACACATGTTATTATTATTCAATCTATAACTTGATAATATGTTCCATATTCAGCTTAGATTTTAGCTGTTCTTACAATTTGTGAATTATTAGAACCACAAGTGCAGACTTCTCAGAATACACATTTTTATAGTCATAAGGTAATTTACATGAAATGTAGCAATTTTTATGACTCACCTTTAGCGGGCGTACCTTAGAATTATGTGTAATAGTGCTTTTAATTTTCAGATGAGTCCTATCGAGAACGTAGTTCCAAACTTGGTCCCAGAACCTACGCAAACTACCAATATAGAAATACGAAATAAACAGGATCGATCAAGAGATTTATTTGGCGTGCAACTTGAGGTAATTATCTTCCAAAATAGAAAGAGTTTTACGAATCTAAAGCATATTCATTTATACTTTAATTCAACCTAAAAAGCTGGAATCGCTAAAACAGTTTTGCGTTGTGTCTTGTATGCAGGTAAATTGATTTTTTGCGGAAAACCTAGGCATCTTGCTCTATCGATTATTTTCCGGTAAAAACCGGTTTTCTTGTCGAATCAATGCGAATGTACATGTGTTTGTATCGGTTGCTCGGTTACCATTCCGTGCTTTCAAATACCGGTACGAAAATGTTCTGCCGTGTTTCGGTATTATTTCCCTTACTAATCATGCGCGACAGAGGCAATTGTATCTTTTATCTGTCTTGGTATCACGAATTTTTATTAGTTTTCCGCATTTTCCCAGTATAGTTAACCATCATGTGCATGAATTGGAACACAGTTCATCATTAAACACTCCTCGGAATGTCCTCATTAGTTTAGGTGCATGTAACCATACATAAATGCTCATAATAAAAAGGAATATCGCGGGAGTGTATGTATATATAATACTTCAAAACATCAAACTGACCAAATCTATTCTGATTCGATTAATTCGTTCATCTAAAAGTTTTCTTCAATATACAACAATACGTTGCTTCTCGACATACTTTTTAATAATAGTATGTCTTATCTATTCATTTAATACTAGTCTAACTGGCATCGAATATGATGAATAGATAATCAAAAGCACACACTCGCAAAAGTCTCATACTACACACAGAACTTCCCTTCCCATTGCACAATTGATGCCTATAAATATAAACTACTAAATTTTTCAATAGTCCTCACAACTTATTTAGGAATATTGAAAGTATGTTTTCCTGAAAACAAGTAATTATTACAAAGAAAATATTAAAAAACCATCGTCCAATTAATGCGCGCCAACCAGTAGATTACTTCAGCATCGTTTTCCTGCCGAAACAACGCGGCGATAGGAAGGAACCTTCTATTACTAACGGTATATTACTACTGTCGAGACAAAAACTTATTTTTTCTTCATTTGCTTTATTAATGCTATGTTCGTATTTATAATTACTGCTTTCTTAAATTTTACATTCCCTTATTATTTTCATTCTGTTTATATGCCAAAAAGTATGCTTCCTCCCTTATATATTCCTCCTTTATTCTTAATGACTTTTTTATTTATCATTTTAATGTAATTTATGTATTTAATTTATATGAAATCAATAGAAAATTTGTTTCATTATTGTATTTTTACCTCTTAATTAAACATAACAATTTAACGTAAAAGACAAACAGGTGATGCTAAACGAGCAAGGAAGAATCAAAACGCGTAAATCAGGAATTCTAGGTATAGATTTTAAAATTCTTCCTTCAATATTTTAGTTCATAATATATACTTTTGGTAATGCTTTAATATACTTTTGGTAATACTTTAATATACTTTTGGTAATACAAAACAACAAAAAAGAACAACTGGTTTATATTGTTGGTACAGTTTCTACATAGTATTTATGAATTTCTAAACTAATTTACATCCAACTATTCCTAATTTGCAGGTTTAAAATCTAAAATTCACTACATAAAAGTTATTTAAAGGAAGACGCAGACAAGAGGCTATTTAATTAGGTTATTATACATGACACTGAAAGAGTTGGTATCTATTCTATGGATTCTTTCTCGCCGCAGTACTTCGCTGTTGCCCTTCTACATCGCGGTTATAGCTATAGCAGGGGAAAGTAGGATTACACATATCGTCCTGTCGTTGATTTTGCTCAAATTATATCTGTATACAATACAATCTGCATTTTACAGCAAAAAATATAAATCTGCTAAATTAACGAGTTCAGCATAACTAATGTAATATTTTTCTGCGACAATGTATTTAGCTAGTTAAAGTTTCAAGAGTTATTACTTTCTTTTTGTTTGCATATATTAACTGCCGAAAACCTCATCAATGATTAAGATGTACATCAACTATCAGTATCTTTATTTAGTGTATGTTTATAAGTTTAACCCAGTTTTTATTTCATTGGAAAGCATAATTAACTATGGACCTTATTATTTGGATTACAGTAATATGATTTTTATACAGAACAAATTAATAATAAAACAAGCTGACAAAGCTTAATTTATCTTCAAAGGTCTAGAAAATAAACATTTTTATTTAATTGTATAAGGAAAATAATTGCTCTTAAATGTCTTCTGGCTGTTGTGCAAGAGACTACTCTATTTCTTAAGCAGAAATTTATGGATATTCGACAATACTCTGGAATACTTAAATTTGGCGTTCTTTCACGCTGATTCAACGTTTCTGAGGTTTTTTAAACTTACAACAGTGCCTGAATATTTAAAACTTTGTAATATTTTGCTAAGAATAGGTTGCTAATTGTGCTTTGTGAAATATCGTCGACTAATTGCTGTAGCATTCTGTATATCTTATTAATGCCCCAAAAATATTTCTTTTTCGATTAAGAAAGTCATCTGAATTTCAAAATGCGCACCACAGAAAAAGAAAAGCCTAACGAAATGTCAAACTGGATAAAACTTGTTTTAACAGCAAGCAAATCATGGTAATCTATTTACCTGTCTACCTACTCATGTAAATTGAGTATTATACCTGTAAAGAAAACATCTATGCTTTTGTGAAAGCAATTTATTAATAATTTTAAGTTAAAGTTAATGTCATAATTTATTAACATTCAAGAATATTTCAAACCATCTTGCATCAAACAAAAATTCTATATTTACGGAAAAAAAGGTAAACGAGGAGGAAAAATAATGTTGTAATTAAGTAAAAATCACTTATAGTCAGTATATCCTAATACTTATTGACTTATTTGTTTTGACTACCCGAAGTAAGAATTCTTTCTCTATATATATGAAATGAGGAAGTATCTAAATCATATCCATTAATTCAATGTTTGCAAATTTAACACTATGTAGTATACTTATCTGGTGCTTATATTTAAATACAGATAATCTGTCAAAGTTACCACAATTTTAACATTTTAACCTTTGTTGTATATACATCTTATACAAGAAAAGAAATAGTTGGTGTTGTGATACATCGACAAGCCGATATGGCTCTACATATAGTCTTCATACGAGGGAAAGTCAAAAAGCTATTATAAAGATAATTAGAGAAATAGTTAGCCAAAAACAAGTTTCATTTTCCAACAAAATCTCCATCTACATTAATACACTTATTCCATCGGTTTATCAATGCCCCAATACCTGCTGCATAAAAGTGGTTGGGTTTCCATCCTAACCACGTGCGTACTTTTTGTTAAACATCGTTATCACCCTCGCAATGCTTGCTGCCGATACGCTTTTTGAGTAGTCTAAACAGATTATAGTCGCTTGGTGCTAGGTCAGGACTGTAACCCACATGTTCAAGAAGTTGCCACTCTAATTCTGCAATTCTGACTTGGATCAAATGGGCCGAATGCAGCCTGCCATTATCGTGATGCAGCAACATTCCTCTTGTCAGTAGGCCAGGAGGTTTTCATCGAATTTCGTCCCAAAGCAACAGCACAACTCTGTAGTATGATTCGGCAGCCACTGACTAAGAGCACTCCTTGAGGATTCCAGACCGCGATAAGTATAACCTTACCAGCTGAGGACATAACCTTGAATTTCTTTGTTGATGGTGCATTGGAACACGCTTGGTTTCGGGTTGCTAGTAGTGCACCCATGACTTATCAGCAGTAACTGTGTGAATCCTGTTAAGTATGTCCTCCCCTTCCTCTGCACACCGAGAGAGGTGTTGTAAGAGCAAGCCCATTCGAATACTTCTGTGTCCCTCGATCAGTTGCCTAAATAACCACCGTGAGCAAACTTTTCGAAAATTCAACCAGCTCGTGCATCGGTTCGTAGGGTAAACCATGAGAACACGTTACTACAGTTGCAATGCTGTCTATTGTTACCCGTCTGTCAGTTCGAATCATCTCTTTCACCCATCGAAGTGTTGCATCTGTTGCAATCTGAACGGGATGGCCACTTCGCTCATCGTCAACAACTTTTAAGCGCCCTTGAGAAAATTTGTCGACCCAGTTATGCACGGCATTACGCGACAAACAGTTTTCGCCATAAACGGGAGACATTTACTTATGGATATTTTTTGCAGGAAGTGCTTTTGCCCAGAAAAAGTGCACAACAGCACACTGCTCTTCAACAGTACATTCTTCTAAGACGGTTGTCGTTTCAACTTTGGCTGTGTATGGACACAACAACTGTCAGTTGAGTATCATAAACCTGGATTGTGCTGGCACCTTCTGACGGAGAAATAGCTCACTGTAATTTGTTAACTTTCCTACAACAGTTTTTGACTTATTTAATGATTCTCTCTCGTACATTGGAGTGAAAGTGTATAGTTTCTAAAATAATATGTAACGATTATCTTTGCAACTTGCAAAAAAATTAGAACCGAATTATTAAAAATTAATGCGAGTGGTCCCTACTACATGTTATTTGTATGTATTCCACTATTTACTCTTTACAAGAACATGTTATTTAATCAGAGATTACAAACTCGGCTGCTTGTGACATCGGCCGGCCGAAAATTTTATATTGCAGTTTAAATATGTAAACTAGTTTGATTGTAGTCCTCGCTAACCCCTTTCTCTAAAAATACCAGAACTTTTTAATTGCTGAACTACTTTTTATACGGCCGAGATCTCATTGGTTAAGATCATTTGGAAAAGGCAGGTCTAAATACTGCATAATGTATGTATATTGCGTAAGTTTTAGATTTAAATTAATACATCGTATCACCTGATTGTATTAACAATAATATAGATAGTGTTTCTGTGTTTACAAGCCAGCACGACAAAGTATTGCTATTAATAAACAAATTGACTTTTAAGAAAAGAAAGAAATAAAAAAGGTGAGGAAAATGGGGGTGCAAAGTAATGAAGTGTCAAGCAAGCGTATACCATGATCCTATTTAAACTACAATCAATCTTTACATAATAATTATCAAATTCAACATCAAATTATCTCGAATGTTGCAAAATATAAGGCTACAAAGGAAATTTTTCGCCGTCCCGCTAAAATCTTGCAAACAATAACAGCCACGTAAAGCAGTGCACTCATAACTACATCATATCTCTCTTGCATAAAACGGAATACATGCAATGTTATTAAAAAACTCACATTTGGTAGAGTTTAGCTGTGCAACAAATTTAAAAAAACCTGCGTATGTGCCATACAATTTATTTGGATGGTAAACGTGGTAAAATGTTATAGTCACTATCTATTGTTACTTCGGCCTAATGAAATTGTCTTAGATTTTCAACAGGCAAATTGAATGAAATTGCTATTATTGAGTGTAGACTCCATTTAAGTCGAAACTGGTGAAGAAAATTCAAGATATTGGCCTAACTAAAAACTATATAAGAAAAAACGAAGTGAAATGGTTGCTGATCTATTATTTTGGGGTTTTATGTCAACCTGGAGAATGGTGTTGCTTTCAACCAATAAATGACAAACTTACTGTTTTTATGCATTATTTAATCGGTATTTGTGACAGAGGATGTCACCTTTACACCATAATTGTGAGCGAATGCCTCGCACACGATAAATGCCGACGAATTATTTTATTCGCATCTTAAGAAAAATGTTTATTCTAAGCACATTTCTATCATTTCGTAAAATTTTTAAATACTTATCAAAATGAAATGCATGTAAAACTACAATGGACTGATAAGACGTTCGTAATTCCAGTAAAAGAAGGCAGATATACTTAAATTAAAATAAATTAACGATTTTTCTAGTAATAAAATCTCTACTTTAGATTACTTTAAGCATTATTACGGTTCAAATAGAGCACTAAAAATTGTAATGTATTGGTGTAATATTTCTTGTATTTAATAAGCTGTATGATTATTTTAGTTTACCTACTCACAACAACAATTAATTAAAGCTTATGCAGTTAAGTGACTGCATAAGCTGTAAATCGGATTAGTTTACAACTTGACTGGCCAATTGAGACTACATGTGTACTTAGGCCGTCACTACCCCGAATTAAAATGGTATAATAGGTTGAATTTTGATCTACCTAATGCCTTTCCCTTTAATTTTCTATTAATATAACTAATTCTTTGCCAACCAATACTACTTCAAGGTTGACTCAGAAATAATACATTCAAGTATTTACAATTTCCTCAATATAATTCTAACGTAAGTTGAGGTGTAAGTTATGTTATTGAATTGCTCGTTCCAGGCGTAGTTAGGCGACTTCTATACATATAAGATACACCATATCCATATATAAATTTGTGACTATTTTACGATTATTTGCTTACAGATATGTATCCGTTATGCAAGCACTCCCCTTCTTTTCCCATAAAAGTAAATGTAATGGGTTTTGAAGTATTGCCATTAACGTTAAATAAATATTTGTTAGTATTTCTATAAGGAAGAACCTATACTTTTGGATATTATTGCTCAGTTGTAAATATTGTAATACGAGACATACGTATACATATGGACATTGCTCCTATCATTTGTGACACCGGATTGGAATATCATAGCTTCACGGTATTATACGATGATTTTATTTTGTTCACGTGAACTCTACAGCTTATATGTACACGTATTTGATATTGTTTAGAAAAAGATGTTACATTTTTATTGCTATGTGTGATAGCTGAATTTTCAATATGCTACAATAAGTTATCTAAGTTTGCAATTACTATAGGGAAGCTGCATATAATATCAAGCGTGTAAATTGTTTTGTGCCTCCAACAGGGCTATCTGCACGTGATCATTTTTCTTTCTTAATCAATATGTTCGTTTTGTGTTTATTTTAACAATGGCTGAATTACACAAAAAATCAGATTGAAGCATCTCTAGAAAATTGAATGGCACATTCTTGTAACATAATTAAGAGTATTTCCTTATTTTATGTTACCATGTTATGTTACCATGTTGTACCTCTAAGGTAACTTTAATTGTTCAGGATTGTTTATTCTTAGCTCTTCTGCGTAGGATTACTGAATTATTTATGTATTACCTTGGCAAACTCGTTTTGTAAAACAAAACTACGTCGACTTAGGTAAATGTGCTCGATTTGATTAATTAGTGAGAAATGCAAAAAAGGAAATATCTATTTGCATTAAATTAAACACAAACTGTGCAGGTATACTAGTGAAAGCTTGTTTATAATTAAAAATGCGATTTCAACTTTCTAAAAGATTCAAAAAATACTCAACTTAAACTGAGTCTTTTGCTTACTTTTACTTTCGTTACATGTCTTTGGAAACGTCTAGTTCATTATACAAACATATGTATTACTTTCAACTTGCTATGTTTAATATATGGAATCTTTATGATATAAGAAATATACATATTATAATTAAACTTGCGTCATGTACCGTTGAAATAACTCCGGGTATCTGGAAAATTAAAACATTTATCAAGTAACTATTGCAGTGCATTCTTCGTTTAGTAACAGTAGGTATTCATGTATAATAATCGCCACAAAGTTCGTACCTAGTGGAAGTCTTTTATTTCCGTTTTTTTTAATATTGTTGTGCTATTAGTCTGTGCTTCTATGAGGACTGTATATGCTCAAATTAGGTTTGATGAATTACTTTGTTTTGGAAGCACTAACATTTTTAGAAACAGTCAAAATCAAAATAATAAAACTCTAGGCTTCGTATCAAAACAAAAATGAGTTTATTAACGCCTTTTAAAAATCATCGCTTTTGATTAATGCAACTCGTAATAATTTGCACAATTAAATTCCTGGAATATCGATGTGAAAATAATGTTGCCCCATTTTTAGTGTTTGTGGTGCAAAGTACTTTTAATAACTAATACAGCAATACAATTTAGAATTTTAGCATGTTGTTATACTTTTCAAAGTTTCGACTTATTCTCGTCAAAATAATTTATCCATGTTTTCCTAAAGCAGGTATACAGTAATATGTAGTTCTATCTTTTTTAGGTATATTTATTAGTCCCAACATAATGATCTGCATGACAACAGTTTTCAGAGTAAATTAACTGAAAAAGAAGTTCGAACCTGATAATGTGTTTAACTCGTCATTAAAAAATATTATGGAAAACGAAAAGACAACTACGAAAAATTAGTAAGAAGCATTCATAAAAATACATACTGACTTCGCCTTAGTTTCAAAGAACAAAAAAAACATTTCGATTTTCAGTACCATCAGTTGGTCCTATGAACGAAGTTTATATAAAGTAGAATATGAAATAATACATATAAAGATTTTTAAAGAGATAAAAATGAAGCACTGTTGTGTTGAAAGAATTTACCGATGCAGTATTTAACGCATCCTCTATGCTAAAGTATTTGTCAAGAATAAATACAGAACTAAGAAAAATGAACTGTTTCTTCACTTCACAGGTATAGCAGTAAACTCCACTCACACAAATTAATTAATTATGCGGAACGCAGCGTTTCGAGAGCACTTGGGCTCCCATTGTCAACCGTGTTACCGACTGATAGTAAAAACTGTATCACACATGCAAATTATTTTCTACGCAGGCTCTAAAATTTCTAAACCATATGACTATTTACAATCTACTAGGTGGCCTCATGCCTTTTACAGGAAGGGATTGACCGTCATTTGTTTCTTCACTGTGTATTATACTAGCTTAAAATTGAAGCCAAAGCAGAGCTTTACTACCAATTTCGTTTAGTAACCAAATTTTAGGCAAAAACAAATTCGTTGCAAGTTCATGCATACTTTTAAAAATGCATCAAGTAAGCGGTTTATCTTTTGCAGAGTAAGAATGGACACCTTTATGCATTACTTACTGCCGCACTAAAGGCGATGTTGCATTGCTTTAGCTACATTATTTCCTCGTTCACTTCAAAATTCAGTTTCTTGATCTTATGTCATACCAGTTATGTTCCAAAACGTAAGAAATCATATTTTGCATTTGTGTGCATTCAGCCTTTATTTCCTATTTCTAATCAGCCTTTGATTTATTTCGGTATTTTACAAGAAAAAACTATTCCTTTCATTGCTTTATGATATAGGTTTCTGAAGATACATGATTCTTGCTATTTATTGTGCATGTAATAAATAATCATAGTGCATTAACTACGATTGCAAAGACCGTGAGGTTGTATAACAGACACAAGCATCTCAGTACACACAAATTAATCATTTATTCGGAACACAGCGTTCCAAAAACGTAAAAGTTCTCACCGTTAACCGAATTATTGAATGACGAACGATAATTTGTGTGGTGTGCAGTGTACTTGTGCCTACGGTGATTTTACAGTCAAGTTATATGTAAATTGTTCCGTCTACTCCTATAAACTTAATAATTAAAAGCTTATTATTACATTGATGAAATCATTCACGAGAAAGACATGTGTCTACAAAGTCAGACTTTGCAGACAAGTGTTTCATTCCTTTGGCACTAGTTAGCGCCAGGAATAATCACTGGTATTGTAGGGTTAAATATGGCGATAGAAGCAGAGAGAAAATTACAAGTGTTGAGCATAAAACCGCTCGAAACCACGCTGATGACGCCGGGTAGGCAGAAACATGTCCGCGTTTTATGTCTCTTCACATGTCTCTCAATGATTTCATCAATACCATGAGAAAGCTGTATTTACAGCGTTTTCTTATATTGGTGCCATTTTCTAGACATTCTTTTAGGGGTTGTCTAGTTTGTGCGTGCGTTATCATACAAATGTTAATCCTTAAAAAATAACCTTGAATTTTATTAATCATTACCGCATAATTCAAATATAAATACCATACTTTATGTCAAAAAGAGAACTATGAATTTGTTAAAAAATTGATTAAATTAAGAATAAGAATTAAATTAAAATGTCATCTCTAAAAGGAAAACGGGATCTGACTGGAACAAGATGCGTGCAGCTTATTAAAAATAAAATCTATCAGATTCTTTCATAATTTAACCAAATGAAACAAGGTTTCTAACAACTCTTGGGGAAAAATACTTTCCATTTAGGTGATCTAAGTACTCATATTAATCTGTTAACAAATTAAGTGAGACGAGAGTTAATTTAGTTTAGATGCGTGAGGTTATATAATTAAGGACGTAACCAAAGAGTTTTAGGTTGAAAATAAAAGCATTATACAAATCAAAGCATCAGACTTTAAGACTTGTCTGAAAATCCATAAGACAGTTTTCACGCAATGAAAAATATCACTAGATATAATGACAGATTGACAACACTACCATTTGATTAGGAATCATTAATTTGATCCATACGGATGATGAAAATGGACGATTTGTGACCAGAAATAAAATAGTCTAAGCGTATGATAAAAATAATAATAATTTTTTAATTTTTTTAACAACGTTAAAAAGGCGATATTGACTGTGTAAATGTTAAATGTAAAATAGGCTGGTTACGGTATCAGAAGTTACGGGAAGTGTATATCGTTAATTAGTTTATTACATCGTTAGTTAGTTATTATTCACTGCCTACTATGTTGAGAAATAAAGCAAAACTATCGAATATTATTCTGTTTCTATGATAAATGCGAGAATTTGAATATTTATCATTTTTGTAGGTAACGAGTTTACTTCTTGAAGCTGAAAGGAGGAAGCTGGCCGTTCTCCAAAAAGAACTACAAGTAGCTCTTGAGGAAGGAGGATCTATAAAGGCAAAAGAACATCAGAAACAGGAACTTTTAATTGCAATAGCGTAAGTTCATGCAAACAATTATTTACTTAAAGCGTACGGTTTAATACATTTTCAAATAGTAGTTACATATATAAGAAATCCAGTAGCAATGAATGGTCAGTGACAAGTTAAAGATTTTTTCGGTTTTAATTCTTATCTTAGCATAATTACAAAAGCAAAAGTTGAGCAGTTTTTGCACATTCATCATCGAATTGTAGCTACGTATTTCAATCGTCGTTTAATGTATTTCATGTGTACGCATTAATGGCACGCATAACTACATATTTATTTGTTATACATAAATCCACTACTACATCGTAATTAAAAATTGCATTGATAACTTGTTTTACACTCATCCTATAACGTAATTACAAGAGCTGCTCGTTTCGTCGGCGTACCAGAGGCTTTGTGATAATTCAAACACTATAGAATGAATAGTATTAAGCAAGAAAAAATAATAACCAATATGTTATGCTATTAACGAGTTAGCCTCCTAAACAATGTTAATAGGTGATTTACCTCGATAAAAGATGGAATGCGCATAGTTTACACGTATTATGTAAAAAGTTATACGGCTTACGGGTTGCGTCACAAACAGTAACACTTTGCTTTTTGAAAGGTGAAATGTTCTTAATTTTTCAGTCTATATATTTGAAAAACTCTCGACAATGCGTCTTGTACGCTGTTAACAATTTGAAAAATTAGTAATACAGTTTATTAAATATTTTGGTATGATTCAAAAAATAACGTTAAACAAGAATGCTTTACAACTGACAGTAAAAGTTTGATGAATAGACGGTAGTCCCTAATCAGAGTACAATAGAAGCCTTTTGATATGATCCTCATACAACCCAACAAATATGGGTGATAAAAATAGTTAAATGAAAACTCTACGTACGATTAGTGTCCCAAACATTCTACAAGTGAGAATATTATACAAATAGTACATGTTAAGCAACTTCTACTAGTTTTACAATTCGCTTTAAAAGTCCACTAATACAGAAGAGTTATAAAAGACACGTTAGTAGTGCTTTTATTGCAACGGAATACATTTATTCAATGCAAACAAATACAGATTATGCCTGATGTCCAAGATAAGCATGCACATGGAGATCTTGAAAACAGTAAGAATTAGTAACTCGGTTAAATGAAACGAAAGTTGTGTAACAAATTAAATTATATTTATAGATGTTCACAAACATCGGTTCTTTTATTATTCCAGAGTTATTTCTAAAATAGTTTATAACTGTCGTTTTTATGTTCTCCGGATTTTATTCTTAGAGATATAGAAAACAAAAACACAAACGCACTTTATCCTTATCACTTTTTATTTTCTACTAGCCGTCGTTGACATAATTTTCACATGACGTTTTTGTTTTACAGTATCCCTCGTTAGGTTCGATTTTTCTTTTAAATAGACAAAAAAATAGTACCGTAAAAACATCCATTACGCAGTTTAAGTAATTGCAGCACTAAAATTCATGGGAATAAAAACGCTATAACATATTAGCATATTCTTTAAAGAATTAAATCAGAATTAAATTCCAGAAGAATGTAGACTTGCCATGCATGAACTAAAAGTTATAATATAAAAAGCCAAATCGTTTCAATCTTTCAAATTTGACAGTACATGTCATTAAAATTCAATTTTTCTAGAAACCACTTTTTTTTTATTACTATGGTTGACTATCTAACCTGATACACGAAGGTGATTCGACAGCTGGGTCACTATTTTACAACAAAAAGACATATTTTATTTTCGGCATAATTCTCATCCAATTCTGAACATTTAATCTAGCGACATTTAAGTTTCTTGAGGCCATATAAAAAACAATCTTTCAGAAACTCGTCAAAATATGTATTCGTTTCGGCTATTACTCCCCCATTAATCTTTTCACCAAACCATTTTATCAATTTTGGAAACAGGAAAACACTCGAACCCAGATCAGATGTATCATGCAGCAATTTGTATCATAGTTGCAGTAGCAGGTGGGGTCCTGTATAAATGCGACCTTTTTTTCTTCAGTTCAATATCAAAACGTATCAGTACAACTCAAAGCCAATAAAGATTACGTCTTTAACACCCTAGAAAAGCATGGTCATAATCTTATTTGCCGCAAAAACGGCATTTGCTTTCTTTGGAGCACATTCATGTCTCTACAGTATAGTAATGTATCCAGGCTTCATCTACGGTAACATCACCAAAAAATTCTCTTTTATTTCATTGCAACTATTGACCGTATAGTCATTTGAAATTATTTTTAATTTTTCATGTTGAAACGTTAATGTAAAATACTGTAGTCGTTTAGTTGAGACATTTACGGCATTAACCATTTCGCACGTTGCGGCCGGCAGTTGCTCTTTAGTATGGCCTGGAGTATTAATCAGTTCTGTAAGGGTAAGAAGATACCGTAGGTGAAGGCTTCGGACGTTTAGCATCATTTGTGCTTATATCACCACTTCTGAACTCAATAAACCACTTACGAATCATTGTGTGGGAAGGAGCAGATACACCAGAACATTTATGCAACTTTTCTTTTATTTTTTAATGATTTTACCACATGGAAATAATGTTTAATCACCATACGAAATTCTGTTTCCTCCATATTAACACAAACACAACAAATAATTTTCTTTAAGCAATTGTCAAAATGTATGTATCTGATAGATTTGGGCAATGTTTTGACAATACGTTCCTACAACTTGGTTCAAATCAGCAATACACTTATCACAGCAAAATTGTTGCAAATTTCTGAAAAATCACTTTGCCATCAAATCGCCCTCGTATACTCACTGTTCCAGATTTAACAAGTAATCAATTATTTCCTGGAAAGATAAGTGTTTGGAAGTAGGAGAATAAATGATAAATTTAAAATTGAAATAGGAGAGATTAATAGGACATTACGGGATTTGCTACTAAATGTTCAGTGCTGTACATTCAATTAAAAAGTTACTCAGCAAATCATGGGAAACTTGAAAAATAAAAAAATGCGTGCCATAATAAATATATGTATAATTAATCGGATATTATAATTAGAAATGCAAATAAATATATATATAGAAAAGTGAATATTGTTACAAATTAATGATTATGTTAGAAATACTATGCCTGTCAAAAAATAAATTCGCGGATATCTGGCACTATTTTACGCCACGTTGTTAGACTTCATACTAACATTACTGTATTGTTGGTTGCAGACGTATTCAATCGCAATATGATCATTTGGATAAAGAGTACAGAGAACACGCACTAGGAGCGCTACTATCAGCTAATACTAGGGGTTCTGGCAAGGTAAGTTTAAATAAAAAGTTACAATATCCTACTACTTTCGAAGATTCTATGTTCGTAAATGTTAACTATATTTTGGATACATTGTTTAAACGCTTTTTTCTTTTATTGGATTTATATAGATATATTTAAGTGAGAATGCTAATAAGTTTTTGTATTGCTGAAACTTGATATTTTAAAATTTCTCAATCAATAATGTGAGATTATGATAATGTATTACAATGAATAAATAAACTTTGTAATAATATAGCAATACACATCGACTAAGCAAAACAAAAAATGTAGACTTCACGTCCACTCAATTCTGAACAATTATTTAAAAAATGAACAGCAATAACAAAGTAGATAATAATTATATGTATCTACAAATAACATTCGCCTTTTCTCGATATATATGTAAATCCAAATAATTATTGAGTTAAAAGGAGTTGGGCAATTGACCTACTTTTATATTGTTTGTATAAAAATCATTCATGTGTATATTTTGACATTTACATTAAACTAAGTTAAAAGTTCATCTCATAAAACAAATTTCTTACTCACATGTTACTGTCTAATGGGGAGTAGCTTTTTAAATATAGCCATTATGTAGCGAATATTGATATATTGGAAATGAAATAAATATTTCAGCATAATGATTAATATTGATATACAAGTGCTTGTTGTTACAAATGTATAATATAGAAGAAAAAACTTATATGGTATGATGATAAAGTGTGGAACAAAATTCATAGTTGTTATATTTATTCCTTTTAAGAAAATTGCTTTACATGTCACTCATCTTTTAGGCCTTCTTGCTGCTCAAACCTTAAACAGTGATCGGGCAATAAGGGCGCTAATCATTTGGCCCCAGTGAAGTTGAAATTAAAGTTGATGTCCCCCATTTTTTTTAAATTATATATAACACTTAAAGAGTCGCATGGGTGCAAAAGATAACTTACAAAATACTGTTTTGATTAGTGGAATATAGTAATATAACTCCTCTATTCATTCAAAAAAATGTGTATTTATAAAATCAATATTAATTACCTTCTTCATTTACCGGACCCTTCTTTTCTGAATTTTGTTCTATACTTTACTATCACGGCGGAAATTCTATTATATCCTACGTAATCTCTTTCGCATCAGGTGTGTAATAGTGCTAATAATTCACACAATTATTATTATGCCAGCTAATCATTGAAAATAAGCTGACTTTTGTATATGACAAGTAAAATAGATTATAGAAGTACAATTACAATCAAAGTAAACTTAATAAGTTACTTATCAAAATTAATACAAATAATACGATAATAGAATTTAAAGATAAAGGTAGCTTTACATGTTTCACTTAGAAGCTTACTTTTTGGCGTATTTAAAGCGACTATAAAACATATTCTTGTATATTTAGTTTAGCCAATATTTGGACAGCTAAACTCTTCATTGTTTCTACTTTTGTAGTGATAGTTTTAGTTAACATTAGTTACTCAACCTCGATATAATTTTAAAAATTTATCGAACTCCAGATGTTTCTTCTGGTAATAAAATCAATAATCAGTCTAGAGCATACCAATATAGAATAGAAAATCCATTATACATGTGTAGATCCTATAAATATCGCAATACTGCTTAATTCATATAGTTAATTACATCCTTATTTGCCATAGCTTACCAATATAATACGTGAAAGGTAAGTAAAAAAACAGCACGTCATGGTTTAGTAATTAATAAGTAGAAGATGTTATGTTCATTGTTTTCAATACTGATCTTGATCCTAATAATTACTTTAAATGAAGATAGTAATGTAGAACCTGCAAATTTGTCATTTTTGTAGTGTATTTAAAAATGTAATCTCTTTAATTATTTCCCAACTTTGAAAAAAAGCCCAAATACATAGGTACATTATTGTTATTTGGTTCTAACAAGTGACGACAGTAAAAATCAAATGTTGTAAAGTATTTGTTGAGGAAAAGATGTAGTCTTACAGTAAAATAGTGTAACGTATTTACGTTTTTATTTTAAATAGAAAAATAACACTCTTCTAAAACTGCATAAGAAGCACAATACATGACTTCTTCAATAATGAAGATATTGTTTTGAATGACAATAATCCTGTTGAGAGAGCTGAGACTTTTAATGCATAAAGCAAAATATACCAGGTATATGCATAAGTTTTTTCCGGTTTAACTAACAGATGGCACCAGCGAAAAGTGGACAGTGTATTAATTTGACACATACGCATTTTGTTCGTCACACATTTAAACCATAATCACGCGCAAGTTCAGTCCGCCAAAAACTAGCGTCTTTGCCTTATCGTTCAGTGATCATGTCGAGTTTTGTGCCTGAACATTTGCGGCACGCATTACTTTTCTTATTTAATCAAAATAAAAAGGCTGTTGAAAGCCATCGTTTGCTGGTAAAAACATATGGTGAACACGCTCCATCGATTAGAACATGTAACATGGTTTCAATAATTTAAAACTGGTGATTTCAATGTGAAAGACGCTTGATGGACTACAAAAATGCGAAGACGAGCAATTACAGGAATTATTGGATAATGACCCAACTCAAACTCAACAGCAATTAGCAGAAACATTCAATATCACAAAAAACAATCAGCAGACGTTTACGAACATGAATGAACATCAAATAGAAAATCGCAGTCACCTACGAAGTACTGCTTTGAAGGAAGTCATTTTTGTATGGAATTGGGACGAGTGACGAAAAATGAATTTATTTTGAAAACCCGAAGCGGAAAAAATCGTGACTTTCACCTGACGCAGGCGGTCCTTAAACACTAAGCTCAAATTGCTACAGCAAGAGGACAGAACAAGACCTTCTCTGTGTCTGATGGGACCAGAGCGGTATTATGTATTACGAACTCTTGAAGCGCGGCCGTTAATACACAACGCTATCGTCAACAAATGATTAATTTAAACTACGTATTAATGGATAGACGACCGGAATGGCCCAGAAGATATGGCAAAGTGATGTTGTTGCACGTGTATCCATAAATTACCTGAAAAATAGTTTATTTTGTAATTTATGAAATGTGTAGAAGTCGATGGCCAATATTTTGAATAAAAAAAAATAACTTGCCTTGAAAATTACGTGTTTCTTTTTAACAAAAAACCGGAAAAAAACTGCATACAACTGGTATTGGCACCTCAGATCATTTCTGAGGGCAGCGTGGTTGATCCTATGTTGTCTGCAAATTTTTTAAAGCAATAGCGTAAATTTCTTAACTACTGTTAATATTATGATATATGCTGATGACTAGAGACCGGATTATATAGAAAGTGCAAAAATTTAATTTAATTTACTTATTATATTTTACGTCTCTATGTATATGTATTACACTGATTAAAGTTAATTAGCGTTAATTAACTTTAATCAGTGTAAGACATCTACAAATAGACGTAAAATATAATAAATAAATTAAATTAAATTTTTGCACTTTGCATATAACCCGGTCTCTACTGATGACTGATGACACTAGTGCTATCATTTCTAGTGAATATGTTTACTTGGTTTTCTAATAACAATGGGTGCTTGAATTTTCATAAAACAAAATTTTTAATTTTCTATAACAATCAAAATAAAATTGCATATAACATATATATATGCCAATAGTCGGAAAATAAACCGTGTTAATGAAATTCATCTCTTAGGTTTGTATATGGACGAAATGTTATCGTGGCATAAAGCACGTAAGAAAATAATTAACAGATATAGTGTGTTATCAGCTGCGTACTAGGGGCGAATTGTAGTTTTTGAAGGAATGTGTTTTATAATATTCTATAGCAGTTAATACTAATTGAGCAAAAAGTATGTGACATTTGCTTTTCTTAGAGGATTAGACCCTAACGATATACATTTTTATTTCAGCTGTTATGATTCACTTTATCATATAAAGCTACACATGAAAAGTATTATATATTTTTTGTCATTATGTAAATTGGTAAGCGAAAGCTTCATATCAATAAAAAAATTAGTAATGTACAACACTTTTGTTCTTGAGTATATTAATGTATACGGTGTTAGTCAGACATTTGCACCAAGCTTACAATATGTGATAATTCTGGCTTTACCTTTAAGCATTTATTAGGCATTATTATTTCGCCCTCTCAGGCAGCTTATCTTTACCGATACTTTAATGAAGCTCTATATTCACAATTCATTGACTCAGTTTCTCTTGAGTCAATGAATTTGCATTAATGTCAATTTTAGACGAAGTAATTGCGAACATAAACTTAAAGCACCGAAAGTTCTACTAAAGTGAAAAGTACAAAAGAAAAAAAAATATCGAAAATTATATTTAAAAAAAAATGTTTTTACTTAGTTTCATATTAATTTTCGCCTTTTTCTTTCTTTCTTTTTTTTATATTTTTTACTATGAAACGTTCCAATTCCGGAAACCGTTTGTTTAGTACAATATTTACTTAAGACATTATGGACTTCAATAACAATGATATAGTTGTAATATATATATACACTAGCGCTCATAATAGTATGGGCATTTCTTTTTCCTGCACACAAAAGAAAATGTATCAATAAACACTAGAAAACATAAACTAAGTTATACTTTCTTCTCATCGAAAAATCCACTTCTTGATATAATAACTGTTCGCACAATTCGTTGCATTCTTTTCACCAATTTACTCAGTGTATCTTGAAGAATATTGTTCCACTCCCTCTACATTGCCGCTCAGAGTTCCGCAGGTTTTGGACGTTGGACATTTTCTTCTAATTTTTCATGTTGACATTTTCTTCTAATTCGTCTGTCCAGTTCGCCCCTCTGGGATTAAGATCCAAACTCTGGGGAGGTCCAGTCATTATTTTCCTTCATTCTTGGTATCAGCGAGGTAGTTTTTGCACAATAATGACATGTGCTTCGGATCGTTATCGTGCATCAACTCAAAATTGTTACCTACTAGGCGCAATCCGAATGGTAGAGTATTTTCTTTTAACATCTCGCGATACTTCTCATTCTTCATTATTCCATCAATTTTCGCAAGATACCCTGTTCCACTTAAATAAAACCAATCCCGCATAAGATTGGAACCATCACCTTTCTTTATTGTTGGTGTAATGCACTCAGGGAGTTTTTCCTCGTGTTTTGAGCGCCTAACAGATGTTCTGCGGATTTGACCAAACATTTTACATTTGGACTCATCAATCCCTAGTACGTTTCCACATTGTTCTATTGTCCAGTTTTTGTGAGTGTTAACCCACTGAAGACGTTTTTGTTTATTCCTGCGACGGTTTTTGTGTGGCAATACGACCGTGGAGGCTTTTTTACACAGGAATTAAATTATTTACTCGGACACAGAAATAACAATATCGAGCTGCATGTAACGGTATCTAGTGATAAACTAACCTCACTCTTAATGTAATTTATAAGATAAATACAATCTCTGCAAGAAGTCAGTTAATTGTAAGAATTCGGATTTCATTTATAGTGTCATAAAATTTCTACCCGTATATTATTTGAAGCATCTATACCCGGTATTGTTTATAATGTACCTAATTATTTCACGTAGTAGTATTTCAGTTCCGTTATTGAAGAACTTAGTTATTTCATTAGTAAATTGTGTACATGTTTATATAATTATTAAATGAGTAAAAGTATTTCTTTTAAAATGTTTTGTTAAAATTTAATGTGGCCATTCTATCATGAGCGGTGGTGTATGTTAAGGCGGATGTTTTCATGGTCGCCGTATAAGAAATGTTATTTCCAGGACTGTGACCGCGTATGTAATCTTCCTCAAGGAGATGAGCGAGATCTCGTAGAAACGTAGACCTAGTCGAAACGGTCCCTTTTGTGACCAACAACATACGTGGCCACAAATATTATTTCATGTATATAATAAAAACAGAATTAATGTTAGTGTGTAGATAGGGCGGCACATTTATTCTTCGAATAGGGCGATATATTTATTATTCGTGATGATGTAAAATTTAAATATTTTAAATTTTTTAGTATAGCTAATAAAATGTAATAACAGAGTAAGAAGCATTAAATATCCATGTAGCTTTTTACTTAGATCATTTCTATTTAATGCATACATGACGTACGGACGAAAAGTACTTGTTGATGATGTGAAACGAATCACACTTCCGTATTGCAATTTTTGGCTTCTATTACATTTACATTCTACGTTAAATGCATTAGTATTATATTATTTGTTAAAGGTAGATCTATATTACCTCTTTATTATTTTCAAATTTAAATTTAGTCTGTCGATCTTGAAATTTTGAAATTTTTCGGAAGCAACATTTCAATAAATAAATTATATGCATTTTTCACAATCTTTCAAAACTGAACATTAATAACGTAATTCTCTTGAATTCAACTTTCAACCGTAATAATTTTGACACAATAAAATTTAAAAATTGAAATCACAACTATGTATTTATTTTAAACTGACAGCTTAGTCATGTTTCTTTCTTAAACCATAACAATACCAATAGAAGCTACTTAAAGCTTCTTATCCGATTGCTTTATTGAATATTATTAGACAGGAAGGCAAAATACTTAAATCTTACATCACATATAGACGTCTTAATAAAAAATAATGTGACACCCATCAAAAATACTATATATTATGCAACAAAATACACATTGCCGAGTAAATTAAAGATATTTTACACCTCCACTATTAGTTTAATGAAAGATATAATATTGTGACTCAATTGTTCATCCGTATGAACGTTTTAAAATAAACTAACATACAGTTAATTTAGGAAAAAATTATCTGAAATACGGTTTCGGAGTGGGCCTTGTAATTACTATACAGTAACAATTTTAATTTAAATATCTCACTACTAAGAAATATGCTAGTATTTGATATCTGAAATCTTCTTTTTTTTTCGTTTACTAATCTACTACGTACTTTGATTTGTAATAAAATACATGTAATTTGATAAATAGATTTCCTTCGTGTAATCCTTGAATTGGACCTTGCTCAGAAAATGAAAAACCAATATGAAAACACGGATCTACATTGGGCAAAATACTTAAATATACCCCCAAGTTCAATATTTACTAAATCTATTACTTTGCGACAAACCTATTTCGATAATTTAGCGCCCGCCTTGGTTCTTCACCTATTTACGCTTATTGAACGCCGGGTCGCGAAGCGCCGCCAAGCGTCGCTTCTCGAATGTATACCCGTAGAAGGGAGTCAACCCCAACACAACAACGTGTTTGTAAATGTGGTAATACTGAAATGTGTGGAATTTAGTTTTATATAGTAATCAAAACGACATCAAGTGTTCACATAATTCCGTCTATTTAGTGTTTGATGTGAAAATAAAAGAGAACAAAACAAAAAATATAACCTATAAAACGTATATCGCGGAGTACAAAAATATTTCACAAAAATGCTGAATATTAACGTTAGTAATTATTTAATTACGACGTGCTTTAGTACAAAGGACAAAGAAAGTTAAAAAAAATGTAATCGCGTAAAGGAAAGGTGCAATGCGGCTCTGTCTTACATAAAATGCAAGAATTGAATGAGAAGTCTGAGAAACCGAAGATACTTGGACCAAAACCTAACATAGCTACTAAGCCGAAACACGTGCCGCCTGTGAATCTAATAAAAGGTCAGAAAATTAATCGTGACGATGTCAGTAAGACGAATTTACCCAGGCAGACTAACGCTAACAACGATTTCCGACACCAACAGAAGGAAATGCCGAAAGAGATGCAGATACCTATGGACAAAAGTATTGCGGAAAAAATCTACGATAAGCGCGCCGTCACCGGATCAGCCGGAACAATCGCCGAAAGCTTTCAATCGTACATTCATATACAGAGGCCTACTAATTTTCCTTGCTCAATTGCTGATACTTACGGCGATAGTAATCAAGATTATGAAAAGCACAGTGTGTCCTACAGCGAGTATACATCTTACTACAGTGAGAAATGTGATAAATACAAAACCACTTGTGAATCTCACAAACCAGATGATAACCACAAACAGCCAGCGTCCCCCAGTACAGTATGCTGTAGCATCTTATCCAACACGTCCAGTGACTGCTGCGGAATTATTGTTAACGCGGCTAAGAAGGAGCTTAATGGAAAGACTCTGACCAAAGTCGAATCCACAGACTCT
Organism: Trypoxylus dichotomus; assembly: GCA_023509865.1. Lineage (NCBI taxonomy): Eukaryota > Metazoa > Arthropoda > Insecta > Coleoptera > Scarabaeidae > Trypoxylus > Trypoxylus dichotomus. The sequence goes on along the minus strand of CM042074.1, from coordinate 52,958,109 downwards.
AATTCCTCGGATTCTGGCGGTTTTAAAGACTTTGTGCAGTTAGATCTAACCAAACCAACTAATCAAATTATTTCGCACCAACGAAAAATTTCTCAACCAGAATTTTTAGAGAAGAGTGATTATGTAAAGCCATACACTCATCAACGAAATTCTTCACAACCAGATTACATATCGTCCGAAATACGACAACCTTTAATTACAACTAAACAAGTGTTTGTTGCTAACGCTCAAGCACTTGCTCAATACTTACCACAAACCGAGCACAAGTTCTTGTGCAAAACCAACAGTGGAAGTACTGAGAGATCGGAAGATATTCGACAAGTAGTACCTAAATTAAATGTAGCACAGGTTAGCCAAATGTTTAACGAAAAGACTGATGAAAACAAAACACATAGTAAGCCTCGCCCACAAATTATTAGCCAAAGTCAATTCCAACAATCAACGAAGAAAATTGAAGAATTACTATCTCAACGTTTGGAAAAAGAAAAGCTAGCGAGAAAAGGACAGAATTGTTTGATAGATGGCGAAGCAAGCCAGGATATTGAGCACAAGATGGTTATACAAAAGCAAATTCAACAAAAGTTACACGCAGATTTACAACAAACAGTAAAACAAATACAAGAAATTCAAAGTCTAGAATTAAGATTACCCCAGAATCGAAGATGGAATGAGGTACGTTACTATTTATATTATTCTGGTATCTTTAACTGTATGTTAGTTTTTCTTTGCAACAAACTAGTTACTCATTGTAGTAAAAAGTTGCATGACTTAACTCACTATATCTCCCAAAATGGAGACACAATTTGATGTTATGAATATTTCAAATGAGAATATGTTGTGCTTTATTTTCTTTTATTGCTAGTCTGTATTTTTGTAAATCAAATGAAATGTTTAATGTGGCCATTACCCAATTTATGAATACTTAAGAATTGACCAACTAATAATGTGAGAAACTGCAACAAACATAAATGTAAGAAAGTTGTTTTTTTAACTAAACAATTTTAAAAAATGGGCGATTTGTGCACTATAGTGATTGTCCTTATAAAAAGAGCTTCAAATAAATTTTACCTCTAGTAGTCCGTTCCAATAGACGTAACTTCTACTATTTTCGGTTCCATTAGTTATTAATTTATGGGAGTATTCGTTCAGGTGCATAGTTTGCAGGAACTTGTTAAAATTCATTTAAAATGGCTTTTACTATACAACACAAATCATTCATGGTTGAATCTTATTTTTACTTGTTTGTTGCAAATAGACATATTTCATTCAGTTAAAAATGTTCGCCTTATGATTTTGACATTTGTGATGTTACTACTTTTTATCGCGTTTAACACATATAACTATATACAAAATAAGACGTATAAAACACATTTGAATAATATGGAAAAACAGTAAGCTTATATGTTTTAAGGAAAAAAGTTAAATTAAATTCGACATTCCAAAAGGACTCAGTTATGCATGAATAACAATGGGCAGCTTCTTGAAAATTTGATACAAAGGTATATGTGTTTCAGTACCATATTTAAATTCGTAAAAGGTTGAAATTACTATATTATCTTTTACGTGAAATAGGATGGACGACATGTAAAATTGCTGAAGGATTCCGCAATCTTATGCCTTCGTTAAACATCTGACGTCGATTCCGAATATTATTCTCTTCTCAAATTCCGTTCTTTTAATGCCCCTCGTTCAAACAGGTCTTATCGATATAATATCTTGAGAGGCTTTCTCTTCTGTACTCCTTTACGGCAATGAAATACTTTCACCTCCACCGAATTATATCATCATGCTCTACAAGAACACTTTTTTGATCTAACAACCAGTTTTCGCTATGTGTAACACTATATTATAGGTAATGGTAACAGATTACAAAAGTGCCATGTATATATTATCGAGATTAACTTATTTGAAATAAATCTGTATTAGGAACTTGTATAGTATAGAATACTCTATCGTAAATTTGGATATTGCCTTATTGTATTGCATATTTTATTTAACGTACGAGGTTCAGTTTCATCGAAAGACTGCCATCCTAAGCTTTGTCCAGGTAGTATAGCCTTTTCCCTTATACTGTTTCTGTACTATAATACGCTGTTAATTCTGCTACACTTATAACTGCTAAAATCTCGTTTATATACATAAATACTGAAAGCAGAAACAACACTAAGTAAGTAGTACATAGAAAATGGAAAATAGCCAATCACAAGCCAAACTTTTTGGTGCGCGATTTTAAAAGCGCTCCTTCTAATTAAAAAAAAATAGGGTATAGCAAGTGGATGATACCTATACCGGGTGTCTCAATATGTGTGATCACTATATATTTAATAGTATAATTCCTAGAGCATCAAGACAAGAATTCATGATAAGGGCTGTCACAAGCAACTTCTGGAAAATATTTCCAAGTTCCAGATTTTGCAAGAAAACAGAGAAATCAAAAATGCCATAGTAAATTCGAGAATGGCAGTGATTTTTCTTCCCGAAGTATAAGGCGTCTAAAAGAGAAACGATTATCCTGAAAACCGCATGTCGCAATGTTAACACTCCATAAACACACATGAACTACGCATTTGTAATTACCTTAATTTTGTACTAATAAAACACATTTTTTAAATATTTTACAACCTTAAAAATCATATTGGAACAAGACTATAAGCATAGCTCTAACTTCTAAATGGAAGTTTGGTTAATTTTGCATTAGTTTGGTTTAAGACTTAGTACCGTACCGCTCTTCATGATGGAGAGGGGGCAGATCTAGATATGTAGGATATACTTGAAAATCAGTTTATGTATATTTAAATTTAATAGTTAGTAATACTCGATATTTTATATTCTCTTAAAAAGTCAAAACGAAAAGACAAAATGTTTCTTCCTAATATATAAAGAGTCCAAAATAACAAAGGTTTTACTGAAGATATTCACTAAAACCTTTGTTATTTTGAACTCCTTATATATACATATATATCATTATTCGTTCTCGGGTTATTTACAAATGATCGCAAAGAATTTTTTTAACTTAATGTCTTAATTAAATAAGGAAATAAAACAATAACTATAATCGCAGAGATATATGAAACTAAAAAAAACCTTAAGCTAAAAACGATCTAATAAAAACAAAACATAAATGTGAATGTTCAAAATGACTTTTGTGATTCTGAATACGCTGGTTTAGTGAAGTATATGTAGTACTAAATATTGCAGCTTTTAGTTCAATTCTTAAGATGAAGGCCGTCACGCTTTGAATGTGTTCCATCATATTTTATCATATAGCAGGAGATGTTTTATAAACAATATCTTTTCTGCTTCCTCATAAATAAAAATCAATATTTGTTAAATCTAGGAATCTATCTGGCCATTGAATTAGAGTTTCCCTTCCAATTCAGCTACTCGGGAAGGATATGTTTAAAAAATTAGAACTGCCTGTGAGAAATGTGCTGAACACCCAACGTGTTAAAACCACATCGTTAGTCCTCTTTGTACAAAAGTATCTTCTAGAGAGACTTTGTAAATCGTTTTGCAGAAAGTCCAAATATATCTCGCAATTCAAACATCCATCAAAAAATGGCCCAACAATGATGCTTTCTATAACTTTGCAACTTGCCTTCATATTTCATCTATTATGTGATCCACTTATCACATCCATCGATGATTACTTGCTGCCCGGCAAGTAAACAAAGCTTCATCAATCCATAAACTGTAGGACAAGAATTGAGGATTATCGTTACAATGGTATGCTACACGCCCAGGGACTAAAGTGCAGCATTTAATCGCGAGTAGAGATTGTTGCCTCGAGGGTGAAGCATTTCCTTGAAAATTATGAACGTTATTGCCAATTTTAAACATGCGAGTTTACCATAAAATTCATCACAGTTACAGTGTCAGCAAGCCCTGTCAATTTGCAAAAATACATGAAAATTGTGAAGAATTTTACTTAGAAATAGCTGAGAAGGCCTTGAAAGGCCTATTGCCTTCCAAATCTCGGAAAATGTACGAGCAACAATATGTAATGTTTTTAAAATGGAGATGACTAAATATCAACAATTGCATCAAACATCGTTGATGAAAACAATAGACCATATTTGTTAATTGCACCGACATTACTATCAATATGTCTGAAAAATTGTAATAAAAATTTGTTTAGCATTGTTCTTCTGGATCTGTCAATAAATTCTCTAGGGATGTTTGGACGCAACCAAACGATTATTGTATGTCTAGTTAACTGTATTTCACGTTTATGTTTCGTTCATTTATATTCTAATGTATCTATTATTACTTTAGTCAAATATTCGTACAATTAGTATCTCATTAAGTAGATATAAATTTCAGACTTTAGTAGAAATTCCAGCAATATCCCTATTTAGCTAACTTCTTATAAGTCTCTAGGAAATTATTTCCTCATTCTTGCTATTATTATTGGTGCGCTTTCTAACTATGGCCATGACATCATCGGTAATTATCTAGAATGTTCATCACTGCAAGGATACTCAGGTAATTCTGTAATTACCGATAATACAAACCAAGGTTTCTTTTGACCAAATATCACAATTTCAGTAGAGTACAATGCGCAGCTCCAAAAGAACAAGACATAGTTCCATGCATACAACATCATAAGCGATATAGAGTTTCAATTTGTCCAGAGCAAGTTAACTTATATTCGCTTATTAACAGTAACTAGTGGGCTTCAATCCGTCATTGAGCGGATAAACTTGTCATTCAATGTACTTTTGTAACTAACTGTAAATATAGTATACATATTGCATTTACGAGTGTTATTAAGAACGTGTTACAAAAGAAAACATAACTTCTTCAAACCAGGAGGAGTTCAAACAAGGGAGTTCACCTAAAGTATCAACTTTAGTTCCGAAAGTGCAAAAATGTCCGTTTTGAAATAGGAATAATCTAGTCTGTGATCGTACTTACTCTATATCAGTGCTTGATGTAAAACCATGGTATGGATGCAATTTAAAATTCGTTGTACTGGTGTACCTAGTCCTAAACCCAAAGAAATTCTTTGGACATCCAACTGCGGATCAACTTCTACATAGGCAAGAATATTGATATCTTGTTTAATTTATCTTTACGGCTTACAGCACACATTCGGATGGGAACTAGAATGGAATGAAAGCGTCTTGTTTTTTGTAAGCGTACTGCTAAACGTGTAAATACTTTTCTTCTTACAGGATATTTAGCGGCGTATTTGCGCCAAGCGATAATACACTTTCATAACATTAGAAAAAAGCTTCGATATTCAAGAATAACATTTCTAGTGGGTTGATACAATGAAAACACAAATAAGATTCAAAGAACTTATTTAAAGCGCATTTGAGAATTGCGAATGTTACCACCAATTATTGAAATTGATAGCTACATATGCTTTACATTTGCTTGTATCGAAACATCAATCGGTTCCGATATCATCTGATTTTGGCAGGATTTTGAGTTAAAACAATAAATAATACTAGATTTATTATTATTTTACACATGAATTATTATTAACATAGGATTGGAAATTGTTTTCTGTTTGTTTCTATATCATACTTAATTATTGCATCAGAAGATTATCACTAGATTCGTCAATAACTTGAGAATGAATAATGATATCGACATGCGGTTTTCAATATAATCTTTATAGACTCTTTGCATCTCGAAAAGAAAATCTTGTGTCTTCTATTTAAACGTTTCAAAAATGCCAGAGAATCATTAAGCTCATTTCATGTTAAGACTTCTTTATTCTTCGTAGTAATATAAAATTACAAAGTGTGCTTTACTGTTGTATCTCTCTGTGTAGAACAAAATAAGATAAGTGATAGATATACTTATACCCGTTATTGTTGCTATTTATATATATATGTTCAAGTACGTAGATCAACATATTTATCGTATTATATCAAGCGATAAGAACATAACACATTTCAGTAAGTACACCTTAGTGATAAATAGATTGTCGTTTGTATACATGGTGTGAGAAAATGTGGCAGTGTTTGAAAATTTTATTTTCACGTATTTGGAAGGAACTATGCAAAAAGGTAAATAAGGTTAGCATTATTTTAACATTTGGTGATCATTTTGTTATGCGGAACAGCGTCTGCTAAAAACTCATAAGCAGCCGTTGTGAAAGTACTAACAGCATTTCGTAATATATGGTACTACAAATACACTACCGCTCAAAAGTGTTTAGGCACTCTCACTGTCAGCAAAAATGTATAAAAACTCAACAAAAATGTTAATAATATTTATTTTTTATATACAGATACACGTACATGAATAAAAATACATTAAATAAATGTGAAAATTAAAACGTTTAATTTAAATTTTGCTTTCGTCTATGTGACCTCCTCTTGATTTAATAATTGCAGCACACAATCGAGGCATTCTCGCAATAAGTTTTGCCAGAGTTTCTTGTGTTATTGAGGTCCAACTCGATTGCAATTTGTTCCACACGTCAGTAGCTGACGTCGGAGCCGATTTCCGTACTTCCCGATCTAGTTCTTCCCATAGTAACTCGATTGGATTCAAGTCGAGGTTCTGGGGAGGCCATTCCATAATTTTGGGAGTTCCTTCCTCTTCTAAATGGCGTAAATAGTCTTTACATAATTTAGAGGAATGTTTTGGGTCATTATCTTGGTGGAAGATAAAATTTTGACCCAAAAGTCGAATTCCGGAAGGTATTGCGTGGTTTTCCAAAACTTCGCGGTAGCCTTCATTTTTTAATATACCGTCAATTTTCACAATGTCCCTTCACTAGTGCCAGCAAAACAGCCCCAAATGATGATAGAACCTCCACCATGCTTCACGGCAGCTGCAATACACTCTTCTCTGGCACGTTCACCCACAGATCTTCTTACGAATATGCGTCTTCGGGTTCCGAATAGTTCAAATTCGGACTCATCCGTCCGTAGGACGTTGTTCCACTCTTCTATCGTCCAGTGTTGGTGTTCACGAGCCCATTTAAGTCGCTTTTGCTTGTTTTGTTAGTAGTAATGTAGTAGTAATGGCTTTTTCATCGCAATACGTCCATGGAGCCCGGCTTTCTGTAGGCGACGTTTGACTGTAGAAACACTGACTAGTTTTTGGCGACCAACATTTAATTCTGCGGAGATTAGCGGGGCTGTTTTGCGTCTATTTAACTTGCTGGTAACCACTATTCTGCGATCATCTGCAGATGTTGTCGCTTTTGGCCTTCCACTCCGTCTTTTATTAAGAAAACTGCCAGTTTCCCGATATTTTTTTACGTTATAGTCAACCGTAGCGTGGTGTATTTTAATTTTTTTGGCAATTTGTCGATTACTTATGCCACTTTTATGGTAAGCTATTATAAGCACACGTGTTTCCGTACTAATTTCTCTTCGCGGAGGCATTTTAAAAAATTGTCACACGATATTTCGCTCACGACGTGAATAGAGTAAATACTACACTGCAACTGACCATAGGTTACAGATTTTACTATAATCTTCTAGGAAGGTAATTTAAACATTATTACCTACAATCTAACAGATGACTAAATTTAGCCATTAAATTCAGAGAGATTGTTATTGTAATTGCATCGCAATGAACAGTTTATGGTAATCCGACCAAGTGCAGGTAAATAATAGTAAACCTTATGCGATATAATGGGTGTTTATCTTACTGAACTACATTTTAAATACGTATTTCATTTTATTATAATGTTTTTTTGGTAAACATAATACTATATGAATAATCCATGAAAACAGGGGTGCCTAAACACTTTTAAGCGGTAGTGTACATAGACGCTTTTATTCGTCGCTTTGCATTACACAATTACACATGAACGTGTTGCGGCGTGAAAATTTGTAATTAAATAATATCACGCACTCAACGTTCTGTTGGTAAATAAACGTGTAAGTTAAACGACATTTAAGATACGCCTTGAAGTTTGTCCACTAACAAAATCATAACTATTAACATTATTGACTTACTACTTGCTAAAAAGTTATTGCTAATACATTGAAAATAGTTATATGTGAACAGTAATTTTTTGAAATGGATTAGAAAAGTACGATGAATAGCACATGCGGATTTACTTTATCCAATTTAAGGTTTCGAAATTAATAAGTGATGGAAATCTATATACTATTATATAAATTTTGAAGTGTAAACTTTGAAATGCGATTTTTTAGTAAATACAAACTACATTCAGTGTGTTACATCATTTTGTTCGTCTTGACAAGAAAGTTCTAACGTCATTATTTTTTCCGAATCATGCCTTTTAAAAGAAATAGTTAAGATATCTATTTTACACATTAGATGTTAACCTTCTATATACAATGCGCATCAACGATTTGTGATAGGAGGCTAGCAAATTTTTCTTAAGCCTCCGTACATACATACATAACGCATGGGCTGAAAAGACCCGGGCCTAACAAAGAAAACGCGGTTTTTTTGGTTCAAAATTAGCTTTATTCATCAACGTAATCTCCATCAAGAGCAACGCAATCATTCCAGCGCCGCTCTAACATTTCAATACCACTTTTGTAGAACGATTTATCTTTTGTCTCAAAATAGGCCTCAGTTTCAGCGATAACCTCTTCATTCGTGCGAAATTTCTTACCGGCGAGCATTTTCTTGAGATCTGCGAACAGCCAGTAGTCGCTGGGACCCAAATCTGGCGAATACGGTGGATGTGGGAGCAATTCGAAGTTCAATTCATGTAGTTTTGCCATTGTTTTGATTGACTTGTGGCACGGTGCGTTTCTTTGCAATTTCGGCCTTCAAACGTTCCAATAACGCTATATAATATTCACTGTTGATGGTATTTCCTTTCTCAAGATAGTTGATGAATATTACACCACGCACATCCCAAAATACCGAGGCCATAACCTTTCCAGCCGATTGTTATGCTTTCGGGCGCTTTGGACGAGGTTCACCAGTTGCTGTCCAGTTAGATGATGATCGTTTTGATTCCGGAGTGAAGTGATGGATCCATGTTTCATCTATTGTCACATATCGACGCAAAAATTCCGGTTTGTTACGTTTAAACATGGCCAAACACTGCTCAGAATCATCAACACGTTCTTGTTTTTGGTCAACAGTGATCAAACGCGGCACCCACTTTGAACAGAGCTTTCTCATAGTCAAATGCTCATGCAATATAAAGCCAATACGTTCTTTTGATATCTTTACGATGTCAGCTAACTCACGCAACTTCACTTTTCGATCATTCAAAACGATTTTGTGGATTTTTTTGATGTTTTCTGGTGTTACCGCCTCATTTGGACGTCCACTGGGTTCTGCATCATCGGTGTCTCTACGACCACGTTTGAAGTCAGCAAACCAACGTTTTATTGTTGTTTCTGATGGAGCGGAGTCCCCATAACACTTTTCAAGCCATTGCTTCGCTTGAACGGTATTTTTTCCCATCAAGAAGCAGTGTAAAATTAAAACACGAAATTGTTTTGATCAATTGTTTTGAAAAGTAGCGTGACTTTCAGCACAATAACTCACAAACTAATGAATAGAATATCATGAAATTTTAACAGCTGTCTTTTGAAGGTTAATACTAACTGAGAGAAAGGTGACTGCAATAAAACTAGAGTCATCTATGTGTTAGGCCCGGGACTTTTCAGCCCATGTGTTACGTACTAATACCCGCTAACTAAATTGTTCTAAACTTATAAACTAGTCAATCCCATGCACGACTATGAATAACGGACAGTAATGTAATAATAACGTAACAATGCATAATATAGTTTATGTGCAGAATACCGTATTAATACTATTAGCATTATGCATGAGCACGATGATAAATTTTAGGCGGTATAATGGAAGTTGCTTATCACCGCTAGTTTCTGAAACGTTTCTAAAGATTTACTTGACAGTTTTTTGAAAATAGTTCTGTGGATTCGATCATATTATAATAACGTCAGTTTTCCACAGACCAATATATCCATTTTGAATAATTAATTACATAAAGTTGGTGGAAATTAATTAATATGATGTATGTAGTATGATGAACTACAGATATATAGCATTACTAAACTAAGAATATTTATTAGGAAATTGTATTGAAACTATCTGTAATTAACCTGTTTATAATATGCCAGTAATATAAAAAAGAATTTTCCGAAGTTTGGAATACGAATAGAAATTAATTTTCTCCCAGAGCAGTTTATTCAAAATTTTATGAACGCACTTTATATTCTTATGTACTTCCTATTCCGATACCATCAGCATCGAAATTTTCGAACATTTTTCTATACACAAAATGTTTCCTTTTAAAAGCATTACAGTAGATAATACAACTAACAATAAGACTAACTGACGAATAATAAATAAAATTTAATAATTACTTTTACGGCGAAATAACTTACGTTCTACTAAAATTATTGGAACTACTGAAAACTTTCTTTATCATTTTAACCATTGAACGCAATGCCATATATGTACATATGTACATAAAATAATCCGATTATTCTCAAAATGTTTTTCTTATTACAAAAAAGACAGACATTTCTCAATATTTCAGATACTATATAATTAAAGTTTATTTCTTCTACCTTACGTGAAAAATTGGTCACATAATAATGTTTTCTAAAAAGATACGGAAATAAACTAAGAATTATATTGCTATACAGCATACTATTGGATGTTAATGGCCTAATAAAAGGGGATTTTTGTCTATTATTTCCCGTAATCACAAAAGCATAAAATTTTTCGGCATTTTTGTCATATTTATGCACGATAACAATCCAAAGCACTGCAGTGTTGTGCAGCCAATATTTAGAAGGACAAAAAGGCACAGTGTGTTAACAATACGGAGTTTTCAGCAACCTACAGTAAACTGTACATTATAACGCTAATGTCGCACGACCACTTACGACAACGAACCGTAGATTCTAGAAACACTATCTTAGTGTTGGTTTCGCGAACTCTTTAATAATAACGTGAACGAACAACATGTATGAGGCGTTCGAGAAACAGAATAGAGAAGCAAATTATGAAATCAATGCCAGATTAGTATTAGTTGCCAAAGTTGGTTACTTTGACGAGATGAAATTTTAAATTTTTAATTTATTGCGATATTACATTTTTGTTTATTCTTGTTTTGTTAGTTGAATAAATATTATGTTATACCTCAGTGTTTTTGATTTTTTTCGTCCCAAGTTAATATGACTTTCTTTTTACCAGTGAGTAAATATTTAAATTTTTAAAGATAAGTTTCAACTTTGCTCTTGACCGTTACCTTATAAACAAACGTATTCTTTTTTTCCATTTTTGCCGTTTTCGTTATTCTCTAACCCATTTAACTTTATTCTCACTATTTATTCCTCCCTTTATATTTATAAAACCAAATTGTTATTTCAAAATATAGATATCCTAAAACTATATCTTCTAGTAATTCACACTTCTTTTGTTGTAAAATTTAGCTCCAATTTCTCAAATATCAACGATAGTAGTTATCAGGCTTGAGTTGATTTACATCTGAATAAAATCTGAATTTAAATCAAGGTTATTTTTAAAATGTTTATTTTCTTATATTAGTCTTTTATATTTTTTGATTATGCATCCATAAAATTAATTGTAATTACGAAAAAAAATTAGAAAGATTGTATCTCGTAATTATTTATTAATTCATGACGCATTTTTACATACAAACTCAAAATATAAACACAAACAAAGGTGAATGGTGTCTCATTAATACAAAACATCTTTATTTTACAAAAAAAATTAAATGCTTGAGACGTAAAAAATATATTTTTTAAAATCTTATGAGGTATTATAATGTTTAAAAAGAAACACCAACTTAGATACTGTTTTATTACCTAATCTATTTATTAATTTTGAATGGGCAAGCTTATATGATGAACATATATCCATGTGGACATCCACAGAAGAACCATTTGCATATAAAATTAGAACGATGACATCAAACACTTGATTAATTTTTACTGTACTTCTTTGATTGAGAATGCATGTGATTTAGCTTCCAACTCAATTACTAATGATCATAATCCTGTACCGGAATAATAATTGGAAACTATCTCAAAAAGCTGATTTTTTTTTGAGCTGACAAAGGATATTCATGTTTATTTCTAACAGGATCATGCAAATAAGTTAAAAATAAAGAATAAAGCAAGTTGTTTATAAAAGTTTCATAAATTTCTGTTTCATGTTCGCTTCAGAATTAAATTGCGTTTAAATATTTCTATTCTCTTCACTAAATAGATAAATAGACTACACTTCTGTTGAATTCTGTCAAGTATAACTGGCTGGCTGCAATAATTTGAAAACGCCTTCAATCATTCTTTTAACCTGAATATTTGAAACCTTTTTAAGAATCACTATATCATCATCCTGGTCTTCATGTTCTTCACAAATCTGTAATAATTTCTACCATTCGCTGACATTTATTTCAAAATAGTCAGAAAGTGTTTTCCATCGAACATCGTGAGGTAGTATTACTTTCTTGTCCCCCTCCCCCTTGTCTTTGTACTTAGTATAAATTATAATGAGATATTTCAGATATAGATGCTGTTTAAGTTTTTTCTTCTTATACGACTCACACTAGCTGCGTTGTCTATGACGAACCTACCTTGGAAGTGCACTTAGCATTATACTTACTTATTATTTCAGTAACCAGATGTGTAAAGTAATCAAATACATATGGATGTCTTGATACATCTGTACTTTTGAACAAGCATTTGTTTTCATCTTGTTGTTAAAGTTACACAAATTATTGGTTCATTATGAACATTTGACCATCCATCAAGAGATATACAAACTGAGTTGCCTGATAGATTTTTACAATATTCTGATTCTCCCCTTTAAATATTTTATCTAAAATTCAATTTTATTAATACTTTTTAAGAAAAATGGAGTTTTTATAAAATAAAATATCTTTAACATAAATCAAAAAATTAAAATATCCACAAGATCATTTTTTTTTACCTGAAGGAAAACAATTTTGTTACCGAGAAATACATCTTTATTTTGTTGCAGTGTGTGTTTACTCCTCTTCAATAATGTTATAACACTTAATACATTAATTTGACCGCCCATTGAAGAACCTACAATGTGTTTACAAAACGTTTTTAAAAATTGTACACAAGATAGTATGGTGAAAATAAAATTTACTGGCAAACAATAAATGCACGAGGGCGACCTGAAATGTTTCCGGAATCGACAAGTAAAACACGGAATTTGTGCGGCTTTTTATTTTTATTTTTCGATGTACTCTCCTCGAAGATCAATACATAAACGGTGCTCCTGTCTCTTCAAGCCGCCGGAAAACTAGGATGTTTCGAGGTCTGCAAAATAGCCATCTGTAGCGGCGATAACCTCCTCATTTGAGACAAACCTCTTTCCTCCCAGTGATATTTTCAGGTTCGGTCAATTTGGACACGACGATGCGGGATAAATAAATCGGTGCGTTGGCGTGGTGCAAAAGCACATTTTTCCACTGCAAACGAGGCCGTTTCTTCTTCAATACCGCATCGAATTGGGTCGATACATCGCTGTAGTACTGCCTTGTGATCGTGCTTCCCTTCTGTAGATAGTTGATGAGGATCACACCTTGGGAATCCCAAAAAATGGTCACCATAACCTTTCCGGCCGATGGAACGGTCTTTGCTTTCTTCGGAGCCGATTCGCCCGGAAAAGTCCACTGTTTCGACTGTTCCTTGGTCTCCGGTATGTAGTGGTGGATCCAAGTCTCATTCACGGTTACGAAACGCATGAAGAAATCCCTTGGATTGTATTGGATCCTGGCCAAACACTCCTCCGAAACGATCACCCGATGTCGTTTTTGCACGTGTGTGAGCATACGCGGTACCCACCGCGTCGAAAGCTTTTTCGTACCCAAAATTTCGTGTAGCGTATCGCCAATGCGTTCTTCTGAGATGACTGTTGTCGCTGCTATCACTTTCAGCTTCAAGCGGTTATCGGTTAACACGACATAATGAATCTTGTCGACCATGTCATTGTTGGTAGCGGTTTTTGGCCGGCCACTGCGTGGTTCGTCACTTGTGCTTATGCGGCTACGTTTGATCTAGCTCACCCAGAAGTTGATGGTCAAAAATGATGGAATGCATTCACCATGAACCTGTAGCAAAATATTTCGAGTTTCTGTGGCCGTTTTCGCAGCCATTCAGAAGTGCTTTATCACTGCACAAAATTCGATTTTATCCATTTTTGCGAAACCGCCTGATTTGCTGCACAAAACACGCTCTTAAACAACTATTGACAGTGGACGTGTGAAATTTTGACAGTTGCCATAAAAAAGGTTGCCCTTACCGACCACTTCAACCTTCGTGCGCCACCCTTGCCGATTCCGGAAACATATCAGGTCGCCCTCGCCTGATTAAATTTAATAATTACCTTTACTGCGAAATAATGTATAATTACGCCCCGCTGGAATTATAGCAGTTGTTCAATGTTCTTTTATTACCATTTTGGCTATTGGACATAATATTATGTATGTGGAGAATAATTCCAATTCCTATAAGTTTTTAATAACTATATCGTACGTACATTGTGATTGTATTTTTCTTTCCTTACGCGATACACATTTGTAAAGATAGATTTACAAACATGTTACATAAACCATACTATAAGGAGTATCAGGATTCAGACAGACCAACATGAGAGAAATGCAACGAGAGTGGAAAAAATGGTGCACGTAGATGAAGTTCATTTATGCTTTGTATGTAACTATCATACTTCGCTGTGTATGTATATATGTACATACATACGTAACTACGCCGCTTGTGTTTCTCACTCCCGGTCCCACTTCCGTCACCTCGCGTTGTTTGTTTGAAACTTAAAAGTTTAAATAGACCAACGTTGGAAAACGGAAGCGGGAAAGTTAGAAAAATGTCATTTTTCATCTCATACTGATGATGATGAGATACTAGTTGCGTAAGAACTTGTGAATAAGCGATGTTTCCATACACTGTTAATGCCTGTCTTGGGCAAATATACGAGGTCTGTTCGGATAACCCATTTTTTTTTAATTACGCTCCAACAGAGAGACTTAGCGACGTGTGGTTAGCAACATTATGCTACAGAATAACAGAAAGCACAATTTCCAAAATTACTGTGACGTTTTTTCAGCACTCCTGCGCGTACTCGCCATATTGAAAATAATATGAGAAAACAACTTCATTGTATTTATCGTATTTATTTACGTTTCATAACCTTGTCATTATTTGTCGTCGTCTGTATCAGTTTTTGACAGAATTTACCTTCGAAATATATCGTAGAGTTTTAAAAATGTTTGAGTTACAATATATGCAGAGTTCTCGGTTTTTTATTTCGTTCGCGTTTTGTTTTTTATTTCATTGCTATTCTTCATTTATTTATTTAGACTATAAGACGAAAATGTGTAGTGATGGTAATTGTGGAAGGAGAGGCAGAAATCGTTCTTTTTGTGCCGTGCAAAACTGTAATATAGATTCTTTAAACAATGAAGGATATAGTATGTTTGTCTTTTTTTGGATCAACCCGTCAACAAGAAGGAAGCGCAAGAAATCCTACTCCGATACAATTTAAACGTGCATTTAAAAAGTTATTTTGCATGTCCTACTATCAGCAGGCTGAAGAAGCAAACTGTGCTGACGATATGGATATTGTACTGGACCAACTACAGCTAAATAGTACACACTTATTGTGCCAATTATTGAAAATGAAGAAATCTTTGTAGGGTCAAGAGACTATAGAAACTTGAATCTTCCAGCAGTAAATGCTTTTACCTATGTTTGTGGGTATCTAATAAAACAATGTTTGGAGAAACATTCTTGTCTATAATGCGGAACGTATGCTCTGGAGGCATCTAATTATGTAACTGCTTCTTCTACATTTTTCTATATTAAAAGTAGTGAAGAGGACAAATTGTTTGGCAAGTTAAAAATACCAGAAAAGCCATTTGTTCACTATATTTATAAGTTAGAAACAATTTTCTTAGAACAGTTTTCTAGTTTAGTCCTTCGCCCTAAAATAGGGCACACTTCGAAACAACATTTTGGAAATGTCACTTATGTACCGCCTTGTCCAAATTTTGCTGTGGATTATTTGCTCTCGTTATATGTTAGATTAAGAATATTTTATGCTATAAAATTTTTAAGTACAGATCTGGCCTCTAACAAAGGAAAAAATATGAAATTAAGCGCGGTGAAACATTTATAATAAACACCATAGCACGATTTGTTGTTCCATTTCTCTATTATATTAAATTTATTGATTGCTTTTATAAATTAATAGGGATCGGAAGTCAGACCGAACTAAACTGAATAATATAATATGAAGTTCGACACAGTGATAACTTCAATATAATATGCAACAATCTGTTCTCTATTATTGTGCTAATGTTGTTACTGTGTCGAATTGTGAATTATATTATTCATTCCACTCCGCACCAGGCTATACCCCTAACTGATCCCTACAAAATGAAATATACCACTTTATTATTGCTTTAGTATTATAATACATTGTAGATGTGATGTAGTAGTTAGTAAACATACTTCAATCAACCATACTATGAGTTGTATCACACGAAATTTTAATTATCGATTAACAATTGAGGAAGTGTGATTAGCCGCGGTGTTTTCATAAAAGATGATTATCGTAAGTGATCCAAAGCGCAAACTACCAATTGAAACAAAGCTTCGAACCACCATGTTTGCTATATATTTTTTTTAAACACCTCTATAATCAATTTCTATAATTTATAATCAAGTGTATACATCTAATTTTCTCTAAATATTATTGTTGTTACCAAAAAAGAAGCATAGTCTTAAGGGTGTTGCTGACAAATCAACAGAATAAATTATAATTACAATTTTGTCATTTGAATTTCCTAGCATTTCATTATTTTCAATATGGTGGCTAACTAACTTCACTTCATTTTGAAGGTCAAAAAATAAGACCACCCAACATTAACGAAGCCAATAAATTTGTTCCTTCTATCATTTTATGATTATGCTTGGCATAATCTCTCGTATAATCACACGTTTTCGGATTGTTTACATCTCGTCTAATTTTCGTATTGTTATTATTTAAGTGCAAAAATGTTTCAGTGTTCGTAGTGACTATTACAATGTGCGACATTCGAAAGCAACTATATGTACAATGTAAAATTTTGCGTGAAACTAATATAATGTTTCGGCTGCATCTAATGTTGTAAATGATTCAATGAATTCTTTTGTCCTAAGATAATTTGATTTTCTGTTCTTTATTTAAATGTATGTGACTGCAGTGGATATATATTTAAATTTTTAAAGATAGGTTTTCAAGTACTTTATATACACAATTATCTATGAAATCTTAACTTATCAAGCCTATTCCTGCTTTCTTTGTTTCTACATTCGTTGAATACCTTATAAACAAACGTTTTCTCTGTTTTTGCCGTTTATACAATGTAAAATTTTGCGTGAAACTGAGATAATGCTGCAGCTGTATCCAATGTTGTAAATGATTCAAAGTTAATCATTAATCAACTCAAGATGACCCTCGATCAGGAAGGCCTACGACTTCAACTGATAGGTCAAACATTCGCAAAAAGACACAAGATTTGTGAAAATGGTCCTTTCACAATAACAGTGCGTTCGCTCGCCTTCTTCACATTTTTTCTTATTCCCAAAATTGAAATCAGTCTTGAAAAGACGCTGCTTTGAGCTAAAGGTAGGTAAACAAAATTCGTCACAGACATTGAAGGACATCTTAATAGAAGGTTTTCTGGACTGCCTTGCGAAGTGGATACACCACTGGAAAGTGTGTGAATACAGAAGAGATAAGGAGACAAGGACCAATAATCCGTAAGATTAATAATAAAGATTAAAAAATAAAATTCGGTTATATATTTAGCAAACCTCGTATATATACCTCAAATTACGTTTAAAAATCAATCGAATCATTTGTTATATGAGGTAGTATCAAAAGATTATCAGAATTCACTTTAAATTTATGTTTTTCTATTGCGACTATAATCACCTTCTATACGTTTCATAACGGCGCACATTTTTTTTTCAGGATATTCCAAAGATGAGGTGATCACTCTAAATTCATCATTTTATGCTATTGCCTCTAAGTTTTGCAAACGATATAACATGGTCTTGAATAATGTTTTCCAGATAGAATTCTGAATCCATGGAGCACGGAAGAATACAGACTGTGCTTGAAAAAGAAAGTCTCTTCAGGACATTTCTGATTCACTATTAAATGACTCTCTTGGCGAGACAATCACCAAATCTTTCTTCAGGTCTTCACCATATTCTATTACGACTACAGATTTTAGGCTCATATAATGTGATGTATAATCTGCCATAAACAAGTGTGCAGTAGCAAGCCTTTTACTGGCCAATACGGCTTCTTTTAATTTACTGTTAAAGCAGAAACTCTATTATTTTTTATACTTTCAAGCTGATTATTCAACTCTACTTATATGTTTTCTCTTTGTTAATACCTGTTTGTAGAAAACTCCTATCAATTCAATTTGTGACGATTTCTTTTCTGCCCCAGCCGTGTTATTTCTGGTGTAGTTTCCTTTAAAACTTCTAACTATTCAGACAAATTTCCCACATAACACCTACTTCCTCCCTCTTGTACCAATATTAAAGTTCATAAATTTTCTTAATTTCTTACACATTCTTGACATGTTCGATTAATCTCTTTTAACTAAATGGTTAAATATTGTCTGAACGCATTAATCTACTGACTTATCATACGAGGAAAATAATGGATACTAAAGAAGTAGCTTTGAGCTATACACTCACCAACTACAAAATTAGGAGTTTATTTTTAAAATATTTTCTTTAATACTTTCTGTTTTTGATTAATGGCTTTTACTTACTATCTTTCTTCCTAAAATTCTTCAGAGCCCAAATTGAATTCAAATTTGATCAATTCCTGTTCAAACCATCACAAAAGTGTATACACGATTTCTAATGATATCTAAAGCATTTGAATTGAGCTGTTGAAAATTGAAATGTGGTAATTTTGTCTCCAATAGCTTTTATTTCTAGAATTTGGAAAATATTGTGGAATATGTGCATCACCAATTCCAGAAATTGCAAATGTGTAAATAAGACCTGTAAAAGTCTGGTAGTATTAACATTATTAAAGTTTTTCCTATCATGTCAGGGCTTGTTTATAACTAAACCGAGTGCATTACGGAATTTTTCCTCTCCAGGATTGGAAAATAAATGAAAACTATATCGATCTGCATTCTCCAAGTTTTTAATTATGTGCTACATTATCCCGAGTAATTTATTCGAGTGAAATGCTTCACAGGCAATATATAATTTATTAATAAAATATAATACATGTATAAGTGTGGTTGGCCAAATCTTCAGCGCGCCAGGCCCGGACACACCCGCACGTATAACCCAAAATTGACCGAGTTCGTAGAAGCAATCGGTCTCCATTTCCGTACTATGTATGCACGTGTGGTACATCGTATTATACGTTATAATGTATTTATACTTCATTATATGTGAGAACATTTTAACAGTTTATCTGGATATGTTTCATGAAGAATAGTAATATATAATTGTAAAACAGGAATAGCCACATGTTTCGGCTCGATGAAATCTAATTAAGCTGGAGTATGCGAGAACCTGTTTTATATGTAAAGATCTTCAATTGTTTTTTTCTTTGTTAAAAACTTAACTATGGAAGATCTTTTTACATAAAAGAATTTGACCCCTTTGTTTTGTAAATTTGTCTATTGATTTTAATGCACTTAAATTTTTAAACGAACCTGGTGCCCCGAAGATTTGGCCAACTTTATATACAGATATAATCTGAACAAGTCAACGACACGAAGATATCTATCCTACGTTCCCCTACTATAGCTATAACCATGATGTAGAGCGGCAACACCCAAGTACTGCTTAGGGTGAGAAAGACTAAGTGAAGACGCACATGCGTATTATAACCGTTGACTTTGCTTAGGTTATATCTGTATAAGTAATAATACTTAACTGAAGTTATAGTAAAATGTTGATTGTATTAAAAATAATCTTATTTGACGATCATGTGTAAATATGCAATATATACATTTTATCGGCATATTTAGATTTCCTCTACACAATTTTGTATTTCATAGATAAAATAATTTATTGCCCTTACATATTATTAGCAAGTACGCGACTATAAAATTAAGATATCAATTTCCAGTGGACCTGAGTTCTATTTTTTAACGGCGGCAGTTTTAGATTTTGTAGCGATAAATATTTAAAGAATATGACGCCGTTTTTATAACCCAAGATTGGCACATATTTATGTGTACAGTAACTATTATTATTTTTTCATAACTTGGCAACGGAGGGATAGCGATTGAGTAATCTGATTTTCGTATATCTATTGCAATCACAAAACACGTTGCATAACTGCACTTACGGGTTCTATGTAGCAAGTCCGTAAGGCATCCCAAGTTCATTGAACGTTGAGTGGTCGTGAGATGGTTTCTACTCGACTTGCTCTTATCGTATATATCCTTTACTGTATAGGAATGCTGAAAGAGCATTTCACCATACTTCATTAATACTACCGCACCGTCTCCGTATGAAACTAATATTAATAACGTTCAATTTAATGCAAAGAGATACCGCTAAAAGAATAATCTAATCGATGAATATCTAAGGTTTCAACAAAGTACATCCCATTTCATCAAAAATTCAATAATTGCCCTAAATCGATTTATTTCGAGTATTTATTCGATATTGATTACATCACCACATCAGCTTTATGTAAAGCTTCTGTCCTATCACTTTTCAATGGTTCATATTTCATTTACTCCAGCTATTTATTAGAAAGAAACAGTCAAAGAATACAGCAATTTTAGAGTAGTTACATGTACTTACTTAGAAAAAAGGAGATGTGTTATTCAAAAATCGCAAACACGCTGAATATATTTCAATCCATAACAAAATATAACACTCGTCTTTATAAACGTCATCAAACATAGACGCTATCTTATATAAGAAAATAAAATTCAAAATCAATCTCATGACAGAGGTGTCCGTTTATCCATTCGGACGTTGTACTTATAAGATAACTAACATGTTAAATACGTACGTTTTGCCCAAAACGAACACTGATATGCCTGAAATTGCCATGAAACCGAATTTAAACTAATACTTTCCTGCAATTCAATATTATTTTGTATTTTGAACTATTACAGTTCTGATTTCTTTGCTTTCACTCGCAATTATTTTTCATTATTTTAGTTTGGTTATTTGTTTCTTTGTTCTCTCTTATTACGTTTTTAGCTTATTTCAAAGTTACGCTGTGCTTTAATTTTTACGGGCTCAAAAAAAAATCTAGAAATAGTGAAACAATACGGTGCGAGTTGGTATTCCTAATTAGTCTGAAATTAGCAATTTCTATTATTATGTATATTAATAAACAGTCGCAGTAATATGCCCACTTATGTTGTTGATTATTCTTTAAAAATAAATAAATACTGTCCCTTTGTTTTTTGTCTTAAATTATTTCTCTACTATTTTATGTCCTTAATAAAACAAATAACTAATTTTGCCAAACATAGAATGCAATAAACTGAGACAGCATGCTATCGAGTTGGACATAGCATGTACTTCTACTTTTTTCTCAGAAGACAAATTTATTTCTTATCAGAGGGGAGAAACTTAACAATCACGTAGAGAAAATCAATCTACAGATATCATTTCAGTTTGTTCGACAAGATCGTCTTCATTCGTCCCTCCATGCGCCTGTAGGACTAGCGCTGGCTTTGCGAACTTTAGTAATAATAAATGTATCACTATACTGGACAGGGAAAAATATATTTGAATTCAGTAAAGAGTTCTCGGTTGTTTAGCATACTTATTTATTACGCTATACAAATCTAGTAGAAGGCGTTCATATCTGAAATAATTTTCAGGAAGTTAATGAACGTATCACCTACGTATTAGTATTTCATACTTCTTTCTAAAGGTGTATTGTATTATCAAGCTGATTATTACAAGCATTGTTACTGATAAACAACAACTTCTTCATTTACCTTTTATATTTGTTTCAGAGCAATAGAAGTCAGCCTGCTATTGGTCTTAAACACACACCAAAATCCAGGGTAAGTGCTGCATAGCTTCGGTTATTCTATTTATTTTACTAAAAGCAGTATAAGACAAAGTACACTAAAGACTAAAGATAAATATCATACCATTTATTATGTTATATAAAGTTACGAGTTTAGTAGTAATGACATTCAAGGATTTATTTTTAACGAACGAGTGCTTTAATGGATCATGAGATGGATCAATATAAGAATTCAACTAAGATAACACCCAATCGAATTCGATTATAAAGTGTTTTCCAAACAATCTGCATTGTTAAATAAGGACGTATTTAATTTATGCTAACAAGAGGGTACTGGTTTATAACTAAAGTCCCATCATTACAATTTTTCTGTTATTTCTTATAATTCCTTATCTAATGTAGAACATAAAAATGTCTTCAAAATTGAAGCGATAAATTACGTAAAATTGTGAATAAGAATAAACTTGAAGAGACTTAATGTATTGCAGGGATAACACACAAATATAATTGAAACCTTTTGGGTTTTCTACCGCCTACAGCTTCCTAATGGTGTATTCGTACATTCAAATATATAATTCTTCTGTAATAAAAGATAGAGAACTAAGTGGATACTTATTAAGTATTTTAATTACAAGAATAAATAGTTGACGGAAAAAATATTTATACATGTAAAGTTATATAAAGATATGAATAACATTTAGATTCGAAAAGAATTCACTCCTCTCAAGCCTTAATGAGATACTCTCTGTTGCAATAGTCGGTGCTAAATGCGATTATTATAATGATAGATTATTTTTCTAATAAAACTATATTTAACCAGTTTTACCGGAAATTGTATTTTTATGCGCATTAAGACCCTTATTAGAGATGCTCAATTAATTAAAGAAGGTAATTTCAAGTACTTGTGCCGTGTTATGAAGTACCCTTTTCTGCACTAAGTGAGATTTGCGTTCGGGCTCATTATCGAACTAAAAATAGTAACGATTTCAAATATTCAATCTAAAGCCTGCTTGTTTTAAATTTCCTTTCAAAATCGCGATAAATGGAAGGACTGCGGCCTTATATAGCAGTGAACCCCACACCACACAAATCAATTACCTATTCGGAACACAGTGCTTTGAGAACGCTTAGGTTTCCACGAGTTACTGACTGGAGAACTTATGAATATTACAACCACTAACAATATTTCCGACACAGGCTCTAAAAAGTCTTAAATTAGCTACTTTAAGAATCATTGTCTTTCAACAAGCAGATATCCATAAATATCGTTCCATCGCGTCCAATTCTCTAGAAGAATTTACATTTCTAAGCAACTTCTAGGATAAATACATAGCATGTGTCTAATGATTCCCTACCTAAAGCGTATCAACTATTCAGATTAGACAAGCAAACCTTGCCGTTCCTTGTGTGAACGAGTCACATCACAGGTTTACAACAAGCTTCAACTTGCATTTTCTACATAACCAAGGCTAAGATTGTACTACCACATCTCGAACAATATGTGCTTTATATATGCTGTTTCACTTTGTTAGTTACTAAGTGTAGGTATAAGCTTTATTAGCCAGTACTTCTCATTTCCTATATTCAATATGAAATTTTGTTCAAAGCTTTTTCAGATTTTATTATTCCCGCTTGGAATCTTAGAGAGCAAACACATTTTCTCTTAAACATTTCTTGAATAAATTTATTATTATTTCCCAAATGGAAATTCACTTTCTAACTTCTGAAGATTAATAAAATAAATAAAATGTCAATTATTGATTTAATTTTTGGTTCCTTTATCTTAACCGCCTACTGAAAATAATACGTATTGTTATTAAAAGCAGTTGTGTTCGTCTGTACGATTGAAACTTCCCCTTGACATTCGATGAATTTCCTCTCATATTATATGTTTTCATTCTCAAAATTTTGCATTTTCTAGAGAATTGTACATTGTTTATGTCAATTAATATTTCTTTAGAAAATTAAAATTTACATTTTCAATAATATTTTATAGCAACTCTATTAAATTATTTCTTACAAAAAGATATTTTAATGATACAGTCAGCATAGAAAGTTTAATAAAACTAATTTTTACCTATGTATTTTTAGATTTTTGAATTGCTAATATTTTAGGCGTAACCATTTTTGGGATATTCGATATGTTTGACTTATTTACGGTAATTGGTCAACTTTACAAAATTACATATTAAGATAATTTTCAATTGTAGTGCTTACGGATTGTAGTTTGTGTATAAGTAATGTTTTGTATAAAGGCATAATTGATGAATCAATGTTGCCTTTATAAACACTATTGGTTTGCCTATATCTTGTAAGCTAGCAAATTTTATTGTGAATTAAAAATATTTGAGCAAAAATGAAAGATGTTAGACAACATTAGAATATTTTACTAGGAAGAATCGATTACTTACATTGCTTGAACTTGTAAGCGAAACAAGGTCGAATAAACTTTATTGTTCTTTATCGGCGTCACTTAACCAATGCAATTAAAGTTCCTGGATAATTTAAATAAAACGAGTTTCTAAACACTTGAACATAAAATGACGATTCGTAACATTATCGAATTGTGTAGAAAATATCATCCGTATTTCAATTATAATGTTTAATCAGTTGGTGTAGTGATAGATGTAGAATTCGTGCATCGTATAGGTGTAAAATTGTCATAGGCCCTTTTGCTGTGCAAGAGGAAAATCAATGTCAATTCACATCTGAGCGCAAATCTTCTCTGAACGCGCCGCATTATCCCCGTCGCAGTCTAGTCGATGGGTCGGTCAGCGTGTGAGCAAGCAAGTGAGCGATTCACCCGACAATCAGTCGTTGAGCGTACGCCATGCCGGTATGGTTGTTTGTCTTCGTTCGTATGATTCATTCTTTAATATACACATGAAAAAGATAACGTGCATTTAATGGCAACGGCTTATCATATAAATATTCGTCAGCAGTTTCCATGACATTTGCCGGGAAAAGTTGAAATTTCTATTTTGTGTTGTGTTTGGTTTCATTTTTCTTTTACGTAGTTTTTATGTGTAGAATCAGTTATGTGTCATTTGTTTTTTGTTTGTGATTGTTATTCTTTAGTTTAAGTTCTGTGTGGCGTGTATTTATTCAATCATTTTCACCTATCTGCAACTGGCAAAAGGATTCAGGTATACTTGGATTTAAATATGTGTATCGTGCTTTACTGCATAAAATAACAATGTGTTAATGTCTGTCTGTCTGTCTGTTGATGTAACGTATCGGAAAACTATGTTATCCATTCAACCGTATTAGAGAGAAAGTTAACTTTTTCTTGATATTTAGTCGAATGCATATTGTGCTGGGTATTATTACTCTGCGTATCGAAAAGCCGGTTTCACAATAAGTAAATAAAACAAATCTAGCAGCAACTACCTGTACTTATACCTGTTTGAATCTTATGGCGCTATAATACGCGGCAATGAAGCCGAATTGTACTTCGACATAACCTGTTACTTATCTTTCCTTAAGGAGTTATTGACACTCGTTCGTAGAAACAATTCGAAGGTATTCAAGAATTTTAATACGGAAGAGAACGGGTATATTTTTAGAATGTTTTAGCTCTCTTTCGGGCACCAATTTTCTAGCAGGCATTAGCGTATATACAAATGTTCCAAGTATTTTCATAATAGATAGTATACTGTTTAACTTTGAATAAATATCTGGCGGTAGTGTGAAATTTTGGCGTATGTTATAAACTTTTCACCGAATTTTTATTGCAGCTTTGGTAATTAACATTCTTCTGGGAGTTGTTGATGTTACGATATAAAAAGAACAGATAAAAAGCATCAAATTGTCCAAGAACGATTTGTTACATGAATAATAATTAACTTACAGTGTCTTCCTTTACATATCTTGCTTTTCTAACAGAATTTGTAAATTAAAGTTAAATCTATCTATGATTGTTTATTTAGAGCCATTTGGACAAATAGAAACCAGATAGAATAAAATAAGTTTTTTAAATTTTTTTAAAATCGCCCATTCCAATCTTACACAGCTAATCCTACATCTGAAAAAATTAATTATCGGATGCCGTTACAAAGTTATTCGAGTGATTCCCAGTAAGGATAACATACTCGTGTTTCATTTAGTCCTTAGTGCCCATTTGTCGCATAAATGTGAAGTATATGCCCAAAGTAAGGAGAACTGTGGCAAACTATAATAAAGACATATGCGTAAAATTGCAAAAGTTGCTAAAATAAAAGTCTGCAGCTGTTAAATATGTAATTAAAAAAGGATGTATGGATAGTGAAAATATAGAAAACTTATCACGTGCATGTCGTGCAAAATTAGTAGCCATCTGAAACGAACATAGTTGTAAAAAAAATAGCAGAAAACTAAAGTGCTCTATGAAATAACCGGTGCAGAAACTGAGACGAGGGATGAAGAAAAAAACCCTACATTAGCAATGCAAATAGAAACAAATATATTTGCGAAGAAGCGTGGTTTTGGAAATTTTTGATTTTTACTTACGGATTAATTAATATATTTGGAATGGAGTGAAATCTGGCAGTAATGTTATTTGTTGTTTATCGTTAAACATAGAGACAGTTCACTTATTCTGTGAAGTTCTATTGCCGCTTAAGATGGTAGTTTAATGATGTTCGTAACTTTTTGTTTAACATGCCGCATCAGTTACACCTTCTATGAAAGTTATTCAATATGAGGCCAATCGAAAAAATGCGAAAAAAAGCGCGATAATGAAAACCTTAATGATTTTTTGAACGTAGATGAAGATTTGTATGTTGAAGATCCAGATTCAGAACAAGAAATTGCAAATCCAGTTGAAATACAAGAACTTTCGGAAGATTCTGATGTCGATGAGGTTCCAGTGCCAACAGAAGCTATCCCAAATTATGGTAAAGCTATTACCCTGACCAAGCAGCTCAAAGGTTTTGTCGAAAATCACGAAGATACAGAGTCTTTGGAGCTTCTTTCTAAATTAGAAATACGATTTCAAGACGCCATTTTAAAGAAAAAGAGAAGACAAACAACAATATATGAATTTTTGCGTCCTTAAAGTGACTATTCATTTCATCATATATTATAGTTTGTTTGTATATATCTTTTTCTTAAGTTTAAAGTTTCCTATTTGTTTTAAAAACATTTATATACATATACGATTTAAATGTCCCAGTTTCTTTAATATATTCATTTTTCATTAAAACACAATTTTTGTTGTATCTACTACATATTTCTTTTATGCGAACACCCCTCCTGAACGGACATCTTCAGTTGGTGCCGTTGGTGTCCGTTCAAGGGTGATTTCGCTGTATATGTATATATATATATATATATATATAGCATGTAATACAAATCAATAAAATGAATAGTCACTATAAGGACGCAAAAATTCATATATTGTTGTTTGTCTTCTCTTTTTCATCCGCCATATTTGCACAATGCAACACATTTTTCCTTCTTTAATGTGAGCGTTTTGTCCGGTAGAGCCCTAAAATACAGGCCTGTCTCATCGGCATTATAGATGTCTCTTGGTGAATCCCTTAATCAAAGAAGGACATTTCTTTAAAAACGATGAAACATCTTCAGCATTAACCGAAGCTCCTTCTCCCGAAATCGCTTTAAAACTTATATTGTGGCAGATTCTAAATTTATTGAGTCAACCACTGAATGTAAAATGTCCCAAAGAAGCGGCTATTTCTCTTGTTTTATATCGTATTAGCGGACCTAAAAAAAATAAGTTTTTTGCGTTTTTGTCACGACAAACCTATTGGTAATCTCACTTTTTTATCTATTTTAGAATTTAATATGAAAAGAAAATTATATGCATACCTGTTAAAGGAATCCCTTTATGCCGAGCTGCTGTAAACCAGTCATAACACAATTTGTCAATTTTAGTACCATCACCCGTCAGAAAACTTTTTTTTTCATTCAAATTGCTATTCGACATCCATTTGTTTAGGATTTCTTTATGTTTAATTATATCTGCAGCTTGTGTTTTTCCAATATTAAAACGCTTGGATAAGTTCCTTACACTTAATTTCTCTTTATTGTAAACTTCAACAATCTCAATTTTTTGTTTAAGCGTGAGAATTTTTCTATTTGGAGCCATTTCTACAATGAATGTGTCCACCCACTGTGTCTTTTCTGCATAGACATCAGACTAATATTGAAAGCAGATTCAATCGAAAGCGTACACCCAAAGAATAAGAACGGTAAATCCCCGACCAACTTGGGGAAGTCCCTAATTCACGCCAGTCAGAAATGCACGACATAGGCTGCGTTTGTACCGAAAGATTAAAGTCGGTAAATCTCCGGTTTACTCGGTCCCAGCGAAATTGGCGCGCAGCGCGATTGGGAAATGCAGTAGCAATACTCTCGATATAAAAATAAGATAAGGTGTTTCTTTTTATTTTATTTTTTGTCCGGTTAAGAGAACATTTTCTCGTGTCCGCGTCCGTTCAGGAGAATGTCCATCCAAGAAAGAGTTAATACAATGGAAATTATATGAGAGCCGGTCGGGACCATGAGAAACTGTCCGGTTAAGGGAGGTGTCCGCGAAGGGGAATTTCACTGTATATATATATTGATGATTAGAGCTGCGAATTATTCTGCGTATAAAAGGCGTCATGTTTGGGGGTACGCAATAATGAAATAAAATAAGAAAAGTTATAATAAAATAATAATAAGCACCTGGTCGTACGTTGTAATTTCTCAAATAATTACCCTCCTAAACGGCGTCATCAGATGGCTGATGTCGGTTATACATCTAAAACATTTGATATTTTTCTATAGTTGTTGTAGCGGTGGATGTTTGCCCTGATGAGAAAATGTTTTTATATGAAGACCAGCGTTTGACATCTAGCAAGGTAATATTTGTATTAAGATAATGTTCTGATGCAGAGATACTACACATCTGTATAATTTAATTAATCTAGCGCAGTCTAAATCTGTTTTTAAAATACTATCAAACTTTGTCACAGCATTAGCATTTTTGCGTCACTTAACCATCTATCTATAGGTGCACAATGTGAAAACCAAGTGTCGATAACATTATCGAAATATTAAAATACTGTCTTTAACTAAGTTCTGCAACGAGTAAGAACCGACTTTGGTAGTTTGGTGGTTAGCCGGAATAGTGTTTATGAAATTCTTAAATATTTTTTGGATGTTTTAGAAACATCGCGTTCATAGATGATACAAATTGATAACATTAGAATAACATTTTTTCAACCACAAGATATAACTCTTGAAGTTAACACGTAATACGTAAGGAGTTATCAGTACACGCGTGTTTAGGACGGCGGCCAACATAATCCATGACTCCGACATTATCAATTACAAATATTAACACGTGCTTTCTTGAAATTGTTTACTAGCTAGTAACAATGAAAATGAAGGTTGCGAAGGTTCCAGTGGACTCACAGTAAAGAAAATGGTAATTTCCAGGCTGTCAATATGTAGCTTGTCATACAGAAATACGGACTTACATTTGACATTATTTATTTAAGAAGCAGTTAACAGCAACAACACGTATCAAAATATGCGCTGTACTATGTTTGTCGTCGATCGTAAAATTCAAATAAGAAAGATTCACCGGTTAGGCGATATCACGAGTCACCAACCTGCCCTGCGATGCGGACGAAGTTGCGCAGCTCTATGGTCATACCTGCTTGTAATACACACATGCATAAATTAAACACAACGCTTTATTTTTAGGTAAGCAAACTTAAAATTGTGTACTAGCAAAGAGTAAATTAATATAATTATATATTATATGAAGAAAAACATATTTCTGTAAAAGAAACAGGCAAAGACTCCCTGGTCTATAATCAAGATGTGCATATATTTCAGTAAAATCTGAATAATATAATTTAAATTTTGCAACAACCTACCCTCCTTCATTGTTAAAATTATTACAACATTTTATGAAAGCATTGATATTTCTATTTTGGAATCAAAAATAATTTTTGTAAATTTCTCACAATTTCGGGTTTAAGTTACAGGGGGGACTAGGGTAATATATGCCACACTAATATTACCTTACACATCATTTAATGTTTTAATATCACTTGCATATATCACTCGTCTTTCGCAGAAATACCTTTCTGGTTTGACATAATTTGCGATAAGGAAAATCTATACTATTACATAAATTTGAAAGCGTACTTTGAAATGCAATTTAAATGGATCCTATTGAAATAGGTACATGCGTCTGGAATACGTTAAAACTTATTTGTAAAAAAGTGTACATAATTGTTTGAACTTTAACAATTAGTTCAATTGTTATCGTTTCTAGTATTGGCAGCAGTTCGTATGAACTGCATATGTCATATATATCGAATACGTGTGTACCACGTAATTGAATATTATTTATGAGAATTTATTACACGAATAGCCGAATAAACAAATTGCATACTTTCCGTATAATATACAATAAGAGCAATAAGTAATCGTGGATACCGGAAACCTACCACAGAAAAAAAGAAATTATACGCTTTGAGAAAAGAAAGCTAATATGTTTAATATACAGCTGTGGCCATATGTATTCGCCACTCTCGTTTTGAACGTGTTACGCGAATATTGTATTTCTAAGAAGCAGGGTCGATGACGGACTTAACTAGGTACCTGGTAATGAGGGTTTAATGGTTTATTGTAGACCATTCTGAGTAAATTAGAAAATAGACGTAAAATTGTAATTTCTGAATATATCTTCAGTCTTTCTTAAAAGTTGTAAGAATAAGGTTGAGCTAGTTAGAGTGAAGATATTGTGTCTGTGATTTTGTCTGTATAATACGATAGTATACAGTAAAAAGTAATGCTGAAAACATGCGAATTGACGGAGGTAGAGCGAGAACAAATTGTGGTGTTAGAAAAGCAAGGGTTGTCGGTGTCTGCTATTGCACGACAAGTGAAATGTGCGCGATCGACAGTTAGAATGACGATAAAACGATACAAAGAGAGTGGATCTTTAACAAACAAACCGAATACTGGTCGAAAAAGGAAGACAATTAGCAGAGATGAGCGGATGTCTTTGAGACCGGAAAAAAGGGTCTAAACAGCTTTCCAGTGAGTTTTCCGGCTACATAATGTTGCTATTTCTCCTCGCACGGTTAGAAGACGCCTTTGAGAATTAAATTTAGGTGGATACAAAGCTCGACATAAACCACGGTTGTCTCCGCAACAAAAGAAAAAGAGACTGCTGTGGGCTAAAAGTCACCGCGACTGGACCATTGGGCCAATGTTATGTGGACGGATGAGTCAAATATTGAGATAAGTAGTACATAATTATTGTATTTGCGGTATTCTGTATTCAATTCCTGGTATCTACAGTGTTTTTATTCTTTTTAATGGGTTCCACAATGTAACGGTATTCATGTTTTTGTTGGTATCTTTGTGGTAAACCTGGGCCTCAATACGTGCGACGCATCCAGACTGTATCATCGCGACTGTCAAGTTTGGGGGTGGTAGCATAATGGTTTGGGGTTCCATGAGTGCAACAGGCGTCGGAGAACTGTTCGTCAGCGAGGGCCGAATGAACAGTCGGACGTACATCGACATGTTGGAAGAAGTTCTGGAACCGTGTGCGTTAAAATTATTCGATAATGATGAGCCAGAGTATTACTTCCAACAAGATAATGCACCGTGCCATAAATCTCGCGAAGTAATGCGCTGGTTCGGGGAAAATAACGTGCGGGTCCAGGAATGGCCGGCACAATCCCCGGACTTATCGCCAGTTGAGCATTTATGGTACATTTTAAAGCGAAATGTAGCTAAATACTCATGTACCACAAAGCAATGCTTAAAAACAAAAACATTCGAAGAGTGGAATAAAATCACCCCCCAACAGTGCTACAACTTAGTGAGCAGTATGCCCCGACGAATTCGTGCGGTGATAAAAGCCCAGGGAGGAGCTACCAAATATTAAGCAATATCTGTATATATCTGTATACACTCACAATGAAACATTTTCATCGATCAATTTTCTTTTATTTCTTATATATTCGTCGGGATAAAAAACAAAAAACGGTGGCGAATACATATGGCCACAGCTGTATGTACATATATACGTCATTTATAACCACTTATTGGCATTTACTCGACGCGTTATAAAGAAAAGTCTGTATGTAATCGCAAGCGTTCAAGATTTATATATACAAGCTCTCTATCAAGAACTAGTCGACCATTTAATAATTAACTTATCTATTCTTTACGTATCGATGGTTTAATTGTTTCTTTTTATGAATGGATATAATTAACATTTTTAAGCGTGATATCTAATGAATAGCTTAGTTAGCCGACTCGGCTTTATCTAATCGTGTTCAATGTTATAAGAACGTAAACAAAATGGATTACGTAGTTTATATCACACTAAAGAATTACATCACATAATTTATATAACCGTTCTTTTAAGCTGCTTGCTAAAAC
Source organism: Trypoxylus dichotomus (assembly GCA_023509865.1). Classification (NCBI taxonomy): domain Eukaryota; kingdom Metazoa; phylum Arthropoda; class Insecta; order Coleoptera; family Scarabaeidae; genus Trypoxylus; species Trypoxylus dichotomus. The sequence continues at coordinate 52,925,697 of CM042074.1, read as the reverse complement.
AATAATATAGATAAACATATGAATAATTTTAATGGGATTACTAAGAATTAACGAATGTATTGTTTTCCGCTTATACACTTATATGTGTTTTTCTACATGGAAAGTGAATTTTCTGGAAACTTGCCTATCTCATTAAAGAAATGTTTGCTAGGGTGCGTTTCGTGTAGTTCACATTAGAAATAGAACGAAGATTATTGCGTTAAGTGTTTATTAAGTGAAAAAAGGTGTAATATGAAAAGCATCCTCCTTTCGTAAGGTTAATGATGAGTTCCTTCTTTATTTTTAGCTACATGCATAAACTATTGTAATGCGTCATATTAGTAGCAATGTTATTACAAGTGCGATGTTACTTATTAAAAACGTACATATGATCATTAATCATTTGTAAATGTAAATAGATTATTTTCTTTCAACTTAAATGAATTAAATTATCATGGATTATAAAATACTTACTTAATCTTTCTACTATTTGGTGTAAGGAGTTTAAAATATAGGGTAATTAAAAAGTAAATTTCCAGTTCATAATGACCCTAACTTCGTCAAATTTTTAGATAGATTGTGCAGCAATAAAAACACAAGATTGCTTATAAAGAAGTGGAGTTCTATTTTTAATATACGAAACAAGAAACATCTTCAGCAGTAACCGAAGCTCCTCTTCCCGAAATCGCTTTAAGACTTATATTGTGGCGGACTCTAAATTTATTGAGCCGACCAGAAGAAGCACTGAATGTTGAAAGTCCCAAAGAAGCGGTTATTTCTCTTGCTTTACATCGTATTAGCGGACCTAAAAAAAAAAATAAGTCTTTTGCGTTTTTGTCACGACAAACCTATTGGTAATCTCACTTTTTTTATCTGTTTTAGAATTTAGTATGAAAAGAAAATCAACGGATTAATACAAGAAAACCTTATCTAAAAAAATCATATGCATACCTGTTAAAGGAATCCCTTTATGCCGAGCTGCTGTAACCAGTCATAACATAATTTGCCAATTTTAGTACCATCACCCGTCAGAAAGCTTCCTTTTTCATTCAAATTGCTGTTCGACATCCATTTGTTTAGAAGCATTTCTTTATGTTTAATTATATCTGCAGCTTGTGTTTTTCCAATATTAAAACGCTTGGATAAGTTTTTTATACTTAATTTCTCTACATTGTAAACTTCAACAATCTCAATTTTTTGTTTAAGCGTGAGAATTTTTCTATTTGGAGCCATTTCTACAATGAATGTGTCCGCCCACTGTATCTTTTCTGCATAGACATCAGACTAGTATTGAAAGCAGATTCAATCGAAAGCGTACACCCAAAGAATAAGAACGGTAAATCCCCGACCAACTTGGGGAAGTCCCCAATTCACGCCAGGCAGAAATGCACGACTTAGGCTGCGTTTGTACCGAAAGATTAAAGTTGGTAAATCTCCGGTTTACTCGGGGAAGTCCCAGCAAAATTGGCGCGCGGCGCAATTGAGAAATACAATAGCAATACTCTCGATATAAAAATAAGATAAGGCGTTTCTTCTTATTTTATTTTTTGTCCGGTTAAGAGAACATTTTCTCGTGTCCGCGTCCGTTCAAGAGAATATCCGTCCAAGAAAGAGTTAATACAATGGAAATTATGTGTGAGCCGGGCGGGACCATGAGAAACTGTCCATTTAAGGGAGGTGTCCGTGTAAGAAGGGTGTCCACGAAGAGGAATTTCACTGTATATGTACTTGTACAACGGATTATAATAGTGATGTTTAGTTAAAGATAGCCGTTCTAAATTATGAACGGCATGTCCTTGATGAAATGTCATATCGATTGGTTTCATTCCTCAAGAAAAAGAGGAAAGAAAAGAAAGGAGAAAGGCGGGATCTCTTCTCTTTTCTTCCCTGTCCTCCTTGTGAAATAAGAGCTGCGCTTACTTCGTTTTGTACTAATTGTAGTCTAGCCAATTACTTTATTGCCAGCTGTACTAGTTTCCTCAAATTTTTGATGGAGCTTACGAAACAGTTACTGAATAAAACCCATTTCTCAATCCATGTATTGTTCGATCTCTTCTTATACGCAGTGGCATATTGTCTATTGGATTTGTGCTACCACTGAATAACGCCAATACGAACCCGTATTTTCACAACCATCGATTGAAGATTGCTGCTAGTTCTCAAGGCGTAACAATTATATTGAAATCAGAAAAAAGTTGGTAACAAAAATTAAACAATTGCATTTAGAAGAAAATTCCAATCCCTTTAAACCATACACATATCTACGCCAAACTGTCAATATCTACAAAATATGGAGCTTTTTCAACCTGAGAGATTACTTTTGAAAAACCTTATACAATTCTCTAAAATTAACAAAGACGCACAAATTAGATTATAATAAACTATAAATAAAATATCACAATAATAGTCCATGCTTTCACATCACTCAAACCAATCACCAATTACAGGGAATATCGGACAGTCATGAGATACTCTGCATGCGTCCGTAGTGCTTAAGATATTCGCTCTCAGCATTCGTAATAGGGTCAGTAAAGCACTGGAAACTTTTAGTCTAAGAAGTAACAGCTCTGGAATTCTAAATTTGAACCCTGTATCCCAAGCCTAATAACTAAGCATGCTCGACACTGAGTTACCAATCCTGTAATAACATACACAATCTGAAAAGTTTTAAATTGCACTTTTGGAATGTGGCGTTAGCTCATTTCTTGTGTTTGTAAGTCAGTAATTATAACAGAATTATTTCTATTACTATAACCAGGGCATATGTGGCGGAATCTATAGGTGGTAGAACACGTTGGAAAATATATTTGTATAAGGAGTATTTGAAAATGGTATTTCCTTCCCCAATTCGCGAATAGATTTGATCATAAAGAATTGGAGGTAGAAAAAACGGGCGAATAAAGAAAATTTTCTAGTATTTCTCCAGGAATATATTTTATCTTGTAAGTAAATTTGTAGCTGCTCCTATTGACTTTCTCAAAATGTATTACCCATGCACCAATATTGGTTGGTATTTATCGTAGGATCCCAATTTCAACGTCGTCTTTTTCGTTTCAGTTATATTGATATTTTTAATATTTTATAATTTTATCTAAAGCCTATAATTATGTTACATATTACTTTTTGATGTGTAACAATGGATTTTATGAGGGTTGTCTTTTAAGTTTTACACATAGAGCTGGAATAAAACAGTAGATAGTTTTCAAAGACTATTGTTTTTCGAAGTATCCCAATTGGTAGAGTCAAAACCGCGTTTTTGAAGGGATCGGTTACTCCTGATGACTGGAACCTTTGACTACGCAGTCCGTTCTTGGTTTCCGGAAAAGTAAAGAAATCGTTGAAACTTAAGTCCGCACTGTACGAAGGATGGTCTATCAAGTCGACGTTTTGTTGCGTTAAAAACTCAATTATCTTACGTGCTGTGTGCAAACTTGCATTGTCTTGATAGACGATGATTCGTCGTTCGGGGTTGGTTTTCCAAAGCTCAGCCATGACTTGCCGCAAACAAACGGTTGTGTGCAAATGGTATACCGATTGACAAGAACAGTTCTTTATTCTTGTAGAGGAATTGTTGCTACATGACCTGCTTTCGAGACAAATGTCGCGACCATCTTTTTGGATACACTTCGAGAACGGATGACTTTTGTCGGTCTTTCTTCACCTTGGAACACAGAAAACTGGCGTTTATTTTCTGGCTCGTATGAGTAAATCCAAGATTTATCACCACTGACGATGTTATATACGTTTTTAGAGTTTCCGGCGTTGAAGTAATCTAGAGTTTTTTGACGCCAATTCACCCTAGCTGGTTTCTGTTCTTCGATCAACAGATATATTCTCCAACGCGGAACTAATTTTTGTACACACAATTCTTCATATAAAATTTTTTGAATTGAAGTCTTAGAAAGCCCTAATTATGCGTCAATTTCGCGATATGCGATTGCGTACAGCATCGACGTGATGAGTATCTGCCGCTTGCGGAATACCTGCTCCTAGATCGTCGGTAAGACTAATCCGTCGACGTTGAATTCTCCATACCAATGAGAAATTGTAGACTGATGTGGTGCTTCATTGCCGAAAACAGAAACCAACTCGGCGGCGTATTCCTGTTGAGATAATTGTCTTCGAACATTTGTTCTCGGTTTAATTCCATTTCTCGACTATCTTGTCATTTTTGACAGGTCGTTGTAGCTACAACACTATATGTAGCGCACTGAAACTTTGGATTTGGGTAAACTAAAGATGAGGTTAATTTTTAGTACTGGCATTTGATTAATGACGTCCTCTATCTTCCAATATGTAAAACGTAAAAGACATTCCTCGTACTGATCGGACTTTTTCACCTGAAGATGGCGTTTAGATGAAACTAATCCAAGAATATGTAAGTATGTATATACATAGTAAGGAAGTACGAGGAAACTTAAATCTTGAGTTGTGTTTATTTCTTACAACATATACCATCTATATAAAAAGTCTGTTAGTATTTTAAACGTCATGGTTGTTGTCAAATCGGAAAAATCGAAAAAAATAACTTAAACTTCACTATTCCATAATATTGTTTTTCCGCAGTTAATTTAGATAAATAATGTTTGATTCCTGTATAGCAGTCACACATATTTGCTGCGCACATGCACGATATTCTCGTAGTGGAGTTGTACAAGAGCGTGTGGTTGCAAATCAGGATATCCATATATCCGCTTGATGCAATTGTATTATGTATCGAATAGATTCGCAAGCAATGATGATTCACATGCGTATGATGGTTTATGATTACTTAGAGAGAATTTATTGTTTCAATTGCGCAAATCACTCTGCAAACTTCCTGTTATATGGATGATACACGTTGTTTAATTTTATAAACCTTAAACATCTGCTGAAACGCACAAACATTCGTAAAAATCTCAACTTACCTCACAAACACTAGTAGTTTGAAAGCTAACATTTAATTACCGTAAAAATGAAATGTTCTGTATTACAACTTACTACAAGTGAAACTGGTTAATAAAAAATAGCATAATTTAATATTTCCTAAGAGAACTGCTAAAAGTGAGTATATATAGTTTATTAATTTCAAAGAAACAATGTTCTAATGAGGTATTTAACCTAAGCATTTTATCTGGAGAATTTTTCTGCGTTTCTAAAAATCTTTATAAAATATTTAATGCTAACGAAACATTCGTATTTGTCGATCAAGCGGCAAATACTTCCTCTTCGTCAGCTGGCATTCTTCACACACCCCTTAGGTTAAAGTTAAAATCACTGTTAAAATCATTTGATTCCGTCATATTTTGTTGTATGTCGTGAGGATCAGCTGAAGAATTACGAATAAATAATAAAATGTTTCGAGTCATTTTCAATTTTTTTATCGAACATCAAAAGCTGTATGGTATAAAGCTCCGTAGTCATTCATGCTCTTTGATTTGATCCATACGTACAGGCAATCATTTAATGTTACGAGAGCATTGAGGTTTATGGCTCTTACCAGTATTTTAATTTTTCCGAATCCTTCATATCACAAACGAGTAAGCATGTCACTCTTTCTTTGCTTCGTTTGGTAACTATGACACTGTTCATTTTTATAAGAAAGTGATATGTGGCAGACAGTGAAAGAAGAATCCTATTTTGTCTGCGTTAGAAACATTCTTTTTTATTATGTTTTAACATCTTTGGTAAAATGTTTGTTATCTCATTTTAACGCACCTCTTCATTTACTGATGCTGCTTCTTTGCAGGGTTTTCTACTGATACACATGTTTCTCACAGTCTTCTTTATGAGAACTACACATTGTCGCTACACCAGAGCTCACAAACAGTAGTTGGTCAGTTAAAAGTCCACATTTAACTGGGGATTGTATTTACTCCAGAAGTCATGAAACGGTTGCTTATTGAGGAAATGAAGTTTCAAATCAGGCGATTATCATGAATAGTATATCAAATATAAATTGCGTTTTAAGTGGCACGTTACCTTTCGCATTGCCTCATCCAATGGTCTCGCGCTGCACACTCAATACGAACTTGACCCGCGGGAAGACATCCCAATTCTATTTATAACGCATGAAATTGGGAACTAAGCGCTCTCATCCTACAGCTGTATCTTACAGCATTCTGTAAATATCGTCTTCTAAATCGAAATCGCTTTAGATTATATGTATTGCTTTAACAGCATATTTTGCTTTGGTTCGGTCTTTAAATCTGATTCTGTAAACATGCAATTCCAGCATGGAACGATCTCAAAAAATTAACATACCGGCCTTGAAGTTCTACGCGGCTTTAGTCAACTTTTTTATGTTTACATGGACGAGAATTATACAATATATATATATATTGTATTCAAATCGAATTCGATCTTTACGTAAACGTAGTAATCATTAACATCAAAGTCACAAAACGTAAGCAATAGAAGCAATGTGGCAGGTAAATGATGTTCTTCTGCTTTAGTTTATCGATAATCAATGCTCTTGTGAATAATGATGTCTAGAAAAATGTATGTAGTTTTACGAGTTACTGTGAAATATTACATGTTACAACTTTCATTCTTGTATCTATGTATATTATTTTTATATAACTTAAATTGTTTATTAATGTAAAGTAAGGATACTATTATGAAACCGTTTCATTCTGTTATAAATTATTAATAACTCATAAACCTGGTAATTATATCTAATGCTTATGGGCATCATACTACGTTTGAAGTATGCTTTGGGTGTCTTTGTTCAATATTGAATTTATAAATGCTCTACTTAAATATATGGTAATGAATAATGGTCCCTGAGCACAGCTTCTACACTGTGAAGTAACGAGGTAGGATATTGATACACAGGCCATGTGCGTCTAATACGCCCCTCACTTTGACTATGAAACGACACCCACTTAGGTTTCTCTTTCAACGGCCCACGAGTAGTTGAACAAATACGGTTTTATTTAATTGCCACAGTAACATGCTTCTAGATTAATTAATGACAAATTACTGATATTTGTTCTAGACATATTACTATAGATATGTTGGAAAGACGCAAACTGTAGCATACAATAGAATTTTCTCGACTATACGTATATGCTGAAGTTGTGATTATGTAAGCTCTTGTTGTTTATACATATGTGTAAATGGGATTGAAATAATCTGCAGGTTCGAATTCGAGTCTCTAGTGCTCGTAGTATCTTTTTGTTCCTATTTTATCTGTCCAGAACGTACCGCAATAAATAATTAATAATTAGTAATACACAATATATTATAATATATGGTCTTTCAACTGAGTTAATACATCTCTAAAAGAAGTATTAATTTATTACTGTAAATTTGTTTTAAGCTGGCAAAATCTGAATTTTTCATTAATACACTATAATGTTCTTTTAGTATATGACTTTTTTTCTCGTCGTTTAAAGTACATAGCATTATTTGCACTTAACGCGTTATTTGTAATTGCTCCAGCAATGCTAATGGAGAATTTTCTAACTTTTGTATAGCAGTCGCTGCTACTTTGTAATTCATATGGATAGTTTGTAAATTCGTTTCAATTTGTACACTTTAAAATTTTATCCGGCTTTCTTTGATAGTCACTCATTGTTTAGGTTTGAACTGTAACACTGACTTTTGTGGAAACTTTTAAAACAATAAACCACTTGTAATGAGGATGTTTTCGAATGCCAGAACAATATTTGTGCAATTCCCATATCCGTTTAGAAGATTCTAGAGAAACTTTATTAGTATTTGTTATTAAACGATCTACTAAATCCCAGTAATTTTTGCGAATAATTTCGGCGGTTAGATACGTTCCATATAGAATACTGGAACACTTTCACTTTTAAGATGACTTCCTGCATGGCGAACCGTCATCGGTATCAAACGTTACTACTTGATTTGGTGACAATTGAAATTTTTCAAGTGCATTTCATATCACATTCTGTGATAATGTTCAATATTGTTTGATCCTTGATTGCCAAATTCCTGTCGTGATTCATGAATTAATTTTGATATAGCAGTTCATAATTCATGTTCACAATGCTGTTCTAAGCTATCCATTCAGTAACAAAGAAAGAATCCAAACAAAATTATGAAATCCCAAAATGGTCTTCGCAATTCTGTTCTTTTTTTCTGGATGAAAGAAAAAAATGTTGGAGATAGCAGTCAAGGTTGAACTAAGAGGCGATAATAAAACTCTTTTACAGTATTCTATGCTTTTGAATTTAATTTAAGTCTTTATCATGGAGAAAAAAATATGAGAGTACTGAAGGCGCGTTAATAAAAAACATTCTTTATTAGATGTTACTTTAACGATACAAATATATTAGAACTAAAGATTGAGTCCAAAGAATCATGTTACATCATTATAAATTTAAAATGACAAGTTTTATCAAAAAGATAAAAAATTGCAGAAGGCACTAGTATTTAGTGTGCACGGTTTCCCCGCGTTAAGATTGCCTTCTAAGGTCTCTTCAATTTTTTGTTTTTGACAAGATGTGTCCATTTTAACTTTTAAGTTAAAGTCTGTTATGATGTAACGCAATTCTTTGGAATCAATCTATACTTTCACTGTATAGTTAAAGTAACATTTAATTAGGGATGTTTTTGCGCCTTATTAACTGATAACTGTTCCTCTCTGATGAAGAATTAAATTATATTAGAAATGTTGAAGTGCTGTAAAAAAAATATTTATATTATCTCATCTAAGCTCAAGTTTGGTTACTATTTCCAGAATGTTTTCCTTTCTTCGTATCGGTGTCCAGGCAGTAGTGTTGTTCTCTGTTCGATCATCGATCATCTTCATATTTTATTGATATGTAGGTTTGCATTTTTATAACGTAGCAAATAGAATATTCTCTGCAAACGATCATGAATAGGCATTTGTAAACCATTGGGAGCAAACGATTTAATCCTTAGAGTACTTATAATTAAGTTGTGAAACTTTTAAATTGTCCAGAATATTGGATTGATCACGGGGTTGTTATGCTCATGATTTCGTTGAAATTTTGTAAACATCATAGATAAACTGGATATTTCGTCGGAAATTGTAACTTTGGTGAATAGAGGAGTAAATTGGGAAAATTCGAAAAATTAGTGATTTATTGACAATTTACTTACAGTATTCATACAATATTTTACGCAAAATTCCATAAACATTTATACAACTGTTTCGGTAAAGTCTTAGAAAGAAATGACGCATAAGAAATTGAAATTTCTCGCAAACGCTTGTGTGCTTTTTAATAATACGTATTTGAAATTTATAGTACATGTCTATATACATATATATCGCAATATAAACATTTGTTTCTTATTCAGAATGTGCATAAATGATATTGATTTGAACGCAAAAGTAAAAAGTATTCTTCGTGATTCTATTGATGGCTATTATACGAACGAACATTCAGATTACGACGATTTATACATTTCCAAATATTGAATGTTACAGATCCCCGGTAAGACACACCTGTATGTAAATGTACATTCGAGAAACCCCTTACATCCAACTAACTGTGTAGAATATTTGACGTATAAAATTTCCGTCTGGCTTCGTTATAAACGATAGTTCATACAGTTACAAGTTACTTGTGTATGGGTATCCATTCTAATAGAATATTAAATTGAATAACCATCCTTGCAGAAACACCAACTCAAAAGCAACTTGCTAAATTGGATGGACATCTATATGTATAGACTGGAGTAATGAATTATTCGCGTATGGTTTATGTGAATTAATAAAGGAAGTCATTTCGTGAAGTATTCGGTAGAAGATACTGGAGGGTAAAGTTAATTTTCTGAAGGGATACTATTCAAGTCAGCACTATTGTTAATTAATTCCGTCATTATTGAAACTGCAAAGTTGGTTGAATCGATAAACTAATAGCATTTTCTTTGCCGTTAACAATGATGGAATCATGAAAACAGTTGAACATCGGATATTGAGGTATTTAAAAATAAATACTTTTTCTTAACGGAGCACTTGCCATTTTTTTCTTATATTGTGAAAATATGAAGTTCCAAATAAAAATTATTTACTACATAATTACGGTTAAGAATATAGAACCGAAAATACAAGTATTTAAATGTCTTGCTGTATTGTAAAATGAAACGTAAATAGCGTCTCCTCCTTGTTTCACACATTTTTCAGCACATTTTTGCATACCTTTTGTGACCTTCAATATAGCTCATAGATCAATTTGTTTGTTTATAATACGTGTAATAGCGTTTTGAAATTGTTAAACATCATACCGATTTTTATAAATTTCATTTTTTACATGTCCCCCAAAGAATTGGATCGCGTATAGTTAGTCAACGATTTTGTAACATTTTGGTTAATGGGTCATTTGCAGTTTGTAAATTGTGTGGCAATGGGCCATCTTGCTAGGAAGAAGACTTTTCTATCGGCTAAATTAAGATTATCTAAAAATTTTTTCATTACATTTCCTATCAGGCCAATGTAATGTTTGCTTGCCTATGTACCTTCGTAAAATACAGAACCTACAATTCCTTTACCGACTAGACCGCATCATACATTTATGCTAAACCTTCTTCGACTAAATTATTGCTAAAGTTAGTTTCATCATTCTACCAAACTAATTGTATCAGATTTAGATTGTCCCTAACAGAACTAATTAGCTATTGACAAAATATTATCCGTTCCCTTGACTATTATAGACCTTTTCCAAGCACAGTCCAAGATTATGTCTGTAATTTCTTATTGATTTTTCTCGAAGCGAACATTGATTTTAGTTTCTTCGTTAACTGTAAACTTGTTTCTTGGTATAAACTTAACAAACACTCCGTCATTAGATTAAAACTTTCGATAAAGGATTAAAAAATATCTTTGATCGGACAGGTTTCTTTTGCAAAACATAATGTAATGTTTAAAAGCACGAAAACATATGCAAATATAATACAAATTTCCGCAATCTCTTACCATGGCTACTCATAATAAATTTTATTCGTAAGTTACTTATGTTTCATTCCAATTTGCAGTAATCTATTTGAATGCTTGTAACTCTTTTATTCGCAAGATTTAGATAGTTATGTGTAGAGACCGGGTTATATACAAAGTGCATACATTTTATTTTATTTATTTATTATATTTTACGTCCATATGTAGATGTATTACAGTGATTAACGTTAATTAGCGTTAATTAACTTTGCACCATGCACTTTGCATATAATCCGGTCTCTAGTTATGTGTAATATAGTTTTTATTTAAAATTATGTATATTTTCTTTTAAAACATGTAAAACTATGCTGCGTATTTTTAGAAAAAATGCTATTACTTTATCAACTTAACCAACTTCGTACTTTCAATAATAACAGTGTTGGCAATAGCGTCGACTTCAATTTGAGCAAAATATATATCATAGTTTGGCGTTATGATTACTTGCATACATCCATAGCTTTATTCTTCCCATAGCGATATTTAGGAAATTGTTTTGCAATGTAGATGTAATGATGACGATAAAAAATAGTATATCCATTATGAATAGAATTTATACACCTGGCATTTTCTTTTTTTTTTCTTAATATATTTTCTCTTACAAATCGCACAAAAATTCCCTCTTTCCATGTATCTGTTCCCACGGTGGCGTCTCCGCTTTTAGAATTTACCTATTCAGTTGCAATAAATGTTTTGTTACGGACAATTTAAACTGCATTGACACTTCCATTTTAAAAGTATGCGGTGTTATGTCACCACATTTTTTGTGGAAGTTAATAGTCTATTTACACAATGTTTTGTAAAGCTTTCGTTGGTGATGTTTCAGATCTGCAGAACCTGCTCAATTATCTCGTCGCATTTGCATATAAGCGCACGCTAGTATGGTTTAAACTTCTTTTTTGTTTGAAATCAAGTATTGTAATGGAGAATCGTGGATTCTTATGTTTCCTATTATAATTATAGTAATACAAGCGTAGATAGTGATTGTATTTTACGAAAGTTAATATATTTAAGAATCCAAATTTAAAAAATATGCGTGTAGATTTCGCACGCATTTCGTCGAATCAACGGCATTTTGGTTTTTCTTCTTTTATAATGGTCGGAGAAGTAAAAATTTTACAAAATTTCCAATATTATTATAACATATTTCGCTATCACTGTAGCTTCATCAGATGAGCTTCTTTTATAATTTGTAATTAGTAATTCTTAGGAATTGGGAATATGTATATAGTCTGTGATTCTAAGCCAGTAGCTATTTTCGAGATTATTTTAATCTAATGGGTGAAATTTCTTTATATTAAATATTACAAAACTATCTCAACAATAACAATACTTTTGGTAGTCTGTTTGGTATATTTAAGATGGTATTCTTTATCTGGAATTGTATTCTTAAATTTAACGTAAATATGCTGATTTTTATCGCTTCACATCAAAGAATGTTTTTTTAATTTGGTATTGTTTTTTTTTTCATTGGATCAAGGAGACATGAACAAAAATATATTCCATATTAAACATAAAGCATGTGCAATATAGGAAACCTTAGCATAATAACGATCCTAAGAACTCTCCCAATTACGTGATAGATTGGAGATGAGAGCGAGGAAGCCATCATACATGTTATATCTTAACCAATATACTGACTAGCTTTGAATGAGCAATATTTGGAACTGTGTAATTTACTAACATGAGAAAACTTAAAAATGGAGCATTACTGTGGGTAACACTTCAAAACAAAAAGAAACGCGAATCCTGTTTTATTAAAGTTTAATTTTGTTATTTTGTTTCAGATATTTTTTGTTCTTATATCAATTTGAATAAAAGGACAGCTTTTACGATTTGTGGATTACATTTTCTTATAATGAAATCATTTAAAATTATTCTTATTAAAATATTATTTTGCAGTATTTATTAAGCCTATTTTGTCCATCACTGCATGTCGTAGTCTATCAAAGTTTAACGGTAAATTCATTTTCTGGGATAAATATAGAAGTAATCTAACCAACTAACAAACCCCTGGCTCGCTATCCTCTAGATTAAAACTTTCACTAAGGTACAGTGAAAAGGTTTATTGAATTTACGTAACAGATAATTACGTATATTAGTCATGTCAATATCATTACATTTAATGAATCGTAGATCAACCCATAGTTACGCTTATAAATTGGAAGCACTGTAGCATACAGTAAGGCGTGGGACATAATATACTAAAATGATCACAATTAATTCAAACATTCATTATATAGTTTTGGTTAACTAAATAGATACGTGTGCATATACATGTAGTGATCTATAAAAACTACTACATACCATGTGTATTTACGTATTGTTGCTATTACATACCTATATATGTATGCCGCCATACCAGTTTGAATTTCTGTTAGCAAAATTTGTATTCAAAGTGCATTATATCCATGGCATATTGGTGGTAATAGCGAGCTATTGTTTGAATCGAAAACCAAATATTAATAGCACGTGCAAGGTGACCGTGTCAACAATTTACCATGAACTTGTTTTGTGACATGTAGAAATTCTGTATTATAACGATTATCAGACATGCAACGTTTTGTCGACCGAACGTTTTCTACTAATAATATAACTTCATTATTATGTATAAATGGGCATGGGCTGTTAGTTTCATATAACTTTCAATACACGGTAATAAATACTAGTTTAAAATGTTTTTGTATTGTCAGTAGTCCATAATTCCCTTTACAAAATGTGTTGCAATACATAACCAATTTATTAGAGAAGATGAGCGTTTTACTATTTTCACAGTACAGATTTCTTTATAGCGTTCACCTAAACGATAAGTTCTTTTTTACTTTGGTTTTACAAATACAATGTTCTATTGTGTACCAATATCTCATTAATGTACTCAGCAGCGTGGTTGTGAATCAAAATGTGAAATAATACCATTTGACTTTTGTTTTTTATATTCTTTTAAAACGAAGCGAATAGTGTAAAATATCATTCTAATACATAGTAAGAAAGCCACAAGATCCATGCTTTTCGAGGTTGCGCTTGGTGCTAAAGGTGTCTGTTCATAGTTTGTTTATAACAATACTAATTTATATATTGGGGACATGCTGTTTTAAAGGAAGAAAACCATTAATAATCCAATCGGAGTGACAAGGTATCTACACTATACAGTTTATTTCACATCTATTTTCTTACAGGTGAGCCAATGGTTCATGGAGGTTGTGCACTGGTAAATAAGGGGCAGAGCTTATCTCATGGGTGGGTGTTGCTTATCACATAGTTTTTAATTTAGTTATAGCACCAGCGAAATACAGGTTATACAAACAAAGCTAGACGAACGTACTATTAATCCGGAAGGAAATGTAACCACAGGAAGAAGTAGGGTTGCTGGGAGCTACTGGAGTTTCCTTGTCAACACTAGACAGAACTGTCAAAGAAGCGAAAAAATTGAAAGCGGCGAATGCTTACAATTGTCGTCGCTGATAAGACACATAAAAATACCGCTTCGCATTACCATAATTGATGAAGCAGAAAATGGTATCCTAAAATGGATCATACTGAATTTTCACGTAACAGACCATACCGAAACCAAAAAGAATATTGGAAAAAAATGTTAAGATGACACCGGTTTTAAAGGAGGTCGCGAAAATCTTAATAGTGAACACCGTAGAGAGAATGGATTTGTGTCAAACGTTTCGCTAACATTTCAATTAAATTCAAAAGAAAGAGACTACCATTCTGCAATGAACTTCGAAAATTATGTGAAGTTAGTCGAAGAAAAATTAATCCTGAATTTACCGCTACGAAGCGTTTTAATGATAGACAATGCGTCGTAGTACCATGTGCATTGGGATAAGTTTCCAACTAGTCGTTCAATCAAAAGCGAAATGAAGGACTAGTTACAAGAGAAAACTATTCCTTTCAATAGTTTATTCCTGAAAGTTAAGTAATATAATTTTAATACATAAACCTATATATAAAACTTACATCATCGATGGAATAGTAAAAACCGTATTTTTGTTACTCCCGGGCTAGCTGAATTTGAATTCATTTGTTTGGGCTACTCTGGAGCACCACATGGAAAAATAAAATGTTCAATTTCGACTTAATAAAATAAAGCAACTTTGAGATGACCTTTTTTGATATTTTTCCTATTGAAGGATGATAAAGACGTTGTGTTCATTTAAAAAAATTAATAATAATTGTAAATAAATAAATAATAAAGACGCAGATACCTAAGATTGCTGTATTAAAATGAAATCGTGTAATTAGCATTAATAAGCAGCAAAAAATTTTAAGAATGATACTTCTCATATAGGTGCTCCATTCATTTACTTGCTCTTTCTGTCGCGCTATTTGCAATTCAAGGATTTATCACCACGACGCATTGGACACTGTACAAATTTACACGAACAGTAATGGAGATAAAAATTGCAGTAATATGCAATAAAATTAGAATGACATTCTACATAAGATTTTATTTATGCGGATATTTCAAGTAGATTACCATCTCAATTTCATTTTTTGTAACTTTTTCAACATATTTTCATATGATAATAGATACAATGACTGTGTGTGCTGCTCGAAAATGTAATAATGCGTGTTTTCAATTTTGGTTGTGGTATGCAGAGTAATTATAAGAGTGCCGATTTACTGTGAACATACCAAAATTTATGCCATTGTGTAATTGCCTGTTCGTAGATCTGAGAAATCGGATCGTTTGACCACAAATATTTATCGTTTCGGCACCATTATATAACAGGCTAATTAAGAAATTGACTATATTACGAAGTCACTTTTCTTTCTACGCAGTTTATAAGAGTTGTTTACAGAATTTATGAAATATAGTCAGGAATAATACAATAAAGCCTATGAATCACTTCTTTATTGTCAAATTCCATCATGTTTTAGTATTACGACCACGATGTTAAACTTTTATTTCTTGAATCCGTCACGCGATATTCTAATTATAGCAATACTAGTTGCCAGATTCAAGATGATATTGTTAAAGTGTAGCATGTTAGCACGATTACCTCATTATTGTGCAGTAGTTTACTTTTTATTTTTATTCAATTATTTATCGTTCCATGCTGAACCTTCAAAATTTGTTACTGTTGTATGCTTACATTTTTTTATAAATACGAAATAAATATTTATAATTCTCGAGGTAAACTTTTTTTTTTGGAAAGGTGTAATTTACATTCTTATAATTGTTATTGTTACGATAGGAATATAGTTAGCATTTTTTACATTTATTGCAGTCATTCACACAAACTGAGCAAAAAAGAAAATATCAGTAGGCGTCTTACAAAAGAAGTATGCAAATATTTTTCCTATTTGGTAAAATCAACTTCAAAGCCAGGAGTAAAGCAAAATGTAGTAAAAAATGTATCGAATATGTATTATTATTACCGTTTCTTGCAATGCGCCAGGCGAAGTTCGCAAGAAATTTCCTCAGTCGGCATTTGAATCGTGTGAGTGAAAGATCGAGATTTCTTTATCGAAAATGTCAGGATTAAAGCGAAAAAGTTTAAGCGTGAACGACAAAGTCGCTATAATCAAAGCAGTCGAAAGTGGAAGGAAGAAAGCGAACGTGTGTCGCGAATTTGGATTAGTTAATTTTACGATTTGTACAATTGTGAAAAATAAGAATAAAATTATGAATACCTTTGTGAAAGGGAAAGAAAAGTCAAAAAAATTCGATCGTGCGAAAAGGTTGAAATCGACGAAGCGCTTATTACGTGGTTTAAGCAATGTAGAAGTGCAAATTTACCCGTTAATTGACCACTGCTTATGCAAAAGGCCGAAGAATTTGGAAGTTTAATTGGGAGACACAAATTTTAAGTGCAGCAATGGGTGGCTGGAGCGTTTCAAACGGAGATATCAATAACGTTCGGAAAAGTGAGCGGTTAAGCGAAAAGTGTTAATATGAGAGAAACAGAGACGTGGCTAAATGAAGTGTGGCCTAAATTAAGACAAGATTATGAAGACAATGAAATTTACAATGGCGACGAAACGGGAATTTTTTATAAACTTCTTCCAGATAAGACTCTGAGGTTTAAACGCGAAAAATGTGTAGGCGATAAACTAGCCCAAGAACGGTTAACTGTATTAGTGTGTGCTAATATGACCGGTACGAAGAAACGTGAAATTCTTGTCATAGGAAAGTCAAAAAGCCACGCTGCTTCAAAAACATAAAAACACTCCCAACAAATTACTGCGCAAACAAAAGAGCATAGATGACTTCAGAAATCTTTGAAAACGAAATTCGAAAATGGGATAAAGAACTTGCGGTTAAAGGTAAAAAAATCTTGCTTTTAGTCGATAACTGCCCAGCACATCCATCATTAGCCCACTTAAAAAATATTAATTTGGTGTTTCTGCCCCCAAATTGCACTAGCATCCTTCAACCAATGGACCAAGGCGTAATAAGGAGCTTAAAATGTTTTTACAGAAAATTATTACGGGTATGGACAAGAACGCACCATGTGCAGTTTCACTTCTCGACACGTTGGACTTTTTAGAGAAGGCTTTGCGTAGTATAACCTTTGAGACTATAGCAAACTGTTTTAGTCATTCAAGATTAAGGAATAATCTAGTTTGTGACAACTTAAATGAAGATGACGTTCCGTTATGTGAACTTATTAAAAAGTGGCAGCAAAATCAGAGTGACGAAAACCAGTTTTGTTTCGACGACTTTGCATCCGTGGACAGTTGCCTTATTACGTCGGGAATGCGTTCAGATTCTGATATCGTGGAGGACATAAAACAGCGGGATAACGAAAACGATAATGAAATCGAAGAGAAGAGACAAACGAAGAAGCCCTAAGTGCCATAACACTTTTAAAAACTTATTATAGACAGCGAGAAACGTCACCTCAAATTATTGATAAAGTGAGAGAATCAGAAATGGATATAGAAAAACAGTTTTGGCGTGCGAAAACTGTGCAACGGAAAATTACAGATTTCTTTCATTAGACAAACAAGTTAGTATGTACCTACATGTGTAAGGTTATATGGTTAAGTACATTAAAATAATTAAATTCACATATGTATTTGTTTACCACTCGTAATATTGTTTCCCACCAATTCTTGTATGTAAACATGGAACTTGTAAAAATTCCGCCTAGCGTCACCTTGTTATAGCGTCAAAAAATTCGCAGTCCCGTGACTATCGTTATAACCGGGTTCTACTGTATTTATATATAACTATGGGCATCCTATTTGCAAAATTGAATTAAACTTAAAAATCAATCAGAATATTTTGAGAACGAAATGTGGATAGTAAACTGAGATTTCAATAGATTTAAATTAAGAGTGGAACTTACATATGTGTTATATCCCACTATTAAATTAATTTATACAGAAAATACAATAGTTGTTGAAGAATCATTGTACAAACAATAAAATACATGCACAAGTATATTCAGATGCATCTAATTATAAATGAGTATAAAAACGTTATTTTTTATTATCACAAACTGCATCTGGACCTATTCTTTTGATTACATGCAATCAAAATGTTACCAAATAGTCATTAATTTTCTGCGTTCGTATTCAGAAGGATCGATCAGTGCAGCAGCGCCATAAAAACCAATTACTGTTTTATTCATAGCGCCGCACGATAGACAGATGTTTACTGCAGCTGCCATCTGAGACCCGAAGCAGAAAGTAACGCCTTTTCGAAACAACAAAATTATCAATAGGAAAAATATTATATATGTGGTAGGTTGAGAATCCATTTTATAATCAATCGTGTTTTTTATTGCAATATAGTTGCTTTAATACGGAAGCTATTACAATTAGAGAATTAATTATATTTAATTTAACTTGTGCTATATTCTAATACGCAGTCTTACTCTGATTGAACTTCAAAAAAGAAATCAAACTGGAGTTCTGGAATACATGCAACTATCACATTAATTAAAAAAAAATCATAATTATTTCTGAATTATATCCAGTTCTTACATTTTAAATATCACTGTGTTAATTTAACTCGATTGTAATTATTTTTCTGAGGAAGCCGACATTCATCAGCGAAATTTTGACTTATTAGTACTAGATCCTGATATCAGGTAACGGTTGGGGCACCGAAAACATTTCTCAAATATTTCCAGACATGAAAATATTGATTTTGGATATGATTTTACCTAATTGTTGAATATAACAAATATTACATTAATTATTAAGGTTGATATGACATAAATTTTACGTTAGAGAAATTGATTGCTCCTCCTTTTCTGCTGATTAAGAGACTCTTTTTTTCTTCAAAAGGAAGAGAACTTTGAGGTAATACAGGTGGAAATGAATTTTGGGAAATAAATCAAATGTACAGTTAGACATTGGGAAAACTGTAATCTACGAGCAAATAAAGAAATCTATCAACCTATCTATCTATCTAACTTCATAGTTAAATGCTAATAACGATCAGACGGAGTCCAAAAATATATATATCCTCACAATAAAATAAGTTAAGAAAAAACTACAAATGAAATAGGAAGCAAATCTTAAGAAGTAGCAGGAATAAAATAAAACCGGGCATGTCCTTCAGGAGAACAGAAGTCTTATAAACGTTGTTAGCTCTTATTTACAAATTAACTGCCTATACATATTTGCCTTTTTATGTTCTACCCAGAAAATAGAAAAAAAAACAAAGTATATAATCCATACTAAACCAAAACTAAATTGTTAAATATAGTACTTTTTTCTTGTGCGCGCGAAATTTTAGCTGGTACATATTATGTTATGGTAGAAAGCGTTTCATCGAACTATCCCTACAGTAAAAATTTTTCATAGATGGTTTGTAAATTCGTTTGCTTTTATACATCCATTATCTCTGCTATTTGTAAACCGCTTCAGTAGTGCGCTTTTTACATTTTTTTGTAATAGAAAATTGAATAGCTTATTTTCCTATTTTGATAAATTGTTAACACTGTGGAATGTAAGAGGTGAAAATCAGTACAAATTTTGAGGTTAAATTGATCAGTATCAAGCCTGAGAGCTATTACCTTCTTTTTTGGTTTAACTGTAACTTAATTCCATATTGCAATTTAACTACTCAGTGCTTATTCTCGATATACCCATGCGTTTAATACAAAACAAATTCGCATTAAAAAATTCATCTAAAGCAAGTATGGGAAACCTTTGACATGTTGTGGGCCAAACTTTAGTGTGGAAATACGTTCGCGGGCCGCGTTTTAAGATAGTGCATTTTAAAGTTAGTGTCTTACAGCGGGTCGGATCCGGCTCGCTGTAAGATTTGATCCGACCCGCGAGATATTTTGAAAAACCCAATTAA
Organism: Trypoxylus dichotomus; assembly: GCA_023509865.1. Classification (NCBI taxonomy): domain Eukaryota; kingdom Metazoa; phylum Arthropoda; class Insecta; order Coleoptera; family Scarabaeidae; genus Trypoxylus; species Trypoxylus dichotomus. The sequence continues at coordinate 52,905,535 of CM042074.1, read as the reverse complement.
AAAAAATCACGATTTAATTATAATGTTCTACCTATGTTTTTCATTTAATTTTCTTATTTTAATAAATTGCATTATAATAACATTGTCGTATTATTTCATGTCTGATACCTATCGCTAAAAATTATGAATGCTACTTTAAAATGCACTGCTTTTAAACGCGGCCCGCGAACATATTTACACACTAAAGTTTGGCCCACAACATGTTACAGGTTGCCCATACTTGATCTAAAACATGCGCTTACTTTTGTCTAAGGGTCAGAATCGTTTCCATTTAGTGGAAATAGACTCATTACAGCGACCGTAGCTAATGAGTACGAAAATTTACTCGGGTTCTGTAAATTCTGTGTAAATTCAATCAAAAATGTGTAAAATCAATTTGAACAAAAATACAAACTGCTCATGGTCGGACGTATAAAATATCTCATTTGTCATGGAATTGGATTATCGTACTATCAAGATTACTTCGGCATATTGTTTTTGCCCAGGGGCGCCCAAACTAGGCGCGGTCGTATTTTGAAGACATAATTTTAACAAGCATATCGGATAAGATCCCTACCTAAACATAAAGATTACGGGAATAAAATCATGATCATAGATGCATAAAAAAATACTAAGATTAATACAATTACAGTGAAATTCCCCGTCGCGGACACTCCTCTTACACGGACACCTCCCTTAAACGGACAGTTTCTCATGGTCCCGACCGGCTCTCATATAATTTCCATTGTATTAACTCTTTCTTGGACGGACATTCTCTTGAACGGACGCGGACACGTGAAAATGTTCTCTTAACCGGACAAAAAATAAAATAAAAAGAAACGCCTTATCTTATTTTTATATCGAGTGTATTGCTATTGCGCGCCAATTTCGCTAGGACTTCCCGGAGTAAACCGGAGATTTACCGACTTTAATCTTTCGGTACAAATGCAGCCTATCTCGTGCATTGCTGCCTGGCGTGAATTAGGGACTTCCCCAAGTTGGTCGGCGATTTACCGTTCTTATTCTTTGGGTGTACGGTTTCATTGTAGAGATGGCTCCAAATAGAAAATTCTCACGGTTAAACAAAAAATTGAGATTGTTGAAGATTACAATAAAGAGAAATTAAGCGTAAGGAACTTATCCAAGCGTTTTAATATTGGAAAAACACAACCTGCAGATATAATTAAACATAAAGAAATCCTTCTAAACAAACAGATGTCGAATAGCAATTTGAATGAAAAAAGAAGCTTTTTGACGGGTGATGGTACTAAAATTGACAAATTGTGTTATGACTGGTTTACAGCAGCTCGGCATAAGGGGATTCCTTTAACAGGTATGCATATGATATCTTTAGATAAGGTTTTCTTGTATTAATGCGTTGATTTTCTTTTCATATTAAATTCTAAAACAGATAAAAAAAGTGAGTTTACCAATAGGTTTGTCGTGAGAAAAACGCAAAAAACTTATTTTTTTTTAGGTTCGCTAATACGATGTAAAGCAAGAGAAATAGCAGCTTCTTTGGGACATTCTACATTCAGTACTTCTTCTGGTTGGCCCAATAAATTTAGAATCCGCCACAATATAAGTTTTAAAGCGATTTTGGGAGAAGAAGCTTCGGTTAATGCTGAAGATGTTTCATCGTTTTTAAAAAAATGCCCTTCTTTGATTAAGAGATACTCACCGAGTGACATCTATAATGCCGATGAGACAGACCTGTATTTTAGGGCTCCACCCGACAAATCGCTCACATTAAAGAAGTAAAAATGTGTTGGGGGTAAGTATCCCAAAGGGAGGTTTACAATTTTGCATTGTGCAAATATGGAGGGTGAAAAAGAAAAACTCCTAGTCATTGGCAGGATAGCTAAACCCAGAGCTTTTAATAACATTAATAGAAATAACCTGCCTGTAACTTGGAAATACAATAAGAAAGCTTGGATGACAGGACAAATTATGACAGAGTGGTTGCAAGACCTAGATTGGAAAATAGCTAAAGAAAATAGAAACATTTTGTTATTTTTAGACAATGCGGGATGTCATCCGAAAAACGTTCGCTTAAATAATATAAAAATATTATTTTTAGTAAACATTGAAACTGCTGGTACAGCTTTTGAGTTAATAAAGAAAATTACACCATTGGATGCAGTGTATTTGGCAAAAACAGCTTGGGACCAAGTAACCAAAGAGACAGTTCAAAATTGCTTCCGCAACGCAGGATTTAATCATGTAAATATGCAAAGTGGAGACCAGTTAACTGAGGCTGATACATCTGACCTAGAAGATGATTTGCCTCTTAGTGCTGTACTTTCAGATATCCTCAAAAATAAGAATTTACTGAAATGGAATTGAACGTAGATGAAGATTTGTATGTTGAAGATCCAGATTCAGAACAAGAAATTGCAAATCCAGTTAAAATACAAGAACTTTCGGAAGATTCTGATGTCGATGAGGTTCCAGTGCCAACAGAAGCTATCCCAAATTATGGTAAAGCTATTACCCTAACCAAGCAGCTCAAAAGTTTTGTCGAAAATCACGGAGATACAGAGTCTTTGGAGCTTTTTTCTAAATTAGAAATACGATTTCCAGACGCCATTTTAAAGAAAAAGAGAAGACAAACAACAATATATGAATGTTTGCGTCCTTAAAGTGACTGTTCATTTCAGTGTTTTGTATTACATACTACATCTATGTATATATATTATGCTTTGTATGTATATATCTAAACGAAATAAACTTTTTTTCTTAAGTTTAAAGTTTCTTATTTATTTTAAAGACATATACGATTTAAATGTCCCAGTTTCTTTAATATATTCATTTTTCGTTAAAACACGATTTTTGTTGTATCTACTACATATTTCTTTTATGCGGACACCCCTCCTGAACGGACATCTTCGGTTGGTCCCATTAGTGTCCGTTCAAGGGAGATTTCACTGTACTTAAATTTGAACTTGACGTTGTGTAACCAGACAATATCACAAATTATGCAATTATAGCTTCAAATTAGCTTTAATCGATATCCTCTTTATATAGTAGCCAATTCATAGTACAGAACGTATTGTATTCGTATAGAATAATCGTCAAACCATCAATGTATAAAACAAAACAGTTCTAAAATATAATTACCTTTCTTAAAGCATTCATTCTAAACGAATGAGAATAAATAGAACTGAGCTTCCTTGATAGAAGTAAAAGAATTGCTCCCATTTTCTTTTTCGTATTCGCTAACTTGCGCACTCTCACTCGCTGACATATTCCTAAAAATAAAATGAGAAGCGGTCTCACAGATGTTCTCGAGCAGATGATGAGATAAGCCGCTATAATATACTAGTTAATTTAGTTTTTATTAGTATCAACCACTGCAGAAGCTAATTTCTAATTAAGGAAAAAGCTATAAGGAAATATCAACACTGTTTCTCACTAATTTTTTTCTTCGTTATTCATAACGAGTGCGTGAAATTACAATCAATAGTAACAGTCCATGCAAGAGGCAAATATAATAATCTGCTTCTCTTTATGTTGCCGATATACTAAAATAATGCATGCGTTCAAGTATTTATACGATAAGCGATTTCTAAGAAACCGCTTGTTATGATTTATACGCGTAATGAATTTAATGGACAATTATCACACTCATATATACGTGTCAAAGGATAAGTGATTAGAATTTTATTTAGTTGAAAACAATTCACTAGGACAAGAAACCTGACATATCATCTAGTAATGTGTTTATTTTTTCTAATTAACGTATCATGCGACAGATATTACGATAGAATTTGCTCCGATAAATAAGTATATAAATGCCGGACATATTTAGTAGTGTTTTTACGATCAGGTAAATCATTAGTCATAGATATCGATATTTGTTTCAACGAGTAATTACTCAGCTAACTGTGTATTTCAATAGTGCAAAAGACTGACATGTACATATTAGTAGCGTTTCTAGCTTGATCCAAAGATGATCATCAAGTTCAATAGGTAATTGCCTAGTTTAGTCATCGCCGAATTGTACTCATCAGCCACCATTATGATAATTAACAAAAACAAAAAAATTCATCTGTGCAAATGTGGCAATGCAGGTATACTCTGGATTTAAATAATATATTTATAAAATATTACCTTAAAAAATACAGCACATTATTAAACTAAAATAATATTTACTATGTAATAATAGTATCAGGTATCGATTTCGCTATGTGGATCCTCTGTTTTATCTATATAATTTTTATGGGTATTATAATAAAAAGTCAGTCTTCTGCATGCATTTCAGTGGCAATACTGCTGTAGACGTTTACCGTTTATAACTTGGAAAATTACCTAAATTGAATGTCGGCGAATTGTATGCATGTTCAGTCCGTTTTTACTGAAAAGATTACGTACCTTAAGAAATAAATAGTGATAAAGTTATGAGGCTTGTTCAGAAAATAACCGAGCTTTATGTTTCAACTTATGTTATTAATCTTACAGATTATTAGTCTTTGCCCCCTTCACAGTACTTCCCTCTCATATTCACATATTTGTCACAATGATGTGTTCACTTCGCAAAGCAGTCCTAAAAAGCTTCTTGTCTGTGGCGAATTTATTTTAACGTCTTTAACGACCGCAAAACGGTGTCCTTTCAGCATTGTTTTCAATTTAAGGCTTGAGAAAAATAGGCAGAGGGCTAGATCTGGCTAATGGGAAAGCTAAAGCAGAACACAATTCTGGCTTCTTTTTACGAATTTGTTCATGAAACCGTTGTAAAACACCTTTGTAATAGTATTCGAATGTTTGACCTTACGATAAAACTTCAATAATTCTATTTCCGTTAAAATCGAAATATAAGTGAATGTCACCATAACATGGGATTGGGACTAACTTGCTGTTTTGGCAAAATCTTTTGTCGATTCATTGTGAGGACTGAACTTTTGTCTCAAAGTCGTAACCGTAAACCCAAGATTTGCCTCCTGTTATGATCTTTTGCATGAATGATTTCTCGTCGTTGGCTTGTTCAAGATGTTGGCAAACGTCCACTCAATTTTCTTTCTGCTCCGTCAGCAGACGGGGAGTATACATTGTGAAACTCGATGCATACTCTACAAGTTCTCCAACAATATAACAATGATTTGAATGCACCAGATTATTTATTTTTCTGAACGTCGGCGTCATCAGTTGAAGTCGAGGGCCTTCCTGGTCAGTGATTATCTTCAATTGATTGACGACCACTTTTGAATGTTGTAAACTATTCGTAACATTGCGTGCGACTCACAGGATCCGCCACAATATAAGTTTTAAAGCGATTTCGGGAGAAGGAGCTTCGGTTAATGCTGAAGATGTTTCATCGTTTTTAAAACAATGTCCTTCTTTGAATAAGGGATATTCAACGACAGACATCTATAATGCCGATGAGACAGGCCTGTATTTTAGGGCTCTACCCGACAAAACGCTCACATTAGAGAAGGAAAAATGTGTTGGCGGTAAGTATCCCAAAGAGAGGTTTACAATTTTGCATTGTGCAAATATGGCGGGTGAAAAAGAAAAACTCCTAGTCATTGGCAGGGCAGCTAAACCCAGAGCTTTTAAAAGCATTAATATAAATAACCTGCCTGTAACTTGGAAATATAACAAGAAAGCTTGAATGACAGGACAAATTATGACAGAGTGGTTGCAAGACCTAGATTGGAAAATGGCTAAAGAAAAAAGACATTTTGTTATTTTTGGACAATGCGGGATTTCATCCGAAAGACGTTCGCTTAAATAATATAAAAATATCATTTCTACCCCCTAATTGTACATCAGCTTGTCAACCACTTGACCAGGGGATTATAAAGAATTTTAAAACTTATTACCGAAGTCTAATACTCAAACATCTGCTAGTAAACATTGAAACTGCTGGTACAGCTTTTGAGTTAATAAAGAAAATTACACCACTGGATGCAGTTTATTTGGCAAAAACCGCTTGGGACCAAGTAACCAAAGAGACAGTTCAAAATTGCTTCCGCAAAGCAGGATTTAATCATGTAAATATGCAAAGTCAAGACCAGTTAACTGAGGCTGATACATCTGACCTAGAAGATGATTTGCCTCTTAGTGTTGTACTTTCAGATATCCTCAAAAATAAGAATTGATTGAAATGGAATTGAACGTAGATGAAGATTTGTATGTTAAAGATCCAGATTCAGAACAAGAAATTACAAATCCAGTTGAAATACAAGAGCTTTCGGAAGATTCTGATGTCGATGAGGTTCTAGTGCCAATAAAAGCTATCCCAAGTAGCTCAAAGGTTTTGTCGAAAATCACGGAGATACAGAGTCTTTGGAGCTTCTTTCTAAATTAGAAATACGATTTCCAGACGCCATTTTAAAGAAAAAGAGAAGACAAACAACAATATATGAATTTTTGCGTCCTTAAAGTGAATATTCTTTTCATTGTTTTATATTACGTACTACATCTATGTATCTATGTACATATATTATACTTTGTTTGTATATATCTAAAGGAAATAAACTTTTTTCTTAAGTTTAACGTCTTATTTATTTTAAAAACATTTATATACATATACGATTTAAATGTCCCAGTTTCTTTAACATATTCATTCTTCGTTAAAACACGATTTTTGTTGTGTCTACTACATATTTCTTTTATGCGGACACCCCTCCTGAACGGACATATTCAGTTGGTCCCGTTGGTGTCCGTTCAAGGGAGATTTCACTGTATATAGAATAAATACGTCTGCTCTCTACAAGCTTTTTTAGATAATATTTTATTAACTGTTACTTTATACTTCTTTCTTTTACCTTTATTTTTAAAGAGAAATTGTTATTACGTATTTTTTACCTAAATGTATTTGAGGTTTTATAAAATACTTTCACATAGAGAAATTTGGTTATACACAAAGTAATTATTTGCATTCCTGACGTGTTATTCCATGTATTGTTTATTAAAAACTATTTTCTATGAAGTAAATAATTGTTTTAGTGCAAAATAAATCCCAAAAATTCTTGCAGAGAGAATTCTTAATGCATCTAGTCAAGACAATTTACTTGCATCAAAACACTTATCCGGAATATTCGCTTTCTTGATGTGAAAAACTTATTCTACTAGTGTATATCGCTACCTCATAATTTTGTAATAATAATACTCAGAGCTATGTTTGAGCAATAATAATCAAAATGTTCATATATAGCCCAGTCATCTTAGTAACACCACCAATATCTTTTGTATGTAATTTTCAGATAGGGGAAAAAATTCGATGCACTCGGTTCTCCGCATTTTATTTGACGAATCCTGTATCGATGACTCACATCGTGGGGTTTGAAATGCACTTGGGGCGGAACCTGTCAAGGGGAGGAAAATGATTAAGATTGGTCGAGGGTATATGCGAAGCAATAAATACTTATACAAGAACATACGGGGATTCAGCTCAGCTATGCTGTTTGCGCAGATCTTAAACGAAATAGTAAAATTTAGGAGGACGTGCAATCGTTTCTACAAGATGTTAATAGGGGAATTTGAAAATAATGGAAACTGGGAAATGGTGGGCGAAGAGTTGTAAAGATCATGTACGCCGTATGTATAACTATTGGTTCAATTTTACGTTGTATTATCTACATATTTACGTTTGTACGTACAGCTTCCATTTTGCATGCAGTAGTCACTCCTGCCCATTGCATCATGTTAGGGACATGTTCATAAATAACTAAGAATCGAACACTATTTTACCACAGTTACTATTTTGACTATCATTGCATAGGGTCGAAAGAAAATTTCTTTAACAGAACAAAATAGGGCAACACAGTCTTCCTGTTACTCAAGCAGAATCAAAAAATGCATTAGAGCTGCATTACCCTTTGAAAGATAAATAATAGGCGATAGAAAGAAGAACTAAGTGATAGTAAATATTTTCGTATCGAAAACAAAAGAAGTATCACAAATCTATATAAGCTCTTAAGATATCTGGTTCGTTAATTTCTTTAACGAAGCAATGACGTCATTCGTTCCGTATATCTACTTATCGATCTGACATTTCGGATTCTTGATGCACGTGCAATGAATTTAATATTCGACCTGCTCCAGATACATTTACTTCACTAGCACACACATATATATATATATATTACCACAGCCACTGTAAAACCTTTATAATTACACTGACAAGGGAACACCGGCGGGTGTCCCCCTCCGATTTCGATGAAACTTAACATATCGAAAGAGTACCTTAATCTGGTGATTGATCATATTATTATATAGATAAAAATAAATCCCCGAATGCATAGTAATTAACCACGAGCGTTTAAGTGGTCACGTCTGCATTTAGGAAGTAGGTATATAAGACGAGTATTCCATTATTCCAACATTAGAAGTCGTTTTTCGTACAGTGTAGGGCAGTACCTATAGTTTGGCACAATAGCGGTCGTAAATTTAGCAAATGTGTTGAACGTTTCAAGTTACTAACATCGCAACAATTCCTTTGACACCGCAAGAAAGTGAGTTGCATGATGCCCTGAAAAATATAGTTGTATCTGCTCAACAAGACGCCATCTTCTCCTTTCAAGATGTAACGGCATTAGAGTTTGAAGAATTAGCGGAACCACACGAAGCACAATTTGTGGAAGAAACAGTAGAAGACGAAGAAGACAATTATGAAGATATTGCATGTCTTCCCGAAGAAGGGGGTAGCGTTATAGACCTAGATTGCAAAACTAGAGCTGTCGACTACTGGAAAAGTGGTAAATCCAAGCTACGTACTTTGGCAGGTGTTATCCAAAAATTCAAAAAAGTAAAATCGCTACGACAGTTGCGCAGATGGGAAGAAAGTGTTAATAGATGCCGCACCCACACGGATAAATTACGGTTTATTACTGAATACGTTCTTACAAATTTTAAAAATAGCATTTTGGATGGAAAAATAATTCACGACATGGATCTTCGACGGTGAGCTATAGAGGCTAAAGAAGAAATTGGACACGAATCGTTTAAAGCAGGACATTGGTGGATATGGCACTTCAAGAAGGTACATAAAATAGTGTCACGTAAGATAACAAAATTTAGTACTCGTTCTACGCGTACTGATATGGAAAACCTAAGGTTAGTAAGCGATACCTTTATTAATGAATTCAAACCTTATATCACTGACATTGGCAGAAGCAACGTATACAACGCTGATGAGAGCGGATTTAATCTAGAAGTACATTCATTACAGAAGGGTGAGAAAACCGTTGAAGGTATTGTGCAATCCTTGCACTCTGCAATTTTGCCAGCCATTTCTGCAGACGCTTACTTTCACCACTATTTTTAGTATTAAAGGAGTCTACGAATACGTTTGGACCTCGAGTTGCGCAATCATTGTTTCGACCTGTAAATGTGTATATTTTTTCTTCGGTATCTGGTAAGCCCACTTCAAATCATTTCAAAACCTGGCTAACGAATATTTCTCTCTCGAATACCGGTCCAAAGAGTGTTCTTTTGATTAATTCTTGGAATGGGGATTGTGTTGCCGAACTTCAGCAATTAGTGCCAATAGACAAAACTTTGAACATTTTATATATACCAAAAAAAAACGACAGTGATGGTACAACCTCTAGATGTATATGGTTTTAGACTGTGGAAAAGTTTTGTTAGAACTTTTTCGGATATAGTGACTCTTATGAACTATGACATAGATTTACATCAGAGAAATAATATTAAGTTGCAATCCCTAACCCAAGATTCTTTGACGTATTCAAGTACTCGTGGTATAAGAGTAGATACGTTGACGAAAGACCTGGGCCCTTTAAAAATTCTGTAGAGTCTTGTTGTAACAAAGATGCGCAGTCTTGTGTAGTATTTGCAATAAACCAGCTATTGTGCGGTGTTCATGGTGCAAACAAAATCTGTATTGTAAACACCTACACAGACTAGCACTACTGTAATACTTTCATAGCTTAATTACTATATGTATATTAATCTTGTTCGCTATTGCGATACATATACAGTGAAATCTCCCTTGAACGGACACCAACGGGACAAACTGAATATAATAATAGGGGTGTCCGTATAAAAGAAATATGTAGTAGACACAACAAAAATCGTGTTCTAACGAAAAATGAATATATTAAAGAAACTGGGACATTTAAATCGTATATGTATATAAATGTTTTTAAAATAAATAAGAAACCTTAAACTTAAGAAAAAAAGTTTATTTCCTTTAGATATATACATACAAAGTATAATATATGTACATAGATACATAGATGTAGTACGCAATATAAAACAATGAAATGAATAGTCAATTTAAGGACGCGAAAATTCATATATTGTTGTTTGTCTTCTCTTTTTCTTTAAAATGGCATCTGGAAATCGTATTTCTAATTTAGAAAGAAGCTCCAAAGACTGTATCTCCGTGATTTTCGACAAAACTTTTGAGCTACTTAGTCAAGGGGTATAGTTTTACCATAATTTGAGAGAGCTTCTGTTGGCACTGGAACCTCATAGACATCAGAATCTTCCGAAAGTTCTTGTATTTCAACTGGATTTGCAATTTCTTGTTCTGAATCTGGATCTTCAACATACAAATCTTCATCCACGTTCAAAAAATCATTAAGGCTTTCATTATCCGTCAATTTCAATAAATTCTTATCTTTGAGGATATCTGAAAGTACACTAAGATGCAAATCATCTTCTAGGTCAGATATATCAGCCTCAGTTAACTGGTCTCCACTTTGCATATTTACATGATTAAATCCTGCGTTGCGGAAGCAATTTTGAACTGTCTCTTTGGTTACTTGGTCCCAAGCTGTTTTTGCCAAATACACTGCATCCAATGGTGTAATTTTCTTTATTAACTCAAACGCTGTACCAGCAGTTTCAAAGTTTACTAGCAGATGTTTGAGTATTAGACTTCGGTAATAAGTTTTAAAATTCTTTATAATCTCCTGGTCAAGTGGTTGACATGCTGATGTACAATTAGGGGGTAAAAATAATATATTTATATGATTTAAGCGAACGTCTTTCGAATGAGATCCCACATTGTCTTTCTTATTGTATTTCCAAGTTACAGGCAGGTTATTTATATTAATGTTTTTAACAGCTCTGTGTTTAGCTGCCCAACCAATGACTAGAAGTTTTGCTTTTTCACCCGCCATATTTGCACAATGCAAATTGTAAACCTCTCTTTGGGATACTTACCGCCAACACATTTTTCCTTCTCTAATGTGAGCGTTTTGTCAGGTAGAGCCCTAAAATACAGGCCTGTCTCATCGGCATTATAGATGTCTATCGTTGAATATCCCTTATTCAAAGAAGGACACTGTTTTAAAAACGATGAAACATCTTTAGCATTAACCGAAGCTCCTTCTCCCGAAATCGCTTTAAAACTTATATTGTGGCAGATTCTAAATTTATTGAGCCAACCAGAAGAAGCACTGAATGTAGAATGTCCCAAAGAAGCGGTTATTTCTCTTGCTTTACATCGTATTAGCGAACCTAAAAAAAAAATTTTTTTGCGTTTTTGTCACGACAAACCTATTGGTAATCTCATTTTTTTTTGATCTATTTTAGAATTTAATATGAAAAGAAAATCAACGCATTAATACAAGAAAACCTTATTTAAAAAATCATATACGTACCTGTTAAAGGAATCCCCTTATGCCGAGCTGCTGTAAATCAGTCATAACACAATTTGTCAATTTTAGTACCATCACCCGTCAAAAAGCTTCTTTTTTCATTCAAATTGCTGTTCGACATCCATTTCTTTAGAAGGATTTCTTTATGTTTAATTATATCTGCAGCTTCTGTTTTTCCAATATTAAAACGCTTGGATAAGTTCCTTACACTTAATTTCTCTTTATATATGTAATCTTCAACAATCTCAATTTTTTTGTTTAAGTGTGAGAACTTTTCTATTTGGAGCCATTTCTACAATTAATGTGTCGCCCACTGTGTCTTTTCCGCATAGACATCAAACTAATATTGAAAGCAGATTCAACCGAAAGCGTACACTTAAAGAATAAGAACGGTAAATCCCCGACCAACTTAGGGAAGTCCCTAATTCACGCCAGGCAGAAATGCACGACAGAAGCTGCGTTTACACCGAAAGATTAAAGTTGGTAAATCTCCGGTTTACTCGGGGAAGTCCCAGCAAAATTGGCGCGCGGAGCGATTGAGAAATACAATAGCAATACTCTCGATATAAAAATAAGATAAGGCGTTTCTTCTTATTTTATTTTTTGTCCGGTTAAGAGAACATTTTCTCGTGTCCGGGTCCGTTCAAGAGAATGTCCGTCCAAGAAAGAGTTAATACAATGGAAATTATGTGAGAGCCGTTTAAGGGAGGTGTCCGTATAAGAGGGGTGTCCACGAAGGTGAATTTCACTGTATACCAATAATCGCATTACAGTATGTCATGTATTTAAACATTTATAAGCATTATAATGTTTTTCTAATTCTATTCTATTGTTTCCGAAATGTTGTAATCGTTACAAACACATTTGCTATATTTACGAGCGCTATTGTATCCGCCATTATATCAATAGACAAGTTTATTCATTTTGAAGCTTTGTTATTATTTTTCTATTTTTACAGTTATTAATTTTCTAAACTTGTTATACATCATCGTATTCTATGTAAAATCGGCCTTCTTTTGATGAATAAGAAAAGTGAAAAAATGTAAAAAAATGGGGGGCACGGGGTACCCCGTCCCGCGTTATTCACTTTTTGCGAATACGGACGACGCCACCCTTAGGGCCATGCAATATGTTACAAATTATGTTAAGAAGAAATTTGAATATCTGTTATAATTTAGGAAATGTTTGCAAAAATTGGAAAATCGTCCAATCTTTGGAGGGGGCTGTACCGCAAAATCGTGCGATTGCCGATAAAAAAAAATACGTGTCTCTTATTTTAAGGTACTCTTTCGATCTATTACGTTTCATCGAAATCGGAGCGGGACACCCGCCGATGTTCCCTTGTGAGTTGAAAACGTTGCAAATTCCTAATTAAAATACCGAGAAGAATATTGAGACCTACTGTACATTTTTACAATGGTTCGTAAAACACGAGGAACATGTAAACAATGTCATTAAACCAGTATGTTTACTTTGTTAGTAAGTTAGTGTTTTCGCATAATAAATAATTCTGAAAGTGTTCGCAGCTGACCAAGTTTTATGAAATGAATAAAGATGTAAATTGCGTTTAATAATAACGATAATCTTCTAATAATAATTTACTGAAATTGTTAAGATATCCATTACTAAAACAATTTATGAGATTTGTCTCTTGAAATGAATTATATAGGTTACTTGCTTATTAGACACGAATAGGGTGACCATTCCCTAAAATTATTTTTTGTCCAAAATATCTCTAAGCACTGTTATAAATAATGCTTTGTATTTATTAATATTTGAATGGATGTTAATTTCTGTGTTGTATAAGTACTGTCTTGCGCACCTAGCATTGCTCATGAAAAAACAAATGATTTTTAAACAAGAAAGGTATTGGTTTTAATGTTAAAAATGCCAATAATGAAATATAAAACTCAGGTTGTGATTCCTAGTGCTATTTTGAACGGGTGTTATACAGTGAGGGAACTTTTTCTGTTTAATAGAATTTATTTTATGAATAAAAATGGTCATTATTGTATTTACCTTGATTGGTTTTACTTTAATACACTGCCAGACTTGTTCACAATTCCACTATAGTTATTATAAAGTACATTACAGTTCCATCTTAAATATGTTTCTATTGTAGAAAAAGGTAATCTCTGCAGATCTATGTTTTTCAGTTTTTTTCCTAAAAAAATTCTAAGAAATGTTTGATATTCTTAGATCATTTTTTTAATCTACCTAACAAATAAATTCACAGCGTCAGTTTATAGATTACAAACGCGACTAATTTGTGGGAAGGTATCGTCTAGTGTCTAATGCATACAATGTTAAATAAACCTACATTATTTTCTTTAGAAAAAATGATTTTGAAAACACAACCATGTTAGAACTTCATTTGGTTAAGGCCAACAAAATAATGTCACACTTTTGAGTGTAGTTTACGCTTACTGAGATATTGTATACGAGAGAAAAAGAAAGAAGAAAAGGGAACAACAGAGAAAGGTGGAATCTCAACGTTTCGCCTCCGTCGTAGGAGGCTTCTTCAGGAAAAATAGGGAAAACCAAAGTGGCACAGTAACTGGACGTGTAAACCACGCTGGAGGCGAAACAACTGTGGCAGAAAGTTACGGTGACTCGGCGTGTTGACCGCGCTAGAGACGAAGACCTGAAGGTCTTCGCCTCTAACCTTTTGGGAAAACTCCGTGGATGCTGATAGGATCTTCATCCTTTAGAAATCTTCCCTTAGAAGTATTTTCAATCTGAAGAAAAGGAAGTCATATAGGAGCCGTTTAGAGAGAACGGTATACTAAGCTTACCTGCGTTATATATTTCTGAATGTGCGTGTTTGGTAAAGTGACATGTGATTTCAATTAAAACTAGGTAACTTCGTTGTCAGTAATTCCTTTATTCGTGTTACTATGAATGAGTAGACGATGCACTAAGTATCCGCTGCCGCTACGTATATCCTATTTAATTTGAAATATATAGCATATATATATTTAAACAGCTATTATTACTTTGTGTGTACCTAAAAGGCTGCATAGACATTGTACAAATGTCTATTTAAGCTTATTGTACCGACCGAATGATTGTTTTCTCTTAACAGACCGTAGCGGTTTAGGCGTCATTGTTTGTAAATCAATGCTTTTTAGAAAGTTTGAACCATATTCATGCAATGTTGTACAGCATACGGTTTTAAGTATTCTATTGATAACGTTTTGTTGCGCAATAAGAATTTTAATCAAATGACAATTACTTTAACAACAACTTGTATTTAATTTGTATTATATTATATCTTGACAGAATGAGCGCCAATATTTTGATTATTGCATCTTGTTTTCTGATATATAAGTTGTCCTATAGGGTGCTGCCAGCATCGATATTGGAGAAATTTGATACTTAATTTGATACTTTGGAGGGTTGTTATCAGTACGATATCTGTCACATCCAGTTACACGGGAACTAGATCTCAATTGGGTTATTTAAAGGAAACATCTAGTATATTTACTGTATTGTTGAATGTTGATTAAATATTACCCAGAACGCTCAGAATAAGAGTTGCATGCAACTAACGTGACCGAGAGAATGACGCAATAATCAACACCTAATGCAGTCTGACGCTCATTGAAATAGAATCTGATAACTTGATGAAATGTGACTAAATATGTCCGATACCTTTACTTGTCTTGCCACCTAATATCGATGCGGTGGTATATCTATTTGAGTGAATTGATCTGTATATAAACATTTCATGTTCCATTAAAAAATAAATGTTTGTTTTTAAAGTAATACGTTAACCTAGCCAAGTTAAGCAAAACAAACAATAACTTAGCGTGTGTGACTCAATCTCCCATGCCATATTGTTTAAACTATACTCATGAAAATCATTTATCGTTTAAAATTATTTATGGAGAATGTAATAAAGCACTACCAAACACATATCGCATATTTCCTATTCGATATCTATGAAAACGGAGATAATCAACAAACACTGTAAAATGCGTATTAAAGAATTTTAGTGACTTCGGACCTGTCGAAACAATGATTCGGAGAAAGAAGCTATTTATTAGTGATGAAACTAGAGATTGCAATTCAATTTTAGGATTTTTCGAGCATTAGAAAGGATTGAAAGTAATTGATAGTACGATATGTGTCAGCTGATGAATTCATTGTGGTTATCCACTTTCCGTATATATAAATATTTAAATCGCGTCAGTCGAAGAGCAATCACTTTCAATTTCTAAATGTAATTAACAACCAATTCAATCCAGGACGTAGAATCGAGTTCTTTGCTTTCGCTTCGAGAATTTTTGTTCTGTGTATACCTAACTTCAGTATGTTTTCCTGTGACCTCTTCGATCGCGAGTGTTGTCTGGACCTGTGGCGCCGGCTGTCATTTGATGATTCATTATATACATAGCTAAATCCGCACAGCCAAAACACCCATACAGATTTTACACATTTCTTCCGGCGCTGGCAGTGTCGTATGTAAAATACCTATACATATTAAGATTCTGTTTGATACCACTAGTAGGGTAATCAATATAAAAACTTTCAAATTAATATTAAAATGCAATAAAATAGCACTGGCTTTAGTAGTATATTGTTGTTCACCCATATGAGGTACGGTACTACAATTAATCCGACTAACTTCGTCTGGCAGTTCCAACGAGCCCATTTTTATGCATAGTTAAATTGGAATTAAGGTATTATCGAATCGTGTTAAACTCCGACAGGATGCAGAAAATGTTGGAATTTTATCGTTAAAAATTTTCGATTTAAAAATTTCTCATTTTTCAGTATTAAAGCTTACCGCCGAAATGTGTTTACATTTATTCTTCGGCGTGGTATAAGTGTTTAAGGTCTGGTTTTTACAAGTCTTTCCAACCCACGAAGTGAAGTTTGCAATAGATTCTATGCAATCAATTTTTAATTCATGATTTTTGCATGCCGGCTTATAGATATTAGTGAGAACCTGCTGAAAACGTTTTAAAATATACACATTTTTGTAATGGTCTTTTATAAAGAATTAAAGTTGGGTATCTCATTCGCTAACACAATTGATAAACAATCATATATTTTTGCAGTGTTCGCTGCCCTCTATCCACGTTTTTTGCGCATTGTGCTGCTGTAAATATTAGGGGAAAGTGGAAAAGCTCTAAAATGAAAATATTAAAGAACACATTATTGTAATGTTACCTGATATTAATATAGTACCGTAATATCTATAGTTGACTTAAATTAGGTTAGTTCGAAAAAATCTTTACTACGCTAAAACAATTTCTTACAATATAATTAGAAACGGGATAGTTATCTCCATGCCCACAGTGTTTTGCGGTTGAAAATTGACGTTTGTTCCTATATACAGGTGGCACACAGAAACGACGAATGTTGTATGATAGCGGCAATCTTGTGTAGTTGGTAAAAAGGTGGCAGTAACATCCGACTGCGTATTTAGCAAACTTGGACCAGTTCGTAGGTTCACAAATTTCCCTATGCCGTCCTGTACACTAATAAATTCGACGGCATTCTTTACATTAGTAAGAGAACAGAAGCTATTGTTAATTTTTTAATACAGAATTTGGATTTTATTGATATGTTTTGATTAAAACCTAAATTTGTAAAAGTAAAGTAAAAACTGTTTTTACTTTCAGTCGGTAACACGGTTGACAATGAGAGCCCACGTGCTCTCGAAACGCTGCATTCCGCATAATGAATTAATTTGTGTGAGCGGAGTTTACTGCTATACCTGTGAATTGTACATCCACACAGTCCTTGCAATCGTCATTTAACAACTAATAAAGTTGATTTAAGACGGAAAACCGACAAATTTTAATAGACTGCTTAATTTTACAAAAGGATTGTTAAAATTACAATCAATTTCAACAACATGACTTAGAATGAGTGATGTGTACCGTAATTACAAATGACCAAACCAAACATCTAGTAAATATACAGATTGCTTTTCTCTTTTGCAGATTACAATCTTTGCCTTAGATTAAGCTCTTAAAATACTGAAAATCTGCTTGAATCTGATCAAGTAAAAATGTTTACTATATTCGAAATCTTCCTGATCATATCTGATTTATTGCTTAATAAAATTGATATAAAAATAGCTTTCACTTGCTGAGTACTAGTGCATACATTTTTCACCAACTCAACATAGTAACCAGATAGCCTACGCGGCTAAATATGAATATTGCTCGATATACTATATCCGATAAAGAGCTCATAAATGGCGTGAGCGTAGCACTCAATACAAATGTAGGATGAACCCAAGAAATGTGATTTAGTCGCATATATCAATTAATTCAAACGCAATGTAAATGTCAATTGTGTAAAAATTATATTCAATGAAAATAATTACAATAAAGATTTTTCTTGGAAAAAATCTCAAACACACTTAATACTAAAGAGAAGTCATTCGCCGTTTTACATGTGCTTTTTTTGTATTTTTGTTTGAGACATTTTATAAAATGTTTTTATAGTGAGGCGCTTCTGTTGAATTCTTGGATTAATTGTTGGGGAACTTCACGAATTTTACGTGTGTGAGCATTATTCCGATTGGCTGTAGTAATCTAAACCAGTTTTGTGTATCAAAGGTAGCTAACTGAAAACCGTTCTGGCATCACAAAAAATAATGGCAACCAAGTATACTGAGAAAGAGGAGTCAGTAGGAATGTGTATAATCCTCAAAAACTGTCTTATGAGACTATAAAAATTCATTTGACACATTTCTCTCAAATGCTTTACCAATAGCGCGAGTTGAAGCTGCTTGGAGCAAGTCCTTCATCCCTGGCGTAGATATATCATCAGACTTAATTAAATATACGTACTAAATGGCATTTAAATGTCCACATCCAAACAATTAAAACATTATGTTTGGAAATTATACGCCAAGAGTTTTGAGTTGACTATTTGTAAATAATAATGGAATTACCAAAATTGTTGTTAGATTAAATTCATACACATTTAGGAAGAAGCAGTAGTATATTTTATCGAAGTATTAATTTTGAGTAGTGTATTTATTGAGAACTTGAAATTTTTCCGATGAAATCCTTATCTTTTTTCAGATTTACATAAAAAAGCCTCAAGTTAGTGATGTCATTGAGGCATAAACTAATATTAAAATAAATTAGTAAATTGGTAAGATTATTTCAGATGTAAATTGAAACAGGAAAGATTGAATGATTCAATGTTTTTCGCGAACAAGTCGGAGTGGGAGCACATGTAGGCATGCTGAGAAAAATAAATTCGCTTACTTCAGCTCATAGATATGCAACAAGTGCGTATCCGTATATGGAAGGCTATATGTATAAAATGTGGTTTAAATAAACCTTCATTATTTCCTTTAAAAGGAATAATTTTGAAAAAATAAAGATATTGGAACCTTCTTCTTGCCAAAACGAATAAACTGATATAAGACACTTCTGTGTGTGTCTATATTTATAAAGAAACCGCATTTCAAAGATTTCACTTCCAAATTTTTATAATAGTAGAGATATGCTACATTATAACTTTTAATAACATCTCAAAAAATGCTAGCTTTCAACAATTAATTATAATATAATGACAATATGCAATTAGCTATTTGAGATTTAGGCGGATGAAATATAAAGTATAGTGCTTCTGGGTGCTGATCTGCGTAGATAGCTGGTTCATTTCGATAAAGTCTCTTTCATCTTCTGGGGCGCGAGTCGTGACAGAAATGTCAGACACCGGAAAAAGTATATCTCATATGTACATATATGAATGGCACATTCTTTTTTAGTAATTTGTAAATTAATTGTTTAAGATTTATTTCCATTCATTACCTAACGTCAACAACAGTCACTTATGTTAGAATTATTGGTCACTCAATAGATTTTCCCTTGCAGATGCAGTCTCTACCTTATATCTCTATCTCTATGTTTAGGAAACATTTTGTATGGTACGACTTTCCTTAAAAAATGTGCAATCCTTTTTTAGCTTTTATTAAACAGATCATGGGCAATGAGTGCCAGTATTTGATGTTGCAATAAAAACCATAATACACAGTTGAAAATTTTGTACATTTATTGAAATATCAGTAGCTTATTTGTGTTTTTCTTCGCTCTTTAAAATCGTTTAATTTTTTAAATCGTAGGTATAGATAATTTTATGCCAGTTACATCAATCATGTTCACTAAACCTATTTTGACAATTTACTTCTACAAGCAGTAACAGGTACTATACATACTTATACATTTAAATAATTAATAAAGGAAACTCAGTAAGGAGAACCTACATTGAACTTAAATTAAGTAACCGTCTAGCAGTTACTGATTATTGTAGTTAATCAAAAATAGAATAAAAAAAGAAAGAATCAAATAACAAAAACTAAATAAATTCCAATTTGTAGTAAAAAAATGCGACAAAAATTAAGCAACTTCTCCCGGCAAACGCAGGGAATATGATATTAGCATACACACGCTGGGGAAGATATTCAAACTCTACCAGAGACAGTTCATAAGAAACCGTTAAACTGAGCGAAGTATCAAATACAACATTTTAGTACAATGGCATGAAAGACGTACAACGCAGATATCAAATTACAAATTGCTAAAATGTTTCAAAGAGGGACAGTGTAATTAGTGTTCAATTTGTTCTAAATAAATCGATTGTATTACGTATTATTAAACGATACCAAGAAAGAGGTACAGTAATTATGAGAGACAACCAAAGTTAGAAGACAATTTAATTAAACGAAAATGCCGGGTGGACCCATTTTTGCCCACTATAAAGCCCGAACTTGATTTACTGTAGTATCTGTACAATTTAACAACGATCAGTAGAAAGAGGACTATAAATATATCTAATGGTCTGTTATGTGTAGTTTTGATAATTGGGAAGTGTAAGAATGATGTGTTTTTAAGTGTTAATTTATAGAAACTAACGTAATTACAAATTCTCTTTAATTAAATACTTTTCTAGAAATATAATGACAATTTAGATAATAAAATTACTTATCTAATATGCATCCTACTACACTTACTTTTAAATGATTAACAAACTCACTAATTACTACATATATATGTACAACAGACTCTGATTTTACTACATCCAAATAAAATGTTCAATGCTATATAAAAAGAAAATCCACTCCGGAAAAACACTTACTAACCATGTGTTAAATATGAATTTGGTAAATAACTAACGATAATTTTAATTTTCCGCCGTGCTAACTTTTTGTTAGGTTGGTGATTTGGTTTTAAACTTATTGCCAGTAATGTCTCAAATAAAGTTTGTGCGGATGCTAAAATATTGATAATAAATAAAATAATGTAAATGTGATAAAAATAGGATGAAGTATAGATTGTAAGCACGTATGAATGTAAATAACGAATAATAACATGTCGTAGAGGACGTTGACAGATATTTATATATATAGATTATACTCGATTTTTAAAATCACTCTATACATATGTCGCCCTATCAATAAAAGCTAGATTCGTGCTACTATAAGACAAACAAATATGAAGCATGGTTGTAGAAGTATATAGTGTTGTATGTCAGGTTGTTTTTCGGGTAATAGTGTTGAACCTATACATCATATAAAAGGCATAATGGACCGATTTGTATATGAAGACGAGGTATACCAGGTGAAAAGCTGCGAGTTGTTGATTGGATTCTGAGCGATTGGAAAATGAATCGAATACTGACTTCACTTGAAACGCAGTAATACGGAATGAGGGCTTCATTGAATCGGGTCAAATTGAAAAGATCGGTGTGAGGATAGGATTCTATACTAGTAGTTAAACAAGGGTAGAGAACGATTGCAAGGACTGTGTGGTTGTACAATTCACAGTCGGTAACACGGTTGACAATGAGAGTCCACGTGCTCTCGAAACGCTACGTTCCGCATAATTAATAAATTTGTGTGAGTGGAGTTCACTGCTATACCTGTGAAGGGTAGAGAATACTGTTACACAGAGCTAGCACACAGAGACACAATCGCCCTACAGAATAGCATGCGTATCTCTCGACTTTGTTAACTTATATAAATCTTATTTCATCCTCCTTTTACTCACAATTACGGCCATCGACACGTCGAAAGTGCGCTGATGGTATACATAGAAATATATATCCATTTCTTCAAGACGAAATGCCATTACGATGGATATACCAAGACAACGACCCCTAACGCACTACAGAAGTGGTGAAATCATGGTTCCAAGAAAACAACATGGCTGTACTTCTATAGTTTCGAGAGTACCCGGACTTGAATCTGATTGAAAATCTGTGGCAGACCTTCAATTGGAAAATTAGGAAATAGATATTCAAGTAATGACCTTTTTCTAGCTCTTGGACAATCATAGACCCAAAAACTGCTGGATACCGCCCACAAACGTATTGCGTCAATGCCTGTTGCCGATGAAGTTGTGCAGCCGTCATTCAAAATAATGGCTATGCCACTAAAAATCAATATACATTGTTTTAGCAAGTTGATCAACTTCCGTTGTAGAAATATAATGTTGCGGGTTTCAATTGTCGTTTTAACATCATTATGAAGCAGGCATCACCTTATTGTGTTTACGCAGCCGTATGTATCACTGTAGATAAATCATGTGATTGTAAAATGATTGTATTGAAGCTTTGTTTGACGTGCGTACATTAATATATATATATATATATATATACATAACTTAAGACTACGGCTTCGACAAAACTCCTGAGATGGTTATTTATTTATGCGTTATATAATATATATAATTCACTCAATCCCCAAGTAGTGTAAAGCGTAGGCTAACACAAATATAACAGGCACCAAATACTTTAATGATTATTAAACTGTGCGCGGTAATACATAGAATTGTAATAGACATAATTAGATTTATGACAATTTTACATCACTGTAATAAAAGTTAGTAACAAGATTAATGTAACATAATACACATATCTAAAATAATCGCCAGAATTAAGATACTAATACATGCGCCTTACCTGTAATATATTTATCCAATAAAAATACTATTGTTCATATACTGTATTTCAATGACATCCGGAAATATATCAGTATAGATTATTAAGGTACGTTTTGTTACACTATTTTATATTTTTTTAACATTCACACTGTAACCTTTTTACCGGGTACTCAACTCAAATGAGAAAATTATTTGTTATATTCGTGCGATGAACTGATTAAAGTTGCATGCGGTAGTGAAGCATATGCCGTATATAAGTACTACCCGAAAACACAAAAGTATAACCATGCTTAAGTGGTAGTTAATAATTGGTAGACCTACAGAATAGATATGTATGTACAGTAAAACGCATTGCCTACGCATTTAGACACACTACTTAGACACAAAAGGTTGCGGATGATATACATACATATCTAAATAAAGCACAATTTATGTTATTCAATACAAACAGAAATATACTATATACTTATGTACATACACTACCGGTCATAAGTATTAAATATTACAAAGACAAGTCAAAATTGTAATTATAAAGAAAACCTTTATTCTGTACTGATACAAATAATTGTAACACTTATAAAAACAATATGCTTATCAATTAGCTAATAAAGATAATCATAAATTTACTTAAATTTGTGAATCATCAATGTGTTCACCTTTCGCTTTTATAACTGCCACATACAATCTTGGCACTCTCTCCAGCAGCTTTGCCAATGTTAGCGACACTATTTTTCTCGATGTATTCTGTAGTAACGCCCAAAGTACTGTTGTCGGGTTTGGAGCAGATTTTCGAATCTGACGTTCAAGTTCCTCCCGCAAAAGCTCGATCGTATTGAGACCTGGACTTTGGGGCGGTCACTGCATAACAACAATTCTCTTTCTGTGCTTCAGTTCCAAATATTCACAGCATATCTCTGTAGTGTGTTGTGGATCATTATCGTGCTGGGGCACGAAGTTCTCATCAACTAATCGTGTTTCAGATGAGATGGCATTCCTCTCCAAGATCTCACTATAACCTTCTTTTGTAGGAATACCATTTATTTTGATCAAATCGCCCACAGAGGTGACGTCAAAGCAACCCTAACTTATGACTGATCCTCTTTCATGTTTTATTGTTGGTGTCATACAGGATTTAAATGCTCGCTTCCCTTTTCATCTACAGACAAATGTTCTATTTTAATCAAAGGTGCAATATTTAGATTCGTGTGTTCAGAGCACTTTCTTCCGATCTTCGAACGTCCAGTGTTTGTGTTTTCTAGCGCGTGCTAACTGTTTAGATTTGTTTGCTTTGTGTAATAATAGTTTATGCATAACAATTCTTCCACACAAACAAGCTTGGCGCAAACGGATTTTTACTATGGTGGCGCTAACTGGTTTTGGACACGAGATAATCACTTCCGCTGCAATTTCTGGCCTGTTCTTCATCTATTTTGTTTTCTTGTGATTACAATTAATTGCGCGATCTTCTGCTGATGTTATCTTTGGCCGTCCGGCTAACTATTTATTGGATACAGTTATAGTTCATGGCTCTATGGTTTAATTTCAGTAATTTAGCAATTGGTCGGTTACCGATGTTGTGAAGGCCTGTTTTAAAACGCTTTGCACAAATTCTTCAATATTCACTGCTTGCAATATGAAAGCTGAATGCAAACTAAATTTTTCATTATATTAAAATGGCCGTGTTGTCTATTTTTATATTTATGATGGACGTACTTGATTTGCAAAAAGAATCATTTTCGATATCTTAATGCCAGTCGGCTCATTACGTACACACACAGTATTACAGAGGAATTATAATCTATCTCATACTCACAGTTTAATAATACAGTTGTTGTGATATGGATAAAAAAAATGGTTTGTTTCAATAATCTCTAGCTATGTAGATGGGTAAATACCTATGACCTGTAGTGCACTTATACTAACTCTTACAAAAGACTGTTGAATTTTACTTAAAAATAAGAAATTAAATATATGAAAACAAATACGTGATATAAGAATTAAAAAAAAACAATTCAAGTAAATCAAAATAAAAATTGGAAAAAATCATTTATAAGCGAAAAAGGCATGGTTGTAACTACTGCGAATTATGAAATAGTAATACAGCAGTGTTCATATATTTTAGATACTTTCAAAATTTCTCAGTAACATAAAAATTGCAGTGAAATTGAAAGTGTTCGTGAGCGCGTTGCAATGAACCATCTTGCTTCGGTATCCATTTCCGTTAACTTCTCGGCTCTTTCTCAAAGTGGCTGTTTTTTCTATATGTATTCAATGTTATGTGTACCACGCAATGCGAACATTACTTCTTTCCCAATCTTCACCTGACTATAGCCCCAAAATGCCATTAAACCACTTTGCGTCCTTTCACCTCTACTTAACTGCTTTTTTCGCGCATTTTAGTTTTTTTAATGTGTAGGTAATATAAGAAAAAGCACATATGCAAATATACCTTCATCATTTCAAGTACCTAATGTGGTAATATTTTCAACGATATTGTTTGTATGAAAACAATCTATCATTATGATGATTATGCAATTAAAGGGTAGGATAATAAAGTAAATATAATTTGTAAACTCATAAATCTTATGATAGTACTTCGTAAAGGAGCATTCGTTTATGATTTCATCTAGTACATTTTGTAGATGTAGGGTTTTCCCTTGAAGCCTGAGTTGGATGAGCAGCACTATTTATTTAACGATAAATGAAATTGAGTTACAACTACTAAAAAAACGCGTACTAAAGAAATTTTGTGTGACAAGTGTCCATTACATATTTTAAAAACCTCTCCTGCTTTCTTGTTTCCAACTGACAACTTTTTGACATTTTCATAAGTGAGAAACATTGTTTTTTTTTAATAAATATATGCAAACAAGCATTGAAACACATTGTTTTTGTTTGCCGCAACTTTCATCGTACTTTTTAAGGCAAAAGTCTCCTGGTTTATTCATTTATGTAGCTACTGCATGGTGTGTACATTACACGTTCAGTGACATTTCTAAAATTTCCATATAATTTTGAATTTCCCTTATATCAACAATAAAAGTTGGGAATTGCCTAGAATTGTAATTCTGGACATATAACATTATTTTGTTAATATTGCTACGGACAAATAGGGAAAGTATGTTCAATATAAACGTGTATATAAATACGAGCGAAATTTCTATAGTTCCGCAGAGTTAGACAGACGTTGCACGAAATCGAGCGTTGTCACCCGACACAAAAATTCTCTAAACGTGTTAAAAACTTTATTGATTGCTGAATACAGACAACAGCAATCAGTTTCTAAATGTGCTGAGAGTTATAGCTAAACAAATATGGTAAAAATTGGGTTATTACTACAGTGAAGGGAAAAAATCAAAAACTGTCACGGATAAAATGGTCGCAATATTACGACTACCCTCTCTTATGCCGATCTAACCGCGTACCAAATAAAATTTAATTTAAATTCACTAATAACTAAAAGGCATGCAAAACAAGTTTTACCCGGCTGTAAGGATTTTCGATGAGTAAAAAAATTAATTTAGATGACCCTAATGATTTCAGATATTATTGGCACAATTTGCTGACGGACGAAAGTTGCTGTTAGTCAAAATTTTGATGGTGGTGGTGTTATGATTTGAACGCATTGTACACAATAATAAAACACCTGTATGTTTTATTTCTACTCGAATGAATCCCAATTTTTGCATAGAATGTCTGCAAACAATTCAAATAAATAAATGCCGGCGCAAATTACATATTCCAGCAAGACCATGTTGTTTTCCATACTTTCAGATAAATAAAGGATTGACTTTCTAAAAAGGAATTCAAACTATAGATCGTCCCAACCTCCGTATTCAGTATGGGATAGAATAGCAACTTTTATCTCTTACTATCCTTGGTTGCTGTCATTAGCGCTATCTCTACAACCGGTTGCTATGTTGCAACTTATTTACATATGCTGTCGGCGTCGACAACAGTTGTATACTATCTGTCTATTAGCATCAACTGTCAATCGTCATCGTCCTTGTTTTGAAATATTTCGTTAAATTGTTAATTTGCTTATATAGTTGTACAAATTGTTCTTTTCAGAACACTTCTATCTTTTTCAAGCGTGCACAGGGTAATATGGGTATTTTTATTTATTTTTATAAATGTTATAACAGAATATAAATGTAATTACAGTTTTCACTACATTAATGGAGCCTATAGGAAGAAAACGGCGCAGAGGAGACAAATTTAACCGTAAGGAGAAGTGTATGATTGCAAATGTTTTCAATTATTTCAATAAATCAATGAATGTGAGTGCTGCCGTTCGAGAAGCAAGTAAAGCTTTGGGCATCTCAGACCGTGCAATATATCATGTAAAACAGGAACAACAAAATGGTTTATTATCAAGTCCAAAAAACCTAAAAAAAAGGAAGGGCATACAAGTAAATGATCGACTGCATACATATGGTGAGAACACGCAAGCAGCTATTCGACGTAAAGTGCATGGATTTTTTATACAGAATATACCACCTACTTTAAATACAATTCTTACTACTGTCAATGCTGACGATGATCTCCTAACTTCAGTCGAACAACTTTTCATAGATTGTTACACGATATGGGCTTCGAATTTAAAAAGTAGGACGAAAAAGTATACTCATTGAACGAGATGA
The DNA here is from genome assembly GCA_023509865.1 of Trypoxylus dichotomus. NCBI lineage: Eukaryota > Metazoa > Arthropoda > Insecta > Coleoptera > Scarabaeidae > Trypoxylus > Trypoxylus dichotomus. The sequence continues at coordinate 52,878,415 of CM042074.1, read as the reverse complement.
GATTATTAGATGGAGGCACAAATACTTGCGAGAGATCAAGAAATTTAGAGAAGAAGGTAAAATTTACCTCTTGCTATTTGACATGGCTGTAATTTTATATTTCAGGTCGAACTATTATATACACTGATGAGTCATGGGTGAATACAGGACATACGGTAAATAAAACTTGGACAGATACTGCTATTCAAAGTAGTCGACAAGCTCTTATTCAAGGACTAAGCACTGGTTTGAAATCACCAACCGGGCTAGGACCTCGTTTTGCATTAGTTCATGCAGGCAGTGATAATGGGTTTGTTCCTGGTGCTGAATATACATTTCTTTGCAAGAAAAACACTGCCAATGTTCATCATGAGATGGATTCAGAAACGTATGAGGATTGGTTTATAAATAAATTACTTCCAAATATACCACAGAAGTCAGTCATTGTTCTTGATAATGCTTCCTACCACTGCAGAAAATTGGAGAAAATTCCAACAACAGCATGGAGGAAAAACGAGATCATTGATTGGCTCAATGAAAAACAAATACAAATCAGTACCGATATGCTAAAAGGGACTTACTGTATTGCGTGTCACAAATTAAACCGCAATATGATAAAAGTAGGATTGACGAATTTGCAAAAGAAAAAAGGTCATGAAGTTCTTCGATTACCACCTTACCATTGCGAGTTAAATCCCATTGAAATGGTATGGGCACAACTTAAAAACTACGTAAGAATGAATAATACCACATTTAAGGTAAAAGATATGGAGCAATTAATTCGACGAGCGTATAGCACTGTAACAACTAATAATTGGCAAAACTACATCAAACATGTAAACAATATTGAAAAGGAAATGTGGATAGTGGATAATTTGCAAGACGACATCGAAGAATTTATTATTCACGTAAGATATTCGTCATCATCTGAAGATCAAAGTGATTCTTCGATGACTGACTAGAAAATTAACGTAAGACATAGATATATGTGTGTAATTGCTATTCCTTTCTTAAATATTATTGTATTATACATATACGTATTTCTATGACTCCAGTTCTTTTTGTTACAAAAGTGGAAACTATTATTTGTATATATATAAGGATCATCTTCTTTTTAATTTAATAAATTGCATAGCACTTTCCCAATATCGAAGCAAATATTCACTGTACATTGCATAGATATCGTTCATATGTATATTTGTTTATAGATGTGTGTATAGTATTGTTAATAAATATTGAGATATAACTATTTTATCTGTAGTATTTTTCCTATAATTTTACGTGCAGCGAAGTCGCTATGCACTCTGTTAAAAGTTAGTTACTTTAATAAAATAATAAGCAAAATGTCATATGAATGTCAATAATTTTGCACCTTCAACGTCAATAAACGTTAATAAAGGTTATGAATTGATCGGGTGAAATTGCAAATAATTAACCGGAAATAGTAATGTACAGCCGATCGGATGATTTGGCAACCATGAAACAAATTCCCATAAGACGTATACTGAATACGGAGGTTGGGACGGACTATAGTACACTGGTTGCTCGATCCAATGCCTCTGGAGAATATTGGCAACAATAGTATGTGCAATACGATAGCGTTAATGAGCTGTAATCTATGAAAAAGAGATACTGGAATGAGATTCCTGTTTTAACATTGATCAAGTTGGCAGACAGCATGAAGGAATGCGTTTTACTTTGAATAAAGGATCCAAAACCTAATAAGTTTAGGTAGAATTGTAAAATTCTTGTCTACTTATTTATTTTTATGTTAATAGATATATTGTTTTAAATTACCATTATTGCAAATATTTTCTCTAAAATGTAGAATTTTTTTCAATGTTATTTCCCCTTTTATGCCTTTCTTTGTTAATTAGTGCTCAATGCGTAAGTTGCCGCGAATATGTGATATGAAAAATATCCTATGTGCTAGCTTATGTGAAATTACAGAAATTTCGTTGTATGTTTCTTACTTTCTATAGTTTAATAGTTGCGCATGTAATCAATAGAGTTACAATGATTAATATCCTTACTTTTGTATACCAGTTTTGAAAGTAAGGAGGTGATATCGGAAACATCATTCAGCACATCTAACAATGACTGATATAACTCAAACGGAAATTGTAAAATAGTATAACAGCTCTTGATGGGTAAATAAGAAATGTATGTGAATATATATATATATATATATATATGTATATATATATATATATATTGCCCCGTACTCATTATAAATCGATTCTACCCTCTATTAAGAAAGTCTCGGGGAACTTGTAGAATTATAGTAAAAGCCTGTTCACAAAGAGTTTTAAATGGCAAAAATTGTTTCAGTATGTAATGGCTATTTTATATGTTTCCTATAGTATAAAAATATGTATTGCCAAATAACAATAACTACTTTGTTTTACGTTCGTTAAGTCACCACTATAAGGTTTGTTTCCTCACATTCAGAATACCGTAAATTCTGCAGAATAGATTAACTGGGGAAGTTACAGTAATCCGACGGTTTTACAAACGTGTTGAAATTACATAGATTTTGTAGATATACATACAGTGGTACAAAGTAAGTAGTAATAGTATTAAGCTTCTAGTACCGCTACTGATTGTTTACTGCTAATGGTATTTGGTGGTTGCAATTAGTTTTGGAAATATCTGGTACTAATGCAAATACCATTTGACTACACTTACTGTAATTCCCTGGCATTACTGACATTGTGAGTCATATGAATGCGGTCATAAAAATTAGTACATCCAATAAAATCAATCTATTACTAAAATACCTATAAATATTCTGGTAATTATCTATTATACTTGATAAAATGGGTCGAAGTAAACATTGTCCGAAGGTAACCATCATTAGAAAATTACGTACGGAAGGAAAAATAATATGGAAATTGCAAAAGTATCAAATATAATAGTTAATATAAAAAAACACAGTAGGTATAATTATTCGCGGCTTCGAACAAACTGGTACACTTGCTACCAAAAATCGTCCAGCACGTCATCGAGCAACATCCAGAGGCGATGATGATCGCATGAAACTGGTTAGTAAGAGAAATAGACGATTAACGGCTCCTGAAATTAGGGCGGAAATGAATCGGTCTAAAACTAGGAAGAACATCTACGGCCGTCTTGCTACACGGAAACCGTTACTACATCGTGGGAATAAACAAGAGACTGGACAATAAAACAATGGGGAAATGTACCATGGACTGATGAGTTCAAATATGAAATGTTTGGTCAAAACCGCAGAACATTTGTCAGGCACTCAAAAGACGAGAAAATGCTTCCTGAGTATGTTACATCAACAATAAAGAAAGTTTATGCAATATACAATTGTAATTTTCAGGACTTCAAACATTGGTTATTATTTGGAAAATACCTTTATTTTATATCCAAATTTATAATTTCATTTTTTCAAGAAAAAAATAATAATTAATTATACTTTTTACGATTGCAGATTTCTGTATTAAATTATATACTTCCACTTAAATGACTAACTTTTTATTAAAAAAGTAATATGCACTACAGAAGGGTAAACTCCGGTAACATTTAAATATTACATGACTTCATATAAATTATTCGATTTACTGCAAAGTTGGAAAGAATGTAAGTTTCACACACATTAGAAACGATTTACCATAAACATTCAAATATTTACTTCGTAACAAAATTCCATTTAACACTCATAAGAAGAGGATGATATGCCTGACAGCTTAGAATAGTAACAAATCATCCACGTATGTATGTAAATAGAGTTGTCTAACATCAAGGAAACACATTAAGTAAAGTTGGATATGTTGATACGATTATATAAATAATCTGGTGAAATTGGATTTAGCTATTTTTCTCTATGTATATATTTTAAATAAATCAACATTTTACGAAATTAAGCTGTTAGTTCAAATTATACTAAGCAATTAAAAAATATCGTGGACTATTATTCTTCAATTTTTGGAAGATCAAATGCTTAAGTTCAACGCGTTTATGTGGAAAAATTTGTGTAATTTCAAGAAAAATTTAGATATTCTTAATAAAAAATTCGCTAATTTGATATTGATTGAGAATACTGTTTTCACTTTAAAATTTGTAAAAAAAAAAGGTAGGTAGTATATTTTCGATACTCTTTAGCAAGTCCTTCTTCATATATATTTTGTATATTTAAAAACTTCAAATTACACAACCTACATGTTAATTTCATTTCACTTAAGATTTTTCATTACAATATACTTCTTCCTCTCAAGGATATGATTGTCGTTATAAATGTTGCCCATATATTAGGTAACTCCTAATTACTGCAAAGGTGCAAATTACTCGAAAGCAATACTATGCCTGCTCTTATGATGACTTGCTCCGAGAGTCTGTTTTAAATCTTATCATTATCCATATGCTGCATTCTGTACATAAGTGAATATTATTTCGGTTAAAGCCGTATCCTAAAACTATATATAAGCTCTGGCACTACGAAGGAAAGTATTAAAGCCGTTGTACCAAGTCAAGTACGAAATTCCGATAGAAGTGGCTTCAAAAATAGAACCTAATGGTAATATAACTAACTGTACAGTACTGACGGAACGATGCAGGAATGTTACGCATTAACTTTATTGAAACTATAAAATTAAAATCGATAAATACATGTAGACACGTGGTATACATACGTAGAGGTAAATGCAAAAATGCCTAATTTATGATACTTTCAAAGCATTTCCAGTGTCGATAAATTCATAATAATCGCTGCAGCAACAGCTTCCTGTGAACTATAATGACGTTCCCAGTTCGAACATAATTGTTTTTTATTTATTTCAAAATTACTTAACGATTTTATCTTAGGCTTTTGTTTATTTAACGATTCTGTTTTGTTATTTTTGTCAGAGGTGCAGTACTGTAAACTTTTTTTAAGTATATACCCCAATGGTTTTGTAGATTTATTCACTATATGACTAGTGTTACAGTTATCTGCATTCTTTTACATTTATTTTCCTGCATTTAGGATCTTTGTATTAAAAGAAAAATGTCAAAAATATGTGCACTGTAGAGGCGTAAATTCTAAAATATATCGTTTTATATAAACATCATTCATTGTGAGGCTGATCGAAGAATCAGGATTACGAAAAGATTTTTGTCAAATAAAATCCTCAAAATTGTACATTGTAATTATTATATTGTCGTTAAAAAGAAACTCGTGTTTATAAAATCTTTAAAGTAATGAAATTAGCCATTTGGCACCTCAACTTTTGTGTATTTAAAATTTTGAAAATTCTTTCACACATTTTAATTTTTGGTTATGCCTAATGCACATTAGTTAAGTTGTACCCGAGACACATTCACTAAACCCAGAATTTAAGATAGTTTGCTCTCCAATAACAACAAAAGGCAAACAAGTGATTAATATTTTGAGTAAAAGTGTTAATAATTTTATGAAGGAACGTGGTGCTCAAGTTAACACTTTAGAAAACAAAATTGATTTGATTATGTGGGATTCAATATCCAAAGTATACTCTAAACAGCATCCAACAAATTGTCACTTCTAATAATCTTCGTATATCTTATTCTGTACATATACTAACCTTAAAATTAAAAATGTTTAATTTAATAGAAAGTTTAAGAATTCTGTAGATTATCCAAATTCTGTATGCAGGATATCAATTATACATTTTCATACATAATGTCTTCTTTAGAATGGAAAGTGTCACCTAGTTTTCTATTGTTAGATGTTTGCTATTCGTTTGATGAGTTGAAACGTTTTTACGGAGTAAAGTTAAGACAAATTTTACCTTAGGAGGATTTGATTCTTTCAAATTTTCCACCAGAAAGTCGTACGTGCTGTTAAAAATTTCTATTACCTAACAATTTTTTTCACCGCTATCAGAAGACGAAATTATTAAATTCTTATCTAGACATTTTGAATATATTCAAGGCGGTTGTAACTCGTCAAGTGAAGGTATACCATGAGTTCTGTAAATTGTTGAGAGAATTTGACAACCTGAATACAAACAAGCCATTCAACGTTCTAAGTTGCCAGAAATTATTACAATAATAATACTCATACGAGTAGATCACATCGGGAGGTCTTTTTAAGGCCATATTCTACATTTCCAGAACCTTCTATCTTTAGGTTATGCAACTTGGAGTACATAACTGAAAGACTAAATTGTGTGTGTGAGTAAATTATCCATGCAAAGTTTTAACAAGCAAAAACTTCAAAAATCTTAATAACATTCATGTTTTCAACTAGTCAGGAAATGAGTTGGGAATTTGTTTATTTATATTTTTAAAACTGTAAAAACCGGTATATTTTGTCAATATATGTATGTATATTGTAAGCTCTTTAATTATTATTTTTTCGTTAAAATGAAACTCTTCTCTTGAAAACCTTTAAATTAATCTAATCATTTGGTTGTCACCTATATAAATAAGTTAATAAACTCATATATTTCCTTCAGGTAACAATTTAAGTGTATCAACTTTTTAAACGTTTTAGCTCAATGAAGGTAGCATGAGAAATCAAAGTAACATAAAACAAAAACAGTATAAATATATTTATTCGACGGTACCATCGCCTACCGTTACACAAAGCTCTAGTCTTTCTAGAAACTCCTTAAAAGAATTATGCAACATTTTTATTGCAACACTTAATTTTGTTTTGTAAGTTGGGGTAAAAATAATAAAGCCCATTGCTGGTGCAAGTGTTGATCATTAGTTCTTTTAAATCTCATCTACAAACAAAGGTTTAGCATTACCCGCATTTCCGCCAGCTTCCAGGATGTGCCGAAAACGTGATTTATAAGCTTTTATTCTGTTACCAACATAAGTTTGACAAAGAATTGGTGTACATATATTCAGTTCAGTTGTTCGTTGAATTCAATATTATTATTGCAACTGCATCTTCATTAACGTAAGAAGTACGTATCCTTCCTCTTACTAATGATGATTCTTTGATTTTGCTCTTCTTGTCAGGGTTCCATGATAAAAAATATTTTCTATTAAGCTTATTTTTCAAATTGTTTGTCTCGTTGGTATGCTACTTACACCATAGAATCTAAAACAACATTGTGGCAATTAATCTGCACGAAAGTAATGACAGCTCATCATTACGAAAAAATTACGAGTTACTAGTAAAAAATAAGGGTAAGTATAAGAGTAGATAATTATAAAGTCGGAATAAAATAACGAGCACTATTTCTTTTATGCACAAGCCTACTTTCTGTTGTTGGAAAAAAAAAAGATAAATATTATTCTTTATAGTGAATATTTACAATTATCTCAAGTTATATTTTAATATTACTCTTCATTATGTATACACAATATTATTTCTTTAAAATACACTCTGTTAGGCGTTCCCTAAGTGTACATCGTAGAGAGTAAGCAGTAACACGTAAGTGTGCCGAGGACTGGTACAGTTTGGAAACCCCTGTGCTATGTTGTCCTAACAGTCTGATTTTTACTGTCTTCGATTAGAAAAAGCAAAATGAAGCAAAATCAATACAAGTGATGTCAACAAAAATATTTTAATTGTGTGTATCAATAACTTCTTACAACTTTAACAGCCTCTACAACTATTACTTTGGCAAATTCGAAGTTTTGGAAGCTTATTGAACGGACATTAAAGACATCGATACACTATGTCACACAAAATTATTAATTTATTTAGGATATATATTTGGGGAATTCGTGGATTTCTATTGTTAACAATACAGCCGAATGAAATTTAATTTACTTCAACTCCAGTCTTTCCTTCGTATTCAAAAATTACTATTATGATATTGAAATATACCTGTATCCGTGCCAGTTTCGGAAAACACTGCTTCAATTGCTAATAAGTTTGGTCCAACTCCCTCATAAAACCGTAAATTTACCGTCCGGTATTTGCATAATGCAAAAAGGCGTTCTTTCGCAAGTACTTTATGCATCGTACGTAAAAAGATAACTGCAGCGTTTCAACTTTATTTTGTATCGTACATGTACGTATTACATACCAGTTATTGAACGGTCGAACCAAGACATGATCCAGAGTAGAAACCGTTTGTACTGGCATGCGCAGTATGAAGCTGACTACTAGTTTAGTTGTCAAATTGTAAAGAGATAATATTATATGTTATTATATTCTTAATTTCTCGGCTATCACCTCGCACAATTTTTCAGAGACCTCACGTTTTATACTCCCACCTCCTTTTTATACAGCGCATATAGATCTAACAATCTTTTAGTTTGACACAAAACAATTCCGAGTGTTCCAAGTACCTTAATTGCTTGCCGATTGAGAAACGCTGCAATTCTAACGCATGCGTATTGAATGATGTATGACTGATACGTATTCTACAAAAATCGATGGTTCGAATAAACTTAATATGTATTACTTAACAATTTGTTGACTTTGTCTGACATTTTGTATGTATGCCACTCTATTTTCTTATACTTCCCTAATCGAAAATAATTAATTCGGTAATCCAATGTTCTAAAATAAATATGTAATTTTCGTGTTTAATCCTTTTAATAATACACATAAACTAATAATATACGCGAATAGTAAACATACCCATTTATTTGGTTTAGACTTTCTAACCACAACATAATCTACACATGTTTATAAATACAATACTTAAACACCTCAACCCCATTTATTATAAAAAATTTGGTATATGTTAAAACTTCCTTCTTTCGCGCTATAGTTTGAAATTCCCTTTCATTTGTAAAGGATAATGGAATGCATTACTCTAGCTCTGCACTTATTAATGCATTGTTGATGGTATTAATAGTATCTTGGAATACTATTAGTGTAAGAATGATGTTACGCATGTTGTTGGCATGTGGAAAATATCAAAATTGTTGACTACGTATTTGCAATTGTAGTTATTGTATGTAATTATTAAGATTCCGTTAATTTAAAGCAGTTGCTTGAAGATATAATCTTGTTTGTGTAGTATGCGGTTTTTGGTAAGTGCTTTTTTTAATAATTATAAATTATTAGTAGTGATACGTGTAAAATGTGTGTTAAATAAATAACTGCTGCTCATTTAAGATAATTCATATACAGTCATATTATCGGATTTATTTAAGTATTTTTGATATTTAAACAAATATCCTGACACAGCCGTCATTATCATTAATTAGGCATTTAATTAACTTGCATCATACTACTTCACTAATATGCACTATTTATCACATTTCCATGCAAAGACAGTATTTGATGTAAATTTGTCTTCAAACGTGTATATTACAATTTTGCGGTGTGTAATTATACGTCTGTAGAAATAGATCATTACATAACACCAACAATCGCTGTCTGCTGCTACTACTAACTGAATTAAATTTGGACATGAGCCAAAACCATAACTATCACATACCTACTTACGTGAGTAAGTGTGTACATTGCTGAAATCGTGCTATTATAGTAAATATGTCAATGAAATGTATACATTACTTTAAATCTTTCGTTTGCGCCTTACAAAATAGCCTGGAATTTATTTTCCTAAAGATAACGCATACGTACTCAATAAAAAGAATCTACACATAATCGTATGTACACATTTATTAACTATGTACATGCGTATTATCGTGTATATACCGTAAATATCCTATAATTAGTAAAATATACTATTAGTTTTAAAACAACTGATACAGTAAATTAAAAGTAGTAAGCTTGGTACAAGTTTTATTAATGTTTGAGATGCTTTTTTTAATATATTTTAGTTTTGCATATTCACTAATCTCCAAATGCAAAACGTAGTTACAAAAATGTAAATACTACTATACACATGCGCAAAGCCGGTGTATTGACAAATATTGTAATTAGTTAATACATGTATTTACTCGATACTATCAGTAAATTCTCGCAACCGGGTTATAACCTATTTTAGCTTGTAGTAACCTCAGGAGCCTCAAAGTGTCGAAATACTGTTTAGTGTTTTATGACCTTGTTACTATACCACCTCACCGTAAAGGTTGAAGTGCCGTTAATTATTTCGCCAACGGCTAATAGCAACTCAAGAGCATATCGAACCCGTCCGAAGAAGTACTGCAATTATACTTGATGGACACTGGTTGCGAATGCACGACACCTTAATTGTCAGATTCAGAGGTAAGCCCTTTTGCCACTGGACCACCTTCACAGTAATATTCCAGTCTTGTCATAAAACCCAAAGTACATGTTAAACTAAAAAATAGAGTTACCCATTTGGTTTATTCGATAGTTGCAATATATCCACAAAATTTCCTTCATTTACCGCGAGTTCCAGGAGGTGAATAATTAACGGGTAACTATAAAACATCAGCTACAGCAGCCCTACCTTTCAGACTCCATTTTATCGCTCATTTATAGACTCTGAACTAAACTAAAAAAGTTTTGCAATCTTCACCAACATTTATTGATTACATTTTACTATATCCATATTTGATTACGGTTTTCCTTTAACTAATTTGCTATTGGAAAGGTTCTGTTGATAAGGCTTCCTTTTACTTATCTTTTCCTAAAATTTTGATAGTTTTAATACATTACCCTTTTCTCTACGATAAACTTACTATTCCCATAATTCCATTAAGCAAGATGAGAAGAATATAAATTACAGGGTGATACGTCTAGAAAAACATTCATTTAGCGTTCTATTCATAGTTCGATGTTAACTCATAAGATTAACACCTCAGTAGCACATGCATCAACACATGGGCGTAGAATTTTAGCCCATTTTTTGATTGTATTATATACAGTGTACACGTGTTTAGCAATCTTCATTTAAAATCCTGCATAGAATTGGGTATATACCTGCACTTCACGTGCAGGACCAAATTTGCGAGTACGTGTATGACGCCAGAACTAATCTTATATAGGTAGTTTATCTAAATTTGTAACCTTTTCATTCTGCTTTTGCTTGATATGAAAATTAATTTAAGAAAACCCAATTTAACTCTATCACTAAACTTACAAAACAATTACTGTTTATGCTATGTTGTTTTTTTTTCCGCACTAAGAACGTTAAATACATACGTGAATAAGTAGTGAAATTTATTTTTTGTGGAATATTGAAAATACTAATACAATTACTATATATTGAAAATCTTCTAAGTAATAAATCAATTTTGTGTGTATTTATTAACTTATCACTAGACTACTTGTAACTATCACTCCATACATGCATTACTTTGTGCTAGTACACGGTGGGTTATTACAATTTTGTACTAGTGTCGATAAAAGAATCGTTCTATAATAGTGCTATATAATTTTACTATAATTTACTATAATCGTACAAATTAACACTGCAATCAATGCAAACTGGTTTTTACAACACATCATACATAACAATTTCGTATGTTTAATACTAGCGGCAACGTCTCTCCGATTTTAGTTTCCTTGGAGGTATTTCCTTCATTTGAACTTTTTGAGTTTAGCTCAATATATCTATTATTTCCGTATGAAATTCATGCGATATATTCTTATTCGCCCTTCCTTTAATGGCGCACTAACTGAAAACTAAGTTCGGTTAAAGGTTTCGTTCTGCTAGTTGTTCTCGTTTCTTTGCAAAATTTTTATGTGTATAAGCCTTTATGCTTGCAAATAACTTGTAAAACAGTCTTATGAGATATTCTAGTTTTGCGAGAAATGCTATAATTATATACTACTAACAAAGTGAAATGCATTGACTCTACCTTTCATTGAATTGTAAAAACTAGTAACTTCCAGTTTGCTTTGTACTACTATCTATGCTTTGTGGATAAAATGTGGACAACAATATAAGAAATGTTTGATTTTCTTTTTGGGAGAGGATGGAGGAAATATTTTTCTTTAGGGAATGCAAAATTATATGATTCTTTATTGCAACGTGAAAGAAGTGATTAAAGTATTTTTCATCTATTGTGACAAAATGTACCAGCTATTGCTAAGTTCTTATAAACAATTCTTAATGCTTCTTCGACTAATGGAATGGATCGAAAATAATGATCTATTACTCTCTCAAGGAGTTTAATACTTTTTTTACAAATTAGGCTACTAAGATTCTGTAATCTTGTCTTCCCTGCCAATGTACACTAGCGGCCGTGTGGGTAAATACTTATGGCCGGTTGTGTATTAAATAGCTCATATAGTATTATCGTAGATTGTCCATATTTTTGCACTATAATTATCTAGTTTAAAAGTAATATACACAAAAAAAAGCTTGCCTGTAAAGCCGAGCACTTATTCACCTATCTTGCAGTAGGAATGGGATAGGTAAAGGTGGAAGAAGCGACGGGATTAGGATTCAAGTGACAAAAGATTCTTACCTCAGTATCAAAAATAAGGTTGCAATTTTTAAAATTTCATAAAATAATTAATTATACCTCTATTTGCATGTATATCCAAGGGTTAACTAACCAGATATAGTTTGTTTTCCTTATCGAAATAAAGAATAATTTTAACTAAAGTTTATACTTGGTAGATACACTTTTTAAATATTTCGTTTTTGCAAAAAAGGTTATAATTTCTTTTATTTTTGTAAAATTTTAAAAAAGAACCAGTAAATGTACTAAACGATAAAAAACAGCAAACGTTGAAATGAAATAGTCTACATGAACTGATAGTGTTACCAATCCATTCTATCAGTAAATTTACATTAGGCGGCAATGCCAGACAAAATACGTAAACAAATTTATTATGTCTACGCACGTGGCGCCTTTTGCACGCTCTACAGGTTTTATTGCAAAGAGTTTGGGTGGTAGATGTAAATTCGCATCTAGAAACGCTTACCTAATGTTTATTTAATTTCCTTGGTATTAGCGCCATTGTTGTATACGTATTTGAAATGCGAATATGTCAGAAAGATTAGCGATGTTGTCTTAGATAAAAGAATCTTCAAATGATTATAACTTGCTCCATAATCTCATTTGGGGTTTAGAAAAAGGAGAGAATATAATAGCAAATGTTAAATATATTGTAATGATATGAAATATTATCTATTAATTATCAAAGATATTTCTAAATTTTACTAGTTTACCTATTTTGGATATTTTCTCGTCACTGTTTGGTTCACGCCCTTATTTTTATTATGGTTGATATTATAGTTGGAGGCAAAGTGCCGTTAGTACTCCCTCTTTATTGAATTTTATTACAGATATTCAGTCTGTACAGTTTTCTTTTTAAAATTTACAGCTATCTACTTTGGGTGATCTTTATTAACATATAATTCACAATTTTCATGTTAAAAAGAAAGTCTATTACCATCGTTTATTATATATGTACAGTGAAATCTCCCTTGAACGGACACCAACGGGACCAACTGAAGATGTCTGTTCAGGAGGAGTGTCCGCATAAAAGAAATATGTAGTAGATACAACAAAAATCGTGTTTTAACGAAAAATGAATATATTAAAGAAATTGGGCCATTTAAATCGTATATGTATATAAATGTTTTTAAAATAAATAATAAAGTTTAAACTTAAGAAAAAAAGTTTATTTCCTTTAGATATATACATACAAAGTATATGTAATATATGTACATAGATACATAGATGTAGTACGCAATATAAAACAATGAAATGAATAGTCACTTTAAGGGCGCAAAAATTCATATATTGTTGTTTGTCTTCTCTTTTTCTTTAAAATGGCGTCTTGAAATCGTATTTCTAATTTAGAAAGAAGCTCCAAAGACTCTGTATCTCCGTGATTTTCGGCAAAACCTTTGAGCTACTTGGTCAGGGTAATAGCTTTACCATAATTTGGGATAGCTTTTGTTGGCACTGGAACCTCATCGACATCAGAATCTTCCGAAAGTTCTTGTATTTCATCTGGATTTGCAATTTCTTGTTCTGAATCTGGATCTTTAACATACAAATCTTCATCTACGTTCAAAAAATCATTAAGGTTTTCATTATCCGTCAATTACAATAAATTCTTATTTTGAGGATATCTGAAAGTACACCAAGAGGCAAATCATCTTCTAGGTCAGATGTATCAGCCTCAGTTAACTGGTCTTCACTTTGCATATTTACATATTAAATACACATTCACTCCTGCTTTGCGGAAGCAATTTTGAACTGTCTCTTTGGTTACTTGGTCCCAAGCGGTTTTTGCCAAATAAACTGCATCCAATGGTGTAATTTTCTTTATTAACTCAAAAGCGGTACCAGCACTTTCAATGTTTACTAGCAGATGTTTGATTATTAGACTTCGGCAGTAAGTTTTAAAATTCTTTATAATCCCCTGGTCAAGTGGTTGACAAGCTGCTGTACAATTATGGGGTAGAAATAATATTTTTATATTATTTAGGCGAACGTCTTTCGCATTTTCTAAAAATAACAATATGTTTCTTTTTTCTTTAGCCATTTTCCAATCTAGGTCTTGCAATCACTCTGTCATAATTTGTCCTGTCATCTAAGCTTCCCTATTGTATTTTCCAAGTTACAGACAGGTTATTTATATTAATGTTTTTAAAAGCTCTGGGTTTAGCTGCTCTGCCAATGACTAGGAGTTTTTCTTTTTCACCCGCCATATTTGCACAATGCAAAATTGTAAACCTCTCTTTAGGATACTTACCCCAACACATTTTTCCTTCTTTAATGTGAGCGTTTTGTCGGGTAGAGCTCTCATCGGCATTATAGATGTCTCTCGGTGAATATCCCTTAATCAAAGAAGGACATTTTTTTAAAAACGATGAAACATCTTCAGCATTAACCGAAGCTCCTTCTCCCGAAATCACCTTAAAACTTATATTGTGGCAGATTCTAAATTTATTGAGCCAACCAGAAGAAGCACTGAATGTAGAATGTCCCAAAGAAGCGGTTATTTCTCTTGCTTTACATCGTATTAGCGGACCTAAAAAAAAATAAGCTTTTTGCGTTTTGTCACGACAAACCTATTGGTAAACTCACTTTGTTTTATCTATTTTAGAATATAATATGAAAAGAAAATCAACGCATTAATACAAGAAAACCTTATCTAAAAAAATGATATGCATACCTGTTAAGGGAATCCCCTTATGCTGAGCTGCTGTAAACCAGTCAACACAATTTGTCAATTTTAGTACCATCACCCGTCAAAAAGCTTCTTTTTTCATTCAAATTGCTGTTCGACATCCAGAAGTAGAAGGATTTCTTTATGTTTAATTATATCTGTAGCTTATGTTTTTCCAATATTAAAACGCTTGGATAAGTTGCTTACACTTAATTTCTCTTTATTGTAAACTTCAACAATTTCAATTTTTTGTTTAAGCGCGGAATTTTTCTATTTGGAGCCATTTCTACAATGAATGTGTCGCCCACTGTGTCTTTTCCGCATAGACATCAGACTAATATTGAAAGCAGATTCAATCGAAAGCGTACACCCAAAGAATAACAACGGTAAATCCCCGACCAACTTGGGGAAGTCCCTAATTCACGCCAGGCAGAAATGCACGACATAGGCTGCATTTGTACCGAAAGATTAAAGTCCCAGCGAAATTGGCGCGCGGCGCGATTGAGAAATGCAATAGCAATACTCTCGATATAAAAATAAGATAAGGCGTTTCTTTTTATTTTATTTTTTTGTCCGGTTAAGAAAACATTTTCTCGTGTCCGCGTGCGTTCAAGAGAATGTCCGTCCAAGAAAGAGTTAATACAATGGAAATTATATGAGAGCCGGTCGGGACCATGAGAAACTGTCCGTTTAAGGAAGGTATCCGTGTAAGAGGGTTGTCCGCCAAGGGGAATTTCACTGTATATCGCTTTGCGTAAACATATTTTCTGTATATAAATAAATTCTTCTAAATTAATTTTTAGAAGACGTTTAATATACTGTACTCACATATTTTAATCATACTGTATAAATATCATCTCGAAATTATATCACACAATCTTCAAAATTTGTCGTACGACGGAAGGATGACACCCCTGACAGCATTTACCTCTATTTAATTTCATTTACATCAAGTATGTGTTTACTGTGTGGCCTAATATATAGGCAAACAAATGTGTAACTATCAATATAAACAAATATCGTGTCAAAGTCGCACATATTGACATCGTCTCTCCTGAGAATAATGAATTATTTTCTCAGATAAAGCTTAATTTATAAGTCTTCGAGTATATCCACTCATAAACTGATATTATAATTAAAACTTGGAAGTTCCGGACACATTTGGTTTGGAAGCCGAAGACCAGTACACCTAAAAGACGAGAAATTACGTGCCTGTGAGTACGATTACAAAAATTAAATTCCTCGAATCTTGATCAATTCTCATTTTTTTTGTATTTATTGCTCCTCTTTTGTTTCGTATCTTAATTAGAATATTTAAAAACTCGCTAGACAAGGATTGCCTTAGGTTTTCTGTTAAAAAGATATTTTGTCAAAAAAGCGATATTGTATTTCATTTGTTAATATATTTATTTTTATAACCTTGTCTTTGGTTATTTAATTAGAAAACACTATTCTTGAATTTAAAATAATGAAGAGCCTGAGATTCTCTACCACCTCCCGTGTTTGAAATCGATGCTCATCTGATAGTATTTTCTCACGAGGTAATTATTTGAAGAGGCATTTTAGGCGTTATTTTTTAAGTTATATAAGCTATTATATTTTATAAATATGTGGAAGTAATAATTAATGCTTGATCAATTATAAAATACATAATAAACAATCATTGTGTAAGTTATTTACAGAATGGCAAGTTTATTACAACAAAAATTTTGGTACCAGTATCTTTACGTGTGTACTTGTATAATGATCGTCTCGTATTCCAAAAGAAAAACTGCTTAATCATTATAACCGGTATTTCTGGAGAATCTCTTCCTTATTCTCGTTCAGCGTTTTCTGTCTTACTTCAATTTCGACTGGTGCTCTTCAGGTTCACTGCACTAGCTGCAGTCGGTAGAACTATGTTAAACGCTGTGATGCGTATATCATGAATGCCCTTAGCTGTAGTTCCTTGCATCGTTAGTAAAAAGTTCGCTGTAAGTTACTTCGATTCAAATCATTTATTCTCCTAGGGAAGTTTCTTGATCGCATTTAAATTTGCGTAGTATAAAAAATACTTTACCTTATTTGTGAGTGTGCACCATCCATTTACTCGTATGGTATAGTACTAGTAATTTAAAAAAACATTCAACAGTAAAAATGACTAATTACTAAACAACAAACGCTTAGTACAGTTATAGCTAAACAAAACTTGGTTAATAGCTTTCTACATTTTACTCTTTTCACATTAATATCTAAAAACTTAAAGCATCAATTTTCTAGTACCAGATAACAGATAGGTACGATAATAAATATTTGTGCGTGTCTTAAGGTAATACGAAGAATTGGACGTGTTCAGCCAAGTGTAAAACATTCAAGCTTGAATATAATTCGAATACTAAATTAGCCGGGGCTTCATTTAGTGTCAAATTAAATGCAACAATATTTATGTAGCATAGTTTTAAAACTTAAATGCATATGAGATATTACAGTATCGCCTTTCTATGCGTATCGCACAAAACCTTTAAGAACTTACATACTTACACTACCGCTCATAATAATATGGACACTTACTATTTCGTGCATAATTTGCTTTAAAGCTTAAGAAAAACAATTACAAGAAAAATCTTTATTCATTTACAACTTATTGCACATGTAGACACAAAGGAAAAAGCAATAATAAGCATAAGAAAACATAAAGTGAGTTATACTTTCTTCTCATCAAAAATCCACCTCTTGATTTAACAACTGCTCGCACAATTCGTGGCATTCTTTCTACCAATTTCCTCAGTGTATCTTGAGGACTATTGTTCCAATCCCTCTGCAATACCATCTAGAGATGGGTTTTGGACGTTGGACATTCTCTTCTAACTCGTCTGTCCAGTTCGTTCCGCACAAGCTCTATAGAATTAAGATCCGGACTCTGGAGAAGCCAAGTTTTTTATGCTGAATATCAATTTGTTCAATGTTGAGATAGGAATATCATTCCAACATCTCATTATCAGAGATTTTAGTTTAGTTCTTTGATGCTATCCTGTTGGTTATTATTGAGATACACCTCAAAATTTCGGCTCATCGTAACTTAGTATTCTTGCGCAAATTGTGCCACTAAATTTGAAACCATCAGGCCGGTCCAATTTAAATTTCTTCTCATCAGAAAATATGACGTTGTTCCACTCATGAACCCATCTCATATGATCTTGCGCAAATTTCAATCTTGTCTGTTTATGTATCTCTTTTAAGAACGGTTTTGAAGCCTTTTTTAGCCACCGAAAACGTTTACTGTTGGGTTGTTGTTTTACATGCCTATTTGTTACTGATAAATTTAAATTACATTTTACTTGCTCGGCGGTTACATTAACAGAAAAAGCTAACTGAAATATCGATGAGCGCTGCCGCGATTTTTGCCGTAGGAATTGCTGAACTTTATAAAATTGTTGATAAGATGAAATGATTTTCTTGGTTATGGCTCGGTTTGAAAACCCTACCTCTTTATAACAATTTATTTTTGTTTTTTCCTCCTCGGATAGCAATTTACCTCTCGGCATTTTTATTAACTGATATGTATACTTCAGTTATATACATATAACAATAAATAAACTTTTGAAGATGTTTAGAAGCTTTTTTACACTGAAAGGTAATGATTGATTTCGTAGGATGTCTGTCTAACTCCGTGGAACTGTAGAAGTTTCGCTGTTTTAAGTTACCATTATTGCGAATATTCTAGGTATAAAATGTAATAATTTTTTTTAATATTATTTTCTCGTGCATTTGTCTTTTCTTGTAGTTCAGGATTAATTACGATGCATAATTTGCGGAAGATATTAAGAAAACCAAATATTCTGTTTAAAAATTCATATGGAACTATAGGAATTTCGCAGAGTGTGCTATATTCATTTATAGTTCTTCCATTAATTAGGAACAACTACTAATTTGCACTTGGAAATGATGTCAGTTTATAGTTTAATAATTTCATGAAAGACTCTTCATTCGGTAATTAGAAGTTCCGGTAAGGTCATTAAGAGACTTTAAGTGTCCTACCGCAATAAATGAATAATGTATTGGAAGTGAATAAAATATTTTAGCAGTACTAAGGTGGTAAGGAAACTAGACATTGAATAGAAGGAATGGGTATTAAGTGGTAGGGATCCTTGATTGTAAATACAAAAAAATCGGAGATTGTTAAAAAGGTGTTAATACACGACTAAAAGCAGTATTCTGAAATACGATCTATATTGTACTCAATAATGCAAAAATATAAATGAGGTGTTTAACAGTAGCCTAATCTATGTTAAACACTCTATGCTTAACATTAAATTCTAGTGTCGCAATCCATCCAAAGTATTTGCTCTTGGAGTGGATATGCTAAATATATTAATTTATCAGCTCCGACGAACTTGCTGGCTAATGAATATGTCCAGTGGTTGGCGACTGTAATAGATAACTATACTACAGTAAAAAAATACTATGTGTGGGACAGACATCCTGTTGGTACCAAATTTGCTTCATGCCTACGCCCCATAATTGCAGTTGTCAAATTACCACTAATAAAAAAAAATGGAGGAATAATATTGTTACCTAAGATACCAACCCAAATATTATTTTTCTGGGGGTATTGAGTTCGGACATAGTATATTTCGCGTGGCTTTTTTGTAACTGAAACACTATCAACCGACGAGTTGTATTTGCCATATAAAGAGAAACTTGACTCATTCGTACACATTGTCAATAAAATGATTATTGTCGTTGCACAGGTTCATTAACCCTTCATAAAAAATATTGGAATCGAATTTGTTTTGTGGAAATATTTCATTAGTTTTGTTAACCTTATATGAACGAAATTTATACTTTTTCAAAATTTTAAGAACTTGCCTCCGCGATGTTTGACACTGATCGACATTAAAATACGATCATTTGATCTTCATTATTAATCTCTAGTGACTTACTCTTATGGCTACATGGAGACAACCGTGTGTTTTAAAATTTATTTTAATACGATTTTATAGTACAGCGAGATGTGCTGATCGGGAAGCACATTAAGAAAAAAATTGGAATTTCTATATATAAACGACCATTTACTAATTTGTAATTTACCACATTGTCTTCATTAAATACCAGAAACAACTGAACCACTTTGGTGTGGAAACTGTTTATTTAAAAGTGATGTATGGTGATGTATGGTGATGTATGCGCTATGCATGTTTATAATATGTACATAATACATTTGTATAAATAGGTAGTAGTAAACAATATATAAACGTTTTATGATGGAATACTACAATCGAATTAATTTAGTTAGGGTCTGCGAACGATCGCAATACGCGCAGTTGCCATGTCTAACGTATTAGATATTAGACAGTTGACAATGAGGTTTAATCGCTTGTAGTTTCTGTTGACATACTGTAAAAGTGGCATCGAAGCTGTATGTTTATATTTATTTAACGTCGTTCAGTTTGTGTATGCTTTCTTTAGCACCCTAATTAAAATCTTTAGATTGCTCCATAAGTAAGTGTGGCATGTCTCAGTAGACATTCATATATTAGAGGAATCTATTAGTTACTCAGTATGCTATATTATCGTATGTTACCTCTAATAATGTTCTTAAACAAGCGGCAAATATTTTCAATTCGTTCATTACTTCTATATTCGTAATACCGTATCGTAAAATGAAAGGACGCGCATTTGTATATAATATAGGAAAGAATACTGCGGATCTCGGCTGCTGTAGCTTGAACATTACAGTTCAGTACTCCTTAAAGCTTTATACTTGCTTCGTTCATACTATCATGATCGATAATCGTGATGTGCTATATATGAGGGCTGGTGTATACATAATTGATGCAGAATTTAGTGTGATAAATAGAAGTGTGTTGGAAAGATAATAGTATGCACAACATATTCCATACGTTCTTTGCGTGTATCTCTTTTTTGATCAAGCAGATACTGCTTACTAATTTAATAATACAACTTACGTTTACTCTAATATCGAATAAAAGATTGGTCTTTAAATTGAAACTCTAGAGATGTAAAAAATTTTAGTATTAAAATTATAATCTAATGTGCGATATCTTTTATACTATTAAAGTACCTTTAAAATAAATAAGGGATCCACAATATGCAAGACAATAATGATTTTTTTTCGTATGGTAAGCGGCCCACCGGCGTTATAAGTTACTTATATAGTTTATTATGTAAGTAGGACCTTTAAAAGTATTCCATGTTATTTTATTCCTGAAAATGTAATATCACCACACCTAACAAACATAGTGTCGTGCACACCTGAGTTGCCAATTTAGATGCAGGCCCTCTTAGTGCTCTTACCATTGGACCGCCGAGCCGTTTAATATACATATATTTTAATAGGACTTTTGTAGGACCGATGTTCTCAAGAACATGTACAGCTTTTATTTTATGGACTACTTATCTTTCTGATTTTACTTGCCTTTCTCATTAGCAATTTTCTTTAAACTCATCTAGTTGCGCGCGAGAGTGTATTCTTGCACACTTTGCTAGTTGTTAGCAATTGATTTGAAACAAGATCAATAGAATTCTTTATGTAACTGTTGATTACAGTTTTATTATTACATATATAACTCTGCATTTTATTTAATTTCCCAAAATTCCCTTTCGTCCTTTAATATTTAAAAAATGTCCTTTCTATTAAAAAAAGTTCCGTAATCAACAGAAAAAGAGGAACAAGAAATTACTCTATCACAAAGTTTATATCACACAAAATTATTTAACATATACGCACACATACACGGTAATTAGCGAGAATCACATTCATGGCATCCCTATTTCTGCAATATTTTTTTTATTAGTTTCGTTGCCATGATGACATACCAAAGGCAATTGTCTACTATCAGGATCTAGTGGCGATATTCGAGCGCGGTCACGCAGCCGCACATCAAATAAATGAGAGTTAGCTTGGGTAGCTAATGCAGAATAATTAATCATCAATAAAAGCTTATGAGCCCCTTATTCATGTAAATATTTCGAGTTATTTTGAGGAAATACCTCTCAAAATAGTATGATATCAATGGGTATTGTTACCCCGCTATAACCGAGGAAAACACCGTTGATCCAAACGAAACACTTCGAGTAACCTTAAGGCCTTCTGTCGACGGTGTCCTGTTAGAAGATAGAAGATTCGCTGATCTACACTAGATGATTAGAATAATATTTTGTCGATCCACCTTTACTTGCGTGAAGTGCTGCGACTCGTCGTGGCATAGAATCTATTAAATGATTAATGGTGTCTTCTGGAATATTTAACCACTCTTCTGTAACAACTGCCACGAGTTCTTCCTTATTGCTGGGTTTTCGGGGTCGTTTCGCCATATTTGTCTGGATTATGTGCCAAACATTCTCTATCGGATTCATCTCTGGTGATTGATGGTAAAATCCGAATCCCCTGTTCCTCTTTCATGTGGTTGTTGTTCTTGCTTTGCGGCAGGGTGCTCCATCCTCCATAAAAGTGGCGTCTTCTTTAGATAAAATGGCGTTGTCGAATTTCGGTAGTAGTCCTTCTGTTAAGATTTGGATATATTTTGCCGCATTTATATTTCCGTCGCAGATTACTAATTGCGATCTTCCACCATACCATATCGCGCCCCACACCATGATGTTCACACCGCCGTATTTCACCGTCTGAAAAAAATTTATCGTCCAGTTGCTGTGACGAACGTCTCCATACCTACATACGACCACTATCACTGAATTGGCAGTATCTGATTTCGTCTGAAAAAATTACAGACCGCCAAAACTCTTCGGGCTTCGTTCGCATTTCGATTGCCCAAGCCATTCGGCGCCGTTTTTGAAACGCCGTAAGGAGAGGTTTTTCTTTGCCACCCTTTTATACATCCCCACACTGTGGAGGTATCGCAGAACGGTGCGCTGACTTTTCTGTGAAGTTGCCACAAGCTCAGCTGTACTTTTTCGCGGTTCTCTTAACACTTCGCGCACAAGCACCCTTTTGCTTCTTTCAGAAGGTCCGGCACGCCCTGGTCTCGGCTCCACTGTTGTTTTCTCCTTGCGTTTAAATTGTGTAATCACACGGTTAACTGTGGATAACGGAATATTTAAAGATTTACTTATTTCACGTTGCGAAGCGCCGCGTTCACTCTGGCCAACGATGCGACCCCGGGTGAAGTCGCTAATATCACCCGAACCTTGTAAGCCAGGCATAGTTGTAACGATACTAAACTATGAGGAATTTCTTCCGATACATCTACCCCTACCTTAATGACAAGAGAAAGTTCTTAATTCGTTCTTAGAATTTAGCTGTTTACATATTTATACCGCTTTACCTGGTGTCTATTTTATTCTGTCACCTTAGTGTACAAAACCATCAAAATTGTGTGCGTGAGGAATTAAGAGAAAATGACTATTGCATAAAATGTATTTATCAAATTCCTTCAACTAACTTAAAATTTAACTAGCTTAGGAATTGCGCTAGATTTTTGTCGAATTTTCACCGATTTGAATGATATAACCTTTTTTAATTAATATATTGTTATTTGCTCTTTATTTCTCTAACTTTTTATTATAATTATTTAAAAAAAACTAAATCTTAAATAAAAGAATTAAGACGATAATAATAATAATAATATAGCTTTATTTCAAGAGCAAATATAAATATGGGATAATTCAATAAATTATCTGAAACAAGAAAATTCACGTTCGTTTTCGGCGTATTAAACAGAGAGGTGAAATTGAAAATATCTTTTATTTGGCAAATTTTATCTGTAATATCATTTACCATATTTTCGTTGCCTTTGGAGGAGCCTCTAACAAGTGGTTACTGTAATGCACCCTATATAAATTGTTTGGATTAAAAAGAACTGTATTATAATACTGTGGAACTATTTTAACTTAAATACACAAACTTTCATCATTTGTCTGGTATTTCACAGATAACTGTTTATAAAAGACCCTAAAATTAATACATAGGATTTCTACGCTTGATACACTTGCAAATAACGAGGCATCAAAATGTTGCAAATTATAATACTCGAGAAATTACGCGGCAAGCGATGTAGTATTTAATTTAATCATGTTATCCACGGCAAAATGAGTAATAGACTGAAAAGGAAATTAAACAATCACAAAATGAAAAAAGTTATTTTTATCTTCACATGCATAGATCATGGCTAAAATTGTATTAATATGTTTATTTCGTATCTCTAAACTAAATGCTATACGTCGCCAGACATTTACACTGTTTGCTTTAAACATCTATGTCGAAGTATGACTACTTTTTGATACTCTTTACAAATAATTAAAATAAAAGTCTATTATTTCTAAATAATATTCCGACATATTGATGATCAACATTATATAAATATCTATAAACATTAAAATATTGTTGATAGTTACGTGGATATACGTAGGTATTCTAGACAAGCAATTCATGTACTCTCTTTATAATGATCTGACCTTGTATCTTTAAATATAAATGCTGCAAGACGAATTGGGTCATTAGATCATGTCACAACGGAAATTCGCCCGCTAATTGAATAATGTTTCGATTTCATTCACACACGTGAATGAATTGTGTATATTTCTGTTTAACGCATTAAATCGCCAAGGAGGAAAGACGATATGTGCTATAAATGATTGGACGACCTTAGCCGCCATTTTTGTTTTCGACTTAATATATCTAACGTACTTGTCTAAACGAAGGTAATAGCGGTACTTATGTTATTGTTTATAATTTAAATTGCGGCAAAGATTTAATGACAGCGAAAACGTTTGTTGTAGGCTAACTTTCAGTCTACTTTTCTGCCCTAACCCTCCTGTACTTGTTTTCGCTTGCTTTTTATCTTTATTTCGTAATTTTAAGGCCATTTCATAAAAAATTACAACTACTTCATGTCTAGAATTGTTCTTAGTTTTTTATGTGTGGTGAACGGTTCAACGGTTGTAAGCTCTTTATCATTCATTGTAGGTTTTGCATTTAGAGTTTCTTTTATGTTTGATGACAAAGAGCTGGTAATCAGGGCTACATTCTAGGACCGAACTTAAATATAATAAGTAATAAGTTTTTACATACACACAGATATGATAGTAATGAACATATTACTGTTATTAATATCATTATAAAATGTTCAAGCTTAAGATTAATTTAAAAAATTAAAGGAGATAATTGATTGAAGTCTACGGCAATAGATTCTACAGATTCATTTCTACCAAGAAAAATTCAACGTAACCATAAAGAAGCTATTAAATGATCCTAAAGCAAATAATGGCGATTTAAATTTTGATTTTGCGCAAAGCTTTTTTGCATAATCTTCGATCCAGAAGAAGATGGTTGATTGAGAGTTACGGTAATCCATTCTACGCATCCGTCTTTACCAAGAAAAATACAACCGACGAATTAGTAGCTTATTACTTACTTTAATAGTACTTGGATTTAGTCATGCTTTAATAATAGTAAAAAACCTAGTATTTGTTCTTGTTTCTCGAAATGTATGTCAGTGTTTGCTTTTTGTTTTCGTTTTTACACTTATTACATACACACTGATGGGAAGTAATTAATAAATTATTATTATCACTATAAAGTGTTCAAGCATAAGACCAATTTAAAATATTGAAGGAGATAATTGAATGAAGCAAACTGCAATCAATTTTACAGATGCATTTCTATCAAGAAAAATGCAGCCGATGGTTATACAAATCATGAAGAAACCATTAAATGATCCTCAAGCTAATAATGACGATTTAGATTTTGATTTTGTGTGAAGTTTCCTCGAACTATAATTTCACAATCGAAGTTGTCTGAGAGTGTCCCAAGAAGTGTGAAGTAAATATTCATTATGTACATAAAATCAACCTAAAAAGTGAAGAAAATGATTGAGACATACAACAATCGATTTTATTGGTTCGTTTCTATCGAGACAAATGCAATCAGCATTATCAAATCATCTAAAGTTCATAAGAAAGGAATCGGCATTCAGGGGTACATTCCAGGATCAGGTTCAGTAATTTAAAATTGGGCACCGTAATACAATAATACGTAACAAGCTGGACATCATGTATGTAATAGATATATTATACGATATGTATGTATAAAAGCAGTGGAATCTATGGCAGTGAATGTGGATGACATTGAGGGACAGACTTTTGTGCCGATCATATTTTAGCTAAATCGTAAGCGCACTATGTAGCGCGCCGATTTATTGTTTACTCCTCAATCCGTCCATGGAATTGACGTCATGTACCCCTGAGTACTGATCCCTATTGATGACATTAATCATAATTGTGAATAACACTATATTCGCTTTACTATTACCGCTATATTCTATACACTGCATTTATATATATTTAATAATGGCACTCAAATCCGACGTGAAAGATCAAATTCCAACAAAAATTCGGCATTCCATCACCTTCTAATCTCTTGTTTTGAGTGATTTGCCCGCCACACTAAAAGACATATTTGGTGCTTCGCTATCCAGCTTATTTTCAGCCTTATTTCTCTTAATCCCGTGGTAACTCAGGGTTATGACGATTTATAGGCGTTTTGACTGCTTACAATTTGGCAAAAGAGAATTAAAATGGGCGAGTTTTATTTAAATTTCTGCCAATTTCTCATCAGTAGTCACCAGTAATTTCCCAATTACTTTTAGAGCTTAAAAAATCCTGGTAATTTTGGCGATCAACTTTTTAGGATTCTCTTGTTCTTATATATTGAACATTGCGAGTACAAATTTTTCTATTCCCTGTTATTTCTAAAAGTTTGTGATGATTTTCACATGTATACATGACACGTGTTTATACTGCTATGGACACAATATTCAGCCTGCTTTCTTCAAGTGGAGCCATCTGCACGCTTTTACATTTTTGAATTCTTGAATTAATATCTCCACAAACTCACGTAAACAGTTTTTTAAATGATTAATCCTAGTATTCTGAACTTATTTTAGTTTACCAGTATTTTGTTCGTGTGTTTGTAGATTACTGATATAGACTTTGGGTTCAAGATGTCTGAATTGAAGAATCAAACGTATCTATAAATCCGGCGATGCTGAATATCATTTGATGAATCTTCTTCTTTTAAACTATCTTTGTAGAGAAACTATTTAAACAGTTCTTGTCTAGAATATTATTTAATGTTGCCGATTCATTTAGCGAGATATGACCTAGGGTACTACATTTGTCGTATTTGTCACTCACGACACTTTTGTCTAATGTTTTATTTACATATACTTCTGCAAATCGACTTTTTTAAATCGGTTTTAATAGTATTGTCTGTTGTAAGTACGACAAGAATTACATTAATTAACCATTCTAAAATTATAAGCTATATTGCGTAGAAACAAAATGCAGCTGATTTTTCAATGGTTTTACATAATCTGTAGAAGATTTGAATGTTTCTAATACAGTTAGGTCAACACTAGACTATACTAAAGCGATTGTCCATCAAGTTCAGAAGGAAAAAGATAAAGAGTATCGCCAATTTGCACCAGTAGAGAAAAATGTTATCTGCAAGAAATCTTTGCAATTGTGTGCGGAATACATACAAATGTTTGTCAGATGTAAAGTTGATATAGGCAATGTATTATTTGAAGTAAATGAAATGTCCAAAGGTTATTGAACAGGGTTGCTTCGGTCTTTCTGCTGATAACTGGCAAAATTGCATTAGTCGTATAATAAAACGTATAATTTGTTTTCAGTGTTCTTTCTTGCAATTACATACACAAGACAAGTTACGTTTTAACACAAAATATGCTAAGAATATTTTGAAACCAATGTACTACAAAATTGTATATTGATACATCGAAATTTGTACTATAGAACGTCTGAACGCCATAAAAAAATAGAATATTTGTGAGCAAGCAACCTACATGCAAAATAATTAGATATTATACACATTTAATTTAAACATGTTCAATTTAAAAGTGCAATACTATTCAGAATTTTGTTTCAAATGTGTAAATTAATGTCGACTTAGCAGTAGACCTGACAATACATTTAACCGACAGCATCTCAGATTTCTCCGATTCATACTTCTCCATATTTCAATAGTTGCAGTCCCCGGTGGGAGGACTTTGATACACACATACATACGTAAGAAACACATAACGAGTGATAAATATGTATACTTCGTTCATGTTAAGTACAGTATTTTTACAGGTTTTCTTACATACGCCATAACAAATATGCTATATTATACTTTTCTGTACAAATTTTTATTAATTTATAAATTAACAAACTATATAAGTGCTATGCTTTAGCACACGATAATGGTTGCATGCACATATATGTACATATGTATATATAATATATATATGGACACACATACATGAGTTAACTGTTATTTTTTAAAAATGGTTTGTATTTTAAGTAAGGGGCCAGATGTTAATGACGTCAACAAGAAGAGAGAAACGAGATCAATTTTTTTAAGTGCTAAATATATCATAGCATTGCTAATGCAGATTATAACAAGAATAACCATTACAATACAGCTACTTACGTTACAAAAATACTGCCCTTAAACGTGTTCGAATTGATAACGGAATATTGCTAATGAGGAATGATATCTAATAATGGATACGTTTGTTGTACCGTAATAAAAATAATATTAAAAGAAGAGGTATATACGAACAGTAAGGAGGAAATATGTACTTAGTATAATTAAACAAACAAGTTAAGAGTGCCGTGACCACTCATATGCCCTTCAAAACCTATATCAAAAGTATTGAATAAGCCTAACTAGAATATTTAATAAAGTTTAAAAAGTAAATTTATAGTACATACTATTACTAAGGTTTGCATAGCTGATACCAGACTACGGGCGAATCCCAGACATGTTTCTATACTACGATATATTGGATGACCTGACTCTATAAAAAAAACATTTGCCACGGACCTTGGAATACTGATCCCTAGGGGTACCCAATCTTAGTCTCCTATTTTGCCACTAGGTGGTTCCTTTATATTTTCCAGAGCCTACTCTACGATGTTGCATATCTTCTTGAGACATCCTTTTGGTATTCGAATATGTTTGTGATACGGTTAGTATGCCCTGACTATAATTTACTGACAATAACGAGTGGAGGTGTGCGATTTTAAAAGAAGGTATAAAGATATTATGATGAATTACATTGAGCTCCGCTGCAAAAACAAAATACCGGAGGTGGGTTTGCTTACCTTATGCACGCGAACGGTTTATCCCACATGTCATTGTTATACTTATCTAATTACAACTACAAAATGTGACAGGTTATTAAATACACTATTTACTATTTTTACGTTCCAACGTTTGCTAGTTCCTGTGTTTTGTTTTATGCTGCTGTGAACTTGACGGTAAAATGTAGGCATTATAGAAGGAATAAATTACCAACGTGCTACTGACAACTGAAGTTGACGCCAAACACGTAACAAACAGCATCATTTAATTAATTTAGGCAGTTTGTTTGAAAAGGGTATCGAATTGAATTTGAGTCGAAAAACAAAATTCGAAACAGTTGTTGCTGCCCTCTTGAGATTCGAAAATACCCACGTGTAATTTACTGCGTATTAATTAAATTGTGTTCTATGCTGCGTTTATGTTTTCCATTGCAAGCTTAATTTATTTTTTTAATAATGGCAGAGCATGCTAATTAATTTGCAAACTTCAAAATTTTGAAGAGAAAAGATCCACCTCATTCATAAAATTATTTTCGAACACATAGGATATTTTTAAGCAAGTGTATATTTGTTCAGGATACCCCTAATATTAATATTCGAGACTACTGAGTTTATTCAATCGTATTCCTTTTTTTTTCTATAACGTGTAGCATTTCCAGGTTATTCCATACTTGTTTAAAATTTTACAACTTTTGAAAAATTATAGCTTAAACTTTAACAGTTAAATGAACCATTTTTTGGAAAAGATACTCAACATTTTAACAAAGCTTATCAATATTCCAGGCTCTATAGCTTGCTCGAACTAGTAATATGATCGTTAAAATGTCATTTTCAATACGTTCTATCATTTCTTCGAAGACATATGTTAATGTGTCGAACTTGTATTAACAACACCTTCAAATTTCTTTCAGTATGCAATATGTCTAAAATTACTATTTTCTGTGATACATGGCATTCTCGTAAATATATTGATCTTGGAGGAGCATTTCGGAAAAGTTAGCATAATAGCCACGAATCGTTCAACAAATGTAACGTTTCGATATCACGTAGATCGGTCTATATCTCATGACAGGATAGGATTCGTTGTAGTAAGTATCAACAAACATATAGCATGTTGCCGACTAGGTGGTATAAAATTCTATAAAAGATTTACCTTATTTACAGCTGTTATTACGTAGCACAAATTGAATAAGATGAGTGTAAAATTTGTAGTATAATGTTAAAAAGTTTCCACATTTCTCTCGGTAAACGATGTTTGCTATGATGAAAAAAATTTCTTATATTCTGAGAAAGACCACTCAACATCACATCGAATGTGACACAATCATAATTTTTTACGTTGACCATATTGTGCAGCTATGTATAACAGAAACCCAGTATTTTACAATTTTTCTATTTCCCGAATAATTGGTGCCACACCAATTGCCCCCATTGCCTCTTGTACTGTCTGTAACCAGAATAATAGGTTGTTTCATTTTTCTAATAAATTCCTTTTTTTAAACCTTGAAGCTAAGAATTCTCTTTGATTTTCTAACAAATTCAAATCGCGGACTTTATTAAGTTATTTAAATCCACCGAGCTTACTTTATGTGCCTCCTCGAACATGCCAATAAGGTCAGGATCCGTTTCCCTGTGTTCTCGACTCTCGAAGTCACCTCCTTTTTTGATGAGTGCGATTATATTTCTTTATTTTCCTTAAGATGTTCTATAAGACGGTTCATACAATCACGTACGATATTCGCACATCTTTTCATATAATAATGTTAACACAAGAACATGGTAGTGTTCGCTTACCTATATTCAATTGTTTCTAATCTAATTCGCAAAAAAAAAGCTGCAGACTGTGCAATCTCTAAACATATTTTCAACTAGATAACTATTTCAATAACTATTTCAATTAGAAGAATAAAACGAAACCGATTAGTTCGATATTCGTTCAGGGTACATAATGAACAAGCTCGAGTCATGAAAATACATGTGTTCGAGATTCAAACCGCATTAAGAGTTCGTCATTAAGCCATAGCTTCGCTCTCGATCGCACGGAGCTTCCTCTGAATTTTACTAGAGGAAATTACATATAATAACCTGTACAACGTTTCAGGACACCAGGTTTTTGTAATTAGCTATGATTATTTTGAAGTATATATCGTCTCCAATCGGCTTGTCGAGTGCCTACTGGACTGTATAAAAAAATCTAAATTTATTAGTTACAAGATGATGTAAAGTTATAGGGCGAATAAAGCTATTAAGTCATACACATCTCCTCCGGCAAAGTGATGTACTGTAACAATAATGGTTTTAATATTTATCAGTAAAACAGCATTGACACTCACAATTTGATATGCATTGCTCATATGTGTATTATCATCATACATTGGTTCTCACAACCTTGCGGACGGATATATAAGTTTAATATCATATTTGTCGCTTTATTGTGATTACGAAGTTGTTAGATTTTGCAATTACTTCATGTAAATCAATATTTCTAAATTAAATACATTTCCCCCAATGAGAGAAAAGTTCAAATTAAATATTTTACCCTATTTCGCCCAACTTTTAGCATTCTTCTGTGTAAGATTCACGAATGAAGTATTAAGCATAACACGCATGCTCATAACCGTTTGCAATAAATTAATTTTTTTATACGAGGGTTGAAGCTTAATGGTAATAGTGATATAGAGACGCTAAAACAACAAAATCAGATAATGCTGCTTATACTACACATCCACTACATACTCCATTTACCTCAAATCTGTTAGACTCATGCTCACTATACTGCATATCTTCACAATGCGAAAAGAACAAAGTTATTAGGTGTTAGCGATCTAATCTAGCGCGATCACAATGTGTTCCAAGTGTCCAGCTATACCTCTGCATCTCACATTTTGGGTGGTTTCCGTGTGGATCTAAATGCAGAAATGATAATACCTTAACCTTGACTAGGTACCCATCATTTTGCATGATCGATTAGATTCCGACAAAGCAACCAGTGTATGGAATTTGTTATACTACAGTACAAGAAGTTCTGCAAGAAATAGATCCGTACCATGCTAGACCTTGCTAATGGTATCCTACGCCCTCCACGTCCCTGGTAAGGAGTTGTTAAAACGCTGTAATATTGAAAGATAATAAAGCTTAAAGGATGTGTATACGTTTTGGGTTCACAGAAAATAAGTAAATGTAACTATTAATATAAAATTCCAACCCTCGTATAATCAATTATTTTAAACACTGTTGTAGCCCCAATATTTCAAAAAATGATTTCATATTCACCTGTATTACCATTTAATCTTAGATTAATATACATGTAATATTGCGTTCCCAGGTTTGTGATCTCGTATGTTGTTGGTCCCGAAAGGGCCCGTTTCAACTAAATGAACGTTTTTACGAGATCTCACTCATCTTCTTCTGAACGTTCTTGTTCGGCTAACGCTCGAGGGTGAATTGGATAGCCGAATGAGAGCGTCTAGAAGATCAGTGAGATCCTGTCGAAATACTGATCTAGTCGAAACGGTCCCCTTTCGGCACCAACAACACACACGGTCACAAAACCGGAAACACACTATCAAATATGGTGACCGTGAAAATATCCATCTGGACATCTATATGTAAAGCACGACAGACAAACAGATCTAGATGTTTTTATGCATACAGAATATATATGTTAATTCACTAAATATCTAAATACTTACTGACTTAATAGTAAATCATGGATGATCCAGAGATACAAGAGACCGTTGAGTCAATTCTGGGAAAAGGTGTGAAAGTAGTCGATTGTGAAAAGAAGTCGTCCATTAAGGAGGAAGAAGTTCTTTTTATAAACGGAATGCCGGTTCCTTTAGAAGGTCATGATGGTATGGCTATCAGGCAAGCGTTGATGACCGGTCAAATACCATCTTGCGATCTCTTAAATACGCTCCTAATAAAGACTGGAATTCTCAAAGCGCCGGTTAAACTGGATACATCCTTAAGTGTAAAGTCTACAACGGTAACTAAGGAAGAAGTGACTGTATGCAGAGATGGTAAAATAATTGACGAACGCAGTCGAGAAACGAAAGAACAAAATTATTATACAAGCGAAACGTCTGAAGTTTACGAAGCCGTAAGAGTACTACCATCGGTTCATCAATTACTAGGTGGACACTATTCGAATAGTCGATCACCAGAAAATGGAAAATATTCGGATCATAATGGTTATGAAACTGGAAGTGAAAATAAATTTGGTTCATGTTCAAGCGCTTCGAGTTGTGAATCTGACTGTCTATCGGCATACAAACCAAATAATTGTCTAAGTAAAGACTCCGGGCATTTAACAAATTCCATATCTACAACTAAAGTAGATTTTACTCCAAGTTCAATAGATTCGCTAAGTTCGCTAGATGAGACTGACTATAAAACTGATTTAGTGGACAAATTTAGAAAATGCTGCATGAATCAAAATGGCTATCGAAAAGAATTTGTGGTAAGTTTAACACAACATTTTATACATGTAAAAAGAATTTTTTTTTAATACGTAATCCATTACTTAAAGCTAACAATCCCTGGCACGTTAACGAAATAGGTGGATGCTCATAATGTCATAAATATTACGATAAAGATGAAATCTTTTGAAAAGTTGTTTCTTAAGTCAATTCTTGGCTATTGAATTTTAAATATTAAGTATGTGCCTATTACCGAAATAATTTACTAACAGAAAGTTCTATGAACTTTTAACAATAAAAAATACACACCAACATTAGTGTACTTTGTGATATATTGCATTGGGAAATTTGTTTGCCAATTTTTCAGTTTATTTTAAAATATTACTTTATTTTTAGCCCACAATTTTTGGGACCGTCGCATCTGATCACACTCCCAAAGACTGTTCGAACAGAAGGGTGAGTTATTTTTAATCAATTGTGGTATTAATAGGGTTCTTTTCTACTTAAATGCGTTTATGTATTTTGCGTGAAAAGTTCTATAAATTACGGTGATCGTTGTAGAACTTGCTGTTTAATCCAGAATATCAGAAATACATACACAAAATAAACTGCATTATAAAACATTTTATTTGAACAAGATTGAAGAACTTTTTTCCAAAAAGTATTTCTAAAATTCGACAGTTTTGTTCATAAAGTGTATTGTATACTATAATGTCATAGATTCTAAGTAGAACTCTTTACTAATCTTAGTGAAAAGCTAGTTGAGAATATCTTTTTATAAAGTTTAATAACTGATACATTGTTTGTTTGTTAAGATAGCTACATGCACAAGTTTTTGCATTAGTGCTCTATTTCCTTCTCTTGTCAATTTTTTTCTTCAACTAACAGTTACTAACCTTTGTTCTCTATAGAGCTTACCGCAAACACCGCAAACCAAAAGCTTTGGTCTATATAACAATGGAGAAGCAGTATCAGAGAATTTATCAGATCCAACAATGCCGCATGATAAGGTAAGATATCGATTATTACTTTCGAGAAATTAATCTTCCACAAACATATTTGGACACTAAATAGATAACATTTTCAGGCTCTGGTATATAGAGATGGCAACTTAATTTCTGGTTCTTTGGACGCTCTAATACAGCATTTGGTTCCGACAGATATCTATTATCCAGATCGAGCCTACATATTCGCATTTTTACTATCATCTCGATTATATATTAAGCCACATGATTTACTGGACACAATTCGAAGTTTGAGTGAGAGTCAACAGGGATTAGGTCTATCAGGAAAGTCAATACAACCTGGAAATACACGATTTGCAGAACATTTGGTTCAGTTGCTTGCAGAATGGACGGAAACTTTTCCTTACGACTTTAGGTAAAATATGAGCGTTAGTTATGTAAGACTGATAAATTAAATGAAAGTAAGCTTAGTATTTCACATTTCTAATACTAAAGAGTGGGATTACCCTATTGCTTAAAGAAATACAGTATACAGATACAAACTCGATCTGCGTAGATCATCTAAATATTTATTTTATTTTCGTTACTGCTTTTCTGAATCGGTTTATATGACTCCACAAACTCAACGTATATTATAAATAAGAATTTTACTCAATAAACAAAAAAAATTTAATTTCGTTAGTACCAAGTCGATGCATATATTAGATTTATGAAAGTCAATAAATGACGAAGTATGCCTTCCTTACATATAAACGTAACAAAGAATAAAAATAATTTAGAACTATATAAGCTCGAATAGAACAGCAGGCTTAAAGACAATGTAATTTAATTACATCCAGCTATGATATAATTATTTGAAGAATGTTGTAGGATAAATGTAATGAGATGAAATAAAGACAAATAATATATCAAATTGTTGAAATTTGAGATCGAAAGAACTGTTGCATTTTTTTTAGTTCTGATAATGTCAGTAAGCGAATAGGCTTACAATCTTACAAAACATTTTCAAAATTATCAGATGCTATAAAAAAAAGTGTTACTTTTCTGAATTTTTATTATTAACGAACAAAATTAATTAACACCTAATCTTGAAAATTAATAGATAATATGAAACATGCAATTCTCCAACATAAATCAAATAAAAGTGCTTATATATCCGTCATTTCTGCTGATAGCAGCATCTAGTGCTGAGATGCAGCGAAAGACACTATTACAATTGACTACGGTTCGTTTCAAACCGTAAAAAACGAAGTATTCAATTAAGTAAATTGCTCGTTAAGGAACTATTCATTAATACGAACCGCATGTTCATCAGTATTTCGTATACTGATAAGCGGAGCTGTTCACCTTAATGAATAGTTCGTTTTTGCAATGTTGGTACTTGCTAGCGTTCGCCATATCTATACATATTTTAACTTTTAGTAATTCAAAACAAATTGTATAAGGGACGAATAGAAAATATTCTATTTACTTCAATTAAGGTCTCCTTACTACTCGTTGAAGATTAATTTACAATATTACGTTGATATGCAAATTTATAGTGTATACTATTTCGAAATAAAAGTGAAAAATAAGCGGACTTTCCAGAATAAACTTCTCACATAATAATAATTCTTTTACAAAACAGGGACGAACGAGTTATGCAGCATGTACGCACCATCACTCAACAGTGCTGTGCGCTGAATACTTCACTCCGAGCTAACGTTTCGTCGCTGTTACATAATCTACTACAGCGATTAACAGCCTTAGAGACATATGAAAGATCATTGGAAATTCCTCCTGTGCCGGTAGATGAAAACTGTGTCGATATTACAGAATTATGTTTAAATGCCGGCGATTTGGCACAACAATTAACTCACGTAGAATTAGAAAGATTGTCGTACATAGGGCCTGAAGAGTTTGTCCAAGCTTTTGCTAAGGAGAACCCACATTTAGAAACGTCATTTAAGGATATGAAAAAAACTCATAATTTAGAGCAATACGTACAATGGTTTAACAGATTAAGTTATTTTGTTGCCACTCAGGTGTGTCGGGTAAGTGCGTTATATATATATACAGGTAGACCGGTATTAATAAATTACTTTAAAAATTGTAGTATCCAAAAAAGAAACAACGCGTAAAAGTAGTTGAATACTGGATAGAAGTAGGGAGAGAATGTTTCAATATAGGAAACTTCAATAGTTTAATGGCCATAATTGCAGGATTAAATATGTCACCTATATCCAGATTGAAAAAAACGGTAAGAGTGATATCGTTTGTTGTCTATTTAATATTAATATGAAATACATACATATTTTTAGTGGAATAAAATACACTCTGGAAAATTCGCGATATTAGAGCATCAAATGGACCCTAGCAGCAATTTCAGCAGCTACAGAAGTACCTTGAAAGCAGCAATGTGGAGAAGTGCGGGAGCTACTGATCAGAGACAAAGAATAGTTATACCGTTTTTCAGCTTATTAGTTAAAGACTTGTATTTTTTAAACCAAGGGTGTTCCAATAAGTAAGTGTATATTTCAAGCAATTATAATTTTTTATTCAAATTAATTTCATAGGTTACCCAATGGACATATAAATTTCGAAAAGTTCTGGCAGTTAGCGAAACAAGTAACCGAATTTATGGCGTGGAAACAGGTTACGTGTCCATTTGAAAGAGAACAAAAAATCATTACTGTGTTACAACATAGTCCTATACTTAACGAAAATGCCTTAGCTCTTGCTAGTTTTGAATGTGAACCGCCTGATAATAATCAAGAAAAGGAAAGATGTAAAAGTTTGAAAGCAGAAGGAAGCACTACATAAAATGCAAGCTGTAAATGACATTCTAGAATGTGGATGTTTGTACAAATAAGTACTTTATCAATTTCTACTTCATAATGGAGAACCAGTGGTTTTATAACAATCTTAGACGATATTTAATATTTTGATGATCTAATTTATCTAGAATAATATAAAGTGTATGGTTTATTTCCAACCCGTGAAGTGGATTTTTTCTATTGGTATACTAAAGATTCCAGGACCAATTAGATTCGCAATTATATGAAATTTTCACTTCGTTGATTACGGCTTCATGTTAAATGAATATACGTTTTTATTTAACATTTCTCTGGAAATGTATACAGGATTAGTCAGAAATGTAGGCAAAATAATAACAAGTGCACATTGTACTCCTCTTTTTCTTTGTAATAAGTTATTGGTTCCAAAGAGGACATTATATGGGGCTGTAAAATATTTAGTGTTACCCTTCTCAAAACACATGTCTTTTGGACTGCGGCTAAATGCTCTAATAATTATCTCTTGTTTCTTATCTGTTTTCTTATGTCTCTCCGCAGATGACTATTATGTCTGTTAAGTTTTGCGTTACAGATGTAAATAAGATACTCATACAAATGATTAAATATAGGCCGATCGAGTATTTGATTTTTAGGTAATATACCATTACAGTTATCACGTATTTACTTGTTCCATACTTCTAACTAATCCTGCATACTAAGACATATTCTTTACTCAGCTCTAAAACAAAAATCTAATCTGTAAAGAAAGAGCCGATAATTATTTCTTGCGTAAATTTAAAAACGAATGAAATTATGGTGACGATATTACTATAATAGTATGTTTCACAACCTTGTATAAAGATTTTTTTTCTAATTAGAATTCAGCTGATGCGATAAATGGTTCTTTATGTATTGCATTTTGATAGCTCTCTTCTATATAACATGGTAAACTTCAAAATGGTACCTAAAATAATTTAATGTCAGTACAGTCTAATAGCAATATATCCAATGTTCCAAATGACTTTCAAATTCTTTCATATATTTTTTTCAAATTGAAATTTTAATTTTTGTTTTTCACTGTTCATAGTTGCTCAAATGCAACAAAATATATGGATCAATAACTAAAGAAATGGGGAACCAGCCTAAATTATTAATGAAATATTAGAAAATACATTAATATCAGAAGAATCAATTCCAGACGCTACTTCTTGTTTATACAACACAAGACATAACTAAAATGCATAACCATATATCAAGTTTAAATAAATTTATGAAGATGCTGTAATATAAATAAAATGTAGCGTCCATGCAGTAAAATATTTTCAGATTGGATTGAAAATTGAAAAAAAAATTATTATGTGTTTACTATCTTATTTATTCACAAGCTGTTAATATTTTAGCTATTTTGTTTACAACGCACTACCATCTATTTTGTTTTATTTTATTTATTTTAAATAATACTGCTAAGGATGATAGTACTTGCTCTAGAAATAAGTCACTTTGAGATTTTTACTGTCGTTGGCTAATGATACAATTATTTTAATTATTTGCACTGATTTTTTAAGTGAACAGTTTCTTATAGTCTTTAAAAAGAAAGGCTCTTTGAGTATAATATGAAACTCTAAACATTGTTTTTGTTTTTATTCTTATTTTGTATAAAATTCTGTGATTAGGATTTGTTTATGAATGTTTTGATTACTTTGAATAACGGGGTATATAAGTTATAATTTATATTTATGTTAACTCCCTTATGTAACATATTACAGTATTTTCTAATATAATACATCAGAAGTTCTGATATACAGGATGATGAATACTTAATGTATATTAAATGTATGTACAAAACGTCATTCTGGAACGGTGTAAAATATGTGTGTGAATTCTGATACTCCTATTCTGATTCTGATGTGTTATTACTATAGCCTATTTGTATATATTTCAGCAATTAGTTTTGTAAGTACCAAATTGCCATTATTTATTTAATGTCATACCAGAAAAAAATAATTTTTAATGTTTTAATTAAAAATTAGCTTATTCTATATAGAAAGTATATTTTTGTTACTTTCGTGATCACTAAAGTGAGATTTCATATGTATTTATAATTAATAGTTGCATTGTGTATTAAAATTTTTATATCTAATTATATAATCTTTTTATACCTCACAATTTTAAGAAATTACAAAAATGTACTTAAGTGATCATCTGAGCAGTAACGTATTTTTATGTTGCTGAAACAATAGAACACATGCTTTAATACAATGCCATAGTATTCAGTACATAAATTATGCAGTATTACATTCAGTCCATATGTAATGTATAAATTCTCTATTTAGCGTAATAGTCCTGCACATTTCATATATATGTACTAGGAAATTTTATTTACAACAATAATGCCTGTTTCATTTTAACGTAAATAAATGATGGGCTATAGACGCTCAATATATTGATTAGTACTAAGTAATTTCCTATCTGCTTTGCCTCACAGTGCTTTTAGGTATAAGAGAAAAAGAATATACAAAAGACTTAATTTAATCAGTATTCTAGTCACTAGGTAAGAAGCACTGCTAATTAAATATTATATGTTGTATTATTATAGCTATTTATAAATTATATAAATTTGTAACATGTACCAATTTGTTTAATGTAAAAATGAATGAAGTACTTTTTGTGTTTTATTTTAGGAATACTGAATATTTAAATATAACCTAAAAGTATAGTGAACAAATTCATAATAAATAAAATATTAAGCAATTGGTAGTTTGAAACAGTTTACATTACCCCATATACATATTGAAACAAACAGTTATCTAATAAGTCTAAAAGTAGGCAATCCGCATTGATACAATGAAAAATGTGTTTGCATGTTATCTAGTTTAATTTGAACATTTATTATAAAAAAAAAAAACGATTACGAACATTTAATGGTAATTAAGCAGGTCTTTAGGTGATCGACAAATCAGTATTGTGGCAGCATTATATTAAGCTAAGTATTCCACTGATGATGCAACTGACTTTATCTTCTGAAATAACTATGCGACTTGTATTAGTTAAAATTGAATCCATGGCCCATTTATTATGCGGTTGATATTATACGAATACTAATTCCATCATGTAAAGTACCGTCAAAGAAATAAGTCTTACATGCAAGAAAAACTAATTTCAATCAGTGTTCTTTGGATTAAAAATAACTATTTTATTACTAGATGCCGAATATAATAGTGAAATAAAACGGGAGACCAAAATTGCATATTTACGACGTCATTTGATTATATGTATGACGTCGCTTTAATGACGTGCATTGGAACTTATCGTGCCACTATAGATCGTCCCAACCTCCGTATTCAGTATGGGATAGAATAGCAACTTTTATCTCTTACTATCCTTGGTTGCTGTCCTTAGCGCTATCTCTACAACCGGTTGCTATGTTGCAACTTATTTACATATGCTGTCGGCGTCGACAACAGTTGTATACTATCTGTCTATTAGCATCAACTGTCAATCGTCATCGTCCTTGTTTTGAAATATTTCGTTAAATTGTTAATTTGCTTATATAGTTGTACAAATTGTTCTTTCAGAACACTTCTATCTTTTTCAAGCGTGCACAGGGTAATATGGGTATTTTTATTTATTTTTATAAATGTTATAACAGAATATAAATGTAATTACAGTTTTCACTACATTAATGGAGCCTATAGGAAGAAAAAACGGCGCAGAGGAGACAAATTTAACCGTATGAGAAGTGTATGATTGCAAATGTTTTCAATTATTTCAATAAATCAATGAATGTAGTGCTGCCGTTAGAAGCAAGTAAAGCTTTGGGCATCTCAGACCGTGCAATATATCATGTAAAACAGGAGCAACAAAATGGTTTATTATCAAGTCCAAAAAACCTAAAAAAGGAAGGGCATACAAGTAAATGATCGACTGCATACATATGGTGAGAACACGCAAGCAGCTATTCGGCGTAAAGTGCATGGATTTTTATACAGAATATGCCACCTACTTTAAATACAATTCTTACTACTGTCAATGCTGACGATGATCTCCTAACTTCAGTCGAACAACTTTTCATAGATTGTTACGATATGGGCTTAATTTAAAAAGTAGGACGAAAAAGTATACTCATTGAACGAGATGAGATTATTAGATGGAGGCACAAATACTTGCGAGAGATCAAGAAATTTAGAGAAGAAGGTAAAATTTACTCTCTTGCTATTTGACATGGCTGTAATTTTATATTTCAGGTCGAACTATTATATACACTGATGAGTCATGGGTGAATACAGGACATACGGTAAATAAAACTTGGACAGATACTGCTATTCAAAGTAGTCGACAAGCTCTTATTCAAGGACTAAGCACTGGTTTGAAATCACCAACCGGGCTTAGGACCTCGTTTTGCATTAGTTCATGCAGGCAGTGATAATGGGTTTGTTCCTGGTGCTGAATATACATTTCTTTGCAAGAAAAACACTGCCGATGTTCATCATGAGATGGATTCAGAAACGTATGAGGATTGGTTTATAAATAAATTACTTCAAATATACCACAGAAGTCAGTCATTGTTCTTGATAATGCTTCCTACCACTGCAGAAAATTGGAGAAAATTCCAACAACAGCATGGAGGAAAAACGAGATCATTGATTGGCTCAATGAAAAACAAATACAAATCAGTACCGATATGCTAAAAAGGGACTTACTGTATTGCGTGTCACAAATTAAAACCGCAATATGATAAAAGTAGGATTGACGAATTTGCAAAAGAAAAAGGTCATGAAGTTCTTCGATTACCACCTTACCATTGCGAGTTAAATCCCATTGAAATGGTATGGGCACAACTTAAAAACTACGTAAGAATGAATAATACCACATTTAAGGTAAAAGATATGGAGCAATTAATTCGACGAGCGTATAGCACTGTAACAACTAATAATTGGCAAAACTACATCAAACATGTAAACAATATTGAAAAGGAAATGTGGATAGGATAATTTGCAAGACGACATCGAAGAATTTATTATTCACGTAAGATATTCGTCATCATCTGAAGATCAAAGTGATTCTTCGATGACTAGAAAATTAACGTAAGACATAGATATATGTGTGTAATTGCTATTCCTTTCTTAGATATTATTGTATTATACATATACGTATTTCTATGACTCAGTTCTTTTTGTTACAAAAGTGGAAACTATTATTTGTATATATATAAGGATCATCTTCTTTTTTAATTTAATAAATTGCATAGCACCCCCAATATCGAAGCAAATATTCACTGTACATTGCATAGAGATCGTTCATATGTATATTTGTTTATAGATGTGTGTATAGTATTGTTAATAAATATTGAGATATAACTATTTTATCTGTAGTATTTTTTCCTATAATTTTACGTGCAGCGAAGTCGCTATGCACTCTGTTAAAAGTTAGTTACTTTAATAAAATAATAAGCAAAATGTCATATGAATGTCAATAATTTTGCACCTTCAACGTCAATAAACGTTAATAAAGGTTATGAATTGATCGGGTGAAATTGCAAATAATTAACCGGAAATAGTAATGTACAGCCGATCGGATGATTTGGCAACCATGAAACAAATTCCCATAAGACGTATACTGAATACGGAGGTTGGGACGGACTATAGTATACTAGCCTTGAAAATAACTGTACCGAATGGATGTATGTTGCCACTTGCCATCAAGTACAATGATAAGGTTTATAAGCAACTGAAAATGCTTTTAGAACTTACATAATTTTTTGTAGCTT
Source organism: Trypoxylus dichotomus (assembly GCA_023509865.1). NCBI lineage: Eukaryota > Metazoa > Arthropoda > Insecta > Coleoptera > Scarabaeidae > Trypoxylus > Trypoxylus dichotomus. The sequence continues at coordinate 52,835,483 of CM042074.1, read as the reverse complement.
GCAAATCTTATCATTGTATACCCTGCAGAAAAAATACAGAAATATAATTGTATTGAGTCAATAACTAAATATAATATACAAAAATATATGATCTATTTAAAGACTGACGTGTGCTTATGACGCAGTTTGCTTAGTCCAAAATAATTTAATGAGATATTCGACAGTTTTATTGATATTTTGAACGGTATAGAAAACGAGATTTTGCCAATCAGTGTACATACCTGTATGCGTATGTATGCATACCAGATAATGTATATACCGGATGAAAAGCTGCGAGCTGTTGATTGCATTCTGGGCGGCAGCAAAATGAATCGAACATCCGCTTCACTTGAAACGAATAACGCATGTCTAGCGATATACTCCTCACCTCGCAGCAATATGAAATGAGGCCTTCATTGAATCAATTAAAATTGAAAAGATCGATGTGGGGTTAGGATTTAGTAGTAGTACTTAAACAAAGGTAGCAGCATACTGACACACAATCGCCCTGCAAAATAACATACTCTCTTGACTTTGTTAACTTATAGAAATCTTATTTCATCCTCGTCTTACAATTACGGCCATTGACACGTTGAATGTGCTCATGGTATATACACGCTTCTGTATCACGTAGTTTTTATTCCTATCATACTTGAATAAAAAACTGAAAATAGTTAATCGTCATTTATTATTCAAGTGTAGAGTACTTTCGTGTCACTTGGCACAGTTATTCTTTAGTGATAGCATGCTAGAGTACGCTCCAAACCCGATGATACTTAATATGCGCGACGCGTGGTGAAAACTTTTTACTATCCAATCTAAAATATCAGCACCAATAAGATCGTATAAATTTCCCGCTTGTTTCTAGTACAAGCATCGCAGGACAGGAAAAGTATGTATTCTACCGAGTACAACAATAATGTATCACTTTCCTCTTTTAATAATCATTACCTATTAATTCTTTAGAAAACATTATTTGAGTATCTGTTTCCTATAATTTGAATAATTACAAAAGCTACAGGGTATTATTGCATGCGTTTCTCTTAAAACATAGCACGCATGAGTACTGCTGTATGTTTAATGGACATTTCTATTTAAAATCAATCTAATAAGTCAATTTGAGATAATTGTTGAATAAAATTAAATTCAAAATAGCAGATGTAGGGCAACTTGAGACATAATTTTGTACTAAGTATATTATTATTATTATATTTTGAAAATTATTAAATTATTTTGATGCAGAACAAATTTAAATGTTTAAATTTGTTTCATTAGTAATTGTTGGTTTCATTAGTAATAAAATTGTTGGTTTCATTAGTAATAGTTATCTGCCAAAAGCAAATGAAAAAAGTAAACCTCAATACTAGATAAAATAAATTAAAAATCTGATTTTTCTAAATGTTATTAGTCGTTTACATCTGACGAATAATCAAATACAGTATTCCTATTACTGTCACAATTTAAGTTAATGATAAATTCTTTATGGAAGTCATCCGTTATATTTTCTATAATAATATAATCTTCTGCGATATTGATAGGCACAAATATCACACCACTCTTTGCAGATACCTTCGAAAAATATTCTTGAGTAATTCTGCTTACATCTTCTAATTTAAAAGTACTATGGGGTTAAAAAAATATTTTGTAAGATTTGACAAAATTGTGTAAAAATTATGGAAAATGTATCGAAACACCACACCGCACAATACAATAGTTAAACGATAAATAATCAAATACGCACACTAATGTTTTCAAGTATGACCTATGCCGCGCAACCTATAGATGTCTCTCTCAATTTGTACTCCTTGCTCTCTCTAATACTTCAAATCGTGTTCTACATAAGTATCATCAAGTTTGGATTGGACTCTACCTCCTCCTTCTATTAATAATTTGTAGCCTTATTGATATAGTCTGTACGCATACTTCTTTTGCTGTTGTCATATTATTTTCACTGTTAACATTATATTAACTTATTATTATTATAAATACTCTATTTTTTAATTGGAATGAGTGTTCTTAAATTAAAGCGCTAGAAAGTAGGGTAGCTGTTGATGAACTTTCGGCAAAAAATACACTAGCATTATTTGATATATTGCTGGCCGCCATATTGCTATAACAGCTGATTGACGTTTACTGTAGATCATGTTTTTCTGAATGCGTTTGCACTTAATTTCTCTCTCTGAATTTGCATTATAATAATCATTACATAACTACAACTTACATAAAATCCTAGATAGTTTTAAAGCTACTGTCAAAAAGTAGCTTTGAAAAATTCCATTGTGTAAACGCGTCGTTTCATTTTACCCCTCCAAATTAAAAGTTCTTTTTAGTAGCACGGTGGAAAAATATCATCTTAGTAGAATGATCTATTTTAAAATACACAAATTAGTGTTTTTTATTATCTTGTATAGGGAGAACTTTGGCTTTATGGTCCAAACGAATGGATAAACAAATTTGTGCAGTGCCCTTCATTTCAATCACGCTTGCTGTGAGCAATCATATTCATATCACATATATATATATATTTAACTTTCTAATGATTATTTGAATGTATAATACACAGTAATTCGAAGCTATAAAATCTAACGTGAGCGCCCATTACATGACAGCAAGGTTAAATGAATGCAGAAATGAGTGATTAATAGCTAACCGTTACGTGGACCTAAGACAACTATAGACCATTACACTTTCAGAAGGAAGTATTGCTTTTATTGATATCGTACGCAACGTTGCCAGAGCGATACAGGTATTTTTTTTGTATATTGTCGCTCGGAACACGTTTATAGTAAGTTTCACATTGATAATGATTGGTAATACGTAAATGTCAATTTGTCGTGGAAAGCACTGTGTGTAAAAAGTTTGATATTGTACGTTGTTCGTGATACAAGCAGCAAAGTAGTTCTACTGAAGTAAACTTTGTCATCCTGTTATCCTACGATGTATTCGAACGAATGCAAGGGAATAAAGGATGCATCCTTTCGCTAATCATTTTTTTAAATTCCACGGTTCCGGTAGTAAAGACACAGTAAAGTCGGAATCATAAGACAAGATCTCTGCGTCATAAATTGCCGCGTTAACGACAAGTCAAGATACTTTAAAAGGTCAAGATACATTTATAAATGTATGTCATTCGTTCGTAATATATCGATAAGACGGCGTTTTATTAACCCCGTTTGAATAAAGATAAAAGAATAGAAATACAACAAAAATAAGATTGCCAACAACATGCGGTACGACATCTAATACGACGCTGAAGTACTGTTTTAATTTATACATTGTTTTGTTGATGACGTAGGGCTCTTCTCGTAGAATTGATTACAAATATTGTATAATATAAATATGATCTTTGGTACCGGAAGTGTCAATTTAAATTATGGGTAAATTTTAAAAAATTTTACTGAATTCTATGTAAGTATAAATATGACTTTTCTGAATTTAGCGACTGATAGCATAATTTTTACGAATAGTTCTAGTCACCTTTAATTCTGTAATATTTACGTCTTAATTAATTTTTAATCATTTATTTAACTCAGGCTACCAGGAAATCGGCACATCACAAATTGCAAAAACTATTTCTCAGAAAAATTCATTTTTGCAAAAATTATAAAGCCATATCCCCTACTTGAAAACTGTGAATATGAATACATTAGCTTTACTCCAAGTTAGGTTCACTGTACCCGTCCGGTAGACATAGGGCTGCAAGGGGTGTTAAAGACGTGCATGCAATGCTCTGTCTCATGACCAAATACTCTGTCAAGTAAAACGTGTAAATCAGTGTAATGACCAAATTAAAAACCGACTCTTAGTTAAAAGTTCGGTTCATTAGAAGCTAGTCTCATCTCTGATTACAAATAACCGCCAACGAGGTAAGAATATATATAGGAGAAAAGAATGCGAAAGAAGTCTTTTAGTTAAAGCGGTAGTTAAATATGACCGCACAATTCCGTAATAGGTGTACATAAATATTGTACAAACTTTTTATTCAGTATCTTATGACCGTTATAATACATTTCAAGAAAACAATTGTGATAATAATTGGGAAATTATGTACATTTCCCAATTATGATGAATCGTATGTCAATAATTGAGGTAGTCGAAAAAGAGGTTATGTTATTAGTCATTTCTAAACTTTCTGATTAAAACAATCCATGTACAATAAAATGATTTATTGATCCTTAAAAAGAGTTTATTATAAAAGTTTCTAATTTTTTTAATATTTGACATATTTTTTGTAACATAATGCATCCGCATTAAATACAAACGCACTCAGAAAAATACACGATCTAATCGTCAATCAGTTGTTGTAACAATATGGCGACCGGCAATATATCGAATATCGCTAGCGTAAATTAAAAAAAAAATAGTATAGTAAGTAGTATGTGCTTTTGTACAGGATTTGAGGTATGTATGTACATATGAACCTTCACGCAAATAAAAATATTCTAAGTACATGCTTGTTCCTAATCACTTATTCGTACAGAGTTTATTTTACTTATTAGTGCAATTCTTCTAAAATATATTTTACTTGCCTTATTTTACATATTACAATAGCTGGAACTGTATTAATCTCTAGTGTAATCAGATTCAGATAAATTCTAGGAGGGAATTGTTTGTAATGTAACGGTTCCAAGAAATAAAAATACCCGAACAAGTAGAAAAGACGGTCCTTCGTGCCAGAAAAGGGCAGCTGCTGTATCAGGTATCTCTTTCTCATTCCAAGTTTTAGATTCTTACGGCAAATATGGGCATAGGTCTGATAAATGATGACTCTTAAAAGGATCACTTCGTAATAGAAAACGGTCATGACGAAAGAGAGCAATAACAGCCAATAGGGATCAATTTATTGTATTATTTTCGAAACGAAATGTTTCTCACTGCTCCAGAGATCATTCAACAACTCAATATTTTCAGAACACCAATATCTCACACAACAGTTAAGCGGAGACTTCTCGCAACATGCCTAAGGGGAAGAATAGCTGTGAAAAAGCTATTGCTGAAACAACAAAATAAGAAAAAGAGATTGAAATGGGCCAGTTAATGCAAGAATTGGATCCTTCAGCAATGGTATAAAGGGGACAGATAAATCCAAATTCTTCAAAATGCCGATCATTTGTGAGGCGGTAGACTGGAGAAAGAGTGAGTGACCAATGTGTGGCGCCTACTGCGAAACATGGTGGAAGTAGTATGATGGTTGGGGTTTGTTCTGGTGGTACAGCTGTAAGCGATTTCATAAAAGTAGATGGAATACCGCGTAGAGAGTTATCTAGAAAAATGTTGTGTCAAGTGGGGAAAGATTATGTGGCCAAAACTTTATCTTCCAAGAAGATAACCATCCCAAACGTTCATCTCGTTTATGTAAAACTTATCTGAGGTGACTCCAGGAAGAAGACAAATTGATACAGATAATTTGGCCGCCTCAATCTCCATATCTGTGGTCTACAGAACTATTGGACTGGAGAATTAGCAGAGGAGAGGAGTTAGTAGCGCATGAGATCTTTGGCAGAAACTCCAGGTAGTATGGACTGACATTATAGGCGATTATCTGGAATTTCTGATTAGAAGAATGCCAAGAAAATGTAAGGCCGTAATTTAATTTCGACGTGGGCATATTGAACATAAATCATTTTGAATTAAGATTTTGTAATATTTTCTTTCTTTATCGTTATTAAACATTCTTTTCGTAATGTCAAATATCTATTAATAAATATTACCACAAATCAATTTTTTATTTCAATTCAAATCAAGGAAAACGTCAGTTTTATAGCCGTTGCCATATACAGATATCGAGTACAGTCAACGGTTATAATACGCATGTGCGTCTCCCGTTATTCTTTCTCGCTGCAGTATTCATCATATCAGTTATTCGCCCTAAGTAATAGTTCGCTGTTGCCCTACTGCATTATTGTTATAGCTATAGTGGGGGAACGTAGGAATGTAGATACCACCCCGTCGTTGACTTTGCTTAGACTATACAGATATAGACGGTAGTTTTCTTGAAAATGTTTTGAAATACAATCACTAAACAAAATGCATACCTGCTCTAAATTATAACACAATATTAACATAAATAGAAAATATACTCTTAATCTTACACCGCCGAAACTGCCATATCGAAATAAATATGCTAAATTTGTACCTTCCGACTAAGAATTCCTCGTTATTAGCGATGTGTAATTCTTAGCCATAAGAACACCTAACATGCATAAAAAAGAATGATGAATGTTACACACTTATACTCGATCGTTGTGTGTGAGATTGAATCAAGCTGAGTATATAAATCACCCCTGTCCAACAGTTTATGTATCAACTCTCAGATGGCAGTGATGATTTCGATGCGCAAACAATGTAAATAATACCAATGTATCAAATATAACACGTTACATTTTCTAAATTATTTTTATTTCTAGACATACCCTCTTAAGTTAAAAACTGTTTGAAACTGGAAGGTGCTTACTGTTATAAATGCCAATGTTATCACATTTTCGGTGTAACATTTGCGTTTACAACAATAAATATATTCCATTTTGAATTATTATCAAAAACAAAAGTATCTATTAGATATAACTTCAAATTACGCGTCTTTTCCAATTAGCGCCTCTATGAGTTCAGACCAGAGGTTACTCCCCACCACCGTCACAGATTTCTATTATTGAGTTGGCCAACTCTATGTGTATTATCTCTGCTGTATACTAACACTAACGCTAAAAGGCGGTCCTTCGTGCCAGAAAAGGTATCCCTCTCTCATTCCAACTTTTAGATTCTTACGGCAAATATGGGTATAGGTGAATGATGAATTATATAAGGGATTTGAAAAATGTAAGGAGTAACGGGGTATGTAAGACTAAAGAAAGTTTGAAGTTGTTGTTTACTATTATTAAATTTTTTTTAACGTTTATGTACTGTAGTGAAAAAAATTAGATTTAAGGTTGAAGTATATATAAGTATATATTTTTTTTATATTGAGGTTATATTTAGTATTATTAACGTAGTCGTAACAATACATATAATAAAACATTTAAGGACTAATAAAATGGGCAAGTTGGACAAGCTTGTGTATTTGCTTCCTTAGTTAAACATAGAGTAAAATAATAATAATAAGACAAGAGGTTTATTGCTAAGAACACGTAATGGAGTTTTACACTATATCTCCCGAAATCATAGTTATGTCTGTTGAGCTCCAAGTTAGATGGCTCGTGCACATCCTTCCTGCCGATGGTGCTGCCCCACCGCATAACTAACGTTAGGCGGCAATATTCAACACGATTTATTCTACCGGAACAGTCACTACATATAATTCCAGTAGTTTTTGGAACAAATCTTTTCTACGCAGTGCTTGTAATCATAACTTTAATATTTCTGGTCTTTTTAACGGCAACCTGTACATTTGAATTATGCTTAAGTTTAAATATCATAGGTTTCTATTGTCATAAATAATAACTCATTTTCTTTGGTAATATATATCACTTGCTTCACAAGGAGTTTAATCATTTTAGGAAAGAGATTAGTTAAAGTTCATTTAAGAAAAAACTACTAAAAAACAAATTACTTATGAAATTTAATATTGCCGTTAGATTCAAACACGTTTCCACACTTATATGCACAACAATTCTGCACCATTTTCTTACTTATAAATTAAAGTACAAACAGTTTTTAACAACAGTTAACACACCATATAGACACGTCCACAGACAAAGAGAAGGATACCTGAGGTAGCAGTCGCACAATTCTAACACGTAAGACCGAAAATTTTAAAGGTCCTATATACGTGAGTGTTGCAGTTGGTTCCAGTAGTGTATATACAATTCAATGGTCGCGTCATCTATGTAAAACAAATGAAACCGTACCGCAAGTCGATAGAGCAGTCGACTATTTATTAATTGTCAAATATTAAATTTATCAAAATGTGCGGTATATTTCTTTGTAATTAATTGTCATTCTAACAGCTAGTTTGTGCTTTATGTGTGTTTAAATATTTAGACAATAAAAGCAATATCTATTTTTGTGTGAAGAAACGTGCAAATTTAGTGTATAAAAATGGGAAATGTACACGCATTTTCGAGTGCTCCTCCGCCACCAACGACGCCACCGCCATCAATGAATACCGGCATTTCTAATGAAAGTGTAAGCTCGGAAATAGAAAATCCTGGACCATTAGAAGATATTCACATAAAATGCAAAAGTATGTAGCTGTTTTAAATGTATTCACGTGCATAACCTTATTTTGTCTTAATATTTTAGATGTTTTCCCTACATGTTTTGAGGGAGCAAGAGTTATGTTAACAAGAGGTCTTAGCAATCATTTTCAGATATCCCATACTATAAATATGAGTTCTATTACTCCAAGCGGTTATAGATTTGGTGCAACATACGTAGGAACAAAACAGATATCTCCTAGTGAAGCTTATCCAATTTTATTAGGAGATGTTGATCCGTCAGGAAATTTGAATGCCACTATCATTCACCAGTTTCACCCTAGTATTCAAGCAAAATTTGGAGCTCAGGTATTTACATAATTAATTTATGATTTATATCACATTAATTTCTGAAATATACTTGTAGATCCAAAATTCGAAGTTTACTGTTGCACAATTGATAACAAATTTTAAAGGTTCTGATTACACTGCCAGTGTGACAGTTGCTAATCCTGATATAATATCAGGATCTGGAGTAGTTGTTTTACATTATCTTCAAGCAGTAACCCCAAGACTAGCCCTAGGATCTGAATTAGCTTACCAAAAAGGTCAAGCTATACCAGGAGGAGAAATAGCTTTACTTAGTGCAGCTGCCAAGTAAGACATTGTTTTTGACTTTCAGATGACGTGTTAGAAATATTTTTATAGTATTACTGCTAATGTGATTGAACGAAAACCAAATTTGCGAATGAATGGTGAAATGATTTAGATTTGCTAGTAACTCATTTTTTAAGCGAATTATTATAAAACTTTGGGTGATGTTAGTTATAAAATTACAATACCACCAACCACACCAGGAGACTGTTCTGTGGTCTAGTTGGTTGTGACGTTCCGCTGGGAACTGAAGGGATATGGCTTCAAATCCTATCAAAACAGATATTTTTTCAGAATTTTACACTCAGTCACTTGCGAGAACATTTTTTAAGTGTTTAATTTTGATAAATGTTTTAGTTTTAGAATAGAGGAATAAAATCGTTTTTATTACAGGTATACGACAGAAAACTATCAGTGGTCTGGAACGATAGGTGTTTCAGGTATACATCTGTGCTACTATCAAAAAGCAAGTAAACAGTTACAACTTGGGGTTGAGTTGGAAGCTAATCATCGAATGCAAGAAGCAGTGACGTCTATAGGATATCAGGTGGATCTACCAAAAAGTGACGTTGTTTTTAAAGGTAAGCATCTTAAATTCCATTCCAAGTAAATTGCGTGAAGTGAAGACTAAACAGAAATATTCGATGCTTAAATGTGTAGGGCAAAGATTCATAAGTACGTAATTTTTTTATGTTTTGTATTAGGCTGTTGTATATACGTGTGCAGATACAATATAGTTTGTTTCTGCATTGGTTCTGAGTTTTTTAGTTGAGCATGTGTATTTTGATAATTACGCCAATGCAGTGCAAATCTCAAACCGTTATTAATAACTTGATATTCCTTTAGATCTTCAAATGAATTTTCAATAGCTTGAGGACGATTTTGAAATCATTTGTGAAACGCTTACATTCTACAGATAATGTATTTTCCCGTATTTTCGTTTTTAGATCTGGATTTATCTATACTTTCACATATTTCCCTTTTTCTTAAAAATCCAGTTTGATAGAATTTATACAAGCTTAATCCCATCTAATAACGAAATATCGGGTGTTGGTGATTTCTTAGAAAATATTTAAATTAAATTTAACTATCCTATAGACGTATAAAATAGAATAAAGCGTTATTGAAGGTAACAGCGTCGCATAGTTAATATTTTCGAAACTGATAAATTTTGCAAATGGTTTAGAAATCAGTGCAATTTATTGTAGCGGCACTACTTCAATGTACGTGGTTAAGAAGATAAATTAAAAGAATCTCGGTATTAGGGTTCAAATTGAATCGAAATTCTTGCAGACTGGATTCTTCGGCTCCACAGGTTATGTATGCTGTCTTTTTATTTTGGTTCTAACGAACTTTACTTATATTCGATATAGTGTAATTTTGGCCGAAAACTGACGAAGACTGAAAAAGAAGGCTAACTGTTGCCTTCTTTTTGGCGCCTCAATTCAAAAGCACTCCTCCTAGTTAAAAGAAACAGTATGATAAAATCACAATCTTAGACAAATAGAAACACACAGCTTTAAATGATAATAAAGTACTTGAATGAGGCATTATCAATAAATTTTACCATTTCGTTGGGTGCAATAAATACAAAATATATTACATTTTTTTATTTACGATTAAATGTGATCTTATTTATTTTCTCTTATTAGTTTAGTTTGGAGCTGGCCCGTATATGTTTTCGCTACATTGTAAAATTTAATCCCAAGTCACCATTGGGAAAATAATTAACGGCGCTTCACCCTTTACGGCGAAGAGGTGCAGTAACAAGGTTATGGAACACTTTATATACACTTTCCTACACCTTAAGGTTCCTGCGGTTATAATAAGTTAAAATAGCTTATAACCCCGTTAGGCTTCTTACCACCGAAAAAGAATAAAAAGTATTTGCATTGTTTATTTAATTTTTATCAGGAAATCTAAAAGTGATTGCCATTTTTAAACATTATGTACGCTTTCTATAGGTATTTATCCCCCACCGTTATATAACATAATAAAAATTAGCGGGTTGTAGACCGAATGAATATATGCGACCCGAACAAGGGAGATAATAACACCATTAACACTTACTGAATGAATATCAGCATCCTCCTTCTTACTTTCATTGGCCGTGCATTTTTCTGTCAACTTTTGAAGATTGTTGGATTTGTTTAAAAATATTATAGCATTTAAGAATTATGGCAATATTTTTAGCAAAAATTATTAATCGAATCTGGTAGTATGTCAAAATTACTAATTTCTTTAAATTGAATATTAATTTACTTATATTATTTTATAATATTTGCATTTATACAATAAACTTGAAAGTTCTTACACTCACAAATTAAAACAGTCGCTGTTCAAAATGGTACATTAGAACAGAAATTCTCGAATAAGTAAAATAAAAAGACGCGTTTACACAATGGAATTTTTAAAAGCTGCTTTTTGGCGGCAATTTTAAAACTAGCTAGGATTTTATATAAGTTGTAGTTACGTAATTATTATTACAACGCAAATTTAGGGAGAAAAATTATTAATTTAATTAAATACAAACGCACTTAAAAAAATACACAATCTAAACGTCAATCAGTTGTTATAACAATATACCGGCCGGCAATATATCAAATATCGTTAGTGTAATTTTCGCTGAAAACTGACCAACAGTTAGCCTGCTTTTTGGCGGTTCAACTTAAAAGCATGCCTCCGAATTAAAAAATTGAGTGTAGTATGAAATGATTGTGATCCGTTATATTTATATAAATCTTAAATTTGTTTCCTTCTGTTTTTTTGTTATACATTACAAAATTGCCAAGGCATCGAATTCTTTATGCTACATTGACCTATTCAAGTTAATACTATATAATTAATGTTTGTTGTTTCTTTTAATATCCCTTTTTTTTTTTCAGGACATATAGATTCGAATTGGTCGGTAGGTGCCGTTTTAGAAAAAAAATTAAATCCGTTACCGTTTACGTTAGCCCTTAGCGGTCTAATGAACCACACGAAAGGTCAATTTAGACTTGGAGTTGGTATTATTATTGGATAAAGATTTTATAACGCTGGTGCAATAGTTTAAATTTATTGCCTATGTAATGAAGTTTTAAGCCTAGAACCACGAACAGCTATTTTATACGTGAAAGTATATCATAAAATTTGTATATATGACATGTTAATTTAAATCGCAATTCTCCAAAAACTAATCCAGACACAATCATGTTTTGAACTGTGCATTTACTTGTAAATATTTAAAAAATCTTAACACCAATTGTGTAGTATCATAAAATTAAAGCAGTGAACGCTTAGTTTTTTTTTATTTAAATCATGAAACTATATAAGTGTAAGGATAATTGACTGGTTTTTTGTACTTTTAATGTAGACATGAGTTTTCTAAGTCATAATTTCTATTTTATATTGCTTGGAAACGTTTGTGACTGTAATCAGTTATGTTGAGCAGAAGGAAGACACTGGAAATACAAATGTAGTATTAAATCGCTAGCATTGGCACTAAATAAAGTTGGCGATTTTATAATATTGCAGTACTTTCGGTCAAATTAAGGTATTCACAATTATATTTTCTTACCTTAGTCCAAAATTCACTGCTAATCATGACTGATGACAGGTACTGACCAGTCCTACTCAATCTTTTTATGACAAACACCTTTGTTATTTTTTAAATATGTAATTAGAAACTGCACTGTACTGTAAAAATTGAATTAAATGCATTGTTTAAAAAGATTTTTATTTTACAATATTGAACAATTTACATCAAGGCTACGTAGTTATCAGTCGTATATTCATTATGCTTTAAATACGATCGTGTCCGGTTATGTTCGCTATTATCATCTATTATGTTTGTACGGTTTCCGATTGCTTTGTCTTATAATCCAAGCACATGATCTGTATGCTTTAATTTAAAGAAATTGATCGTACAAACCATTTGAATGAAGTATATACAGTATAGAGTTGTATTATTGTTGCATGAAGATCCGTTCTGTGCTCTGTATTGTTTACTATAATCTAGGTTTTTTTTTATATACATAAAACAGCATATAAACTAATAAACTACGTAAACTTATACGTTAAAGGTTATGTTCTATGGAAGACGTGATCCAATCGGTTCGGCGTTTCAATTAAATATCAAACTAATCTCCCTACTATCATTTTTAATCTGCTCGCTTGCTGAATCGTGGTGCCGAAGGCACCCTATGGCTCTGATGTCTTCACTGTTAATGTTGAGTAGTGTTGGTAAGCAATATTTATGGATACACAACTGTAATATTTTTATTGTTAAGAAACAGCAAAAATAAGAGTTAGAGTTAAAAGTAACACCCTTTGAGGTCGATCTTTTATTGCAGCTTACCTGTAGGTTTGTGTATAGTGCTACTCGCGTTTTGTCGACTTCTCGAATATAGTAAATGGTGATATGCGTAGCTGATATGTGATCGTTTTTTTTTGCTAATCGAAAGAAATGACGATTTTTACATCAAAATGAAAATTGTATGGGATTTGGGGAATTTGCGGACCATCAGATATTATGGAAAATAATGAGTAATTAAATTAAAAAGTATAACGTTAACTACATTTTTTATAAATGTATCAATGATTTAATCATTTTTCTATTTTAATATAACATTTATCAAATATGTTGTTGATTTGTTTATTTTAACGGTTATTTGCGTGGTCGACCAGCATTTTTCTTTCCACCACCAATACCCTGTTTATCCTTAACTTTCTGGTTCAATAACATTGGATGCACTTCTACAAAAGCAAAAATTATGCAATAAGTCATTTTTATTTCATTAAGAGTACGTACCACCATCACTTGTATTTTGTAACTCAATATCGTATGATCGATACTTTTTCTTCTTTGCTGGAGGCGAACCAGTGTTCTGCACTGTCGATACATTATTGGACTCCATTCCTGTCCAATTATCTTCAGGGTCTTCAATCTATTGATATAAATAAAACATTACCACTACTTGATTTACACGTGTCAGCTCACCTCTGGTGCTATGGGTAAAAATTGAAGGCAGTCTGTGTTTTCATTCTCTTCGTCGGAACTACAAAAGGCCGCAACTGGGTCTACTGAGCATACATCAACCTACAAGTACATCAAGTGAAAACTACGAATTGCCACTATTTAATAAAAATGTTACTTCCAAATCAGTATCCTCCTTAGCATCACCACCACTGGCAACTGATTTATCTTCATCTGTTAAATCGAATTCACTTTCTCTTTCTTCATATTCAACATTCTCATCCAATTCTTTGAAATCTGGTGCAAATGCGGACCAATTTTCTACTTGATTTTGTGCCCATACACTTACCACACCTGTATCATGTTTGATATTCAACTGGACTGTTTGCTGTACACAGCGTATAAATATCCGAATATTAGTAACATACCTGAGGATATGCTAGCAATAATAGGTCGTACAGGATGCCAGCATACGTCTAATAGCAATTCACCTTTGGTACCGTGTAGAATTTTTACCAAGTTCCCGATAGATTTTTCCCAAATGTAAAGAGCATGTTGTCTAGCTGAGCCTGCACATATGTATTCCCCATCGCCAGAAAAGCAACACTTCTTCCACATTGTCCTAAACGATATTAGATTTTTGTTGAAATCTGTTGGTTTATGTATGTATATACAAGCTGTTCTAAATTCGCGAAACACTGAGATCATATATTAAGGGAAAGAGTAGTTTCAATTCATGAAGGTACTGATAAAAAATCAAGCAAGATATTTCGATCTCTTGCAAAACGTTCTCATATAATTGGTAGATCATTTTTTTTCCAGTACAATAGAGAAAATTAAATTGACTTTGGAAACGATGGTGTCTTTTTCGACTTACGTAATTGCGACATAATTATATACAGCACACAAAACTCCGTAACACAATAGTTAACAAAATTGTATGAACAAGCAAGGTATACTACACTGTCGGAGAGGTATTGAACTTTGTTAGACATGTACTCGAAGTACGTCCAATAAATGTCTGCGCATTTTTGTCATCTTTAATTATTAAGCATGCAGAAACGAGTGCGCACTCATTGGTGGCGACGATATATTTTGAAAGCAGTCGGACATACCCGAAGTCGGGATTGAGCTTCCAGAAAGCTGCTTTCAAAGATGTGTGCAGCTGGGTTACTATCAATCTTAAAAATAATGAATATACAGTAGAACCCAATTATATCGACAGTCACGGGACTGCGAATTTTTTGACGCTATAGGTGCAGTTTTTACAAGTTCCATGTTTACATACAAGAATTGGTGGAAAACAACATTACGGGTGGTAAACAGATACATATGTTAATTTAATTAATTTAATGTACTTAACCATATAACCTTACACATGTAGGTACATACTAACTTGTTTGTCTAATGAAAGAAATCTATAATTTTCCGGTGCACAGATTTCGCACGCCAAAACTGTTTTTCTATATCCATTTCCAATTCTCTCACTTTATCAATAATTTGAGGTGACGTTTCTCGCTGTCTATAAGTTTTTAAAAGTGTTATGGCACTTAGGGCTTCTTCGTTTGTCGGTACGTGTTCTGCTTTGTCGCATGAATCTTCTTCCTCTTCGATTTCATTATCGTTTTCGTTATCCCGCTGTTTTATGTCCTTCGCGATATCAGAATCTGAACGCATTCGCGACGTAATAAGGCAACTGTCCACGGATGAAAAGTCGTCGAAACAAAACTGGTTTTTGTCACTCTGATTTTGCTGCCACTTTTTAATAAGTTCACATAACGGAACGTCATCTTCATTTAAGTTGTCACAAACTATTTTATTTGCTTAATCTTGAATGACTAAAGCAGTTTGCTATAGTCTCAGAGGTTATACTACGCCAAGCCTTCTCTAAAAAGTCTAACGCGTCGAGAAGTGAAACTGCACATGTTGTGTTCTTGTCCATACCCGTAATAATTTTCTGTAAAAACATTTTAAGCTTCTTATTACGCCTTGGTCCATTGGTTGAAAGATGCTAGTGCAATTTGGGGGCAGAAACACCAAATTAATATTTTTTAAGTGGGCTAATGATGGATGTGCTGGGCAGTTATCGACTAAAAGCAAGATTTTTTATCTTTAACCGCAAGTTCTTTATCCCATTTTCGAATTTCATTTTCAAAGATTTCTGAAGTCATCTATGCTCTTTTGTTTGCGCAGTAATTTGTTGGGAGTGTTTTTATGTTTTAAAGCAGCGTGGCTTTTTTGACTTTCCTATGACAAGAATTTTACGTTTCTCCGTACCAGTCATATTAGCACACACAAATGCAGTTAACCGTTCTTTGGCTAGTTTACCGCCTACACATTTTTCGCCTTTAAACCTCAGAGTCTTATCTGGAGGAAGTTTATAAAAAATTCCCGTTTCGTCGCCATTGTAAATTTCATTGTCTTCATAATCTTGTCTTAATTTAGGCCACACTTCATTTAGCCACGTCTCTGTTTCTCTCATATTAACACTTTTCGCTTCACCGCTCACTTTTCCGAACGTTATTGAATGTCTCCGTTTGAAACGCTCCAGCCGTCCATTGCTGCACTTAAAATTTATGTCTCCAAATAAACTTCCAAATTCTTCGGCCTTTTGCATAAGCAGTGGTCCATTAACGGGTAAATTTGCACTTCTACATTGCTTAAACCAAGTAGTAAGCGCTTCGTCGATTTCAACCTTTTCGCACGAACGAATTTTTTTGACTTTTCTTTCCGTTTCACAAAGGTATTCATGATTTTATTCTTATTTTTCATAATTGTACAAATCGTAGAATTAACTAACCCGAATTCGCGACACACGTCCGCTTTCTTCCTTCCACTTTCGACTACTTTGATATCGCGACTTTGTCGTTCAGCTTAAACTTTTTCGCTTTAAACCTGACATTTTCGATAAAGAAATCTCGATGTTTCACTCACATGATTCAAATGCCGACTGAGAAAATTTCTTACGAACTTTGCTTGGCGCATTGCAAGAAACGGTAATATTCTTGGAATCCCCGAACGGTCAAACGTTGCAGGCTAGGCAAATTGCAAGAAATCTTAATTCAACGAACGGTAATATTCTTGGAATCCTCGAACGGTCGGTTGCAGGCTAGGCAAATACCGGGAACTGAGCCATAAATGATAATATAAATACATACCTCAAGTGGTAAATATTTGTCGTTATATCAGGGGTTATTGACGCTAAAACCGGTTTTTTCCCTGTACATTTGAATAGTAAAGTAAGGGACCGCCTAAAATTGATGCTAAAAAAGGAGTGTCGTTACAGCCGAAGTTGTTATAACCGGGTTCTACTGTAATTACTTACTATTTTAGTTTGATTGTGTTATTGATGTAGACTACATCAACAAAGCCTGGATCAACAACATAACCAAACTAAAATAGTAATTACTAGAGACCGGATTATAGGCAAAGTGCAAAAATTTAATTCAATTTATTTATTATATTTTACGCCTATATGTAGATGTATTACACTGATTAAATTATTTAGCGTTAATTAACTTTCTTTACTTGTACAGCTTTGGAAGATATCCCCATACCTTGGCGTTAATGCAAATAATTAAAAGCAATAGAACGAATAAAAAAAACAGGTAATGGGAAGAAACTTTAAAAAATTCTGAAATTTTGAAATTTGAGAAAGTATATTTTTTAATTATTTAACCTTTTCGATAACCGAATAGAATTTACTGTGTCAAAAATTTTAAGAAAAGGAAGGTATGTTTAGTATTTAACAATGAAATACTGTGAACGTTTAGTTGGTGTATTACTCATACCCGATCTGACATTGGGAGTACTTCATGCAGGATTATAAATATTCTTATTAACTAAACCTGATTGTTATTTGAACAGAGTATCGATAATAAATGGTCAAAATTAATTACAGACTATACCTTATATACTTACTTATTGACAAGATCTTGTAATTTTTGTATGGGTTCTGGTTCACCATCCTTACCACAAGCTAGAACTTCTTTACTATCATATACTCTAATAACTCTGTCAGCAGTATTTACCAAAAAGCAACTGCAACAAAATATTTATAATGTAATTGAATGAAAATAATGATATAAATACCATACTCTCCCCTTCTTGCAAATTCAATACTTTTAACAGCAGTAGCACTAGATGTTCCCAATACTATGCGAAAACTTGCTTTAACTTGAAGTGTTTTTACATCTAGTACCAATACTTTTCCTTTAGCATTTCCAGTATATACATATTCTCCTCGTCTATCAAATGATGCTACAATATTTAAATCTGCCTAAAACATCAAAAAAGTATAAATGTGCTATTTTGATAAAATCTTGCATACATCTTCATCAATTGGCAAAACTTGATGCCTCCCGTTAGTATCCACTAAAACCGCTGCGTGACGCATAGGACATACCAATAACCTTTCTAAACTTCTAGGTTCAAATTGCACTTTTAACACTGGACATGGAAATCTATATTTCTGCTCGCATTCTCCTGACAAAATATCCCATATACAAACGGTATTATCAGTTGATGCTGATGCCATTTTATGACCATTTCTTGACCAGCTAATACTAAAAACGGGATGAACATGCGCCGAAATAATTTTAGCAATTCCTCTAGTAAGGAAATCCCATATTACAATTCTTCCATCATTACATCCAACTGCTAATAGTGTTCCTCTCTTGTTAAATGCACATGTTACGGCAATTGATAAACAGTCTAACGTACCATCAAATTCCTAGATAAATAATAGAGTGACAAGTAAACAATAAAAACGACTTAACACCATGCAATTACTTACTTCTGGATAATTCTGACCAAAAGATTCTGGAACATAAAGTAATTATTCATATTATTGATGTATTAATACAAATTACGAGATATAATATATATATTACCTAATAGTTCTAAATTCATCTTGTTTTATAATTTAAAGCCGCAAGCTTACTTTATAGAAAAAGGTTATGTTATAGTAACAAAACTTGATTGTTATTGAGGTTTTGGTTGGCTACTCTGAGCAGAGATAATTCAATGACAATTTATATCAGAGGTAATACACATAGAGATGGCCAACTCAATAATAGAAATCTGTGACGATGGTGGGGAGTACCTCTGGTCTCAACTCATGGAGGCGCGTAATTTGAGGTTATATCTAATAGGTACTTTTGTTTTTGATAATAATTGAAAATGGAATATGTTTATTGTTGGTAAACGCAAATGTTACTCCGAAAATGTGATACAATGGCGTTTATAACAGTAAGCACCTTCCAGTTTCAAACAGTTTTTAACTTAAGAGGGTATGTCTAGAAATGAAAATAATTTAGAAAATGTAACTTGTGTTGTATTTGATACATTGGTATTATTTACATTGTTTGCGCATTGAGATCATCACTGCCATCTGAGAGTTGATACATAAACTGTGACTCTTGTAGAGCGGGAAGCGTCGCATATTTCCCTATACCAGTTGGACAGGGGTGATTTATATACTCTGAGTTTGATTCATTCTCACAGACAACGATCGAGTATAAGTGTGTAACATTCATCATTCCTTTTTTATGCATATTAGGTTTTGTTATATTTCTGGAATCCAAATAATTAGCGGGAAATATTAGTTTATTACTGCATGTATTTTTGTTGTATTACTTTGTTTCTATATTTTTCTGTTGTTTATACCGGACGTAATTTAATGATTTTATTTTAGGTAATAGCCTCGTTTAAATATTCGTTATAGGTATTTAACCGTTCGAAAGTATCTTTGGGTATCTCCCAGATGCCGCGCGGTGGCAATGTAAAGTCTCATTTACATCTTGTGCCATCTAGGAGACACTTAATAATAGGTTTAAATGGTTGGATAACTATAACAAATATATAAACAACATATATTATATAATGGTAATAGATCACCAACATGTCACCAATAATGTGCAGGTACTACACACAACATATAACGCAAATACTTAAAGGTAGATTTGGAAGCGAGAATTAAACACATGGGCTGAAAAGTCCCTGGCCTAACACATAGATGACGCTAGTTTTATTGCAGTCACCTTTCTCTCAGTTAGTACTAATCTTCAAAAGACGTTAAAATTTCATGATATTCTATTCATTAGTTTGTGAGTTATTGTGCTAAGAGTCTACTTATGTTATTTTCAAAACAATGGATCAAAAACAATTTCGTGTTTTAATTTTGCACTGCTTCTTGATGGTAAAAAATACCGTTCAAGCGAAGCAATGGCTTGAAAAGTGTTATGGGGACTCCGCTCCATCACAAACAACAATAAAACGTTGGTTTGCTGACTTCAAACGTGGTCGTAGATACACCGATGATGCAGAACGCAGTGGACGTCCAAATGAGGCGGTAACACCAGAAAACATAAAAAAAATCCACAAAATCGTTTTGAATGATCGAAAAGTGAAGTTGCGTGAGTTAGCTAACATCGTAAAGATATCAAAAGAACGTATTGGCTTTATATTGCATGAGCATTTGACAATGAGAAAGCTCTGTTCAAAGTGGGTGCCGCGTTTGCTCACTGTTGACCAAAAACAAGAACGTGTTGATGATTCTGAGAAGTGTTTGGCCATGTTTAAACGTAACAAGCCGGAATTTTTGCGTCGATATGTGACAATGGATGAAACATGGGGCCATCACTTCACTCCGGAATCAAAACGATCGTCAGCTGAGTGGACAGCAACTGGTGAACCTCGTCCAAAGCGCCCGAAAGCACAACAATCGGCTGGAAAGGTTATGGCCTCGGTATTTTGTGCGTGGTGTAATATTCATCGACTATCTTGAGAAAGGAAGTACCATCAACAGTGAATATTATATAGCGTTATTGGAGCGTTTGAAGGCCGAAATTGCAAAGAAACGACCGCATATGGCAAAGAAAAAAATGTTGTTTCATCAAGACAACGCACCGTGTCACAAGTCAATCAAAACAATGGCAAAACTACATGAATTGAACTTCGAATTGCTCCCACATCCACCGTATTCGCCAGATTTGGCTCCCAGTGACTACTGGCTGTTCGCAGACCTCAAAAAAATGCTAGCCGGTAACAAATTTCGCACGAATGAAGAGGTTATCGCTGAAACTGAGGCCTATTTTGAGGCAAAAGATAAATCGTTCTACAAAAGTGGTATTGAAATGTTAGATCGGCGCTGGAATGATTGCGTTGCTCTTGATGGAAATTACGTTGATGGATAAAGCTAATTTTGAACCAAAAAACCGTGTTTTCTTTGTTAGGCACGGGACTTTGCAGCCCATGTGTTATATATTGTTATTTCTTTCGCAATACCTACAATTACAATATACCATACGATCCCCGAAAATAGAAAAGATAGAACAAAATGTTAAAAGTTATAGGAAGAAGTAATTGGAAATCGCCCGTGCAGCGCACTTATAAATTATCAGAATTTTACCTGCACCCCTAAGCGAGTTGACCCCCAATACCAAAAGGAAGAATCTGCCCTACGATCTCGGAAAATAGAAAAGATATTAAAAAAAATGTTAAAGGAGAAAGTTGTAGCAATTCGTTCTAAAAGCACGCATGCAAAATCCTATACCCCTAAGTCCCAGTAGTACGTACATACGTTTTCACAATTTCCCACGCATTTCTAAGCTAGCCACTAAGTACATTTTACTGAAAGTTGTGTCAGCACTATACACTGCAGTATACATTTACTTTACCCACAAGAAGCAATAAACACTAAATCAGCGGTTTATTTACTGCTAAAAGAGGCTTTACTTCAAAGTAGAGTAAACCACAATAGAATAAATGCAATACAACAGATATTACATCATTTGTAGAAAGAATGGAGATAACGACGACGATCTACCTGTTCTTTACCTAAGAGATTACTTACGGATATCGTGAAGTATACGCATACAGATCGGCTCTTGCTTTTTCGAGTGCGAGTGCCTTTTATTACAATATGAAATTATAAAAAAAATGATAGTATCCGTTCTGAATTCCGGGACAGAAGCTACTGTATGTGATAAGTGCAAATCTATTTCCATTTGTGTCAAATTATGTTAAATTACGGCTAATTTATGTTGGCGCCTATATCCACATTGAATGTAATGTGCGCAAGCGCATTTGCTGTATAAAAATATGACGCATGCTATATAAAAATATAACGAAGTAGATAGATGGTAAGCAAGTATGTACATAGAAGAACGAATAACGTTGATCAATGGGTGTAATGAAACAGCTATTTACGATTCTATTTTTCAATAAAAACAATTTAAAACAAATACAGTCCACTGCTACAATTAATTATCAACAATCTTTTTATGCGTTTCTTTGCGATGTAACAAGGACTTATCTCTTTCTTTCTCCTAGACATATAGGTAGAGATTTTTTTTATGTTTCTCTTTTTCGAATATAATTTGCACGTAAAATCTCTATGACCTGAAACGTTTTCTATTTCGTAACATGCCATTCGTAATTAAAAGACAAAATGCATCTCGGGGTCAATAGGTCACAGAAAAGCAGGGGAATTGATAATCTCTAAAACTGTTGGTTTGATAATGAATCTCTAAACGGTAGTTATATTATAATTTTAAGACAAGACTATTCCAGAAGCTCTAATTCCAGCATAAACTGAACCAACACCTTACCCAATAGATTGCCTACTGCATTTTATTATTTGGCGTAAAAGCAGCCCAAATTATAACAGAACGGTAATGAAAATGTTGCCAAAATTTGTGATCTCCTTTAGAGGTGAAGTGAGATCACAACAAGATGATCGGAACTTCAAATATTATAAATTTTCTACATGATTGAGAACTCGGTAGCCGGAGGGCAGTCAGCAACAATGGCCTGAAAGCCTAAAATTTTATTCTTGCTTCACTATTAAGGCTGCCTTTGATATCTTATGTAACCTTCGACAACGTTCATTGCTGGTGATGGTAGTGACTATTTGGATCAGCAATAATGGTGCAGATTTTTACATTAACTATAGCATAATTGAAACTATTCAAATTAATTTATTGAATTCATTTATTTAATAAATAGTAGTCAATTGTATCTGAGGATATCGTTAAATTCTAATTCCGTCAACTGTGATACCTCACTATAATTATTTATACAGGTAGTATTTAATAAATACCATACATTGCTATAAATAGTTGTCTCACCCACATCATTAGAAGTATCCACAGACTGTCCTATTTATCTCGTACCATGCATGCACCGAAATATAGAAGTATAATGAAAAGTAAATCATGAATACATTTTAAAATATTTTATTCGATACACACTCATGTATACATAAATATTAACATTATTTATTATAACATGATCCATTTTAATGCTATACCGTAGGAAAGAAAAAGAATTGTCACATTCGTAAATTATATGTTAATAAAAGGCGTTTCGTATAATGTGGAAAATATAGAAATAGCTTGTAATATTTATATTAAATACTATCATAATATTAAAATAAACATATATGAGAAATATTGGTTATATTCTGTTTGTTATTTCCTCATATAGCTACCTGTAGTTTAAAACATTTCAAGAATATAATTTTGACACAATGTGGCAACCTCGTATGTATTTCCCATGCCATACTGATTTTAAGGTGCGAACTGACTACTGCTTTCTTACGGATAACCTTTTTGCATCGAGTCGGTGACTGTGGCGCTAATCTAGTATCGTAGTCTTTGTTTTATGTTTAGTACGATTACAACTCCTCTAGAAACTGATTAGTTTGAACGAGTGTTTTGGACATTTCCCAACACTAAAGAATTAAAGAGAAATCAGGGAATTTTAATTCTACAACATAAATAGGAATTTACTGAAATGTTAATTCGCCTTTACGTTTTTTTTCAATAATTATTTTCAAACTTATATGATTGATAGGGTTCTGATCACTTAGTGTTTGAAAACAACGATCGCATTAAGTTTACAACACGTGACTTAAATGCCAATAATTTTTTATACTCTAGGTCAAGTATGGGCAACCTTTGAAATGTTGTGGGCCAAACTTTAGGGTGCAAATACGTTCGCGAGCCGCGTTTAAAAGTAGTGCATTTTCAAGTAGTGTAATATTTCTCTTTAATTGGATTTTTCAAAATGTCTCGCGGGCCGGATCAAATCTTACAGCGGGCCGGTTGTTGCCCGCATATGCCCTAGGTAAACGCGTGTTTCCATAATAATATTTCAAACATGTTACCTGCGAATTGGCACTTGATCGGATAGGAAAAATATTTTCAGTAATGTTAGACAGTCTTACTGGTCCGAGAATTTGCAATCTATGACAATAATACTAAAAATAAACATATTTCTAAACAAAATAGTAAATACGGATAACCTATAATTAATTGAAATTCGGTGAAATTGGTGATTGTCACTGTGGATAGGCAATTATTTGGGAATTCGGAAAGACAGATCTCTAAATATGTACCGCCGGAATCTCAAGCTAGCATTTCTTACTAGTGATCTGAGCGTGCCATTGTTGATGTTGAATAAAGATATGCATTTAATTTAATATTTTACATCTTCCAGTTTTGCATAGCAATTTTGCATAGTGGTGTTAGAATCACCATTCCCAATTATTGAAAATTCTTATATCTATTGTGTAACTCACATTTACCAAACACATACGGTCCTTACATACACAATAAATTTTATTTCTATTTATTAAATTTGATAACTATTACATATACATACATCTGTTGAATGTGATAATAATTTTAGTTTATGCGACTTCGTGGACGGGGATAAAGCGTCAAGGGAGATATTCTAGGATGGTCTTTATTCGTTGGATTGAACGTTGTCCCAAAAGTAATTGTGGGTTTTACAGAGATTGTCTTAACAGCTTGAAAATCCTTAGCGGGGGCAGTTAGAGTTACTTTATTTTTTTTTCTTTTATAATAAATAACTTCACCCAGTAAAGTTATCATTGCCAGTGCCAAACCGAAAAGCGTTGCTATGAAAACGCCACCTACAAAAGAAATAGTTATCGACTATGTATATTTAGTTGCTTTTGTTGTTAGTTGTTGGTTTAGTTGCTTGTTATAGCTGCTTACCTAGACTTTCAAGGGTTATGCCTTCATTATTATCGGAGTCGTCACATTTCCCTTTTCGCGAATGGTTCCAATACTTTTCTCGTAAATGTTCAAAAAACCGATTCGTTTGCAACTCTAAAATTCTAAAAAGAATATTAAGCTAATTAAAAATACATTGTCAAAATAGGTGAAATTAAATATAAAAACAAAACCAAACTTTATTGAATTTTGTTCTAAAAAATAACTTATGACCATGATTATAATCCACAGTGCTATGACAAGTATCGTAGTAAACTCCATACTAGATAAATTAATTATCTATTCAGAACGCAGTACGTGAGCTCTAAATGTCAACCGAGTTACCAACTGAATAGTAAATAAATTACAACGGCATGCAATATTTTCTACAAAGACTTTAAAAGTTCTTACATCACAACCTATTGGGTGGTGCTAAATATATCTGTATCTCCTTAAAAAAGATACTTACCTTGCAGCATCATATATATTGTAGTGATATCTCAGGGCTTGGAATGTACTATAGCATAGTGTTATTTAGAAAACAAAAAAGTTAGATGACTCGATTTGATAAAATAAGGAAATATAGAGTATTTTAGATGAAACAACAACAATGTATTAATCAATTAAGGCTATATCACTTAAATCCGAAAGTGATTTCAACAAATATGTAACGTAATCTTTAGTTAGCTACATTTTTGAAAATTAAATTACTAAATAATTTTGTCATGGAATAAATCCTTTTCTTTATCTACTCACACAGGCAATGTGATGTAGATCGGCGGATATTCGATATCCGCACTAGGAAGCTGACGATGGAAGGCCCAAGGTTCTTTTTGAATTTTTTACACGACCAGCGGTGTTTCCCCTGATTTTCGGGTGTTATACTGTAGAGATACTATCCATTGCAACTTTTATATAAGTTTTGAGGTATTTTCCTCTAAATAACTGGCGAAATACGCTTAAAATAAGGAGTGTAGAAGCTGTACTGATGCTCTGTGTTAGTACCCATCGCTTGGCGCTACGGTGAAACATCACCACTATATAGATCTTGATATTACTCCAACAATGCATTCTTCCTTTAAAATACTATTAGATTAAAAAAGCTATTAGTTAATAAAGATAACCTAATGACAAAGATAAGTAGACAAAGATAATAAAAACTAGACTAGTCACAAAAATCCCATTACAATATATTATAACAATTAATAGATAATTAATTTGCATGGTGTGGAGTTTACTGTCATGCTTGCGAATAATCTATGACTTTGAATTTATATGTTACATATATTTAAATATTACTTTTTAATGGTTAATTAAAAAAAAAAGATTCCAGTATACCTCCAATGAACTAATTTTAGCAAAGATAATATTACTCTGTTGTTAAAGATCCTTCATTGGTGCGTGATGTAATGTAAATTTTTTTAAATTGTCTCTTATTGTTTCAAATGGGTAATTTTAACTGTATGTAAATGTTGTTCGTGTATTATAAAATTGTTAAAATTAGTTCACAGCGAGTATACAGATTTATTGTTTCTTTTTGTAATTGATCATCAGTAATGCTTAACACATTATTTTTAATACACTTTCCTTTTAGTTATTTCATCACTTAGCTGACTTCCTTGCTGAATTGCTACGGCGTATGGTTTTTCAGCAAATACTTCGCCGACCTCAGTTAAATTGCAGTTTCTACTAATTTCGTATTTGATTTCGGAAGAATCGTGTATGAATGCGAAATCTGCGTTTACACGCTCATTAACTTTAGTAAATCCTGCCGACGCATTTGCCACAGGAATGGAGTCATTTATAGCAACCAGAATATGACCATACTGTTCCCGTATAGGATAATCCCACACGCGATATTGAGTTTCATCGGTAGAAGCATTTAAAGTTAATTCTTTCCATAATCTGTCAACATATAAATAATTTTGAATGATCTACATATTTAGAACGTAATGTTACAATATTATATCTATCACACCTACTAATATTATTCTGCAATAATATTCCTTAATTATATTGTAAAGAGATAGTATCCATTAGACTACTGAATATTCGTTGATTTCTGTTCGGTCGGGATTTCGATTAAATCTAAGTGTAGACATGTCGTCTATCAAGTCATCGTGTTGGAAAAAACTAAAGATATTTTAGTGAAGAACACTTCAGGCGGTTAATAGTATTGCACAATATTGAAAGATTATGCAATATACTGATTGATATTGAAGAAGAGCTAATTGCGAGCAATATTGCACAATAAAAAATGCTGCAATGATTGTTTTGCTGCAGGGGTTTCTTCAGATAGCTGCAACGGACTAGTCACTGCGTAATAAGATACTTGTTGTTACAGAAATTTATAAAATAAAGAAAATTAAAAAACTAATTTTGTTCTACATACCGTTTGAATATGAACTTTCATCAAATAAATTTTTGGAAGAATAATAAATGTACAAAGAATTGCGATAGGATGCTGCTTTTTCGGGTTTTCAAAGAGGATGGCTGATAGAGAAATGCGTCTAGATTATATTTCTTGAAAACTAAATCATGACCGATGGGAAGTTTTTCAATACTCTTAAGTACTTTTATATTGCTCCCTTTCATAGAACCCAGACTTCTAAAAACATATTTGTAAGTGGTCCTATGTTATATAATGGTTTACCATATGAAATTAAACTAATAATATTAGTACCTTTAAGAAGCATTTGTACATACATATTATTAAGCACTGTAAGTGAGTGTATATTGAATTCATTTGTTCTGTGATATAGTATAGCTTGTTCGCTAAATAAACTATCTATCTATCTATCTATCTTTGAGGAACATCATTTTCCTATAACATATGTATTTAAGCAGTATACAATTAGTTACAAATGTTATAAAATTGCTAAAAAGCACAAATATTATGTTATATTTGTATCAATAATAATAATAATCGCGCTCTTCTGTTCGCTCGCCCAATGCGCCCTCTGCTAAGAATATATACTACTACAGGATAGTAGTGTTCTATGTCTTACGTATGTTTCTATATAAAAAAACGATATTCGTTCACAATTTCATAACTAGCTGTGTTTTTTTGATCTTTCGACAAAAACTGCAACCTATTAAAAATAATTGAGAGAAATTCTAGATACGTTGGATCGCTTCTCTATTGCGTTGTGTTATTTAGCGTAGTATATTAGACCAGGCTTGGAAGCACTATTTCGTATAACCCTCTCGTATGTGTGGAAGGGTATTTAATATATTAAGAAATTAAAGTTTCTTAATGCAATATATGTATAATCTTTCAATATCCTAATAATGAATATTGTTCAATATTACTGAGGGCCTAAGTCTCGTTTAGGTTTTATAAATCAGTAATTTGAACGTGGATTCGAACACTGGCAAATCAGGAAATTTACCTATACAAACTGTCTTCGGCTTTCTTCATGTTGATAAAATACTGGTGCGTATCTGAACCCTCCACTACTGTATAATTAATTCTCGATTGCTTTGCTAATTGTTCCAAAGATTGTACCGGTGTCTGCACAAAAAAAAGATGTATATGCAGAGTTACACAAGCTAGAAGACGTTTTATATGCATTACCTGCATCATTTCTACGGTTAGAAATGCCGCCAAATTTGCTGTAAACGTAGCTAACATCAATACTACAAATAACCAGTAAGCTGCTATTAATGTTCTTCCTGATAGAGATTTTGGAGCTTCACCGCCTCCTTGAGGCGTGAACGATGTAAGAGCGAACCAGAAACTTTCTTTTAATGTAAATTGTCTGCAATTGTACAGTATTTTAGTGACTAACTCTATAATATAACGAGAAATAATTATTTAACCTGCAGGGATAGGAATATGCTTTTTTGTTATTTTGTGCACTGTACGGAGAATATTTATCGAGGAACCAAATCATGAACCCAGTAACGACCAATGCTCCCACAATACTCAGCCAAACTTCCAGTTTTAATACAGTCATAAACTTAAATAAGGATGTTTTGCGAACTGGTTTTCTCATTACTAGGAAAAAAAATAGTGGTATATGATATAAAATATGCATTAAAAAAGTAACTAAGCTACTTTATATATTTTAAACATATAAAATTGTAATGATAGCTAAAATAAACTGCAGTAAAAAATTCTGAGATATGTTGTTATTACTTGCCTACAGAAATTCCGGTTTGTTCAAAAAATGGTGGTACAAAATCTACAACTTCTTCTCTGTCAGCGGTCATTACCAATGCAGTTATAGCCATATCAGTTTCCTGTAACGTTAAGTATCTTAAATGTAAGATCGATCGCATTAAGTAATAAATGTTTGAGAAAAAGATACTTTTCGCACTTTAAAAAGGAGATATTTGAACGTACGTTAGTATCATTGTATATAGCTGTTAAAAGACATGTAGATGCATTTAAATCAGGACTGTTAGAACATAATTACAATTATTAACTTATTTATCAGTTTCTTTTGTTTCAAATAAAATTTGCGTTTCAAAGGATACGTTATTACGATTCTTTTAAGGTAAGGCGTGTTTCAGACTGCAGATAAATTACTCTTTTGTTCTGAATATTCTAAAGATGGCTACTTCTTGTATGTTCGTGAATAGCACTTTCTAAGACCAATTATTATAGACAAAAAGCCACCAAGACAGTAAATTGTTACTAATCTAAGTTGTTCAGTAGTTCTTCGAAAGTTTAATAGTACCCAAACGATACCACGGTAATCAACAATTACAAAAAAATAATATAATACAAATGTATATTGGGTTTATCTTTTAATTGTTTTTTTAAGCAGCTCCAAAATGTAACTCTTTTATACAAGGTGCATCGTTTTATCCGCATCTTAGGTACGTAAAGTGAATATAAACTGGTAGGTAGAAGGAAGTAGGGTGTATTGTATTTAGTTACAGGAATGTGGCAATTTTGTGTAGAGTAAAAATAGTAAAATAAATATTTGAATAATTTTAAGGTATCATAATAATTTCAGTCATGTACTTTAAGGTATTATTCAACTAATGATGCCCTCAAAATGTCTTCCCCAGCCTTCCCTGCCAACAGATGTAATAACATGGACTAAATCTATATCCCATTTGACAGATTTCTTAAATTTAGTACTTCATGTCTTTTAAATGCAACTTCAACCATTCAGAGAATATTTAGCAGACATTGCTCTAATATAATTTGATTGAATTTGATGGAATATTTTAAAATGAATGGACATCTGATAAAGTTTACTTATAAGATAGAATTTGTAGGTTAATCGGTTATTATAGGGTGAGCATAAAACTAGTTTTTTTACGGCATAAATCAGTACAAAACGAATACAGAACGTTGTCGTAATGAAATTTTCAAAAATAGCGAAGTCGATACGTTTGCGGTGAAGTAATTGTGCTTTTCACTCCTTAACCTTGAATGCCTTTTTTTGTTTAGAGCAATGCTGGTATAAATATGTACTTCGTTTTTACGGAATTTAAACTAAAAGCCAGTTTTTCAGTATTTCAATGGTCATGTAATTTACCACTCATTTGTAATACTTTTCATTTTTCAATATCGATAACAACGTGCCCGATAAAGATATGTTCATATAAGTTAATGGTTAAAGGTATGTGCTTCTAAATTAATAGTAATATAATTTAAATGTTTTCTTACGCCTCTTTGTAAGTCTCCAACTACACCATCAAAATTTCCAGTTTTATCTCTTTCACCAAATGTACCTTTTATCGGTTCTACCAATTCATAATCGAATTCCATGTTTTCTGCCAGTTTTGCAACAAAGTCTATACAATATCCTTCCCATTGTGTTTTATTTGTTTTAGTATCAAATACCTTGTATGACCAAGGAACTGCCTAGAATACAGTAATCGAAAGAAATGCATAAATTTGTATTGCATAACTCACGTGAGTTACGCCGACTCTATAAAATGCCTTAATAGGTTTTATTTGCTTTCCATTTTCCAACAAGAAACCAGATTGCTCGTTGTACGTACCAATTCTACTAATGTCGTTGCGTTGAATTACCTCTATATTTCCCTCTGGTTTTAGTCGTAGGCAGTTACTTGTCTCTTCAATATTCCTGTCACGATCTATATTTGCGGAAAGAATTTCTATAAACTTAGCAACAGTTTCTTTGTCGTTCTTCGTGCTATTACAAGCAACCAGTTCAAGCGACTTATTTTCGCGCTGTAAAGCATCAATAACATCGGTTAAAGTCTTAAGTACGTGTATTAGAAACTGTTTCTGAACTGTAACATTTTTTGGGCATTCGCAGTTTGGTACTTCCAGTAATGAACAGCAGACCGCATTGTCCATCGTCAGCAAGCTTATTGACTCATAGGATAGCAGTTGTGGAAGTACCTGTTTATAATTAAAATCTAAAAAGACGAAGTGCCAGCGATCTGCCAGTTTAAACATATCCTCTTCCAAAGCCTTAAAAGGAAGATAAGTATGTGTCAAATAAATTATTTAATTGTGGGTTCATAAATAATTTGTCACAGATCTAAAGATTTGTGTCAAGCAGGTGCACGAAATGTACAAAGAATATGGAATGTATGTTTTCTAAAAATTGAAAAAATGTAACGACTGATATGAATGTAATTGATTGAATTACGATTTGAATATAAATCGATTTAAGCCAATGATAACTGCAGAATCCGAAAAAAAAAATACATTTAGGATTGGCAGTAATGTTTTAATTACCGTTTTCAAAATTTCGCTTTAAATGTGATAACATCAAATTGACTCTAGATCGGCTGAAATTGGAGAAATTATGGTCACTCTGTGTCTTAATGTTAAACTTTATGCGGTTCTAAGTGCCGATGATGGAGCGCTTATAATTGAAGAACCTATTAATTAAAAAAATATTGTCTATCTCCATATAATTTGGAGAAAGGAATATTATAAATTTCGTTTGCAATATTCAAGTAAAGATTTATCATTGAGGGTGATTACAATCTAAAACATGTCGACCACCACCAAAGGTAGCGAATTAAAGCCAAGAAACGAGATATAATTATCATTCATGGTAAGGCTACATAATGGTCTGATAGTAAAATTTCTCAACTGTAAGATTTCTTCATATCAAGAAAACTTGCATCTAATGTTACTGAAATTAATCATCATAACATTAAATAATTAAACGAATAAGTTTAATATTTCGCAGTTTTTCTTATTTGTTTAATATATTGGTACATAGTTTCAAAAAGAGCAGGACGTAGGGCAATTGAGTCTAAATTTGAAGACTATTCAAGCTACAGCGCAATTAATTCTTTAGTTAATTGCATTTATTGGTATTAACTTTCAAATTTCCCTTTTGCTCTTCCTTTTTGTTGTTGTTGAGAATTATGACTAAAACTGTAGAACTGCTTTCACGATGGGTCGCGAAAAGTGGCGAAAAGAGCGTAGAGTGGTATTTGCACCACAGGGAGCAAAATACCTTTGCTATATCGTCACTGGTGATGAAACGTAGATTTCGTACGTCTATGTTGAAGCGGAACAACATCTAAACCTCTAAACCGAAAATATTCAAGCAAATCCGGTGTTAAAGTAAACTAATGACAGTTGTATTCCAGGACCAAAAGGGTATTTTTTTGATTGATTTTATGGAACCTAGAATAACAAAACATCAAAAATCTATTTCTACTTTCTAAACTGCGATCTGACATTCAAAACTAATGACAGGGACTGCTGAGATTAAGAATTGTTTTCGTTTGTGATAATTCTGGTGGATAATCTTTGATCATCCCACTTGTACTCCTGACCTTGCGCTTAGTGACCATCATGTCTTTCGATATCCCAAACACTGGTTTATGCCTAAACGTTTTGACGAATGTGAGAAATTGAAACTCTCACTGCAAACCAGCTAAAATCACAGAGAGTGGGAGAAGAGTTGAAGATGGTTGTTTCACGAAATCAAAAGCATTTGGGACAATATAGGGATTATGTAGAGAAAAATGTAGATATGTACATTTTTGAAATCATTAATAAACCTGTATTCTTCCCACTTGTTTTTATTTTATTACTGATCAATCCTTAGTTTTGAATCCATTTTGTAGTTTTATTGCATTTTATTTTTGCACTGTATTCATTCGTATTTTTGCATTTCGGTTGTTAGAAGCAATTTACTTAAATTATCCAGGCTGAACATTAAAAATCATTTAGCGCTTAACATGGAAATGAAAAATTTTACAGATTTGTACAATATCGTCACTAATATATAAAGAACTAAATTATCCATCTATATTATGAAATGTATACATTATTCGATAATAATTAAGAAAGTCGTCAAAGGAAAACGAGGAGATAAAAGAAGATGGCATCGGTAGAAGCTTCTTGTCTTGAACTATAAAACTCAGAAGCCAAGAAGAGAAACACAGAGACTATCAGAAAATTCTGTAAGCTTTTATTTATTTGCAACATATGGCAGTAGATGAGCTAACTATTCCTTTTGGAAACCAACCAAAACTTATTTGTAAATTGAACCAGTATTTTCACGTCTAAATAGCACAGAATCTCTTAGCTAACATCGGTAACCAAAAATTAAGTTTAAATTAAAGATATTGTTTTCGTTAGCTTATAGCTTGTCATGTATAACTTTATATAATAATAGGCCGTTCCGTGTGAATAGTTCTCTCGAACCATTTGGTCCTAAACCGCGCATTATTTTCATGTACGTTCATAAATTGCAAGCAATTCGGTGCATGGCCCTTATTTTATTTCTAGTATTAATTTTTGTTATATAACATATTTTTTAAAGAATATTAGTTCAATTACGTGTTTAATATTTACAATGTACGCAATTTACGGAAAGGTGAAAATGTTAAGTTAATGTCCGTTTTTATTTGTCATTGTTTTTGCACTTTTTAAACTTTATTGATTTGGTATTGTGTGTGAGTTTGCGTTTTTGTGTGGTCATACCTACAACATGGCAGAATCTATTACGTGATACCTCTTACTATAACCTACTTCAAAAGGGCAAGTACTTTAATGGTTTAGTTAATTTTTACATATATAATTTTACAACCTTTACTACTGATATATTTCAGATAAAATTATATTATTCAATTTTTTCTTGGTTACCGAATAGTGACTTTTTGATGAGGTGTACAGAGAATCGTTTAATTACCAATGGTTGGTAACTGCACAGTTTTTTCAATTGATAAATGATGATTGTACAACTGAAATTAATAGATTTGTTTGAATATATATTTTCAAGTTCTAATGCGGCGGTAAGCTAAACTAGAAAGTGTCCGAACTCTGACAATCCAGAGTTAGTAATTCTCAGAATTATTAATTTTTCATATAAAAGGCAGAGACTAAATGACCTGACGCTTTTTAATTAATAATAACTTATTTATTACATAATACTGTACTTCTTGATCGTGCTAAAGTAGTAGTCCAAAAAAAGGGGTATCCAAATCGATTCATGAAAAGGAACGTTCATAGTAAGTTACTCGACAATTTTTTCAATCGTCCAGCAAATACGTTGGGCTACCACCCTGTCTCAACTGTCTGTGAAATTCTCGAATTCGTTTGGAAGATTTCAACAACACTTTTTTGCTATTTTAAATTAATGTACCCACCTTTGAATAACATTGTTCAATACTTTGTGCTATGAGGTGAAAAGCATGAACTTTGCACATCACATGTGAAAGTTATAAAATGCACACATGTAAAAGTCTCTCACACGCTGTACTATCGCTGAGCAACATCAACAGTTGGTTAGTTGAAAGTTGACTTTCTTTTAGCGTGTCCAACATGAACTACTTTTATAATTGCTTCGTCGATGCGCTTTTCTAATCTTTTGCTAACTAGTAGAATGGGAAATGTCGCTTTAACGAGATCTAGAACGCGCATTGTAATATTCAAAATAGAATGTTTTTTCGATCTGACATATCATCTGTTTACATAACTACAGCTGCGTATCTTTTACTACACCTTTGATAATGTTTTCGATTTCATTACGCACAATTGGCATATGGTTCTCTAACAGTCTCCGCAATGGCAGCTTCCACTTGGGATTGTATTTATTCCAAAAGTCATGAAACGGTTGCCAATCGAGTAGATGAAGTCTCAAACCATAGGCAATTATCATGAACAGTAAATCGAACATAAATTCTGTCGCTGTACATTTTTTGTATGATTTTTACTGTCGCGTTTGTCTCAGCACATTAACGGTTTATTGCTAACTTTACTACTAACATATTTTAACATCACTATAATAAACATTGAGAAATTCATCAATAAACTTTCGCACTGCGTTACCAAGTGGTCTTGTTTTCCCCTTCCGCACGTCCATCATACTTAATAATTATATGTCTGCCTTATAAGGGATGTTTCAATAAGAGCGCAAGACTTTAAGGTTCAATAAAGCATGGTTTTCTGTAACAAAGTATTGAAATATTTATTGATTTATAATGTATACATTTGGGCATTACGTATGAAACAAAATATCTTGCAAATAACAATGGCTTTGCTGGTACATGCGTACTCTTTTGTCAAAATTTGCAATAACACTATTGCATACCTATGGCGATATTTCATTGATAGAGCGCCTAATTTCGGCCTTCAATGCTTCGGTGATCGCGGGCTTGTTGGTATAAACCTGTGACTTCAGATAATCCTACTGCCAGAAGACCAAAGGTGTTAAATCGCAAGAACGCGACTGCTAATTCTGGTCATCAAACTGGGAAATGACACGAATAGGGGCAAACTTGTAGCAAGACAATTAATGTTTCACGGTGATACGACATGTGGCACTGTTCTGTTGAAAATTGGACTTTGTATGCATGCAGATGCAAATTTTTCGTTAGAATGCGCCGAAGAGTGGATGTTGTAATATCCAATTCTTGTGTACGATGGCGAATCAACGTCTCTGGATTTGTCATGTGTTTCACATCACTAACCGAGCCAGAACTTTCGAATTTTAGATTATTCTTTTCGCAGTAGATGAATTACGAACATTTTGTCGACCAAACATTGGACGCATTTTACAAATTTTGGCAACCAAACTTTTACCATTTTGATAAAAATGTTTAACAATCAGGACACGTTGTTCTATCGTGTAGTACTCCATGTTTGCTAACTCCCATCTGTCAACTTTCGATCTGTCACGTCATAATCATGTGTCAAGATGTCAAACACGGCGGGCTCTTCAAATGTTGCGCCCTTATTGAAACATCTATAGAAGACCAGCTCGGTATTAACTTATAGTTCTATGCTCTATTCGTTTTTTTACGATACAGGGGTGGTGGCGCTGCGTACCGAATATGAACCTGGCTCACGGAAAGACGTCGAAAGAACTCTACTGATAATAAATAATCAACCGATAAGAAGCGGTTGTTCATGGTGCTCTTCGATAACGGTATAAGAAAGGGGAGGCGAAGCAAGAAAGGGATAGTTATGTGAATAGGTCGTCGTTTACCATATACCGGGTTCTTTTTTCTCTATGTGTAACTTTAAACCGAAAATTATCAATGCACTAGTGACAGTAGGTTACTAGTTATATACGTATTCATCTTAGTTGTTTTCTTTATTAAAAACGTAGCCAAATTCTTATTACTTTTGTTTTGGTCTCTCTTATTAGTATTCATAGAGGCTTGTGACCAATTTGAAGTAGAAAGATATCTGTTTGCGATTTATGAGCATTTCCAATCGACTTACTTGCCTTAGCGATTAAAATTGGTAATTAATTAATTAATATATTATTATTTTGCGTCTGTTAAGAAAATATAACTGATTCATCCAGAAATATTTTTTCGTATTTTCGTATTGTAGGCGGTAGGTCTTCTTAACGCAAGTATTGATATATTTGCACTACCACAAATTATGTAAAATGTTTCAATACCCTCGATAAAAAAAATAATTTCTTGGTAATAGAGACCTTCAATCCATAACGGGTAATGGCGGATTCCTAAATATTTTTTCATTTGTTAAGTCAAGTGGTTAACTAGATACTGGATGTTGTATTAATTCCCTGCCTCACAGAAATTTCTTGCATCAATTTCACTTACAATCACTTTTCAACAAATAATTGCATGCTAATTTGTAACAAATGAGACAATGCTTTGTCCGTAAATTATTAAAAGTTGCACATATCTGATAGCAAAACATTATCATCGTCTGTTTTTTGTTTCATAGCTGTTGTATTCCTAATCCGTTCCCGTGTTCAAACAACACAAATTATTTTCATGTCTTTGGATATAAAACGCATATTTGAAATATGTATGCGAATTTTATAGATTTTACATTTCTTAAATATTATGTGGTAACTAACATGTCATAAGAGTTGTATTTGTATTTGTACTAAGCGTATAATGTTTTATAAATCTTTCTACATGTGTCCGCTACCTTTTTAAAGACATTTCTCACACCTTCTAATACCAGAAATACATTATTATACTATAATATCGTCGATTTTATTAATCTTAGCAATTCTGGCTTTAGAATAGACAAACTAAGGTGTTTGAAGCTTATAATTTGAGTTTGAAAAAGACTATAAAGCCACCAGGCGATTCTGAAAAGATTGCTGTAAGTTTAGGTTTTCTTACTATGTGCTCTATAGCCTCATTTTTTGAAAGTAACCAAACATGCTTATTTTTTATCAAGTTGATCAATAGAAGGTATTCTCAATTTTTATTTTCCTTCTGTTAAGGTACTGTTAAAAAATCTGACAAATGACTCCTTCAATTGTATGTTTTCTTCATTATTCACATGTTCATGTTCTGTAAATTAACCTAAACATGTATGCAGATAGGTAAAACTTTGGTTCGTTTGAAGAAAAGCTTCATTAAGAAGGTCGTTGTAAACATGTTTAAGAAACCATGTGCTAACTGTTTTCCTTTTGGGAAAACTCAACTTCTGCAGTTTTTTTAACAAGTTACTCAATTAGCTTTCAACATTTTCAGCAAACGTAGCTTATATAAAATATTGAATAAGTATTCATAAATAACAGTGTTATACTATAATTTTATACTTCTTATATTTTATTGGTTTATTGCTATGTTCTATTTATAACTATTCATTATAAGGCACAATTTCAATTTACTACAGCAGTAAAAAGTAAAGCCATACATGTGATAATAAGAATCGGTTGCCTGGACAATATTAGTATACAGTAGGTGCCTAATTAACTAGTGACCATTCGACCGGACTTTTGATTGAATTATATGGGATACGGTAAACATTATTTCATAAGATGAATGCAAAGAAATTAGGACACAAATATACGTCGCAATAACCTGCATAGGACCACCGTGTCACTAGGTTTTTTGTCCCTGACGTTTCGCGAAGAACTGTGGTTCGCATTTTCAAAGGTACCGCAGTTGTTCGCGAAACGTTGGGGACAAAAAACTTAGTGACACGGCGGAACCCGACAACCGCTACGACTATGACAAACGGCCGTGAAAGTCTGAGATACTATTTAACTTACATAACAGTCAGTTTCTCAGCTGAGAAGCGTATTAAACTGACCGCTGGTTAAACTAAGACCGGTTAAAAGCTTGTCAATGTCATGCACAATTAAAGGAAAATGTTCTCTTGCATAAAATATGCGAAATAAATGTTATACTCACCAGTTCGAACATCTTTATAACATCCTCAGTTGATCCAATAATAGCATAACTGTTAGGAACGGGTCTCAAACTTTTCAACCTTTTCGCAGATATACTATCCAATGTATCTGTGATAACCATTCTCACTCTTTCGGTGTCTATCCAAAAGTATAAGGCTTGATCGACTTCTACAAGGAACATATACGTGTCTTTCAATCTACTTCAGATAGAATCTAATCATTTGGGATTCTTACGTAAGGGATCATTAAATATCAAAGCAACATCGGTACAATTTTTTTCATCCAGATATTTGTCCAGCAATTTTAAATATGCACTTATCGATAGATCTATCCTCACGTAAGGGACATTTATGTTTTCAGCAATTTCTTGGGTGAGCTTGTCTCCTATCCACGTTACATCCACAATTATTTGAGCTCCATTAGAAAAGCCCTGGCAAACTAATTAAAAATAAATGACTAATATGCCTAATGGTTAATGGTTAACAACAAATTCCGTTTTTGTGGAAAGACGACGTAAAAATTCACTTTCTCACTGCAGCCATCCAGTGTACATACATTTACGTCCATTCTATTGTACTCAATATTAATTGAATACAGCTAATTAAATATTTACGAGTGAAAGTCATTAAATAAGCCGCAAATCGCCGTGGGAAAACTGGAAAAACCCGTGAGCTATTTTCCTATCTGTCACTAGGGACCGGCACAATCCAACTTTAATACTCAAGCGACAGTTGTCGTGCTCGTACGCAGGCAGCGTTAAAATGGTGATCGTGCTCGAAGAGTGTACTGTGGAACAGCAGCGTGCTACCATGCGTTTTTTTTTTTGGGCAAAAGGACTTCCTGCAAAAGGTATCCATAAGGAAATATCTCCTGTTTACGGTGAAAAGTGTTTGTCGCTTAAAGCCGCATGTAACTGGGTCGAGAAATTCTCTCAAGGGCGCAGGAACACTTTGACGCGAGGAAGAGATTATTAGAACTAACAGACGGACAACAATAGATAGCATAGCAACTATAATAGGATGTTCTCATGGTTTAGCCTACGAGCTGATGCACGATCCTTTAAATTTTCAAAAAGCTTGCTCACGATGGGTACCCAGACAACTGACTGAGGAATACAGAAGAATTCGAATTGGCTTGTTCTTGCAACACCTTTCTTCTGTACGCAGAAGAAGGGAAGACATGCTTAACAGGATTGCTATGATGATGATGAGTCATCGGTGCACACCTACTAATCCGAAACAAAGCGTACTTCGATGCAATGGAAACATCTTTCTTCACTGTCAACAAAGAAATTCAAAGTTGTGCCTTCAGCTGGCAAGGTTATGCTTACCATGATCTGGCATTCTTAAGGAGTACTCCTAGCCCAGAGTAGAAATGAGAACGTGACTGTAGAGTTTTGTTGTTGCCTCGGGATGCAATTCGACGTAAACGTTCAGGCCTACTGAAGAGAGGAATCTTGTTGCTTCACGATAATGCTAGGCTGTATTCGCTCCACTTGAGGCGAGTGGGAATTGCGGAATTAGGATGGGAACTTCTTGCACTACTGTCTTACGGTCCCGACCTAGCCCCAAGCGACTATCGTCCTATTTAGTCCACTGAAAAAGCAACTTGGCGGCAAACATTTCGAGGGTGACAACGATGTTTAACAAGAGGCACGCACGCGGTTTAGACCGCACCCAAACACTTTTACGCAGCAGGCATTAGAACATTGATAAAGCGATAGGATAAGTGTATTAATGTAGATGGAGACTTTGTTCAAAAATAGAACTTCTTTTTGGCTAACTATTTCTCTAATTATTTTTACAATAGCTTTTTGTGGCCTACTTACTGACTTTCCCACGTATTGTGGTAAACATATATCAAAGTGTTATAGAGTGTGTTCCGAAAACTAGTTCAAACATGGAGATATCCAATTACAACAATTTCTTTTTCTTAATAGTGAA
This sequence comes from Trypoxylus dichotomus, assembly GCA_023509865.1. Lineage (NCBI taxonomy): Eukaryota > Metazoa > Arthropoda > Insecta > Coleoptera > Scarabaeidae > Trypoxylus > Trypoxylus dichotomus. Next base: position 52,795,247 of record CM042074.1, on the reverse strand, counting down.
CCCAATTTTTTATATTCTATTTAAAAAATACGGTAACATACATGTTATATTAGGTTTTAAAAAAATTGCAAAAATTCATTAAATTTTTGAACAGAACTGGGCCATTGGCAAATTATTATTATCTGGATATGAATACACAATGTAATAAATGCAATTTAAGTTATTTTTTTAACGCAATAAATTACTACTCGAAAAGAATTTTACAAGATCTACTGTACAATCCTCTGTAACTTTTCTTAATTTTGAAATCTGCTATTTCAATTAAGTACAGAAATGAGAGTTAGAAGAGAGAGAAAAAGCATATTCGCCTTTCAAGATTTCTCTGTCTATTATATGCGTAACAATTATACTCTAATTGTAATCTACAAATGCAGTAGTTATAAATATTATAACAAATTTATCATCACGTACAATAAAAATAGTACAACAATGGAGAATGTTGCTGTAATAGAACGTTCCCTTCTAGTCAAGGACTACAATTTTCAAATCACTGAACGTACACATTTGAGATTATGTCTCAAAGGGACTGGGCCATATTTATTGTATACGCATCAGAATTAATAGCTGCGTAAATATTTATTTCCCATAATAAAGGTAGTGAATCACTATTGACCTGTATTATGATTTCTCTTACTTATAATCTGTAGGGAGAGACTCAGCATATTATTATGTATTATTCACTAATTATTCAGCTAGTTAAATCCATAATGTCAAAAAACGAAAATAGGAACAAATCACATTGGAAACAAAACAATGATAAATGAAATGTATATGTACGAGGACTCCTGGGCATATTTCCGGAAGCGCTGTAGATATACATACGAAGTTTATCAAACGATTTCACTATTTCTTAAAGTAGCCGGCCTTTGGCATCAGTATGCCTTTGTACATTCCCGAACTAATTTGTATAGACCACTCTGTCGCTGATACTTTGGAAAACAGTGTTCGGTATTTTCCAACAGCTGCTTTAGATGACAAGACCGCTCACAACATGTTTTATTTCTGACGTTTGGAAATCGAAAGAAATCATAAGGTGCTAAATCAAGCGGGTACAGGCAATTACTTATTAAGTCACAATTTTTATTGGCAAAAAAACCATAGATTGGTGTACTAAGAATCGGCATTGTCATATCGAAAAATAATTCGCTGATTTCGATTACCTCTTTGTATTTTATCACGGTCCCTCGACTCTCTAAACTTACGGTAGCCGCATGTTCGCTAAAATCGAAAGAAAAATCATCATTTTTCATAGGACTCTGTTGTTTAGTTTCACGCTTGTACGAATGAATTCAAGTTTCGTTACGAACAAATACGTAGATTAAATTTGGATGATCACGTTTGAATTTCTTTAAAATTTCTTTGCACCATTTGACTCGACCTTGTTTTTGACTCTGTTAAATTGTGTGGGATAAAATGACTGCAAAGCTTCCGTAAGTTCAAATGTTCTTGCAAAATCTTGTCTATTACTTACATGTAAATGCTTAAAGATGCTTCAAGTTTACAGTATGTGGCACGTCGATCATATTCAATCATTACACACACCAACAATATTAGTGGTAACAACAGACATCGATGGTCGATCGATAAGCAAACTGTAGGTTAGAAATGTCAAAGAGGTCTTCGTAAAGTTTACTACTTGTATGACTTGAATATAATAAGTTAAGAAGTTTTAGTTAGGATTATGTATAGTGTCCCACGGAAAACTGTCAATATCCACAACTGGAAAATATCTTTTTCTTTTTAATTTCTCTCATATCGGAATCTGTTAGTGTTAACGATTGAAGAAGCATTTTTTTTGTCAGCAACAAACAATGTACGTGGTTTGTGGTCTTGTCGCCACAGTTTTTTTCACATGATCTTCACAAGTGGCACTAAATTTAAAATTCCAAAGGTAAATCTAACATGCTCACTTGGTTAGAATCTCTAACGGAATTACGAAATAAGTTAAACAACTCATAATCACTAAGTTTCTTATATCTCGTGTCTATAAAAAGAACACATACTTTTGATATTGAATATTTGTACGCCTTATTGTTGCATTGTACATTCACTTCATATTGTCTGCTTCCGGATAAAGCTCCGCGATGCGAATTAATGCCTATCCTTGTTGTCCTTCTTCATCAAGGTCAATTGGTTGAGGGTGGCAAATTTAGTTCCGGAGTAGTGGTAAAGAATTCACCAATCAGGAAATGACCTGATGTTAACGTACTTATATCACTGTAACCGGAGCTAAGTTGAGTTAGTAGCCTAGAATTTATGAGACTCGCGATTTGAACAAGAACTACTTGAAATTTCTCGTAAATTAGTCTCTCATTGCGTAAAACACGAATGAAATGATTTTTAGCGTTTCGTACATTTCTTTCCCAAAGTTCTTCAAAATGAGGGATATTGGGGGTATAAAACCTCAATTTATACCTTTGTCTAACGTATAGTCTTTTACGTTTAGTTTCACGGCTCTTAAAAGTGCTCCAAAGGCCCTCATTTCGTTTTTCGTTCCATGGAAGATAATACTTGGTACAACATGTAGTAGCTTCATACATCTTGTCAAAAACCTTTTATATGTTGCTAAAAACGAATCTTACTTTTGGGTAATTCAAAATGCATAGTTTTTGTCTAAAAGTATATAAGTAAGCATATGTAGCACTTAATTATTTTATAACTACGTCCTGGTTTGTATTTTATTTGAAATGATCCGGCATGGTCAATCCTGGCTATATGGAGAAATTATGCTATTCTTTGAAATGAGAGGGATCCCAACTAATGTGCGATACTTGAGGCGTGTAAAACACCGTAAACAATGTCCAATAGTCCGTTTGTTTTCTGATGGAACTTAGTAGTAGAATTTTAGGACCAGTATGGTAATTTTTAGGAAAGAAAATCGGACGACGTTTATCGTAAGGAAATTCAGGCAACTGAAATTCAACTCGTGAAACCTCATTTGTATCTAAAAATGGCGCTGAATTTAATAGATTGATTTTTGAATTAAGTTTTTGTTTCGGAAGTTCTTGAAGAGTTGGTATATTAATATTGTTGGCCTAATTTTATTGAGGTTATCCCAATAACCACTCTGAATCTTTCCACCAGCATTTTAAACATTTTAAATGTTGCCAATTTGGATTGATAATTTTTTTGTATTAATTTGTATTTCTCACGTTCTGCTTGTGACATATGTTTTCCACTTTGTAAACGATGATAGAATAACATTAATAAAATTTTTGCGTAATTTCGATGTTTAAGATTGATTTAAATTTCTACGCTGTTTGAGCAGCAACAACGGCTGCGTTCAATTCTAAACGTGGAAGACATATAGACGTTCGTGGGGTTTTTCTTGATATCGTAACTAGTAATTTTACTTTAATGGTATTACGTGAATTAATCGATTTTGGATATATGCAAGCTTAACAACACAAATCGGATCGCTAAATTACATATATCGCGGAATAGCAGTATCTCTTACTCATTTCAGTTTGTTTACAAAATTTGACAACTTCGTTTGAATATTTAATGGAATTTATTGGTTTGTGCATCAAAATCTCGTGGATGTGATAAAAACATGCATCTGCCGTTGAATTCCGCAAAAGCCCTAACTCATCAAGAAATCTTTAGATGTAGGCTTTTCACTAACATTCAGTTCAGAATTATTAATATCTTTATCCCATTTCCTTAAGTGAAAATCTGCGGATTTAAAAATTTTATCAACATTGATTCTTGCTTCTGATATAATAGTTTTGCCCACGTCATTTACATAAAAATCTTTGATAATGCGGGACTCAATTGGCTACATTTCCTTCATTTTCTCTGATTAATTAATGTAAACGTCTTATTGCTAGAAAACGAACTGCTGTTGTTTTATATGTGACAGTCGCTAATTGGTAACTGTGAAGACTTTGGTTATTGCCATTGCTTTACAACATTTCTTGATATTTTCTCTTCATCAGGGTGAATCCATGTGCAACGATACATTTTTTCACAATCGGTGATAAGTATGTATGAGTGCGTTTGGAATCGCGAAATGATTGATATGACTTTATTTTGTATTGGTGGTTTGTTGTATTGAAAATTGTTTATATTTAAACCTAAATCTAATTTACATTATTAACCTCTATTCTTATTGAACTATTTTTATATTTCGTACAATCTGTAAATAAAATAAAAACGAATTCATGCGAAAACGAAAACCTAATTAAATACTTTTCAAGTAATGTCAGCATGTTTGTGCAAAAATACAAATTATGGGTTTAACAAATATTCATTCACGTAATAAATCTAATATACGTAAGAAAGGTGAGATATCGTAAACGAACAATTAAAATGTATAAATTGTGTTAGAATCTATAAGATATTTGAATTTTATGCAACCGCAGCAATTGAGTGGTTTACAAAGATAAAGAGCTGAGGAATAGAAATGTTAACATTCGAGCAAAAAAAAATGGAAAACCAATATATTTTAGTGTGTTTATGGAGAGATATTTATAAAATTTGTAAAATAAAATTAGAAATTGTTTATTCATGAGAATGCACAATCTAGTGAATAAACAAAACGGGTAATATAATCGACTAGTTGTTATTAATACACATTGTAGGATACATTATACATTGTAACCTCAAGAGTTACTAGGAACGTTTCACGAGGATAACAATTGTTCTGTATGGCAATATACAACGATATTACCCTTCAAATTCCAAAAGGAAAGATGAAGATCCATTTTGCCCCATAATTTCCGCTCCAATACCATCTTGTAGTACATGAGAAATAGCGTATGTAAGAATGTTAGAAAGATACAAATTGCACATTTACTGGAGTGAAATTATAACATTTATACAAACCTGTTCGTTACGTTTACCTCTGTTACCGCTAAGTAGCAGGGTGTAATAAATCTTATTTACCTCTGTCGATCACCGAGTTATTATCAGTGGTTTCAATAGCAAACATATCCAATATAGTTCCTTCTGCGTACGATTCCACAATTATTGTTAAAGCATCTTCGAACCATGCGACAAAATTTAGTTGATCTTGTTCATACAGCAGCACTGAAAATAAAACATTATACGATTTGGCAGCACACAGTACTGGTAAATTAGCAGATGCCTCGGTGGCGATAAGCTGTTATTAACCCGATACGATATGCTACAAACCGGTCGTGTACTTGGAAATGTGTGTACTCCAGAAAAAAACGCAAGTCTTGCAAGTTCAAAACCGCGGACCGGAATTAAATTTGCTAGTGAACCGTTTTCGTAGATCTGTTGTTTCAGGTAAGCTTTCTTAGTTTTATTAGTACGCTTCTTCATAAAAAATGAGAGTTTTACTAAAAGCGCATTAATAGTTATTGTGTTCAAACAAACGCTGGACATAGTTCGTTCTATAAGATTTTAAATTGTTTTAAGCTTCCAATTTTATTTACCTGTTAAAGCTCATCTATGTTGTTTATTTTAGAATTATTGGATTCAAATATGTCTTTTAGATGTAAATAGTTCGGCTAATATAATTTATAAGTATAGTAAGCAAAGAATTGCTTTCTTTAATTTAATAACATGTGACAATAAAAGTAATGATACAGAAATGGGGAAATAGTTAAATAAATTAGGCATTTCTGCTAGTAATCCCGGCACATCAATTTTAATTACATTAAAATATCAATTTTCTAAGATTGATTCCAGGCAGTTTTTGCTTTGCACCTATTGTATAAAGAAAATATACCTAATTTACTGCTATGATTGCAAAACACATTCATTTAAACATGTCGGAGATGCATACAAGTTATAATCTATTATTCTGTTATTTTTGAAAGAATTTAATTTAGTCTCATAATGCATTAATTAAAAAGCGTTGATGAAATTTTGGTAGAGAGTAATAATCTGTTAAGTCCTGCCGGCACATATTTTGGGCGACATTATTCAGGTACGGTACTAGTGGGTACTGGTAGGTGAGGTAAGGATTGCAAAGGGGGCGCATCATGTAAAATCGTCGCAAGAGGGTCCCGTTAATAACAAATCAATATACTTACGCATGTATATATGTGAAAAGTTGATTTCTTCAAATTCCAAATTCAGAAAATGCGCTTAGAAATTGGTTAGTTTATTCGGAAAAATATTAGCGTACACTATTTTTGCTTAAAATTGTATACTCTTTTAAAATCAGTCGGAAATGTTAATTGAAGTTGTCACTCTTTACTCAAACTGATAAAATCTTTGAAAAACCTTATATGTACATGAAATTCCTTTAACCCGTTTAAATAACTTTCAAAAATAGATTGAATTAAGACATTCTCTAACAACAAAAAGCAGAGTAGATAAACAATCTGAACAATTATTTAATTAAAAAAAAAACAACATTGGAGAGGTGTTTATTACTGAAATAAAAAATATTTAGCAAAGTAATTCTTCCGTTACAATGGAAATGATTGGTAATCTATTTAAAGGGATACAGCAGAGAAAAATATAATATCTACTCAATTATTTCACAAAATTAGGTTCCTTAAATATGTATTGCGATCAGAATTAAATAATTTTGAAAATTCTTTTGGGTCATTAGATTATTATATTTATGGACATACAGAAAATTATATGTATATAATCTATATACATATATATATACTTTATACTAAGAATTTTCTCGACACAATTAGTTGCAGATGGGAAATGATCTTCTTCGAAATTAAAACATAAAAACATATCTTTGGTGAAAATTGTCGCAAGAACAGCTCATTGCCTTGTCAATAATTGTGATTAAAAATAATGTTTTAGATCGAATAAAAACATGAACATTGATACTTATATGTCTTTGTCACATAATTATACTAAGTTTAGTATTTGTATATAATATATTTATTACACATATATCTACTTACATATGTATATTGAGAATTAAATTAACTTGTCAAAAATTCTAACTTTTTAGTTTTTATTTTGTTATGCCATTGTAGCTGTAAGCGAGTAGGAGACGCAGTACTATACATTTGCAGGGTGGCACTATTTGTTAAAAGCAATATTATATGCTCCAACTTGGAATTGCCAATTTGCAACATGACGAGGATACGAGTATATCGAAATATGAATGTTGTATCTGCAGTTTAATGTGCCATTCAACTATATGTTTGTTACTAGATGCATTCTTTGTAATATTTCTAATATTTTCTAAATAATTCTTTTTAGAAAATTATTATTAACACGATTTTTAGTATTTTCTTTACCTACATCAGTTATCTATTATCATAATTTATTGCAGACTATAATAAATTGCGATAATAATTTATATCTCTTTATAGTATATTTGATGGTAAGCCGAGATTAAATGTAATTAGATGATAAATATTATCATATCTAAAACTCATATATAAATATTGTCTTAAGTTGTAATCATCATTTTAAAGATCATTTTAATTTTCCATTTTATAAAGTTTAACATAGTTTTCAAATATAAGGAGGATGGTAAATTGAAGGAGCGCCTCGAGTGGTGTGTATGTATATGTACATATATATACATACATAGGGATGTATAGGTTAACTTTTTTAATTGATTTGTATGTGGTTTCCATTTTAGAAGTTTAGTTCGCAATCTGTTAAATACATAGGTCTTCTATCGTTTTTCTACAAATATCTCGCACCGATTTGGATATTAGCATCAAACCCTTTTTATTGCGTGTTTAAATTGTGCGTCTAGAAATATGCAATGTAAATGATTGTTCTATAATTCACCGTAAAATTACTTATGAGTATGTGTGTGTACACCGTGTATTAAAAAACTATACCACTTTATACTAGCAATTTAATCACTTGTCTATTTTGTCTTTTTTAGTTTCTATTTTCCTATATTTATCACTAAATTATTACTTTATCAACGTAAAAGTAAACAGGAAAACACTCGTTTCAGTAATGTTCACGTTTGTTTCTGCTATTTGAAAAAAGAATGTGCACCCAATACGTACCTCATAAGTATTTTTTACGTGATCGAAAAATAGAAAATTATTTGTTTATTTTATGTTACAATTGCAGTGACCTTCACAACGTTAAATTGCAATTTGTTGCGTAGGTACTGTTCTAACACGTTTTATACGTTATTTTTTATTGGTATGTAATTCTAGTTTTTGCAAATTATTACGTACGAACTTCTTATATTCAAAGTTTAATGGCTATCACCGACGTAATCGAAACTTTGTTATTGATATCCGGCAAGTGTCGCGTTGTATCTACTATGCAAAACCGGAAATAGCTTTTTAACTTGGCACGGTCATTGTATTGCATTATGATGTTTAATATATTACTCATATTATTAGATAATAATAAAAGGATATTCATGCGATATTTCTGGGACACTGAAAAAGGATAGACGAATCCATCAAATAGTCGTACGTATGCAGCGGTGCAACCAAAGGCAAACTGGAAATAAACATAATACGAAGTGAAGTTGAAAAATAATTTGTAGATAAAATTTGAATTTACCTTCATGCACAAAATGAAACCATAAATGAATATAATCGGTGTACTTATGATAAATACCGTAAACGCAGAACATGATAACTATTAATAACGCAAAATATAAAATATTAAGAAAAAGCTGTTATAAGTTTTTTATTCTAATAGAAATACATAGATAAATTGGGTAGAAGAAACTAGAGGGGAAGATTATTCAGTGTCAAAAGATGTAAGTAGAATATATATATATTTTTTAATCGTATGTCCTTTATACCTTGCGGTGTCGGACTATTTATTTCTTATTTTTATCTTCCACAGGTTCCTGTTCTGAGCCAGTTGTTTAGCTTCAATCCATCCCATACTTCTCTTTTCCAATGTTCTATACACCTGCTCCTTCCAGGTGTTTCGGGGTCTACCTATTCTGTTTTTGCCCTCTGTTTTGGCTTCAAATATCCTCTTTGTGATTCGATCTTCTTCCATTCTGTGTAGATGTCCAAGCCATCCCAGTTGTCTCTCTTCTATGACCACTTCTACTGGTTTGATGCACAGACTATTAGTGATTGTCGTGTTTCTGATTCTGTCTCTTCTAGTTACTCCTTCTATTCTTCATAGGAATCTCATTTCCATGGCCGTAACTCTGCTATTCGTGGTTATCCATGACTCACTAGTATATGTTAATGTTGGTCTGACCACTCTTTTATACACGTCTGTCTTTATTTTTTTGGTATTTCTTTTTTATCCAGGAACGAGTTTCTCAATATGTTATATATTTTTGCGGATTTCCCTATCCTCTCATTTACCTCTTTCTCTATTCTCCCATTGTCTTCAATGATTGTTCCTAAGTAGTTGTAACTTTTAACTTGTTCCAATGCTTTTTCCCCGATTTTAATGCTATGTTTTTTTTCTTCTGCTGCTATTATCATTGTGTTTGTTTTCCTCGTGTTTATCTCCATGTTTATCTTTGTTAGTTCTTCTTGGTATATCTTCAAGTTTTGCTGTAATGTCTCTTCCGAGTGTGCTATCAGTACCATATCATCTGCAAACATTAGTTCCTGTACGTTAATTGCATTCATTTTGCAGTTTCCTACTTTCATATTTTTTCCTTTTTGTTTAGCTTTTTTAACAGCTGCGTCTATTAATATAGAGAATAACAATGGGCTCAATACGCATCCCTGTTTTAATCCAATTTGCTATTCGAATTCAGCTGATTCAGCTGATTCAGCATTGGAAGTTCTCACCTTATTCTTATTGTTTTTATACAATGCCTTAACCATCTCTATCATTCCTTTCTCTAAACCTCTCCTTTCCAAGCTCTGTCATACATCTTCTCTTCTTACCCTATCAAAAGCTTTTTTAAGATCTATAAAACATATATGTATTTCCTTTCCTTTCCCTATTAGTTTTTTTCCTAATTGTCTGATTACAAATATTAAGTCCTGGGTGCTTCTTCCTTTTCTAAATCCATGTTGAGTATCTTCTAGTGTTGTTTCCAGTTTCTCTCGGAGTCTTTTTTCTAGTATTCTTGTCAATACTTTTCCTGGGATGCTAGTTAATGTTATTCCTCTATAGTTTGAGCATTCCTTAGAGTTTCCCTTTTTGTATATGGGCATAATTCTTCCTATATTCCATTCCTTAGGTATTTCTTTTTTTAATAAAATGTTGTTTAAGAGGTCAAGTAGTTCTTCGTTACCTTTGTCTCCCATATATTTTATCATTTCAGCTGTGATTCCATCCTCCCCGGCCGCCTTTTCTAGTTTTAGTTTGTTAACTGATTCTCTGACTTCTTCGTCGCTTATTGATGTGATACGTTCATCGTCGTTTTTTGTTTTATGCTCTTTTTCTCTTATACATCCGACTTGTTTTATTTTTGTGAGTTCTTCAAAGTACTGTTTCCATCTTACCATTATCTCTTTTTTCTCAGTTAGTATATTTCCTTTGTCATCCTTTATATTTTTCAATATCGGCGCCTTCTTCTGTCTCAACTGTTTTATTGTTCCGTAGAATAATTTTTGGTTTTCTCTATAGTTATCTCTCAGTTTTATTCCGAACTCTCTCCAAGAATTTTCTTTGGCCTTCTTGATACTCTCTTTAGCTTCTTTTCTTGCCATTTTGTACATATTGTAATCCTCCTCTTTCCTGGTATGCATATATCTGATCCATTTCTTTTTCTTATCTTTCACTTTGAGTTGTATTTCTGCTGTCCACCATTTGCTTCTTTTTGTGTACGTATTTGCTATTTTTGTTATTCCACAGCTTTCTTGTGCCGCCTTCAGTATGATGTTTTTGAATCTTATCCATTTGTCTTCGATCCCTATTTCGTTTTTAGTCTCTTGTTCAAATAGTTGATTTGAGTTGTATTGGTACTTCTCTCGAATTTCTTTCTCTTTCAATTTGGAGCTTTTTATTTTTTCCTTAATTACTTTTTTCCTTTTGTTTTCTTTCGTCCTTTTTGAATTTTTGCGAATCTTCATCTGTAGCAGGTAGTGGTCGCTACCTATTTCCGAATTTGTTTGGACTTTGACATCTATTACCTTCCTCCAGTTTTCGGCATTTATTAAGAAATAATCAATGATTGATTTTTCTTTCCTGCTAGGCACTTCTCTCGTGTATTTGTGAATGTCTTTATGTCTGAATTTTGTATTTGTTATAATCATATCGTTTTCGATGCACATATCTATTATTCTTCTCCCGCTGTCATTTATGGTCTCTTCACCTTCCCTTCCCATATGTCTCTCCACTCCATCATTGTCTCTTCCGACTCGTCCATTCATGTCTCCCATTACTATAAGATTTCTTTCAGCAATGTCTATTTCATTCTGAAGAGTTTCGAAGAATTCGTCTTTATCTTGTTTATTCGCGTTGTCATTTGGGGCATATGTCACAATTATGCTCCATATTTCGTTTCCTTCCAACTTTGTATCAATTCTTAATATTCTTGAATTAATGTATTTTTCTTTTTGTATATTGTTTATTACCTCAGATTTGATGATTACTCCTACTCCCTCCGCTCCTCTGTCCCTTTCATCCACTCCCGACCAGTAGAGCCAGTATCCAACTTTTATTTCCTTTAGTCCTTGTCCCTTCTTTTTTACTTCGGTTACTCCCATATAGTCTAAGTTTTGTGTAATCATTTCATCAATTAATTCGTCTTCCTTTCCAATTATGCTTCGTATATTCCATGTGCCGATTTTTATCACTTCTCTATTTTTTTCTTTTTTGTATCTATTACTTGCTTTTACCTCACGTCTGTTCTCAAATCTGCTACTGCTATTTAGCTTCGCATCATTTCTTATATCAGTCTTAGCCTTAATCCTTGCCATGGTCGTCTTTATTGTTCAATTCACCTCTTTTCTCCTTAGTTGTTTGTGAGAATATAAAATATGATACAATAATAGAGAGGCCGGTTTCCTCTTCGCACCAGAGTCGTTTTGTAGTAACTCTAATAATATAGGTGACGTTAAATAAGAAACTGATAACGAATACCTGCTTAAGAGTCATTATTTATAAATAGACTGGTGCATTGTCACCTAAACAGAGCTCTTAAAGATGTTCATTGTGGCATGAAACTAGACAACAGATAAGTAATGCGTTATATCTAGCATTCTTACCACGATACTCCACTAAACTACTCACACATCAATAGCTAAGCTATCATTTTAGTAGTACTATTGAACTAGCAAACTAAACTAAAGCTATACTGTTTATACACTTTTAAAGTTGCAGTCAATTAACCGCAATTATGCTTGATTTAATAGAAAGTAATACCTGTAATTTAGAATTCCTAAATCTAAATTCATTAAAATATGTTTGTTTTCCTAAATGTTCTTGCCTTCATAACAGTTTAAATGTATAATTGTGGCTTACGTTCTTAATTAACTTTATATTATCAACATTATGATTCTTTCTACGCACTAGAACTAGGGCGGCATTAGATTTGTTAAACCTTTTGAATTTCCAGTGATCCAAATTCTCTTTTACCTAACTTCGTCTTTTTGTTTGCGGAGTATACAATTAACCACAACCTTTGCATGGTATTGAATAAATTTCTCGTATATGCCTATTATCTATTTGGTCCTTAGGGTTTCCTAAAAATTTTTGCGATCAATTTTACTAACGATTTCTTGATGAACTTCTCTGTGTCTTGGATAACACTGTAACTGAACATTCTTTTAATTTGCTATTGCTAATGTTTCTTTTGGTTTATGTATCTTAGGTAACTGTACCTTTTAGGTAACACCAGGTTCGATATTGTTGTTTTATATTTTAAAAGTATCACTAACAACAACCTTATATTTTAGCAAGGTCTTTTTGGTTTCTGTGATCATCATTTTTGGTAGGAGATTAGTGAACTACAGTATTACCTTCTTCTTCATATTTTAAATAAAACCAGTTTTTGCCCTTGAGTTTTTTAGCAATGTTTCGATCTTTGCGTGCAATGTTGGTCATATTTTCTGAAAACCACCGATCGCATTTTATATACTACAGTTTCTTTAATCGCGAGCTTATTAAACATCAGAATGCATTTCATTTTGTTTAATGAAGGATGATTTCTTCAATACTAAAACAGACTGATGATTCCTTCCCAACTAATTCATATAGAGTATTTATCTAGACAGTTTTTGGTTTATTTATAGTGATTAATTTTTCTCAAGAACATTTATTTTTTCCAAATTTTTTACCCAATAATGTCTTCTATCATGTGCAGATAATTAATCCATTCAAAATATTGGAAGATATAAAGATCCTTGGTTAATTTTATAATAATTTTTATACAATTTTAAAGTTGTAAACTTCCAAAATACTGCCGTTTAATTTCTGAATGTATCTGACATTTCTTAGCTGAAAGAATTGCCCTGAATTTGAAGTATTCTGGCATTTAGTTTGGATGAAATTTGGGAAAACATTGAATTTTCTAATTTTACTTATTACATACAAATAAATGATTGAAGCCGTAGCACTAAATTATTAAGAGAAACACTGCGGGACTGGGGCACTGTTTCACTAGTGTGATTTAGTATTCGGTATTGTGTATAATTTTTTGGTATCTCATGATTAAATTGAATATTTTTAAATACCTGGTACCTTTCGAGTTTGTTTTTCTGTAAGAGCAATTTGAAAGTTTTTTTCAAATATTCGGATACGCTACATAATGTTTTCGAAAAATTTATTTAGCTCCTTATCCTACCTTATAGTCAACAGTTCTGTAAAATTTCAATTTTCCAAGTTAAACGCCTTCAAAGTTATTACAGTTGCAATCTGCTGAAAGATGCAAATATTTCAAAAATGGTTCTTACCCATTACAGAACATATGTATTTTAGTTTAATAGTATATGCCGGCTTTAGTTTACTGCCAAGTTTTCAAAATTTCACACATATTAACCGATACAGTTCCTCGTAAGACATCCTGTGTTCATAGTTCGTTTATAACAATGAAATTTCGACAAAAAAACTAATTTACATTAGTGAAATTAAAAACTATAGAAATATGCACTAATTGCAACAATTTATACTATTTGGGTTAGATTACGAGCGAAGTCTAACGAGGTAAGATAAATGTTGTTGCTGGTTACGGAATGTAACAAGGAAGTGGATAATTGTGAGAATAATTAGCACTGTTTCTGCAAACTTTCGTGTGCATATGTCTTATGTGCATGATAATTAAATTGCTATTTATTGCGCTAAAACCATTACGTAAACGACATAAAACAATTTCATGTGACTGATCGGGTTTGAAGTAAGGTCAGTGTTAGAATTTTAAAAATTCTCGTATCAGAGTGGGTGAATACATTCTTAGGTCACATTAGGTAATTACACGTAGTAAGAAGTGCTTTCTTTGATAATGAATTAACAATAGCACAGAGAATCTAAATTGTATCTTTAATGGAACTGCAGTATATATTTGCTAGTAGAATATACAGTTGTTGACAAAAATCTGATTTAAGAAATTATATTCGGTATAATTGCATAATACTTTTAATTCTTTTATGTACATAGATTATTACTTGCGTACTCTGTACTAAGCCGATTTAGTATGACGCATAAGCTTTGAAATTATTTTATTTAATTATAACTCCTTATAAATCTATAAATCAAAGTATCTTCGACCATAAAGAAGATAACGTATTTAGTTTATTCGACAATTAAAATAAACACATTTCTGCTGTGCTATATACTGAATTTAATTTTATTTTGTGGTAAGAGATTTTTTAATCGCTGTTATTATGGAAAAGGAAAATTATATAACGACGAAGAATTTGTGCTGTCCTAGAAAATGGAATATATTCTAAGTATGAAATCATACCGAAAGAAGCTGTTTTCTATTAAACTATACAACCTAATTAATTGAAGAACATATTCTTGGAACAAACAACTTATTGAAATAATAAAGTAACAATACAAAACCGCATGCTATCTTCCAAAACCCATTACCAAATCATGAGGGAGCGAAGCGATCTATTCGGATGGGAGCGAAGTGTGAACATATCACACCAAACAGTTCGGGGACGCCTGAAATGTCGACGTAATATAAAATTAATTAATGCTTAAGAAAGCTCGCTACTTTTGAGCCAAGCAATACGAGAATTTCGTTGGCGATTGTTCAAGGTACATATAACTAATGTTTGTTGTACTAACTTCATATACGTAATTGTTGAAAATGTCTGATTTTTGTTTGCTTTCTCCAGATTGTATTTAGTAACAAATCAAAAGTCGAGTCAGTAGCAGAGTGTCTTTAGAACGCTAAAAGGCGTTCAGAGGAAAGTACCATGAAAACGAGACACCCACCTTCTGAAATGATTTGGTGATGCATTGCAGTACATGGTCCAGGGGTACTATGTTTCAGGGAAAGAGAACTATACACCAAATGCAATGCAAACGCCGAAGTTACTAACAGTCCAAATCTATTACATGTTATCTAACTTATATTATCCGATAGTTTCTAACATTAATTCACTTACATGTGAACTAGAAAAATGCTTAGTCAATGAATTCAAACACCTAAAGTACCAAGCATACTTCTTCGTCCAATACGCCTCTGAACTAATTTCAAAATTAAATAAAATATGTGTGGATCAAAACTTGTCCTCGTTTAACAATAAATTCTACAAGCAAACTTTTGGTACTTTCTTAGCAAATCTATTTTCAAATAACTAACAAATTGACATTCATAACAAACAAAAACATTTCCCTAAACAATTTAATATTCAACATTTTCTAGACTTTATACATTGATTATATATCTTCATAAAATTTATCTTTGAGTTAGGACACGATAGAACATTATCATTTCTAGAATAGAAAATTAAATCTTAGTATTTTTAGAAAAAGGCACACACACAATCACATAAGCAAAGAATCATACACTCTCCATAAATACATTTGTGTCTATTTTTGAAATAATACAAAAGTAGTTCTATCAAAAAGATGGTTATAAAACTAAAAAATAAACTCCAGAAAAATAAATTAATATCGTTCAGCAGTGTAGTTCAAGAAGCTCCTAAAAAAATATTGTTCAATAAAATTTGAAAAAACAACATTACAAATCATTTTAGAAAATATAAATTAATTTCAGCCGTTTGTAATAATAAAGCACCAAGAACTGCTTTAAAATAGAAAGCGGAATAATTCCCAGAATCGTAACAAGCATTTATCTCATTTAGAAAACTACAATTTTCAAAAATCGCCAATAGTTTTGCGCTATGGAAGTTCAGGACTTCTCTTTGATATCCATAACGTAGAATTATTAAGAAAATACAATTGATAAAACAGATAAAACTGTCTCCCCTGAACATGTTATTAAATTCTCTAGCATCAATAGAATAAACTTGACTTTAACACGCTCATACATTTAGTCTTTCCAATCTCTGAATTATTGCCTAAGCTTTTACAGCTTAATTTTTCTTACCGACAAAATCAATAGTTTGCCTATCTCCTATTTGTTTTATAATCATGTAGGTGTATATAAAGTAACTTCTCGAGTTTGTAAGGGCAGATACTGACATCTACTGACGACGTATGCTTAGCATACTAAATGTAAATCGATTAATAAATAATTTCTGAAATACACAGCGAATTTTTTATTATATTAAAAAGTTGCTGTTGCTGGATTGGTTCGGAAATTCTTCAGACCTAAATCCAATAGAAGACGTATGGAATGTTTTAAGAAACATGGTATCCGTGCACCAATTAACGAAAAATATTAAAGAAATGTAGGAAGGCATTGACGAAATAAAATTAGTAATATATGTGAGTAGGAAAGGTGCCCAAAATAATAGCTTCCGCTATTGCGTCAGAAGAAGATCATACAAAATACCAAGCAACCTACGTGTATATTTATTTTAGTAATATTACCATAATTTTCTAGTATATATGAGGTTTGTCCGGAAACCAAGTACCGTTTCGTTCTACCGGCACCGCAGCGCTTTTGTCGTATACTCGTTCCCGTGGATATTTATATATTTATTTATATGTGATTGCTATTTATTATCATTGTTGACATGTCCGAATCAAATCGGTACTTTGTAGTCAAATTAAGTTATGTAGTATCTAGAAGTAATTGAAACAACTATGTAGCTGTTCAAATGTCACTGCAATTGCGCTTAAAAGAAGAGCTTTTTCAATTATGTGATAAAGGTAGTGAAATAAACACCACAAATAACCTTAAACGTTATGACTGAATACGACGTAATCTTTGTATGCCATTCCTTATAACAAACGTCTGGCAGACAAAAGTTATATGACGTCACATGCCGTTGAAGTATTATTGTAACGCGAGTCAATGATATGTGATCATCTATTGGACCGATTATACTACTACGCATGCACAGTTCACTCTAGCTCACAGTCTTTCCGCTGACGTAATTATAGCCGGATTGTGTTGTGTTTTCATTTGTTTGTGATCGTTCAAAATGTGTAACACCATTTCAGAACCCAGCGACTATGAAGTGCGTTCTGTAATACGATTTTTGAAAGCAAGGTGAAAATGTAATGACAGATGGAATGGTGACAAAGTAGGTTAGATGTTAGTTCAATGATGGACGAGCCAATGTTCATGAAGCACGAAGTGGGCGGCCTTTTGTTGTCAATAATGGTTGGTTGGTAAAGTTAATGAGAAAATTCGTGAAAATAGACGGTTCATAACAAGAATGCTTAATAATAGGTTTCTACAAATTTCATAAACTGTTTTGCATGAGGTTGTGACAAATCGCTTAAATTATCGGAATCTGTGTTCCCGTTGGATTCCGAAAATGCTTACGGATGTCTACAAAACGAAACGATTTGGCAGAGCTTTAACATGTATTACTCAGTACAGTGTCGAGGGAGATGAGTTCTTAACAATATTGTGGCCGGTGTTTATTATATCACTTCAGAAGGAAAACAATAGTCGATGGAGTGGAGGCGCTCATAATTTCCCAAAAGACAAAAATTCAAAGCAATGTTGTCACTGGGTTTTGAGACAGGGCATTCTGCTTGTTAAGTTCCCTTCCAGACGTGAAATCATCACTGCGGAACGATACTGTGAAATATTGAGAAATCTTAAGCGCGCAATTCAAAACAAAAGACGTAGAGGGTTCAATCAAGGCATAGTGTTGTTTCATGACAACGCATGTCTTTATTCTGCGGGTGTCACTCAAAACGTTATTGAATAATTCGGTTGGAAGCAGTTCGATCACCCGCCGCATAGTCCCAAATCGCACCTTCTGACTACCACTTATTCTTGAACATGAAGCGTCATCTTGGAGGGGGATGCTTTAACAGCGATGACGTAAAAAAGGGTATATAGAAAAGGGCATAGAAAAATGGTTTTCCGCATATCAAATGTCTGAGCAATGGTAGCAGCTATATTTAAAAATAATTTATGAAATGCTCTTTCATATAGCAAAAAAAAATTGTTTTAAATAAGATGTTTTTGAGTTATTTTTTCTAACGGTACTTACTTTCCAGAGAAGCCTCGTATCTTTATTGCAGTAGTTTTTGGCCGCTCAAAAGTGTGCACAGTCTTTATAAGTGACTTTTAAATATTGACGAGTTTCCTATAATTGGGGTGTTTTTGAAGAGAAACAATTAAATACGCAAGAGATTAATAGAATTACACCAAAACAAGTTATTATTTCTAACTTCTCCTTTAAAGAATAATAATCTTAATTAGGTATGTAAATTCAATTTGAGGTAAACACAATTATACATATTTCAACAGAAAAAGTTTTCAGAGAGAACAGTCTTCAACATTTACATATAAGAAAATTGGGCTCCTACTCTACTTTTTAAACTGACTTAAGAAATTCAATTCATTCATTTTAGAATTACATAATTATGGTAAGTTCCTTTTAGAGTAAAAAGAAAACATTTAACGTTTTAAATAGCAAATAGTTTCAATAACCCCATGTGTATATATATACTTAAGTACGTGTCGAATTATTCATAAGATAAGATCACAAGGTGATTGCATCTTGAAGTTGCTATAACATATTAAAACCCTATTCAATAAGCCAACCGAATATATGCGCATTCCTATTTATTAACGTGACTATCACTCTTTCTAATTTTGATTACCATATGTAGTTTTGTTAGTTATTTTTGAAAGTTATATTTTTAATTATTTAAATCATTAAGAATTTGTTGTTCTTTAAAAATAACTTTGAATTTACAAGTTAGAATAAGCCTTGTTATATGTTTTTATTATAAGCTTGCGAGAAATACAATTAAAGTAAAAAATTCTTAAATAGAGAAATAAACGAGTAAGCCAAACATTTGTAGTCTTCTGGTAAAAACTACAAATTTAAAAGAATTGGTTGTGTCCTACCGAAAAGTTAATCAACTGATGTTATTGAAGTTTCAAATTATTAAAAATGTGTTGTTCCTTAAAAATAGCTTTGAGTTTCTATAGAATAATATTATGAGTTCGCGAGAGAATAAGACCAACAGTAATAAACAAATCTTTAAGAAAATTAATTTACAATTTTAAAAGAATTTGTTGTATTACTGCTGAAAAAGATCCAGTCGAAATTTATTCAATTATTATTGTTATATGTTTTAAATAAGAATGAATATTTAGTTGAAACTAACACATATGAAGTATGTAGCGCTGATCAAATAATAGGGGAATCTCAAAAATGTATTTCTTATATATACAAAATACAAGTAACAGTTTAGGAAGGACAAAAACACCAATGTGTTTCATACTCACATAATTATTATTTTCATGTATGGTAGAGTAACATTAGAGCTCTTAACAAAGAGCTACTTCCAATGTTGCCTGATACTGGACCACGATTTGATGGGAGGCCTGCTTCCTATAAATTAGGCCGTCGCAATGGAGAGAACTGTCTAAAAAGATTATTACTCACAATGCAGTCGACTGGACAATTAGAACCTTTAAACTATTGAAAGCGCCAGAAGATGATGACATATTCCATGATCTTTTGCAACAGAGTCATTCAACACTTCTTGTTTGTGTGATCAATGATACAGAAGCCAAACCAGATTCCTTTAGACCAATTGATCATATCTTTTCTATCGAAGATCTTTGAAAAAGTACATACGCAAGAAGAAACTAAGTCTGAACTCTCTTCACCTCCATCAGTACGCATATCAGACGGATAAATTCACTGAAATAGCTTCTTTACATTCTTGTTGCGAATATGTCCGAATTCCTAGAAGACAAAGGGATTGCGATTGATAATAGAATTAATAACGTTCAAACCATGTCTCTGTTAAGAACAGTGCTGGACAGGAGTATAGAATATGGAACCTATAGTGAAATGGATCCACAATATATTGGATAGTGGACTAGACATAAGTTCGTTAGTCGAAGTTACAGTTACAATTATGTTAATGAATAATAAAACTTTATAGCTACATATATTCTTATGTAATGTTAGATACTGATATAGTGCTATAAGTACTATACTGGTCAAGTGAAATGTTTGGTATTGAAGTTGGTTTCTATTTCTGCAATGCTGGGATATTTAGAAGTGAAGAGAAGTAAATTTTCGAAAAAGATCGGACTAAAAAGTAATAATGTATCTTCCTTTTAATTTTTACCCTCAAAATGACTATAAAAAACAATTTATGAATTCAATTAATAGAAATGAAAATGAATATATGTGTCTACACATGTAGTAAAGTTTACTAGCCAATTTTAAGGTTCATATTAATTATGAACGGTTCATACATTAGGATTATTCAATAACTTCTTTAGACGTATATAAGTTAACACAAATAACTTTCTGAAGCCCCAATATGAAACGCTTGGTATCGGTATTATAAAAACCTGATGCAATTATATACTTTACGCTATTTTCGTGGAGTAAACTGCACTCATTCTAATCGCCACTACGATAAGTGTTTGTTCGGAAATTCATGCAACGGTGATTAAATAAAAAATTTACTTTCTCTAAATTAAGTCACCGCGCATTTGAAATGTGCCTGCGACCGATAACTAAGGCCGAAAGTGTGCTTCAGTTAGCGTTCTTTCAGTAATCTTTTATTTTCATATAATTATTAGTTACGTGCAATATAGTCTTGTGCAGTAGGAGCAGCATGCATATTAACTACAGACGTTGTAAGTATACTTTGCCAACTATAATTTTGTCCAATATCTGTATTTGTTCTGCTTATATGCGTTCGTATGCAATTGTCATGCAGTGCAGCGATTAGCTAATATGTAACATTTACGGATTGTAGCTAATCAAGCTAATCACATTACCGTTTATGTTGTTGTTCTCTTATACTGAATGGTTGAGATAGTCGTTCATATATTATGCTAGAAAAATGCTAATTGCCAATGTACCAAAAATTACGTTCAAACAGAACTATGATAAAACAGAAAGGAAAAGCTACGGAATCTGTTTCGTTTTTCGTCTAAAGAGATTGTTATGTACTGATAACTTCTTGATTTAAATAATATTATCAAAATTTCAGGCCAAAGAACTTGTATACATTTAAATAGAAGGAAGGTAATACAAAAGTAAGGCAGTAAACATAAACAGAAAAAACGGTAATACAATATAAAAGATTTGCACTGCAGTGATATGTTATAACACAATTTAATCCAACTGTATAGTCTAGATATTAATAAATTAGGAAAGTGATCTATAATGAATGTCTATGATAGAAAAAGACTTCCACGTAACTAGCATTCCTGCAAAACTTGAATGAACTTTATGTTTTTGTCCTTTATATATGCATATTTTTCCATGTTACCGTGATCGTAGAAACATGCGGACATATATTTTTAATAAGAATTATAGAAAAAGTGCAGCTTTAATTCACTCGCTAATTGTTAAAACTGTGGATTTGCATTAGCTCAAAGTTTATTTTTATACTAGCTGCCTATATATATGTATATATATATTAGATTTTACTACTGGAGGAGATTATTGAAATACTATAAGTGCATGTAGTACGGGGGAAAGTCATTAAGTAAGTCAAAAGCGGCTGTAGAAATGTTGACAATAGCAGTGAGCTGATTCCCTATTTGTCCCTAAGTTTCAGCACAATCCAGCTTTATGATACTCAATGTATCTTTGATATTTTTAATGCTAATGTACGAGAGCCATTCGGAAAGTAAAGAACGTCGACGACCTGACCTTACTACTCATCCGATTAAGGTTGGCGATAGTTACGATCAAATATGGTTAGCTTAGCTGTGCCACTTTAAAATGTGTGACAAAATTGACGATACCGCCAAGTATGAAATGCACAGTATTATCCGCTTTTTAAACGTGCACAACATATCCGATCCACCGAACTTTGTAGACAGATAATTGAGGTGTACGGTAATGTGATCAACGAAGCGTCAGTTCGGAAGTGGCGTATCATGTTTAATGGCGGACGGAAAAATGTTCACGATGAAGATCGATCGAGTGGTGACTGACGGACTCATAGCTAGGATTGAAACAAAAATCCAAGAAAGTAGGCATTTCACAATTAGTGAACTGCACTCATCCTTTCCAGAAATTTCAAGAACCATGTTATACGGAATTGTTAGTGCAGATTAGGGCTATAATAAAGTGTTTGTATTCCTCGACAAAAGCAAGACAAATTTTGAGCACCAGGACATTATGGCTACGGCGTTTTGGGATCGTAAGGGTGTATTGCTCATCGACTACATGCCTAAAGGTGAGACCATAAACGCAACGGCCTACTGTCAGATGCTTCAATGCAGCGGGAGTGGTACAGTCTCGGTGGGAAATATTTTAACATTTGTCATGCAGTCCGCAATTAGCGCCAAATGATTTTCACTTACTCCCCAAATTGAAAGATCTTTTGAGTTGACAAGCTACGATAATGATGAAGTTAAAGAAGCCGTTAATCAGTGGTTCAGCAATTTGGAGACAACTGAGTATAGAAAGCATAGAAAAGCTGATAAACCGGTACGACAAATGCCTAGATTTGAATGGTAACTACGTAGAAGAGTAGCTTGGGTATCTAATTTTATGTAAAGTACAGTTTCGTTTAATTATATCTAATAAAAATTTCTATAGGAAGAAAATGTTCTTTACTTTTCGAGTGGCTCTCGTAATTTTTATCATAATTATTCAAATCTTTTGACCTATTCAAAGCAAAACATTTTTCGGTATTTACATACTTGATTCCTTAATGTTTTGCTAGCACAACTATTATTATATAATTGTCCACAAGTGCTATTAACCTCTTCTCTGAGAAAATAGAAACACGAGAGAAGCACATATGTATATAAAGATATGACAAGTACATACATCGAGGCGTTATGAAAGACACTTAAATAGTGCACAGAAAGTAAACCTATTACTATAAAAACACGAAATACATTTTAAAAGCCGGAGAAAGCTAATTTAAATGAAAAATAAACTGAATGAAACAAATTTTGTTATATCCTATCTATT
Source organism: Trypoxylus dichotomus (assembly GCA_023509865.1). Taxonomy (NCBI): domain Eukaryota; kingdom Metazoa; phylum Arthropoda; class Insecta; order Coleoptera; family Scarabaeidae; genus Trypoxylus; species Trypoxylus dichotomus. The sequence goes on along the minus strand of CM042074.1, from coordinate 52,771,968 downwards.
ACATGTTTCCTTTTTTTGTTTCTCCTGTAGAGATTGTTTAGTGTATATATATACCAGTGCATATATATATATACAATTTTTTTATTTTTAATCTAGAATAAGTTTTTTTTATAAACGGTGCTGGTGGAGGAACTGAATCTCTGAGGTCGAACCGGACGAAGTTTTTGTCGCCCTGCGACAGTAAACACAGAACAGGTCCGTATTAAAACACAAAGCGAAGTACGAACAGCAAAATAATACACGAAAATGGAAAGCGACGATTGTTACTCGACAGATGAAGGGAAACGAAAACGAAATGACAAATATATTCGCAAGAAGCATAAACGTTATGAGATTACCGGGAGAGCAACACATAAAACAAGATGATAAATTAGAAAAGATTATGAAAATGCTTGTGAGGCTGGATAGATTGGATACGTTGAAACAACAAAAAAGAAGAAATAATGTTCCCCCTCGGTGAAGATGGAAGATCGGAACATGAGTAATACACAGGAACAGATGAAGAGTTTTATGAAAAGAGAATTAGGAGTGAAAATTAATAAAAGGAGCAAGGAAAATAGGAAGCCAAACATATTTAGTTAAATTTAACAATACAAGTGGAAAGGGGAAGATAATAAAAACAAAAGTAAATTAAGGAATATCAAGGAAAATGTATACATCAACGATAATATGTCAAAGAAGGAAAGAGAAATTCAAGGCATGATAAGAAAGAAAGCACAGGAAGTGAGGAACAGTTTATGAAAATATGGTGAAGATAGGATTCTAGAAATTAATTGTAGATAAAGAGGAGTGGAGATGGAACGAGGAAGAGAAACACTTGAAAGTATTTGAAAGGAAAACGAATAAAAAAAGCAACCTGAAGCAACTAATTTCGAGAGGAAACCCGATAACATAGACACGAAATTGAAGATAATAGCAGGTACAGATGAGAATGAACAGGACCCGGCAAAAGAAATGATGATGGAAGTAGAAATGTAATATGGAAAAAAGGGATAAGGAAAATAGGGACATGGAACATATGAGTCTGAGAGGAAAAGAAAGGGAACTAAAAAATTAGTGAAGAAATGAGAGTAGACATGTTAGACATAATGGAAACGAAAAAGAAGGGAAGAGGAATGGTCAAAACAGATAATAATCATGCGATGCTATAGACTGGGGTAAAGGAAGATCAAAGAGCAGCGGCGGGGGTAGGGTGTATTATACACAAACAATATGACAGAGGAGATAAACTGTTGGAAAGCGTTGTCAGAGAGAATACTATTGGTAGAAATAAAAAAAAAGAAAGAGAAGTAAACATAATAGTAATATGCGGACCAAACGAAGATGACAAAACAGAAAACAAAGATAAATTCTGGGAAGACCTTACAGCGGCAAGAGAAGAAGTGAAAAGAAACTTATTTATACTTGGAGATTTAAAGACGAGGGGAATAGAAATCAATTATGCGGCGGGATACTGGGAGTATACGGATAGAGTGCGAGAAATAACACTGGAAGAAGAATGCCAGACTTCTGCGTTTTAAACAACATATCATAACCGACACCTTCGTCAAACGTAAAGACATCCACAAATATACTAAGGAAAGGAAAAGTAGAGAGTACGAAGTACTAAGAGGGCCAGAAATAGGGAGTGAACACTTTGTTGTAATATCTAAAGTAGGAGAGAAGATAAATGGAAAAGTAAACGGTGGTACAAATATACAGAAGACACTCCAACCAGTAGTAATACGAGCTTATAAATTAAGAAATCCAGATATTGCAGAAGAATATAGGGAAAATAATAACCGAAAAATAGAAAATACAAATATAGCACAGGAGGCCGAAACTATAGAAGAGGTATGGAACACCTTTAAGAACATATTACTAACAACAACAAATGGAAGATGGGGAGTAAGGAGGAAAGGAACAAGGAAATAAACAGTGTAGTGGGCAGAGGAACAAGAATACATACCAAGATGAAGAAAAAAGCATGGAAAACTTACTTACTAGATCAAACGTCAAATAATACAAAAACGAAGCGAAAAAAGTAAAGCAACCAATAATAGAGAGCAAAAATAAAATCTGAAGGGAATTTGGAGAAAAGATGAAGCATAATAGTAAAGAAGATCAAAAGATGTTTTATGGATTCCTGAAATCAATACGACAGGAAAGGATACAAGATACGCAGAATTATATCCAGAGCAAAGACGGAGGCACCCCAATTGAAAGTTGGGCAATAATGGTCAGATGGAAGCAGCATTTTCAAGAATTATTAAATGAGGAAGTAGAAGAAGAAAATACGAACGAGCAGCAAGCAACAGATGAGAGGAAAGAAAAAGAAATCAGCATGGAAGAATTAGAAGAATCAATAAATAAAGTGAAAAATGGAAAGATGTCAGGAAGTGATAAAATAACAACAGAAATGATCAAACATATGGGCAGCAGTGAAAGAGAAATGATGTTAGAAATATTTAGAAAGATATGGAATGAAGAAGAACAAAAATTAAACTAAAGTAATGACGATAGAAGAAAAACCAGTGCAAATGAGAATTCAAATCGAAGGGACGAAAATTGAACTACTAAAACTTCCAATACCTAGGAGTGGCATTCGACGAGAGTGGGAAGCAAGAAGCAGACATCAATAAAAGAATTGAGAAAACAGAATTATACTATGCTATGAATACTATATTTATAGACAATAAAGAAATCTTTCGGAAATGAAAATTAAGGTCGACTATTTATCGACCGTTAATAAATAAGTAGGTCGTCCACATTACCATAAACCGTTCTTATATACATTTACAGTTCTCTAGACTTTGTGTTCTAATTCTGTATTTAGGCTTGTAGAATTCTCCATCAATTTTTCTTCTATAATTATAGAATTTGGTGTCTGTTACTTTTAAATTCGTTAATTTGCATTGCTTCGCTACCGTGTTTCTTCTTTTTTCTTTGCCCTATTTGTTTTAACGAAAGAAAATATTGCCTAACACACACCTGACACTTTACACACATTATTCCTACACTTTAAGGCTCCTGAGGTTATGTCAAGGTAAATAGCCCGTTGGGTTGCTCATCACAAGAAAAAAAAATCGGACAAAGTACAAATCGTGCTCATATAGTTATTGCTTTATAGCTAATAGTTCTTTATTCGTTTATTGTACTTTGATATTTTTTAATATGACTTCCTTTTGCATAGGAACTGTATATTAAAAAATTCCCGATTTTTTTTGTTATAATTGATAGTTATTTAAGAATTTTCAATTAAATGTATAATAATTTGGACATTTTACATTTCAAATTGCCAATTCAATCGGAATAATGTTGGTAGTGTACAGGTATTTAAATCGTAACTTTACTGTTTCATTGAAATTACCAATAGTTACAAATGTATAGCTTTAAGATCAGTATTTTATTTCATTTTAATTCTAACACGCATTTATTCTTGTTTGTTTCAGATATAATGGGAATATTTGTTATATTATTGTTTCTCCAAGTATGCACTGCAGTGATGGCAGCGTTTTGCAAAAAGGAATTTTTTTACCATCAACATTATAGCTACGGCTACGATATATATTGTAACAATTTAGACAACGGAACTATGTCCGAACTAACCGAAACAATGGTTTACAATGAAATTAGACTTACTGTGGAATATTCCAGCTTTAAAAATGCAAGTTGGCATATAGCAAAACACTTACCGAAATTAAGGGAGATTAATTTTATCTCTTGTCATTTAAGTAACCTCGACATATTTAAAGGATTAACAAAATTGGTTTTATTAAATATAGAAAATAGTAAATTTGACAGTCTCGACTATGATTACTTTAACGGATTAGAAGAATTACAGCACTTAGTATTAAAGAACAATTCTTTAGAAAACTCGATTCTCAATGACCTTCACAGCTTAGACGGACTGGTATTGTTAAATTTAAATAATAATTTTTTGAAAGCAACACTTAGTTCTAGTAACTGTACGCTTTATAATATAAAGGAAATATACTTGCAACATAATTATATCAAAGAACTGGGAAATTTATCTTGTCTAACATATGTCGAGGAAATGTATTTGGACTTCAACTCTGTAATAAATATAAATCATTTAGATATGCTGGTAAATTTGAGAGTGTTAAGTTTAAGTTACAACAAAATAGAGACGTTAACATCGATACAAAATTTACCCAAACTGGAAATACTTAATATGGAAGGCAATAGGCTGATTGAATTAAACGAAGGGACATTATATAATTTAAGCAATTTAAAGTCTTTAAACCTAAAAGGTAATTACCTGAATATAGTTCTAGATAGCTTTTTTGCAAATATTGTTACCTTAAAATACTTGAATTTAGATAATAATAGCATTGAATCACTAAACTTGAACTACTTAGCTCAACTCGAGGAAATTCATTTATCTACTAACAGAATATCATCACTGAAAATTTTCTCGAACAGTACAAGTTTAAGAAGAATAGATGTATCACGCAATAATATAAGAAAAATTGAACCATATATTTTTAGTCGATTAATCAATCTTATTTCGCTGAATTTATCTAATAACATTATAGAAGACAACACTTACGATGCTTCATTTTTTGGACTTGCTAACATTGAAGAACTCCAAATGGAAAATACAAGCACAGGATATATTCCGGAAAATAGTTTCATCTTCAGCACTAAATTGCAAGTTTTAAATTTATCTAAAAATAAAATGAAGGAATTTGGTACATTGTTTCAAAAACTTAATAATTTACAATTATTAAATATATCATATAACAAACTAGAAGAACTACGTTATATTACGGTTAATAACTTGTTTAATTTAGAGGTAATCGATTTAGAGGGAAACAACCTAAAAAACATTGAATACGAGTCAATCGTTACGTACCTTCACAAATTGGCAACGATGAATATAAAAAACAATACATTGACTTGCGAATTTTTAACAAAAATGATAACATTTTTTTCCAATAATCGCATAAATTATACCATAAACGAAGACTTTAATTATGATAAGGAAAATGTAGCAGGTATATATTGCAAAGAAACTAGAAATAAATTAAATGAAACAAATATTGCACTAGAAAGTAATAATGTTCTTCTGAAGCAACTGGTTAATCTGACAAAAAATACCACCAATGTATATAACAAGACGATAGTGCAGTCTGTAGCATATGCAACAATATCCATTATTTTAGTTTTCATTTTTCTAGTATTCATAACCTACAGAATTTATGTGTACATGAAAAGAAGACATTACTGTTCTGATGAATTTGAGCTTATTGGTAGAGATAAATATTGAATTACAATCACAATTTTGTTTTATTTGTGTCGTATCTATATATTTTGAAACTGTGACAAATATTACTATCTCAATTATCATTAGAATGTGTACAGTCCATGCAAATATGATATCACGAATTTTGCAAACACCACCCACGTACTCTAGCTGTATTTGTGTGTGACTAATTATAATAGTATATAGGTAAGAGTAATTTAATATCTTCTTAGAGAGACACTGTGATATAATGTTATAAGATGCGCAAAAAGAATTTTCTTTTTTATACTGGGTGGTAAAAAACACAAGTATGAAGTAGTTGTCAATATCTTATCCATTAGAAACAGTTCATCACAATTACAGAGTTATTACAATATATTTGTAGCAGTTATAATAATCTTTGGTTTCGTTTTGTAATAATTTACATTTGAAAGTAAAATTATTTTTCATTTACGTTCTTTAATAATAGTAAGATATCTGTTTGAGCAATTCTTCTGTTGTAGCATTCCGTATTTGTTCAGTTATCGTTTGTTTTTGATATTTATTTTTATTCTATATACATATGTATAGTCTCAGATGTGATGACATCCTTTTGGGGCAACTATTATTAATGTTAGCTTCCGGGTTTTCGATCGTGTTGTAATGCGTAGAGAAAACGACTTAAAAACAGCCAAAGTGTGTGTCGGAGTTAATTATTGTAATTACTAATAACTACCACTACAACTCAAAAAAGTTCCAATTGAAAACTAGTTTTTTTTTGTGCAAATTACAAAATCAGATTTTTTTTTTTGGTCAATCAATGCCTTTTTACTGTTATGGCGTCAATTGGTTATTATCTATCGATGCTTTAATTGTCTCCTTTAGCGTTGACAACGTATCTGCTATAAATGGAAGCACTCTTCGAAGTCGACTGTAGTAGGTACTTTGAGGATCTACTGCAGTTCTTCTTATATTACTTTTATGGTGTCGCTTAGTACTAGCTCCGGCGACTACAGTGCGTGGACAACAAGTGGCATTTGGTGTTTAAGTAAAAATTGCCTAACTGAGATCGCAGTGTGGCCGGGTGCGATCTCAAGATACACGAATTAGTCTTTTTTTCTCCGGCCGTTTGCACCGCGTACTCTTCCTCATTCACCGGAACGCGTCAAAGAAGTAAAGACTGTTCACTGTCTGTGCAGATGAAACGAATTCCCTGAAGACAGCCCCACGAATGTGAAAAGAAATACCAATAGTGATTTCGCATTGCTGCGAACCTGACGGGCCTACTGCCTTCTTTAATTGTGGAGAGTTTGATGTTTTTTGCTGCGATAATTGCTGATTGGTTTTCAGATCGTAAGCATACACGCAGTTTTCACCACCTTAAACAACAAGTTTAGATCCTCACTAATCGTACGTTGAAGAACAGTGCTGCTTTGCACTTTTCTATCGCACAGGTGGCGCATCAAGAATAGGGGGCGAAGTGTGCTGCTATTTTTCCGATGTTAAGATCATCAGACAAAGTGTGTTGGTATGTCTTATACAACATTCCTACAATTGCAGCCACATCGTCGATGGTTTGTACATTATTCTGATTGATAATTTTCCAAACCCTGGCAATGTTTTCTAAAGTGACGTCAGTTGATGGCCTACACGAATATTGGTTGTCTTTAATAGACTCCTGGTTTTCTGTAAAGGTTTTGAATCACTCAAAAGGCCGTAATTTGCTTAAAGCTTCATCGTCAAAAGCTTAAACTTGTATTTTGTAGGTAACGCAAAATTTAATACAAGCTCCTTGCTTTTAGGTCGGCGTTAACACATAACGTAGAACATTCAAAGCTTCAACTTTTATGACTGCATTTGATTTTATTCATTGCATGATAAATATGCAATTTCTATGTAAATTAGCAAACATTACCAAGGCATAATATATAATATATATAATAAACAAGGAAAGAGTACTTGAGTTGAAATTGCAGTGAGGAAATATAGAAACGGCAGAGAATATAAAATACACATAACACTTATGTATATCAAAAAATGAGCGGTTTCACAGTTTCGTTACTCTAATCACACGTAATAACATTAAAATATACATTTTTTTACTCCACCATCTCTACTGGTGGATGGGTGGAATAATTGATGGTTAATATTTAAAGAATTAAATCATGGTTGTATCAGCGATAAGAATACAAAAAGGAAGGAAAGAAAAATTTTTCACGTTTCAATAATATACACACATAAGGTGAATAATAATTATGTGATATAAAAAAGATGAAACTTAATACAATACATGTGTACGTATATAGAATTAGTGTAACTTCAGGATGCATGTAGTACATATGTATATTTTTATATGTGTATAAACATTATTATGAAAATGTAACCTATTAAAATAAAATATTCTTAATACAGATTTATTAATGTTATAAAGTAAAATTGAAATTAAAATTCAATTACTCCCTTAATTTATTTATTTCCTGTGTACCAACGGAAGCTTGAATATACTCTAGATTTTTGTTTTCATTTTAAATTATATTACTATATACAAATTGAAATATTTCTTGGTCAGGTAGATTCGAGGCAGACTGTTGTGGTGACTGGTCTAAGTGCTGACTTTGTTGCGCAATGTCTGGGGTTCAACAGACTTCACATTTAGGTCCATATTCAAATTTTCGAGGTATTTTTTGTAGAAATCGCATAACCCACGTATTCAAATTTAGATTTTAGGAGTGAGTTTTCTTGAAGCTCAATCAACTCCATTTGTAAGTGTATTGGAGCATTTTGTACATTAGTTTTTGTTGGAGTAGCAAATAAATTGAAACTGTCTTCCATGTTTTTAAAATCGCTAAATCAGTTCGAAAATTGCCCCGACAGTAACTTGAGTTTTTCAGCATATTGAGCATAAGCAGTATTTTCATACGCAGAGACCATGGTGAAATGGTAACTGTTACCAGATAGCATCTGTGCCTCCCACAAGCGGATTTTGCTCTGGAACGCTTTCAAACGGCTGTATAAATTATTTACTAACTGTCCTTGTTTTTGAAGTTTCAAACTTAAAACATTGAAATGGCCTGTAAGGTCGACCAGAAATGCTAAGTCACATATCCATTTTGGGTAACTCAATTCAGATAGTGGTTTATCTTTTATTTGCATAAAATCTGCTCTCATCTCATTTCTAAGCTCGTAAAACCGTTTCAGCATTTTCCTTTTGCTTAGCCATCTGACTTCGCAATAATGCATATGTTACGTCCCCATATTCAGCTGATATTTCATTCAAAAACGCCTTGAACTGACGATGGTTAAGCCCTCGGGATCTAATAAAATTGATGGTTTTTACTACCACATTCATAACATTCTGGAGTCGAATGGACTTAGAACACAAGATCTGTTGGTGAATAATGTAATGAAGGACCATCAAATCATCTTTTTGCACATTTAATTCAGTTGCTTTTTCATACAAAATTCCGATGAAACCTTTACGTAAGCAGAGCATAGAAGGAGCACCACCTGTGCATACATCAACTCAGTTTGACCATGGCAAGCCAAAACTTGTGAATACCTTTTGAACTTTATTAAATTATTTTAGCGGCTGTAAAGCAAGCAATTCCTCACTAACAGTGAACTCTTTAGCAACACCTCGAATTCATATAGCCAGTTGAGCTGTCAGCCAAATCGCTACTCTCGTCTAATGCTGTGGAAAATGATTCAAAACCACCCATACGGTCAGTCAAAGTTATTTTTGTATCATTAGCCATCATTTCTATACGTCGGGCAATAGTTAATTTGTTCAAATTCATTTTTCTTTTCAGGACACAAAACACTGCAAACTTCTAACATACACTCCTTAATAAATTCTCCTTCGGCAAATGGTTTTAATGACTTTGCCAATTTTGAACTAACTATAAAACTAGCTTTCACAACATTATGAAGTTGTGTTCTTTGTTTATATTTTTCCAAATTTGCGGTAAGCTTCTGGATATAGTCTTTTCTTATTTGACCTGTCAGTGAGTGCAGCATAGGATGCTTAGTTGAGTAATACCTCCTTATATTGAATTCTTTCATCATTGAAATGGATTCTTTACACAGCAAACATTGTGTAAGATAAAGAAAAATCCTTAAGTCCATTTTTCTTGAAACTGGCGATTCTCTGCATTTACTTTTCGTTTCTTTCCACCAGACATCATATTCGTTTACTGTTTGTTCGATAAACTTAATAACATAATATAATTAGTAAGCACTCAAGATGCACACAAAGTCACAAAGCAAATTGACGACACTAGCAGTTCGCTAGGATATCGCTTATCGAAGTTATCACGCCGGTAACACAAATAGAACTGAACTAAAGTTCGGGCCATCCACCCGCTTATATAGGCAAAATGAAGGAGTGATCTAGAATCGTCTAGTGTAGAAGAATTGAGAAGCAATAATCTTTTGTAGCGCCGCCTGACTCTTTGATTATCGCCGCCACTCGGCTTGCTCGCACAATTGATTCCGCAGAAGCAAGCGACAAACTCGATCTTCCTCATTTGGAGTGAGTATGAGTAAGTAGTGTAATATATTTTTAAATTGGGTTTTTCAAAATGTCTCGCGGACCGGATGAAATCTTACAGCGGGCCAGTTGTTGCCCACATGTGATGTAGGTAGTCACAGAGTGTGTATTTCAGGTCGTGAAATGTAACGCATAGTGTAACGTTTCTTTTCCTAATCATACACAATTTTATATCACATACAGTGCTGTTTTTCTTATTTAATCATAACCCATAAAAGAATTAAATCTTTAGAGATTACTGCCAAACAACTTTTCCTTAATGCACAAAAATGTAAAACACATCTAAAAGAATGCCTAGAAAATTACACCAAAGATAAGAACGCTGTAAATACGGCTTTTCTCATGGTATTGGTGCAATCATTCGCGAGAAAGGCAATGTGAAGAGACAAGAAATGCTAACAGACGGACATGTTTCTGCAAACCCGGCGACATCAGCGCGGTTTCGAGCGGTCTTTTGCTCGACACATTGCAATTTCCTCTCTGCTACTATCACCATATCTACCCCAACAATCCAAGTGATTATTCTTGGCGCTAACTAGTACCAAAATAATGAACCACTGGTCTGCAAAAATCAGACATAGCCTTCTTACTTTTCTCTCGAGTAATACATGAATTGCTGGCAATCCATGTATTGCTTCATATACTACATGGATACGTTCACGTTGGAGAACAGAAAGAAGTCGCTGTACTCATCTTGCATTAATTTTATTCCTACTCAAATGGTTATTAAGAATTCGACGAATACTTGTTTTGGATATGTTTGTTATCACTGCTAATTCTTTCACTTTCAAACGGCCATCTTCTAGCACTAAATCTTCAATAGTTGAAGTTTGCTGAGACATTATCACTTCAATTGGTTGACCCTACCGTTAAGCATCTTCCAGGGATTTTTGCCCCACTTTTTTACAGTGGAATACGAAGATGAATCACCGTAAACGCCGTCTAATATGATTAGGCGCATGCCCTTCTTTTGTTAAAAAATTGATGACCGCGTGGTATTCAATTTTCATTAGTTCAAATATTTTCATGCGCTAGTCACATTGGTTGGTTGGCTACTAAAAACTAGTACCCTTCGAACCGTCATATTTATAGTGTAGACCTCGCGGCATACATGCCATGACGGGATTTGGACACGCTTGAACCTGTATAAGCCTGTCGGGCCGAGAATTTATGGCTGTCACTAAAAAACAGACAACATTTAAAGTGTTCTTACATATTTTTTCTTGGCGAAGTATTTTAGTAATAATAGTTACGTGTAATTGTTTTGGTTATTTCTAATCATTTTTTACGTTGTTTCTAGTAACAATACAATGAAATCTAAAAAATATGCAGATTATTTTTATAACCTTATAACTTTTATAAATAAAGCTAGTGTAATTAGCAAAATCATGCCTTTTCTAACATGGTCAGTCGCCTACGAATTGTATTTAAAAGAAGGAAGCTATACCTATTTTACCTTCATATTTGAAAATTATATAAACATGTATGTAGTGCAGTGGTGTGTCAAGCCTATAAAAATGGGGGTTGGGGACAATAATCAAGTTATTTTTCTATGTCTACCATATGTATAAAATCTCTAACCTAGTTCTATTTAATCTCAATAACATATTATTTTCATATAAATGAGAATTTACAGAAACTTTTTTACATTACAAATGCTATATGTATATCATAATGAAAATAAACCAGATCCTTGCTCTGAACACTATAATCTATTGCAGATGAAAACGGAAGGTATACCAAATACTGAGATGAATTTTCTTTACGTCATCTTATATCAGGATTATTTTTTAAGTAAGGTCCATTCAAGAATACCGTTTGAAATTTAGCCCGTGCATGAAAATTGAGAGTGAATGAACTCGTTGACTCTTGAACTCCCTGGCGTAGGATCCACCGCTATTTGGATTCACGGTAGCAATGCATATTCTTCGTAGCCTGACGTTAATATATTTAAGAAAATCGAGCAACCAGCCAACGGTGGAATAAGGCCAGTCATCCGGCACTAGGCAGCAAGAAGCACGAATGCTGGGAATATTCAGCATAGGCAAAAATGGATGCGATTATTCAGAGAAAGTCGGGAAACATGTAACCAACGACAATCTAATGCAGGTATTCGACACCAAAATACATCAACGTTGTGTAGAGCAGACCCTTTCAATGTGCAAGATGGCCATTGCGTTCTGGAACAAGGATGATGTACTGTTAGTGGAGTTAATGTTGCAAATAGCAACAATTAATTCAGGTTCATACCCTGAGACTTAAGGAGATTACGTCAATTCATCAGAAACATACTGCAGTTGAAATTCGAGATTTAAGGACTTCTTTTGGCTGGAAGGAATTTGATCATCTATCATGAAGTCCAGATATTGCGCCTAGCGACTATTACCCCTTCCGACAGCTGAAGGTTTTTTTTTTTTGCGGCATGGCTATCATTATGAGAAGGGTATGAAAAGATACGTTGCTTGTTACGATGAACGTTTAAATAGACAAGGAAATGATGTATAGAAATAGATAATTGTATATGTATTCAGAAAATAAATATTTTTGGAAAATTTTTACTTGTTTCGTTTTTACTGTAAAACGGACGTTACTAAAAATAATCCTCGTATTTTGTCATTATTTTGGAAAATCTACTAGATGTCTAATATGTTTGAAAAGATGGGTGTGCGGAGATACGGTTTCTAGCCGTTCAAACACGACACCACTGGTGAACCTTAATGTGAAATACTACTTTGGTATCTGTTAGTTATATCTAAATAAGTTGGATGACAAAAATTAAATGTGTGAATGAGTATAGTAATAAATACGATAAAACAATACTTTTGGTTAGTTTATATTATAAATTTCTATAATTTAATTAATTGTAGTAATTGTAAATTTGAGTGGTTGGTAAGGCGTTTTACCAACTTTCACAGAAAACTGCAGCATACTTTTTTATTGTGGATGCAATAACACTGAATTCCTATTAGAGTATTTAAAATGCACTTACAAAATTTGATTCCTATTTCTTGAGGTACACTACGATGGAGTATTGCGATCGCAATTAGTACCAGTAACATATTTTTCATATTAAGGTGTTCAAATCTCACAACTGATTTCATAAATTATTTCTTTCATTTAGAAATTATACACTGAGGTTAACTTAGACTATACAAGCTCCTGAAACTTTCTTCGAACATCCAGAACTATACCAATAAAGACTTCGTGAACGTTTTTATAGACGATTTAGTATTCAATATAAAAGAAGCAGTCCTTTTCCAATCACGAAAGCGATAAATAATAAATGGATGTCATACGCTTTGAATGCCTTATCATTAACCAGAGCCTTCGCTGAAAATTGATTTATGAACTACTAGGTCACAGAAATGTGTATTCAAATTATAAGTACTCTCTACAATTTTCCACGAAGCTTAAAGCGCACCCTTTTATAACGAATAGCATACGTCTGTGCCCATGTATATGATTATCTGTTTGACGCTGTTATTTAATGTTAACACTTGGAAAGATTTATAATGTCCATTTATCAACTGCTAACGAATAACGTTTGACATTTGAGATAAAGGTAGTATCAGCTTATGAAGTTTGGCGCCTCATTGTAGATACGACGAATATCAAAATATGTAGTGGTACTATACGTCCAAATGTTACTTTTCATGGAAGTTATTTTGTTGCATGGTATGTTAAAGTAAAAGAAAAAAAACAAAGATTAAAATTGTTATTTTTTACGATATAAAATTAATAGTTGCAAAGATACGGCTATTTTAAAATAACTATTTTATAATATTACACATCATACTAATCGAGACTTTGGTGTTTCTCGTCGGTATGTAAAATATTTAAACTGTTAGCTACAACCCGGGCTGCAATCAGAACATTCGCTAAACTGTTTTTATTATTACAGTAATTCAACAATTACTGTTGCTCTATTGTTTGTTTAAAGAAATCGGAAAAATCGCATAACATTTATTACGAATTTAATACGAGAGATTGTTTGCTTTAAAAGAGCGACAATATTTATCACCTACAGTATTCCATTTAAAAAGTATGTCCAGGTGTTCTGATGATTCTGATGAACTAAAGAAAGTGGATGCAATACAAGCAGCATAATGGAAGCAAATAAATGTTTATAAAAATAGGAGAAGCTGTTAAAATCTCTTTTTTGTATGCATGTGTACATACGTAAATGTCTTCTTTTGACATTCAAATGGCCAATTATTTTCCAAGATGTACTGTCTGAACTATCCCAGAGAGGGCGTCCACGAACAGTGCATAGAGTAACTGCACATGCGAATGATTTCTCAGGCTTACCGTGACGTATTATAAACATATCTAAAATACCTAGAAACCAATACCTAATATAATAAGCTGCTAAATACAGCTACTCATGGTATTGGTGAAATCATTCACAAGAAAGAGAATGTGAAAAGGCAAGAAACGCTAAGACACGGACAAGTTTCTGCCTACCCAGCGTGGTTTCGAGCAATTTTTTGCTCAACACATTAGTTACCGTCAAGAATACTCACTAGAGCTGTAAGTTTAGATATGGTGATAGTAGCAGAGAGGAGGTTGCTACGTATTAAGTAAAAAATCGCTCGTAATCATGCTGATGACACTGGGTAGGCAGAAACTCTGCAGATTGTTTTTGTCGTGAATGATTTCACCATTACCAAGACCAGCTGTATTTAGCAGCATTATTATATTATTATTTTCTTCTGTAAGGTATTCACCTTTAAATATTGCTACAAAGTGATATGCTTTATTATGTTTGTTTCTGTGGAAATAATAAACTAGATAGAACCAATTGGATGCAGTGAAATTAATTTGCGAACAGTTTGTGATCTTACTAGACCAATTACTATCTTCTGACTGATTTTCGACATCTGGAAAAACAAAAGATTATATTAAATGCCATCGCAGAAAGCATCATACAAGTAACGCATTTGTTATGTTATCATAAAAGAGATGATAACAACAAAAACAAAAATCGGAGAAATTCATAAATTAAACGTATATTTGCACTGGACCGTTACAGTGATAGTTGCCGTAAATTCTATAATGTCATCCTATATCAGTTCAAAAGAATACGAGTTGCATTTATTTATTCAATGTATTTTGCAAACCCCTTTGCACAGTAGATAAGATACTAAAAATTACCGACACACAATTATCAGAAAATAATGATATTAATCAATTACTTTTACACTGAAATTAAGTGTTGGAATTATAGCAACTGTTTGTAGTTTGTTTTATCATTTTGGACTATACAATTTAAGTATATGAGGAATAATTTTCGATTTTGGCAATTCCTAAGTTTTTATATCTATATCTTTGTATTTCTACACATTTTAGTTACATGATGCAATTTTATTTTTTTTTCTTACTTAAAGTATGCTTAAATTTTTTAGGGATGGGCATTATATACTCAAAGTAGCAAATGATTTCAACCATTTTCTTGTAAAATATATACACATATATAATGATTCTTGGAGGTAATGTATTTTTATTTCAATATCATTTAAGTAAATTTGTTTCATATATATTATACAACGATTAAAGATTATCGTATGCGCAATTATTTACTCATCTAAGTTTATTAGTAGTAATAAAATTCGTATATAAAATACAGCTTTTAGTAAAAAAGTAGTAAATATTTTACTAAAATAAATATCTCTATATATATTTATGTATATTCTAAAAAATCTGAATTTCTTAACCACTACAGTGTTTTAAAAATTACAAAATTTGTAATAGTGAATATTAAATTTTGGCTGTCGGCACATATTTATACTTGTGTTTGTTTTGAGATTTTTGTTGACCATTCTTTGCCCATTTTTCGTGTTTGGAGTGTCCGGACTTTTTTCCTTTTTCTGATTTATGTCCTTTGTGGTCATCGTTTTTGTGGCTGGAGTTCTTCTTAGACTGTTTGCTGTGCTTTTCATTGCTCTTCAAAACCTAAAATATATATATATATATATATATAAAACTAGAAACAAGTAAAAAAGAGACAAATATCAACATAGGAAATTGAGAGTAGAAACTAAAAACGTTGCTTGAAAATATTTATACAACATTTAACCTTTAATAATATAGACAAGCATTTCGGTACACTCCACAGTCTTAAATTAATTACTTATTTGGGACACCGTGTTCCGAGACCGCGTACGGTTTCATCGTCAACCGAGTTACCAAATAAAGTGTAAAAGTTCTTAAATTCCCTTCGTCTTTCAACCTACTAGGTCACAAATATACCTGCGCGTTCTAGAAAACGAGAAAGAGAAAAAATCCAGATCTCGTGCCAAACAGATTTGCAGTATAGGCACGTGGCACGAAAGACAAATATAAACAACATACAAGTAGTATATCAGAAATTCCACGACTTTGACTTGGTAATAATGAATTTATAAAAGCATATTTTCAGTTAGTAGTAAAAGGATTAACTAACATTTTTCATCAACAAAATATGAACGTATCTTTCGTGTCAGGTAACATTTTAAGGTATCCGTTTAGACACTGTCGTTTTGATAAACTAGAATGATGTAGTGAGCAGAACACATAAAATTTGGACATAGAATAAAATTGAAAAACCCTAAGTTACTTTTTTAGAGAATTGAATGCGCACGAACATTTATAAAAACGAACAAGAATTTGCGGTAATATGTATATGTCTGGTACCCTCCTTTTCTAGAAAGTACAGATACATTTAGGACTACCCAATAGGTTGTAAAATGTAGGTAATTGAAGAATTGTTAGAGCTTATGTAGAATATATTGTACGCGGTTGTAATTTTCACGCTTGATTCGGTAAATTCAGTGGGAGCCCATACGCTGTCGACATATAGTGTCTACAACAGGTAATTTGTGTGGAGGGTGTAAAGTGTACTGAGATACTTGTGAATTGTACAACCTTATAGTCTCTACAATTAATATGAGGAAACATCTAAAGTACATGTATCTCGGCTCTAAAGAGAATCGTACAAAATCCAAAGTTCCCAATATTATGAATTTGAGTCAAGGAGTAATTTGTACGTTCTTAGGATAATAGTTTCAGTCACACTTGATAGAAACAAAACAAGCTGCAATGCAGATTTCTACGAGGATTGTCTTTTAAGTTTTGCATATAGAGCTGGAATAAAACTGTAGATAGCTTTTAAAGATGTTATTGTTTTTCGTAATATTTTCCACGAAGATTAATGCACTTTTGCATGCACTTGAACCAACTCTGGAAGCAGTTATTCCATTCGTTTGTTGGTACAGTCAGAAGGCATCGACTGCTTCTGACGACTGGAATCTTTGACCATGTAGACCATTCTTGATTTTTGGAAAGCTAAAGAAATCGTTAGGACTTAGGTCCGGATTGTACGAAGGATGGTCCAACAACTCTACGTTTTGGTGCGTTCAAAATTCCATTGTCTTGCGTGACGAGTGCGAACTTGTATTGTCTTGGGGAAAGATGATTCGTCGTTCCGGGTTGGTCTTTCGAAGCTCAGTGGTGACTTGGAGTAAACAAATGGTTGTATACCAATTGGCAGTAACAGTTCGTTGATCTTGTAGAGCAATTGTTGCTGCATGACCTGCTTTCGAGATAAATGTCTCAACTATCTTTTTGGAGACACTTTGAGAACGGATGACTTTTGTCGGATTTTCTTTACTTTGGAACCCCCAAGAAGACGACTGGCGTATATTTTCTGTCTCATATGAGTAAAGACAAGATTCATTACTACTAACGATGTTGTACACATTTATAGAGTTTCTGGTGTTGAAGCGGTCTAGAGTTTTTTGACACCAATTCACCCTAGCAGCTTTCTGTTCTTCAGTCAACAGATGCTATATCCAA
Organism: Trypoxylus dichotomus; assembly: GCA_023509865.1. NCBI lineage: Eukaryota > Metazoa > Arthropoda > Insecta > Coleoptera > Scarabaeidae > Trypoxylus > Trypoxylus dichotomus. Next base: position 52,754,359 of record CM042074.1, on the reverse strand, counting down.
CGGGAAACTAATTTTTTATACACAATTCTTAATTGCAAAATTTCTTGTGTTGAAATCGCCAATTATGCTTCAATCTCCCGGTATGTCACGTCTCGAACCTCGTTGATTGCCGTTTTTATGCACCTGCTCTTAGGTCATTGTTAAGATTAAGTCGTCCATCCTTGAACTCCCCTTACCAGCAAGAAATTGTTGACTGATGTGATGCTTCATTGCCGAAAACAGAAAGCAACTCGACGAGGCATTCCTGTTGGGATAATTGTATTGATAAATTATAAAAAAAATTACGCGAAAATATTTTCCGTTTAATTCCATTTTTCAATTGGCTTGTTAACTTTGACAATTAGTGGTAGCTACGACACTACGCGTATCGCACCGAAACTTTGGATTTAGTTAAATTAAAGATCGAGGTTAATTTTTAGTATTGACATTGACTAGTGGGGCTGTCTATCCCCCACTATACAAAACATAAAAGAGATCACCCGTATATCTCGCATCTAAAGAACATCGTAGAAAATCCAAATTTCCCAATATTATCAATTTGAACCAAAGAGGACTTTGGACATTCTTAGAATAATAATTTTATTCACACATGAACACAAAACAAGCTGCATTGTAGATTTCTATGTATAAGTATTTTAGAAAAATATGTTACATTTAAAAATAAACATAAAATGTAGTATTATTTTTGAAAATGAGGTAGCAACTGAATAAGTAATTTTTACTTTCACTATTTTTGTAAATTAATTTTTAACCGTATAAGAATTCTATTTCTTAGAGGGGTACTTAAAAAATTGGTATCTAAGTTTTCTATTTTTCAATTAAAGAGTAACTTAACCAAAAATAAATCCTGTTTTTATGATATTTTCTGAAGCATACTATGTATTATTTATTTTAATTTAAAGAAACAGTAAAAAGTTAGAACTTGATGTGATTTAGTACGACTAGGGCTATTGAAACAGTACTCTGCGATAGTAGTTAAGGCCAACTTCAAGTAAACTTTATCTCTCCCATTCCATTTATTTGGTATTTATTCATTGATATATAAGGTGATAATTTAACACATAATTTGTAGTACAAAAATCAAAATTTCTAAGGTTTCTTTAGGTAATTGTTGGTATCTATAGCTAAGCCTCAGAGAATGACGGACAGATAGCTTCAGTTACATGATTTAAGCTCGTTTCTAATACCATGGAAGTAGTTTTGAAGATTATTTTATATTCTGTAGTTTTTGAAATATATATACGATATAAGCTTTTGAACTGTCTCCCTGTATACTTATTACGGTATAAGATAAGTACTTCCTAATCCAGAAAAATACATATGTAGAGTACGGTTTACATAATATTCTTTATAAAAAAACTTATACATATTTTAAAATTATTTCTTATTTATATAATTAATTTAATTCACATAATTAAATATTTTGTCGGAAAAGTACGCAAAACTTCAGGAAAGTCTTGTGCGTGTACAGCAAGTCATATTAAACCCTCAGCAAAATATCAATTTTTGATAAGGATTATCTATTCCTATTTTATTCCTTTAATCCTTGTAAACTTTGGCTACTAAGCTAAAGCTTTCGCAATATGCATGTGAAATAAGTAAGAAGAAACGATTCTATTTCAGAATAATCGCTGTAATTTCGAGGCAGATGACAATCCAAAGTACGAAACAAGTTGATATGTAATATTACAATGGACTTACTATGTGTTTTCCATGATCATCTTTATCAATTTTATGCGATTGGTACTTGGATCCTTTTATTCCAAAGTTTTTCCATGAACCACTTTTGTGTCCATTACTGTAGTAACTGTCGTGTTTCTTGTGTTCATTCTTATGATATTGTTCCCTGAATCCCTGGTAATTAAAAATAAATTAAGTAACTTGCTTAACAGAGTAGACTTATTATTGTAATAACTATGTGCTTTAGAAATTGGAAACAGATTTTACTAATATTTAATTTCCTATTTTTCACATTTGAAAAAAGTACTGAAATGTTCAGTCATGAGGTTAGGTAAATTTGGCGAATATAGAAGCAAATCGTATTTTAATTCTGTGGCTATTGTCACACGTTTCAGTGGTGGTGTGCAACTGTAATAAAAATTCGAGAATACTTTATCTTTATATTGCCAATTCAATTATTCATAATGTATATGATTTAATGGCTAACGTGTTTTGTCTCTACGATAATGAGTCTTCCTTTGCAAGTCAATTATCTTTTCTACTGAAGTGCTATCGCGATCTAGGACATACCTGCGGTTTCCAGAAGGGCAATTGGAGAAATACAATGTTGTTTGTGTTAAACGTGGGTGCCTGCTTTGTTTGTGCAGGTTAGTAAGTTTTTGTTGCCATTCCTAATGATGAATCAAGGATCTGATTTAATAATAAAATTACGATTTCTATGCATTTACCCAACGTCTTAAATTTCTCAAAAAATAACAGTTAAGGTAGGATTTCGATCTATCACCTCTGCGTTACCGGCGCAATATGAGTTCAAATCGCTTTCAATACCTAGATGTCACAATATCTGTGGATACATTGCAATATCTCAGCAGACACTATATTATTGAAAGGAAGTTCCTACCACCGTTGGAAGTACGTTGCGCCGGTAACGTAGAGGTCATGGGTTTAAATCCTACCTTGACTGGTATTTTTTCAGGAATTTGAAACGTTGACTAAATGCAAGGTAATCGTAATTTTATCATAATATCAACGGTAGTTTCATATCAATATTAATATTTCTTTTGGATTTGGTTTATTTCTAGGGTTTTATTGGACTTTGATTTCATGATCTACTTTGGAATATCAACTAAAATTTATTCTTTACGCGTAACTTTGTACCTATTTCATTTAACAAATGCACAATATAAATGTATATAACTTTGAATTTCTTCTGACATTCATTACGAGGGCGATCTGAAATGTTTTCGGAATCGGCAAAAGATGGCGCACGAAGGGTGAAGGGGGTTCATTGGTCGGCCAGGGCAACCTCTTTTATGGCAACTGTTAAAATTTCAGACGTCTACTATCAATAGTTGTTGTTTAAGAGTGTGTTTTGTGTAACAAATCAGGGGGTTTTGCAAAAATGGATGAAATCGAATTTCATGCAGTGATAGAACCCTTTCGGATGGCTGGGAAAACGGCCACATAAATTCGAAATATTTTGCTAGAGGTTTATGGCGGACGTATTCCATCATTTTCGACCATCAGCTTCTGGGTGAGCGTGTTCAAAGGTGGCCGCGCAAGCACAAGTGACCACGCAGTGGACGCCCAAAAACCGCTACCAACCATGAAATGGTCGACAAGAATGATGATCTCTTGTTAGCCGATCGCCGATTGAAGCTGAAAGAGATAGCAAAGAAAACAGGCATCTCAGAAGAACGCGTTGGCCATATCCTACACGAAATTTTAGGTATAAAAAAGTTTTCGGTGCGATGGGTACCGCGTTTGGTCACACCGGAGCAAAAACGAAATCGGGTTATATCGGCCGGAAAGGCCATGGCGACCATCTTATGGGATTTCCAAGGTGTGATCCTCGTCGACTATTTGCAGAAGGGAAAGACGATCACGGGCCAATACTACAGCGGTTTATTGACCCTATTCGATGCAGTATTGAAGGAAAAACGGCCTCGTTTGCAGTGAAAAAGAGTGCTTTTTCACAACGACAATGCACCGGCCCATTCATCCCGTATCGTCGTGTCCAAATTGAATGAGTTGCGGTACGAATTAGCCTCTCATCCTCCATATTCACTGGACCTGGCCACCAGCCACATTTTTCTATTTCCAAACCTGAAAAAATCACTGGGAGGAAAGAGATTTGCCTCGAATGAGGAGGTCATCGCCGCTACAGACGGCTATTTTGCAGACCTCGAAACATCCTAGTTTTCCGACGGCTTGAAGAGATTGGAACACGGTTTGAAAAAGTGTATTGATCTTCGAGGAGACTACATCGAAAAATAAAAATAAAAAACCGCACCAATGCCGTGTTTTTCTTATCGATTCCGGAAGCATTTCAGATCGCCCTCGTACATGCATACATGTAAATAGTATGTTATTTCACTAAAGGTAAAGTGGTTCTCAACAACTGTAGATATGAAACTGTAGTAGATGAATTTTTATTTGCCTCAAGTCTGAGAAACATGTATATGCATATATATCTACTGACCCATTTCAAGCTTAACTAATGATGCCTATGCATTATTTGGAGACATTATTTATTTTTACTTAAGAATATATAACAATAATATGTAACAAATTTTTGCGATTGCAAGCGCCAAGTCTGTTGTACTGTTGTATGTATATAGTAAAGTGTCTGAATTACGCACTCACTGACTAAGCCAACTATTGGCTAAATGATTTTTTACAGTATCGGTCTGTTATAACATAGTTGGCATACGATAACTATATCAACAAAGAAAGTCAGACATATCGCGTGTTACCTTGATATTACTGGTGCATGTATTTATTTATGTATAATGCGTTACATAATATGTTCATTCATTTGCATATATGTAAGTGCCTCTGTTGTATCCGTTAGATTATTTCAATACATACTCCAAAGTCAACTTTCGAACATAACGCCAAAGGAACAAAAAAAACTCGACTCCAGGTATATAGAAAATATGATTAACACAAATATTGGCACGTTTCTATGTTATGAGATTTATGAGTTATGAGCATACTTTTAGTACTTGACTAATTTGTACTTAGTAAACAATATAGTGCGACTTCTTGTTTTAACACATTAATATCCGGTAGATCTATAAAATATATATGCAGATACTTTTATATTCGTAATCGTGATAACTGAGATCAATAATATAAAAATTTACCGTTTCTAGATATTATCTACACCGTACGTCCAAGGCCATTATAAAAAGATATATGTATAAATAATCTGTCTGTCTTTCCAAATTATTTATATATCTTTTTATAATGATAATTTTTTAATATAATTATAATTTTATATTTTTTTATAATATATATATATGTATATATATATATATATATATATATATATATATATATATATATATATATATTTGTGACAAATTCGTTTTTAGGATTGATGTATTTGTTTGATGTTGGGTTATTCAAGGGTAAGATCTCAGTCTCAGATAGCCGCAATTTGCCAAATCTTTAGATTCTGTAGAAACGAAAACGTTAAATTGTTTATGAAGAAATGAGTTTTATTTTTAAACGGAGAAACAAGAAAAACTTAAAAAAATAGTCGTTTTCCTAAATTATGAACGGCATTAGTAACATTCCGAGGAATATTCTCGATGGTATGTGATGTGAATCGCTTCTACTAAGAAATACCCCTTGTTTAAGATGACCTCCTAACCAATAGTCAGATAGATTCCGCTGTCTTAAAAGGCCAACTGTTCGGAAATTACTTTTTAATTACACGATCGCCAAAGGCGTAGCATAGTGGTGTCTTTACATTATTTCCTATGTAGAGTGGAGCAGCGGCTTGCATAAAAACATTGTTGTCAATATGATTTTGTATTGCTGCTAGTACAAACTCTTGAAACGTTTGAAAATATCGCTGCCCATTTGTCGCTAGTGTTTTCGTCAGCGCATGTTCTGTCTCTTCGTAGAAATGATGTCCTATTAGAAAATTTGATGTAAAGCCATACCAAATTGTTTTTTGTCGACTTAATTCAAAATGCGCCTCATCTGTTTAAAGGAATTTGTATAGCTATTTAGCGTTATTACATATTTTCACTAAAATTTGCACGGCAAAAATTCCGCGGACCTCTTTATCAAGTTCAAAGCGCATTTTCGTTTCGTAAGGAAACAGGCGAAGCTGCCTTCTGAGCATTAGCTACAGTGTTGAATAACTTATCTCCATTCGTTTTGCAACTTTACTAGCGCTAAAAACATTATACACGGAATTTTCACCAACGTCCTGAACTTGACACTGCGCTGACTTCATTTTCTACTAACTTTGGTCCACTCTATCGCTTTTGGTTGCTAAGTGTACCAGTTTCCTTAACTTTTGCGAGTCATTTTACTGACCGAGGTCCATTTCTCAATCCATGTGTTGCTCGATATCTTTTTAATGCAGTGGTATATTGATTCGCAGTAGCACTCAATAAGACCTATACGAAGTCGTAGGGGTAAAACCATTTTAATAAGTATCGATTCAAAATTACTCCCAGAACTTAAAACTGTAGGGTGGCACTTATTTCGAAATTAGAAAAAATTGCCAAAGCAGCAAAAATTAAACAACTGTATATAAAAATATCAATCCCTCTAAATCATGACGAAATCAAACCAATAGTATGCACAAAAAATAGAGCCCTTTCAAAATGGAAACATACTTTCGACTACTCCTGTATTTCCTAGAATAATTATCTTACTAGAAAATAAACTGAAAGTTATATACAATATTCTAATGTTTGTAACTAACGATAAAGAAGTATAAACGAATTTTCTATGTGCTTGCATTTTCTTATTTATAAATTCAAAATTAATTCATTGATGACGTATACTTTGGTATACACTTGTTCTATACGTTGCGCATCAGGATAGTTGAATTTGTCCAGACTAAATCTAAACTGAAATGATGAATAGTAAAAAAGTATTTATAAAATTTGTAACTACATAGAGCACTTAGTGAAAGTTACTATTTACCAAACCAATTAACGTTATTAACGGCAATAGGTTCAGTAGATTTTCTACACATAGAAATTAGTGGTGAGTGGTAACAAAAGAAGTTGGTTGAAATACGTAACGTGACATTTACTAATTGTAAGTATGAGTTTAATTATTAGTGTTATTTTAACTGAAGAATTAATGAGAAGTTCAAACCATGTAAAACTTAAGCAGGAATTTAAAATGCCGAATGTATTAACAATTTATATCAAAGAGGTCACATTTTTTGATAATATTAATCGTCTACTACTTCTTGTGATGTCATACCCTCACATCTCCTAAAAAATATCTTCCGCAACAAATGAAATTAATTACCGACTCTCACCTATCAGAAATAATAGGTACGTTGAAACAGCTTGTTGATTAATTTACATTATTTCGCTTTGTCGCAAGTAACACAATAGCAAAATATTAGATCATTAGCAATTAAAATTTTCAATCATTTCTAATAAATTATTATGAAATGATAAAGCATTTTATTATGGTCAATATTTTGTTTGTACTACTGCATTCTCTTTATCGACTGAAATTATTTTATTAACAAAGCTCTTCACATCAAATAAACTAGTCCATTTTTTTTTACACAAACCGTATTTATTATATATATTTGAATATATTAAGTTGTGCAAGTATTTACTTCTGTATTTATCCCAAGAGTGAACAATGACTTATTTAAAATTTTACAAAAAAGAACGTCATCAAAATATAATTGCATTAACTACTAGAATAATGTAACAAAATACTATAGTCGTCGTTTATTAAATTAGAACTAGTGAATAGTGGCAATAGAACAAGTTACAAAACGAATTCTGTTAACTATTAAAATAAGTAAATATACATATAGATTGCTTAGTATTTAGAACGATCCTCTTTGGATTTAATAACAGCAGCTATTCTTTTGGTTATACTGTCTTACGTTTGCATTACTGATTTTATTTTATCTCTGTTTTTTCACACTTATATAATATCTTTAATTAATTCTCTATTTCATCAAGGATACTGTGATGTTTAGATTTCCACAAAATTCTAATTTAAGTCGCCCGCAAATTTTAAAAAAAGATTGACTGGATATGAAGATGATTTGAAGGGAAGTGAAACTCAACTACTAACACCATCCTTGGGAAAAGTTTGTAATATATACTAATTTTGCCGCCATCTTTTTTAGAGCACCAGATAAAATTTAATTTCTGACATTTGATTACATAAAGTAGTGCGAACAAAGTATCTATATGTAAGATTATAAAATGCTTAAAGTCACCATTGGTGGTGCCAATATTCTTTAAAGGATTAAATATGTTTAAAATTATGACTAATATGCAACACAGTCTTTTTTGCAACGATCTTTTGAAAATCATAATTTGGGATTGAATCGCGCAGATTAAACGTAATGAAATTTGTACCAAACATGATGTACGATCAGGACAATCAAGAAGATCATTGTGAGAAAATCGATTGAACGCAAGTATTATATTTTGCGTAGAATTAAACTTATTTAAATGCGACTTTTCACTCGTAAAACATAGATGCCACAAAAAGTTTATTTACTGAGAAATGAATAAATGCATAGTGCAATTCGGTGCAAAACTAAGTGAAAATGTGCAAGCAACCACAAACGTCGAGGTCTGTATAGGTTCGACACTCAACGTGTTTGGTTACGTACTTATTTTAATTATGGTTGTTGTTTGGGCTATTTCCATCATTTGCTGAACTTATGTAGTAGTCGGGATTTCAGCAGTTCGTCTTACTGTCGTCTTCAGGGGAGCCCTGAGAAGGGCTGTTACTTACCAGATTAATCACACATTCGATGATTTCTTGTCTGAAATATTGGTCTTCCCTATTTTTTATTAGTGAAACTTGTCGTGTATGGGGTTCGCACTCGATTTATTTTTCGTCGATCTTCGTATTTCAACTGACTTAACCACTAAGCTATTACCTGTTAGCTTATCGAGGAAAAATAAATCGAGTTCGATCCCCATATACGACAAGTTTCACTAATAAAAAATAGGGATCACAAATACGTTTGACAAAAAATCATCGAACGTATGATTAATCAGGCAGTAACAGACCTTCTCAGGGCTACCCTGCAGACGACAGTAGACGAACTGCCGAAACGTCGGACTACATCAGTTCAACAAACGATGGAAATAGCTCAAGCAATATTTCTCATTATTATAAGAATGTATCGTCAACAATATCATCAGAGTTATGTACTTATTTACTTATAGAAGTATTAAATACTCTAGAAATTACAATATTCTACGTTAAGTAGCTCTCAAATGTAGGTACATTAAAGCTACTAATGAACGACAAAAATGTTCACTATTGTAGTATGCAAGTTAACCATTATACATATCTATGTATGGGTGTATATACGACTAATGACAAGTTTTGCGACAATGCACTTCTACGTGCTTCTGTGCCATTCTGAATTCAAACGGCAATATCAGCAGTGAACACATCTAATAACCCATCTTGCTAGTTCAGATATTTTCATTGACAAAAAGAGTAATGGTTACGATTATTTTGGAACTTTTCGTTGATTACCTTACAACCAACTAAACCACTAATGGACTGTATTATGCTCTGTTAACCGCTACAAACATTTTTTTAAAGAATGATTTGGTAGGACGTACAGTCTTCTTGCCCCACGACTCGTTGCGTCGTTAGTCGCAGAAAATTGGATAAACTAAAATTCCAAGTTGTATCTGATCTAATCGTAAGTGATTTCTATTTATACCTTAAATTAAAATTTTTCGTTACTGAAGAGAAGTTGCAGTGAAGTAAAAAAAACTCATTGCAGTAACCCCGTAATATTTTGAGGATCTTAAGGAACATCATTACAAATAATGCCACAATGGTACTTCTATATTATTGCTCCAAGCGCGTTGAAGTTAAAGGTGATCATATTGGAAGATAACGAATTTAATGCTTTAACTCATTACCTAAAATCTCACTTCCCGACAAACCAATATGTACTTAGGTTATAAAATAATGTACATACTTTTACAGACTGCCCTTTTCTGAATTTTTCGTTTTCTCTTGCCTCATCTCCGTGGTGGGAGCCGCCTCCTACAGCATGATGATCTGAATGTGTACCATGTTCGTATGCAATAGACTTCTTGCCAGCCCCATCAGCATCATCTTTTTTGTGATGAATTGATACGACGTGGCCTTTAGATGATGACTCCTCGTCATGCTTTGCAGATTTTCCTGACTTCTTTACATGCTTGTTTGCCGCATGATGTTCTTCTGTAATGGGAATAGATTCATTTATCTTTACAGAAACATGTTATGTGTTTTCTATACCTGCATGAAGATCTTCTGAATGATTGATGGCACTTCCATGGTGTGCCACTTCCGTTGCTATGAGCGTGGCTATTGAGCAAAGAACGACTAACTGTGAAGTAAGAAAATATTATTATTGCTAGTAATTTTATCCTGTACATTAACTAATTCATGTGTGTCTAATTATTTCAATAAGATTAACTTGATGCGATAGCGAGAAATGTACATTCCAAGCACTATCCTATTTTGTTAAATTTATAGTTTCGGATACTTTTCAATTGCATAAATTAACATAATTTGTACACGTGGATTTGTGGTTAAAAGTATAATATCTTTAGAATATAACTCACTTTAAGTTTCTTTACCTCAACAGTAAAAACAGTGTTAGCGTATTGCAGTTTACAGCACTTTTTAGGACATTGAAACTTACTATTAAAAAAGACTGTAAATTAGAACACTTGATATGGTCAACATTATATTATTTGTAGCAGTCGGGATCATACTGAAATTATTATAGTTAAAGTTTCACAATAATTATATTTTGGATAAAATTTAACTGTTGAGACAAAACCAAGTTCAGTGTGATCTTGTTACGAAAGCTAATATGTACATTACATATTACGTTACAATGTCAATTATTTATCTAACAAAAGCGATCAAACTTGTTTGTTGGGTTAATAAAAAGTAGCGATAACAGCAAAAGACCAATATAATGAATGAATATGAACCTTTTCGTTTCGTAAATATGTACATTTTATTACCTCTTTCACTAGACGATAATAAAATGGGGATGAGTGAAAAATGTCTATGCTCAGTGTCCGTTTTATTCTAGTTTGTGACGTAAAAATTTTATTTTTTTGCACATTACATTCTCGATATAATCAAGCTTAAGAAGTGGAGGCTAAGTTCACATTGTTCTCTTATCCTTGATTTTTGAACATTTGACTACGTTATCGTTCTGTGCTGATTTGTACTATAAAAAAACCGTTTTCTGATCATCGCATTATCGAGAGATTCGAGATTAAAGAGTGGTGGGGACCATTATCTCACAGTCTCCACACCAATCTCACTATTTCCCTACATTTGATAATGATAGCGCTTAGTGCTTATTTCTGCCTTAAAAATCGCTTTTTACTTATCTTATTTTCGAAATATATTTAAACTTAAGCGCTAAAGCCGGCCTTGCTGTTCGACCCAGCAGTCAATGCACCAATTCCATGATTTCTGGAAATTTGATAACGCCAACATTTGGTGCGTTGAAATGTATTCCGAGTTAAGTGGTGATGGAAATCCTGATTTCGCAGCAGGCGCTCCAACTTTATCCTTTGAAAAATCTCATAATGGCAATGTTTTGAAGCATCCACATTTTAACAACATTTTTCATTTGTGATGGAGAATATATGTTCAATACAAGATTAGAATGCCAATTGGGCTAATTATACTTATATAATGAAATTTAGATTTTTATCTTGAAATTGGTATGGTGTCTGCTAAAAATCAGCCCCCGCCATCCCCTAATCTGGATATTTAGGAAATGGAACGAGCATAAAACGGTTTTGTAATGCACAATACAGTAACAAAATACATTTTTAAAAATTGTGAAATTGATGCGGTGGCTGCGAAATAATGATCGCCGCGCCATTACCTAATCATGAATATCTTGGAAATGGAACGAGCATTTAATGACCTTTTTACGACATAAATCAGCACAAAACGGGTACAAAACTATAGCGTTAGCCAATTTTAAAAAATCTTATTTTTCAAAGTCGAATTTCTCGCGGATGGAATAGGCCCAAAATAGAATTTTACGGCACAAATCAGCACAAAATAGGGGGAAACGTATATATTTACAAATTTTTAAACTCAAAAACGTAGACGTTGACTTCAGACGCCCATGAATGGGGCTATAACTGTATATATGGTAATTCTGTTACTAGGTAATATCCTAATTAGGACAGGTTCATGCAAGTGCGAATATATACGCTTTGAGAAAGGTTAAAAAGAATTTACTTTAGTGGATTATACAAAATATAGTCCCCTACATTTATGTTTAGTTTTATTTTATTTGCAACTGACGTGACTTGCTAAGCTATAAAAATAACTTCAAGTTACGTAATCAAGTAAATTTGGACATTAACAACAGTAAAAATAATGACGTTATGAAAATTCAAATATTGTTTCGCACTACAATGTTAAATATTTATTGAAGTGTGTATATGGCCAACAGGCGTATACTAAATTTATACAGTTAATAAATATTTATCTAACGTTTCGATATTACATAATCAAGGTTGTATGTTTAATATAAGAAGTTAATTTATTTTTGGCTTACAAAGAAGTAACGGTCGACAATTTTCCTAGCGAATTCTTTCTGATGCTAATATACTGAAGCTAGATAACTTTTACCATTATCATAAAGACCTATTCCGCAAGTTAAAACTGGAGCCCTCTAACAACAGTACACTTAAACGCGCATGAAGTATCGAAGTTATGGCATAAAATTTTAAACAATAACTTTGTAAAATCTGAATGAACACCGGAACTTTGTTAAAAATAGTACTATTCACTACAATTCTTTGTAAATATACGTTCTACAAGCTAGTCTTTTTTGCTTAGATTTTCTCAATAATTTCAATTGACGGAAATGCATTAAAAGATTTAATGCAATTAAATTATAATTTTTTATATCCTCTACACATACAATATTTGACTATCAAACTCATATGACAAAGTTAAAAATACTGTGCACTGTGTATGCTACGAACTAAAACATATTCTTACATGTGCTGAAAATTTAATTAAATTATAATATAATAAAATAAAAATTTAATTAATTTAAGTACGTATGCAAAAATTTCTTTTCTGAACTTTACAGGTATTTTTGCCATTTGTTTTTATCTATTCTTTTAATTTTAAATTAATGCTCTCTGAATGCTCCTCTCTTCTTTAATCCATAATTGATGTTTGCGTTTAACATGTTTAAATACATATGTGTATATCTATATTAATACGTGTCGTAAACAAAACTTCATGTTTCCAGTTATTTATAAATACAATTTATATTTAGTGTATAAAACGAACTCAAATAAATTTCCTGTTTTCCATGTATATTACGCAAATACTTGACAAAAAACAGGCGGTAAAAATCTGTATACAATACATATATATATGTATATATGTTACTATTGATGTTCTCGCGGATGTGTGATGAAAGTCTGGTCTGTTGCTGGTTAAAGCTATAGATCGACTTAACCAGCAACAAACCAGCTCCAGATTATTATTAGGACAAAACTCACACGCGGGCAAAAACCCGAGAACTATTATATGTACTTTTATGTAAATATACATAACAAAATATGTCGCTTTGATAGCGTCTAATAAATATGTCAAAGTGAACTAGGAAAATCTACTTTATTTAGTGTTCAAAAACATATTTAAAATAAAATGACAAATACATAAGCAAACTTCATAAATATTAAAGCGTATGCTCACATAATTTATCATTCAATTTAATATCTACCCTTCTATAGATATATAACATTTGATGTGGATACTACATACGTAACATTTCTTATCATTCTGTTACCGATGGCGCCATATGTAACGGATATTCAGAAAACTCCGGGTACAAAGTTATGCATGAAAATTTTAAGTCATATATTTCTGCTTACAAGTAATTGTATATTGGGTGAAATTTCATTAAAATGTCATATTAATTTATAGAAATTAGTCAGAAATTAGTGGTCTTCGAAGGTAAGAATAATTAATTTGCAAATTTAAAATTAAGCATGTTTATATCTTAAAGAATTCTTGTTAAATAATAGCACTTCTTCATGGGATAAACTTACTGGGGAGAAATTACAGTTTTTCTTGTCGATATCGTTTTAGTCACAGTATCATTAAAAAATTTGGACCGATAATCCTTCTTCTACTTATAGCGAACCCAAACAGTCATCCATCCACATTCTCATGTTTTGTGAATTAACGTATCCACTAACATATGTATGTATAATATGAAACCATGTTTCATCCGAAAAGAAAATTTTGTCTAGGAGTTCCTGAACATGTTTGTATAATCGTAATGTTGTTACAGAGAGGCCAACCCATTATCCTGTACTCAGTTCCATGAAAGAACGGTTTGCTTTTTCTTTTATGTGCTGTATTTGTGTGCAGCATTGAAATAATATCTAAGGCTCTTTTTATTGTAAACAACTAGCACTTGTCCTTTCAGGTGGCTTGTCATTTACAAGTATACAATATTTTCTACCAAGAGAAATGTATTATGTTATCAAAATGGAGCAATTTATATCTGCTAATATTATATGTACTTTTTTCCTCAATTCTGAAAAAATATTTTAATTTTAATATTAATAGAGAGACAAAATCAGGTTGTTCAACTAATAACGAAAACGTGGTGCTGTACAAGTAATACACAGAACGTGGAAGTTGTGTAGTGCAATTTTACTTATCTGGTAATCTAAACCACATATGTATAAGAAAGAGCGCGTCGAGGAGTTATCGCTATGCAGCACTTACGTTTATGAGGAGATGATATTTTTGATACCTGACACTATCGTCGCTCAGAAAAAAACATAACAGAAATTTTGTATTGTATTTAAGTATCATTTTACCCGCACTTTACCAATTAATAACAAATTTATCAGTTTGAAATTTGCATACTTACAAAGATTGCATTTATATGCATAGAATATTATATTCACATATCTTTGCAAACGTGATATTTATTACAAATTCTAATAATGCGACAATAATCGCACCCTTTTTCAAACTGACACCTTCTAAATCGTTTCAATATTATCTGTGGAAGTTTCAGTAAACACTTTTAAAGATATTTGAAAAGTAAAAAATTGATTTTTATTTGTTTGTGTGTACGGTATTATATAAATCAATGAAACAAAAATATCGCCACTTTTATTGATGACGTTCTCCTGTTGATTTTCGTATTTTTTTATTTTTATTATGTTCATCGATGATATCTGTTACCTTTTGTTATCTACAGCATAATATTATATAAAATATAGCACATAAAAATAAGTCTCGTTAATTGACTCAACATATTTTCTATCACCAATCATTACAAAATATGAACCTTTACAGTCACGACCTACATATATTCTACTATATGAAAATGAAGATGGTGGTTCAATGGAAAAAATATTTGTCTGTTAAAACCCTGGAATAAGTTTCACCTATAGACCAATTAAAATCTAAGGTATTTGAACAAGTTTCAAAAATCTAACAGTTTCAAATATATCTAAGTTTGTCAAGGAAAATAAAAAATATTCACAAAAAACAAGCAGATAAATAATTTTCTAATTTTTTCTATTTCCATAAACTTTAATACTGTCCTTATCGTTGTCCATTATATTTGCGTCAACTTTGCTGTACACATCAGCCATATCTGTTTACTTCAGTTTTTAAACAGTTCCGCAAATCATAATTTTCTTTGTTCTACGTTTTGCATACTTTTTATAATGTATCTAAATATATATACAGCATTAACAGAATGAACCGTAACCGTCCAAGACCTTAGTTAAAAATTTTCTATACAAGTTTTACGAAGGTAATTCGATAAGTACAGAGTGAAGATCCACAACACTCGTAAACAAGGAAAACCTTTTTGGAATATAATTAATAGCTTTTGATCAGTTTTTAGTTAGTACACATGTTTAAAGTGGTCTTCAAGTTCTACGACCATTGTTGCTGCCTGCACTTCGGTTCCCCTACTCTGTGCCGTGTAGAAGTTTCTACAGAAGTGAGATCACAAGATGATCGAAGTGTCAAGTACTACAAATTTTTTACATGGCAGAGAACCCGAGAACCGGTAAACAGTCGATACACATGTTTGTAAAAAAAATATAATTGTACTGTCCGGTTCAATTTATAGTGCGCAATTATAAACAATTCCATTACTGATTTACTGTGATAATTTTCTCATCAACCCTTAATGGTAAACATAAATCTTCAAAGTTTCTGTGCCAGATTAAGAATCTTCTGAAGTGTAAGTGTTATTGCGTGCTACTGTAAAAGCTACATTCCGCACTATATCCTGAAACAGACAGTATGTAGTAACCTTTTATGAAACTTAGTACCTTTTTCTTTGCGTGGTATTTGATGTGAGAATTTTAAATAAACCATTTTATTCACACTGCACCGCTGGAGAAAATAGTATGCAAATTAAAGCTAAGTTCTCCTTGAGAGAAAATATTCGAGGCTTATTAAAAGAATCGAGACTTGTTTTAAAAGAATTCGTCGAATTAGTACTTGTTTAAAGTAAGTGAAAGTTTCATTAAACAAAAGCGGTATACAAATAGTTCTAAGGTGATCATGCCGAAATCAAAGCATAATAATTTGCTAGTGCTATATATTTGTAAGGTGTTCGCGCACTTGTTTAAAAACAAATTGGAGAAAATAACTTTCGAAAAAAGTAGTGAACTGTATAATAAAACAACTATTGGGATTTGTTTCAATACGTTCGAGTGTTATATTTGGCAAGTGAAATATATGTGTTATGAAACAATTTTCGTTATATCTCTATTTCTACTGAGTCATCTATATCCTTCGTAATGTCCAATTAATAAACGAAATCGAATATGGTTATTTTGATTTTCTTAGCAAGACGACAATTGTTGTTGGCTTAAGCTGAAATTATCGTAGAACCATAAAATATACAAGATAATTTAATAATAAATTATAGTAACAGTGCAACAAAAATATGTTTTGTTTGTAGGAGAAGCTGTATTAAATTGGATTTTATTGCTTTAATTGGGGTTTGAAGATAAACTGTATCATTTTTGTAAATGACAAAATATTAATTTTTCCGCTTCGAGGATACCGAATTTGTATTTTGCAATTTTTAAGAAATAGAATAGCAAATTTATTAGAGAAAAACTGTTTTCGTAAATAGTAAAGTAGTTCACACTTGGATTCACACAATTAGAATAAAGTATTTTAAACCATAGCGCAGAAATACAGCATTAATTGCAAATTAGAACGTATTTATTAATTTTTTAATAAAATCGCTATTTATTTTAATACTTCGTAATGCTTGCATTCATATGGATATCTACTATATTGGTTAATGTTGCACATAATGTTAAGGCATAAAAAAATAATTAATTTATTTAGGCGATAACGCCGGAGCTAATTTATTGGGTATTGGTACATTTTTTTTTGTTGGTTAATATTCGTTAAATGTATTTATCTATACTATAAATATAGTGAAAGGTCTCTTAAGCGGACGCTAGTGTTCGCCTATGTGATTGCCCAATTTTATCCGCACAACATAGATATCGACAGGAAAGAAAATCGTTCCCTTCAGAAGCAATTGTCTAACATAATGTGGGGTAGAATCGAAACACATACACTTCTATTTTTACTTTGTTATTATTGATAATAAAAACGGATATAAAACTAGAACAAGTGATACCTAACCTAATTGTACATACACCTTAACTTAAAGGTTTATTTCATCCCACAATAATTTCAGAATTAAAGTTTCAATAACTATAACTGTACTTGGCATACAAAAAATACTTTTTATATAAGATACGAAGCGTATAAATGAACTGCATCAATAACACCAGCATCAAAATAATTTTTTTGTCGTGGTGCCTGTAAAATACAAACTGATTTAGGGTATTTCTGATGTGCTGATTCCAAACATAACTGGTATTTCTTCCTAGCAGCTATAGTTTTTGAGATACATCACGGTGAAATTTAGAAGGTTACGGTGACTCGGCGTGTTAACCACGCTCGGAAGGTTTTCGACTCTGCGCGGTTAACACGACGAGTCATCGCAACCTTCTGCCAAAGTGGTTTCGCCTCTAGCGTGGTTTACACGTCGAGTTCCCGTGCCACTTTGGTTTCCCCCGTTTATCCTGAAGAAGCCTCCTACGACGAAGGCAAAACGTCGAGATCCCACCTTTTTCATTTGTTTCTTTTTCTTTCTTTCTTCCCCCTCCCCATTTTCTGTCTATCGTTCCTTCTCTTACTCTTTTCATCTTTCTTTCTTTTTCACGCCCCCCTTTCCTTGTCATTCTTCTTCTTTCTGTCTCTTTTTCTTTCTTTTTATTTTATTTCTTTCTCCTCTTACTCTATTTCATTTCTATATTATCTCATCATGACACGGTCCAATTCCGGAAGTAGTTCATTTATTACTATCTCCTTACATATCCTCAAAAATAAAAGTGAAGGGGTCTAGCCATGAAATTGGATCGCGTTGAGCTAACCAAGGATTCGGTGTTCGGTTCGAAGATCATTAATATTTTGCGAGCTTTGCTGGAAAAACACTTGTTGTCTATCAGCTAAATTGAGGTTGTACTAGAATTTCTCCATTATCTTTCTTATCAGATGAATATAACATCCACCAGCATATGAGCTACAATTCTTTTACTGATTTAGGCTATACTATATATTTATGGTGAACCGTTCCTAGGAATTGTGACGCCAATTGCTCAAGAAATGTTCTTCTCACTTCTCCAGTAACGGGGATTTTTCGATAAAACATGTTACGATTATACATATGAATACATTCAAAATATGCCACAACCTTGATTTTAGTTCCTTCATTATCTATAAATTTCTTTCTTAATGTAAACTTGACAAATACTTTCTCATTTGCTCGAAACTTTCGATAAAGGATCAGAAAATATGTGGGGCTAGACAAATTTCTTTCGGCAAACAAAGTATTGCAGTGTTCGAGCAATTACTGTTACGTAATATGTGAATATGATCTCCGAGTGAATCACAATACAAAATTTCCAGAATATCAGTTTCATTTATGACGGACAACAGTGTGCATATGTTTCTATCTTGGCGTAGCTACCCATAATAAATTCTATTTATAAACTACTCACATATGTTTCATTTTGATCCGCAGTAATTTATTTGAAATCTTGTAACTTTTTGGGTGGTTATATATTAAATAGTTTCTACTTGGAATTTTTTCTTTCTTCGAACTGTGTAAAATTGTAGTGGGTGTAAATATCTCAACAACATAAGTTATGAGTAGTACCGACTTTAATTTGAAGACAGTGTACATCAGAGCATTGTCCATGTTGTATCGATCCATGAAAAATGGCTTAAATCTGAGCGTCTGCTAGTTTGGAAAGGTCGAAACGGCCCTTTAGATAACTACGTGCAAATGAATGAAACTAACATATGTAAAGCTAATGTTGTTACAACGTAGGCAATTTATATATATGTACTACTTTTGTTCATTAGGTGATTGTGAGTGCAAGAAATGAAATGAGTGCATGTACAACGTCACATTGCCACAAACATTATCTTTACTAGTTAATTCAAGTGATATAGAACACAACGGATGTTTTAATGTTAAAAATTGTGGAAGAATACAGATATGTACACAGGATGTCCATGAAATAAAATAAAAATGCATGAGAAATAGAAATATCTAATTTTATTTATTTAAATTCAAAATATTTTGCGAAAATTTCTTCGCAGACGCGAAAAAAATGATTTAAATAAAATAGATAAATAATTTAAAATAAAAACGGCTTTATTATTTACAGCCGAAATATTCGTACGTAAGCATTGTATTGAACTCTTAGCATACCGCTTCTTATCTTCTAGTTTTTATAACACATGGGTTGAAAAGTCCCGGGCCTAACACATAGATGACGCTAGTTTTATTGCAGTCACCTTTCTCTCAGTTAGTACTAACCTTCAAAAGACAGCTGTTAAAATTTCATGATATTCTATTCATTAGTTTGTGAGTTATTCTGCTAAGAGTCACGCTACTTTTGTTATTTCAAAACAATGGATCAAAAACAATTTCGTGTTTTAATTTTACACTGCTTCTTGATGGGAAAAAATTCCGTTCAAGCGAAGCAATGGCTTGAAAAGTGTTATGGGGACTCTGCTCCATCAGAAACAACAATAAAACGTTGGTTTGCTGACTTCAAACGTGGTCGTAGAGACACCGATGATGCAGAACGCAGTGGACGTCCAAATGAGGCGGTAACACCAGAAAACATCAAAAAAATCCACAAAATCGTTTTGAATGATCGAAAAGTGAAGTTGCGTGAGTTAGCTGACATCGTAAAGATATCAAAAGAACGTATTGGCTTTATATTGAATTGCTCCCACATCCACCGTATTCGCCAGATTTGGCTCTCAGCGACTACTAGCTGTTCGCAGACCTCAAAAAATGCTCGCTGGTAAGAAATTTCGCACGAATGAAGAAGTTATCGCTAAAACTCAGGCCTATTTTGAGGCAAAAGATAAATCGTTCTACAAAAGTGGTATTGAAATGTTAAAGCGGCGCTGGAATGATTGCGTTGCTTTTGATGGAGATTACGTTGATGAATAAAGCTAATTTTGAACCAAAAAAACCGTGTTTTCTTTGTTAGGGCCGGGACTTTTCAGCCCATGTGTTAACATCGACAGCTGTGTTATTGCAATATATGCAGTCTGCGTGTATGTATACGAGTTTAGTTGAATGTGTGTATTATGTATACATATTTTGTATCCATAGGTAGCACATACTACAATTTCCCAGGGTTTTTTAATTCTGATGTTTGTGTCATAATTGGCTCAATTTTTTTTTTGCTTTATGTTCTATATAATTATACCGTTTCATTTTCCGTGGCTTTGTATTTTATTTCAAAGACATCCTGTATACAAGTAAGGGAAGACAGGGAAGAGAACCCATAACTCTCTTTAGAAGCAATCATAGACACGTGTTTCAGGCTAATTGGCTCTTGTCGGTACCAGAATACATTTTGGTCGAGGCAAATAACAAACTGTAGTGAAAGATCGAGTAGATTCTTTGATATAAAGTCTATCAACATATATATTTTTAAAGAAAGAAAATGAAAGACCGTGTATATTATGAAATATATGGAAATAAGTATATAATAATAATTGATACGAAGAATATTAAGGATTTTATTCTTTAAAGTTTTTCATGAGTAATCTATTCCCGCACACGCACTGGTCTATTAGTTATCCTGGATCTTTCCCAAGTTGGTCAACTTGGAGGTAGAACGTTCCGAAAATGTAGTAAATGACTTCTTGGGTGACTCTCCAATGTTTTATTTTATAACGAAGAAAAATTTAAGTAAAAAGTTAATTTTGACGATGTTATTGTTAGGGCTTCGTTTCCAAGACGTGCACTATATTTGCTTACCTGGTCGTTAGACTAGTTTGCAAACATACTTGTTGATTTTTAACTAACGTTACAATGCTATCAGTTATACTATCCTCTCCCCTGTTATGAGAATTAGTATTTAATATACAATACGTTAATTATTGTAAAATAAAGTGTAGATAACTGTAATATTAGGCAGAGAAGTTTACTAACTCAATTATAAAGATACGCGCATGCAACTTAGATAGATTTGTGTATGAAAAAGATTTAGGAAGGCCTAGATTTGTCGAGAGTTTTGTCGTATTTACGATAGATATGGATCGACTATCGTATATAATAGTTACCCTGCGGATGTCCCAGCTCCTAAATAAAAAGCATTACCGGATTCCTAATGCAAATGTATTAGACGAGTATCTAACTTAAAAAATACGGATATTAAAATGTACACCTCGTACAAAAAATGTAAAAATTTGAAAAACCTTTAAGCATTGACGTATAAAATAAAAAGGATATTATTATTATATAAACAGAAGGAAGCCGCATTTTTACTGAAATAGAACTCCGTTGCAGGAAAAATAAATACTGAAAGAATCCAAGGTAACAAAACTTCCGACGGCAGTAAAAAGATGTAATTATACAGACAATATACGCTAGGAGAAAATATTATACTCTTTTTTATTATTTCGAATTTGTCCATGAAATTACATTTAAAATGGTTGACTTCCGTTTTACTTGGTGAAACATCGAAATCTTATATAGTTTCTTGAATCATGATTTGAAACTTTAACCCGGCTGACCAATCCAATGATGAGGTAATTGAAATGAATGCAAACATCATTACTAATAACAAGGATTTAAAATTCAGTTTATGCTCAACTGGCAAGTTTTTGGGTTAATGTTTTCTCATTTACGTTTACTTTTAAAGAGTAGCTCTTTCATGCAATCACCGCTTCTTTAAATGTGATCCATTGCCACATGCGATACCTTTTCAAGGAAAACGAAAGGTGTACATATGGTTCTCTTGAAGTATAAATATATCCATAAATGTAAGTCAGAGTCCATAGTTTAGCACTAATATCACTAATGATTCAAGGCATTGTAGAAGCTTGTCGATATGATGAAGCTCGTCTTCATAGTAGTGGTGCTATGAGTAAACTAATATCAATCACATTTCCAAGCTATTTAAGGTACAAATGTTTGATATGGGATATTTAATGATAGTTTAACCGGACCATTCTTTTATAAAACTACTTTAATTGGACAAAGATATATATTCCTCTAACAGAGTGGAATTTGATAATCTAATAACAAGGCAGTGTTCCGTCTAATAATACAGATATGAATACTGAACAGCTAATGACTGTCTTCCAAATAGATGGGTTGGTAGTAGGAGTATAATTATAGTTGAAACATATGAAGCGTATATCGAAAGATACAGGAAATAATTTTGAACATTTTCTTAAATTTATAACCTGTTACTAGTAACCGTTGTTAGCTGTACTGCTATACCGTAAACAGAATACTGAGAATTTAAACCGAACCTCGTTAGCAACGTTGAAACTCACGATCTCTGATATAAACTAACTTTTGCAGTAGAGTATTACATTGCGGATGTTGTGTTTGTATTTTCATAATATAGTCCCAATTTTACGAAATATTCACATATTTGGTGCCTAATGTTGTAAAATTATTTTAAAAATATGGCATTATTACTTTATACTGACAATGGGTATAATTTTCAACCAATTTTTTACAGTGGAAAATGAACTTGAAACTATAAGGATGACCTATCATTGTATCCAACACAAAATGGGGGTTCAATTCAGTGAAAAAGGTGTAGAGAACAATTTGAAATATCTGCATAGTAGTTACAGTTGTTTAAAACAATTGCCATGTCAAGGTTATTTAAATACTATGTGCTAAATTTTATTTTAAAACAAAATCTTAAAATGCTGCTAAATGGTATTGATTTACTTTCCGGTATAAACAAAAGCTTAAATAACCTATTTGGTGTCCTATTCTATGCAAATTACGTAATGCATAGAACAGGACATGTAAAACTTCTAGCACTATGTAGTTTTAATACTGGTATGAACGACGAGTAACATTTCAAGGGCGTTCTGTCGTAATATCTGGAGATCAGAACAGGTATCTATTATGATTCTACCAAAAATATAATAAAACCTTGTGTAACAAAAGGTAATTGCTTAGCAACAAAAGAAAGAATGTAGGGAACGCAAGAGGGTTTAAATTTAGAGCAATTTGACGTACATACACGACTTAATAATTTATGATAAAGACAAAGTGGGGTATGAACATATTTTACAATTTACTAGGGAACACCTACTAATATTTGTTTATACGAAATTAACATAGTTGAAAACGCATATTTCGTTAATATTTTTGAAGGAATGGTTTATTCCAACGAGCATGTTGACACTATTCGGTAATTTGCTATCTTTTATACGGTTACTTAGTTATTGAAGCTACTTTTATTGCATTCAGTTTTATATGACATTTAAGAGAGAGTGATAATATGCATAACACTGATACTAATTGTTATTCTAACATGAAAGAAGCTATTAGAGTTGAGCGACCGTATTTTCATACAAATATACAAAATATATTACATCATATTAAAAAAATCCGATGAGCTAAACGCTATTGCAGAATAGAGAACGAAAGGATTAATATTAATGACCAGGTGTGGGCACATTCCAATAAGTTTAGTTAAAGCATTAATTCCAAAAACAACTGTTCAAATACATATATGAAAGGAAATACGAGAACTGCTCAAACAATAATTGAACATTTTGAATTAGATGTTAATGAAGAGACCTAATAATGTGTAGTTAGTTTGTGCCTGGCATAATTATTGCAATGTGCGATTTTCGGGAGTAACCGTGTAACGTAAACATTTGCCTGAAACCAGGGAAAACTTTCACGAAAAAGGTACAACCCTTGAGCCAAGCTTGCAGAGATGATGCTCTGGGTCATTCACAATGTTACGAAAGGTTCAGACGATTCAAAAGAAGCCGTCAATCATTAAAGATGACGCTTGTCCAGGGAAACCTTCACCTTGAAATGACCACGTTTAGAAAATCAAGGATTTGGCGCGTCCAATTTGTCGCTTAACTGTTAAAGAATTTGTAGAAAAGAATAGTATCTCAATAGAGCCACGACATTTTGACCAAAAATTTTGATATACATCTAATTCTAGCAAAGCTCTCAGTTGATAACCGAATAGGAGAAAGGAAATCAGATGGTTATTTACCGGCAACTTTTCGAACAAACCAACGATGACAAATCATTCATGCAAACGATCATAACGGGAGGAGATAACTGGGTTTACGACTATGATAATGAAACAAAAGTCCAGTCATCACAGTGAATTGGTGAAAGATCTCCAAGCCCAAAAAACGCATATCAATTCCATTCGATTCCATGTCAAAGTGATGCTCATTGCCTTTTCGATTTTAATAGAATTGTGCATTTTAAATTTTTGTCTCAAAGTCAAACTGTCAGCTGTGAGTACTATAAATGTGTCTAAAAAGTTTAAAAATTGGCAAAGCAGACCGGAGCTGTGACGAGGCAATTCATGGTTTCTTTATCATTGTGATGAATCTGTTCACTACGCTTTGTAAATTCCCTAGGTTTCTGCAAAAGATCAGATTATTATCCTCTACACGTTAAGCTTGATTTCGTGTGATTTTATTCCCAAAATTAAAAAAGTGCAGACATAAAATTTTTTCTCACATTATGTTGTGAAACAAATTTGGTTGTGTTTTATATCAAATAACACATCGAAAAACATCAATAATAAATTCGTGCTTAAATTTGTTTCTTCATTTGCATCTATTATTTCAAAGTATACTTTTTATTCACTTATGTAATATGTTCTCCGCATACAATACAATTTATTTATGTACTATTTGTTATGGCTTTCTAAGAGCTTGTCGTGTTCTGATTTACTTTGAAGTGATGTGTATAAAGTAGAAGTGATATAAAAATCACTATACATTTTTAACTACACATTTTAAATTTATAAAAAAATAAAAAAAAAAAATAAAAATAAAAATTCACTGTTAACCACCGAAAAAATATAAATTGAGAAGATGGAAAAGTTTGATGGTTTACTGATATTTATGTATAAATCCGATTTAGGAAAAACATTCTTCGAGTGTATACCAAAAGTTATTACCGATCTGTCTATATTAAACATATTCTAGAATTCCACGTAAAATTGAATTACCTTAAGGAAGGTTTGATATATACGCTCTAAATGTAAACCATTCATTTGTCACAATTTCCTTTTTAATTTTCTTATACAGAGTGTATAAAATTAATGGAACTAATGTAATTGTCTGCTAAGTATGCACGAAGCCATTGCGACACTAATTTTACATTATGCAAAGAATTTTACTGTTAACACTTTAAGGTTATTAGTTTCACTTATATAAATTCCAAGGTCAGTTAAATTAAGAGGGATAAGTGAATTTCATCATAGGATTTTCAACACAAGAAGTTAATTTAGAATCGTATATGTACTCACAATTATTTGTGCAAACATGTATGTATATATGTATATATACATGTTTCTGAACTTAAACGCAATAGTAGTAGCACGCAAAATATAGCCAAATAAATTGAGTATATATATATATATATATATACATCCAGATAATATGTTTTTCAATTTTAGTCCTTCACTATTAGATTTAAGAGAATTTAAGCGAATTTAGGCAAGATCCATTTTTCTAATTTCAACTATCAATTAAGTAATGGGTATAACACAACGTGGTTCCGTTAGAAGATTATTAAAATATTATAAGATTTGCGTTTTGAAATTTGACAAGTAATTTGTAATTTTGAATTAGGTTTCTTCATTAACACATATTCAGAATTTTTACAACTTCTAGTTACACAGGAAATAAATATTAACGTTTTTAAATAAAATGGAACCTATATCCATAATCGATATGTTCTGAGATGGCTTTAAAACTTTGTTCAATAAACATTTCTTTCAAAATGCCGCTTTTGAGTTATTTAATTTTTTTCTTAAAAAAAATACAGATACAAATTATTACAGGTTACATTTTACAAGTTTACTGCGTTTCTAAAAAATGTTCGTGTACAGGTTTAAATTTTTAAATAATTATTTCAAAAGCTATGCTGCATCAAATACCGTTTGCTAAATTTTATAAAAAATATAGGGTGTTCAAAAAATACCAAACCTTTTATCCGAAAAGTGTCTATTTCACAATATTTTTAAATAGCAAATTATTTGTTTTAGTTTCATTGAGTCCTCATGTTCTTACAACTAAACGTCATGGTTGTAGGATTATTTAATAAAAACGTACTGACTCAAAATTTTACTTTTTGAAATCAATTATACAATAAATGATGGTTTACGTAAACTAAAACAAAAGAAAATTAAGTTAGTTGTAGAAAATATTCATTGTTCCTGTTTCATATTTGTTTTATACTGCACTATTGAATCTAATATTCATCTACGTAGAGAACAATGGAATAATCGGCAGAGTATGTAAAATTTATGAAGCAAAGCATCTAAATCGCTTAGAACCCACAATGAGTATCTTAAATATTTCAGAAAAAGGCTGCATTTCCATCGAATATTTCTTGTAAAAAACAACCAAACAAAGGTTGTTGTAGACAATGAAAGTACTAGTACTAGTAACTATATTTGCATACTTTATACGTATCCAAGTAATTCTTTGAAAGATGCAGAAACCAAACTGGATGCATCCACAGTATTGGTCGAATCTTCAAAAGTAATAAGTGGCATCCTTATAAATTTCACCCCATTAGGTATTCAAGAAACCGACTTCATCACAAGATTGCAAATGTGAGCAGTAAAGAATTGTACGAACGGACGAAGTTTTGCAGAAATAGATTATCTGATCACTGAAAATAATCCCTGGGTTGTTAGATAACAAGATTTCCAGTCTGGAGAGTTCAGAGTCTTGGAGTTTAGGATTCTGCGCAAAGGCGACAAAATATTCGCTTTACATTACTATGATGTAAATTTAAATAGTGAGCGGTGCTTTTTATTTGGTTTAGAAATATATCAAAGGAAAAGTATGCAGTACATTTGCTGCCACCTAAGACAATATGATAATCAGAGTGGACCTGTTCAATCAACTGAGTATTAAAATGATTCGGTGTGCAACTCACTTTAATATTTTAAAAAGAACAGAAGTGTTTGGATAGAAATGGCTGTGAATTGTACATCCACACAGTCCTTGCAACCGTCATCAGATGGCAATATATTTCGATATTTATTTTAGGGTGAAATCACCGGTTATTGCTTATCTTCTAATGTTTCACCGTTTGTTGTTTTCCTTACAACGTGTTAGATCGTTATTAAACAACCATTTCTTTTATTTTTGTCTATGTACATAAGGTCTGTCTATGATCTAATCAATATCAAAAAGTAAAATTTAGAGCGTGTAAAAACGTTTTCCAAAATTATTGTAAAACTATAAGGTTGAGATATCGGGAAATGAATACTTTCTGGATTTAATTTTAAACGCAGGATTCAATGAAATTGAAAAAAGTACTATGCTATTTAAAAATACGGAGAAAAAATTATCTAAAAGTTTAAATCTGTAGACGAATACATTTTTTAGATATATGCTTCCGATGTAATCAGAAATAAATGAATTCTGAAAGTGTTTTAAATCGAAAGAATCAACTCAAAACTCAAACGCAATTGTTTCTTTCTATATTCTTCTAACCAAAATTCGGCCTATATAAATACAAAACAAGACGAATTTAAATTAGAGGAAATGATGAGAAATAAGAAAAAGAGAATTGTTAGTTTCAGCGAAAATAAATGTCACATATGAAAGCTTAAGATGTATGAGCTTTGAACAAAAATTATCTCTGTATCTTTTTCATCTAAAATATCGTTCACTACTTCTAAGAATTTCCATTGCGCTATATATAGCATGATGAATTATAAATATTTATGAATTTTAATATATCGGACGTTTTACGAACTATCCTGTCTCGCTTTGAACTACTTTCTGGGCAAATATTAGGCGTGCTTCTTTTTTGCTCTCTTAAAAGCACGCCTTGTGAGAAAGTGTTTCACCACAATCGCACATAAAATTACCATTATATAATAAATTTGTTCGTTTACAATTAAACTAGAATCTGTAAAATGCTAAGTGGTCATGGATAAATTATAATAACTTACCAGTATAAATGTGATCTTCATGCTGGACGTGTTTGTTGGATGTATGTCTCTTTCGCGCTCGAACTTATACTGAACGGCTTCTTCCTCATCAAGTTGGCTGCTGCAAGGTGGGGACCAGTGCAGGTGTACGTCATCTAAGCTACATTTTGAAGACGGAGGGTCCGATTGGCCTCTTTCGCATACCGAAGTGTTATTCTACCTAAACATATACCCATTCCCGAAATTATAAGAACCATATTCCGGTGCTTAGACAAATACTTGTTTGCCATCAGGTTATACGCCAGCAAACGTTATAGCTTGAAAAATGTTGATTAAATTACAAGAGCAAAGATACTACCTAATTATAATACTTTAAATAAGCGATAAACCGCATTCAGATTTTTAACTGCTTGTTTTTGGTACTGAAATTCCATTGAAGTTAGTCTTATTATTAACGCTATGACTCTTGTACGTATCTTTAAAATAAATTAGCTTATTTACAATTTGAATATATTTCGCGCCAATACACTACAGTACACATACATATATATGTATTTTGAATTGAAATACTGTTAAATACAGATTAATCAGATGCTAATGTACAGATTATATCTTAATTATGTGTCCAATGTCATTCCTCTTCCATCGATTTATTTAATTCAACAACATTAAATTTAGGGAAACAACGAATTGCCAATTAGATTTTTCTAAATATAAATATTAAATTTCAGATTTTGTACTTATGTACGTTAGCATTTACGATAAAATATTTCGCTTTAATGCTTACAATCAAGAGCGAATAGTGAATATTTTTTTGATGTACTTTAATTTAATGTATTTCAAGAAATGCTCGCACAATTTAAAAAAATGCTTTAAGCTGCCGACCATGCGATGGAATAATGATTTTCGTCATTGCTCGTTAGATGTATGCAGATTGCAGTAATAGTGTTCGTTCCGCTTATTACGATTTGCTCTAGGTGTTTTAGCTATTACAGATGTTGCTGTTAAAATTATTTCACATAAATATATATGCATGCCTTTTATATATAACATTAACGGCTCATACGAGGAAAAATAAAAAATATAAAACGGGAGAATTTGAAAAATTGTTAATTAGTTTAGTCGACTACACCATTTTGTCGTATTTGTAACTTTTATTCATGCTTTATGTTAAACTTAACATTCAATATCTCATTAAACCTGTAATCTATACTATTATATAAATTTGGAATTGCAATATGTGAAACGCGATTTCTCAGTAAGTATATATTGCACTCGGAAGTGTGTTTTATCTAGAGATGGATTGTTTCGCTGGGACACAGTGGTGCAGCCGGATCGAGTTTGACTGGTGTCGGTTAAGACGTTAAGATGACTTACATTGGTTTACAGCTACATATACCGTGCATTAAATGGCATTAGTGGCGTCTCATTCCACTGCACCTGTTCGAATCGCTATTTGCTAACCTTTTCCATACAAAAAAAACATAATAACACAAATGGCGGACTGAACGCGTCCGTGATTGCTTTTATTTTATTGTGTATTTATTTTTATAAGATAATTTTTTTTATTTTTTGTTTAAAAATAGGCAAAAGAGATCAATTTTATTATATTTTACAGTCATGAACGTTTTTTGTAGAAGAAATCTTATTATTATTATTATTGTGTAGAGCTAATGTTTAACAGTAATTATGAAGTTAATGTAAATAGTTAGATATACAAATCAGGTAAGCGTCCAACATTATATTGCATAACAATCATATTTCTTGTAAGTGCGTTAATTTACATATATCTTAGAATACAAATAAACTATTTTTACTTGCTTCATGCTTCAAACTATAGTAAGAATTCACGAAGTACGGAATGTTAATTCCACCTGTCCAATACATTCATATTCCATGTAAATAACAGGTTAAGTCGCCTGACAAATACCTAAAAAGTTAGGGACATATCGAAGATGTATCGCTACTTTAGCAACAAAGAAAGCTATCAAATGATTGTTGCTAGGTTATATAATAGGACGCCCTACTTCTCGTATTTACAAAATTTATGGACATTTTCCATAATGCAAGTGTTCTTGCTATAGAGGTGTTACTAAAAATGTGTTTAACTTATTGTTATGAGCCCTAGAAACGGGAGCGAATATACGGGAAGCTCGAGAGTACGACTAGAATGTGCTGGAAGATTCGAGAACGTATTCGTCGGCCGTTATAAATACGGCCCCTGCATAGAAGGCACAGACGCCGTGCTGAACATGTCAATATAAATACAGGGTGCATATTAATAATCGATACAGGATGTTTAATCGATATAGTAATTTAGAGAGTGTTATACAGTAAATATGTAGTTAATAGTTCGTATTTTAGTATTAGTTCAGTCTTAGTGTTATAAATAAATAATTTTAATAAAATATCGCCAGTTTCACATTGTGTGACCCGGTAAGAACGTAACAAGTGGTGTTAGGTGCGGGATACACGCCATCCTTTTGTTAAAATAAATAGTGGATAGATAAAGAAGAAACATGGCAGCGATACAGTGTAAATTGATGGACTAAAAAGTAGCGGACCTCAAACGCGAATTAGAGAAAAGGGATCAAGATGCTAGTGGAAGAAAAGCCGAACTCCAGCAACGGTTGAAGAATGCGATGGAAGCAGTAGATCAAAATCCAGAAAATTATTTATTTGAACTGGGCAGTCACGCAGGCGACCTGAGCGAAATATTGGGAAGCTTAAAGGAGACGTTCATGGAGTATTCTAGAATTATGCAGAAGCAGATGAAAAATTCTAGAAGCATGGAGGGGAAGCTTATGAAATATTCTAAAAGCATGAAGGGGAACCTCATGCAATATTCTAGAAGCACGGAGGAGAAGCTTATGGGAAATTCCAGAGGCGTGGAGGAGGGAATCGTGGAAAATTCCTGAAGCATAGTGGAAGAATTAAGGGAAACCTCTAGAAGCTTGCAGGACGAACTCGTGGAAAAATCTGGTTTAGAAAAGAAACTCGTGGGAAGCTCTAGAATTATGGAAGAAAAATTAATAGAAAGCTCTATCGGCTTAAGAACTGAACACAACATTTTGGAAAATCTTAGGCGTATAGAAGAACGGTTCATAGAAAACTACCGAAATGTTGAAAAGAATGTTTATCAGACCTGAAATGTGATGCTCGAAAACCAAGGCGTCAAGGAAACCAAAAAGAGTTGACAGAAATGGAAATTACGCACCGCAATCGGGGAGGTTGCCAGCTTTCGCATCGGCGGTATAGTTGTTGTTGTTTGGGCTATATCCATCGTTAGTTGAACTTGTATAATCCAACGTTTCGGCAGTCTGTCCACTGTCGCCTTCAGGGGCGCCCTGAGAAGGGCTGTTGCCTTCCAGAGCATTCATGCTTCAATGATTTTTTGTCTGACGTATTCGCCTTATAAGCTACAATTTTCTGAGCAGAAGGGATGCGCACTGGACCAGCGCCTGGGTAGCACGCAGTAGGTCGACTTTTTGCGCATGGGCGGTCTTCGACTAATGCTTTCCCTAATCATAGGGAGCCAGACGTTCTTTATTTCCAAGCTGGGTGTGCTGACGGCGCCATCAGCACACTCAGCCTAGAAATAAAGAAACGTTTCCAGAATTCAGAGAGAGAAGCGGCCAGGTGGATAGAATGCTTGGAGTATTGCTTTGGGCCTCGTCGTTCAGGTTCTCGTCATCGTAACGCAGATGTCCTATCAAGACGAATACAAGTAAACGGAAAAGAAGACGAGCCAACCAGGAATCCTATCCAGGCCCGAAGTTCGTGATTGAATGGAAAAACGGGGAATCAGGCCTAGTTGAGAGAGGGTAACTCCGTACAATCAGTCCGTAAAATCGTACCAGGCGCAGTGGGACTGTCTGATATTGGAAAACAGTTTGTTGAAACGAGTGCTGGAAAATGATACGGGGACAAGCAGGAAGTTACAAGTTGTTCCGAAACAAAGAATCCCGAAAGCTTTGGAATTACTATATGATGGAACTTCAGGAAGACACCAAGGAGTTCGTAAAACATCTGAAAGTGGGTGAATAATTCCATTGTGTAAACTGTAAAGAAAATGTCAGGGATTGGTGCGGGAAATGCGTATCTTGTGTCACAGGCAATGGACCTCACCAAAGACGGCGAATCTCGATGAGACAGTACAATGTAGGTAATCCTTTTGAAAGAATTGCACGACATAGCTGGACCGTTTCCCATCACGGAGGACGGAAATAAGTTTATTCTGGTTGCAATGGACTCTTTTACAAAATAGGTAGAAGCTTACGCGCTACTTAACCAAGAAGCCACAGCTGTTGCTGAAATGCTGATCAAAGAACTTATTGGTTGATTTGCTGTACCACTTGAGCTACACTCTGACAAAGCACGAGTTATCCACATTCCGGAATGTTTGCAAGATATTAGGCATCCGAAAGACCAACACCACTGCACTGCATCCGCAATCTGATGGTATGGAGGAGGGCATCAACAGGGTCGTAATAAAATACTTGTCCAAGGTTATTGCTGATCATCAACGAGACTGGGATCAACATCTATATTTCTTTCCATTAGTATACAGAGTATCCACTCACGAAACCAGCGGAGAAATGCCAGCGAATGTGCTTCTCGGTCAAGAATTACGACTGCCATTCGATCTGAAGTTCGGTTTCAAACCAAAAGAAGAAATGGTCGAGGAAGATTATGTGTCGAAACTTCGGAAACGAATGGATAAAAAAGCCACAGTCGAGCGAAAATATTCGATACCAGGATCCTGAAGCCGGAAAAGCTCTGCACCTGCGTAGAGGAAGACGACATTTGTTCTATTTTTAACGAAAGAGTGATCGCATCAAATGCCTACAGGAGTTAGACATTCGGAAATTGAGCATCCTGGAGTTGGGTTGTGGATTAGATGCCTCGAATTGGGGGGTTGTAAGGAACATGATTGAGGAGTTGTTCCAATATATTGGCACTGATATCCTGGTACGCTGCTATAACTCACGAAGAGGGAGCAATGAGAAGTTTGTGCCATGTTACATCGAGATGTTGAAGAGAAACGGACTACTCCACGTAGCCGGAATGTGCTAGAAGGTTCGAGGACGTATTCGCCGACCGCTAAAAATACGGCCTCTGCATGGAAGGCAAATACAATGTTCATATAAATAATCGATATATAAATAGTAATTTAGGTAGTATTATGTAGTAAACAGTTAATAATTCGCTATTTGTTTTAGTGTTTGTTTACTTTTAGTGTTATTAATAAATAATTTTAATAAAATATTACCTATTAAATTGCAACTCGGCAGACACGTAATATTATAATATTTCTAGTAATTTGTAGCGTTGTTGTTAAAATAATTTTAAAAGTCATAGATTTTTACAAGTAAATTGTACAGGGCATCGTATTCGTTATTGTGCACTCTAAGTTGAGTTTCCTTTTTTGTGATTGAGATTATATGAATTATGAAATAATCATTTCTTGTTGGGTGAAAAGTCGTATTCTTGAAGTAAAGGATTTTTGCTTTAACACAAAACGAGCTGAGGATCCTATAAAAATTCTTAGGTATAAAATAAAACAGTTAACGCTGAGTTTTATTATATCACGTATGTTATTATAATAGTGTAATTGTACTTAACCCAACCAGTAGATATTTGCATACCAATGTTATACATATTTTTTAGCTTCATGTGCTGCTTGTAAATAAAATTTTCGCCGTAGACTTTTTACAACATATTCGATAGTATAGCAAGCAAAGCGAGTAAATTTATTTAGATGTATAAAACCGCCGACCGAACTTGCACTGACTGTGCTACTGTGAACCGGCAAAGCGATTCATTTCTAATTATAAGGTAGCTCATCGTTCGCAGCGGCTCTTATTTTAATATTGTATAGTTTATATAGGTGAAAATGCAAATCGAACTGTATCCTCATCTTGTTAAGAACAACTCAAGCATTTCCTCAGGTACTCTAATAACGGTAGCAACTACGACTCTATTTATTCTCCGCATTTCATCAGCCAATGACAAGTAATGTAATTTTTTCGACCATGTTTTCTGTATATTACTGGACAGGGAACTGCTATGTCTATTTGTACACTGAAAACCACGAAAGAGCAACGCAATCATCCCAGCGCCGCTCTAACATTTCAATACCACTTTTGTAGAACGATTTGTCTTTTGCCTCAAAATAGGCCTCAGTTTCAGCGATAACCTCTTCATTCGTGCGAAATTTCTTACCGGCGAGCATTTTTTTGAGGTCTGCGAACAGCCAGTAGTCGCTGGGAGCCAAATCTGGCGAATACAGTGGATGTGGGAGCAATTCGAAGTTCAATTCATGTAGTTTTGCCATTGTTTTGATTGACTTGTGACACGGTGCGTTGTCTTGATGAAACAAAATTTTTTTCTTTGCCATATGCGGTCGTTTCTTTGCAATTTCGGCCTTCAAACGCTCCAATAACGCTATATAATATTCACTGTTGATGGTATTTCCTTTCTCAAGATAGTCGATGAATATTACACCACGCACATCCCAAAATACCGAGGCCATAACCTTTCCAGCCGATTGTTGTGCTTTCGGGTGCTTTGGACGAGGTTCACCACTTGCTGTCCACTCAGATGACGATCGTTTTGATTCCGGAGTGAAGTGATGGATCCATGTTTCATCCATTGTCACATATCGACGCAAAAATTCCGCTTTGTTACGTTTAAACATGGCCAAACATTGCTCAGAATCATCAACACGTTCTTGTTTTTGGTCAACAGTGAGCAAAAGCGGCATCCACTTTGAACAGAGCTTTCTCATAGTCAAATGCTGATGCAATATAAAGCCAATACGTTCTTTTGATATCTTTACGATGTCAGCTAACTCATGCAACTTCACTTTTCGATCATTCAAAACGATTTTGTGGATTTTTTTGATGTTTTCTGGTGTTACCGCCTCATTTGGACGTCCATTGCGTTCTGCATCATCGGTGTCTCTACGACCACGTTTGAAGTCAGCAAACCAACGTTTTATTGTTGTTTGTGATGGAGCGGAGTCCCCATAATACTTTTCAAGCCATTGCTTCGCTTGAACGGTATTTTTTCCCATCAAGAAGCAGTGTAAAATTAAAACACGAAATTGTTTTTGATCCATTGTTTTGAAAATAACAAAAGTAGCGTGACTCTTAGCACAATAACTCACAAACTAATGAATAGAATATCATGAAATTTTAACAGCTGTCTTTTGAAGGTTAGTACTAAGTGAGAGAAAGGTGACTGCAATAAAACTAGCGTAATTTATGTGTTAGGCCCGGGACTTTTCAGCCCATGTGTTATAGCGCTTGTATTCACTTTATCGATGAAACAATGATGTAAATACAAACTTTTGTGATTTCATCTGTACGTTACTTTTTCTTGTTTTAAAGTGAAGACTATCTGGATTTTCCTATTCCAATGCAGCTTAATGTTTCCCTTGTTTAGGACGGGCGGTGAACTATATTCGTATTACTGAACGGGATCACTAAATGGCATGTGCTTTTCTTGTATTCTTCTATGAATTATGTTGGCGATCCTGTTTTGTCTATCCAGACAGAGGTTAAGTGCCAGTAGAGAACATCCTGCCAGTAGATGATTAACAGCTTCTTCTTTTTTTCTGCACATGTGACCTTCTATATTTTGAATGTTTCCTTGGCAGTCATTTTACATACTTTCATAGGTACTACCTGGTCTTGTATTGTTGCCAGGAACCTCCCCGTTTCCACAGACGAGTTTCCGGTTTGTAGGTACGCTTATGTAATTTATTTTAATAACCTTCTCTTCTATTCTTGTAACGTAGTTCGCACGCAGCGGCTTACTTCCCCATTGGCTTTCAAATTTTCTGTACTACTGATCGTAACTAGCATTCGATAACTTCAGTGGAGCAAGTGTTTTTCAGTAATCAACAATACCTGCTATAGGCGCAGGGGAAATCTCTCAATGGACCTATGAGGATGGTGCTTTGTGAATTCGAGTCTGGTTGATACCAAAATTCGCAAATTCAATATTGGTCTATGCAATAACTCCAAAACTATACGAAAGAACGAAATGACATACGCATTCATTGCTTTTGTTGTTCCTTTCCAAAGATAGTTAATCGCAATTTCCTCCTTTACAATCTTGCTGTATACCTCTAGTACTCGAGGTATTTATATTTTTCATTCACATCTATGCCGGCACATTATATCCGGGTTGCTCTATCCATCTTCCTTTTTCTATGTAATCCATCTTGCATTTATTTAACTTGCAAGTGATGTAGATTTCTTACGTATAGGTTTAAGTAATCCATATACAATAATTGACTAATTTGAGTGTCTGTGTTACAGACGGTATACCTCTTCTTTCGGTTAGCAATGAAGTTAAGGGTTTGAGTACCAGAAAGAATCTTAAAAGGCTCATTGCAATCTCGTGGGAAATACCCCTG
The DNA here is from genome assembly GCA_023509865.1 of Trypoxylus dichotomus. Lineage (NCBI taxonomy): Eukaryota > Metazoa > Arthropoda > Insecta > Coleoptera > Scarabaeidae > Trypoxylus > Trypoxylus dichotomus. The sequence goes on along the minus strand of CM042074.1, from coordinate 52,717,654 downwards.
CGAATTTTGATTTTACCAGCATGTACGGTCTTCTTAGTGGTGTGCCATGTTGTGTTCGCGTAGTTTAGGAGGTGAATGACATGATACCTTACACTGGGGTACACTGTAAAAGGCTATTTGATAGTTTATATACGCCGTACAAAGACAGTGTTCCTCCATCTCTTTAGCCGTACTCAACATAAGTGAGTTTATCACCAATTTTTACTCACAAACTCTTAATTTCTTAGAACCTTTTTGCCCCTCATCGCATAGATTGTTAACTTCAAGGCGGGCATACAACTTTCATCATATCACCGACTTTATTATTTTGTACATTGTTGAAAGCCATGTCATAGGTCTGTATTTAAATGAATCATCAGGTTGCCCACTAATTTTTATATTTTCTTTTAGAAAGGGGGAGTTGCTAATTGTGCTGAATTTCTTTGAATTTACACTGATTTATTGATCCGCCAGGTTAACAATTTTTCCAGGGTGTAAGAAAATCTGGAAAAATAAAATAAAAATCTTTAAATGTTCTGCGTTCATTGCATATTTTTCGTTTCTTTTCCATACTAGTAAATCACACACAAAAACAACAAGTCAAATCAAAATACTATTATGTATGGGCCTTGGTCGTTCGGTACGAAGATGTGTTTTAAACAGTTTTACGCACTACTTTATTTCACAACAGACAGTTTCACTTCCTGTGCCTCCCCTAGGCAGACTAACTCGCGGTATATACTCCAATGACTGCCATCTTGAAGTGAATGGAATACACAGAACTTTTTTGAAGCAACGATGTTATTCACGAATGTTTGTTAGTGCGCTTTCGAAAGTACTACTAGCGCCATCTATTAGCGATAAATGGTATGGCCACTACCTATTTCCGTCTTAACCATCAGATGTCGTCAAGTGTCACGGTTGCAACAACACACAATAACAATTGAACTAAAGAATTTAGCAAGCGTATGCTCGCTTAGGGCACGCACTCAGCCACTTTTGGCGTTTTGGAACTTAATGGAGTAATGAGTAACGCCCTTAGGCTGGAAAGTTTGGAGACCCCCGGACTAAAGTATAAGTGCAGCGCAACCAAAAACTTTCGAAATTCATATTTACCCTATTAAACAACTACATGTTACATAAATGATTTACTTTTGTAATCAACTCTTCTAGTTATGATCGATTCTGAAGAGCCATTAGAGCTAGAGTACCTCCAAAATTCATCATGCAAATAATTATATTCATTTCCTAATCTTATCTACCACAATATTTTCAATGCTTCTCTGGTTAATAAAATATGAGAAGGGGATACTAATCGACAATTCAGTACTATAGCACTTATCTGAGTGACAAAGTAATACTAATTGAATATTAGCATATTAACTAAAGCAGTTTCAAAATGTTTTTGTTGGCAAAATTTACAAGGTGACACAGTGACCACTTTTTCCTTCTTAAGTTTTTTAGTTATTACACTTTGAAAACATGTCCGTCACGAACGGTTTATTTTAAAGGGCTGGTACATCTAATCCAGCCTACAGAGTTACATCTTTATAGTTTGTCAGCCTCTTCAGTTGGTTGATTAAATTTATCATTTGGTACTTTTAAATTTACGTTTCATAAACATTTAAAATAAAGAATAATCTAATAAAGAAATGGTGTAATTGGACTATTTTAGTTGCAAATGTTTGGTATAAATTCCTCGTTGGATTCACTCTGAAGACGAGAAAATAGAAAAGGTTCTTAGTACACATACACGTAAGAGTTCAATATTACGTTATCTATGGCAGTGCTCACATTAAATACAAAGAATAGTACTGCTCTGAAGTTTTGTAAAGTCCGTTTTTCTTAATCTTACAAATGATAAAAGTTCATTTATGATTTTTCATTTATCCCAGCCCGCAAACAGATGAATTTTATTTTTATACTACTGTTTGACTACGCGAAGCAGCAAATATATTATACAAATATGTTTGAAATGATTAGGAGATCAAATGTTAAATTTTCCTAGACGAAAAATCAAAGTATACTATATGTACTATTAGTTTAGTTAGGTAACCCGCGCTAACCGTGTTTGTATAATTATACAAACAAATATACTTAGTATGTACAACCTGTTAGTAAAAACGTGAGGTCGTAAAATAAAAATTTGCATAAAAGATTTTTACACGAGGCATACTTCTAGGTAAATTTACTTTGCTAAGACAAATAGTTTCTAATACATTCTAATTTATCGGTAATTGTTTCAAATAAAGCTTTTGCGTAAACGCGTGTCTGCATGAGTGAAGCTCAAAAATCCTATTTCACTTTTTTTTATTATTATGTAAACATGTTTTAATGAAATACATAAATGTATTCATAATATTAAAACATCATTCCTTTCAATAAAATTAGTTCTTCAAAACAATACTGAGTCGTACATGTGAAGTTTTTGAAAATTTGTGTTATATCAAAGTAGCTGAAATACAAAGAGGCGCTAGGTGTAAAGACTTGTTTTGTTTTGGAAGCTTGTTGTCTTTAATGAAATACATTAGAGAAAGAAATAACACCTGTCGTCGAGTGTTATTTACATTATTAGAACTTTATCTTTTATAATTTGATGAGTAATTGCTTTAGACGATTTAAAATATTATTCAGTCACTTACTATATATATTTTGTTTGTAAATTTTCAGTTTGCTAGTATTAAGCACGTATTTACTGCCTGTCTATTTTCGAGCATTGTCGAGTAGGTAATTGATGCCAGAACTCACACTCCTACAGCTTTAGTTTCTTTAATTGTTTCTGTTTATTTAACCACCCGCATAACTGTGTTCCGTGTTTGGAATATCGATTGAATGGTTAATTCATCTTTAGGTACTGTTGTATATAATACGATCATAGTTTTAGTTCTTACAGAATTATAAACCACATATTTGTGTGTGTAAATTTGGCGTGCTTAGTTTTAACTATTTTAATTAATTTAGGTTTTACTGCAATTATGGAATAAGTTTTCCTTACCATATAATTTTTCTAAGATTTGCGCCCTTTTTTAAATATTTCAAAAATGTTTTAAAAAATGCTTGAAATCTCTGCCAGATTTCTTATTAATCTAATAAGCAACAATTTCCTTAACGGCAATTATTGTAATTATGTAGAAAAATGACCAGCTCAAAGTTGTGCTGCGATCACATCAGAAAAACAAATGACGAGGGATCAATCACGAAAGAGGTACGGCTAGGGACGTCTGTGGTTAAAAGAAAACTGCCCTCTATAAATTTAGTTGCATTCTTGATAAAAAATAATGTTAATATACTCTCAGAAGCTTCAGTAACCTGGACTGGTCTGGACGATCGGCTATGATCCACGGGCGACCAGTTCGCTATCCGTGTCACGTACACTATCGTCCAAAAGTTTGAAAAGAAGAATATATTTTACAAAAAGTCACAGATACAGTAACATTTTATTGTGGTTATTAATGAATTTATACAACATAAGTGCTTGTCGTCAAATATAAATAAATTAGTTCAAACATAATGATATTTATGCATTATTTAGCTCGTAAGTTTATTTTCGTCGAGAATGCCTCCTTTGGCTTTGATAACCGCTGCGCAAATATTAAGCATTCTTCGAAGCAATTTTTCGAGACACTCCGCGTCAATTTGTTGCTATGCATTCTGTAAATATTCCCATAGGCTCTTCGATCAAGCTTATCCCATAAGAGCTCTGTTGGGAGATAAATCCAGACTGAGGGGGTCCAAGCCATTAATTTTACTTCATTTCTTGGTGCTTTCATTCCTAAAAAGGTTTTACAGATTTGAGCCGTATATTGGGTTTGATTATCTTGCTGCAACACAAACGACTCACTAACAAAACAGCTTCTATAAGAAATAGCATGATTTTGCAAAATATTATAATACTCTTCTCGCATTATACCACCAATTTTCACTAAATCACCCGTAGTTGTTCCAGCAAAACAATGCGAAACCATAACACTACCACCACCGTGTACGACTGCAGTAAGCAGGCCCTACTGGTTCTTTCCCCTGGTCGTCGATGAATAAAAACTCTTCATTGCGTACCAGATAACCCAAATCTGAACTCGTTGGTCCATAAAACTGCGTTCTAATCATCCAGCGACAAGTTTGCATGTTTTCTTGGCCATGTTAATCGTTTCTCTTTATGCATTTTAAATACGGTTTTTGCGGGAGGTGCATCCCCTTAAACCTGCCTGACGGTGGTAACAGAAATATTTGTTCGTCGTCGTATATTAACCCGCGTGCCGTCAGACGTCGATCTCTCTCTTCAGCTCCAAAAGTCACCAGTGGCTGCTCACTTTGTCTTCTATCAAGATTTTGTCCTGTCTCTCTTCTCCGAATCAATGTAATGTACATTTTTCGATGAAATCCCTAATCGTAGAGCAATTTCTCTCTCGGTATATCCTTCGTAACGAGGTGTACAAATATTAATACGTTGTTCTAGAGTCAGCTGCCTGCGTTTTGGCATTTTTAAGCTCAGTACTTTACTAAATTGTTACAATTGAGTACTGATTGCTACCGAGGTAGTACTAAACCGTTTGACCCAAAGTAATTACTGCAATAAATAGTATTTCAGAATTTTACGGCCGTTTGACATAGTTGTCGGGTTCCGCCGTGTCACTAGGTTTTTGTCCCTGACGTTTCGCGAACAATTGTGGTTCGCATTTTCAAAGGTACTGGCTTCGTGCACGTTGTTGCTGCTTTAAGCATGCTACTCAGCTCCGCCGGATCGTTGCACGCATGCGCGGTAGCCGCCATTAGCGTGACCGGATGCGCGCAGTGCCGTTGTCCATATTCGGTTCAGTTTCAGGATATGACGAGTGCTTAAGCGTTTCAGCAACCGGGCGGTTTTCCCTCCAACAAGGAAAGTGTCTAGTTTATTACGACAGGTCAAGGAGAAATGGGGACCCCGTATCAACACCCGGGGTGCACAGCATACCGTGCTCATGCGAAAAAGTGTACATCGGCACAACAGGACGTTCGATCAACACCAGAAGGAAGGAACACGAGAGGAATGTGCGGTTGAAACAGGTAGACAAATCAGCCATTGCCGAACATATCCACTCGAACCCGAATCATAGGATTAGATTCGAAGCTACAAGAAGATCTAACATCAACGAAGAACTACTATAGCCGATTAAACAGGGAAGCCATTGAAATAGACAAAAACCCTAACAACATCAACAGAGACGACGGGCTGAAACTGAACCGAATATGGACAACGTCACTGCGCGCATCCGGTCACGCTAATGGCGGCCGCCGCGCATGCGTGCAACGATCCGGCGGAGCTGAGGAGCATGCTTAAAGCAGCAACAACGTGCACGAAACCAGTACCTTTGAAAATGCGAATCGCAGTTTTTCGCGAAATGTCAGAGACAAAAATCTAGTAACACGGCGGAACCGGACAACCGTTACGACTACGTAATTACTGCAAGTACTCTTCCCCATCCCGTCAAACAGTAGTTTTATTCTTGGAAGAGCAATAAAATCTATTTGAGTAAAATTTGTACTTAAATATTTGGACTTTACGGACTGTGTGTAATAATTCTATATTTGCATGCAATAATTTATAATAGGGATTAACGATTTCATGATATGCCTATCAGTATTATTTTAAAGGAATTTCACCAAACTTATTGATGGTAGTGTATATAGATGGTAGGTAAGAATCTGATATTAAAATGTGCCTCCTATAATATTGCCAAATGAAATTTAAATATGTCCATACCCAGACAAGAAATGTATATTTAGGAAACTGTATGCAAACTACTTACATTTTTCCTATGTATTATAAGATTAAGAAATCTGAACTACAGTTTTCACTAACTACTTCAGTCAACGAATCAGTAACCATTCGATTTAATACCATGTTGAAGTTTTATATTTAATTGTATATTGTCTTTATAGATATTGACATTACAGCACCTTTGTTCCTTTAAGAGATAAACAGATGTTGCTCGGATAAAGCTGAGTGATTAAGCTAGTAAAATTATAAATCAACTCCAATGTTAACATCTATAAGTTGGAATGACTTTTATGTTTTCGTATTAAAAACAGGTTAAATAACTAGTAAAAAAGTTACTAAGTGTTTGGATACACAGAATGTGCGAAGTTATCTATTTATCAGTGCCAACTTTGTCAATCAAATTAGATAACTTTATTTTTCATTATTAAAGGGTATTACCATTTCCAACGCTTGCTTGAACTTTATGTTATCCTTAGTAGGCGTTCGTGTTAGTACACGAACGCTTTTTGTATATTCAGCTTTAATATTAATTAGTTGATGGTAGTATTTTGTTTTAAGAAATTTTTGTTACTGATAATTTTTTAAAAACTTTAAACTGACTTTTTGGAAAAAACTTACACCATTTTTTTTTAAATTGTTCCTAACTTTATTCATAACGGGACAAGAATGACCAGGAAATTGTGCCTGTATTTGTTTTCCAAAGCTCCTCTATTGAGGTGTTTTAGACCTTTTCCCGATAAGAGTAGTTTCCCAGCAAATAGGCTTCCTTTCTTATTGTTCCCAGAGCAAATGAAGGGTCATATTTCTTTGGAGCTTTATCATATGGAAGTTGTCACGCAATAGTACCCAAGCAATTACGGTTTCATCCATATAATGTGGCTGCATTTCAGCAATTGCTTCCATGGACAAATGCAATACAGCCAACAGTATTTAAATAACACTAACAACGATGGCATCTCAGGCAAGACTTTCTTCATTGATGAAGCTTGATTTTATTTGCCTGGCAGTATGAAGTCACAAATTTATAGCATTTAGCCATCTGGAAATCCACATGCTTTCATTGAAATAAGTTTATATTCGTTTAAAATCGGTATGCGGGCAGTAATTTCTTGAAGACGAATTATATGACCCACTTTTTCTCACGAAGTTCTTAATGTTGAAAGATATACACAACCCTTTTTTAAATAGTAGCTTTAGAGGAAATGCTACGTGGATATTTTCAGTAAGCCACTGCTCGTACAGCAGCTATTACACTCGCATACTTAGAGGATTCTTCCCTCAAAGAATAATAAGAAGAGAAAGATAGCCATCCAGATCATTTGAGTTAGATAACTGAAAACTAAAATATTTAAAAAAATGAATAACAAATATAGGCAAGGAAATGTTACAGTGTGTTTAAAAATTCAAAATAATGAGTTCGAAAGCACTGGGATACCATTTTTGAACATAATTTGTAACGAAATGTGTATAAATTAGATAATTTCATCTTATCCTATTACACAAAATACATTTTATGTATTTGCTGTGTTATTTTAAAATGCTCTTTTTATTAGAATAAATATAACTTTAGTCTTTGTTTCACTAGGGCGAAGTCCAATTTCACAGCAAGTTTTCAAAGTGTTGTACTTGTCCTCAAGGCAATAATAAGCAAGGTGTTCTTGAAAGCAATGCAAAGGATTCCTAATGAGTTCTGGATTTATATTTCACAAATTTATCATGGTAGTATTTCCTTTTTGCTTGTTTGATGTGCATAGTGACCTTGTTTCGTGCAAATTTGTAATTGTTTCTAAGTTTTCCCTTTATATCGGCATTTCCAACAGACTTCTTCCAAATATGAAATCTTCTATCTCGTTTCTTCATAGCGATCATAACATCTTCACTAATCCACGGTTTTATGCACTTAGTTCTTCTCTTTTTACTATATGAAGATATCGTGAGTGATGCCTCCTTCGCAGCATCAAATACACCGCGAATAAAGTTATATAAGTCATCAACATCGTTAAAATTTGGAATAATCACATTTCTAAATTCATTTTCTATGTAATTTTTCATACATTCTTTGTTAATTACACTGCGCCTGATCATAATCGGTGAAATCACATCACAATGACGTGTAGTATGAATGGTTCCAAAACCAAATAATGGTCAGAAATCTTTGTACCGACAATTTTGGTAGTGCATCCATCTTTACTACCTCTGAAGTACACATGATCGATACATGAGCTTACAAGAACATCACCAATAATTCCCTCCCTAGTATATCCTTTTAATACACAACCAAAGCCGGCTCCCATCAACATATTTTCATAATCCATTGCTATTTTAGAATTTGTCCCTTTTAAGATGTTTATGTTTATATCTCCAACCAATACAAAAGTCCGATTTTGATGCATTGTTAAAAAAGACTCGACTTCCATTAGAAAACTAGTCACACTGAAATTTGGCGGTCTATAAACTACTAACATATAAATTTTGCTCCCGTTAACATGGATGCAAAAACAAATTGCCTCGCAGCTACTAAACTCTACCTCAACAAAACTAAACATATAAGTACTTTTTATATAGACTATTATACCGCCTCCAGATTTATTATCTCTTAATTTGCTAATTCTTTCAAAACCTTCTATATCGTATAAATATTCAGATTGCGAATATTCAAAACTGTTTAAATTTACCTACACCAAAGCAAGAAAATTCATTTTCCGCTTCTAGTTTTTCCGTAGGTCATTGATTTTGTTCAAATCTGCATTCTGCTGAATCTGGTATATATTCGAACCTTCATTCCTTCTAATTAATATTTTCCGATTCTGTACCCATACGTACCTGAAACCATTCTTCTTCGCATACTGTTTCGTATCCCATAGCAACCTTTTGTGGTAATTAGATAAGTATTCATACATATAAATCTTTCTTTCTGAAGCTCTTCTATCTAAATCTCTGTTTATTAGGATTGTACGCTTCCTCTCCTTAATTTCTGTGCACTTCTTTCGGCTGACAAACTGTATAAATACAGCGCGCGATTGATCTCTTTGTTTGTTGTTCACCCTATATATCGACTCCAAGTCACTAGACTCTAATTTAATTTTCAACTTTTGCAATCCCAAATATAATTTCCTCAATATTCACTCCTGGTATTTCATCTACTCCATGTAACTCCAATTTTCTGTCATTATCACCCTGTTTCAACAATGTAATCCTTCTTGATAGTTCCTCGATTTCAGTGTCCCTCACTTTTGCCCTCACCATGATCTCTCCCATTCTTTTCTCAACCTGCTCCAACTGTGATCCGATTCTATTCTGACCTGATTTTATGTCATCATACTGCGCTGACAGAAATTGTTGGCTCTGAACCACACCCTTCATTTGCTCGCTCAGCCTAACAAGAATAGATTTTATTTCCGAGATTTCCGAACTTATCTTTAGAGTTTCGCTTGGATTTTTCAGCGACTCAATAGAAGGTGGATCATCCTCCTTAGCCCTTCTTTTCTCCCTACAGCTTTCATAACGCCAGCCTGCCTTTTTCTTATTTCCCATCGAACTATAAGTAGCACATAAAATGGAGCACTCATAATGATAACCACAAGAGCACCCCTGAAAAACCACAAAATCACCATCACTCGGCAATTTAGCCACACACTTAAAACAGACGTCAGGAGACATCTCGATAACCAACCTGTATATTTCAAATTCGTATGTCTGTTCACACAGCAGAGAAAAACAAATCAATTTTTGTTTATGTATTACAAAAAGACTGCATGTTTATTTGTTTCAATCCGTAGCTTTATAGAGGTTAATATTGAAAGTTTAACGTTCTTTCGCTAAATTCTCTGTTATAAGAAATAATATTCTAATTTAATGTTTATAACAGAATTAACTAGTGTTTTCCCTGTATATTTCAAATTCGTATGTCTATTCACACAGCAGAGAAAAACAAATCAGTTTTTGTTTATGTATTACAAAAAGACTGCATGTTTATTTGTTCCAATCCGTAGCTTTATAGAGGTTAATATTGAGAGTTTAACGTTCTTTCGCTAAATTCTCCGTTATAAGAAATAATATTCTAATTTAATGTTATAACAGAATTAACAAGTGTTTTTCCTACAAAATGATAGTAAACACAATTAATTTGAGCACCAAGACACCTGCCAATTGGATCACTCTACTAGACACACTCCTCAGCACAACCGACACGCACAGCGACATATACACAATGCTGCATATATATATATCCTTCGTTTTCAATGCAGATATTGTAGCAGAATTAAACCATGGAGGATATGACGATACCAGAGGAACAGACTTAGAAAGGAAGAGATTCATATGGAGGTAAAAGCTAGATAACGCATCGTTAACATCACTAAATTTATCAAGGAATGACCAGTCAACGTAAAGAGGATCAAGATAAAGCTGATGAAAGGTACCTTTGAAAATGCTACTATTTAAGTATTTCTAAGTTATGACTACACACAGAGTAAGTTATCACATCTGCAAACGCAACAAGAACGCCTCCGCTTCCGGACTTGCCAGCTAAAGAAAAATTTCTGTCACATCTAACCACACCATAAAGCTCTGGAAATATTTCGTTGCTGCCAACAGAATTATTAAGCCACGTTTCGGTAATAACAATTAGATCGTAAGAGAAATCATACACGCTGGTATAAAACGAGTGCGATGTGTAACATAGCAAATACTTTCTATCACGAGAACGCCTGGGCAGCCGTGAGCAGCATTATACACCTTTGTAGTGGGATCGGCCGCTATCGCTACTGTAGCCCTCGACCAGGCGTTCACGCTCCGAGAGATAGGGTTGGGTTATCCTCAAAGCGACCAAATATAGGGTTGGCTTCCTCTCAAAGAAACTAAATAGGATCAAGTTCTTTATACAAACTTAAAGCAACCAAATAGGGCCAGATCTCCTATAAATACACAAGCATATAGGTAGTGTTTGGCACTCCTACAAACACAATACAAATAAATAGGATTTGGCTCCCTTAAAGGGACATGTAAATAAGCACAGCACTCTAAGGCGTGTTTATCAAAACAACTAAACAGGGCAGACAAGATCTCCTATAAAAAGGTGAATGTATGAACATACACTATTACGTTCGTTGAACTAAGGCTTCTGCGGAAGCATTACAAGGAAGATATACACGTACATATGTGCTGCGGCCGTACTTCATGTGGCGTTAAAAGCAAGAGTGAGGGAATATATACGAGGCAGGTGCCATAAATTCTCCGCCTGACAGTCTTATACATGTTCAAGCGTGTTCAAACTCAATCACGGCATGCATGCACATACGCGAGGTGTACGCTATAAATATAATAGTTGGAAGAGTAGTTTTTAGTAGCCAGCCAGCCAACGTGACTAGTGCACGAAAAGTCTGAAGTAATGAAAATTGAGTACCGCGCGGTCATCAAATTTTGAACAAAGGAAGGGCATACGCCTAATCACATAGAACAACGTTTAGACGGCGTTTACGGTGATTTATCTCCCTCGTATTCCACTGTAAAAAAGTGGGCAAAATGTTTCCGTTTGGGGCAAGAATCCCTGAAAGATGCTGAACGGTCAGATCAACCAAATGAAGTGATAACGCCTCAACAAATTTCAATTATTCAAGATTTAGTTCTAGAAGATCGCCGTTTGAAAGTGAAGGAATTAGTAGTGATAACAAACATATCGGAAACAAGTATTCGCCGAATTCTCCATGACTATATGGGTATGAATAAAATTAGTGCAAGATGGGTACCGCGACTTCTTTCTGTAACATGTATGAAGACGACCGAAAACCGATTTTGGAGTCCATTGTCACAGTGGATGAAACAATGGTTCTGTTTTATGATCCTCTATCGATAAGGGAGTTTATAGAATGCGGGTGACCTGATGAACCTCGTCCCAGAAAGGCAAAAGTCGTTCAATCAACGGAGAAGGTAATGATCACAGTATTCTCGGATTATGAGTTCATTTTGCTTATTGACTTTAAAGAGCGTAATACAACTGTGAGCGGCACACATTATACGTCTTTATTACATAAATTAAGGGACAGTATTCGTGCAAAACGTCGTGGAAAATTGACAAAAAGTGTGTGATTATTGCACGACAACGCTTCTGTCCATACTGTCGCCGTTTCGCAAACTGCCATCCGCGACTGTGGTTTTCAAGAATCGGAACATCCACGGTATAGTCCGGATATGATTCTTATTTGTTTTCTAATTTCAAATTTTTTAATTAGTGGATTTTTTACCATCAAGTCATTACTTGATATTGAATGCATTTCTAGTTACATATTCCATAGTTTTAATATGCGATATGTTTTAACTATGTGTACTATCCTGTTAAAATGTTTGGATTTACGTAAACGCTGCTACACGTTTTCTGATCTAATCTATATATATCTATATATTATTATATAAAATTGTTACACATAATCCGTAAAGTCCTAGCATTTAGGTACAAATTTCACCCGAATACATTTTATTGCTCTTTTCCAACAGTACACGGGGATGAGGTAGGATACCTACAATAATTACTTTCGGTCAAACGGTTTAGTACTACTTCGTTTAGTGCATATGGTAAAGGTATTAATCTTTAGGGCCTTATTGCTTTCTTGTGCGAAATTCGTTTTTTGAAATCAGTCCGTAATTGTAACGATTTGGCAAAGTACTAAGCGGAAAAATGCCAAAACGCAGATAGTTGACTCTAGAACAAGGTAACAATATTTGTATTCTTCGCAACGAAGGATATACCGAGAGAAAAAATGGTCTATGGTTAGGTATTCACCGAAAGGTGTGGATTATACACTGGTTCGGAGAGAGACAGGACAAAATCTTGATAGAAAAAAAGTCGGCGACTACGGGTGACTTCCGGAGCCGAAGATAGGTTTACAGTAACGGCTTTGAAACGAGATCAATTAATGGGACCAAATATCTCAGCGCACGTCAATACACAACGAGGAACTCTGTCTATTACCACCGACAACAGGCGAATATTGGTAGCAAGTTTAAGGGGATGCACTAATGCATCGGCGTTAGTGGTATAATGCGGAAAGAAGAGTATTTTGACAGTTTGAAAAATCATGCTATTTTGCGTGGAAGCCGTCTTGTTGGTGAGCCGTTTGTGATCCAGCAAGACAATGAACCCAAATATACGGCTCGAATCTGTAAGAACTTTTTTAAAGTGAAAGCAGTAAGAAATAAATCAAAATTAATGGTTTGGCCCCCTCAAAGTCCGGATTTATCCCCCATAAAGCTCTTATGGGATAAGCTTGATCGAAGGGCTAGACAGCGGCATCGGAACACCTAACGCCTATGGGTATATTTAGAGAATGAATACCAACAAATTGGAGCTTATTGTCCCTAAAAATTGCTTCGAGGAATGCCTAAAATCTATGCAGCGGTTATCAAAGCCCTACCAGGTCATATCGACAAAAATTTACGAGCTAAAGGATGTGTAAATATTATTATGTTTAATTATTAATATACTTTTATTTGACGGCAGTTACTTATCTTGTGTAAATTCATTAATAATCACAATTTATTTTACTGTGCCTGTGCTTTTTGTAAAATTCGTTACTGCTTCCAAACTTTTGGGCGGTAATGTATTTAATAAACATTTAAATCAATAGAAAGCATTTAGTATTGGTATACTATGTAAACATATTGCAGTATTATTTGGATTATTATGAACATGCATTATATCCGGCTAGACACACCAATGCTAAATACACACATTTATCAAAATGAGCCGATTAAGTAGTATCCACGTAGCTAACTAGAGGAAATACTGGTCTTTGTAGTATATATGCATGTATAATTATTTTGCAAATTACTTTTTGGATCAGAACTTATGACATTTATATGTTTGCATTTATTTCTAAAATAGTAGATGCACAAATTTAGATGGATTTTTATTGTTATTTATAACATTTTTCATCATATTTTTATAGAAAGAAATTATCATTAAGCATGTTTATTTTCTTGCCTTAGAAATTATTTAAATATTGAATATGTATTACATTGTAAGAATTTTATGTAATGAGTAAAGATCACAAAAATTACCGGCAATTCCCGATTTCATACTCGACACCGTTACAGAATTCCGGTTCATGTCGACGTCGAGTTAAGCTAGTGTCGACTAAGAGTTACGGATTCCCAGTCCAGGATAGTTCAGTTGATATCTAAGAGACATCTCATACTTTGGGGAAAAGTAACCTATTTTGATTAAGGAGCATATCGTATTGTTGAATGAAAACAAAAACAAACGAAAAGATTCAATAAACGTATTACTCCATTTCGGTAGAACACAAGAAAATGTCTTGGAAAAAAGGAAAGATATCATTTTGTTATATGTTTCAAAAAGTTTGCATAATTTAGTGCTGACTGAAAAATTTAACAATGTTTTTTTAAGATAAAGAACACATAGCAAATTCAAGCGAACTGAAGCTAATTATATAGATAAATAATAAGGAAGAGAAAGTTCTGAGAACGGACTTACACAAGTTAACAAATAATATACAAAAAGAATCTAAAGTGAATACAGGAAGTATATAATGAATCTAAAACTAATACAAGATGTATATACTTTTAGTTGAGTATATTGATTTAAAACAGATTATAACTAAACAGAACATGCTTTATTTTGTTTGCTTATGAATTTTAAATTTTGCACGATTTCTGCATTTAATATCCGTATCAGATTGATTAAAATACCACTCTTTGGATAAAAACTCGAATACACTGAATAACAATTCGTTGTTTTTTTTATATTTCAATGTTGAACACGACGATGTACTGATTTCACTCGTCTAATAACTCAAATATGTATAACACAGCTTGATGAGGTAGTTCTTTGAACATATAGCACCATCTATCCTTTATCTTGCAGTACACTAAATGCTATAGTTCACTATAAGATGGCGCTAATGTAGAAATGGAATTATTAATTGGCTACAGGAAATTATTTCCTCATTTTCTAAGTTTATTGTCGTTGATTTAGAAAGCAATTGCGTAGTTCTTGTTCTAATTTAACGCTTGACTTTAAATTGAGCTGCGTATTTATTTAGAATTTACGTTATAATGTCCTTTATGTCTCTGAATGTCTGTTCTTATTTGTTAGAAAAAGTAAAAAGATAGGAAATGGCATTAAAATGTTTGCAGTCGTATGGTAACACAATTTCATTCTGCACATTATTGGAAATAATAGCTTAACTTGTTTTGATTATTCAGCTAAAGAAAATATTTTAAATGAAGAGTAAATGCATCTGTAGGTATACAAATGCATTACAATGAAAATAAGTAACATCGGAATTGCGGGGAAAGACCACGGACATATGTACTTAAGAATATAGACCTTCATTGGATCTTCTCTATTTACACATGTGGGTGAATTTCACCGAAAAATTAATACGCGAAAGATCCACGTTATTTAATGTCTCAATCACAATCTTTAAAATAGAATGAAGTTTCTTTCATTGGCGAAAATGTATATACATTGTATATATAATATATGTAATTGTATTACAAGATACTAAATGATTTATCATGAGTATCTTTCACATAAGTATAGAAATTTGTTTACATTGTGCGATATTGAGCGTTGAAATCCTGGGAAAATAATCTAAATAGTTCATATTTTTTCTTTTTAAATAGAATTTTGGCATGGTCATATAATCTTTTCGTCTTTTCAAAGGTAGATCTATTACAAATTGTGTTTACATACATATCACAAATATTAAGTGGGTAGGTTAATGATTAATCTCATAAACAATTCGTGTAATGACAAGCAAACCATTTGTTTTGTTTTTGTTTATTTAAACCATTATTCATGGTTAATCAATTTTACAAAATTAAATTTTATGAGGGTAATTGGTTTTCCAAAATAACGCTCAAATCATGGGATTTAGCTATAGAGAAATAGACATAAATTGTAGCGATAATTTAGAACGTAATATTAAATGAAGCTAAATAAATGTAGATTTATCCTTAAAAATAATAGTATACCGAGATTTCCCGGATAAAGCTTGTTTCTAGACATCCTGTATTATAAAGTACTATAAAGTTTATAGCACTTAACTAACATCGCACACTTTGCGTACTTTGACTAGGAATGAAAGAACTTGTAATTGTTGAATTATTAATTCAACAAATGAATAAAAAACAGCTAATTTTACTGACAGGGCTAAATAAAATATTGGAAAAGTATACACATGCAGGTATCAGATTATTTACAGAGGAACAGAATAGTACATCAAGGGAAAAATGGAAAAAAGAAACACGGTAATTGCGATTTTCATTGATATGAAAAATTATTTGATACCATATACAAATCAAAACTAATCCAAAAAATAGGAATCTACCAAAACGAGAAAAAAACTTATACAAACATACCTACCTGACAGAACATAAACAATAGTGGTAAATAAACAAGAAAGCGAGAGTCCCTGAATATGGAATACCACAGCACAGAAATCTACCTCCAACACTCTACATAGTATGTACTAACAACATAAAAAGAAAACTTGCTGGGAATATATACACCTTTGCCGATGATACCTGTATTGTTTTTTGGGGAAAGAACAAGGAAGAACTACACAAGCCATAAACATACAACGAAAATACTTTAATACTAAACGAATAAAAAACAGAATATATGGTATTCTTAAGCAGAACAAAGACACAAAAATTCAACATAAAAACAGAAAATCAGGAAATAAAAGAAGTTAACAAAGTAAACTAAATTTAACACTACAAAACAATTGGAGGTGGAAACGAATTAATTAATAAAAATGCAATGGCAATTGCAAACATATACAAAATACGACAGATAATACTAGAGTTTGCTAGAAACTCTGTATTCAGTGCAACGTTGACTTCGGACATGAATGACTTAATAAACGTATGGGGAGATACAACTAAGCTAAAGTATAAACAAACTACAAAGGCAGCAAAACAAAATACTAAAACTAATGTACAAAATGGGTAGAATGACACCCACAACAGAGGTATATAGAAAGACAGAAGAATGAACATTCAGTAATCAAAAAGATTTATTACTTATATATAAAATGGAAAAGAAACATAAAAGCAACTACAAAACTAAGAACTACTAGAGAGGTCCATACATATGGAACAAGAAGAACATCACATATACAAATATAGATAGTGAAACAAAGAAAAAAGGTGTGGGAACGTACCAACAACAGACGCAATAATTTTTTTTATAGCGTTTTAATCAAAATATCAAAAGCAATGAAAGATCTAAACTACATACAACAGAAAAGAAAAATCAAGCAGAAGATATTATAAGAAGAAATATAAGAAAATCAAGCAGAAGATACTACAAGAAGAAATACAAGAAAGGAACACACGGAAAAAGGAAGAAAAAGAAGCAACGGATCGGTCCTCAATACTAGCACTCCCAAACAACCCCGAGGACCTTGCTATACCGTATACTGTGTTACATTGTTGTTTATGAATATACACGTACTTGTATAGCAATTTATATAGTAACAAATAAATTCATTAAAAAAGGTTAGATTTATTATACAAAGCTTAAAAAATAGTATATAAATTTATAATATTAACAAAACGAAAGCATTAGTCATTTATTTGAAATAAAAAAAGGTTAGATTCTAAAAGTATTTTAAATCAAAAAAATATACTCTAATATTACTAGGTGTAAATTTTCGAATTGAACTTATTAGCTTTGTATATTCCTTTAATCAAGTTTCGTCGTGAAGTTAAACCCTAGGTAATATATTTAGCTTTAGTTTGGCAGTTTTTATTATTGGCAATTTATGACTTTTCACAATTTTCTTATTGCTTTACTGCATGACAACAAATTCGTAATTTTAAAGCTCTGCTTGTCTGTTATAGTAAGCGCTTTTATGCTTTAGAACCATACTACAGCAAACACAATTTTTGTTTGGCTTATTGTTAAAGATAGTACAAATGCAGTGAGAGTTTAATAATATACACAAACCTCAATCACTTGCAAAAAACCAAAGGCAATTAGATTATGCAAAGCTATTACAGTTAACCACAAACTGGAAGTAAAGAAAATATGTAGTTTATTACTCATTAGGAAATAATTTTAGTTTCTCTTCTGACCGAAAATGTTTAATTAAACCATATAAAACTAAAAATGAGTCAAAATTGTCAATCAACTTATCTGATGATCTACTAATATCACAAAAAGAAAATCGTTTGGTAGAAGCAAGATATAATTTGAAAATTAAAAAAAATAGTTTTATTTATTACTAGAGACCGGATTATATGCAAAGTGCAAAAATTTAATTTAATTCATTTATTATATTTTACGTCTGTATGTAGATGTATGTAGATGTATTACACTGATTAAAGTTAATTAGTCTTGATTAACTTTAATCAGTGCAAGACGTCTACAAATAGGCGTAAAATATAATAAATAAATTGAATTAAATTTTTGCACTTTGCATATAATTCGGTCTCTACTTATTACTATTTTCTATTTCAGCACACGATATCTTAAAAGCATCTAAGAAGTTAAAATCTAATTTTACTGCAGGTCATGACGGCCTCCCCGCATTTTTTGCACGTGATTCTTGTGTAGTACTATGTGAACCTCTAGCTAGAATATTTAACTTGGTCGTAAGTTCTTCTACCTTTCCTGACGCTTGGAAGATTAGCAGAATTACACCCGTGTTTAAGAAAGGTAATCGTTCTGACTTCCAAAATTATAGACCAATAAATATTTTATCCAACTTTGCAAAAATTTTTGAATACCTTCTGTCTCACAGAATTTACGTTAGTGTCAAGCCTTACTTATCTTCGCGACAACATGGTTTCATTCCAGGTAGGTCTACTACAACCAACCTTGCTGAGTTAGCGCAGCATATTGCCGAATCCATGGAACGACGTCAACAAGTAGATGTATTATACACCGAGTTTAGTAAAGCATTTGACACTATCAATCATTCCCTTATGGTATCTAAGCTGAGTAGTTTTGGTTTTCCGCCAAGTGTAACAGAATTGATCCGCTCGTATTTAACTGATCGTTCATGCTATGTTCACTACAATGGATATACATCCTTAACATTCTCTGCTTCCTCTGGTGTGTGGCAGGGATCCAATTTGGGTCCCCTTTTGTTTAATATTTATTTGGATGATTTCCTACAGGGGCTGAACTGCAATGTACTGGCTTACGCGGACGATCTTAAGATCTACAATACCATAACCTCCCCGGCAGATTGTCTGTTTCTCCAGAACAGTCTGGATACTATTGTTAGATGGTGTACACAGAATGGAATTCATTTGAATCTGGATAAGTGTGCTGTTGTAAGCTACTCCAGATGTCATAGACTATACAATTTTCACTATGCTGTGAGTCAGGCTATTGTTCCTAGGCACTCGTCTGTGATGGACCTGGGCGGCAGTTTGATGCAAATTTGTCGTTTGCAGACCACATATTATCCATACGAAATTCTGCGATGAAATCCTTAGGATTTCTCATACGATCCTGCAGATCATTCAATAATCCTGCCTCGCTAAAAGCATTATACTATTCGCTTGTCCGCACTGGGTTGGAGTATGCCTCCATAATTTGGTATCCTCACTATCTCCATCTGAAAGAGTGCAAAAACGATTTTTGAAATACCTGTCCTTCAAAATTGATGGCACTTACCCTGGACGCGATGTTGATTATGCTGGTCTGCTGAGGAGACACGGCTTTGTATCGTTATCGGATCGAAGGAAGGAATTTAGCAGCCAATTTCTACTTAAACTAATTAATCACGCTATTGACGCTCCATCCCTTCTCTCCAAAATTAATTTTGTTGTACCTCAGTACGATACCAGGTCCTTCCCTAATTTTAAGGTCCCGTCATGCAAAACTAATGTTCTGCTTAAAGCACCCTTTACGCATATGATTAGAAATGCCAATGAACTACTTCACGATCCTTTTTGTTGAAGAGTCTACATGGATTTACATTGTCGTCCTATTTTGTTCTTGCAATCTGGTGTCACCGAGCCATTATTATATTTATGATTCAGTTGTATCTTTTTCGACTAATTTTAATTTATTACTGCGCTGTATATAGTTACTACATATATATGCTAGGTTACATTATTCTCGCATTGTCCTGAAATGGAATTATTTTCTGTTGGGCAATAAAGATATTATTATTATTTAACATGTCTAAGCAAAAAGCAAACGAAGTGATTAGACAAAAAATCATTTTGGAGCAAGCTATAGATAAATCTAAAGCAAAGAAAATGCCAGCTTGTAAAGAATAAAGTGCTCACAGACGGAAGTAAAAAAAGTACAAGGTGTCTTAAAAGTCTTTTTTGAAATAAAGAAAATATAACAAAATAGTGACTTTTTTATTTCTTAAAAAAATGTGTTTCGTTATTTTGCTGGCACTTTTCTAAACGTGACGCAAAATTTTCGAAAACTGCTCGGTACATATTCTTCATGATAGTCGCCATTTCTCTTTGAATATTCTTTTCGAATTCATTCAGAGATTGAGGAGTGTTACTGTATACCTCTGATTTACGGTTACTGTACGACCTCTGTCATCTTCAAAAAAGTACGGGCCGGTAATTCTTTGCACCGACATTGCAGCCTAAACAGTGACCTTGGGAGAGTGAAGTGGTCTCTCATGCTACTGTTTTGGATTTGACGAACTCTAATAATGCCAGTTCTGCCTGTTTACGTTGTCATTAATCTGAAAATGTGCCTCATCTAAGAAGTTTTTGTAAAATATGCGCGCGCAGCATACACGTTTCGCTCCCGTAAACGCTCCATAGCAACTAAATTCCCAAGGACGGAGCTAGTGATTAGCATACCCTCCACTCCCTACACAACGATCGTGTTCGTGCAATGAACAAAACAAATTGAACAAGATTTTTGGGATATCCAACAACAGAAATGAATGTAAATATTGCGGATACAAGCGCGAAACAGTTAAATATCTGATGAAAATTATACTTTTGTTCTATAGCAGTTGTTACTTCACTACTATATTGTAAACTCGTAAATTATTTTCTTTGTCCACAAATGTTTCCGTAAGTAATGATCAGTTGATAATACATACACCAAACAACAACTTAGAATATAAAACACAACCACGTTTTGTTTTTTTTTAGTTTGTTTGCGCTTGTTTCATCCTATTTTGTTCTCTTCATTTCCTCTTCTTTTCCTTCTTCTCCCTCTGCTCCTTTTACTTCCTCTTCCTATTCTTCCCCCTTTCCCTTCTATTTTTCGTCTTTCTACCTTTTTGTTTTTTTTTATTCTATTTTGTTTCTCTTCATTTCGCCTTCTTTTCCTTCTTCTCGCTTTTCTCCTTTTCTCCTCCTTCTTCAACGTTTTCTCTTTCTTGCCCTTTTTAGCGTTCTTATTCGTTTGTTCCTTCTTGTTCTTCTGTTCTTTCTTGTCCTTCCCGTCCTCTTTCCCCTTTACTTATAATATATTAACTAGTTTGATATGGATTGACATCGATCAGAATAATTTCTAATCTTAAAAGAAATTGTTAGTTATTATCTAGTTTGTAAATCTGCTCTCATTTTCCTCCAGCCTGTTTGCTTATTTCTTTGCGCTAGTAGATCGTTTGACTTTTCTGTCTACTTTTAAAGAATGAAGCCGCGTTAAGTCTTGGATTAGCCGTAGTTAGTTATATAAAAAAAAATAAAATAAAATAGTGAAACATTACTGAATTGATACTTCTTATGCTCTGGATTGCATTTCTATACCATTATTCTTGGATTTGAAAGACTTGTTCAGGAGATGGATTAATTTTCCATTTTATCGACATGGTCTAGGATCAAATCAGCTTTTGTGTAATTTTAATTTTCTTTCATTTATTAGTATTAATTTCAGGGATCCTTTTTAAGTACTTTTCCATTATCCTTGTCACAACACAAACCTTGTCTTACATAGGCTCGTTTCCCGATACAATCACCAGTTATTTGCTATATATGTTAAGATGATGCAGCCTAGAAGAAGCTCTGTCCAATTGAGAACAAAACGTTTGGCATATTGATGAGCCTTTAATGCGTTTTGAACCCGAAAACTGAGCTTCAAAGAGCAACCGCGGAAGTCTATACCACTATTGAAATTACGTATCCGGAAAAAAATTTCGTTAGAGTAATGGATTTTAATAAGAGAAAAATCTCTAGATGTTTTCGATTTTAGTAACTGCTGACGGTTACGCAAATATTGAAAATTCCTTGTTGCAGGTAGCTCTAGTTTGTGCTCGCTCTTTTAGAAGGCTGACAGCTTTTGCAAGAATTTTTAGCTAATAATTCAGTTAATATATCAAACAGTAAATAAGTACTAATTCTAGTACAACGGAAGCGAAGGCAAAGACCTCTGGTATTGCTAATCCTTATACCAACGCTATTGTTTCCGATGCTAATGTTCATACTAACGCCTATGCTAATGTTGATACTAATCGCGATGTTAATACCAATACTAATGCTACTACCAAGGCTTGTACTAATTCTAATACTAATGTTAGTAATAATGTCAAAATTCATAAATACATCTTTTTAATTTCTAAAGCATTCCACACAATTTAACTCCACATTCCACAATTGAAAGAAACTGAGAAAGTAGAAGTTTGTGAAGCTAGTACAGTAATTCATAATACTTTTATAATTTACTGTATAATTTTACTACTATAATAATTCCAATCCAATTTTTCAACTTAGTCGCAATAGACAAACGTTATCATTTCTGTAACATAATTAGGTAGTTAATAAAAAGCGAAGCTTCTCTAGAAGAAATACCTATTGAGAAAGGAATTTGTGGAAAATCTAAGCCAATTAGTTTAACTTGTTTGTGTGGAATATACATTGGTGTTGCCCTTTTATCCCATCTTGACAATTTATCACCTGCCTAAGAAAATAAGCGCAGGCCGAAAGTAAAATAAATTTCTGGAGTGTACAAAATTAGTAATACATATATATGTAATATATATACTAATAATGCTAAAAACAAAAAAGAACTCAATTACAATCAATGGTTGATTTAACGTCCACAATTGTTTGCGCTCGACCGACTGGCGTTTTTAAGAAATAGTTTGGTTTCTGTTACTACATTAACATTCATGTAATGATAAACCTCATCTAGCGGGTGCATGGTGGGAAGCTCATATATAAACCGTTCAAATACGGCATTGCGTCAATCTGGTGGTGATTTTTGTGTATAACTTGTTATAATGCTTCCTTACAGAAGCAAGCTTTTTCAGGTGAGTGCGCTTGTTTATTGTTATTAGTGAAATATAAATAAACTGGCGTGGCACCTTGAATTAGAGTAAAAAAGAGTTTATTAAATTCTTTTTCATCTGACATGTTCCTAGAATTAAAGTGAGTTGAGCAAGTACTGCAAATAAATATATTCGAAAATAGAGAAAAATGGGAAAGAGTTTGTAGTATTTTTAAATCTTACGTTGTTGAAAATTTTAACAGCTTTTTGACAATTAAAGATTGTAGCGCAAAAGCAGGCCAAGTGGACTAAAATGTAAATAAAATATTAGTATAATATATCTAAGATGGCCAACTAGATAGTCGAGAAACATTGATTTAGTCTACCTTTGATTATATAAAATTTGGGGCTATTTTACAAAAGGAATGGAATAGTTTTATGCAACAATTTTCAATTTTGTCGGGTTATATTTATATATAGCTTATGATAATTAGGAAGCGAATAATATAAATTATACTACCAAGAGCAAAATTGTAGCCCAACAGTATCTTTTGACAGTGATATTAGAAAATATAATTATCAGTAACAAGAGTGAACTATTAAACTGTTTACATACATCATAAAGACTGGAAAATATGCAGTAAAAAGTTAGCCAAATATGCATCCAATATGCACTTAAAAAATCCCTAAAGATGCACTTGAAATTGTAATATGCATTTATGTATTATGTTTTAGGAAATTCATTTGTCGTATATATAAATTATATATTTATTTATTACAGTATATAACCATATATTTTTTAAAACTTACTTAACTTTAAAACCATAGTTCAATTAGATCTACGGTCTGTAGGTATATGTTTATATTGGGAAAATGTTCTTTCAACATCGCAAGATGTAACCGGTGGGTTCTTGAAACTAGGTATTAATGAAGGGTTTATATTAATCTCTTACTGACATTATTTATCGATTTTAATGTAGCAAAACCTCCGTTTTTGTGTAGAATTTCGACTATTTTTTCTTTAATCTTTTTTTGCAGTTAATCCGTTGGCTTTTCCAATTTTCTCTTCAATGTCATTTGCAATGCCAACACCATCATTTAAAGATAATTTTCTATCTTCTAATCTAGTAATTGCTTCCTCAATCACCGCAAAATTCCACGTAATATATGATAGCTGATTTTTTATTGCCGAATTATTGAAAATTACGTTAGTTTGCTGTAGCAAGACTGTTTGTTGAAGCAAGTTGAGTTACAACATTTTTAAGCTTTCGTAGTTATCGGCAAGAAACACATTTAAGCTCTGTTCCCCATTTTGTTAATATAGGATCTGGTGGAAATACAATGGCGGGAAGCATCTCGTTATATAATTTCACTCGTAAGGGCGATTTTAAAAATACTTTTTTGATATTAGTAATTAAAGTATGTACATTTGGAAACCCTAATATAGCTGTTTGACTAATCTTATTTAAACGATCGGCCATACAAGTACAATTCGGAAAAAGAATTTTCAAACTTTCAGCTGCGTTTAACATGTATGAAGCGGATTCAGTAACTATTAATAGAACTTCTTCAAAAGACAATATGTTGGGTAAAACGAAGTTAGCTAACAATGAACATACCTGGCTATGGCAAGACGATTTGTGTTGTTTAAATTATCTACATGAATTAAATATTCTTTAGATTGATTTGAACAACTTAATATACAAATAATTAAATTAGCAACTTGACAGCCCTCCGCGTCGGTGGTTGCATCAACAGAGATGCAAAGATATTGTTTTTTTAACTGTTTTGTAATACCGTCGATAACATCTTCATAAATTTATTAGTACAATAGGATTTAAAT
The DNA here is from genome assembly GCA_023509865.1 of Trypoxylus dichotomus. Lineage (NCBI taxonomy): Eukaryota > Metazoa > Arthropoda > Insecta > Coleoptera > Scarabaeidae > Trypoxylus > Trypoxylus dichotomus. Next base: position 52,692,895 of record CM042074.1, on the reverse strand, counting down.
TTATGAAGAAGTCATTCGTCTCAATTTTAACGATTGTTGTAACCTCTTTTTGTTAAATCCCATTTTTGGGAAACTCCCTCTGATTATTGCAAAGTCGAAAGAATGCCAATCAGTTTTTCAAATTTCAAATAGTTTATTTGCAATATAGGTTACTTTTATTTGTCAATAATTATAAGCGAATTTGCAATGCCGAACAAGCAGATGTCATAATTTCGTCATGAATTTTTAATGGCGTGCAATGGAAATTACAAAATCGCTACTATACGTTTATTTTGGTGAATATTATTTATATATGGTTTCTTATGAAGTTCGCAGGTTTTTTCATTTCCATCAGTCTTTTTTTAAAAGGAACGTTGGGAAGAGATGATTTACCGAGTTATGCCGAGTTCTATAATACGAAAGCGGCTAATGCCATTAAAGGTGTCAATTCAAGTAAGTACATATACTTCATAATATAGACATAGTTGCATCATAGTTGCTTTATAGATGTAGGGGACTTAGTTCAGATAGCAAGTTCACATATACTGAAATACATGGAAGCAGACAATGAGCCAGAAGAAGCTAAACAAAAGCAAAGTTATCAGACATACGAAATACCCAGAGAAACCCTTGCTAAATTTTCATTGGAAGGGTCATATGAAGATGAAATTGATGCGTTAGATCGCGAATACTCCAGCCCAACAGTTTATAAATTAGATGCAGTTAAAGTTAGTGATACGCAAAAGGAGGATCCTCCCGGCGATTATGGTTCAAGTTCCAGTGAGCCGAAGGAACAACCTAATAAATCGTCATACCATGTCACCAAAACGAAACATTTAAAACCAAAAAAGGTTCCGAAGCAGTCTAGTGATGAAGAATCCTACATTCCTCAATATCAAGAACGTTATTATCAAGTATCAAAAGCGGAGGCGCCACAAGTGACAGAAGCGCCTTATAAAAATTATAAATCATACACAGCAAAGCCTACTACGTCGGCCAGTAACGACAAATATCGAATCTCAGCTAATCAAAATGTTGGAAAATCCTCTGATTGCGAAGAAGTGAGAAAGAAATCAAATGATAAAGAACCTGAAATGAAATGTGTGGTATGTAAAGATCCAAAAACTGGATCTAAATCAGAACAATGTAGTTATGCAACAGCATCAGAACCAGAAGCGTACTTTATTACTAAAAGCGAAAAGTTCTCGCAACCTCAAAAAACTGTAAATGAGAGATATAAGAGATATGCTGCCGACGATGGAAAGGAGTTTGATCCATACGAATTCTTTAAAGCTGAATCGCAAAAACATTTTTCAGTCGACGAAGGTGACTTTTTTAAAAATTTTAAATTTCCATCTGGTTACTTCTCTGGGGATAATTTAGAGAAAAGCGAATCTGAAATTCAAACAGAGAAATTAGCAAAAGAAGGTGGCGTATGTAAAGAAGTTAAGAAAAATGATATGACATGCAAAGTTTGCAAAAATGAAAAGACCGGCGGAAGTTTTGAGACATGTTCTTACAGTTCGGTACCGCATGAAAAGAAATACGCTTTTGTAAGTGAAAAGAAATCAGATGGTAGTTCGGAGCCAAAAGAGAAGGTTACTGAAGGAAAAGATACCAAAGTAGTGCAGAGAAAATTCGAACCTAAAGTTAGTGAAACAGTGAAAGATGCGGTACGTTTCCAACTCTTACTTTCGTCTATAACATGCGTATATGTATTGATATAAAGAGTAAAATCAGAACTTTTGTTAACTAAATTTAATCAACGTCATTGAGATCAATTTTCCACCACAAGTTGCAAGTAATGCATATGCGATTAAAGGTTCTGTCGATATTGGTATAACTGATTTACTTAATCAAAAATATTTATTCATTGACATTTTAATAATAATCTTTACAAACCAAATTAAATTAACTTTCAATAAGGCTTATTGAAAGCTTTTAAAATGATCATTAAATTATTCCCTTGTGAAATACAGAATGTACACCAAAAATTAAATGTAGGAGCTGCAATTAAATTTCAGTAAATGTATAAGAAAATATGTATACTTCTATACAACATATCGATTTTAATGTTAGCAACTATTAATAAGTTTAAAACGTAAACAAAATTAAACAAGTTAAAACGTTAAGTCCGTGCGTATGGGAATTTTGGTTTTTCGATTATGGTACCCCTTTTCAGGAAACAATTTATTTATACTCTGTTGTATACTGAATAAAATAATTTACACTCTCATTCTGTTTCCGAAGGTTATTAAGAAATGCGAACGCTCTTTCAAAAGGAAGTATACAGAGGTTTTATCATTTTAGACCAAAGTGAACCAGAAGGCTGCGATTATTAACTGTTTAATCACATTATACGAAATAGAAAAGACGCAGTGGCATGTTTATCTATTGTACACTTGGGTAGATGTTGTTATAATATGTTCTTGTTATAACTTGGTTAAGTAGATAATTAAAATGAATTTGCAGGTTAAAAAAGATCGGGACGCTTTTAAGTCGAAACTAGTTGATGACAATCCTTATGAAGTTCCAAAACATTTTGCTGAACAAACTAGATATCGTGGTGAGAAATCACACTCAGATCGTTACCAGGACAGTACTAACGCTGAAAACAAAGAGAATCATTCCAACGATGAATATTACAACAAAATTTTTAACAAACCCGAAGCCTCTGAGGAAAAGCAGTCGTCATATATTCCCAATAACGACAGGAAAGATGTTGAAAAAGTATTGGAAGAATTTGCCAAGAAAGATCGTTCTACGTGCAAAAAGGCAGTCAAAAATGGTATGACTTGTTACTTGTGCGTTAATAAGGATGGTACGCAACATGAAGAATGTATGTATGTAACGGGAAAACAACCAAGAAGTAGTCATATTGCCTATCACGAAGTTGAACAAATCAAAAGTCCCGTCAAAGAAAATCCGGCTACTGCGGCTAGCACTGTTCGCGAAGTTGCAGTTCAGAAAAGAAAACGACCAATAAAGAAAGCTTATTCCAACACACAAGCAGCACCTTCAGTGAAAGTAACGACAACAGCTAAATTTATACCAAGTTCCTCTACAGGTGCTATTGTTAATGGAAAATTTAGACAACCAAGGAAATTACGAAGAACACAAAATTATTCTGGAGCGGACGCCGTCGTTGAAGAAGCACGTAATATACCAATTGTTACGCAGGTGAAGGTCCCAAAAAGAACTCTTGTAGATTCTGAGGTAGCACCGAGCAACTCAAAATACGTATATAATAAAGAACTGGGTATTAGATTACCGAAATATTTTTTGGAACAGTCAGAATATGAGAAATCATTTAATTCACGATCTTAATTTCCTGTTCAACAGTATAACGTTGATTTTATAATCGGTAAAATGTACATACACTCTTTTTATAACCTTTATCTACCAAAATGCTGCATTTAATTCTGTAAGTAAACACGCAGAATGTCACACAAAATCTAACGAAACTAACTAGAAAGCGAGTGAAATGTCTATCAAGAAAAACTAATTTAATAGTAACCGCAAAATGGTCAATTTGTAATTACTTGGGAATTGAAAATTGTAACCGTCTCACTTTCAGATAGTTTTTTCTATTGTGGTAATAGGTGTTATGTAAACCGTTCAAATTAGTCGATTAAGCAAGGTGCCTGAGTACGATTAATAAATGCACTGATTTAGTCTTGCATAACAACGATTTCTTTTACTCAACAGGTTTTATTCTACAATATTCGACTAAACTTTGTTCATTATTCAATTTGTTATTGTTGTTAAATAAAACTGTTATGTTTATGTTTTGTAATTACTTGTTTATGAACTCCTGTTACAAAAAAATTCTATTTGTATTTTTGAAACTATTTTAAAGTAAAGAAAAATAGGAACTACCCAGTTACTCAAATTAAATTTAGGTCGAGCTAAAACGAAGGAAAGGGCTACTATTCTGTCAGTACATTACAATATGTAACACTTACTTAAAATAAAGAAAATATACTGAAAATACATGTTAAAAAAGACAATTGTCATCATTATTGTCTGATTGATTCACTTCGTGAACGTTAAGTAAGAACTAACTACCTCGCTGGCGCCATATTTTTTAGCTTATATATACACAAGCACCTTCCCTCGCCCCGTTCTTGATATATTATTGGGGTTTCATTAGATATCTTCCGTTAACGAGTTTTCCTAGGAGCGTGAAAGTAACTAGATACATATTTATTCGCTTTATAATAAATTTTAATCCGAAAATTCAAAATTGAATAAAACTATAGATAGCGTATTTTACATATAGGATTCTAGCGCTTTCACACCTTACACTTTTTTAATATCTCGGGAGCTGTAATCTATACATTAATCTTTTTTTACCATTTTTGTAATATATGTCTCGAAGAAGATCCAAGTATTTTTTGAAAAAATAACATTTTCTTATTAACAATAAATAATACCGCTTTTATGAAGAAACTAAATTTAAATAAGATTAGTACCAATTGATTTGGTAACAAAAATAAGTAGAAGTGTTGGTACTATAATTACATATTTCAAATTCAACTGTTTACATGTTTCAACTGATTTGGAAAAAGGTGGAGCAAAATATTGAAATTCCAATCGACATTCCAAGAATCCAGGTAATCGATACTTTTCTAAACTTTGATTTTGAAAGCTTTACAATTTGTCATTATTAAAAATATTTGATGTTAGTCTCATCCTAGCTTCCTATGGAAAATACTCTATAAATTTGTATTTGAAATAATTCAAACTAGCCAATCAATATAAACTGCCTCAAGATACGTTTAATTTTAATTAAACTTTAATATTTGCTTGTATTCATTACATATCAAAGGTATTCTGTAGAAATGTACGTGGTGCATTATATTTTAGCGAAGAACAAGAAATATTTTGCAACATAAAATATCCATTCATAAATTTCTTCTTCATTACATGCCTTTACATATAAATATTAGACGATTTGTAATTTTTGTTACATAAATATTTTAGAATTATTTATTTTTGAATGGGGAAATGCATAGGAAGTAAATTTCTTGCATTAAACAGAACAATAATACTCTTTATGGCTGCAGCCCTTGCATATTCAGATATATTACAGAGTATAAAATAATAGACACACATTAATATATGAATGAAGTAACAAAAGGCCAAATTCAGACTGGAACTAATTTGTTTACAGCCAATACGTAACCTATAAAACAAAAGCCATATCAGTAATTTCATCTTATATATATACATATATATATATATACATATATATATATATATACATATATATATATATATATACATAATGTAATCAAATTCTTGAGGCCTCTATTCTGCCCAAGAACATGCCCACTTTTTACCGTATTTGTAAAACTTACCTTTCACTAAGCTTATTTTTCTTATTTATAGCTTCCTTTAATATAATTGTTTTGTTTGGGAGAATGCGGTGAGGAGCTCCCTCTAAGATCGGTTAGCAGCACCAGAGCAAACTATTAGATATCTTAATGTAATCGCAGTTTACAGTTTCTTTGGGATATATTTTACATTTAAAGTCAATTTCCAAAATTTTCTTTGCTTAAAAAAATACCTTTCGTTTTAAACAAAAAAGAAACAAAGAGTCCCTTAAATAATGAGAAAAGAGGAGAATGAAATTAAACCATCAAAACTTACTACTACAAAATTCATTATAATTACTTTAAAATTTTATACAATAATATTTAAGACACACACGTATACACACGGCAAATAGCGAAGATCGCATCCAAAGCCTACATCTCCATATCTGAAAACGCATTTGATGTTACATGCTCTTCAGTCACCAAAAAGAACAAATGTCGTCCTTTACTGTACGAGTGTAGAATTTTTCCGATTGCAAAACCTTGGTGTCGAAAGTTTTCACCACAATTACGGTTCTTGATTGAAATTGTGGAAATAGTTATTAATTGATAAAAGTTTAATCAGTGACAAGACTTTTGTTAATCAGGTGGTAAATGCTATTTCTGGTAAAATTAGTGAAATAATCGAGGAATTAAAAGACTACGCAAAAATGAAGAAATTTGTAGCAGATAATAAAGTGATGATACATTTTGATTGGAGATATTTATATGTGTTCTTTTGTCTCGGTAGCGAGGCTGCCTAAGTTAACTAAGACCTGCGCTTTCTTTTTCTGTAGACAATTGAAGCGACATCAGAATGTTGAAATTTCCTCTCATAGAGTTTCTGCCGTGTAATTATGTTTTTACTTAATTCTGCTATTACAAGTAGATCTCGGTCCAACGTACTTACCATACACAGACTGACAGAATTGGACGAATGCTCGAGCGTTTCAACATCCATACGGGTTTTACTCTAATGCGAAGTGACCAGCCTGCTCCGATAAGCTAAAGAAAAAAGGGACCCTTTGTCAACACCCAATACGTATTTTATACCATGCTTATGCGACAAACTGTACATCGGCACAACAGTACGCTCCATCACTAGAGAGAAAGAATGCGTGAAGAATGTACGTTTGAAATAAATTGATAAATCGGCTCTTGCTGAATATATCCATCCGGAGCGGAATCATAGGATTAGATTCGAGGATAGAAAAGTTCTAGTGTCAACACAGAATTATCACATCTGGTTGAACAGGGAAATATTCAAAAGCTCTAATACGGTCACCAATGGGTGAGCGCGCGCAATGACTTAGGGAGGAGAGGAGCACACTTAAGGCACCAACAACTCCCATGAAGCAGTGTCTATAAGAATGCGAAACAGTGTTATTCGCGAAACTAAAAACATAGTGACACGGCGGAATCTGAGAATCGAATTATTGCTATATGATATAGTTAGCCGATCAATTAGGCTTAGTTATTTTGTATGTATATACAGAAGTAAAGACGCAGGAATGTTACTCATTTGAAATTTCAAAATTTTGTTTTCTTAAAAAACTTTCAACTTAGAGTTGAAAGGCAATAATAAGAATAGCTTCAATGGCATGAATGATTCTGATAAAACAACCAGGAACACACAAACAAAATTTCTTCTTTATTGTTACATTAAACATGTTCAATTAGCAATATATATTCACTACGGTACTAGAATACTGTAATATTTTACTATCATCCTTACCCTGAAATTTCGCTAATATTGAATGCACGTTTCAATAACTAAGCGATCATCTTCAGCAGCAATGCTGCAGATAAATTAAATCAAAAACTACACTAATTTATATACTTTCGAGGCTGAAGTCGACTGCTTGATTTAATAAAAAGTAAAAGCTGGAATTTAGGGATCCTAAATCAAAATGCACATGTATTCTTAAATGTACATTGCACTTTATGTTTTTAACTAATGCTTCAAGCATATGTAGAACGACATTAGGTTCGTCAAAACTCTGAATTTAAGATGAGCCAAATGCTCTTTATAGCTAACTTCGCTTAACCAGCGTTCGGGTTCGAGATTTAGTGATATGGCATTGTGAGTATTTGTTAAAATAAGTTGAAGCAAATAAGTAATACTGCATATGTTTTAGACATAAACCACCGAAGGAATATGTGATAGATGAACCAGCACATGCACATCACTATACAGTGCTAAGATTACCTCCGTACCACTGTATGTGCAACCCTATTGAAAACATATGGGGAATTGCAAAAACATATTACAATCGTCATGTGGCTATGGTATTAACATGCATGAAGATGTGGGACGAAGCATTAGCAACAATTACACAGGTAACTTGGTCGAACAGCATCCACCATACAGAAGCAGAAATCATGCGATGGTGGGGAAGAGAAATTGGATTAGATCGTGACGAAATTTCTCCCCTAATTTAAATGATGATTCGAGTTCAGAAAGTGATATTGAAGAAAATTAGCTGATTAATTAATTTGTAAATAAACAATACATTGAAATGAATACGTAGACTTCCACGCCCAGAGTTAGTAATAAACACGGTCCAATTCCGGCAGTAGTTCGTTTATATATAATACATTAATCTTATTTTAACGTGTTTGTTTTCGTATTTTATGTAATTTCACTTTTTACAGTTCCGAAGCCAATATTTTAATAATTCTGATGCATTACCTGTTTTTTTTTTTATTTAATTCGTAAATAATTTGAAATACTACTAATAAAACATTTTTTTCCTTCAGGCAAGATAAATTTACTTTTCGTAGTTTCAACACTTTTACGTATTATCAGATGCTTCTTACTAAATTCTGTAGTGCCGATTACTAAAATGTTGTATTTGATAAACCATAATAAATAAAGTAATAGAAGTTAGATTACGTTAATATGTTACGTTAGGTTTTACAGCGAGTTTATGTGTGTGTATCCGGCAACGGCGTAAAACCTGACGTCACGATTTATTGATGACGTGCATGCGAACTTAGCTTGCCTGGACTATATTTTAGGATTAAGAATTTTATGGTTTGCATGTTTGCATTTAAAATTAATTAGAGATCTTTGCACCTTTGAATACTTTGAATGTATTAATTATTATAAATATTATTGCCAAAAAAGTTTTGAATAAATTAAATGTTCTTGAGAAGAAATTATCAAAATTAATCGCAATAAACCAAAAAACCGCCGAGGTAAATCCTCATATGAATCAGTTAGTAACGAGTCATCAGAGTCTTTTAGCAAAGAAGAGACCAACCTATTAAGTAAAGGTTTGAAATAAAACTTGAAGTTTAAGCTTCCGGTTGAAGAAATTATAGTTGATGTAGAAAACGCGATAGATAGTTTTGATGATAGAAAATAAACAACGCAGTGTATTCCACGTTACACGCAAATGTTAAAGCATTGTTAAAAGACCCAAAGACAAAAACTTTTTATTTAAAATCCATGGTTATCTTAGGCAAGGATGATTATTTCATTTGACACAATACCACGGTCTCTCATAGTTTTTATTTAAAACTAACCAGAAAATCCTCCGTTGATACTCATCACCGAAGGCAAAAGGGGCGTATTTGAATGTAAAACTGTTATTAGTGACAGCCTAAGGAATAGGCTAAAAGTATCAAACCCCAAAAGTGAATAAATAGTATAGTTCTACCTTAGTTTGTTAGTTCAACATTACAAGAAAGATGATAGTTTACCTATCGAAAAGTATAGGGGCTAATATAGAATTTTGTACAAAATTTAACACACATATATCTACTAACGAGCCTTCCAATCCCCTCTGCCTAAAATGCTGCTGCTAGTGAGCTGAGAAGTTCCCCGGTACTCTGGAAGCTCTGCCCTCCTAGCCACCTTTTCAGTTCACGATAGAGATGGAACACGTTTGGCGATAATTCGGGGCTATACGCCGGGTGCTCAAAAACTTCCCATTGCAATTGTTCAAGAAGTCGTTGGATTACAGTAACAGTGTGAGGGCGGGCATTATCATAAAGGAAAAGAATTTCAGAAGTCAGCATACTTCTTCTTTTGTTTTGAATGGCTATTCGCAATCGTTGTAAAGTCTGACAATAAACAGCTGCATGTTTACGTGCCTGTAAATCAGCTGAAAATGATATAATGAAGTTGGAAGTGGGGGGAGGAGGGGCATGCCTAGTATAATGTTTGCCAATGGGCATCCTCGCTTTTCTCCGGTCGTGTGTGTTTCATACGTGATTCTGTATAGCAAATATACTTGACATTCGTTATGATTATTTGCACTCTTGACAGTTCGATTTAGAACTTTGTTTTATCTAATGCAATTATTATATCCCTCCATCATAAAGGTAGTAAATTGGTAATAGTAAATATGTAGCAATAAAATGTAGAAACTAAAGATGAAAAACGTCTAGGATAATGCAAAAATAAAGATTAGGCTCGTGTTCTCTTATGCATGCTTTCTAATAACTTCGTTATAGAAAACTTGGTTACTTACATTTAAATGTTCATTTGTGTAGTTGTCCTTACCTTAACGTTTTGTTTGATTATCCACAGTATTAATAGCTTAAGGAACGTGAGTCAAAATGAAAAAGGTGAGAATTAAAGACCCAAGTTACGCATGCGTAATCCCTTTAAAAGTGTACTATGCGTTATGTACATAAGTTAATTTCTTTCAACTACATGATGTAATTCACAAGTGGATATAAATATTCTACAGGCAGAACGTAATTCGTAAGACGTATGGATGCATATTAGTTGATACATGGGCATCTACTTGGTTTTGGTTCCCTTATATTCTCCAGAGTAATTAGAGCAGTATAGTAAAACAAGTGTTTATTACCTACCTACAAATTATACAGTGGCAAATTGAAAGGCGGAAACAGGCGCTTTCTCTGAGATTAAATCTAGTCTTCAGGTTATGTCTTACCACTATTCTGTTTTACTAATTAATGGTTGTAGTCTTTTTCAGGAGTTAAAATTAATAAAATGAGCATTATTTTCTTTAAAAATATGTCTGTCATCAAAGGGTTGTCTCATCTTCAATTTTGGGAGCAATGTCAGTAACTGGTTGGTGGATGGTTTGTAATCTTATTGACGTTTTGTCTAACAATTCTAATATAACAACCGGTATATGTGAAGGCAACTCTAGGAATCATTCTGTTCCTTGTTACAGTATTGATCATTCCAATTAGAAAATAACTTTATAGACGAAGCCCCAGCTTTATTTTGGTAAACTATACAAATATCCAGTTCCGATGTGAAAATACATCGGAGCCCTGTAACTATGGAAAAAATATTACAATTCTTGCACTGTGTGTTGATATGATATAAACATACTTTGTTGTAAAAAATACCGTTTTTTTGATAATTATAATACCAAAACGTAATTAGTGATTTAAACTCTAAAAAGGCTTTCAACGGTTCTTTGTGTTTTATGACCGTGCCAACGAAAATAGAAATAGAAACATTGTACCTATTTTCATAGTTAATATTTTCACTAAAGTTTTCTCTGTTGATTAATAAAATAGAAAACAATCTATTTTCGCAAAATTTGCTATTAATTCCTTGTCAGATTTATGAAACTTTTGTTAAGTACTACCTTTCACTAATGTAATACTCCCATCTCGCCAGGTTTAAGTATTTTCAAAATTATACAACTTGTAAATAAAGATAAATAATTTAAGAAATAAAATAGAAGAAAATATACTGGTTCCCTTTAGTTCTTAAAAATTATGCAATATATACATTTAAAAATTAATAGGTGTGGTAAACTTCTTTGAATTTCATCATTTGTGGATCGTACATATTCTCATTTAAAACTATAGAAGGGTAATGCGTAAAGGAAAAAATAAAACAAAAAGTAATCTCATTTATTTTTACTAAATATAAACTGCCTACAACTATGAGTGAATGTGACAGGATTTGAAATAAGGGCAAGACGGGGCCTGAATTGTGGGGCCTATCACATTTTATAATATAATACTTACATACCGTGACAACCTGATAAATTGGCTGTCCTCTTTGGTACATTATTACACATTTTACAAAATAAGTTAATTTTAAAAATAATACTCATGACAGACCTTCTCGATCACTTGGTAATCAGATTAGGTCTTAGGAAATCTTTTGCAAATTTCAGAGAATTTATAAACATTTAGAGTGTCACCTGAAATGTGCAGAAGAGTAGATTTTTGACAATTTAGGGAACACAAGTAATTCAATGATCCAGTACGTATAGTTGTGACTAGTTGACAGATTCAGAAGTTAACAAATACAGTTAACGATTTGTATGAAAATAATTCAGTGCAATAGAGTTATCATTAAATATAAAACTAATATCGATTTTAAAAACAACAAAAAACATTAAATCATGAATAAACAAAATCATGGTACAATAAAAGTATGAAGTGCACTAACGTAAATTATACTTCTTTGGTGTGACTTATAATACTAATTTTATATAAAATATAATAAAAAAATCTGTGAAATGCATTACACGTCTACGTACAATAAATAAGAAGAAATATATTCGTAGTTTTCTGAGACCAATTTGTCTTACATTACACAGGCTTTCGTAGGTATTCCGATGTTCGAACGTAACCGACGCACATATTCTTTGAAACAAGTGTTAATTATTATACAGCTAAAAATATCTACAACACCTCTACACAGTTCGGAACTTTTTAAGTTTCGTCAAACTTACACCGAAAAAGAAACTTTTACTGTCATTCTGTAAGCCTCTTACTAACCTAAATTCAAGTCACTGGTAAAAACGATTTCCGGTTTAAGGCATGCGCTACCGCTCTCTGTCGGTGAGTTGGCTGATGCTAGCGAGTTCGCTCTAGTTGCCGCTAGAGGAGAGCGGCTGCTCTGTTCTGGATTTGTACACTGGCCGCTAATGTGAGCAACTGCATTATTTATCGGGCCGTCGTTGTTCGTATAGTAATATGTTGAATCTGCGAGAAATATTATTTATTAGTATGTTTATTAGTAGAAATACAGAATATCGGAAAATTAACTGTTCCAGGAAAAAAAGGCGCGCGGAACTATCAATATGTGTACATAAATATCTACATATATAGGTATAAGAGAGTAGAGAAGAGAGTAGGTAGTAAACAACAATAGAACATCCCAAGGATATTTTATCTTCTGCATTTGAACTACAGCTGCGAGCAAATGTTATAGCCAGGGTAACTTTTTTAGCATTTTGATAAGACGAGAATCTCAAAACTAAAAAAAAACACATAATTTAGTTTATAAGGTTCTTTTATTAAATAAATCAGTATTTAATGCTGCCTCCTCTAGCCTTTATTACAGCTTTAATATTTTTAGGCATAGTAGCTACCAGTTTGTAACATGTTTCTGGGGAAATAGACGCCCATTCCATAAACACTGTTTGCTTTAGGGCTTCTTTAGAGGCATGGTTGTATTTAAGAAACCCTGTTCTTCAATATATGCCATAGATTTTCAATAGGCGAGAGGTTAGGCGATTGTGGGGGCCAGTCCAAAATCTTCACTTGGTTATCAGTAAACCATTTCATTATAGGTCGAGCCTTGTGGCAAAGGGTATTGTCTTGCTGAAAGTAATGCTCCTCTGAGTCCATATCATAAAATCTGATAAATGATGGCTCTCCAGTCCTTTGGTAGCGGCTAATTGTGTTTTGCACTGCACAACGAACATTTTATTGTCTTAGCAATTTTTATTTCTGACAATCCTTGTTTGTGCAATAAAATTATTTGGCCTCGTAAAGCCTCAGATATTTGGGGCTTTCTTGGCATATATAATAAATAAAGTAATAGAAGTTAGGTTAGGTTTGATAGCGAGTTTATGTGTGTGTATCCGGCAACGGCGTAAAACCTGACGTCACGATTTATTGATGACGTGCATGTGAACTTAGAGTGCCTGGACTATATTTTAGGATTAGAATCTTATGGTTTTCATTTAAAATTAATTAATTAAATTAAATTGCACCTTTGAATACTTTGAATGTATTAATTATTATAAATATTATTGCCAAAAAAGTTTTGAATAAATTAAATGTTCTTGGGAAGAAATTATCAAAATTAATCGCAATAAACCAAAAAACCGCCGAGATAAATCCTCATATGAATCAGTTACTAACGAGTCATCAGAGTCTTTTAGCAAAGAAGAGACTAACCTATTACGTAAAGGTTTGAAATAAAACTTGAAGTTTAAGCTTCCGGTTGAAGAAATTATAGTTGTAGAAAACGCGATAGTTTTGATGATAGAAAATAAACAACGCAGTGTATTCCACGTTACACGCAAAGGTTAAAGCATTGTTAAAAGACCCAAAGACAAAAACTTTTTATTTAAAATCCATGGTTATCTTAGGCAAGGATTTCATTTGACACAATACCACGGTCTCTCATAGTTTTTATTTAAAACTAACCAGAAAATCCTCCGTTGATACTCATCACAGAAGGCAAAAGGAGCGTATTTGAATGTAAAACTGTTATTAGTGACAGCCTAAGCAATAGGCTAAAAGTATCAAACCCCAAAAGTGAATAAATAGTATAGTTCTACCTTAGTTTGTTAGTTCAACATTACAAGAAAGATGATAGTTTACCTATCGAAAAGTATAGGGGCTAATATAGAATTTTGTACAAAATTTAACACACATATATATCTACTGACGAGCCTTCCAATCCCCTCTGCCTAAAATGCTGCTGCTAGTGAGCTGAGAAGTTCCCCGGTACTCTGGAAGCTCTGCCCTCCTAGCCACCTTTTCAGTTCACGATAGAGATGGAACACGTTTGGCGATAATTCGGGGCTATACGCCGGGTGTTCAAAAACTTCCCATTGCAATTGTTCAAGAAGTCGTTGGATTACAGTAACAGTGTGAGGGCGGGCATTATCATAAAGGAAAAGAATTTCAGAAGTCAGCATACTTCTTCTTTTGTTTTGAATGGCTATTCGCAATCGTTGTAAAGTCTGACAATAAACAGCTGCATGTTTACGTGCCTGTAAATCAGCTGAAAATGGTATAATGAAGTTGGAAGTGGGGGGAGGAGGGGCATGCCTAGTATAATGTTTGCCAATAGGCATCCTCGCTTCTCTCCGCTCGTGTGTGTTTCATACGTGATTCTGTATAGCAAATATACTTGACATTCGTTATCATTATTTGCACTCTTGACAGTTCGATTTAGAACGAGAAAAATGTTGTTTTATCTAATGCAATTATTATATCCCTCCATCATAAAGGTAGTAAATTGGTAATAGTAAATATGTAGCAATAAAATGTAGAAAATAAAGATGAAAAACGTCTAGGATAATGCAAAAATAAAGATTAGGCTCGTGTTCTCTTATGCATGTTTTCTAATAACTTCGTTATAGAAAACTTGGTTACTTACATTTAAATGTTCATTTGTGTAGTTGTCCTTATCTTAACGTTTTGTTTGATTATCCACACTATTAATAGCTTAAGGAACGTGAGTCAAAATGAAAAAGGTGAGAATTAAAGACTCAAGTTACACATGCGTAATCCCTTTAAAAGTGTACTATGCGTTATGTACATAAGTTAATTTCTTTCAACTACATGATGTAATTCACAAGTGGATATAAATATTCTACAGGCAGAACGTAATTCGTAAGACGTATGGATGCATATTAGTTGATTCCCTTATATTCTCCAGAGTAATTAGAGCAGTATAGTAAAACAAGTGTTTATTACCTACCTACAAATTATACAGTGGCAAATTGAAAGGCGGAAACAGGCGCTTTCTCTGAGATTAAATCTAGTCTTCAGGTTATGTCTTACCACTATTCTGTTTTACTAATTAATGGTTGTAGTCTTTTTCAGGAGTTAAAATTAATAAAATGAGCATTATTTTCTTTAAAAATATGTCTGTCATCAAAGGGTTGTCTCATCTTCAATTTTGGGAGCAATGTCAGCAACTGGTTGGTGGATGGTTTGTAATCTTATTGACGTTTTGTCTAACAATTCTAATATAACAACCGGTATATGTGAAGGCAACTCTAGGAATCATTCTGTTCCTTGTTACAGTATTGATCATTCCAATTAGAAAATAACTTTATAGACGAAGCCCCAGCTTTATTTTGGTAAACTATACAAATATCCAGTTCCGATGTGAAAATACATCGGAGCCCTGTAACTATGGAAAAAACATTATAATTCTTGCACTGTGTGTTGACATGATATAAACATACTTTGTTGTAAAAAATACCGTTTTTTTGATAATTATAATACCAAAACGTAATTAGTGATTTAAACTCTAAAAAGGCTTTCAACAGTTCTTTGTGTTTTATGACCGTGCCAACGAAAATAGAAATAGAAACATTGTACCTATTTTCATAGTTAATATTTTCACTAAAGTTTTCTCTGTTGATTAATAAAATAGAAAACAATCTATTTTCGCAAAATTTGCTATTAATTCCTTGTCAGATTTATGAAACTTTTGTTAAGTACTACCTTTCACTAATGTAATACTCCCATCTCGCCAGGTTTAAGTATTTTCAAAATTATACAACTTGTAAATAAAGATAAATAATTTAAGAAATAAAATAGAAGAAAATATACTGGTTCCCTTTAGTTCTTAAAAATTATGCAATATATACATTTAAAAATTAATAGGTGTGGTAAACTTCTTTCAATTTCATCATTTGTGGATCGTACATATTCTCATTTAAAACTATAGAAGGAGTAATGCGTAAAGGAAAAATAAAACAAAAAGTAATCTCATTTATTTTTACTAAATATAAACTGCCTACAACTATGAGTGAATGTGACAGGATTTGAAATAAGGGCAAGACGGGGCCTGAATTGTGGGGCCTATCACATTTTATAATATAATACTTACATACCGTGACAACCTGATAAATTGGCTGTCCTCTTTGGTACATTATTACACATTTTACAAAATAAGTTAATTTTAAAAATAATACTCATGACAGACCTTCTCGATCACTTGGTAATCAGATTAGGTCTTAGGAAATCTTTTGCAAATTTCAGAGAATTTATAAACATTTAGAGTGTCACCTGAAATGTGCAGAAGAGTAGATTTTTGACAATTTAGGGAACACAAGTAATTCAATGATCCAGTACGTATAGTTGTGACTAGTTGACAGATTCAGAAGTTAACAAATACAGTTAACGATTTGTATGAAAATAATTCAGTGCAATAGAGTTATCATTAAATATAAAACTAATATCGATTTTAAAAACAACAAAAAACATTAAATCATGAATAAACAAAATCATGGTACAATAAAAGTATGAAGTGCACTAACGTAAATTATACTTCTTTGGTGTGACTTATAATACTAATTTTATATAAAATATAATAAAAAAATCTGTGAAATGCATTACACGTCTACGTACAATAAATAAGAAGAAATATATTCGTAGTTTTCTGAGACCAATTTGTCTTACATTACACAGGCTTTCGTAGGTATTCCGATGTTCGAACGTAACCGACGCACATATTCTTTGAAACAAGTGTTAATTATTATACAGCTAAAAATATCTACAACACCTCTACACAGTTCGGAACTTTTTAAGTTTCGTCAAACTTACACCGAAAAAGAAACTTTACTGTCATTCTGTAAGCCTCTTACTAACCTAAATTCAAGTCACTGGTAAAAACGATTTCCGGTTTAAGGCATGCGCTACCGCTCTCTGTCGGTGAGTTGGCTGATGCTAGCGAGTTCGCTCTAGTTGCCGCTAGAGGGGAGCGGCTGCTCTGTTCTGGATTTGTACACTGGCCGCTAATGTGAGCAACTGCATTATTTATCGGGCCGTCGTTGTTCGTATAGTAATATGTTGAATCTGCGAGAAATATCATTTATTAGTATGTTTATTAATAGAAATACAGAATATTGGAAAATTAACTGTTCCAGGAAAAAAAAAAGGCGCGCGGAACTATCAAGATGTGTACATAAATATCTACATATATAGGTATAAGAGAGTAGAGAAGAGAGTAGGTAGTAAACAACAATAGAACATCCCAAGGATATTTTATCTTCTGCATTTGAACTACAGCTGCGAGCAAATGTTATAGCCAGGGTAACTTTTTTAGCGTTTCGATAAGACGAGAATCTCAAAACTAAAAAAAAACACATAATTCAGTTTATAAGGTTCTTTTATTAAATAAATCAGTATTTAATGCCGCCTCCTCTAGCCTTTATTACAGCTTTAATATTTTTGGGCATAGTAGCTACCAGTTTGTAACATGTTTCTGGGGAAATAGACGCCCATTCCATAAACACTGTTTGCTTTAGGGCTTCTTTAGAGGCATGGTTGTATTTACGAACCCTGTTCTTCAATATATGCCATAGATTTTCAATAGGCGAGAGGTCGGGCGATTGTGGGGGCCAGTCCAAAATCTTCACTTGGTTATCAGTAAACCATTTCATTATAGGTCGAGCCTTGTGGCAAGGGGTATTGTCTTGCTGAAAGTAATACTCCTCTGAGTCCATATCATAAAATCTGACAAATGATGGCTCTCCAGTCCTTTGGTAGCGGCTAATTGTGTTTTGCACTGCACAACGCGAACATTTTATTGTCTTAGCAATTTTTATTTGTGACAATCCTTGTTTGTGCAATAAAATTATCTGGCCTTGTAAAGCCTCAGATATTTGGGGCTTTCTTGGCATATTGTGTATACACAAACTTACAAAAGAAGGTCCACACTCTAAATGAACTTTTGAAACCGACAAATGACGTTTCTTTCTTTACGCACAATATATTACTCAACCTAAAAATTTTAATTTCTGTCTTATATAGCTTCGTAATTTATATTTCCTAGGAATGTCTACTTTAGATAACGACCAGATATAGGTTCGCAGTACCCTTGTTCTAAGAAGCGCTACCTGCTGCGCGAAATACATGTTTGATTAGGGTGCCTATAACATTTGCTCGCAGCTGTATGTTTTTACAGAATACGACTGCAATTAATTTTGTGCACGATGTGCATTTTGAGAAAAATATATTCGCATTTTGAAAATCTCGCCGCTGAAGATCGTTACCGCAGCTGTAAACGAAACGCCCGGAAGAAATTTCAACCGAATACGGCTAAATAGCCCGGAAGAATCCTCTTCATAAAAAATTTAATTAATTGCAGGTACAATTAAAAATGAGAATAAATCTCACAAATATCTTCAATAAAGTGAAGGTAATTTTATTAAAGATAAAGAACAAGTAATTGCTATGTATTCACACTCAACAACTTTATTATAACATATTTCAAATTGTAGAAGTTAGTTCTTGCTATCAATTTTTATTAATATTATTTAAAGTTATTATGTGTTTGCAATGTATTTACATATGGCATACGACGATAAACGGATTACGAACTATTTTATTTATTTTATTGCTTGTGGAAAAATAATTGAACAGGCAATTTTAACTTTCAAACAAATACACAATGAAGCATAATATAAAAATTAAAGTTAGGTGCAGGTTCAACCTGTTGATCACGTGCGCATTTTGATATATATATATATATATATATATATATATATATATAATGTTAATATTATTTAAAATATAAGGGATTATGGGTATTCACTTTATATATCGATTTAGATTTATTCAACTAATTTATTATATACATTAGTTGACTACTCTCCAGTTCTCGGGTTCTTTGACGTGCAGAAATTTTGTAGTGGTTCACGTTTCGACGATCTTGTTGTGATCTTCAGAAGTGATGGTCTGCAGTGATTCTGGGTATATGACCGTGCATCCTTCGATATATGAACATTCCGCTCCGTTGAAGCGTGATTATTCCACTTTGTTGAGGAGTGTCCGTTGCTGCCCGTGTGGGCGTGAAGAATGCTTTGTTCTGTTACTAAGTTCCTGTATTTGTCAAATTTGATTCGGAATTTGTTGAGTGTTATGTTACCGCTGATTTGTCTGTGTGTATTGGTATTTTGTATTCAAAATACACACAATCATATATAAATCCATGATCACACAGGTCAGTTAATTCACTTCAGAAGTAGATCACGACAAGATAAACGAAACGTCAACTACTATAACACTTTTACACGGCAGAGAACCCAACAATCGAAGATCAACCAGCAACAACGGCCGTGAAACTTTTAAAATAACCATTAACTACATTAGCTTAACACCAACTTCTGCGTTTGTTATGAAAGGTTTCCTTGTTTTTTCTTTTTTTCTTGGAAATGTATATACTTGCTCTCTAAAGCCATTGCTTTAGTATTTTTAAAAATGTAGATTACAATTTGGTGCAGATAATTTTCAAACATAATGTAAAGTTTTCCGACGAATATATACTCACTGTTTACTTACTGAGCAACCCGCTGCTGGCGCTTCCGTATCCATAGGTTCCATATGCTGCTCCGTATTGACTGTAGGCTGTGCTGTAAGCGTAATCTGTCCCTGGTACAACAGTACTGCCCGCTGTAAATTAAAAAAGAATTTACAATCTCTCCAGTAGCATAGTTGAGCTTTCCCAAGAGATTTTGACCATCACCACTGCATGATTAGAAATGTACCTGTAGAATAACCAAAACTTGGCAACATCGCTGAATAATGTTGAGAAGATCCGTTTGATGGCTGCAGTACTGTGAGACCCGTAGGATCAGGTGATCCTGTATGAGACGTCGGTTGACTTCCTGGTTCTGCAGGTAGAGTGAGTGGTAGACCAGGAGATGCTCCGTCAACTGTTGTTCCTAGTCCAACTACGCCACTGTACGGCGAACTATTTTCTGCTACCATGCAAATAACACAATAATATAAAAATTGAATGCACGAATTAAAACGTATTGATGTTATAAAAAACTTTAATACATGCAAAACCAATGTTGTTGCTGTAATTTATAATATTTGGACAAGTACAACGCATTAGTAATATTATGCAAATGCATATTTGAACAAACAAAATCAAAAAAAGAAAAAGTGGGGTAAGCGTAATATACATTAGCTTTTTGAGGCTGTAGATATCTACACTTACTTTCCATGTTTATATGAATTAGAAATATATAGCAAATATAAAATGTGCTTGAAAACAAATAAACGACGTTAAGGAACATTTATTAAAACATTATTTTGAAGCAAATTAAAAAATAGAACTTTGTTCATGTGAAGTTAAAGGATTAAAAGTAGTTCTTTAGTTCTTTTTAAGTAATAGTTTGAAATAAATATTTATTTAATAATTGTACTATTTATGTACACAATATAGTAAATGCTTTTTAATCAGGCATGACCACGGCCGTGTCGTACTAGCGATTTCACCGAATTGTCGAATGGGAATTGCAAAGAAAAATTAATACAGTGCAGTGAGGTTTAAACCAAGTTGCAGAGCAGCTGGTTTATGGTAATGAGTAATGTTACTGTTTGAAAAAGTATCCGATATCACATTGCATTCGTGATACCGATCTGAGGCAAGCAAGTTTTGGAGATTTATACTTTTTGTTGGATTCGACAAATTTTATGCATGCATTTGATTTCATTAAGATGATGCAAGCGTTTTGTTTTTTCAATTATCACAGGCCCAGTCACAGGTTTTCACGCTGATCTTTTCGCATAAAACCAAGCGTGCATAGTGCCTTGCACGCCAGAATTTTAAGTTTAGGTTCATTCACTGTGTGCCTCAATTCCATTTATTTGATGTTACACGTTGAGCAGCAAATTTCCCGTTCTTTTTTTTGTACCTTTATATCATAAATTGTCAAATAAGTGCTATTGAAATCACACATGATAACGTTTTTGTTTTTGTCTTTTTAAACGATTATCTTTAGCTTTTGATGTATAGTTAGTCATATGCCTACACTTACTAATTTTATTAATACTTGAAGAACTCCTAAGTTTTGAGAACATTTTACAGTAGAGTGCACGGCATATACACACTTGCAATATTCTGAAAACGTGATACATATAACCCGCTAAAAAAAAGGAAACACTGTATATACTGAAATGAGAGCTGATAGTCGCGATAAACATTGAGTAAACTAAAAGGAAGAGGGTTCAGAGGCGTGACGCGGCGGTCAAGGTCAACAAACGCCCGAATCCACCCGAGAAACGCCGAATGCGGCCGGTACAAGGGATGCTGAATTATAGTCATAGAACATGCCGAACGAAAGAATGCCGGATTAAAAAGCGTCCACTGAATATATGTATCTTTCACATTTTATATAAAGTAAAAGTTAGCAACTAGGTAATTTACAATAGTTAGTTCAAGATATTTACACATACTGTGAATGAATAGAAATATAATTTAAATTAAAAAAATATATATTTAATGAGTTTAACATACACTGTACATCGCAAATGTTCTACGAATTATCAAATTTTGTGAGAACGCGTGAAAGAGTTAAAATGAATAACAAATGGGTTTTTTGAAATTACTTTTTAATCCAACCAAAAGAAAAATGAAAAGATTAGAATTTCAGATAGACTACAAATATATGTATATATCTTAAACTTAAACCGTAATCATTTCTGTTCTTGTATTTTCTTATATCTGTTAGAAATTATAATAAAATCGGTTACTCAGCCAAGAAAAATACGCAATAAGCCTAACACTAATAAGACACTGTTTATTTTGTTCAAGTGTTGCTTACAAAATTATTTTTAAATATGTACATTTTACGTAATAATTTATTTGCAAACTAGGTTCTTCTTCAACAAATTGTCCATATTTTTAAAGAGATTGCGTAAAAACATTAAATTAGCAAGGTTACATAAAAAATACCAACGTAAAAAAGTAATTTCTGTGCTAGCAGATAATAAAATTACATGAGAACACAGGAAGAACGGATTGTATATGATGCTAATAAGACGACTTAATTAAAGAAGTCAATGCCAAATGATGCAACAACAATAGATTAAGAAAACAATGAACATCATAAAAGCATGCGAAAATAGGGTTTTTAGAATCATGCAGAAGTACGTGCTCATTTTTTACACAGTACAGTGGCGTAGCGAAGAGAAGGTGCGTTCTTTCTCAAATGTCAATATCCGTCACCTGTTCCGTACTTGTGATTATTAACTTACCTGTATGATAAGGTGACAAGGCAGGCTCTAATATTCTGGTAGTTTCTATTTTCATTTCGTGCATTGTTATTGGAGCCAAGGGAGTTAATGAACTTGCTCCTAAATTTAAATTGTCGATTGTAAAAATATACACATTCTAGTTAAAAAACTAACCAAATTTAAACATTATGCGCATGCATGTATCTAAGTGTACGGAATAAAAAGGACGCATTTGTAGCTAACGTTTACGGTATTTACCTAGTGATCCAGCCAGTGGTGGCGTGTACAGATTCTGGGAGGTTGTTTGGCTCATGGTATTTATGGTGTCGTATATGTCCGCAGCAGAACTGGAAACACCTACTCCAGGAAATCCTGCGTGAGTGTCGTAGTATCCGCCTTGATTTGCACTACTTCCGGTACCACCTAATTCCGACAACAACTTATGTTCCTCCTTTATACTCCATTTACTGGACCATAACTGTCAAGTGGTAAAATGTAATTAAATGTATGTTTTTGCAAATGCACAGATGTTTAATTAAAAGATAGCTTTTGTGCCTTTACAGAAAATGGGAAACGCATCTAATAATTCATTGTTCTCTGGTAACATTTGCTTTTTTTCTTAAACTGTAAGTTATTGTGTAATGAGATCAAAGCTACAAGTATTATGTTTAACATTCACATTGTATTCAAGAGTTTTGAGTACTTTGGAATGAAATATAGCAAAAATGTAGCTATATTTAAGTTATTGTTATATTCTTATCACAACCTTACTTAGTTATAGTGGCTTTATACTTTTTCTAGTTTAATCCTTTACCGTTTCTTTTTTATTAACGTTAGGCCATAGAACCAATATTTTCTAAAATGCTATCAACATATTTAAGTTAATGTTACAATTTGAAACATTTAAAATACTAAAAGCAATAAAAATGCTTACATTCGAATATAGTTGATCCCCATTATACTGAGTCCTTTGTCTTTTAATGTCATCATCTGGATGTCCGTTTATATCTCTATTTTCATCTGCAACAAAAATTAATAGTGTATTCTACATATATGTATTATTCTTACCGGTGATTCATACGGCGGAAATATATTATTTGGGCTAATGATAGATATCAGTTAACAATAAAATAAGTTGATAACTTGGACGTATAGTCAAGTTGGCTAATTACAATTAGTTACAAACTTTTATTAATTAAAAGTACGTTGCTACAGGGACCTTTCAATCACTGAAATTTTTATATTATAATAAATATCGATATTGTCTGATTTTTCGCTATAAACACGATATTTGTTATTTAGTTGTGATGTTGGAAAAGTTCAGCACTAATCAAAATACACAATACCATATTTATTTTTAACTTGTATAATTTACACGATCAAACGTTTCCAGCAGCGTTAATAAACTTTATAACGGTATTTCAGGTTATTGAACATATTATCAAAGTGCTGACGCAATTGCTGAAAATAGTTTATTATTGCTTGCTGCAATCTCCAATATTCGCTGGTGGATCTTCTGGATAATTACCAATAAATTTGAATATTCAACCTATGAATGCTTCACTGATATACAGTTTATACGCAGTTCGTCATAGTTTTCTTTCTGGAGATAATCTGAAGAATGCTCGTGCTGACACAAGACGTACCGGTGTGACGAGATTTCGCAACAATTACTGTTAAAATTAGGATTTTACTGAGGGAATTCTCGTTAAACTGTTGTTAATATTTTCCAGAGGTTTATTTCAAAGTTGTTCATTTCTGTATGAGCAGAAAAAGTGCTCCATCGCGAATATTTTCTCCTAAGTTATCAGGTCTTAAAATAAGCGTAGTGTTAGTATGACAGTTAAATGCGCACAAAAGATCGCAGAAAACAATTCTACTGTTGTTGATCGTAGAATTCCACATAATAAATACCGTATTACAACATTATTACAATATATCACAGTTGTATTTATACAAAATCTTTAGAGAAGGTGTTTCCGTTTTAATCACAGTTGAAGTTTGTTTTACTTAGTTTTTATTTTTGGTAATTATATATAAGCTAATAATTTTTGTAAAGCAATTGTTGCATCGTGTTCATTTACATATTTTGCTAACATGTGCATATCATTTAATTTTTACGTAGGCGTACTCCAAAATATCCCACGTATCTAAATCTAAATAAAGACCATTTTTGTTGTACAATGCTAGAAGGTAGGGAAGGCAAACATTTGCAACTGGATGATTTTAATTGGTTCGCTGTCCGGCTGCCAGGGCACAATACTCGTATACAAAGATTGAAAACTCAAGGGACACATTCCAATCTATTGAGAGTTCGAGTGTCGACCGATCCAATAATATCCTACGTTAATCGAATGCACTTTACTCGATTTTAAAATCAAATTGAAATCATTCTTACAGGTAGCGTTCTTACATACACATGCTGGAAATGGTCCAGAAATAATCTTTTTTGCATGCTTTCAAATCAGACATTAGAATGAGATAACGTTAATTCAAGTAATTTTTGATGAATAAATGCGACGAAACGGTACACAACGAAGCACATAAATGACCAGGAGAATAAATATCGCTGTAATAAAGCAATTATTTAGTTAATATAGAATTTAAGTGCCATTCGTAGCAGGTATGTAGCAGAATTACTAGAAACTCTGCGTATACCAGTTTCCTTAACAACGCATACAGGATAATAAATATTCCTCAGATTTGTCCTCGTGATGCGACGTCTATCCATTAATTACACAATTCCTCTTATTATAATAACAATGTCCATCGGAGTGCATTAATCAAATCGAAGAGAGATTTGTCACAGTGTATATCTTGCCCTAAAGGATCACATTTCACAGCATGTTGCTAATGTGCAAGCTACTGGACCGTACGGCCAGTAACAATGCCCACTAACTTAGTGATTAGCAATCACTCATCTTGTGACACTATTGTCCTGAGATTAATCGATTAACACAGTAATTATGAGTAGTTTCATGCTGATAGTTAAACAACCCTAGATTATTCTCAAAAGAATTGAATAAAGATATCGATGTGGCTCTAATTGAAATTTATCGTAACGAGATTAACGTGAAATAAATGCGGCAAACTCATGATTACAGAATAATAGACAGTGCGCGCAATTCCTTTATTGAGTGTAGACTAAATATGGTGCGCTGTAATATGAGTTGGTTTTCTGAAAATACCAACAAGTTTCAATTTTTGTAGTACTGTAGTATTTACTATAATTTATTTTAACAAATATAGTATGTACATATATCTATTATATTTCATTTAAGTACGACGTAATTATAAAATATATAGGAACAAAATACTGCTGTGATAATTGCAAGAAAACTTTTGCAATTTGGTTTTATTATACTATACAATAGTTATAGTAACCAAAAAGAACACATACACTGTAAATCCGAAATTGTTAAAAAATATAAAATTCTGTTGGAGTTGCAAAGTGATGTTATGATAGTAGTATGAATATCTACTATTGACGTAATAAATAAACTAAATAACTAGAGTTGTAGTTTGCGCTATTCCCATCGTTGATGGAAATAGCCCAAACAACTCCAGTTATGAGAATCCATCGTCAACAATATCACGTCAAAAGATAAATAAACTTGCTAAATATTTATTTATTGCTTTTCTGCTTCAAAAAAATTGAAGTATTAAGCCACACTATCACAAACTGTAATAGTTACAGTTCCTTACTACAAAACTAGTGTACGTCCTAACGGTATTATAGATGACAAAATTATATTCATGATGTGCACACAACCACTCCTTTTGGCATGTTTAAATACTCTGTATAGGATTATTTTAAATGTAATAGAGATAGACCATCCTGTCATCTACTTTTACCTGTGCAATTCATGAGATTTTGACCAATGAGTTATTTGCATAATTTAAAATGCTGTAAGTCGCCGATTTCGTTTATTGCTTAATACAATATATTGGACTTCGGCAATGGTTGTTACTGTAGACTTCCTCGAGCACGGGAGATCAGCATTTCTTTCCTTTTCCCGGTATCTCTGTTGAATTGTTGAATGAACAGCAGTTTTTAAAGCTTGTACTCTGTTCGTAATGCATTGAAATGCACTTTTGTCTTCCTTATGAGAAATTATTGCATCGAGTTTATGAAAATAAACTCAACACAGCTGCAAGCACGGTTAAAATAGTAATACATTTTGCATCTGCTTACATTGCTTACACTTTATTTTGAAATCAAAGTTATACTGCCATGATATTTCTGATTTTGCTACTTTTCGACAGGTGGTCTTAGACTTATTAGCGATAGTGTGCCTACATGCAGACTATAGATTCTCTTAATTCTAATTTAAGTTGCAGTGTAACAGTAAAAATTAAAAGTAGTTGTACATACGGATAGGATATACACTGCACAGAAGTAAAATTACAGGAATACGATTAGTCTTTCAGTAGCTTGTGGGAGATTAGCTTTTTCAACACATTCTTGGGGGTATGTGGACAAATAGCAATGTACTTATCTAATAGTAAATCTCACGTGATTAATCTTTTTACCACCTGCAAAGTTTAACTATTTATCGGTTGTTGAATTGCAGCATAATTAATTAAATGGATTACTGAATATTTGATAGGCGTTCGTTTGACATTAGTCAATTGTTATATTATATATTGGTTATGTTTTTATAAACCTATTTGTTTAAAGGTATCCAAATTAGTATATATAATTAATCGTTTAATATTAGTCAATTCATTAATGTAATATTATACTTACATATTATACGTATGTAACACTACGGCTATGTAGTTCCGGTAATAATTGTTTTAGACATTTAACCAATAGTGATAATTTGAATTCAGTTGCGTAGGTGTTAATGAAAACTTTGTGCCAAATGCAATAACATTAAATTAGTGATTTTCAATCACTATTACATCCAAAATAAAAGACCATTTAGTAATTGTTTGAAGTAACCTATGATCTATTTTCATCATCATTATTAGCAAAGTTATTAATTACTGTTAATAATTAAGAATTTGAGATCAACGGTGCATTATCTTTTCGTACTTATGTATGGTATCTTATGGTTACTCTTATTAGAATTACGTATGTCTCTTTTAAATAATATCGAAAGAGATTCATATTCTACAATAAGTGTGCATTTACAACTGAAATAATCTTCGAGAGAGCCGCAATAGCGTGAGAATTAAAGGTTTAATAATATTGAGATAGACACGTTAACACACCTGTTCGTCTCTCAGTTTATTATAGTGATCATTAGTGTCAAATTATTTTAATAAATTATAACGTCTCTTAATTGAACGGCAACACGGCAAATTACACGGACGATTAACCAATCCGTCCACCTGGCCAGCATTCATTGAATAATTTTTAGAGCGAGCATTAAGATAAGAATTCAACTATTAGATTATTATATTTATTTTGCGCGTTGCATACATGATTCTATTGTAAATTAATATTTGCGTTTCAAGAGAAGGATGAAATTAGTAGCATTCGACCGGAATCCAACCGGATTTTGTACTACTGGAACTAGTCTTTGTCTTAAGATGGCAGTCGCGTTATTGTCTTTGGGAAACCACTTTTGTTGTTGGAAGTAAGTGACCATCATATTTTGTATGTAGAGCCCTCCTTAAGATGCAATCCCTTTTCGAAGCAATGTATAACATTAGGGTGGACATTTATTGTTTCAAAGGAAACACTAGCATTGTATTTCATGTAAAATGTATCTTAAATGTACATTGTATTAAATATACAGAGCATTTCAAATAATATTCTTCTGTTATAAATGCTAAAATATAAATTTTACATGTGCTCCTAACTATTCGATGGAATCTTTCTGAAAAACTTACTATGCAAGAGGCTTTAGATACAAAGAAAAAGTGATTTCATTCTAAATATGGATGAAGTAAAACAAATTAAAGCTTTCTTCGCACGAACTAAAACAAATGGACTGAGATTACACGTTGATTCTAAGTGTGGCAAAAATTAATTGGGATATGGTCCTAAAATATTAATCATAGGCCTTGTAAATTATAGGACTTTTAGGGTTTTTATTCCAACTTAATTATCTTTAAATATTACGATTCCTTAGTAAAAAAGAAGGTTTATTTAACATCACATTTTTGATAGTTAATCTATACACTACCCTTGCATATACAAATATGCACTTTCAATCTTCTCTTAGATCTTTTAATGGTCTAATCCACAGGTCTCACATAGGTTTCACTCATTACACAATAAAGGTTTCTTCACGCTCATGACTCTGAATCACAACACTTGGTTCTTAAAAAACTAATGTGGTTTTGTCCGGGCAAGACCAGATATTTAAAATAATACAAATGTAAAATATAAAGTATATTCGGAATAAGTTAGAAATTGCTGATAACTATATGAAGAAAATAGATTAATTTTAAACATTTTAAGTTCATTGATTATAGTGACAAATATGACAGTATATGTTAAAATTTGTGTTCTAAACCATAATATGCTTTCAGTGTTAGGAACACGTATATTTATACACATTTCATACAGATGTATGAGGATGGCTCCAAATTCTAGACCCTTGAGTCAATATATTTATAAATAAATCATAGTTTATTTTTCTGAACAATGCGCCTTCTATTTTTATAAACGCCGGTTTCATTTTAGCTCGGAGATAGTTTTAATATACATCCTTAAATGATAGTACGTAGTCCGTAATCAAATCCTAGCATGTCCAAAGTCAAATATGCAGACGTACCTCTCAATTCAGTTAATTATCAACGCATATTTCCAATAATATTGAGTTATCATTGCAGATCCTTTCGTTTATATAAAGGCTGCTGCGAATATTTCTGTAGTAGTGTAAGTGGTGCCGGTATTTCTTAGCCTTCATCATACTTGTAAAATTTGACATTTTAAAATTATAATTCAGTTGAGAATTCATACTTAAGTGCGCAAGTCTTGTTTACACAGCATGTAAAAGAAAATCATTATGTAAAAATGGAATTTGCGTATGAAAATTTTTGGGCCATGATTTTTGGAGATTAAAATCAATACAAGAGTAGTGTTTACAGTTAGCTTAAATGAATTGAATTGAATGAAATTAGGAATGAATTTCGTAAAGGTCGTCCATCGATGTCTGTTGTTGTCACTAACGTTGTTGCTACGCGTCCGATGATTGAACGATATCGGTATACCATGCACCGTGAAATTGAAGTATCCTTTCATTAACATGAAAGCAATACACATGATTTTACATGAATATTTGAACACATGGAAGCTTTGCAGATGTTGCATTCCACACTATTTAACAGAAGATTAAAAATAAAATCAGGTTAAATGATGCATAGAAATATTTAAGACATTCAAATGAAGTCGTTGAAATTTGATCTACAAGATAGTTGCTGGTGACGCAGGTTGGATTTATTCGTATGAGCTTGAAAGTGAACAACAATCAATCGCTTGGATATTTCAAAGTGTATCAAAACCGTCAGCAGTTGTTCGTACGGGCAATACTACGAAACAAATGGTTGTCTGTTTCTTCAGATTTAGGGCAGATGTGATTACCGACACTTTAGAAAATCCGAGAACCATAAATGCTAATTAGTTTACCACAATTTATTGGCCGAAAGTAACCGATTAAATAAGGCAATATAAATAAAATCGGCGAATTTCTTTATCATAAGAACGCCAATTCTTACTTCATATGTTAAGTCGTTGACTTCATAACCAGTAAAAATGTCAAATTAGTGACACAATATAGGTATTCACAAGATTTGCTTCAGTATTTTGATTTCTGGTATTCTGCATTCACATTTATCACTGGATTCATTTGGTAAAATACGTATTAAGACGGTTCAAAATATATGCATTAGGTTCGTGTTTGGCACACAAACTGTTAAACTTTGGTTAACCGCGTGTAAACAGACGTTTTCTATTTCTATTCTATTTCTTTCTCTAAAACTGTGTTTCCTTCGGACATTCATAGCATCAATATAGAGACGTAACAGAAATTTTATTAAAACACAACACTTCCCCTTTTGAATGGTCATTCACATACCCAACAAATTCGAAGTATAACTCTCTGCTAATTTCTTTCAATTTTTATCAACATCAGTAATACCTAACCACTAAAAATGTGTATTTAAGTTTTATACATTTCTCTATTAAAGCGTGCGTGGATATCACGAAATAGTAGGTTAGATAGATTAATGCAATATAGACATGCTTTCTATGTCACTGTATCTTGATGGTTACGTATGGGATTGGTAGAAGTGATACCGATCTACAAGGTTTCCTCTACATAACACATGTTTAATCCATATTTGTCCCTATCTTGTCGATGTAGGGTATCGAAATAAACAATTTATTATTGTGATTATTATTTATCACCACGTAATTTCTGTTTACTCCCAAACATCAAAAACCAAACCCGCGGTGAACGATTTTCGTCGCTTGACGCAGTTGAAAGATTCCATTTGAGTGTATGAAAAGGAAAACTAGCTCCAAGAAGACGAGTATATTAGTAAAAACAAATCGTTTAGTAATTCTTTTTTGTATTTTTTACATCGTTTGCAGCAATATTCTCAGTAACCCTCGTAGTACACTAGCATTTTCCCCTGTTTGTAATAATTTAATTAGATAACTTTTGTTTTGCTTACAATAAGATTTAGGTTACTTTTGGAGAACTAGTTTTCAAAAGCAGCAATAGTTCTTATTATTTGTCCTACTAGATGAATTTTGAATGGTGAGAGGAATCTAAGGTATTTTAGTTTTTGGAAAATTAATATGCATAAAGCAAAGCCAACGACGGGGAGGTATCTACAATCCCCCACTATAGCTATAACCATGATGTACTAGGGCAACAGCGAGAAAGAATAACGGGAGACGCACATGCGTATTATAACCGTTGACTTTGCTCAGATTATGTCTGTATAGTTTTATTTAAATAATTAAGATTATTATTGCAGAATTTGCAATTTCTATCGGCATTATATTGTTTTCAGAATCAAGGCTCGATCTAGCTACTTAGTAATTCCGCGCAAAAATAATATTTGCCGCCCTTTACAATTAATTAGTACAACCTTTAGCCGCCCCACATTTTTGCCGCTCTGTACTTTTACCTTGCTTACCCCCTCTCCCCTCCTAAGATCGGGTTTTCTTCAGGATAGCCAGTGAGATTAGAAGTAACATATAATTGCAATACTTTTACACCAGTATGAACAGTAGAATTGAATTACAAGGAAGCCTCGTTGTTTTTTTATATAAACACATTGGAAAGAACTAGCGAAATTTGCGTTATAGTAAACTCTGTTATCGAAACACACATAAATCGAATGCATTGTTCAAATTTCAATATAAAGTTAAACGAATTTAAATCATAATGAAATCTGCAGGGAATTCTCTATTAATTTCAATTATGACAGCCCATTCAAATACTTGTTAATAAAACAATGCACATTGTACCGCGTTCTAAAATAACCAAGTAAATAACATTCTAGTTTCGATCAGTGTCCGATAGGAGCGGACTACGTGATGCGAAAAGCGGTGCGCGGAAATAAACGGCATTCATTTACGGATCGAAATTGGACAGTGGTCGCGATTAGAATGGTTTGTGTTGAGATAATGAAGAGGATGTTGTCCACTTCATTTAGGGTCGTTGTAAAATCCAGTCGTTGTTTCACTCAGTCCTGCGGGAATGTCAGTCGATCGAGCTTGGGATATGTTCACTGGGGGCTTCTTTTTGGTATTCTCCTAATCAACATTATTACATGGTAATATATATACAAATATATATATATATATATATTTTTCCGCCCATGTTGGGAATATATCCGTAGCCATTTGCTATTTTTTCTAAAACTAATTGGGAAGTAACTTAATTATTATTATTATTATTATTATTATTATTATTATTATTATTATTAACATTTTAATTTCATATTTACAATCCCCTCCTTTAGCTTTTGAAATAATAAAAAAATAATATTAAATCAATAAGTTAGCAATTTTATTTGTTACAAAAACAGCATTTAAACTAGAAATCCATAGTCACTTCATATTTATGATTCGGGAATATCAACCCAAAATGTTCATTTATTGAAACATTCTTTTAAAATGACATGAATCCTTTAATTTGTGATGTTTATATCCTAGTGCATATATGTCTATGTGCACTACCATTGAAGCTCTGGTTTTAGTTTTAATTTTAACGACACCATCCATTTCTAATCAGTTCACAATCCTGATGTCCATATCTTTCCTTCCAAAATGGATCTGCCTAAAATAGGACGAAGATTTTTTGGTAGCGTCTTTATTATTCGTAGTGTAAAAACACCCTTTATGGAAAGTCAAACATTAAATTTAATTCTGTTTTTAATAGAATGCCGCATACATTAATATTCAGTTGGCTTCTATTGGAAAATCTATAACTGCGTTGTATGAGATTATTTACATTGTTTTCGAAGTACTTAGATGAAATGGTTTTGCGGTACTTTGACAAAATAATTTTAGTTTGTGTGAGATTTGCTATTCGTTTCCCACATATTCCACCACTATTTTACCATTAGCTAGGAATTTTTACGTACAAGAAATAACTTTTTTATCATGGTCCATTCTCTTACATTGTTTTAAATATTAAACTTATAATAATAGCTTTTTATTGCATGTTATAAAGAATATACATACATTAGTTGTCTTACATATCTAATTAGTGCTATTGATTCTAGAGAGACTAATGTGTTGCTGATTTTATAAATAAATATAAATATAAAAAAGGCAATTTATTAAAAAGCCTTAAGAGCAATAAAGACATCTTTGTCACAGTCAATCTATGCATAGGATAGCTATAACTGTTACTTTTAATTTGGTGTTATAAGGATGGTTTTTTATACTCCAAGAAATAGTTTCTATTTTTAAAGAAAAATGCGATACTGTGATAATAAGTATAAAGTACCGGAACGGTGGAAATTTTGTTGTAGATATATAGTTAACAATAGCGAATTTATCTAACGTTCCAGTGTCGTAAATAATATCTCTCTGTGTAGTAATTTCTTAAAAAAAGATGTTACAGTATAATTTTCTCTATTGTTCCTCTGATTAGATTTGACAAGGAGAGGGGGAGGGGCTACATTGCTGGAACTTATTTTCCTTTTTATTTTTCTAGAATTAAGTTAATAACAGTCATATTTTAGTATATAAGTTGTTTGCTTAAAAAATAATATAGAAACATGCTGTAGCATACATATGTACACAAACATACACACATATATAATGTATGAATTTCAATGGTTACGTGTATGTATACAGTCGTAATTTTCAGTAGTAAAAATGTCCCGTGATTGTTGCGCTTTATGTTATTGCTTTACTATCAAGGGAGAAAAAAGAATTAATTTCATAATCCCAGTCAACAACGAATACAACTCATGAACACATGCAATGTTATTAAACTTCACGCACGGTGAGCATCTATAGAGCCCCATCATGGACCGTGTTATTTAAAAAATTTATATTTTGACAACTCTACTGGACAAGGCTAGGAGAGATGAGTTTTAACTCACACTAACATGAAGCGGTAGGTATGGATAAGCATAGGGCGTAGTCTGTTACACAATAATTATGTCAGAGTTCATTATTGTTGTATTAAATTGTAGGTACGTGTAAACATCGCTTTATTATTTAGTATGTAGTGGCAAATTTTTATTCTAATTATCTACAATATGCCATATTTACATTCATAGCTAATCTACATTTTATAAATTGAAGTAGACATAATAGCTCACTAACCATTATTTCGGACGCATTGTTTAGTAACGGTGTAGTGTTCTTGAACGTTATGCACAACAATACGTTTTGTCGTGAACAACTTTACCAACCGGAACTCTGTTTCCGTATCTATAAATTTCGAAGGAAAACGAGAGATCCGAAGCAGCATATCACAGGTACTGCGCATTATACGCAAATAATTTACGTATTTTCATGTCCAATACTTTCTATCCTATGAATGTATTAAATCACAAACAACACATAATATTTCTAACAACAAAAAAGCACAATTCATAAATAACACAATCCATACAATACAAAACTAAAATAAGTTTATTTGCTATGGAAAACAAATTTGCATATGAAGCATTTCAGAAATATACAATATTCCTAAATATTCTCTAATTGACTACATAATTTCCATCTGATTATATTATTCTCTAATTTG
Source organism: Trypoxylus dichotomus (assembly GCA_023509865.1). Taxonomy (NCBI): domain Eukaryota; kingdom Metazoa; phylum Arthropoda; class Insecta; order Coleoptera; family Scarabaeidae; genus Trypoxylus; species Trypoxylus dichotomus. The sequence goes on along the minus strand of CM042074.1, from coordinate 52,658,403 downwards.
CAAATAAGGAAACGATTTATTTCCACATTTTTCCCGGTGTTTGAAGACAATGCGTTTCTGTATCTGCAGAAGCATGTACGTGATGCTGGACAAAAGATGATCTGTTCGATGGAATTTTAATTATCATTTGTAATTTAAACTAACTTTCTCTGCTGTTATTTTAAATACGCTAATTATACTTTATAAAACTAATTTTATGATGTGTGATTCCGTTGAAAAGGAAAATGATTAATTCATTAGTAATCGTATTAATAAAAAACGCGACTACGTTATATTTAATCAAATATCTGTCTGTATCTTTACTTACTAATGACTACCAACGTACACTCAAATAACATTAGACTATACGCACATGAAGTAATTGGTCTGTATCCAAGTGAAACGTTAGAAAAAGAATAGAGTAATTATAAATCCAGTTACACTTAAACAAGGAAGCTATTCCTTGTTCGTATAATATATATATATTATATACATAGGATGATTAGATAAGTACTTTATATTTATTAACCAAATACAATAAAAAAAATTAATGCAGTTCATTGTTATATTCAGAGAAAGTTGAAGAAAGTATAGTTTAATAAACGTCAGCATGTAATTCGTACATGTATAGTTGTTGCAATTGCTGTTAAATTAGTAGTAGTCTAGTTGCAAACAAGGAGTCGTTGCTATTTGCGATTTATGTAAGTATAGAATTAGATTATATGTATGTATATGGTTACAAACATCTTTTACTTATTATGTCATAAATCGCATTGTTGTGAAATCAAGGTAACTATTTTTATGCTTGAAGCTTTGTTGAGTCTAAGTTCATTCTGTACTATTTTAAAATCGAAATAAATTTATTGACAGATAAAGGAGCAAGGAGTAATATTTAAGACATTTCCTGTTACATAAAATCAAAAGTTCAGGTGATGTCAGTAAGTTTAAAGATATCTATTTGGTTGATTGAAGGTTGCAAATTTAAGTAATTGAGAATATTGTTGGGAATCAACAAGAAATAACCCAAACAAGTGTAGTTTGTAAGCTATAACACAATATCCAGAAATATGTTATTGTAGACTTAGGCGATATTTGTTTTGTTTTAAAGAATTTAGGTTTCCATGAGCAATAGCAAGAGTTTGTCGACGTGTTGCCACGCTGTTTTTTACAACAGCGTTACGATGTGCAGCAGCCCAGCAGAAGCTCTATGCAACTAAAAGAGAAACGTCGACAGACTCAAGCAACTACGATGCAATTTCAATCGGGAAACCTAAATTCTTAAAAAGAATAGCATCCAGAAAAATTTAACAGAAATATTTGTATCGTTTGGGGTTTTGATCTTTAGTTTCTTTCAGGCATGTTTCGAATCAATAAAGTAACTGGAAAAAGGACTAATCTTGAAAACAGTTTTTCTAAACTATATTTCTTTTTGAATTTCGTTCTTTCATGCAATTGGTTCAAATTTAAGCCCTTTTTTTGATAAAACATTTAATATTTTTGGTAAAAAGAACGTATGCTTGTTGTACTTTTTTATTTGACAATTGTTTATTTGATTTACATTTTTTAAATATTACCGGCTAATACGACTGAATTTCATGTTCAATAATATTTTGATTTGATACCAACGTCTTGGGTTGTATATTACTACATTTCAAAGTTTCAAGTTATGTTTAGTTCCATTTTTAAGTTACAGCTTTGGACAAAATTAAAAAAATATGTAATTACAGGCGAGTATTAGTTATTTCAAAAAAATATGTTTTTTCTAGTACTTTAGGGAGGGCAAGACATTAAAGTAAAACTGGTGATTACTTGACACATTTTATTTTATTTCTTATGCAAGTTCGTTTATATTATGCTCACATAGATTAATTTAATTTGGATTTATGAAAAGTATAATGAAGTATTATGAAGAGTGCTATAGACGCGTTTTCTATCTGTAAATTGTCATTTAAATCATTTAAAAATAAACATTATGAATGGTTATTAAGGAACATACGATAAGGGTAATGAAGGTTATAAATGCGCTTGCACTATAATTATCATCAATTAATGTATTTTGAAGATTTGGAAACTGGCGGATGGCTCTAAAGGGGTAATTTGAATGACTATCTAAGTGAAATTTACTAACCGACAGAACAGGGCTTCTTCCTTTGAAGAATTATCTTGTTACTATTGTGGATGTCGAAAGTGACATGTTAATAATATCACTGCATCAACGACATCAAATACGTTAAATGTTTTATTTGGTAATTGAAGGGTGAAAGTACTTAAAGTTAGTAGAGAAGGAAATTACTTTTCGAAACGAATAAAAATGCTTACAATTGGGTATAAGGAATCCAGTATAAAGTTGTTATAGGTTTCTTATGTTTAATATTCTTGACAATGACGCGTATTGCCGCTTTTAGAAAAACACAACATTTTTGATTTGTATTTGAATATGACGAAAGCTATATTACAAAATTTCGAAGGCATATTAAGAAATGTAAAAGGATTTGCGAGAGACGCATGTCAAAATTGTTAGGTACTAGATTACCGTATTTTCAGACTTCTCCAGCTTATACTTTTGCAGATACTGTTAGTTGCAGTTTTTAGTGGTACATCCTGGATAGACAATCAAATTTGCCGGCATCTTTATTTTTGTTTTTTTTTAGATAACCATATTTTTCCGTTTACAACAAAAAAAAGATTCAAAAATGTATTTCACATCTGCATTATTATAGATATTTATATTAAATTATTGAGCAATTAATGAGAAGGCTTGCAACTGTTAAACACTAAAACTAATCCCCCCAGTTTTAAGACGTATTGAATATTTATTGCAATTATTAAAACTTATACTGGAACAACGGCGCAGATTACAATAAATACGTACTATATCTCTCTGGTATTTAGTTTGTGATGATAATTTATTAGAATAAGGGATGGCATTTTAAAAATGCAAAGCCAAATTATTTTTGTTGGTTGTTGGTTTTTGTTGCACGCTGAGAATTTATGCAGACGTTGTAGAGGATATACACATTCGCATATATTTCCATTAAAAGCTTTTAAAATGCTACCAAACTAATTACAATAATAATTGGGGTAGTTTTAACTGTAAATGTCGCCAGCGTACACGGAATATGTGAAACTGTCCCTCGCTTTATCCAATGCAACGAGTATTCGTCTGGTCGAATGTTCACAGGGGCTGTGTTATTGCGATTATATTGACTGGTCCATGGGGAAAAGAGAGGGTGCATTTGAAATAAATCGACTAGTGTTGTAGTGAAGTCAAGTATTGTTATGCTAGTGTTGACCATTTCTCGACCCTCGGAAGCCAATTTGATTTCATATACTTCATTTAATATTTGAAAGGGATTGAACTATGTGTTTTATATGGCGCAAGCGAAAGTAGGAAATGTTAATTTTATATTTATCTAAAATTGTGTGCCTATAAGTCATTTGTTAGTTATAATAGATTTTGTTTTGTAAATAGACACATTTAAGTATGTTATCCAGAAACAGAGAAGTTTTTATGTAGTTTTAGAAATCCTAGGATATATATAAATAATTTCGTTGTGTCTACCAAACCAAAAGTATTCTTTACATTTCGATAATGGAAATGTAATGTGATAAAAGTACAAAACTGTTATGCTTCACCACACCGGAGGGTAATTATTGTCGCAGCGACAACCAGTCGTAATTATTGTGAAGTTGTAATCAACATCTAATCCAGTCACAATACCAACTTTGTTGCAGGGATAGTAGACTGAAAACATTGCAGAATTGCGTAGTTACACTAAAAATGAAGCAAGATAATCACCAACTTCGCGTGTTTAGAAACAGTGTACGTTAGTAAATAACACAATATGCTTTAATATAATAAATATAGTAATGGTGCATCTTTTAATCGGAAATATGTTAATATTATACTTCAAATAAGCAAACATTACTTGAATTTATATTAGCTTGTAGAATAACAAATAAACTCAAGATAGTTTGAATGTTTTAAAATTTTCCTGAAAACATTACCGGGCAGCAACGAATGTTAATTATTACAATGTAGTGTTTGCCGTGTGTTTCGCTTACGTGCCAATAAATGATTAATGTACTTAAATATAACTAAAAGTGTTATATAATTATACTACATACCTATCTCTATGTTATAAGATACATATACTTAGATGTTTTGTAAAATATTTTGCCGTCCTGAATATCTAAAGTGTTATACAGTGATGTGTGATTATCTTTTCCATATACGAAATGAGACAATATTGCGTAATATACAAACCAGTAGGAACAGTGCTGATATTCATGCGAATATAATTCTGCTATTTACACAACACTGTTAAGACATACACTAATTTGTACTAAAAAATAGCCTTCAGCAGTTTTAAGTATAACGTAAGTAACAACAAAACGTATTTAAAGTTTTACGTTAATTTTAATCCACTCAAAATGAAAGGATTTTCCTTCCTTGAACTAGGATTCTGTTGACGTACTTTACTGTTTAATTCGTCCTACAATTTCTCTATAGTATTGAAGCCCGCTGAATGTAGTGGTCCCGAACCATATTCTTGAAGATTTCTTCTCCTTTTGCTGTTCTAAGAAATTACAGTTTTGATGGGGTCATTATATCGTGTTGAAGAGTAAATTGACTCTTGACACCACATATATTACTCTGATTTTTTTCATGCAGTTTTTCATTTCCTTCAATCCTAGCCGTATTTTTCATTCAACAGCTTTCGCCTATTGCATGAGGCATTGGTCAGGTGTGAGTTACTACACAGTTATTATTATCTGGCGGTAGGGGTGCGTCTTAAGATATTCGTTCTCACCATTTGCCGTGAAGTAAAGGAAACCATAGAAAACTTCAAGTTTGAGAAACAACAGCCCCAGGGTTCGACCCCGGTACTTCACTATTGATAGCTAAGCGCATTAGACACCTCCATACTTCTACAATAAGAGAAGTTTTAGCTATCGTATTTACTTACAAATCCTTCACTGATTTATCTACTCACTTATTTTTTACACTATTCAGGCGGAATATGTTTCAACAGCTTTTCTCTCAGAAATCCAGCTCAAGTTAAATTAATATCTTAATAAATTAATGTTAATTAATTTGTATGGTACATGGGTTATTGCATTATATATATTAATTATATAATATATAATGCAATAACCCAACTAGGATTTCTAAAACTACATAAAAACATCTCTGTTTCTGGATAACATACTTAAATGTGTCTATTTACAAAACAAAATCCATTATAACTAACAAATGACATGGGCATACAATTTTAGATAAATATAAAATTTTGATTAATTTGTATGGTACATGGGTTATTGCATTATATATATTAATATAATAAATATATATATATAATAGTATCTCAGACGTTCACGGTCGTTTGACATAGTTGCACAACTGCGGTTCGCGAAACGTCAGGGGCAAAAACGTAGTGACACGGCGGAACCCGACAACTGTTACAACTACATATAAATATATAATTTTAAGCTTATGTTCTTATTCTTTTATAGTTAGTCTTTATTATTTAATTCAGTCTATTCGAACTAATTATTTTTCTATTCTACATACTTTGTCAAAGATTTGAATGAATGAGCAACGTAAGTTAATATAAGTTAACGCACTGCTGAATTTCGTCTTGTGATTGTGACATAATTTGTTATCATTATCATTATTATTTATCGTAGTGTTAGGTTTAAACTAGACCTAAAACACTGTTAATTTTTTAATATCACTAGTGCGGGCTCCCCTGACCAAATCGTACCATAATTTTAGTATTTAATTGTGTTAAACATTTTGTACCGTGCGATGAATTCCAGACTTTGGCGTGATTAATGAATAGGAATTAGGAAATATATTGCACAAAGTCCGTTGCTTTGGCGCAAAAAGCACAATGTGCGAGCTACTCACTACTAATATCTAACTTATTTTTGTTAATCGTTCGTAATCATATATAGTTTACTTTGCAATAGACTACGTACGATATTGTGCTCGCGGAAACTAAATATCATAGCTAAGGTTAGGGAACCCCGTTGTAATGAAAGGAGAAGCAAATCACACCGTTTAGGCTCGGTACGTTTGCTCTTCGATTATTTCAAACCGCTATCCTCGGCACTATTTATAACATTGCCACCGTTACGGTTTCGCAAAAGGACAACGCGCCTCCTGTTCCGCCATTCGAGGTTATACGGCTAAATTAACACAAGGCGCTTCCACATTACTCTTATTACGCCTACTAATTCCGCAGAATTAGTTTACTAATTGGCCTGAGTGAACTGGATGCGCGCACGTATACCTGCACGCCTCAACTAATTTCGCTGGCAAATGTACAAAGTGATTCCGAAGTGTGCGAGATAATTTTAAAGGTGGATAGACACGAGGCTTCCGCTGAAAGTATAGTGCATACTTCGTCATTTTGCAAAGCTTACGTATTTCTTCTTCATTTACATTAACAGTTTTATGAACGAAAGTGCCAATGTACCAATTTCAACGGAAGATAACACAAGTTAAAACAACACAAATAAAAGGAATACATGCATTTTTTAAACTTTGGGAATTAATCTGTTAATGCTAAGAATTCTCTCGTAATACCATCTCGAGTACTAAGTGATTGATATGGTAAATGTTTACTCTAAGGCGAAAAGTTGCTGCATAAGTAAACGGATCGACGCACAAGATTTTTGGTTCATAATGGTCCTGCGCTGAAACAAGTGATTTGGATAAAAATGAGAAACTAAAAAAATAATATGGAAAATAAAATCAGCTTGTGTATTTCGCTTGTTTTAAGTGTAATTTACACATTTAATGTTACGAAGCTAGTAAGTTAAGGAGAAGGGCCTATCATTTTTAATAATAATGATTTATTTTTCTAAGGAAAGTAAATGGGGATGTAACAAAGATTTAAATTAATCTGTGCACAAGCTGTATCCTCTCAGTGAGATTATCAAGCAAACCAGAAGAGGCACTCTACTGGTTTGCTGTGGCGTACAGTTATTTTCTATCTTTCCTAATTTTTACATTATTAAATTGTGTTGAAAACAGTCAAAAGGTTTACTCCCAGGTACATGTTCATTTTTCAATTGTACATATCAGTAACTGCATTAGTCGTTTACGATTTGGTTAACATGACGTATTCTAACATATAAGGTAAGCAATATAGGTCTGTAATTTGATCTATCGCTCAAACCTTCCTTTTTGTGCAGTGGATTAATAATTCTTAAAATTTAAATTGATAAAAAGATCCTGATAACATCGAATTATTTTCTTTAAGTCGTGTTGTATAAGAAACCAATGGATTAATTAGTCCATACTGTGATATTTCTTTATTTTTATTTTTTGGTATGCTGTGCAATGTTATTTGACACCATTTAATTATAAATAGAAATATGTATATGGCGTGGTATTCATATATTACATTGAATATCATCTGTGACTCATATTTCCAAACAAATTATAGCCTTTGAATCATTCTAGGATTACTTTTCCTGATATTTCCATTGAATATATAAAAGTAATCTGATTTCCTTAAATATATATACACTACAAATGGCCGGTTGAAAATTATACACAGTATGAGGTGATAATGCCATATTCCTATAGTAATTCTACATTAGCTAGTAACTCCGCTAGTAATACCATCTCCTTCATGACATGATATACATTTATTTACTATGAAGGCAGTACACATATTCCATGTAAAATACCAATGTAATTATACTTACAATAAAGTAAAAAATATAGACACAATACGTTATAAATAATATTCGAACGTTAAAGTTGCTGTTAAATTAATATTCGGAGACTAATGTTGTTGTTATATTGTCTTGCATGCAAAAGTATTAAAAAAGCCAATGAAAATGTCGGAACAGTTATTTGAATCTTTTTGTTTGTACGTTAAATTATTATAATTTTCCAGTTGATGTGAGATCTTGCGAATTTTTTTAAACTATGATAAGTATTTAATTTTCTTTTGATGACATAACTACGTTTATTTACTTTATTAAGGCAATTGAAATTATCTGTATATTATAAAAGTTCGGTTCAAAATTGTATAGGGTATTAAATAATGGTACTACACACTGCGATGCATGAATAACTGGTTTTCCCTGGATTTTTACTCCACTCAGCAATTTGGAAATAGGGTGATCTCGATTCGTAGTAAAACACTTCCTGGATTGCCCTTTGAAGTTCAGGGAAAATCTGCACTTTGTTTGCGAATTGTATCTTTTGGAATATGATGATTAATTTTTTAGATGGAGAAAATTTTCAATAGTCAATTTTATGGCGTAGATATTTGAAGGGCCCATTATTGCCGAGGTGTTAATCCATCCAACGCAAATTTGTTTGCCTGATCGTTACGTTAAACAGCAAACACTCTTGATGCTTTGAAATAATCTAGGTATTAGTCGTACTATCCTTCCCATGTCTACGAGAATTTAGAATATATTTCCATGAAAATTTGAATATAGAGTAAAACATTTAAAAGCTATATACGTAAAAAATAAAAACAAAACTATAATATACAATCTCGTGGAGTGGCAACTACTTGGCTGCAGGAGGTACAGGCGGACCTTGGTGGAGCTGGTGTCTACAGATACCAGGAGAAAACCAAAGATAGAAACAAACGAAGACACATATTTAATGTGTGTGGATAAATTTATAACATTCGCAATTAAATATTACGCTACTGCATACCAGCATTCCAAAGTGGTCTACGACCTTTAGAAGACATATTGCAAAACTTTTTTCAATAGGCCATTGTTGATTAATATATAAATATTGTTATAAATTCATTAAACTAAATCTGTTCCATAATACCAACAATTAACAAAGTGATCAAACATTCAATCAAATTTCCTTAACGACTTATAGCTTCAGACTGCTGGAATAACTTTTTATGATCCACACCTTCCGAGTTTTTACCAGGTTTACATAAATGTATAATAATCTACATTCCCATTTCGCTTTTTAGTATCTGGAGGTATTTACATAACGAATATTTATATAAAAGCTCTCCGTACGTGCGAACACGATACACTTCCTTTTGAGACGGCGAAAAAGCACACGGAAAGATGAATCTACAAGTTGACGTTGGCGTAACGGCATTCGAACCAAAATCGTATCAGCATGAAACAAGCGAAGTGCAGCCCTCCGTTTCCTCCCTGACCAATCAGCGTGGGTGGTGGATTATGAAGACATCACGCGCGTTGCTACGCAACCGCGAAACCCCCACAATCAACCAGATAAACCGCCGACACGCGGTAATCCGCCGTCACTTCTGAAAGAGATACTTACAGTGGTGATAAGTTACCGATTCACAGAAGATTATCGACAAAGTACTTTCGGATGTTAAAAAGGATTATCCGCCCGATTTAGGAATAGTAGATTTATTAACGAAGCAATTAATTGCTTTATTGTCGGAATATTTACAAAAATGAAGTTATATTTATTATAGTAAAGCATTATATATTTTGAAATTCTAATAAAAAATTCGTTATCCCGAAGAAGGTCACGCAGATTCTTTATTTTGATCGACGTTGTGATCTCAATAATAATAAATTTGGATATTCGGTACCATATGATTCGAGGAAGTGTATAGATTCGGTATTAATCAAAGCATAGTTGATACTAGTTGTAGAAAATTTTATCCAATAGTTTTGGTTATAGAAGTAACTTGCTCGATTTTTGTTTCAAGTTATTAATGGTTTCATGTTTACGTTTATGTATTTCATCAAGAGGTAGGTATAAAGAAATGGGAAGCAAATTTATCGATATTATTAGTTAAATATAAAAGATATATATACGTATGTCGACGATCTAAATGCAGTTATGTGTCTCAATTTGTTCCTTGGAATGTTAGGCACTTATCTTAGCAACGTCGTGAAGTAAAATATTTTAGTAACAGAGATCATATTAAATATTAGTCTAGTTTGGCATACCATTTACCGTACGTTTCCTCTAGAATGGGTTAATTAATTTATTGGAGTACACTGCGTATAGCAAATAAATCTTCTGGCTTAATAAATAATAATTCTAATGAGAAGGTTCTACATTGATATATGAATATTACCCAGTCGTAGCATTAACAGTTTTAGTACTTGCTGTTATATTAAAAGTGAACTTATTTTGCTGGTTCACCACAAATGCAATAACTAATATCTAGGCTAATTTTACTAAACTATAGTTAATTATGGTAATAAAACAAAAAAATTTATTGCGCTTAGAAACGAAGCACTAATTACATAAAATTATATTATAATAAATAAAATGGCTTTACAGTCTTAATATCTTAGTTAAATAATAAACGCGGATCAGTAGTAGATTCTGCACCAAAACTACAGGAAATTATGATTATATGGTGTAAACGTATGTATTTACATACATATGCCTCCATTAATGAGAATGGATACGCAAGAAGTAGATTAGCGGAAATATCAACTTTTCATGATTTTGAAATGAAAAATCTGAAATTATAAAATAACTTTTGATTTGATGTAGTTCTTGTTAGACGTGCTATATAAGTATGCGCATATCCGCCTGCATTTGCATTATGTTTCCGTCAATAGCCAACTACATGTTCAAAGTGATGTGAAAAATAATGTAAAGGATTTGATATTTAAGTCTTACCATGATCTTCGATTCGTTTCCTCTTGATACTATTGCCATTTGGGTCGTGTTGCAAACCTAGAATGCCGTTAATACTGTAAGCTCCCGATCGCGGTTCTGACAGTTGAGTGGCGGGTGCATGAGCTATGACAGAAACCGGACCGCCGGCAGCCGTTCCCGTCGCACTACCGCCCCCGCTTGTCGCTATTTGATGCGCATGTTTTGCTTTCTCTGCTGCCTTGTTCCTTACGATTCTGAAAAAAGGAAACTATTATAATTCACATACTAAATTATGACATGTTAAAAGGAGTAAAAACGAAACGGGTCTGATTGACTCAAATATACACACTTTGTTCACATGTAACAGCCAGACACCTTTGAACTAAGAGATTGGACAAACTTTCGTTAAATTAAATTGTAAAAACAAGCAGCTTTATTATCAGGTAATAGTAAGAAACGCAGAATATCTATAGGTTGCTTTAAAGCCAATATAACATTATAGATCTTGTAATGTTGCGCAAGCTTCGTATATGATAGATAGTTTATTAACGTTATAAAGTTCAACTGCAGCTTAGTAGAACGTAGACATCTAATTAGTTAAATTTAGCAAACTTTGCATCTCTTGAAGAGTTTTATAATATAAGCCCAAATGTAAATTTGGAGACGATGCGCGGAAATTGCTAGGTAAATGACTTAAAAAGATGCACTTATAGTGTTATGGAACTACAAGATCATAAAATAATGTTTTGGATACTAAGCGTCAATATCATTTTGTTAATTATATTTTGCAAACAAATTTGTCATTTTATGTCTAGCATTTTATATTATCTTTTTATTTATTTATACAACATATTTTTCTTATTTTCTTTTTATTAAGTATGTCCAATTTTATTTAATTTGGCAAGTCTAATAATAATAATTTCATTTTCTTGTAACATCTCTGGTTGAAGGGAGGAAATAATAAAATTCTTGATAGTAATGACATAACTATGTATCATAATTTGTTATTATATATATTTCATATTATTAAGAATATAAATCCAATCTTTTGAAGTACGTCCGAACTACACTGAGATAACGAGATCGACTATACAACAAAAACATATTTTGTGTAAAATTAAGGTGCACCACATATATTTAATTGTTTTGTCAGATGAAGTTCAGCGGAAATGCGTATGCGATAGCCACTGAATTGCACAATTACATATTCTTCTAAAATATTCGCGAAGCTTGGGAAGTATGAATTGAAAAACCGTGTAAGGAACATTCTAGGAAATGTTGCATTTTACTAAATTTTCACATAGAAGCCCATTGTAGTTAAATCGCGGCGGTTGATTGAACTATATCTCACCCTCTTCATACTTTAAATGTAACGAATTTTGAACTGCAAGCATTTTAATCATTATTATTGTAATCTAAGCAATAGTAAAAAAGACTATCAAACCCACCTTCTGTTGTACAGCGGGTAGATACACAGTATTAGATAAATTCAACAGTCCAAGGATAAGAAATTTGCTGATTTCAAGCATTAGAATTAGAAAAAGCAATTAAAAATTTATACAAATATATGTATAGGCTATTGTAATGTGCAATTAAAACAATTGCTTTCTTTACTCTTCTATTAAGCTTTTGGACGTTTCGACACAACAATCTGCAAGCATTTGGTTATTTTACTTGTCCTGAGATCGCCTTTTAATAACTAAATCTTTCGTCATGTTTATTACTAGCGTTATGTTACTACCAATACCTAGATTTGGAGGAAAGAAATACAGCTGGGAAGGCAAATAATGTATTTTAAGACTTATGTTACAGCCCAATGCACCCTAACCTTTTTTGATGTTGATGTTCCTTTATAATGTTCAGACTTTCTGTTCCTTAGTTCCTTGTGTTACGTAATAACACCATATCGTGCACAGGAAGTACAACAAAGCCATGATTGTTGTTTTGATTTCTAATTTAAATCAAATAAGGAATAACACACGTTGTATATTAAAGACGTAATATTTCTGATGCAGATTCTTATGCTGATGAACAAATCACATTTAAAGATTCACCCAACATAGCATAGAATTGCTAATTCTTTAAAGTAATTGGTTGTAGAGCAAAGGGTGAACTATGTCAAACTTGTCGAAACATGTTAAGTAATACAATATTTCTAATATTGCTAAAATAAGATATAATTTTAACGATCTTTGAAACATTCATCATTGAAACAAGAAATCCGAATATTTTTCAAATTTTATTCAACGTATCTCCTTTAGTTGCAATACACTTGTTACAGTGATTCAAGTGCGTGCTCTAACTCATTTTGTGGAATTGCCTTTAGTGTTTGTATTGTAGCTATTTTAATAGTCGAAAAGTTTTCAAAAACACATTTTTTCAATATGATTTTTAATTTAGGAATTAGAGAGAAATTGCAAGGGGCCAAATTATGTGGACACCGCGGATGATTAACACATAGACTTGATTTCTGGCCAAAAATTGACGAACAGTGAGTGAGGTGTGACTTGATTATCGTGCAACAGACACTAGATCTCTGTATCACAACATTCAGGTCGAATATAATTGATTCTGACCATCAGACGAGATAATATTTACCAGTAATTGCTTGTACATTTAGAACGATTTCCCTGCGGAAAATTCCTTTGCAACCAAAGAATGCAACCGATTCTTCTCGATTTTTGATGGAGCTTTCCGTGTTTCTCTTTGGCTTTTTTGAGTGTACTGTAAGCACCATATTTAGCTACCCGTAACAATTAACTTCAGGAAGTTTGGATCATTTCTAGCGGCAGCAACGACTTCTGTGGAATGGTTAACATACACTAATTTTTGGCCATCCGTCAAAGTGTGTGGAATAAATTTTACACAGACCTTTCTTTTGCGCAAATCCTCGTGAGTAGTTTCTCCGCTGATGTATAAATATTTTTTCGTAATTCTCAGCGATTCAATGCGATCATTTTCAATAAAACCACACACTTTTTCGATCATTTCTGTTGTCAGAACTGAAATTGATATTCTTTCATGATTATCATCTTGTAACCTCTTTCTGCCTCCCGAAAAACGTTTATGCCACTGAAAAACGTTTGCTCTACTCATCACTGTAAATTTGCTGCATCAACCGAAATGATTCTGATGCACTTTTATCAAGTTCTGTGTGGAATTTTGTAACTGCTGCTTGTTCCGTGTTAATAGAGAACTGTCATAAATTTGCTTTTCATTAACTGAGTGAAGTTCGTATTTTTAGAAAGAGGAATGTAGTTTCAAACGCAGGTCTGAATACATTGATGGCGCTACTAGTTACTCAGCAATGGATCGAGTCTCGGAACTTATTTCTCGCATCCTGTACATTCCGTTAATTTTGACTTGTTACTGGATACCTACATTTGAATCAAGCTACGTGCTGGCGTCTGAGCAGTGGGACAGGATGTTCATACGACGTTCGCTTATGATTTAGTGAATACCTTTGGAGGATGGCATACGGTTTTGTGTTATTTTTACAGTTCTGAGATTATCTCGAACTATTGCAACATTGCTGGGTGCTACACCTTCCTGGAATATGTTTTTAGTTAATTCAACAATTCTTGTTATAATTTGATGGGGAACACCTTTTCGTGACATTTCACGTTTAAAGTAAATTCCTGTTTCTAGGAGAGCGAAAATTTCCTAAGCTATCATGATCTTTCTTTTGGCTACAACAATATTAATTAAAACATTCTTTATCACAAAATAAAAGTAAGTTCATGAGGCAGCAGAAAAAAATATTTTTCTCGTATTTCTTAGACAAAAGCACGAAAGGATGTATCGGATACTAAATTGAAATTGCATCTTTAGTATTTGAGTACTTTAATTTTTATGTGTGACTACTAGTTTTGCAATTATGATTTATTATTGAAAATGTATGGGTTTTGTTACAGAAAATATCTACGTTTAAACGATAACAATCAAGAGATAATTGGAAATAATTGGTGTCTGCTTATCGCAGTTTTGCAATCGACATGATTGCTTATTATACCGTCATTGCGCCTATATCTACACTACTGTTCATATTTACTTATCACTTAGTGAAGCGTGTAATAAGCTCACAACAACTGTTACTCTTCAATCAACTTGTCAACAGAAATGATACATTTTAATAACTACCGATAGGAGAACTAAAAAATACATTTTCATGAACAATATTTGAGTTTAACTGCTACTGATTATGTTGTTTATATAATCGCCAAATTTGTAAACAAATTGTTAACTGCAATTGTTCAAATGTGACATATAATTCCATATGATCGATTAAATTTACCGTCCAGCAAACCATGAAATTTTCGTCTTTTTTAAACTTAAGTTGGTAAAATAACTTTAAAGACGTGTAAATCGTATTCTGTGGCGTTAGTGGGAGTGCTTAAGTGTAGATGGTGCAGTTTATGTTACACTGTTGACAAGCGCTTGTCAGATTAGGTTTTGACGTTTTCACAAATAATTACACACAAACGTTTCAGTTGGAAAAATAAAAAGTTTAATAATAATAAAGAATGCTTACATTAAACATTCAAAGTGAGCTCCTTCATTTTCTGTACATAACACCACCCTTCGTTTCATGTTACTGATGGCATTCCTTACATTATGTAGTATAATTTCCCTGTACACATTTCGGATAGCTTCAGTAAGTTCGTCAATTGTATGAGGACGATTTGTAAATATTCTTTTTTTAGGTGTGGATGTCTGAAATAATTCATAATTGTCAAATCTGAAGATCGCGATGGAAAGTCTACTCTCGGATCATCAAGAAATTCATCAACAATTCCGTCGTTCCTCTTGTCCTATGGGGTGTTGCATTATTTTTCTGGAAATATCTCTCGCGGAGTTCATCGTCATGTAATTCATATAAAAGAAATTGTAATAAATTATTACAATATCGTTCCGCATTTATGGTATTAAAGAACATTGAGCCAATACTCTGTCTACGGAAACAGAAAGCCAAACTCCTATTTTTTGAGAATTCAAGGGTTAAGAATTTCATGCGGATTTTCAATAGACCAGATGTGCACGCAGAGTAAAAGCTCGTACACGCAATGAAATCTGTATAGAAATTATTGTAGATCTTTTTTAAGGATTGGTTGGGATGTCCCATATGACAGTTGCGCTTGCTGTGACTGCTTGCGAATAGATTTCTTAGGTGATTGAGTTATTCTTTCCTAAACATCTGTTATATTTCACACATACCCTCTTTTACGAAATTTTGCAACTGATTCTTGATTAACTTGCAGCAAACTGTCATATGTTACTGCAAAATTCTGCCCGAAATTCATCTATACATGACTACAAAGAGTACGACCATTCTCCATTTTCTAATTTTATACTATTTCTGAAGTATGATTTGATAATGAAAACTCTGTAATTTATTGTAAACATTTTTGTGTCAATAAACCAATACAGTACACATCACAAACGTATTTTAGTTATCACTATCTTTTCACTACTCACTACCAACAAGATATTTTGAAGAAATAATTTCATGGCTTGCTACAGGGTAAATTTATGTGATCATATAGTAGTATTGTCTGTCATTTTGACGAAGAGTTAAGCTCGCACAGGTACCGGTTATACATACACTAGTTCAATATTTATCGAAAACAATATATATTAGTGAAAATGGAAATAGTGTTGTACTTCAGGAGAAACCAATATAGCTTTCATCAAGGTGCTACAAAACATGTATTTCTGTTTATATGTGAATGATAAGCTCAACGCTAGCGCATTTAATTGTAAAACATTTCATACATTCAGTTGATTTTAAAAATAAGCGAATGGGATACAGCGTATTTATTTTAATTATGTTTTTGTAGTAAACATAATTGATTCCCTGCAGTGGCAGAAATAGTTGTTTGGATTAGGAAAAGAATACTTCCCGGGTAAAGTGCTTCGGTGCAAGAAAGCTCTTCTGGCTCAATGTTTCAATTTTTCACCGCAAAAAAACATTTATTTTGCACTAAAACGATTGTTTGCTTAACATCTACAGAAAAAATAATAGGAAGACAAATATTTTCCAGCTTTGTCAAATTTATCTGGATCAAAATATTTTCTGGAAACATTATTTTGAAATATATCTAGGTAGAAAAAACTTTAAAAATTAAAGTAGAAATTAGAAAAAAATCAAATTAACAAAAACTTAACATAATAGATATACTTTATTTTTTTAATTCGGAGGAGTATTTTTAAATTGAAATACCAAAAAGTAGGTTAGTTGTTGGTCAGTTTTCGGCAAAAATTATAGTAGCGATATTTGATATTTTCCAGGCCACCATATTGTTGTAACGTTTAGATCGTGCATTTTTCTGACTGCGTTTATATTTAATTTTTCTCCTAAATTTGCGTTGTAGTAATAATTGTGTAACTACAACTTACATATACAAAATTCTAGCTAGTTTTAAAACTGCTTCTCTTTACTTCTCTGAATTAAGAAATAGAGCATTGTAAATTACAATCACGTCCTTAAAGTCAAAGTGTAGAACTTTTCAATTTCAGAGTCATCGCCGTCTTATGTCTATAACTAGACACAAAATGTTATATATGTAGATAGCACTATAGATGGCACACACATATATTTTAGTCGTAACGGTTGTCGGGTTCCGCCGTGTCATTAGGTTTTTTGCCCCTGACGTTTCGCGAACAATTGTGGTCCGCATTTTCAAAGGTACTGATATACTACGCATGTATTCTGTTTGAATCAATGTTTGAATTCTTACCGACTTCAGTAACACAATGAAGAGTCCACATGCTCTCGAAACGCTGCGTTCCGCCTAATTAATAAATTTGTGTGTGTGGAGTTTACTGCTATACCTGTGAAAGATATTGCTTGCTTACAAGATGATAAAATTTTATTCAATTCATCTTTTTTATTTGCCGGAAGATATTATTTGGTTAGATCAAAAGATCACCTTCCTTTTAAGGAAAAATAATTATTTTCTGAACAAAATACTATTTCTCTCTACAATGGAAAATATTTGTCTTGGTACAAGAAAAAAGGTGTATTGCGGCTATTGAAAACTTTCCTGGCTCAAAATAAATTTCCTATGTACGAATTAGTGTGAATAAAATAATATTGTTTTTTCTTCATTTTATTTACATAGTTTTCGTGATTATCTACTAGTACTTAATATCTGTAGGTTATATGCACATTTTCATTCATTGTGTAAGTATGTATACGTCTGTCTGGGCTTTTATTACGTATTCTTAAAGAAATGTCAATATATCAATGATTTAGATATTCTCGCTGCATTTAAGACAATCAATTTCACCTTCTCCAGTTTTTACGAAATAAATAGCTTTATAACAACTTTACTATTACTCTAAAAGCAAATAGTTTGTAGAATATTGAAAATACAGTAGACAATCGCACTATACATTGAAAGTTTTCACACGCCTATGTTCTAAAAAGACATTTAGGTAACACTTATATATACGTCTCTAATTATCAGGAGGTCTTTCATAGTATATCGAACGTTACATAGCGTCGAAAGCACATAAATAACATCTTTACCGGAAAACATTTAAATTGACGCTATAAACAACAATTAACGAACATATACTGGAACAAAACAAGGATGTTTAAAATATCATTGGATACTTATCGTAGTATTCTCGAAAGAACACTTCTTACATTTTCATTTTACGAGAAATTACGAAAGAAGATAAAGTGGAACACGAAATTGAATTTTCCTTGTAGTTCTTCTGTAGTAAGGAAACTTACATTTATATTAAGATCATATACACGTACATAGATAGATATTGTTTTGCTTTATATAAATGATATTCGGTTTTAAAGTGCATATATAACCAAATATATCAGTGACGGCATTGCGAATCGTGAACGTCGTTCCGAATTGAAAGTTTCCTTTGGGTTGTAAATGCGCGAAGCGAGAGTTCGGGTTTGTTCTGGTAGCTCCTATGATGCTACCCTAGAATAAGAACACGTGCCTTCATGCTTAGCACGTGCCAATTTTATTTTCGAATTTAAAACTAATACTGCGGCATTTAATTTGTAATAAGCCGAATTTGAATGAATCATAAATGAAGTCTGAAGTTTCTAGATAGTTAGCGCACACACATGCGTTTTACAATGTCACAAAGTAGTCCTTCCCTGATAACTTTTGTGAGATAAAAACCAACATTATTAGAAATATAGCGGTATTTTAGTTTTTGTTCGTTGTGTGTTTAGCACTGTTATTAAACATTATTTTCCTATACTTGCGCTCTTCATCCTGGTTTCCTTATCTTCTATTTTCTTAATTGCTGTTATTTCTTTGTTTTATTGAAATTAATTTTATGAGGACGACATCGTGTTATGTGCTGCGGTTTCAATACAAATTTTCCAACAATTTGAATTTTGTTCTCTCAAACCAAATCTCTCATCTACGCTACCAGTTGTCATAAATTTAGCGTAAAGTTATATTAGGTCTATTAAGTTAACGTTTACTATACATTCTTTTGATCTTATGGTAATTTCTGTCGGGTTCACCGAATACTAGACGTGTCCCAATGTTATCTTGCATAGTATGTGCGTGCGCGTTCCTAAAAGCAACATCACAAAAAACTGAAAATGATCTGTCAAGACCTAATAAATTTAAACAAATAATTAATTGCAATAGAGTTCGATACAGCAAAAAATAACATTAATAACAATAAACAATACAACAACAAATAAATAACGGAAGAAAATATCGAAATAAAGAACGTTAACTTATTAATACCGAGTAATACCTAAGACAACTTTATACTAAATTTAGTAACTGGTGGCTTAAAATTTTCACAGAGACGTGGTTTCACAAGATGACTATCAAATTGCTGGCGAATGGCTGGAGTAGCTGAGATAACCAACGTGATATGTCACTAGCGGAAAAAGAAGCAAAAAGAACTTCAGTCCGTACATAAGTAAAGAATGTACAGAGTAATCTATTTAAAACAAAAAAAGTTGTCATCACCAAAAATTAGTACACCAAAGCTAAAAATCAATGCGTTAAGATTTTTTATAATTAGAATATCGCTTCACAAATTACAGTAGTAAGTTATTATACATATCTAAATTGCCGGCTTGGTAGAAGGCATTGGGATCGATACCTGACAATCATAATATACTAACAGAATGACAAGACACAGTCCAAGTAGCGCGTGGTTGTTAGTTGTAAAACATTAGTTTTTAAATATTATTTGTTAAATATCAAAATACAGTCCATTTAAAAGTAAGACATCGTTTAATTCAACACAACGTACTTTTTTTTAGTAACGCTAACTTTTGTTGTGAAAATTGTGGGGGAGGTAGAGGAATACTTTCGAATCACACTGTTGTGTGTAAAATTTAAAAATTAATGAAGAACTTGCGAGTAAAAATTGGCACTAAATCTGTATTTTAGAACCAAAACCATTTTAGTAAGTACTATGTGAACATGTTATTCGACGAAGAGCGGGCATGTAGAAAGAAAGCAGATAACGGGGAAACATGATTTCTGCTTTCATGAAAACTATTACGCAAAAAGGAATTAATATTATCCAAACCTCCCAAAGAATCAAAAAGTGCCTTTAAACAACTAAATGCAATGTGATTGTTTTAATCAGAAATTTCATAGCTAAGCATTTTGATCTATATTTTAGTGGAATCTCCGAATTTTCGCACCAAGAAGGTATTAGGCGATCTCACTGATCCAGAGACAATTCGCAAATTTTGAAAACCACAAATTGCCTTATAGCTTTGAACGAGGAAAATAAGTAAATGTAGCAAAATCTATTTTTGATCTATTTAACCCATTATAAATTAGTTTTAAACGTTCAAGAACCCAACCCCATTAGGTAGATGTTGCAGCTTTTATAATATTTAACATCGTAAGACACCTGCATTAGCATTATAGCATTATATATGAGTCAAAATATAAACCTAGATATTTCGCTACATTTTCATACATAATTTAAATATGTTTATATTTAGTTACACTGATTACATGTAACAAATGTTTCCCATTTCTTCCACTGCGAAATTGGTAGTCCTTATGACTATGGAAAAATGAGTATGGGTAGAAAAGAAGTTCTCAAACTGAATGATAGAACAATTATTAGTGAAATCTTTGATGTCGGACATCTCTGTCAAAAACCATAAAACCACTGCTCTGACCAAATATTCCAAAAAATAATCTTTAATAAATATAGATTTGACGTGATACAGATCAAAAATGCATCTAATCATGTTATTAGAAACATCAATATCTATTAAACATTCGATATTAATGACAATATAATCATATGCACCTTTAATACCTAAAAAGCAGCAGCTTTAATATTGTTTACGTGCAGAAGTAGCAAGTGTAACTAAATTATCAATTACCGCCATACCATTCCTAAAACCACACTGTCGGGAATATTTTCGGAAATTAATATCTCCTTCCATTTGGTTAGAATAGGCTGGTCTTAAAGAATATTATTATATAAATTAAAAAGAACATTTTTTCGCAGTAATATGAATGACTAGTTATCGAGTATTTAACGTTGTCAACTCTTGGAGATGATATATCTCCAAGAGTTAACAAAATAAAATGTAATCAATCTTAGGTGAAAAAAGTATCGAGAATCGCCAATGAAACATTTGCTGCTGAGGATTTCTTTTATTATTTAAGCAGATTGTAGCCCTTTTACTAATATTCAACTCTAAGAAATTATTTTTATATCATCTGTTCAACATCCTTCTGTTTTTGTGATAGGTGAGACGTGTCTTTACTTGTGAGCAAGCAATATGTGTCTTCAGCGTACTCATAGAGCAGACATTAATTTAAAATGGTAGGCATATCAATGCCGATTAGAAATAAGCTTCTGCCTACCATTCATCGTTGAGAAATTCGTCTTAAAATCACTCTGGATGATGGAACAAAATTCCTCTCTATTCCATTAGAAAATCAATTGATGCTAACAAATTGTCTTCTGTTGTTCAAATATAATTTCATATAGTCATGCGTAATATCCCTTACGCCAACTACCTCTAATTTACTTAATAAAACTTTATGACTTACAGTGTCGAAAACTTTACAAATATTGTATAAATAACGTGCATCGCATAAGGAGCCAGTCTGTTTAAAAAAATGGAAATAGTAGAACAATTACTTAGTCTGAAAATAAACATTCGTAGTAGACGATACAATTAACGTTTGTAGTACAAAGGAAAGATGTAGTTACAATTTCTACTTAGTATACGCATCTAAATAATCTGCCTATTAAACACGTATCCATTTTATTCGCACTTTTCGTTCGGTATTTGAATGGGTGCGTCTCGTTATAGACATGTAGTGTATTTACGCGCGTAAATGACGAGTTATGTATCCAGTTACATAATATGCGGCCTGGATTTAGTACGCAGTTAGTATTAAATAAGTACCTCTATATCATAATTAAGAAGGCATAAGCTGCGGTAACCAAGCTCGGATACCCCGCACCCACGCTCTTCCTCGTGCCAATATTAGAAAGACAGCTAAAACTAATTCTATGCCCGTTTCAATACGCCGTACGTTAGGTCATTTTTTCGCTGCCATTGTTTATAAGTGCATTTCCGAGAAATTCCCATTTCACTTACGGTAAAATAATTAAACCGGCCGTAAAATGTAATTTTATCGAGACGGATTTACGAGTTACTTTGGGGCTCGATAACCATGAAGCGGTTTTTGCGGGATTTGGAAAGTTTATATGTTCCACCGCTGGAATTATTTATTTTCTCACCTCGGCGCTTTTTGTTTTGATCGGATAAAACCAACCAATGTTGTAAGTTGCGTTTTTAACTATTTATATAGTCTGCAATGAAAGGATGTTTGTTTAGTGTAAGACGAATGAGGTACCTTAATATAAACGACTTTTTGAGCTACAGAATGATTTTTTACACATGTTTCTTCAATCCAAAGGGATATTTCTTGTGCTTAAGAAACTACTCTAATGAAAAAATTAATTTTTCGGAAGAATCTTTTATTAAATTAAAAAAGAAGACAATACATAAAATGTATATATGTACAAACGAACAAATGTCTATATTCATCTTTAATGGATGTTTGAAGCATAAAACTTATATAAATTAGTTAACTAGCAACGTATGCACAAATTTAAAATTCTCGCCATCTAGAAAAAATATGGGTACTGTACATTAAAGTAACCATATTTACATTTACGAGAGAGCATATAGTTCTATCCACAAATATAATTTGCGGAACAATTACCGTACAGAGGAAGCCGCAAGTTAAGTAGCCGAGTTCCCAGTTGTAGATCAACGAAATCACGCTCGCGATCCCAAAGAGCCGCGCAACACGTTTGGTTTGGTCGACTGAGCTTTCTGCTGCGTATTAGCAAAGCACAAAGCTCTGGATTCTGTAATCTAATTTTCAATGAGACTTATTAGTTTGAGCTGCGGGAGTCGCGTTTGTTTATGAAACACTGATATACCGATTAATAATTCTTCTTTATCTATCCTTAATTTTCCTGGCTTCTGAGATGTTTGCTTTTCGGTTTTGTTCCTATATTTTAATGAATTATTTATTTGTACCTTTAGATGTGTACGGACCCCACAAATTTCAAGTGAAAAATGATTTGACTTAAATGTTTCGAGTTTTTCTCAAAGTTATATAAATCGCGATTGAACAGTAAAATATTTAACAAATACATACTACATATTTTTGTCCTATTGGAAGAAACAATCACTTCCTAGTAATAAAGGTACATGATTGAACAACGCGGCGTCCATTATAAGAAATTATCTTAAATTTGGTGAGAGTTATGCAGAAGTAAGAAAATTACTTGCAAAATAAGGAAAAGAAAATTGTGGGTCACATCCGACCATCCGAAAAATTCTGCAAAATTAAGGAAACTAGTACTGGAAACGAAAATGGCTTTCTTTCAACAAAATTATCTTTAGTGACGAGGCATATTTTCCACTAGATGGATATGTAAATATCCAGAAAAAGTAGCTGTTTGGTGCGGTCTCTGGGCTGGTGGTGAAGACGGCGGTGCTGTTACTATTATTAGAGTCCGATATCGAAGCATAATTATAGACTTATTATCTGATGAATTGGAAAATATGGATAGGAAGAACATGTAGTTTCAGCAGAACGGTGACATCTTATACAGCAGGAGAAACAATAGACGTTTTACACCAACAATTAATAGATTAATACAAATTGAAGAAAAGTTAGTAAACATAAAGCAAAACATGCAATAAACAATAACATACATTTTAATCAGCTGAAAGAAAATCAAATATCTATTACTTTCAAAATTCCGAAACAACTCCGCATATATAATTCTACTTAAATACTTTAAGATAGGATTGGGTATATATCCGAGTTAAGCACTCACTACTACCATCTTCGTTACTATTGATGATACAAGATCAATTAGATTCGTAAGGTATTAGTGCTTTTCATACTGGTAAGTTCCCGAAATTTAAATTATACGTGTGAACGTATGCAATGAAGTTATCTTTTGTTACTATAAGTTAGTACAAGAAACTTTATATAACTAGATTTCTTTTCTTTTGAGCTATTTACAACAAAAATATGACAAGGTACAAGAACTGGAAAACTGAAAAAGTCGTGGTTACAATAACGCAAATTTTGGAAAGTGCATTAAGAGAGAATAACAAACAATATAACTCAAAAATTAAATAATTTATTATGAAAAATAGAACACAGTTTTTAAAGAATGTAAATTTTCACAGCCGGTGTTGTATGAAAAAGGTTCTTCCGGGCTATTTAGAACCTTTTTCATACAGTTTTTAAATCTTGCACAATCTTATAGTACCCTTAATACAGCTGAATCTCTATTTAGCAAATTTTAATATTAGTTTTTGCAGTACACTCGGCTCATTCTTCGATGAAATCCAGCTGCAGCATTGTTTTCTGCTTGAAGGAATCGTATTATACTACGGAACTCGCACTTAACGGGAGAATCAATTGTAGCAACCATGTTTACATGCCTGCAACTTAGCTGACGTTGCAAGTGACAGATATACTGGAGGAGATGCGCAGTCACTTTCTGGGCATCCTCATCTCCCACCGCTCGCGTGACTTTCTAGGCACGAACGGAGGCTGAGAAAAAACAGCCTTTGTACAAATAACAACAAAAAAGATATTAAACAAATGAAAGCTCAGTACACACTTGCACACAGTGATAAGAAACTAGAAAAAGAAGTAAATGAAATAAAAACTAGTATAGAATAGTTTTGGAAAATACGTTTACAAAAAACGAACATAAAATTCTTGTAAAGGGTATAGCGATTAACTACAAGAAGGGTGCTACAAACACTAGCTCAACAAATAATAGACAAGTAGTATACACAATTATCAATTACAATTACAACTAACTGTAGTAATAGCAAATTGTAAAGTTTCCCGGTTTGTTGACTTTCTAGATAAACATAAGAGTATTTTTGATCGCATAGAAGTTTAACTTTATTCAGGCACATAATGAATGGGGGTATGAAAAAGAAATTGTAGAAATTTGCTACTGGTTGGACTAGGTAAGTTACAAAATTAAAGATAACTCTGCTTTCGCTAGCATGTATGTGATTTATTGATATTTTTTTAAATTTTCAACTTATTTTCGATCACGCAATAATATGATACACATACATTTCCATAATATTTTAACCCATTTAATATATAGATTAAGATTACATGAACATTAGTGTAAGTAAAGAAAGGACCCGATACATTTAATGTGTTTGGTGTCCCGGGAGGTAGTAGATTATGATCAGTCGAGTGGTTCTTTTCAACAAACTCGCCATACGGTGTTTGTGATATTGTCAATGCGTATGTCTTTATGATCGTCGGGGAATTGCTACTCACTGAGAGGAAATAAATGCTGTTAAGTGCATGCATGATCATATGTTTCATTGGATTATAAATTGAGCAAGTGTGTACGCTATTTTATGCATTGTTAATTATATGACGTTTATCGTTAAAGTGTGAAGTTCCTATTAGCATATGTGTACATTTATAGTAATTTAATATTTTCTTTTTGTACCAAAATGAATTAAATATTAATGTTTTGTTCAAATACGTAAATTATATATATTATATACAGTATTATGCAGATTTTTGAATGATTTTCGGTGAAATTATTAATATATTTAGATCATTTAAAGTCACAGCTGACATTAATTTTTAATTCTTGGTTATAGAAAAAATCAACAAATTAACTGATGAAATTTTAATAGTTTTCCGTTTATAACTTAATAAAACAATAACCTGTGTGCATAGTTTGTAGTAGTATTTTATAGTAGTACATATATAGTATTTTTCTAGAAATATTACATGGACAAATATTATTTTCTTAAAATGATGGGGCGCAATTAGTAAGCTAATAGCTTTTAAAGGATAGAAGTATAGCAGTTGTTACTATTTATAGTAGTAATATCTGCTAGAAATTGTAATCTAACGTGTTAAATAATATTTATCATATAAATACCATACAGGGAGCTCTGTTAATTTATATAACTTCAGATATTACATTATTGCAAAAAATTGTATATTTGATGTACATAAAAATTAACGTATAACCTATATATAATTTTGGTACAATTTGATATAAAATGCAATAAAACCAAAAATATTTAAGAACGTCATAATAATATTACAATTACGCTATTGTATCAACTAATCCTAAACAGTAAAAGATATTTCTGTTTTTTTTCATTAACTATAGTAATTCCTTAATTTACTGTTTTTTTTTCGAGAATTTTTAGTCAGGTGAGATACTTTACCTCAAAAAGTAGTAAATTGAAAAAATATTAATTTTAATTACAACTTTTAGTTTCCACAGGTCCTCCTATTGTATACATATTGGTTTGACAATAATGCTGTGTAAGTTCATACATTTCTTTTTTAAAGGATAATATAATGACTTCATTTGCTATTAAGTATTGTATAAATTGTTTGTTATTTTTATATAATTTTGTAGTTACATTCGGTTAAATTTTTGGCAACACAGAAGAAAATCTTTTCGTTTGACTACAGCATTGATAACGTATTGTTGTTGCTATTAGTATCCGAAATATACAAAAAATAACTACTACATATATACAGAAATGTTGAAAACCATTTCGAATTCGCAACATGAACCAGTCATGTTGTTCACTAACGTTGAACATTCATACGAATATCCTGTAAGAAATGGTAAAATAAAGTATCATATAATCGAGGTGCAATAAGTATCAGTGCACGTCATTAACGCGACGTCGTACAGGTAATCAAATGACGTCATATGCAATGCGACCACACAAATAAATTAAAAGTATTTTATATTAGTACATAATTATAACATAATAGTTAATAATTAAATTAAATTTCAATGGATAAAGCAATACACTGTTTTTTAATATAAACACTCGTTCTATCAAAATGTAAAAGAAATAGTTATTAATTAATTACTATATTTCCCATATCGTAGTACTTTTACGATGCTGTTATTGGCTATTTGGAAAGATATTTGATGAAACAGGATGTTGTCGGCTGTCATTGGTGCGGCCATTTTAAATGTTTACTGTTCGTAGAGTATCAAACACTTTCGTTGTTTCATCGTTTACATTTGTTTGTTTAATTTTCGTCGAATTTTTAATTGCTTTCCATCCCCAAAAGTTCCCTTTAGAACTAACCGACGTTAGGTTACATTTGTATGTTAGGTTAGGTTTGAAGGCAAGCTTATGTCTGTGTATTCGGCAACGGCGTAAAACCTGACGTCACGATTTATTGATGACGTGCTTTGGAACTTATGGTGCCTCTGCTATACAAAACGTTATAAAACTAATTTAAAATATCCATTTCCGCGGGGAGGAAGTAGACTTCCTAACATTCTTCAAATTAATTTTGTATGTAGTGCAAGTAGTCAGCGTTTGACATTGCTTTCTATATTATCGGCGTTTCTAAAGAGAAACCATTGATTACACTCAATGACGTTATTTTAATGAACATATATGGAAATATTAAATTAATATTAGTATAAATATTGCATATACTTGGTTTTGTTTGCTAAGAAATGAATAAGTATGCGATATGCATCGACCTTTTTACGATAGTTATTGTTTCTTCTTTAGGAATAAAAGGCAGTTTCAGAAAAAGATTTGAAAATTTTATTTAAAAAATTATGCTAATAATATATCCGTTACTATAAATCCTTTGTTAAATTGTAATAAAATTATTAAAATATTTTTTTCTGTGTACCACATTTTAGAAATTTTGTAATAATAAGTACTACTATCTTTTCTGTCTAGGTTTAAAAATAAGGAATAATAGCAAACTGCAAAATTAAATCTTTTTAAAAACAATACTACTATTTTTTCATAGAAATATGTCTATGACAAAATAGTTAGCTATCTGGCTGTAATAGGCCATCAAACAGTTACAAGTTAAAGGAGAAATCTTTTACAAAATATTTGCCAATACTATTATTTTATAGTTGCTTTTTGTCGTAATAGTTTTCTGTACGAAAAATGTATTTAGCTACGTGCATTACAATTTCAAATAAGTTATACAACATAACACGATATAATGTAGTGGAGAATATGAAATTAAGTATCCTTCCATTTCGACTATTTAGTCAGATTTACTTTTTTCCAGCAGAGGGCTCTTACAAACCATGCAAAATGAAATTACGATCTGGTCGTATAAAAAATTCGTAAGTAATATAGAGAACATATGAAAGCACTGCACGGGAGGGCTACGGGCGATGGAACGTAAGTAATGTGTCGAGCATCTGGTGGTGCCGCTGGAGCGGCGGCGGCCTACGAGAAAGCATTCGCCGAGATAATACGTTTAAAGATGCCGCACGCCCACCCTTTGCGAACCACTTGGGGCGCTACTGTAGCTTCCTGCTACAGCCGCAATCTAGTTACAAGTTTTATAACGTAAGTTGATATAGTCAACTAAATATTATAGTACATTAAATGTGTTACTTTTTAACGTACTAAAAATTTGAAAGATGATATACCTATATTACAAATAGGTATTGTCTTCTACATAAATACAGAGATGTATTTTCTTGAATGAAGAAAAACATCTCATTGTTTGACTTGAATGAGAGTAAATACGGTGCGCAGTAAAGTTATGGAATAAATTCATTAAATTTGAAGTAATTTGTTTTTTGCTTCTCTTCAGCTTTATTTTTTAGAAATATATATTTTTGTATCAATTTTCTAGTTTCCCCACTTCTGGATTTTAAATAATACTTTTTAAATGACAACTTACGATCCTTTTTATTTTAATAGTTTATTTAATTATCTAAATTGTACAATTAAAACTGTAATATCGAACATGACAAAATTTTCGAATAAAAGTTATTTAAAGAGTGCAAAACATAGGTTTTATTAAAAAGCAGATAAGATCAAATGAAATGATTGTTTCCTTTAAATAAAATATTCTCGGAGGTGGATCGGTAGGCGATGATCTTCCAGGTCCCTAGATCTTACGTCCTTTGATTTTTTCTTATGGAGATATTTAAAACCAAAAATTTATATTGATAGATCACAAAATCTGGAGGATTTGAAAAATAGAAGTAGGTATGAAACGAGTGGATTTAGTCTTCGCATTATAAATGTGAATGTGTTCACAGATTTGTTTATTGTTGAGGTTGCATTTGATTTAAAAGGAATAATCATTCCATTTCTTGAATAATAGCATTGTTATTAACAAAATGTATGTTTTTATGTTCAACTTTTAATCGAAAAAATTGTGCGGTATTAACAGTTTGGTGGTATCAATTAGTCAATTAAATGATCTACCAAGATATAAAAAATCGAAAGTTTTTATTCAAAAAATTATCAATAACATCATTATCTAAATACTAAAAGTGAAGCGAAAGGTAAAATTGATACCAAAATGTATATTTCTAAAAAAATATAACTGCCCTGTATGAACATTTCTTCGAAAAATATATTACTTCAAATTTAGTAAATTTATACAATCATTTTGGCGCACACAGAATGCAAAAAAAGCCGGCGAATACGTTTTCCTTTTGGTAAGTCATTCGTATCTTCTATTATTATTTGTATAATCTTAATTTAGTTTTCGTATGTTAATTATGAATTAAATTGGAAGCAATACGGCGTATATATATGACTCCTCTATGCAGTATTACTCTGCTGATTATCT
The DNA here is from genome assembly GCA_023509865.1 of Trypoxylus dichotomus. Taxonomy (NCBI): domain Eukaryota; kingdom Metazoa; phylum Arthropoda; class Insecta; order Coleoptera; family Scarabaeidae; genus Trypoxylus; species Trypoxylus dichotomus. The sequence goes on along the minus strand of CM042074.1, from coordinate 52,628,664 downwards.
ACAAGGTTTTTCCTTAATCACTATGAATATTATCATGGTAAGGATACATTTTTTTCTTTGTATTTTCATGCATTTATGCGTAATTCATCATAGAACTACATAATAAGCACACCGCAGCAACCCAAAATTACTTTTTAGTTATTTAATCGTTCGATTTTGAATTCAAGACCTAAGCATAATTTATGTGATTTTCAATTGTTTTAAGTATCTCTTAAACTATAACAAATATAACAGAGATTGTTCGGATAAATTTTAAAAAATATTGCATTGTGAAAATGTAAATAACTTTTGAAAAAAAATAAATAGTCGGCTCTGGAAATGCCCCAGACTTTCCAATTTTTAATTTATTTTCTCTAAACATGCAATTATATAAAAAAACGATATCGTATAACAAATTTCTGTGTGTACTTTACCGAAAATAATAGTAGTGATCTATTAAGGTTACAGATACAAACGTATTTCATTTTATACAAGTATACTTACTAATACAATCGTATGTGACGTTTGCTATAATTTACCTTCATTCACATAACAGATTCCTATTAAGTTCGTTATTATAACACCTGGCCTTCTGCACTGATAGTTTACTGTTCTCAGTATTGGTAAGATTATACAAGCAATTATCGTAGATTTTAAAATATTTTCTAATGTATTTATTTAATATGTCTATTTCAAATCTATCAACAAAGGAAGTTCTGTTCAAAAGGCATAACAATTTAATCTGGGTATTATTTTCGAATTACATTCGAAATCCCCGTAACTGCTGCAGGAGTAAAGGCACAAACTTCCTAGCCACTCTCTGGTATTTCTAACAAATCTAACGGGTGACACAATGGGCTTTGAACAATAGTTGACACTTCAATACGGCAAATATTTTGCCACCGTTCCAACCGAACTTTGTTCTCTTTCTTCCTATTATCGCACGCATGATGTTCTCTCGCTTACCGAAGCAGAGCAGCTGGTCGGGAAAGCACAATACCCGGGTTCTATGTTATGTCTATTAAAATAGACTCTCTTGGCCATTATTCTGGAAGTGGTATAGTTCATTAAAATGTTTATGTGATACGTGAATATGATCGCGGGGGGTCTTTAAAAATGTGATTGGGTTCTACAGTAGTTTGTAGTTAGTTCGGTGATGAGACTCGTGTGAATCAATTGATCATGGAAAGCTCCTTGCTTTTGGGAAGTGCTATCTGTCACAGGACGTATATACTTTTACCAAGAACTGATGGTCGTGTACACTTGATAATATAAAGGAGCTAGTTCATTTTACAATTTATTATATACCAAATACTAAACTGTATTTTTAGAATTCACAATAATAGTGCTTTAGTTATAATACGCTTTATCGAATCTTAGGAAGAGATTTCATATGTTACATTATTAATGACGTAAATTATTATTACTAACATTATATAGTAATTACTATTTTATTAACATTATTTATTTTATATCATGAACGAAGCCGAAATGTCCAAAAGAAACTAAAGCTATCTGTAAGTTATACTATTTTACCTCAAAAGTAGTAATAATAGTTTTTCTACTATATACCTTTTTATTATTTTGCATCACGTTCCTATAATTAAGAAAGTGTTTACAGGTTTTACATATTTACGGACAGTCCTATCGGACCAATAATTCTACCTCTATGATAATTTAATTTCCTTGGAATTACCAACGTTAAATTTTGATTTTAATTAGCTGTAAATAAAAATGCACGGTTTCAGATAGAGTGTATTGGTAAAGAGACATACTTTAAGCCGATTTGCGGTTGTTTTACTTACTGGAAACGCACATGTATTTTTTATCTGCGTCATTGCACAAATACATAGTCTTTCATTTGTACCTGAATATGAAAATTCTTTAAATATTTATCAGAGAACAATGTAACAAAAATAAATTCTGCGTATATTATAGACACTAAAATTAGTTCTAAAGTATTAATAATAAGCAAATTAATTATCCACATATGTTATTGTATACTAGTTATAAGTAAGAACTACTTTTTAATGAAGTACAGTATTAATATACCATGCTTTAATAACGAACTAGTTGGACGTAATTGTTATCTTTGATAAAAAAATAATTTCAAGCAGTTAGACATTAATTTAAATAAAATTTGAGTTATTAAATATTTTATCTACAATTAAAGTTATTTTAAAATAAAAATCTACGTATATTATATTCTTCCTTTATCACGTTTTGTCCGAGATATAAAAGCAAGGGTTAATAAATTTTGAAGCAGTATATCGAAGCAGACGTTACATACTCAAAGCATACCAAATCAGTCCTGACTGCCCTGCGTTTGAAACTAGGTTCGACAGCTGTCTCTACACTACAAACTTATCTTTTGACTATGCAATACTGTGTTCATTTGTTTTTTCGTTTTTCATCCTACAATTAACCCTTGTTTTTTAAACCGACCGAATTAATTTAGTACTCCTAAGTATCTTAACAAACTATTCGCAGTCCTTTTTATATAGGGTATACATTCTCATCTCCTACTTATACCAATCAGATTAGAACAGTAATGCAAACCGTGTTCTTACTAGAATGAATGTGTCGCTCCATGTCGGTAACAAACCTCCACCTGCATTTTCTCTCTAACCTGGGCCAAGCCAGTCCCTGACTATTAGATTATTGTTAATTATTGAAGTGAAAGCATGTTTTCAACTTAATGTGTCACGAAGTGTTTATTGCAAAATGCAAAACTGGAATCTACAGATAATCACAGCTACTGTTATTGGTTTGAATCAAAATGAGCAGAATGTCAATTACCAAAGGACTACATTAAATGCTGTGTTAATCTAAATTTATAATTATACGCGTAATGTTTAATAATAGATTTTTGCCTAATTTCGAAAATCGTTCCAATATTTGAAGAAAAGAAACAAAAGCCGAAGAGAAGCCGCTCTCAAGTAAATGTTACATGTTACTATCGTAAGTATTGTTCTGACGGCAGAAAAGCGAACCATTTCGACCGCATGTATGGGAGTATATATGAGCTTGAAAGCTGCGCGCACTAAAGGGAATGTTGCATTAAGCTCGTTCATTGAGTTTTAGATTACGGCCGCTTGTCCTATAGCGTTCTGCGACCGACACTGATGCATTTTTATGCCTCCTTTACGAGCGGCCATCTTAGAAAGAGCTTTTTATCGGATTTCAGGGTTAAGCTTTCGTCTTTTACGAGTGTGCTGTCTTTTGAAAATTTGCAGTAGAGGAAGGATGTTTCGAGGAAATCGGAAAAGTACTCATATTGCTACCTCTAGTTATCGAATTGCGAATTTTGAAGTTATAACCAGAAATTCCACTTCAGAAATTTAATTGATCACTCATTCTTACGATCTAAATACACCGATAAAAATTTGCATAACAGAACTGTTCGAACGTCTATTCATGTTATATAAATCAGTTAAGTATTAATTACGAGATAATAGTACGAAGTTAAGTACTTTCATCTGTTGGCTAGCCACATAGGCCACTACGGAAGCATTCGCCCGCGTTGACGTTTGTTTGCGTTTAAAATACCTCAGATCATAGAAAACCCGACCGATTGTAAAATACGTGCTGTCATTGGTTTTGTAAAAGCGGCCGAAAATCGTCGGTAGATTAATGTTTGAAGAAAACACTAAGACCACTGAGATAGTAAGAAAATGCGCTAGAACATTTAAAGAACGTGTATGATGAGAAACGAGCGTCCGTAATTAATGATGACCTGGTGCAGGAAAGTGATGAAAAAGGTAGAAGGAAACATTAAGCCCTTTCACTGTTATCTAATGATTTTTTTCAAATTTCAAGAAGGTACACAAAATCAATCATATAGTTAGTGCTTTGGCTTCCATCGAGAGGTATTGTGTCGGTATCTAAATTAAATTGTTATTGATGATGGAACATACATTGTCTCGTTACACCGGAATCAAAACAAATTTCTATAAAATAGAGATTATCACGATATTGAAGTTCAAGCAAACAATTTTAACCAAGAAAATCACGTGCACTATGTTTTGGGATAGCCAGAGTCTTTTGCTTGTGGATTTTTTCCTTGGTGTGGACAGTTAATACTAATGAGGTTTTAAATGAACTGCTTCGCGCAATACAAAACAAGAGACGTGAAACGTCGTGAAAAGACGACGAATCCAAGATTTGATCACGTCATATAGCTCGAGACAATTTGATAACTCTTCGTATAGCTCTGACCTAGAGCATCATTTGTTTTCGTGTTTAAAGAAGTACTTTCCTAGTCAGTATTACGAGCAAATCAGGTGGGAAATTTTCATGAGAATAGAATTTAGAAACTGGTCGTAGAACGCAGTAAGTGTCTTAATATAGTCGAAATTATGTTGAACCGTAGATTATGGTTTAGGTTTTTGTGTAAAACTAAAGGTGTCCTCATTGTCTTTATACGAAAACTAAAATATGTCTCGTATTACAATTCCATTTAAGGTATTCTTCGCAAAGTTTTATTCAAAGAAATATGTAACGCTCTTATGAAGACTATTTCTTTTAAACACGTTGGAAATGTCTAGCTTTTTCACATTACCGGTAAAAAACTTACCGATATCGGCAGTGAAAAATATAAGAATATGATACCAGTAGATGAAAGAAGCAGTTATTTCATGTGTTACTTCTTGTCATTTTCTTCGTTTTCTACTTCCCTATTTTTCAGTTTTCTCTTCTTCCTTTCTGCTTTCTTCCCTTCTTACTTCTTTTTCCTGAACACTTAGTTATAATCGAAGACGAAACTGTTTATATTAGAAGTAACATTCATGCCATTGACTAGTTCTATATTCATGATGAAAATTATTTATTAGTTGAACTACTTATGCGATTAATTTTTTCCGATCACAATTACTTTAGTTTAGTTAATCAATCAATGAAAATTTGGTTAATCAAGCTCAGTATAGAACTGTTTTAGTATTGAAGAATATATTAGTACTTCTGCTACATATGACTGACTATCTTTGAAAGCAAATCCACAAAAATATGATTTATTCCTATTTAGACAGCAGCTTGTTGAATATATGTTTGCAAACTTTGCAATATGTATAAGTTGTATTTACCTATCCTCCTACTTGTATAAATGTTAACTTTATATTGTAGCAAAATTGGAAAAAAAGAGTCGTCGATGTTACGGGCATCGATTTGAATGCGACTTCATGTAAATCCGACAGTTGGCCAAACAAACAGTTCCTTTCCATTTTGCGGCATCGTCGAGCAGAGCGGATATCGGTTCGAGCTCGATTTCACGAATCTGAGAGTCAGCCGAGCGTTCCGGAACCGGCTTTCTTCTGTTATTGATTTTCCCTTGCTCTCTGTACGCGACCCCTACTCGAAGGGGTGGCGGTGTAGTTTCTTACGTCGGCCGACGACGTCTTATCCATCTCCCTCTTTTGCCCTCTCCTTCCTTTTCTTTTTATGTCTGTATACGCCGCTTTCTTTCTCTTTTCCCTCTTCCGTGTCGGTATTATTCTGGTACCTTAAGTAACAGAGACAAGGCGACGGTGCAAGATCTCCACTTGATCGGAACCCCTTGTGAATGCCACAAGAGAACAAGGGTGCAAAACGGACGAGGAAGCGTGTGGTAGAAAGAGATGGGTATACATTGCTATAGACGCCCCACCTCCTGAGCTACTCGAGCGAATCGCGATACGCCGCCGCTCCGATTGTGTGCATCAAGGGGTGAATTTCTTCGCTATTTAAAGTTTTTTGAAAGTTGGATTACGTTGTGCGGTTCGAGGTAATTGGGGATTAAGCCAGAGATCGGGAGAGGATATGGAGATGCGGGATTTTTGATTAGTTTTGCATCAATAGGTAGCCTAATAATGGCAAAGACTAAACAAATATGACTGCAGCATACAAATCTCCATTTAAAGCAACACATTTCAGTCATAATCCTAGGATTCCTGAGAAGTTAATTTTCAAATACAAATAATTAATAATAATCAAATCGTTTTGATTATATTAAGTTATATGGTAAGTAGAGACCGGATTATATGTAAAGTGCATATGTCTTACACTGATTAAAGTTAATTAACGCTGATTAATTTTAATCATCTACATATAGACGTAAAATATAATAAATAAATAAAATAAAATATGTATATGCACTTTGCATATAATCCAGTCTCTAATGGTAAGTAATTGCTTCGTTTTGATTCATTTGTCATGGCAAACGTGTGAATCGCTTCTGTAAATGTTATGCATACAAATCATTTCATTTGATTTCAGTACAAACATTCACTACATATAATAAATATGGATACGAAGTACTACTGTCGTAACGGTTGTCGGGTTCCGCCGTGTCACTAGGTTTCTTGTTCTTGACGTTTCGCGAACAACTGCGGTACCTTTGAAAATGCGAACTGCAGTTGTTTGCGAAACGTCAAGGATAAAAAACCTAGTGACACGGCGGAACCCAACAACCGTTACGACTATGTCAAACGGCCGTGAAAGTCTGAGATACTGTTTACGAAGGACTACTGTATACAGATTTATTGTGTTTACCAAGTAACTAGGCGCCTAGCGATCGGAGATGAACTAGCCAAACGAGAGCGTACAGAAGAAGATGAGTAAGATTTTGTCGAAACGTCCACCTAGTCGACACGGTCCCTTTCGAGACCAACAACACAAGCAGCCAGAAACCCGGGAATATTATTTCACATACAGTTACCGCAAAACATATATATATATATATATATTCATATGTACACCACTAAGCTATGAAGCTAACATTGCACAGATAAAATAAAAGTTATTAGATATAAATAACAGGCTGAATTTTATATATTACATACGTACATATATATACCTGGTATTTATATCTAGTAACTTCTATTTTATCTTTGCAACTTTAGCTTGATAGCTTAATAAAGTTAGCGTACTATCCTCCTATGTTAAACCAACTTCTTTAAGCTTAATGACATAACAGGGGACCCGCAGTGTGTAAAACACACTTTTTTTTTGATATTAAAAAGGGGTCACGAAAATATTTATTATAAAGATTTTACTTACAATGAGTACATATGTAACGAAAAGAAAAAAATAATGATATGGTTGAAATTGTTTTTCATTTAAAATTTTCTCCATACGTGGATCTACGTTACAAACACACAAAAGCAAATTGGCTTTTGTATTAAGTTTTTAGCGCAACCATAGACGAAAATCGCTTTTCATAGAGATATGACGTGGCGAAAGGAAATATTTTCAGTGCTATGCTGCTTAATATTTCCAATGACCAAATTTCCATATTCCATGTCGACGAGCAAGCCAAAACGTATTTAAATCTTCAGATGTAATATTATGTATTCAGCATGTAGTATTTAGTATAATGTATTCAGCGGCAACAACGTTTCCATTAAATGGATTCAGTACCCATTTCTTCGACGAATCATTTTTATTCTTTGGAAAGTGCTTCGTTAACTGACTTTTTAACTCAGGTAAATGCGTCTTCATGCAATCCAAACTGTGGTGAAAGATAGTTTTTGTTCATTCAAATTTTTCTCAATATAATCCGAAGTGAGTGGGAACATATTCAAATTTTTGCTTTGAAGGCGAATGACGTATAGATACCTATAGATAAGACGATCTTTTAATATTTTCATTAATCCACTGTTCTTTTCGGTTATCGCCTTTGCTCCACCACCACATACTGCCACACATTTTGTCCAATCTATGTTAGTATAGTTTTTAGTAGCTTCATAAAAAAACATTAAAAAGACATAGCCCGATTGCATGGCACAGTACTGTTTTGCAAAACAACAATGTGATGTGTCTTTTTTTTAATTTCATTTGTTTCTTACATGCTTATTAAAAGATTGACCATATCAATGCAGCAGACAATATGAGGTTTTCGCCGATTGTACGAGGTTTCGACATCTTAGCTCTCTTATCGCTATGAAATAAGATGCTTCAAGTACACTTTTATCAGTACGGCTTGACTTACAAAGAAGTTTGTTGATTTGTCAAGGTATGTAATTTTCTTTCGAAAAATTTTGCCAACCGAATCACATACGTAGATGAGTCACTTCATTTTCTCCCAAATATATCCATTTCGCATAAGAAATTAAAGAAAACCAATTCAGTTTCACGATAGACCGCACACTAAAATAAAAGCAACAGACGCACACTTCACATTCGAAACTTAACTAAAATTATGTTTTGAAATTTATCAACAGTAGAAAAAACGTAATGACGATTTTCTTGTTTACTGTCAGCATTTGGAAACGCTCTACTCAGGTACCCTTTTAAATTTGAACCTTTAATTTTATAATTTCAACAATTCAATCAAAATGAGTGGTTGGTGAAAACCAATAAGTTTGCTACAATGTGTTGCAAGTAACAGTGACAGATCATATCAAATGAAAACAATATTTCGGATTGAAATAGAAAAAGATATGCTATTAATTAGTGCCTACGTGAATATGTAGAAAGTAGATATACTGGGTGATTTTTACTTAATTACAAAATTACATTTCTTAGAATGCTATTGCGAAAAAGAGTGTTTATTTACATTTGCTACCTGGTGAACACGCGTTTTCTAAGCGTGCGCTACTGATCGAACGGTAGTAGTGCCAACACTATTGCTACGCTTAAAAAAACCTCATAAATCTTGCATTAATGTCGTCCATACTTTATAAACACTAACGATGGACGCAACTGAATTTATGTGAAAACGTTCAATAAACTCATTTTTTCTTTTGATTAACTTTATGACATTATGCTAAAGGATAATATAGAAAAGTATAATAAATAGGTATGTTTATGCTGCTTAATTTAATCTTCTAAACTCAGTGCAGAGAGAGTTAATTTTCACCGAAATTTAATGGTACTTGAATTTCATTATTCTGGCGAATGTTTTGTTGCAATACTGGTTATTACTTGATTTTTACCAATAAATAAGTTACAAAATTGCCAAACAAAATTTAGTATTTCTGGTGAACGAGTAATAACAGTTTAACGATGTAATGCGGTGAATAAATATACATTATGATTTTAACTTGCGCTTACGCGGATTAATAAAAATTTAAACAATTTTATAAAAATATGTACTATTCAAGGGTATTTAATATTCGTTATGAAATCATAAACACAACATATGAAGTGCTTATAAAAGCAATATTCGATTTTTTATTCCCTGTTTTTTATACTGCTTTAGTAAAAATATAATGATTAAGTCAATTGTTTAGTAGAGTATATTGTAGAAAGAAGCTTTTCATTTTTCATTCAAAGAAAACTTATTTAAAGCTGTTGGAATTGAGAATTATTCTGCATATGCATCTACTGGTCAAAATTATAGTAAAAAAACCTTGAATAGTTGTTATAATTCTGGAGGGCCCAAACTATTTCGCTTATTTGTTTGCATCATTTTCTGTAATTTTTTTCAAAGACGTTTACATTACAAATGCGTAATGTATTTCCATTTAACGATATTACTGTTTATTCTTAGAAGGACATTATTATTCCCAACAGAATAATATAGATTTACAGATTCAACGAAAACTGCTTTTAAAATGTATAGGATCAACTGACAATTAATTCCTTTTCTGTAAGTTAGCAATAAGTTTAGTTTGCTCAGGTCAAAAGTTATATACCTTCAAAAATACATGAACAAAATATGCAAGATTATACGAAGCACATAGTCAATTGTGACAGTTTGACTGAGTTTATTAGGTGAGTTTGTTTAGCAGTAAACTTTAATTTATGTAACTACAAACGTACAAAACGGTCAATATGCAGTAATACATTTTGTACCTGAAGTCAGAGTAAGTTTAGTACATTTTAGCGGTTTATAAGATATCTATATTTAAGTAGTAAGAAATGAATTTTAATCTTGCACTGTCTTGGTTACACATGTCAGATTAACTATTAGACAAATTGATAGAAATAGATCGAAATTCACTGAAAAGCAGGCCGTTTAGTGAACTGACAGAGCACAAAAATATTTCAGAAACTGTGCCACTGAGATCAATATTCTGTTTGCCGTGAAAGAAACTTAAGAGAATAATTTCTAAATTATTTTTGTTATAGTGTGTTAAGAATGAAGCAGTACTCCCCTTAAGTAAATTACAATCCAAAAGAATATAAACGTTTCGAGTTATGCATGGTGCAGGATGAAAAAAAGCTAATTACACCTCCCTATTCGTTTGACATTTTGCTTGACATTTCCAAGTCCCCAAATAAATTTTACTAGGTAGTGGTGCGGCCATTGAAATCAATGAAAGAATGTTGATATTGAAATAAGTTTCCTAGCAAATGGTATTGCAATGTGAATGACCATGAACAAAATACTAAGCGAATTTAAATACTTTCAACTTCACTTGATACTCGTTTTCTGAAGTAGCATTTTTAGTATAGTGTAGTTTGATGAAACATAATGCTAGAATTCCTAAACAGAATTATCATTAAAAGCATTATGTACCACTCAACGTGACCTATTTGAAACAATTGCTCAATCATAATCGCCCTACGTTTATAAAAGGCAGATAACATCTAGTAGGTCCGCCGTCCCGAGGGTTGGTTTGACACATTTAATTTGACTGGTTGTCTCACGGGGTTTGTCTATTATTGCAAGGCATCCTATGCGCCCTTTGCGCGTACAAGTAATAAAATAACAGATGTGAATTTGTTTCGTTTTAATCGTAATACAGTAAACAGTAACATAACTGCACTTAAATTATTGTTTTAGGTCCTTAATTTTGAATTTTCATATTCAATGCTGGTGGTTTTGCATGTTGTAGAGTTTTGTAGCGGCACGCTAACAGACAAATTGTGACATATACCATCGATCTACAACAATTATTTCAATAAATAATTATTACTAATAATTTTTTAATTGATTCATTAATGTTAATGAATGATTTTGTAACTTTCCTATGGCAGTCGCTACTACTATGTAACTCATATCTATGTGGGAAAGCTAAAAGTAGCAGAGTTATTTCCCTATCTGTCACTAGGTGTCAGCACAATCTAGCATTATGATACTTAAGTAATAGTTGGTGTGCGCACACGCAGACGGTGTTAAAATGGCAACCGCGTACGAAGAGTGTACTGTGGAAGAGCAGCGTGCTGTTGGGCGTTTATTCTGGGCAAAACTACTTCCTGCAATAGATATCCATAAGGAAATGTCTCCTATTTACGGTGAAGAATGTTTCTCGTGCAAATCCATGTATAACTGGATCGACAAATTATCTCAAGGATGCTCGAAAGTTATTGACAATTAGCAAAATGGCCGCCCCGTTCAGCTTGTGACAGATGCAATACTTCGACAGGTGGAAGAGATGCTTCGAACTGATAGGCCGGTAACAATAGACGTCATAGTAACTGTAATAGGATATTCTCGTGGTATAGCCTTCGGACTTATGCATGATTGTTTGAATTTTCGTAAAATTTGCTCACAGTTGGTACCTCGGTACGCAGAGGAAGGGGAGGACATGGTTAACAGGATTGTTACTGGTAGTGAGTCATATGTGCACCACAACCAACCGGAAACAAAGCGTGCTTCAGTGCAATGGAAACATTCTTTTTCGTCAACAAAAATTCAGTGCTCACAGTTGATAAGGTTGCGCTAACCGTATTCTAGGATTATCAAGGTGTTCCTTGCCCATTTCCATTATAGAAGTGGAACGTAATTATTGAATCATACTGTAGAGTTTTGTTGTTGCATCGGAATGCAATTCGACGAAAACGTCCAGGCCTACTGACGGGACGAATATTGCGGCATCACGATAACACCACGCTGCATTCAGCCCACTTGACCCAGGCAAGAATTGCTGAATTAGAGTGGGAACATCTTGAAGATCCGGCTTACAGTAGCGACCTGTTTGGTCTACTCAAAAAGCATCTTGGCGGCAAACATTTTGAGGGTGAAAACGATGTTCAACAAGAGGTATGTACGTGCATGGTTCTGACGGTAACCCAAACACTTTTATTCAGCAGGCATTGGAGCATTGATAAAGCGATAGGATGAATGTATTAATGTAGATGGATACTTTGTTGAAAAATAAAACTTCTTTATTTTTATAATAGCTTTTTGTGTCCTATTAAGTGACTTTCTCTCGTAATTACAGTATGTACAGTCCCCCAAAAAAGTAATGTCCCCCTGTTATATATATATATATATATATATATATATATATATATATATATATATATATATATATAGTAATTTTTCTATGCACAACAGAGCACTTTTACTTTTGGGTTTTTAAATAGCACTAATAGAAAATAAGCACTGACAATTTATGAAATGCTCACTTAACATGTTTAAACTCCTGACCAAGTTAATGGATACGAGTATTTTGCCATAACCCATGTTTAGTTAGCTGGATAATTAATACAAATCAAACAAACAACCTTTGAACTTACAACAAATGTAAAACTAAATCGTAATAGCACAGAAAGTATTTCTCAAAAACAGTTTTGTGAGCAAAGCAACAAATGCATATAAGTTCTAAGGTGGGTCGGGTCGTTAGCTATTGAGACTAATACTATTTTCTTTTACAAGCAGTCAAATACCTAATAGTTAAGCTTTAGAATAACATACACATATGTATCTAAGAATGAGAACGTATTTCTGAAAAGTAACCAAATAACTGTATAACTTGTAATAAGTAGCTAATGCATTTCGATATGTTTCCTCTGTATCAATGCGAACATAGCATTTGGCTAATACATATATAATAGGCGGATTTCTTGTAATGGAATCATAATCCAATTTTTGTTCGGAAACTACCCGTTCTTATAGATGCTATTATCAAATGCTACCATATACACGACGAAATAAAGTGACAAAGGGTGCCGTAAGTAGCTGTATGTTGTCAGTAATGCCGAAAAGAGGGGAACAAAAAAGGCAGTAAAAGGTACATAGGCGAATTACCCTTGGGTATATCAATGGGGTTGTTATTCTGACTTGCCTTTGGGGACGTAAAATCGACTATTCATCAACTAGTAGCGCTGTAAAACAGATTTTAGTCTGATTTCGTGGAGATCGAAATCAATTTATTTTCATGAATGTAACTACAATTTTAATTTGATTAGAGCTCAATTTTTGAAATCTCTTGGACGGTTTAAACAAAAGTTTGTAACAATTGAAGTATATGCATATGGGAATCTAACGAAAAGTTTTTTTAAATTTCTAACGTATGTTTAATGAATCAACAAAAAATGTCAAATAAGGACGATTGTTCATTCAAACAAATTCAATGTGTTGTTCTTAAGAAATGTGGCTTGACTCAAACAATCGCTTGTTGAGTTAGTTAGAATAAATAATTTCAAATAAATGTATTTGTTTGATCCAAGAACTTTTTTTTTCTGTGCAGAACATCGATTGGGTAAAATTGACTATAGTTATATGTGGCACTGGCATTTAAATTAATGGTATAATATATTATGAGTTCAAAAGACTAAAAGCGACATATGTAATTACATTTACTTAACTCTATGCCCTCAGAATACTATCCATATGATCTCTAATCGGGTTAAATCACGAGTAATCTACACAAATTTACACTGATTGTTCCGGCTCGTTTCTGTACACTGCAATTAATTGATTTAACGATACAGTGTTATATAAGCTGTATTAGGTAAGTGCTAAAATTTAAATAATATTCTTAATTCAATAATTTTGTAATGCTTAGATGTTTTGACATGTAGTACAAAATACTTTTCTCTCACTTAATTTCGTTTCGGCTAATTAATTTCCAAATCCAAAGTAAAAAGTCAAGTTAATAATATTTGTGTGCGGTAGACGCTCGTATAAAAAGCAAAACAAGATCGTTATAACTTGGAAAAACATTCTGAATCTCCGTCGTTCTAATTGCGATGATAAAAACACAACGCGCCAACCTATTGTTTGGAGTAGTCTTCCGCTGTTTCTACTCAGCATGGCGTCATGTCCGTTTCCTGTACTACCTCCTCTGACGTCTCCCTTCTCTCGAGAACCAGAGAATTCCTATTTATCATTTGTTTTATTGGAGAAAATAAGTCGGCAATTACTGGAGAATTTATATCTGAAAGAAGTTATGCTCGGGGCTTGCCGAAAATTGTCCAATAAATTTAAAAACACCTTTGGTGAACCTTTTCTTCGATATAGTGGTTGTCTCAGTATTGATGATGTAGAAAGGATGACGGTTGAAACAAGATAATCACAAAGTATTAAAATTCCCGGACTTGTGAGTTATTTAACGTCGATGTTTAACTCAAGTAACAGCTTATGTGTGATATACTTATATCACTATTAGCGTTTAGTACAAATACACAGGGGTAGACAGAAATATGAAGCAAACACATAATATGTAATAACTATAATGATTTTTGACTTAAAACTCCTAATACGTCATGAGTCTGTCTTTAAAAGAATCATTTGTAAATTAGATATAGGTTCATTTAAATTTCTATTTATTTAAATGCTTGCTTTTGATACCAAGTGTTAATATAATAAAGTAGATTAGACATTTCGTTGCTCCTCATAATAGACTGTTAGTCCCAGAAAGGACTCCTTAAAGAAAATGTTGAAAGTCTGAAATGTCTACCTCTTATTTTTAATATTTTTTTGTAAAGATAGCAAGAAATATTCTCTGTAGAACTCTCTGTAGATTATCGTCTTCAATTTTGCTTTACGAAGCGGAGCATTATTGTACGTATGATGTCTCTCTCAATACGTCGTAAATATTCATACTTAGACATCAATTGATTCACGCTCGATCTGTAGATCATAGATACATCATTACTTGTATATTATAAGTTTGCCTCATATTTTGGATCATCCATGGAAATGATACAATCGAACTATCATACAGATCCGCATAACTTTATATTTTAAAAATTATCATAAATACTTTAAGTGGATTTTGTATTGTCCTAAGCGTGAATTTCAAATAGGGGCACCTTTTAATTATCCACTGTAAGACGATTAAAATCCGCTATATATAATGTAAGTCATAATACCGTTAAAATTCTTCGTGGGAAAACGTTAATCCTGTGAGTCATCTTTTCAGGGTATTTAATAGTAAATTAAGTATGTAATCATACACTATTACATTAATTAAAGTCTGATCAGTACTTATAACTATAGAAAATTACCATTCAATTAGCTGTATTTCATCAACTCTCAGCATAAAAATCACTTTATGAAAGAAACAAAGACGTGACTGCTTTTTTTTAATTTGTCCATAATCAGCACCAAGAAAGAATTATGAAACTCAGGAATCCTATTTAATACAATTTCACCATCTCAGACTTGTCTCTTTAAGTAGGATAAATTCAAAATTGTTTTCGGTCCTAGCATAGTATCAAGTTCAAACATTTTATTTTATTATTTTTCACTTGATTTTAATTCAGCCATTGAAATATATGCCTGCAAATTACGAAATACCTTCACCAGTACTGATATCAGAAGTCCTGCAGCTTATACTTTTTTCTATATTCTGAACAAATCGCCATATAGAAACTTAGTTAAGATATATACATATTTTTCTTTAATTAGATATTAGGGTGCTTATAATAAATTAATAAACTACAGGTATGTATGTATGTACGTAAATACTATTGAATCTACTTGCCTGTTTATCGATGAAACACTGGGTACATTGTCTTGCGAACAGATGCCTTCCGCGAGTAACCTGTCTCTGATCTCCCATGCGAACATAGTCGGATTCTCTCTTTTGTAGTTGGCGATGGCATCGACCACCGGTGGCGTCGCAACTTTAGGTTTCGAGCCTCCAATTACACCAGCTTTAAAGCTACCCGTTTCGTAATATCTGAAATCGGTGAAACTTAATCAGATCTCAGCATAGTATTTTTCATTGATATTGAGTTTGTTCGCATTTTTTTGCCTAAATACCTTTGGTACATATAACTTAATTCAACTTGATTTCTCCGTTGCCATTACAACACTAAATTGACATTTGCGCATATAAAATAGCAAATACGCATAGGGGTTAGTTAATAATTGATTAGTAATATAGTTTAACGGAACACATTGGCTACATTGGAAATTAACATAATTATCAAACAAGAAATATTAGCTCACTACTATATATTTTCTGTAAGAGCTTTCGCATTTATTTCTGAATAAATTTTTAATTAGAATTTAACATGTTTTAGATTTGACATTTGTATGTTGCTCAGTTATTTTTATCTGAAATTCAATTACAACTTAATGAATTAATATTCAATTTTTCAAGCATTTTGTGTTATTTTCTGCAGCTATGTATGCACTTAAAATACGCTTCCCTTCACTTCACAGAAAATTAAGTGCAAGCAACAATCTTAGTCCTTCTATGAAAGTTAACTGCCGTTAAGAAGACCCACACATCAAATGCAAAGTAATACATAGAAGCGGTCTGTACGTGGTATAGCAAAAATAATAATTAGTTTAAGCAGGCAGACCATTCGAACTCGTTCTGGGAACTTATGAGTTATTCAGAAGAATGAGCGAATATTACGTTGGTGGCCCTTATTTTCGATTTTGAGTTTAATGTAAGGACCGTGGTAGTTTCATAGATTCTGCAAATTGTTACTTCGCATAAATTTTGTCGAATTGGTTACTATTGATCCCCATGTCTCTGTACTGACTTATGGTTTCCGAACGTTGTTAAAATGTATCTCATAATTAAACTTCTTTCAATATTTATTACAGCGGTATAATTGTCTATGCTTTCATAAAGATCAATGTCTTCATTTTAAGGTATGTGCGTATCGGTAGGTTATAAAAAAACTCGGAAAGTAATATTACATGGAAGTACATGTCAAGGAGCAATGTGTTACTTTTTGGAAGAAAAGTGCGTATTTCAATGTAAAATATAGGAAACTAAGATAACTTAGAGAGTTATACGAAGAATAGAAAAATGAAACTAAACGTCACGAAAGAAATTCAAAAAATTCAGTTTGTAGGCACTTTGAATGATCTATTTGACCTTGCAAACGCGAATGTATTAAAAGAAATCACTATTGAAAAAGGTTAGTAGTGTTATATCATTACAAAAAACAATAACGGGAAATATTAAACCGTAAACCTAAGTTTGGACTGGATACGAAGATCTCCACCGCAGGAAAACAATACCTGGTACGTGAAAAATAGAAATCGAAAAAGAACCAATAATTTAAAAAAGAACAGTTGCATGAAAAATGTAAATATTTTTCAGAAACCACGTGAGGTCGTATCTAAATACATATTTTTGTTCTGTTTCAAAAGGGTAGAGCGATGACAATGTTGTAGAAGTTATTTTAGAGCCTTGAAGAGTAAATTTCGCTAGAGAATGTTATAACTATAATTAAATAAACTATTTCAACATTATTTTACAGGTTGTAGAGAAGTATTATGTAAACAATCCTAGCTGCAACCAAAGTGTTATGGAGCATGGTATAAATCAGTTTATTTCACCTTGTAATAAATTTGGTACCACTGAATGAACATGTAAAATCATTGCTGTAATTAACTCAGTAATTTTAAATTTCTTACTTAACACGTTGGGTTAATTTAAGAATTTTTGCAACCTCATAGAATATCTAAAGAAATTCCGTGTGGTTCTAGCTATATTAAAATAACAAAATAATGGACTTATACGTAACTAGTGATTATTCCGTCGCACGTACGTGTCATGTGCTTGATTTGAAAAACTTAGGGTAGTCGTTAGTTGTATTTGGAAGTGTAGACTTTTAAAATGGTTAAGTTCCAGCAGTGCAAATTTTTGTTACATGCCTTTGAAGTTTTTTTTTCGATATATTCGGGGCATACAATAAACTATTAGCAACACAAAACCGATGTGTGGTAGTATCGCATCTTTTATTACTGCTTTATTAAATGATTTGATTTGTAATGAGTTACGAATTTTATAAAATGACTAATTTGCGTCTTGCAAAACGTGAAAACGTTCTAAACAATTTGGGAAAGTAAAGTAGTAGAGTATCATACATATATATGTTAAATCAAAATATATTCTGCAATAAAAATGCTTCCTTCTTAAGTAGTAAGAAAGAAAAGAAATCAAAATTGATACTGTTTATTATATTTTCTATGTACGTTTCGATCGATAAGATAGGAATATCATAAACCTTTTGTGTGTATATAACATGCTTATACTGTCGCTGTATACGTACGTCGCATTCCAATCAAAATAGCATAGCGAGACGAAAAACAGGACAGTCAATATGAGTAACGTCGCAAACCAAAAAGTCAATTAAAACTCGCCACATCCCCCATAATTAATAAATGATATAATTCCATTACGAGCGATATTTGGGGTTCCCTGGGCGCTGCAAATATAAATTCGTTACGCCACAAACCACACACATCACTACCGAATCGCATTATTGCAGTTAATCCAGTTATACTGTATTAGCAGAGTCTCTGTACGCTCACAAAGGGATCCGTTCGCTGTAGCAGAGGGCGAGGGAGTCGCTTTTTGATGACGGATCGCTGCGAATGCAGAAAATTAAATTTGACATTTTTCAAAACGAACAAGCGGCTGATCCGTTAAACAAGCATAAATTTGACGTTCATCCTTTCCCAAAGTTTCGCTTGTACAATGTTAAATAAAGTAGATAATAAACTATAATATGGAAGCCCAAAATCTCGAATTTTATCAGTTCTAATACAAAAAGAACACAACATTAAGCTGTAGATATTTTTTAGTTATGCTTAAATAATTATATATAACTTTTTTAGAAATACTAGTATGTAGTATGTTTCACGCATTTGAACTTTATCGGAAAAGTTTTTATTTTAAAACACAGAAAGCAATTTGTACATGGTTAGATATTGGATCTAATAGAATCTACTAAGGTATTTCAAGAAATAAAATAAATACATAGTTTAAAATGTTCTAGATGCAAGTTGTGTAAAATTGTGCGAAGTGTAACATTTGTTTTATTAATTTGTTTCTTAATTACATTCTGGCAGCATTTTCATAACATGGTTAGTACTCTTATTACGTATTCGACATTTTCTGGCTAACGAATTTTTGCAGTGTGAACCTAGAGACACTATTGTTTAGTATACAGGAATTAATTTATATACCCTACGATAGACAATTAGTTTACAGGACGTAAATGTTTTCATTCCTTGTGTACAAACGATCGTTGAGTGGCATCGGAAGAGTGATTTTTGATGTAATCTTGTAATATCAATATAAAGTGTGACTTTCACTTAAGCAAAATTAATTTTCGTAAAACGTTTGTTAAAAAAATTGCGAATCGAACTAGATCCTCCATTTAAGTATATGATAGGGCGCATGATAAACTTCCTGAAATTATTTTTAGCTGAAAATACGATTTTAAACAATATTGCAAAGATTGTGAAAGTTTATAAACTAATAAAAAAGAAGAAATTCAAATGAATTGAATACGCGGAAACATTAAATTTAGTGGTGGCACACTGTTATATAAATACTGTCATTCTGTCATGTCCATATAACTATGCCGTTGCCCCATATTGTAAAAAAATAATGGAAATTAGGTCATCGTCGTCCAATGTTAAAATATAAGAGTACATCAACAAGGTGTAACAGAAGAAATTTGCTGTTAAGATTGGTGAAGTTATGTTGACTTGTTTAGATTTCTTTATATAATAATAATAATCACTAATCTGTATCTGTATTTCATAAATTCCTCAACGATACCTAACTAAATAATATTATAAACTAATTGTATGTAGCTGATAGAAAGTTAATTAATAGAAAAATAAATATTTTGTTTGGAGTGTGGAATATAGCGAGAATCAGATTATTGAGTAACCGTGTATTCTGCTTTTCCTAGCCAGAAGTTTATATGATTCTGTTCGTATTGAATCGAAGAAGAAAATAATAAGTTACACACTTAACTTGTCTTGGCGTTCAGCTCAAGGAATTTATATATACATACATATATGTATATATATTTGCTTTAAGGTTTTCGCGGATGAAATATAATTCCTCCGGGTGTGGAGTTGGTTCTCAGAAGAACCTGATGTAGTTTTAAGCTTTGATGCAATCTCTTTCATCTTCTTTTGGAGCGGGTTGTTACAGAAGAAGATGAAAGAGACTTTATCGAAACTTTAAGCTACTTCAGGTTATTCTGAGAACCAGCTATCTATGCGGACGAACCCTCGGAAGAATTATATTTCATAAAAATAAATACATAGACCAACTAATTAATTGAGGAAGACATGGTATGAAGCGATGCACAAGCTATACGATGTAGAGCAGTTGATTAGCTATTTTACGAGTTAAAAAGTATAGTGCATAATTTTAATTTTGCAAGAGTTAAGTAATATTAGCATCACGTTTTTGATTTAAAAAATGTGTGCAACATTGCGCGCGTATTGTGACGGCTCACTTCTCCCATAGTAGTACATTTTGGTTTAAAGTTGTATCTCTATCAGTTATAAATGTCCAACACGTGATCATGCCACATACGATACAGGATAGTTATCAAATACATTTAAAGTTGGCTACATGATCTTAAATTAGAATACCTAGTTATGGAATATACGTTCGTTGTAAAATCGATGATAGATATGTTTATATTATACACTTTTTATACAAACGATATATATCAAGTGATGCAGTAAGGACTGCTAAGATTTTAAGGTTAGTTCATCTTTTGTCTGTATGTTACCTTATCTACAAACTGTGAGTTTCATTGACAACAATGGAAGAAATGAGTCAAGCGTTGCTTGATCAAGTTTAATAGTATCATACTTTTCACGACCATTAAGTGAATTTTGTGGTAATTCTTTGATCACTTTACCTTCACTTTCCATAATAATATATGACAATGATACGAAAATAATTTTGAAACAGCAGCGCAATATGCATGTTTCTTCATGTGCATATATTTTTGCATAAAAATCCTTCAGAATTCTACACCACGTGATTAGCTTGGCGTTAAGTGTCAACAAATTTTTCGACTACATAACTAGAAGTCGTTAGAATACAAATGACGTTCCTTGTAAATGCCATGCACATGTCGCTGAGATCAAGGCGGCATTGTAAATATTCCTACGTTATTTTGTCACATGCGGTTACTATTAACATATGTAGTGGAAGCACAACAGTGGCTATTGAGATGTATTTTTGGTTAACTGATGAGTCGTTTCGTTAAAAATTATTATGTTTCCCTCTATTTTTATTTTTAGAATAAGTCGAGCTGTCAAATGTACACAGTAATATTAGATATAATAGTATTCCAGTGTAATATGTTTACATTTTGTATAAAGCTTAATTATATTTGAGTCTTAATTCATTTATATGTTTACTATGTATATATAGTATCTATTGATTAGTGAAATCAGTTTTAGAATTTCAATTGTACAAAATAAATTTATCTAACTCTCAATTGTTTCTTTTTTAAAAACTTACTAAAATTGAATTATTTCTATTGGAACAAAAGCTATTGTAGCCATAAATAGATTTTCTTGAAAAAATGTATTATCCAACAAAAATAAAAAAGCGATAGTCATTCATAAGAAAAATTGCTTTGTATTGCATAGAAAACGGATATCGAGCATTTTGTAATAAAAAAACATGCGTCATAGGTCGTCCAGAAGGGTGGAAACTCGACAAACAGAAAGCGAACGCATCCGCGGCTAGATGTAATTTTCATGTACTTCTTGCGTGAGCACGTGTTTGATCTCGTATAACAAAACGAAATATACGTTATCATTACAATTTTAATAAGGGAAAAGTAGTTCAGAGTATTAATCACCTAATAGTGTGTAGTAAAGTGGCTAATAGAAATTTTATAGAGCACGCAGACGTTGTATCGGAAACTGTAGTCATATTTGCAATATTATGAATCAGATAAATTTGAATATTTGGTGGTCTGTTTGGTCTATTATTATTATTATTTCGGAAGCGGCTCTCAATCTGTTTATTTCAATAGCAACAATTTGTATGTTATTTTACTCTTACATTTTGTACAAATTTGGGATTTCCTATGCCAACAAACAATTAATTTTGTTATGTAAGTTGTAAGCGTATATATGGGAAGTACTATTCTTTTCTGTGTTTTGGACTTTGTAGTATAAGCTTCCATGTATCATGCTATAAATTATTTGTTCGTTACACAGGCTGTATCAAAGAGTTTTACGGCAAATTAATTTCAAACAACATACAAAAGTCAGAAGTCACCTCATTTCTTTATATACGTATTTGTATTTCACACTGAAATTAAACCATATTAAAACCTATATACCTAACTGCAAGTGTTGGGTTGTCTATACACACTCGCATTTCCTGAAGTAAAACTAGTTTTTTATCTAGGCGAATAATAATATCTCTCTACAATTTAAAAAAGATACATTATACAAAAATTATCTTCGTTTAACCAAACAGCATTTTTTTCGCAGCTTTAGTAAAAATATACCACAGACACGGCAAACAAAATTTTGTGTTACAAATTGCTTATTATTCTTACGTCTCTTTTTATTGTATTCAGTCAAATGTTTTATAATACCGAAAAGATATCTTCTTATTTAGTTACATCTGATGAGCTTATATTGTTTTATCGAGCAAGTAAATAACAAAATGAAATTTGGAATAAAACACTGCGTGAATGATTATGGTTTACATTCGTATTCTAATGAAGTTTTAACCTATTCAATCATTTGGTACTTAGCAAAAATGATTGTTATTTAGGATTACAATCCATCTTTCTTAAACCATTGTCATTATGAAAGTAATCCATGCCTTCGCATCCCCAAACAGTTTTCGTCAATTACAGGGGCATCGGGCGGCCATGAGTTATTATTTCACCTGCGCCTGTGGTGTATTTCAAGGCATTCATTTTCGGCATTCGCAACGAACTGAGGAAAACCCTAACCCTGAGAAACAGTCCTGTGATTCGAACCCGGAATCCTGAGGTGCAGTAAAATACTTTATAATAAGTACATTGAGGTTGCAAACAATGTGACAATTTAATCGAAGTAATAAGAATTACAGTTAATTGTCAAATATTATCTATCGCAACCTAACATGAAACTTACTTGAGTTGCTTTACCACTCTAGATGAGAATGCATTAGGAATCATATAACTTTCAGACTAAATTTAGAAACCACTCGAAGTTTACTTGAAAACCGCCTAATTTACGATAACTGAACTTTTACAATGCTTGCTGTTAAATACTGGATGTTGCAATTTATTTCCCAATTTGGCAACCCCAATCATGGATATATGAGCAAACTGGGGCTAAAGTTGCAAGATTTTGAACTTTGACTTCTTAGAGTATGATTGAAACTTACTGATGTCTGCTATGATTGGGTATTCATCATTTATATTTCTCTTACTTATTATATTTTTATTTCCAAGGAAGAAAATATCTATTTCTTCCTAAATTTATCTGAAAATGATGAAAATGTTCGACCAAATACGAAATAAACATATGTCTGCCTTGAAGAAAGTGTTTTACTCGATGCTAAAAACTATTGTGCCCTTTAAAGCTGGTAGATGTATTTGTATTTTCTTTGTAATTAATGTAAGTAACGATATTGTAAACAGTAAATCGAACTTGTGCATATCGCATATACGATTCTTGGAGTTAGGATGTCAACGCAGTGTTCTTAGTACATTGATTTAAATAAAGAAAATAATTGTTTTGGTTCAAAATAAATCTCAAGAAAGCTATTTTCATATTGAGACAAAGCAATTTTCTTCTATCAAGACATTTCTATCCGAAAAATACTATTTTCTTAATATAATAAAATGTTTCTACAAGTGCATTTCTTCTAATAACTCGAAGATAATCAACTGTTCAAGTCTGTTAACTGTAAAACAAATAATTCGATTTAGACTGTGCAGTTGCGAAATTAGTCAGTGAAGACTATTCGGAAAGATCTATTTTAATGAAAAAAGGAAGAATATATTCAAAAAAATTGACAAAAATAGATATCACAGCACAATATAGCACAAATAGGTGACTTAATAATAGTGGCACTTACCACTGATATAGGTACTTATTAATCTTAAGTGTATAAAAGAGTAGAGCAATTACACCAAAATTCTAACTTCGAATAATGACCATAATAACAATAGTTATACAATAAAAAACATAAGTTCGTTATATGTATAGAGACGGGAACTGTCTTGATGATAAATGTTTCGACCACATGCGGTCCTGGGCACATAAAAGTTCCTCTTTTTATTTCGGAAAGAGCGAAACGGGCGACTAGGAAAACGGGAAAACATTACCAGCAGGTCGCATGATCGCGTTAGCCGCGCCCGGCAGATTCGCCGGAACCAGGAAACAGGGTGGATTGGGAAATTATGGCTATGAACCCCGTGGTTAAGTGGGAGATGAAATCGTATTTGAGAGATAAAGTTAGCGGAAAGCACTATTGTATAAAGGCAAATGGTAGGGTACAATCTTTGGTAAGTAAATAAACTACTAACTATTCTAAAAAAAACACACACATTAATTGTTACAGGCCTGATGTTATAGCAATATAATAAATAAAAGGTATACATATATACGTATTTGCAATTCCAACTGCACAGATCTCGCGGGAAATAAAGAAAAGGTTAAAATCGCTGCTCACAGTCTAATCAACGTTCACATATGAAAACGCTACGCACTTGGATAATAATGGACAGCCGTTTGAACATCCAATACTATTGACATTGTTTATTTGCAACTGTTTTTAAGTTAAGTAATTTTTCCATCCAAAATTAAATTTTACATGAACTATATGAGAATAGAGGATGTCAAAAGAACAAAAAAAATTGCTTAAAATATAAGAGTCAATGTTATGTCTTGAGTACATTGTAATAGTTCGGCACAGACTAAAATAGAATTGTGCATTTAGTTATCTTAGAAACATTTTTGTAGCTATCATAATAACCAAGATATGGTAATTTTTAGAAACGGGCAAGATCTGCATATCAGGCTGGGGTTTTGACGCCTAGCACAGTAGTCATGATCTATTGCTACTTTCTCGGAACCAACCCAAACTGCTGCGTTAAAGTTGTAACTATGAATTTCCACTTATTCGAAACAAAAATTAAGGAAAATGCGACGCTTTTGAGAAATGGTAAAAGATAATAGTAAATCGGTAATAATTCGCAGGCAACGTATTGGGTTATCGCATAAAATATCGGTCAACGCTAATTGATTATAGAGTTATTTAATACTAATTACGCTGAATGTTAAAAGTCTAAACCTGCGATCGTTCCAGGATTCTACGGCTTGCGCCCGCTGCGCCTTTGCTAGTAATTAACTATAATGAATCTCCATTCCTCGAGTGAATGTAGTAACTCACCGATTTTTTCACAATTAACTCATTTAATAACTCACGCATTATTTACTGTCGTGTATCTTTAAATAGAAGCCGCACAGAGAGAGCAAGGAAAGTGAACATCTACCACAATTAATGCACATACCAGTATACTCTTTTATTGCAATCAGATCAATTATGTATATATATATATATATATATGTATATATATATATATATGGAAAGAAAAGAAATGAGAGTTAGCCATATGCGTACACATATAACACAAAGTATCAGGTCAACTCCTGCTTTCTTGTAGAAATGATTTTGTTCTAAATCAGCCGGCCTAATTTGCGATAATCACGTATTAGTATGCATACGGATTGCATATACTGTAAGCGTTTCTATACCTTTGTATAGCAAAACGGATATTGTAAAGATTGAATCAAACATCGTAACAAAAATACGCATTTCTGACAAAATCATACGATAATATATTTCAAGTTTCATGATAATGAAGAGAACTCACTGATGTTGTTTCATTGGTCGATAAATTTTCGATATGTCATCCCCGACGATATCGGAGAACCCTAAATGCATGGATCTACCCGGAATACTTTTGCATATATCGATAAGGTATCAATTTAATTGGCGCCAATATATATATGTATACATACATATTGGAACAGATTTATCGATGTCGAATAGGCCTAATCCTCGGTAGTAGTAGTGAAATGGATATTATTACTGCTTGCTTGCTAGTTGTGTTTCTGAAGAATATACTGATTTCATATAAATAATATTTTAGCCATTGAAATTTTCAATTCCTCAGTTTCCTCAAAAAGTTCAGACGCAAGTTAGTTTTAGACGGTAGGGTACGGGCACAAGATGAGTACTAGAAGGAAGATAATCGAAAATCTGCCATCCAAGTTTTTGAATTGTTTCTAGAATGCATATACCCATGTGCGGACGTCCATTATCGTGGAAGAGAACAATTCCTGATCTCACGATTACTCGTCGTCGGTTTTGAATGGCACGGTGTGGTTTAAGTAATACACAATAGACATGAAATTCGGTTATTCAAGGTTTTATGAAATCAATCAAAACTACTTCTCTGAGAATGCGGTTTACCATGACTTTCAAATTCAATCACCACTCTCAACAACTTTTCCCCAGAGGCTTCTGTGAACTAAAATGATACCATTGCCACAGATTTCATTCGTTCATTGTGATAGGTTCGTATGTTTCGCACAATTGACAGAGAATTTGCAACACTATGTTCTCTTGTGTTTATAAATCTTGTTCCTGATGGAATTTCATAACTGTCACTTATTTTAGCACAGCCTTCAGAAGGCAGACAACTATGAAGTAACGACAATATAGGGGTTGCATTCTCATGCGCGAACCAATCAGTATTTTTAGCAATCGTTTTCTTGTACGTGATAAGTAAACTTGGCACTGCGATCCGGTTTATCAGATGTTATAATAACATTCCTGATGCTGCAAATTTCGTGTTTGACTTTATGCGTCTGATAACGCTGCTAAAAAGTATAAGTATTTATTTACATTTAGTACCTGCTTAACCCCACCTACGTTTTCTAAGCGAGCGGTAACCGAAGTACCAGCTCTTAATTTTGAACCGCGCCTCGTTAGCGTTTACATAACCAGGTGGGAATTTCAAAACTGATATTAAAATCTAATTAGGGAGATGTTTGGAAAAAAAATCAGACTAGTAATGTAAAAATGTCTAACAATCAATTTTTGAATCGATAATGAATCCTAAATATTGCAAAGATGTCTGTACCATTCTAGCATATGTGTGTCACTATACTGCAGCGTATGAAATTTATCAGAAATATAGTGTGTATACATTAGAAAGCATTTGTATTATCAAGTTCTACAAACATTTATTGCATATTTTATGCACTTTCCGACACATGTATATAAATAATATTCGGTTGTTTAAAGTTTCACAAATTGAATTCTTGAAATCGTTAGTAATTTGATACGTAAGATATTCATTAAAACAATACAGTACTAGGAAATGGTTGGCATTTGATCACGAACAATCAGCATTCTACAGAAGAAAATCAACTTTGTCATGTAGAATACAGATATCTACATTATCGGCTCTTTGTGACGTAACTTAATTATGTGTATCATTCGTATTCTGGTTATCTCGATAAGGAATCTTCTACATGTAGTCTCACAATTGCTCTGTTTCATTGTCAACAGTGAGTTCCATATTTCTAATATACAAACGGAAAGTCCTAATTATTCAGGTTAGTTAGCGGCTGCTGATAGCATCTGATTCAACGGTCGCTTTACTTTTGTTTGATTTTTCGGAGCAGCGGGTAGCTAATTATGAAGTATGGCACTATAAATCTGCTTAAGTATATACAACATGTGCAATTAAATGAAGTTGAAATCGTACAATGATTTAATTTTAATTCGCTGCAAGTACATTAAATGAATCGTCAGAATGGGACTACGTGGGAATTATTGAAATCCAAATACCGTTCAAATTTAACATTTTAGTTCTAGTAATTCGCGAGAACGCTTTCTCGATTGGCTACATGGCATACAAATTTGAACAGTTAGTGGTTCAATTATTTGATAATATATTGATAAATAACACCGCCCAACAAAAAAAAAAATTGTCGTTCTACCTGTAAAATACGAATTGATTTAGGGTATTTCTGATGTTCTGGTTCTAATAACTGACATCTCTTCCCAGCAGCTCTAGTTTTTGAGATACACCACTGTGAAATTTATTACTCCTACGTAATAAATTATTATTATAAATTATGCTGTTTATTAGCAGAACAGAGCGTTCTAATTTTCATACGCTCGGATGTTACTTCAGCATCAAGATTCATTACCTTCACAGCCACTTAGATCGTTTTCCAGAAAACTTAGGTGATGTTAGTGAGGAACAGGGGGAAAGATTTCACAATATCAGCATTATGGAGGAAAGGTACCAACGAAGATGGGATACCCATATGATAGCCGATTACTGCTGGAATCTTCAGCGAGACTGTTTCGGTAAACCTCACGCCAGGAAATCTTATAGAAGAAAATTTTAACTGATTGAAATTTGTATATGTATATTTTTCTGTTAAATAAATACCTCCTACCCATTTATTTTGTGTTTCAGTTACCAGCTATCAAATAGTAATATTTAAAAAGTTACGTACATAACAAAGCATTATATCCGATTTTGACGAATTTCTCCTAAATAGGGCAGAACGAGTGAATTTCGAAAACTAGACCTGATAGAACAAATCTGACAATATTTTTGGATTACGCACACCAAAATTGCTTAATTACACTGAAAAAATTCGAGACACCAAAATATGTATTGGCGAGTGTAATCAACAAATGGTAAGGACTTGAAAGGGAAAGCAAACTATTTCTGTCTTTTATTAGAAGTACGTTGAGCCTCGCTAGTTACTTATACATTTATTGACGTGTCATGGCATGGATTTTAACAAATAGACAATGCCCCCTTGTGATATTGTTCCAAACTATCTGAGCCTCATGCTGGAAATGCGAAAAGAAATATGATTTTTTATCTTTCATATACAAAGCCACATACACGTCCTTTTGGGGAAACTTTGAGAGATTTAAGAGGCTATTTGTTTGTATTATCATAACGCATTGATTGAAAATATAAGTTCAGGATATAATTTTAATACAGCGATGAGTAACATTTTTAAGTTTTTTTTTATTCTGTATTTCTCTAATTACTGTACATACTTCTTACACAAATCTGAAACAATTATTGTATTTTGCGATGGAATATTTTTGAGGAAAGCTATGTAATAAACATAAAATGATGTGCTGCGTTTTACATTACGCAATCCAAATAAATGGCGAAAAATATATAAATAAATGATTATTACAGCAGATACCCTTTAACAGTTGGAAGTATTCTTTAGTAACAATTTAGTATTCTGTCCGTTTAAAATCGTAAGATTAACACTGTAGTAATACATGCTCCAATGTAGTTGATAGACCATGTGTCTAGAACTTAGTTCAATTTTGGATCGTATTACGTACGATATACACGTATGAAGTCCTGATGCATAAAATCTGGTATCCGCGCCGATCTGCGTTTCGAATGTGGCCCTCTAATATGCGGAACATAATTTGTGTGCTAATTGTGCAACAAAATAACAAAGAAAGAAATAGTGCAATAGTAGGTTCGTTTTGAATTTTCGTTTACTAACGTATACATTGCAAATATCTGAAGTGTCGTAATTTCGAATTATAAACCTACTAAGAATTTTGAAAACTTACCTCGATAATATTTTAGAGACACAGCCATGTGATACCCTAAGTTGCCGTGAAATATCGCAGGGTCTAACACCATTATGCGCGAGTTCTACTATCCTTTGTCTTACTACGTCAGGTAGCGGTCTTCCGTTGACAAAAACTCCCCCAAGTTGATTAACACCACCGTGACCTGAAAATTAAAATTTATTGGAATATTTTTCAAGATATTTCTAAATGCAACACATTTGTAAATTTAATACAAAGTAGTAGTTTGGGCTAGATCCCCTGCATTTCATCTAGGAATTGGATGTATTTATCCATGCATATATCTAATAAAATGAATACCGATTTTATATGCATGTCGATATAAAAGCTGTACTTTTTCATCTACTATAGAGTCTGATGGAGCAAAGCACACCCGTATACTATAACATTTTAATGGTCTCATCTTTTTCTCCATCTGGAATGTTTGCGCGAACAGTAGCAACTGATAAACCGCAAAAATCATTAAAGATGATTATACAACGTCAAGCAACCTTCTGTATAGGATAAAAACAAAAGATTACGTTCTGAAATTCATATAATTAAATAAAACAGGCTACGTCGAATTATGTACTACGTGACTCATGCTGCTTTTGCTTGGATATGAAGTATACAATATAATTGCATTGCAATGTCAAAGTTTCTTACATCAATTATTAATAACACTACTTTATAGCATTTAAATCTATAAAACAGCTGCACTTTCCAGAACAAAGTTTCGATGATATTACTTAAAAATATTTTGTTTTAATATAGTTGTGTACATCCATTCATAAAACACCATTTACTTTCACATACTTTTACGTTAAACGTTGATATATTTTTCATGAAACGATATATCAATAGTATATCAAATTCTTTCTGTTAGGTTTGAAGTTACAAGATAAAGTAAAGAAAATATTCTCTATTTTGTTTAACTGTCCGGCAAATACAAAAGTTTAGGAAGGCAGACGCTGAGACCATTCAATTGCATTTCATATATTGGCTGGAGATACGTTTCCTTTGAGTTGGTTTGATACATTTACCATTTCATTTTCAAATACTTTGAAGTGATACCTAGAGATGATGAACGTGCGCAGCGATTCATTAGATGTGTGTAGAGCATATGTTCAACAATATCATCAATATCTTTCGCGGCAACGTCAATCTATATTCCGCTGGATATCTCGCTCATATGGTTTTGTTATTGTGTTACGGATTTTGTGCGCTGTATATAATTATGTTGCAATTGCGCAGGTTGAAAAAACGACCATTGTCAAAGTAAAAGTTTGTTAGTCAAATTTCGGATTTAATTTATGGTGGCGCCTAAATTAAATGTTTGCTTTGCTATGGAACTCTACTGTTCTTGAATAAATATGATAGTAAAAAACGTGCAAATTTCTGTTCGACCTAAGTTCAACAGTAACTTGTACTATACTATGTTTTATTTTATTTGTCCACTATCAAGCGCATACTTCTGATGCACCGCTTATCTTACATTTTCTGGAAATATCTTATGTTTCACTATGTATGTAACTTCCCTATTTTTTCACAGAGATATGCGGTTTTTCTACAGACTTGACGTTTTTACATGTGTAACTCTTAAATTTGAATTCGCAATATTTTAAACTTTTCATTGGCCTACGTAAGTATTTTGATTCACTTTGTTTTCGTGTTCCATTACTTTACCAATACATTTTTCGTTGCTAATTTATTAAAAGTAGCTTTTAACATTTACAAGAACTTATGCGCAGGCTGCATGTTGATTGTTACAGAATGCAAGTAGAGCTGATCAATAACTATTTATTATAATGTGATTAGACTTTTATTATTTTATTTTTATTATCAAATAAGTTCTTTTAGTCTTGAGTGAAATTGTATGATATGCGAAAACAATAGTTTCTTTAAATCACAGTATGTTCGATTATTGGTTAACTTATCTTTTAGAAGATATTCAATTAAAAAAGATGTATTTCTCACCCTACTTTATCTCAATTCTTCGTAAGAATGGAAATCGCTAACATTTGTCCATGTCATACAATAAACTTTAAAATGGTTTCGCTTTCCCTATGTTACCATTCACTATTTAGTAATACTAGTTTGAGCCGTGCTAGTATGTTATATTAGGATATTAAATTAATACTGCTTGTGCTATACAGAATTATTACATTTTACTGGAAAAAATTAAATGCATTCGCAAATTTTTTTGATTTTCATGTTGATTTGTGGCATATTAATCGTGGATCATTGTAGGTATATTGAAGAATGCGTATATGATATTTATACAATTTGCAATAGCAAGTCGTATGGCGGTTGCGATTTACGATCAAGCGCTTATGTTTAATTTATTACCCTGCGTTGCATTAATGAGTTATTAAAATTAATTCCTTCTCAGCGCTAGTGGAATCAGGTCAATTGCATTCTCGCTTAAGAAAAGAGTACCGTACTTGTCAATGTGTAGATTAACTTCTGAAAATGACCCGGAGGTACCGAATTGATAGAAATATGGCCAGAAGTCGACGGTTTGTGTGCAGGGCATAACCCATTAAAAACGTTTCCAACGAGGTTTTTGTATTCGCGGTTGGCTCCCGCGCACGTGTCGGCCACGTGACTTTAAAACAACGATCGTCGATTGTCATTATGTGATAAAGTGCTTTCCGTTGTTTTTTATTCCCATACATATATGCGCTACACTCATCCAAAGCAATTTGGTAGATGAGTTGAACAATTGGGAGATCCTACAATGGACAACCAAGTGTTTTATACTCCTTATGTCAACGGAGCGATTTAATCCGTAATGGAATTTGTTCGTCCTCCATAAAAACGTCGTCGTTCCGCAGCAAAAATAAATTATTCCGTTCAATTCGTAATGATAGAGACTTCTATTATGTCGGTTTACCGCAAATATGTCATTGGATTATGACATGGTAAATGAATGATTCGTAGAATTAAAGGGTACTGAAACTATCAATGAACAGGAAGTAATTTGTTATACCGGTTCGCGTACTGACACGTTTCGAACCAAATATTGCTTTTTTAGTAGCGCTAATAAAAACTTGCGCCTACTTTCTTTCTAACGATGTATACATCTCATTTGTATTGTAGCAGTTAGACAATATCTTTCAGTCAAACAGTAATCTTCTTTTATATTACATAAGTGTGAAAATTTCTCGTTGTTCATAATGCTGTTCACATACAAGTATACATAATGATGAAGCTGTTATAGAACATGGGTGTTGTTTACGTACATTTTATAGCTTCATGCTTACAAATCTATGTACAGATTATCTCAAATTCGTAGGTTATTGTTGAGATTACATTTGTTGCAAGAAATTAACTGCAGATTTAAAGACAAAGTTGTAAAATTTAATACTGACAAATTAAACAAAAGATATCCGTTATATCCAATGTCTATCGTTTAAATGCAAATTTCATGATTACAATTTTGGTTTATACCTTGCAACATTGTGACATCCTTTTGTGTTTAATACATAATATATGTATATTTTTCATTCTATTTCGCAAGTTCATCAAATTCATTTTTAAATAGGTACTTTTAAAAGATTAAGTAGATTTCGGAAGCTCTTTCATTATATTCTCACAATTTTTTGAAATATTACATATAATTTTATAAGCCTAATATGCTTATCTTTCTTCTATACTCAGCTCGTTGCTTTTTAAAGAAGTTATATTCTTGTAACTTTTGAAGTAGTTTATACGGATAGACAAAGGATTTCTAAGTTTGAGAAGTTATTATTTCTTACGGAAACCTACTTAACCCAACTTACTTGTTCTTGATTAAACAAAATTATGCTAACTGTAAGCTAGTAGCAATCTTGCAGTTAGCAAATAATGTTCTTAAAATTCGATGAGCTTCCAAACAGAATTTTCAGAAGTAAGCGTTTATGTACTTAATGCAAATGTTAAGTCCTGCTGAGTGGCGTGCCTGGCATTATATGTGGTAGTTCTTACACAGATATGATCTGAGTAAAGTCAACGACGGGAAGTGTCTACAATCCTCCGTTCCCCCACTATAGCTAGCTAAGTATAACCATGATATAGTAGAACAACAGCAAAGTACTGCTACCGGCGAATGACTGATTGTAGGAGAATACCATAGCGAGAAAGAATAATGGGAGACGCACATGCGTATGACAACCGTTGACTTTGCTCAAATTATGTCTGTATATGAAACGTCGTGTTATGCGTTACTAGATTAGGTTAGATATGAGCATAGGATGTAGATAATCTCTGGATATAAGTTATGGATATGATTCCGTTTTATGAACCAAAGAAGAGATAGACATGTAATTTAACATAGTCGAAGTTACGAGAAAAAAACAAAAGAAAAACGAAAAAGACCAAAAGAGAAAGGTGGGATCTCGACGTTTCGCCTCCGTCGTAGGAGACTTCTTTAGGAGAATAGGGGAAACCAAAGTGGCACGGTAACTCGACGTGTAAACCACGCTAGAGGCGAAACCACTTTGGCAGAAGGTTACGGTGATTCGGCGTGTTGACCACGCTAGAGGCGAGAACCTTCTGACGTGTATCGCAGAGTACCGGGTTTATATAGTACGCGCTCGGCCAGCGGCCTGAACGGCTGATTGGATAGAGGGGGGCGGGGCTTGCAGGAGCGGTTTCCAGATCGCGGATAGATGATATCCGTCTACCCTTTTAATATTACCGGGGTCTTTTTGAATCTCCATTGTCTCCCTGACTTTTCTACCATAGAAATGAGGATTTTTCGCGATGACCGAGGTTTCTTCAAACAAAATATTGTGATCCGTTTCCAGATGATGTTGGCAATTTTTGAAGGAGGCTTAAACACTACCTTGATGTTTTGTTTTCTGAGGATTCTGTCGATGCGTTCGGTAACACCGTGAATGAAAGGAAGATACGCCGTACCTTCACCCCGAAAACCCTTTCGGAATCTTGGGACTTCTGCGTGTGGGGGATGTGTGTTTTTTGATGACTTTCTGTATATCTCGACCTCGATACCCATTATTTTGAAACAATAACTTGACGTGCTGCAGTTCTTTCGACAGATTGTCAGGTTCGGGCATAGAAACAGCACGACGTACCAGAGAATTTACAACACTTAACTTTTGCGCCGGCTGATGATGGGAATCGGCATGTAGATATCGATCCGTGAGCGTGGGTTTTCGGTAGACTGAATGACCTAGACGACCATTGGGTTTCCGTCTTACGAGGACATTAAGGAAAGTAATTACACCGTTCTTCTCCACTTCCATGGTGAATTTTATCTCGGGGTGTTGGGTGTTAAGATGACCAAGAAAATTATCTAAAGTATCCCTACCGTGGGGCCAAATAATGAAAGGGTCATCTACATATCGAAACCAAGCTTTGGGCTTTAGCTCTGAGTTTTCCAGGGCGACGGACTTGAAAGATTTCATTTTTTTCTACTATTTGCCAATTTTTGCAGGGATACTTTTTCGTATGTTTTGATAATCGATCACGTTGATTCTAAATGGCTTTTCAAAGTTGTGTGTATGCTACGCTTTGTAATTTTTGCGACGTACACTCGCTTTATTCCACGTTTGTAGAAGTTACTTAATGTTTAGGTATCCATACAAAAATGTTTTTCCACCGTTCATGTTTGTATAAATAATAGTAATAATATTTTAGGTTGAATTACTACTTTTTTCGTGTGTTATTTCAGCAACATCCGTTACAAGAAAGTGAATTACTTGAAAATTACATTTAAAATTTCTGCCGTGTTGACATCTTTACCATTTGCAGCTATATATACGTACATACTACATACATACTACATACATACTACATACATACTTATGTGTGAAACGAGGTTCTCAGTTACGTGCCGACAAAAAATAAGTACCCCAACAGATTTCATGCCGAAACTGACATGAGAATCTAACTTTCATCTAAAACGCCTAATATTAAGTATACGTGCGATAATAAAAAGCAGTGGTACTCACCTCACTAAAAAGTTCAAAAATCCTATTTCCATTCGTTATTCTGTTATTTTAAGAACTTAGAGTTAATGTTAAAATTACTTTTTGAAGCAAATAAATATTATTTGCTTCAAATAATTGCCATTTTTCTTGCAAACTTCATTTACATAATATTTCACAATAAAAGTAGGTACAGGGTTTGATAAGAGTTCCACTTATCAAAAAAAAAAAAAAGAAAACTAAGGAGCGCTGTTCTCGATGCTAGTCTCTTTTTCAATGACTAGAGTAGATAGATAATTATAAGTATGTGATTTATTTTTCTTTAGGTGTAAGCGATGAATTTCTATACTTACATCATGAGAGAATAGAATTACTTTTTTCATGCTTAAATAGTATGTTGGAAATAGTAAATAACAGACCACTTAAATATTTGAAGTCTACAAGAAACTAACGATTTTGTGACTCTTTAACAACCAATGTTAAACAGAGGTATAAAGATTTTGGGAGAGGCATTGCATGTAATCCATTGATTAAAGAAAGGAAACTATACCATAGCAATTACCTAAAATGATAAAATAAATAAAAAGATATTGTATTCAAAACAGGAATAAGTGTTCTACTAGGTGCATGTTTAAAACAGGACACATTAATTGAATAAGCTGCTTATTTAAGTGAACGCAATGATTCGGCTTATTTGATATTTTTAAATTACCTGAATTTACTTGCCGTTGGTATATTTAATTATCACGTTGGCCTATAAAATAACATGTTTCGACTGCCATTAGATATTAAGAATTCGAACGAGACAGATTCGAAACCGTGTAAAAAATCTGATCTAAATAATAAATTATGTCGAAAGTGTTATTATTCAATTGTTACTCATAAATCAGATTTATTGCTACGGGTAATTAGTGCAAACTTGTAATTGATTGTTTGAGGTTTAATACTGATTTATTGTAAATAACTAATAGTACATATAGCAATCGCAGCGTAACAACGTATGTTAAATTCTTCAGGAAAGTAAGAGGATATCTAGTATAATCGCTATGTAAAAAAAGTCAGATGACGAAATTAGTTGCATTAAACAAATACATGTATTCAGCTGTATTGTAATTATGTTAGAGTATATCGACAAATCTATACAGTCTAATATGAAGTAGGTAGATTGTCGAATCGATCTACGAGGGCCATTCGGAAAGTAAACGTGACCGTGGCTCCTCACCACCACCGTCTACCCACCACTGACCTTGGTATTTATCCGCTTCAGTTTGGCGGCAGCTACGATCCAATATGGTTGATTATTGCTTAACTGTCCGATTTTAAAATGTGAGACAAAATTGACGATCCCGTTAAGTGTGAGGTGTGCAGTATTATTCGCTTTATAAATGCGCAAAAAGTCCGACCCATCGAAATTTATAGACAGACAACTGAGGTTTACGGTAATGTGATGAACGAAGCGTCAGCTCGGAAGTGGTGTATCATGTTTAATGGCGTACGGGAAAATGTTCACGATGAAGACGCTCAGGCCGGACCTCAGTGATGATTGATGAACTCAAACCTAGGATTGAAACAAAAATGCAAGAAAATAGGCGTTTCACAATTAGTGAACTGCACTCATTCTTAAGGTGCCGGTGGGTTCCTCGAACACAAAACCAAATGAATGGCAGCTGTATTGACATTCCTCAGATGCTATGACGAAGATATTGATGAAGTTTTGAATCACATTGTCGTGATGAGACTTCGATATTACATTTTACACCAGAAACAAAGCGCCAATCCATCCAGTGGTATCATCCGTAATCTCCAAAGAAACCGAAAGATTTTTAACACTAAAAAGATTGTGTACTAAATGCAGCTTACTATCGGACGCTTCAACGATGTTGCCGTACTATTCAAAATAAGCGGCGTGGAATGCTAAGCATCCTCATTCACAATAATGCACGTCCGCATCCAGCTCGAGTGACAGAGGACTTGCTTCAGCAGTTTCGGTGGGAAATTTTTGAACATTTACCATAGAGTCCGGACTTAGCCCCAAGTGATTTTCACTTATAATCTAAATGATAAGATTGTTTGAGTGGAGAACGCTACGGAAGTGATGATGAATTTAAAGAAGCCGTTAATCAGAGATTCAAGAACTTGACGACAACTGAGTATGTAGGAGGCATAAAAAAGCTGATAAAGCGGTACGACAAGTGCCTAAATTTGAACGGTGACTACGTAGAAATGTAGCTTGGGTATCTGATTTTATGTAAAATACAGTATCGTATAATCATACCTAATAAAAATTTTATGCTTTTTTGAGAATAAGCAACCGTAAGTTTGTTGTAAGTTATAGCTACAACGAACTGTCAAAGTTGATAAGTTAGCTGAAGAATCGAATTAAACCGAGAACATTTTCGCACAATAATTTTTTATAATTTTCTCAATAAGAATACTTCGCCGAGTTGGCTTCTGTTTTCGCCAATGAAGCACTACATCAGTCAATACGTTGGTATTGAGTATTCAAACGTGGACGGATTGGTCTTAGCGATGATCCAAATGGAGATTCACCAAAAACGGCAGTCACTCCGGAAAACGTCGAGGCTGTGAGCAAGATTATCAACGAAATTCGACGTGACATATCGCGAGATTGAAGCATCATTAGGGAATTCAAAGACTTCAATTCAAAAAATTTTGCATGAGGAATTGTGTGGACAAAAATTAGTTTCGCGTTGGAGACCGCATCTCTTGACCGAAGAACAGAAACCAGCTGGGGTAAATTGCAAGAAATTTTAAATATCATTTTCAAGTAATTTATTTTTCTCTATAATAAATAAATGCTACTCTAATAATACAAGATAAACATTGCAACTTAATGATAATATTAAATTATAATTTTCCTTCTAATTACTTCCTTCTATAATAATTTTAAAAATTTTCCGAAAAAATGTCGGTCTTGGTAAGATTTAAACTGAACCCCTCTCGCTTTAGCATTTAATTTAGCATTGTAAAAACCAACGAAAGCCTCACATTAATTTAATTAATAGTACTTAAAATATTATTATTATTTATGGGAACGAAAATGTTAGAAACACGATTTCCGCAATGACAACAAACATTGAATAAATTGTATGTACGTCGCAGAAAGTACGT
Source organism: Trypoxylus dichotomus (assembly GCA_023509865.1). Taxonomy (NCBI): domain Eukaryota; kingdom Metazoa; phylum Arthropoda; class Insecta; order Coleoptera; family Scarabaeidae; genus Trypoxylus; species Trypoxylus dichotomus. The sequence goes on along the minus strand of CM042074.1, from coordinate 52,590,113 downwards.
CTCTAAAAGTGTTAAAGAATCATTTATAGTCAACGTAAAAAGTAAACATTATTAAAACATAGAGAAATATTCCCGCAAAAATTAGTAAATCATTTTCTATAGAACCTTATAATATTCTGATAGTATCTTTTGTTAACACAGTTTTGTATATCTGAAATCAGATTCCCTTATCTAAGTTTAAGTGGACTATGATAGACTCTTGAACTGTTTTTGAGATTAAAGTTTAAGTATAATGCGATCACTGGTCCCTCCACAAATCGAAAATAAAATCTTTATAAAGGCAGATTTGCACAGTCTCTAATGTGTTCATAGTCAGCGCATTAATTGCTGCCAATTGTAATATATTAATATTGTATTCGATAGGCATATTCATATGCGATGGGGACTTCATTATCGATGAACTGGTCGCCTCTCTAGTTATCTATGCTGGATATCGGGAATATGTGAAATAAACATTACATATATATAAAAAAATAGCAAAAATACCTGTATCGGACACTTTCAGCGACGAAACAGAAATATGTATGTTACATAAGACTATCTTTTCCTTAATTCAGAAAATATTGTACGTATAATTCATATCAGTTACTATCTGCAAGATATCATACTGTAGCTAGTATAACTTCTGTAAATAAGGGAAAAGTTGCTTGGGTTAAGTAATTTTTTCAAGGAATAACAATTTCTCGTATAAAGAGATCCTTTTTCTGTATACATATTCTTCAAGGAAATGCAGCCATCTTTGTTTTAGTGAAACATATTTATTTAATAACCAGATAAATATCTTTGACTGGAGAGTATATCTTTAAACTAAATGAAATTATTCTTTGATTCAAATAAATATTAGTTTTGTTAAAGAAAACTATTTCCTTGTGTCTAAAGGATATTCATTTGACTGTACTGAGTGTTCATTTCTGTAGTGCAGAGTATTTTTTTCTATGAAAAACATTTTTTATGAGTGCATCTTTGTTGACAACATGGATGGAATACATTTTCATTGTAAAAGCAAATATATTCAAATTTGCTATATTCTACGAAAATAGTGATCGTATGAGTTAAAAATTATAAAATCAAGATCAATAGAGCAACAGAAATGCAAGTGTAGAACTAACAGTAATTTTGGGAATGATGTGGATAGAGAGGCGTCGCTTTGCTACCCGCAGATATTTTTGAATTCACCGTACAAGCTATTAAAATTTTTTCTCCTTAAGAAATGTTTTGTCGAAGTTGTTTAGTTTGTTTGCTAGTTAGAAGTTTAGTTTGGTACCTATGTAGCTCCGCATAAACTACCCTACACTAGTATAGAAGAATTAGATACTTCACTGAAATTATAATGCGGATATCACCTAGACGACAATACTCTACAAGTAATTCGCCTGATGCTCCGACTACTCAAGCTTGGATGTAATGAGTAAAGATGTCAAAGCGCGCAGCGATTCATTGAGCGTACGTGAACCACATGTCCAACAAATTTCGACAGCGTCAGTCTATATGCCGTAGCGCACCTCGTGCCCAAAAAGACGTTGAAATAGGATCTACTTCTTTGGTTCGGCCAACCTACAGCTAGGAAAGGCCATGGTACGAAAGAATTAAAAGCAGTGACAAAGCGTGCGCAAAATGTGAAAGAAACTTGTAAAACACATTTATGTCTATAATGTAAAAACAAGTTGCTTAAAAAGTGTTAGTTATGGTTTCCGAGACACCTTAAAAATATCAAAAATACAACAGTTGTACATTTACTCTAGAATCTATGTCCCAATTTTACAAAGGTTTCCATCTCCAAATCCAGTCCTCAAAGTAGTTTGATTATAGCTACAATTTAGAGAAGTAGTTCTTTAACTTCAGTTTATTTTGTAGGTAATACCTTTAAATATTACCTACTTTGATTGTCTATAAGATAGCGTAGAGTGAAATGTATTAGTATTCTGGGTTCTTTTCCTCCGCTAATTTGCGGAATATACTTTTGTAAATAATATTTCATTAATATTAAACTTTGCGATAGCTATATATAATTACGGCAGATTAGGTATCCATATAAATTACTTGTGGCTCTTGCGAGTATATTTAATCGATCTTTATATTTATTATCGCACACATGCAAACGGAAATACATATCTTGGCAAGCCGTCTATTAACTATAACTAACGGTCATTGTAGAAAACAAACAAAACGATAAAAACAAAGTATTCGAAGTATGCAATTTCAATAACATTACAACGATCTTTTTCCTTCTTCCTCGGATACCCACATACACGAGATGGAACTGACTCGGTATGAGAGCAGAAGGCTTAGATTCGAACAATTACACACGAGGATTGGCGCTTTTAACCGATGAACTTTATCTTGACTATTCGAGGTATGTACTGACTGTATCTCGATTCCTTTTTCTATTTCTCATCCTCCTCTTTCATCTCTGGCGTAATCGAATTCGGTCGCATTTTCTTTTATTAATGAAGCAGATAAAAGTACTAATTGTGGTAACCGCTAAAGTGAGCCATGACTGTGCTGATTTCGCTCCTCAGATCTAAAATGATAAATGATAGGTTTCAGACTTCGGAACTAAACTTTAACCGGGTCCAGTTTTGCTGCCGTAGACTTGAATGCAAATTTCTCCTTCGGAACACACCACTTTAAAAATATCACTTCAGCGATTAATCAACGTTGACTTGCCGCTAAATTTCTGTATTATACGAAAGTTCAAGACGTATTGTACAAAATAAAAATGAAATACCTATTATAGTAACGAAGATGTCAATAGTTGTCTACATATTTGTAGCTGTTCAATATTTCTACCGCAGTTTCACTGACGAAGACAGTTTCCTAGACTAAAATCACTGTCTTCAATGAAACAGGAGTTTTGTAGATTAATAAAGCGCCTCAAAAGAGTTGTAAGATATGAGTTTCAAAGATACTGTTCAATTGTATTTCAAACAGCAACTTTATCCTTTCCCACCTCACACCGGTATGTTATGAGGTAATTTTTTATGTAACTTAGCTCCACAAAGAAGCTGTCTTAGATGTATGAATATCTGAAAGTGCTCGAAATGGGAAAATACATGTACCAATTTATGTAATGAATGTAAATGATGAATCGTTTATTATCTTATTTTAGTAAGACATTTTTTATAATTTTGATGTTTTATTCTGACATGTAAAGATAATTTCTTTACTACATACAATAATGTGAAAATATGAACAATATACATTTATCTGGTTAGATGTATAGCAGATTTATTCTTAAGACCTACCACATGCGCAGGCGTAATAATAACTCATGGCCAGCCAATGGTCCATGTAATTGGCGAAAAAAGTTAATAATATTAGCGCTTGGAGAAGTTGGGATACAAAATGTGAGTTTTGGAAGTGAAGAGGAAGAATTGAAAATTTGAAAGAGGAAGATAGCATCGGTATACATCAACGAATGCAAATTGAAGAAAACTATTGTATAAAATTATTTGGCGAAAGAAAAACTTTATCCTCAATGCATAACAATCGGAATTCAAAGACAATTCTGTTGCTCATTTGCGTTTGCATATTTTCTAATGGAAATTATCGGGTTTGTTCTGGTAAGTTTTATTATTTATCGTTTATCTCGTTTAGAAAAACTTAGAACTTACTTTAAGAACTGAGCAACGATAAAGAACCTGTGACGGAGGCTAAAATATAGGATAAAAAAGGCGTAAGCATTTAGTTCTTACTCCTAGTTCCAAACACAGTGCGAAATTGATTCAATGGGTCACATATACACTGAAAACAAAATCTTGTGTGAACATTTTACTAGAAAGTGAATGTAATAATATAAATTACATACCGAGAAAAGAAATTGTTACATTAACTATCAAAAATGGTCAGTGCGTAAAAAATGCTGAACTGCTTTAATTGACTGAATGCTAATAAATATTCAAGTCAATATTCTGTTTATAGTTAGGATATAACGTGCATATATGACTGATGCCAGAGTTTAGAATCTCTGCCTCAAACAAGGCTAACGTTAGTGGAAAATTGTAAAGACCAGAACTGCATGTTAAGAGAAAGCGATAATTTACATTTTTCACTTTCTTATGATGTAAAACTACCTTTCAGGTACATTTTTACATTACAGGTCCATTGTAACTTGCTTGTTTAGTAGTAGTATTACAAAGTATCTCAGACTTTCACGGCCGTTTGTCATAATCGTAACGCTTGTCGGGTTCCGTCGTGTCACTAGGTTTTTTTGTCCCCGACGTTTCGCGAACAATTGCGGTTCGCATTTTCAAAGGTACTGAACCTTAAACTAGTACCTTTAAAAATGCGAACCGCAGTTGTTCACGAAACGTCAGGGATAAAAGACCTAGTGACACGGCGGAACCCGACAACCGTTACGACTATAGCATTACAAAGATTTTATTTTCAGTGCATAAGGAAATTGTGCATTCCTGTCAAATTGTTGATATGCGTGAGCGAACAGCTGACATCTCTGAAAACGTACCTTTCTTAGCAAGAGACTCTATAACAAGCTGGTCTTCGATTGGAAATCACCGAGGGCTTTTGTAAATTAGATAATGCAAGAAAACGAATTGGGCAATTTCAAAATTCTATAAATTGAATTGATAATAGAAGAACTGAAACGATCGTCTGTCATTGATCGCAATTGTTTATTCACTAATCCCATTTTTTTTCCGTTGAAGTGCAGTTGTAATACAAAAAAGGACGTTTCACCACGTTTAATTATTTTTCAACATTTATAAGCGCCCAATTCAAAAACTGAAGTGTCCATTTGATGGCAACTAGTCTCGAGGTGTTAAACAATTGATTTATAAATGTATATTGTAAAATCTTAGTCCACGAAATCTTCTGCGATTACGTTTTTGCCTTGGATATTGCTCTACCTTCCTATGTATGTACTTGCAAAGAAATAAGTTAAATCATGTACTAGAACAGTGAAGTGCTACACAGTGTAACTATTGATGATGATACGTTAGCTATCCAAACGTGCATCTATTGTTAGCGTAGTGTTGTGATACGAGTGACAGTGAAGTGTTTCAACAAAGAAGTTGAAAACCACAGATATAATTTAGCTTGCACATGTATGTAAGTCTCGCATAGGAAACCATTTGTTGGAAATTACTTGAATCCAGTCACTTTCGGAGATTATGAAATTTACGTATATCAATAAAATCTCATGATCAAAGTGTACTTCTTCACAATCCGCTACCAACACCAAGATTTCGGAATTTATTCGCATACGCTATCCTAGCCGTATCTGGAAAATGTATTCTGTGACCTCTTTAAGATCCACTAGCTCCTATTTTTGCCGTTGATGAGTTTTTCTTCAATATACTGCGCATGGAGAAAAATACAGATACATATACGTGAATGGTATATAACAAGTTTTTATGTTCCTAACATTTTCACGCAGAGCATCGTCTTTTTATTAGTAATGACATAAAATATGTATTGGTTGAAAGTATCCCTTAATTCAACATTCACTAAAGGTTTCTTTACTATGTAACAGTAATTGCGTAAAATTATGTTGCATTTAGACATTATAGGCACCAGTAATTAAATATACCGTTCAATTTATAAATTTGTAACTTTCACATAACGTTGATATAAACATTTGAATCGTAGGTTTAAAATGCTATTTAAAATATCTTTTAAAAATCTGTTTATGATTTTGTTATGACTACACAACGTAACGTTGCTTTTAGGCATTTCATGAACCAGTAGTTAAAGATACGATTTCGTTCAATATTGATTTAAAACGGTTACATGTTGATGAATAAATGTACAACAACATTGTTGTTTAACATCATTCCAACTAATGTTTCGCAATGTACTTTTATTCCACATTACTAAAATGAAGTTACTGATTGCCACTCTACATTTATTCGGGGTTTTCTAGGTGTTTGGTTGAAATATAGTTATAAAAACAACGTTATAATGTACATATATTTAACCATTGCAACGTTATAGTAACTTTACTTCGACCAATGAGTTCCTCCTATTGGAAGATCCGTTTAAATCACGAAGCAAAAGTAATAAAGTACTATTACCCTAAAAGTCAGGGTTTCGAAGATATAGAGGCTTCTTTGAAAACTTGAAAAAAAAATTTAAAATTAAGTAATACTCTACTTCTTATCGCAAATAGGTCACACTAGTTTAAAGCAATATTACGCGGATCTCAGTAACAATTTGGAAGTACCTAAACGATAGTGTATTAGGTACTTTTTTACGTGATCTGAGTACCAAAAGTCGTGACTCTATAATAGTTTTTTTCTTGGAACATGGCATTTTCTTTAAATGTCGATTTTATCAAAACCCTTACAGCTTTATTTATTGGTATATAATTTGAATGCATAGCTAAATATTAAATGTGTCTTACTAAAACGATTGTTACCATAGTTGCTAATATATTAAGAAAAGAAAAGGCTGTGCTAAGATAGACGCGCATATATAATTTACAGTGCAGATTAAAATATTATGATGTAGACATTAATTACAACATAATATATTCACACATAAACGCGAGACTTCTTTCATAGATTAATAGAGTTGTCTTGTCGTAAATATTCCTCATATAAATCAATAATATTGCCTAGTTTTTGTGAAGTATACGTGTAACTAGTCGTGCATCTGCGAATCATAGCTAATAAGACATCTTTGTTTGTACGTGATCATTTTAAAGAATGACTGGATGCAATGACTGCTAGATACAACATTAACAATCCGACGGATACTGGATTATTACTCTCATCCAAGCTAATGGCTCTATTTAAAATATTGCGCCAATTAAGTAGCGTTTGGCGCTGTATGTAAAATTCAATAAATAATTTAATACGGCAAGCTCTAATAATTACCTAGCGTCATATTATATGTTTTAAGTTTTTTGCGAAGAATAAACGTATTGTTGTAAGTATACACATAGTAATTAGTAGTTGAAATTATATTTTGCTTTGCATGTATTTCTTCTGCAGAACTATAGTCCACAGTAAAAGTACAAGTGCATTCTATGTAGCTTTTGCGCCTGAAATGTGACTGCTTGTTTACATATAAATTTGCGAAATTACATCTGAACTGTAAAATTACAGTTGACACGTGGATAAAGAAGATAGAAGGTCTAAGTACATAAACTGTGTAATGTAGAGAAAGGAAGACAAATATATATGAAAATATGAATTACATAATCGTGTCTTAGCCTGATGCATTTACATTTTGAAAAATATAACTTTTCCATTAAATACTTCACATGAATTAACTTCTAAATAATTTCGTAGGCGAACTTATATTGAATGTAGCTGAACGAACGAGACACTGAACGCGCTTAGACATTTTCAACTATAGAAAAATATAATTACATTTATGTTCCAATACATTTACCTTAAGAAGCTGTTACATTTATGGTGCAGCTAGAGAAATACGTCGCAAGCTAGTATGCTCGTGCTAACCAAAATTCTAAGAGCTCGTAAGCATACACATTCCTAACATGAAATACTACATATTACAGACATACTCTTGACATCTTACTGCTGTTTTTACCGTACGAGGACGACCTGAAATGTTTCTGGAATCGGCAAGAGACGGCGCATGAAAGTTGAAGTGGATTCATTAGTCGGAAAGAGCGGCCTTTTTTTATGGCAACTGTCAAAATTTCAGACGTCTGCTGTCAATAGTTGTTGTTTAAGAGTGTGTTTTGTGCAGCAGGTCAGGCAGCTTCGCAAAAATGGATAAAATCGAATATCGTGTAGTGATAAAACACTTCTGGATGGCCGCGAAAATGGCTACGGAAATTCGAAATATTTTGTTAGAGGTTCATGGCGGATGTACTCTATCGCTTTCGACCATCAACTTCTGGGTAAGCGAGTTCAAACGTGGCCGCACAAGCACAAGTGACGAAACACGCAGTGGACGCCCAAAAACCGCTACCAACGATGAAATGGTCGACAAGAATTATGATGTCGTGTTCGCCAATCGCCGATTGAAGCTGAAAGAGATAACAGAGACAAACGGCATCTCAGAAGAACGCGTTGGCCATGTCCAATACGAAATTTTGGGTATGAAAAAGCTTTCGGCGCGATGGGTACCGCGTTTGATACACCGGAGCAGAAACGATATCGGGTAACCGTTTCGGACGAGTATCTGGCCAGGATCCAACGCAATCTAAGGGATTTCTTCATGCGTTTCGTAACCGTGTATGAGACTTGGATGCACCACTACATACCGGAGACCAAGGAACAATCGAAGCGGTGGACCTCCGGGCGAATCGGCTCCGAAGAAAGCAAAGATCGTTCCATCGGCCGGAAAAGTCATGGCGACCATTTTTTGGGATTCCCAAGGTGTGATCCTCCTCGACTATCTGCAGAGGGGAAGGACGATCACAGGGTAATACTACAGCGATTTATTGGCCCGATTCGATGCAGTATTGAAGAAGAAACGGCCTCGCTTGCAGTGGGAACAAGTGCTTTTCCACCACGACAATGCACCGGCTGTTCATCCCGCATCGTCGTGTGTAAATTGAATGAGTTGCGCCACGAATTAGTCTCCTATCCTCCATATTCAGCGGACTTTAAAATTCTTTCACTGGGCTCTTTGAATTAAAATTTGGTTTATTTGTTTCGAATTAAGTGAGAATGTTTTCTAAATTAAAATACCAAATGTAAAGTTGAAAAGACAAATAAAAAGAATCTATATATACCGCTTTTTTACGAAATAAAATGTTTTTACAGAAAATCTCAGGCAATCCCTGACTAGCCAAACTTGAAATATTCTAATTAATTTACGAAACGAAATATGAAATCGAAAGATAGAAATAATTTTGATGAACTTAAGAAGATTCGACGTCTATAACCTTTGAAATCGTACCCACTGGCTCGCCTTTAGTATGGATTAGCCTTCGGCTTCCAACGTAAGTGTCCGGAACTTCCAAATTTTGTATGTAGTATCAGCTGATTCACTTTATTATTGGATATAATACGAAGATATTTATAAATTTACGGAGTTATATGAGAAAAATAACGGCTTATTCTTTCTCAGGAGAAAAGATGCCAACAGGTCTCATTTTGGACCCGATCTTCATCTGTCTGTTCTTCTTTTGTTTTATATCCATGGCAACGCATTTGGTCGCCTGTATGGTAAGCCACTCGACAAATTTCGAAGATTATGAGTACAATTTCGGAATAATGCATATTCATACAATGTAATTGAAATGTGTGAGTACTGTATATTGAACGTTTTTTTAAAGATGAAATTTTGAAATATTTATTTATATAAGAAATATGTTTACGAAAAGCGATATATATAATAAACGATAAAAGTAAAGTTTACGTTTCCTCTGCAAGTTGTTGAAGGGACTCTTTTTTTTTTAATAAAACAGCGCGGAGTTTCGTATTCTATGTAAATCTTGTGTTTTGACGTTATTTCCTTAATAGTTTAAACAGAATATTTTAACAATTTGATTGTTATGGCACCTATTGCAGATTATGTAAAATGTTATAAATTTCTACACAACTAAATTGCTTTTCCTTATCACTGCTCATTACCAATAAAAATACTTTTGGCTTAAATATAAATAGGATATGCTCTAACGAGCAAGCAAAGAAAAGTACGCGTTGCTCATATTTAAATTAATTTTTAAATGTTTCCTTCTTCAGTACACCTAATATGCATTTACTATAAAAAAATGGGATAAATAGAAGCGGCGGGCTCAAAACACATTTCGAGTCACCCGAGTGCATCCTCTATCGCTAGTAATACCAAAAAATGTTAGTGCTTCAAAAATGAATAAGGCCCAATGGAAGTTACGATACCACTTTTCCAACATTAAAGTATTTTTTGAAGGGCCACTTTTACTCACTGCCCTTTGTTTAACAAATAGAAACACCCATATTTTGGGGTAAATTTCAATTACTTTACATCGTGTTTCTGTATCCATTTCAAATTAATTTACCCTTTTTTACTGTACTTCTTCCACACATATTTTAAATAAGTTTAACGCAAAAGTTATTACGTGCAAAGTCTGCAGTACTCTTACCTTAAAGAGCGATATTTTCTTTTATTTAGTCGCACTGATATACACTTGACAGAATAGTGGTTTTACTGAAAAATTTATTGCGGTGTTGTAAACATTAACTGTTAAAAGGTTTCATACATTGAGAATTATGTGTCTAATATTAAGTTTATTTGTTTTGGTTTAAATTGACCCAAATTTTAAAAAACGACGTCATTATAACAGATACAGTAAATTAAAATTCTACATCAAGAGCTGCACAAATAAATAGTAAGTACTACTCAACAGCAAATGTAACTAACTTCAAATAAAATAAAGTTATACTGATATGTTTTCTATTAGTTGAATTTTTGTACTCAAATTATTAGTTTAAAACTATTCAAATTTGTCAAAAAAGTAGGTGAATAACGTGATAATATTCTGCATGTACATTTAACAATAAGTATTTTTACTTGTTAGATTTACTAAACAGTAATGTATTGATTTTTAATATTGTTATTTAATTACGTGAAGAATTTCAAATCGGAGATAGTAATTGGCTTTAAAATCAGTCTAATTGCTGCAAAACTTTGCGTTTATGTAGATATATTGTAGAAGAAAATTTGGAATGGTTAGATTGTTAGGATGTTAGCGAAAGTAAATTTTGATTAAGCACATTTTCAATGGAATTTACTAAATAATTGCTAAATTTAGAAATAAGGCAAATTAAAGGCAACAATATATATCTTTAAATAGAAAGTTAGATATATTGCCTTTGCACAGGTTTTGAAATTTCGCAAGTTAATCCCCAATTCAGTCAAAATTTCTGTTCAAATTCTAATGATGTTGAATTCATTATTCCTGCTTTTATATATCCTTTTAAATAAGATTTTAAAATAAGCTTCTAAAGCATAATATTTAATAATATCCTTTAAATTTTAGCTGTAATTTCACCTGAAAAAATCAAATATTTTTTGTAATATGGTATCTGCAGTGCAGTTGGAACCTTTGTTTTTATTTTCCAAGTGGATTAATTGTCAAAGTAATTTAAAAAAAATATTCTATTATAACCTTTATATTTTTGCTTCGAAATAACTGAGCAGTACTGGATTCAACATTCGAAAACCCAGATTTTACACATTAATTGGACAAATAAACAATCTATAATACTTTTAGAAAGAACGGTACCATTTCACTGTGCTCAGTCACTCTCATTGTAGGGAATCGTTTTGTTTTCTTTTTCTTGATAAATCAACGTGTCTTATATTAAATATAAACACTATTTTATCTTGTGAAAGTTATATAATGTCGTGTAAACAATGATTCTGAAATTAAGAATAAAATAATTTACTGGCAAATCAGTATATCCGAAAGTATGTGTTCAATATCTAAATAGGAAATAACCCATATTCGTCTTTCTGCAAAGAAAGGAGTGAAACTAAATCAGCATCACTATACTATCTAATAGCTTCTCCTTTATGTAAACCGTCGCTCTAAATTTTCTCTTAATTTTAGAAATAAGTTTTCTTTCAAGGTACGAAAAACAACTGCAGATTATTGGTTTTTGTAGATATTTTGGTAATCTAAATATTTCAAGCGTGTCAACTATAAAGAGCATAGACATTTGGCATCCTGCTCAAGAATTGAACATTTTAAAAAGCAATATGCAACGTATTTTTACGAAAGATTTGCATCTTTATACCTACAAAATCCAACTGACCCACGAACTTAAACTTACAGAATATTGACAGCGAAGAGAGGTCACTAATTGATTCTTTGACAACAAGTGAACGGAAGTTTCCCAATAGAATTTTCTTCAGTGGTGAAGCCCATTTTCGTGTTGATAGCTTCGTGAACAAGCAAAATGGCTGAATTTGTTTCATGAGAAACAAATGTACCTGAAACGTGTCACTATTTGGTATGGATTTTGGGCTGGAGGCATCATTGGATTATTTTTCCTTAAAAACGCTGCTGAGAATGCACAAACGATCAGTGGCGAACGGTATCGGGACATGATAATCTAGTTTTTTGTGCCTCATGTGGATGGTATTTAGTTTGAAAACACATCATGTGAAGTAATGGTATTATTGCACGAGACACTTCCGAATCGTGTAGTCTGTTATTTGGACTAACAGAATTACCCGCTTAAAGCATGCGATCCAACGCCTTTTGACTTCTTTCTTTGTAGTTTTTCAAAGATAAGGTTTATATTAACCACCCCAAGACTATCCAAGCCTTAAAGAAGAATATTAGCCGCTGTATCACTGAGCTCCAAACACATTTATACCAACCCGCAATTGAAGATTTCGTCAAAAGAACGCAGTTAAGGAGGGTATTTATCAGATGCATTGCCCCGTCTATGGTTTCCACATATATAGTTTATGACTATATCAAAATTTCCGTATTTTCTCATTCATAAACTATTTTATCCCTTGTTAAAACACTATCTTTAAAATTTAGATATTTAAAAAAAAATTCTCAATGAATAACAAATATATTACAAAGCTCTTTAAAAGTAAAGGAAGCTGTTGAGAATGGCATAGGTCAAGTATTAAAGATGAAAATTCAATGGGACAAACTACCAGGTGGTATTTTCAATACACGGAAACAAGTTTTTAAAAATACCTTTTAGACACCTTTCGCAGTACGGTCAGTAATTTATTGACAGATCGTTTGGTCCCTTTATATAAGACTACGACTGGCACACACCCATACATACACAAAAACGTAATTTTTCTTTGAGATCCATTTAGATTACAAAAGAGTAATAGAAAGTGCAAGAGATCGACGATCGAGAAACAATTGAAAAACAATTTTGTCTGACACTTCATCGCCTACTTATCCGATCTAGATTAAGTACGCGCCAAGTAAATGATATTGTAGCCGGCAATATAGCTTCCCGGTCACCCCTACAGTTTATTTAAGAGCATTAGTTTGCCTAATGTGTTGAATTATCAGTGTCGGCAACCCTGCCCCAAAACACTCGACACATGTTATGATATTTATCTACCGCTTATCATGTTACTCTATGCGCTCAAGAATCGTCAAATTACGTTATTGGAAAAGAAGAGTATTTCATATTATAATAGATGAGCTGATACGATCAATATCTAACGATTCAAATACATTTATAAAGTTGAAATAACTAATACTTTTCTATTTTTGAAATACAGTGAAATGAATTCCTTCTTGAGATTAATTTATGTTTATATACGAATTTCCGTAATACACATATTTGCTACTTTCCAATGGGAACGAAAACGTTAAAGGGAAGTTTTTTTGTAACGATAATCAAACGTCAGATAACATCTACGAGTAACGTTGAACAAACATACGAATATCCCGTAACTTATAATGCAACGTTATACAATCGCTTAGAATCAGCTTAATTTTGTCATGCAAACAGACGTTGAATAAACATGTATATACGTTTCAAAAAGTACATGGAAATCAACATCTCGCACAACGTTGAAAAATTTTAGAATCAGCATAATAATCGTTTGTATTAATTTCAAAAGCTTCATACACATTTTCCGTTTTTGGTCCTTTAAAACAAAGGAATGGGATAACCTATGATGATCTAAAAAGTGTTTTTTTTTGCGATGAAATCATGTTTGAAAGTAAGTGTTAAAAAATTAAGAAATTTCATTTTAGCAAGAAAATAATTGAATTCGTTTTTAACAGTAGCCGGTAAAGAGATTGATGTATCATAAGCAGTCACAAAATAATTGTTGACCTTTGTCAAATAAGGCGCGATAAGATTTCATAGACAACTTTAAATGAAATAGCTAATGCGGGTATTTTTTATTTTGCTTAACGTTTAATGAAATTAAATTTACATTGTTCTAGCGAAATTATTATTACTGACAATTGTTCATGTTGTTTTTTAAATTATATCCAATTCTAAGTCATGAGTAGGAATGTCATAAGAAATTTAACACTATAAGATATTAAAATGGCTAAATAATTCTACTTAAAATTAATTGAAAACTCACAATATTTGAGAAAGTTGACAGTAGGATAAAGGATAAAATTGCTAACATTTTAAACGAAACCAATAACATGTGAAACAACATGTGCAGGCGCAATGTTCTTCGCGATTTCTTCGAATATTTTACATAAAGTTGTAATACGAATGGAACTACTAACGTAATATCTTACAAGTATAATATTCCATCATGTTTTGGTTGTAGCGGTAAGCTGTTGTAAGGTCCATGGCCAATCCCGATGATCGTAAAGAAAAAAGCGAAGCCAGGCCTGCGGTCGTGGTATCCAGATTGATGGGTTGGATGGCACACGAACACGCACTTGTCACAGTTTTATTACATTATTAGTAGAAGAGTATTCATCACTTTAGTCTTATTGAAATGCTCATTTATTGTGTAAATAATATATCTTTTTCATATTACGAATGAGGGACATTATGGAATAAGAGGTGCAATCAAATGATGCGCTTACAATGTTAGGGTATGTTGATTCTGTATTTGTATATTGTAGGATTTATATGCACGGATGACTAGATTGAGTTGAAAGCGACGCTTGCCGCCGGGATGATGGCAGACGCTCAAGCCGAACGCGGGCGCGCTGTACACAGGACTACTGAGACGTATAAGCGGATCCTGTCGTTCTGGGCGGAGTCAGGATTGTCACAGCGGTTGGGAAGTTAAGCTGGTTGTAATGCTGTAGTGGATATCTATAGGGGGTAAATTATTCAAAAGGTGTTATACGATACGGGGTGGTCTTTTAAGTGCTTTGTACTCGCCTGAAGAAAAGTACTCTGTCCACTTTCTATAAAAATGGTCTATCTAATTGTCAAGTCAATTACAGGAAAATTGAAATGATGTTTTGTTTTTTACTATTATTCGCTAACCTCAATATTGGTTAATCTATTGCGTATTTGTGTATTACATGTCACGTATTTGGAGATCCAAAATTTAATTTTTTACATGATCTATTTTTTTCAAGAAGAAAATCGCATTGCACATAATGTTGTATTTACCTTATGAGAGGGTGTTCTGTCTATATATGAACTCAGCGCTTAGTTTATCACACACTGCAAAAAATAGCATACACCATTAATACCTAACAGTATTTGCGTTTGTTTTTCTAATTAGGCAGTTGTCGATTATTTTCTTTAATTTTTTAAAGTATCGCCACACACTTTTATACTAAACGTTCTTTCGCCGTGATTACACTTGTAAATATGGGATTTGTAAAGTTAGACGACGATGGTCGATTATATGCTGAAAAGGCATATTCACTTGAATAGGCAGTTAAATGTATCGATTCTAAATGTTAAAAAACAATAGTATTTGAAATTTGTGAGTCCAATAGAAATTCTACATTGACAATCACAATGAAATAATTTTACTAAAAAAATACATCAAACAATTGAGTCTACAAAAATTAACGTTTCAAATTTTGTATGAATCGTTTAAACTATTGCTCTTTGGTAAAAATTAGAAACTGTTCACTTAACTCCTAGTTGGTTCCATTCTTCTCGGAGCTGATTTTACTATTTGCAAATAAAAATTAAGACTCTAAGCATCATTAAAAATATTTTCATATTTTATCGGTTGCTTACAATTTTATCTATAAAATAAATTAATTTCCAATTCAGTATTCTTCAATTATTTCCAATTCATATTCCTACGTTTACGTGAAAATAAGCAAATACTTAAGAATGTGTGTGGTAGGCGTATACGTATTTGTTGGATTTGCCGCTTCTAATTCTTAACGGCATGAACTAACAGCAGATTTTTCCGGCATTACCTCGACTAACCTAATCTGAGGTCTACATTAGGGTCGGTAGGATGCATTAAGGGATCCGAACGTTACGCAGGCGCTTTGAATGACCGCCCCTTAGGTGTGGATTGGTGGTTTCATATTATTAGAACGACGCCTGCGCTCCCACTGAATTATTTTTAGTTATGAGCAGTGAGGATGGTGCGATTTCTCATTTTAGCCGACGATGTTTTGTTGATAGAGACGTCGCGGTGCGTCGACTACGAATTATACGCTCAAGTTACGAATACATACGCGAATACATGGAAATTGTAAGAACGTCTATTATATTGCATTGCTGCCTTGCTACTATCCCTGAATTAAGAGCGAAAGCTACATACTTTTTTTGTTGTCATAGATACCTACGTATATATGTATGTATTTTAGTTGGTTGCACTTAATTTCTACATACGTGTGTTTTGCAAATGAATACTGACGTAATTTATATATAGAGATATTTTTATATTAGTTTCTCTTTGCTCGTATGACATTCTGTTAAATAAACTGACTAAAGCTTAGAACTTCTATTTTGATATGTTAAGATCTAGGAAAGATAGCAAAGGAGCTAGCTGTTTTTTAGAAAATCAAGTTTGTGGGATTTGATTAAATTATTTTAGTAAGTTTAACATGCTGAAAATGTAGTTCGATCAACGACAAGCAGAAATAAATGAGATATTTGCTGAAAATAGAAATCTTAGTGTCGAAGTATTCGTAAAGAGGAGCTGAACTTTAAGCCTGATCTATTTATTGATATTATTTTCTGGTGGATAATCAATTCGTACTACGAATACAATACACTCAACGAAATTTCGATAGTTCCATATGAACTTTTGAACTGAATATTTGTTTTTTTAAATACCTTCAGCAAATTATGTATTTCACATTTTATACACAGAATACTTACAATAATGGTAACTGGAAATAGCAAAATTTCTATAGGTCTATTAACATAAAGTTAATAAATAAAATAAATACATAAAAATATATATAATAAGATTTTCAATGGGGTTCAGATCGCGCCACTGAAATTACGGATAATTGCATTGTCTTATTGAAATATCCAGTCTTGCATCGGCAATTAACAACCAAAGTCTAACGGGACCAATTCCGTAAATTGTATATAAGAATTAGAATTCATTCGCTTAGAAATAAAGCATAGAGAGGTTTTATTGCTATGGGTAAAAGCCGCACAAACTATTACACAACCGCCACCAAAATTTCGGGTCATGCAACTTCAGTTGTACAAATCGTGCCAATAATATTGGAAACCATCAGGCTCGACCAAGTTAAATTTCATCTCATCAGAAAATATAACGTTGTTCCACTCATGATCGCATCTTATGTGATCTTGCGCAAATTTCAGTCTTGCCTGTTTATGCGTCTCTTTTAAGGGTGGTTTTGAAACAATTTTTAGCAACGGAAAACGTTTACTGCCGGATAAAATTTGTTATGTTAGGTATAATATATATACATAGATGTAGTATGTAGTATGTAATACAAAACAATGAAATGAATAGTCACTTTAAGGACGCAAAAATTCATATGTTGTTGTTTGTCTTCTCTTTGTCCTTAAAATGGCGTCTTGAAATCGTATTTCTAATTTAGAAAGAAGCTCCAAGGACTCTGTATCTCCGTGATTTTCGACAAAACTTTCGAGCTGCTTGGTCAGGGTAATAGCTTTACCATAATTTGGGATAGCTTCTGTTAGCACTGGAACCTCATCGACATCAGGATCTTCCGAAAGTTCTTGTATTCCAACTGGATTTGCAATTTGTTGTTCTGAATCTGGATCTTCAACATACAAATCTTCATCTACGTTCAAAGAACCATTAAGGTTTTCATTATCCGTCAATTTCAATAAATTCTTATTTTTGAGGATATCTGAAAGTACACTAAGAGGCAAATCATCTTCTAGGTCAGATGTATCAGCCTCAGTTAACTGGTCTTCACTTTGCATATTTACATATTAAATACACATTCACTCCTGCTTTGTGGAAGCAATTTTGAACTGTCTCTTTGGTTACTTACTCAAATAAACTGCATGCAATTTTGTGCAATTGTGTGTAATTTTCTTTATTAACTTAAACGCTGTACCAGCAGTTTCAGTGTTTGCTAGCAGATGTTTGAGTATTAGACTTCGGTAAGAAGTTTTAAAATTCTTTATAAGCCCGTGGACAAGTGGTTGACAAGCTGATGTACAATTAGGGGGTAAAAATAATATTTTTATATTATTTAAGCGAACGTCTTTCGGATGAGATCCCGCATTGTCTAAAAATAACAAAATGTTTCTTTTTTTTTAGCCGATTTCCAACCTAGGTCTTGCAACCACTCTGTCATAATTTGTCCTGTCATCCAAGTTTTCTTATTGTATTTCCAAGTTACAGGCAGGTTATTTATATTAATGTTTTTAAAAGCTCTGGGTTTAGCTGCCCTACCAATGACTAGGAGTTTTTCTTTTTCACCCGCCATATTTGCACAATGCAAAATTGTAAACCTCTCTTTGGGATACTTACCCCCAACACATTTTTCCTTCTTTAATGTGAGCGTTTTGTCGGGTAGAGCCGTAAAATACAGGCCTGTCTCATCGGCATTATAGATGTCTCTCGGTGAATATCCCTTAATCAAAGAAGGACATTTTTTTAAAAACGATGAAACATTTTTAGCATTAACCGAAGCTCCTTCTCCCGAAATCGCTTTAAAACTTATATTGTGGCGGATTCTAAATTTATTGAGCCAACCAGAAGAAGCACTGAATGTAGAATGCCCCAAAGAAGCGGCTATTTCTCTTGCTTTACATCGTATTAGCGGACCTAAAAAAAATAAGTTCCGGTTTACTCGGAGAAGTCCCAGCGAAATTGTGCGCGGCGCGATTGAGAAATGCAATAGCAATACTCTTGATATAAAAATAAGATAAGGCGTTTCTTTTTATTTTATTTTTTGTCCGGTTAAAAGAACATTTTCTCGAGTCCGCGTCCGTTCAAGAGAATGTTCGTCCAAGAAAGAGTTAATACAATGGAAATTTTATGTGACCCGGTCAGGACCATGAGAAGTTATCCGTTTAAGGGAGGTGTCCGTGTAAGAGGGGTGTCCGCGAAGGGGAATTTCACTGTATACAGTTCGATAATATATATTTAACAATAAATAAATTTTTAAAGATGTTTAGGGGCTCTTTTGCACTGAAAGGTAATGCCTGATTTCGTAGGATGTCTGTCTAACTCTGTGGACCTATAGATATTTCGCTGTTCTGAATTACCATTAATGTAAATTCTCTGCATAACAAGTAATAATGTTTTATGTTATTTTCTCTTGCATTTGTGTTTCTTTGTAGTAGCATTATCTTCGATGCATATTCAGTTCGAAAGTTCATATGGAACTATAGAAATTTCGCTGAGTTTATATATGAAAAGCAGTTTGTCATCTAACCAAATGTTTTAATTTATTGTTCCGTTTATGCATTTATTAAAAGGTTATGTAATAATAGTAATAAGCTAATTTCATAGTGGAAATGCACAGAATTCGTCAATAAATATGTTTATAAAATACAAAAGACATAAAACATGTAAAAGTAAGATGAAGAACCTAAAAAAGATGAGGCGCATTTAAAACACCTTTTGTCGTACAAAACAACGAATGTCTTTAATTTTGTTTGAACATGCAAGGCGGCGTGTTTTTGAAATACTCGCTAAATGTTTTTTTATATATTTAATGTATTGCCATACAATTTATTTTTGCACCTTCGTGCAGTGAGGTTGCTCGCTAAAAGTTCGTTGTCACTTTTTACAAACAGCGTGGATTAGAAAAAAAGAAAGAATATCTTTGTATAATTTATGGACTGATTAGCCCTATTTTGAGGTACACCCTCTCCCAAAAATTGACGGACTTTTATAAATATCTTGGAATCTATGGCAGATATGAATTCTTTTTTAGAGCATAATTTGACCCCAAAATCGGTGATTTGGCAAATAATTTTAACAATACAGTTATATGTCTAGTAATAAGCTTGCTACTTCGATGAAGTGGAAACTTATTTTTTGTAGTAGCGGTATATGGTTGGTAAAATCTCGAATTCAGTATTGCAGTATCAATAGCACGCGCAACAGTTTTCTGTTTTTCATATGCCACTCTCCTTTTATTGTACGCACATTATTTGTACTTATTTCCGCTTTCATTTAAATATTATTATGAGAACTTCCTATTTCCGTTAAATTAGTCAAATCACCTACCTGGAAGTGTTAGCACGAACCCTCAATTAAAAATTAAAATTACGATTAGCATAACACTCCCTTTCGTGCCGTTATAAGTATCGTAAGGAATTTTCTATGAATATTTAACTTACTGAAAGCTGTATCCCCACACGGGTCTACCTCCGCCGTAATAGCAACCACCGCCGCACTGAGTCGCATTTCAAAGTATGTATGCATACATTAAACAAAGTGAACCACGCTTTGATCTCCACAAAGAATAAAATCATATATCGTACCGGGAACCACCGCATACATACATTTTAAACAAAAATATGAAATACCGTTGGGTCTTTATTAACTTATCGTAGGACCCACATCAGGGTATGCAGCCGTGCGTTTGTTTTTTCTTTTCCATTTTTCTCTCTAGTTATTATCCATCTATATGTAAAACGTGACAATACCGGAATTTTGGTATTCCGGAGATCATAAACAACAGTCCCGGAATACTAATTATAATCATATATTTGGATATGTGTGTTTACCAAGTGACGCATGCATCAATACGGTACGCAAAAATACATAAAACTATATAGTAAGAATTGAGCATTTACACAAAAATAGCTATATATATGTACATTCTCTTCGTAAGCGAAAATTATTAAAATCAAATTCACAGCACATTACGACACTTTCATTTTACATTCGGAATCTTTAAACGGCAAATAAGAACTAACTGCTCGAAAGAATAGGCTGCATGTTTCATTGATTGCCCCACCATCCGAAAACACCTTAAGGGCTTTCTCAAAGAAAGATATCATTTAGATATCAAGTTACACGGAAAAACATGCGCACGTCATTGGCATATTTTGCTGTAAGCATATTTATCCTTACACTTCGCTTAAATTACTTGGCGTTGCGTTGTTATTAATTCTATAGTTAATTATCTTTGGCTTCGTACCTTTTCTTACAAGTGGACTACAATTTATACAATAACTGAGCTAATTCATTTTCTGTAATGTTCTCAAAATTAACGTCAAGTTTAGTGTTGTACGAAATCTGTTCGCTAATTCTTTTTTCAGCATATTAAACCAAGTGATTGCATGTTTCTGCTCTCAGTTAGTTGCTAAATGTCTCTGCAGTATGCCGCCTTTTAATTAATAATTATGCGATAAACTACAAGTTTTAGCATTGAGTTAATAGAAATTTTGTGTGTTGATCTAAAGCTGAATTGAAATCTAGTATGAAATGGTTACTATTGATAATAAAAAAAAAACACTAAGTATAACATGTTACAAATAGTTAAAGGAATTATAACGTCCTCGCTAAGCATGTTTACAAGAAAAGTAATTTGAACAAAATGTTATACAAATTTAGGTCCAATTTCATTTAGTAAAATCCCGTCTGTATGTGAGTATATACATTTTTTATCTCCTATTGCTTTATTATTCTAAATGTGAAAATACTTTTCCTAGCAGCTACGTTTTACCTCTTCAATGTTTCCCCTTCATGGTTGTAGGATGATTAAAGTTAAATACTTCTATAACCGGAGTTTAAACTAAACTTGTTCCTTCGTTTCGAAAGAAAATGTCGAATGTTGGTCTTTTATGTACAATAGACTTACCAGTACAATGCCATATATGTTTCTATTTTATAAATTAATGCTGAGTGCTTTGATACTTTCAAAACGCTACAAATTTCTATATAAGATTTCCACACGATAGTAATACATTAATTAAATGTATGTAAAATTATAAAATAATAATATGATATTGTCTAGCATGTAACAACAATAAATGAAAGTAATACTTACTTACTTTTTTTTTGGTTTGGATATTGATAATTTTTTTGGAAAATTGATAACCTTATTTGGAATTTGAGCATCTTGCGGGAATCGACAATTGTTCTTTCATTTGGATTATTAATAATCCTACGGAAAATTGGGATTTTACTGGACAACGCCATCTCGGCCTATTAAAGCTGAGGAAGGAAGGAACCCAATGGAGTCAATTCATCAGAGAGGAGAAATACCCTCAACAGCTAGAATTTGTCATCTAAGCTAAGCGAGCCGGTCTGGAGTTTTTTATTCATGACTTTTAGCCGTACTTAGTAAATAAATTTAATTTTTTTTTGCTTTTATATCTTAACGGATGAGGTAAACTGCACTACTTTTCAATTACATTCCACCAAGTTGTTTAAACAGCAACAGCTCACATAGTAGTTTTCTTGATTAATTTTACCGTATATTAATTTTAAAGCAATTTTTTCCTAATTTTATCTGTAATTTCAGGAATTCAGATAACCTATTTCTGTTTACATTGAATTTAATTCAAAGAAACATATGTAAATTAAATATCAGGTTAAAATTATAGACGTGTATCTTCGACAACTACTTTTGTGACTAAATTTAATTTAATTAATTTAATTTGCTCGATTTCTTATAAACAACCCTATCGTTGTTTATTATTTTTTTAGATATTTTGTTTTACATTACGTATATACAGTAAAATGCTGTTGTACCGAATCATAATTCGTTCTTTTGATTTCGCCTTCTTTTCCTCTTCTCACCTCCCCCCTTGTTTTACAAAGACGATCTACGAGGGTTCTGTTTCCCGCGCCTGGTGACAGACGATGCCTTTAAAAAAAATACTTTTTTAATTGGGAAGAAACGTTATATTGGTAAGAAAAATTTAGACCCACTCCTTCGCCGACAACCAGGCTGGCACCCTGAGTGATCGAGATCTTTATGTGGTTGAGGAACGCGCTCCTTTTGGTCTTATTGTAATTTGTAACAATTGAAGCGCTATAGACCGTAGCAGAGTTTGCTATTTAAAAAAAAATTAGTAATAGATTTTACTGCTGCAAATATCAGATGGGTTTTGTACAAAGAAAACATAACTCGTGTATAAAAAGAAACCCTGAAAACCATTCGACAGAATCATGGGGAGTTCACAACATGAACCAGTCATTTTGTTTTTGCCAATGTGGAAATATTTACAGGAATATCTCCATAAAAATTGGCAGATATCTTATCCAAGCGCGGCTTATAAAACACAATTTAGATTTTTTCACTCCACGACACGGGCGTACATTATACCAAAATCTTAAATCTTAGGTATGAGAAGTTAATTTTTGTTCCTTACTCAAATGGACTATCGTGAAGTAATATAAAATGACTTTTGCTAAACATAAGAAATCCGTAAACTGTGGTGCCATCTGCAAAATAAAATAAAGTTGCAACTTCTAGTTCCAACATATTTATCATTTTCTATATTTTCGGTGTCTCCAATTCAGAACCAGCATACAATACCCAAATGACAATATTCTGACTATTATATTAGTGTAAATACGGTCAAAGACGTATAGTTCGGTTGGCAAGATATAGAGCGCGCTAGCATACTTTCCTCGCCGTCATCTGTATTTGGCTTAAAGAAGTATCCTTTACATATTTATATTCTATCTGTTGAAATAAATACATATGGAAATACTAAATTAATAATAAGTACTATACGTACTTGCTTTTGTTTGCTAAGAAATGCGCAGCTTTGTGACATGCATTGATCTTTTACAATAATTATTGTTATATTAGACGAACCTGTTACACGAACAACTTAAACTATAACTTTTACTTAACAAATCAAGATTTTAAAGACAACAAAAAGCCGTTTTGGGAATCTTACTAGAAAATATTCTTAGTAGTAATTCAGTTTCTATATATATTTTGTTAAATTGTAGAAAAAAATATTTTTTAGAGCTGCTTATGTGTCATGTTGATATAATACAATGTTATTCTGATTTTAGCCGTTGATTGGATATCTACGTCTTGCTGGCCTGGAAATAAGACGAACACATTTTTCTACTCTAACATCCGAATACTACAAGTCCCTAATCGGATATCAACAAGTTGCTGAAAATAAAATAATTTCAATAAAAGCTATCTTGTTGAATTAATCATTTTTGCCGGTTTAAATTACAAAGAAAGTTGTTTCCTTAACAAAATTTTGGTTAATTCAATCTCGAAAATCTTAATATAATGAAATTCATTGAATTAGTAGATTTGTTTTCAGTTTATTTACAAATATACACATACTTAAATAAGATTCCTTGTAAATTCTGCGAACAATAATACTTTAGAATTCGATTTCAAGTGAAGTTTTAATGTAGTCGTTTTGAACTTTGCAAATTTATGTTATCTTCCCCAAAAATGTGGGAGGAAAATCAAAAATCAAAACAGTTGGACAATGTCAGGCGTTGACATCCATATTAAGAATAGCAAAAAGGGTCTTAAGATACTAGCTGAGTAGATATCATCGATACAAAATAAGAAGAGCTGAAACTCAACTCTACTACCTATATCAGGTAGAGAGATGGCACGAAACGGCATCATCGATGTCACTAAATGACACTAATTTCTCAACATTACAACTTGTATTGTTAAGAGCAAATTCTAGAAATTCTTTGGTATGCTATTGACTACCTAACTAAATCAGGTTTATGAGAACAGTCAACTGCAAAATGTTTATTTTGGAAGAAGTTTAAAAAATGAATATGTGGAATTTGATGCCTGTGCCATAAGTTCAGATGCAGTTAAACTCACACTTATTAGTCCCCTATCTAGCTTGCGTCATTGGCTTAATATCAAAATGTATAAATGTACATATTTTGAATTGATTAGTTTATCTTATAACATAATATTAAAGAATTAAATAAATGACTATTTCAATACACAAAGTTATTAAATTTAGGAGAGTGCTAGTAAATACGAAAGGAAAATACTATTAATACTATTTGAAGATATTTGATTCTTATGTATGTACGTCGGAAATCCTTTTATTGCCTTTATTTGTGAATAACTTGCTTCATTCATTCCCAGTATACGATATCTGCCGTATTGATTTCAACAAGAGATATCAATTATCTCTGGGAGTAGACCGCGGATCATACATCCACGCACTTATACATTTCCTTTTCCATTGTGAAATTTCTTAAAAGCAAGAAGTTCCTTTACAGTTAGACAATATACGTAAGTTAATAAAATCAAATGAGCATTTATTTCGTTTCTTAGTGTAAATAAGATGTATTGTATACATACTTAATATACACTGTGTCAAAAGTTACGTAGCCACTGTTACTTATTCCTATAGCTGTAGAGAAAATTAACGGACGAACGCGGGATCGAGAATAGTAACAGGAAAGTTGTGGGACGCCATCATTTAGGAAAGATAATGATAGCGGGAAATCATCATTATATTTCACAAATATACAATTTTCATTTTCTGTTTCATCCCTGTTCCCAGTAACGCAAAAATATATGTAAGAGCTAACATCATCCCCGGCGTGAAAAAAAAATCCAAAATTACATTTTTTTAATTTTCCTACTGTCACTTCCGATCCTGCGTTAATCCCTTTCAGTTTTAAATTTGCTAGTTGATGATTTGGAATTTTTCCATGAAAATAATAGTAATTATTGTTATTTATTGCCAACAGATAAAACAAATATCCAATTATGAGGCAAATATAATAAATGTACACATAAAGCTAGTTACCCAGAAGTAAACACAAAACAAACCAAAAAAAGGTTGATCAAATTACAATGTACTTGTAACTAAATTAGAACATACTATAACTAGCTACACCCGCATCCAAAGTGCCTTAACTAAACTGATAAAGATTTCATCAGTTGCTAAAAACGAAATAAGGAAATAAGAATGAAAAAAGAAATTGTGCTACCTACAAAGATTTCTACCATTTACATATTGCCAAAAGAGATGCTAAACTGCAGCTATATATATCCAACTCACTAGTACCCACAGAGTTAAATCTATTATAACATTTTCTATATATTGCGGACCTAATTGTAATGTTTGTTCCAGGTGCAAGACAATAAAGTACATTTGTGTGCTTGGATCCCATATGTGAAACAACAAAGTTGATTTGACTCAACAATTCAGACGTCAAGTACCAGGAGAAGTTTATGCAGCGAGCATAGGAGTTAATGTAGATAGAAGATACAGATTGGAGAAACTTTCGAAAAACATCCATTCCATTCCATTATGGAAGGCGGATCGTAATCATCCTGGAAAGTTTTAGAAAATCTTCACCATCTCTCCAAGAATACCAAAAATATATAGGATTGATTGAAATAGAGAATTCAGTATCTTGAACAAAGCTTTGCGCTCGCAATAAGTTTCATACTTTTGAAAGCATTTAAATCACATAAGCAACCTGTTTTTCTATACATGAATCGATAATGATTCTTAAGTTTAGTGTTATTAATGTAATCATGTGTAAACTGCAAAGAATAATTAGCATGTGCACTACTTTTTACTGGGACAAACATATCTGTGTAAGTGTTTATAAATTTGAGTATGGAATAAAAAAACAAGTATTGTCTATATTGGTATAATTGTAAATATAATTCCAATCTGTATTTAATAATGAATTGTAGAAATTAATACCGTCTGCGTGCATAAAGTTATACACTTTTCTTCATTACCACAGCTAAGGTTATATCATGATGATGGGATTGATAGATTTAGTGCTAGAGCGGGGTGACCGCTGTCTTTGGCCACCAGTGGAAAATTCTATCAATGGCAACGGCGCAAACATTGGTAATAACTGAATCTGATAATTTTCCCTTAACATTAGCTACTGAATTAATTTGTATTAGATCAACAACGTATAAGAAATCATTCATTATTTGATTTTTATTATCATTTATTGCAGGACTCCTGTAGTGAGTAATATTAAAATTACCGAGAATGATAGTTTCTGTACAGCAGTATATGTAATATTCAAACTAACTAAAAAATTTCAAAATCAGGTGGTATATAAACTACACAGATAGCGAACTTATAATGGGATAAAGTAATAACAGTTCCGACAATGCCAACAAACGGAATGACATCTTTAACATGTCTCTGTTGGGCTTATTCAGTTTAAATTCACAATTGTCGGTATTACTTATTTATATTTATCTATTTCTAAACTTTATGAGAAAATTGTCAATTGCGCTGCTGAAATACAATATCTGTTATAAACGGCGTTTAGTGAGAATACTCTAAACACTCAAAAATGAATGAGAAGATGCGACAGATGATCTTAGAGGTGGACAATCAAAAGCAACAACGACAGACACTATTACCACAGTGCAAGATGCAATACAGGTCTATAGCTGATTAAGCATGCGAACGGTAGCTGAAGAATTGTAGATTAATCGAAAAACAGTTAGATCAATTTTAACTGAAGAATCGAGAAGGATTTTTGCGAAGTTTGTGCCTCGGTTCTTGACAGATGAACAGATACACATAAGTTTGATATTGCGACTGATCTTTCGTGAAATTCGTACTTACTTTCAAAAGTTATTATGGGTGATGGCATTTGATGGTTTCAATTTGACCGAGAAATAAAGCGTTAATGTATGCAGTGGAAATCTTAGGAAGACAGTGTGCTATAAAATATATAGCATAATGTCATGTTATGCTCGTAGTTTAAGACCACGCTGGCGTGTTCTTTGGATAATAAGCGCAGACTCAATTAAGACTTTATTCAACAGTGACCAGCAGTCGATGAACAGTGCTATTGAAAGGTACTGAAGGGATTAAGAGATTCTGTTTGAAGCAAAAGACTCGACACATAGATCATTATTAAAGCGATTACTCGATTTTTGGGTATTTCCAAAATTAGAAACTGCGCGGAAAGAATAGTAACAGATATTCTAATCACAAAGATTTTCTAATGTAACTATTATAATATCCAATATAACTAATATAATACCCAACAGTTGCTCAACAGTATTCCGGATATTTACTTTTTAAAGGTTCATTCTAGGAATTAACTTGCCACACTTCGTATGTGCAAAAATATTGTTGTAGGTGTATATTTTTAAATACTCTTACATACATCGAGACATACATCTAGACATATGTCTAGACTACTTTAGTTTAATCGATAATCCTCAGCTCCTTTTTCTGTTCTTGTATTTAAGCCTGGTAGTCTGCACTACCTACATAATAATTAAAAGATTTCTTTCGCACCACACTCGTATATTTCACACTCCTATGCATATTTTAGCAGCATTTTCTCACTCTTCAATTTGCCCTTATGAAATCTAGTTGGTTACCAAATGTTATTCAGTTTATATACAGGTATTATATATTTGTATCTCTCACTACAGTGTTTTTCGAAGAAATTCATTGAGTTAAATATTCTATATTTTCACAACATTCATCTAGTTGTCATTGTGCGTCTTATGTACTTGATAAAAATAGTCTCTTATAGTTATTTACATTTTCCCGTAATCCACAACGGAAACTAGTCAATACCTGGAACACGAAGATCGTTCAATTGTATCAATGTTCCGGTACAATTCGATCCGTGTCGCATTAACGTGTTGTGATCGATTTTTTCCTCACCCCAAAGCTTCCGAGACCTTTTCAGCGCTGCCTGGACGCGTTGCTGCTACAAGCATTAAATCGTATTTAATGACAGAAATGATTCGGACAGTCCGAGGAAGGAAAGGGGAGCGTGCCTTTCAAAAATGACTTTACGACAATAGCATCGGGTTCCGAGAAAGGAAAAGTATCTACGAATCGACAATGAACGCATTTCTTTCTTTTTCGAATACATTGCGTGATTTTTGAACAGCCGTTTCTGTCAATATATTGTTAGCACGTTAGTGTGGTTCGGGATCACTTCGTGGAATAAAATTTCGAGAACGTTATGATCAAGCCCGATTTAAAATTTTAAATAAGCGAAACCATTCTGAGAATGAATACAACAGTCGTGTATGAAATTATAGAATCTGTGAAATAGGAAATACAGGTAAAATTGACTCAATTTTATTATTACATCTGACTATACACAAGAAAAAGGACTTATATATTTCAGAAATTATTATTTATTAAGGAAATCTACATAATAACTTCTTCCTTATTAAAAGGGATTATATTAACTGTAAGTTGGGAAGATATCTTGCAATTACTAAATAATTTTCTTAAGATTCGATTAACTTCAAGAAAGAAGTTTCTAAAAACAAAGGTTTATAGGTTTGATACAAATGTTCAGTAAGTCTTGTTAGATAGCGTATATTGTAGAATTTATGTATGAAACGTGGTGTTATATGCTATTGGTTTAGGTTAGGTTAGAGATGAGCATGAAGTATAGACAATCTGTGGATGTAAGTTATTACCTTATACCTTTCTAAACTTATATGGTTATATATATCATATATAATTTACGCATATATCATATATAATTCACGCATATACATATATATATACATATATATATATGTACATAATGACATGTACATAATGATATCTACACCTTGCCTACACTTCTATTTAAACTTTCATCCTGCAGATGCCAGCACAGTTTAAAATTGTATAATAGTCTAGTTAAAGTTCAATAAGGGAAGCTCACTTCACATATCCAAAATTCATAATTTTAGTGAAGTTTACTTAGGCAAAAGATACACCACGGAACGGATAATTTTATTATAATTTTACAACGTTCTATGGGACATATTTACCAATTTTTGAGTGAATATTTTTGGATTTATCACTTTTACACATGCATTGGTGATGATTGCATTCTGGTTCTATCTGTATCATATAATTATGCAGTAACTATCTATTTATTGCTAACAACTAATGTTGGTGGACAAAAGTACGTGTTCGTGCAACGAATATAGAGAAATTCTGTTGTAGATTTGTGAATACATTTGTTTATTATATCTAGTGTTTGTGTTGTAGCGTAGTTATGGCGCTGCAACAGAGTAAGTGTACGCCGAGTTGGTTATAGCGAATGATCGGTTACAGCTGTTAACTGGTTGTGGTTGTTAACCGGTTTTGTATATGCAATTAACACCTTGTAAAATTATCTAGAATGCACAGCATCAGAAAAAAGCACACATTCGGAATATAGAGAGATTGCGTCTGACAATTGAAATTGTGAAATGCGCAGTAAAGTTCGATTTGTTAAATATTTTACTATGTAATAATTGCCTCACCAAAATACATTGTAAAGCCAGTTTTATAAAATTTTTAACAAATTTTAACTGTACGAAGAACATTATAATACTCTTAAACGTACAAGTTAAAATTGACTTAAGGCTTGCGCAAGTCACACGAATGAAGAATCGCATGTTAACCTAGGATGTGTACCTTTATGGAATAGTGGATGCACATATATATATATATATATATATATATATATATATAACCGCATCTAAAGTCCTTTTAAAATACGGTGCATCCATGAATTGAGGCTAATGAACTTGTGCACCGCTAATAATAATTTTATTGAAGATATTTTGTTTTTACACGGTAAACAGAACTTAATGTTCGTATCTATGTCTTGGGTAATAATATTTCCGGTCCAATTTTATTATTGGTACACCGAAACAAATGAGATATTTATTCCAATACTTCTCGCGGTGTTAAGAAACATTGACTCAACTAGATAAATCGTGGTAGTGCTATTTTTAAAGCAAACATATTTTTACTACTGTGCACTTAAGGTTGATTCAACAAAAAAAGATGTTAGAGCTTCTCCAAGAATTTTAACCCATTAATTTAAAGATATGTATTGCGTGGAAAAATAATTCGTGTAAAATGACAAATTTGAATTCGCAGTGCACATGCATAGAGAAGATTGAGTTAGGTAAACTCTTTTTATTAAATTGATCATTGTGTTGTATTAGTCCGTTTGGTTGTATGCATTTATGATACTTGCAATGTCATACTAACACTAACGCCCACTTGCGGAAGCGAATCGAAGCTTAACTATATATCTTAACTACATATAAGATTACTTGGGTATTCATGCAGTAAGGTTGCAGAAAAGGCTGCCTTCGGAGATACGTGCACCTCGATTACTATCAATACTAAAAATAATTAATGTAAGTACTTACGACTTTAGTTTAATTGTATGGTTGATGTTGAATCTATATCAACACAATCAAATTAAAATAGTATGTAATTACAATCCTTATTTTTAATATTGATAGTAACCTAGCAACCGAGCCCCACGCATCTCTAACAGCAGTTTCTGCAGCCTTATAAACACTAAAAGCGCATTGCTCCTATCCAAAACTAAATAGTGTTATGATAATTTAATGGCTAGTGTAATAATTGTTTCTCTCGATGTAGTTTGACGACTGCAAAGTTCATAAATCAGTTAGCTAATGAAGTTATGCCAGCTACTATTAATTTACCGGATGTAGACATGGTACAAATTTAGTACCAGCAGGATGGCTATAGTGTATTAGTACGCCAATATTTATTTAATATATCGGACTTTTTATATGAGGTTATTTAAAGGACAAGATATAGTATACTAGTATACCTGCTTAAGAAGGTACTTCGCATAAATTACGATGACAAATTCAAGTCGAAGTTGCAATGATGCTATTAGAATATTTATTCAATCTTAGACGCAGTTTCTATGATAGATTAGGCTATTTACAGATGGAGATCACGTTTTTAATATTTCTAGAATTTATCTTTCATTTACAGCGAGAGATCCCTTTTTTCAAATACTCAATCCTTCCACTAAGTTTTTACAGTTTTCTTTATGTTTAAGCCTTTCAATACTTCTTTACTTTTGAAGATTTTACATAAATAACCTGATATAAGCTTTCTCATCATTTACGTAGTTAAAAGATATGCAAGGACCAACTTTAAGTAGTACAAAAATATTATATACCGAATACTGGCGAAGCATCTGAGATATATATATATATTTATATATTTAAGTAATAAAGCATAGACAACTTGTCGCTCAGCCAATATAGCGTCATGGTACGTACCTAATCAGGTGTACTGATCTGTAAATAATATATACATACACATCAAACACATTGCACAATCTTCATTCGTCAATAAGCACCAAAAGAAGAGAGTGCTCGAGCTTTCAATGAGTGCTATAAACGGTGTAGAAAATGTTGCTCTTCATTCAGGGAACTATTATTTAGTGAATGCAAATAAAGAGGCAATCAAAAGACGAATTTATATTTTCTTTGTTAATTAGCGCAATGCGGAACAAGCGTTCTTAAAGGTAAACTGGAACTACATTTGCTAAAAAATACAAAAGTTGGCGTTTCACCCTGAATATATAATTTTCTTTTGTCTTATTACTTTTTAGCCTTTAGTATCGATTTGGGAGCGAGCGAAAAGAAAAAGAAAAAGAGCGAATGAATAACTTCCGCGTTGTAAATCGGTTACCGTTGAGTTTTGGGGTACACATAAAATAGAACTTCTTAATTCGGATCTTCGAGAAGATAGAGGGGGGAGTTTTTGCTGGAATTGCTAAATAAATTAGTATCATTTCTCAAGTAGATTTATGGTCATCATTTTAAGGTTTTTCATCCTTAGAGTAAATTACTGAATGTATAGAGCTTATTGGAAACATAAAGGTAATGTAGATGGATTGTTCAGTGTAAACCTTCACGGGTTAGTTTTAAATAAAACATGTATACATAACTTAAACGTAAACTGAAAGCATTGAACAGATTGATAGATTTATGGGGCATGTTTCTTTACTCTTACGGTTTAATGATCGACTACAACTAATAGATACGTACCGTATACGTTCAATAACTATTCCCCCTTATACGCAACTTATTGACCATAAGACATATAACGTAATTCGTTTAACTAAATAATGCACTCTCGAAAAACGCATTAGTTGATTACTAAAATATTGTGTCTTTGGCTGCTATGCTTAGAATAATATTGATATATTGATGTACAGTAATATAAACGAGGTTCTCTTGAGATTACAGTCTCTACCCATTTTATTAGAGCCACCTTATGAATTTAAAGCTTTTGTGTGTTTCCAACGCGATAATTTACAAATACAAGTATAAAATTCAAGAAACAAGATTGAAAGACACAGTAATTCGTAGAATATTATTTGGGTCGGTTCCTATTGTAGAAAGGAATATTTATCTAGTTATGTAACAACATTCTTTCAGTGTTTACGTGTTAGTGTTGCACTTTAAGTTATTGCTTGTATGCGCTTTATATTTCTTCGTTATGGGTAAAAAAAAGGAACGTACCAAATGAGAAAAGAATGCATATTGAGGCATTGTTGGGTACTGAGAACCGAAATTTATCCGCCAAAGGAATAGGCAATATAATGTCTCAACAAGAAGTGCAAATATCCACGCGTACAGTACGTAGATGATTGTACCAAGTCGTATTAAAATGCAGACGCCCCCTGAAAAAGCCAAGATTAACACCGATGATGAAGGGGGCACCTTATGAATGGACAAAACGTTATCAACATTGCACAATTGAAGATTGGCGAAAAGTAAGACAAAATAACTTAAATGAATATGCAAATCAAGCAAATTTTTTTTGTTTGAACAATGTCTTTTCGCTAAAGGTCGTGTTCAGCGATGAGTTAAAACTGGAACCCATGACCGAAAGAATTCAATTTGTTAAACGACGTCCATCTGAATGGTCTGGTGAAGCTAGTGTAGTAAAAACGGTGAAACACCCTCCGTCAGTTGTGCTATGGTCCTGTGCATCAGTCAGAGGTCCTGGACCACTGTAATTTTGCCAAGGCGCTATGAATCAACACATAATATAAACGTGTTTTGGAGGATGTCTTGATGCAGTATATCAGTGATTTAAATCCGAATCAAGGTCATTATAGATTCATGCACAATAAGGCACCATGCCATATAGCCAAATCCATCCAAAGTTGTTACCTTGGCCGGGAAATTCTCCCGGCCCCAATACAATTGAGAGCGTGTGGAGTGTTTTAAAATCACGCGTGTATTCGAGAACAAATACTACACAAGAGCAATTAGCAAGAAATATTGAAGATGTGTGGCAAAATGATGCAACAATTAGACATACCAATAACGTTTGCATAGACAAAATGCCAGAAAGAATAAGAGCAATTATAAAAGCCAAAGGTGGCATTATAAAATATTATTTATATAGTTGCGACGATGTCTACAAACAGCACTGAGTAAGCTTATGCTTGTACAATAGGTTTTTCATTATATATTTTAACAAAATCGTTATTTTGGCAAGTGGCTCTAATAAATTGGACAGGGACTGTATATACGAAAATGTAGAAATAATGGACGTTCGTTATAAAGAAAGGCATTCCCAGTTTTTAATATAGTATTTTCTTCCATTCCTACACACTTAATTACTTTTAGCTAAATAGTTACAGGATTTTTTAAATTCTCTTGCGAAAATTACTTCTGTATGGTTTTCTGTATTAAATCCAATATTTAACTGTTATTTTTTGCGGAAATGCATAAAAATATTAGAGTTTTATTCATTACTATAATGTTAAGATGCTGAAACATCTGTAGGAATAGAACCATCGATTTTACATTTTGTTACTCATCTTGATGCCTATAAATACCTCAATATCTCAGAAGAGATTATTCATACTGGAGTTGAACATAATTTGTAGCCATAATACACTCGACCTGAAACGCAGCAGAGTGATTGGATGAAAGGATATTAGTTGGTCGAGATGGTGTCGTTTTATAGCCTGCGAAATCGGTTTGTCTCAATCCTATGTATTTTTTGTTTGGTGTTTCATCAAAGCAAATCATAGAATTTAGAAATTATAGCAGCAAGACTAAAGTGAGAAGTGCAAGCAATACTACAAAGATTGCCGTTATGTATAAAAGTGGATTGTTTTCAATTCGAGCTACTGTGTACGTAACGATGACGCCAAGTTATTACCAAAGATATATCCATTCCTATTGGGAAATAGGAATGAATAAGTTTTACTGGCAACATGGCCTCTTCTGTGTAATACGCAGATTTTCTCCTGATACCACTAGGAGTAAAATATTTTCGAACACTAGGTATCAGTAAGTGTTACGGAGGTATTACCAGCTATACCAAATATATATGTCTTTTAAATACTCCCTAAAAATAAAAGAAGCATTGTACAGCATTTTGGTATTAAGTATCTCGATTCACTTGTGTACCATATATGAAGAACGTAATATTCTCTTCTATACCTCGCCACCACACTTCCGTCACTGTTGCATATACACAGCTTGTGTGTTTGTAAATTGTGATTATATTACGCTAAATAGGAATTGAGATTACTTGTTATTGTCGACCAGAACATATCGACACCTGCTTTGGTCTAGAAAAATATAACCAAAAATTTTTACGCATTTGCTTTGGTTACAACTTGATCGTAATCGAGATGATATCGTGGGGAGCTTCCTAGCGTGAAAAATCATAACAAAATCTCCAAACAAATGAATTCCTTTTAGTAAAGTAACGTACACTTTGAATCATTTCTTTTTCCTTTTTGGCTTTCGTGAATAGATTCAGAACGTTTACGATTATGTCGGTGAAACTCTCCTTTTCGTGATCGATGAATAAATAAAATATTTAAACATGCTGCGGTGCTAACATTAGTTTCCTTTTTATCAAGAATTCATTGCGGCATCCGTTGCAACTGCAGATTCAATAAGCGGCTTTTGTGCAAGTTTATATTAAATTGTCAGCAAATATAATAGAAGGAACAAGTATGAAAGCGAATAAATTCTATAATTTAATATAAATTTTAGAAACCGTGAAATTCGAGAAAAGAAATTCTAAGATGTTACACGAAAATCAAAAATTAAAGCATAAGATACCAATACGCAGTTGACGTTATTATATTGATATTATACAGGATGTCTTATGCCATGGGTACAGCCTTTCAGTTTTATTATCCATAGGGGTCTGATTACGCTATATTTACAATTTTTTCATCTACTTAGCAAATTTCTGTCTCCAATTTTACACAATATGTACTTTTGCATTTTTGTATTCTACGTAAGTTTGCTCTCCGTTCACAGGTATAGCAGGTTAATTTCGGTTACCGAAAATTTGTTTTTTTCTTAGAGTACCGTCACCAGGTTAAAATAATTCTCACTGAACTAAGTAATGGTAGAAAAATATGAAAGTGACGCTATTTTGTTATTTTACTTATGGAACTTCCGTTGAACATTTTTAGCATTTTTAGACAGAAGCATATTCCAGTTGATACTGCACAAAAGTAGACTAGTATTACTGGATCAATTTCGGAACTAAGCGCAAATAATGTTACACATTTTGTGTTTGTAAAATTCTAGCTCTGAATCAACAACTACATCTAAGTCAAAAAGAGGATGCCAATTACCATCATGCAAGTAATCGTAGATAAGCGGAAAAATGCAAGTACGTTACATTTCGTATAATTAGGTTGTTGCTGAGGCGTCAGGTTTATAAAATATTTGTGATAAAGGCATAGAACGTCTCAACCTTAATAGATCTAATTTCTACTGAAAATTTGGACGGATGATGGACGACTTTTGGATATGAATATCCTTTATTCGGCGCTAGCTATGTATATGGCCTTTTTCAGTGGTGGCTAGAAATTTTGACTATTTTAAATACTAATTCATATCTTTCACATAATATTTATACATTTTATTCAAATAAATAAGGTAGAACATCTTTTAACATCTTTACCTAAATTTACTTATCTTTGAGTAATTCAGAAAATATAAACTCACTTTCTATTGAGCTTGATAAGGTAAACTTTGTTTTGTTAAAGCTAATTACAAATTCGAAAATCATGACCGATAAGAAAAGGTTCTCGGCTGTCAAATTCAGATCTTCGTGAAACTTCACAGGTACAGTAATAAACTCCACCCACACAAATTTATTAATTATACCGACGGTAACACGGTTGACAATGAGAGTCCACGTACTCTCGAAACGCACCAACCACCGATATATATGGATTTCGAATATGGAAAGGATTTAACCGACGGTTTTCTGGCCTGGTTCTTATCTCAAATTATGATGTTAATCTCCATTTGCGAAATAATATCAAAAAATTGTAATCATTACTTCACAATTATTTGTTGTCCTGTAAATATATCAATTTCTTTGTATATACTTGGTACAAGTCTGGTTATGTAGAGAATCGACCTGGGCCATTCGAACATTCCATGAATTTTGCCTTTTCAAGCCAAGACCTTCCGTTTCTCCGCCGTTGCTTTCAGTGTGATGTTTTTGCATTCATTCGTTGTTCTTGGTTTGAAAACATTTTATGCTTTAAGCATTTTTTGACGACTTTCATTACTATACCAAACATAAATACATACTTAATTAACAAAATATCCAAAAAATAAAAGAAGATACATTTGAGATAAAAAATATAGTAATTGACGGCATTTTTATTGACGATAGCTGTACTTGGCGACACAAAAAAGTTCGGGAGGACAAAAAGATTGTTTAAACATAAGTGTTTCTGCAATGCCTTGTTTCTTATAAATTGTATTATGATACTTTTATTTTACAAATTGTTTTTACCAAATAAGGATTTGTACAATCAAATTTATGGAAACAATTTTCTTTCGTTATTACATTATTAAATATATTTGAAATTCATTTTAACGTTATTCTATGAACAGTTATTTTGTAGGTACTTGCTTATATAATAATAATACGTACGTACATATGTATATGAGTATAAAAAGTACTCACCATCAGAAAGGAACATGTCATCAAAGGAATATACTGAAAAGTGCATAGGATAATAAAACCTGATCAGATGACTCAAAGTAATCTTTAATTTCTTTGACAAATAATCGAAATATTAATTTTTTATATCACTGAATATATGAAAAATAATAGATTTAAGAATGTTAAATAAAACAGTATCCACGAGTACCCCAAACGCTACTTATATCTTTACATTTATATGTTCTGCTCTGTGAAACATTTCAGTCATAATTTACTGGCTGCCCTTTAACTCTAAAATGTCACACCGACGCAGGATTTTTTATTATACATATATGCATAAAAATTCTACCGCGGGATAATTTTTCCGATAGGGCTATTTAGTTGCTATTAAAAGAGTTTCCAAACACTACAACAGTTAATATTTTATGCTCATTTTATGATGGATAAAATTTTAAGGATACTATTTTTGTTTTATTTTTGTATATGCATAGCTGAATGAATATATCTCGCGAAGTATGTACACTTTATTTTATTCATCAATGCATATACAAAAATAAAATAGCAATGATATCCTTAAAAATAATTATTTGTGATATAACTTAAATATCTGCTATTTAAACAGGATTATACACATATTACGATATTATACAAATAATAAATGCATTACTATGATTTAAAACTAAAATAATCAATATTTTGCCATGTTTTATCTTTTCTATTATATTTTATAAATAAACACCAGCTTCGGCTGTAGTTTCATGTTATCAAAGGTTATAAGTTCGAAGAAAGCAGGGTTTAAATGTCATTGTATGTCGCTTGATAAATCTATTAAAGTTGCCACCACAAAAATTACGATTCATTACAATAAGTAAATTAAAATATGCAGATAGTAAAATTGAAATACATTTAATAAACATAACGTTTTTTTAATTTTTCATTTTCTTTACAAGAATTCAATCAAAAATTCAAAAGTAGTTTGTTAAAACTCTTTTATGATATTAGGAACAACCGCAATACATATGTATCAAAATAACACTCGTTGTCGGGGTATCACTGAAACTAATTTGAATCGAAGATATTTGTTTTTCTTCTATGAATAAATAAAATATTTACTTACAAAACGATTCGCAAAATACATATATACGCCACCTTAATTAGTCAAAGGAAATTATCTCACCTTCCAGCGTGTTTTCTTTATCATCATTTTTACACGAATTTAAACGAGATATGTCACTTCTACATGTTCTGTTCTTAGGTATTGGCGAATTTTCATCTCCACTTAATACTGTTTTTGCAAATAGCAATTTGAGTACCGAAGACTTTCGTTGGCGTCTCATATTTCTAACTAACCCTATTGAATAAAGCACTACTTCTAACATCTGTCGGTTGCATGTAATATCGGATGTGATGGCCGAATTGTTAATAAAAACTATACTGTTTCTTTTCTAGGCAAAAACTTAAAATCTTAGTTTTTGTGTAAAGTGATCGATATGTATGAAAAATACTTACTTTATCACAAAGGAAGCAATTGTTTGATTAAATAAGTTCTGCTAATTACTGCTAACTAAGATTAAATTTTTTTCTTGTTAACTTTATACGTATAATTTTCAAAAACAAAGTTTAATGACAATCAATATATTCTTTTTGCTTGATATTAATGATCATAAAAATAAATGTTTATCCTTTAATTAATCTGTACCTGTTATTAAAGATATTAATTATTAGTTCGGGTATATATATGTATGTCACCGTATGTGAAATAATATTCCCGGGTCTCTGGCTGCATGTGCTGTTGATCCCAGGAGGGTTAGCGATCGGAGATGAGTGCATCTCCAATTGCTAGCCGAACGCGAGGGTCCAGAAGAAGATGAGTGAGATCGCGTCGAAACGTCGACATAGTTCAGTCCTTTTTTTTATTTTAATACATATATATATATATATATACTCAAAACCACAAAACTTTGTAGTTACGTCGTAATTGGTTATGACGCATATATATATACATACACAGTATATAATTTACTATATTATTAACTTATGTTGTATTTTTCATTTTTGACATCGCTCTTCAAACTTAGAATTGAAGTTTAGACGTTTCATTCAAAATTTGAAATATAAGTTTTCATGTTCTTTTGCCGAAACTTACTTCAGCGAACCAAATGTTCATATATGCAGTATGTATTCGTTAATCAGGTTTGTTCATGAATACATATTTATATATATATATATATATATATATATATATAATTATACATATAACTAACAACTACTCATGGGAGTAGTTGTAGTTAGCAGCGTTATTATGTTAAACACCTTTCGATGTTTGAAGATAAACTGCACTGATTCACCGCTTAATTTGCTTGAGATATAATTTGATCCAAATTTTATATTAGAGGAAAATTTTAACTTCCCAACTTTGAAAATGTTTCTAAGCAATCGGTTGATACTATCCACTCTATAGTTACTAGAACTTAAAATTAAATTCACTTTTTGTCAGTAAATAAAGGATTGCAAAGACTAAATAATTTTATATTGTGCTGGTGAGTTGAGCATGCTTTGTGTTCGAACACTCTGAAAAGAACGTGGTATAAAACTTTAAGTAAAACGATATATTGCGATATCAACAGCTGAGTCTTGTGCACCTGACTGATGGAACTTCTTTAAAATAAGCTTTTTTTTTGATATAGAGATGATGTACATATGTCGATAAACCTAATCAAATACAGACGACTGCAGCACTAGTCATAGGATGCTGAATTCTGGCAAACGTGTTTTAGACAAAATATTAGGGAGACTTATACAAATACTTTGTCTACAATAACAAATCAGAAACGTTGAATATACTAAATACGAGGGAGACCCGAAATGCTTCCGAAATCGGCAAGAAATGGCACACGAAAGTTGAAGTGGATACATTGGTCGCAAAGGGCAACTCTTTCATGTCAACTGTCAAAATTTCAGAAGTCTACTGTCAATAGTTGTTGTTTAAGGGTGTGTTTTGGGTATGAAGTCAGGCGGTTTCGCAAAAATGGATAAAATCGAATTTCGTGCGGTGATAAAACGCTTCTGGACGGCTGAAAAACCGGCTACGGAAATTCGAAATATTTTCGACCATCAGCTTCTGGGTAACCGAGTTCAATCGTGGCCGCACAGACACAAAAATCGCTATCAACGATGAAATGGTCGACAAGATTCATGATGTCGTGCTAGCCGATCGCCGATTGAAGCTGAAAGAGATAGCAGAGACAACAGACATCTCAGAAGAATGCTTTGGTTATATCCTACACGAAATTTTGGGTATCAAAGCGCTTTTGGCGCGATAGGTACAGCGTTAGCTCACACCGGAGCAAAAAGGAAAACGGGTGACCGTTTTGGTGGAGTGCCTAGCCAGGATCCAACGTAATCCAAAGTATTTCTTCACACGTTTCGTAGCCGTGGATGAGACTCGGATCCACCACTACATACCGGAGACCAAGGAACAGTCGAAGTAGTGGACTTTTCCGGGCGAATCGGCTCCAAAGAAGGCAAAGACCGTTACATCGGCCGGAAAGGCCATGGCGACCATTTCTTGGGATTTACAAGATGTGATCTTCATCGACTCCTAAAGTAATTAAATTTAAATACATCAATAACTATAAGTAATATAATTTCTGAAAGTAATAAGAGCTACTCCTGAAGGTAGTTATCACTTAAAACGTAATAAAAGCATCATATAGAAATATTCTCTATGTACTGAGTAGAATTTTATATATATGCAGTCCTTTAACAAGGTGTTATTATTATTTCAATATAGAATCGTTGACAATAAAAATAAAA
This sequence comes from Trypoxylus dichotomus, assembly GCA_023509865.1. Taxonomy (NCBI): domain Eukaryota; kingdom Metazoa; phylum Arthropoda; class Insecta; order Coleoptera; family Scarabaeidae; genus Trypoxylus; species Trypoxylus dichotomus. Next base: position 52,548,870 of record CM042074.1, on the reverse strand, counting down.
AGAATAATTAATTTATACAATTATGAACTGATTATATATTATATAATCAGTTGCTGTTGGCTCCGTGATGATTCCTGTCTTTCTTAGTTTTTGGTATTCCTTTGGAATCGTCAATATGGATTTAATTTCCGAGCATACCCAATAATTTCTAATGACGTTCTAATTATGTATTTCACAGTTTACAATTATAACAAACTTGCTTTACTGTTGGCGTAATTTAACCAAACACGAATGCTTAGTTACCGAAAATGAATTCTAAGAGCATTTTTAGCAGCATCGTTGTAAGATTTTTGAAATACTTGCCTTTAGACCGGATAACGTATGTTAATATTTTCTCCAAAAATACATCCAACGGTAGCTAAGAACAACGTATTATACGGTTTGTCATTGTAGAAATATAGCCCTTTACGCACATGTGAACACGCATACTTTCCGCTGTCGTAAATCTACGTGATAGAATATTTAACACTAGCAGGCCGACACCTTAGATTCCGCTTTTATAAAAAGAAAGAAACAAGTTAACTTAATAGATCTCTTGGCAATTAAACGCATAATTTAGACATGTTTTCTAATAATATTCTTGTTTAGAACTGGGAAACTCTTACAACAATATTAACTAAATCTCCAAATATTATGACTTTAATATTGTTTTTATACTCTCTGAAAATGCTTTCGGACATTTTGTATTCAGAATTATACTTGAATGAAATTCATTTTCTTTTTTTTTATAAAGGGTTGTGATCAAATTGGAAAGCACAACACGCGTATTGCAATTTACGGGAGTTAAACCTAAGAAAAATTTACTTGCAAGAATTTAATGCATTGGGATAATACAATAGTTTTAAATGGTTTAAATGTTAAAATAAGTGAGATAGGGTTCTTTTATGATTTGCACTTCCTAAAACATGCTTCACAAGATCAGTGATATCCTTATAAGATACTAACTAAGAATACCAATGAATTACTTTTTTAAAAGTAATATGCTGTGAGGAATTTCTCTATTGGACTTTTACTTTTCTGGTGTAGCACAGCGTCGTAAAGCTAACTTGTAACCCCAAGCTTACTTGATGGTATTTGATGACAATTGCACTTGGCCTACTGTATTATATTTTTTACAAAGATGTGATAGATCAGTAGTACAGAAGTTAATACAGAACTTATTAAGTTTACAAAGTTAGCAAATCAGGGAACCTGGAAATTGGACGGTAAGATGACGTAATTTAAGTAGTGCAGGTATTTCATTGGCTAATGTTGAAGGTAGTTCGGCTGCTCGGAAATTCCAACATTTATAATTTACAAATTTCATGGAAGCATCAAAGTTATAGAATAATAAAATATATTAAAACCATAAACTACTTAGGAATTGCCTGAATACCATGTATCTCTCAGGTATACTGCATTAGTCATAAATACGATTGGAAATTCATTTAAGTGGAAAAACCGGCGACAACAATGGGTAGTTGTATGGAATTATTTCCTTCACATATGCAATAACTTCTGAATCAATTTGAAGGGAACTGGTTATTATTTTATGCAGGTTTTGTAGCAACTTTAAAACATCACTTCGGTTCTTAATGATGCAACACTTACAAAATTATCTGAGAGACTAAATAGAATTCCGGTCCTTGTACCTTCTGGAAGAAGCGTTGCTATTTATGTATCTGGAATTGGCAACAATGGTGTTGCTAGGCGCGATCTGACATATACATCATAAAGTTTTACATTATTTGACTGTATACGTACTTAGAACGTTTTGTCATACGGATACTATTTGTGTTGTTTAGTGACTTGAAAATTTTCATGTTAGTATAAAATTGAATGAACTCGCGAGAATTTTCGTGCGATAATTTACAACGAACTTCGACGTGGATTATCTTAACAAAAGTTCATCGATCAACTCACTTCAGTTTTTGGCGAAGTGTATCGATCATCGCAGAGAATTTTTTGAAAAATAATAAAACCATTTTCAATCACAAATATTTATTTTTATTTATTATTCCGGATACATAAATGGCTGCCCTCGTATGGACACCTTTTCTGGGTTAAGCTTCTGGAACAGACAGTTTCTATTTTAATTACAAGTTATTGAAATCTATATTTAGTTGTAACTAAGTAAGAGTATTTACTAAAAGTAGCTTAATCCCACTACTATTACCTATTGAATGTTCGTTTCAGTGTCCGTGCTTCAATTAACATCTAAGCATGTGATTACATTATATATTTTTGCCACCATGTAAATTTAATACTGAACACGAGTGTATAAGTAAGGAGAAAATTACTGGAGAACAAGTAGCGTTTTACAAAATATGAAGGGTTTCCGTTGTAATAATAATTGGAAATTATTACCGCCAGATTTAAGGGAAGTAGATTCTTTATGAAATATAGAATTCTGGAAGCGAGTGCGTGTGGTCTCCACGGTGCCTGCTTCGAATCCCGACCGTGCCAAAACGCAACGGTGTGTGACCCATATTTGAGCTGAGCCGCGTGCACGCCGAACAAATTTAACACCACCGCCTTTGATTTGAACTGTTTTACTGATTCATTGCGCTTTATTAGTTGTCTAGTTGTTCTACAACATTTATGGGTCTTGTTATATCTAGCCTTCGAAGCGTATATCGTCGAGGGCTCCAAGTTGCAGGTCCACTGTCCGGTTTTGAAATGTTATGTGCGTTGACTGTTCTTTATGATGGTGAAATAACCATTGTACATTCACACGAATTTAATATAATGGTAAACACGATATGCCATAACCATTACTTGCTACGGAGCAGCGTAATTTATGCATTTATACCAGTTCTTACCTACGATATGTCGGCAAGGAATGTAGTTCACGAGTGCCACTTCAATATGTACATTGGTAGGTATGTGTATGCGGACGCAGCATTAAATAGTTTTTAATGACACACTGAAGTAATTTTAAGAGTTGTTTATGCAGAGGTCACATTTGTTTCGCGAAGATAATTACATTATTATGGTATAGTAAACATGGTCATAAGCGCGCTCAAACAAATTTTAGCATGTAATGGATACGTAGAGGCTGAATAAAGTGAAGCGTTCATTTTAGTAATGCTATTACTTTTCCTTGAGCGAAAAGTGCGAATTACAAGGTGCAAATTTCAACAACGCGAAATTCATGGATTTATAATTTTAGTACCCAGCATTGGTTGTGCTATAGGACAAAATAGTGTCATGACCTGGAACTATTAAACTTTCAACGCCGTATAGAATTACTATGGAAAGAAAAAATAATATTACAAAACTAATTAAAATGGGATTTAATCACTAGCTTATGTAGTCAACATACTAGCTAACATTTGTCACATTTTCCATACATCTGGGCAAATATAAAACAGATACTCAAGTCGATAATCTCGTCTAGCCTATGTGAAATTTAATTTTGGCTACATGTACTTGCAATCGCCTAAATGTGTAAAACAATATATATATATATATATATATATATGTATGTATATTATTTTTTTATGTATACTTAAATAAAGATCTTAGCTAAATATATATTTTAATTTACCTATCCTGTTTTTATTATACAAGAAAGGTTATGAAAATATAACAATACTTGCAAACAGTTGGAATTTCATTTAAAAAAACCAATAATCTAAACAAAACTGTACTAATTCTTTAGTCGAACTAATGATGTTTGCACGCGATAATCATTACACACTACATCATTGCTATAGGCCGGATCATTTATTTGTTATATTTTGCTTTGAATTGACATAGTTTTGATTCTTATCAAAGTAAAAAAACAATTGAATAAGACATGTACATGTTTATGTTTAAGAATTTAAGAACCAGAAACAAATCTCCAAGACATATGGTGTAGGATTACTCATACTGGCTATTAGTTTTAATTTGTCATTAGCATTCAAAGGTGGACTGAAACGTTCTCTTAAAATTATTTTACTACATTTCATATCTGTCTATGTTTTACCTTAATTATCGAATATCAAGTCCCATTATTGTCGAATAAATCGAGCTATCATCCAAAATCACCAACATCAACTAGCGCATTAACTTTAATTTCCATAAGGAATTGAGACTAAACACCCTTTTATAAACTCGTCTGTGTAGGGTAGGAACAAGGATGAAGGAAGAATGTAGGAAGGTCGGGAAAAAGATTGATATTGTAATCTGCTTAGTAAAAATTGCCTGCCTCAAAGTATGCACATATTATCATACTATTACGACACGTCAACGAATGATACATCGCAGAAGTGCTAAGCAGTCGACCAGAAAAATATTCCATGCGCATCGAAATTTGCAATATAAACGCGTTCATCTTCAGACGAAATGCAAGAAGATGCATGTTATAAGTTATATTAAAATGTAAAAGAAGAAGTGTTGCTATCAAGGTGCCATCGAAAACTGTCTCTGTCAAATACATATATATATAAATTAATAATTTGATAATCACAAGGCGGAAACTATGTGAAATTCACAATATAAACTTTAGTATTTCACAAATATCTTTTTAGTAAATTTCGATATTCTTTATTGTTGATTTGTTTGATGCTGGAAAGCAATAAAATGATATTGGAATTGGTTTTATTAATAAAATTTCGCGGTAGAAAGTTTAATTCATATTGTCATCTTATGATTCTTATTACCTTCCTTAAACCGAAACTACGAATTTAATTTCATAACATTTCTAAATGCATTATTCTACTTATGTTTTCTATATATACATATAAGCAAAATATTATAGTAATTTGCCTAACGTTTAAACTAAACGGTTTTAATTTTTTTATTATAGAATTAATAGTTCGGGTATTACAAAATTAGTCAAGTTAGTTGTCAGTTTTTATCCATCTATTACGAACGCTACAATATTTTGTTAACATATCGAATAGATAACTGGTCGATTGTAGAATAAGGACTAGCTTGGTGGCGGTCTCTTTCGGCCTTGGCTGGAATTATACTCCGTGAAATATGAATCGCATCTCGGACTCGTCAACCGACTAAAATAAATCGCTTGCATACTTCACATATCAGCCAATCCGTTCTTGTCATCGGCGAATATGCATTCAAACGGCAGGATTAATTGCAAGCGGAGAGAGAAAGTCGTTAGTAAGCGTATTTGTTGCATTTCGTAGTGCCTATTACCATCAATATATCATAACTAGCTATCCTAGATATTTACATATATATTTGCAACATATATTAGAATCACGAATTTAATAATAATTATCTATATAGACGTTCATTTTGCGAATATAAATTTCGAAAAAACCTAGACGACAATATATTTTGTTACTTTCTAAGAGAAGAAACCACAACTCACGAATTGGTAGTGTTTTTTAATGAAAGAATAAACACACAGGAACTTACCTGCAATAAAAAATGCATATCTGTAGTATATTTACAATGCAAAAGTACATAAACAGTACAAAACAGTATTTACAATTCGGATATATACATATGTATACATGTTAATATGGATATATCTACGAGCTTCTTCCCATTTCAATTAACTAACCTTGTGGAATTTAGTTTTTCTGATACCATCAAAAAACAACAAATACTACATTATTTTTTAGGTCTTAAATTAATAAGATGCGATCGAAAATATCAACCTTATAGATTCGTTTTTAAAATTCTTAGCAAGAGCGAAAAAAGTATTATTTTTAGTATAGAAATGCACTTTACTTTGTCACAAAGCAAGCTTCCAATTGCACGTGGCTTTCAGAAAGAACCCTTAAACAATTGCTAGTAATTTTCAGAAAGAGTTTTTTTGTATTTTGGGGTTGTAGTGTTCTGAATAATGGATAGAAGGAAGCTACACCTTCTACATACGTAATGCATGTTCTGGACGTTTCGATATCAAATAATGTATGCTACAGCATTTACTTATATATTATGGTGGAGAATAAGTGATTAGTGAGCATAGATAAGACAATGCCTAGTTTTCGGCACAAAATATTCTTCAGTTCAGCTTATAACTCATCAGATTTAGTCCACAGATATTCAGGTCTTTTTATTCCTCCATAAAAGTAATGTTTGTCACACTGTTCGAAATATGGTTTAAGCGCGGTGACTAATACCTGCCCATGAGGGAGCCAAATCTGGCGAATAAGATGGTGCGAAAGCGGTTACAAATATGGATCTTTGCCATTGAAACAGTCGAAGCCTGTGTATGTTCATCACCTTGAAAAAAAAACAGTCATTTCTTTTTTAAATGGCCCTCTTTTCGTAGTCTTGCAATATGTAGTAGTGGCCTCTCATCGTTTTACGTTTTTGAAGATAACTGATAAGGAGAATCTCACTCCAGCACAAATCACAGTAGCCATAATCTTTACGACAAAGTCTAAATCTTTTTTGAAGAATCTGTGCTAGCCATACTTCGTTGTTTTGATGTTATATCATATCAGCTATATAACGGTGTATCCCGGTTTTATTAGCTGTTATTATTCTGCGTCGAAAGCCCTTCGGATCACGTTTTAATTAAATTGGATGGCCTGAAATGCATTCTCGTTCGTGTTTGTGGTTCACAGTCAACAAATGTGAAACTCTTATTGCGCATAATCTTTTCATATTCAATTCGTTGCTGCGAATGCGTAATAGAAAAGGTTGAAAAGGTCCGCTATTTCGCGAGCTTTTATTGAAGTCACAGTACCATACGCATTTCAACGGTCAGTTAGCACCATACGTATACGTACTCTTCTAATAATTCTTGGAACACAGACACCGTTTGGATGTCCATTGCTTTGTTGTCAAATATATTGGTTGGACCCCGTAAACAGCTGAGTTTTAATTTTGTCATCTATTCTCTTTAAAAAATAAGCTAAAAGCAGTTGACATTTTACTTAAATAACAATTTGAAAAATAATTACATATTAGTACTGGTTTAGGAAATTAATTCAAAACCTGCTTATGTAAATTCAGGGTGTTTTGCAAATTGCGAATTTATTTGAAAATGTTGTTATATCCAGCATTTATGTTTAATATATCCAACATACAAATGCGTAGGAATTCTGTTAATTTCTCCAAAATAATATTAAAAGGAGGATATAACTAATAATACCATCGGAATTGAATCAATTTTTTACTTGAAAACACACAGCCGCTTCGCTTTCGGTAGTCGATAGTGAACGAAAACTAATGAAGTTATTGCTTGTTTCTGTAATTTTAACGGACATGTCGTTACCGTAACTTTCGAAAATCCGTCACAATTCGTTTGTTTGAAGTCATCGATAAAATAAGAAAAAATTATCGAAATCGGAGAATAATTTTTCATCAGAACCATGCCAACTCTCACTCACCACGTCAAGTTGATTTCTAGTCAATAAAAATGTGAATTTCTCAGCTTATCATCATGTGATTTCGTTTGATTGTCATACATTAAAAATAAAATGCATCGTGGGAAATTCTTCTCGTTTGACCTAAAGTTTCTGAAACACCAGGGTGTTTTAAACAACAAAACTTCTGTAACACCAAAATATTAACATTAAACATTTTAAGGATTTAACCAAGTACAGATGGAAGCTGTTCAGCCTCAAGTTATGCGAATGACCCTTGCTTACTAATCCTACATATCTTCAACGTTCTAATACATGTTGGAGTTTCAATGCATGCACAATTTATTAAATAATATGTAATATCTTCTAAAAAATGTTTAATGATCATGAGGTATAACCACAAAATAACAGAATAAACCACAATAAATGTATTGAAAACTATTGACGTTTATTTTCTTACAAATGTCGAGTTTGTGTCTGTATTTGATTTTAAATTCGTACAAAATTTCTTATCAAACAATTTAGATAATAATTAAATATATACCATCAAATAAATTAATCAAATAAAATTAAATTTTAAGTATTATTTCTAAAAACTTATGCTAGAAATTTTTTATATAAAAATTATATCTGTCCATAAAATTAATAATAAAATGTATTTCCATTCTGCAATTTAATCTGTGTATAGTCTATTTAGTCACAATTACTTCAAAAGCGTCATACATGTACAGATACAAATTATTATTCATCATCGACGTTACTTTAAAAAGAGTTATGGTAAAATATGGTATAATAAAATTAATAAGGTTTTACTAGTTTGCATTTTATTATCTTACTTTCAATACACAATGTTTTTCAATAAACTCGGTGTTTTGCAATATTTTCTTTAGACGATTTAATTCAGAACACGAATACGACGGATTGTTTGCAAGAACTAAATCATATGCTGAGTTAGTTCAAAGAAACAACTATTGGTTATACTTAGAAAGCGCGTTTTCTATAAATTGTGAAAAAATACGGTATATTGCGGAAGCACGATTGTTGCGGATTGCTTACTTTGTTGCCTGATAAAAATTTATAAAAGCGTAAAATTACATAAGCGTATTCTTTAGTAATTAGAAGTTAGTAGCTGTTGTTTTTATTATTTTCTCTCTATCTAGCTTTCTTGCTGTATGTATGTATAGAACGTATGCATTATCAGAAGCCGTTACTATACATCTGTATTACAGTTAAGTTTCTCTTTTTTACACATACACTTCTTAATTCAGATTTTCACACTTTCGTGATTACCTTAATTGTATCTAACAATTCCTCCATCTTCACTACTTGACGAAATGTATATTACTGTAAATAATTTAATTATGTCCAATGCTTTATGATGCTGGTAAATCTAAGACAGAACGATATATTTACCCATCATCCTTTTTTTTCGATTTATGAAGTGCCATAAGTTTAGTTACGTAACGAACGTATTTCTCAAATGCCTGATTCATAGAATTCAACGTTATAATCGACCAATAATTCGTGATTCCGTCTGGTTATAAGCGAATTCATATTGTCTAATTGAAGAATGACTGTTTACTGTTATTATCAGATTATACGGTTATGTATTACCAATATTTATCATAAAATAAGGAAGTTACTTTCATTTCGAGTTTAATTAGTTTTCGAAGTAACTATTTCTCCTCAATTTATCGTCATTTAATTTAAATCCGTCTAACAGCTCTAGAACAACCATTTATTATGTTCCCTTCTGAGTTGTGTAATATACGAATTATAACTTGTTACACTATCTATACAAGACCTAAGAGATCAAACAAAATATGTCAGGATGTGAAAAATAAAACAGTGTATTCACACATGAATAATTTAATTTAAAGTTACTATATAGTACGTAAATAGGTATTATATAGCATAGGTAAGTTTCTTTAAGCTTACTAACGTATTCATTTAATCCCAGAGCATTAAACTATATTGCATACATATACGGTGACCGGTATAGTTTTATTGAGTGGTTTTTTAAAAAAAGTCAATTATGGCAATCATTAGTGTTTGAAGCAAGATTATGAATAAGATAAACAAAAAGTGCGAAATTATTTTTTCGTCTGTCAAATTTGTCTTTGTTTTAAAAAGTGGACAGAACAGACTTTTTACTCAAGACAGAGAAATGTTTTATTTTAGAATGTTTAAAACATAGCTTACAATTAGAGTCTAAACAATCCGAATTTCAAAGAAAAAAATTAAAATGTGGAATTCTTTCAAGACGACTATTTTGTAGTAAAAAAATATTAAAAACTATAGACAATAATAACAAATCAATTGTAATTTCATGTATTCATTTATAAAATAAATATATTTACTTAGTCTTAATCTTAAAAAGCATCGGAAATCATCAGCAACTCCGGGATTTGTGACTTACTTTTCTCAAGTAAATTTTCTTGCAAACAGTATGTATATGTTAAATATATCAGCATTTTCACAATATTGTTAGTATTCTTATAAAATTCATATATTTACTGGTTAATGTCGAATTACTTGAGAAACATAGTATACTGGAAACAAATTCCATTTAAAATAGATTCAATTTTATTATCGTCAATTTCGTGCGTAAATTTACGACTGAGCGTAATAATACGCATTGGGTGTTGTAACATTGCGCATATTTTTATATACTCTGTAATGTGCAAAATTATATTTACACGGATTGAAATTTACAATACATATACATATATCAGGGATAAATGTTACGTCGTAACATTTCTGACATTACACTAGGAATCTGTGCTAGGATGTTGAAATTGAAATTGTATTGTCGGCTGTGATAAGTATAACAGTACACTCCAAATTTACATTATATAGTATGACAAAATAATATATTATTAAAAAAATTAAAAAGATATTTCGAGTCTGTGCTCACAACTACCCTCAACAAGAATGAAAGTAGTGTATATTGCTATTTCGCCAATATGTAAATTAATACTCAATTAATTTTGTGTTATAAAAAAGAACACATTTTTTCGATAATTTAGAACTAATTTATTCCCTTCCAATAGTATAACTTCACAATAACATTCCACCACTTTCCACAATTATTTCACTTTATACTGTGCGTAATTTTGAACAGAACAAAATGGTGTTACATGTTTTTTTTTTACTTACAGTTAATGCCTTGTGCTGGCTACTTGCTCTGGTATGAAAAATTGATTTTATTACAGATTGAAAAAATAACAATGCTTCTTCAATTGCAAGTACAAAGTTCTCAGCTACCACAGAAAAAAAGTCGTTTGAAAAATACAACAGCAGCGTTGTTTAAAAAACTCATTGCAATTTATACTCTAATCGCGCTAATTTTTACCCTGTTGTATTAATTCGCTAGCGATTATGATAGAATACAACAGTGTTGTAAGAAATTGTTTGAAAAAATGTCTTATTCATGGATGTTTTTAGGCATACTGTTGGCGTCTGAAACAAACTATAAGGTCATTGCCCCCACCGATCACATCAAAACGATAATGAATATGATGAGTTATAAATTATAAGAACTAAAGAAGTGCATCCAGAGCGGATAGGATGACCAATACTTGTTCATTGCGCAGATGTTGTAATGTCGGTTACATATAATTGTACCTAACCGCAAAAAATACGGGTACGTTCACACTGGATTACTTTAAATTAGTGCGGTTATAGTGGATTTTTGCGATGGTCGATGAGAAACAATTCTGTTTATTTTTTCGGTCATGTCTGATAGTGTTCTGTGCATTTTCTGCATTATGTGGAACAAAATCGAAATACGTGTGGAAACTAATAGAAACAGGTAGAAAAAAATTAATGATGTTAGGGTTAAGAGAGACTTTAAAATGTCATGCGGAAATATTCATGTTTCCTTTAGTTGTTGTAAGAAACTACCAAAAAGTTCATCAAATTCTGACTCCTTTTTTTTGGAAAATATATGTACTTCTTTCTGTTTCCAATAGTAATAACTTTTATTGGGGATTGTTTACTAACGTTACACATTTGCAAATATAAACCCATTTTGCCATTAACTAATTACTAATATCATCTAACTGCCGTTGACTGTTGCAATGTGGCCACGTAGTAGGATCATTTTGTACCGGATACGGATACAGCCGTGTGATTACTCATCCATGTATGACAATGCAGATTCACACTGACTATCTGTAAAACTTGGGCGAATAGCACGGATTCACTGTGACCACAGTAATTTAAAGTAAATTAAATGTTTGTTCGCTCACCCACAGTCGTTTACAAAGTATACTCGCATCCAGATCTACTATGACCGTACCCTGCATGTGTTCAGTTGGATTAGAGCGTTGCTCTAATGACTAGTGATCACTTTGTGAAATTATGCAATAACTAAATTCTTATGCAAAGACATTGAGTTTTCAATTTCAGAAAGCAAATAAGCTGCCTTGTTGCATAAACCAGTAAGCTATTTTACGCAATGTTAAAGATAAATTTTAATGCAAATTAATTTTGAAGCAAAAAAATGCTTTAGTGTTACAACGCCTTATATCTTTATTTGTAATATTCCATAACTTTACATAAATTTAACATATGAATATATATACACCGGTTAATGTTTATCAGTACATTAAAATCAAAGGAATGACACTATTATGAATCTTCGAATTGTAGTTCTGTAAGAGACGGTAACGCGACATTAATTAAAACGACGGTAAATGTATTTTGTTGCGCAAACGTAACTCCCGCAAGACAAACCATGTTGGCAATGTAAAACAACAACATGATTAGTTCATTACTGACTTTTATTAAAATCGTGAGTATTCCGTGCATTGTGCTGCAGTAGGTTGTCAATTAGTCCGTGACAGTAGGCGATACTTTTTCACTTTTTCATTCGATTTATGTCTGGTGTTCTGTCCATGAAGACAGACGTGACGGCTATTACAATTAGATCAAATTGTTAGATCAGATTTAACTTTTGCATGTTGTAAAATATATAATACATGTACATAAACACTGAAAATATGTATACTATTAACCAAAAAAATATATATATAGTTTGTACTTAAATATGGATTAGTAATATGGTTTACCTTGAAGTACTGTAGTTATTATATACCAAATGATATGTAGAAAAACAACACTAAGAAATATATATCTTTCGGTGCTGTACTATCGTTTACCTAATGTGCCACCGAATGCATGTGAAGGATTACAAATTGTTGTTTGTAATATGTTTCCTCAAAAATTCTTCAACATTCTAACGCAGTTCATACCATCAAGATGCCAAACGTTTTTAGCTTTCTCAGGGATCATACGCCTTATTAATTTCTATTTTGTTGTAATAACTGTCGCAACAAAATTTCTGTAAAACTAATGATGTGTATTTTTTCCTACATTAAAACGTAATATAGTTTTTATACCCTTCCAACAAGATTATTTTAAGGTTTGTCTAAACAAGTTAAAAGTACAATTATGTGTTCAGATACTTGCTTACAAATGTTGAAATCCTTGCTGCGTGAAATCCTTTTTTAAAATTTATCGATTATCTGTAATATCCATTGATTCTTTTAAGCATGTACTATGACAGATTAATTTACACTGAACATTAAGAGAACGATAGATATTTTTGGATCAAGGAAATGTATTTTATGCGCATATTTTTTACGTTCGAGGAAATACCGCTTTTCAATGAAAGAACATATTTCTTTCTATTGCTTATTTTGCTTAAAGGATGCTTACCTTCTTTTAAAGAATATTTCATTATATTACATTTTTAAAAATTAAAGTTTCTTCTTGTTTGATTGAAGTCGCATGTTCTCATACAGAAATTGTACTTCTGGTTGGATTTCTTTTGTTGTAAGGTTCACTAGCCGATTTCAAAAAATTCTTCCTTATATTTTAAACCACGTTTCGGTTTGTTCTTTACTTGCTTACATGACGTTTGCAGTGTAAGAATAAGGAGTTGCAAGGATTTATAAAGAAGATAATAGTTCATAGAGTAAGGGAATCCCAAGCTTGTTTAACTAATTAAAGGAGTTTCTAACTATTCGACATCGATGGCTAATTTGTACTAAGAGACCTGATATTGGTACCCGATATGATTTACTAATTTTCCAACTAGTATCTCAGTATTGAGATTAGCATATTAGTGCAATACCATGCTAAACAAGCAATTCTTTCGCATCCGCATGTCTATTCTTTTTGAAAACTAATATTGTTTCTTTTAGTATTATATGAATCATGCGAATAGATATTATTAGGTAGGGCAATGGTTCGAGGCTTTTAATTAACCTTAGTACTAGTTTAGAGAGAAATTTGTGTCGTGGGCGACTGATGACATTAAATGTACGAGGCTCAATCAATATCTAACCCTAACTATGTTGTTTCTACTTAAATGAAGTTAGTGAACAATTTGAATTTGGTGCTATTCCTCAAATCTTATTCTACAATCCCCTGCACTAATAACTTTCTGCATCAATAAGTGGCAGTAGTCAACATAGATGTTCGTATTAGACAGAAGGTGAAACGTCCATTCACACTCATGAAAGATTGAAAAATATGTAGGATGATGTACCAATGGATGTCACGAAGATGAAGGACAAACACTGTCGGCTAACGAAAAGCGGAGTGGCAGGCAGTTGACTGAGTGCAGTGACACCGCGCAACATTCAGCGAGTGGATGACATTATTCGTGGTACCTGCAGATGGCTGCAGATGAATTGTGTCGCATTCTTTCGTTCAGCAAAGGCAGTGTGAGGACAATTATTAGACAATTGAAGTATTCAAAGGTTTATATGAAGTAGGTACCAAGATGTTAACCGACCAGAATAAAGAAACAAGAAAAACAGTAGCCCCACAACACTTACAACGCTTCGGTTTTGGAGAGAGATGAGTTTTTGGGAAAGATTGTGACCGAAGACGAAACATATGTTCATTTTTTGAACTTAAATCAAAGAGGCAGTCAATGGAATGGCATCACAAATTCACCTAGAACGAAAAAGTTCAAAACTATGCGATCAGTAGGGAAAGTTGTGGCGTCAGTGAGGGAGGCAGAGAGTGTGATTTTGGTTGATTTTTTGAAGTAGCGATGCACAATAAATTTTGTTGAATAAGTCATAACCACCGAAAAGCTTAAAATACGTCTTCGGCGAGTTCGTCCAACAAAAGCTAAGGCGGATGTTCTCCTTTTGCATGACAATGCAAAATCACACACCAGTCATCACACCATTGAGGCGATTGTGAAAATTGGATGGGAAGTCTTGCCTCATTCCCATACAGCCGTGACCTGGCACTATGAGATTTCCAGCGCTTTGAATCGCTAAAAGAAACTTATAGGATTTAGTTTGAAGATGAGGAGGCTGTTAAAAGATGGACCAAGACTGTGGAAATGGATGAAGATTATATTGAAGAGTGACAAATTGATCATTAATATTGTGGCTTTCAACGTATGCAATTGTATTTCTTCACAATTAAAAGGAGGAAAAAAGTAGGAGGTACTAGTTTTTGGCACATCCTGATGTATAATGTATGCTCTGCGGTTTCTAAATGTTCCTGATATAAATGCTAGAGTTGATCTTCTGCTTTTCGTAAATTCATATAAATAATATTTCAGGCCACATGTCTTGTCAGTATTTTTGACAGCAGTCTGCGATTTTTTTTGCTGTAGCATAGCAATGTATTGGTTGTACTCTTGTCGTATTTTTATACTCTTCCTTCAGCATTATTTAAAATACAAAATGTGCATTCAGGTATGGCATGGTATCCATATCTGAATGCACATAGTTATATCAATTTTGATAAATGTGCTTTTTGATAAATTATATATGGCGATATAACTTAAAACGCTATATGATGAGCGAAACAACTATCTGTAAATTGCCTAACCACAAATGTCTGAGTACATTTCGATTTGATTCGTGCTTAACCAATTTCGTATTATGACAAACACGAATAATGCATAAAACTAGACGTTAAACATGCTCAACAGAATCGCCGAAAAGCACCTACGGCATTAAAAAACAACGCCATTAGATAACACCTACATAACAGATTTTAGATTTTTTCCATGTTTCTCCGCTGACTTCGATCTTTCCTCGTCCATATTAATACGGTTATACGCCGATACTTTCGTTCGCCGCGGGAAGAGCAATCGGATGGGAAGAGTTAGGTACTTGACAAATGCACCGCTCTCGCTACGATAGCTACAGTGATGCTCGAAATCAAATCGAGGAATCTTTCGAAGGAGGTACAAACGTGGAACGTCGGCCACGATCGAGACTGAACGCGTGTGAGGTGTTGCGAGGGCGTCTGGCTCGCTGGGTCAGAGGTCGCGCTAATCGCGAGAAAGTGAAACACGTTGCTCGGCCTCTACGTAACAACACTATGATAATTACCGGTTTGTTAGCCTTTATATGTGTGCATGGTGTACGAAAGCGCGTTTGTAGGGTAGGCAGCAGCCGCCGTGTAGATACTTGCAACCGAATCACAGAAACTATACGCCACAGAACCTGTTTTACTTTGCGAGGCTTCGCATTGACATTAACTGCAGTACTGGAATATTTTTTCACACATTCGTATACTAACCAGGAGGAGCTCATAAACCTCAAACACCCTGAACGATGGTAATATAAGTGAGAATATACCATGACTTATACTTTACAACTCCAGGTCATATTCTTCCAATTGTCGATAGTTTCAGCTCCTGCTAGGACACTTGTGCAAGGATCAAATCTACTCTAGAAGTACGTATACAGTGAGGAAAAGAAACGCTTTGAAATGACAAAATCAGTTATGTTAGCAGAAAAGGTGTTGGTGTAATAAATTTACACTTAGTTGAACTAAATATCATCTACCATTCATATAACACTAAACTTTATTCGTGGAACGTATTTATCTGGCTGAGGGGTAAATTAAAGAGAGATAATTGTTTCAATGCAACCCGATATTATAACGAAAGGCTAGTGATTAGGTCATTCTCAGTTAGCCCCACGAAGACTGAAAGAGTTTGTAACATGCTAAAAGGGAATAGCTCTGCCGCTCTAAGTTTAGGATATATTTTATAATATATCTGGCATATGACTAAATCAGTTCCCAATAAATTATGTCAGTATTTAAATTACTACTAAGGGTAAAATACAAAACATTTAATTATATTCAAGGATAAGTTACGTACATATGCAACTTAAACGGATTTAGCTAGATCGTGAAATTAAAAATTAGGTTTACATCATCACCATCCTTTACATTTTCTACATATTTTGCCATTCTAAGACACCATCTTAGTTTATCGAACCTATCCTATAGAATTTTCCTGTATTTATCTTCTCGTACGTGTACGTATTCTTAACCTCAGTACCGACAGAGTATTGCCAATATATACCAGCAGTTCTGTCATAAAACATCCCAAACTAGGTTAATTCTTGTCAACTTCATGAAACGCAGGAATTTAAAGATTACAGCAATTAGCTAACGTAATTTTAATTTAGAAACAATTTTTTTTTAGATATTTCAATTAAGATATAGATAAGTTTGCTCAAGTAGATATACCATCGTACTGATACTTTGTTTCAAGACAACCAAATATATATCGCATGTTTTCGGCTATATTTCATCAGTTCATTACTCTTCATTTCAGCGAGCACTAGGCTGTGTCAGGTGTTGGTTACAGCACCATTCTCTCTATCATATTAACTATAAGCAAGCCTTGTTTTGAGCGGTCCAAACGATATTTTTTAAGAAATGAATGCTTATGTACAAGTGGTCGTATATACACAGAAGTTCAAAATTTATTTTATAATACGCTTGCTGTATACAAATTTCGAAACCGATTGTTTAATAGGGAAGAGCAAGAACTACGAGAATTACAGTATGTGTTTTTGTAAAACAAGATCCTCGTCGGTCTAGTTATTCTATTGTTTAATAGTGTCAAATATCGCAGACACAAGTTCTTAAAATATTAAAGACGTAAATATAAATATCGTCCATACAAATGAAGAGAGAAGTTAATGACATATTTTCGCAACACAAATTCGAAAGCAGTATTTTTTATGAGCGGTTTATGAACTTGTTTAACGACAATTTATTGAAAATATTGCGGTTAGGGATGAATTAACTTCTCTTTACATGTTAAATACAGCCTCAGTGTTTGAGCTAAAAAATACCCACGTTGGATATAGGTTGCACGAACACAGTGCTCTCAGAATTTTATTGTTTGAATTGGTATCTGGCGTAATAATATTCTATTTTCTATATTCTACTTTTATTAATTATAATTTGGCGGGTGCAAAGTATTATCTAATGAAATTATATCTATTCAAAGAGTAAATACTTTAGATAAATTACGCCGAAGAAATCAAGATGAAGTTGTAAGCATACCAACAGAATATTTACTCAATGTTACGGACAGTTCTTATAATAGATTTGACTACTGCTAGTTTACAAATTGAGGTTTCTTTGAATATCTTAATTTTTACCGGTACAATTTAGTATTGGTTCTTTATACTTGAAGATGTTAATTTTAGTCGGGTATTAATAGTATTTTAATTTCTCCAGGATTTACCATCCATGTACAACCAAAAATCCGTTTTCTCAATGCTCCTTCCTTCTTTTAAGTTTTTACAATTTCCTGTATTGTTTGTCAATATAGTGTCATGAATGTATCTAGTCGGGACTGACTAGATTACCCAGTTAACAGGAGTATTTATGGAACATTTCATACAATACAATCATATTTGCTATTTCTTGTTGTGAAACCACTAGACTTACTGTTTTCTACTAAGACATTTGAGTCTGCAAAGTTAAAGAACCCAAACCTGAGGTAAGTAGAAAATAATGCATTTACTGAATGTTTCTATAATTTGGTCATATCAGAGAGTAACATATTGAAAGTAAATACAGTCAAGATGTGGGAATAAATAGTTTGCAGTTTAGGTAACCTAATAAAAGTTAAGCAATAAAAGCAATACGCAAATTTACGTTCTTTAGATGCCTATGATTAATAAAAAATACACTTAATATTAAAACAATTACGTAGTGTCAACAGTACTTATACTATTGCAACAATTTCAAAAACTAATCGTCAGTGGAGCAACAAAATAGCCTATTTCTACATCTGATTTAAATAAATACCAACCTACAGCAATTTTTCGTCTACAATTATGTGATAAAAAGCGCGAGGACAGCACAAGCATCATATATACTTTAGCGAGAACTGGTTTTGCAACTTATACTATATTACTCTACTTTCAATTATAATCTCAGAATAATAATTATTTTAATGAGTGGGCATTGTTTAATGATATTCTTTAATACACAAGTAATTACCCTGCTAATATTGACGTAGCATCGTAACAGGAAATTGTATTTCTTTTTCTGTCAACAAATTAGCGATTTATAGTGAACATTAAAATCTCTAACCAAGTAGTTTGCATTCTTGAATAAGAATCGACTTGTAATTTAGGCGTCATTAAAAGTTGCAATTATGCAACTGCAAAAATTTTTACTAACAAAATATAATTCATAAATAATTACACTTAGGTATGCAAGCAAATACATGTGTTCAAAATCTTCAGATTTGGCATTGTATTATTTAGAGAAAATGGATAGATATGGATAGGTATATTATAAATAGAGCAATCATGCGTTTATTGATAAGGATAAAGTGGGATAAGAAGTGTCGTCCGAATATATGTATTTGTTAAATTCATTTTTTCAGTTTTCTCTGTTGTATGCTTTTATGATATTAGTTCTCGGTAGAAGGAAACGGCATGTTCAGAAGTGTTCTTTCCCTTGAATGTATAGCTTCAATTGTTTTTCAATGAAATTTTTAATAGTAATACTAGGTACCATTGGACCATTCGGACTGACTTTGTTTTAATAAATAGAGAGCGTCACATTTCTATGTACTAACAAGCTAACTCCCACGTGTCTTATTTTAATGTGTCGATCACAATATTTACCTAGATATCGCATTAGATAGACTAATTTTCAAAAGTATTGTACAGTAATCTGGAATTTTGACATACAGTGGTAGGAAAACCTAGTATTATTAGAAGAAATCTTAAAGGGAAGCTCGTTCACTAAGTTATGTTATAAGTCTTCGGAGGTTCAACTATATTATTCATTTTATTACCCCCCAACGGCATGACTAATATGACAAATTGTTTACATTGATGCAAACGGTATCGTTGCAAATATCATTTCATTAGGATATCGAAGTGAAGGCAGATTTCCGTATGCGCTTTTCCTTATATTATCTTGATATTAAAAAGGTAATAAAATGCGCGAAAAGTAGTGAAGTGGAAGTGAAACTGCGCAAACTATCTTATTGGTGTCTCAGAGCTGTAGTTAGGTGAAAATAACGCAAAAAGTACTGTTCACGTTGTGCGGTACAGAAAACATTGAAAAGGTATAGTGGTTTCATTATTCATATAACCTCCAGTTTTGGAGGTTATATGAATAAGCTAAAATGTGATACAAAATCGACGACAAAAATCATTTATTGCAGCAAATGTTTTGCGGGCATTTTGATTTTTAATGTTATAATTTTTATGATACTGAAACATTTTGAGGGGTCGCTAAGACGTATGAACACTATTTTATTTATACAAGTACATTAATTTTTTGTCAAAATCTAGTGTCTTTCTTTATTTCTGTTACAATGCTGGGCTTTTTTTAGTAAGAATAATTTCAATAATTAATTAGATCTATCAAATATCATAATTTAAAACTGAAAAAATGTAATGGAACATAAAGATAATCTACCTATTTCAAAGAATATCTAGATTATGGTGAAGTCGGAGGATTTAATTAGTGTCGGTGTGTACAGTCACATACTTTACCATGTACATACTTACAAGAAGTAATATATTATAACATTTTATGATTCATTAAAGTTTTGTGTCACTCTACAGTGTTATTATACCGTTACATGAGATTAAATTTAGTTATTTTAATGCAAAACGCGTTATACAGACAGTCAAAGCAGATATGATCCCAAAGTAAAAGACCTTTGTAACTACTTTGGCGTCTATTATATTTTAAAACAAATAGTAGTAATCAGAAAAAAAATATTTCTTATAACTATTATTTATATCATCTATCAATGCAACAAAAAATAATATTCTATTTGTTAAATTAAATTTTGGATTTCGTAAGGTAAGTTCAGATTCGAATTAGTTCATTTGAATAATTATTGGGAACACGTTTTGTATATTTCATAAAATGTTCCTTTTTGTGTGAGCATTTTTTACACATTGTCTTTAATAGAGATAGCACGCAAAAATTGTGTGAAATAATAGGTGCATGATTTATATTGTAAATGCATAATTTCACTTTATCCAGAGAAAACAGAGTGTCAAGAAAATGTTCCTTACTTTTCTATTACTTTATCGTTAAGAATTGATTATAACGTTTTTCTTCAATATTTATACGAGCTTCATGTAATGGACTATTCTGGGGAAGTTGTTGATTTTTATTGCATTTTCTTTAATCAATTAAACCAAGTGTTGAAGCTTCGTCTTTAATTAGTTTTAATTTCTTAAGTAATTTTAAAATTTATGTGCATCCAATTTAATTTAAAATAAACATTCCTATTTACTACTCCCTTTTCTTGTTTATTTTCCCCTTCCCTCTAATGATACATTTATTACCATCTTTTCCACCATATTAAAAATTATATGATAAGCTAAACGTAAAAAGGGCCTTATTGGATCGGAAACCAGAAATTACTTACAGAAGACACATAGAAAACATCTAAAATCTGTTATAGAGTTTCTTAAAGATAATGATGACTTTTTTTATGACAAATCATTTTATTTGTCGTTCGGACAAAAATTAATAAATAATTGTTAATCACTTTACGATAGTTCACTTCCTAGGTTCCTTCGTATATTTACAAAAACACAATAAAATGTGTTTTTCTGAAACAAGACGTTTTTTTTCGGTAAGAGATACAACTACGAGTTGAGACGTGCTATTTCTGTCCGACAACGCACGTAAAATAGTCAACTGCATGTTTACCTGATCTTAACACGCGCCGCGTTGGTGTTACGAATGTGGCGATATAGTATTGGCAATTGATAAATGGTAAATACCTACATACAAGCATCATATAGACACACACGCTTGGTTACCGTGGATAACTTGCTGAACAATTAACTGCTAGAGCACCTCTGACAAGGAGAGGCCACAGTCTGGGAATTTTAACTTAGCAGCAGACTTTATGCATTGGTACAGCACTCGCTACCCAGGTAATAACAAGAAATTGGATTACTGATTCTTATATCTAATAAAGTTACATCTACTTTTCAACTACCTGGATAACATATTGTGGTAACCTTCTGGTTTTAATGCGAGGTATATAATGTTCGATCTTGAATTGGATATATGTATTTCTTGAAATTTCTTTTCTCTGTTCTTTCATTATAACAATTATTTCATAAATAATAAAGTAAGAAAACTAAATTTCGTAAAAACCAGTATTTTCGAGGCAAATGGTAAAGTATTTTCATAACAGCTTTTGAAAATAATATAGCTCAATAGAAGTACATATTAAAATCGAATTGTGTCACTACATAGCGTTATAGAAACTACACCTATATTGTGCCATACCATTGCAAGATGGGCACCTCAAAATTTTGCTCTAAAAATCAAGTTATGTAAATGATGTCAATATTAAATAAAATAAAGGAAGTATAGCAGTAAAAAGGATTTATGCATATACATACATATTGTAATGATATGAAATATTGTCTATTAATTATCAATGAATTTTTCTAAATTTTACTAGTTTACCTATTCCAAATATTTTCTCGTCGCTATTTGGTGCACGCCGTTATTTTTTATTACGGTTGATGTTATAAGTTGGAGGCAAAGTACCGTTAATACTCCCTCTTTATGAATTTTAAGCACAGATATTCAATCTGTACAGGTTTCTTTCTAAAGTTTTACAGATATCTACTTTGGGTATTCTTTAATAACTTATTATTCATAATTTCCTTATTTAAAAAAAGAGCCCCTTCAACAACACTTACAGAGGAAACGTAAACTTTACTATCGTTTATCGTATATATCGTTTTTCATAAACATATTTTTATATAAATAAATATTTCCAAATTCATTCTTAAAAGGCGTTTAATATACTGTACTCACACATTTTAATCACATTGTATAAATATGTATTATTACGAAAATATATCTTATAATCGTCAAAATTTCTCATACGAAGGAAGGATGGCACGACTGGCATCATTTACCTTTATAATCCCACTCATATCAAGTATGTGCGTACTGTGTGGCCTACCATATAAGCAAACAAATGTGTTGCTATGGATATGGAAAAACATCGTGTCAAAGTCACATATGTTGTCATCGTCTCTCCTGAAAATAATTAGTTATTTTCTCATATAACTCTATAATTTTACAAAGATCTTCGTCTATATCCATTCATAAAGTGTATCAGCTGATACTACAAATAAAATCTGGAAGTTCCGGACACATATTTAGGAAGCCGAAGACCAGTCCACCGCATTTTTGTTTCATAAATTAATTAGAATATTTAAAGGCGAGAAATCACGTGCGAGGGAGTACGATTTCAAAGATTAAAGACGTCGAATATTCTTAAGTTCTTCAACATTATTTGTATCTATTGCTCTCATTTTTGTTTCGCATACTAATTAGAATATTTAAAGATTAGCTAGACAGAGATTGCCTCAGGTTTACATTATCATTTAATTTAAAAACAAATAGATCAAAACTTAAAATCAAAAAACCTATTTTAAAAATTAAAGAGACTGAGATTTTCCACCACAATATATTATATATATATATATATATATACAATATATATATATGCAATATATATATATATATATATATATATATATATTGCAACAGAAGAAATAACACTCTTGTTTTTGATGACATAAACTCGTGCAACTTCACCTTAACCTTATGTTTTAGTTCTCACGAAGCCACAATAGATTATTTGATCACACAATTGGTGTGAAGCTGTTAGTTGTTGTTTATATCATAAAGCGATAGGATTTAGTCTTGTTACACCAACAATAAGTACGGTTGTAATGCAGGTGTATTTAACGCAAATAAATGTATTAAGCCGAATTTTACGTAAACCTGCATTCTTTTTCAGTAAATACTTAAAATTGCTAACTAATATAAAATCTTAGTTAAGATTCATTTTGTTAGTTCAAAGGTATAACGTATATAAAGGTTTGCTAATCACTAGTGCCCATATTAACAGAAACACGTAAACTGAAGATATGCATATATAACGGATATCAATATTTTAAGTTTCCTGTAAGGTATACAAAGCACCCAACTTTAATTAAATTTTGTATTTCTGGGTTAGGTACCTTTCTTTATGTTCTTCTAACCGTTGGTGATAGTTGTTTCAATTCCTTTAAAATCACAACATAATTCGCCAGCGAGCAAAAGCAAATTATATAAATATTAGGTAACAATTTTTCAACTTATAAGTCTACTGGAATAAATTGATTTAGCATCAAATTCAAACGGTACAAACGATATTGAGAGCTTATACTTGAATTAGTATATATGGATAAATATTTGGCTAAGGAAATCCCGCATATCTAATGTAATTAGTAAATTAAATAAATGTTTGCGTTATTAAGCAATTTGATTTTAAATCAATAAATTGTAAATGCAAAGATGAAATTTCAGAAGTGCATATATCAGTGTAATTTTCAATAAGAATTCATTCAATTAAACTGCGTTTTCAAGGGGTGGTCTCTCATTTTATTTATTACTATTCGCAAAGAATTAACATTGGTAGGCCTATATATCACGAATTGCACGTACAGTATTTTGTGTGAAAGGTACTATGAGAAAAAGAGACCGAAGCAAGTCATCAAACGAACGCTGCTGTATTATTATGACCACTACGATTGACAATACTTATATATATATATATATATATATAAATCTCACTTCGATAAGGTTAAACTTAGCAATCTGCATTTATTGTAATTGTGCCCGCCTACTGAAAGAACTTATTTACGTAATTGTAATTGCTCAATTATAAAATTGCTTTCTGTGTTGGAACACATATCACTTCTCTGATATCGCAAAATCACTTCTATTTCGCTATCGCATAGTAAAATCTACGTGCAGATTATTTATTCATTCACGTGCTATTTACTGAACGTAAATGGAGATAAGTTAACTATTAAATAATATACAGCTTGTTCAATGCACTTTGTACGTAAAAAACGAAAAGATTGTAAGATGCTTAAACTTTTACAAACGCAAAAGCTTATACAAATTCAAGTATACGTCTGACATATCAACGAAAACACTGAGCAATGGAACATAAAATTGATACAAATTCGAATCAAAATTACATGGATTTTAAGGAGTCATTTTGTACCGACATTATTGTAAAGCCCGCAGTTCCTGTTGCGCGTTTGACACTTCGTAATAAAATAATTACAAAATTACGGGTCATAAATCAAAAATGTCAAATAAAACTCAATTACAGAGCAAGAACAAATCCAATTATTTCTCTTGTGACAAATTTACTTTACACTCCTAATAAATTGACTTTATTCGTTTTGCCATCACCATAGTTTTGCATAAAGAGTATATCTACTGTTTCTTAACGTCTTGAAACGAAAGACCATAAAGTGGAATGTCTCTCTGATTAATAGCTATAAACTTAAAACTAGAGAATAATACATTGGACAATTATACTGTTTACTTGGTATACGGGTGAATTATTGGACCAATGTACCAAGTAAACTTTGAAATAGGCTGGAAATTTATAAGCTATTGCGGTTTCAGAAGAATAATGATGTGGTTTTCAACAGGGATTTTTTTTACACCAATTTAGACATTCTCCGGAATTTTCTTTATCTGTATAATATAGGAATACTTGGAATTTATATGCCCGACATATCCTCTTATAGAAAAGCCTAATTAGCCTGTCAGATACGAAGGCAATACTTTATAAACAACTATTTATTGAAATCTTAGGTATATCTTAATTTAGTTAAAATGATATAAAATGGTATAAAACGTATTTTGCAAAGAAGAATGTTGCACATTTGACAGAGGGTGGTTCTGCAGTTCTCCGTTTTTTCTTTCTGTAACATCTTCTGGCAGATGTCTCGATAGGTAAGTTTTTCCCAGCATCCGTGAAATCGTTCTTCTTCTTTCTCCTCTTCTTCTTTTTCTTCTTCTTCTTCTTCTACTTCTTCTTCTTCTTCTTCTTGCTAAGAAATGCGAAAGGGATGGTTTTTCTCTGTGCAATTCGATTTACGAGCAAAGTCACAGTTTAGTTCATCTGCTAAATCGTGCCCACTAATGTATTTAACTTCAACTACATTCTCCGAAAAGTAATTAGCAACAAGTAACGTATGTCTATTCCTATCTAGTAATTATGGTTCCCTTATTATTTATTGAGAATCCGAACTTTCCTCTTTGAAGTTGTTTTGTTTGCTTTGGCACATTTTCTCTCATTTTCATGATTGTTCCTTTACGTTGATATCACATTGTGTTAATTAGTTGAACAACATGAAGAACATGAAAAAATTAGAGGCTTTGCCGCGGTTTAGTTTTTAACTGTTTTGCGCTTACTTTTGCATTTCACCGAAGAGTATATTATAAGCAAAGTAGACAGTTATATATGCTATATATACAATATTATTACAATATTATTAGACATACCGAATAAATAGAAGATAGAACAAACAGATATCCTGTTATGAATTTTAAGAAGTTTTATTAAATAATAAAATTATATTTAATACCATAAAATCTGTAATGGATGTATGTTAAAACTCCCTCTTTGCGTATTTTACATTAAAAGGTTAGATTACATTAACATCATTCTAAACAGTAATAAAAATTGCTCATTTACCGCAGAATCAGTAGTAGTACTCTGAGGATTTTTTGTAGCAGGAATTTTAGTGGATGTAATTATAGAAAACCCTGCTGAAGTGTCATCGACTGGAGTCATCAAGAGTCCATTAATTTGTCTGACCTGTTGTGTGCCGTGTATACCGGAGTGACATTGAAAATCGAGAGTGCTGTGAGCGGATGTTCATGCAGATCAGGTGTAATGATGGGAAGAGCAACCTATTGTTACATCGTGGGACAATTCGTATTACACTGCCTTACTGAACAAAAACGCCACCTTAAATCATGGGTGGAAGTCGAAACAAATAAAAAGCAATGTGTGTAGAGATAACAAAACGTCTTTCCCATGCCTTTTTTCTTCATTTTATTATTTTACGTACAACTTATTATGATTAAAGGATATCTGATGATGTGTATGAGAGCCGACGTTTGATTACATTTACACTTTCATGTAATTAACATTACTACGTCGTAGCTATGTTTTAGGGGATCGCACCTGTTCAAATTACTCATTCACATTGTTAGGCTGCAATAATCTGGATTAAAACAGATGTTGGAGCTGTTAGAATAGCTACGTGTATTGCTGCCAAATCTTTAAGTTTGAAATGAACTTTGTCTTTGTCATCGGTTATTTTACATCTTAAATAGACGATATCGGTATCAATACTACAGGCCAGCGTCGATTTTATGTTTATTATTACTACTTTGGGATGGTACAAAAATGGCGTGGAATATCCACTAACATGATGATACAATTATGTCACTAAAAATTTTTTGTACGAAGCGTCCCTCCCGGACTTAATTGTTTATTATGAAATAATTGTCTTACTTTGATTTTGCGCAATCTGTAAGTCGTTGTTCCCAAACTGCAAAAAAAATGTAGTATGAGATCGACACTTAGAGAAAGAAAGAAAATTTGGCGGTAATAGATAAAGCAAAAAAAAATTTAATTTGATAACTTAAATTCAATACAAATTGCAATCGACACAATGCATTTATAGCGAAACACCGGCCATAGACATATTCAGCATTTCATGAAATGTTACAGACTGAAAGGGTAGGTTGGCAGAAACGCCTGATTTAGAGCTATATATTTTTGGGCGTATCTCCGAAATTATAACAGATATTAAAAAAACATTTTTAACATAATTTGCAGCAGATAACATGGTTCCAAGGATGACTTAACCCATCTTCGCAGAAAATCAATAATGGGGAACGGAGTACCCCACACCACCATTGTTTTAATAATTTCCGCTTTCCTTATTTCTCAAAGAAAGTTTCTTTAGTAGAAAACGACAGTAGATAACAAATACAGAGAATTAATAAGAACAATAATGAAAAAAGTAAACTTGGACGTATTCGTAGACTTCTTTAATACTAAAAATAATGGTGAAAGTAAGCATCCATTTGCAAAAATGGCTGGTAAAATTGTGTAACTATGTGCTGTAGAGTGTAAAGATTGCCCAATATCCCCAACAGTTTTCTAACCTTTTATAGGTAAAGTACGACCGGAATGTATTTCAAGAATAAATACACTCTCGTCAGCGTTATATACATTGCTTTTACCAATACGAGTGGTATAGGGTTTGACTTTGATTAATATCGCTTACTAATTTCAGCTGTTAAGGTGCCAAATCCACCAATGTCCTGCTTTAAAGTATTCATGTCCAATTTCCTTTTTAGCTTCTCGAAGATCTATATCAAGAATTATCTTTCCATCCACCATGGTATTTTCAAACTTTGCAAGAACGTATTCAGAAATAAATTGTATTTTGTCCATGTTGGTGCCACCTCTATCAACACTTTCTTCCTGTTTGTATAACTATCGTACGGACTTCACCTTCTTTGGCACTTTCGAGAGAATGTAGTTTGGTTTTACCACTCTTCCGGTACTCTATAGCTCTTGTTTTGTAATCTAGGTCAATAACACACCTGCCTTCTTTAAGAACACACATCATATCTTCATAATTGTTTTCTTTATTTTCTGCTGATTCTTCTACAAATTGCGCATCATGTGGTTCTGCTGGTTCGTCAAACTCCGATCCCGTTACATCTTCAAAGGCAAACATGCTGCTTTGTTGAGCAGCTACAATGATATTTTGCAAGGCATCATGCAACCCACTTTCTTGTGGTGTCAAAGGAATTACTGCGATGTTTCTAGTCTTTATATAAATTAGGTTATACATGAAAAGTTATTGTTTCTGTTATTACTCATAAGTGACTTAATTCCCTTTTTAATCTCTCTTTCTCTCTTTTATTATTTGATGTTAATTAGTATTCTTGTTAATTCTCTGTATTTGTTATACACTGTCATTTTCTACGTCAAAGCGACATTTTTCTAGAAATAAGGGAAATGAAAGTTATTTAAGAGGAGAGAATACTCCGTCCCCATTATTGGCTTTCTATGAAGACAGAAAAAAATGGGTAGTGCTTGTACCAACCTATTCTTCCAGACAGCAAAGTTTCATGGAATTTTATGTTACTTAAATGAAGCTCTCTCTAAGTTTAATTTGCTCTTTACATTAGTTGTTTATTCTTTATTTCATCAATAATTTTAAATAGTTTGCTACTTAGGAAGTAAATGCTTTATTTTAACAAAATTCTTTTTCTATCCAAGTAACTTTGAATTATTTGGATAGAATAAGCTTTGTCTTGCAGTTATGTTCATATAGCCAGATGTGGTTAGTATTCACAGTACTAAGTAAACAAAGAACATCTACTGTATACCTTGCAACTACCAGCCGTACTAGTAAATGTATTCTGTTATGAGAATGTATCATTCTTTGATTAATACATTGACATAGAGAAATGAATGTATTCCTGTTTAATTACGATAAGGTAAATATCAAAATGTTACAGAAATGTGTATTCATTGAAATTTATTTTTTTTAATTGCGCAATTAAAGATAATGTCACTAAAGAATATAGGCAATTCGTTTTCTATATTTTCACTGTCTTCAACAACAACCGCTGACAGCACCTAAATAACGTTATTCAAATCATCACATTAGCATACATATGATCAAAGTCGTGTAATTCGGTTGGCAGAATCTAGAGTGCGCTAATGTACCTTTTTCGTTGTCAACTATACTTTGCTTACTGAACTATCCGTTACACGCATGTACATATACATACCTACTCATACTGTATTTATTGTAAAGATTACATATGTAAATATTAAATTAATAATAATATAAATACCACATACACTTGCTTTCGTTGAAAATGTATAGATATGTGACATGCACCAATCTTCTGTGATAATTATTGACTTTCTCAGGCAAATTTGTTACATTAACAATTTAAGTTGTAACTTTTACTTGACTAGGAGTAAGGCACAATTTTAAAAACTTAATAAACAAACGATTTGGAAATCTTATTAGTAAATGTTCTTAATAATAACGAACTCAGTAACTATAAATATTTTGTTAAATTGTGGTAAAATTAAGCAAATATTTTATACCGTGCATACATCAAGACTGTATAAATTATCAAAGGTCAGCGCCGTTTCCGACGATAGTTTAACGTTCGAAGCTGTTCTTCGCTTCTAACGATTAAAAAATGAATCAGAATGTAAGATAAAAGTGCACAAGTGTATGATTAAACGCAAATGGAAGTTCTCAGATAGATGTGTATACTGTTTTTAACGAAGGACAGCTGAAACTGGAAATCTATCGTTCGAGCTCTGTTATATTCTGTTTGGTAACATGCACAAATTTTAAGCACTAAACAATTTTTAACTTCGCTACTATTGGCTCTACAATGTCAATTAAATTGCTAAACATTTTTCCCATTTCCAAGTAAACTCGGATGATTCAGTACGTTTTAATGAAGCACCAGTTTAGTTGATAGAAAATTCTTAATACAAAATCCCTCACAAAGCATTTTTACAATACTTGCTCATTATAATGTAAACCAAAAGCGCTACATTGTACAATTAATTTAGTGTAGGAACCATAAAGTTCCGATGATTTTGCTGTGAAATAACCTATGAACTTATTCAAATGTCAAATGCGCGTATTTTCCCATTAATTACAATGTTTTGTTATTGATTATACTATTCTTTCCCAAAATAACTTTAGAAGAACTACTTATTCATAAAACCCTATAGTCTTTGCACCTAACTGATTCGGAATACATGAGCCCATAAGCTGTAATATTCAGAAGCTATTGAAAAACAAATTAAAAATTGATGCAGATAAAAACCCAGCATCAGTCATGTTAAGGGTTAGCGGGGAGAAGCTAAAATACGAGGAACTGCTCAATAAATTCCTATATTTTAAAGTTAATACAATAAACTTTACATGAACTAAACATTTTTTTAATGAATGGTATCAAATGCAATTTTAATTTAGTGTTGCCTTGAACCATACCCCTAAAAGGACATGAATTCATATCTGGTGGCTGTGCCAGCAAAAAGATGAGATGGCCAGGGAATATTTTGCCCTTGAAATTGTAACACAACAAACATTCTGCGTATTTAAATTCGTTCAATCTGGGCTGCGCAAATTACTTTAATAAATGCTTTAGTAAGAAAGCCATGGTCTTTATGATGTCGCAAAAAAAAACATTTTATTGTAACAAAGCATTTATTTTACTATTACATATGGAATAAATGTTACCCGATAAGTGTTTAGAAATCTATTAAGTGTAATAAATGATATAAATTTACAAGTTTCTACCTCTTCCACTGTATAAATTATACATTATTTATAAAAAAGACGCCTTTCGATGTACGTCAGAATGATAGATTGCTAAATTATGAATCACATTAAAGAAATTGTCAACTTCCTGTTAGAAGTGGAAAACTGAGCCATATCCGCTATCGTTGGATTATGTCGATACAATTGCCTCTAATTCGTTTACACTAAATAAAAGATAAACCTAATTATTTTTTACTACACAATCAAGAGTATTGGGATAGTAATTCTTTCTAAATAAGTTCATATTATTATTATTAAATGTAGAAGCAATTAAATACTATAACATAAAGTAATATCTCAATACAAAAATAAAAATAAAACGTAAGTAGAACAGATACACACATAATTGCTATTCTAGGATGCAATTAAGCACTTTAATAGACACTGACGAGATCCATTGAAGCGCTGGGAAGGTTAGATTGTGGAGGTTAGATCTTGTCGAAGACATACACAATTATACCTCGAATTGAAACATGATACAATATCCTACTATTTACATATGTTATCAGCAATAACATGATTATCCCCTTTTCTTTAATAAAACTAGTTATTCAATAATATTTTCTGCAAATATATTCATAGTTAAATTATTTTTACGTTTTCATTACAAAAATCCATATAAAGATTTCACTGAAACTACAGTTTAAATTACGTTAATAATAACCAATAGAAAGTAGTCCTTATATTTTAAAATTCATTATTGTTTACCAATGCACCAAAAATCGTCTACCAAAGTTTTTATGTTGCATTCTAATACGTGCCTATATTTTTAAAGAAAAACACAAACGGTATTGTTTGGATAATATTATGCAAGATTTTCTGATTGATTAATTTCATAACATGGTGATTTACCGTGGGCAGCGAAATAACTCAATCTAGTCATACCTGATTGAATGATATTCACACAATACCGAAACAACTGCTGCAGAATATGATTCATAATACATTTAGAAGAAGGGACTTGCAATGCATTATACATATTTCATTAATAAATCTCTCATATTTGTGTATTTCATTTATAGTGACTTTATTACTATTATAATTACAAAGGAGAATCAATAAAGTTTAATTCGATTGAGTAAAATGTGTACTTTTGAATTAGAAACGAAAATCACGTGATCAGTTGTTTTGTAGCGAATTTCGTATTTTCATGTTGATTGCAGGATATAAAATTACTGAGTAACTAGCACAATACCCATGAACATAAAATGTTTATGTTTTATACAAGTGCATTTTAGAACATGCCATCTTGTGTTCAAGAATTTATCCAAATGTAGAGCTTCATATGGTTAATTTGCTTATCACGAGCGTATTAAATGTAGCGCTGTGAGAAAAGGAATTGAATCTATAGGAATAGATCTAATGGGAGGCCAAAATTATTAACTGCAGAAGTTACCCAAGATATTCGGGAGTGAAGTCCTTGAAAATGTATTGCACATCTGGTAGCTCAAATAGGTACCCATTAGTAACACTTTAATAAAATGTATTCTTACTATCTGATGAAGCTACAGTAATAGCGAAACATGTCATAATAATATTGTGATAAATGTATTGGAACTTGTGTCTCCAGCCATTACTCTTACTATTATTTGCTGGAGACTCCTGCTCTTAGACCTGTCATAAAGCTTTAAAGAAGGTGTTACCTATGGCAGCATATGAAGTGAACGTTGTGTGTCGATTACAATCAAAATGTAATAGTAAAACAATTTGGGGGGTAATGATATATCGATGCTAATACGCTGGGTACGCTTAAACTCCCGCTAGATCAGGTGTTAATGTTAATAATTTAAGGTGCCGTAACCACGTTTTGTACGGAGTTCTCTTTTAAAAAATTTACAAAATATTCACAATTACAGAGGAATATTTGCGGCGACGGAAACATTATAAAGTCCTTCGTTACAATTGCTGGAGACACTGCAAATAGTGGACAATATCCACTTATTACTACTCGTATAAGTGACAGGAATTATTTAATTATGCGAATATTACATCACTAGACGTCGGATGGTTGTCTTTTTTCATATAAACTCGTCTTTTCACCACGGTAAGCAACGCTTACTTTACAACTATATGAAATGCTTTCTTTAATCGAGGTGTGTTACAATGTTTCGAAAGTATAATGTATAAATAGGGGCTTGTTATTATTTTCTTATTTAGCATTACTTATTTCACTTTTTTTCAATTATTATGAGGCCACATACGCCAATGAAATATGCAGCTCTATTTATTAACTTTTTTCAAGAATCCATTAAGCCCAAATTATAAATAAATAATATATTCTAATAAAGTTCTTTTTAATATAGGAAGGATAGTATACATGCGCTAATAAAAATATTGTATTATCTTTTAGACATTTCCATACCTTCTTGGGAATGGTTCTCATATTTTTTAGGAAAAAAACTTTGCATCTCAAGAATATGGCAGATATTAAGAAAAAGTTTGGAATTTAGTGTTTTCATTATGGTAATAAAACACCATTTCTACGACAATTTTTTTGCGATAAAAAACCATAAACGTAAGCTTTAGCTGCGAAAAAGTTCTTATAGAGTTTTGGCTGTAGAAATTCTAGGTAATTAAACTTAAGTTGTTTAAAAATATCAAGTATTAGTAAATGTTGCACCAACGGACACAAGT
The DNA here is from genome assembly GCA_023509865.1 of Trypoxylus dichotomus. NCBI lineage: Eukaryota > Metazoa > Arthropoda > Insecta > Coleoptera > Scarabaeidae > Trypoxylus > Trypoxylus dichotomus. Next base: position 52,515,398 of record CM042074.1, on the reverse strand, counting down.
GATTAGAGCAGTCGTTACAGTACTACGGTTTTCAATTATCAATCATCAGTAGCGCAATTAATTGAATTTTAACTGGACTGAACAGGCTCTTACACTAAGTGTGACGAACTATGTAAGTTTTATTCAAGTTTCAAAATTAAATAATATTATCGGACATTCCTGTAGTTGCTGGAATAAGTTCCTAGCAATTTACTACTTTTCTCATTTTCCCATAAGTAATATGATAGATATTTGATAATAGTGTGCACGTGACTTAAATCGTAATATTTCATTTGCTCTGACTTCCCAAACTATAAACTGAACGTTTGTAGTTAATGTCGATGAACTTGCAGTTATACAAAATGGAGCACAAGCTGAAGTAAAAGTTCAGCTTTATTTTCATTACCAATGCAAATAAACACCATTGTATAATATGCCTCTAACAACAGATTTAATATTTTCACACAGTCTAAACAAAGCGCAAGAGATACGTACGCAACTAGCGGTCTCAAGGTCGTTCTCAAAGAACAAGAAGAGTCTTTTTCCTTGCCTAATAGTTATTTGGTCTTCCCCACGGTGTATTATTAACAAGCGTGAGCTCTTAACCTTGACATGACCCTACTAACTTATCAATTTTCATGTACATGCTTTTTTGTACATCCAACAATTTGTGGAGTAATATGGTATATATACATATCTGTTTTGTTTATATGTACGAGTGCAAAACATGCACCGTTTGTTACACTCTACTTGCGTCACGTTGCGACATCAAAAGAATTTTAATTGCCTTGTACTATTTAAAACGAAGGAATTATTATAATCGCATCATCGAGATCTAGTGTGCGTGTTTCTGAGATGTGAAGGAAATACTCCTATTTGGGAACCAATTACGCTTCAATGGTGACTATAAGCTTCAAAGTATGTATATATCTAAGGAAATACAGAAGTGTACGTATACATTACGTATACTTAGATACATACCCAACGCGCAAGTATTATTTCCAAATAGTTGTTACTTATTATATTTTAAATGTAGAAATATTCGGAGATAAAACGATTTAGCATTCACCGTTTCGGGGTCATCATATCTGCATATAATACTTCTAATATGTGTATATAACACAATAATAATAAGAATTTCTCGAAAATTTGCAAACAAAAAGATATCGATATGTCTAAAAGTATACGAGGGTTGTCTGTAAAATAAGGTTCCAAATGATTTTTCACAATGAAAAACATGTTTATTGGCATTGAATAATACATACATACATATTTGGAAAGCTTAAACTTTTCGTACTTTTCGACATAATCTCCGTTGAAATCGTTGCATTTTTGCATGCGGTGTAGCATCTTATTTATGCTTGACCAGTAGAACTCCCCCGCTGCGCCGCGAAATTATCTTAAAATCTCTTCTTTCAGCTCTACTCCGTTTCTGGATTGCATTCCTCCCAGGTGTTTTTTTCAATTCAGGGAAGGGATGATAGTTACTTGCGGTTACGTTTAGGCTGTAGTGCGGGTGTGTGACAGTATTCCATCCAAATTTGTTGATAAAATCGGTTGTTACACGAGTGGTCTGCGGATGAGAGTTGTCCTGATGGAAACGCACTCTCTTCGTGAGCCTGCCTCTCTTCCTGTTCTGAATCGCAGGGTAAAGGTTCTATAACGTCTTACAGTAGCGGTCTGTATTGGTTGTTGTTCCAGAAGGCATAAATTCGCACAACAATAACCTCTTCCTGTTCTAAAACACGCTGGCCATTACTTTCCCGGCATACAGTGTTTATTTAAACTTCTGCTGCTTCGGCGATTTTGGATATTTCCACTGTCGGGATTTCTGTTTCGTTTTCGCTGTCGTGTAGTGAACTCAGGTCTCGTCTCCAGTGACAATAGAGTTCAAGAATTACTCACTATCGGTTTCGTAAGCCTGAAGAAATACGCGGGCCGCTTCAACCCCTTGCCGTTTGCGGTCTTCCGTAAACAGTCTCGGGACCCACCTTGCACAAACCTTGACATATCCTAAATGGTCTGTAACAAAATTTTGTCAACGCAGGTCTTGGTGACATCAGAGATTATGTCGCACAGCTCCCGAACCGTCATCCTCCATCTTTCAGCGATGCTTCTTCCAGTATCGCAATCGTTTCATTCGAAATCGATGGCCGTCTAGAAGACTGTTCGTCGTGGGCGTCTGTACGTCCGTTTTTGAATTCTCTGCACCATTTGCACATGTGTTGAACGCTCAAAGAAAACGAATCACAGGGCATAATTCTTACTTTAGAGAAGAACAAACAAATATATGGCAAATGTATTTGTATATATATGTATGTTTAAAAGATGAGAGTGTTCATTCATGAACATAGGCTTTGGAAACTGTACATCCAGGATACCGAGTGTTTAGGGTAAATGATTTTGTAATTACTTTAAAAACATTCTTTGTTTCTTCTGAAGAAAAGCTTAACAAATGATAGAGTGCTAAAATGCTTTTCTATTTGTTAAGCACAACTATAATAGAAAAAACAATGAAACAATCATATACCAAAAAATAAATTGAATGGAAATTAAACTGACTTAAAATTAAAAAAAAACATTAAAGCCTGATAATGTCGGTCAAATACTTCCATGTATTTAACCATTGCTATGATTGATCCACATTGATAATTTATATATTGCTTCTGAATTGTTAGAAATAAGAAATAAATATCGAAACTGCATTATCTCATTCTGCCACACTCGCACATGAGCATAAAGCTTCATTTTCCTCGTAGCCATCTTGATAGATTTCTCGAAAATTTAGGTGGTGTAAGCGATGAACAAGGCGAGAGATTTTATCAAGGTTTAAAAAGCATTGAAACTCGGTATAACGAAGATGAGATTCTCATATGATGACTAACTACTGTTGGAGTGTTCAAAGGGAGTGCCAAACTAAAATATGCACCAGATTGTTTATATTTTTAAAAATATTCTTGCATTTTTTAATGATTATTAAAGTAAATACTTATATTATACGCGTAACTAATATTGTATTTAAATAAATAAATGAAATTAAAATATTATGTTTTGTTTATATCTTGTCAGTTCTTAAGTAACAACTTAGCCGCATTAGTGATTCTTCAAATAGCACAGTATGGCATAGAGTTAAATTTTGGTGGTATATGAAAACACTAATTTGATTTTTGGATTCAATACGCCCAAATTGTAAAAAACAGCTCTCGTATAGAAGTCAGCAAAAATTGTGTAAACTATACTTCATCCTATTTTTAGCATACTTACATTAATCAATATAAAATTGATGTTTTGAATATTTATAATCATCTATATCATCATCTATCACCCGAACAAAATCTGTTTGAGGCGCTACTTGTAAGGAGTACAAAACCAAAGCGCCAACTAAACAAAAACTTAGCAAAGCGGAAAGTCCAAACTATTGTCAGTTATTTATGTAGAAATTAATTCAACCTGAGCAAATTTCCGTGGAAGCAAATGTATTTCAATTTTTATTCATTTATTAGTCAATAAATAAAGAAATATTATTTATTATGATCGATATTATTAAAAGCTTTTTGAAAATGCGTAAATATTACATCGACATGCTCGCACGAATCGACAGTCGTAAACATGACTATTCTAACAGGGTTATTATTATTAGTCGTTCTCATGGATTCATACATTTTGTCTCTCATTTTAATTTTTATACTTATATCTTACAATTAATACAAATTCAGGTGGGCGGTAGTTATACACAGCATCTACAGAACCCCCGTTGTGTACCGGCGATACCAAACATCAGAACTCGATCCTTTACAATAATTTAATAATTTCAGTGCTTTTGTTTCTGAGACACCCTTAGTATTATCTGGGACGATTTCAGTTTAGCGCATAATTTGTGGAATTGTATACTTTTCGTTTGTTCTTACACTCGCTTGAACTGACAAGAATACGCTGTGCAATCAATATTCATTAATTGCTCTTTTTAACTAGCGAATAAAGGAATTATTTCGTTATTTGTATTATTGTTACACCTTTTCCGCTCGTAGTGCACCTTGCGCTTATATATATGTAGATGTATTACAATGATTAAAGTAGTAAGACATCTACAAATAGACATAAAATATAATAAATAAATAAAATAAAATATATGCACTTTGCATATAATCCGGTCTCTATTAATAATGTTATAGTCAGCCTTTACTGCAATCGTTCGTAAGGAAGTAAAAGAAAATAAAGTACCTCAGTTGATAAATATATATTTGATAAAACCAGGATACTCTAAAAATATAGATTATGTGTACTGCTTTGACAAGTTTGTAGACCTTCGCAAATCAGTCCTCGCAGCATTTCGTACAATTTCACGGTACAATGCAATTATGACCGTACGTAAGTTTTAAATGTGTTTAGAACCTAATAATAATGAATTTCATTATGGGTTACAGCTATTTAATTTGATACTTATATCTGTTTAGTAATCTTTCTCTTATGGTAAAATAAGCTTTTTCAATTTTGTTTTTTTTTTTTATTTTTTGGGATTGATGTTGCGTATGCATTTATTAAGAAACTAAAAAAGGAAAGTGAACGAAACAAGATAGAAGAGGTATTAAAATCAAAGAAGTGTAATTAAAAGCGATTTATGAATGATAAGTTATTATGAAGAAATCAAAATTTTGTCTTCTACTCGTCTCTTATAAAAAGAGGATCCCAATGCTGGAAACATTATTTAGACCAGATGCCTGTATACTATTTTACATGAAGACGTAGATTTTTAAAATGAACAGTTAGAAATATGTAAAAAGAATCGCCAAAGTAATAAAAAGTCCCCATTAACTCGCAAATATAATAGTTATCTCTCTTTAGATTAGAGCCATAGTTTTCGGACTGCTTATAATTTACGTCGCAAATCACGAACATCGACCTACACGGATACTTCAGTTGCATACTGCACATGTGTATGTTTGCAATACCCGTATAGTATGTGATATATGTATTTACAATGTTCGAATACAGGAACATTTTTGTATATCATTACTTTATACTACTGCATAGATATGATCTAATATATGCGTTTCGTATACACTGATCATCATAAAGCTGGTACCTAATGGAAAAAATTTGAAGCTTCTATGAAAAATACACTCGTAGGAAGTGTTACTAAATCAAAAAGAATGTGAATGTGAATGTTGAGATGAGAAAGATTTTATCAAAATAAATTGTTTAAAATTCGAAGTCAGAGGCAGCAGAATCTAAGTAAAAGGAATATAAAATTTAATATTTTTGTGAAAATAATTTATTAATAAGAATAGGTTAAAGCTTCCCGCCACTATTTTACTATCATTCAAGAATACTTCCTTTAAAAAATATATTGTATCAGAAACGAAGATTATGTAAAAATTTGAGTTTTCTTTAAATAGAAAATCTGATGGAATAATTAACAGTTTCTATTATTTTTAGGCGTAGGTTACCGTTATAAATCTTTGTCGAGTAAAATATGAATTAATTGAACTTTTCAAAAGATCGCTTCACATGCGGAAGGTCTGAGTTTAGACTCTGATTGCAGGAAATTGTCTTTTCTTAACTACTTTTTGCTTATGGAATAATTTTGTGTTAAAGTGAACTTTCTTACTTTAAATAATTCATGGAAATAATTGCATACAACAAGAGTCGAAACTCGAACTCGCACATAAAATCTTTCTTTTTTTGAAAAAAATGGATTGATTTGGCGGTTATTTAATAAAAGTTTATATCTATAATGATATGAATAGAACACAAATTATTTGAGAATAATGATTTCACTATTTCGTTTTTGATTTCGTTTTATTTATTTTTTTAATGTATTACGTACACTTCAAAACTAATGGAAATATAACTTTTATGATTTATCTCGAAAATATAAATTTTTATGAAGCTACTTTGAGAAAAGTGTACATGCATTTAGCACAGGCGTAAGCTTTGGGTCTCTCATACTTGAAATTAGAAGATTAACAGTGAGGTATCAGGCCAATTTTAAAATAGATGTAATTTCGCAGTATACGACACCTTTGATTTGATTGTTCTTGAAATTATCTAGATCGTGTGCGTCAGTACGAGGGTTGTCAATTCTACGTTTTGTTGCGTTAAAAATTCAGTTGCCTTGGTTATATACTAAACGGCAGCAACAGTAGTTTGATCATGTCTGCTACATGACCTGCTTTCGATACAAATGTCGCGACCACCTTTCTAGAAACACTTCGAGAATAGATGATTTTTGTCGGGTTTTCTTCACCTTGAAACAGCCAAGCAGATACCTGGCGTATATTTTCTGATTCGCATGAGTAAATCCAAGATTCATCATCACACGTTCCACCCTAGTTGCTCTCTGTTCTCCTGTATCCATGCGGTATCCGACGGGAAACTATTTCTTTTACACACAATTCTTCACGCAACATTTTTTGAATTGAAGTGTTTCCAATCCCCAATAATGCCTCAATGTCGTGATATGTTACATGTCGATCTGGGTTGATGATCTTGCGCTCAGCATCGACGCTTTCCGAGTAACTTTCGTTCTTCGTCCCTAAGACTGAATTCTCCATGCCAACTAAAAATTGTTGACTGATGGGGTGCTTCATTGCCGAGAACAGAAACCAGCTAGGCAAGGCATTCTTTTTGAGATAACTGTCTTCGAAAATTATAAAAAAATAATACGGAAAATGTTCTCAGTTTAATTTCATTTTTCAACTAACTTGACAACTTCGATAGTTCGTTATACATTACACATATCACTGAAACTATGGATGATAAAGATGGAGATTAATTTTTAGTAATGATACATGATTAGTGGCGCCCTCTACGCCCCTATGCAAAATTCAAAAGATATCACTTGCATTTTGAAACGCTTAAACTTTAACGCTTTAAGGGTAAATTACCACTGCACGAAATCCGCAATTCTTTGTTAGTTTTTGGAACTTGGGCATGTTTAGAGCCTTTTTTATACTCCTTGCAATCTTTCAATTCTTGGAATATTTTAAAATTTTATACACGCTCATTTGAATTGACGAAAAAGGTTTATTTATGTAAGGCCTTTCAAAATATGGGTATAATTATTAAAAAGTAGAAATTCTTAATTATTCCATTAGATTTCAGAATATTTTAATATAATTTTGTTTTTGGAGAACAATACTTTGTGGAGGAGGTATTTTTACATGACAAAAAATTAAGTAACCTCAAAAAACTTTCACGAACACAATAAATAATACGTTTGTTATTGCTTCTAGGCATATCTGGAGTTTTAAAGGTATCTAGAAAAAGATTAAAAAATCCTAATTGAACATTTCTTGAAATTAATTTTTCTTTGGTAACGAGCTGAATTTTAAACAATTTGTTTCCACAAACCTTCTTCCTATCTTCAATAAAACAATATTTTTCAGCACTTTTAAAATAAATTTGATAAATAAAAACGTCAGAAGAACTAACTGCAATGAATGAAACAAGAAGCCGAAGAAACATCTGAATATTTCAAAATATGTAAGAAAGGAAAAGATTACTTAAAAATGGGCAGAATTCGTATATCTGTCAATTAATTACAGCACTATCTACTCGTAGAGGGATACTTGCGAAACATCTAAGAAGTGCTCTTCGCTTACAAAATTTTGTAAGAAGCTTTCATGACCATTTAAAAATAAAGACAAAAAAAAACTAGAAATATAACAACATTTTCTAAGAATGACGGGTGACTTCCAAAGATAGAAGATCATTCTAGAAAATTTTAATTCCAGGTCCGTGAGGAAGTGTTTGAATATATATCATAAGTCATTCAGTCAAGGGGTTATACTCACTTAAACATCTCAATATAAAAAATATTTTACGAATTATACAGAACAATCTTCAACACAAACTTTAACGCAGTTTTTAGATATCCTAGAACAAATACGTACTCATGTAACGAGCTTTCCATAAAAATAAAATCTGTTCATTCTGATATTTCGAAAAGCACCACTATTGATTAAAATGAACACATAATGAAGTACAGCAGTTTACAATACAACATGATTTGCATAAAAGAGTTTAGGCTACAGCAGAAAAGGGACCGCAAAGAAAAGAAAGTGAACTTCAATAAGAAGGGATTTGCATAGATTTTAGGAAAAACTTAGTGTTCCCAACATAACAATAAACGATGCTTATTACAAGAGGCAACTGAACATATATGCTTTTAATATATACATCCTGTCTACAGCATGAAGTCTCTTTTACGTTTACGCGGAAACTATTGGTAAAAATGTTCTGTGCTTCATTATCTTCTACAGAGCTTCCTCCATTTACAAGAGCGCTTGAAATGTTTTCTGATGCATTTGAAGGGAGAAATCTACACTCTGTTTCTCTTTCTGCTAACTTAGATTGCACTAAGGAATGCCCATTTTATTTTCGCCCGGTTCGAGAACTAGAAATTCGCCAAGATTATCTTAAAATGCTATGTTATCGAGAGTCCTAAAATGGGATATAGAAGTCAGCGTTAGTAAAGAATTTGTAGTGAATCTGTTTAGTAGAAAATGAATTTGTGCTGCGTCCATATTCCTATTCCGCCACAATAACTCCATACTTTTGAATTTTGAAAATTTTTAAAATTAATCAATACAGAATAGTTTCAAAACTTGAAACATTCCACAATGTTGAAGCACAATCATTTTTGTTAACATTCCAATAAGTTAAGAATATGTATTATTATAAAATGCTTTCAGCTACAATAGAGCTTTTAGAGAAACAGGAAAAATACTTTGGTGTTCATTACTCTATTCTTGTGTTCCTATATGCCGAAAATATTACATTAATTTTAGAGGCAGAACGATTTAGCATTTAGTTCAGAAAATAACTTTGTTTGGGGAAATGAATCACGCTGTTGTGGCATATATACGCATGTATTAGCAAATTGTAAACATTTTTATTTTTCAATCATTACTATCACTATAGTAACTGTCAATTTTTTGCTACAGCAGTAATAATTCCCTAATATGGTTGCTGAGTGTAGTGCATTTTACCATATTGTCATGTGAGTACACCGCAACAGTTTATATTTTTTCAATTAATCTCAATTTTACGATCGTTTGAGCTGTTTTCAGCTAAATTTAATTGAAGTAAATAGCTTTCTCACTTTTGTGCATATGTGAAATTATAAACGCGTCTACTATTTACATAAATTATATCGTACGTGTAATAAACATGACAAATTGAAATGCGTAGTAGCGTTAAGTACTACATATACCTAAATGCTGTATGATTTGTAATATGAAACTTTTAGTTCCGAAAATGAAAATTGTTTACCGTTTATTATTGCAATATATGGACGAATGCGTCCATTCTCAATGGAGCATTTTCCGGAATGTATGAAGGATTTTACAATAAATATCTCGCACTAATACATATATTGCAAAATTACTTCTACACTATTTAAGTTAAACTAGAAAAACTTTCACTGAGTATTAACGTACCATGCAAATTGATTACTTAAATTCACAATAATATAAGTGATAAATGGGAACCGTTATTTCTACTGCGTTACTAATTTGTCACTTAGTCAGCAAAATTTGCGACATTGAACTATGTTAAATATAACGCGATTCAAATGTAGACCTCCTTTCGTAACGATAGGAACAAATTTAAAGTAGATATTCTTAAAAGTAAGACGTAACTGTTATCCCGATAAATGAGGATATCCGACGCGTATAAATTTACTCGCTCGTGATTTAATTATCTTAGGTTTTATCAATAAATTTGTATTAATTACACATTTCCATGGGACTGACGTGTAATTTTATATTACCTTGGACGGCGTGCTGCCTGTCATTTGCATTTGCGGCCTGTATTATTAATATTTTAATTCAAATTGTATATCCATTTTAATGACGTGAAAAGAGGTTCCGCTGAGCGAATGAAGGGATTTTTCATGAATATTTGAAAAGAGCTTTCTTATTTAAATGTTTAGTTAAATGTACGAGAACTAATAGCATCCGTATATTCCGTAAAATCCAACACTAACGATCTAATTATCTATTCAAAGTAAAGCTGTCAAATTATCACGTAACGTATCAATTCAATTTAAACGTATGAGAATATTGGTGAGATAAATACGTTCATTGCAAGAATAAATAATCAAAAGTAGTCAAATACGCAAGAACTCATTAATACGTAGGTACATCCTATTTTTTAATAGGTTTTTGTACGCGTAGGAAAAGCACATATGAACAACTAAAAATCGATAATAAATTGATTGTGCATTGATGTTTTGTCGACCATTAACCTTTTTTCGCATGAATAACTCCAGAGTCGTTGACTAAATTCATCCGAAATTATGAGAAAAGAGCATTGACAGAAATACTAGGTACATAGAATTCTTTATATCTTGCGAGGTATTAAGATCACATCGTCAGTTTAATTTAAAACTCTAGTTTCCTATACCAAGTTTAATAAAAAAAGAACTTTTTTCGATTCGGCATCATGCGTTCATTAAACAGGTCAATATCTCTCAGCGCATAAAGATAGGTTCCATTATAGTAAGTAATATAGCATATAACCGACTGGCAAAGAAAATATTGTTGGCGGTAAATGAGTACTATAAATGTATATATGAAATACTTTCCTTATTTACAACTGTTACTACGTAGCATAAATTGGGTAAGATTGGTGAAAAGTTTACAGCATTACGCAAATATTTCTGGGTAAACGATATTCACTACAATGTAAAAATATATATTCTGTGCGCACTCATTGGCGGCGATGATATGTTTCGAAAGCGGTCGGACATACCCAAAGTCGGGATTCATACGCGTATGGTTAGTATGTGCACGAATGACGGATGAGATTTATGATGACAAGTCGACGACCGATTTCCGACATTAAAATACACCGGCACTATTATTAAATGTATTGCTTCCAATATCAACATTTTACCGTACTGTATATTTGTGTGTAAAAGACATACTAATAGCAAATAACACCGATGTACCATGTTATAAATTTATATATGACCATTCACATGTTAGGTGTCTGCAACATTCTGCAAAATATTGTAGACAGTGAAGAATTGCGAAAGTTTTGGGGAAAATACATTCCGGAATGAAGATTGCCAACAAGAGCTCAATTTACAGTACAATTTTGATCGGGAGAAAAACACGATTACGAATCAAATAAAGGCAGAGTTAAAAGATAAAAAAATATGGCTGACGGACAGATGAAACAATGAATGCAAGAAAGATTTGTATTTTAAATGTGTTACTTTAAAAAGCGGTGCCTTTTCTTTTACGTAGTACAATATTATAGAAGACAAACGCGGAAAGGATAGTAGAAACTATAGAAAATGCCTTTGGGAAGTATAATATTACCGGCAACCCAACTTTGTTGGTTTTGGTTAAAGGTGGAAAGTAACTAAAACAATTTTATCCTCAATTGCTTCATATCTAGTCCATCTTATAGTTGAATGTTTTAGAAGCAGTTAAAACGTATTCGTGAATTTAAAGACTTTTGTTCGGGAATTCCTCAGCCACCACTGCCGGTATTGCCGAGGTGGGGAATGTGACTTAAAAATGTATTATATTACGAGAAATTTAAATCTGCAAGAAGCTCAAACAATTTCAGTAAGCCAGTGGCTGCTTCCAGATACCGAAAATTATTCAATTCTTCAAGGCTTTAAGGTAGCCTCGTTAGGAAATCTAACAGATAATATAGGAAGATTAATAAAGTTCAACTGAAAACCAAGAGTGTGAATATGATGCGAACAACCTTTTTAAATTCTCGAAAACCACATCATTAGACGCAGAACGCTTCTTTTCCAAATACACCAACATATTTTCCCGTCGCCGTGGGGTATGACTGAGTCAGCACTGGAAGGCATACTAATAACACAATACTACAGCGAATATTTACGTTTTTCTACATCAACACAATCAAACGAAATAGTAAGTTATTACATTTATTATTTTTAACATTGATGGTAACCGAGCCGTACGTTACTGCAGTCTTACTACGAATGTAACGCAGGCATAATTACAGTAGTATTTGAAATTAGTTAACGGATCTGCAGGTACACCATCATAAACTTCTCGTAATACTATCGAACCTTTCTATTACGACCGTTTTCGCGTCGACTGTATTGTGCAGCAACATATTTACATTGTCCGCTATTTGTACCGACTCCAATAGGTACAACCCAATATTTTCCAATTGTTCTATTGCGTCAAGTAATCCTTGACAAACGGTTTTTAAGTCTGCTTTAACGGAAGTATCTTAAAATCTCGTCGAGTTTTTCTTAACAGTTGCGGCCCTGTCAGGATTGACTTGTATTGTCGCAGATGGAAGCTGTAGAAAATATTGAGAATAATAGAAAAACGCCTTCAAGTATGTTCTCGTGAAGAATTGGCTCCGGTGGTTTGGGAATCCTGGGTTACCGTCTGTGAAATTCTCGAGAGATTTGACAAGCACTTGTTGTATTTGTTATTAATGCATCCACCTCTGGAAAACATTCTCGAATAGTCTGCACAATGAGATGTAAAGCATGAACCTTACACGTCATATCTAGAATTTTCGGGCAGTCATCTTTAGGAGAACGACCTACAGTTCGCATTGTAGCGGCACTATAACTCATAAGCGTCAACAGTTGATTAGTTTGATATTGTAATTTTTGGTAGGATATCCACCACTACTACCGTAATTGCTTCGCTAGTATACTGTTTTAATCTCTTGTTAGTTAAATGTCGGTGTGAAAGGTTCCAGTACACGTACTATAACATGTATAATAGAAATATTTTTTCGTGGTTTTCTACGGTGCCGGCAGCACATCATTACAGCTCTTTATCTTTTACCTTAGCTCTAATTCTCTTTTCAATTTCTTCACGTACATATGATAGATAGTTGTGCAACGCTGTCCGAGTTGGAAGCCTCCACTTGAGATTGCATTTATTCCAAAAGTGTCGAAACTATTCTTTATTCAGTAAGCGAAATTACAAAATATAAGTAATAAATCGGACATACCTTGGTCTCTCGGTGGCGCGCCACATTTTTTATTTGTTTGTTTTATATTATTTATATTCCTTTGTCCAGTACATCAACGGTTTATCGTAAGCTTTACACATAATTTAACTGGTACTTTAAAATAAACCAGGGATTTCTCTGATACACTTTCTCACTGTGTTAACCAATAGTCGTTTTCTACCTTGCCGTACGTTAAGCTTAATTTTATATTTACAAAGTGCAAAAGAATACAACGGTAAGAAGCATGCATCTTCGGTCACAGTAAGTATCTTCTGCGTCCATCGTTTTCTGCATTGCGAATGACGGTACGTACTTACAACGAATCTGCAGAGCTGACAAGTGTGACTGGTTTAGTTATCATTTACATAAAAGTTAATCATTAACTTATATCGATAACGTGTGAACATATTTGTTGTCTCGACAGATGTAGCTGTTTGCACAGTCGATAGATATCAATTAAATTGATAATCACAGTTATTAATTTGAACCAACTTTTTGTTCTAAGTACAAAAACAGAAAATAAAATTGTTGGTAAAATCATGTGTTTACCGTTGAATTCCAATTTTAATGTTTTACATTTGTATCAAGTATATACACCTTTATCTCTAAAACTTCTTTCTTGAAATTAATAAAATTTTAGTTATTTACCAACTGCAAGATGCCCTACCTGCTTATAGTTAGTTACATATGTAGTACGACATTTTGTCTTTTAAAAGGTGAGATTATCACTGATGACGGAACCTTTACGGTGTACTGAAGATGATCGTATAGAGGATGGTATGTTCCTGCACTTTTTATACACTTATCAGTCGTCAATAAATTATTATTACTATTATTCTGTTGTGAGAGTATCCTAAATCTTTCTTAAAGTAACTAATCCAAGATGAAACTGATCAAATTCTGAAGTTTTGTCTGTCAAATTGATTTGATAGAAATCGTGTTGCGGCTACAAAGCTCGCAAGTGGTCGAACCTTAAAATCTCGCGAAACAGGTCTAGTAATTCAACTTGTGTGTCATATAGATGAGAAAAATTGGAATTGGATTGTATGTGGGAGTAAACTATAATATTCCGAGTGTAAATTGAAGTTTATATATCGGATATTAGAAAGAAGTTTTCTTTAGCAGATTTTACACGAAATGAAGGTCTTAATTCGTATATTTTTATAGCTAGAAAATGTATAAACATCCTTTTACGAAAAGACCTTATTTTTAAACTTTTCTTTCGTCCTTATCATACAATTTATTCCTCTGCCTGAATCCAAAAGTAAGGTTAAATTATAAAAAATATTAGTTTTCCAAACTATTAAAAATACCAACCAATTTCAATGCCAGTTACTTTGTTAATGTTTATTAAATATTTAATGCATTGCTATAACACTCCTGTACTTACCGATTTCAGACGGCTTTAGTTTTTTTTAACAAACTGATTAGTATATTATTTTTATAACTCTCCTCCTTAATTAGTTTTTGTTCAGATATAAATATAATCTCTTTTATACTATATAAAAAAGATATTAGTGGTATTTGAATATAAATTTAAAGGTATACGCGAGTGGTTGTATTTTTTCAAATCGGAAGGGTACTATTACAAATTAAATTATTTAAACAGAGACCATAATGCATTAAACTTTTATAAATCGCGTATGTATACCATGATCAGTTAATTTGCATATGCGCAGCTCGAATACATACATACATTGCTATAAACCGTAGGAAAACGCAATTTGGATAACACAGCGGTTTAATACATCGCTCCAAGCGAACCTAGCGGCAAGGAGGCGAACCATTCGTACGCCGTTCGCCTCCTACAACCTACGTATATTAGAAACCTTCTTATCGACTAACCTGATTTCTGTAGCGCTCCGGGCAAGTTTTCAAGTAAATGCCTGTGCGCGAAAAAATTACTTTTCGTAGTTTTCGTATTGTAAACACTTTCTGTTTGTGCCTTTTCTGGAGTAGATAAGAAAATCAGAAATCTTTGCTTGCGCTCGATCATATTCCAATTTCAACAGTTCCCTTTCATTATTATTAGCAGCGATTTTAAAGGTTACGCAATCAAACGCGAATCACAACAACCTGTTATTATAGATTATTAATTATAATTTTAACTACGTTTTGCTGTGCATGAGTCATGAAATGGTACTTTTCAACAGCAAAACGGGAAGTATGAATTTTCTGCATGTTTTCTCGAACTCACATATATGTACACGCTCAACGTGTCCAAAGTTATCTCATTATTATTGCGGACGTTATTATTATTGAGATTAACGAAGACGACTAAACTGAACCATTCATAAGGTTTTTACTGGATTGCCATAGCAAAAACAGAAGAAAAATCTCAACCCATTATTTCCAAGATATTAACAAAAATATTTTTTAGCAGATGTAATATTTTTGCATATTTTAAAATAAAATCTAGTCGTAAGCAAAAAATTTCCAGAACCAAATATAAACAGAAATCACTAACCTTGTGAGGTATCAAAATATGCTTTGCATTTCATTATGTTAGAACTTGTGTTAAAAAGTACGGGTGCGTTTTTATAAACGTTAACTTTTCCCTAAATTGAAAAAACTTTTAAGTTGCATGGAAATACGAGTAATTTTACGTATAAATTCGTTTTATGTTAAGTATTTTAAATGGTATTCAAAAGTATAGTAATGACAGACTGCGCCATTTTAAATAAGTAAAGTGGTAACATTTTTTTAATATAACTGAAAGCAACAGAAAATAATTGTTTTTAAAAACATCGAATAAGTCGATAACTTTTGTGACGGAATGTATGTAAGTTTAATTTTTTTATATACAAATTAGGTAACTAAATATTCTCCACTATATGTATTACCGTTTATTACACATAAATTTAAAATCTATTGTTAATCATAAGTAAAATAAATACTTACAAACACATTGTATATACATTGCGAAAATTTATAAAAATAGTCATTGCTCTAATTTAACACATAGACTTTAATGGAAATGAAGTTTAATTACAATGAATACCCATCTCAACCTCGTTAAACTGTATTGAAGGAAATTGGTTTCATTATTATTAGTGATAAAAAATAAATCACTTTAATTTTCCTCGGTATCTTCTGCTTTTATAGACTTATCGCTCTGACAAAAGACTGGATATTCCTTAAAGGGGCCGGTCATGTATTCGTAATTTAGATATTACAGTCACCTTTGATTGATAGCGGCAAGAGTAGTATTAAGTCAATTTTATTATGACGGCTTAATGTTAGTTTTATCCACTTAGACCAACCACGTAGATAATTTGAAACCAATCCACTATATATCTACTATTATTTAATCTAGCCTGCCATCGCCGCGTGGAGGACGCCATCTTTTTGTAATTTCAAAGCACGTATGCATATTATGTAGTAAATTGGAGCACTCACGTCAAAATGGATATTATTATGTAAATTTGATTATCGCAGTCTGAGTGAAAAGCATGATACCTTCCAAGACCAAAGACACTACCTCTAAATTGACAAGAATTGGGAGTTTATTATATAATAATTTGGTGAGGAGTTCCCTAAACAATTTAGAGAAAAAGCTTTCGAACAATAATTAGTCGTACACAAGGTTTCGATAGCATCTAAGAGGTAAAAAATGCAAATTTGCTATTCTTGAATAAATTAGGTTTTCCAAATTGATTTATTTCTTGTCAATTCATATGAGGTTATTGTCCAAGCTTCCACCTCTCCGTACAACTTATTCTTAAATTACAACGGAAACAAAAATTCAAATTGTTAACTGTGCAAAAGTGGTTTCGCAAATACCTACCTCCCATCTTAAAAATAGCGTATGAAAAGATCACCGAATTCAAATTTCATTTTCCTTTAGTTAATTTTAATTTTGACCAACAAAACATCGAGTTAGATAAGATTTTTGGTAGCTACTTTAATCATTTCTTAATGTCTTATGATCCACGTTTTCAAAAATGTAGTAAAGTAATAAGAGCCTTGGATTAATCTGTCTCGCTAATTTGAGGTATATTTTTATTCTTGAAGTATTGCAATATCTCATCCTTCGACCATCTTCTTGGAAAACATTTTCTTGAGTATCCATTCTAAAAACTTTTTACAGTGAATTGCTTCGTGAATATTCTCAGAAGCAAATACCAATGAAGCACTTGGCACAAAACTAAAGGTTGAATCTACGTGTTTTGCCAAGAAAGTCCCACAAAGAAGCTTTCAAATTTCTTATATATCTCTTTAATAGTGTTCATCTCATTTCGGTAATATGTACCTTTCATCTAAAGCTCTATGATTATTATCCTAAATCTTATGAAGGACACCATTTGACCTATGTGTTATTTGTCACATATTTCTTTGTAAAAGCACAAATAATTAATATTTAATAAGAATGAATTTCTTTGAAGCCTTACTTTTCGAGAATACAATAGTGTATAACATGTCTCTCACATCCATTGCTCAAGACTTGGCAAAATAGGATTTCGCTTCAATCGAGCTTTAATTTTGTACAAATTCCTAATATAATAGTGGAGCTAAATACAACTGCTCATGGAATTGGGGGAATCATTCTCGAGAAAGACAATGCGAGGAAAGAAAAAACGCTAAGACACGGACATGTTGCTATTCATCCGGCGTCATCAACGTGGTTTCGAGCGATTTTTCTATTAACCCATTAAAATTCTCTCTCAGCTGCTATCACCATATCTAAACTAACAGCGTAAGTGAGCATTCTTGGCGCTACGTAGTGCGCGTTTACCGGTTCATACACAGTGAAACAAGTTGGTATATTTATTTAGTAGCATGTATTTAACAGCATCATTATGTTAGGTATTGTTTTCTAGGTGTTTTTTATGTGTTTTTAATACATCATGATAAGCCTGAGGAATCATTCACACTCTGATTTAGTATTCCATGAGCTGCTCGGGAAACGGTTTGGGAAATTGTGCCCGCTTGGTTCGCTGTGTTTGAACCGGTAAACGAGGGCGTTATTCTTGTGGCACTAGATAACGCCAAGAATGCTCACCCACGTTGTTAGTTTAGATACAATGATAGTAGCCGAGAAGAAATTGCAATGGGTTGAGTAGAAGAATCACTTGAAACTACACTGATGACGCTAGGCAAAACCATGTCCGATGTGTTTTTAAATGCACACAAATTTTTAATGCATTTTGTTACTCGCTAAACAAATAAACAGTCCAGTAGATATTTACAATTGATTTACTTATAACTGTGTTGTTTACTTGCTGTACAGCATTCATGGATATTAATGGCTTCCTTCTTGTTCCAAGCAGTGAAGGAGGTTTTTCACAAATTCGTTTGATGGGATATGTATCGTAGTACCATAACTTGCCATTAAGTCTCTTTTACATAATAGCGGGTGGTAGTTACGAAAAACAGAGTTTGTTAATGGTTAGTTCATAGATCATATTACATAAACATAGATACCAGAAATACCGCGCTGATAATATTCTTTCTTCTTGTTCGAACCAAATGCCATACGGCAATCTTTTATCCTTTTACAATGTGTGACCGTCTGCAAAATTACTTTCAACGAAGTGTGGATTGTATAGTACTAATATATATTTTACCCTTATCTTCACAGGTATAGCAGTAAACTCCACTCACACAAATTAATTAATTATGCGGAACGCAGCGTTTCGAGAGCACGTGGGCTCCATTGTCAACCGTGTTACCGACTGAAAGTAAAAACTGTATCACACAGTTCAGTCGGTAACACGGTTGACAATGGGAGCCCACGTGCTCTCGAAACGCTGCGTTCCGCATAATTAATTAATTTGTGTGAGTGGAGTTTACTGCTATACCTGTGAATTGTACATCCACACAGTCCTTGCAATCGTCATTACCCTTATCTTGTACGTGTAATTAGACAAATTTTCTTATACATGTTTTATTGGAACTTATGTTTTTGGCAGGCTTCGAAAAGCGCACTTCATGCGCTTAGAAATATATTTTCAAATGTAAATGCTTTACATAGCAATTGCGCATATAATGCTATATCCTAATGGCAAGTCGAAAATGCATCATTAGAGTATCTGTTTATTTATCGTCTTCTCGCGTATGTTGTAGGGACACGTTCGCGTCACACGGTATTCTCACTTTTCCCTCTATTTTTTTATATAAATTGTTAATATATGTCTACAACATACGTCAATTCCTTACTCGTATCCATAAGAATAAATGTAGTATGAAAATCTGCTTTCATTACTAGTGGCTTATTGTTTAAAAAGCTGCCCAAGGGGATTGCCGGCTGTGTAAGTTTGGTTAATTTTAAGAGTTAAAAACATTATTAATTGGTAGTTATTTTTATAGCGTGCCGTAATTCAAACAGACGCATTAGGAATGAAAGAAATTCCACATCAGTGCTATCGGTTTTATAGTAATGTTTCAATTAGACACATTAATTCAAGAGTGAGAATTAATCTGTTACTATTTTATAAATTTATTAGCGAATATAGCCTTGATTGGTTTTGTCCACACAAAATGATGAATATGTATTTGTATCCGGAAGCTGTAATGTTAAGCTGAGAACAGGTTTGTCGTAACAGTTTGGTATTGCATGCGTACATAAATATATTAATCTATCAGTATTTGTTCTACATCTTGTTTGTTGTTACATCTATTAAAAATACGTAAATATCAGGAAAGATGTGATATTTCGTGAAGAAGATTGTACTAAAATGTGTTATTTAAACGCCAAAAAAATTAATTATTGGAATTGTCGACGATTGCAACTATTGAATTTATACAGGCATATATCTAAATACCTCATCCACTTCATTTTATTTATTTCTTTATTTTAATGATGAAAAACTTTACAGTGGATTTGATACAGGGAATTTGATATAAATTGTAGGTAAATATAACTTCAGCGGAAATATGGAAAATGATATAGGTCTTCCAGAGTTGATCCAAATTCACTGCTAAAATTCCATATCAGATTTACGAAATTTTCCCAAAAGTAAATTTTTTCCATTTTTTATTATGCGGCATAATTTTTTCAGTAGGTTCTTAACATTGTTTTTAGGTGGCATTTAAGGATGCATTGCAATTTTTAATAGTTTCTGAAAATTTGAGGTAAAGATCTCGTAGCCATTTTTAAAATAGATAGATTTTTAAAATGGAAATCTTCACATATTTAAGAAGCAAAGTTAATGGACTTTGCGTGTTATGAACAAAAAGTAAGGTACTTTTAGTAAAATAATCATATCATACTGGTAGTTCAAAATTTTCACAAAAGCCCAAAATTAGAAGTACATATAACAAATTTATGTTACTAGCAGTTCGATCAAAAGAAACAGTCACATCAATTTTCTAATTTGATTGTTTTTGTATTTCTAAGAGTAGCAGAATTAGCAATAGTGAACCAGTAATTTTAACACAGTCTTTCTAATTGTTACATTATTAACATTTGTATACATATTTACCACACTTTTCGTTCTTTTTCTTCTTTTTAATATACGCATTAAATATTTTTTTCTATTAGGTTAGCGAAAAGCAAAAATTTATAGCAAATAATTAATTTACTTCTGCCATTGCAGTAATAATTAGCGTAATAAAACATTGTTACATAACGAGTCAATGCAAACAAAATTAAGCCAGCACGCTACTTACCTCTTACATACTAATGGAAATAGCACATCCTGTTTCTGTATTATAATAAACACAATTACATTATAGATTCATACGGATTGCAAAAAGTGCTGGAATTAAATTAATTTAAATAATTACGGTTTTCGAATAAAATCGTCCTGAAAAAGTGGTATGGACATCAGCGTCAGTTTTAACCGAACGCTAGCATTCAGTGCTGTTTATATTATCACATACATAATCTGGCACATTGAAAACAATGGAAAAGAAACACGTATGCCAACCTTGATACGTCTTTTTGTTAAATTCATTAAAACAATAAAAAAATAAAACGCACTGGCACAATAAGTACTCTTATTAACACAAAATAAGCATGTAGCTACAGCATGTGTTAATAAGCGACTTATATAAATTTTACAAACGGTCGTGTTTTTGACCATCGCGTATGATTTGGCGTCTCAGATTTAATAGGTATATTTGCTTCTAATCCTCAATTTTACCAATTAACAGAAATTTATCATTTATTCACAAAAAAGACGCGACGTAACTTTTTGTGGAAGTTGATAGCCATTAATTAAATACAGTATAAAATGGTATGTAAAATTTAGCTAATAAGATAATAAAGTTATAACGATAATAGGCCGCAGTTTCTAAGAAAAAAGTAGTTTTAAACTAAGTAACTATATTGTCAGTGATAAATAAATAATATGATACTAGTGAACGGTAGTAATAGTGGCAGTAAATTAATGTGTGAATCTTTGAACACCTTAGGCTAAACATTAATTAAACAACGGTACTCTTTTATTATGCATTGATTCTCATTCATAACATCCCATATAATTCAACCTGTTACGTTAAATCAAATCCATTTTCCAACAGAATAGAGAAAACTTACATCTTTATGAATATAGAGCATAGATATATACTTTGCCCGCTTTTTTATATTTTCAGGATTAATAGAAAATTATTGTTGTAACACATGGGCTGAAAAGTCCCGGGCCTAACACACAGATGACGCTAGTTTTATTGCAGTCACCTTTCTCTCAGTTAGTACTAACCTTCAAAAGGCAGCTGTTAAAATTTCATGATATTCTATTCATTAGTTTGTGAGTTATTATGCTAAGAGTCACGCTACTTTTGTTATTTTCAAAACAATGGATCAAAAACAATTTCGTGTTTTAATTTTACACTGCTTCTTGATGGGAAAAAATACCGTTCAAGCGAAGCAATGGCTTGAAAAGTGTTATGGGGACTCCGCTCCATCAGAAACAACAATAAACGTTGGTTTGCTGACTTCAAACGTGGTCGTAGAGACACCGATGATGCAGAACGCAGCGGACGTCCAAATGAGGCGGTAACACCAGAAAACATCAAAAAAATCCACAAAATCGTTTTGAATGATCGAAAAGTGAAGTTGCGTGAGCTAGCTGACATCGTAAAGATATCAAAAAAACGTATTGGCTTTATATTGCATGAGCATTTGACTATGAGAAAGCTCTGTTCAAAGTGGGTGCCGCGTTTGCTCACTGTTGACCAAAAACAAGAACGTGCTGATGATTCTGAGCAGAGTTTGGCCATGTTTAAACGTAACAAACCGGAATTTTTGCGTCGATATGTGACAATGGATGAAACATGGATCGATCACTTCACTCCGGAATCAAAACGATCGTCATCTGAGTGGACAGCAACTGGTGAACCTCGTCCAAAGCGCCCGAAAGCACAACAATCGGCTGGAAAGGTTATGGCCTCGGTATTTTGGGATGTGCGTGGTGTAATATTTATCGACTATCTTGAGAAAGGAAATACCATTAATAGTAAATATTATATAGCGTTATTGGAGCGTTTGAAGGCCAAAAGAAACGACCGCATATGACAAAGAAAAAAAATGTTGTTTCATCAAGACAACGCACCGTGTCACAAGTCAATCAAAACAATGACAAAACTACATGAATTGAACTTCGAATTGCTCCCACATCCACCGTATTCGCCAGATTTGGCTCCCAGCGACTACTGGCTGTTCGCAGACCTCAAAAAAATGCTCGCCGGTAAGAAATTTCGCACGAATGAAGAGGTTATCGCTGAAACTGAGGCCTATTTTGAGGCAAAAGATAAATCGTTCTACAAAAATGGTATTGAAATGTTAGAGCAGCGCTGGAATGATTGCGGTGCTCTTGATGGAGATTACGTTGATGAATAAAGCTAATTTTGAACCAAAAAAAACATGTTTTCTTTGTTAGGCCCGGGACTTTTCAGCCCATGTGTTATGTTGTAGATTTATTTATAGAGAAAATAAATTTTCGAAATAGTAAAACTAAAACCAAATTTTGCTTTTTCAGAATTCGAAAGACTAGGAATACTATAAATCTTTACGAAACTTAACAATAATACTGTTAGGCTAATATTAATAAATAATAATAATAAATGCTCATTTATTTAATTTTATCAATAGCATGACACACGACAAAAAACAAAAGAAAGAAATACAATTTGTACCAAACAGTTACCGAATTTGAGTGAGTGCTTTCAAAAATCACTATTCTCATATGGACATCTTTCCATTAAATGTTTCTTCTTAATTTTTCTAAAAATTTTCCGTAGATTGTCCTTATTTCTTAATCGGATGTTTTTGTGATTTTTACAACCTGCGTCACAATACATGTGATTGAGTATGATAGTAAGTTACCAAAATTTGGTAACCTGACACTCACAAATTTGATAACTGTGATTAGTTTCATATTTCACCAATAACTCATAATAGCGCTTTCTCGCAAAACATGCGTATTGAAGTATGTACAGTGCCGGCAAGGTATGTATACAGAATTGCACAAAAACGTTTGACTCTCTTCTTTTCAGGTTAAACATATTTTGCAGACATTATTCTTTCACTATGAAGACTCGGTCTGCTTCGACGGAACTACTCCAGAAAATGATCCCATATGCTAACCTTGACTGTATGTAGGCGTGGTACGCTGAGAGCTCAGAACTTCAATTGATATTGTCCTTGACGCATATACCATTTTAGAAATCCTCTTGGTGCATTTATTTGCTCTTTTCAAGTTGCAGTCTTACAAATTCTATGTGGTTAGTCGTTGTCAGTTGCTGTTTTTTATAGTATATGCTAAGGGCATCATTTTTCGTATGGGAAATTTGATTGCGGTCATTTTAACATATGGGCTGAAAAGTCCCGGGCCTAACACATAGATGACGCTAGTTTCATTGCAGTCACCTTTCTCTCAGTTAGTACTAACCTTCAAAAGACAGCTGTTAAAATTTCATGATATTCTATTCATTAGTTTGTGAGTTATTGTGCTAAGAGTCACGCTACTTTTGTTATTTCCAAAACAATGGATCAAAAACAATTTCGTGTTTTAATTTTATACTGCTTCTTGATGGAAAAAATACCGTTCAAGCGAAGCAATGGCTTGAAAAGTGTTATGGGGACTCTGCTCCATTAGAAACAACAATAAAACGTTGGTTTGCTGACATCAAACGTGGTCGTAGAGACACCGATGATGCAGAACGCAGTGGACGTCCAAATGAGGCGGTAACACCAGAAAACATCAAAAAACTCCACAAAATCGTTTTGAATCATCGAGAAGTGAAGTTGCGTGAGTTAGCTGACATCGTAAAGATATCAGAAGAACGTATTGGCTTTATATTGCATGAGCATTTGACTATGAGAAAGCTCTGTTCAAAGTGGGTGCCGCGTTTGCTCACTGTTGACCAAAAACAAGAACGTGTTGATGATTCTGAGCAGTGTTTGGCCATGTTTAAACCTAACAAACCGGAATTTTTGCGTCGATATGTTACAGTAGATGAAACATGGATCCATCACTTCACTCTGGAATCAAAACAATCGTCATCTGAGTAGACAGCAACTGATGAACCTCGTCCAAAGCGCCCGAAAGCACAACAATCGGCTGGAAAGGTTATGGCTTCGGTATTTTGGGATGTGCGTGGTGTAATATTCATCGACTACCTTGAGAAAAGAAATACCATCAACAGTGAATATTATATAGCGTTATTGGAGCGTTTGAAGGCCGAAATTGCAAAGAAACGATCGCATATGGCAAAAAATTTGTTTCATCAAGACAACGCACCGTGTCACAAGTCAATCAAAACAATGACAAAACTACATGAATTGAACATCGAATTGCTCCCACATCCACTGTATTCGCCAGATTTGGCTCCCAGCAACTACTGGCTGTTCGCAGACCTCAAAAAAATGCTCGCCGGTAAGAAATTTCGCACGAATAAAGAGGTTATCGCTGAAACTGAGGCCTATTTTGAGGCAAAAGATAAATCGTTCTACAAAAGTGGTATTGAAATGTTAGAGCGGCGCTGGAATGATTGCGTTGCTCTTGATGGAGATTACGTTGATGAATAAAGCTAATTTTGAACAAAAAAACCGTGTTTTCTTTGTTAGGCCCGGGACTTTTCAGCCCATGTGTTATCTATATTGAGCTGTAAATTATTTTCGGAAAGCCATTTATCTATAACTATCGTAACATCGACGATTTCAGCTTTTAGTTCCTAGTTGTTTTATTCTTAAATAATCACTGATGTATTATCTGCATATATATTGATGAAGTGGTTGGTTATTTCTGGAGATCATATGTATATATTAATAAAAGAAACGCCCCCAATATTCAGCTTTGGGATACGGCTTGCTCAATCGCTCGCATCATGATTGTACATACATTGTCTTTCTCTTTAGTGATCCGACCAATAACTTTTGGGTACTATTTTCTAGACAATTTTTATGTCGTAGTATTCGTAAATCATGGATCATTCACAGGTGCAGCTACTAAATGGGCTTTTGATGTACGTCCTCTCTAGTTTAGCAGTCCATGAATTGCTTGAGAGAAGGTTGGGAAATTACACCTAGTTGTGGCGCTGTGTTCTGGACGGCAATCTTGGCACTAGATAGCGCTAACAAATGCGCATTTGGCTGTTGTTTAGAAGAACAGTGATAAGCCGAAAGAAAATTTCAATTTGAGGATAAAAATACGCTCAAAACCGCGCTGATTACGCCAGGTTGGGTGTTTAATATAAGGACTGAAATCATCAACGTTGAGGTTCTAAACATCCGCGAATTTGCATACAAAGTTGACGAGTGAATAATGCATGCTTCCTATTAAAACTTATTACCAAAAGAGTTTTGTTTGTGCGGAGTGCTTACTCGACTTACGCTACCGTTTGCTTGCTTTCTTGTTTGCTGAAGCAGTCTTTTAAGAGCACAAGAAAGAGGTGACACTAATGCAACTGCGAGTATCTCAGGAAACATTCAGCCAGTGTATAATACATTAGAAAGAAATCCACAATGATCAGCTCTTGGAATGAGCCATGGTATGGCGAGAAAAGTTATCTTTCATTGCAAAAATTTGGTAACCTGCTATATGTGATTTGAATAACATTTTTTGAACAGCTGGCACGGAACATTAATAGTGGTGAAAATGAGCTCAACAACTTTTGGATAAGTGACGATTCTCATTTTTTCTTCAAATTTTCCATTTTGGTTAAATAGTAATCCATAAGAATTGTGCGAAAGCTGCATTTGTCTTTTATTTTTACAAGCACTAAGAGGAAAATAGTAGCCAGACAACTGATGTCGTTATGTTACAGAATCTCTTTCTTCTGACAAATGATAATTATATAAATCGATTTACTGAGACAGTTGAGACTGACGGACCTGTTCGTCTCATCGGCAGGACAGATTAAAGGTGGAGGAATCTTTTTACGTGTATATAAAACATACAATCATATAGTTTATGTTTTCATCGGCAAATATTTTTGCTTTCGTTTTAAAATTATGTGATTTTGTTGGCTCATCTTAAATTGCACCAGACCAATATAAATTAGTGATGAAAATAAAGCACACAGCGCTCACTTATGTTGTAAGTTAGAATTCGTTTACCCTGGAAAGAAGTTCAATGTAGGAGTATTATTTGGGAAGGACAGGACAATTGCCTTCCCTTATCCGTATCTTCGTTCCCACCCCATTGGTTGCTAACGAAAGGCAAACCAGATATAAGGAAACTAAGTTACAAATGACAATTTTCAAATTTAATGTTCAGTTATTCAATTCGTTATCGTAAAATATGAAATAACGTTGTTAGTCCAGCGCTTCTAGAAAGTCTTTAACTTTATGCCTAAGCTGTTTATCATTACGCTTCAGTTTTGATGTCGTTCTTGTGAGGTATTAATACTGGCACAGAAAAAATATATTCTTTTACATTTACCGGTAACATAGTCTTTTCTAGCTTGCTTTGTTAGAATCTTATTGCTTTTAGGTTCAAAGAAATCGGATTTCAAAAATTAAAACGTCTGTTCCATGAAAAGCTTAGAGACTAAAACGTTTGAATATTGCTCACCGATTGATTTATAGTTTCCTAAGTATCTCGTGAAACGGAAATAAAGTATGCGATAAGTATTTGACGTTATTAAACAATCTTGGCTTACGGTAGGTAACCTTATTTATGGCTCCAACCATCTGAAAGTAAAAGTTAACATGAAAGACCCCATGGTGAGAAATGTACTGTCCTCGTAATTCCTTTCGTGTACCTCATATTTAATCTTGACTACAAACATACGGTTGAAACCGCTGTGTTTATTTATATAGATCGCGTAACACTTTATTCGTAAAAATATCTTAAAATGATTACTTCAA
Organism: Trypoxylus dichotomus; assembly: GCA_023509865.1. NCBI lineage: Eukaryota > Metazoa > Arthropoda > Insecta > Coleoptera > Scarabaeidae > Trypoxylus > Trypoxylus dichotomus. The sequence goes on along the minus strand of CM042074.1, from coordinate 52,488,184 downwards.
ATATCTTTCGCTACAAATAACATTTGAAGCAAATGCTATTAGGGCTAGATAATAACTAAATGATTTACTTCTGGACAAATAACATGTATAAACGCGGTCATAGCACGAGTTTGTGCATATTGTGGCAATTTTGACTATTGTTTTAATAAACAATACTACAAGTTGTTTGTATCGCACTCAGGAGTCCTTTTCGCAAAGTTTAATTATGGCACGATGCTTACAGTAAAAGCCCATATAAAAGTTGCGCTTGCTGCGAAAGCTTGCTAATAAATTTCTTAGGTGATTGAGTTATTCGTTCCTCAACGTCTGCTATATATTTAGCTGTTGATGGTGTGCCACTACCCGGTTTTCTTGAACAACTTGCCATAAACTGTACTATTTTACTGGAAAATTTGGAAATTCATCTATACCTGATTGCAAAGAATGCAACCATTCTCCATTTTCTAATTTTGTACAATTTCTCAGGTATGATTTGATAATGAAAACTTTGTGATTTATTGTAAATATTCTTGTGTCAATAAACCAATACAGTACACATGACAAATGTATTCTAATTGGCATTGTTAATTAACTACTCACTAGCAACAAGATACTTTGAAGAAGTAACGGTTCAACTTTTATCGAGAGTCCACAACAGTTTGCTTTTTGCGGGACCAAAGCATCATAAGTGAGTGAGGAACATTCCAGAGATGATAAAATGTCATTAATGAATATAATGAAAAGCAGTGGATTCAAAATGCAGCCCTATGATCCACCTGTAAAAGAAATGCACTCCGTGAATCGATAGCCAATGTAAAAACTTAATTCTTTTCCCTACTCTCTTATTTTTTTTGAGTAGAATATGTAGGTGTTCGGAATCCACTGTGTAAACTCGTGAATTGAAATTTGTAATATTTACAGATAAAAACTTGGCTCGAGCATGCATTTGAAGAAGCTATTTGGCGAAATAAAGTACATATATAAGTTCATGTTACGTTTTCACACTTGACTCATTCGAGTATGCCATGAATTGAAAATATTGTGAGAAAATCGAGCTTTACATATATAATGTTGCTTGGCAAAATTTGTAAATAATATTTTGATTATTTTGGGGGATACATCTAGCAGACGGTTATTGTGTAATACTTGCAAACCGATTACATATAAAATCAATTTTACCATAGAAAATTTGAGTGTACCCTTGTAAATTAAGTGCACGTTTTCCACAACAATTTATGATATCTAACACAACCTTAATTGTTCGATTTATTTCCAAAATAAAATATTTTTATGTATATTTTATTTCAATTCTCGAAACATCCGGTTATACTACTTCTACTTATAAAGTTGTCTTACTAGAAAATATTAAAAGTGGTATTAGTATAGTTCTAATTATTTTATTCATTAAAATGTACAAAGCAAACACGACCAACAGTCTTTGTATGAAAACTTGGAAGATCCTTGCTTACTCTTTCCTTTTTTATTGGTAACTTTTAAAAGCATTAGTACTTAAAATACGCAGTCTTTTGTTATCATAAAATTATTATAAATATAAAGTGAAAAGAACGCACAATCGGAAATATATAGTGCCTTCTATCTAATTAAATTGAGCGTAAACATAGAATCTGTTCGTATCCGGTGCATACTCAATACACATAAATTCCACATATTGATAGCGCGCAAGTATGGGTTGCTATATCTTTATCGGTCTATCAATTAGCTCTGGCATTCCTAACTGAGCCAGTAATGAAGTCCTAAGTTACGCGAGGATCAGGTAGGGTGCTTTGTCGATAATGAACATGCGAACTTAAAACCGTTAATGCATATGGATAGAATAAGCACAAACCACGACTATTTTCCAGAAGTGCAACCATCTTAATACATGCGGTTGCATAGCCACCAGTATATAACTCAAATATGCATGTATATATATATATATATCTATATTTCATCGGTTGCATTCCAAATATTGCATAAATACGCTGGACCTTTATTTTGCAACATAAATAATAATAGGACATATGTCTGCCGATTACTCCACATATATTAAGTAGCCTTTTCTTTCTTATTCTCTGATCTCGTTCACTCCATGACCTTCTAAATACGTTCCCTTTTACATAGAATTTGATATTTACAAAAATTATTAGCACTAGGGTGATTATATTAAAAATGCTTAAAAGAATAAGAGGATTATAATTTATTTTGGTTTAGTACAAGAACCATTCGCTTATGTAACGCAAGTTTATAAGAAAAATGAACATTGTAATTTATCACGTATTGCAGTTAATGTGTCATAGACAAGGTAATGTTAATAACATTACCAAGTAATATATTGTACGCGGAAAAAATTATGGATAAATTTTTAAATTTGAAGAAGTCTGTTTTTTTGTGAAAAGTACGGGTAAAGTAAATTTTATTTCTTAAAAGTACACATAAAGTATATAAGTTCCCCCACTTATGGTTTTTAAGTAATGTCATAGATAAGTTTTTCAATGACAACTTCATTTTTTCTTTTCTTTTCTTTTTAATTATAAAAATTTTAATACCTCACATGACATTTTCGAATAACAGTAGTTTAAAGAGTGGAAAATATACATTTCATTAATAACAAAAAGCAAAGATAAAAGGTGTTATTCAGGAAATTAAATGATTGTTTCATTTGAATCAAATGTTTGAGATGATATCCACTGGCCTTGTGACAATAAAAAATCTATATACACATTGATTTCCTACATTGCGAATGACTCGTCGAGAAAACTAATTCAACTAATTTCATACATAATTCTATTTTCTAAATCTACTAGAGTCTGTGTATCAAATAGATTTTTAATTTTGAATACCCTCACAAGAAAGAATCAAGGAGCGTAAGATCTGGGAATCGATGGGCCACTCTATTAATCCTCAGCTACCGACCCACCTCCATGATCATTTGATTTAAAGGAACACCATTTGTCTTTGTTTGTTTGTTATTAATAAAATTTGTGTTCTACGATTTAAACAACTTCTATTTGAAAATGTTGTGATGTCCGGTATCAAAATGTTGACAGTACTATTTAGACAATTAAATGACTTATCAAAATAAGAAAGAAATTTGAAGTTATCGTGCAAAAAATTGTCATCGATGTCATTACTTGAGAACCAGAAATGGGAGAAACTTAAAATTGAAAAATAAAATTGACATGTCTCGGCATTTCTTTGGAAAATATATTGCTTTAATTTCAATTAATTTATTCCATAATTTTACCGCGCAATGTGGAAATGAATGGGTGAAATTTTTAGTCTTAATAGTCTACTGATGTGGATTAATCAATACGGATTTAGACTATTAAAGAGCATTTAAGATCTCATTCACGTATTTAGAACAAATAGCCAAAAGGAGCACAGATAAAAATAAGATCCACTTGCGTCTCATTAGCTTAGAAAAAACGCTAGATAAAACATGAACATATCTATGGAAGATGTAAGAAAGAAAAAAACAGAGAACAAATAATAGAAGCCACTAAATAGAGTACGATCGGGCGTTCAGTTGCGAATTAAAAGCGCGACCAAATATTTACCTGTTGTTTTCTAAAACAATGAATTTAGTAATTAAGAAACGGAAACAGTCGAATGGTGTGATATAATTTTAGTTGGATATAATAAATCAGTAGCGGAGAAACATCACTCTAAAGGTAAAGGATTACTTACAAGAATATTAATTTTAGTAGAAAGTTTCTAGGTATCTACCTAAAAGTAAATAACCTACATAGGAATATGTAGCGCAGAGGAGAACTTTTCAGACTTAATTAGCAAATAATGCTTAAGCTAATGCTATTTTTACTTGTCAAAATCGGGCAACTTGACGCAGTAACATTAGCTTCCCAAAACCATATTTGAAATAACTAGCAAAAAGCCACAGTATATACAGGAAAGTTGCCATATATCCTACGAGAAATAAGTATTTTAAGAAGTGTATATTTTCAGAAGTCAATTTGCTATCTACAAATATAACAATAAGAATAAATATACACCGTTAAATAAGCACATGGGTATTGTCTTTCAATGTAATTAGAATCAACAAACATGTCGAGATGGTTTAGTGGAGTGAACTCGTAAGTCATCAGATTTTCATCTATAGAGAAAAATATGTTTCCTTTTATTTAAAACAACTGAATCAATCTTTAATCAATGATCGCGCTCATTTTTCATTTTCAGTGGCTGCTAACCATTAGAATTTCCATATAGGAACTGATTGCATTTGTCTAGGTGTATGTAATATCAAAGGACTGTAAATCATGTCTGTTCTGCTGATGTTTACTCTGATTAGTTACAAAAATATTTCCTCTGTGAAACCTATCCTTAAGAGAAAGAATCAGCATATTAGTCCCGAGTATACTAAAATTGTTAATACGCAAGCAAAGTTACTAACATCGTTACACAAAAATCTAGGAATATTCTTCAGTTGTTTCCATGTTATCCGTCTGTTTGTTTATCCCGCTTACTAACCAACGAAATTTATTATTCAATATAGATTTTGATGAATACATCTGCACTTTGTTTGACATTAGAAATGATAAATCTATGTAATCCTTTATAGTCAAAACATTATTTCTAAAAATATATCATTTTCACAATTCTAACTTGGAAGATATATAAGGAATGATTTAATTATTATTCTCTACTCAATACTGAGTAATAAACAACGTAGAACTGCATTCATGCATTTAATATATGCAGTATTAACACGTTTCCGTACATGAGGAATTATGTAAGGCACAAAACATATGATTTAATTTGCTGAACATAATGTTTCTGTGACTAATATTTATCCCTTCGGCATATTTATATACGAGTACATGTGTGCATTTTGTGGTACATATAATACGTAAAAAGTATTGAATAATTACCTTAGTTTTCTTATTTACGTATATAATGTATACATTTTAGGCTTACTCTTTTATATCTTTCTTTTTCGTTTCTAAGGTACCCACATTATTTTTTAAGTGGTAACCATAGTTTTTCTACCATTTCTGAACAGAGTGCTTCTCTGAAACATGTTTTCTGACTGTTTCGTTAAGAAAACTTAAAATAGTTTTTGATGTAGACATTGTAAGACCCTAGCAAAATTAGAGCGGTACGGGTTATTCACAAATTTCATTTGTACATAGAAATGCTAGCCACAAATCATCTTTTGATAATATGTGATAGTAGTTAGACTCATGATCATCTTCGCCTTACTGGTATGATGCCCAAAAGCTATTCAAAGAACTGTACAAATCAGCTTTAACAAATTCAGTGCTTTGCACATCTCGCAACCGCAGCTGCAGTACTTGTTTTACATCAACTCTAGAAGTTCTACTAGAAGTAAATTATTTTACACCGACATGCACAACATAATTTAAAAGGCTAAGGATATAATCTCCATGGGACTTCGATCAGTTATACAAGATGATTATAAAACATTGTAGTGAGTGGGCTTCTGGTGGACTCCAACAGAAAAAAATTGGGAACCTAGTGTGGTACATAGACGTATCAAAAGGTATCATAGGCATCAATGACACCAATTTCCACCTAAGATTACAAGCTATGTAACATATTTCAGAGACAGATCTATGCCTTACATCGATGAGCTAAAAAGTTCGTCGAGAAAAGATTTCGAACTGCAACAATAAGTTGGAATGTAGGCATCACTTCACACTGTGGTGAATTCAAAGCCAGAAAGAAATCGATGACTATGGAACAGCTGATTAGAAATCCGAAGGAGTAGCGAGCGTGCCTTTCATTGGGCTAGAGCCTTGTTGTAGTCTATAAAAAAGCCACATATAACACGAAATCAAGAAATGAAAAGAACATTCAAAGGCCATAGTTATGAAATTAGAACAATTGTTTCAATTATTGCGATTTCTACGCTAAAAGTAGTTTTCCTCGTCTTCTCGTCTTCTTAACACAATAGTAAGAAAACCAGTAACAAACATACTGTTTTCAGAAATGGTGTAAATAAAAAAGTTGGTTGTCATATTAGTGAAATAAAAAAGTTATAAAAAAAGCAAATTTAAAAAATAAAAGTGGTGTTACAAATTAATTTATTTAAAAACTAAATTTGCCAGTAAACAAACCTGAGAGATATCTTATCACAAGTATTTAACGTGTGAATAAATTGTTTCGGAACCTCCATTCTTTAAGCTTATTATTTCTTTCGCATTGAAAAGATAGCTATACTTCAGATGTATTTTGTAATAGATGATATTAATGGATACAATTAACTATATTATTAAACGTATTCGTAACATTATCATTTTTAGCGTTAACTAGAATTTTAAATTTTAATAGATATTATCGCATTGTCTAAGTACTATTGTCGTCTAAAATAATGCAAAAAAATAAAATACGAAACAACGCGACAGACCTATTATTTACGACAAAGATACGATGGTTTGATAACAAAATATTAATAAAAATTAACAAAAAAAAATTATCATCGTCCAACAGTCCTTGTACTCTCTGCCTAATAGCGGGGAGGGTTTAAAATAAGATCACATGTTTACTCATTATGTATTCATGTTCATTTTTGGATAATGCGATTGAATAATTATTTCTATACTATGATATATAGTTAACAATTGTCCGCATATATCAGTTTTGATCTTACATATTTTGCTTTTGAATTCAGACTTATTTCGTGTTATTTATTTATAACGATTATTTTAAAAATTGTAATTTTTTTTCATTAAGTGTGCGTAGCTAATAACATTTTGATGTACACTACCAATCTATAAATAAACTGAATATTTAGACCAGTCACTTTAGTGATTACTCTTGCGCTTCCTGTAACCTCTATTGCGTGTCAAGGTCGAACCCGTTACAAAAGAATGGTTAAAAATGAAAAAAATAATAAATACACGAACAAAAGTGGTAATCCGACAATATCGGTTGATACAATGATCTTAACTTTCATATTCAGGAGTAGGGGCGTTAACCTTTTTTACTTCAACAATTTCTTACTTGAACTTTATAAATTTGTACAATTCGTGATTGTTAAGAAATTCTTTTAGTCCTTGGTCTCTGAGAAAGTTTAGATAAATGGATGAAAGCTTAAGTCCATTAACTAATTTACTCCGCAAACCAAATGAAAGCCATAACGCTAGCAATAAGATGTGAAGATTTAAGAGTATATAAGAGAGATTTGAAGGTAATATTCATGTCTGTTAATAATGTAATCTTCATCTTTCTCAATTGTTTAATAATATTTTGTAGAAGTGGGTAACATATTTCAATATATATGTAATTTGAATTAATACCTTATTGTATTAATGACACTACGTTGTTACACCACATATTCATCAGTTTCATCACCATGACAACATTTAAATATTCTTCATAAACGGTTAGAGGTAAGACTTTTGGTAAAATTGAAGTTTTATAGGATGTTCCTATCTGTAATTCACTAGTTTCGTGATAGCTTGTTACAGTAGAAAATATGAACGTCATTACTCTGTTTTTGGTTTTGTTGGCAAATTTTCCCTTGTTGTTTTCAATTTAAAATTCAGAACATTACTAACGCGAACACGTTTATAGGGCAAGACAAAGAGAACATGCAAAACATGTTAGCAGATAGTGTAGCCATATAGTATACGAAAGAATTATTACAAATTGTATTAACCTTCTCCTTCCTCCTTTTTGCTATCATGAACGTTGTACTGTTGATTCAAATACTGTTGCATTGGACCAGCTTCTATAACAAAAGATAAATCTATTTAGTTTAAGATTCAAAAATTATATTTTTCGTATAATATACACTTTATATGTACATATATTACCCTACAATGAGCGCATAAAAACTGAAAACAAGAAAAAACCTCGAGAAGGTTCTAACAAATTTTCTGCCGATTTATTTTAATTTTGAATATATGAAAATGAAAGTTTACAGGATATTCTGCACAAAACTACAAGTTAATTTTATTTCGAGAACTATATATTGTAACAGCGTTGAGAAAATTATTGAGTTCGCAGACTTAGAATTGGTCAAGACGCTGCAAATATTTAGCTCATTCTTTCAGGTTACAATACATATTGGGAGCTTTAAAAGGCTATGAATTTTGATATACAAATAAAATGAAATAATAAGATTAGCATGTAAATATAAATCTATAATGGTTGGATTATTTTGAACTTAATTGCATATTTCACCATTTAAAAGGAATGGCTTTGTCTAGAAATAAAATGTGCTACTACAAAAATATCGACCTCCTTAAAATAAACAAATTATATTTAAAATAAACTGTTGACGTATTTGTTGTAGATACATGTATGTGTAACGAAAAAACGTAATTGAATTTGTGAAGTAACATCTACTTGAACATCTTTGAGAATATTTACACGTGTGTATGCGTATCATATGTATTTGTGCGCAGATAAATTTAATTATGATATGTAAAGGTATCATATCTTGCTACGCTGAGTGTTAATGTGATGACTGTTACAAATTAGATGCGGTGGTTTTTGTTGAAATCCACCAAGGTCTTCACGCCTGCTGTTCTTCTATGCACATGTTCGACCTATAATTGGAAATATTCGAAACGAAAAGAGAAAAAAGATAGGTAGGTAGCGGATGCAAGATTCTAAGAGATTCTTCGGTAACCACATTTCGAACATTACGGCAAAAAAGTATCTTTAAAGCATTAGGTTTTGGGAATATTTCTAGTCAATTAACGGTTTTGTATTATGTTTAAAGTCCATACATTATAAACTAAGCTGAATTAAGTAAATTCTTGTGTAGTCATCACTCCACCGACCAATACTCCGTAAAGGGTAAGTTAACATATTAATTTTCTAATATTGAAATAAGTTAGAACAGAGCTAAAAATTTCTTCAAGTTTAAAACGGCCTCTTTTTGATGATGGAATATTGTCTTTTATTTCCAGGTTAACTAATACAACGACAAAATTATTTTGGTAATCTCTAGAATGAGAAGCTTTTCTTCTTGGTAACCTTTGCTAAAACTTTGTTTAGCAGCTACTTTTTCATGTGGAACATTATAACATAATGTACAACCATCAAATTTATCCAAGTAAAAAACTTGGCATTAAGAAGTTTTCAGGATACAGATGCTCTATTATATAAAGGTTTTTATCGTCTTTTGTGAATCTTTAAAACGCTTGGAAATCATTGCAAAGGAAGTGTAATTCTTTACACAGAAATATATACTTTTATTTTGATTATTCATGTTTGATAACATTTTGAAAAAATTACTAACTAGTGCAATTACTTTAATTCTAGGAATAAACGGTATAATATGTATCTGCGAATTTTTTTTATGTATACATATAGTGAAGACGTTAAATAATATGTTATTTAATAATCGGAACACTTAAGAGGATTCGTTGTTTTATTCATCAATTGATCTAATAATATAGATAATAGATTATAAACAAAGGACGGGATTTTATACTGTAGCGCGAGTTAAATGTAAATCGTAGGTACCACACCTAGTGAAATTGCACTAGGAAGAATTTCCACACAGGGACAATTACCTATCTGCATCTAATACGGTAATTGAATCCGCCAAACCAATAATGCCATCGTGAAAAAATGAAAAGATTAGTTTTACGTTTTGGATTGAACGCGCACGATCATATTAAGCATATGGACTCATAATTACATGTTAGTTCGCAGCAAGCTGCAAGTACTACTTATTGGCCGTGTGGTTTTTAATTATTCGCCGTTCGGTTTTTCGCACAATCCGGCGCATTTCTTTGCTTCCTATTTCATTACACATGTGTACAGAATCGCGCTTCACTTCAGTACGTTAAAAATAGAAGAAAGCTATTAGCTTGGGTTCATTAGATTCATAGTCGCTACAATGTGTAAAGTATGTGTGCGTCCTATAAGCTTATTTCCTCGACGGCTGTCTTTTTATTCCTTTCGTTTGAGTCAAACGTATAGTATACCAAGTAAAACAACTTAATAAGTGGTATTTGATGTCAATTAATTTAATAAAGCTGTGAAGATTACATTGCAGTTAATCAGTTTGCCACTTATGACAACGAATGATGAATAACGTTTTTCAATCAAGGTGGCTAGTATACACATCTGAAATAGCGTAAGAGCTTTATTTTCGCAGAAAAATATGACAAGAAGCTAAGGTGAAAGCATTTACATTGTCTTAGGGATTATCAAATGTCTCATTGTTAGAAAACATTCTGGTATTATACGTTACATGTAGTTCTAACATGCCTCATCAATATTTTCCTTAACGATCTACATAGATGTATAAATTTGGTTGACATGGACGATGCTAACAAACTTTGAGCGCAATTATCCATAATGCAATAGGTTATATCATAAAACACTTCCTATTTTAAGCCACAAATGACATTCTTGTAACATTTTCCTTTCACAATCTCTTGGACGACTTCTTTAGCACTCAACAGAACTCAACAACTTAATACCATATGTGCTAGCTTTAGTGTTTTTATTTCTTCTAGGAATGAAATAATAGATTTCAGTCAATAGATATTTGCGTAACCAAAACAAACCATATACGTAAGTTAGAAAAGCAGTTTCATAGGAATTCATTATAGATTATTTAGACCAGTAAAGGAAAGTACGAGAAAAATTACGTTTTTGCACCAACAAAAACCATCGCTGTAACTTTTAGATAAAATGGACTAAGTCGAGTACAGGAACATAAAAACTACTGTTATTTGAAAAGAAGGAAAATGCATTTCATATCAACACATACTTTAATATGCATTCAAAGTGGAGCAAAAAACAAATCGAGGAGAAGGTTGACCTAGACGGTATCTGCAATAGAAAATACATAAATTTCTTTAAATATAATTAATTCAACTGCATTAAAATGGTATGAGTAGAAATAGTAAGAGTTAGTTTAGTATTTAAATTAATTCATCCAATGAGCGACCAAAACTTGCGTAAAACTTTAAAAGGACTAAATGTATGTTATCGCATCATACCATATGTAATAGGACTACAACTAAAAGTTGGTTGTTGAATTGAACGTTAATAAAATACATAATTTGTGCAAAAGGAAAACTGCGCTCGCAAAATATACGTACAAGTGGTAAATATGGTTATTTTTATATCATCTATATTAGTCACGCACAAAATAAAGCATAAAATATATAATGTAATAAAAAGGTAATATACGAGAGAATGAGTAAGCAACCTATAACGCAGAACTCGCTAAATACTTAATTAATGAAAGCGTTACAATAACAATTCTTACAAAGGAGAATCTACAAGTTATGGTCTTTGTTAACTTTCCATTTACTTAATTCGACATTTTAGACCTTCTATTGTTGCATGCGCGATGCTTCTTTCAAACTACGTTCTCTATTGTAAACGCAGCGTTTCCGCTTTTACAATAGTAAAACTCTCTTATTATCTCCATATTTCATAAATAAATTGTGAATAGTGTGCTTTGACAATCACTACTAAAAACCGTTACGGATCTATTCCGAGGTAAACAAATACGGCCGAAATTAGATAATTACCGAGAAATATGTTATTGTGAAAATATGAAGGAGAGCGAAGAAAGGATGAAAGAAGGCCGGACAGTGTATACCTACCTCGTTATTACATAACAACAGCAACACAACAACAGCAACGCGACCAGTGTACATGGATAAAAGGCTAACAAGATAATCACGAAGATATCGCATCAAAAATCCACGATAAATCCGAAGATAGCGAACCTATAGTCTGTTAACTAGTAGGCTCTGGCATAAAAATGGACATAGCTGAGAGACTGTAAGCATTGATTGAAGGCAGATCATACATGAGTGATAGAGCACGATCCGCTAACGGCTAGTTACATATCGCGGTTATCGATCGAAATTTCCTATCGTCCGTATACATCGATATGACACCTCGCGATCAGCCCGCAGTTCTTTTCAACTTCCGTACGATGGTAATTTGTCTACCGCCATTAATATTCATGTGTAAAATTGATTTGATTATGCGTGTATAGTAGAATTCATGTTCAAGCGTTTTTTTCCGACGTGCCATTTGAGTACGAGTCGATCGTGTATCGAATGAGAATCTTGCCTGACATGCGAAGGAAAAATGTTGAAGTCCTGCCTCCGCACGGATTGCCGTGGTTCGCAAAGATTAGCTTGTGAGAAAGTTTATATAAATTCTTACATTGAGCGTTGACATTTATATGATCTTGGTCTCGGTGTATATTAATTAGTAGAACGAAACATGAAACATCTCAAAGCAATAATTTTATTTTGACAAATTCTGAAGTACTGGTTTGATAAAGCTTTCAACATTAATTGAGATATTATTTAAATTCACTTTGCGTTACTCTTTGAAGAGTTAGCGTGTAAGCAACACAGTAACAGTATTAATTGTAACCATATATTCAGTAAACAAAATGAACTTTTGTTACGATCACGGAAACAAAATTATTTATAATCAAGGGGTTCATATATTTAATACATATAAATCTTATCAGTGAATTTTTGATACTGCCATGGAGAATTCATGAATGAAATGCTTAAAGAATATTTCAGCAATTATACCGAAACAATGCAACATTCAAATATTTTTAAACTTCATAAATTCATCATATCCTTCCATAATTAGAACAAGACAAAACATTATCATTTCTAGATTTATACTACCGTTCAAAAGTATTTTAGCACCTATATTTTACAATAGGTACACAACATAGCATCTAGAAAATTCACTCTTGCAAAATTGAATAATTATAGGGATAGCATTAAATTTACAGAAATACTGAATAAGTAACATTATGCAAATTACTTTACTACTTGAAATAAACGAAAATTGGTTATTGCCACTACATGGGTATTAATCCAAGAAAAGTTTCTCACAAGTTCCTGTCAATGTCTTTCTGTCAAGGATACCTTTAGTAATAATGTTTTAATGACATCGGTCAAGTTTTAGGGTAGATTACCGAAATTGCCCTCAGTTACGTTTCTGTATTTGTCGTGAGACTACTGTTGCTAAGACTGTGGAACGTACCGAAACGAATTAAACATAGAAACGCATGCTGTTATAATTGCAGGTCATCAAGCTAGCAAAAGGAACCGACAAATTGCGAAACAATTGCTTTAAAAAATACCACCGTAGACTATAAAGTCAAAAAATATCGAAAAAGTGGTAGTTTTCTGAATGTATCACCAAATGTGAGACCCAGAGCGAAAATTTCTGCCGAATATCGTACAATAGTGGTAACTAGCAAAAGAAATCGCCTGAAAACATACCCAAAAATCGTTGCTGAAATCAATGTACAATCAAACGTCGAGAGTCAGTCAAAGCTCGAGATTTTCAGTTCTAGAAGACGTGTTTTCGTTTGGAGATCTACAGGTGAATAACGTATTGTTCCTACGGTTAAATATAGCGGTGGTTCTGTGAAGATCTGGGATTGTTTTGGTATTACGGGCGTGACTGATATTGTAAACATCGAGAGTATAGAGAACAATGGTATTTCTTCAGGGTTAAGATTTTTGCGTCTGAATTTTATATTCCAACAAAACAATGATCCTAAGCATCTAAACAGTGCAAAGATTATTTGCAACGCTTGGTAGCAGACGGATCCATCAAAGTTATGGAGTGGCCCCCCAAAATCCAGATCTAAACGCCATAGAATTAGTGTGGTAAGAACTTGACTAGGAGCTCCTGCAAGAATGCCGCAATTGTGCGAGTTCGGTATCAAAAACAAAAGAGGTCACATAGACGATTCACAAGTTTAGATATAATGTATAATCCTAACAACGGGTGATTAAATAACAACAGCATCACAGTGACTGATGTTGAAGTTGTCTTTCCAGAAAGAAACTCGATTTATCTGCTAATAAGCAGAGATATTGTAAATCTTCAAAGCTAACTGATAGAGTATAGTGACCCAGCTGCTATACTTTCAATAGTTTGATACCTAAAATACAGTACGTGTCTGTGAGTCTATTCCAACATTAAAGCCTTAAAATTGTGAATTTCATCAAAATGTATTGTGTTCTTATTCTAATTTATAATTTGTTGATATATATATATCATACATTATATATGCGTGAATAGAAAACTAGATTTTAGTATTTTTTGGAAAAGCACACATACGAATAATTACGCAATCATTCACGTTTCATAAATATAAAAGAATTACATTTCATTTTTTAATCAGCAGACTTTTAGCAATCATTCTTTCTAAAGGAAATTTTACTAGACAATTTCACTACATTTCTCAAATAGCACAAAAATGATTTTAACAAAACAAAAATTATCTAAAAATAAAAGATAAGCTCGAAAAAATAATAATTGTCCATTGTTATAGTTCTAATAAAATAAAAATCAGGGATATACAGAATAAAATGTATTTCATTTCCAAAATATTATACAGTATAAATAAGGAGAAACGTGAGACTGGAAAATATTAAGAAACCACAACATTGAAAAATCCCTAGCAGCTCACACTACGGATATACTCGATATCGTTTTTATATTGAAAAAATAGAATGATTAGGAAAAAAAACAACTGAAAAACTTAAATATGGTTGAATCAACAGAAATGAAAAAAAATTCTTTCAAATAGAAACTTCTCACTGTCAAACAATAATTTAGGAAATTTTATATCCTCAATAAAATCAGTTGACTTTGGCAGATAAAACACGTTCTTTTTACATCTGATCTTTCTAAGCACAGCTTTACTATCTACTAAGTTTTTACCCTCAATTTACCAGGAAATCAGCACACCACTAAAGTACTTTTATTTTAGTATGTGAATACAACCCTATTAGCTCTATCGTAAGATAAAAAACCAACTCTTGAAGAGTCCCGTGGTCCCGACCGGTAGACGTAAGGTTAATTTTTTAAGAAGTTTATTCATTCTTATATTAAAAACAATTGCATGTAGCTAATCTATCCCTCGTTCTTTTATGATCATCATGTCATACAATTTACGATGGAATACATAAAAATAGATTCCAGTTTGTAAGGACATTCTACTAAACCCACTCAACCCACTCAACCCACTCAAGATGTATGCTTAACATACGAAATGTACATTTAGCGTAAATAAATATTTTGTGAAATATCAAAATGAAATTCGCTATTTTGAATTTGAAATAATTTCGCAAGTATTTGTTTTATATTGGTAACCATTTTATATAGCAACATACGGTTATATGAGTGCGGTGATATAAGTACCACATACATTAAACCACTAATATCCAGAATATTTTTTACCTATGAAATGTCATTAGAAAAGTAGTGCGCATACATCCAGGTGCGTGAGTACGACATTGGTAATAATATGGTTAACAATATAACGTAGTACGGCTTTAAACAAACCCATGCAACAGATGTTTCATTACTGCGTTTACACTTTAACTAAGACGTGTATATACCTGGGATTTTATCGAAATTACAACATACTACGAAATTCTGCAATTTACTTATCTACAAAAATAAAGAAATGTAAAGCATGCTACTAACTAGTATAGCGCATTTGCCATTTTTGCATCATTTCAAATGAAAAATGCCATACTTCCTATTCAATTTTTCTTTAAAACTCCAGTAGTAATGAACTTAACAAAGAGATTATTTTGAATTTTGTATTTTATCACCTTACATTTAGCAGTTTTTTTTTTATTCATACTTGAAGGGAGAGCATGTCAAGATGTTTTTCCCTGTGTATATTCCCGAAATATTACGGATACATTAAATGGAACCCATTTTGTGTAACCAATACTAGGTACCATACGAAGTAAAATAATTTTATAAATTATTTGTGATTCTCGTTGTGAGCGTCATTATCTTTTGTTTCTACATATGCGAGAAAAAAGGACTAACCCAATACATTGAATTTTTCTTAAATTCATAATAAACTTGTAGGTAAATATATTACTATAAAATGTAAAAAATATATACAAATAACTTGCTAAAACAATTTTTGCAATTAAAAGTGAGTATCGTAGTGAAAATTAATATAGCAGAGGATAAACTAAAGAGAATGCCTGCTTGAAGAGTATGTAAAATATCTCAAAGAATACCTTTTTTTGTACGTTTTCATTATCAAGATATCTACCGCTAAACGTTTTGATGCGAATACAGCCTACAGGCCATGTATATATAGAAATATACCTGTATATAGATATATGTACAAACTGGGGCTACAGCAGTAAAAAGCTTCAATCGCGATCTTTCACTATCCATAACTAATACACAAAAAGCTAAACGTGGCATAAAGGATGTGAAACAATTTATAATTCCTAATTTCCAGAACAAGATTGAATGAGCCTCGACTGCGTATGTATTTAACTTTTTTAACCACTGCGAGCCAGATGGGTGAGTTGGGTCTGAAGCGTTTCTGACAACACCTTTCATCCGATCCCTAAAAGCAAATTACAAACTAATAATTTATCAAGTTTCGTTCCTATTATTTAACTTGACACAGTTTTAATTGTATAATTTATAACAATGTAGCGTATTGAAGTAGCTGATCTCCGAACACGCTGTTTAACAGTGAATAGAATGTGTACATATTAATCGACAATTTTCATTCAATGAAGTTGGTTTCTGTGAAATTTCTTTATAAGTTTACTACGCTAACACATTGGCAAATAAATTAAACACAATATTGCAACAATATAAAAGAATTTAGTCCTGGAAATGGTGTATCATTTTGGACTTTATATCTACTTCTTAGAAAAACACAACAGCAAGAAATTGATTTTGCTTTTCTATGTTAGTGGTAAAGTACTTATGAAAAGCTTCTCTAAATATTTAGATTAAAGGAAGAACATAATCTCTAATTATGATGTCAAAGATTGAGTTTAAATAGATGTCGTTTTGCTACAGTTGGTTTGCAAAGATAATTTAAACAATTAAATATAAAAATCCAATTGCGTTAGACTTTATGATCAGATGCAAAATAACTGATCCCGTCGTATAGTACTATTAAAAAAATAAAAAAGTTAATGTAAAATTAGAAATTCGTTTATTTAAAAATTTGAAGAAGATTCTCTTTACATAAAATAATTGAATAAAGAGTGGCCCAGTAAGAACCTAAACTTTAAATTAAAAAAAAACAAATCTTTTAATGAAATTCGGCAAAACTCTTATCTATTTGTAAAATGTAAGTGCTGATATTATACAAGAAATAAAATATTAGTCAAATGGCCACTGCAATTCCATTAGCAGGTACGTATTCTTTCAACGAAATTTGGGAAGATGTTTTGGAGCAAAGGCGGCTGAATATCATGAATGTCATTTATTTCCATTCCATCCCAATCGGGTCGCAATAGTGAACGCTATTGACAGTTATGGATGCACTGTCATAATTTTCAAAAAGAGGACGGTCTAATGACCCCTCCTGCTCACATAACACCCCCAATTATCATTTTTTGAGAATGTATCAGGAATTTTAGCATGGGATTTTCTACTTTGTCAATTGGTTTTAGTTTTTGAATCAATTGTATCTTATACCCGTAACGTACGAATTGCTTATCAAAATCCTTTGTAGGATATTGCGGTTGATGTCCTGAACGTGATGTGGAGCGAAGGCATTGGGATGGTCTGTGGCTCTTGTAGCGGCAATATTATCACCCCATCTTTCAAGGCGATAGCGGTTAGGGGTTCTCTCATTTTGAATGAAGACGTTCGCGTAATTTCTTTAGCAAACTTTCAATAATGGGCCGCGACGGACGATTAAGTATACCAAAACGATCACTTAATTTGCGAATTGTCATTGTAAATTTTAACCATCTTTGTAATATGTTTACACAGTTAGTAAACGTTCTCCTAAATTATAACGCACCATTTTTATAAATGTCAATTTTTCACTGTTGTAAATATCGGTTTTGAAAAATTCGTCTGATACATATTAGTTTCTAATGTGTTATTTTTATCTTAATATTTTAACGATTAAGAACCTGTACTTATAATTTTAATAGACGTTGTGTGTACAAATTTTGCAAAAATTCCGTACAGAATAGCATGATTTTGCAAAATATTAAAATACTCTTGTTGTACCACTAATTTTCACAAAACTACCTGTAGTTGTTCCAGCAAAACAACCCCAAATCATAACACAACCACTTCCCCTGGTCTTCGACGAACAAAAACTCTCCGTTGCGTACCAAATAGCTAAAATTTGTAGTTGTCGGTCATAAGACTGCGTTTCAATCAGCCAGTGACCAGTTTGCATACCCTCTTATCCAAGTTAATGGTTTCTTTTTATGCTCACATTTCAAAAACGGTTTTTTGCGGCCGTTTGGCGGACATTTGTTCGTCGATGTGTATTAACACGCGCTGCAATATTTGATGCCGTTAGACATCGATTTCGTTTCGAAGTCGTTACTATAAATCTATCTTCGGGTCCAGAAGTCACCTGTGGCCGCTCACTTCGTCTTCCAACAAGATTTCGTTGCACAGCTTTCGATATAAACTTAAACTGTAGAGCAATTTCTCTCTTGGTATATCCTTTATTGAAGAGTACAAATATTATTAGTGTCTGCGTTTTGGCATTTTTACGCTCAGTATTTTACCAAATTGTCACAATTATGCATTTATTTCAAAAAACTAATTCCGCACTGGAAAGCTATAAGACACTAAGGATTAATACTTTTACCACAAACACTAAACGATTACCGAAGTAGTACTAAACCGATTGACCGCAAGCAATTACTGCACAACATCCTCACACAGTCAAACAATAGTCGCACTAAAGTCGAGTTATAAAATGTATTCGAATGAAGTTTGTGCCTAAATATTTGGACTTCAACGGATTATGTCTAACAATTTTATATTTGCATACAATAATTTATAATAGGAATTGACGATTTCACGATATACTTATCGTATAACTTGTGGGCGGCTGTGTATGTGTAGTTATCAAAATAGTTTTATTTTTAACTACCGTTTTGAAGTAGCGTTATTCGCATTCTATCTTGCACGCTTTCGGATTAGATTACGAAGTTAATAATTCTTTATACTATCGTCTATCGTTCAGCAAAATCGCACTAATGGCATTTAATCAACATAATCGCTGGCTATGCAATTACGGCACGCATACGTGCAATAAAAAATAATTATTCATACGTAATACAAGCGTAATAAGTTTATTCAGTATATTATAGCACCTTATAATTACAGACTTTTAAATCATTGATGAATAGTATCACTTGCGCATGTGTATATTTTTATTAAGGTACATTATATACCTACATGTGTATTTATTCATTTTGACTTATACATAACTGATTTGGTGCACCAGAGTAAGAACCAATCGATATGTCCGCCAACTTTTCATAATTGTATAGTAGCTGCTACATGAATAAGATGTATGCTATAAAAACAGAAACAACGCACGCGTGTTTATACGAACGCATGCATATATTGTATATATTCGCAATTTTTTGACCTGTTAGAATTAAAGGAAAAACGTGAAAACTGAATTCAGTATTGTAGAGATAGAGATCTTTAATACGCCGCCGCTTTTCTTTGTTCTCATTACTTAAAACATAATTCAAACATCGACAAATAAGGTTCAATTAATGCGGCGATAAAATCTCCCGCTACGCTTTGCATAGCCATTTCATATTAATTAATTTGAAAATATGAAGTACCCGTGTTTTATATACATACGAGATGCATTAGACGTTAATATGTGCCAGTTAATATTCCAGAAAAGGGGGAGGGGCACTGTTATTAAGTTAAATTCATCAATACAGATTGGAAAGTCATCTCAGCAGTTCAAAGAATAAACGTATGTAAGTACATATGTATACAAGTATGCGCCTAGACCTTGTATAAATCGTTTCTATATAGAAACTATTAATCAAAATTATAAAAACCGAACTATGCGCGAAGCGAATTTCTGTTTTCTCTTATTACAAACGAACTGATATTTTTAATTGCAAATTTCTCGTTTTACGAATAGGGTGGGAATATAGCTTACGTTGACAGCAAAATATGCAGAAGATCATGAATAAAATCTGATAATTAGTTAGAGTGATTTTAAACAGCAGTACCACTCGTGCTTCATAGCTTACAATTAGTATCAACAAATAAATTAAAAGAATCTGGGCACACCTAATACATATGTAATACATAGATACCGAGTATTTCAAATTATGGAAGACAATAATTTTATTGAAACAGGGTTTTGAGTGTCACTGTTTGAAATAAATCACAGTGCTTTAAATATTTTAGAGAATTTCAATAGAAGGCTTAAAATTAATAATATATAGATTCCCGTTAGCACAATAATGTCAATAATCATTTAAAACCGTTAAATTTTAAATCGAATATTTTAATTTTCTTGCAGTTATCCTCTTATTTATAGAAAATGCCTACGGAAACGTCAAATAATGATAGAACGATTGTAAAGGCCATATATGTCCGCTGTACTCGGTTGAGTAATTTATACCATACTTAAATTTTAACCATATTTAAAGTTTTTTTTATATTTTCGTTACATACATACCCAATATAAAATCCATAAGGCAGTGGTAGCTAAAATATAAGCAAAATTTGCCGAATACAACAGTAGGGCAATAAACGTACGGTGATGGGAATCAGCAATAAGCTAATCGTAGGTGCTACAGGATCACTCTGGACTTTAAGATTATAGTTGCGCTTTAGATATTTATATTTACTTATTCTTTATTTCTCTTGATCTCTGGTGTTATTTTATTTTCTGTTTTTATCTCGTACTTTATAATAAAAATTTACGTTTTGAAATAAGTCTGTTCTTATAATAAGGACGATATTGAAGAGTATACATAAGTCTACAGGATGTGTTGCAAGCTGCAGAAATTGTAAACCCAAAAACGTGTTATGAGGCGGTTAGATGGTGAATGGCAGCAACGAGATCGTATGTATGTATTTAGTGTGAAATATTTTTAAAAGGTGTGACTGTAAAACTGTGAGAGAGACCAGTAACATTACTAAGAGTATGCTCTCATGCGTGCATAAAGAATTTTTTACCAACTATCAAGAACAATACGGGGATTAAAATATTATTTTGTAAAGAATATGGCGAATATTTATTCTCCTATAAGCTTCTTGGAGGTGATTTTATTTTACAATTTTGTAATTGTCCTTTTCGTTAAATAATTGATATTTGCTTACTACTATGCGATGTAGTTATGTGATACTACTACTTCTTCCTCTTGTTTTTTCTTCTTCTTACTTAACCGGGCAGTAATCTATCCGTATACTAGTGGTAAAAATGTGTTTGGAAGCACCATTCATTTGGAAATACCATGGGACATTGTTGACTCTGGGTTGAATGGAAAATAGCCTCTTTCTTTTGTTTTCGCCAACTTCTTCCACCAAGGTTACTATTCTATTTCAACATCAGCTTCTTGAACATGTTCAAAAAATTTCTTGGGTCCAGATAGATTAAAGATTGTTTCAAGTGACAGCCAAGTATAGCGAGTTGATCTGCCTTCTCACTCCCTTTGACTCCTTCATGGCTAGGTATCCACAGGAAAGAGATATCTCTGCGTAGTATGTGTATCTCATGGACCGTTGCCTTAATATCCCACAGCAAGTTATTCATACAGGGAAATCCAGGCAAACAATTGTCAAATATACGGGGGATGCAGTCTGCCACAAGATTTTCTCACTTGATAATTTGGAATGGTTTTCCGAGACAGATCCATCGGCATAATAGTGTAAAAACTTCGGCCATTTTGAATTCCATAAAACAGGCGTCCATAGCATGCGGTGATATAGCGAGCAATTTAATGTTTCAAAGCTACGCTTGATTGGAATAAATAACAAACTGAACGCTAATATCAACGCAGTAAGCAGAAGAAATGACTTGCGTGGATTAGAATAGGAGATGTTGATAACATAAAGAAAACGCCTGACGCAGAATAGATAAGAAGTTAAGCAATCTTCCACGTCGGTTCATGTAATTACTTAAGGAGAGTAAACTTTCAACGGAGATATGATCCACCAACGATAGTTGTTTCACTAGATTTTTTTTGGTTAGGAACAAATATTTAATAAAGAATGAAATCTCACCCTCCTTGAGCAAAAGGGCGTAGGTGGAAGACGATTTCATAAGATCCTAGATCACTATTAAATCACGAAATCCATTCCTTCCAACATAGAAATCCATTTATGAGAAGACGGATAATAGATAAATATACCGAATTCAATTTCTAAACGAATAAGAGCTTTGAATATTAGATTTAGAGATCTCTTCGGGTCCGCACTCCATCGGAATGAAACCACAGATCATTAAATATTGATGCTATGCTCACTACAAGAAATAGCTTAATTGATTTTAGCTTCATTGTTAAAGATAAGTCCAAGATATCTTGACATAGTCAACTGTGGTTAGAAAGGAGTTGCTATAAACCACGCTCGACTTGGGGAGTCTCTGCTGTTTTCTAGTAAAAGGAATAATAAATAATAAGGTACATTCATAGTCGTGTGATCGTAATTTGTAAGTGTGCGAGGTTAACTAAAGAAACTGAGGAATGGAAAACACGTGCCTGGCACTAGCAACAGTGTTACTTGTTATATGTATGGGAATAGCGCCTCTCCGAAACTACCTTTCCAGCGCAGTATTTTTGTATTTGATCGCAAAGAAATGAAATATATCAACTCAGTGTATGAAGTAATTTTAAGAGTTTTAAGTATAGAGAAATATTTATTTGTGTTAAAACTCATTTTTTGATGTGTCTGTATAAGTCTTTTTATTCGAGAGGTATTTAAGATAATCGTAACTGTAGAAGCCTTGGATATAAATACTGTGTGTAAAATGTTCCATGGCTTTGTTACTTTGTCTATCGAGGTTTGCGGCTTAGTGTCCTGCGCGCTTGGTACCTGGAGTCGAGGCTTTCTGCAACAATACTTTACATATTTGTTAGTTAGGTTGTTCATAGTATCTGAAACAAAACATAAAATAATAAAGAGAGTCAGCGTTGCAATAAACCTATACAATTCTAACTTCATATTTTTTTTGCTTTATATTTCTTACCGAAATAAGATTTATATTTTATATTCTCCTCATATAGAAAATCACATCTTAATATTGTATTATAGTGAATCCTTCATCTCAAAAATGTCAATACAACGTCATTTAGGAGTTAAGTCAGCAGTTTCCTTTGTGAAGATGCCGCTAGTACTTTCCACGTATTTTTTGTAAAATACACACGTTTATTCAACGTTTGAAGATGAAATAAGTTTTAAAACTGATGTCGCCTTCGCGTTGTTATTTTTCACATTATTTTGCGGTGCATTCCTATGTTTATTAAACTTTACTTTTAGATGTTAATTAATTAACGTTTGGTTATCGTCACGAAAAACAGCTTTTCAACGTTTTGGTTCTTATTTGGTGGTCAGTGGACAGTCAACCTACTCGAACCACATTGTTTGACATTTCTATAGTCACAAGCAGATCCTCTACCACACAGCGTTCATTTTTAAAAAATTAGAAAATTGAAAATTTATTTCCCGAAGTAAACTTTAAATTTCTTATTTGCTTACTATTCTACTACTTCTTTTGCTTTTTAATGCATTGTACATCAAGATATGATGCAATTACGGTTTTGGCAATATTATATCATTTTTATCAAAACTTGGGTGGAAAAGAAAGTGCGAAATTGTTTCCTGTGACGTCATGTGAGTAAATCAATATCAGTCAAATCTTTATTCTAGAAGCGTTAATTATTTTTATTATTTATATCTCCTAACTGTTGTTTTCTCATATTCTTGTCTTTCATCCTCTTTTGGTTATTTGTTTCCGTTTTATTTATTGTTATTACTTCTTCATTTTGTTAAGCTTAATTTTGTGTAGATGTAGTTTTGATTTTTCTTTAATTTTTTTGCTGTTAGTGACTCTCAAAAAAGCAATGTTATTATCTTGTATCAAAATACACTAGGGTGACAGAATAAAATAGACACCCGGTAAAGCGGTATAAATATGTAAACAGCTAAATTCTAAGAACGAATTAAGAACTTTCTCTTGTCATTAGGGTAGGGGTAGATGTATCGGAAGGAATTCGTCATAGTTTAGTATCGTTACAACTATGCCTCGCTTACAAGGTTCGAGTGATATTAGCGACTTCACCCGGGATCGCATCGTTGGCTAGAGTGAACGCGGCGCTTCGCAACGTGAAATAAGTAAATTTTTAAGTATTCCGTTGTCCACAGTTAACCGTGCGATTACACCATTTAAACGCAAGGAAAACACAACAGTGGAGCGGAGACCAGGTCGTGCCGGACCTTCTCAAAGAAGTAAAAGGGTGCCTGTGTGCGAAGTGTTAAGAGAACCGCGAAAAAGTACAGCTGAGCTTACGGCAACTTCACAGAAAAGTCAGCGCACCGTTCTGCGATACCTCCACAGTGTAGGGATGTATAAAAGGGTGGCAAAGAAAAAATCTCTCCTTACGGCGTTTCAGAAACGGCGTCGAATGGCTTGGGCAATCGAAATGCGAACGAAGCCCGAAGAGTTTTGGCGGTCTGTCATTTCTTCAGACGAAAGCAGATACTGCCAATTCAGTGATAGTGGTCGTACGTGGGTATGGAGACGTTCGTCACAGCAACTGGTCGACAAATTTTTGCATCAGACGGTGAAATACGGCGGTGTGAACATCATGGTGTGGGGCGCGATATGGTATGGTGGAAGATCGCAATTAGTAATCTGCGACGGAAATATAAGTGCGGCAAAATATATCCAAATATTAACAGAAGGACTACTACCGATATTCGACAACGCCATTTTATCTAAAGAAGACGCCACTTTTATGGTGGATGGAGCACTCTGCCACAAAGCAAGAACAACAACCACATGGAAAGAGGAATAAGGGATACGGTTTTTACCATGGTCAGGCCAATCACCGACAGAGAATGTTTGGCACATAATCCAGACAAATATGGCGAAACGACCCCAAAAACTCAACAATAAGGAAGAACTCGTGGCAGCTGTTACAGAAGAGTGGTTTCCAGAAGACACCATTAATCCTTTAATAGATTCTATGCCACGACGACTCGCAGCACTTCACGCAAGTAACGGTGGATCGACAAAATATTAGTCTGATTTATAAATTTTAAAATATTTTGTATGTATAACGAGAATAGAATCTTTTTTTTTAATTAGTAGGTGTCTATTTTATTCTGTCACCCTAGTGTAGAATACAACTCTATATGTTGCTGTATAATTATATACATGCATGAATATATGAATAATGATATATTAGCTAAATAATTAAATAGAAACATCCACACTTACTTAAAGAAACTTACACTTTGAGAGTGTACAAATATGAATATAAATAACTTAAGTACGTTCTTCTTTGAGTAAAGAATTAAGGAAGCCTCATTCTTTTATTTCACAATAACACTGCACTCTATTTCTGAATTTAACCCAAGTACACAATATACTATGATAGCCAATTAATACAAAACGATGTAGTTAAATTGTCGGTGTAATAATAGCCATGCGATGAGCTGGAAACGTTTGGGACAAATGAACTGACTTCGGAGGTCTTTCACTCTACCACGCATAGCCGTAATCGACCGTAAACATTTAGACAACTACCGATTGTACGTAAATCTATGTAATCGCCTACCCTGCAAAGAAATATTCCATATGTCTGCTATATGTATCATATTTAGCTTCTAGAATCTCAAAAAGACATTTTAACGCTGTAAAAAGTACTAAATGGTAGTTTCAGCAAGCGATGTGTGTATATCCGCAATTGCGATAAGTACTCCGTAACTTACAAATTGATTATGCATAATACTGGAGCCATACTATTATGATAATTTTCCTTTCTGAAATTGATAATAAATTAGCGTTTAGTGCATTATTAGTATATTTAAAATGTCGTAATTGCATAATGGCGAACGTAATAACAAACTTTATGGATTTATGCATATGTAAACATATCCATTCCCATACTATCAAAAAAACGATCTTATTACACTTAATACCTCACAATATATGAATGCAACTCGCATTTTATTACTTATAAACCGGCAATAATTATTAATACAACTTGGCGTGAACAGAAATACCTATTCGAGTGAGAACGAGGGCGTTTCGTAGATAGGAAATATTTAAAGCAAGGAAGTTGAGGAGCAATCCGACTTGGGTTCTTTTTATTTTGTCTCTAAATCAAATTGCCTGTACAGGTTTGTAATTCATTATCGGCCGAGAGGTGTAGAACGGACACGAAATGAACTTACATCGGATTATTAGCATTCCGCCGTGCAACGAGACTTCGCGATTTAGTCGGTGCATAAAGTAAAACGGACACTTCTCTATGCCGCGGCGTGGTCTTTAGAATGCTTGGCGACTCTGTAGAATTTGTGATGACCTTGTTGTAGGCCTTCATTTCACCGTATATGCAACGGTAACTAACGAGTTTAATGGTCGCACAAAAATCACATTCTAATTTTGTTTATTGTTTTTAAGTGCTAATGATGCACCATAAACACTAAGAAGAAAGTGCGTCAGTTAAATTTTAATTCAGTTAAGAAATTCGTAAAGAAAATATTTTCATAACGCTAAAAAGTATTATTAGCTGTTATTATTAATAGTTCGTAGGTAGAGTTCGAATATAATTAATTATAAATTACAACAGTTTATAATTAAACCCCTTTTGCCGCCACTCGCTTAACTTGAGGCGTTAATAAGTACAAAAACATAGCCGTGCACCCTATAAAACCCATCAAGTACAATTTACAATCGAAAAATATGATATTGTAGGAGATGTACTGCGAACTTCAATTATGTGTATTTTATTATGTGGTTATTGTATCATGAATACATAATGTTTATAAAAATTTATACAGGTTTATTTAGAAGTACAAAACATAGAAAAGAAGCTTAGACACTGAAATTTAAATCTTAATTTCAAATTAGAACACCTTCTGTATGGACAATAGACGAGGAAAGAATGAAGATGAAGAGAATTTCCGGATGCTGATGTAAAATTATTAAGTTGTCAAGCTGATTAAATAAGGGTATTGGAACAATCTCAGTATAAACATATAACTAAGCTATAATGTAAGATGGTAATACTTGATGTTTTGAAATAAAAATGGTGCCACAATAATAGATAATTGGTCGTTCAAAAGGGCGTTGTATTGTATTGTTGTGCATATGTTATGCTATTTCATGAATTTTTAGTAAATTTAATATTGCTATTTAAGAAAGAAATTAACATTACTGTAATCTACAATGTGAATAGTTTATATATATATATTGTGGTGGGAAATCTCAGGCTACTTTGCCTCCAACATCAATAATAACAAAATAAGAACTTGAACCATGCACTGACGAGAAAACATCCAATATAGAAGTAAAAGAAAAATTTAGAAAAACATTTATATTTCAAAAGATTTCAAAGTTAACATATATCATTACAATATATATACATATATACATATTGCACCACAATATATATATATATATATATATATATATTGTGGTGCAAAATCTCAGGCTCGTTAAACTTTTCAACTGGGTTCTTTGAAATTAAGTGGAAATGTTTTCTAAATTAAAATACCAAATGTAAAGTTGAAAAAAACAAATATATTGACAAATAAAAAAAATATATCTATCTATACCGCCTTTTTACAAAAGAAAATGTTTTTACAGAAAACCTAAGGCAATCCCTGACTAGCTAAACTTGAAATATTCTAATTAATTCACGAAACTAAATATGAGATCGAAAGATAGAATTAATTTTGAAGAAATCAAGAAGAATCGACGTCTATAACCTTTGGAATCGTACTCACTGGCTCGGCTTTAGGATGGACTGGCCTTCGGCTTCCAACATAAGTGTCCAGAACTTCCAAATTTTGTATGTAGTATCAGCTGATACACTTTATTTGAATATTATATGAAGATATTTATAATTTTACGGAGTTATATGAGAAAAATAACGACTTATTCTTTTTTAGGAGAAAAGATGCCAGCATCTCTCACTTTTGTTCCCGATCTTCATCTATTTGTTCTTCTTTTGTTTAATATCCATGGCAACGCATTGGTTCGCCTGTACGTCTGTATGGTAAGCCACTCTGTACACACCCACATACTCGATATGTATGACATTATAAAGGAAATTGCTGCCAGTCGTGCCATCCTTTCGTCGTACGAGATATTTCGAAGATTATGAGTACAATTTCGGAATAATACATATTCATACAACGTAATTGAAATGTGTGAGTACTGTATATTAAACGTCTTTTAAAGATGAAATTTTGAAAAATTTATTTACATTTTATTTTTTTTTTAACAAGAAAAATTGTGAATAATTAGTTATTAAAGGATATCCAAAGTAGATATCTGTAAAACAAACATGTACAGATTGAATATCTGTGTTTAAAATTTCATAAAGAGGGAGTACTGACGGTACTTCGCCTCCAACTTCTAACATCAACCAAAATAAAAATTAACGGCGTGTACCAAACGGTGGCAAAAATATATCTGCAATAGGTGAACTAGTAAAATTATAGAAGAAATTCATTGGTAAATAAAGGACAACAATTTATATCATTACAATATATATATATATATTATTTATAACATGTTACTAAGCACTACTTGCTCTATACAATGTTAAGGTTATATGGTTCTACATATTGATCGAATTTATAATCACATTTCCGAATACAGTAATAATTGATTACGTAAACAAATAATCAATTTTTAAACCATATTTTCTTAACGATTTTTGATTCCTAGATATATTTTATAATAGAAGCGACTGCGTTCAATAAACTTCAAGGAAATTATATTCCGTCCAGTTAATCGGTGACCAAAAACTTTACAAAAATCTAAAACTGGTAACTTGACATTAAGCAATAGCTTTCATTGGAAATTTGACTCATTGTAAGATAATTGGCTAACGTTCAAACCACAATTGTATTTCGCTGTGTTCGAATTTTTCATATCATTAATAATATCTATTCGCCATCGGTTGGTCTCTAATACCGTTGAAAATGAGAACAGTGTTCAATATCATACTATTTGTACAATAATTTCATATAGTAGAAATATCTTCCAGGAAAATCCAGTATTAGCAAATGTTTTCTAACTATTAAAGATACGATGTTATTTCTATTTTAAATTATTTTTGCGGCATTGTTATTAAAGTATTTTAAGTGCATGACACATAATAATGAAATGATTCTAGAAATCTTTCTACAATTACAGTAATAAACAATATTCACTTGCTTCCTACTTTACTCAAGATATTTCAATATTTATATATTACATTAAACATTTACGGTGTATACAGGATTCCGATTTATATCTAAGTAATGTTATTATAGCCGATTAAGCGAAATTATTTTAATTGGACATTTACAGAGGAAATTCTTTTCTAAATTTTCTCGCCTTTTGGATTAAAATACGTGCAGGTGTAATTGAAACGTTTATAAAAGACTTTTTCTCGGCTATTTGCTTCGATCCATTATAGCGATAAACCTGCTCTAGTTATGTACGAATTGCTCCATCAATGTAATTAACGTAAATTAATTTAAACTTTTACAATAACAATAAAAATTTTCTCAGAAGAGAAACTGCAACTTGTAATATAGTATATTAAATGTAGTATTAATTAAAAGTAGAGTCATTTACATTATACGAGCTTTTGTTGGTGGCTTTCTCTTATTCGGGTCGCAAATCTGCAAAATATTTCGCTTGAAGTATGTTGTTTTGGTATGAAACTTACGAAAATCGTATGGAGGCTATCATTGAAACATCATACAAGTTTTATGCAGCAACATATATTAGCAAATATAAGGAGGAAGATAAAGTAACAAAAATACTACGTTAAAATAAAAATATGTTGCTTAGTATAGCATGTTTATTTCTTTATTATTCCTTACAAATTGTTATTAAATTTACTCTAGAACTTTTGGAATTATCATTATCGAATAGAACAGAAAGTTAGTAAAATTGAATATTATACATAAAAAAAATCAAAGTCAATTCCTCCAATTTCCTCTAAATTTACTTTTTAGTTTTCTTCTATTATTCTATTTAAAATGTTAATAAATTATAAGTGTTACGTAAGTAATTGATATTTATTTATAACAGCTTGATCACTTCACACTAGGTGCTATCACCAACTGTAGCCTTCCTTTTTTGATTCCATTGTTTTACTCTGCTACAAATTTTCATCTATAATTTTGTGAATTATAACAATCAATCATAATATTATAGTGACAGTGCATCTCCACTGTGTAAAGATAATAGATTGTTTGTTAAAAAATGTAATATATTAAGTGTTCTGCGTGCTGCAAGGGCCTAAACCCATCATTTTAGAAATAATCCTATATTTCCTATATTTTAAAAACGTTGGATGGATTAATTATTTTCGACTCAATTTTGACGCAGTACAAATTTTGCTGAGAGGAAGTTAGTGTCAATGTAAAAATGTCTTGACCTTTTTACCTTCACTTTTCGCAAAAAGATGTTTATCATAAGAAATCTGTATCGTGTTCCTTGAGACAGGCTAATCTTTAAAATAAATAAATTCTGTTCGATAACTGCCAAATAACGATTACTTACCGCAGACCTTGTTGGTTCATAAATTTTACATTCTATCGGGAAGTAGGCCACTATAAATAGATGATAATGGTCAATAAAATATGCTGCTATTATGGCAAAAATGATTATGACCAGAGCTCTGGATTCAAATGCCAGGCTTATAACGCCTTATTGCAAGAACAGAATTGGTGTTTATTATTATCGTAACTAAATCACACAGCTAGTATACGCCTAATTTGTCATAAACGATAAGTTTGCTGATAATAGAAATGATGATGAGTGGTAGGTGGTAAATAAAAATTTGGAATTTTTGAGTTTTCCTAGCATTCTTGCTTAAACTGGAAACAAATATGAAATTGTCTATTTTAAATAGACCAGTGGCAAACGATTGTTGCTGTATTTTATTAAAATTTATAATCGTGTTATAACGAATGGTAAGATCTTACTGTAACACATTGTTATTACCAAAGGAAAATTAAATTGCGATTATATGTGACCTATAAATAATAATTGTAAAAAAAAGGATTTTTCTTCACTAGAAAAACGTAACCGACAATATTAACTATTAACACGCTTTTCTGTTTTTGTGGGAAAAATTGAAGCTAGCCTACTTATAATTTTGGAAATACGGAGATGTAACGGGGGCTGAATATAATATTTAACATTTATACGTTTTTCGCTTCATCTGACAGATTTCTTTTTGTTATTTTTTATTATCTAAATCGACACCACAGGTAATCATAAATATCAGCTGGAAACCAATTTTAAAAAATCAACAATGGCATACGCTACAGTTATATTATATATAACACAAGAACATACTTTTCGGAAACTATTCATTTTAGTAGATGACTTTGCTTCTACATAGTGGCACGGTATCATAAATGCAATAGATACATGGGCAAAAGCTGTAAATTTATTGCGCACTATGTGTGTATCGTCATATAAGATCTAGATAATTATTTGATAAAAATTAAGTTGCTAAAACAAATTCCAATGTTTTTATTTATCAACCAAAAGCTTTACTTTCTCAATAAAAGTAGTTGATGAAAGAAACTTATTCGAGTCTACTAGAAAAGAATGTCGTGTAATTGAATAAACAATTTAGGTTAATGTTTCGAAATTTAGTAAGTCCGCTTACTTCAAATTGTGAGGTTATACCGACAAAAAGCAATAACGTCTAGGATAGTGAATGATAAAACGTTTACAATTGCCGAAACCCAAGTTACGTTCGATCAAATTATGATGCCGTTAAAAATAATGTTCTTCCAATAGATATAAAATTAATTTTATCTATGAAAATGTTAACTTCAACTGGAACAAGAATTATAGCTTCTAAGTGTGGTTAATGTTAATTGATTTACTGAAAGAAAATCGTTTCCTCGAGGAAAATGTTGTCCTAAACTACTAGACGGTACAGTATGTATAGAAGCTAGTGTGGTTAACGAATACGACTAAAAACGCAGATGAAGCTATTGTAATACATACTGTATTTAAAATGGCACTAACGTTAATCGAAGTAAAGGCTACAAATAAAATAAATGAAAAACAACAGGATCGATAAAAAATTCATGATAATCTGCAACAGTCAGTTCCAGAACTTGACACAAAGCAAATAGTTTTCCCCAGTGCACATACCCAAGCAATCCGCAGAAAAATGTTTCTGCCAAATTCGATCCGAAAGGAAATAGATTTTAAATTCTTTCGAAAGAAGCACCCAGGACTTAATATTTGTAATCAGACAATTAGGAGAAAAACTAATAGGGAAAGGAAAGGAAATACATATATGTTTTATAGATCTTAAAAAAGCTTTTGATAGGGTAAGAAGAGAAGATGTATGGCAGAGCTTGGAAAGGAGAGGTTTAGAGAAAGGAATGATAGAGATGATTAAGGCATTGTATAAAAGCAATAAGAATAAGGTGAGAACTTCCAATGCAGAATCAGCTGAATTCGAATCGCAAATTGGATTAAAACAGGGATGCGTATTGAGCCCATTGTTATTCTCTATATTAATAGACGACGCTGTTAAAAAAGCTAAACAAAAAGGAACAAATATGAAAGTAGAAAACTGGAAAGTGAATGCAATTAACGTACAGGAACTAATGTTTGCAGATGATATGGTACTGATAGCACACTCGGAAGAGACATTACAGCAACACTTGAAGATATATCAAGAAGAACTAACAAAGATAAACATGGAGATAAACACGAGGAAAACAAACACAATGATAATAGCAGCAGAAGAAAGAAAACATAGCACCAAAATCGGGGAAAAAGCATTGGAACAAGTTAAAAGTTACAACTACTTAGGAACAATCATTGAAGACAATGGGAGAATAGAGAAAGGGGTAAATGAGAGGATAGGGAAATCCGCAAAAATATATAACATATTGAGAAATTCGTTTCTGGATAAAAAAGAAATACCAAAAAAAATAAAGACAGGGGTGTATAAAAGAGTGGTCAGGCCAACATTAACATATGGTAGTGAGTCATGGATAATCACGAATAGAATCAAGAGCAGAGTTACGGCCATGGAAATGAGATTCCTAAGAAGAATAGAAGGAGTAACTAAAAGAGACAGAATCAGAAACACGACAATCACAAATAGTCTGGGTATCAAACCAGTAGAAGTGGTCATAGAAGAGAGACAACTGGGATGGCTTGGACATCTACATAGAATGGAAGAAGATCGAATCACAAAGAGGATATTTGAGGCCAAAACAGAGGGCAAAAACAGAATAGGTAGACTCCGAAACACCTGGAAGGAGCAGGTGTATAGAACATTGGAATAGAGAAGTATGGGATGGATTGAAGCCAAACAGCAACTGGCTCAGAACAGGAACCTGTGGAAGATAAAAACAAGAAATAAATAGTCCGACACCGCAAGGTATAAAGGACATAGGATTAAAAAAAAAAATTCTTTCGAAAAGTACCAGTTCTCTCAAATTTCTTAGTTTAGCGCTCCACATATATCTTTAAACGTGCGTTTTTTCTTCATATAGCAAACGCATAAAATCGAGAAAGAGATAGAGGTAGAGGTATAATTACCCCCTTGGTTGCTAATTTGATGTGATTAAATGGACAGAATGCAATTTATTTAACCAAAAAGGAGGAAGCTCATTGCGTGTCCATAGTTATGATGTTTAAGGCAATATCGAGTGTAATTACGTAAGTATCACAAACAAGTCTTGTAAAAGTTGTGCAATCTGCTTAAACCTATTCTTCTCCAATGTGCTGTGGATGGATTGAATTTGAAATTTAGTATATTTATTACGAACAGTTTTAAACAAATCGTGTACCTTGTTTTAAATGGAGAGAGTAAAAATCTGAAGTGAAATTTATATAAAACTGTCGTACGACCCACACTTTTATGTATTTTTATCAATGCTAACAAAACAGGAGAGGTTAATTTTGTAAGTATACCAACAAAATTGTCAAGAAAAGATAATAGAGATGTGAAGAATTGAGAACTGTCGGAATCAAGAACAAATAAGGTGTTGGGAATAATTTTCCACCAATTAAAACTAATAATTCAAGTGAAAATGATGGAAGGGATATGTGAAAAGGCTAGCAGGATAGCTAAAAAAAGACCAAGAAAGAGATGACTAACAAAATTTAAAGAAGATTTAGAGATAATTAATTTTAACAGCTGAACTGGACAACTGAAGCAGAGAGAGGAAAGAATAATGGAAATTCTACGACCTCAATATGCAATACTAATAAAAACCTTGAAACACAACAACAACTCGATGAAAGATATTAATGTACTGAATTCTTAAGTTTATATCTTTTAATTTACATTTTTACATACTAAAATCAGTATCACTTATGTTTGCACATCTTAAGCACTGACACACAATTACAGTCTGTGCATGCAAAAAACATACAGTTAAAATTTATAGTTTAACATCATTAAAAACTGTTAAAAGCAAAGCATTCTGTATGTGGATTATAAAACTGAGGATTCCTTATTTTGTAATTTCTGGAAATTGTGGTCGTAGCTCACTATGATCGTGCTGTAATTTTCGATGTAGAAAATGGGATGTAACCAATAATCATTTTGTCGGTCTTCAAGTAGCTCACTGTTGTCTTGGATACAATTATGTATTAACTCTATTCTCACTAGGGAAGTTGACTTGCTGGAGCGCATGCACTTAGCGATCAGACGAAATACTAGA
Organism: Trypoxylus dichotomus; assembly: GCA_023509865.1. Lineage (NCBI taxonomy): Eukaryota > Metazoa > Arthropoda > Insecta > Coleoptera > Scarabaeidae > Trypoxylus > Trypoxylus dichotomus. The sequence continues at coordinate 52,453,534 of CM042074.1, read as the reverse complement.
CTGTAAATTTGATGCTTTTCCTAGTAGATTTATGCGAAGCAGTTTTATCATTGATGTAGGTAGATAGTCGATGGATGAATTGAGACGTTAACGTTTTTATTTTCTCCAACAGCATTTTGTTTGATTTATGACCGTGCTTTGTGTGAAATTACTAGTGTTTCTGAGACTAATTTCATTTATAAATCATTACTCACGTACACTAAGCTTATTATTACCATAAAATTTCAATGTTTGTGACATTTAAATCATCTCCGTTTCGAACCGGTTTAACCTGTACATACGAGGGTATATAATTTTCAATATAAATTCATTCATCTTCCTCAATACTGAGAGCGTACAGCTACAGATTTTATTATAGAATTGGTATTAAAAATATAATTTGTTATACTTTTATCGTTACTTTATATAACCAAGTAAATAAACATAAAAACGAAATACCTAATACTAGCAATAGATAGCTATACTAAAAATGCAAATAAAGTAAATTTACTTTACTTATATTGTTGAATTTGATTATGAAAAATGATTTAAGTAAATCATGTTTCCAGCGACTTGTGCGAGATGAGCTTTTCTTTTGCAATAACGCCAAATATAAAGAATTTCTGTTACGAATTGTCCACGTTGTTTAAGATAAGAATAAACATCACATGATCTAAGAAATCATAAGCGCTGCCATAGCAGTAAGTAGACTAAGGGCGCGGTTATTCAAATTCTGATAAAGTTACAGGTAGCGCAATCTAACGAATAAACGCAAAAATGTTTTTGTTAGTTTTTTGACGGATGCAAAGCAATTGGTAAACTGCTTATCAGAGGGATAATCTGCTGTTACATTATCCCAATAAATATATATCTATTGGAAATTATAACCCCACTTTGTTTTGTGCGACTGTTTTGGTATAGGAAATAGTAATATTCCAATTGAATATGGAATTTAGTGAAGATTTTGAAGAAATTTTTATCGCAGAGGAAGTACAAGTAATCGAAAACGTCAATAATTGTTGCTAGTTTCGTTCTTGACTTGCTGTTGATTGTATTGTACAGAAAACCTTTTTCTTTTTTAACGAATAAATTTATTTCCCACACAATATTATGTTACGCTTTAATTAACACTATATCGTGGTCTAGTTGGTCAGAATGCCGGTAACGGAGGGGTCGTGGGTTCAAATCCTATTTCAAATTTCTTGTACTCCTTTTCCAAGGTTTTCAGTTTTCATTCATCTTCTTTCTCTGTGCATTCCAATTATCGCTCCTGAATTTGAATTTTTGTAGATCTTTGATTGAGTTTTTTTCAACAATTATTAGTTGCTGTTTTGAAAGATCGGATCGTCCCTTAGCAAGCGTTACAAATTTGTCATTAGTTTATTCTTTAAGTATTTCTATCCGTAATTTTTTTAGATTGGTCTTAAAATTTCCGGTGTAAAATTATTTTACTTTATAATTCGTCAAATTAGGCGATCTTTTCCTTTTGTCATCAGACATTTTTTATTACTGTATACTGCAAATGTAAACACGTGGAACCTCATATACTACGTATGGAAATATTAGGTTGTGTTCAACTCGGAACTGCAAACCATCTTATAAATTTAAGCTTTAGTGTGTTTCCAACGGGATTTTCACAAATACAAGTATAAAATTCGTGAATAGTGTTTACAATACCTATTTAAATACCTTCCCTAAATATATTTCTAAGAAATTAAGAAATTGCCACTTAATGACATCTTGCCTATCATTATTCCCCCAATGAATCATTCTGTACGGTATAGAATATGGATAAAAACATGATTGAAATTCAGTAATTCGTAGAATATTATTTGGATCGGATACTGTTGTAGAAAGAGTAATTATCTGTTTATGTAACAACGTTCTTTTCGAGTTTACGTGTTAGTGTTGCACTTTAAGTTATTGCATGTATGCGCTTTACATGTTTTCGTTTTGGGTAAAAAAAGGACATACCAAATGAGAAAAAATTGCGTATTGAGGCATTGTTGGGTACCTGAATGTATTCTCAATGCACAATTGCAAAGAAAGAAGAGGTATCCCAACAAGGAAAGGTATACCTCGTTCTGAAATGTGGAAAAAATTATAATGTGTATGTATTGGTAAGCACTTTACTGGCATCACACCAACAATGTTGACAATATATATTTTAGATAAGAAAGTACATACATATTTGGAGAATCTGGAAAATTTATTCGTATTGTATATGAATCCAATATCTGTTTTGTTTTTAACTCGTACGGTCTATTTATCTATTTTATTATTTTGTTTTGTTCAGCTCTTACTCAATTTAATTAAATTAAACATGTTTTGAAAAGTCGCTGTTTTATACAATAGTATGTTGAAAAGGTTTAGCGAGAAATGGAATTTTATACAAAATTTTACATCTGTACATCATCTTGGAAGGAATGAATATAAGTTATGAGTGCAGATATTTAAAATAGGATGACAGTATAAGCGCGCTACCTCACCCTTGAACAACGTTTACCCCATTGATGTTGATGTTCAAATAACATTCCAAAACTGTGCACTAATGAAAGTTTTTTGACGAAAAACATAATTCATATTTTGATAATTTCAGTTTGAAGTGTTATATAATTTCATATAAACCTGTACATTGACTAAAATTTACTTAAGTACGTTAACTTTGCATTGAAGAGCTCTGGACTAATAGAAATTTATAGAAATGATGGGAGTTATTTAAACTACTTTTGTACTTAATAAGTACTCGGATTAAACTTTGGTGTTTTATATTAAACGCAAGAGAAAACTAAAAAGAGGTTTAATAACTCACCTTAACTGTAAATCAATCCGATAGAATCTATATTATATAGACGATGCAACTACTTTATTTGTAATATATATGTGAATAGATCATGTATACATAGATAAAACCAGCAAAGCACAAAAATTCTTTCCTATGATCTCTTTCACTTTGTTTTGTGAAAGCTGAACGGTCGATTTTTCTGTTTATTTGAAAGTTCTCTAAAACCGCGGCGGTGAATGTAAAATCATGGCAGCCTGGCTGTTTTTATTGCCCAAAAGATCGATATCGATCGGGTTCTACTGCGAGCGTGTGTTCATTCGCAACATGGAGTCCATGGAGTGTGATTTTTCCCGCGTCAATATTGCGCATTAATATTAATGCGTGTCGTAAATTGGAGGCTAGAGACTTTTTGAAATGGCGTCCGGCAAATCTGCATACACGAGTACCGTTGATTGCGACTTGGACACCTCGTCAACGATACCAATAACAATAATAATAATATTGATTTATCATCCAATTTACTGCAGTTAGAAACAGCTCAGTTCTAAGAGAAAGTGCTATGTTAACAGCAATATACATAAAATGTTCAATTTGGTGGTCAATTCGCAAAAATTTAATGTAAAACATAATTTTTCTGCTTATCTGGTACTCTACTATCGGAAAGTGGAATATACATTGAATCGGGTATATTGGTTTTATAAAATATGTCTCACTAGCAAATAGGATGAAGATATAATCTCAAAAGATAAGGTATTAGCTGAAAATATCTATTAAAAGAGGAAGGAATTATAAAACGAATCTATCAGTGTGAAATATTAATACGAATTTTTCTATTATTAGTAAATTCACTATACAATTTCCAAGTCAAATAGTGTTTAAGTTTGATTAAGGTTACATTATTATATCGTATTGTATACAGGGTTAACAGAATGTCAGGAAATGATACTATAACGATCAAGAGATATAGCACACGGGCTTAAAGCTTCGTTTGGCAGAATTAGAATATTTTCGATTATTTTGAAGGAAGTATGTATTCGCTTTAACAAATGCCGTCCAAGTGCAGCCGCTATTTTAAATTCTTTTAAATGGCAATGCGGGTTTGACGCTACATATTGGATAGACTTATTACGTTCCTTTGCTGATAATAGTAATTTTGTTCGGATTCACTTGCAAAATTAAAAAATAAACAAATTTAACTTTTATAAATACATTAAAAATAACACTAGATACATCTTCGTAACATATAAAATAAATGAATGTAGAATTAGTAAAATAAACAGTTACAATAAGAAAATTGAATGTATTTAAATCAAATCTTTAAATTGTTGTCCATTCGCTTCCTAACAGTAATAAATTCTTTTTTTCAAAACTAAGACAGTTATTTACATAATAACAAGCACCTGTCTTGTTATATTTCATATCGTGTTCCATTTTCGAAATCTTCCGAATTTATTGGTTGATTTACACGATTTTTTTAAGAAAAAATCCATTGGCGACAAATCAGATGATCTATCTAACCATGCAATAGACTCTCTCTTCCCTATCCATCTTTTATTATAGGCAAGCATTACTTTTTGTAGAGACTGGTAGTGAGTTCTTTCAATCCAGTGCGGATCACAATCAACCCACTATCTACAATAGTGTCTATTGACGGTTCCATTTAAGAAGAAAGTATCTTCATCAGAGAATAACGATTCAACGTAGAAAATTGAGATTACTTTCAGGTTCACAGGTAACTTCATAAAATTCAAGCCTTGTATGCTAATCGCCTTCTAAAAGTTAGGAATTAATTTAACTCTAGTACACTGAAAATGTGTAGGTTCCGTTCACGTTAACACTGAATTTTTATAATAACAATAATACTAATAATAACGATGAAAACAATAATAACAATAATCTATGCATTCGCGTCAGCAACACAGTACCTTAGATAGATATTCGTTCTCAACATTCGCTATGCAGTGAGGAAAAGAACAGAAAATCTCAACCCTTAGAAATAACAGCTGCGGGATGCGATAGTTATTATTTGAAAAATTGAACAGGGTAGCAAGCCCAGGCTGATATTTATTAAGGCAAATAAGTAGTGACTTCAAAATTATCGAAAAATATTCTAATTCTACTATACGGAATTTTGAGACTATGTTGAGTCTCTAGGATGCTATAGTATTGTCTCCAGACTTTCTGCTAACCCTGTGTATATAGATATATGGACAGAAGAGAAAAATGATTAATATTATACATGATAATCGTATTATATAATAATACATTTACTTTTATATAATGCAAGAAATTAGAATTCAACGTGTTGCTAAACTAAGTATGCAAATAAGTTTATACCAATTCCACTACTTCAAGTAACAATGTACTACCTAATTCGTTAATTACAGTATTAGACCTGCCGAAATAAAACCTTCATCTATGTACTTTACTTACATGTACTGCACGGAATAGAACCTAACTTAATGACTTTTAGAACCTTTGCTTTTTTTTATTTATTACAACCTAATTTTATTACAAAATAGCAATATAATTTGCTTTCAAGCCAATTACTATAAAATGTCTATTAAAATATCTCATCGAATACCTTTTGAAGTTATTGCCTTAATATTGAATATGATTTTATGACTCTTAATAAGCCTTACATATTATATCATGACTGATTTTATAGCAGCCTTAAATAAGTAATCGTGCCCACAATACAAAAAAGTTTTGATATTAGTAAACTTGGCAGAATTGCAGTTTTTAAATTTAACTACATACAAATAAACGTATTTAGATGCATAAGTTACGAATTTACTATATTAACCTCAATCTTTCTTATCATTTCTATAAATTGATTTCCTAATTATTCTAAGGGGAAAGTCAATGTTAATGTAAGAACACACCACTTCATTGGCGTATTCTTTATACATCCACCCCTTTGTTTTATCAGTTTTTGCTATTTCTTTGGTCATTATGTAAAACATTCACTACTATCTCACCCTTTGTTCTCCAAATTGACGTATTTATGACAAAATTGAGTTTTATATAGTTTTTCATTGACAGCAATAATCAAATCACAAAAAGACTATTACTTTTAAAATCATCTTTGTTATTTCAGCTTTCACTATTCCTGCACCATTTGCAAATACACAATTTTTTTTTCAAAAGACGTATTATTAAATAATGAAATGAAACTTATGCTACCAAGGAGGATTAGCACTTAGTAATCCTAGACAAGAAAACATAAGCTTCTTGGCAGAACACCTTTTCGTTTTTCACCGTTTTCCTTGTCATTATATTTAGTCTACCAGTATTCAAGGTTCTTCATTGCTTCAGAAAAGAAAGCTTTACCAAACCATTCAAAATATGCATTGGTTTCTATGATTGCTTCCTCATTTGACACAAATCTCTTGTTACCGAACTAAGTTTTCAGGCTGGGAAAAGTATGGCGGAACGATAAATGTGGCGAATAAGTTGGATGTAGTTCATGAATTGTTGGTATTGAAACTGTCGATGTTTCAACACATGCATTATCCTGAAGAAAAGGCACTCGTTTCTTGTTTAAGTAGGGTCTTTTGCTTTGAATTGCATGCATTATTGCTCATCTAAAAGGAATGCGTAGTATTGGCGCAGTTTTACCCTTTGCCCTTTTGAAGATAATCGATAAGAAAAAATCCATTACAGTCCGAAAATGTAATAGCCATAATCTTTACGGCCACATCTATAATCTGTTCCTTTTTTTTCAGAGCACTTGTATTTACCTGACTCCGTTGTTCCGATTGTTGCTTCATTTCACTTGGATAATGGTGTATCTAGGTTTTATCCAACCATTTTTTCGTCACCAAAGGTTCTTTGATTTAAGTTTCAGTTTCACCAGATCGGGGCTGAAATCCGTTTTCGTTCGTTTGTGGTCCACAGTCAAAAGATTCGAATCCCATGTTGCACATAATTGTTTTCATACTCAGTTCATTATGTGAAATCAAAGCCACAGATTCATATGCGATGTGTAGATCCTCTGTTATTTCACGCACTTTTATTGGATGATTACCTAGTACCATATCATTGACCTTTCAAATAATTTTTGAAGCACAGATGCCTTTTGGAAATTCACGCGTTGTTCATCAAATATATCTGTTCGATACCGTTTAAATTCAGTTATTCATCATTTAACGGTTGCAATCGTATTCGTAAAGATATTCCAGCTCAACATTAATTTCATCTTTCGTTTTATAAAAAATTATAAATTAAAAATAAGTACTTAATCATTAATTGACATTGCACTTTCTCCGTTTCATTCAAGCTAAAACCCGTTTACTTTCTGTTCAAATAATAAGCGGTCTTACGATTGGAATTGACGTAAACTTTGACAGTTAAGTTTTGAAGGATTCCCACCTTGGAAGACAAATAAGATTTTCTACTAGTGTTGTCCTCTTTCGGCAGGCTCACTAATTTGTGATCCGTCCTCGTATCAAATGTCAAACGATTTCAAGTACTATTAATGCACCTAGTATATAACAAAAAAATGGAGAGCTGCTAAATCTCTAACAAGCTTTTTAAGCAAACGCATTCGCACAAACTTTTTTAGAAAGAACACACTACAAGCTCTTCCTTAAAATAATTCTCATATTCTTATATTCGTGGATGCAAATGACGTCGAGTTCTGCACAACTAAGTTTAAGTGTTTTCTACTTTATTGTTAAAATGCCAGCAATCAGTGTGCTATTGTTATATGCAATATTTATTTTGAATCCACTAATTACTTGCCATCACTTCAAAAGCAATACTTGGACAATCTGTAGGGCACCAATATTACATGTTCCCTTAATATCAAATGTTTCATTTCTTAATTCTTACCCAATTGGTATGTATAATTTTTAATATTATCTTAGTAAATGTCTTTTTGTTAAAATTGTCCTCATTTTTAGTACGCTACAAATATACTCGGTAAAACAGTATTTGGATTTAAATGTATCCATAAGTGATATAATTATGCGAGAAATGCATATCAAATGTAGTTCATGATTTATTTATAGTTGTCGGGAAAAAAGCATTTATTGAAATACATCGAATGCATTCGAAATTACATATGACCAAGCTACGCAATACATACATACATACGTCTAGAACAGCGTTAATGAAGTTAATAATTCGTTTCTGAGCGTAGGTGGAGCGAACATGCTTGTTTATGCAGCACCAGGACCTAGTGCGGTTAACAGTTTATATGTATGTGTATACTGGGGCATAAAAATCCTGCAATGTGACAGAAAGGCGTAAACTGAACGGTTTACGTCCAATTAGGATCGTTGGATAACGCTCGCATGGGACCGGCGAATTGATTTTGTAATGGGTTTTATTTATTTAATACATGTGAAATGGTGTCCACTTGAGTTCTGATAATATTAATATCGCGTTACTGAGTATTATTAACTGTTAAGGTGTCAACGAAAGACGATCGTCGATATGCGTAATTTGTTCTATTCGCACCGATATTATCTTAATCGCGCAGCTCAAAGTCGACATATCATGAAGTTGTTCGGGTCTATCGTCTTTTCTGATTATTATTATTGCTGTTATGATTATAGCGCTTGTTTTAGCATTTATTTTATATCTAATTGATACATAGAAAACATGTGTTTTTCTACGTTAGCCAGGAAAATAGCTAAAGTGATACGCTTTACTGACTTCTGCCTGCTACTTAAAAATATATATTACTATTACAACTTACATTATTGAGGAGTGGAGGAAATAAATGTACGGAATAACTAAAAAAATCAGTTGCATATATTATTAGGAACGACTGTTTTTTAGGCGATGCTCTTACATCATTTAGTTTCTAATTTGCATATGGAAAATGATTTTATGTAGCCAATATAATTTCACTATAGCTGCACAGACCTTACCTACGATAAGCTATATTTCTACTGCAAAAGTTCATGGCATTTTCATAATTATACAGTAGTAAACATTGATTTATTTTGCTGCGATGTTATAGAAATGAAATGATTTCTTAATATCATGTGTATATATATATACATATATATTGCGTTGTTTCTTTTTTCTCGGATTCTCCGTGTTTTTTCTGAGAAAAAAGAAACAACGCGTACTATACCCGCGAGAGCCTGAAATACACCATAACTATATATGTTGTAGTGATATCTCAAGGCTCGTAATGCACTATAGCATAGTGAATGTTTTTATTAGGAATTTTGATGACTCAAATTAAAATAATAAGAAATATAGAGTAGATTAAATCAAAAAATAACAATGTATTATTTAAATAAGGTTCTATCACTTACATTGGATAATAAGCTCGACAGCTACCTATCGCAATCCCTAGCTAGTTAAATCTAATTTGAATTAATAAGTAATTTTGACAAGAACAAAGCCATTTCCTTTACGCACCATGTTGTTCTAGATCGGCTAATTTTCTATCTCCGCAATAGGACACTGATGACGAAAGGCCCAAGGTTACGTTGAAGTTTTTCTGCCAGATCAGCGGTGGTTCGCCCAGTATTCGGATAATATACTGTGGCAAATTTTATATAAATTCTGAGGTATTCTCCTCTAAATGACTAGCAAAATTCGCATAAATTAGGCGCGCATGCGCTCTGTTCATGATCTGTGTTAGCTACCCACAGTAACCGTCAATTGCCTAATGCGTCGCGTGGCGATCACGTTCAATCACCACTAGATCCTTATATTAGGTGACAAATGACTTCGGTAAGGTCATCATGGAAACAAAAACATCTCCTATGCGTTTTCAAAGATGGCAATGTAGGCCTTGGATGCGATCTTCGCTCTTTGCCGTATGTGTTAGATAGTATTGTATAAAATTTTACGTTAATTATATTAAATTTTGTGATATAAACTTTTGATGGATTAGTTTCATTATCCTCTTCTCTTGTTGTTTAAGGGACTCTTTTTTCAAAAGAAAGGGAGTTTTTTTAAATTATAAGGACGAAAGGAATTTTAGGAATGTAAAATATATAGGGAGAGAACTGTAATCTATATAGATATAAGATATCTTTATTTAGTCTAATATTAAGGTGCTTGCCGATCTTAGAAGATGTTCAACAATGCATTCTCCCTAACAATACTATTAGGTTAAAGAAAACTATAAATAAGGAAAATAAGCTCTGTGAAAGGTAAGTTTACAGATACGATAAAAACTGGACATATTCTACAGGAGATCAGAGGCCTCAAAAAGCCGATTATAATATATATATTAACGATTTTCTATATGTTATGTAGCCGCAAAGGTAAAACACAAAAAGGTCTTCCAATTACGACTTTCTATTCTGAAAGGCAAAACCTTGAATCTTTTGTTTTAGTTAGAAACAGCAAATTGAACGTGTCAAGACACGGGATCGGCAGAGATAAATATATATGCTTGTTTACTCACTAATAAGAGATGAATTTCAATATGTTTTAAGAGAACATTATGCAAAACAAATGAAGTCTGTCCAGAGTAATTTATGATGAATACCGCCAGCTTCATTTTGTTTCAAAACCGTTTGCTACATATAGAAAGTGCCGTGAAGTATCGAACGAAAGAAACAATCTCTAATTATCCCAACGCACGAACGAATAAACAAAAATCAAAGTACGGTTATTTTTCAGTACAAGTTTTTAAGATTACTAACTTATTAGGTAGATTACTTTTACCGTGAGAGACTGTATCTGTGCAAGCGGATAGAAATAATTGTTCCACTTATGATTAATATCAGGAGAAGCACCTGAAAACAAAACATGTACAAATAAATGCGCGAAGCACTTTTGGTATTCAAACACTTATCTTGTAAAAATATTATAATATTTACGTTTTATATTTTATTTTAAGAGTACTAATATAGTTGTAGTCAGATAAGTAGTCAATTCATTTACATTTAAAACGTATGAATCACACTGTAGGAAATACAGGTATATAATCAAAACTACACTTCAAGTAAAATTGCATAGTTTCATATACGAAGCAAACAAAGTTTGCTCTGAACATAAGAATATTTTCGAATCCAGTCGCGATGAATTAAGACGTGACAGAATTTATGGCAAATAGGAGTTTTTAATTCACTTTTAATTTTGTTAATAGTTTTTATCTAACGATATTTTGCTACCCCATCGTTTTTGTGTATTAAATAAAAGGAATATCAAAAAATGTTGAAAAGAACTACAACAATAAAGAAAATAGAAAATAGGACTACAGCATATTAATTGAGACAATTGAAGTTTTCCAAAATATTTGTTGAACATAAAGATTATACCTACATACAAACGTGATGGACAAGTCTAAGACTATCAGTATGATCAGGGAGTACAAACTCTATATTATTTGTAATTATTACTTTATTGTAGGTCAATGTTCTAAGATAAACATTTGTATAAAACGCCATATTATTAATCCTATTCCATTTAAAAATATATAATGTTAACGTAACGGTTACATTTACAACATCAGAAAATTACATTAAAAGACTTATTGTTACTGCTAGATATAAACTAACGTACGGTGATTGAATACATCAATTGCAAATGTATTCGTATGATAGTTAGAGTGTGAGTGTGGTAGGTCTATAGTAGGTGCAGTAGAAGAGGTGGACGTGTGCGTGATCAATTGTGCGGCAGCGGGTCTACTGACCTGGGTCGTTATTGACGACCCGGTCCGCCCCTTCTTATGCAACTGTTAAGACTTGTCAACATCGCCGTGCAACTATTAATCATATTAATAATCGTTCGGAAATACAGCTTACGACATTACAGATTAAAAATTTATAGAAATAGGTTGTTTTCTTCTAGAACAACTGTATACGAATTGCTGGTAGTAATTTGGTACTAAACAAGAAGGCATAAGTACATAATGTCAGAGGCAGAGATACTTGCTTTTTAGTGATTTGTATTTACAGAAATGTATTTTCATACAGTTCGAAATTCAATATGCGCAAATATTACAGTATAAGTGGAATTTTTTGAAATGAACTTGTATTATTTACATTTCGCTCTATGTTCGTTCACAAAATTATTTATAATAAAACTACGGTATACTTTCGAAAGGTTCACCACATAACAACACGCACTAGTCTCTATTTTACACGAAAACGAATTACATAACGGCAAGTACGAAAATAATACTTGTTTTTCTTCTTTAGAGGTGTATTTTTTTAAATAGGTATATTTTTCATGACGTTATCTCTACGGACGCGCCGAATTTAAGACTAACTCAGACGTTGCACCACCTATATATCCATACATTGAATAGATGGTGAAGACATCAGTATTTTATTTCTATACATATAAATTTCTTCATATCTATATGGCCGTCAGAGAAAATAAGTATTGCTAAATTGGGGTCATCAGTCTATTACGCGTCTCTGCTGACTCCATCAGAGACGTAAGAAGATAGTACAATGAACCAACTTTTCTGCAGTAAGAAAGAATTGCAAAGAAGAGAAGGAGAAAGAAAAATGGGTCAACTAAGGAAAAAAGAAGATTTTGAATTATTAACAATTTATTGTTTTTGTTTAGTTTATTGCAACCTAACGGCTTCTAATTTAACATTACGATAATGATTCAATTTTCTGAATGCTTAACTATACATATATTTGCATATCGTAGAAATTAGCAAGATGTATATCTAATCTCAGCAAAGAGGAGCATGGTTCAGTGCCGTGCGGAGAACAACGTAGAGGAACGAAGCGCGCGGCACGAAGAATCGAGTACTCGTATCAAAGCTTGTTTAGTATGTATTATTCAACTGGTCGTTCCGAGTGATTGTCAGTGCACATATGTATACTTAGAAAATGTCGCATTTAGATATGTTTCGAAAACGGCGTATTTCGAATAAACGAGAAAACGTAATAACAAGTATGTCGGGTTCAGAATACGAAGGCGGTAGAATTAAACGTGTAAACTGCTACAACTATTTCACGTGTACCAGCAGGTGGAAGTGAGAACGCCACCTAAAATGTATAAACCACTGTTCTGTAATCCGTGGCAAACGATACAGCGAACAACTAATATTTGATGCAGGTATTTTTATTCTGTGTAATATACCGTTCACTTTACTAGCAAGTATACGGATTATACATTACCAAGTCGAGTATTGCTAAGAAACTTTATGCCATCTGTTCGTGACTATGTTGAAAGGCGAATTAAAGCAGAATTGAAAGATGAAAAATTGCCGTTATGTGTGGACGAAACAACCGATTGGTAACAACATTCTGTGTACAATGGAAGAGTTGAACCGTCAACCCCTATCCTACTTGCTTCCAAAAGAGTTGCAAAATGTACTAACGATGGAATTTTAAAAGTAGTGTTGAGGGCATTGAGCAAATTTCAAGCTTCAGCAACCTACTGCTTGTGAGTGACGGTGCCGCTAATAAGCTTTCCTTAGGCCGATCTCTTAAAGAAGAGAGTGGCAATCGGTTACATGTAACATATAAAATCTATGCTTTAACTCTTGTGGCGCAATTAATCCCTAAATGTTATTCACGAGTAAATATGCTTTAATAGCTCATACGAGGGCAGTATTTCTAAAGTCACCAAAACGTACAAAGAGATTTGACGAACTGTGTCCCAAAGTGCCTGAACTACCACACCTGACTACTATGCGTTGGGGAACATGGTTAAAAGCTGCGTTTTACTACTGCGAACATTTTTATGATGTAAAGAAGGTAATTTTACAATTTGATCCGAGGAGCGCCAAAGCCATCAAGAAAAACCAGAAAATATTTCAAGATAGTCAGGTAAAATGTGATTTAGGGAGTATTTGCAAGATCTATTATGGACCTGCAGAGGGAATTGAAAAAATACAAAATGATTCAATGTCGTTTGTGGATTCTATTCAAATTGTGAGTGATGTTCACTTACACCTACGTACGGCGCAAAGCGAAAAAAATTTAAAGTGTAATACAAAAATTTGAAAGTGTTTTTGACAAAGATTCAGATTTTCTCATACTAAGACAAATTTGTGGAGGTGAGTGAAAGATTCGTTAAGTTGTCACAAGGATTACTTTAAATTTGGAAATATTACATCACCTGATGTGGAACGGTCGTTTTCATCATTAAAACATATTTATTCCTCACGCCGTACTCATTTGATTGAAACAAGTGTGGAAACATATTTAATTATGCTAACATTTCATAGATGCCACCCAGTTTGTTATTTCGTGGGAACTTCTTAAAATAATATTTCAGTACGTTATATAATATATTGTTTATCATTATTTTCCGTGTAAACATTCTTGTGTCCGCATCTCCTATTCTCACTCATTAAGGTTACGATCATAAATGATGCGAGTACGAAAACGTCACTGAACACTCGCGTTGATACGGCCGCTCAGCCCCTCCACGTTGTTCTCCGCACTGCACTGTAACTTGCCCCACTTTGCCGACACTAGTGATAAGTGTAAAAGCTTTGCTACAAATATCTTAATCACAAATACTTTATCACTAAATAGGAAAATATAACAAAGAATGGCTTTTCTAGTACTAATAATTACATATAAATAAGTATAATTCGGATTGCAAAAAACAAGGAAGTATGCGCAAACTAGACAGCGACAACTTGACGTTGTCTTTCGAATTGTAAAGATTTGACGAAAGGAGGAAGAAATATGATTATAATTATGATTTTGTGTATTTTGATCAATGAAGAAAATTGATATATCAAGTAACAATTACTTAAAGCTTCCAAGGATGATTAAAATAATACATAAAGAAAATATCTCAAAAAGATACCCGTAATTTGGAAGGATAGAGTTTAGGATATACGTTGATACTTACATCTCCTCAATTTATAAATATTTTAATTCCAGCATTAATAATAATAAATGTATGAACATCTAAAAGCAACTTATATATTTTAAGTGTACAAAGATCAGAAAGCAATCAAGTCAATGGTATATATCACAGGAAAAATGAAAATAAATAATAAATAGTTCTTTAATAAAGATTAATCTAGTTTTTCTCCTAGCAAGTTGACATAAATATGCGAAGTACGTGTTGCGTGCATAAATACTGCTTTTCTTGCGGGTAGAAGAAAATTAGACGCAGAGCACATAGAATGTCGACGTTTTTTACTAGCCTTTTCTCCTTCTACGTCGTGAATATCGGAAATTTCTCAATCGAGATTACGCAACCATTGACGGTCGGCATGCCATGTAATTGTATTCGCCAAAAGTCGTGCTACAACAAAATGTGTTACGTATACCTCAATTTTTATAATAAAACGCTTGGTGCACGTGATATTTGTACAGAAGGAATTGATTTATTTAGTATTTTAGAAAACAGAGCTCATTTATTTGACGTATAACTAAATCCACTGGTATTTTTCAAAAGCCCCGAATAGTTTTAGTCCATAACGTGCTGAATAATTAAAGGATGATAATTTGCCACAATAAATGGGTCTGTGCAAAATTTCTTTTAAGTGAGTTATAAATTTAATACCATTGTACTACAACAGATCCTTCTAGTTTTTAGTACTTTTGATAAACACAGATACGGCTTTGGTATAATTACACATTGCAGTCTGTTTGAGGTTGGTAGTAGATATTTTGCTACATTATCTAAAATGCTCATTCATTTATTGAATTACATTTTCAAGGATTTACTTTAGATGTTGTATTGGCGATGGTTTTAACAGCAGGTTATTATTTACATAATACTTCTGAAAACTAAGTATATCAACATATTCACAGCGACTTGACTGTCCAACTAGTGCGCCATGTAGGCTCAGGCCCTCAAAGAATAAATAGTGAGCTTACCTGAAATAGGAGGTAGGTTCCGAAGGGCAATAAACAAGGAAGAGAGAATATAGAAAGCGGATCCACGCTAAAGCAAATGCCAGAACAATGGTCATCGAAAAATAGTTTAAAATTATGTCATGATTTGTTTGCAAAATATATTTTATTACTTTCTATTGCCCTTTGGAACTTGCTTCCTAGTTATACCCCGTATAACGAAAATCGTTTATCCTTGTAGCTGTTAAAATACTGTTTTTGGTTTTTTACAAAGTCATCTGTAATAGTAGCAAGTTTAATAGAAAAGGAGCCAGTTAACGTATTAATTACAGCCGGATATGACGATCGTAAAAGAGATACGCATCCATCTTCTAATTAGGAAATCCCAAATTGATAAAGCACGAGGTTTCTTCTTTCTGTTATTCTTTTAAGCTTACGTTGATACCATTAGTTTCAAACAACAAGAATGGCGCTGTGGCAATCTACTAGCAATCTTGACGTTATTTTGCTTGAATTAGAGCTAGCACTACTTACATGTTATTAGCAACTGGCTTAGTATTCTTGACATTAATCTTATGGATGCGATGAGTAACTAGAATCAGAGCGGAAATTTGCACATGACTAACGACAATCTTCAATTCTAACGATTGTATTAGATGTTTGTAATCCGTCCATAAAAAAACTTAAAATGTTTTCATAAAGATCAGTCTTCTAACACGCCAGAGAGTTTGTCGAAAACAAAAAGCGGTGAGATATTTTCTGATCTAGCCTCAACAACTACAAGTAAGTGTCCCTGTAAAACTTCCCAGATGCCTTCTAACATATCGTACGATCTTATAATAATTAAATTAAATCATGATAGCGAGCGCCAGTTCTCGCATAAATAGGTTAACTAGCAGAGCATAACCTCTACAGCAGAGAATATATCAATACCAGAAGGTGAAGTAATTACAATTCATTTTTTGCTATTATGCACAAAGAATCAAAATCACTATTAAATTCAGTTTCTCTGCAAGAGTTATCTTCTTGTCATTGTATAAATTGAAATGTGGCTAGCAGTTCTTGCAAATGGATTCCAGCAAATTTAATATTATGCCAAGAAAAGCAGACGAGCATTTTATACATATATGTAGCGCAAGTTGCCTAAT
Source organism: Trypoxylus dichotomus (assembly GCA_023509865.1). NCBI lineage: Eukaryota > Metazoa > Arthropoda > Insecta > Coleoptera > Scarabaeidae > Trypoxylus > Trypoxylus dichotomus. Next base: position 52,436,906 of record CM042074.1, on the reverse strand, counting down.
GTTATCTAAAAAGTAGTACTCTTACTTCAACGAAAAATTGCAGTGAATTTAATCTTAGAGTTAGTGTTACATTTTGCTAATATTTAAACATTTTTTCTTTGTACTTTCCGATTATTATGGAATTGTATTCTTATACTGTCGCCTTCTCTTCATTGTTCTTGGTTACTTGTTAACCGTTACTAGATCCAACGTTGTTTCACGAGATAATAATACAAACAATAAATTAATGAAATATTTAAGAAGTGTGTTTGAAATGTTTACATATGCTTGTGCCCATTACCATTTGTTAGTTATTGGTCGTTAATAGAGGTAAATTGTTTTATAATGCTCTTCTATTACTCACATAACAGTTTGTTTGTATTTTTCCATTATTTAGGGCATGATTTAAAAAATATTATTACTTTCTGTACTTTTTCGTCCATAGTAGCTAACTTCTTAAAGAATCTACATTACACTTTCCTAAATGAATGCGATAACATTACAGTCTGTATGAGTCATTATTATTATTATTTCAAATAATATTACTAACTGCATCATTAACTTGAACCTTAGCGTACTTTTTATTCTCTCTAATCATATAAAAATGTCATCGAGATCGTGTATCAATAAAGGTGGAACCTAATGGGATCAAAGAAATGCTAAACGTGGTCAATCTAGTACGATGAAGAACATCTGTCTGGCTGTCAATTTAAATCAAATTAGGTCAATAAAGCAGTTCTGTACGTCCGGTCACGGCCCTAAAGTAAACTGATCGCGTAGGCAATTCTGTCGAAGCAAACTTGACAAATCAATTTACTGTGAACAATAACAAACCAAACATGTCGGAAGGAAGAAAACGTAGCTGTATACATTTGTAAATAATTTGCATGTTCACGTTTATATAAATGAACAACGTGTCTATGATACCATTACATACGTGCCTAGATCCACTACGATCCTCCTGTCCTATGTATAGGTAGTAAATATTCAAGTGGCCAATCTAGTTATGTGCATATGTCTGTTTGTACGTGTGTTGTTTTATATAACTGCCAAGCAATAATAATATTTCTGGTGCCCGGCACGATAGAGCAATAGAATTGGAAATGGTGGAAATTATTTCTTAGTTTGACATGCGCAGCCGATAAGGTTGCGCGAACAGATAGTAAAACGTTACGACCGCTCAACGAAACCGTGCCTTATTTCATTTTTACTGGTAATTTTTTAGCAGAATTCATGGAGGAATATCAATGATTGAACAACTGCTTGATAAACTAGTTTTGCAATCATGCGAACAAGGTACCTATCTTTGCGATTCTTACTGTAATAAAGCAAAGTAGAGATAAATTATGAAAGTACCTATTTGTATTTATAAAAGGCACACTAAAAGAAAATACAAAGACGATTTACAAATGCGCATGTTACTCCAGATCAACAACAATAATTATTGTTAAAAAATTTAAGTAAATTTATTTCTTGTAAGGATGAGATGTATAATTACTCTCTAGTCACGGTCAATGTCGAAATCTTTTGTTTTCTTCATAAGATGGAGGATTACACAATTATTACGTTGTATCAATTTTTTAGGTACGATCGGGAAACGTTTTTCTTCGTTCCGCAGAACCCGCTGTATTTTGGAACAAATTACTTCTTCTTTAGAACCTATGTATATTCCGTCCATTTTTATGCATCGAAATTATAGTGCACGAGTTATAACTAGTTTTTTAACGTTAGTTGATTTATTTATATAAAAATATACAATTTCCTGTGATAGTTAAACTGACGATTTTCAATGTAGATACACATTCTTGTCCAAAATTATGCAAAAGTTATGAACTTATTGAATATATAACACATGGGCTGAAAAGTCCCGGGCCTAACAAAGAAAACACGGTTTTTTTTGGTTCAAAATTAGCTTTATTCATCAACGTAATCTCCATCAAGAGCAACGCAATAATTCCAGCGCCGCTCTAACATTTCAATACCACTTTTGTAGAACGATTTATCTTTTGCCTCAAAATAGGCCTCAGTTTCAGCGATAACCTCTTCATTCGTGCGAAATTTCTTATCGGCGAGCATTTTTTGAGGTCTGCGAACAGCCAGTAGTCGCTCGGAGCCAAATCTGGCGAATACGGTGGATGTGGGAGCAATTCGAATTTCAATTCATGTAGTTTTGCCATTGTTTTGATTGACTTGTGACACGGTGCGTTGTCATGATGAAACAACATTTTTTCTTTGCTATATGCGGTCGCTTCTTTGCAATTTCGGCCTTCAAGCGCTCCAATAACGCTATATAATATTCACTGTTGATGGTATTTCCTTTCTCAAGATAGTCGATGAATATTACACCACGCACATCCCAAAATACCGACGCCATAACCTTTCCAGCCGATTGTTGTGCTTTCGGGCCCTTTGGACGAGGTTCACCAGTTGCTGTCCACTCAGATGACGATCATTTTGATTCCGGAGTGAAGTGATGGATCCATGTTTCATCCACTGTCACATATCGACGCAAAAATTCCAGTTTGTTACGTTTAAACATGGCCAAACACTGCTCAGAATCATCAGCACGTTCTTGTTTTTGGTCAACAGTGAGCAAACGCGGCACCCACATTGAACAGAGCTTTCTCATAGTCAAATGCTCATGCAATATGAAGCCAATACGTTCTTTTGATATCTTTACGATGTCAGCTAACTCACGCAACTTCACTTTTCGATCATTCAAAACGATTTTGTGGATTTTTTTTTATGTTTTCTGGTGTTACCGCCTCATTTGGACGTCCACTACGTTCTGCATCATCGGTGTCTCTACGGCCACGTTTGAAGTCAGCAAACCAACGTTTTATTGTTGTTTCTGATGGAGCGGAGTCCCCATAACACTTTTCAAGCCATTGCTTCACTTGAACGGTATTTCTTCCCATCAAGAATTAGTGTAAAATTAAAACACGAAATTGTTTTTGATCCATTGTTTTGAAAATAACAAAAGTAGCGTGACTCTTAGCACAATAACTCACAATGAATAGAATATCATGAAATTTTAACAGCTGTCTTTTGAAGGTTCGTACTAACTGAGAGAAAGGTGACTGCAATAAAACTAGCATCATCTATGTGTTAGGCCCGGGACTTTTCAGCCCATGTGTTATGTATTACATTTAGTACACTATTAGAGAAATATTAGTATGGACGAAAGCTTGTTGTTATTCAAACGAGGACTAGGTTAGAACCAATGCATTCCTTTGAAGAGACCTTGATTTGGTGTAAAATGGTTTCGTTATACCATCGATCTAGACAAAGGTGACGACAGTTACTGCATATTTCAATTTGTCGAGTATTTGCTAACACAAAAGGCTCCTTATCTTACTGCCGGACTAAATGAGAAGGATTTTTTTGCAAGTTATGGAAGCATACAGTTTAAGAAAAGCAAATTCAAGGCTTACTAAAGAAATAAAATAATGATTCTGAAGAGACAAAAAGATAAGGAAATAGGTTATGCATTATGTACTCAGGCCACCATCATATGAGGTGAAAGAAAGGAATAGCAAGGAAGCAGCAAAACTTGATTTAACCACTGACTATACTGATACGATCAGAGGCGTCGATCAAGCTGATTAGAAGTTTAGTAATAAGACCACTCGCAAGCAACGAAGAAATATGACAAGAAAGTATTTCGCCATCCATTTATTCAATGCATCGGTTATTTTTCAAAAAAAATTAAATGAAATTTTTCTTGCGCTTGAGAAATTTTTGAAAAATATTTGTAAGCTGCGCCCAGTAGGTTCATATATAGGAGATATAAATGTAACATAGTTATCGCACAGATAATTTATTTATTTTGATGCTCTAACATAATTTACATGTGTGATGGAGCCCCTTTGCTTGTAGTGTAAGAGAATGGTTGAATTAATACTTCTGAAATAAATGGATTGGTCACGGTAGTCTAATCTTATGGCCTGCGAGATTTACTGTTATTACTCTTTTGGACTTTCTTCTCTGGGATTTCATTACGCAGAAAGTTTATGCAACTACTACTGCTCCACTCTGACGAAGTTAGAGACAAAACTATCTCGGCAATATTGCAAGTTGCATGTAAAAGCCTTGAGCGAGTAATACAGATAATACCTCCTAGATCGCAACTATGCTTAGAAGCAGACGGATACCAATTGAGATAATTACTTAGGTAATGGTGTCATTGATTTACAATGAAATAGATATCCGAAAATGAATTAGACCTGCTATAAAATGCACTATACTTTAATACTTTTCAATTCAGTCGTACGTCGCTTCGGTGATTTGCGGAAGAAGAAAGTACAGCTCTTAACAAAATTAGCGTTCCTATTTCGCTGCCGGGATCAGAAGGTAACACCTAAATATCTCCAATCGAAACGCAACAGCCGAACGAATATATAAGCGCGCGGAGGAGGCGCTATTGAGGGAACAAATTCAATCTACCCGCCGGCGACTCGATCAAAATGCCAATACTTTATACAGACTGCACTTACAACTAGCAGCTACTTTCTCCTATCATGATGGGCAAAAAGTGGACACCATAACGGAAAACACCGCAGAAAATTTAAACAAGCATCTCGTGGAGAAAAAAAACGCAAAATTCCAGCGAATTGACAACACGAAACAATATAAATTGGATCCATCTAGAACGATAGTGAATCTTACTGATGAAATCTTACCGCCGGAAGTCATCAGCATCTTTGAAAAAGAAGGTAACTTTTCCGTTACACCGAAATCCATTCCAAAAGAAGGAATCATAGCCAACGCGGAAGCCGTAATCAGACGCCAGCCTACGACAGAGGGAGACGCGGTTCGTTCAGACGTTGCACGCATATTCATTACATCCGAACCACAAAAGAGTAATGCAGAATGGAAAGCGTTAAAACAGCTTAAGCAGGATAAATCATTAACGATCATACAAGGGACAAGGGCAACGCCACGGTTATAATAGATACTGAGGAGTACAAACAGAATATCAAGATGCTACTTGGACCGCCAACATATGTATGTAACATGTCCCCGGAACCCCACGTCGTCAGTGCTAAGAGAAAGTAAAAGATTAGTCAAAGTATCATCACTTCCGGATGACGTGAAGAAACAAGTCATAGTAACAGAAGCGCTACCGCCGAGGCTATGTGGCTTACCCAAAATCCACAAGCGGGACGTGCTATTTAGACCGATAGTGAGCGCTATAGGAGCACCGACATACCTGTTACCAAAACACTTTACTACACTGCTGCAATCCTACATAGACGGAAAAGCGAGTTATATTCGCGATTCAGCGCACTTCGTGGAAAAACTTCAGAAAGTATAATTCAATCCGGGTGATATCCTAGTGAGTTTTGATGTGATGTCGCTGTTCACTAAAGTACCGCTAATAGACACACTGCGGTACACTGCCGATTTATTTCCAGCGGATATAACGCAGCTTTTTAAACACTGCCTCGGGACCAGTTACTTTGGGATGGCAGCTTCTACGAACAAACGAATGGAGTAGCGATGGGTAGCCCATTAAGTCCCGTGGTAGCCAACCTCTTCATGGAGCAGTTTGAGAACTTAGCTATCGAATGAACAGTGAACAAACCTGCGATTTGGTGGAAATACGTTTGTCGTTTGGTCACACGGAAGAAATAAATTGGACCGATTTCTTAAACATCTGAACGGAGTACACTCTAACATTCAATTCACGATGTAGCTACAATATAGCGGAGTCTTACCTTTTCTGGACGTTCGTGTCAACAGGGACCAAGCACGGGCAACAGCCAGTGTGTTCAGGAAACCTACGCATACCGACCGTTATCTACACAATAAGTCTAACCACCACCCTCGCCAGAAGAATGCGGTCGTGGGCACGCTGGTAAAACGAGTACGCAGGGTATGCAGTGAGCAACAGCTACAAAAAGGAATTGGAGCACCTGAGACAAGCACTCCAGTGTAACGGTTATCCTGAAAGCATAATCAACCGTGCCATCACGAGTAAACCTCGACCCAGGGACAAGAATGATCGGGAAATAGAAACGTTGCATACCTACCGTACATTAACAACACTACAGACAGGATAGGACGAGTGCTTAAGTGTTTCAACACCCGAACGGTTTTCACTCCAACAAGAAAGGTGTCTAGTTTATTACAACAAGTCAAGGAAAAAGGGAACCCTTTGTCAACACCCGGGGTGTACGGCATACCGTGCTCATGCAAAAAAGTGCACATCGGCACAACAGGACGTTCGATCAATACCAGAAGGAAGGAACACGGTTGAAACAAATAGACAAATCGGCCATTGCCGAACATATCTACTCGAACCCGAATCATAGGTTTCGAAGATACAAAAATTCTAACATCAACTAAGAACTACTATAGCCGATTAAACAGGGAAGCCATTGAAATATACAAAAACCCTAACACCAACAGGGACCACGGGCTGAAACTGAACCGAATATGGACAGCGACACTGCGCGCATTCGGTCACGTTATTGGCGCTCGCCGCGCATGCGCGCGACAATTCAGCGGAGCTGAGGAACATACTTAAAGCAGCAGCAACGTGCACGAAGCTAGTACCTTTGAAAATGCGAACCACGGTTGTTCGCGAAACGTAAGAGACAAAAAACCTAACAGTATTTATAAGCAACAGTGCATTTTCAGATCTCAGTATTTAAATTACAGTGGCATAATAGTCTCATAATACATATATTATAATGAGAAACCGAGAGAATGTACAGGATCGTATCTTATACTTATTACTATACAATCTATTTCGGCATACAGACTCCGTATCAAGTTATATCGCCCAAGCGCCAGTCTCGTTGTTGAAATTGAATTCATATTGATGTAAGTAAGGTATAATTTGACGGGAGTAAGACTAAACCACTGACTATTTCTCAAAACTTAGCAATACATAGTAATATGTTTTTATGATAACAGTAACTTCTGATATTCGATTTACTATACAGCAGTATGAATAAAGTGTTGAAATAAAAAATCTTCAAATGCATAGCTCCCAAAATATTAAGGACTTAATACTTTGTCGGGAAATTTATTTCATTTTGTATATTTTTCGTTGTTGTATATATTTTATATTACTTTATTATATTATATCAGTATTGATATTATTATTTTGGTTTTGTTATTTATTTTCACTTTCTTATTTAGTACATATTATGTTATTTTATAACATGTACGTGTATCAAGTACTATATATGTGTGCGTTCAATAATTTACAGTATTCATTCAACAAGAGCCTAAACTTAGGCCCAGTGTACATAACTTCATCGTACGAATGTAGCCAGTTTTCACAAGAACGTGCGGTCGATTCCTATTAGACGGTCGTCAAGATTTTAACCTCACTCTTTTGCACAACTTCGTCGGAGCTCATATAACGATTGTATTTACAAATGCGTTCGCTCGGCTAACAGTTGACGGTACTGGAGGTTTCAGCATCCGTTGTCGTTTGGATGCACGTTCGGACTCCTGTTGTACGGTCGTCAGCGGCACTTGGTTCCACAACTTCGTCGCAGCAATTTCGTCTTTTTCTTTATAAGTTCGCACACTCGATAGTAGTGGCTGTTGGAGCAATTGCGGCCTCTTTTCCCGAGTTTTCGCCGGAACAAGCTAGCGGGGATTGAGGGAATTTAGGCATTTTTCCATTAATTATTTCACTGGCCAAATCTATGAATATACTGTCGTAAGAGTATCGATTCAAAACATACATCGTATTTTGGACTTGAAAGTCGACAAATTTAATTTGCTGCTTGCATAGTGAGTGCCGTAAAATTTTGATTAGAGACCAAAAACGTGCAAAAATGCAATCAGCAGTAACTTGAAGCTCTCTGAAAAGAATCAAAACCATTATTGGCAAAGATTTATTACGGTTGATGAAATATAGCTTTACCACTATGATTCTGAATCCAAACGAGATTTTCAACAATGGACATATGATAGGCCTCCCCTAAAAAAGTCAAGACATTACCATCGGTAAAGTAATGGCTACTAATGCTGTTGTATTGTACTACTCTATGAGATAAGGTTCTCTTTCATCACGATAATGCGCCTCTGCCATCAGCCAAGTTGTTTCCGAGAAATTAGATCAATTGAAATTTCAGGTTGTGCGTGACCTACCTTATTAAGGTTAAATGACTTTCACTTAATTAATGAATTTAAATCTGTTGAAGGAACTTCGGTGGGATTACTTATTGCTGCTTTAGCTGTATCAGGATCTCGAGATAGATCGTTGCAAAAATGAATAATGATACTTCAATATTGTCGATCCAAGTATGCTGAAATTAAAGGTGAATATGATAAAAAAATAAGAAACAATGCTACAACTGCTTCGTTTCTCTCTGTCCGATCCCATACAATATTCAGGTCTCCAATTTTAATCGAATAAGTAATAATCGTATTATCGAAGAATCTGTCATGCACACAAAATCGAGTCTTAGTAAGTATCTCAATAATAGATATGACGTTACTATTTCACTAAAATTTAATTTATTAAATACATCAAATACTCTTCCAATTCCAATAAAATAAAAAAGGAGGTTTAAAAACGATAATTTTTATCTGCGGATGTTTGTTCCACTGTTCCCTATACATGTGTAGTTCGATTATTCTCGCGTTATCATTTTTGTCAAGTAATTTATGATAAGTATAGAGAGTAAAAATATTAAAACACAAGAGTTGGAAAGCGTATATTATGCAGAAAAAGATCAGAAACGTTTTATACTTGAGTTAAGATTATTTCCGTTCACGAAAATTAAAACTGTAAAATATACCGTACGATATCTCTATTTGAATACACGTTCAATATTTGCTTATCATTATAATTATGGTATCGACCCTAATTGTATTATCGTATGTATAAAATGTATGTATACTGATGTGCAAATTTGATGTTGGCCCTCTCTGTTGCTAAGAAGTAGTAATATGCAGTGCAAATCTGCAAATTTAGTGGATTAAGAACTAAGGCTGCAGAAACAAGTACTTTTGCAGTAGCGTACGGCTCGGTTACCATCAATATTAAAAATACGGAATGTGGTTATTTACTATTTTAGTTCGATTGTGTAGTTAATGTGGAGTGACGCAAAAATTCGCTGTTGAATTGCGTCATTAGCATGCCTTCCAGTGCTGACTCATATTCCTCGGCGAGGTAAAAATATGTTGGTGTATTTGTAATGATGTGGATCCACGAATTTAAAAAAGTCGTTCATATCATATTCACACTCTTGGTTTTCAAGTAAACTCATCTATACGCGCTATAATTTGAAAATCGGGATTTTTATTTATAACCGCGCACAATTTGTTGGCTGTTAATCTTTCTATACTATCTGTTGGATTTCCTAACGAGGCTTTGAGGTAATCTACTATATTTAACGTTTCATGTAATGACAGTTTCGTGTTCTCTAATTTGGAAATAGCATCTAAAAGAATTGAATAATTTTCGGAAATTTACTCTACTTGACTGTAGATTTCTGCATCTGAAACAAGCCTCTGGCTTTATTAGATTACTTAGGCTTATTACGGATTTAAATTTAAGATAAAAGGTTTAATAATGTGTAAAAATTTCTCATAGTATAAAACAGTTTTAAGCCACGTTTCTCGTCCCGTTAATACCGGCTGTGGTGGCCGAGGAATGCCAGGACAAGACTAAATTCACGAATGGGTTTCGGAGATTTCATAAAAACTTTTTTGGTAGAAGCTATAAATTGATCTACTTTTGGATAACTGTTTCTAATAAATTCAGCTACAAGATGACATGCACGAAGCAAACAGGCTACATGAAGCAATTGAGGATAAGATTGTTTTACTAACTTTCCATGTTCGAACCCCAATCTGTAACCAACATTACAAGTTGAATTGCTAACATATTGAACTTCCCAAATGTATTTTCTATAGTTTTAACTATACTTTCCGCGTTTATTTTCTGTAATATTGTACTGTGTAAAATAAGAGGCAACGCTGTCTCAGGGCTCTTTAAAGTATGCAATACAGCACATTTAAAATATAATTCTTCCTTACATTTACCATCAGGCATATTTTGTGATCTCCATTCCGGAACGTATTTCCCCCAAAACTTTCGAAATTCGTCATCGTCTACAATATTTTATGGAATTTTGCACACACTTAAAACATAAATAAAGTCATATAGAAATTTACAATGGGATACATCACGTAGCGCCTTTAACCGGTGTTGTTTGCTACTAACATGTCTTTTGTATACAAAAATACTGTACGGTTATTTCAAGCAGTACAATTAATAATAGTACCAATGTATTTTGTCATATATCGGTTAACACTCGTCGACCATAACAAAGAACGCCGTCGATTCGCCATAATCAATGTATTCTGGCATTCATACGCATACTGACCATATGCGTATGAATCCTGACTTCGGATATGTCTGACCGCTTTCGAAATATATCTTCCAACGAGTGCGCACTTGTTTCTGTAGGCTTATTAAGAACGCAGGAATTTGTAGAGTGCTTCGAGGAAAACGCTTTGCGATAATTATCATAATATTTTATATACGTTATTTTGTGTTTTATATTATAACCTAAAAAATACAAATATTTATTAACGGAAAAATTAAGTAAGTTACATACAAAGTGAGAGCGATAAGCAAACGAAAATTTCAGGAAATGAAAAAAAAGGAACGGGAAGGGAGTAGTTTACATTAGATATTTTGTATTTTCCCCCAACCATTAATATCTTCTATGAACTATGGCATTGAATTTACTAAATTTAAACGGAGCTCATACGATAATTACTTTCGTGAATTAAAAATATATAATTAGAATAACTATAATTGCATTGTTTATAGCTTTCTTACAAGATTTTTCCATTTTACAGTCGTATTTCATGTTATTAATTTTGGGTATTTTTTTACATTTTTATTCTATCCACGGAACGGCATATGTATATACTTATAAAATCAATGTAGTATTTGAAGAGACATACGTTCCTTAATAGCTATGGTTCTCGATTTTCGCAAAGAAGATACTCTCAGATTTTTTGTCGATTTAGTACAGTCGATCACCATTTTGCATTTAGTAGTCTACGAGATATTCGAAATGAAAGTTGGACACGAGTATACATATGTTTACAAATACAAACAACAGAAAATATATAGCGTACAGTGTTTTGCTTTCATAATATCAAAACCTTTATTTCATTATTCAACAAATAAAATTGTTAACAGATATGATTAAGGAAATTTTACATAAAAAATTAATACAATAATTCATCTCAGTTACTTCACAATATATTGGTATCTATATATACATGCCCTTAAATACGCACTCCTAGTTTAAAATACTTTTTTTCTCATTTACGTAAGCATGCTATCAGAAATATAAACTTCTTTAAGATCTTATAATATGACAAAGTTTATTATTTCAGACTTTCTACCAAAGAGAATATCAAGAGAGATTAAATATTCTCAAGTCTCGACTCTATTTTAATAATTTTGAAATATGATGTGTGCATCTAGCTGCAATACTTTCTAGTCACAACTTGAAATGTTTACCAAATCTATAAAAAAATTTTGAGGTATAACCAAATAAGAGCATGAATATAGGCCCAAGATTATTGATATTAATCGATGCATTTACAAAAACGTAAATATTTATCGGTTACTCATTCTAATAGTGGTTCTATTAGTATACTCAATATTCGCGGTAGTATCTATGATAATTACATAATCACGATATAAAACTAAGAAAGATGAATTGAAACTCATACTGATATCAATTATAGGTTTATTTATACTAGATGTGATACAAAGTAATTAATAAAACAAGCTGTACTTTGCGTAAACAGAAATCGTCACACTACTTTCTATTTATGCATTCCTGGTAATAACACGTACGCCACCTACACATGTCTAAGAACACGATTACCTCACGCACGTATGTATATTCAACGTTATTTATAACATAAGTTTTAACCAATGAGCAGGCCTACAACAGGTGTTTCAGAAATTGTTATTGCTATTTGACATTTCGTCGATACGCAAAAATGAGTGATATATGGAACAATGTTGACCGCGTAGGTATACTATGTTTTATAACAATTTTTGCACATGCCTATTAAAATTGATAAGAGACTGAAGCAAACACCATCTAGTGCAGATTGAGAGATAATCAGAAATATGTAAGCGCAATTCCTCAAAATTATTTTTCTTTTCATTATGTAAAAACAACCCATTTCTAAAGAAGGAATAGCTAATTATATTTTACAGTTTTTTAATCTATATAGGGCACACATGAGGTTGAATGTGTATTAGGGACCTTAACCTATCGATTTCTATGCACATCTTATGAGTATTTAATTACACTTACATTTCTTATTCTTTCCATTTTTAATTTGTTTTCAAATAGACCATTATGCTGGTATCTCCCAAAAATATTCGTCAATATATTAGAAATAAGGTTTCGCAAGTTTGGAAATCAAATCTTTGGCCTGATTAACATGATTGCTGCCATTCAGTGTATGACCTCAATCAGTCATGTCGGAGTGCTTAGCAAGAAGCTTTTTCAGCTAAGAGCAAATAGAATTAGGGGCACCTAGGAATGGTAATTTTCTTGTATATTCATTAGTTTCATTACATTTGTCGCGTCTGATTGACAACAGCATGCAATGTCAATAAAATATGGTGGTTCCGTCAAAAATAGATAGATATATGTACATCTACATATCCTCTTGTTAGGAACTTTTTTGTATATGTATATGCTAACAAAAATACGTTAACAGAAAAGAATTCGCTTAAAACGTATTTTAAAATAATATGCTACATTAGCGCTGTCGACGGCGCAAGACTTGGCGCATGCTTGGGCTCGGAATGCTCCGCACGTATTCGACGGCCAATATATCTTTTTAGCACGATCGGCGGTTTAAGGTTTTCTCCCTATAATGAGGGGGCTGTGGCAAAGGAGCTAGCAAAGTATCGTCTACTCACATGCATATAAGGACACTGAAACAAAGCAAAGTCTTCGGACTCATAATATACGCCCATTGATGCAAGCACAGCCTACGAAAGCGCAGACATAGGAAATAAATATTGTATGCCCATTGAAACAAAGTAAAGTCTACGGACTCATATTAAACGCACATCGATGCAAAACGCGAAGCCTACGAAAGCATAGGTATAGCAAGTACATATTATACGAAAGATATAAGAAAGACCTGGGCAGTAGAAAATAACGCCGATAAACAAGGTGACGCAATATTAAGAAACAAAGATATAAAGTAGTTATTTGTTCTACAATAACTACGGACAATTTTTCGAATAAGTTATATGATTTTTTTTGCAAAAGTGATGATCCAGAAAAAACTTTTACCTTAATATCATTGCATCTAGTGAACATTTATTTCTTTTTGTTTACCAAATAGAATTTATTGGTTTTTTGCTGTCTGGTATATTCCTACGATACATTACGCATTCATACATTCATTATCTACAACGACAGACTACCTATAACCTTTATTTACTGAAAATTGCTCCACCTTGTGTGACTGTAGATTAACTTGCAAAAAATGTCACACAGTTAATATATCATTCCTGAGAGTATAAAATGTATAGCCCATATATATATAAATATTTTTACTGATAGGTTTAAGTAGCTTCCCATTTTAATTTGATAATTTACTGTTACTTGACAATTATGCAGAATTTGTTGGGAATTACATAATTTATTTCTAAGTAGTAGAAATAATAGATAATATATTTGTGCCATCACATACATTAACAACATAATTTTTAAAAAGCATAAAACATGTGGTAAATATTATTTTAAAAATATAAGCAGAACATTCTTCAAACAGATAGGCATTATTTTTATTGTTATGTTTTGACAGAGTTTCCCGCAGAGGATGTATCTTGAATTTTAGAAAATATATCTGAAGAATTTTAAGATATAGCTAGAATATTCCGCATTAAAGGCTTAAACCCACATGCGGAGTCACGGGATCATTGTCTGCTTTATCATCATACACATTGTAAAAGCATACGTTAGCTTTAACATAGCTACAAAGATAGGCTTATTACCATCGATGTTGGAAGAAAATTACATTTTTCTGTTTTTACCACTCCTGCAATCCTATATTGGTCTATTTGAGCTTTGAAGATGTCATTAACGTGAAAGGATAAGCCGAAAACATTGTTTTAAAGGTATTCGGTAGTATCGCTCCGTTCTTTGCGAATCAGCATTAGTCTGTTTGAGCCTCTCTTAGACACAGTTTTGTGTGTAATAGAAGACACAATGTTCTGACTTAATTTCTTCTTCTTTTCCTTAAATGACAACTATCTTTCTCAAAATATACACAGTTTTTTAACGTATGTTATGTAACATTGTTGTATAGTTAAAAGAAATTAAAAACGTAAAACGAGTAAAGAAAATATAGAATGAAAGCTAGTTTTAGTGCTTTGAAAACAATTATTTTTACCCTTTGCCGTGACAATTTAGACAGGCCAAAGCTCAAAACACATAAAAAACGTGTCTAGCTAATGGTCTCAAGTTCAAACCCCGAAGCTCTTGCTGTTGTTTTTTACAGTTCGAATTTTTTGTATAGTGAAGTGTACCGAGTGAGATGTCTCTAACTTCCTTATGTGGGAAGTTATGTCGAAGCTACGATAAAGCGAATAATACATATACATATCTGTAGATGCGCATTTATTACGAAAGTCAACTATCGTTCCTGTCTTACAAAACGTTCAAAGTTTTTGTAATTTAAATTAGCTGTTAGTATGTGGATATATCCAAATCATTAATTCCATTTAATGTTTAAAAAGAGATTTATAACGTAATATAGAATTTTAGATTGTAGAGCAATACTTATTAACAATGTGGCACCATAAAGTACATATGTTTCTTTTAAGAGAAGCTTCCATGTATTAGTAGAAAATGATAAGAATCACTTTTATTATTATGACTATTTTATGAGAATGTTTAACTGCAACTTTCCTAGGAATCAAATTCGTACAAATTAGATGTACAAAAAAAAAACGCTGAATATTGAAGCAAAATATCTGGTCAAAACCTGAAAGCTTATAATTGGAGTTGCCCATTTTATCCGGAACATAGGGCAGTATAGTAGGAATATCGGCCCGCTGCGAACAGCGGCACCTACCGTCAGTTGGGCACGGGCTATAGTATCGCATGGACGGATGCTTCATATAGCCTGGCAATGCCAAGCGAATGACGCAGTAGAAAACAGTCATTAGCTAACAGAATAAACAAGTATATCGAGAAGTGTCCACACTTATGATGGTATAAATACAATTTTTACAGTGTGCGATAAATCTTTAATGCGATGGTATCAACGGAGAAAATACGTAAACATTGCAGTGCATATTAGAAATAAAAGACCAAACGCATCGCATGCGCAGTGTAAGTTAAACGTTTACGTTAGTTTGTAATTTGCCGGTCACTTTACTTGAACAACCACCATTTCAATACTGTTGGAATAAATATGATCCTATAACTAGGAAAGCGACCATTCCAAAGAAGGGTACTAATTGTGCACGAAGAAATTTAAAAAAGGATTAAATCTGAATCACCAAATAAACAACTATGGATATGACGCAGCAGGTATAAAACAACATTCTATTGTTAACATTCTAGTGTGCGCTCTGAATTCTCTTAAACCATTTTCTATCAATGAAGCTGGTATACGTACACTGGATACATACGTTAAAATAATTTAAACTTTTAACAAATTGAGTATTTGTGCTTGTTGCAGATGAAGCCTGTTCTTAAGAAAGAGTGTCTAATAACGTATTCCACGTGATGCGTAAAATTCACGCCTTATATAGTGTGGCAGAAACTGCTGAAGAGTGTTATTTAGAGGTAGATAAATTAATAGCAAATACAAAACCAATGTTCCGCAAGTCACCCATACGTATTTCAGAACTTCACACAGAGTGACCCGATATCTTTGAACCACTATGGCCGATCTTCACTCGTGTGAACATTTTCAGCAAATAAAGTTCGTAGTCTTGCAATTTAATCCAAAATAAGCTATAGGTATTAAGAAAAGTCTGACAGCCTCAAGGTAGTCAAAGAAAGAGATTTACAAGCTATTCAGAGTAATTACCCGGGTCTAGTTCAAGCAACTGAGAGTCGTTAATGGTGTCACTGTAAATAATGGATAATGTGCATTCAATGCAGTGCGCTCTTGGTATTAGAGGGTATTATACCAATGTTCGAAGGTGTTTTAGACAAGGATGTAGATTTTACCACTTTATGATTCGTTTGTGAAGGTGCATATGCAAGTCCGTTAAATTCAAGGATTATCTTAATTGTGCCAACATCACTAGTTGTCGAGCGATCGTTCTCTGCACATAAAAACATTTTTGTCACTGAAATTCCTTTGCTAACTTCTACACTGCTCCCCGAAACAAGTGACGAGCATACTTGATGCTGCAATTTTTTCTTTAAGCTCATGTGCTTTCGAATGCAGAAGCTGTCAATAAATACGTACACTGCTGTACTCTTCTTGGAATATGTTTAACAATAGGCAAGATACATACTCAATACCAGTCCTTTGTCGCCCAAATCAGTCTACAGCGTGGAGGAAAAGTATCTCAACATATTTGGCTTTTGATGTGTTCTTCACTTCTTTCAGAAGGAAAAACTGTTGGATACCAAGGAGCGTGCAAACTTTACTCTTCTCTGTCAATTTTACTGTAAGTTGCCTAAAATCCAAAGTTTATTATGTAGTCATCTGCGTGAGCGAATTGTAGCGAAGAGCCGTCCTGTAACACCTCACTTTGTCAATAATATTCTGCGGAATATGGGTGATCGTTTACAGTTGTGTCTTAACACTAACAGCAACCATATTGAATATATAATGCAGATATACTAAAATAAATGGTGTATAGTAATTATATTGTATACTGAAAATTGCAATCTCTGTGATGTGAAAGTTTTTACCCTTCTTGTACTACCTCTATCATTTATTGTTATTAGAGAAATTGTGAATTTTGACATGCGCAGCACTCCTCTAGAGTGGGTAATGTTGACGGCAGTTGACGGGACGTTTACTTTTTTTAATCTTATTCAGAATCTTTTAACAAAGACCATTGCATTCTTCAAATGTATATAGCAAAAATACTATTATTGCAAGCGTGTAGTATTATAGTGGTCTATATTTTCATGCAGAGCTTTCAAGATCTTCCCATTATACTTCAACAAAAAGATTTTATTACGTTGAACAACATTTAATGTGATCTAATGTGATTGATTTGTATTCGTCTTACTTCTTGGTTTTTGCTAAACTAAAGATCAAATTTCCTGCTATAGTTATTTAAGTATTAAAATTTAAAAAAAAAACTGGGATATATATGTATATGTTCATTTCTAAGGGGTTGTTGACTAGTTTCGAATTATACAAAAATGTAGCAATCTGATTGTTTAGTGTGTTTTAGTAAAAGGAACTATATAAAATATGCATATTTCAAACGTAATGCTAACCTTTTTAATTTTCAAATGCAAGGCACTTAAGAAATGTAAACTAAATAGAACATTATTGGTGCTATACAAATTGCAGTTCTCTATCAATATTGGCATCAATAACACTAATTTACATGCTAGCCAAGTTGGAACACATATATGAAACGTTACGACAACAATTAGATTCGGTTAATTGGACAATTGAACATTAAACCGCAACTCTATCAACGATTCAAGCACTGTATATCTATTCATTAATAGTTGCAGAGCATAGCATACTCTCCCTCCTAAAGTTATTTGCCCCTACGTGCAACCAATATAGTAAACTAAGGGACTTACCATCCCCAGAGGGAGTAACGTGTGAACCAGACTCTCCTGTAAATAAAAAAATAACTACAATAAAAATATTCAGAAAGTTATGAAAGCTATAAAATGTTCAATAAATTTATCTAATTACTACTAGATAACTAGATATGTATATAAAAGCTTCCATAAAGTACTCATTCCGCTAATAAAGACATTAATATGTCCGGTAGCTTTAAAAAGAAAAGATTTTTTAATAATACTTAGAATTTCGAAATGCGACTACGAAAACAGCAAAGTTTTGCGTGGGAACCTTGACTTTTACGATGCCGTAAAGTTTGATGCTGTAGTAATAAAACAAGAAAAGAAGTCCGTCCGATTTTATGGTTTACGAGATTGGACGAAAAATCCTGCAAAATCTGCCGCTACTAGTTGCTGCTCTTGCAAAGCGGGAGTATACGTAATTCTGTTTCACGGTGGTTTTAATTTTTCATCGATTTGTCAACTTCTAGCAGCCCGAGTACTACGTAATCACTTTTTAGGCGTTTGCATAACAGTTAGCTAACAAAAACGAAAACCAAAGATTGTACACGCAACCAAAAGCGTGACAGAAAGCTCGGCTTATAAATAATATCTTAGTAGAACGATGCTTAATGGAATAAGTGAAAGAATGTTTCCCTTTTTTGTAGTATCGAAACCCATGTACTCTTCTATGACGCGAAAAAGTGATGAACTTCGTAACATTTGTGACAAAAACTCAATAATTATTTATAGAAACACAGTTACAAATAACTGTATACGTTTATGTTTTTATAAATTTTTGTCTAAAATGAATACGACATTTTGTTTGATGTGATATTTTAAGTAATAATTGTTTTTATAAATAATTTTAAATGTAAAGGTGCACTTACGTATTTCTAGAAATTCTACTACAATTTGTATAGTTTACTCAAAATATCATTAGAAACCAAAGTTAGCAGTACGATAGAGGAAATAGAAGAACTTTACAGATTGTTTTGCGAGCTTCTTCTTTTGATTTATTTATAGCTATTATTAATGTAGTTTTGCCAGTGATTCCAGTGTGTCTATAAATTGCTGTAGCAATGTAACTAGCTGTTAGTAATGATGTGACTTCTACTCATGAAATTTGTATTTCAGTGTTTAAAGGAGTCATTTTGTTTGGCACATTTAATAAACGTCAACGTCTCTATGATTAATAAAATAAACATTGTTGTAAACTGCCACTGGCAATACCCCTATATACCATGCACTGCAATATAACATGCGGCAATACCGTAATATAGCAACCAATACCTCAATGTGGCCTTACTGTTATTACTCTTTACTATTTTAAATGTTGAATTTAGCTGCAGTATACATATCTCCAGGCAACGGTATTTATATATTTAACACTGCAAATAATATTTTTTAATTCCTTGGACTTTGGGGATATCCAATATTGATCAGGATGAATGAGCCACCACAAAGCTACATAGATACTCCCATACTGTTTACAAATTCCATATATTGTAAACTAACGTCCAAGGATAAAGCGTATTTCGCTTGAATAAAAATGGTTACATGAAATTTGAGCGCGTAAACATGATTTATTTAATATTGTTCACTTACTTTCATTTCTAGGGAGATATTTAAGAAAAATAGATATGTACATAAGTATAAGTGGTAATAAATTGAGAAAATGCATAGTCAAGTAGTTTACTTTATACACGAACATATCTTTGGGAAGCAATGCTTCAAACATAAGTATCAGCATGCAACTCGAGGTTTGTATGTATGTGTATGTGTAGCTCGTAAGGCGCGTTTTCAAAAATGCTGCCTCGTGCCGCGGTGTGTTTACTTTTCATCATCGTGCAATGCGATTTAAAAGAACACACCGATCCATCTCTCCAGGTTGGACCGACTGTCGCATCTCTTCATAAATAACAGGGCTGATCGAACAACCTCGACTTGTGTGTAGCAGCGAAACGCGGCATCTTCTGAAACCGCGAGACTTGTACGAGACTCGTGCTGTGTTTTCCTTATGTCTCATACATGACGCCGATATGCAAAATCATTTCCGGATATTCCCGACCACCGAAACATATACCACTCCACAAGCCAATTAAATAAATTGTGATGTATGTATATTATTAAATAAAGGCTTCTATACAACGATTGCAAGGACTGTATGATCATATCATTAAAACAAATTCAATTATTTATTTAGTCAGAATACTTATTACTTAATGAATTAAAAAAAGTGTTAAATTAAAAGCACATTGACGTTCAAATATGCATCACAATTTTGTTAGTCTCTTTTAGCTCGTTTTCTCACACCAAACAAACAAAATTTTGGATGGAAGATCTTTTTGTAAAATTCAATACTTCTTTGCAAAGGAATATTCTTTTCATATACAACTTGACTTTGCTTGTTTACATGACGTTCACAGGATTAAAATTAGTGGTTACAGAGATTGATGTGTCAACTAGACGTGAATGAAAATATTAGTAGTAATAGTGGTGCAAGAGAGATGTAAAAAGTTTTAGTGATTTATGATGTAGTTTGATATTTATTCAATACTATTTTAAACATTTTTGAATTAGATAACTCATACTGTGAAAATTCCATATACTACTAGGCTTTAGTATATGTATATGGTTACTGCACTATATTACAATAAAGTACAGTAAACCACTTTCACGTGTCATGAAATCTTTTTAAAGTATTTTAATATATTGTTGCAAATAATTCCTGCTCTGGGATCCCTCGGGAATGCATCGTTACATTTATAAAATTTGCTAGTTTGACGCCCTGTGTAGGTCACTTTAACGCTATGTAATTATGAATTAGTATTTCTATTTAGTATTATATATGAATCAAGCAAAACTATAACAAACTTTCTAAAGGCTGATTGTCATGTTAATATAGAGCTAATTGTAAGTGGGATATTTGTTTCCAAGACGAGCATATATGCAGCGATCTTATATCACACAGCCAAAAAGTAGTTGTTGTTTGCAAGAAAAGTCATTATCGCCAAAAAAACGCGTTTATTTGTTCGAAATAATTGTTTAACAATATTTTAGAAGTATGTCTAATAGGAGTGATTATGATTTTTTTTATTAAAATAAAGTGCAAAGTATTTTCAATCACAGAATCAGCACCTATAGTTATACGCAAAATATTATGCGAGTTATAACACACCTCGTCACACTCGATGCTGCGTTAGTTTCCTGTACATTATTTACATGAATACAGCGTGCTACCAGTTTCTACCTAACTTGCAGATAAAATAATGTAATAGAGTAAGAATCATTGATAATTAATATCCACCTAAACAGCCACAATATATCCATGGAAATGTTTATTTGACCGACTTTATTAAAAAATATCGGATTCATATAATGGCTTCACTTCACTGCACATTTACGTTTGATATTTGTAATTGCGGTATAATAATTAGATAAATATTTCTTCCGGTGTGGTATGATTCTAATGTAAGTTCGATGTCTTAGAGCATATTATATTAGAAGTTATAACTAGAGCTGTCAAATTATGTCGGCAAACCAGTGTTCCCGCATCGCGCACAATACTGTACGTAGTTTATTCGCAGAGAACGATCTTATGTAGTATGTCGCGACAACTGTAAGGAATTTGTGATAGATGACATTCACCATATTATGGCGTTTTATTGAGGATGTATATGAGTTTATAAAAGGCTTAATATACAGATATAATATGTTTATCATTGTCGTGCCCGGACATATTTAAAAATATATTAAAAGTTCGCGACATAGATATTCATAAAGCTTATAATGACTTTCCCTTTGATTTAATTTTTGTAATATCGAACACTGGAACCTTTTCACTCTCATTGCTGTTCACTAGTAAAAAATTAGCGAATATTCACTATCGAGGCAATTTTGGGGATAGTGTTAAATATATTGACAAAATTTCATGTCACCAGACGAAGTGTGGCCTGACCCATAGTGCCGCAACCATGTTATATGTGGGTCGTTATCCTAAATCAAACTTTATTAGAAAAATAACTAGGTAATGAAATTAGTGAATAAATTAATTCGCAAAACGAATAAATCGCCGCGCTTTGATTTAAAACAGTAGTAAAGCAGATTGATGCAATATATTGGTCGATTCCAACAACAAACACTATCTTATTTATCAAAATACATTTAACATACTAAAATTTATTAAAAGTATCACTTCAATTACTTTTATCCTATGTTCGCAACATATATTTTGTCTGCAACATATGCAGGATATGTATTTTGGCGAATTGCTTCTATTTGCAATAATCATCATTATTGTAAGCACGTAAGTATACATTTTAAGAGCGTGTCTTGTGAAAGTGGTACTTCATCGAAGTTTAGCTAATACCGGTTAGGTATCAAATTATAACGAAATTTATTTTCGGCTTGGTATATTACAGCGCGGTATCGCCAGATACCGAATATTTGCAGTAATAGGGTTACATTGATGATGATAGCCGTGGTAGTAATAAATCTATTGACCTTTAATCGCAAAGCGAATACATGTTTCTCGTGAAATTGAATGGGTGCAGATAAGCCAAAATTAATGTAAAATCGATCAAAATCCTATTGTAAGAAATGATTTATTTATTAATAACTTAAATTTGCTTTAAGTATAGTCTAGGAAAGGTAGATCTGTGTAATATAATCCTATAAAACCACATCAAAATTTTAAAAGTAGATAGTACGAAATATATTAAATGTATTACTTACGTTTCTTTTTATGTTCCGCTTCCTGCTGATGGATAACACTTGAAGAGGGGTCTAACATCATGGAGTGCCCCAGGTGTCCTCCATGACCCCCTGGTTGACACTCCATCGTGATCATAGCACCCTCTATGATGGATAATTGCTCACTGCAAATAAAAGGGGTAATAAATTCTAACGCGAAAGTCAGAAATATCTTTTATGTCATACATTATGATCTAAATTGTTATAATATAAAACGAACAGTATGCACGATGAATATAAACTAGTAAAATTGAATTGTCAGGAATGTTGAATGGTACTTGAAGTGTGAGAACAAGCAGTAAATCTTGATAAAGATCTAAGAGGCTTACGCTTACCATATGGTCACGTGCACAGAAAACCAATAAACCTCCTCAATTAGATGACATCGACCATATTGCTTAGACGATTTGTTTCGTATGTTGATTCTTTTCGCTTAATGTTACTTATGCATAAAGTTATTCTCTGATTTTAATTTCCAATTTTGTAGCAATAAATACCTCGCGAACCGGTTAGTATGTTAAAACATGTGTAATATTTATTAAATATTATACCTTTCATCGTAGAGAATTAAGACTAAACAACTTTTCATTGAGGGTAATTGAAATATATAACACCCCCAAATCCTTTAACGCATATACAAATGTTCTTGCTAAAAAGGGTGCAATTTATTTTAGGAATGTGCTAGTGAATATTGATATTATAAATCTGTAAAATAGATACAAGATTTAGTAAAGATCTAAATCAAAATTCGCTTTTTTTGTTTCTTTTTTTATTTATAATTTTCTAGCAATTCTCTTTTGTAGTAGTAATTAATAATACTACCTTGTAATACTATAGAAAATAAATTATCATTTAAAAACCAATGGAAGCGGGTGTATATATATATTTCATTCTTTCAACACAATGTTTGAAATGCAACGTTATATAGAAATGTACGGCACATTTTTATATATATTGTCCCATTTTCAAGTACTAATTTATGAGATCCTACCTTAAAGTGAGGCAATTTAGGTGCCAACATTTAAGTCAGCGGATTTCGTTTTTGGCGAAGCCACTAATATACAAAGCGATATCCAGATGTTGCCTGTTATTTTATTGCTCCAGAAGTTTTTCTACGTTGTTTTACGCAACATTCATACGTTTGTTAAATATTACTAACGTTTGGTTAGTATTACGGAAAATATCTTTTCAACGTTTCCGTATCAATTGAGATACAAATGGCATGAGATTAGTATTGTTTAAACAAAATCACAGAACTCAGCCCGCTTTTCTTTTCTTTGTGATTGACAAGTTCTTTATACAATATTTTAGTATTAAAAATGGTCAGAATCTATTAAAAGATGAGAAAAATAGTTAGATAACCATTGAATAGGTAAACCTACAACATTTGTGCGTACTGCGAAGAGATAATTGGCCATTCGGTATATCAACAAAGCATGCTTGTTTTGTGAAATCGTCAACACGGTTACAATGATTAAAGAAGAAGATATGCAGTAGAACCCGGTTATAACAACTTCGGCTGTAACGACACTCCTTTTTTAGCGTCAAATTTTAAGCGTTCCCGTACTTTACTATGCAACGTACAGGGAAAAACCCGGTTTTAGAGTCAATAACCCCTGATATAACGACAAATATCTATCACTTGAGGTATGTATTTATCATTTATGGCTCAATTCCCGGTATTTGCTTAGCCTGCAACCGACCGTTCGGGGATTCCAAAAATATTACCGTTCGTTGAATTAAGATTTCTTGCAATTTGCCTAGCCTGCAACGTTCGACCTATCGGGGATTCCAAGAATGTTACTTTGTCTTGCAACGCGCCAGGCAAGATTCATAAGAAATTTCCTCAGTCGGCATTTGAATCGTGTGAGTGAAACATCGAGATTTCTTTATCGAAAATGTCAGGTTTAAAGCGAAAAAGTTTAAGCGTAAAGGATAAAGTCGCAATAATCAAGGCAGTCGAAAGTTGAAGGAAGAAAGCGGACGTGCGTCGCGAATTTGGGTTAGTTAATTCTATGATTTGTACAATTGTGAAAAATAAGAATAAAATCATGAATACCTTTGCGAAAGGGAAAGAAAAGTCAAAAAAAATTCGATCGTGTGAAAAGGTTGAAATCGACAAAGGTGGTTTAAGCAATGTAGAAGTGCAAATTTATCCGTTAATGGACCACTGCTTATGCAAAAGGCCGAAGAATTTGGAAGTTTATTTGGAGACACAAATTTTAAGTGGCTGGAGCGTTTCAAACGGAGACATTCAATAACATTCGGAAAAGTGAGCGGTGAAGCGAAAAGTGTTAATATGACAGAAGCAGGGACGCGGCTAAAAGAAGTGTGGCCTAAATTAAGACAAGATTATGAAAACAATGAAATTTACAATGGCGACGAAACGGGAATTTTTTATAAACTTCTTCCAAATAAGACTCTGGAGGTTTAAAGGCGAAAAATGTGTAGGCGGTAAACTAGCCAAAGAACGGTTAACTGCATTTGTGTGTACGAATATGACCGGTACAGAGAAACGTAAAATTCTTGTCATATGAAAGTCAAAAAAGCCACGCTGCTTCAAAAACATAAAAACACTCCCAACAAATTACTGCGTAAACAAAAGAGCATGGATGACTTCAGAAATCTTTGAAAATGAAATTCGAAAATGGGATAAAGAACTTGCGGTTAAAGGTAAAAAATCTTGCTTTTAGTCGATAACTGCCCAGCAAATCCATCATTAGCCCAGTTAAAAAATATTAATTTGGTGTTTCTGCCCCCAAATTGCACTAGCATCCTTCAACCAATGAACCAAGACGTAATAAGAAGCTTAAAGTGTTTTTACAGAAAATTATTACGGGTATGGACAAGAACGCAACATGTGCAGTTTCACTTCTCGACGCGTTAGACTTTTTAGAGAAGGATTGGCGTAGTATAACCTCTGAGACTATAGCAAACTGCTTTAGTCATTCAAGATTAAAGAATAATCTAGTATGTGACAACTTAAATGAAGATAACGTTCCGTTATGTGAACTTATTAAAAGGTGGCAGCAAAATCAGAGTGACGAGAACCAGTATTGTTTCGACGACTTTTCATCCGTGGACAGTTGCCTTATTACGTCGGGAATGCATTCAGATTCTAATATTCTCGAGGACATAAAACAGCGGGATAACGAAAACGATAATGTAATCGAAGAGGAAGAAGATTCCTGGCGACAAAGCAGAACACGTACTGACAAACGAAGAAGCCATAACACTTCTAAAAACTTATAGACAGCGAGAAACGTCACCTCAAATTATTGATAAAGTGAGAGAATTAGAAATTAATATAGAAAAACAGTTTTGGCGTACGAAAACTGTGCAACGGAAAATTACAGATTTCTTTCATTAGACAAACAAGTTAGTATGTACCTACATGTGTAAGGTTATATGGTTAAGTACATTAAATTAATTAAATTCACATATGTATCTGTTTACCACCCGTAGTATTGTTTCCCACCAATTCTTGTATGTAAACATGGAACTTGTAAAAACCCCACCTATAGCGTCACCTTGTTATAGCGTCAAAAAATTCGCAGTCACGGGACGGTCGTTATAACCGGGTTCTACTGTATGTGATTATATCGAAACGTCAAACACGTTTCTCTAGGAATGAAAAGTTTCAAGCGTCATACAAAGTCTAAGAACCGGCACTAATATAATGATAATGATAATGATAATGATAATGATAATGATAATGATAATGATAATGATAATGATAATGATAATGATAATGATAATGATAATGATAATGATAATGATAATGATAATGATAATGATAATGATAATGATAATGATAATGATAATGATAATGATAATGATAATGATAATGATAATGATAATGATAATGATAATGATAATGATAATGATAATGATAATGATAATGATAATGATAATGATAATGATAATGATAATGATAATGATAATGATAATGATAATGATAATGATAATGATAATGATAATGATAATGATAATGATAATGATAATGATAATGATAATGATAATGATAATGATAATGATAATGATAATGATAATGATAATGATAATGATAATGATAATGATAATGATAATGATAATGATAATGATAATGATAATGATAATGATAATGATAATGATAATGATAATGATAATGATAATGATAATGATAATGATAATGATAATGATAATGATAATGATAATGATAATGATAATGATAATGATAATGATAATGATAATGATAATGATAATGATAATGATAATGATAATGATAATGATCTATCTTTTCTGATAGTTACGTAAGTACATTGTAACGATTCTTAATACTAAATGATAATTAATCGTATTCATCTTCGATTTTTTTAAACTAATTAAGGTATACGTATTTTTGTGTGCTAACCTCTATATTGTTTATTTTCATATTTCTATCACCATACTAATGCCGATATCAGTTTCGATATGTTAATGTTAATTTCTAAAATATTGAATATTGTATTTTCTGTAATTTTCACATAATCTCAGGTAAATTTTTCCCTTGTACAATCTGGTGTTTACTGTATTACTGGACTCTCAATAATAATTTCAATCATTATTATGTAAATAGACTTCGTCGTAACATATTGCAATTATTAATCGGACAAATAAAGCTTTGAAGAAATCTAACTAGAGTTTCCAGTAGTATTAAATTTTGGTTTCAAGAAAATAATATCACAGATATAGAAACCAATACATTAAGTCAACATGCATATATGCTGATTGCAGTTGTGTAGAAGTAAATTCATAAGCATTTGTTGAAAATAAATGGGTTTTAGAACACAAGTCATAATGTTTCCTGTATATTATTATCGATTGTATCATTTTTATTGAAAGGATTTAGTTTAAAAATGTTTAAAAAACAATGCTAGAATTACACTTATATGTATGCACCTAATCCGAAAATTAGTAGTCACTGTAAAATACGTTGGACATGTAATCGGGTATAGTAGTAAGAGTAAGCACTACAGTTTGTTAATATTAGTATGTAGCAAATTCATGTGCTAGGCTCTTTGTGTGATTTTATTAAGGAAGTACGTGTAATAGAAAACTGTTAACAGTACATAACGTTAAAAGAAATAGTGAACGTATGCAGTGAAAATAGAATTGGCGCGCTATAAGCGTCAGAATTTCCGTTAATATCTAAGTATATTCCTTTACCGGTAAGTAATTCTAATGAACACCGACATCATCTTCAGCTGTTGCGCCACGCGCTTCTTTATCAGATAAGGATGACAGAAGGGTCTCGACTATAATGATCTAAACAGCCCTTTCCTTTTCGGTTTGCCGCAACAATCAACACCATATGTTGTCTCTGTAAAACCGAAAATGAAGTTTACGGTTTTAGAAGGCTATTGAAGCAGGTATATCTCATTTTACGCATTTTGTTTTCACTGACATTTTTAGAGTTTACTCGTATATCTTCCGGTGGCTCCGTAATTTTTGGTAATCGATAAAGTCATTAATCCTTCTGTTATTAGGAATAAATGATCTTGACGTAAATACGACTATTACTTTTTTTACTTTATTTGGACGCGGAGGGTGATTCATTCTAAAATACGTATACATATCAATATGCATCATACTACTACTACTACTACTTTTATTTACTAATGCCTTCAAGCCGCATATTCTCAATTTAGCGACATATTTATTTATACGTATTATATACTAGTAGTTTATATGAATTTCACGTCACTCGTGCTCTCTTGCTGCAATTCTTTATGGAAGCTTTTATTATACATTACAATGAACGCGAATTGCTGAATAATAATATATCAATATTGACCAGTTTCGCCTTGGCGATGATCTATGAGTTCTTCTTTTTCTGTTATAAGAAAGGAACAGTTTGTTGTTCCACTTGCTGACAAGATCTTATTTACCAGATAAAATATTTCCATTTCTGAATGTCAACTTCATTCTCAAATCATAGTTATATATGGTTTTTAATTTAAATTTGAAAACTTAAAAATATTACGAAAATAAAACAACTATCTTTCAATTCGCTTCAATTGAAAACTGTCATCGAATAGAGGAAACTTTCAACCAGATATTTTGTAGCTTTTTAATGTGACCTGTACTTCTACTCACCATTTTGCAACATCCTAAGAAGTCTGGTTCCATACCTTCAAATGCAATGTATTGTTTAAAATTGAAAAAAGTAAAAGTGAGCTAATCTCCATATTGTTTCACAAGTCCAAAATATCATAAGTATTCATTATCAATTTCTAATAAAACGCCATTACGTCATTAGACACTTTATATACACTTTAGAAGCTGAAACATTATCATACAAAAATAATAAACCTTCTTTAGGACAATATTAGGTAAGATACAAGGCAAGAACTAAGCTGTTACTGTTATTGCAACTAGAGATGTATAAACCCGAAATAAATGCCATAAAATATCATATTGGAATAAATAAGCTAATACTTCACAGAAGTTTCCTGTTATCTACTGCACCTTCTTCTGGTGCTACTCCAGCTCTAAAACCCAGCTAATCTGGACTATGGTTGTGAATGCTTACACTAACATTTTACTGCCCAAATCTTTCTTTTACTCCACAGGCTTTATTTAGAGGCTGGAGTCGCAGTTGATGAAATCATTTAGAAATAAATATTACTCTTACAAAAAGGATGGTTTCAATTACCGAAATATTATGTATCTCTTTTCGAATTATTCGAATTTGGTATTAAAATAATTGAAAAAGCCAATAAACTGCGCAAGCTATCACAACCAGTCCGTAACGAATAAAACTATATATTATGATGGCGAGGCACACTGCTCCGCATAATTATTAATTATGGTATGCACCTGTGAAAAGCAGCGTGTTTCGGGAAACTTTGGGAACGAATCTGGTTACGTAATTGAATCATCAATTTTTATATTGTGTTGCTCCAGTATCCTTCCAATATGGCTCGTTAATATAGACTACTGTACTCTGTGTTTCTTGGGCACGATATTGTTTTGATGCAGTTTCTTAAAGTGAACCAATCCTCGGGTACTATATCTGTTGGTTTATAGAGCCTAGTCCAAGTGTTGTAAACCCGTTTGTGTTTCACGGCCGTGAGTCTGTTTGCGGTAGAATTTATTCCCAATCGTTCTGTGCTCTTACTTGTCAAGAAACAATAGACGTCCTCTTTTTTAATTTTCGTTGTAAATTTATGTCCTGGAGAAATTCGTTTAAAGTTACCAGCTCCTGAATCTCTACTACTACGAAGGTGTCATCCGCATAATGAAATCAGCAAATCGGTTTGATTCTCGTAAAATGTAATGTTCTTGATTTGGGTTTTCCATGGCAACACCAACCAGTAGTTCATAAAAGTTCTTGTTGGAAACAGATTGTGGGGTGAATGTCTTTGAAAAGGACAATGATATTCCGTGGAGAGATCTCATGTATGTGCTGTAGGACATCTTTGATCAGCACAGTCGTAAAAGGTGAGATCACGACGACTTGCCATCGATTTGATCACTTCGCCTTCGCCGTTGAAGGCGGTGGCAAAAATGTTCGGAGCCATTCCAATGGGGTGTCGTTCTGTAGACTGAAGCAATAATTTTATTCTTTAATTAAAAAAAGTATTAAAACTTTAAAAAATGATAATGTTAGGGTTTCTTTAAGTGGATCAACTTTATATGTTATTTTTGTTCGTCCTAGATTGTAATAACAATAATTACCCATGCCTCGCATCCCCCAATAATTTTCACCAATTGCAGGGGGCATCAGCTGGTCATGCATTATTATTGCGCCTGTGATGATGGTGCGTCCGTTCTTGGCATTCACTACGGAGTGAGGAAATCCGTAGGAAACCTCAATCCTGGGAAACAGTCCAAAGGTTCAAACATGGGATACTGTGACTGATAGCCAAACCCGTAAGGCGCCTTTATACTGTGTTCAGATTGATGGTTAACCGCCATAACCAGCTAATCATGATGATTAATTTATTAATATATTTACCAATCACTGTTTTCTGTCTAATTAAACTCTGATTAGTACGCATACCTAGTTTTCTCTTGGCCACCTCCGACGTACATAGATCAGGCTATAAGATGATTATTTGTTGTTAAAGCGTTTAATTAATTTTTAAATTAAAAATATATAATAAAGAAGACGTAAATGTATTTTAATGAATAAAACTATTATTAAATATAGCCAATAGTCGATTCCATTACAGCCAATTGATAAAAAATGTTGACAATAAATTCAGTTCTAAGAATCATTATAACCAGAAACTGATTTTAGTCTACTAGAACGGTACTGATATTTTGTTTAGGATCTTGTCCAAGACTCAAATATAAGATAATGTACATAATTTTTCATAAAAAATGTTATCAAAAACATGTCACACCAACTTAACGGAATGGAAGAAAATCTATGCCTGAAATCCTTGACTATTTTGTAACCGTGCTTCCTGCTTCAGAATTTAATTTTGAACATGCTTCATAACAAAAAGAAATTCATTTTGGGAAATCTCCATTCACAAAGGCATAGATTTTTAATCTTGCAGGAATAACACCTATGTATACAGTTTAGAAGAACATTTGCGAATTTCTGTAATTCTCCCATCAGAGTAAAATAACTTTTCATAAGTTTATACAGCTTTCTACATTGCACAAGCTGCAGTTTAGGTTCCAGCATTACATACCCATCTGGATTTAGAAATATATCAACGTAAGAACTTTTTACAATAGCGCTCTAACATATTGCTTATACCGGTCTCTGTGTAAGGTAAGACGATCTTAATTTACGATAATCTGCAAATTTATTTATTCTATATCGACGGCGGACGCTCGTTACATTTTACATGACTTTCTCGTGACTATCCCGGCATAAGTAATCGATTTTGACGCCTGCCATACATACAGACTAATTTTCCATTTTACAATACATACGCGATTGGTACGCAAAATGCAAACACCAACAGACAACTCTAACGGAGAAGATTGATGTATCAGTGACGACGTACGAAAGTAATTGCCTAAGCAGGCCGTTTGTGTGTTTTGCCGTGTAATTGGCCGGGAGTCCTGGGCGGAAACCGTTGAGGACTGCTTTATCGCAAATATAGTCATTTAGAGGCATTATTAAGGCTCAAGTAAGTAACGCGTTAATTGGGGAAAAATATGTAACATTAAAAAGATGGAGAGTGGATGGATGTTAAGAATGCAGGGAATCTCGTGTAAGTAGTGAGTGGTTATTTTACAGATACAAAGATTGTGTGAGAGAGGAGGCTGTAAATGGCTGGCGAATGTTTCTCGTAGGTTTTATTGCATAGTTTATAGTGGCAATTAATTTTATATTAGAATGTGAGTAAATTGCATAAAATATCCAAGATATAATCGCAATTATTGATCGCTGTTTATTTGGTGAAATAGTTCCCATAAAACCTTCCCCGTCAGTAAATATAAAAACTGAAATAGCATTAAAATATTTTTATGAAAATACTTACTAAATATTTTATTACAACTGAAAAAAGAGCCAGAACCAACTTATTTTAAATCCTACTGAATGATTGAAATGTTTTAGTCGCTACAATTTCTACGTAGTGTCTTAACAGGAAATAATACGTGTTAACTCTATTACAGCCATTGTGTAATGCACAAAATATGCAGTAGATCTACTTTACTGCTAGACTGTAATCTGTGTTCTAAACACGTTATGCGAAGAAATACACGAATCTGTGCATGTGCTTATTGCAAAAAATATTATAATCTTTCAAACTGAAGGAAAGTCGGGAAAACGCTTCCATATTACTGGACGGGAAACACAAAGAAAGGATCCAATATTGCATTTCACTGTCAAACATTAATTTTAGGATTTTTACTTATTCTTTTAACATTCGCTTTTGCATTCAAATCGTTGATTATTTTATATATTGTTTTTTGTTGAATAAATACTTCTGTAAAGTTGCATGTTTCATGTTTTTCCCGTGCGATAATCGTTGCACGCACCGCAAAATTAACTAGCCAGTGATCGCTGCAAAATCTTACACTCGAACGCGTGCATTTGGACAAGGAGCATCTGATCAGCTCTGCAATTGCGACCATCACCATCACTGTCATTCCGGTAGTATATTCTCGTAAGTTTTTATGTAAAGTGCAATGTTATAAGAAACATGAAAATGACAAAGAAAATTATACTGCCGGGATTTAAGGTTGTCCTTAAGCAATTGTCCCATTTTACTGAATACTTCCTTATTGTCTTCTTTGTGACAATGACTCCTCATTTTTTTTTTGGTTATTGCGCGACACCGGATTACATTAATTTTTTATACAATAACAATTATTATTTACAGCATTATTAGGAGTAAATATCTATTCTGCAATCAAGCCCATAAATATTGAGGTTTTTGACATTCACACCAAAGTCAGTTTCGAAGTAAATATTGACTTAGTTACTGAATACAGTTTAAATTGGTTACAAGGTTGTTACAAGACAGGATGATGGGAGCGGGACCGGGAATTGAAGAGATGCAGCGCACAGTTACATAGTATGATGATGGTTAAACACGACACAACTATGTCCAGTTTATTTCCCACTCTCATTCCGCTCTTGTCATCCTAGATTGATCTCTGATAGCCTTTAGTCTTTCAGTATAAGTATTTTACTGAAGCACTCACTGTTCATGCAGATTTGAACAAATACTTAGTCTACGTTAACTAGGATAGAAATATAATGTTTGCTAATTCATTTCTATTTCAATAAGTTCCTTATGTGCACGTTTGTACTTTATATATATGATATATGCATGTACTTTATGTAAGAAAATTAGTAATTACATGCAGTACAACGTTAATAGGAATTATTTACATTTAAATTTTGTGTATGTATTTAACTCCGATTAATCCCTATAGGATCTATCCTTCCATATGTATTAGTACTACCTGTTAAAATATCAGAGAAACCCTAAGAATGTAGATAAACTAAACATATTGTTTCAACTGGGTGTCTAGATCTTTCTTTCCTTTCGAAAATGTAATTTGCAAAAAATTTATAATAGGAAAGCTAATATATGCTGCCACGTATAGCTGCAAATATACCATAATACCTACAATCATTAAATACCTATTAAAAACAATTTATATTATATAGCAAAACAGTTAATTTCTTCTAGAATTTATTTTATTCGATTTAAATTATTATGAATCTACTATATTGTTGGACAAAACTTGTAGAGCTTTGATAAAAATATGAGTAAAGCTACAAACATATGGAGAACGCCGTTGACCGACGAAGCTAAATTATGTAGATACCTGACCTAGTATAATAACAGGTATATAAGGAAAATGGCATTAAGTGTATTTTGCATATTTCACTAAATTGCTCGCTCCACGGCAGCGCTTGCCTATGTTATGCAAGACCATTCTCCGCCCGCTCGGGACGAAAAACGTCGTAACCTCTTTACTGAAGAGAGAGGAAAGACGGAGTTATTTTTCCTGAATGATTAGCCTCGGTTGGCTTCATTGGTATCGGAGGAAAACTTGAACCACTTGTTAGGGCTCACTCACTAACAGGCGTAGGTGAACAGTTCGAGTTTCTGCTGGCATCTGCGGGTATCCTCTGAGCCGCTGCACGAATGTATGTACGTGTGCACATATACATACCTACGTGCATATAAAAGAACAAGTTAAAGACAGCATTATAATTTGCTGCAAGTTGCAATGCATTTCACAAGTCGAACACAAATAGTAATTAACTCAATTATTTATATTGGGATTATTATTTATAGGTGGTAATTGCACAAACGTACTATATTACTACTAGTTTAATTTAGTTACTTTAACTTTTGCAACGACAACATATGCGATTTTACTGTAATAGTTTTCATATAAATCTTTTTCTTCTGCAATAATATCATGATATGTATTCAATACATTAAAAAGAAATAGAAATAGGTACGTATATCAACTTAATAAAATAATGGAGTGGCGGCAATAAAATCATCGCATGTGTTCTGTAATAATGGATGCCTTTCTTTGATATTTGCAAGTTTCTCCTCAATAATGTGAACAATTTGGGATTGGAGGAAAATGCAAATATTTCTCTTAAACTTAAAACTAATAAAAAATTAACATGTATTATTTATGAGTGGACTTTAGAATAGCTTACATCATTACCTATATATCGTTTTGTTATAAGACATTTTCATAATAGCGCTTTCTTTAGAGAATTAGAACAATTATTGTCAATTGAATAATATTATTTCCTTAGCAACATATAGAAAGTATAAAGAGATAATCATTTGCATAGAAACTATTGACATCACTATATTAAACTATTTATTTTAAAATGCAACATACAAAATTTTTAAATGGAATAAGCATTTGTCATGATATCTCCTGCATTGGCACTGTTTATTCTATCTTTCAGCTGTTATACAGTTCTTAGAGTACACTCTAACGTTTTTAGTATTATAAGCCGGCGTTCCGCCTATCTGGTACCAGACTGCAGGACTGAATGTTCATTTCATCTAGAACTAGCATTATTTTTTCTTGAA
Source organism: Trypoxylus dichotomus (assembly GCA_023509865.1). Taxonomy (NCBI): domain Eukaryota; kingdom Metazoa; phylum Arthropoda; class Insecta; order Coleoptera; family Scarabaeidae; genus Trypoxylus; species Trypoxylus dichotomus. The sequence continues at coordinate 52,401,883 of CM042074.1, read as the reverse complement.
GCACTTGTAACGACTGTTTTCTTCCACATGTAGATTTAGTTATTCTGCGTAGGATGTCTTAGACCTTTTCATTGTGCACATTGTATGTTGTTCCGCAATGAATGGTAACATAGCACAAGATTGACTCCACCAGGGAATGGTGCGCGATCGTTTGTTAGTCAATGGTCCTAGTTTCTTTTGTAATATGAACCGCATGTTCTTTCCATAAAAAGCGTTGATTAATTATAAGTTTGAGAGAAGCATGACTCTGAACAATGTCAATTTCTTTCAGTATCTTCTCATACACTGATTTGCACCGCAAACTACAGCTTATCGCTCTTATATAAGCAATTATCCAAGAAATTGGGTAAATTTTAAGTTAAATTTGTTGATCTGGTGAAAGTTGCTTCCATAATAATAGTATTGTGAATAAGTATAACATTCGCTATTGGTCGAATGACAACATTCACTACAAACACATTTTTCAAGTATAAATCTTTGGTGCAAATTATTTAATGTTGGTTTGCTTGGATCGTATTTTAGCTGGACAAATTCATTTTCTCATAAGTACATTGCTATGCTTTATATCTTCCAACACATATAACAAAATGTGTTGGAACATATAAATAGACTATATTCTAATATATATAGTTTATTAACAACTTTATATATGGGCGTTACATACAGGTCTACTAGTATCAACTACCAGGCTTGGACTGACTATGTTTCCTAGTACCTGAATTCCCTAAGATTTTCATTGGTGAATAAATGGGCTCGGAATACGATTATTAATCAGTCCAGTCCAAACATTCAAGTTCTCAGGCCGCAATGTTCTGATATAATAGAAAAGGTAAAAATTAAATCTGCTGTGGTGCCGACAGTTTTAGATATCCACTTCTCCGTGAATGACGAAACTTGTTTTCGTTGTGGAAAAATATTTTCTAAGCAGAGTATCGCCTTTGGTGAAGGTTCTCCATCATTATTTTACAAAAACGCTTCTTCGTACAAAATCGTAAGTTACTAGTCTTTGATGGTTTCTTAGTTGAAGTAGTGGAAGTCTTTCTTTCTTCTGAAAATTCGTGTGCTGAGCTTTTACTCATATGAATCATTTTAGCAAGTCTTTTTATGCTAAAAATATTTTCCTCTTATATCTGGTCAACAAGTTCTAGCTTCGTGATCGGTTTTTCTTCTCCTTGATATTGTAAAGTTGGTGAAGAGATCGATAGGGTATGTAGCATGAAATAAACGTGAAACTTACCTGGTTTGATCCCTTATACAATTTGTAAAACTAAGCTTTCCTTTCGCTTGTGTACATTGTAACGAGTTTGTACGTTGATTCATGTCACAGGTAATGTTGCTAGGTCTTCTGATCAAGAATATGTCAAAAACGGGCCGTCATGTGATTAATTGGTTAACATCGATACAAAAGCTTCAAATTAAATTTAATACGTTGGTACTGATTTTTCATGATTACCTCTTTCTATTATTGATGTATTTCATATCCTTGAAAAATGTAATAAAGGAGACTACTGCTATTAATTCCCGCTCTTAAAAAAATGATGAATTGTGGTGGTATTTTTGCATTCCAAGATATGTGCGCCCGATCAATATAGAGCATTCGAAATTCTTAAAGAAAAGCTTGCTAGATTACCTAGATTAAAATGCTTTGGTGGCAAAGATTCCATAAAAATACAATGTGATGAGTCTCAGATTGGAGTTGGGGCTTGTTTAATGCATAATAATCGCCCCGTAACGTATACATCCGGGGTAAGCCAGTTGAAACGAGTGCGCACCCTGGCGGCGATTATATATTTCAAAAGAGGTTGGACATATCCGAAGACGAGATTCTTACGAGTGTGGTTAGTATGCGTATGAATGCCAAATTTGATCGATGTACAACACAATCAAACTAAAATAGTAAGTAATTGTATTAATTATTTTTAATATTGATAGCAACTGAACTGTACGTTACTGCGAAAGCACTCGTTTCTGCGGTCTTAATCCGGAACCTAAACTAAAACAGAAGCTCTCTATGCTCAGATAGAGAAAGAACTGCTTGCAATATGTTCTGCAACCGAAAAGCATCATGAATTTATTTATATTAGAGAAATAATAGCATTGACAGATCGCAAGCCTCTTGTTAATATAGTGAACAAAGATTTATGTAACGCAACAGCAAGGATACAAAAGTTAAAAGTAAAACTTGTTAAATATAACATAAATTTAAAATACTTACCTGATAAAGATATGTTTATAGCTTATCATCGCAGTTACTTAAAATATAACGGTAGTTCATTGATTTCAAATAATATTATACATACTTTGACTGAGCTGAATTATTAACGAGCGATGATAGAAGGAATGAGTTTGCAGTGGAAGTTGAAAGATGAAAAGTTAAGAAAGGTCAAATAATTTAGCGTAAATGTTTAGCCTAAGTACAAGGAAAAACTCGGTAAATATCTAAAAAGTACTGGGCATTAAAAAACGAAAGTACAGTTCATGAAGGAATAATCTTTTGAATAATGTTGAAAAAAGGAAAAAATGAATGGCGCGATCATAAAGAATAAAGCAGGTAAAGTTTATAGAAAAAAGTTAGGACTATTAGAGACAATCAAGAAAATGTAGAGGAGACAAGGAGCGAGGACAGAAGGGACAATAAAGAAAACGTGGAGGATAACTTCTGAGGATGAAGATGGAACACGACCAAAACATTAAAAGTAATTTAACAAACGGAGAAACATTACTAGATGCAGATTTATAAGGGAATCCTTTAGGTTAGATTTATGAGTAAGTAGACTTATAAGTAAAATTCAGATTAGGTGGTTTTGTCACTTGCAAAAAGGGTGGCGTGATAATAGGCAGCTAACATAACATTAGATGCTAGAAGCGCTATGAAACGTAGTAGTAGTCCAAACCTCGTAGTTAATAGTAGTAGACACATATATAAAGTTGCTAATAAACTGTATACGTTAGAATATAGTTTACTATTACTATGTTCCAAGACATAAGAGAAGTAATGTATTTATGAGTAAACGAAGGCGCGTTTGCGCAGTTAAAATCTAAAACTATCATCAAATAACTTACACCAAAGATTTGTATTTGGGTACTGGATCAGACTTACAAAATGAGAGAAGAAAATATGGATCCATGTTCCACTAACATTTAATAAATGCGGAGATCGTGCACTGAATGCTATTGTGGCAAAATTACTAAAAATTTTACCGAAAGAAGAAACTTACAAATTCATAGCGTTCTAAAGATAGCCTTGAAACAATAATTGGTCCATGATTCTAATTTCAATTTCTAATCGGCATTCTTGTACTAGGTGGAAAAGAGGGAAGAATAGGGAAAACCTGGAAGAGTCAATTTGTTGGGTAATCATGATGTACTGCAAGCTTTTATTACTGTAGTTTAAACTTTGCGCAAGTAATTACCACTAATAAGTAGACGCTTAGTGGCAAAAAATAATATTCACTATGTTATTGTAAATGTTTATTAGAGTTGGAGTTGTTAATTTGAGAAGAGTTCTGAGTATTGATTTAATATCAGTACACAAAGTGGAACTTATTATGTTATTGAATTGAAATAAATTTTTGGGGAGGCTTGTTATGGGGGCATCCGCTGCATCGTCATCGTCATCGTCATCGTCATCGTCATCGTCATCGTCATCGTCATCGTCATCGTCATCGTCATCGTCATCGTCATCGTCATCGTCATCGTCATCGTCATCGTCATCGTCATCGTCATCGTCATCGTCATCGTCATCGTCATCGTCATCGTCATCGTCGTCGTCATCGTCATCGTCATCGTCCTCGTCGTCGTCATCGTCATCGTCATCGTCATCGTCATCGTCATCGTCATCGTCATCGTCATCGTCATCGTCATCGTCATCGTCATCGTCATCGTCATCGACATCGTCATCGTCATCGTCATCGTCATCGTCATCGTCATCGTCATCGTCATCGTCATCGTCATCGTCATCGTCATCGTCATCGTCATCGTCATCGTCATCGTCATCGTCATCGTCATCGTCATCGTCATCGTCATCGTCATCGTTATCGTCATCGTCATCGTCATCGTCATCGTCATCGTAATCGTCATCGTTATCGATATCGTTATCGTCATCGTCATCGTCATCGTCATCGTCATCGTCATCGTCATCGTTATCGTCATCGCCATCATCGTCATCGTCATCGCCATCATCGTCATCGCCATCATCGTCATCATTATCATATATCTTCCCATACCATCTGAAGAATTCTCTTATGGACCAATTTAAGTGCAGTTATAAATAAAATTGCTTATTATTATCATCTTTAACCACGGCGATTTTGTGTGTCAATTATGATTCTTGATTTTATGTATTATGTAATTGAGCATCTCGTTACGTAGCAGTATGTTATGTTTTCTTATACAGATTGTCGAGGCAGGGAGGAAGAGCAGATATTCTACCTCTACAGTTCATAATTGATTATGGAGAGAATTGCGCTAGTTTCTGCATACATGGTTAATAGAGACTATTGTTAATTTATTTTTTCGTACTGGTACTTTTAAAGAGATTTAGTGGTAAATATTGGCAGCTTAATTTAGCTTATTAAAATGCGTAACACACCAATCACAAGTTTATATATATTTACTGTGTGCACTTTATAGTACGTACACAGAAAATATATGAATATATTTATAAGAAATGACATTAGCGATGAATGAAAAAACTTTACCGATATTGCTCATTAACGTGTTCGCTGATTTGTCAAGCGTTTCCTTTCATCTGATTCTATTTGATTTATTACTTTTTAATGAATAATTTATTATATGTAAAGTTATCTTTGACGTTCATAGCATTCTGCGCGCGTATCTTACAAATCTGTCGTGATTAGTGACTTCATCTTGTGACACATTTTCCCAATCCTTTGCAGCAGAGATCAACTCATAGCAATTAATTATATTACGTGCTTAGATATATCGAAAAATTAATTGCGGCTTAATGTATACGATAGTATTGTCTTCTAATTGATGACATTCCTATTCAAATTAACACTAATGGAATAAACATTCCGATCTATTAATTATATAAATCGCACATTTTATCAAAACGTACACTGTTATTACAAGTTTGTGTATAAATACAAAGAAGCTTGCGAAGAAGATATATAATATATAAGTCGTACGAATATTTCGATTACTTTAAACAGCTTGAAATTAAGAAATCTGATTTTGTGTAACAGTATTGAACTTAATTATACAGGATAACACATATCCTGTAGTTATACTTAGTGTATTACAAAAATATATTGTTGGCAATATACCATAAGAATATTGTCAACAACTCTTGCGGATACGCTAATTTTTGACGCTCCTTTTCAGTTCTCATGGTGTTACCGGTAGTCTAAGCCAGTCTAAGTTCTTAGACATACCGCAAGAGAATGACGACCTCAACAACTCGATATAAAAATACCATTTTTCAAATAAATAAAATACTCTTTTATTACTCCATTTCACTAGACATGTTATATAGTTCGATGAAATATTTTCAAGTCCCTACAATTACATTAAATGTATTTCTTCCGTAGAAGTATTTTAAATAAGAAAAAATAATTTAAAGGTTTTTTATAATCGGATGGTTTACCGCTTGGAGTAAAGAGGGGCTTTTATGAATAGATCTGTTAGTCGTACTCAATACTTATTTTTTCTGTTTTATTCGTTTTTTCGGTAGTAAATAAATTATTGCAGTTGTGTATGCCTTAATTAATTTCACTAATATAAAATCTGACTTTTGACATTGTGTAAACATGCATGTGCCTTCAAGAATTTACAGGAAACAGTCAAAGTAACCAAAATTTAAAATGCAACCGTTTCACCTAAACGATATGCAATAAATGCCCTTCCTTTGTGCTGACAGTGATTCTCTTGATCCGAAATGAAGTAAAGTCAATATCATTATTGCATATTATTGCTTCCACATTTTTGGAAAAAAGTGCATCATTATTCTTCTCATCAGTCATTAGAACGCAATTAACGCATTTATCATATGAAACCTGTAAAATAATATGCATAATGCAGAAAAATATATTTTTTGCTAGAATGATTAATAATAAGGCACTTGCACATTACCATGCCCAAATAAATGTGAAAATTTATTAAATTAAATAATAAAAATTAAATATTTCAAGTGTCTAAAGTTTTATTACCACCATTCATCTTATCAAACATAAAAATAGGAAGTAAAAACGACGCGGATTACAATTTGAATTATTAATTTACAAATAATTATAGTAACAGCGAGTGAGCAGATCTTTTTAGATTGATTGCTATGCGCATATAATGTGAAAACAGACAATTCGTTAGGGTACGTATAATATTTATACGGGCAACTGCTTTATATTTAGTCCGTTGCACTCGAAAAAGAAATACATACCAGCATTAATAAACTGTGAATCCGACGTTAAGCCACCGACAATCTTCATTCAAGTAAACTTAGAAGCCAAAGAAAACTCAGATAGTTGAAATCAATATTAATTTCATTCAATTCAATCAATTAATTATAAGCTCGAACAATTCTCCTTATTCGTACAACCCTCTAATATTTAAATAAAAGTACTGCATGAGTCAATACTGTAGCTACGCCTAGCGTTATATTCAACAATCCCACTCCAATTGTTTCCATCTAGTACTGGTATACTATAATTGATGACAACTATAATTGATAGCAAATCAAACGTACGGATTCTATAAGTAAGCTATACTATTATGTCATTTCATCGTATAAAATATGCAGTATAAATTAAAGTTACGACACGTTAACATTTTTCGAAATTACCAACAACGTGTAATTTTGAAGTGGCACATGATTAGATATTATGAAATAGTGACACTAAAAATATTTAAGATTAATAAAATATAATAATTATATGTGCAATAGTGACGAACATGTTTTACAAGAACTGTACTGTGTCATAGATAATATCGTCATGTTTCGACAAATTTAGTAACCTCTAAAGAAAACAAGATAAACATTAATATAATAAGGTCAACAAAGATTCATTCAATTGAACGTTGCGTATGTTAACTAGAATTTCATTGACTAACAATCATTTAACTGATCAATTGCTGTCGTTTGCCTTTTAAAAGCAATTATTTAGTTGGAATAAGAAAGAACTAGATAAGCAAAAATAATTTGGTATTGAAAGCAAATTTTGCCAATGTATTCTGTTCATTAAATATTGGGACTGGAACGAATTAAAAGAGTTAAAAGCAGATGAATTATCTGAACAGGATATATAATTTTATTGTGACGTCTAGACGGCTTTATGAACTAGTACAGCAATTTCTTCAAAGGCCGCCAGCTTATTGCGAGGTAATTTTTGACGTATGTAATTTTTATTGATTTCAATTTATCGATGGTAATACTAGAGCAAAAGTTTGCGTAATACATTGTTTAATCATAGGAGTTTGTATTCTATTTGACGAAATGCATGCCCATAATTGACTCTACGTTTTCAATGAATGTAATTTACATTCATTTTCATGTTTTCACATGATTTATGTGTTTATTTCTTGAAGATGGTTCGCGAAGTAATTACTTTTTGTATAAACTTTATGCGCATTTAAGAGAATTTGTAAGCGCATGGAAGCAGTTATACTTACTTTATGACATCATCAATGTAGTCATTTCGTCATCTTCTTTAATTTTTCTAACCCTACAATCTCCACACAGTCTACGTTTTGGAGTTACTATGTACAATGGTGTAAAAGATATTTTCACGAAGTATTTCGGAGTAGTGTTTTTCTACCATAGTATATATATATATATATATATATATATATATATATATATATACACTAGGGTGACAGAATAAAATAGACACCAGGTAAAGCGGTATAAATATGTAAACAGCTAACTTCTAAGAACGAATTAAGAACTTTCTTTTGTCATTAGGGTAGGGGTAGATGTATCGGAAGGAATTCGTCATAGTTTAGTATCGTTACAACTATGCCTCGCTTACAAGGTTCGAGTGATATTAGCGACTTCACCCGGGGTTGCATCGTTTGCCAGATTGAACGCGGCGCTTCCCAAGTGAAATAAGTAAATTTTTAAATATTCCGTTGTCCACAGTTAACCGTATGATTACATAATTTAAACGCAAGGAAAAAACAACAGCGGAGCCGAGACCAGGTCGTGCCGGACCTTCTGAAAGAAGTAAAAGGGTGCTTGTGCGCGAAGTGTTAGGAGAACCGCGAAAAAGTACAGCTGAGCTTGCGGCAACTTCACAGAAGAGTCACCGCACCGTTCTGCGATACCTCCACAGTGTGGGGATGTATAAAAGGGTGGCAAAGAAAAAACCTCTTCTTACGGCGTTTAAAAAACGGCGCCGAATGGCTTGGACAATCGAAATGCGAACGAAGCCGGAAGAGTTTTGGCGGTCTGTCATTCTTTCAGACGAAAGCAGATACTGCCAATTCAGTGATAGTGGTCGTACGTGGGCATGGAGACGTTCGTCACAGCAACTGGACGACAAATTTTTGCATCAGACGGTGAAATACGGCGGTGTGAACATCATGGTGTGGGGTGCGATATGGTATGGTGGAAGATCGCAATTAGTAATCTGCGACGGAAACATAGATGCGGCAAAATATATCCAAATATTAACAGAAGGACTACTACCGATATTCGACAACGCCATTTTATCTAAAGAAGACGCCAGTTTTATGGAGGATGGAGCACCCCGCCACAAAGCAAGAACAACAACCACATGGAAAGAGGAACAGGGGATTCGGATTTTACCATGCCCAGGCCAATCACCAGACATGAATCCGATAGAGAATGTTTGGCACATAATCCAGACAAAGATGGCGAGACGACCCCGAAAACCCAGCAATAAGGAAGAACTCGTGGCAGCTGTTACAGAAGAGTGGTTAAATATTCCAGAAGACACCATTAATCATTTAATGGATTCTATGCCACGACGACTCGCAGCACTTCACGCAAGTAGAGGCGAATCGACAAAATATTAGTCTAATTTAAAAATTTTAAAATATTTTGTATACATAACGAGAATAGAATCTTTTTTTTAATTAGTAGGTGTCTATTTTATTTTGTCACCCTAGTGTATTAACTATTGAATCTCAATATTTATTAAAAGCTAAGCACCTATCAGTAGCAAATATATACATATAGATATATATTTGAATACTCAACTTGTGTAACATTTTCAGATGTCAATTAATTTTTATAATTCAAAGGAAAAGATCTCACAGACTTGGTTAATATGTGATAGTAAATGATTTTTTATTACTAATATTAAAACAATTTATAATTAATTATATTTACTTAATTATAAATTGTTTTTATATTTATTTATTATATCTCAACTTTTGGATTTTCAAACGGATACCATTCCAACCTATTCATTTCAGAAAACGGGTTGAATATAGGAGTACGTTAACCTCTAAGTGATTTTAATGTTGTAGACTTCCTAAATATCCTCATATGCGGTGCTACCATGCGCAGATACAAATCTCTTTGAGCAATATTTATAAACGAATACGTTAAAAACTTATTCAAGATCAATCTCGCTTGGAACATAACTGTGTAAAGGAGCACTAAGAAATGGTTAGTTTGTGCTTACGAAATTATGTATATTTTTTAAAAATCAAAAAAATATATAAATTTACCTGAAATTAGGAAAGTCAGAGAATTATCAAATCCTAAACTATAGTATTTACTACTAATATACTTCATATGAATTAAATAAACTAAGTGAGATCTTAGTAAGATTATATTTCAACAAGCGTTGGTGCAATGACCAAACAAATACGGAGTAGTTTGTTTTAAAAAATTTATTGAAATAAGCACATCCAGTAAAGGATAACTAGTACACCTCAAGCTTGAGCGTATTGTACGTTATGCTAAAGGTAGATGTTGCTCTATTAATCTTCCTTTCCTATTAATCTTATTTATTTTAATAAACATTACAAAATATTACTTGGTGTATTAAATAAATAATATTATTGAGAGTGAGCAGATTAAAAATTAAAAGTAAAGTTAGCAGTTACTTGGTTAAACTAACATAATTATTTATATACGCTACTTAAGATTCGTACTTTGTTTGAAAAGTACGTATGTGTATTAATTTGTAATAATGTTCTAGCGCGGTAGAAGTGAAAAATACGTCCACGTTTAAATCTTGCCTGAGATTAATTAGCAGTGTAGTGTTCCGTATATCCAAACCATAATCTCCACTTTCGAGTGCAACTATTACAGTTTATCCGTTTTTTGAGAGACTAACAAGATCTACGACTAGTGTGTGATACTTATCGCTAGATATATTCAGGTTGCATCGTAGGTACTGCTGACACGTGACGTATGCAAACACTTAGAACTTGAAATCACATATTCTGCAGTAGAATAACATTTCACTCGATTTTGTTGGAAAAATAAAAATCGGACTACACGGGAATATATTATAATTTTTATCAAATAGACCGTATACGTATGTATAGATCACCTACATTTAGTATTTTTAGAATTTACAGATATCTTCGACACTATTTTCAATAGAACAATTTTTACAAGTATTGAGATAAATTAATGTATGTTCTCTTATGTTCCATTTATATACTTTTTGTTATGATTTCTACGAGTGATGATTTCGAATTTAGTAGCACAACTATTTTTGTGTCAGTTAAGATGTAATACAAAATGAGAACCACAATAAACGACTCAAAGCTACATACAATAATATATACAATTTAAGAAACAAATATTTGACATATGAAAGCACTTTCAATTTTGTTGCTAATGTTTTATGTATTTACAATAGAGAAACAATGAATTCAACAGCAAAACATGTGGAAGTTCAGTGTACGCATGAGGCTCACCCATTTTTAAGGAATAATTTTGAAACCTTTTGACTAACACGTATACATATATATACGAGTACACAGATATTCTTGTTATACTGGATAATGCATACATATAGCATTTGGACTAAAATTGCGTTATGTTATATACAGACCTAATCTGAGCAAAGTCAACTACGGCGAAGTATCTACAATCTTACGTACCCCCACCATAGGTATAACCGTGATGTAGTAGGACAACAGCGGAATATTGCTTATGGCGAATGACTGATAGACTGATTGTAGGGGAATACAGCAGGAAGAATGAAAAACAGGAGACGCACATGCGCCTTATAACCGTTGACTTTGCTCAGAGTATATCTAGATAGTAGTGTTTCTTTAATCCTGATGCATTAACACTATGATTTGCATATATAATTTAGACCGGTTATATAATTTTGACTTATAATTCTCATTAACGTTATTTATCTTGTAACCCCAATTTTGTTTTCTATATGCGGTTTTATGTAAGTTTTGAACATGATTTGAGATATAATCCCGCAGGAGTGTCAAATTGTAGTTCAACAATATAAGATGCATGGAAGATATTAATATGTACTCCAGAGTAAGATCTATGCCTATAACGCAAATAATTAAGAAAAGTCATTGAAATATATAATTTGGTAGACACCTTACTATTGTGCTAGAAGTTTAGTTAATTTAAGCCATTTTACAATATAAACCTTACATGTACTCAATTTATATAGTGGATACTTGAAAATTTTATATTACCTTTCCTAAAGTTGGACTTTATGATCCTCACCAAGCATAAACAAATAAATTGACACTGTGTCAGAAGCAAGTTAAATAATGTCATATTATATTTTCATGTTTCGAAATGATTTACAGGTCATCTAAAAAATGATCTTCGTCGGTCTAAACATTATACAGCAATACTTTGCTAGTGCCATAACATATTAAGAGGATCAACGTTTTGGTGGTAACGCAATCTATGTGTTGCACACGGACTATAAGTTTAACCAACCTATACGCAACATTCAAAATTAGAATTTTTTCCAATAGCTACCTAATATCTGACGCCCTTTTCGCTTAATTTACAACAGTGAAATAACCTTTCATTATAGTCTGCCGTTTTCTAAAATTATAGATAAATTGCAATACGCTAAGTGACTACAATTAATCTTAGCGCCTTACATGCATCTCTTTCAATTATTTCAGGTTTTTCCAAGACAATAATAAAGGGTTCCCATTCCTGTAAATTTTTCTATAAGTTATTCAAAATCTGGTTACACTAATGTATTTATAAGTCGTTGATATAGTAAGAAAGGTGTATACTCTGACAGATTGTGCGAAGAAATCAGCTTATTTAAAATTGTAGAGGTTGTATGCTGGATGGAAATTTAATGCCAACACGTGAAAACAAAGGAAAAGAACGCATAACTTGTTTGCATTCTCTAAAAATTGTATTAAAATGGTTTGGTAAGGTAGAAGACAAACGATGGCGGCAACAACACTTATCCGTTTGCGGAAACTAGCTTAATAAACATGTTCAAGACACTTGTAGCAAAATGTCAAAGAGTTCGTTCGTTCCCAACCAGTTAATAAGAAAATGATTTCATGTCAAAAGGCAATAAAGTTTACGGAGAATATAAATTGGATGAACGTTTTTATCGATTCCGTTCGCCGCGCTACTATCTGTTACTTAATGTAATCTCACAAGCAGTGGAACAAATTAAAGACATTGGCCGGTGCATTTTTTCAGTGTGTGGAGTAATTTAATTTTCGTGTAGATGGCAGTTGGTATGCCGCACGAGGTTCGATTAATCAGTTTTATGGGTCTATTAATGGAAGGCGCTACTGCTTGGTGCGTGACACTCTGTTCATGCAGTACACGTCTCAAACATCACTAGTTATGATGTGTTAAATTCTACCTCTGCCATTGCACTGCCGATAACGTCGGAATCGTTCGATGTCCACGGTTAACGCGACGGTGTGAGAAAATATTTTATCAGATCAGAGTTGCTGCAGTGGTGTACGTTACTGCTGCCATTTCGCTTGCAACCGTGGAGATAATTAGAAATCGCAAGAATTAGTAGGTTCGACGTACGGAATATATTCTTTTGGCGAGATAGCTTACTACACAGGGCACGTAATTTTGATTCCAATGCGCTGATTAGAAAGCACTACAGATTTTTTTAAATTTCTATATGTGATACTTATCTATTTTATTATTGATGAAAATGTTTTACTGTACAAGCTAGTTAATATGTGTGGTAAAAGGAAATTTATATTGTAACAAATTCGAAAATGTTTAGACAATAAATATTATCTAAAAAATAAGTATACGGAAATTATGACATTTAAAATCACTGCAACTCCTTATATATATATATAAGAAACCGCGACCAAATTTACATTGCTTTATGAGATAATCAACCAAATCATATTTTGATTACTTGTTTACCGAGTGTATATGTAATATTACCTAAGTACGTCGTTTTCTTTGAACAAGGAAAATAAAACTATCATTCGCAATGCACACTTCTAGAAATTTTTCAACTCATTAGGCATGCACTTAAATTAAGAGTTTTCGCTTTACATTCAGCTAATTTTACTAAGAAAATGAAAGAACGTCCAAAGATATCCATCGACAAAAAGGAAAATGGTCCGCAAATGCATTATTAGTCTACAAAATCCACACTATTAATTTTGAAATATGTTTTCTCAGTAAACCCAGAAGTGTGTTCTATCATGTTGTTCGCCTTGACAAAAAAAAGAGTTTCACCTTCTTTACTTTTTCAAAGCCAGGAAGTCTTGTCACGCACACGTTATACATTAGACGTTCGTCTTCCATATATATAATACACGTCAGCGATCTGTGATATACTGTCACCCAGGTTTCGAAGTACTATGTCTTATGCAATATAGCCCTTTCTTATTAGGATAGATACGTGTTTGCATGTAACTATTTTCCTTTGGATCTAAAACTGTTGTCAAGTTATTTGCCGCGCTTTGTATCTAGGACAATATATTTGTTTTGTTCACCGTTTTTATCACGTGTCAAATTCGGTTCAGCATTTGTTGTGTTACTTCCGTTGTGTTTATTTTTTCGAGATAATTTGCATCAATTCTTAAGTAAACCAGTTTTTGGGGAATACTACAACTTTTAATAGTGTTGCCTATTGTAAGTAAAACAAGAATAACTAATTTTTATTACCTGGCACTCGTAAAATTGTAGTTTTTCAAAATAGAAACTCCTAAAAGAAAGCGCCAATGTAAAAACTAGAATGTGAAAGAAAAGCAGATATTTGTCAACGCCTAATAGGTACAAGTGTCCCAAAAGTTCTTTTCAAAATTGCGAGATGTCGATCCATCTTATTTGAACCAAGTGTTCCGAATAAAAGCATTGAAATTTTGCAGGGCTGGCATAAAAAAGTTGTTAATCATTTCCACATATCGCTCGGAATTTATGGTACTACTATAAATTATAACTGTGCGACCTCTGTCATCTTGAGAAACATACGGGCCCATAATTCCTTGCGCTGAGTTTGGATAAGAAATTTGCAATAGTGTTAAAGAGAGTATCCGTCGCCTGGTCTAGATCATGTTTTTAGATTTTTTAATTTTTAACTGTAGTAGTAGCAGTCGGACAAATAAATTTCTGTTACGTTGCTGATTAGTAAGTAAAACTACAAAGGACAACTACATACCAAAATATTATCTCAAAATCTATGTGGTAAACACTACAAGCAGCGTATTCTATAAATATTACACTTTTTAAGGTGAAAAGTTTACTTTTTCACATATGAAACTTACGTCATACAGTTAGTTTACATTTTCAAATGAATTTTTACATGATTGGTTGTGGCGTCAAGCAACCAACGTTTTGTAGTGCACATTTACAGAATATGTTTCTCTGTGTATACATGACTTAGATAGTAGAGTTGGAGTTATATAGAAAACCCGATGGTAATAGTAAATTAATTTCTGTTATACGTAGATGATATGTAATGTACTAAAATGTATTTATATTTTATTTACTTCTTTACTAAATATACGCTAAAATCAAATACATTTATTGAAGATTTGCTGCAAACTGAAGCATATATATTCCGTCAATTATCCAACATAATTACAAAACACAGTAAAAACATAATCTATGATAAACGCAATATATTATATGAAGTTATTCTCTGATCGTCACTTATTACATTCTGCAAACGCACCGAATGCCAATAAATCTTGTCGAATAACAGTCACGTCTATATTTACGAAATAATTGTGGAATTATATGTGATGTTATAATTATAATAAGAAGTCACAGGTGCCTGTGGGAATAAGCTAAAACTATGTCTACTACCAAGCCACATGCAATTATAGATCAGACTGTCGCATACCTCAGCGCATTTTACGTTGATTTTAATTTAATTAGAGCCGATGCAGAGCACTCATATTCAGAAGTATCATTTTCTCGAAGTGAAACGCTAAACGAACTAACTAAAATTTACTTTTTCTTTGTGTAGCAGTAGTGGCGGTTCGTAATTACTATCTTTTGGATGGTCTTAAATATTTACGAAGTATAAAAAAGTGAAAAAGACTCATTACTGACGAGTATTTCAATAGACCCGTTATAGGTAGAAAAGGTGAAATATTTAAAAGACAAAGTAATATATTCACACCAAAGTTGAAAATCGAAAATAGAATAAAGGTTGTATAATTAAGTAAAAAATATTTTTTATACATAAACTCAAGCTTCTATCCTTTTGAGAAGTGTTTGTTGTGCACATATACCTTATTTCGACAATTTTTATGAAACACATCATATTTTTTGTACATATTTCACATTTAATTTAAAACAAATTCCCTAAATTATCTGTATCAATTAAAAACCTATTTAGAACATATATTTTAATGTTTTCGGGTGTTGATTCTGGAATTTCTACTTTACAATTTATTGTAGTTTATTTGTTTGTATCTTCTTGGTAGGGATGCTTTGTAATCCGTCCATTCTAGTATACTACGTACGAAATTCTCTCAAATTTTGTTGTATACACAAGTAGCCCACTTTATTCAAATTACTTAATAGAAGGCATAATCGGCTCCAACAGTGTTTTATAATTTTTTCATCAAAATTGCTAATACGAGTTATTATTGATTACATTATCCTAGAATATTATACGATCTTCATATATTCCTTTGCTTAGTTTTTATTGTGTTTGGAAATTAAAACATTCTTTGTATAGTTGTCTAAATACATAAAATATGATAGTTAATCTTGCGATATATCTGTATCGCATAGTGTTCTTTAGGTATTTGTTTCTGGGACAGCTATTATTCATTTTGCATATTAATGACATCTTCGACTGTTTCTCCGACTATAATTATTAATGTACACTAATCATTGCACTTACATATGTATGTACGTATATTGTCTCAACGCCTTCTATAACTGAATCACAGTAATTAACAAACCTGCCGTTGACGTTCATTGCCATTTGATTTCTATGAAACAAATTCCATCTAAACCAGACAAAATCAGCTGGTCAAAGGAAGGTAACAAATAAGCTTACACTGGTTATCAACGGAGAAATAATTTCACGAAAAAGCAAAACTAAATTAAGCATCGACAGGAACGATAATCTAGGTCATTGTAATGCTTCAGTTACAAAGGCTTCACATTTTTCTTTCGAAGTCCCAAAACGACTGTTCAGGTGTTTCTCAGAAATCGAATCTTAGCTTGTCTACAGTGCTATACTTTTAGATTCCACGATCTATGCGCGAAGAGTGTTTGTGGTTGAAAAGAAAATCATTTGAATTACTACAGGTCTTGTTCCAAAGGATACTTGCAAACCTTGCTTTAAAGCGCTGCAGATTCTGAAATTGCTCTGTTTGTTTTTATGGCATATCGGAAGTCTATTTCCCCAAAATATGCACCGGGGAACGAACAACATTCTAAATAATTCAACGTTGTTTGCCAATTTTACTTAGTTTTGAGTTATTTACATGTTTAGTCAACATTAGCGAAGAAAAAGGAAGTTATATTCATGGAAAACGTTGCTTTCATGTTGACGGTTTTTAATTTTAGTTGTTATATGCAACGATAACAAACGATTTTTCGGTATTGCGCGAGACGTTGCTTTTTTCGTGCACTTTATGCAACGTATTATGCACGTTTATACAACGTTTGTAGGTGGCATTCAAGTAACATTTAAAAGTAACTTTGCCTTTGTGTTTCTGTTAAATGATTGTACAACGGTGCATAAGAAGTTACTTTAGACATTTCTTTGTGGAATATTCATATATTTGTTTAACGTTGCTTGTATACATTTCCTAATGTTTAGATATCTTTCTGATTACCTTTTGCAGTACTAGATGCATAATAAAATAATAACACAAATTATATACACATTCGTGTTAGAAAATGTATCAAATAATGCACTAATAGAATAAATTATCTAAATTAAATACGTAATTTAAAAAATTGTTCTTTTGCATACATATAAATGTGTTCACTTATAGATTTTAACAAACATTTCCATACGATTATAATTTACTGTTTTTGATAGTTAATAAAGAGGAAGGTATAAACATTCTATTTAATTGGATTAACTATAAAACTACTTTTAGTATGGATACTTTAACGAAGCAACAACTGTTGCCGACGGTTATTTAATTTTTACATTGACGTTAGAATTTCCATAAACTTGTTATAATTTCATTGAATTAATTACATAGACAGAATTAATTACATAGACAGAAGCAATAACAACTGCAGAGATACTTACATCAAAGATAATACAATTTCATATGCCTATGTATATGCATTCGTAAAATATGCGATTATATAATGTATACCACTAGTTGTGACATGTTGTTCCTTTAACTCAAGTGATAATTCATATGACAAAAGGTATAACTATTAACCACGTAGATTAAACTACTGCTTCTTCTATGAACAGTAGAACAGGAAATTGAAGTTTAACAATGGTCTCATCTCCTTTGACGTTCGCTAATTCTATTTCAATTTTAATACCTATCCTATAATGTATCGCAGTAACCTTGGACCAAACAGACGAAGAAGATTCGAGCAACGTAATAATTACTATAATTGTCTTTGTTAATAACTATCATGTAAATAAAATCTAAACTACTCAGATTGTAAATATTATGTGAAAAATATATGTTTCTTTTTATTTTATATATTATTGCAATCAGATCAGCAAGAAACTGTTACAACATAAATACTAAGGTGAATATTGTTTAACTATTATAATACGTTATATACTCATGAGTTGCCATATATTTTACTGTTATTTTTATTTATTTCGTCTTCTCTAGTTCCTGAATCCATTGACAATAAGAATAACAACACAAATCTCATTAAAACCAAAGCAATATTGTCAACCAAATATCAATCTAGTATTTGTCTTAAAAAGAGTATTTTTATTTCGCACACAACAGAACTGATAGTTTTGGAGAACATACGTACATTATAGTTTTGGAATAAAAATATGAAAAATATGAATCATTTCAAGTGAAACTCCCGTCATCTAAATATTTTTATATATTATAAAATATCTTATACTTTGATACAAGTTGGTAATACTGAAACTTATTCAAATATAAAACTCTGTAAATGTTCAAATTTGCTAAAGATAAAATTGTTTAAAGCACATGCCCATTTGAAAAAAAGATTTAGGCGTTCTCAACTTTCAAATCATCTACGTCTACACTATATTCGATTACAGACAGTTTTTAAAATAGTGTAGTTTAACTGTATCTCAACTGTATGTTAAGCGTAAATGCATGGTCCATACGAAAGGAACGTCAAATGACTAAAAACTCAGAAATTTCCGCACCATTTGTCTACTTGAAATCAGCTTTTTTCTCAACAAGTTGTCCTACATCTAGATACTCTTGTCTACATATAGGAATTAGTTCCTATATCAACCCTCAGTCTACCAGTAAGTCGACAAAGTATTTTTATACCGCAAAAACTATTTATCAGAAAAAATCCTTTTTGTAAAAATTATAGTTATACTTCTTACTTAGTCAGTGAATACGAGTATATTAGCTCCACCGAAAGTTACAAAAACAATTACTTTCAGTCCACCGGTTCGGCCGATAGAATTAATCTGGATAATAATTACTTCTAGTAGTTACATCAGTTTATCTTAGTAAAAAGAAATAGTACGAGCATGTAATATTTTTAGTTTCGTTGTGTAATACAGATTTTAGCATTTACTTTCTGCTGAAGGAAATAAAGACCATAACATTCTACGTCACCTTCTGCTTCAATAGCCCTTCATCAGTGTACCTTGTACTAGTGCATTTTAAACTTCAGTTTTTTTATTTAATATCCAATTATTTATTAATTTCTGTAACTCAGTTGTTTGTAAAGTAAGTATACACTAATATAAAAATAAAGTAATAGGTTTATCTAATGCCAGATGCTATTTTCTGAATTACCACTATTAGCAATAACATAGAGAAGTTATAGACTGGATGCCAATTGGGACCAATTCCAGTTCAACTTTAAATATAAGTTCACTTTGTAATGAAGAAAAATCCCACTCGTATATACCAAAGACGATAAGTAAATCATTAATGCGTATAATTTACTAGGCAAAAACTACACAAATGTCTAACAATATGAATACAGTAAACGTTTTGTACTTTGCTGCTAACTTAAACAAAGAAGCTTATCAAAATGGCCTTGCCAATATACAAAAACTTGTGTTTCCGATATTAAACAAAGGACAGCCTTGTATAAGAATACTTATCAACCACTGATAAATCAACAATGAATGTCACAAATTACGCTTCCGTTGCCTTTTTTTGTATATATATTCCATAATGGATATGCACGTTCTCTACAACGAACCATTTTATTCTGCGTATTTTGACAGACCATAGAAGTATATATTTAGCCGAGGTGGAGAATGTTTCCTTCTTCCTCGTTATTAGTAAGTTACATACAGAGACATTTTGACACTTAACTGACATGTCTAATTTAAAATATACGTAGCTACACAGAAAGGTCTTCCGTATAGATTTTACAGCGGATTTTGTAATGATCGCTAACTGAATTATGTCAATTTAAAATGATAAATATACCTAACATGCTTGTTATTAAAATACGGTCATAAATAAATTCTGTTAATCTGTACTATACTTTAAATGCAAGGAAGCGTGATTGTACATTTTGGTATTTATTAGTAGTAATTAAATTATCAAAACTGAGGTCTACCAATCACCACAATCTTGCAATATGAGCACATTTTTACCACGAAAGAAAGTATTACATTTACTTCTGCCTTCTTTCGATTTCTTATGGTATTAAAATTATATCAAATTAAATTAAATATTGAGAGCAAAAACTTTATATGAAAATGTTTTCTCAAATAACTAGTATTTATTCAGAGTAATGGTTTACATCGGCCATGATAACTATTGAATAATTATAAATGCCAACAAACGTGTTTTCTGAGCACGCAGAATTTTTCAATGATATTTTTTAAAGTATGACTTCTATGTGTATGACAACAGGCTATCAAGTTTTTATTGTAAATACAAAATAATTATGCTCTCTGTTTAGCAATCAGAGACGCTGACGCAGTAACTGGTGATATAGATAGAATGGGAAATAGAATAAACTAGAAATTAGTAATAAAAATATGAATTAGGTTTTTAAGCGCTTTTGTCAAATTAACTATATAAGTAGCTAAATTTAAACTTAACCATAACAAATCCCATTTTAGCTAACTTTAATATACCAAAACTACTTACAATAAAAAAGATATTGAATGCGCTACTGAATGGATTTAGTTATATAACTAAAAATATTCATTTCACGATTAATTTACCATTGCATACATATTTACTTGTTTTTAAGCTTGTTAATAATGTCAACACAATAGTTCGAACTTATGATTTGACACAAAAATAAAACACATACGGTGAGGGGAAGATGAAATCTAGAAAAGGACCGAGTAGGTTTCGCTGAAACCGAAAAAATTTCTATTCGTACGTGAATTGTTTGACAACAGAAGCAGAGTCAAAGTGTATCTTAATCTAAAATTCCTACAAATCGAAAAGAATTTCATTCGTGCCTTACATTAAGCATGTGACTATTGCGCGTACATTTGTTCTTGTTAAATTTAGACTGTATAAACGCGGATGAATTTTTAATGATATTGGACATACATCTATGAACTGTAAGCGTCGTTAATACTGATGATCACGTACAAAATTAAACCATCGCTAATTGTATTGAAAATCTGTTCTTATTTTAATCGTAATTGTTCACTGTGCGCTCGTGCTACCTTGCTGTTACACACTTCCTAGAATGCTATCCATTCTCATTAAAAACGTCATAAAAAATGGTTAATAAATACAACCATATATTTTAGCGTATAGCAGCTGACATGAATTCATTTCATTACGAATAAATTAAATTTAACAAGTGTTAGATTTAAAAGTAAAGCCTGGTATGCGCATTTTTGTAATTGTGTGAAAGATACCGGAAGCGCTATTTCATTCCTTCGAAATATTATTTTTGAATTACTGTGGTAATTATTGCATTATTAAAACAGTTTAGCGCATTTTTTTTTTAATATAAATATGTCGTCCGTAAACTTTATGTATTAGAAATTTAGTTGTAGAAAATGCCTTACCTCTCTCGAACGCACGGGAAAAACAAAACACAATTTCACAAAAATTAAATTTAACTTGTTTTAGCGAGCACCAAAAGTTGTTTTAAGGTTTCTCTAGAATTAAAATTTTTATTTGTCACATTTACGGTTACTAATCATAATGTTGAAAAGCATAAAAATATCGATTTTATGATTATATATTTAAATGCACTTTAAATTCATTACGCACAAATTGCACTGAAGCCTTAAAGATTTGAGAAATATTGGTGATATCAATGCTCGATCAATGTTCCAACCTCGAAGACTGATATGCTCGGTGAAGTGATAAACCCGTCCTTCAACGATAATGTTTTTGTTTAGGTATCGCTACGGCTCCGGAATCGAAGACTGGAAAAAAGCACGCGGACTTCGATGTTGAAAAGGATGCGACCTATAGACTAGCCTCTGTCGACTGTGCCGGACGAGTGAGTGTAAGACTCACTGTTATGCTTCAAGAATCGCGTACACCTGTTGAAGTGGAGGGGAATTTCACCCTGCCCCACCAACAGGTACTATTGTTATGGTTTGTTACGATGTGCAGGATTATCTAAGTCCGTCCAACACCACGTCTTTTCAATGAGGGGTGCATTAAAATGTTTTACCGGTCGACTTGTTGAGTTGATTTTTAATTTTGGTAATTCGTAACGTATTTCGAGTTCCCGGATCCGTTATGGTTTGATGCCTTTTTTACTGTTAGCGATGATGATGTTTCTGACGGTGATAATAATAACGATGATATTCTATCGATTTATTTACAATAACGTGTCCAATTACGTGAGTTTCTTATTGACCAACAGTTCACGAGAAATGATTTTCGGTCCTCTATCGAAAATTAATTATTTTCAGAATTCTGTTGTAGTAGATACCGAAAATAATCGACTACTTGATATAGTCTCATTTGTTTCACTGATATAAGTGCTTTTGTGATTAATTATTCGATAGGACTATAAATAATTTGGTTAGAACTTTAGATGAAAACTAACAATGTTAACATTTGAAAGACATACATGATGGTGATAGATGCCCATTACTAATAGCTTCCATATTATATGTAAATTGTGACTACAATTGCTTTAAGCTTATATCATAATAAGTGGACTGTATATTTTTGTGATTTGTAGTGTGAATTTATTTGTACTTGCACGCTGTGTTAAACAACGTTCTTACATTGCATTGATTGTAATTTGAAGTTAGCTACCAAAACAGGTTAAGAAAAGCTTCAGCGCGTAACTTGAAAATCCATAATTAATTTTTTGATTATGCAATACACTCTCCACCTATGCAGGAACTACGAACAAACTGGAAGTTATAAACCCAACATTCTTAAAATAGCCGTGTTTGGCAATAGCCGAGTCACTTTCATTGTAAATTGGCGAAGAACATTTAAATATATCATTATTCGTCCGTACCGACATTTTGGAGTGCACATCAATTATTCTGCCTAACTGCCATTGAAGTGGCGATGCATTGTCACCATTGACCAATATCAAGCTACCTATTGTGATGTTGTCCTTTCTTCGTTTCGATTTTGTTCCTTGCTGTAGTTCTGTTAGGTAAATTACAAATCAAGCCTTGCAAAAGATTTGCGTAAGTCTTTGAATGAGATACGATTACGCAAACCTGCTAACTAGCTGTGTGGTGATGTCTGAATCCAAAACACTGGCTACTTTACGTCCAATTGGGAAATATGACGGTAATAGGTCGAAAATTGTTAGGAAAAGTTGAAAGTCCGGAATCCAATATTGCCTCAATTTGACTTAAAATGGTTTGAAAATTCTCAAACGTAACCAAATTATTACCCAAAGCTCTTAATGTTTAGCGGACTTCCCCCAGCTTCCCATTAAATCCTAAGCACCAAGCTGTTATTCTCTTCATCTTCAAAAACAAAGCTCTGTAGTTTAAAGAGAAAGATATAATTATTTACTGTAGTTGCTGTTGGTACAGCAGGTGTAGGTTTAATGGATAAATCCTTAATACCTCCAGTAAATTTGTATATAGGTCATTAATCCCTTGTGTTAGGGTGTCTGACACCAAATTGAATCGTATAATAGAGGTTACTTTTTGTGTTTGATTTTTAGTAATTTTTGTATTTCAGACATTCGATTTACAACTAAAATGTTTAAATTAAAAGATGGCGTATATAGTCAGTTTAACAAAATGATAGAAACGCACCAATAATAAATATGTTTGATGTCTTTATCTTTAATACTAGGCAACTTGCTAATAAAGAGCGAGATGATTCGAATTTTGATATGGTTAACTTTTTTACAGACGCAACCCTAATTTATCACAAAATATTCTAACTGTGTCTTTATCGTTACCAGATCTTAAACGCAAATATCCACTTGTACCATAAGTTTTTCCCGAAGTATCAGGCATTGAACCAGCACCAGGTATTGAAGTTTTAAAATGATTAGATTTCGTATATATGTAGATCATGTAGTAACAAATCATCCTAATTGATTTTCTTTGCCCAAAAAAATTTGATTTTATTTTTGTTTGTTTGAAATCCACTGCCTTAATTTAAAACTTGATATACCTAAAATCGATTTTAAAATAAATACATAGAGTTAGTGCCTGTCAGTAAATCATCTACATAAAAATCTTCTCCAATATCACTCTTCATGACCTTCGAAATTTGTATATGTACATACATATAAATGTTTAAATTAGGCATTACGCATTAACTCCTTTCTCAAATTTTCGCGAGATAAATTCCAAAACATAGTTGCACCTAAAAGTATATCTATTCTATCGGTTTTATATAAACATTTTTTAAAAGGTTTGACATGATCTGGAATTCTAAAATGAGTCATGTTGCATAATGTATTTGGAATATTCTTCGTAATGTTATTTATAACAGAACACAATACTTTGAATCTGTAAGGATACTGCAATAAGCGAACTTCCAACTAGGCTCTTTGATTTATGTCCAATAAACTTTCATCAACACCCGCAACCTCTAAATTTATATTCACTGGTTTAAGTTCCAAGTTATTCCAAAATTGCTTTGTGATAAATGTAACCTGTGATCCCCAGTCCTTTCCTCTACCAACTTGGAAATTACCGCAATTATACTTAACTTTAATAAGAGCAGTTGAAGCTATTACGCTGTCAGATGTTTTGAATCCGTAATTGCACAATTGGCCAACAATATTCTAGTAACACTAGTATCTTGTTCCCTCTTATTGTCCCCTATATTGCAAATAGAATCTTTGCCTTTATTTTCATAATATAAGAAGGTATTGTGCTTTTTATGTTGTTATTGTCTTGCATTTACTATTGCAGTACAGTGAGTACTGCAATAGTTTCCTTTCAGGAAATTTATACGTAATGTTCTTTCTTTTGCATGAGATGTTTTATCAAATGAAATTAATTTAAGAAACTCCGGATAACATTTGTATTTAAAGCATTATTACAAAATATAAATTTTATTTACCTCTTTTTCGCAACAAAACTACCAGTAGGTCCAACTTTTACGGATTTTTTTATTATTATTTGAAAATTTCTTATTTTGATAACTAAACGCAGTGAAGCTATACTTAATGTCACCACGTTTTCGAATTGCAGCCTTAATGTCCGCCATTTTAACTGAATTAGGATTGTTACCACCGTTGATTGCAATACGCTTTGTATCAGTTGCCTGTTGCCTTTTGCCTTTTGTTGTGGTCTTGCTAGCATGCATGTGATCTTGATGCCCTTCAAATAATTGTTTTGTTTTTGTCGCACTAGTTTTTCAAGTTTATCACTAATCCATCCGGTTTAATGAACCAAATGATGTATGATAATAAATGGACTGTATATTTTTATGTTTTATAGTACGAATTTATTCATAGTTGCATACTGTGCTATAACAACGTATTTATATTGTATTGGTCGTGATCTGAAGTTAGTTACCAAAAACATAATGAAAAACTTCTCCCAATAAAGAGAAGGCGTGTAACTTAAAAATCTATTAGTTCGAGGAATTTTAAGAAAGCTTAGTATAAGCCTAGACATTGTCCTAAATTTAGATTCTAGGGGAACTTATGGCAACACTTGTACGTAATATGTGGTTTGCCATTTCTAAGTGTTCCTGACGTAGACGATAGAGTTGATCTTTAGCTTTCCAAGTTTATATAGATGACATTTCAGGGCATATTTTGGTAGTAACCCTTTGACTAAAAGATAGCAATGCCTTGTACCTGGCGAGGACCAAGTGAATATCTTCGCATGACGTTGTCCAGAATCGTTTTGCCAATACCAGACGCTTTGATATTCCTCTCATTTTGCTTTATTATAAGTACAGTTCAAAATAAGTAACGTATAGCCTACTAACTTGCGAAAGTGAACAAATTACATTCTGCTAAACGTACTATCACGCAAGAGAAAATACAAATGTTTAATAATTTCATATTTTAGCTAGTGGAAGGAGAATTATTACAATTTATAAGCGTTAATATCAAACGAATACAAAAATCATATTATGCAACGATTCACATTAATTTAAATTCATGTTTTGCCTGTACATCCGCCAATATCTACAGTGTAATTGTATCCATTGTTTTGAATTAAAAATAAGAGAAACATATTTGGTACGTAACCAACAAACTTAGCAATAACATATGCTTAAAATAGTGAAAATCTGTTTAATAAAGTAATCAACGAATTACTGAGAATATTCATCTACCGCATGTTGCTTTGAAGAAGTGTTACACACAATGTGTTGGTACGTAAATGTAATAATTAGAAATAGGTTATAACTAGAAAATAGTTACATACAGATGGTTACACAAATTTCAATAGCACTATAAACCCGCCAATTTGTGTTTCTGACTACTATTTGAAATTTTCGTTTTCCCGTTAACATAATGCAACATATGCTACGTATTAATACATGCATGCGCATTTAAAAAACGGTAGATGTAAACTTCGATATCATAACGACTCTTATGGGTATAAGCGAGCAACTGCACTCTACTAACCTTTTTTTATGATGATCATTTCTACCAGGTTCTGTTTATCAATGATAGAAGATATTAATACATGTTAATCGGTTAAAGGTTTGTTCATATTGCGGCAGCATTGTATATTTATACATTACGTATTTAAAAAAAATGGTTCCCAAATAAAATGAAATAAAAGATATTGAGAAGTTTAACCTTTTCACATAAAGTGTACATCCTCATGTACATTACCACAGCAGATATTTAGTTTGTGGGTACGTAGCATTTTAGAACGTTTATGCACATGCATTGTCCCTAACACCAAATCCCAATAATGCTATCTGTTAAAAATGTTTGAAAGAAATTTAGCTTCAAATTGCTAGTTTTTCGTTACATAACGTATCTAGGCGTAAGTATCACATTTTCATAACCTTTAGAACTTATTTGGAATCAATAATAACACAAAAGAGTATCATTAAAATAAAACTACGTAATACTTTGAGTCGATTGCTGGAGTTTCTCATTTTTCATACACCATAATTATCAGAGTCTTTTGGAACTGTAGACATAGGAATTGATCTAAAGTAATATAAAGTTTTGTTACGTACAATTCGTCAGAAATTCATGTATTTTTTATCTCTTGAAATTCAATTCAAAACGTTCTAAAAAATGTTTTAATGTAAAAAATCGGAGAGATGTTCAGGAGATAATAGATTTATAACGACGATGATATCTGATACAGAAGACACTGGTGTGAGTGATGATGAAAATGATCTAGACAAGTGTGTACGTCAATTGGTGCTGATGTTAGTAAAGCACAACGAAATATTTACAAGACGGATAAAACGGGTGGACCTAATATCAGAAAAAACCAAGACCAATGAGCAAAAGTAGCGAATACGAATAATTAGAAGTTAGCAACACACGTGAAAGTGTAACAATATAAAATGATTATCAAGAAGCAATAAATAAGAAAAAGATAAAAAATCTAAAATAAGCGCCCATCAGACAAAAACTTTCTCAAAGTACAATTTTTCCAGCCAACGTTACCAACGACAGTACAACCCCTTCTACAATAGAATATATTTATCGCAATTTCTCGCGTTTCTTGAGAATACAGGAAATTATTATGCAACAAATAATAGACATACATACTCTGCCGACTCAAAAAATTGTTGTTTGCCAATAAAGGTGAGCTGTACATATTTTTTGCTCTCCATATTGTTATTGGCCGCATGAAAAAATCTAGAATAGAAACATACTGGAAAAAGTTCTTGGATCCAAAATATTTCTGCCAACACCTTACACAAAATTTTTTCAACTTTGTTCATGTTTCTATTTACTTGATAATTTAGTCAAAACCCAGAATGCCTTTGTTTAATACAAAAGAAGGAATAAGACGTTGCAAACATGAAGGCTGTAAAAGAAAACGATACATAACTGCGATATAAATGTGAGGTATATCTTCGTTTCGTTGAAGATAAAATGTGTTCCAGGTGGTTTCATCGCGTTTACTCCACAAGTAAGACAATTGTATTTCTTTTGCTCATGTAATACAGTTGTTTCAACTTTGAAGTTATTTTCATTAATGATTTAATGTGTAACTAAAAATATTTTATTTCAGTAATTGCTCCCATATATTTTTCCATTTTATTTGCATCCACTTATATACCTTTGTGTATAGCTTTATGAAAGAATTTTAAAACTGTTTTGTAATTTTTTATCTTAAAAAAGCTATAGTACAGACAACTGCGTAAAAATGAAGAGCTAATTTTTTTCCGAAATGCTAAACATTTGGTCTGAAAGCATTAAAGTCTGTATAGTGTAGTGCAATATTATATATATATATATATATTATATCTAAATTTGTAAAATTGTACTTGCCTCCTCCAGTAAATGTGCGGCATAACATGTTATGACAAAGTGACAAATACCTTATTTCTTATAAAATGTAATAATGTGCGATGAAAAGAAATCGTGGGAAAATGCATACAGGAGTACCACCAAGGCGATACTAACGTAACGAATTGAGTTTCATTTAAATGTAGAAACAAGGAAACTACAAAGGGGTACAAACTGTCTCGACTTGTTAAAACGGCAGTTATAGAAAATTAGGCGCATAAGACCGGATCTATGGACTCGTGGTTAATAATTCCTTCCCCACTGTAAACCACCTGCATGCACGTTAACTAACGACCTTATTCTATAAATGTTACCCCATTTTAAACGTACCTTCAATAAAATGTCTTCAAGACTTTAATACAATCTAAATACATGAAGGAATTAATTAAATTTAGAATTTTAGAAAATTTATTTGAAACTATACAGATACAAATACTTCGAGAAAATTTTGAACCAAATTCATGTGTCTATAGCTATACACATCAGGCCAAAAGGATGTAAGCGGATATGATTAAGTAACTTTCTTAGGAACGCAGATGGCAGTGCAATTTTATAACGGTCGGATGTGTAAGAAAACTTTTATTCTGAAACTTGAAAATAATTTCTTTATCATCTATAAAAATACTTCTGCACAATTTTGTTTTTATAATTAAGGAACATAAAAATTTAATTTATAATTCCTACTAATGGAGCCTCATTTTGATATTGGTACTCAAAATCAAACTCAAACTCCTAGTCATGGCAAACCTACACAATATAGACAACATATATGCAGTATCTTCATAACTTGGTTACATATAAACTTTCTGTTGTAATTATTGCACATTACTGCATAATTCTAAAGTAATTAGTTGTAATATATCACTTGATGATTTAAAAGTTACAATGAAGTCAATCAACTAATACTGTTGAATTAAGAGTAATTCTCAATTGGAACTGTGACCACAAATTGGATAACTCTTCCTTGTATCTGTTTATAGGAAGGTATGACGCGACTTTATGCGGAAAATTTGCTACAAACGTCAACTACAAGAGTTTGTTTTAGATACTGAACTACCACTAGATAGTAGTACAATTTAAAAATTCTATTCACACCAACTTCACTTTCATCTAAGCATATGTTTCATCTAAGCATTATGGGATTAACAAATCAATTGAGTTACCTTCACATCAAAGAATATGACAGTTTGAGGCGTTTGGATTCAGAAAAATTTTCTTCACTCTTGTTTAACAACTTGAAAGACATATAAATGCGTTTCAGTTGCCAATATACAACAATGAAATTGTTTCCTAATATAATGTTGGTAAACATAGCTATTCATGCATTGAGATCATTTACGGGAAAGATAATGTGAGAAGAGAAGAAGCACTAACACGCGGACATGTTTCCACCCAGCGGGAATTTGCAATGTGTGGTTGAAAAAATCGCTCGAAACCGTGCTGATGACGCAAATTCATCCAATCTCTGCACAACAACACCTTGATTAAAGGCCTCTTCTTAATCATTCCAGATTGTTTGTTGTCAATTTTTCTCCTTAAGATACATAAGAAACCAGCCTAATATTCGCCATCTATAGCTCTATTTTTCCTTTAGAAAACCAATTAACAAATTATTCCTAAAAAGCTTTCTCATTGATAAATCTGTTTTCGCATCCTTAAGTTGCGCGTTCCCTACATTTTCGACTGCTGCTTGCATTCAATAACCTGAATCCACATTCCATTACGAGTAAAAAATCGCAGCAAGGAAAATTACATTTCGTTTAAATTTCTCAGACTATCCATGGAAAGTTGGTAAACAATTTCTGCTCAGCTTTAAGTAAGCGCTACGCGCATCTCAGTAACTCAAATCGTATTGTTCACACAAAATATTTACACTTGTGAAATGTTCGCAGTGTGTTTCGGCGCTCGTCCAAAAAATATCATATAATTTATGAATTTACTATTTCGCACACCTTTTAAGCTACTTATACCTTGTTTGGATTAACCACTCCTAGGTTCACCCAAAGTGTTATTCACATTATAATGAATTTCAGTTAAGAACATTCCTTTCGACAGATTTAATAATACCACAAATTTCCTTTCATATATTTGTCACGTTCACTTCAAAAAAATATTTACTGCACA
This sequence comes from Trypoxylus dichotomus, assembly GCA_023509865.1. Lineage (NCBI taxonomy): Eukaryota > Metazoa > Arthropoda > Insecta > Coleoptera > Scarabaeidae > Trypoxylus > Trypoxylus dichotomus. The sequence continues at coordinate 52,371,396 of CM042074.1, read as the reverse complement.
ACTAGCAGAAATGACTTGTCAAAATCTGACGAAACTTTGTAGGTCAAGGACGTTTAGTTATTTGAGTTGGTTACCTTAGTAGCGTAATAAATTTGCTATTGCTGTTGAATATCCATTGTATATTGATGGTCTACTCTGATCTGCTTACTAGTTGTTGTAGAAGTATGTTCCCAAATTTTATCCTTGCGCTGATTTATCTCAGAGAGCTCTAATATTTTAGTTTCTATTAAGATTTTGCGTATCAGAACGTCATTCAAATTATTAAAACTGTTAATTGTTTGAAATAAGTCGCAAATAACTGAAAATTGTTGAAAGTTTGACTCCTAAATGTTTGCACGGTTGGTTATTTACAGTTAGAACGCTGTCTTATTAATATTGGTTTTTCTCTGTTACTTTTTCAAACCTATTTATTTCTACTTCACTTTAAATCTTTCTACACTAATTTTGCTCTCGCAAGTGTTCCTGCATTAAAAAGCAAATGCAAGTATATAATATCAGCTATATCAGTCTATAAATGCACATTTATTGTGTAATCTAAGAGCAGTTTAAACATTAATTAATAGTCTGAGAAAGTTGTTATGTTCTACACTTCTAGCAAACACTAGTGCTTTCTAAAAGTTAAATTATTAAATGCAATAACCTGAATAAAACAGATGTATTGATTGAGTTTCCTATATGAAGTACATATTACTTTGTGTAAAATATTTTAGTGCTAACTAAAATCTACTCTATTACAATATACGTGTAGGCATTAACCTCATATATTATTATAGGTATAGAACGCAACTCAGGTGGAATACTTTACTCCTTGCTTATTTTTTGACTTCCACGAGCTATGAGCTAATAATGCTAAATCATGCAAATTTGCATACAAGGAAGTACATCGTTAATAATTTACTATATATTTTATTAATTCAAGATTTATACGGGGCGAACGGGAAAAACTGTGCACACCTGCATCATATTAAAAGAAGACGATAATACATTAGCAAAAAGTCAGCGGATAGTTTCTGCGCTCTCGCACATACTAACCCAGGTTACTTCACACATACATACTGTGTATTTAAGTGTTTCGTGAAAATTATAGCCTGCATCAACCATAATTAGTTTCATAAAGTGCGGATTTCCATGGCGATATTAACTCTAATCAGTTTTGTATGTATAAAATAAAATCAAGTTGGTGTAATAATTGTGTGGAATGTGACCGAGTGTATATTACATTTTAAATCAGATAATATACATTCAGTTCCGCTTTAGTTATAGCTAATACAAATTAAAAGTTCAAGTTGGTATATGCAGGTACTTAATGCTTACAGGAACTGTGTTTTAAATCGAACCGTTTGTAATTAAGGAAAATCATCTCCCATATTTTATAAAATGTATTTGTTAGACTTCAAAAATGCAATTGTAAAATTTACTTCTAAAATTTCTTACCGCTAATCGAATTATAGTTCACAGAAATACATTTTATTTTCATTTGCGTATTTTATTAACCTTTATTATCAAATTAAAAATTTATTGTGGTAAAATTCAACGCTAGTTATGTATTAAATATTACAAATATTATTCTTTCTACATATTTTGTAAAGTATATTCATTTAAATTTTTTATAACATTCAAAGGACACCTTTATTTGGCTACAGTTAGTTGTCATTTAGATCAAATATTGTGTAGCGCATTCCTTTATTACTTTTAGTATTTAGAGATATGCCGACCCACATTTCTCAAAATCTTTTCTTCTTTAGAACACTGTGTAGCTCTTGTTGTGTTAGTATAGTAGATTATAACGTAATACTACTTATTGGATGTGATGTTACACGTAAGTGAAACAATAGATTCAATCAATAACATATATGTTATATTTGACAAATATTACATATTTGTCAAATATGACCGTGATTTTTAATTCGTATTGACAAAAGTAAAGGAAATAGTGAGAGAGGGTAACAGAATGGGATTGAAATGAAATCCAGAGAAACACAAAAACGATGAGAGTAGAAGGAAAACTGGAATATGAGAGTTACACACTGGATATAGGAAACTATACATTTAAAGTGGCGGGTACATTTAAATGCTTAGGAGTAAGTATTACTAGCGATGGCAGCAAGAATACAGAGATAAGGGAAAGAGTGATGAAACAGACAACTACTATAAAGTAAAATATTGGGGAAGAAACAGAAATGAAAGTTTATAGAACAATAATACAACCAACAACCTTGTACGCGACAAGATCAATGATAATGACAAAGAGATTAAAGGAAGATCTAAGAATACGAGAACAATACTAGGCCCGATAAAAACTGACAGAATACAGCCGTAGAATAAATTGTGAGGCAGTAAACGAGTTAGAAGTTAGAAGGTATAGAGATGGTCAGAAAAATAAAGCAACAGAGAACAAGATGGTTGCGATAAGAGTTGCAAACAAAACCACAATCCACAATACTCTGGATTGGCAACTGGGTGAAAGAAGAAGACATGGACGACCCAGAACTACTTGGCTGCAGGAGGTGAAGATGGACCTTGGTAGAGCTGGTGTGTTCAGATGGCAGCAGAAGATTAAAGACAGAAACAAATGGAGAGAGGTTTGAAGAAAAATGTTTTGATCCGGTTCAAACGACCAATGTTTTGACCTGCTAGTCTGGATGGTTCCGACGTATGGTTCGATAGCTTGTTTTTAGTTCGAGGGACTAGTATATGATCAGATGTACAGAGTTAGGAAAAACAAATTAAGTTAACACACTTAAATCAGTTAAACAATTGTTCAATACTGTTCTAAATGTTTTAGAACTTGAGATCGTACTCTATTAAAGTTATGTTGTGTACTAAAAGAAGTTACAATCTGTTTGACGTTACAATGTGTTCTTTGTGGAGAATTGTTGAGCTGGTCAAAAGAAACCTCGGTTTTGCATTATCGATAGGGTTGGCCTAATCTTCGGCGAACCATATAGTCGATAGAATACCTATTAAATAGAACGCCATGTCAATAAAAAGAAATGGGTACGTATAAGCGCCATCTGGCGCCAACAGTGAAGGTGTTCACGCTAAAATTTAAATATTCCCCTTGATTTTTCTTTCCATAACTTGTAAGATATTACAAGCAACAATTATTTATGCAATTGGCGCTAGATGGCACTTATACGTAACTATTTATTTATATTGACATGGTATTCTATTTAATAGGTGTTCTATGGACTGTGTGGTCCGCCGAAGATTTAGCCAACCCCAATTATGGAGCAAATCTAAACTACCAGATTGTCCTTGTAAACTACAGTTCTAGGCATCTGATAATAATGTCATAACTATAGTTAGAAAACACAGCAATATTACTCGAAATGTGAGGTAACGAGAATAATTAACATAATGAATTGGTGTTGGATAGAACCTTAATTCAGCAGATAGGGTAATTGCCCGAATTTCCACATCTGCATTTTCTACGAAAACTTAAACGATACTGATTATACATAGGAATTACATATGTATACATTTGGTTATAATAGCAAAGGATATACTAAAATATGGCTGTACAAAATGAATGGAAGGTAGTAATGAATGCAAAGTAAAAATAAATGAATTGTAAATTAGAAATTTAAAATGCAAAGTAAAAACTCGTTTGGTTGTATCCAAACAGTACTTTTATTGTTTTTAATTCCCCTGTATATTTTCTGGACCTAAGTCTTAACGATTTTAGCTTTCCGAAAATCAAGAACGGACTGCATAATCGAAGATTCCAGTCATACAAAGAGCAGTCGATGCCTTTAAGAACGCAATTTTAATATCAACAAACGAATGGAATAACAGCTTCCAGAATTGATTCGACAGCATGCAAAAGTTCCTTCATGGATATTACTTTGAAGAACAATAAAGTCTTTAAAAGCTATCTATTGTTTTATTCCAGCTCTATATGCAAAGCTTAAAAGACAACGCTCGTATGAATGTATTAAATTTACTATAAATATGCATAGAATTAGATATCAAACTCTGTCAGTTAGACGCGTTTAATTAATTCCTTCTAATACGAAACGTTTAAAGTATTTCCCCTATTCCTTACTACATACTTGTATACTCTAGGACTACTTTCAATTAGACGCCATCTTCAGCTGGAATAGTTAAATCTGTAAAATGAATTATTATATATACATACAATTAAAAATTATTTCTAATTGAAAATTATAAGTTTTGAATAAAGTAAACACTGACGCTTATTAAAAAGACTTGCAGATTTAGAAACTCTGTTTAGAATGAGAGGCATAATTCCATTTTGTAGGAATCACGAAGGGCAAGAGAAACGTTGCAAAGGTTGGTGGCGAAGAGACCAACAATTCTAAACCTCAGTTGAATAGTACCGATGTTTCAACATCTCTTATTATACTCAATCTTTACAACATGGGGACCATCCACATGAATTCCTCCGAAAATGTTAATTTTCCATACAATTTTTTTATCATAAAATAGAGCAGATAAAGTAGTGAAAACCAGGGATGGACTCATATTAACTAAAGATTATGTCAAGAAGCATTTAAAATTACAATGTATTCTTAATTACGCTGTTTACGCAATTGCATACCGCACATCCTATTATAACGATATTCTAATTTTAACTTAAGATTTTATCAGTACGAACTGTTTCTATGTTAGGATAACAAATAAATTCAAAACTGTTATAATAAAATTCGGTATCATAAAAATATGTATGTCAATTTTTTTAGTTGTATATGATAAATCCAGTTATCAGATCACTACCACACTTCTCTAGTTGCTATACTTACACATTTTTTTGTTTTCTTTTAATACAACCTGCTACATTGGATATAGCTAAGTCTGGCAAACTCTTTGAGAAGGAAATTCGAACATGAATTCCTTTGAAATAATACGCCAGTCACTTATGGACAGTTGTACAAATACTAATTATATATTTCGTAAGTATTATAGTGCCCTGAATATAAACAGGCACTATGACTCGATGTACAATTGCTACAACTGCAAGCGTAGTACGTAATTACAAGAACTAAAAATATAATTACTAATTACAGTGAAATAATCTTTCGTAATTAGAATGTTTATTAAAGAAGAAAAATACACACATTGGTAAAGTAACTTAACACCTAAGATATTAATTACGAAGCGGTGTGTTAAATTTTTTACTTAGAACTAATGGAAACCCTGTGTGTAGTGCAAGATATTTCGCTCGGAATATTCATTAAGTGCTGATTTCAAGAGATGTCATGTAGTCGTTTATCAACCAAGTATCTACACTTGTAATTAGAAAATTTCCCTTTTCTGCGATTCCAAGAGGATTAATTGAAATATTATTCAATACAACAGATTTACATATTTCTATTTACGTCAACGATAAAATTTCTTTAACTTTATATTTACATTATATGGGGAATTGTATTAAAGACAAATGGAATAAAAGTGTTACATAGTTGTGTTCCAAATTTAAAATCGTGCCATATCAAAAGTAATATCCTATAATTGTTAAACTTGCTGAGATTGTTATTCTAGCGTCACATAATGTTTATGTATTTGTCTATATACATACAGTAAAATGTATTTATACATATATAATGTAACTACATGTGACAAACAATTGTTATTATCCTGTTATTGCGTGACACCTATTGGGTTAACAATAGCAATAATAATAATAATATTGGTACTCTTATTTATTATTATTATTGTTATTACAAAAAAAAGTAAGTTATACTACTACTACTACTGTTATGTTCTTCAATACCAATTAAAAAATAATGCAGTAAGGAATACACTTCGTTTTATTACTCTTATTATAACAACTGGATATAGTACTTGTATAGCTTAAACTTTACATACTAACGATACTAACAAATACTACTCTAATAATAATTTATGATCAGGCTAGTGCTGCCACATATTACATCTCCCTATCTTATTTTACAAAGTAGTAGTAAAATCTTCAAATCTTTTTGGACGTTTGATGAAACATTAACTATGCGATGTGGACACTCTATAGTCCACAACGCATAGTTAATGTTTCATTTCTCTTTTCAATGTTAGTGTCTCTAGGTGACTCCCCTACAATCGAGCTATGAGTGTCATTTGTTAACACATTCTTGACAGAAGTTTCATTAAAAAGTCCGTGATCATATTCAATTGTCAGCTTGAATTCATTATCTGACGCCTTCAGATGAGACTTGTTTCTACGTAATATTCGCCTTCAGCTAACTCTTTTCTCATTCTACTCGTTCTATTATGGTAAAATTTATAGGTGTTCTGATTTCGGGTTATTTTATGATGGCTTATGCGGCTATTTGTGGTTTTAATAGCTTACTATGAACAGGAATTTTAGTCCTAGTTCTTCGACTAAAAAGTATCTGTGTTGGTGTCAAATTTAATTCTGTTATAGGAGTATAATTCCAATAAAGCACTTTCGATATCACTGTTTGTCTCATTGCATTTCTTTAAAATGCGCTTAGCAGTTTGAACACTGCGTTCTGCCAGTTCGTTGCTTCTCGTATATCTAGGAGAACTAGTAATAAGTTCGAGGTTCCAGGCTTTTGCACTTGTAAGAACCAAACGGCACATTATCTGCAATGACCGTTTTAGGTATGCCATACGTGGAGAATGCCTTTTTAATTTTTTTAATTACAGTCTCTGATGTTTTATCATGCAATTGCAACACTTCAACCCATTTTCAGAGGTAGTCTTGAATAACTAAATAATCCTTTCCTTTATACTACAGTATGTCATATCCAATTTTATTAAATTGTATATTAGGAATCATTATACATATTGTACTATGAATGGTTCTTTCATATTTGCTTTCTAAATTTCTCACAAATTTCGCATTTCGCAATTAATTGTCCTATATCTGACGACAAACCCGGCCAATAAACTATTTGACGCGCCCTTTCCTTAGTTTTGCTTATACCAAGATGTGGTTCATGTAATAATTTTAAAATGTAAGGCCTTAGAGAAGTAGGAAAAAATACTCTACGATTCAAAAATACAAGCCAATCTTCTACAGAGATTTCGTTTTGAAGTTTAAAATAGTATTTTATATTATCATCTGCATCTACTTTCTTTTTGGGCCAACCTATACTATAATAATATTTTAATTTAGTTAGGACAGGATCTTGTATCGTTGCGTTTTTAACTTCACTCCTTTTCTCATTGGTAATATTTAAACCTTTATTTATAGAATGAAGTACCCCATTAATCCATTCATCATCGCTGTCAACATTTTCAATAAATGATCGTGAAAGCAAGTCAAAAATATATGCACATTATATTTTTCCGGTAAATATTTAAATGTCAAGTCAAGTTTTAAAATTTTAACTCTCATTCGTTGAAGTCTTGAGGATGCAATATCTGTAATTATATTTACTTTCCTATCATAGATGAAATTGTGTGTATTTATAGCAAATACAATACTTAAAAAATCAATTTATGCAAGTCCCTTTTCTGTTTCACTTAGACTTCGAGAAACGTAGAATACTGGCTTATTTTCTTGAAGCAAACAACATCCTAATCCCTCCTTTGATGCATCAGTATTGTATTGTTATTCTCAAAATTAGCCAATATTGGTGCTTTTAATATTTTATCCTTTTTTCCTTTATTCCTCCAGCGCTTTTGTGTATATAGGCAACCAATGAAATATAGATTTCTCTTTGAACAGTTCTCTAAGCGGGGCTGTTAGTTCAGATAAATTTGGAAAAAATTACCTTAAAAAGTTTACCATACCTAATATACTTTGCAATTGCTTTTTATTAGATGGATTTGTCAAAAAGGCAATTGCTTGAATTCTTTCTGTGTCAATTTCAACACATCGATCAGAAAAGGTATGTCCCAAATACGTTACTGTATTGACTTTGAATTGTATTTTACTTTTATTAAATTTAACGCCCAAAGTTCTAGCCCTGTTAATTACTTTATTCAGAATTTTATCATGCTCTTCAATACTATTAGCGGCTATTCACAAGTCATCAAAATATATTTGTACACCTGGAATATCACTAAAATTTTTGCTATATTTAGTCCAGATGGAAGCCCCAAAAATTTCCAGCATCCAAACGCGGTAGAAATTGTGCACAAGTCACTTGACTTTGAATCTAATTCTGTGTTCCAAAACCCCTCTTTTAAATCTAGCACTGTAAATACTTTTTATTGTTTAGTTTCTCTGGGAGGATTCGTAGATTTTTTCTTTAAAAGTACCCAATCCCTCAAAAAGATCCATGTTGTTTTCAATAAACTGTTTACACTTTTGATAGCCTTGTAACAAGTCTACTTTTTGAATTAAATTTAATTTAGTACTAGTCTTAAATCCTAACAATGGAGTTACACTATTCTTAACAATTAAAAACTCATCTTCTATAACAATACCGCTTATTTGACATTTTAATTTTATAATTCCTAAAGGTTTTATATGAGAGCCTCCAAAAGCTTGTAAAATTATATTGGTTTGCTTTAGTTCATTTTGTGTTAAATTAAATTTTTGAAAAGTATTATAGGGTAATCTGCACATGTGTCAAGCTTAAACTACAAGCTACTCTAATAATAATTTATGATTAGCCTAATGCTGCCATCTATTAGAACTACTACTGCTACTACTACTACGATCGCTGCTACTGCTACGATTGCTGCTACTACTATTACCGTTGCTACTACTACTACCGCTGCTGCTACTACTACCGCTGCTGCTACTACTACCGCTACTACTACTACTACTATTACTACTACTACTACTACTACTACTACTACTACTACTACTACTAGTACTGCTACTACCGCCCTGCTTCATCGATGACTCACGACAAACAAATTGTGATATACTAGATATACTGATATACGTTCGTAGAGTTAAGGGCTTAACATTGTGTACTTTGAAGAACTTCATTTTTGTCAAAAAAGTATTTTATTTTATGCATTTTATTATTTCCTATTATTACTATTATCGATATCATTATTTTATTTCATTTGTCATTTATTTATACTTCTGTATATAGTATCATTAACATCAATATCACGTTTGTAATGTATATATATTATGTATTACGTATGTTTGCATTCAACACTCGCAGTATTCACATTATAAAGTCGTCGCACTCGATTTTGCAACTTCTTCGGACGTTTATAGCAGCTCTGTCTTCGCAAACACGCGCATTTGCTTCCCGTTAGACGATCGTCGAGCTATTAGTGGTCGTTGTCGTAAGCTTGGGTGCTCGGTCTCTCACAACTTCTTCGGTCAAATATAGCGACTTCTTTTACAAGACCGCACGTTTGATCTCCAGAACCGTTATCGAAGCAATTGCGGCTCTTTTTGGATGTGCGCGCATTCATTCTGCTCAATAATCGTCGGAGCTGGCTAGCGAGTGTCGTCTCATCTATATACATACTTGAGTTTCTGATGTAAAGGACTTAGACATACTTTCAGTAGTTGTTCGCTGATTCGGACGGGTTTATGGTGAACACTTCGCACAAATGGAGTTCATGTCCTTTTTCTTTCTTTATGGCGGTAGTAGTAGGGTGCAATAGACATGTAACGTATCAAATATGGTCTATCATGAAAACGCCTAAGTAGCCGTGAGTAGCACTACATACTCTTGTAGTGAGATCGGTTATTATCGCTACTGTCGCCTTTAACCAAGAGTTCAAAGCTCCGAGAGATAAGGTTGGGTTCCCCTCAAAGCAACCAAATAGGGTTTGGTATCCCTACAAACACAAAACAAATGAATAAGGTTTGGATCCCTTACAAAAAGTTGGTGCATGCATAAACAAATATAAACACCTCTACGTGCGTTTAGCAAAGGCTTCTGCGGAAGCAATATGGAAGGTAATATAACACAATATTCGCTTCGTACGCGCTGTGGCGGTACTCCATATGGCGTTCAAAGCAACAGTGAATGTATACATATAAACATACATGCTAATATGCGTACATGTGTAGAGAGCTCAAATAACTGTAATTGTTGCACATACAATACTCATATTATACATAGTATCTGTACATAAGCTGAGAGCAGAAACCGCAAGCAAACGCAAGTAAGTATTGGCTCAATACAAGGGAACTTTCTGAGTACACTATAGCGGCATTGTCCTTCCAACTAGGAGAACGTAACACACGGTTTATTGAGTCTCTATTTTCTAATTCCAGTGGTCGTATATCCAATAAAACTGAAAAAACAGAAAAGAAAACTGCCATTTGCTTCCCAACACTGCATGAATAATTATTTATTCTTTGAAATACCTAAACGGTTTTACTCTGAGGTTGACATAGTTTCGTCACTAATGACTGATAACTAGGCGCACACGATAGTTTAATATCAATCTCAAGTTGCATTATCAATTAAATCATTAGAATAACTTCAATTGGTTTAATCATCAATCATTTAATATCAATAATAGTTCAATTTCCTTGTGATTACCAACGTTAAATTTAATTAAGTTACCTTTCTGTGAAATTTTTAATTAAATAAAAATCTTTGTTGAGACGGTTCCGTTGGTAAAGCGCACAAACTGTAATATACACATAGGCGTACCAATAAGTACAGCCATAAATTAATGTTGTTCTTTTCAGAAAATGATATTCGGCGCAGTGTAAAAATGTTTTTATATAACGAGAATGGAAGTCCAGTGTGAAGTGCTTTTCGTAGTTAAAATGGCTTCTGAACTAGGTTAACAATATGTAGTCACATTATAGTCTAACCACAGTTTTTTTTCATTTTTAAACCAACTTTAGTATTGTTCTCAGTTTTTGCGGAACAGCTCCTTCTAACCAACTCAGCGTCTGCTTTGTGATATCCTTACTCTACCTTACTTCATCATCTAGATCTTGCGATGGCATCTGCAACTGCTGTATTATCCACGCTGAACCGAAAAGGATTCAGATGGTGTAGAATTCCTGCACATATATGGAACGCGTGATAGAGGCGGTATCACTTCCAAACTTCTGTCGTCCAAAACCTTGAATGTGCAAAACCGACGCAATATTCACAGCATGCTATTTTTTGAAAGCATTGTTAAGCAATAAATAAACTGCAATACTTATACAATAAAGTACGACATGTGAACACAAAATAGAAACTTTCAAGCGCAGCTTTACCTACAATATCAGCAAACTATAAGTACGTACTTGGCACCTTTTCATTCTCGTTGTTCATCAAGGGAGGTCAACTGTGGGTTACAGGTGACTTAGTTTCAAAACAGGAATCGGTGAGTTTGAACCAACAGCATGTTTCTTCTTGTTCTATTTTTTCCTATCAGTGTATTCCGAAAGCACATCATACAATTGTTTGTATCTCTTATTTTCTTTTTTCAATCTTTTTCTTTTTATTATTTTTACGTGCCAAAGGTAGAGCCCCGACAAGGCTTTCCGTAGACAATTTGGTCTTTTTCACCACATATTCTAGATTGTACAGGATATTGGTTTTGTACAAAATAATTCTAATACAAATTCATCTTCTTTGGCTAAAAAATTGCTTGCCGTGTTGTACTAAACACGACTCCTGTAATAAAACTTATTATAGGTTAAAATAATAAAACTGATACTTATTATATGCTAAACGATCATACGCCGCAACGACGTCTTTGTACGAATGGAAGATGCAATATAGTGCAACATTTCGTGACCATGCACTTATCTTGCTAAAACTAAGATAATGATTTACATACATATATGAACAGTTTAGTCGATGATTCTATACGTTTTCAAATCAACATTAAATACTACATTCTTATCTGCAATTTATAATAAAGTCATTAAAATACTACAAGTGAAAACTGTGAAAAAGTAAAAAATAAAGGGTGAACATGCGGTTGGATTCATTCCGTATAAATCAAAACTTCAAGTTTACTTATGCGCACTGGTGAACTAATGCTTTTCGCTGTTATGTAGAACGAACATGTGTATGTCGTATGAACACAAGTCATCCCTGCATTACCCAAATGTGTTGCAGTTACTGGGACAATGTCAGTTGTATGTAACGCCTGACGAAGCAGTTGTATTACTCAATGGTTCATTTGATAAATCAAATATTATTAAATTTCACATGGAAATTTTAAACGTTCAACAATTAATTTTGTTTTATTATAACTAGGTGACTATAATATTTTCAAATACTTTAACAAATACGCTTTCGTATTACATTACCATTTCAGGAAATGCGTGTGACAACTTCTGTCATTTCACTTATATAAATCATTTTTTGTCTGTAAAAGTAGTAATAATTTCAAAGGAACCTTATTAAAACAAAATTGATTTATCTACTAAATTCTGACATATCTAAAAGTGCCTAGGAAACAATCCCTTAACATAATGCTGCTTAAAGACATACATCTATTCATGGTTTTGGTGGGATCATTCACGGGAAAGACAATGTGAGGAGAGAAAAGACGCTAAAAGACGCTAACACGCAGACATGTTTCTGTATATCCGGCGTCATCAGCACGGTTTTGAGCATCTTTCCCTCCTAACATTGCAATTCCTTTTCGACTACACTTAGACTGGTCGATTATATGCAGTGACAGTAGCGGAGAAGGAATTGCAATGCTAACAGAGAAAGATGCTCGAAGCCGCGGTGACGACGTCGAGTAGAAATATATATGTGCGCGTGTTAGCGTTCTTCTCACATTGTCTTTCCGGTAAATGATCCCATCAACAAAATGAGTAGCTAGCTCTATTTAGGCAGCGTTATGTTAAGGTATTACTAAATTTTGAAAACGAATTTGATAAAAAGAAATTTACAAAAATATTCAAGAGTAAAAGCAAAAAAAGACAAGGAGTTTTCAAAATATCATTTTATTATTCCGTTGTAGGACATCCATCGTAAAAAAAAAACAAAAAAGGAGTCTCTTTTATATCACCGCGTCAAAAAGACAAATAACGGTCGATTTCTACGCACATAAGACAATGTTCGTGAATCTTGCAAAGGCTTCAAGTAAATACAGATATATATATATATAGTATCATAAAGAAACATCTCCTATGGTTCAAATGAATACGTGGGCTTCCACCGCCAGAGTCAGTAATAAGCGAACTACTTCCGCAATTGGACCGTGTCATGATGAGATATATAGAAATGGAATAAAAGTAAGAGGAAAAGAATTAAAAAGAAAAAAGAAAAAGAAGGGAACAATAAAAAATAGGGGGAAAAAGAAGAAAACGGTGAAAAGAGTAAGAGAAGGGAGACAGAAAGAGAAAGGGGGAAAGAAAGCAGGAAAGGGAAGAAAAAGGAAAAAGAGAAAGGCGGGATCTCTGTTTTTTTATCTTTCTATTTTTTCTTACTTTTTTCTTCTTTCATTATTTTCCCCTTTTTCTATCTGTCTCCCTTCTCTCTTTCCTTCTCTTACTGTTTTCACCTTTTTCTTCTTTTTAACCCCCATCTTTTATTGTTCTCTTCTTTTTCTTTTTATTTCTTTTCCTCTTACTCTTATTTCATTTCAGTCTCATCATGACACGGTCCAATTGCGGAAGTAGTTCGCTTATTATCCCTTACGGTTAACGTAGAAATACTTCTAATGTTAAATATTTTTTTGCATAATGTATATTTAAAGTTCACATTTTGTTTTAAATAGTTCTGTTCTGCACAATTAACCCAAGCTTATTCATTTTTGAGTTACGCGCCTTTTCTCTATATGAAGAAGGATGCACTTTCAATTTGTTTGGTAGCTATACAATGTAAAAACGTTTTATAATACAGTGAGCATGTAAAAATAAATTCACACTATAAATGACAAAAACATACAGTCCATTTACTATCAAACACGGTTTGGACCGTCGAACCGTATGGATCATGATATAAACATGAGAAAGTAGTGTGACGAAAACAAAATAATCAAACAAAAGGGCATTGAAGCGCACTAGAAAGAACATAACAAAGGGCAACAAGCAACTGATATACAGCGTATTACAACAAACAAATTTCCGCCAGGAGGTAAGTTACTTTACATTGATTAATATCCTTAGTTTATCTTTATACATTGGTGGTGTCTAACTAAGTTAAAATGGCAAATATTCTGCAGTTCAAAAACAAGATGGCACTAAGCATGCCGTCACTATATTTTAAACATAGGTAATAACAAAATAGAAACCTTCACTCACATAACGATAGATCTACTCGTAGTTTTGTTATAGCAAATGGAAATTTGTCAATAAAATGTCTTTTTTATAATGATACTAAACACTTTATACACACGTGTCCGGAGTTTCACAATTAAATTCATAAAACACTCAAGTAAACGTAAGATATTTCAAAAAAAAGCACAATACCTTGTTCACCACGAAAATAAAGTTTAGAAATCTTTTTGACAAGGTAAAGGCACCATCGGTAACTGTAAACATCAATAATTTTTATTATTGGTATGATTCTTAACTTATAATACATGTGCAGATTTACGTTTAACATCTGCAAACGATAAAGTAATAGTTAGATTATTTTGTACTAAGTCAAGTGTTAGATCTGTAAAACAGTGAACAATGCCAAAGTTGGAATTGTCTGATACTTTTCTAACAAGTTGCCTAGTATCAAATGTTTGCATCACTTACTCCAAACAGTAACTATTTCTATTATAGGCGTGATTCTATTGTTTTAAGAAACTGGTTACATATGAAGACCTCTAACTTAAACATTTTTGTTGCAAATTGTATACCTGAAATACAAGAATTATCAAATGTTATTGATTGGGATTATAACCCCGCAGACTTGTCACATTGGTTAACCTTAAGAAGGAATCAGTGGCCTATACAAAAATGTACTTTAGGTCTTGAGGATATACCTGAAGTAAAGTATACGCCTGTTGTACAATTACAGAAAATAAGTTTTTCCTCTTAACTGCACAGCTTCTCTTTCGAAGATGAAAAACTAAGTGTTTGATGACTTCACAATTAAACGATGCTCTGAAAACATTAGTGCTGTTATCACAAAAAAGCATAATTTCCAAAATATTTACGTAGATACGGGAAATTTAGCATGGTTTTCACCATTAGATCACGAAGGATTAATACGGGTTGGTGGCAGATTGAAAAACTCGAATTCCCCCTTCGATAAAAAATATTCGATACTAATTTCTGATAGACAGGAGTTATCGAATTTAATTTTGGAACATGAACACAGACGTCTATTTCATGCCGGTTCGCAACATATTTTAGCGGCCGTGCATGAAAATTATGACAATGCACGGCCACTCTAATGGCACTTAGGCAGAATAATTGACGTGATAGAAGTGATAGTGTGGTGTGCGTAGTATCGGTGCGAATGAATAAGGGTGTTACTAAATCTTGAGTGATAAAAATCTGTCCTTTGTCAGTTTACAATGGAAGCGACTCGGACATTGCGAACACAGTTAATACAGTATTTCTTCTATTTTAACGAGATTGAGTTTAGAACTTCCAATTTGTTTTGTATTCAGTGTATTCTCTTTTTATAATTATTTGCAGTTCCTGCAAATGCAGGGTGTCTGTTTTGTACAGTTTCTAGTCTGCACGTCTTCTTTCTACGCAGTCGATTAGTTATCATACAAGTTCGAATTTAAACGTAGTGATGCAAAAAATAAAACGTTACCAGAATAATATTGACAATAAACTAAAAGCACTGAATATTGAATGCGTGTATATAATTTTTCATGGGGAAATACCATTTTATGTCAGATATTTTGGATTTTGTAGCTATTCGATACAGAAGAAACTATTTATTATCACATATAATTGCAACGCATAAACTTTTTTAAATTCACTTTTATAAGTGCGTACGTAAACATTGGCGTAAGAGCACAAATAAGCAGATTAATAACAGGTTCTCTATGAATAAGCTCTTGGATGGAATCCACTGCCCATATTTCTTTGTTAAAGTATTACCAGTAAATGTTGCTAATTTTATTCATGAAATATCGTAAATAATCTAAAATTATTATAAATCCAACTAAACTACTTACAGTTTTTGTAGCCTCGTTGCATAAATAGAAAGTTTAAAATTATGAAACATATAAAATGCCAACTGCTTTCCCATTATTATTTTTTTACTTAAGAATACAGCTTTATGATTATAACTATGACTGCATGTCACGCCTCATTCTTTGCATCCTACATTGTGATTGGTTACGAACTTTTACACACCTCCAGTTTACATTTCGTGACGGACAATTCGGTGATCTACCTGTTCCTTATACTCAGTCGATTCGATTGTTGAATTTGTCGGCTGCGTTTTTTTTTCTTAGCTCCGCAGTACGATTGCGCTTTTTCTATTCTCATTGGCAGAAAAATCATTCGCAAGACTATTTCAGGTGTGAATTGTTTCTCATTACTTTTGTGCGGTTAATGCGGGGACGAGCAAAAAGTTTCAATCGTCTCTCATCCCATCTAATCTGTTTTATTTTATACTGAGCTGGGAATTAAATTCTACTTAATGTATTCGCATCGCGTGAATATCAATTTATAACTATAACCGCTAAGAATCTATGTATCCGTTCATCGGGAATAAATATATTGTTATATTTTATTTGGACAACTAATTGTCACCATACCATTTATAATAGCATTTAAATAAATTCTCCTACAAGTTTTAGAAAGAATTATCCATATAAGACATAATTACCATAGCAAAGCAAAATCAACTACTCAAAAAATAAAAATAAAAGCAATAGTGTAATGGTAATAATAAAACACCATCAGGTATCTATTATTATCAGGATTATACGTAACACTACACATTGGAAATTTCATAACGTCTGGAAAAAATCAAAATAAACCACCCTAGTTATAAAATAAAAACATGGATGGTATTGGATTGATAACCCGCTGAAAATAAAATGGATATCATAAACAAAATTTAGATATATTTCATATACTAATGACAGATACGAACTACTGCTATAATACATACGAAAATAGAAATGTGCTACAATCGACACTAAAGTATGTACTAACATCGAATAAATAACAAAGAATGCCCCTGAAAATTTATAAATTAACCATATTTAGGTCAAATTAAAATAATATGTACACTACCGTTCATAAGTTTGATCGCGATATATAAAATAACAAAATAGACTACGCAGATAAAGTTTGCAAGAAATTTATGAAAGAAACAAACTTTACTCATTAACTTAAAATGTTCTATTGACAGAATAGTACATTCCAATAAAATACATACTGTTGTAATGTTTCTTTAAAGTAACCCTCTTTTTCTTTAATAATTGGCTGATAGGTATGCGGTATCCTTGGAACTAATCGCTCCAAATACAATTCGTCTACATCATTCCACTCTTCCTGCAGAGCCTTCAGGAATGCTACTTTGGAGGTTTCTTCTGGACCTCACAATCCAAGTGATCCCACAAGAGCTCAATGGGGAATCAGGGCTTTGTGGCGGCCACTCCATTAAGGATAGCACTCCTTCAGAAGATTTGCCTTGGAAATAAACTTTAACCACCTTTGCGGTGTGTTTGGAGTCGTTATCTTACTCATAAATGAACCCCTCTCCAATTAATTCATATCCGGATCGTTGTTTAGGATTCCCAAATACGCATCTTTTGTCAATCTTTCCTCTATTAACTAATTTTTGCATTTTTTCCGCCCCGAAAGCAACCCCATGCCATAATGCTTCCTCTTCCATGTTCCAGTGTTTTTGAAATACACTCATCTAACATTCTTTCTCCACATCGGCAACGAACAAATGTGCGACGTTTACTTCCGATAATTCGAATTTCGATTAGTCCGTCTATACCACACTATTTTGCCTAATTTTGTTTTTCCGTTTGTGTGTAGAACTTAAGCGTGGTTTTCTTACTGGTATGCAACCCCTCAAACCAGCTTCTATTAGTCTCCGTTCTGTTGTCAGCACACTTACTGACTGACGGCATTGTAAGTTGAACTCGTCCGTAATTTATGGTGGGGTAAATCGGCGATTTCTTAGAGAAATCATTCGGACGCATTAATCGTTCCGTCGTTGATCTGGGTTTTCTACTTCGTTTTCTGCTCTGAAGCCTACCGGTCTCTTCCTTTCCTTTCTCCTGTCCTTGGCAGTCAATACACAAATATTTAATTGTCGAGCAATTTCTCTATTTGAAACATTTGTTTTGTGTAAAACGCATATTTTGGGACACATTTCAATATCAGATTCTCTTCTTTTTGTCATATTTTCGATCAAATAAACTAACATGAAATAGGGTCTTCTTAATGCAATCACACACATCTCCAGTATTTCGATATACTGGATTCATACTGAATGTACAGTCTATTATTAAGATTTATAAGGCAAGTGATGATTCAGTGCCCCTCCCAAATCATAACTCATTCATCCCCAACTTCCTACTATTAACGCATAAAATTTACATTGGTTTTGTGTTTGAATGTATTTTGTAAAAGTTTTTTATAAATATATACCATCAACGTTACATTGTAAATGGCATTTCAAGAAGACTAGTATGAATTTCCCTAAATATTTTTCAAATAGTTCAAAGTGTAACGTAATAATTAGGTGCGATGAAACTTATGAACGGTAGTATATATTGCTGGCAACATCCATTTTTAACTAACAAATTCATTTTGTAATAATTTTTTGTATTCCTTGATTAAATTTATCTGCAAAAGTCATCTATCCATTTGCGCTGACAAATACTACCTGTATTTTTCAGGGCAATTATGTAGAAAAAAACTGAAACGGACTAATTCACACAAATATCTTTATTAAAAATTAGGTGACCGGTTTCGCGGAAATTTCTCACATCTACAGGCCAGATGTTTTAGGCTAGACTTCAAGTTTAGGCATCATTGGAGAATATGAATAACTACACATAATAACACGTTTGTTCTGTCTTTTTATACAACTATTTGAATCTGTTCGTCTTTGTTTTACCTTTTTACATAGTTGCTTTGTGCAATTTCATTGTTATTATGTGTAGTTATGTACATCTCCAATCACCGCTGAACATGTAGTCTAATCTAGAATACCTTGGCTGAGGATGTATGAAATTCGAAACGCGAAACCCATCGCTTAATTTTTAATAAAGGTATTTGCGAGAATTAGTTCATTAATTCTTTCTACATTTAATATCATGAACCCACACGTGCTCAACAATTTTATTGTACTGATGATTATATTTATATGTATTGTGATGTTATTTCGAATACATTTCAAAAGTATATTACCAGGAATCTTGGAATGCCAAACAAATATTGTTAAACAGAAAACTATAAAAACTAATGCAATGAGTTGAAACGATACGAAAAATGTTCGCTAATATTTAAACGTGTCATACAAAAATTATCCCATTCAGAATAATAGATAATTATAAAATTAATAATTTATTCAAATAAGATAAAAGATTTAAGTAATCTAGCCTCAAAACTCCATTTTATAGCACCATCTTGTTGTGATTACGTTATTATTTAGTGTTTCCAAAAAATCCTGCCAACTTCTCACATACATTTTTTTTAAATGATGACCGAAGTAATTACATTAAAGTTTAAAAACCGTTTTACCACTATTCTCTAAATATTCACGACAAAAATGAACTTTTTTATGAAGCTCACTACGAATAGAAATGATTTTTTAAAACGGTTGGTGCTTATTTTGTTTGTAATTTAGCCGTTGTTTATTAATAGTTTGTTTGGAGGTAGATTTATTTATTCTTTGAAATTGAAAGATGTTGCTTTTGATCGCAAAAATACTTCTCAAAATTTAATACAATGTTATGCCCTTGGATGAAATCACATTGCATTTTAATTCAGATACTATGCAAAGCTTTGCACTCCATCTATGCTTGATGATGTCTATAAGATTACTATACCAAGCCACACTGACCCCAAGCGAATAAAAATTCTTTTGTTTGAAATTAAATATAGATTTAAAAGTGTTTGTTTTGCTTGTTTTAAGATTTGGGCATTCGGAAGCTACTTTGTACTTCAGTATCTACCAATGCTTTAAATCCAATGTTACAAATTAATATAGCGATACACATGTATAGTGAAAACTGCTATGCAGACGTTGAGAAATTAATAGTACCATTTAAAATATCACGCAAATATATGAAGGGTAATTAGAAAGCTTTCGTTCCATTATTTCTTCATAATTTACGTATACTATTAATTATATTGTTTCACATCAGCGGTGTCTTTTATTAGCGCGATCGCAAACACTTAAAGAGATTGCGCTTAATTCAAATTATAAAAGTTAGTTTACCGACAAAGGTTTTATTGCAATGTCTTCATTATGTAGATCTACAATTATGATATTAAAACCCATTATTTGTTTTAAATATTTTCTTAGTAATAATAATAACCATCTACTAGATTGATAATTTAAATTGTAGTTTGCTCAACAAAACGGTGCATGTCCGATATTTTTTGTATTTTTCTCCTATTTAACCACACACACATTTGTGTTCATTCAACTTGTTCACAATAATTGTTGATTTCAGTTAAATAGGAAAACTATTACCAATTCTAATAGCTATAGATGTGTTTGTCTTAAATACCTTATAACTTTCAATAGCATTTAAAGTATAAAACTTTGAAAACATCTAGCACGGTCAGATGAATTGACTTGATTGTAAAAGAATTCTCACAAAAGTCAGATAGGAATTTGCACATCTAGTAGTGCAGCTTTGCCAGCATATGTAATGTCGTTTTACTATAGCTTTCCTAAGGAAAAAATTGAAATCTAACGCTTATTAATGTTGACCAAATTGACAGACAAATTCAATTTTCGAATACGTTGAAGAAATAAGTCACGAAGTGAATACGGAACAAGGTGTAAAGCGAAACGATAAAAACATAGATTAATAGTGTATTTTATTGGAAGAGATAGTAATATAAAGTGGGCTAAGCGTTGTGGCATAAAAGCAATACATAGCTTTGTTGAAAACGTCATTACAATTTTCCTTTCATTAAAACACAATGCCAATGATTGCAAGACTCTCTAAGACCACTAGAAACTATAGGTGATGACGGAATATCACTACACACATATACCACTACGTTTATGCAATGAAATTTTTTAAAACTACCTTTTGACGGCAGTTTTAAAACTAGCTAGGACTTTATATTCATTACAAAAATAAGTCATTGATTAATGGAATATAGAAAACACCGCGGAATAATATTTTTGATCAAATAGACATAAACGTCAATCGGATATTGTAACAATATGGCGGCCGGAAATACATATATCAAATTTCGCTAGTCTAATTTTTGCCGCAAAACTGACCAACAGCTAATCTACTTTTTAGTGATTCAATTTGAAAACATTCTTCCAAATTAAAAAATAGAGTATAATAATTTATAACTCCTTTAACCACGAAATTAAAACGCAACAAATGGAAATCTTATTTGGAGGATTGTCATAATAATAATAATAAATAATGCAAGTAATAGCAATAGTGATAGTGCTAGTGATAGTGATAGTAATAATAACAATAATAATAATAAAACCAAACATGCCGGCAACATCAAACCCTACACTCCCAGCCTATTCAGCAGCGTTATAGTTCTGCCTGGCACTCAGGCCCTTAACTTCATTGATAAGCACCTGAAAGAATAGGTAAAGTATCGGTGCGCAGATGTTTTGTTATTCGTTTTATATGGATGACTTAAAACTGTTGGCGAGAAATCCGAATCTCCTACAGGAGCTGCTAGAATGTGTTTGGGAAAAGTTGGACTAAGCAACCCATATACACTGTGCGCAACCAAGGAGACGCAACGACATGGATGTGGGTGAAAAATATAAATACCTTGGATAAAAGTACACTAAGGGTACAGAGCATAACATCGTAAAGAACGGGAAAGAACATAACAAAAAGAATAAATGCGTATGCCACTTCAGTTCTTTCGTATAATTTTGCAGTTATTGTGTGGAACGATACTGCAAACCTTAACATCGAGGCCAGAATTGAATTCACAAAACACAGAATACACCATACTCATAGCTTCACTGAGAGATTTCGTCTACCTCGGAAACGGGGCCGTACCATATTTCTACCAAGTGCAAAATGTAAAAAATATTTTCTAGAGAAAGTGAAAACTAGTAAATTACACCCAGCGATCGCCTTACTTGATAAACACTTGCTCCACTGAAGTTATCGGACACTAGTTATGATCCAGGTTCCAAGATTGACAGCACAAAAAGCGTTTTATTGAAAGAATGTTATAATAAGAACAAAGTTTTATTCCAAAAAATGTTAGTTCTTACCAAATTGAGTGTCACGATTCGTGGTCTAGGTATTATCAAATGTATTGGTAGTAGTTTTATTCTAACCAAAGGAAAAGTCATTTTTTTTATCAACTAAAGAACGTATCCAAAATTAGCTAAATTCAAAAAGTTAAAGTCAGGCCATTAATTAATTATTTAATATAATTTTATCCGAAAAGAAAGAAGAAGAATCATTATCCTGAGGATGCCTTCCTGCTGATAGTAAATTTTTACGTTGAAGAGAATATATATATATATATATATATATACATATATATATTTAGAATTATAGGGCAGATGAGTATAACTGCTTTAACACTTTTTAAAGTTAATCAATGTAACTCAGTGCTATTTGACATTAGAAGCAGATAGACGAGAAGGAACACGGGAACAGAATTGAAAATAACGATGTATTTAAGTCCATGTTTCTTTTTGTGGAGAAAGTATAATTAGGAAGTGTTTTCTGTTACCTTACGAAATATTGTTAGGAAAATTCATGAGGAAAGTGTACTGTATTCAAAAAGATAAAACTTGAAAGTTCGTGTTTTAATGCGTAACATTAATAGGAATTTAGCTGAAATAAAAGACTGCGAAGACATTATCTATTTATCATATAGCACCAGCATGTATATACAAGATGGTGACTATTTTTACACCTTTTTGTGAACATAATACTCAGTGAGAATATATATATATATCAGCATTTAACTACAAGAATTTCCTGCTTAATGTCGTTTGATGATGCTACATTTAATTCTATAGATTCATATCTATGCCAAAATTCAAATAATATACTTCGTGTAAATGAAGCAATGAACAGTAACAATTACCTGTATATCGCGTTACTAAAATTAAAAAACTACTTTAAGTTAATACACCGTGCACCAGTTTCACTATAACATGCATATTTAGAAGTAAGGGCACGTAACACATGGGCTGAAATGTCCCGGGCCTAACAAAGAAAACACGTTTTTTTTGGTTCAAAATTAGCTTTATTCATCAACGTAATCTCCATCAAGAGCAACATAATCATTCCAGCGCCGCTCTAACATTTCAATACCACTTTTGTAGAACGATTTATCTTTTGCCTCAAAATAGGCCTCAGTTTCAGCGATAACCTCTTCATTCGTGCGAAATTTCTTACCGGCGAGCATTTTTTTGAGGTCTGCGAACAGCCAGTAGTCGCTGGGAGCCAAATCTGGCGAATACGGTGGATGTGGGAGCAAATCGACGTTCAATTCATGTAGTTTTGCCATTGTTTTGATTGACTTGTGACACGGTGCGTTGTCTTGATGAAACAACATACTAACTGAGAGAAGGGTGACTGCAATAAAAGTGGCGTCATCTACGTGTTAGGCCCGGGATTTTTCAGCCCATGTGTTATGTATATTAAAAGCGTAGTCTATCATCAATGTTATTGCGGTAGCACATGGTTGTTTTAATGCACATTTACTTGGAAGTACTGCACTCAATATTGATATGAAAAGGCACAACTAATGTGTACAGTTAGATCTATAATCATGTATACATAATTTCATCAACAAGTTACATGTAATTTTATAAAATAGTTACACCATCCAGACCATAAATTTACATTATAGTGTGCACTAATGCATAAATCAACGATTTTTTGAATACAGGGTTACGTATTTTTTCGATTGTATGACCAATTACTAAATATTACAGTGGCGATTATGTAAATCAAAGGTACATTTACACCGATTTTTCAATGTATTTAGAATTCTTGAAGTAACTCTCTTAATAAGTTTATATTTGATTTTTAGGTAGCAATGTTAATTACTTTTTAATACAACTTTTCGTTATTTTTCGCATTTAAAAACTATTAAATTGAACATACAGAGAAAGCCATGTTACAAGCTTTATTTGTCTTATCTATAATCTCTTTTGCATTAACAGTTGCTTTTTAGTATTATTTAAACCTCTCTATTTTCGCGCGTAGGCAGATATAGAAAATCAACCATGAGCATTTGCGTCATGTCAAGTGTGTATCCAAGATCCACTCGAGTATCATGTAAATTATTATTGTACATGTTTTCGAAGTATATTGTGTTATACAGTCCACAATGTTATTCATTAAATTACTGCAGTTGCCACAACTGATTTTTTTTATAAAAAGATCAATAATTTCTCCCCACTTGATGTCAACTTTACAATGGTTACTGCGTAATGACTTCATTGTAAAAACTAAAATCCGTATAGTTCAAACTAAATAAATTGAAAGCTAACGTTCCAAAAATATTTTTTCATCTTAAACCAATCACAAACAATATATCAGTCATGATATTGAATACCTTTTTATATTATTTTCTATAATCACCTACTGATCCATAATGCATTAAATCTAGAGTGTTTGCACATACTCCTGAAAGTATTTTCCATGTCTCTACGTAATTAGAACTACGTATTTGAATGACGGGAATGCTCAGTGTTTATGTGCATATGTATATACAAACATAGACGAGGCGGAGGTTACGACTTCCTGGTGCGCGGTATTCCATTAGGCGATGAGCTGCAGTTAATAGTAGTGTGTGTATATCATTAGGACGCACACGCGCCGCGGGGTTCCGCTAGCTCGGACACCTGGCCCACTGCTCCCGCCCGTACAAAAACCAGATGACCGCTGACTACCTGTGTGCTGCGATCGAGTTACTCTCCTGGCGAGATTTACAACGAGATTACTGTCACTAATACGTACGCATATGATACATATACACTTTTATTTAGAGGTTCTTAAAAAAGTTGTCCGGTCAGAACAAACATTCTTCGACAAAAATGGTACACAATGTAATTTCTTGTAGATTAATCTACTGTTTTCAATGTTCTTATAAATTCTATTAGTTTTAGTTATTAGAAAAATCGTAATTGATGGGTAACTTCTAAACCAAAATAAAATGCAGATGTTTTTAAATATTATTTAGTGTATTAGTAAATGCTTAATATTAGTGAACAGTTCCCTTGTAAATGAGTTATTAATAACCTATTAATTTTAGTTTCTAAGATTTGACATGAAGTATTTTCTCGATAAATAATTTGAACCATGTTACACTAAAATCGCAGTTATAGTTATATAATACAGTAACTTACGTTTACTACTAAACTCGTTATTAACTAACACTTCACTACTAAAATTGTACATAAATTAACCTGATTTGCAAGTGAAGGTAAAATTAAACGCCGTCAACGCTTCACCATTCATTATTGAGAAGGAATTGGAATTAATTTTCTTTCCAACGTCATAAGTTCCTCCTAAGCCGATGTTACTCCAACCTCGAAGACGTTAAGGGCTTAGAATTAGAGTTTCTTGACCCGACCACGTGGGCGGAACAGTAGATTAAAGCTTCTTAGATTTTAATCTAAAATTTTCTGAGCTCCGGGTAAGTTCTAACCATTTGACTGCTTGTTGCTGTGGATTATTAAAATGAACCAGCTACATCAAAGACGAGTAATCGGTCTTCAATAGACATTTTCTGCCATAGACATATTCGTGGATACGCTTCACAGCATTCACGAATACCAACAGCAATCTTCTTGTTGTGCAGTTAAAATAGCCTATAATCCCTTCTTGGCCATCTTATATATGGAACAATACGCCTCAGATGCCTAAGCTGCTGTCATCAGTGCCTGGAATAAATCTGCCTTAATGTTAGGGTAACTCAAAGTAGGTGCACAAACCAACATCTGCTCCAACTCCTGAAAAACACCTTGGCAATCAGTATCCCGGATATAATCGTTACCGTCCTATGTGAGTTTTGTGAATGGCTTGGCAATATTAGCAAATTCGAAGACGCGTCTACTGTGGTAGGTGCAGAGTCTTCTTTGGATCGACTGACACGACTTTCCCAGATACTATGTGGCGTATATATTATACCTATTTCTCGAAAATATTGCACTCCTCTGGATACAATATCATGTTAACTGCTCGTAGACGCTGGAGTATGTTCCATATCCCGAATGATCTACTCTGCTTCCGCCCGTTGCGTCAATGATAATGTGCTTGAAGCTTGACTAATAGGATTCGCATTTTCTATAGCTATATGATGGTGCCCTTCCTCTCATAAAATCTTCCATTTGAAAAACATCTTGAAACCTTCTAATTAATGCTTTCACTCCTTGGTGTTGTTAACTCTTTGCAAATAATATCATGAAGTTATCCAATGGCTTAGAAAATAGCTGAATTTTTGTGGTAATAATTTCCTACGATCGTTTCTTTCCTCAGCTTCAGCGGATTGTTGGATTGGGATTCATTACTGCAACTGCTTTTACAGTGAGTATTCCTCAGTTTTATGCGTTACCTGCCGTTAGTTTGTTCATTGGAACCTGCTGTCCTAGAACGTCGCCGTCCACTCCTGCCATCTGCTCATCCCCTCCCTAAAGCATATCAATCAATAAAATAAATAAAACTTCAATGGAATCCTTGTCATTCTTTTAGTCAGTGAGTCACACTACGTCTACAACAAATATCAACATGCATTTCCTTCGTAACCAGATACTACTGCTAATACTGCCGCTTTTCTAGTAATATGTAGTTTACCTATGCTGTTTATTTTTATCAATTACTGATTATGGGAAAATAATTTGTTGGCCAGTATTATTTATAAAAGTTAGCTTGTATATAATTTCCAATGTGTGTTACCATAAGTTATATGAGCACAAGCTGTGGATATCGCAGTAGACTCCACACCAAACAAATTAACAATTTATTCATGGGCACATGGGCTCTTATTATCAACCAAGTTACGGGCTAGTTGGTGGAGTTTACTGCGATACCTGTGAAATGAACACGCAGTCCTTGCAATCGTTGTGTATAAGCTATCACTATTTTTCGGTATTAAATATAGTTGGGGATAATTGCCGTTGCTTTGTTGATAATCACGAATTCAAAGATCGGCAGAAAAGTTCCCGAAAAGTATTTTCAAATTCCACAGTATTTTTATAATTTCAGATTTTTTGACGAGATACCACAGAAGTAATTTTCTTATAGTCTTCCAGGTTTCACGGCCATTGTTGTTGACTGCTCTTCGATTTTTGTGTTATCTGCCGTGTAGATATTTTGTAATATCTAACGTGGATTATCTTGTCGTGATCTTCTTCACTTCACTCCTAAAGAAGATCACAATATGATCAAAACCTCAAGTAATACAAAACTTTTGCACGTTAGAAAATAAGAGAACTGAGGAACAGTCAATAACAATGGCCGTGGAAGCTTGAAGACTGCAGAAAAATTACTTCTGCAATGTCATGTTAAACAATAGGAAATCAAAAAACTAGGTAATTACGAAATACTCTACTGGCACTTTTACACGCTTTATTCACATTTTATCTTTCTCTCTTATTAGTGCTTATAATTAGAAATATGTACGTATATACATATCTATAAAAAACTATCCTCTTTTCTACTCTACCTATTTAGTTTGAATTTGTATTTTATATTTAAACTCAAACAATTTTATTTGCAGGTAGTGCATATTTATATAAAGTATTTTATAAGACCTGCAGATGATAATTAACTTATTATTTCCTTATTTCCAACACAAGACCATCTAAAATATATAACAAGAATTAAGTAAACAAAAGAAGTCTTACAGTTAGTACTAAGTTATAGTAGCGAATAATATATATATTTATTGTATAAGTATAAATAGTATAATACAAAATAATTCAACGAAACGCTTGATTTCACACATAATTTTCTGAAAATACAGTGAATGAATGCATAAACATAAATGTGCAATTACAGATTACTATTTATATTCTTTTTGTAAAGTTATGCGAAGGTATCTAGTAACTTTTTACTGGTCTAGTAAATACTATGTGGACAATTATCCAATAAATTACCGATGTTAGTCTTCTCAACTGTTCCTTCGTAGTATATGCAGCTTCAACTGCATTTGCACTTGTCCTTTAATAAGTATTAATACATCTATTTAGTTCTTACTCGTACGTATAGAAATTTTTGGTATTTTTCCAAGCTACACATAAGGAAAACCTATTTAAAAAGTTGTATTTACCACAGGTTATCGGAAAACTAATTTGTTATAACTTCACTTCTGCGCAGTAAAATTTCTAATCACATGTGTAACTGCATCATAATTGTTATGCTTAAATTAAAATTGAGGAAAACCGTTGTTTCTATGTATAATGAAATAAAGCAAATTAAAAAGGTAACAAAAGAATAAGAATGAAACTACTTGAAGAATAATAATAATTAGGGTTTGTTACACTTAAGGTTTGAGACATATTATGAACATGAGGCAAAATTCTAACGAATCTATTTTATCTGCTTTACTTTCAGTAATCGAAAAAAGAAAATGCGAGCATTACTATATGCATAATACGAGAGCGATCCAATATTGACAGTAAAGATGAACTTTACACAAACTGCCCGTACGCAATAGTGACACTGTGTGCGTAACTATTCACGTTTGTGCAAATAATAGTCTAAAGTGTTGCTTTGTTCAACATTGAATCGATCTATAATTCGCCAAACGGATCTTTAGAAGCACGTCATGAGACATACGTATTTTTTGTTAGAGATTATGGTATGAATGTTTTAAGTCGACAGATACCAATACAAACGGAACTAAGTAACGATTCGGAGAAGAAAAGAGACAAACCAAAAACCTAACACATAGATGACAATTTCACAATTTTCGTGTTTCCTTGGCGTGAGGGATGGTGTATGTACGCTTATTTGAGTTCTGTCATTAAAGTCATTATTATTATTTGGTGTATATTTTGGTTATTCAAACTTGGTGTTATATACATTCAGTAGTAATTGGCGTGGCGAATCTGTTTTCTTTGTTTTTTTTTGCAGATTTCTGTTCTTCGGTAAGCAAATTTTACGTATTAATGTTTCCACCTGTTTTCTAACCTTTTTGTATTTTTTTCTCTTTTACTTTGCTTTACGATGTCTGATATATATATACAGTCGGTTATTGACATTATTTAACTTTTTAAATATTCATTTGAAACTTATTAAATTCCTTTAATATTTCTCATTAATGTATTAATATTTGCTGTAGTTTTTATATAGACATTTCCTCTCCGCGGTAGTTTGTTCCGCGTTTATCTGAAAGCCAACATCTATCGACCCGGTTGTTGTGAAGTGTATCTACCACTTTTCTTTCAACATCAATACAAAATCTTGTATACTGCGTTAATAACAATGTTTTGCATTAAATCTAACGTAGTAATAAACAAAAAGTTGGATTCACTAATAAAGTGTGACGGATCTAATTATCCGAAGCCGAAGTGTTTCACAATGCGACCGAGTTCTCGGTGCAGAATAAAATACATATTATTGAATATGAACAGTTGTTCATCAAATACCTACGTTGATATCCTTAATAAACGATTGAAAGGATGAAATATGATATTTGAAAGAAAATAGAACAACTTAAATAATAATAGTATCGCTGTAAATTCTTCTAAGCACTTATCACTGAGGAAATCACAGGCGAAATGCATAAACAAAATAAATGCGCACAAAATATTATCTATGGTAGCCCTGGAAACGGGACATATAAAGAGAAGGAAATATAGTATGATACCGTTATTATACAAAATTTATTAGGACAATCGGGTGTGAATTCTGGCCAAATTAAGCCTATCAGGTTTGGAAAGTATGATGCCTTGAGTGTTATTTCAAGGCACCATACACGGTAGACCAATTCGTGCATGTCTTCCTACTGGAGAAGACGTCTTTAAGGTCTTGTGCAAGTTCAAAACATTCAAAAAGACTCCGCAATTCGTTCATTTGTCTGTTTCGTCTGATTGAGCTCTTAAACAAGTCGCAATCTTTAAAGTAAGTCATAACTAACCTTTCGAAGATTGAAAGGCGAAAATAATTTAGGAATTTAGTATCAATACGGTGTTTCAAATATTGTTTGTACTAATTCAGAAAACTAATCTTACCCAACAGGTTAATCACACCTTTTCACTTTTTGAAAATCATTTCTTACCTACTCTTTAACAAACAATTTGAATGACGATTGCAAGGACTGTGTGGATGTACAATTCACAGATATGGCAATGGGAGCCCAGGTGCTCTCGAAACGCTGCGTTCCGCATAATTAATTAATTTGTGTGAGTGGAGTTTACTGCTATACCTGTGAAACAATTTGAACTCGCTGTTAAAAAGTATATTATCGAACATAAATGTAATGTTAATGTAAATGGAATACCATCTGTCGAAAACCATAGTTTTAATTTGTACTAGGTGATTAGAAAGTGTAACATCCCTTACTGAAAGAAAATCGTTACCTAGAATTAAAATCAATGTATGACAGTGTAAGAAAAACAAAAGAAAAAACGAAACATTTTGCAGGAATTGTAGTGAGCGGGTTGTAGTACGGGCAATTATTTTTTCAAGATCAAGCGTCAAAAAGCGTCTTACAAATGCATATGGTACATTATGCTGTAACAATCTAAGTACAGTAAGCGTAATGACAAATGTCCTTAAAATTACCCCCAAAATTCTTACTGCACTTTTTCTCTCTTTGCTTAGCGCTCTGAAATAGTGTAGATTCTCTCAAACATAATAGTAAAAATTCCACGTATTTCACTACGCCACACAAAGCCACATTTTTTAACTGCTTAATGAAGTGTTTAAAGTACGTATATTTTATAGAAATGAAACTTTTCTAATTAAATAACTAAATAGTGTATAATTCAAAACACTCAGTATTGAACATAATCAAAGCGGTAATAAACGAACTACTTCCGAAATTGGACCACGTCATGATAGGTATATACAGAAAAGAAATCAGAGTAAGAGAGAAAGGAAAATAAAAAAAAGAGATAAAAAGAAAGAAGAATGAAAAAAGAGGGCGTGAAATAGAAAGAAAGGTGAAAATAGTAAGAGAAGGAAAGAGAGACAGAGAGGGGGAGGGGAGAACGACAGAAAAAAAAGAAAAAGAAAGAAAACAAAAGAGAAAGATGGGATCTGGACGTTTCGCCTCCGTCGTAGAAGGCTTCTTCAGCGGAAATAGAGAAAACCAAAGTGGCACGGTAACTCAACGTGTAAACCACGTTAGAGGCGAAACCACTTTGGCAGAAGGTTACGGTGACTCGGCGTGTTGACCGCGCTAGAGGCGAAAACCTTCTATAATCAAAGCGATTCTCCAAATATCCTATACTATGTTCATGTGCAAGGGTAATACGTCTATAAATATCGCTAAATGCAAATCTATTTTCTTTACTAAAAGGAAGGATAATATTTATTGTAATTATTCCATGGTAAATATTGCACTCGATCCGGCAGAACTTACCAATGATTTGCGCGTTCTCTTTCACATCTTTCTCAGTTTCAATTCTCATATTGCTGATATTATTTGCGGAACCTACAACCTCTGTGAACTTATTAAAAAGTAAACTTGTGACTTTACAAATCTCATTTACATTGTTACTCCCGCAGCGCAAGTTTGCATTTTATTTAAACTTAGTAGATAAAGAAACTTATGCTCAATGTTTAACTTTGCCGAACCTCTGATCTTTGTCTACACATCGTAAATTTGCTTATTTCAAGTTTGGCTTTATTTGCCTATGTAGCTAATTAGAATGTCCCGACTTACAATCCCAGTTCGTTTTTCGGATTTTCAGTATAAACAATTGAAATGATAATTTCTTTAGCTTAGTAGAACCTGACCGTAAAGGAATTAAAATTACTGCTCAACGATATTGATATTTTTAATATACCTGTACCAATTTACTGCTCGAATAAACATTTTGTATCGATAATTTTCGTTTATTCCACTCTCTCTTAATGTTGATGATTTTTTGCCACAGCTGCTACATCGTCTGCAAACACTCCTTTAAATACTCGTTTGCAAGTTGATATGCCCTATCAATATTTTCTTACTTTTCTTTGTACACTTCTTGATTATTTCGTCCATATGCATAATGAGCAACACTGAGTTCAGGCTTCCTCCTTGCCTTAATCCTTCTGTTACTCTAAAAGGTTTCTGATACCGAGTTATTTGCGATAATGCCGTTTATATTAGTATTATATATCATTTATATCAGTCTTATTACTTTATTATTCACGCCTATTATCTTTAGAATATTCCATAACTTTTTTCTTGGAATTTTATCGAAAGCTTTCTTCATTTCTATTCCACTCTAACCCATATCTTTATCTGATCATTTTGGTTGTTACTTTGTCACTTGCTGGTGCCTTTCCATCTTTCAGTTTATTTGTTGCTTCCTGCAATTCCTCTGATGCTGATTTCTTTTTGTTCCTTATCATCTGCTGCTTGCTGTTCGTTCCTATTTTCTCCTTCTATTTCTCCATTTAGTAATTCTTGAAAGTGCTCCTTCGACCCGTCCATTATTGCCATAGTTTCAGTTAGGGTATCTCCGTCCTTGCTCTGGATATAATTCTGCATATCTTGTATTTTTCCTGTCGTATTGGTTTCAAGAATCCATAAAACATCTTCTGATTTTCTTTATTATATTTCATCTTTTCTCCAAATTCCTCCTTACACCACATGTTTCTTTTGCTGCTGTCAATAATGTTCTCTAAGGTGTTCCATACATCTTCCATAGTTTCGGTGTTGTATTTGTATTTTCTATTCTTCTGCAATATCTGGATTTCTTAATCTATACGCTCGTATTACTTCTCGTAGGGCTGTCCTCTGTTTGTACCAACGTTCACTTTTCCATTTATCTTCTCTCTTACTTTAGATATGACCACAAAGTGATCACTTCCTATTTCCGGTCTTTGTACTTTTATATCTAACACGCTTTTTCTATTGCTTTTTTTCACCAATATATATAATCGATAATCGATCTTTCATCTCTGTTTTTCCTTTCTTTAGTATATTTGTGGATGTTTTTATGTTAGAAGAAAGTGTTCATCATTCTTCTTACGTTTTGATCTCTACTCCTCACCTTCTATTGAAGTCTCCACGTATAAATAAGCTTCCTTTCGCTTCTTCTCTTGCCGCTGTAAGCTCTTCCCAGAATTTATCCTTTTCTGTTTTGTCATCTTCGTTTCGTACGTATGTTACTACTAATGTTTGCTTTTCTTTTTTATTTCTACTGATTGTATTCTCTCTGACCATGCTTTCCAATAGTTTATCTCATCCGTCAATTTTTTGTCTATAATACGCCCTATATATATATATATATGAAATAAACTTCGTAATAGTATCTCAGACTTCGTAACGATAAAACTTTAAAGGATATCTTATGCTTTGCCATGCGAGAATTACATGAATTTCGTAAATATCTTAAACCATCTCAAAACTAGAGACCCACACCATCGATAATATCCCGCTGTACTCGAGGGGCAGTTGTTATGCTATATTTGTCTTTGAGTAGTTTTTTTGTTTTCGGAAAATGTTTGAATGTTTAAATTGCTTAGGAAGGAAGTCACCTTCCATTCTAGCGCTATATTCAGGATGATTTACTAGAAACTAATAATGTGATAAGGTATGAATCGGAGAAACTTCAAAAATAAAATATATTGCATTTTTAGATTCCACTCAACATTTTAACCTAAGTTTACGTAGGATTCTCTATATTTATTGGTACCTTATACCGTCAATAATATTGCGCGACATTCGATATTGGACAATACGATTAATAGTGTCACAGAAATATTGAAAAAAATAGTTTTTAGAAAAGTTCCTAATAATCCTCAATAATGATATTAAGGCGCAATAATTTTGAAAATTAAAAATTTGGAAGAAATTGAGATCTGTGGAAATGTATTGGACATTTTATAGCATACATCACAATACAAACTACGTTTTTCTCTACAGAATGTTAAACAACAGAAACTAATCTGTGATATATCTATTTTTCTCCATTAAAAATATAAAATGATGCACTGTCATACGGTCACTTTAATTCAGCGCACTAAAATTTCATATCGATACCTATTAAAGAAACACGATTACTTGCAAATGATTTCGTTCATATTTTACAAAGAGGTAGTTTAAAAAGTAAAGTATGCACTATGACTTGCATTTAACATATATTTACTTATTCGCCGCGAATGTATATATATATCTACTTAAATTGATGTGCATTCTCGTTTTTTATTTCCCATGCTTGGAATTCCTTAGGTATACACTTTTATGAACTGGGTCGGTTCATTAGAGAGAGCGCATCTCAGAAGTTTTCACGAAGGTGATATTTCACTTGAATAAAAATTAACTGCAGCTCGCACCGTCCGCTGACTGCAACTAGTTCGAGAAAAAGAGTAATGCAGAAGAGCTCGAGTAAAACTAATTTATTCACCAACGAAGTAAACCGGTAAAAGAAAAATGGAGGCAAAATTGCATGATATATCAGAAAGTGTTAGTTTAAATTTATATTTAGTCTTTTTAACAACGATAACAGATACATGTTCGAAATCGATAAAATATAAGTCCATGTGTCGATTCTTCTGATGCAACTAAATGCAACTAACTTGTTTTGAGATTTAATTCATATATTTATTTGAAAAGTTCCTTCTGCTGGTGGAAACAACATAATCTTTTTTCTATCCAGCGATATGGTCCATAAATGATGAGGTGAAGGAAAACAATATAATGCTCGAAATCATAATGAATTATTATCAAATCTGTAGCTGGTAATAACCATTGTTAACCATATTATGTATGAAATTTTAGTTTATTTTTACATTCACATTTGTAAAATTACTGTTTTTCACTTACAAGTTCCTATCTTTGAGCAACTAGTATTAATTAATACATGTTTTATACGTCTTTTATGTATAGTTTTCTATCGTCTCTGCTTTAACCTCAGGTGTGTATTAAATAAAATAAAACTTTAAAATTATTTACTATCTAGATATTGGACGTAATAAATGTTCATCTTCATCCTCTTCGTTTAAGCAAATTAAATTTGATTGCTCTTCCATCGAAGAGAGTGTGAACATATCTAAAATCAAATCCAGAATGTAAACGAAATAAAAAATAACGTTTTCTAAAAAGGAAGCAAGAGCGATAAAAATTTGTTGCAAAAGCTATATAAAGCATAACTACCAAGCAAGCATGAATCAAAGTTACAGATGAAGTATGTAAAAAAAAATGAAATCGCTACCGAGTATGCATGAATATGATAATATAATGAGCAAAAGCGAACTAAAAAATCAATTATATACGAGGATCAACTTGTTACTGTAAAATTCCATAAAGAAAAAACAAAAAACAGGTAATTGTATACAAGCTGATTCAGCTCTCTTCAGTAAACCTCAACAAAACTTTTAAAACTTTCCAGGAATTAGTCTAATAAACTGATGATATGAGGAGCTATGAGAAACCCAGTTTCAATCAATGCTTATATTAATAAGACTGATGAGTTCTTGAGGAAGAGGCATCCATAAAAATTTGTGAATGATATTACCCCCAAATGGCAAGAGCAGAGTGGTGAGTTCAAAACTCTAATACGGAAAATATGTTGGCCCGTAACAGTGGCCAGTCCGTACTTCATTGAAAGCGATAAAAAACTCTTTCTAGAAGCATCTTGTATTTAGAAATACCACAGAGCATCGTTGTCTCTGAGTTGAATGACAAATAACTATTTTCTTTTTGTTTTTACAGATTTCTTCTACCATGATAGCCATCTTAAAAACATTTGGTTATTGAACATTTTAAAAAGTTTATAGGACTCACTTGGATTAGTGATGAGAGCCAAGTCTGGCGAGTTGATGCTCATCTTGCTCCGTTTGATTCCCTCATGGCTAAGTATCGACAAAAAAAAGATGTATCATGAATAATGGCCTTGACATCTCCCAACAAGTTATTTGTGCAGGATGATCCAGACAGCTAAACCAAGGTGCAGAAGGCACCCATACAGTTGGAGATAATGAGAGATTTCGTAAAGCAGTCTACCAAGTCCTTTTTAACTACAACGTAGATGGCCATCAACTGCGCAGTAAAAATGCGGGCGTACTAGGGAAGCGCTGTGATCGAAAAGTATGATTTGAAATAACAAATACGGATACAGAACTATCAGTACAAAAGTGTAAAATAAAATATGCGTAAATTTCAAATGTAAGTGTTCCATAGAACAAGCGCCGATAGTCTACGCTGGCACAGCGAACAGTACACTATTTTGAAACAATACATGATTGTAGTTAATACGCGGTTTAACAGACTAAATACTGAGATCAACGCAGTAGACAAGAAGAAAGAGAGACATTAATAAGAAGCGATATATCCGTTTCATAAAGAAAACTGATGATATACGCTAGACAAGAATTGAAAGGATACTCTACCCTGATTCGAACCGTTACTAAACTCTTTGCAGAAATATAAATGACGATAGTTGTTTCATTAATTTGTTTGGCCAAATTTAAAGATTTGAAATGATTGTCTCGCTATAGCTCCTCGGTAGAGTCGTGTGTAATAGTGTCGGGTGGATTCGATAATTTGTGTACCTAAGAAGTTCATAATGTGTTCTTGTGGTACTAGGGAACGTTCCCCAATCGCAGATTTGTCGGATTAACCCAGCCTACAACATCTTTCGTGTTTTATTATCCGAGTCAAAACCTGGGCAAAGTTGCACGATTTTGTACTAGTGACTTTTTTTGACAATTCTATTACCAACAAATAAAGTGGTATTTAAATTTTACTTATTGGTGTCAGCTGTTCTGGTTTAACTCGAAAAACCTTACGTCTGTTCTTACTGTCAATAGCTTTATGTCTAATATTTTTAATGTTTGTTAATATACACAGACCATTATTTATATTATATAATTACAGCACCAAGAAACAAAATAAATAAGCATTTGAGTAAATATTTAACAACGACTACGCACTTGCTTCTGGAAATAAAGGGTTGCACCGCCTTAATTATACGCTTTTGTGAATAAAATACAATCCTACCATTCCTATACTATTAGCCACTGTTAATAAAAATAAATAGTATTAGTAAATAGAATATATTTCTTTATAAAACCTATTCAATATCAGCAACAGTGTATCTGCTATTACTTATGTATCGCAGTCGAAGAATAAAAAGATATCATCTGGTGCCTGGTCCGAAACTGTAAGAAATTATCACTGGAAGATGAATCAAACACCATTATTAAATTGGTTCTGTGATTTATCACAACTACTGCTCGTCTATCATTGTAACTTACAATGCATCGAACTGTATAAGACTTAATACGAGAAAACTTAATGCTTCTTCTGTTAAA
Source organism: Trypoxylus dichotomus (assembly GCA_023509865.1). Taxonomy (NCBI): domain Eukaryota; kingdom Metazoa; phylum Arthropoda; class Insecta; order Coleoptera; family Scarabaeidae; genus Trypoxylus; species Trypoxylus dichotomus. Next base: position 52,334,064 of record CM042074.1, on the reverse strand, counting down.
CCAGTAATTGAGAGTAATTGACATTCAATATAATTTATAGATCAAATTCACCGAAAAAGAAATTATTATCGCTTGTTGCCCTGCAAAACAATCGACAGAGTCAAATATTTGTTTCTTCTTCTTTTTCCTTCCATATTATAGTGGACACATACATATGTAGAAATAGAAAAACTGTTGAAATTTATTTAATCATGCGAAAAACTTGTAACACTAAAGCAGCTAATTCAGTTGGACATATTGAGAAGAATTTCTCGCTTTAAGAATTTGTAATAAATACAATAAGAATATGGACGCATCGCGCTTCTTCCCTTAAGGAAGTAATATGGTAGAAAATTAATAATTATTTGAACCAGCAAAATATTTATTTTTGTATTTATTTTTATGTTTCAAAAGTGTAAGTAATTGAATTTAATTAAAAAGATATTACATATATAGTACAAAGCAAAATAAACACTAACAACCAGAAATTACCACTCAGTACCAACCAAATATATAAATACATATTTATAGAATAATGATATGTAAGCATGTATATATAAACGGATAATACCGATTTCGTTAGGAATTGAATCTACAGTAATATCGGATGTCCTTGAATTTTTACATAATTTATAGCAGAACCACGTTTCCGGTTACTGATTTTGAGTCATCGGTATCTGTAAACAAAACAAAAATACCATTGTCGTCCGACACATAATTTCTCTGGCATTACCTTTGTGGTCTTTGTGATCTTTATTTTTTCCAATATTCGACAATAATCACCACAACTACCGCTTTTAATTCTAGCTCCTTTCACTTCGAATTTTTCAATCAATTATGGGTGAAATATTTTTTCGTACTATGCGTTCTCCTATTACTATAGTTTTTAGTTTCGATTCTTGCGACGTATAACAGCCGGCTGTAATTTGCTACACTTACCTTGCAAAAAGTGTTACGATCTAACTGTACAAAGTGTATAATCAATTTTTCATTGAAAATAGGTTTTAGCAAATATGGATTATGTGAGAGCATTTTAAAAAGTTCTTAAATACGCAAGAAGTCTGCAAGGAAGCTTGAGTCCTCATTTTCTTCGATTAAAACCTATGAAATTTGTGAATAAGATTTAGTATATTATTAGCAACTGTTACTAATTATTGTTTAGAGCAATGATTATTCAATATTTCATGCACAATTATTATAGAAATCACATTGTATGTGTGTGTTACTGGTTATTTATTTGCAGTCGAATATTTATTTATTTTCTCTGTATTTATTAATATTATCATTTTGTTTTAATTATGTCTAACAGGACGTTTTTCTATTATTAAATAAAGGAAGTCATTTGATTTCACCTAAGAGTTCTTCTTTATTAAACGATGGTTCATTTTATGACAAATATTGCGTTAATAAGTTCAACGATCTTATTCGTATTTTATCCTTCCACAAAGAATTGCTATTATATTTTGGGAAAAATTACTTTATTGTTTAAACTGGACAAATATTAGTGTTTTTTAACTTCATAACTGGCCTTAGTCCAAGATAATATAACAACACTGTACAACATTGTACTCTCACACTGAATAGAATTTTAACATAGTGCATTCATATAATCCTCTAGCACCTGAAGATCACTATCATCAAAGACATCATTTCTGCCTACGCGCCGTCATCAGTGTGGTTTTGAGCGATTTTTAACTCGGCACATTGCAATTCCCTCTCAGTCGCTATCACCGTATCTAAACTAACAGCTTAAGTAAGTATTCTAGGCGTTACCTAGAGCCACACGAATAACACATTTCTATCCTTAAAAAGTTAGATATAATCTTGATTATTTGCTGTGGTTTCCGTCTTTAATTGTCACTTCCCATAAAACAAAATACCATTACTACAAACAATAGAAAAAAACTAATAATATTAAATTAAATATATTTCGCATTCCAATTCATTTAATTTTGGCTTGACGTCTTCTACGGAAGCAGATACTGTAGTTTTCGACGAATATCAATTCCACACAAACTTAGTTATTTCCTTGACTTTTCTGAAAGGCCTTTTAAAATGTATGAGAAGCTTTAAAATCTAGCCGGATACCTTTGATTACCGTAGAGCCCATCGTTGTAAATCAAAATCAAGAACAGTTAAATTCATATCTAAACTACCTACAAAACTATTAAATACATTCTCTCAATTTGGCAACAACTTATCTTCTCTCCCACCACCTTCTTTTGATGATATTTACCATCTATATAATTTCGCAGGTGTCGCACTTTTCTGCAACATCTTTTTGTACATTGTCTGTACTTTCGTTTCTTCCTACGTTGCCAATATTTAACTACTTGGCGCTTATGTTCTGCATCAATAATGCTAATTCTTCTTGCATCATTTCTTTAAAATCGCCCCATAATCGTTCTTCATCCTCTTCCACTCTTCCTGGAGCAACTGGACGACATTCATCCAAATAATTTAAGACATACGATGTTTCAAATTCAAAAGAAGTGTCCTTGAGATATTGCTCTAATATGTTTTTATGCCATCGTAAAGTTCACGCTCTTACTTGCTTGGATATCACGCGCCTTCTCTATAACCATATGTTACAATTCGTAGTAGTTGTATAATATTCAGCAGGTTTATGTATGCCATGTTGTAATTTTTTATCTCGTCCGGTAAATAAATAATCATTACTTATTTATATGAAATAATCTAAACATGTGGCAATAAATAATATCGGTAAAGCTCATTTTAACATCATCCGACTTCGTTATTTTCTCTATTACTAACTAGGGTCAATCATCACTGCACAATATAACATATCAGGCACATGGTGGCATGATTCGTAGTTGCATTATATAGATTATATAATTTAAAAATGTCAAGAATATTCTTTGTACATCGGAGTGAAGAGTAGGGGCACGCCTTTTAGGCGTTGAGTGTACTTTGGTAGCCCTTTAAAGATGCTGAACACTTACCAGTATCGATAATTTGTATAAACATCTAATAGGAAATAATGAGAACACTCTGATTTTAAAAACTGTTTTCATTCACTAACACACACATTTTATGTATTTTATGTAGCTCTATAAGTTCTGCAAACCACCCAATCTTTATTAAACTGTGAATTTCTGAGTTGGGTACCTTTCCTTGTCAATTCAGTACTAGGATAGCACCAAATCTGGGTAATGATAAACGGTGGTTTCACGAAAATTATGACTCATTAACACGCCGTCGTAACATGTTTAATTAAATCATGCCATACCAATCTAGGAAAGCAGAAATCCTAATAATATTGCAAACCAATTTCTATATTGTGTACTTACCTTTACAATGAATCTGCGTAGAATTGTAACAAGTACATTCGTTTTTTCTCAACTTAGGGTTACAATAAAATATCTGAAAGCTATGCTGTATAGCATTATACCTTATAAGTTGAGATACTTTCGATATAGCAGTGGTTAAATAGATCATTTTGTACGTATTCGATTAGTAATGTTCCGCACATATCTTTTTAATTTGATGCATTTACAGCTTTGACAATTATATTGCAACTTTAGGAGTACGTACAGGTATTTTCTTGCAATGTGCAAATTATAATAAAATGTGAAAACAATCTCGTAAATTACGGGATCTGTGAAAAAATGGTTATTCTGTTACCATTTACAACAAACCCAACAAAAATGTGGTTACATTAATTAGCAGCTACAACAATAAAGCAGCAGTTGTATACTTTTTTCAACAAAAACAAACTAAGATTCAATTTTAGATCTATAATGATATGCGTGTGTAGGAATGTTCATGTAATTAATATCTTATCTAATGCGGATTTCAATCGTAGTACATCCCCAGCATTAGTGCCAAGAAACTTATTGTATTATTCTTGCATTTGATTTGCTTTACTAGAACAGATTAGTTTTCTTAATTATGTTTAATTGTCTCTCCACTAAACTTTTCCAGTATGACGAGTGCATGCTTTTTGCGTTAAAGCTGCATACTCATAAATAACATGATAGTTGCATAGCCTGCTTGCCGATTCTTCTTGAAAGAAACCCATTTTGTAGAAATGTGCACTTACGCAGGCATGTTCTGTTAGTAGAGAGGTCACTGCCTTAAAATATCTTATCTAATATTAGTATATTAGTTGTACATTGTTGTAATAGTTCTCACCCTGTTTACTGTGGATCTGTTCCTTCTCCTGATTCCAATAGAGTTGGCGTTGTTGCGTAATCCACTCCCTGATTGTACAATGCACTGCAGTTTTTATTATGCATATACCCGGTTCGCCTCCAGTAAAGGCAATTTCAAAACCTTCCATTGCTAACACATGGGCTGAAAAGTCCCGGGCCTAACAAAGAAAACACGGTTTTTTTGGTTCAAAATTAGCTTTATCCATCAACGTAATCTCCATCAAGAGCAACGCAATCATTCCAGCGCCGCTCTAACATTTCAATACCACTTTTGTAGAACGATTTATCTTTTGCCTCAAAATAGGCCTCAGTTTCAGCGATAACCTCTTCATTCGTGCGAAATTTCTTACCGGCGAGCATTTTTTTGTGGTCTGCGAACAGCCAGTAGTCGCTGGGAGCCAAATCTGGCGAATAGGGTGGATGTCGGAGCAATTCGAAGTTCAATTCATGTAGTTTTGCCATTGTTTTGATTGACTTGTGACAAGGTGCGTTGTCTTGATGAAACAACATTTTTTTCTTTGCCATATGCGGTCGTTTCTTTGCAATTTGGCCTTCAAACGCTCCAATAACGCTATATAATATTCACTGTTGATGGGATTTCCTTTCCCAAGATAGTCGATGAATATTACACCACGCACATCCCAAAATACCGAGGCCATAACCTTTCCAGCCGATTGTTGTGCTTTCGGGCGCTTTGGACGAGGTTCACCAGTTGCTGTCCACTCAGAGGACGATCGTTTTGATTCCGGAGTGAAGTGATGGATCCATGTTTCATCCATTGTCACATATCGACGCAAAAATTCCGGTTTGTTACGTTTAAACATGGCCAAACATTGCTCAGAATCATCAACACGTTCTTGTTTTTGGTCAACAGTGAGCAAACGCGGCACCCACTTTGAACAGAGCTTTCTCATAGTCAAATGCTCATGCAATATAAAGCCAATACGTTCTTTTGATATCTTTACGATGTCAACTAACTCACGCAACTTCACTTTTCGATCATTCAAAACGATTTTGTGGATTTTTTTATGTTTTCCACCTCATTTGGACGTCCACTGCGTTCTGCATCATCGGTGTCTCTACGACCACGTTTGTAGTCAGCAAAGCAACGTTTTATTATTGTTTCTGATGGAGCGGAGTCCCCATAACACTTTTCAAACCATTGCTTCGCTTGAACGGTATTTTTTCCCATCAAGAAGCAGTGTAAAATTAAAACACTAAATTGTTTTTGATCCATTGTTTTGAAAATAACAAAAGTAGCTTGACTCTTAGCACAATAACTCACAAACTAATGAATAGAATATCATGAAATTTTAACAGCTGTCTTTTGAAGGTTAATACTAACTGAGAGAAAGGTGACTGTAATAAAACTAACGTCATCTATGTGTTAGGCCCGGGACTTTTCAGCCCATGTGTTAGTTGTGTATGAAATTCGTTGCTTGCTACATCCCTGTGCCCCGGCTAGACGAGTTTAATACTGTAATTATTTGTAGTACTTTTAAGGCAGCTTGAATGTCCGAAAGAATATAAAACAGCTCGGTCGCCGGAGATCAGCACAAACACAAGCTTATATAGCGTAAACTTTGAAAAACGGAGGCATGCCTTTTGATCTATACGTATACCAAATTTTTCTTCAGCTTCTTGGTTTCTCCTCCATTCCTCACAGCCTAGATACATTTTAAAGGGTTTGTCAAAGGAGACAGCGGTTACTACATTGCAGCCTATGTCAAGGATAAAGTTTGTGATTATTGTTTATATTCTGGGATATTACACATTGTTTTGAATTATCCACTGCTGATGCTATTTTAATTTGTGTGTTTCCATTTTTACCTCTTCCTTGGAATAAATGTCAAGGAGAGTCAAATTTAAGACAGTTGCCATAACAACTGTTGGAGAATTGATCCAGCAATACGCAAATAAGTTAGCCTCTGAATTTTTGGAAGAATTGTTATCGCCTACTCCTGTGTAATCTTAGGCCACCAAACCAAGCAGCGGTATATTAATATGAGTCTTATTATGGCTGTGTGGCATCATACGTGGTTTTAATACATATGTTTTCCCAACTACTTTTCGCGTAAACACTAGCACCCCTTCATATTTGCCTATTATTCTTTGTAGATATTGGATCCAGGTCAATTTAAAGCCGAATAGTTAAGTATTAAACCTCCTGGATGATCTATATCGTTTCATTGTAAAAAGTTGAAGGTTTCAGTGCTTCTAACTTTTGGTAAGATGGACATTTATTTTTACTTCAATTTTTACTGATCATGTGGTACTTCGAATGAAAAATGAAACGAAAAGCAGACGATTCGATTGAGTACATATAATATTGATACTGGCAGTTGCTTCGCATTTATTGTCAGTTCGCTGAAGTCGAAAGCCTAATAAATCGTGGTAAGTATCTCCATTCAAATAAACTTAAATGAACGAAATCAATAAACTGAATATTGATTTCGTTTTAAATCAATCAATCATTAGTTACATAATAATAAAAACTTTCTTCTATGTGAGGTAGTATTGTGGCTGTGTTTAGCGCAATATTCAACTACAATGTCTGAGCCATTTTTGTTTGAATTTTAAATTGAAAGTTTCTTTATCATTGTAATTCTAATATGATATGGCTTACTTTTTTAAATTACGAACAGTTTTCGATACTGACTACAAAATTCTACTGATCGACTATATGCGTAACTGTAAATAAATACATAGGTGCACATGATAGAACTACTGTTTTCGGGCACAAGGAAACGATTCGTTTCGCGAAATCATACGCATGCATATCCAAGTGAGTTTGCAACATGGTCATCCTGTTTGGTTGATAAATCGTTGCCGTGTGCGATGAATAACGCACCGAGGCAGTATCAATCGATCTAAGGCTGCACCCACATATCGAAACACACAATCAGCAATCACATACACAGTTAGTCGCTAATTTTTCGAATGGATCGCCGTGTGTTCCAGTTAGCAGGTACAGATATTAATAGAGGTGCCTTTCCTGCCGCCGCACAAGAATGATTAATGCACGCGAAAGCGCTGGCGCCCCAAGCCAGTGTGGGAGATACACGAGACTTACTGGATAATGGCCTGTGAAAATCGCAGATTTCATTCGTCTACCGTCGCTCTCTATTGTTGTTTTCAGTTTCTCGCCAATGACAGCCATTAATACCAATGCGACAAAGAACGCGTATTATGACTCACTTTATCTTTTGCTTATTCAAAATTTTCCAAATCTATGCAGTGCGAACCTCCAATTAATACATCAAACTGTAGTTTCTCTAAAGCATCGAATTAGTACTTTTTCTTCTTTAAATAAATGTTATAATGAAAGTCATGCAAGACGTACGAATTACAATTTCATTGACGGACATACATCCATACGTATGTCATATGGTGCAGTGGATACTTATATATATTGTCACAGCGCTAGAAACGAACAAAATTCGTGCCAACAATCAGCACATTTCGTTCGTGAATCTTTGGTTGTATCTACTTGTTACTTATATTTTTGATTCATTTAGGTATAACTAAAGAATGGACAAAATAATATACAAAAGCATAACTGATACTTACAAATTCTTGTATCGAGGTTTTCCGATATTACATAAAATTCGTTTAGTAACTTTATTCTGACTACATATTAAAGCTTAATAACTGCGCAAATTACACAGATGAAGAAGACCGACGGAACATAAACACACAGCATAAGTTAAAGGTTTCTGACCTTTAGGTTGTCATGGCTTGTGGCGCGGTCGCCATGGCTTCTAAAAATGTTGAATACAGTAATTGGTAGTTAAACTACAATAATGAAAACACATTTTGAAAAGTACTGGTTGCAATTATTGTTGTGAGTGATGAAGGGATAGAAGGAGATTAGTCTTAACTTCTTGCAACTACTGACTTTGCGGTTTAATGTTTTGAACGTGTTAAAGTAATCCTTCAAATTTGCGTGAGAACGTCGTCCACCAAATAATTTGCTATCCAGGTTCAGATTAATATACTTCAGTATTATATTTATTTTAGCGTCTTATTCTAACGATATTAATAATGAAATTGTGTTATTTTTTTTTATTGCAGAAACAATGAGACGTGTATGGTTTGATATGTATCTAGGAAAGTACTTCGCTAAGTCACTAAAATACAAGAAGCTAAAGGGGTACCTTGGTACAGTAATTTAGTTACTAAAGAAAGGATTTTCTTTGAAAGAATAGAACAGCAGTTGAAGCGACAACATCTTTATGCTAGAAATAGAGTTGTTTAATGTGTCCACAAGCCACTCTTGCTTCTTACCATATAGCTTAGTGTATTGCTAAACAGGAGACTTAATAAAATTAGCACTAATTGATATGGTGGAGATAAATATGTAAAAAGAATCAGAGATATACCATTGTCTAAATGAAACTACTTATGAGTGTTTCATTTAGAAAATGGCGTTTGTTATTAAGAAGCAAGCGATTTCAGCCATAAGGTTAGTTAGCAGTTTAGTCTACAACTGGCCGAAACAACTGGCGCAAACAACACTCCAATCATAACCTACGTACACTATGTTGGATTTGTCGAAATGGAAAAAAATATTTTGCCATCCAATCACTACATTTCTAATTTAGTGAACTCTTTTTGCAAAGAAAAAAAATTCTCCTGGTATGATTGTTTATACTAGTTATATGCCTTCAGTGCTAAAAACATATCGGGGCTTGTGTGTATAAGTGAAGGAAGTTAATCCGCAACTAAAACTGTTTTATTGCCGTTTTCATAGGGAAAATGCTCTCTTATTATATCATATTATATTGAAATTAGCATGCTCTTCTAAGATATTTTCCGAGTTTAGTAAGCTGAATGTCCTTATGCAAGACCACATTCACACTGAGACCAATCAACAGAATGCCAAGAAAAGTTGAAACTACGGAAGAAAATAGAACAAATAAGGTGACTCCTTTGCCGATATTGAACCTGCTGCTTGAAAGACAACATCAAGTTAGTGCAGATCAGAAACGCAATAGTTGAACACTTGCAGAAATTAAATCTTGAATTCGATCACTACATTCTAGAAGATGTGGTTAAAGTTGGTTAGGTTTAGTTCAGTACGCTAATCATTGACATCGACAACCTTAGTTGAATTTTTTAGGGACACTATTGCTGTCTAAGAAGAGCTGACGTCAAAAGTGACGAAACTGTACATTATGGTTTTGAAAAATATGTCGAGTACTTATATTCATTTTGGATAAAGCTGAAGAAAGGAAAAACTATTTTAAGCAATACAGTTAACAAAGTATTACTTTTGTTTTCAATTACATACCTATGATTTAAAAACATGCCTAGAAAACAATATCTAACCTAATTGCTAAATAAAATAAAAAAACTCATGGATTTCGTATATGAAGCTAGCCTTTTTCTAATTTTTGTTTAAATCCAAAACACAAACAAACGTATTATTGTTATCGCCAGCAGTTTAATGCAGTTTCTAAATGTTTTCCATATTATGATCACAAAAATGTTGCTTTTCTGATAGGCGAGAAATATCAACAAGTAGTTGATAAACGGTACTACGTTTCGGTAGATTCTCATCTGACATTTTCAGGCGTTAGATACTCCAATAAGTACCTAATATTTGCGAATTTCTGTCCGTTCGTGTGGAAGTCAGACTAGATAATAATGCGATCGTTTGCATAATTAGTATACCACTATACCACCGCCTTCGTCACTCCCATTCTTCGAAGTTTTGTGCTGAGCGGTGTCCATTTTAATGCTCCAATGCAAGAATATTCATCACATCGGATTAAATTAAATTAAATTAAAGCACGGAATTCTATACTATTTACTTTAATAGGTTTAGACAACTTTAATCCTTCGTTTTCTCCCAAAGGATCACTTCGCTTACCGGACTTCGACGCAACATGTTCAAAACATTGTAAACAAAACTCTTGATATCCTGTTCTTTCGTCATTCATCTCATGGCTTGCCGCACCGCAACTAAAATAGTGTACGGTTTTGTCAGCAGAAATTTTGACCCCTTTCAGTTTCTTTCTTGGACATGGTTGTTGCATAAATCTCCAAACGCTTCCTTAATTCACTGTTTGTCTCCGCCTCGTATAAAATAACTGTTCCTTTTGTTTAGATATATTTTTAACATTCCAATTTACCGCCGAGTTTATGGCATTTGACGGTAACATGACAGAGATAAAAGAGAAGGATGGGAGAGAGAATTACGTTAATTATCTTATGTCTTATATATGTATTTTGATACTTATATTTCAGAAATTAGTTTGTATAATTTATGCGAAAATGACACTTTCTTGATCAGATATTCCATCTACAACATTTTGTTGACACAAAATATAAAAACTATAATTTGCATAAACATTTCGTAACTAAATGACAAATGAGCGGCCCCTTTCTCTTCCACACTTTCTCCATTCGAGATGCTTCTCATTGTCGTCAATGATCATATATTCCTTGTACGTTCTTTTATAGTTGCTTCGAAATCAAGGCATACTTAACTCTTTCCTGTAATAGTGTCTTTATACTCATAATAATATCTGTAAGGACGTCCATCTAAACCATGTACCTTTCTTCTATATTCTCTATCCAGCTCGATGGTTTTGCTTTCAATCAAATGCACACGTTGTTGGCAAAATTATTCAAATCCTATATATTACCTCTTCATTTTGGTAGTGCCTCTTTCAATCTAGCAATGCATTTGCTCTTTTTAATGATTCTTAATTACAACTGCGTTTCACCCATTGTAGATTAAACTGTATTTCTTTCTGAGTACTTCATACTGGCAACCTGAATGTCTTGTGCAGACACATGACTATTTTGTTTTTTGTGTCGTAATGGCGTGCTGATGCGAAGCGAATTAGACTAAATTTTTGCTTTGTTTTCTCCTACGTGTTTGGAGTGAGCGCATAGACCTTCTGCTGACAATAACTCCGAAGTTCTAGTTTAAACTTGACAATTCTTCCAATCCGCCCTTTTCTGATTCCGAGTCCCTGCGACAACTGAATTTGTCCTAATCCTCTGCCTGATCTATTACAACCTTTCGGACCATAGATGCTTCCTAATAATACGATAAACGGTTGTACAATGCATTCCAATGTACCTCGCTGTACTAGATAATTGCATTCGGGCAGTTTTCTTGGCGACTGTAGAAATTTATACGCTCTGACTCTTACAACTATGATAAATCTAACCTTTCTATTTTTAAAGTTTATTAATTTTACATTACCGATAAATATTATGGTATCCTTTGCAATTTTTAACTTCCAACATTTCATAAATAGTAACCTTTGACTGTTCAGCTTTAACCACTAAGCACTACTTCTTAATTGAAAGCATTTACACAATGCGACCCTTCAGCTTTGTCTCCTTTGTTTCACAACTTTTCATTCAGTCTTTTGCCACTTACTTTAATTTTCCACAACATTTATTTTCAACATCTCATTACACTGCTTTCAACTTTATAACACTACTACTTGCTTCACCATTCTTTGCATTTCACTGTATTAATAATATATTTAGTAACACATAGTATGTAAAACATAAAACGCAGAATTTAGCTTTCACATGCGTATATACTTTTTTGATAAGATAAATATAAGCCTTTTATTGTAACAGACATATATTTGTTTTAATCACTAATTTATGTGCATCAAGTTTCAACGAACTCAAGGGTATAGATATTTAGCGCATAAAATTATATTGCGTGTAATAGTTATTATAGTTGAATACCAAAATGTTGTAAGACAAAAATACATATTCTTAACAAACAACAAAATTTGCTTAAATAAATGTGTTACTTGCAACGCACATTATCTGATATAACTCCCAATTATCGAGAGACATACATATATTCGATAGTATACCGAATACATTATAAGTAAGCAAATGACTAGTACTTAGCCTGCTTGTGTCACGTATAAAAACCAATTAAAATGAGATAAAATTATGAAGATATCACGTATGCATTCTATAAATTATATTAACACTTAACGCTTTCTTCAATTCGTATCTAACCAATAACGATCTGAATATCCGAGAAAGACGAATGAAAGTGGGATAGACAATCTCTTTCAACTATAATTCTAATTATAACAGTATAATTCGATTTGAATTATTCTAAAGAACGAAATGAGTCAATTCGGTGTGGTTTTTATTAGAATTTACACAGACTAGAAAACGATTCTTTCCTAGAAGTTACAGTTATTCAAAACCGCTTTTTTATATAAAGAAATTGAAGAGAAAAGGTATTAAATCGGATCCGTTGATAATCATCAAACAAAACTACGTAATATTAAGTAAATCTTTTACGTCTCATTAGAATTATTATAGTAATACAGAGTAATAACGAAAAAGTAACTCTATGTTCTATGGCTTAAATAGTAATGCTAACGAAAATGTTTACAAGACGTTGTATGTATGTAGATTACTCTTAATGTGAGAAAACATGTAAACACCAATTTACAAATTAGTTTATATTGTAAGTATTGTAGCTATGATGTACAGATGCTTACTTTCACAACTCAGTAGTTATGCTTGCAACCAGTGTATACTCACATGTTATCTTATAACCATAGATGCAATTAGATGCAATGTTCTCGATTGTTAAACATTAGATGTGACCGAAGCTATTTAGTGTCAATGACGAGTATGTGCAATTTATATGCATAATATAGATATGTCGCAATAGCGATTTCCCTATCCGTAATAAGATGCAGAATGAATGCGCTTCGGATATACTCATATCTATACAAAGTTCACACTTCCTGGGAGGAAACCAACCTGTGCATATCGTCTTTCACCACGGACCATTCAAACAAATTAGACTCGTATGCTACGATAAGAAATATTAACTCAATTATTTTTTGGAAATAAGTTGATTGATTCAATTGATGTAATTTGAGTATCAGCTATTGCGAAAAGCTTTATGTTGTGCTTGGTTTAAGGTTTTTATAAAATGTATTTGCAGATTGATTTACTTTATATCCATCTTAATGCACTATCAAACGACGGTGTATAAATATATGCATAACAACTGTTTGTTGGACTGTTTACTTAAGCCATATATATCCTCTCAATGGCTACAAAATATAAAATAATTCAGCAAATTCTGTAATTTTAACAACCTTAATATAAGTAAAAGCGACTTGAGTGTAAGGATACTAAATTAGCTTTATCAGCGAAATCTAAAAAGTAGTAACAAACTATTTTAATCTGGGTTGGTGCCTTACTGCCCCGTGCGCTTTGATATCAATTTGGGGGTCCCCGATTCAAACATCAGAGCTATTGCTTCTCAAGGTTGAGATTTCTTGTAGTTCTCCTCACTTCTTCGCAAATGCTGAGAACGAAGAATCTTACGACGCACTATAAGCGGAGATGTAATCATAACTCACGATCGTGCGATGCTCCCTGTAATTCGAGAAGGCTGTTGAGGGACATGATTATTATTATTATCAGAAATCATTAGGAAAATTACTATGTAACATTAGGACCCAACGAAAGCTCCATATTAATGGAATTAATAAGAACTTCGAATTATTAATACTATGTCTGTGCAGCTATTACAATATATCTACAGGCATATTATATTATCAAGCTATTATATATATTATAGATGATTAGTTCCTAGTTACCCTAAAGTAATGGTAACGCACTTGTCTAGAGAGCAAGGAGGTGCGGGTTCGAATCCTACCAGAAACTATCAAAACTTTTGTTAAAGTTTAACATTGGAAATTAGAGAGAAAATATCAAGTATCCATAAATCAAATAAACTAGAGGAAGTTTCAAATTATTATTATATTGTCTTTTGTCCCTACCTTATCACCCAGGTTGGTAAGCCCACTCCCAAGATATTCATGCGGGGGCAGCACCAGCGTCGCCCCCACACGCATGCGCAAGAACGCCACCAGCACATACGTGATTCCAATCAATAAGTGAATGAATACCAGAACATTGCACACCATTGGAGACAATTGTCTCCGTTTCATGAACTTGATAAGGTGCGATGTGCAGATCATCTGCTTTATACTCAGGCTTGAGATGGTAGTAAAGCACTTTTAGAGTTAATTATGGCACTCTATGTATAGGGTGAGCGCATAACACGCACACCATTTCCTCATATGTCCTGCACGCCCTGCAACGGGTGTTCTCCAATGGCATTCCCAACACACGTTGTGGATACGACAACGTATGAAAGAAGTCATCCTGGACGGCGGTAATGTGTCCTTCCGTTTCTGAATACAGCGTTGGCGACGTTAGGTACGCAAAAGTAAACTCAAGATACAGCTCCTGCTCGCACACCAGGGGTAAAATAAATCGTACTGCACCAAAAACTGTACATTATTCATTTGTATGTTCCAAGCTTGAATGCTCTCCTATCGTCTGGTATCTGTACTACTTACATCGAAGGTTAATGATAAAAATGATTCAAAGACGACAGCTGAAATGCCATGGCACTGATTACGGCTTATTAATGCAAATACACAGTTTCCAGTCGTTAACTGGAGTTCAGTGTAAAAAGATTATTATTGTTTTTATTATTGTTACTCTCACCGTTATTATTATTGTTACGATTATTGTTATTATTGCTATTATTATTGTTGCTATTGATATGATTGATATATTATTACACTTAACGTCGGGAGTGCCGATTGCGTTTAGAGTTGCAGTTGAAAGAAGCATTCCATTAGTCATTGTGTTTTATCCTTTTGTAAAGGAAAACAATATCAATACAATATTAACTTCCATAGCGTCACGACTCCAGGAATGTTTTTTAGGTAAATGAAAAGGTTTAAATGTAATCCTATTTTTACCTATAATACTTATATGATGCGATATAAACACAATCCCACAATAATATAATATAACAGTGACGGAACACAAAATACACGAATTGCTGCGGGAAACTGCAAAACCATCTATTTTACTATCCTTGAGCTCAGTTAAGCTTGCATACATTGTCTACACATACATATAAACAAGATTAACAATTTACCAACAGCGATATGGTATTAATGAGTTACTCTTCTTCCTCAGCTAAAACAATAGCTGTTAAAAATTGAAATAGTTACTTATATAAAAGCGTGATGACTTAAAGTAATTTTAAATAACATATGATATAACATACTACAAATAATTTCCAAAGGTTATTTGTTCCCCGTGTAGACCCAATTCTGATTTTGACAGACATATTCAAGCCGATTGTACATGCATAAACTGATATCTAACATTGCTCATTTATAGGCAACGATGTTCGCAAACCTCGAACAAAATTGCGAGGAATACGTAGGTAACGTGCGTGGATATGCAATATAAATTATCTGTCTTACGTATTTATGTACCTGATATAATTAACTTTCAAATGAAGTGTAAGTAATTATCACAAGAAAACGGAGAGCGGTAGTTTTTACTTACGTTGTTAAAAATTTATACCAATTAATTTGATTTCGTAATTATGAATTATTTACAGTATAATGTTGATGATGATTCCTGAGTAGCCTTTTGATAATTTACTCATTCCGTTTATTTTTACAATTACACGAATATGTAGGTTTTTTCCTATTCTATATATCTAATAAGGAATGTATGAGATAAGTACATAATAACAAACCACGCAAATTAAGCATTTTTTTCTTAAAAGATTTAGTAATATTTAATATGTATTTATGTTTACAAGAAGCACAGAATTCAAACTATAATTAACTATCAATCTCAAATACAAAAATGGATTTACTAGTATAATAAGAATGCTATAAATGCGACATTCTAGTGTAATAAAAGAAAAAAAAGTCGATTCGCTACAATTTGGTTGTATGTCATAGTTTTAGAAATATACTGCTTATGCAAATGACAAGGTAGTACGTTGTATGGTCTTGATTTTAGTGTGACGGCATAGTTGTCAGTACTATATATAAGCACACTAAACCTGAAATTACAAGAAGATATGTCGAAAAATAATTATTACATTACATACATCAGTTAACAATTTCCAAAAAGAGCACCAGGCTTTAGACTCACGCTCGTTCATTGATTCCGTGAACTGCGGGTTATTTAAAGGTTGCCTTATCTGAGGATCATAAAAAAATTCTAGCCTTCAGTTTTCTGTGCTAAGCCTTGGAAAGATTTATTTCAAATACTCAAACCACGGTCCATTTTGGGGTAAAACCTTAACAGATTGCCTCATAAGTCCCAGCTTGATATAAAGTGGTGAAAAGATGATTTTGTTTCTATTAACCAGCTGTTCGTTAAGAACGTTGTGTTCTCCTTGAACTAAACCATTCCTTAAAGGCCAGTTTCTGGTAATCCACTGCTGGGTTTTAGCTCTGCTGTTCCAAAGGCATAAAAAGCAAGGATATTTTGTTGCCCAAGGAGAAAGTTTATCATTTTTCGATCGACACATATCACCCACTGATGCTCTTCATATTTGATACTTTTCAGAACCAATGATATTGTCTCGTATTCCTCTTTCATAGTAATGAAATGTACAAGAGATATAGAGCCATGCTTATTACCATTATGTATAAAGTACACATTTTAAACTTCGGGATGGTCTATAAAAAGACGCCATTCACTTGGTGTGTATTCTTTTAACTCCATTTTTTTCAAGAGACCTCTTACACCACTATATTGTTTCTTTAGAGAAATACGACAGCAGATCTTTCTCTCTGGTATGATAAAATGTGATATTATTACCTGAACACAGTAAGTACTTTTCCTTTAATCTGGAAGCAAGCAATTCGGTCATGAAGCTCTTGTTGGTTGAAGCATTGGAGACTCGCTGATGGTCCTTAAAAATCACTATCACCTTCACTTTTCTGGAACTGCACCTCGTCGGACGATGTATCTTAGTCATCCTCCGGAAGCATAAGTGAGTTATTGAAGGTTGGAATAGGTATTTGGTCAGAATGAGGAAGAGGTTTCCTTGCTGACTGCATTTATGCCAATCATTGCGATTAAAGCCTTTGATGTTGACAGAACAAAAATAGCAGTCATCATGATGGTTTTTAGACTCCTTCCATACCATAGGTAGTCCAAATTATAAGCTCTTTCTCTTTCCGTTTGTCCACTATCGCAAATGTTCTACGCATGTTTTGCATATAAAATATGGTGCTCAAGATTTATTCTGGTCTCCTAACTGTTCGACCTTTTTTATAAAAAGAGATATGGGTTTTCCAGTTTCCTTCGAAATTTATTCAGCATAAATGTAACACAAAACATTTGGGTTGCTAATACAATTCCGTCTCCTTGTAGAAGCCATTTTTGTCATCCAAATTTTTAATATGCATGCAACAATTTAAAGTAAATATGTAATACACACTGACACAGTTATCACACGAAAGCACAATACTAAACTGAACTGTGGGATGCAGGCAGAGACGTGGGAAACCCTATGTTAGACGTAAATGTAGTAGTGGGGATTAGGGTTGGGTTGGGTTAGACAGGTAGATTTTTCCAGTAATGGGGAATACTGAGAATTATAATTAAATTATAATTCTGATTTCAGGTAAAAACAGACAATTTAGGTCTCCTAAATATTTAGTTATTTTGATTTTGCTATTTATCCGTATGAGTAATAAATTTCACCGTGATGTATCTCAAAAACTGGAGCTGCTAGAAAGAAATGCGAGTTATTTTTGGAACCAGCACATCAGAAATACACTAAATCAGTTCGTATTTTAAGGCACCACGACAAAAAAATATTTTGTTGAGCGATATTATCAGCACAAACATCTTTACGCCTAAAGAATGTCAGTCTCGATCCCATATCAAAGTGACACTGTTTTCTTTTTCGATTTTAATGGAGTTGCGCATTTTGACATTTTGCCTCAAGTCATTGTTCTTCCGCCACAACAATGTGGCCGCTTTTGAACGTTGTCAATTGTTGCTGCTATTTTTCTTACGCTCGTAATTGAAATCAGTGCTAACAGGGGACCGTTTTGAGATCATTGACGGATTCCTCACAAATATTAAATGAGATCTCCAAAAAAGCTTTCCAGGACATCTTTGAGAAGGAGTAATACCACTGAGAAATGTTTGTAAATCGGAAAAATTAGCACCTTGAAAGGAATTAGTTCGCTTGATTTCGAAACAAACTTCGTATGTGTAAAAATACCATAAAAGACATTAAATTTCATATCCACATCTTCCTTACACAGTCTTCTAGAAACAGATAACAATAGTAAAGCAATCTTTTGTGAATTATCTACTTTAAGACATTCGAAAGGGACGTTACAAGTATCAGCACCGGTGGCTTTTTAAACAGTGACGTCAGCAATTTCAAATAAATATCGCGAGTAAATAAAATAAATTAACGTATACAAGCATATTTACCAAAAAAGTATTGTATTTAATATACTGGATTTATTCAATTTTAGAGTCTCACAGAGTACCTGTTCTAGATATTCTTCTTCTGTGTAAAGTTTAATGAAAAATAACTGGAACAAGCAAAATTCATTCTTATGTCTTACCATAATTAAAAATATTTTGACATTATCCATAACTAGTCATGCAAGAGCATAAAGTGGGGAGGTATTGTAAAATCGGGCAAGTGATGCGGTATTTTCGTGACAATGCAATAGTTTACATATAAACAATTCGGAAGTTAATAAGGTAATAAGAAAAGGACGATATCTGAAACTTCCATTAGCAAAACACTGAAAGACATTTAAATAAGCACACGTACGATGCATGTACATGTGTACGTATATATACATATATATATATATATTTCAAATTTGACACACGTGACTTGAAGTGTCGATCGAACAGAACATAAAATTTTCCATATAAACTGAGAAGTAGCCAAGAAGTAAAACGTTCACGCGAACTCCCAGCGAATACATAAATCTCCCCTCATTGTCTAACGCATCAGCTAGCGCATATTAAATATATTAGCTGTGCTATCAACAGCATATCTTGGAAACTACCACAGATATTCCAAAAATGTTATCTACTAAGCGATAAAATATGTTCAGCATCATTCGCAATAGTAATGAATGTCTCTACCAACAAAATGGTCATAATACTACATTAAAATACTTTTTCAACCGCTTACCTCATTTATCACTGTTCACCAATATACACACGCAATTAATAAATTACCACAAAGATACACAACTAACTTGTCTAACTCCTTTGTTTGTTGATATTTCTCTAGTTAATCTTCCGCCTATATCTACCATAATTCTGGTGTCAATGTATAAATCCTGTAATAGCTCTTACTAAATGATCTGGATGTCCCTGTTCTTTCATAGTATCCCATAATTTACATCTGTTAACATTATCGAAAGCCTTCTTGAAGTCTATAAACCCTGTGTTTTTTTGTTGTATTTCCTGTGCTTTTCTGTAATTTGTTGTAGAGTGAGTATTCTATCTGTGGCTGATCTGCCTTTTCTATAACCCATTCGTTCCTCTTCTATTAGTTCTTCTGCTTTGATTTTCAACCTGTTGTTTAATATTTTGGCGTAAATTTTATAAACGGTGTCTAATAAGCCGATTCCTCGGTAATTTCGACGGCTAATCATCAGGGATAATACTATATTTCCAATATTTACTAAATGCATGTAGTCTAAGATATAGTCCCCCGTATTTCCAAAGTTCTGTGTTGATGCCATCCATACCCGTAGCTTTTCTTTTTTTAGTAGCCCTCAAGGCTCCTGTTAGTTCTGTTAAATCTATATTATCCAAACCTTTTACGTCTACTTCTTGTATTGTTGTTGTTTCGTCAATATTTTCCTTGTACTAGGGCTGCTCATAATGTTTTACCCAGTTTTCCTCGTCTATCTTGTTTATTTGTATTGTCCTGATTCTTCAATGATTTCATTACTTTATAAGCCAGGTTTTGTCTTCCGTGCAGGTCGTTTTCGATAATACTTATAAATCTATCCCAAGACTCTTCGTTGATCTTTCTGGGTATTTCTTTCGCAACATTTCTACTATGAATCCAAATTCATGATTAACTTCAGTAGGGTTGTTAATATATTACATGTATGTTTTTTATTTTTATTTCACTGTTTCTTCCATTTCATCTGATCATATTTTTAATCTTTTTGGGATTCTTCTTTTTATCAGACTTCAGACGCCGTTTTCTCCACTGCTTTTTTCATATTTTTTAGATATAGTTCAAAGACTTCTTCATTTGAACTCCTTGTATTTTCGTTTTTGTTTTTTCTCTTTATTTCAGGTATGGCTGCAAAGTCAATTTTCATGTGTAGTGGTAGATGTTTAGTCAATTCCATTTATTTCAGTGCCATTCCCCTTACATTCCAGGTTGCAAATTTTACTGTTTTGTCAATCCATCTTTTGTCCTTTTTCTTTGCTCTTGTCGGCACCTACATAACTGACCTATTTGCGACGCTAATTTTGATACTGCAAGTATTTTAGATTTCTTTCGAGAGCTGGTTACTGGCCATCTGCTTAACTCGCCAACTGTAGGGATTAGGTTTTTCTGTTGGGATTGTCTACCTTAGCCCAAACGATTCTGTTTTAAGGCGCCTAAAACTCGCCTTTTGTCCGATTCCGTTAGCTAACACATGGGCTGAAAAATCCCGGGCCTAACACGTAGATGACGCCACTTTTATTGCAGTCACCCTTCTCTCAGTTAGTACTAACCTTCAAAAGACAGCTGTTAAAATTTCATGATATTCTATTCATTAGTTTGTGAGTTATTGTGCTAAGAGTCACGCTACTTTTGTTATTTTCAAAACAATGGATCAAAAACAATTTCGTGTTTTAATTTTACACTGCTTCTTGATGGGAAAAAATACCGTTCAAGCGAAGCAATGGCTTGAAAAGTGTTATGGGGACTCCGCTCCATCAGAAACAACAATAAAACGTTGGTTTGCTGACTTCAAACGTGGTCGTAGAGACATCGATGATGCAGAACGCAGTGGACGTCCAAATAAGGCGGTAACACCAGAAAACATCAAAACAATCCACAAAATCGTTTTGAATGATCGAAAAGTGAAGTTGCGTGAGTTAGCTGACATCGTAAAGATATTAAAAGAACGTATTGATTTTATATTGCATGAGCATTTGACTATGAGAGAGCTCTGTTCAAAGTGGGTGCCGCGTTTGTTTACTGTTGACCAAAAACAAGAACGTGTTGATGATTCTGAGCAGTGTTTGGCCATGTTTAAACGTAACAAACCGGAATTTTTGCGTCGATATGTGACAATGGATGAAACATGGATCCATCACTTCACTCCGGAATCAAAACGATCGTCATCTGAGTGGACAGCAACTGGTGAACCTCGTCCACAGCGCCCGAAAGCACAACAATCGGCTGGAAAGGTTATGGCCTCAGTATTTTGGGATGTGCGTGGTGTAATATTCATCGACTATCTTGAGAAAGGAAATACCATCAACAGTGAATATTATATAGCGTTATTGGAGCGTTTGAAGGCCGGAATTGCAAAGAAACGATCGCATATGGCAAAGAAAATAATTTTATTTCATCAAGACAACGCACCTTGTCACAAGTCAATCAAAACAATGGCAAAACTACATTAATTGAACTTCGAATTGCTCCGACATCCACCGTATTCGCCAGATTTGGCTCCCAGCGACTACTGGCTGTTCGCGGACCTCAAAAAAATGCTCGTCGGTAAGAAATTTCGCACGAATGAAGAGGTTATCGCTGAAACTGAGGCCTATTTTGAGGCAAAAGATAAATCGTTCTACAAAAGTGGCATTGGAATGTTAGAGCGGCGCTGGAATGATTGCGTTGCTCTTGATGGAGATTACGTTGATGAATAAAGCTAATTTTGAACCAAAAAAACCGTGTTTTCTTTGTTAGGCCCGGGACTTTTCAGCCCATGTGTTACATGACATACATCCATTGCATCCCGTGCATTGCCCAGGGAATACGTGACTAATGCCTGCATGGATGTCGATGTCGGGCTTGCTGGAAGAGCTGATCATGTTCAGGAGGCATTTTCCAGGAGTGTGCTTATTCGGCATCGCATACCCTCTCGGAAGCTCATTTCCAGCCTTAATCCCTAAATCAGTACTTCAACATCACATTAGATATCGTGCTTCCTGCAGTGTTAAGAATTGTTATGGCGCACACATTCTCAGCTTACTTTAATTTCTATGCAGTATTATAATATATGTAGGCACCTAATTTATACTTGCAAAAATAAAGAGTAGACAGAGATATAGAGATATTTGTCATATAAAAGTCAAATAATCTATTTATATGACAATCTGTAAAACAACGTTAATCAAATTACGTCTCTCAGTACGGCTGCTCAGGGGCTACATGTTGTTGGCATGGAAATCTAATTTCTGTTGTCTATGTATCTTTGTTCTGTATATTATTAAACATACGATGTTTGTAGAACGTCTGTCTCACCAATATGTTAAGAACAAATGATATACATTTATATTTCTATTTTATCTTTTAAAGTATTTTAACTAGTGCACTAGTTAAAAATGTGTGTCATTACTAGACACGGTAATTTGTGATGCAGGGCTCTTCTCTCTTATGATTCTAACTTTAAGTAACACTAGGTGAGAAGTTAATAATAAGCACGTCCTTAAAAGTTATAAGTTATAAATAGGCTGGTGTATTGTCACTTAAATAGACTTTCTAAACACGTTTTTTTGTGGAACGGTGAAGCTATACAGTAGAGCAGCGGTGCATTATGCGCGTATATATATACATACTGTCTGTTCGTCTTACTTCGCCGTATTTCTTTGCTTCGGTCACCTTCGAGTTATGCGTACGACAAACAAAGTGAACTGGGAGGTATTAGTACCATGCAATAAAAACTGATAAACACTTTTAGGTAAAGGATTCAAAATTGTAGAACATATTATTAGCAATTAATTATATATTAATTAACTATTTAAAATGTTTATACAATATTGAATGATGAAATATTGATATATTAATAAGAAATAATAATTGTAACTAAGTAATAAAGAAATAGTAATTGATACGAAAAATGTACTCAATAGAAGATGTATTTTATAGTATTATAGTACATGTAAATAATGGTCACTTTCAGAAATGTTATCAAATTTCAAATAATCGCCATCGTCAGATTTGTTTCCATTAACATTAATTATAAACTCTTCGGTCCATAAATTAGTATTTTTCTGATTTTTTCATATTTTCTCTCCACTTCTATTACATACAAAGAAGTTACTTTCCCATTCTGTTGCATTTCAGAACGCAAGCTTACGCGACAACCGTCAGTAATGTGGAAATTACACATAGAATGCTGAAATAATTTTTTCCGAATTTTCAAGTTGGATGACAGCACATCTACGTGATCGTATTGATAGACTCACACGCAGTGGTTTTTCATTGTTTTGTGTAGATTTCTTTATTCCTTCCACAATTCATTCAACACTTCTTGTCGGTACACCGGTTATTTTCTACACCAGTCCTTGTTTTTTTTTTTTGTTTCTACTAACAGGCAAACTTTCCTTACAGTAGTTAAACACTTCGAACACTATTTCGTGAGTTTACTATTAATATTTTCTTTCTTTTTCACTTATTATTTTACGATAAAAAGTGGTGAAAACAAAATACCACAAACATTTTGTAGTATCATATAACACAGTGACTACAATAGAACATTAAATTTCTACTTCATCTACTATATAACACGAATATAATATCCCCCTCTTTAGGTAATAAGAAATTGAATAATTTATTATGTTAATGGTAAAACCAGGCTCAAAGGTGGATTATAATTAATAACTAGGATACATATAATCTTAATTTTAATTATTGTCCTTTCAAGAATTAAATAATTTAATCCCTTTCCCGCATTTACAAAATGTTCATCTACTTTAAATGCATTCTCGATATGCATTAATCCTTTTATAATGATGCCAGCTAAAATAAAGAGTGAAAAGGGAGTAAATATAAGTTAATATAGGCTTATTTGTCATTACATATAATCGGACGTGTAATTATTACAATATTATCGCTTGCCGAGGCCTTTCAATTTTTGTGGAGTCTACGCGTAATACGATTTAACTAATGCGGGAAACATTGTTTACTGCGGATTCATCTTTCTCGCTTATATAAACGAATAGGTTGTAGTACATATATACATATACGCAAAAACGAATGTTTTCCCGTGTAATAAGCATGATCGGTTTCCCTGCCTTGCTAGTTCATCCTTAAAAGGTCGTTGCTTTCACTGCTTTCGATGAATTCTCATTTATCTTTTCGAACGTCTTCATACCAGAGTTTATACGGACATTACCAGCAGCAAGCAGTAGGAGGTAAGCAGTAAGCAGCAAGTAATAGGTAACAAGCGGTAAGCAATAATCAGTAAGCAGTGAGTAACTTCTCAAAATTTGCTACATATCTCCAATGATTTTGCAACTTTATTAGCACTAGAATTTTCACGATCGTCCTGAACTTCTTATAAAACTAAAGGTGGTGAGCTGACTTTATATTCTACTACCACTGGTCTTCTGGATTGCTTTCTATCGCTAACTGTACCACTTTCTTCAAAATTTTTGCACGAGCTTATGAAGTAATTTGATCGTGCCACCACCATTTCTTAATTTTTGCAGGTTTTTTTAATACGTTACCATAGGATTCGAAAACTTTATCACTCCGCAGCGTACTTACTACTACACTGTTTACCCTCTACGATACCCCTCAGCGTCGCGGCGCAGACGTTGGGAACTAGAATATTTTCTGTTGGATTCCTAATATCATTGAATAAAATCAATACGGAGCCGTAGCGACAAAATCATTTTTAGAAGTATCGATTTAAAATTACTGCCAGTATTCAATGCTGTGATGTCACACTTATAGAAAATAGGAAAAAGAATAAGACTAAATAACTATGTGTAGAGGAAAACCTCAATTCCTCTAAACCTTATATTTTGCCCTGAATAAAAACTACACTTGTATTGGAATGTACAGTTGAGGAAACTGCAGACTCAGTACGTTAATTAAAACGGAACTAACGTGAATAAAATCAAAATATCTTCAAAATAGATCGCTTACATATGTTTTTATCACCAATTGCTGTTACGGGAATATTAAGAATTGAAATATTATGCCTTCCCTTGCTTGGGAGATTTCATTATCCTGATTCGCTATACATTTAGATCCACCACGAAGTATTTAAAATCACTGTCAGTTACAAGATTTGTTGTAGTTTTTCCCGATATACGAGGATGCATTCCTGTTTATCCTTAACAACTTTCATAAGCCCTTTAGAAAACTAAACGGGAAAACGTAACGACTTTTAAAGATTTATAAGAAAAATTAAAATATTATTATATTATTATTTATTGCGATGATTCAAACCAAAGAATATTTTCTGTAATGTTTCTCTATAAATAACCAATGTCCAGTTTTATTTTGTTATTCTGGCTGTGAATCTATTCGTTGTACATATTTGCTACTATTTCTATCAATTCCATTCTAATTACACACATACTTAAAACAAAGATTCTACAACCAACTATAAAAATAACGTTCAAATGTTGTTATTTACAATGTCTTAATGACGTAGATATAATGATCTGTTGAACCTGTCACGCAAAATATTTGTACATTAGCAATTTCTAACAGTATTTAACGAACAACAGCATCACTGAAGTTATAAACATATTGATGTAGGCGTTGATCTACTTTCAACCTGTTCCTTTCTTTTATTACAGAAAGCAGCTAACCGATTAAATAGAACTTATAAACTACTGAGCAGTTCTTGTCTACGATAAGTTAAATATTACACTAGAGGTTAAAAAATTGTGTTATTTTATACTGCAATTAATTATTCAAGAATTTTTCGCGTATCTAAACATCTACATATGTAACCATTTACTAGTAACATGATCTTACTTTGCAAATAGCTGAAAGAATGGCACGAGGAAGTGCCAACGTATTAAAACGACGATTGCATGAAAGTATGATATTACGCTTGTACAATCTCATATCATCAAATACCTATCCAATTTTTGTCTATATTACTGATTTAACGGGAAGCTTATAGTATCATTAACATGTGCTTCCGTTTAATATTTTTCTTATTGTACATTGAAGATAAAGTGAGATAACAGTTTACGTTAACATATGTAAAAATACAACAGTTGGAAATTTTCTTGATCGTGTTAAGTATTTGTAATAAATTTTGTGTTCTAATTATTTAAATTGCAACTAACATTCAATGTTCAAACAGAAAACGATCTATTTTACTAAAAATACGGGGATAAATCGACTTCTGCATCTACAACTGTATTCGTTAAGTTTCGTATTAACTTTTATGTCTAACCGCACTAGCAAAATATGTATATAATATGCAAAATATGTATATAATGAGTATAAATAATAACACAAATAATAACATTATTTGCAACTTAAAACCTCT
Organism: Trypoxylus dichotomus; assembly: GCA_023509865.1. Taxonomy (NCBI): domain Eukaryota; kingdom Metazoa; phylum Arthropoda; class Insecta; order Coleoptera; family Scarabaeidae; genus Trypoxylus; species Trypoxylus dichotomus. Next base: position 52,307,564 of record CM042074.1, on the reverse strand, counting down.
AAGGGCTTCTAGAAGAAATAAAATTGAAAAAATATATATATATTTACAAGATTTTGAATTTTATTTCTTCTAGAAGCCCTTAGAGATTTTAAGCTGCAAATAACATTACTATATATATATATGAACTACAATTGGAAAGCAACAAATTTTGATGAGCTTTACAATTTTAAGCTCTTAATTTTGGAACAGTACTCACATACACTTAGACACCGTGGACTGCGCCTCCGCAAGTGTATCGCTGTCTCCAATAAATAGCAGCTGGGACACTACACTCTTTCAGTGAGCTTTGAAGATTTACAAAATCTCTACTTATTAGCTGAAAAATCAATTTTTTTTCTGGAAACACAACTTCAATATCAGTCAGTTTGATGCTGTTGTTACTTAATCACATGTTGTTTCCGGGGGCAATGCTACATTCATGGTTTACTAAACTTGTTTACATGGTCGACAGGCTACGCAGCCTACCATCTTTTCCTTGTACCAGAATTTCGAAAACAGAGTCTGTATTAATTCAACACAATAAGTGTTTCAATAAAATGAATGTGAGTACAGTATGTTCCGCATCTTTGAAGATAATATCGAGGAAATTAAATTTAATCTCAATATATATATATATATATATATATATATATATATATATATATATATACAGGGCGTCCGATAATTGACCGTTTACATTACATGTGGCGTCCGACCGATATATGGCGTCAGCATACGGACGCCAAATAGCATCTCCATACTAAAAGCATTCTAGTATCATATCGAAACTATTATCAAACTTTCAGCTGGATGCCACATACTCGGATTTTGGATGTTTTTGAATATTTTAGTTCCGCGACTTGCTATGGTTAGAAACGATGGCGCTCTCCAATGTATATTGAAAACTATATACGTAAATATACAGTACTCATTGTATGGATCATTTGAAGTCCGTATATAAATTTTACTATGTCGATTATATGGAGTCCGTTATTTGGAATAATTTATATAATAAGAGAAGCTCTATATTCGAAACGGCAGTTATATGCACTATATGTTTCAATGAGCATAAGGCGTCCTCTTTAATTCAATTCTTTTTCAATATTGAAAGTGTGTGCACCGAATGGCGACTTCTAGCAATACAAAGATGTGCCGGATCATTTAGAAGTATTGTTCAAGTACAGAGATAAAATTATGAAAAGACCGAATTTATATCCTTTTGGTAATCCTAACACAGGCTACAAAATATTAATTAAATATGCGCATCCTTGCGGATCTAAGAATCCTTCCTCAATTACATGCACAAGATTAACAAAACATCTTTCTACCCTTACTCAATTATTCAATATGACTGAAAATGATTTAGAACAGTTAGCTTCCTTTATGGGTCACACATTAAATGTGCATAGGTCATCGTATCGTCTGCCATATATATGTCTATCAAACCGCAAACATTTCTAAATTACTATTAATAGTAAAAAGGTGAAGCGGGGCAGCTCAAAGAGAAAAAGATGGACGAAATAAATTTGGATTTAAAAGAATATTTGCTGCAAACAGGTATAAATGAAGATATAGAAGAACGGTTGGAGAAAACATCAGAGCACGAAAGTATTGTTGAAGAAGTAAGAGGAAGTGAAACAGAAAAGGAGCGTCATTCAAATACACACAAAAACAGAAAGAGGGCATTAGTTTCGTGCACCGATAAACAGAAAAAAATGTCCAATTATTTCAACGCACATATTGCGCAACAGTCGCCAAAACGGAAGAACTGCGTAGGCTACATCCACAAATATTCCTTAATAAGAATTGGCTAAGAACAAAAGTCTTTATTCAAAATAAATACACCAAATGTTGTGTAAATAATAAAAACAGTCAACTCGTGTAGTTGCTGTTTTACTTATGTAACGACTGCTGATAGATAAATTTTAATAAAGCCCAAGTAAAACCTTATAAACCGGGGAAAATTTCAATGAGTTTGCTTAAATTTTCTCCGAAGTTAAAGTACTTTTTCAATTCATAACTACGGCTTTGTAAAAAGTAGCAGTTGATATATTCGCCGGGAAATGAGCTAAATGTGCATATCATTTGGCTTGACTCTTTACACTATCGAATAAAATTATTAACTGGTGGAAGATATCTGCTAGATATAAAAGGTCTGAGAAACAACAAATTCTATGGCGTTTGTGCTACCGTCACCCACAACCGTGGCGAAAAATGATCCTCAAGTAAATTCTGGTTCCAGGAATTATTGATATGAATATATCGAAATTCGTAATATTTGCTCAAAAAAGAAGTTCCGCGACATTCTTTTGGGAAGTCAACTTAGAATAGAGACTCACATACTCATTTTGATATAAGCTAATTCGAAATATTCTGTTTTACTGTGAAAGAAATTCGATCTCTTGGAAATATGGCACCTTTTAATATATTGTTTTGGACAATGGCATCCCATTATTGAAAATTATTATAATTAATTCCCTTACAAGCTTTAAAAAGAATCATCCGCAAATATATATTCACTATATATTTAGCATAATTAACGATTTACATTATTTAGAAAAGAGTCCAGTAATATAGTCTCATTGTAATCCGAGCTACCGACAATCGGTAACTCGGTTTACAATGAGTGTCCATATGCACTTGAAACGCTGTATTCCGAAATAAATTATTAATTTGTGTGGTGCGCATTTTACTGTGATATCTGTGAGAATCCAATAAGTACAATATGGTGGTAAAACACCACAGGCATATACAAAATAATAATTTTACTCGCACTATATGCTTATAATTACACGTAATATTATATACAATACGCATGGGAGATCTTGTAACATGAGGAAATCTATAGCGAGTTAATGATATTAAAATAAACAACATTAGGGTTATAAAACAGAAATGCGGATGACATTGGATTAGTAACATTGTCGATGCATTGAAGACAAGATACATATTCTAAAGAATAGTTTGACATTCGATGATAACGTCGATGGATCTGCAGTAATGCGCATTAGAACAACCCTCTTCGAAGAAAACATGATCTTCACAAAAGCAGTATGGATAGAGAGGGCATTTTACTCAAAAAGGGAAGTTTTGGGTAAGTGTAAAACATACTAAAAATAGCAGACACTACAAATAAGCGTAATTATGTATTAAGAACACTCTGGTATGTAACTCATTTTCTATTTGACATATACACACTTCTTTTCTTGCTTTAAGTAAAAGAGCTCGTAGTAAGCAATAGCAGTATCATGCCGCTTATTCATTTTACCAGATTGGGTTGTTGAAAAACGTTTCCTAGATCAAAATTTAAACCAATTTATAACGCAAGTTTTGACACTGACTATGTAGATAAGAAAGATTACATTAATTTCGGAAACAATTTCCAAGTTTGTCAAACTTAACTAGTTAGTTTAAAATCTATCCTATAATCCCATCGCTTCATACAGAAAAATTACCTGGTAAAGCGCATTTTGGATGGCTCTTTGCAATATGAATTAAGAAAAAAACTTCGATTTCTTTAAAACAATTGGAAATAATTATGGGCATATCCCAATTTGCTTATGTTCCTTCTAAATTTGTAACATGTCAGGTTCTGCACTTGTAAGAAAAATACAATATGTCCGTAACTATTACTATTAACTATTTTTTTTTTAGAGAAATCATAATTTACTTCTTTGCGAGCACTATTTCTTTGTGTTGAGTAAGTTTAAAGATGTCAGAAAGTTATCGACATATCTTAAGAAATAGGTTTTACTTTATTTCTCGAAAATGTAATCAAATGGACATACCTTATTTTGCATTTAAGCATTCAACACGTATACATACATATAAGTATAAAATACAAACCTATTTAGGTATCCTCGTAAAGTGTTAGTTAAAAATTTTATAGCACGTTACAAAGGTGAACACAGAATTTATTTTATATGAAATTAGGACTTACACAGAAAATTATTAGAAGTAATAGGTAGAGCAGTTTCACTACAAGACAGGGGCCGCATTCACATAGCAAAGCTGTGTATAAAGAATAAATGAATAGTAGGAAGAGGTTGCAAGGTATCAAGAGCAACTTTAAAATTAAAATTTAAAGTAATAAACGCATTAAAATATTTTCGTTGATTATTACAGGAAAGAACAAGGAAAATATTAAATGAAGTATCCAAAGTAAATGAAATTACCGTAGCAGCAAATAAAACCATGATAATATTTCTATGGTAATTCTGTGTGTAGCGACGTTTTATACACAATGCATACCTATGCGTGTTTCAATGGAGAGTTTAAATAAAGTAATCTATAATCGCTATCGAAAGATGCCATCTAATGCCATTAATATATACCTACTACTGATAGGAAAGCGCGGGTGTGTTAGTCTCCTTAGATATGAATGTATGTACCAGCAAGTTGCTTATAAGCTGAAAGAATTGTATGATGAATTCCATTATCTAGTACGTATGAGCATACAGCCAAGTTATAGTTAGGTATAGAGCAGGTTCAGTAAATCAGTTAAGACAATACATATGGCATATATGCGTAGATATACTATTATTCTGAAATTCATAGAAAAAGCAATAATACAATACATGTAGAATTCCTCATTAGTGTAATTGCGTACATTAAAAATTAAAAAAATCGAAACTTCTAGAATATTATTATGCTATAAATAGTTACTTAAGGAAAATAATTTTCGCACATCAAAAAGTAATTAAAACAGAATATTACACAAATTTATGTCTACTGATAGTTAAGCACTGCTAATTTCTTCTTCCTTACTCCAAATTACAAAAACCTTCTTCGTAATACACTTCGTTATTACAGAACCATCAGCATCGGCATTGATGGAAGATACCAGATATATGAATTACTTATTTTAACAAGAACTATTGTATTTTGTAGCTCTATCGGATAACGGATCACACTACAATAGCGTTTAACAGACACCAAAGTAACTGCTGTTAATACTGAAGTTGATTAAATCCTGACTCAAGGATAGAAGGGTTCACACAACTGTGAATGGTGGAAGATCTTCAAAGAGCTACATGGAATCTGATGTCTTGTATAAATCCGCTCTGGAACCAGTGCTGTTTACTATTTAGATTAGTAAAATTCCAAACCCCGACGACCAGCGAGTACTTAACGGTATCTACGCGGGCGAAACCGCGATAGTGGCAACATGCAGGCATGCCTAGATCGCCGATAGACTTGTACATGTGCAGCTGACCAAAGTCGTGACCACACCAGGCACTTAGAGCGTCAAGATCAATTCGAAAAAAACGCAAGCATTCTCCGTTCTACTACAGGAGGAGTTCCAGAACAAACTGAACGAGAGAAATTCTTCAAGAAGTCGCTTACCAGCAAAAACTCGCACGGTAGCCGATAAGACAGTAACTGAATTCCTCAAGAGGCTGTACTTTGTCAAGGAGTATTGTTCTCAAGTCTTATAGATAGATACCTTCCGCCGCCTATTTTAGTATTAGAAGAAATAAAAAGGAGTCAGGAAATCCAGAATGAAGACTTCGAGACATGAAGAAAACAAGAAGCCCCAGTAAATTCAAGGAAGGAAGAAGCTAGAGAAGATATACAGTTTGACTGTACTATAATGTTTTGTAACAAAATAGTATATCCTAATAAAATATGTACTGTTATACTGTTTCTTCAAAGTAAACCCCTCTTGCTTTAATAATTGCATAACAGATATACGGCAACCTTAGAAGTAATTGTTCCAAATACAATTTGTCTATAGCATTCCGCACATTTTTTTTAACCTCTCGACCCAAGTGATTCCACAAGATTGCCCCCCATTGTGGTTGCAATCAAGGTTGGTGCCCAAGGTGGGCCACTCCATTAAGAATAGAACTTCTTGCCTTGAAAACAATCTGTAACCATCTTTGCGGTGTGTTTGGGGTCGTTATCTTGCTGATACCCCCTCCCTAATTAATTCACATCCAGTTGGTACCGCATCGTTTTCTAGGATTCTCAAATACACATATTTTGCCATTCCTTTATCTATTTTAACTAATTTTCCAAGGTAACCCCTTACTATGATGCTTCCCCCTCCATGTTTCACTGTTTCTCAAATACACTCGTCTAACATTCTTTCCCCAAGGTGGCGACGAACAAGCATGCGATATTTACTTCCGAACAATTAGAATTTCGATTCGTCCATCCATAACACACTTTTTCAATTATTTACACTTCAGTCTGCGAGAACCTTTGTCCAATTTAGATTTTTTCGTTTGTAGAACTAAAGCGTGGTTGTCTTACTGCTGTACGGCCTCTCACAGCGGCATTTATTAGTGTCTATTCTGCTATACCACACTTACTAACTCACTAATCACTGGGATATATTGTTCGTCTCGTTTATTTGAAACATTTGTTTCGTAAAAACACATATTGTGGCGCCAGTTGCACTATCGAATTCCCTTCTTTTTGGGATGCGTTCGTTCAAATAAACTAGCAATATGAAATAGGGCCTAATGCAATCATACACGTCTCCAGTATCTGTGCAATATATTGAGTGCATACCGAATGTAGAGTTTATTACAAAGCAGGTGGATGATTTAGTACCCCTCCCGAAATCTATTTCATAACACATTGAACCTAAGTTCCTACTAGTAACGCATTATTGCTTTATTATCATCATAAAATTTAATATAGAAATACATTGCTTCCGTGCTTGAATGGTTTTGTAAACAAGTTTTATAGTTATGAATATATACTCTCAGCATTAGATTGAAAATGCCATTCTAAGAAGACTAATATGAATATTCCCTAAATATTTTTAAAATAGTTCTAAGTGTAACGCAATATACTAGGTGGAATCAAACTTGTGAACGGTAGTGTATCGGCAGTCTAATCACGTTGTCGGAGGTTAACGATATTCTTCATCCAAGTTCCCTTGATTGCTAGGGCACCCTTGATTTCTCCACGATCGATCGAAGGCGGCAGGCACTTTACGATAGCCTTCAGGCGAGCGTTCTGCACGGTATACATACAGAATGTACAGTTCTCTGATGGTTTTTCCCAGTCCTCAATACACGTGACCTTCACTATAATTGACCTTGAATTAGAGAGTCAGCCCCATGCTGTAGAAGGCTGCAGTTTCCCTTCCTGTTTCAATAGAATCTACGTCCCAGACGTAGAGTATCGGCTATTTAGGTGAAGTTCTATTCAGCGCATCTGATATCTGCTGCAACCGTGGTACCAGAGTGGTGTTGGCCTCTGTTATCCTCTTCGTCGCCTGACTCAGCCTTCTCCTTCTTCCTCTTCATCTGTTGGTCCTACTTGCAATCGTCTCTTGATTTCTTCCAGCCTTCGTTTTTGGACTAGAAAACCACCGTCTCGGTGTCCGACGAAGGGGCCGCAAGGGCTTATGCAATAACGTCGGCCGAGGCGACGGAGGCAATATCCGGAATTTTTCCGGGACGTGACGAAGAGCGGCGAAGGGATTATCGCGGGGCACGATTAGTACCCGAAATTTACCCTTTGGAAATCGGCGCAATTAAGTTCAGTAAGGACGCTGAGGGTGAACACGTGCGACAGAGTGGAATCGCAATTTATACGGACGGATCGAGGAATGATGAAGGGACAGACTCAGCATTCGTTGTATACGCGGGCGACGAAGAAATGCACGCGAAACGGTTAAAATTAGATAGGGTACACGACAACTATCAGACCGAATCGGTAGCCACAAACCCGGCGATCAAATACGTTAAGGAGATGCAGATAGAACTGGCAAATGCTGTTCACGCAAGCTTAAAAAGATATGCGAAAACTGACCGAACTGCTGCTGCAAATGTGGGAGCTGATTCGAGATGTCAAGTTACTCTGGACGGCCGCACGTAGGGACCGAAAAGAATGAAAGAGTGGGCGAACTCGCAAAGGAAGCCGCAGGAGGCAGGGACGATGATAGGCCTTTGGTATACACGTTCGCATCTAAGAAAAGATGGTAAAAAGCACGATTCAAAATAAATAATAAAAAGGGAGGTGGGAGAGCGAGGTTAATGGCCGGTGGACTGGGAACGCAAACAAATTTCGTAAGCTAGGAGAATCCCTGTCGTATCAGGCAATCCAACTGGACACAGGGCACGGTAATTTCCATCGTATTGGGCGTAAGGACAATACGAACTGTAAGTGCAGTGCAGAAGATACGGCCGGACACGTTTAACGGGGACCTACGTTGGCCACGAAACGAGGCGGAAATTAACGATAGCGAAACGGCGGAATGGTGGACATTCTTTAGCGGAGCGGCTGAAAAACCCGAGCAGTTACGGCATGGCAATTAGCATATTCCCTATTGGGAAGTAGCTCGAAAAGCGGTTGCTCAACCTTAGAGGGGCTTGACGGCAGTCAGGTGCCGTCCCGCTACTCGGCATACACAGGGCAGAGGTACCAGACATGGCGGCGCATCGTCCGACGTCGTGCGAAAACACGCCATCCAGGCTCGCGCGCCCGAGAGGCAGACCTTGAGTGATTGCCGTAGGAATGCCCTCGCAAATAACGAAAGCGTTAAAGAAGGTAGTAAGCGCGACCGTTCCGGACCCCGGATTGTCGCAGCAGCGCTGTTGGGAACCGGGACAGGAGACATCGCGCACGTTGCGCTATTTCGGGCTGGGCCTTGCTTTGACGGCGTCAGGCTTCACGACGCGAGGTTTGGGGCTCCGTTGTCTGAAGGGTGGTTCTACACGGGCGTCGTACGAGATAGATCTGGCGACTCTGCGAAACTGTTTGGTCTTCCGATCTAAAGGACGCGGAATACGTCGCAATTTCTTTTTTCAGGTTTGTTCCTTCGGCGGGGAAGAAGAAATGAAGAGAACAAGCCCAGATAGGGATGACGTGATAAGTATATTTGTATGAGAGAGAATGAATGCCGAAAAGGATATGCATCCGCACACATGCTGTATGATTCCGAGTGAATGTTAGTTAGTAAGGGGTCTCCCATTTGTTTCAGGAAGCTCGAAATGGCAACTGGCGACAGGACGACCGTTATTCATGATACCGGAGGAGAGATGACCACCTGGAAGACCAGTTGCAAACGCCTAGGGCCTTCTCACATCAAAGAGTGTACCAGCGAGAGGAACCAACCCTTAGGAAGTAGCGGCCATTAGAGTAGACACGTCTATGTTATTGTATTGTATCGTTGATACAAATACATCATAAAATGAAATAAATCTTTGGGTTAAGCATTTATTTTATTCGGAACTGCTTCTGTAGGGTTAAGAGATATATTTTTATATTTATCTTAGGTTAAAATTGGTATAGATTTAGTTAGTTAGAATTGCGTTTATTATGTAAAAGTCGATTGTATCCGGTGTAGTACTTCTGGAGGAGCACCGGAACTAAATAATGTTTTTTCAGCTATTTAAGTTTTATCAAATAAAGAGCAGGTGACCGACGAAGCCGTAGAAAGCACGTCCCCTTCCACCAGTTTTCACCTATAGGATGCGCTAGTCAAATTACCCATTGCCAAGAATACGAGACCGAACAATAGATCGGACATTCCAGAGCGCAAAGCTTCTTACACGGGCATTGCCTTCCTATTCCATATTATTGAAATCTTTTTCTGAAGTGATGCGCCTGTTTGCCGAAAATGCGAAAATTAACACCACTAAATAGACAAAACTTTGCAAACTAACGGTGTTGTAATTTGAATGAATAGAGTTAGTAACCATTTAAGCGACAAATGTCCGTAGCGTAAATTTTACCAAACCAGATTTTACTCTTTAACTTTAAAAGCTTCGTGCAACATGATAAATAAGATAACATTTTAACCAATATTTAAGAATTGATGAGAATAGCCCTCAAGAATGATGAAGCTGAGTTTAATTATATATAACATATAACGGCGACCATACATATATGCTTTGTTTCTGCACGCATTTAAGGCCAGCCAACTGGTTGTCTTTGTGAAACTTTCGTGACGTTTATATTAGCACGAAACTTATCTTCGAATGTAATCATCCAGTCAATTTAAGACAACGCAAATGTCTAAAAAACAGAAAATCCGGCATTATAATCAGTCATAAAATTGAAATAACCATTTCGTTCATAGATATTTTCCAGGACCTATTTACAGATTATGTCCACAATAATAATGTTAAGCATCCAATTGGTGTATTGAACTGATTGCCGGTGAACTGCTTGGTAGGTTTCGTAAATTAAACTCATGGCCTGTTTAATACATATATTAAAGACCTCATAAGAAAGAAGTACAATTCTGTGTGTTTATACAATAATAACAATTCGTTGTTACCACCAGTCTGTATAAATGTATATGTATATGCTTAAATGTGTTTGCTTTCGTTAGAGATTTTATACTCTAAATATTTACGGTTTCCGTAAATGTTTGCTATGCGCTTGCACACATATGTTTGTTTGTATTAGGAACCCACGAATACTTTTTGTTCAGGAGCTGGAAGACCCAGTAGGGTGACTGGCGATTAATAGTCGGTCAACGGCTGTCGTAAATACGACTCAACTCTCGACTACCCAGGTCTTCCTTATATCTTTCATATAATATTTGTTTGTCAGGCTTTTACGCTTTTGTAGGATAGGCTTCGCATCAATGTGCGTATGAGTCCGTAGATTTTGCTTTGGCGCAATGGGCGTATAGTATTTATTTGCTATACCTACGCTTTCGTAGGATAGGCTTCGCATCGATGTGCGTACAATATGAGTCCGCAGACTTTGCTTTGTGTTGTTTTTGTTTCTGTGTGCTTAAATGTTCGTCCCTAAACGATACATTACTTGCTCTTTTGTCACAGCCCCCTCACTATAGAGAGAAAACTTTAAACCACCAATCGTGCTAAAAGGATGATTGTATATTAACCGTGTAACACGTGCGAAGCATCCCGAGCCCGCGAGTGTGCCGAGTCCGGCGCAGTCGATGAATAAGCCGCAACAGACCGGCAGTCGATGAATAAGCCGCAACAGACCGGCAGTCGTACACTTATGATTCTCGCGACGTGAGCGTTGCTTTGACAATTAAATACGTACCCGGCGTGCTGCGGTAAAGCTCTGAGCTAAATTCTGTAGCAACAGCGGGCTAATGTAATATATATCATAAATGTATTTTAAGCAATTTCTTTTACGCTAAAGTATTTTTCTTAGCATATACATATACAGATTGAGGTAAATTTATAAGACAATATATACATAAATATACAATATAAGAACATAAGAAAAATAGCAAATAACACATTAAAAAATATTAAACTGAAAGATACATAAATATAAATATATATGATTTATTCTCGATGATTTAGAGTTCGTAACAGATACAATGTAATAAAATGCCAATAAAAATATTTGCTCCGCCACTATTAAAAGCTACTAGTTCTGATATAAAGTATACTGACTCCAGAAATATTACATCACCAACTTAAAGTTAAATTACATTTATGCCTCTGAAAATGATGACATATTAAAGTAACGCCAATGCTTAAGGTTCGCAAATGAAATGAAAATTTATTTGAAAATGTTGCAATAGGAATTTACTTATTTGGTATCGATCACAATACAACAATCAAAACGTTTTTCCATTTTTGTGCAACCCACAAATGGAAAAACGCAGTGAAAAACCATGCAGAATTTGTAATGGATTTAATATTTATGCTGAGTGTTTGCAACATTCCATTTAATAACATCTCTTTGGAAATTAACATTGTGAAATTATTTACCACGTTTGCTAAAAAAAATGGATGAAACCATGAAAACATGATATTAGCCACTAAATATACTTTCCCTAATTTGTTACATAAGTCGAACAGTCTTTTTCGTCATATAAAAGTACTTATTCACCACTGTGAACAAAGCTCAAGCATACGACAGCAAACGCCTTGATTTGTGCATCTTAGGAATTTTAGTATTTACTACGTAAGTTTTTCTTCCTATGTACTTATTATATCAATCACTTCACCGATTGATTGCCATATAGCCATAGGAGATCAGACATAAGTATCATGTGACTTCTTAGTCGAAGTAATTAATTGTTATTTCGACTGGGTGGCGATACACACCATCGTCAGTCTGAATAAAAGCAAAACAAACACTTCCATAACACAAGACCTTGGCCGCTGTATTCTGTAATATGTGGTGCGTATTGTTAGTGGACTTTATGCCGTAGAAAACAACAATTAAGTCCGCTTTATATTGACCCTAAGAAAACTATATCATACCATCAAAACCAAACGGCGTGAAATACTGTCATTTCCTTTTTTTTGCTGAGGAAGGGAATGCTAACATTTCTGATACAAGTTCAATGCTTATTTTATAAGATATTTAGAAGGAATTTAAATGCGCATATATCAGTTTTGGCAAATGCATCGCTATTGTAGCTGACAGAACCAGATCTTCAACAAGCAATAAATTGAATTAATATGAGGATTAATATAGAAGTAATTTTTGAAAATTTCAAATTACCTATTCTAATTAAACTTTGTTGCAGGACTTCTTGATGACCATAACTAGAATTTAAATTTATTTAGCAATCCCTCGAGTAGCTCCCATTTTTTGCATGTAATGAATAGAGCTGTTCAAACTTTCGGATAAAGAAAAACATTCAAAGATGAGAGTTTTTGGTCTTCCAATCACTTTTATATTTAGAATATTATGCTGCCTACATATGTGCATTTTCTGGTACGAAATATACAAAATAAAAATATAGAATAGAAATCGTCGCCTAGCGATTACACCAATAAAGGTCTCCTCGAGATTTTGCAATTTTTTGTTACATTATTCTTAATGAAATTTTGAAGTGTTTCATATAAATAAACTAATTTTAGACATGTCATTAATAGACTTTCTGATCGTCTGCCGTTCTTTGGCCCTCGAAATGTTTGCAAAGGAAATCCATTTTCACGCAAATATATGGTAATAGGATGAAAGTATACGGTAATCTACAGTAGGTCACAGAGTATTAGATCATTCTGTCAAATTATTTCGTTCTTTACAGAAAAGTAATCAAAATCACTGGCACTATTATCAGTTTATACGTGTTTAGTATCATTTGCACTAATTGTAAGCTAGCTTTCTGTAACGAAATAATAGAATACAGCCATGTGGAATTTCTTTATAATTATCTAAAACTGAAAGTGAACAATTTTGCATATGAACTATCTTATACACAGTACTCCTTATTTACATAGTAAAAGAATATTAATTACAGTAATTATTTGTAAAGTTTAATAAAAATTGCTGTTTTATTTTTATGAAAAGCAAGAACACGGACATATAATCTTCGTACTAAATCGCGGTATGCAAAGCAACCAAACAAGTGAAATGCAACAAGACCCGCAATTGAAAGTCGATTTATTTGCATCTATACATAATATTCATTTTATATGTATGCGCGTATATGATGTGATATAGATAAGAAGTTCCAAACGAGTCCTCATGTAGCTTAGATTTTACTCTCTCACTTTATTGCTTACCACCTACAATCTAATTGAATAGCTTTCTAACGTACCACTACTTACCTTTTTGTTTCTAAATACCAGAGTTAATCCTCAACTGCTTGATGTGTCGGCAGTCAGCTCAAGTAAAAATATCTTCTGAGTGATTGCGGAACGTTGAAAAGTTGAGTAGAAACTGTTTCAGTATTTTTGACTCGTTTTCACGTCAATTATATTGATTAATTGATTAATATAACGCGATATTGGTTTTTAAAAGTAGTACGCTATTTCAGTTTAACGCAACATAACATGCTAGTATTCTCTGAAATAATATTACAGAAATGTAGCAAGCCTTACATTGTAAAGTAAAAAAAGATAATATTTCTTACCAGTAGTAGAAGATGTAATTAAATTAGTAGCGCTGTGGGGCAGTAAGAAAGAATAGTAAAAATAAAACGCCAAGTCATGTCGTTTAATATGCAGAACAATCTGAAACCATGGAAAACAGTAAGTACTTACAATGACAATCTTTTAAAATGAGAAATTGCTTTTCGTTTATATTATCAAATGTAAGTGGTAATGTTATGAAATGATAATGTCATTCTGTTAATACTTGACGCGAAATTGATTTATTTTAGTTTAAACAAAGCAAATCCTTCACAGGTATAGCAGTAAACTCCACTCACACAAATTAATTAATTATGCGGAACGCAGCGTTTCGGGAGCCCACGTGCTTTGTGTGAGTGGAGTTTACTGCTATACCTGTGAATTGTACATCCACACAGTCCTTGCAATCGTCATTTAAAGCAAATCCTTTCCACGTAAGAACTCTTACGCGAGGCAACGTAACCAATAAGCTAAATAAGATAACAAAGACCAACATTACTGCACAATGATTGCTTCGATGTATCCTCTCATGCACGTTTATTATCATAAGATATTTCTTGAATCAGAAGTAGAGGTGTCAGGAACTAATTCAAGAGACTTTTCTACTTACTTTCCGTTTTTAAATTATTTTTGTGTTTTCATGTATTCAAATATGTTCTTAATGTATTTATATATCCTACCTAGTTTGAATCTCATCACATGTATGCTGTATGTCGTTGTATCTACGTTTATTTAACCTAATATGTATATTAAACGAATGCAGTATTCCATACAAAGAATACATACAGAATCTACCAAAAACGTATTTTAAAGTGTTAATATCAAATAACAATATTACTTCAGTGCATACGAATCATTCGCGACTCCGCGATTTATACTACAACGTCGACGGAGAAGCAGTGCATTCACTAATACAGGGATTTAGATGCCTACAGCCGGTCTGCATATAACGAACATTTAATAGTATTTGACTTTCCGCTATGAAAGGGGGGTATGGCGAAGAGTAAATATGGAGAAGTCTACGGACTCTATAATCTACTGACTATACATATATTATTAGGGTAGTCAGGAGCTTTGTCCTATTTACTATAGCTATGAATCAAATATCAATGCCAGTTACCCTACCAGGTCCTCCATTTCCTAAACAAAATGTTCCAAGGGAACATTTACAAGACACGTACCTCACCTAATACTGACATTAAAAGGTATGACTTGCCCCTGGCCAAAGTATACCAATATATAAAGTGTACGGATTGACTTGAGAATGCAAAAGGTGTTGCTTCTGCGTACCTAAAATGTATATTAAGAAATGCTTAACAAAAGCAGTGGCTCATACTTAAAAATACAATGCACTTGTCTGAACTATCAACATTTTCGGCCTACGAAGAATTGCAGACCAAACCGACCACGAGTTCTCCGATGACTTGAAAAGTAAATACCATTCATGGAACTCGAGAGTGAGTAACAAGAACAACATTCTCCTTTGTTTCCTCGCCATCCGAGCGCATTCATTACTACCATTCGAGTCCACTCGCAAGTGTTAAACATTTCCTTTCTCAAAGATTCGAAGTTCCTCATAAGGTGTTACATGCCGTACAGGAGTCATCTTTTTATTACTAGCCGGTAATCACGAAGACATACCTGACTCTATGCCTAAGAAAGGCACAACGATCAGAGTCTAGAACTGAAACCAGTGCAAACGATTAATATCGCAAAGTGTAGAAACCAATCTCAACGTTAAAACCGAGTCTAAGACAATCTGTAATACTACGTTTTAGACACAAGAAACCCGAAAGAAGTCAGAGCTCAGACCAAAGTTCCCAGGCGCAGAGATTTTGCCAAATAAATCAGAAGGATTAAGGAACTGCATCCAGAAAGATTTCCACCAGATACCTACTGGAGTCTAACCCCCTGAGAATGGAGATCCATAAAGTCGTCGAGGCAAGTTAAGAATATAGATAAAACGCATGCGCTAGCCGAGACCTTCGCAGCCTGTCGAATTGCAGTGCAGGTGAATGTATTGCGAAACACTCTGGGGGAGGAAGACCATATGAAGACCGGTGCTCTAATTAAGTGTCTTGACTTGGCAGGTAAGTCGATTTTACTTTAAAACACTTTTTATTACAGATTAATACGATACTTGTTTTCAGTTTAATATATTTAAATCATCACTTCTGGTACGTTCCCCTGGTTTGAAGAACAGCGCCGCTGTAGCCTGCTCGTAAATTCCTGAATTACTTAACCAATACTTACTTGTAGAGTATGTTCGCTTATTTACTAGATGAAAGGTTGTACAGTGAAACTCAATGCGCATGCGCAAGAAATATATTTAAAAAATAAAATGTGTACACGGTTTCCACTCTTGCCTATGTACAGTTACGATGTACGTAAGATATATATATTTACAATAATTGCAGTTACTTGAACTCTCTTATACATGTAATGTACATTAGCATGTGTATATGTATGTTTTCCTTTGGTAGCAATATAAAGTACCGCCTCAGCATGTACCTTGCAAAGCTATGTTTTAATTGTGTTTAAAATGTTAAATTCTTATATGCTTCCGCAAAAGCTTTGTTAGATTCATGTACTAATGCCTCTATCTGTTTGCATGCACCACTACCTTTTTATAGGGGAGCCAATCCTATTTACTTCTTAAATTTATAAGCGCACCTCGGTGCTATGCTTATTTATATGTCCCTTTCCGGGAGCCTAATACATTTTCCTTGTTTTAAATTTGCGTAAGGGACTTGGCCCTGTATCATTGACTTGTATTTGTACTTGAACCAAATACGTTCCTTATTTACGCATTTATAGGGGAACCCACCCTATCTCTTAGAGCTTGAACGCCTGGTCGAGGGCGATAGTAGCGATAATATCCGATCTCAAAACAAAAGTAATGTGACAGCTATCCAGGCGTTCTTGTTTGAAATAATACGCTATATGCAATCTTTAGCTCTCTGCTACTGCGCCCCAAAGAAGGGAAGAAGCCAGTAGCCAGGAAATGTGCGAAATGCGCACCCACAAGGAAAACGGAGCGATGAAGCCGACATTACATATAGAAAAATGGTCCGTGAAGCTCGTCCGCTACGACGAACAATTAAATGAAAAAGTGTCCAAGTCCCGATACAACAAAGGACCGAACAAACGTACAAAAGACAACGGGCGCTGCGGCCGCAACGACCGTCAATAAGAAGCCGAGTGATCGTACTTGTAGAAAATGTCTATACATGCGCGCTGACAACCTTACCAAAATGAATGCCGACACAAACTTAACAGAAGACTAAAAATATGTATAGACGACAACGGACACAGTAGCCTCGACGAAGGATGATAGAAAATCGAGAATTTGTACTTATTAAAGAAATCTATATATGCGCTCCGACAACCATATCAGAATGATTCCAGCCAGAATCGTAACAGAAGACTAAATACATGTATAGACGACAACGGTCTCGACGATTCCCGCCAAAACTTGAAACTATTAGAAACTTCGAATATTCGTGCGACGACTTTACTGTACACGTTACGACAAGGTACAAAAGGAGACCGAGAGTGACTGATCTGTAATACCTCTACCGTTACGCGGGAGACAACTGCCTGTGTTTGTATATATTAAATATTAAGGAAACTCCCATTATTTGTTCGACGACGTTGCACTTAATGACTTTTAAATTAGTCACTTTTAGCTAGAGTATTGTGAATGGCCAGCTTGCATACATATACAATGCGTAATGTACATACATATTAAAATAAAATTCGATATATTCTACAGAGAGCAAAATAAATAAATGATAAAAATGAAAATAAAGTAATATTCTAAATGAAAATGAGGTGATAATGCTAACCCATGCGGTTGCAGAGAAGATAAAATCATATAAAATGCTTGCCCGGAAACACTTCCAGTACTCGTCCCATTAACCAACCGCACGGGATGCTAGAGTCCTCACGTACAAGGACTAAGTTTCCGGGAGCGATATCCAATCCCTGATTTGATTGCAATTTATTTTTTCGTTGAAGTTGGCTTAAGTGTGACAAATTTGGTACAGGGATAGTTACAATCGGACCTCCAGTTAGGAAATGCGAAGGAGTTAAAAATGATAAATTGTTGGGATCGTCAGAGATTGGTGTAATAGGATGAGAATTCAAAATACCTTCCGTTTGTACGAGAAGGGTATTAATTTTTTCATAATTTAATGATGCATTTCCGGTTATTTTAGTCGGGTGAATCTTAACAGATTTTAAGGCTTGATTAATTGTTTGAGCTCCAGTTAAGAGATCGTCGACATAAAAATCTCTTTGTGTTATGGCATGAATGTGTCGTTCAGAGCTGTTCTCTTTTGCGGAGAATATATGTCGCTCTGGTATCGTTTCTATTTCACAAGACTTGTTGATATTGTTATTCAGCTTCGACATTCTACTGACATGGCAGATTGTTAAATTTGACGATCGTGGTGTCGGTACTTTGCCAGAAACAATCCAGCCTAATAAAGTTTTCTGCAAACAACGACGCACCCATACGGTTGCAAAGAAGATAAAATCATATAAAATACATAAAGGAGTGAAAAAATGGATAACAAAATACATTTCCTTAGAAAGTTAAAATTCATTTAGAAAAACACAAAAATAATGTTAAGTCCTTAACATGTTCATGGTGATGATGGTTTCTAGGACAACAGCACTTTGGAAAAAATATTGGACATATGCCAAAGTTACTTTAATGTCGCACTATTAATAGAATATCCTTTGAATTTGTACAAAGATTATGTAAATTATTGACAAAGAAAAATGGAGTGTAATTTCAGATTTATTCCTTCCGAACTAAGACATCTAAAGCGACTAAAACCATTTGTGCCATTTTCGCCATCGAAAAAAGTGCCGCTTGGAAATAATTTTCTCGTCCCATTTCATATGCAACGTTCAAAAACTGGATGTATGGATGTTACACGTTTTGAACGAGAAACACAAATATTAGCGTGACAACATTTGTACCCTTTTACTAGCTCATCATCGTTTCATTTGTCAACACCTTGCAGGGCCGTCCTTAGATAATACGGACTAAAATGAATTACTTGAAACCTTCTCTTGTCAATGGTTTATATTGGATTTGTTTATCTCTAAACATTTCAACTTTAAGTATTCCAATTTTTTACTTTCTAATTCCTTAGACTTCGTATAAAGTCACAAGTGACGACGGCGACGGCTGACCGAGCCTGTTACGACGCAGGCACACTAAAAGTACACAGTTGTTCCAGCCAATCAGATTAGAGTTTGTCTTTTGTCTGTTATAATCAGGGTTTCGTAAAAAAATTTCTGTGCGAGGGAAGCATTCAACCTTAAATCTGTTTTTTTTTTAATTCACAGGTGCACCTGTTAGGTTTCTGCATTAAATATTTATTATGTACGTTATATGAGATTTTTCTGAGATTTTCCATTTTCAGGGCCATTTAAAATATTAATTTGTAGTAAAGCTTATTTTGTTAGTTATTGAAGTTTTCTTGCTATATGCGTACGATATTGCTTTGTTTTTGCATTACCATTACGTAATAATAAACGTTTTATATTGTAGGGACGTCGGTGGTGCGAACAAAGACAAACAAACGTACCATACGCGACATTTTTTGCTGCATGCAAATTAGTCGGCGCGACTAGAAAGAAAAAAGGGATTCAGTAACTAGAATATTTCGGCCTTATTAGGTTTATGTATACGAAAATTCTGGAATGTTCCATTGCTCGTGAAGTATAGTTTTTTTCTAGAACTTAAAGGGAAAAATATATAAAAGGAGAGTTCATTCAGTTTGTGTTTTATCGGCGAAGTGTAAACAAATAAATACCTAGTGTTCGACTTTAAAATAAATTACGCGATTTATTAGTAAGTGTATGTGAGTGCTAAATAAATATTTAAGTGCTAGTGAGTATTTTCTTTTATAAAAGAACCTGATACGTAGCAATATTATGCCTAGAGATCGTGCAAGCAGAAGGAAAAAGTCAAACGTGATAAGTTTGTGGTGTCGCAAACCGGCGCATTGGTAAAGTTTCTGAAACCGATGAGGGAAGAAGTTCACGACCATGACGTAACTCAAACTCATGATGACATGAGTAACGAAATAACTCCTAGTACAAGTAGTACTCATGGTCAAAGATAAATTCTGACATTAATGAATCATTAGTCGATCAGACGACTGTTATGGTAGTATAAGTGTTGATGCCACTCCTGCTCCTGTTAAAACTATTTCCAGAACAACAGAATCATGTAACCATTCAAATTCAACTGGTGGGTTTGAACTACTTTCAGATGCTTATGATCCTGCTCTATGATCAAATCTACTAACTCACTCCCAATTTGATGAAATAATAGAAAAAGGCCGGTTACATGTAAAATATTTTAATTTTCCGAAAAATGCAGATGCCAATTTTTACAAACGAGCTATGAATAATGGAGAACAAGTGCAGCGACGCTGGCTATTTTACAGCAAAAGTACTAATAAAGCATCTCAATTAGCTAACGAAGGGTATAGTGATTGGGCAGACCTCTTAATAATCACGAAAAATCAAAAATTCGTGGTCAGAATGTTGGAAAGTGGACGGATTGTGAGATACGTTTAGCTGAAGCGTCCACTATTGATAGGCAACATATGAAATTGATAAACAAAGAAAAGAAACATTGGCGTAAAGTTCTTAAAAGAATTGTTAGTGGCATTAAATATTTAGCACAGCACAATATTGCTTTCAGGGGATCGAACTCTAAATTGTATGAGCCAAACAATGGCAACTTTTTAGGACTTATTAAAATGATGGCTACTTTTGATCCAGTCATGCAAGAGCATTTGAGGCGAATCAGATAGTCTGAGATTCACGATCACTATCTAGGAGCAAATATTCAAAATTAGTTGATTAAACTGTTATCTGAAAAAGTGAAAGAAGAAATTGTTTCAGACATTAAGGCAGCTAACTATTTTTCTGTACTACTAGACTGCACTCCTGATCTCAGCCACCAAGAGCAGTTGCCTTTGGTGATACGTTTTGTTAAGACTGAAAACAATGTAAGTGCTACTAAGAATAAAAGTGGGGGTGTGACTATTGAAGAGCATTTTCTGGAATTCTTAAACGTTATGTCAACAACAGGCAAAAATTTAACTGATGTTTTATTAGAAGAACTAGATAAAATAAGCATAGAGATTAAGGACTGCAAAGATCAAGGATACGACAATGGTTCAAATATGAAAGGGTCGTATTCTGGAGTTCAAGCTCGAATTTTAGAAATAAATCCAAAGGCGTTTTGCATGCCTTGTGCAAATCACAGTTTGAATCTCTTGATTTGTGATGCCGCAAAATGTAAGGCTATAACTTTTTTCGGAATTGTTCAGAGAATTTATGTTGTTTTTTCAGCGTCAACGAAGCGGTGGGATATTTTAAAAAAACATGTTCCTGTCCTCACCGTTAAAAAGTCATGTGGCACTAGATAGGAAAGTAAAATTGAAAGTGTAAAAGCACTTCGTTACCAGATTAAGGAAGTACACGATGCTTTAGATGAAGTAGTAGAAGCAACTGACGACCCTAAAGCAAAAAGTGAAGCTCGATCCCTTGTCAATGAAATAAGGAGCTATGAGTTTTTAGTAGCATTAGCTATTTGGTATGACCTGCTCTTTGCTGTAAATAGTGTAAGCAAAAACTTGCAGGCTGAAAAAATGCACTTAGGCATGGCATCGCAATTGCTTCAAGGACTGGTACAGTTTTTTGAGCAATTTAGAAATGAAGGTTTTGTTGCAGCAATAATGGTTGCAAGAGAAATGAACGAACTTTTGGACATAGAGCCAAAGTGTCAAATAGTCAAGCAAAGGAAGAAACGAAAAATGTTTGATTACGAAGGAGAAGGTGAGCATGTTTTAGAATCTGCTGAACAAACTTTCAAGGTTGAGTATTTTTATTATATTGTAGATTGTATATTACAATCCCTTTCAAGAAAATTTCAACAAATTGCCAGTTACAACACTATGTTTGGATTCTTGTACAGTGTAAAAGAATTAAAATCAATTGAACAAGGTCAATTGTTGGAAAAGTGCAAAGCCCTAGAAGCCTCTTTAACTTTTGAAGGGCAAAAGGATATCTGTGGAAATGGTTTGTTCACAGAACTAAAAGTTCTTCGTGACCTACTCCACGCTAAAGTTGAAACAGCTGCTTGTGTGTTAAGACTTATGAACAAAATACAAAATTCATATCCCAACACGTTAATTGCCTACAGAATTTTACTTACTATTCCTATGACTGTTGCTAGCGCAGAAAGGAGTTTTTCTCGGCTAAAGTTAATAAAGACTTACCTAACATCATCAACGAGCCAAGAAAGGTTAACGTCTTTGGCAACATTATCGACAGAAGCAGACACCACGGCCAAAGTCAATATTGAAGAAATTATTGACGACTACGCTGGATTAAAAGCAAGAAAAAATAAGTTTAAGTAGTGTAAGAATATTATTGTTAAAACAATACTTTTCAACGGATTTAAATTTGTTTTAGTTTAGTATTAATAAGAATAAAAAAAAATTAGTGACAAAATATCTAGCTGTTTTTTTTGTAACTGAGATAAGTCACATTACAATGTTTATTTTTTAGTGGTAGCCATATTGTGGTGGACATGGGAAAGAGCGATGATGGTAGGTAGTTTATGAAAGAGAAGGGTCGAGAGCTATTTACCTACATAAAGGCCCCGCAAAACTATTTTGCACCACACCCCGCTTTTGCTAAAGACGGCTCTGACAACGTGGGCCGCTTTTACCGCACATCGTTACTGGTGACGAATAAATGGTGTCTTTGCTTTAACGTTAAGAACAGAACAGAATGTCTTAGTCCTGGCTAAAAGACCACTGCCCGAGGAAAACTTGGTACTCATCAGCTAATGTTGCATCTAGTAAAACAAGGAAGGCGCCGTCTGCTATGAATTGCTTCCCACAAATGCAGATATCACTACTGAGATTTACTATCCCTCGAGATTCCTTCGCCCTTAGGCCGCAATTCAAGAAAAAAAACCGGGAAGACGCTATCAAGTGGTTTCACTGCACGATAGTACTCGTCCTTATACTGTTAAAATCACAAAAATAGTTAGTCATTAGCTTGGTTACGATCATTTCACGTTCACCTTATTTTCCTGATTGAAAAGTAAGCTTTATCAGATTTTCATCTCCTTTGGACTCTTCATGGCTTCAAAATTGGCTTAACGACTTCTTCACTTCTAGGCTATCGAATTTCTTCAGGCATGGAATGGGAAAATTGCCAAATCCTTAGGAGAGAGGTAATAGTAAATAGTGGAGGGGGATGTATTCGTGATTAGCTCATGTATTTTGTTTGTTAAAAATTAATCAACCTCAAATTTAGTAAAAACGATATGAATTTATACAACAACATTTTATGTAACAGTAAAGAAAAAGAAAGAAAAAATATCTCATAAATATGTTTATTACACTTAATTCTCCTAATAATTAAGCTCATATGAAAAATGTGCTTCTTTTGGCACTAGCGTAATAGAAATATGCTTTGTGTAAACATCACCTTATAAATTATTGGACATACTTATCTATATCCAACAAATTGGTCTTGCTACTAAAACTATTCTAGCAAGCAATTTTCTGTAAACGTTGTACAACTAATTTATACATGTACATGCGAGGTTTCTTCAGAAAATAACTTTGTAACTTTTATTGCAAATCTTACAGATTATTGTTTGTTGTTCCCTTCAAAGCACTCCCCGCTCCTATTCATATACTTTTTCCAGCAGTGTTTCCACTTCGCACACCAATCACGGAAAGCTGCTTATGAGATCTCCTTCAACGTCAGTGACATATTTGTTTCAGTCTCATCAGTGATCTCAAAACGGTATCCTCTCATCACTGCTTTCAATTACGACAATAAAAATATCGCAGGCAGTCAGATATAGCGTTCATAAAAGCTGAGGGCGGACAATCATCCGGTTTTTGATACAAGTCTAACGAATTGACAAAGCCGAGTAACCGGCTGCACTGTTTAGTCTCTTTTTGCGAATTCTTTCACGTAACCATTATAAAACGCCTTTATGATACTTACTATCAATTGCCTGAGCTTTTATCTACCGTAAGGTTTTAACCGTAGGCCTAGCTTTCGTTCCCCGTTATGATTTCTTCGTCCATTCGATTTTCAGACCCCGTATGTTAGGTTCCTTTTGATCTTAATACACTCAAAGTGATTGAAAGTATTTTTAACTTTTGTATATAGACTGTAAATTTCATATCGTAGTTTAAGTCCACAGCTTTTATATTTTTACAGTTCTGGAATAAAGTTATTTACTTATCTACTGATTTACTGGTCGTAAGCAAAACTAATCTCTTTAACGATTATTCCACAAAGATGGATACAAATGCATATAAACAATTTTATTATAAAAACTGTTAAGTTAATAACATCTTGTTTAAACGAAACATTCAATTGCAATAATTGAAATAAATTCTTAACATTTCTTCATTAATTTGTTTTATTATTTTAAATTGGATATAAAGGAACACGTATACAGACTTTTCAGTAAATATGTTACGATCCGATATAAAACATTACAGGTCTAATTTTTTTTAAATTATGTTATTAGTACCCGCCTATATCATTGTTTTGGCGCAAAGGTATTTTAAGCATATTGCTACTTTAGAATTGCAAGCTTTTAAATAAAATCGAGCAAGTTTTTAAATAAAATCAACGAGTTTTGTAGTCCACGTATTCCGCAATATTTACCTCATAATGTATTCAAAGTAGCATAACTGCTATATTAAATATTCTAATAAATCCCGCTCTAATAAAAATTAACGACATTATAAATCACGTCTTATAAACTATTTACATACAAATGCAACACAATCATATGGCAACTTGTTTGCCTTACTTATTAAGATTTGATTTTCATAAATTGTGTCAACTGAAATAATATGTTAAACAGACGTAATAAAACAATAAGACTTTGATGGTGAGATTTATTAAAGATATGAAATTACACTTGTGTTTTTATCTCCAAGCAGTAATCAATTACTCAGTTTATGCGCGCCACATGACCTATCTTGCAAAATCTAACCTTATTACGCCAAACTGTTGCGAAATCTAAATTGCATATATGCATACAGATATACGCAAGAAGTCTGCATTGTTGTTTAAAAAGGAAAATAGATAGTTTATATTATGCAATAATTATATTGGTATTTTTATTATTCGACGTGTCAAAATTTGTGCGATATTCTTGCATTTCAATCTATCTGTATTTATATAATACTCACCGAAAGCTTGGATTTACGTACGCGATATATGTAATTATAATGATGAATACTCCAACTTCTAAAATTTGAGAAAAATGGGGTGCTATTAAAGAGAAACAAATTTATTTAGCAACACTGATCTGTAACAGGCATCTCCTTTGCCAGCTGCAGAACAGGTCAGAAATTGAATAAACAAAGTTAGAACATGGATACCTCTCAAACAATTGCACCTTCGTGGACTGTCGCTTGGGACACCCCTAATGCTTTTAAAAGGCACGGAAAAGAAAAAGCAAGAGTCGAGACGGTACAATATGGTAGTTGTAAATCACCCCAGAATAGTTGCTATGAATATCAGCAAGCTGACTCAGGAGACTTCGTTAATAAGATATAACAATAGAAGTTTAACCGCTCTATCTTTGCCGCCAAGGACTAGCATTCGCTAAACTTTATATGTTGGGTGTATGGTAAGAAGATTCTCAGAATCGCCCGCAACGAGGAGACTATATAAGGAGGCGCAACTAAACTTAATCCCTCAACACTACTTACCTAGACCGACCAAAACAACACTCTGAGCCCTCTCCATTTCTGAAGATAAGAGGAAATACGTGTAGCTAAAACCTTTATCATTAGCATGAACAACTAGTCTCTCATGATACTACCATGAGAGGAATGACTAACTGTTCGTCTTTAGTATGAGGCAAAGAAATATTGCTGCTCCTTAGGGAAGAGGAGAGGATATGATGTTTAAGATTCCTCCTTCCAAATTCTTTCAATCTTAAACGAAGGGAAAGCAATGCTAAAAAGGTAGCAATAAATTAAAGTAGTTACGGATGTATTAGCAAAAAGTGTAACTCGGCCACTTTGAATATAGCTCGTGGATTACAAGGCTACAAAATGAAAAGTTATAGAGAATGTGCGGCATTTCTAGAGACTTAATAATGAAGAAAGAAATCCTTCCATGCAACTTAAGCATCAGATAGATGCTCTAAAAATGCGGAGATAGTCGAAAAAATCTGAGGAATACTTTTATCATATTCGTATCGTTGAATCCGTATGAATCATATACTCACTGCTATCGAGACAATTGAAGAAAATAATATCGTTAAGGTGTTTGTGCAGTGTCGCAGCACACTGGTCCCACAAATAAGAAAGAACTTAAGTCTTATATCATGTGTTGAGAAATTTATAGAAGAATAATAATTCATTTTTTGGGTGTTGCGAAACCACTATATATCCTCATAAGGAAAGATACTGGTTTTGTATTTAGACTAGAAGAGCTACAGGTGTTTCTACAATTGAAATCCATATTATCATCGAAACCGGTTCTGTCTTTAGCGCAGATCGAAATCAATTGTGATGCCTCTTAGGTGATATATGTAGCCAGTCTTCTACAGAAACAGGCAGACGGTAAGATACACCTTTATTCCAGTAAGTGTACCACCGATGTAGGAGCGCGAAGGCATAGCTATAAGCTAAAATGGTTAACAGTTGTAATTAAGACGTTCAAACGAAATTCAAAAAAGTCACTGACTGCGATAGCATTAGATATGCCTTGCATAAGAAAAATACTATACCAAAAATTATGCCATGGATACAATTTTTAGAGAATTATGACTACAAAACAGCATAGACCGAATGCGAAAATGATGAATGCCGGTGCCCTGTGTAGAATATACAATGCCTTAATAGGAACGAACAAACGCTAGTATTACAACAGATCCGGAAATCAGAGAGCCTAAGTAGAAGCTAGAAAGTGCCAAATTACCCTTGTATACGCCAATGCTCACTTTATTATAAAAAATAGGGTGAACTACTACTTCATATACCAAAGACAAAAGTAGCTAACGTGAATAGACTAAACCAAGATAATCTTGACTGTGAATTAAGCAAAACGTGTCGGTTCATATTTCGTATATAGTGATTTCCAAAAATGAAAGAAATAGTGAAGGTACACGCCACCAATTGCTTCAACGAAGCATTGGTAAGGTTGTAGATGGGTTGAATAATATATATGGTGTAGTACCCTTCAACACTCTCCGTATAGATCACTATGGCAATTGGAAAAATGAATGAACCGGAGTAATAATGTGTATATTAGTAGATGGATTTACAAAATTTGTGAAGTTATATACATACAAGGTTACTAAGACCAAAATGTGATTAGACACCTGAAATGTTATTCCTTAGAAGATAACAAGCTCAATAAATTCGTATCTGACCGAAGATCTGCATTTGTCAGGTATGTTCCCCGAGTTTATACTAACCGAAGAAATTAAGCGCGTATTCGTGCATCGATCAACTACGCGGAATATACGAATTTAGAGGATCTAAGAAAAAAGACGGCGACAAAAAATATTTACAATATGATACAACGTATTTTAATAGCTCGCGAAAATTACCGCATCACTGTGAACTTGGAAATCAGGTATTAATTAGTAACCACGAAGTCAAATCTGAGGTAAACAAGAGATTGTTACCAAAATTTAAAGGACCTTACTAGATGAAGGCAATACTTCTTCACAACCGCTATATAATAATATTTTAAGAATTTCTAGGAAACACAATTACCGAAGGACAAAGGAAGCACCGAATTTTCGCAAATAAAATCATACTCTAATGATTACTTGATTTTTATATATATTCACTTATGTATTGTTGAGGGAATACATGTTAATCATTATGTTAGTTGCTAAGTTCAGTTTAAGAGACTATGTAAATTACACTACATATATGTGTTTCAAAATTTTCAAACTGTTAGCTGTAGTGTATTTTATAGGAATGGTTTGGGTCGATCTAAGGTCAGGTTGGACGAACGGTAAGACAAAATTGTATTTCCCCCCAATTCAAAATATATAGCCGTTACTGTGTGAAGTATGGAGTTGCAGTAGTTATGTTATGTTAGTAGGTTGTAGAAATAAACCGTTAAATTATAGATGTGACATTTAGAGTCTTATTATCTCCCTGTAAATTATTTTACTTATTCTACTATTGTTCGATACTAAACGTCAGTATCCCTGTACTTAAAACTGCTGGAATATGCCAAAAGATCATTCCAAAAACTTGATGAAACAATGAAAAACTGATGTTCTCGAACAACAATTCAACATGAATACGTAGGCTTCCACGGCCAGAGTTAGTAATAAACGAACTATTTCCGGAATTGGGTGTGTCATGATGAGGTACATAGAAATGAAATTAGAGTAAGAGGAGAAAGAAATAAAAAGAAAAAGAGATAAAAATAAGGAAAATGAAAGGGGGGACGAGAAAAAGAAAGAAAGGTGAAAGGAGTAAGAGAAGGAAAAAGGGACAAAAAAAGAGGACAAAGAAAGAAAAAGAAGAAAGAGAACAAAAGAGAACGGTGGGATCTCGACGTTTCACCTCCGTCGTAGGAGGCTTCTTCAGGAGAAACAAGGGAAACCAAAGTGGCGCGGTAACTCGACGTGGAAACCAGATGTCAAATGTCATACCGAAAAAGTAAACACAGACGCGCGCATTATTATAACCAACAAATGCTCTTCTATACTAGCCAATATAAAATATACCACCGTTTCTAAACTCACTAAACGCTATAGCATACATTAATCACATTCTACGGAAACCAATATTTGGATAGAGTTACGCATACTTTAGCGTATTTGCTTCATAAATTTATTAAGATTGTTCATTGTTGGCTTTATTGTTAGCATTATCATACTCTCAACGTTAACAATTACGGTAACCTTAAAATCACGTAACCCAATACATTGCTTTGCATAGTGAGGTAGTAACATTTTTAGTTATCGGAAGTATCTACGGTAAAGGAAAGCAACATTAAAATTGTTTGCTTGTGCTACCGGCGTGGCGCATCCTAAATTTTAAAAAGTTTACCCAACATTTATAAATTCGACTGCCTGAAGTTAGCGTAGTTGATGATATTGTGGTGATTCTTTGCGTTATTTGACGAAACCTTATGGAACCCGCTAACTATTTAGCGTTACGATATTCTTAGCCCACACTTTAACTACAAACTAAATTAACATTAGCGTTGAATTTTTCGTGGGAGATGCAATAACTCCCTATTACTGGCGCACTGTTCGTGTTATTGTTAGCGTTATTACAGGCTTTATTGTAGGTTTTTTGTCAAAGGTATTATTAGTACGAGTGTTATTGCTTTAGTAAGGTTCGGTCTGCAATAAAAATTAAAGAAGTAAACATTTTCCAAAAACATTTATTTTCTGAATATACATATAATTATCTATTTTGCTATATAGTTGCTGATTTAAACAATTATTGCAATGAATAACAAATTTTTCGTAGTTTCCTCGTAGAATTCTGTCTCCTGTGATAATAACCAGTTATTCATGAATGTTTTCACTCTATGGTGCATGTTGAAGGGCTTTGCGCTCAGAAGAACATTTGAATGTCTGAAGAAGTAGTCGCTAGGTGCAAGGTTTGGACATTACAGATGATTAAATTGTCCCCAGCCAAAAGCCTTACATTATCATGAGGCGGTACGACACCAGTTGACAGCATTCCATGGTTTTTGTTCTTGATGACTAGACGAAATTTTCTTAGTGCCTCATAGGATAAGTTAGTTGTTGTTAGTTGCGACATACAATCCAGTGGCAATACACTTCATACTACATAAAGTATCTGTTTTGCTTTCACTCTGACTGCTGGTGATGTATGTCGCCACTCCATTGATTGTTGTTTTGACTAAGGGGTCATGCGCGATACTCCAGTTTCATCTACTACGATGATATGACTGAATAAATCAGCACCTTCCCCATTTTAGCGAGACAAAAGTCTTGAAGTATTTACCAATCTTCTCTATTTGTATTCCTCGATCAGTAATTTAGGAAGCTATCAATAATACAATTCCTGGTATTATAAAGTCTCAGATATAATCGCATACAAAACTGAAATGTGCAAGTTTTTCAGAAAGAAGTTGGAAATTGTGAATCTCCTGCTTTCATAGATTTTGATGTCAACTGCCTGCAACAAATCAGCTTTGACCGCAGATAGTTGACCAAAGCGCGATTCGCCATGGACGGTGTCCCGATCACTACTACTTTCGTGTTTCTTGCTGTTGAGAAGTGACTAACTCTCCGTATTTCACAGTTGGCGAATCGTGTGAAGTACACGCACTGACACTGTTGTTGCAAATGACATTGGGTTCTGCACAAGCTCCTGACGTACACTCTTTATCACACGCTAGCAAACTTAAAACATTATTATTAGTACTATTACTATTATTGTAATTTCCTCTAGTTGAGCAATTGTATAAAAATATCGAGCATCTATTTATAAATCTATAAGTTCATAAATTATATGCATATGAAAGCAATAATTTCAAAATTGCTAATGAATATTCTATAATACGCGTTTAAAAGCATAAAATGATTAAGAGAAGATAGAATAACAACTTCATATTTTCAAATTTATAACATTTAAATACAACAAACAGTTATATGTGCAACTGCACCGATATTTAGGAAAATATATAATTCCACAACCATTTAAATTCCTTTAATAATTAAAATCGTAATTAACTTTTTAACCTCATTTCCTGACACGTGCGGTCTTAAGAATATATTGCGAAGTTGCACGTAACATTATAAGACAAAATAGAGGTACAAATGCAGTCGACATAACAATTATTTATTTTGTACCGTTATAAACTGTCCAGAATAAGAACACACACCACTTCCACCCACGAACGCAATTAATAGAAATGATAGGTCAAGTCCAGATAGGATCGTTATGTGACGTTTTAAAATCGCGAAACAGGATTCTAAGCTTATTCCCAAGATAGTATACCGTAATTGCCTTTACCTACATTTTTAATCCTATAATACATTCGAGAAGATCATTATTGTAGAGATGTAGTTTGTTTCATTATTTTATACAAAAAAAAAGGAAATAATCATAAACTAGGTAGTGCTAGTTCCATTCATGGTCCAATATTTATAAAATAGGCATTAAGAAAAATCTGAGATTGTAAAATACGTCTTGGCATGAGCAGTATTTGGAGAGGTAAAGTAGTATTTTAAGTTCGCGTGCGAGTCTTAGCATTTCATTCGCTTAATTAGCGAATAACTAATCATTAATATCGTTTGTTGCCACAATTAATACTATGTAACATTAATTACTCAGTTTTTACCAAAACCGTTACCATCTGCGGTAATGAAAAGATAGTACGCTCCCGTATATATTGGATGTAAGCTTGTAACAATTACTACCACAGTACTTCTTTTCATCAGCAAACCATAATTCATAGTCATTGCGTTAGATTTATAATCTCATTAACCTCTTCATAACAAATATATGATGTTTCCAATTAAGTAATCTAATAATAGATGTAAAACTTTAATGTTACTTTAATAAAATTATATTTTAATTTTTCATTTATTTGCTTATATACATATGTATATGGATGTAACATGAGCAACAATTGCAGTCCAAGAGAAAATTTATTTATATATCGACAACACAGTAATGAAACTCATATGAAAAACTTACATTTTTCTTATACAGCTAGTATATTAATAAATCAAAACATTACTACGCAATATTGAACTAACATGTACGATATACGAGTCTTGAATATGGGATCGTAGACGGACAGTTTCAGAAATATAGATAATTACTTCCATTTGCAGCATTTGTGCATTTTTTCACTTATCTTTTTTTCTCAACCGTAAAACTTGCATTTTCTTATCGTAATCGGCAAATGATCTGTCAAAAATCCAGTTCGTAGTTGACTTTAGTCGTTAGTGCATAATTTTTCGAATTTTCGCTATATCTGCTCAATCTAATATAGAATAAGTCGACATGTATATCATGTATGGTCATGCTAATGAGAATACCTGAGAAGTATTTATGTTGACGATCGCCCCACTCGCCAAATCCCTTCAGTTGGTGTTTTTCTAGGACTGCATCAAAGATTACGTGACACCAGTTGATTTGAGAAACAGTCCCATGATTGTGGAAGACCTGGGCTAGTGTCCAACCTTGAGGCAAAAGAGGCAATCTTGCTGAAGCAATCAGCAGCAATTTTGCCTGTATCGTGTACAAAAGTGCATGCCTTAAATTCACCTGATCATCAAGCACTTTTAATTTTTACTGGTGCTGAGTGAAAGTGAAAGTGAGTTTTTAATTTTCACAATACGCGCATGTATCCCAACGAAATTTCCATGCCGTTATGGATTCCAAGCATCGGGTACATTTTTCATCGAATATTTAGATGGATATTCTGAGTGAAAAGTTACTTGGTCTTGTTATTTTATCAAACGGATTAACGATTAGTGCTTGCCTAAACATTCTGCAGAATGTGCTAGATGATTTTTAGACAGCATTCCTTTGAACCAAAAACAACAAATGTGGTTCCAGTACGATGGTGCTGCGGCACATTTCTTCGATTGTGGTTAGAGAGAGAATACGGAATTTTTTAATAAAGGTGGATGGAAAGAAGCGGGCATTATGGCATGATTTGAACCTTCTTAATTTCTTTATCTGGGAATACCTGAAAACTTTAGTGTACGTTACGTTTGAAAATAATCCAGAGGAGCTGCTGCCAGTAGATGAAGGGTGCCACGAATCCGAGCAAATGTGGAGGTTTTCAAAAGAGTTCGAAGGTCCTTGCAGCAGAGATATTGGGGGTGCTCTTAAATTGATGGATGGCACCTTTAACACCTCCTTTGACTTTGTTGTTTGTTCATAAATTATATTGTTTAAATGAATACGTAGGCTTCCACGGCCAGAGTTAGTAATAACCGAACTACTTCCGGAGTTGGACCGTATCATCTCTGCTTCTCTATTTCTTTCTCTTATTTTGTTCACCTTTCTTTCTATTTCACATCTCCCCACCCTTTATCATTTTTCTTTTTCTTCTTATTTTTTTCTTTCTCTTACTCTTACTTCTTTTTATATATATCTCATCATGACACGGTCGAATTCCGGAAGTAGTTCGTTTATTACTAATTATATTGTTTGTTTATTTGCTCGGACATGATAAAAACTGGTGTAAACGGAAAATGTTTCGTCTCTATGGAATAGTCCATTTGCGGATTCACGTTTGTTAAGAAGTTTCTGGTTGTTTTGAGCCATATCGTTTCCCTCAAAGTGCGTAACATATTTTTAACAACCTGTAATCTACACAAACATCAATCGGATTAATTAACGCTGTACCACAGTGAGGCCAGATTTATGTCCGACAACTTTGGCGAAATGACCTTTGGACAACATACGGAAAACCATGGAATCTTTTCATTGGAACATATAAAACATTTATTCATAGTATACACTAGGGTGACAGAATAAAATAGACACCTACTAATTAAAAAAAGATTCTATTCTCGCTATATATACAAAATATTTTAAAATTTTTAAATTAAACTAATATTTTGTCGATCCACCTTTACTTGCGTGAAGTGCTGCGAGTCGTCGTGGCACAAAATCTATTAAATGATTAACGGTGTCTTCTGGAATATTTAACCACTTTTCTGTAACAGCTGCCACGAGTTCTTCCTTATTGATGGGTTTTCGGGGTCGTTTCGCCATATTTGTCTGGATTATGTGCCAAACATTCTCTATCGGATTCATGTCTGGTGATTGGCCTGGCCATGGTAAAGTCCGAATCCCCTGTTCCTCTTTCCATGTGGTTGTTGTTCTTGCTTTGTGGCAGAGTGCTCCATCCTCCATAAAAGTGCCGTCTTCTTTAGATAAAATGGCGTTATCGAATATCGGTAGTAGTCCTTCTGTTAATGTTTATCCATATTTTGCCGCATTTATATTTCCGTCGCAGATTACTAATTGCGATCTTCCACCATATCATATAGCGCTCCACACCATGATGTTCACATCGCCGTATTTCACCGTCTGATGCAAAAATTTGTCGTCCAGTTGCTGTGACGAACGTCTCCATACCCACGTACGACCACTATCACTGAATTGGCAGTATCTGCTTTCGTCTGAAAAAATGACAGACCACCAAAACTCTTCGGGCTTCGTTCTCATTTCGATTGCCCAAGCCATTCGGCGCCGTTTTTGAAACGCCGTAAGGAGAGGTTTTTTCTTTGCCACTCTTTTATACATCCCCACACTGTGGAGGTATCGCAGAACGGTACGCTGACTTTTCTGTGAAGTTGCCGCAAGCTCAGCTGTACGTTTTCGCGGTTCTCTTAACACTTCGCGCACAAGCACCCTTTTACTTCTTTCAGAAAGTTCGGCACGACCTGGTCTCGGCTCCACTGTTGTTTTTTCCTTGCATTTAAATTGTGTAATCACACGGTTAACTGTGGACAACGGAATATTTAAAAATTTACTTATTTCACGTTGCGAAGCGTCACGTTCACTCTGGCCAACGATACGACCCCGGGTGAAGTCGCTAATATCACTCGAACCTTGTAGGCGAGGCATAGTTGTAACGATACTAAACTATGACGAATTCCTTCCCACACATCTACCCCTACCCTAATGACAAGAGAAAGTTCTTAATTCGTTCTTAGAATTTAGCTGTTTACATATTTATACCACTTTACCTGGTGTCTATTTTATTCTGTCATCCTAGTGTATAGTAAATATAGTTAATGGAAATTTTTCGAAATAGTTATTTTTTATAATGAGGCCTGTTGATGTGTATCAAAATTACATTACGCCACGCAGAATAGTACATAAATTCTTAAGAACCCAAAGTTCAGAGACAAGAAAGATAAGGTTTTTTTGAAAAATTAAACATTTATAGCATTAGATATAAAAAAGCGTAATATACATAAATTTACATGCTTCCAAATACTGATAGGATACGTTCAAGAAAACTTTTTAATGGAATTACCTATAACACAAAATTCTGAGCATAAAATCACTAACCGGATCTGACCTTTTTTTTTAATAACAATGGCTTTTACAGCTTACTGTCAATATTTACTGTTACTTCACTATGACAAAATAAATTACATCACTGACGTAATCAAGCAATGTATAATGATAATTTTATTTAGAACATAACTAAGCAGAGGTTTACCATATGCGATTAACGTTATTATTTACTTAAAGTTAATCGTTACTTATACGTAAAAGAGGATTTATTGCACCAGACGCAATAACAAGGCGAGTGCAATAACATTTTTTGCACGCATTTAGGGAACCGCCCAAAAGTATAACCTCCATACTAAAATTTCAATTACATATTATCGACATAAAAAGGCTTAACATTGGAATTTTAAGTATGTCACTCGCAATAAGTAGTGAAAAGTAAAGAGCTTGGATGTCAGGTGTACAGCCTCCAGGATAATTTAGTATTTCCTGTTAAAATGTGCTATTTCCTATTAGAATTTGCCACTTCTGAGTGCTAGCAAAGATCGATGAGCGTATATATATATATGTATATTATAATTGCCGCGCACATAAAAATCATGTTGAACAGTTCAAAACTTAATCGGTAAAGAATTAACAACTTCATCAAATGCGTTCTGCAAAATGCTCGACTGTGACAATATCATCGTACAAGAGATCCGATTGTGTCGTATACTTAGTCGGAGCTACGAATGAATCCACTATGTTGTCCCAAAACTAGATGAACGAGTTGACCAGCTATCCTACCACATTACCGTCCCAGATACGAACGTATGAGATTCCGAAATTTCATTGTAGAGAAAAGGAAGTTTTAGACTATCAGGGTAATGACTATCGCACAACTGAGACAGCGCTATCAAAATCCAGTGTATAAAATTTGCGCATCGATACGAGGACAGTTGCACAGAATACGATGTCTGGATAGTAGTAAATTACACTGCACACATGTGCAGCCGTGATCAACTATTTCTCTACTATTGTCCTGACCATGCGTTCAAGCTCCGATAGTTAGAGTTTGGTTCTCTTACAGAAAAGTTGTAATGTATATGTACATACCGCATTGCTCACGCGTCTACGTAAATGCATATTTAAAAAAGGAGAATCTAAGTGGAAAGTGCGAGTTGGTTCGTCTCTTTGGTCGCGGTGTGACTTGCGGATTAGCTTCCATATTTTACCATCTTATATTTATATATTCTTATTCATATGGTTTCATCATTTCATTTCATTTCATATGTTAGTTTGAATATAATATTTTTTATACTGGTACTACTCGGTTGTTTTAGATAAGTTCCAGTACTTCCTAGCAAGGAACAAAAACAATTTGTTTATTCCTTTTTTGAAAAAGAAGAAGATGTGGAAAGTACATATACAGACGATTCAGCGCACCTTCTTGCTAGCAGGGGATATTAGTTTGGTGTATATACGACTACACCAATCATTCTCCATCCGTATTCCGCGTTTCATGTATTTTCGTAGCGACTACACTACGGTATATAGATGCGCTTACACAAACTGCTGAGGAGGTAGAAGACAAATACCTGCGCAGATATAAAAAGGTTTCCCTATATAAACATTGTAAATTATTATTTAGAAAATTGTCAAAAACAAATTAAAATTGCATTGCTCAATTGTAAAAGGCAATATAAAACTTCAATGCTGATGGAAATGGAACCTATACAGGAGCGGTGTAATGGATTTAAATTAATTCGTTACTGTGTCAAAATTCCACATTATATTAGCAACTTAAAACGAAAAGTATATTGAATATTTTTGTAATATGCAGTAAGTATCACTTACGTAAGATTGTTAACTTAGTTACTTTGGTGAAAGTTGAAATGTAAGATGAAAGTTCTAACACTGTTTAAGAAATTAAAGTTCCAAGGCGACACCACATCCATCGGGTACCATTTTTATATGCATAGTTGTTAGATAACACTGCATACATACCTAACGACGATATAATGTTTTTAAGTTGTCAACCGTTTCATCCACTCCGTAGTTATGAAATTTTCTGTACAATTAATATGTCCATGTAAATAATGGGTTGCAAGGAATAAACTATTTTATATCGTACATGAGATTAACAAAGTTTGCGTTTAAACTTGGCCAACAATAATTTTAGTAAAACAACATATTACAATATCGATAGTGAAATGTTTGTCTCCACTGTCCGCGCAACTGATGGGATGCTTTTTCTATCAAAAAAAAAAGAAATTTCTAGTATAGTGATCATATATGTAGACCCATATAATTAAATACAGAAAACTGCATCAATCGTACAATAAAGATTAGGGACAGGCCTAACAATACTTTGCCTCCAATAACAGTAAATCAAAAACGTTAAACAAAGAAGATACCTAATGAAGAGGAAAGTAAAATAAATTAAAAACTACTATATCGAAATCGGAATATCATTATAACACGTATTTTCCACTAAATAATAATACTGGATGATTAAGGAAATCAATCTAAATAGATAAAATCGTACATTGATTCAATTAATTAAATTAGTAATTTCAAATTTAACCTTAAACATGAGAATATCACTTCATGACAGATTTTCAATGCAAATTCAGCTCTTGTACATATACATATCTGTGTTATATCTTAATTAGTTTGTGAAATTAAAAATTATAGTGGGATTTGAACCCACTCTAGACCGGCGCGTTTTCCATTTACGCCGCAGACACCGTATGAACAAATCGATAAATTTTAAATGTCTACTTGAAATACCTTGATGCATTGATGGCTGCAGACATGTCCTTAATATCTAGACAGGCGCAATATTTATGTATATGTTAATATCTAGACAGACGCAACATTTATGTATATGTGAAATAATATTTCCGGAGATGAACAGTTCATCACCGATGGCCAGCTGAACTATACCATCCAGAAAAAAGTGAGTGAGATATCATTGAAACGTTGACTTAGTTGAAACTGTCCCTAAACCCATATAATGTTCTTGCTTAGCGAAGAGGAGCCGTAAATTCAAACCCTACCGGAAACTAATTGAATTAAAATTTCACGTTGGTAATAGCAAGGAAATTAAATTATTTAAAAATCAACAAAAGTTACATTAAAAGTATGTATAGTTTATATATATATATGTATATGAGACTAACCGTAGGGTGGTAAAACATCTAATTATTAAATCGTTGATCAATGTCTATTTTACACGAAGAATGTATGAACTTAGAGTTTCCGCTTGTTGTCTATGCGAATATGATCGTTATAATAGATGGTGAGCAAAAAGTGTTAATTTACGGCTCGCGTTTTCCTTCTGGCCATATCCAACGGAATAATTCCTGTCCGCGCGACGTTAATGTGTTGAAACTTTTATTTACCGAGGGAACAGCACCTCTCAAATCTGGCTAAATCAAAACACACACATCGGTCGTGCGGACCTAGACAACACCTCCGTATTTTGTAATTATACGTTACCGCGCTAGTTAGCGATCATACTTATGATTCCCGGCCCATATTAGTGCGTTAATGCTCGTCAGTTATTAATAGCTTTAACGTTTTAAATGCCGATCTAAGGAGTTATCTTTTGCCCTTATGGCATTATACCTGCTATTGCTTATTATAATTTAAGGTCCGTATTTAAGTTGGAAAACCAGGCAACAAGGTCTGCGCTTGAGGAAGACATGCGCTATGTAAAACTTCTATAAATGCATTCAACAATACATGATCCAATATCTCTGCGATATTTCTTTTGTGATGAAATCACCATGCAATTAATTCCTTCAGACCAAAATGTTGACATAACAGAAAAATCACATGGACTAGTTAAAAACACAAAAAACAATGGAACGTTTTTAAGTAAATTTCGAATATGTGTTTCTTCCTAATTTTTATTTTTATCTGCGCATATAGTTGGCAAATGATGCTCAAGACAGCATTTTTCAAAATAAATGCATGTTGTGTAAAATGGTTGATTTATGATACCGTTCTAAAAAGGATACCTGAGAATAATAATATTCATATCATAATGGAACCAGATCACCAAGGGCTACAATATTCGTGGTACAAATATAGAATCCACATAATTCGAAAAATGTATTTAGTGCAGTGCTCTTTATGAACTCATAACAAAATTTAATGAATGATGAAACTATTTTTAAAAATATATCGAAACGGATAAAAGCTCATTTGAAAACCAAAGCTAAAACAAAATTAGATAAGTTGCGAACAAAGGTGACTTAAGTTTTGAGAAATATTGTACAGTTTATAAAAATAAAGTAAGCCAAAAAGTATTTTATGTTCAGTAATTTTTGAATCGACAGTTAATTAAAAATAAATTTACAGTGCTAGCAAATAGTCTCCACGTTGTCCGAAACACAGGGCGGTATGGTAGAGACAGCGGACCGCGAAAAGTGCTCTTTTTGAACTCATAACAAAATTTAATGAATGATGAAACTATTTTTAAAAATATATCGAAATGGATAAAAGCTCATTTGAAAACCAAAGCTAAAACAAAATTAGATAAGCTGCGAACAAAGGTGACTTAAGTTTTGAGAAATATTGTACAGTTTATAAAAATAAAGTAAGCCAAAAATTATTTTATGTTAAGTAATTTTTGAATCGACAGTTAATTAAAAATAAATTTACAGTGCTAGCAAATAGTCTCCACGTTGTCCGAAACACAGGGCGGTATGGTAGAGACAGCGGACCGCGAAAAGTGCTCTTTTTGAACTCATAACAAAATTTAATGAATGATGAAACTATTTTTAAAAATATATCGAAATGGATAAAAGCTCATTTGAAAACCAAAGCTAAAACAAAATTAGATAAGCTGCGAACAAAGGTGACTTAAGTTTTGAGAAATATTGTACAGTTTATAAAAATAAAGTAAGCCAAAAATTATTTTATGTTAAGTAATTTTTGAATCGACAGTTAATTAAAAATAAATTTACAGTGCTAGCAAATAGTCTCCACGTTGTCCGAAACACAGGGCGGTATGATAGAGACAGCGGACCGGGAAAAGTGTAACCTACCTTCAATTGGACGCGAACTATAGTACCTTAGTACCTGGCAGAGGTCAACGGAACTACAGAAAGCACATAAATACTGCGGTACATTCTAGAAATAAAAGATGAAACGCACAATTTAAGTTAGGTATGATGTGTGTATTTCCTCAAACGACGATCATTTTCACATTTCTGGAATAAATATAACCCTAGATAGTGAACTTTGAAGATGCGTACCAATTGTGAACGAATAAATTATAAAAATGATTAAATCTGAGCTAGCAAATGAGTAATTGTAGTGATGCATGGATATTAAACAACATTCTATTATTAACACTATAAAGTGCGTTCTGGGTCGTCTTGAACAATCCTTTAGATTGTTACTAGCTAGTAAAGGAATACAACAATTAACTCGGACC
Source organism: Trypoxylus dichotomus (assembly GCA_023509865.1). Taxonomy (NCBI): domain Eukaryota; kingdom Metazoa; phylum Arthropoda; class Insecta; order Coleoptera; family Scarabaeidae; genus Trypoxylus; species Trypoxylus dichotomus. Next base: position 52,267,326 of record CM042074.1, on the reverse strand, counting down.
TCATATTGTGTTAACAGTTATCCACTGCTGGAAGCGGATATTGTTCGCATCGAATCGCTATTCCTGTTATACTGCCCTGTGTTTCATGGAAAATATATTATTTAGCATATCTGTTTATCTTTTGGACCGCTTAGGTCGTGTTGTTGAAATTTATGAATGTTCTTACAAATAATGGAATACTGGGGTTATTAAAAGTAAAATACGATATCAAATAGTAGGCCGCATTGGACGAATTCTTAGTATGCTTCGTTTTATAAAATCAGAAATGCGATAGTAATCCATTCCTGAGTGTACAACATCAATTGTTTTACGCGAAGAATGTTAGTCAATCGACCAAATTTCAGCACGGTTAAAACTGCCGAAAAACAGCGTACACTACATTAAGAAAGGATTAAACTGGGTTTTTAACATTTACGCAGTTACATCTAGCCGGGATCACGGAAATTATTACTGTTATTAATAAAAGAAGCAAGCGCTTTCTGCATCTGAAATTGTGAATATTTTCAATACAAATACGAGTACACCAGTTTCAGTAACGACTATTCACCCTCGATTAAAAACAAGTAGATTTGCCGGTCGTGTAATTGTCAAACAAACCTCTGCTACGAAAAGGAAATAAAGAGAAATATTAAACTGGACAAATCATCACGAGGACTGACTAGTTAACAATTGGGAACGTGTTATCTAGAATGACTAGTCCATGTTCGCATTATATGGGACCAAGCAACAAGTTTATGTAGAGAGGCATAAAGATGAAACATTGTTAAAAAGTTGTATAGTGCCAACTATGTAGCATGAAGGTGTGGATGCTTTGGTCACAACTGTCTTGGAGAATAGTGGAAACTTGAACTTTTATGATTTTTACTAAGTAGTAAGTATGCCTGAAATTCATTCAATTTTTATATCGAACGATCATCAAAACTGCCCATTTTCTTTATTTTTAGCTACTAGCTCTGTAGTTGTTGATTAGCACTGGTTAGTGTTTATTATTTTTTTTTATTATTGTTTCACATGATATTGTTATTTATCGTTTCTATTGCTACTGCTTTACATTTATTTGTTACACAAGTGTAATTTTTTAAACAAGCTATGTTTATAGATACCCTTTGTCTCCCGGCCCCCCTTACGCATAATCCGCCGTCATTTGTCCGTATGCTTCACAACGTCACGTTAAAATGTTCAAGAAAACTTGCTAACTGTCAGTCAATCGATTGTTAGTAGCAAAAAAAAATGAAAACTATGGCTATTTGTCTCCAGATACATATGTTAAATATGTACATACTCGTATATGGTAGAAATGCATTCAATGTCAGTTAAGTGCGAAAATCGGTTACCTTGTTCAATGAAACTCGGGGAACGTCCATGATGAATCGTGGTATGGCCAACCATCTGTAATTCACGACGATTCACGACAGAAGTTTACGCGAAAATTTACAAAAGCAGAAGAGTCATAATTTCCAATTTTTCTCTGAAAAACTCACACATTTCAAGACCGATTTTGTATCTGAGAACTTAGAATACCAGAAATTGTGTTCTCGATAGATTTCTAAATTACTGATTGAGGAACACAAACGAAAAGATTGGCAAGTGCTTTAATTTTTTTGGCTTGCTACAATGACGAAAGTGATGACTTATTAAGGCGTACAGTCGCAGCAAATGAGGAGTGGGTGTCCATGTAATTCCTGAGTTACAACAATAATCAATAATGTAGTGACACATGTCATCACCAGCCAGAGTGAAAATAAAACAAGTAAGAGGGCGACCTGAAATGCTTCCGGAACCGGCGCGAGATGGCGCACTAAGGTTAAAGTGGATGGTCGGCAAGAGCAACCTTTTTTACGACAATTGTCAAAATTTCATTTGACATTTACTGTCAATAGTTATTGTTTAAGAGTGTGTTTTGTGTACCAAGTCAGGCGGTTCCGCAAAAATGTTTAAATCGAATATTATGCAGTGATGAAACACTTCTTGATGGCTGGGAAAACAGCCACGGAAATTCGAAATATTTTGCTAGACGTTCATGGCGGATGTACTCCATCATTTTCGATTATCAGGTTATGGGTAAGTGAGTTCAAACGTGCCCGCACAAGCGCACGTGACGATCCACACAGAGGACGTCTAAAAACCCCTACCAACGATGAAATGATCGACAAAATTCATTACGTCGCGTTAGCCGATCGCCAATTCAAGCGTTTTTCATGCGTTTTGTACCCGTGGATAAGACTTACTACAACCCGGAGACCAAGAAACAGCCGAAGCAGTGGACTTTTCCCGGCGAATCGGCTCCGAAGAAAGCAAAGACCGTTCCATCGGCTGGAAAGATCATGGCGACCATTTTGTTAGGATTCCCAAGATGTGATCCTCATCGAATGCAGAAGGGAAAAACGATCACGGGGCAATATTATAGCTACTATATACTATACTAATATTGACTCGATTCGATACAATATTGAAGGAGAAACGGCCTCGTTTGCAGCGGAAAAAGTGCTTTTCCACCATGACAATGCACCGGCTCCTTCATTCCGCATCGTCGAGTGGAGCTAGTTCCCAGGGACTTTTTCCTATTCCCAATCCTGAAAAAGTCACTGGGAGAAAAAGAATTTGGCTCAAAACATGCTACTTTTCCGGCGGTTTGAAGAGACTGGAGCACCATTTGAAAAAGTGTATTGATCTTCGAATAGACGACATCGAAAAATAAAAATAAAAGACCACACCGGAAACATTTCAGGTTGCCCTCGTGCTTCACAGCGCAAAATTATAATAACTGTGAACCTTATACCACAAGGAGCAACAATTAAATAATGCCACCTTCAAACTGTAAGACAGAAAATAACGTGAAGCCATCAGAAATAGAAGTCGTGGAATGCTATTAACTAATGTCATGCCGTTTCATGACAAGACCGTACACTAAGGCTTAATCTCGAGATTTGATTACTTCTTTTGGCTAAGAGAAATCCATTCATCCTCCATAAATAACACTATTATTATAGGAAGCGTAATTCTATTAACATGGTGTCATAAAAATCATTGTTCGTTATAAGTAATTAAATTGTACAACACCAGATAATTATATTCATATTCAGAAAGCAAAGATTCATTTGGAAAATATTTATTTGTTTTACTTTTATTGCAGAACGGGCATTACCTTAGAAATAACGTTCGTCTAATATTACAAAGTCAATCGATATTATCTAGGTACTAGGTGGTCGTTAACATACCTGTTCCGTGCAGTTATGCGATATTTTTTGTTAAGATTTTCTTTCGCCTAATACCACTAATCATCCTCGGTGGGAATTACTCCCAACTTATTCCTTTTGTTAGTATGCAATGTTTCTTTTGAAGATTATCTGTGGTTTGGTGGGTACACTTGCTGCCTATTTTCTGTTGTTCTTTTGTATTCCCACTTCAAATAACGACAAATTCTCATTCATGAATGCTTTGGATTTTTCTTAAGTATAAAATTATGCGTCAATGTTACTAGAAAAACTTTTAGAATCTTCTGGGAAAACAGTGGATACTTGCATACTAATTGATCCATCAGCAACTGGTTCAAGGTTGGCGTATGCTGATATTCTGGCATTTCCAGTTCCGATACTAACAACGCGTTATTTGTTAGTTGGTCTATTAAATGGAATAAATAATGCCAATAATTAAAAAACCCGACATAGAGCCTGGAAACTTTTCTTAAAAGTTTCACAAATTGTAATCGCACTGATTTATGTCGAGGGCATTGCATCATAAATTCGTTTAATTTTAGAAACGATGAAATTAAAAAAAATTGAAAAATATTTGATTTTCTCGGTATTACTTATAAGCTAGGTTTATACTGCGATAAAGAGTAGTATTTTTATATAGAAAACTTATTGGCCTCTATACTATTCGGCTACATATTCTATTACGAGAAATATATCTAAACTGAGTAATATTTTAGAAATTGTACCTTTTTTATTCTAAAATTTTCTTACATAAATAGACGTAGCTTTGCTACATGATAACACAAACACGTGATTCATTACAATAGGGATAGTCGAGGAATTGCGTAAATAATAAAAAACAGAATGTGTTATGAACCATCTATTAACACGAACAGTTTTCTTTATCAAAAAAGTGATACACATATATCTTTTATAATCTTAATTCCAATTCAGGTTTCTCATATGAAATTTTGTCGTAGTCATACCTGAAAAGCATTTGGTTAAACATCAATTTGTTTCACTTCTCGTTAAGACAAGTGTGAAATAGTATTTTGTGTACCGAACACCCACGTTTCTGTTAAGAGCGCCTAAAAATACCCGCATGACTTGATGAAAATAATTTGATTGATAAAACTTCATTTAGCGGCCTCCTTTTAGGACTGGCTACGCTTCGTAGAAATTATAAGAACCCAACTTTTTGTTTTTTGCTTTCCTATTCTTTTAAGCACCTTTTCGTCGTCTGTAATCAGATTCTTGCCTTCTGTATTATTTACATAGAAACAACGCTATTGGACTAATAGTATCATGTTCAGTCTGAAATTTTATTCGCAATTGTCTGTAGAAACAAAAGATTCTGTTATTCTATACTTATACCGTACTTAAATTACCCTTTGTCCTTGTTACGTTTTCTGTAATTTTAATGAACGTGCTATTTTACAATATTAACATTTTATGTTACTTATGTCTATTATATGAATTATACATAAATAATATAGTATTTTTTTATGAAGTCTAATTGCAAAATCTATTCATAAATCCAATCTCTTCTTAGTAGTACACTTTTCACAATTGTAGTAGAAACAACAAACACAGTAAAATCTGTTTGTGGATTTTGTATACAGAGTTGTACAGTAGAGTGAGCATTAACGCTTAACTACTACCTGCAACTGCTGATCAGGAAGAGCACCACATCAGACAGCATATGCGCACAGCTAAGCTGTTAACTTAAGTGCCTGTTTCTATATATACTTTACAAGCGCAAAACGCAACGGACGAACGCATCGAACGATGTTGTGACTTATGCGGTTACCACCTAAAAATGTGTTCTACGCTATTACTTTGAGAGTAAGTGTTATATCTAACGCTCGGGTTATTAAAAACACACCTGGAAAGTAAAAGCTGTATTGCACTTGAAAACTATGTATAACGTAACTTTTGAAAACAAAGTACATAATACCGAAACAAATAATAATTTACAATAGATAAATGACAGTTAGAAACTAACAACAATAAATAAAGTAAAAATAAAAGCATAACAATATATGTATATTTTAAAAAATATTGACTAACTATAGCTTTTTGGTTTCCAGAAAGCAATAGTATGGAATATTACGAGTTTGCTTATACATAGCCCTCCGATAAATTTTAAAGGACGATACGAAACCAAAGACAAGTAGCAATTAATAATAAAAACCTCAAGACAAATAGGCTAGAGCCTGATAAATAAAATTTTTGAAAGTGCACACCAAAAGGAAAACAATTACTCCGTGTGATATTTATTTTCAACCTCTAGAAAACCACATTTTGCCAATTTTCATACCTTTCACCTTATTTTGGACTTTGCTGAAGGTAAAGTATTGTTGACACACTTTAATAATCTTTCTGAACACTTTTCTTTTTAATTGTCTTTATTTTACGATAGATGCTACAATTTTCTATGTTTAATTACATATATCTGCATATATGTATATTAAAAAAAGCAAACCAATAAAAGTACATGTTGGATGTGGTGATATTTAGGAATCAACTGGAAAATAACATCGTCAAAATTAGGGTATTAATAAATGTTAATAAACTTTTTCCAGTTTTTAAATTGTGATGAACTAACTTTTGGTGATTCTTAGTCAATATCCTGATAATATTCAAGTTACGGGGAACCCTTGGAAATATTACATAGTAGTTTTGGGAACTCTCACCGCCTAAATTCTACGGCATAACGTAGGATCACTTAACTCAAAGACCCTACCGATCCTAATACCCTTTCTGGTTTAATTAAAAGAAGAAAAGCCAGGAAGTACACAGAAGACTTCGGGGACCCGTGAAAACACCCAGATGCTCTCAGCAAGTTCCAGAAAGGAAGATACTGGAGGAAGGCAACCAACGATACAAGATACACGTCGTCCCTGTTGATGTTATAGGGGTTTTTGTACATTACAATCTCATCCCAGTTTAATCGGCTATAGTAGTTCTTGGTTGGTCTGAGAACTGTTGTGTCTTCGAATCTAATCCCATGATTCAGATCCGAGCGGATTGTTTCAACCACGCATTCCTCTCATATTCCTTCTTTCTAGTATTGATCGAACATGGTGTTGTGCCGATGTACACTTTGTCGCATGAGGATGCGTAACATCAGGGACAGAAAACCTAGTGACACGGTGGAACCCGATAACCACTACGACTAGAACCATTTATAATTTCTATTAGAGACGGCAGTGATAGTGACTCGATTTCTTCACAAACATAAGATTAAGTGTTATTATTAACTTGGTCAGTTCTAATATTAAATAATTGTCTCCCATTGTTATAGTTGTAAAATTCAAGCTATTTTCAACTCCACTGCTTATTATGTGTTATCATATATACAATGTTATCTATATAATTGTATGTACTATTTGAACTATATTCAACAAATAAATGAAATATATTGTAATGATGTGAAATATTGTCTATTAATTATCAATAATATTTCTAAATTTTACTAGTTTACCTATTGTGGATATTTTCTCGTTACTGTTTGGTTCACGCCCTTATTTTTTTGTTGGAGGCAAAGTACCGTTAGTTCTCCCTCTTCAATGAATTGTATTACACATATTCAATCTATAGAGTTCTCTTTCTAAATTTTAGAGATATCTACTTTGGGTGTTCTTTATTAACATATAATTCACAATTTTCATGTTTTAATACAAAGAAAGTCCCTTCAACAACATTTGCAGCGGAGACGTAAACTCCACTATCGTTTATTATATATATTGTGTTTCGTAAACATATTTTTGTACATAAATAAATTCTTCCAAATTTCATTTTTAAAAGGCGTTTTATGTACTGTACTCACATATTAATCATATTGTAAAAATATGTATCATCCCGAAATTAATTCACACAGTCTTCAAAATTTCTCGTGCAACGCAAGGATGGCACGCCTGGTAGCATTTACCTCTAAATAATTTCACTCCCATCAAGTATGTGTTTACTGTGTGGCCTAATATATAGGCAAACAAATGTGTAACTATGGATATAAACAAACATCGTGTCAAAGTCACATATATTGATATCGTCTCTCCTGAGAATAATCAGTTATTTTCTAAAATCACGCTTAATTTATGAAAATCTTCGAATATATCCAGTCATAAAGTGTATCAGCTGATATTATAATAAAAATTTAGAAGTTCCGGATACATTTTTTTTGAAGCCGAAGACCAGGACAACTAAAAGAGGAGAAATTACGTGTGAGTGAATACGATTACGAAAATTAAAGACGAAAATTAAGACGAATCTTCATCAATTCACAAAATTAATTGTATTTCTACCAATATATTTCGTATCTTATTTAGAATATTTAAAACTGGCTAGACAGAGATTGCCTTAGGGTTTCTGCTAAAAAAGGTATTTTGTCAAAAAAGCGATATATATATATATCTGATTTGTTGATATATTTATTTTTACAACCTTACATTTGGTTATTTTAATTATAAAACACTATTTTTGAATCTAAAAACAAAGACAACAAAATTTTAATTAAAGAACCCATTTAAAAAAAATAAAGAGCTTGAGATTTTCCACCACAATATGTTTTCTAGACAAATTTATTTATTTTCATATGTTGTAACTACTACATTTACCATTTTGTTGTCTTAATTGTAGTATTATGTCTGAAGAAGATTTTGTATTTCAGACAGATATTCAAACTTAAGTTTACCACGTAAAACTGGTTTCACAAATTTATAGCTTGTAATTTGGTGTCCGTTCAGAATTTTGTCTCTCTCTTTTTGGAATATAGTAGTAAGTAACATAAATACGATTTGTTTCACAATGAATAGTTGTTCTCATGTACGTTTAATTGTGATACCGTATAGGGATTAATCATCACAGTATCTGTTCATCTTAGCTGGTGATCTATAATTTTCACTTTCATCAATGTGTGTAAATTTGTTCCATTAAAAAATAGGTTTCTCACAAAATGCTCATATTAACGCAATCAATAACATAAGTTATAAGTATGGATGCCAAAGAGCTATATGTCGGATTACGCCATAAGGGCCACTTCATTGAATGAATTTTACCTTAACCTACGCAACGTGTTTTATTAATATACGAATTCAATTGTAAAATGTAATCTTATGAAACTTGTTTCACGTGTCATGTTACTTTATTATCTAGCCTCCTTAATGGCTCTCGAAATATCTTGTGCATACTTAAATCGATTTCGGTTTGTTTGGAAAGGAACAACAAACAGAAAATTATTGCATTGCTCCATAACTGTTTTGATAAATTCATAAGTATTCGAGAACATGTCGGCTCCAATCATCTAACGAATCACTGAATGTATTTTCTATTACCGCAATAAATCTATCAAACTCGAGTGTGCAATATCAAAATATTGATATTACTGTCGTTCAAGTAAGAAAATATGAATAAAAATTTGAGACTCTTTTTTCTTTTAAACATATGTCTTCGTTAACGAATCTTGTTTTGTGACCTTCATTCCCTCCAGAATCTTACCATGATAGGTATTAAAAATGTAGATTCAAGTAAAATAAACCAGCTATATTACCAATACGTTAATTATCAATAAAATGAAGGTGGTTATTTTCCTTGAATTCAATTACTAAAACTATACTAATAATAAGTATCAAAATATCCCTACAGTATCAATATGTATGTAACAATAAAGCCACCCATGAACATCGTAGTCTTGTCAATTTTTATAGACTTTGTACTAGTATTGTATGATTTAGAGTTATGAAGATACGCGACTCACGTGCCGGATTTTAGCTCAATAGAACTCGTTCATAGATTGACAGGTGAGATTATGTTCACAGTAAGGAAATAAGCTTATCGCTTGTCATATGGTTGTACATAGACGACCATATTTTAACAATAGGTGTACTTTTGCTTATGCTGAGTCTCTTTTTATTTCAGAAATAAACTAAAGTAACATTTTAAACTTAATTATGGTACCCATAATAAGATAGTATGTATATTTGCCTTCTATAGATGTAATTTTAACTTGTAAGCCGATGGTTAATTTGTTGTAGTCAATACAATTAAACAGACATCGCAAATACTTCTATAAATAGTCTCACATCAGTTTCCATTACTATCCATTACTACAATATTTTCCGTGGATTATAATAAACGCAATATAGGCCGATAGAATCATTCTTGTTTGCCATAAAGGATGAATTAGACATTTTTGCTGCAATATATTTTTTCAAAGGTCTAAAATCATCATACAGTACTTTAGTATATACATTAAACAAAGCAAACACTAAATGCTTATAGTATTGCCTTTTTCTAGCTTCGATAGGCCGACGAGGTTGTACGAAAGGACGGCTAATATTCATACGACGAATGCAAACTTTCTCTGGATTATTTCTCCACCTTTCGGGTTTTTTGTCTTTAGACCTTTATTTGTCCTTGTTTTCTTGACTGTAATTACTTATTTACTTTACTTAACTTAAATACGTTCTGTTCAATTAGAATTTGTTTTTTTTTTTTATTTCTTTTTCTGGCACTGTTAAAATAGGTCATATTCTAGAAGTTATCTTACTACCATATCACTCGTGGTAAATTTAAGGCAAGGTTATCTTGAGTATTACCGACTAGCAGAACTGTTAGGATAACATTCGTTTTTAATAACCTTATTTATTCATGTTTTCTTATTTATTATTATTTGTTTACTGCAGTGTTTGACAAACAACGTGTATATTTTTGGGCGGTCGCTTTTATAATGATGTAATCCATATACGAACTAAGAAATGAGGCAATTTTAATATTGGTAAATACGATAGAAATTAGCACACAATCAAAAATTATCTAGTAAGCGTTACCCTAGTAGACCTATCAGTTAGCAATATTTGAGAAAAATTTGCACTGAAGTTACGACAACAAAATAATATCTAGAAAACAACCTGCGTTGTTAGAAGATAAGAATATTGAATCTGTTACAAAATTTGTAGCGGTACCGCAATAAATAACATTTCATGAGAGGATTAAAAAAATCAAAATATTGTCCATATTAAATAAAGTTCAAGTAAGCAAATAATAACAATCGCCAGAATAGACAAATAAGGGAATAAAGATTAAAAACAAAAATATGAGTCTGGTAATTAAAAACAAATAATCAGTATAAGTTACATCTGTAGAATTGAGATTTCATAATTTGGCCAGGCTGACAATTGTCACCATAATAGTACTTAGCAATGAATTCTTCGCACGAATCTGGTCAACCTTGGGTAAGAATAAGATCATACTATACTATGCTACATCTAAATCGTTATTGCGTCATATCTTGATATTTTTAATTGAATTTAATAAAAGTACATATTTAACTACACCTTCCACCTTTTAAAATTTCCTTCTTGCAATCAGGAGGAAGATGGCTAAACACTTTTAGTATTTATACATTTGCACTTTTGTGAATTCTGGTGAAGGCAGTTCGTGTTTTAACAAATTGAAGTAGGGTTTCTTTAGCAAAATATGTACATGCATATACTTACGGTGGTTTCTGTCATCTATTTTTTTCTTTAGATTCTTCTTATATACTCTCTTTGCAGAGTGAAAACCCACTTTGCAACTACGTCTAAAGAAAGTGTTTTTAAAACATAAATCGTACCAACCCTTTTCTTGAAGAGAATATTTGTGTGTCCTTTTCAATTCAAATCGCTATTAAGTTGTGAAGCCAAGAATTTTACGTTCACTATGGATGTTATTTGCATGTTATCATATTAATTTCACTACATTGGCTTTTGTATATGAAGTTTAAGAATACTGATACTGAACTGGATTTCCATCGCCTCCAATGTCTTCACTATTTCTTAAATAAAAATCTTTTAACAATGTTCTGCAAATGCCGATATGCCAAATTTATAATTTTCTTTTTCTAGCAATTCCTCAATTATATTTATGTCTACTAACATATGTATGTATGTAAGTGGTACTGATAGGTACATATTTGCATCCAAATCGCAATTTCAATTCACATTCAGTCTCATGGTGCAGTTGGTAGCACGTTGCGCTAGTAACGCAAAAGTTATGGGTTCAAATCCTACCATGGCTCATATTTTTCCAGGAACTTAAAACGTGTGCTAAATCCGAGCAAATCGGAATTTTATTAATATATAGGATGTTTCATTTAATACAAGAAACTTGGCATCACTTCTGGTGACATCGGAAAAGAATTTAAACTGCTGGTAACACGAAAAATTTGTCTACAAGAAAAATGAAACACCCCATATTTTTCCAATAAGATTAGCTGTTATCGTTCAAAACTTAGACTTGGTATAAAGGAATACTTTAGAACCTCATTGTACGTATGTGCATTATAACCTAAAACTTACCACGCCTTTAAAATACATATTCTACCAGATACATTATAACCATCCGCTAAAAATTATCCGCACAATAATTTTTTATTAATTTTCAGAGACAAATAGAAAACAATCATTGATACCATAAAAAACCGTTGCGAAATGTCGGCGCGTACTGATGTAAACGCTACGCGTTTTTTTAAACGCGTGTAAATCAAATTTTTTTCGTCATCTCTGCGAACCAGCGGTTGCACCTCGTTAGTTTATATTCCTATGCGATCGTGCGTCTAATATTTTTGCATTTCATCTGAGCCGCAGCATTGCAAAGATTACTGCTTTCTTACGTTGGTAACGGTTGCTGTAAGAACAAATAAATCTGCAACAATGACGTCCAATGACATATTGACTTGTCTTTGTTCATGTAACGTGATTTACTTAGAGGGAAAAAAATCGATCGTGAATCGAATAGATACTTTCAATTTCGTTAGAAACGGCATTTATAGAATAAACGGAACCTAATAAGGGATATAAACGCACGAAGATTTTCAATCGAATATATGCCTGTCCATCGTCAGCTTATTTTTGACTAGAAATTAATTACAAAATAAATATCAAGTGTCTACTTCCTGGTTGATTATGTGAATTTTGAAGAAAAGGTATTCATTTATTCTTATCGTGACTGGACAAAATATACTTACGCACTGCATTCATCTGCTGCGTACATAGAAGATAATTCCTTTCCTGAATAATTTACAGAAAAATCTTTTAAATAAAAATTATTCACGTACAAAGCCTGTATAATATAGAATTATATTTAATTGGCCTTGGCCTGAATCTTCGCTGTACATAACATGGTTATTGTTATTTATATATAACACTCTATCTTACCGCATCTTGTAACTCGATACTGTGGATAAATGCATTGCGTATGGACAGTGAATCAAAAAAGTCGGAAAGTTCGCGCTACACACAACCGAAGATACGAAATAATCATTTATTTTCTTGAGATGATTATAGAGAAACATGATAATGTTTCTACTACCTTTAATAAACCGTTGTGAAAAATCTTAAGCTATATTTAAAAACATAAAGCATTCTTTTATTTAAAGATTTTCAAAACGTGTTCAGGTTTCATTTTAAGAAGACATTATTAAGTTTGCTATAGTATGATCGTCCTTTTTCGCAGATTAATAACATAAAAGCTCCATGTTAGGTTTTTGCCCAGCATTACTCCCAAACATGTGGCCTCACTAAAGCTAATCACCTCCGTAGGTTGTGATGTGCGTACGTAATGGTAACAGCTCTTTGTATAATTTGTAATATAATTTCGTCATCAATGTACCGTCGCTGTACCTCGTGCTTTATGAAAAAAATTAGAGCTACCCCTACCCCCCTTCTGAGTTTTGCCTTTAAAACTTTTGTTCTTCCTATTCACAGACTTTCATAGGTCTTCCTTGATTTCAAACTATTTGACCTGCTAATTGTCCTGGGGGTTGGGTTTCGGCTCGAAGATAATAGATTCGTTATTATTACAGCCCGCATGTTACCCATTCACAAGCTTCAAAATCTTACATACTGTTTTTCGTGTTACTAGAAAAATTATTTGCTTTAACACTTCCTTCTCATTTAGAAGTTTTAATTTAGTATCCCTCCAAAGCGGTAGTGCACAATGCTTGCCTTAAATTTCAGCAGTTAATAAGCAACCACCCTGCTTGAAGATTGTGCTCAGAAACTGTGATTTCACAGTCTCTTCCTTCATTATTACATGTTCCTCATTTGATTCGCTGTGAATTTGATCTCTAGGTACTCATAATGAAGATTTACCGCCATGAGTCCTTAGAAGACATCCTTGAGGTTTGAATCCAACATGGTTTGCTTCTGCTTTTCTCCTTGATAAACTCTAAAGCTTACAGTTCGGCTTCCTCAAGTTTGAACCCTTGTTTTATTAGCTATTTCACACGTTCCCTTGCGGTACAACTGAACTACATCTTTTCACCCATTATTTGGAACTTTTTGTTAATCTTATCTAACCGAACACAGACTGTTGCGGAGGTGTCACGTTCGCAAGAAATGGGGGCAATCCTCACTCGATGCGATCACTGTATTGTAAGGGAGCTTGTTTATCGCCTAAGAAGTCCGAATTTTGTAATCAGTACATGAACATCCCTTGAAGTCCTAGTTACCCTGCGATGTCCATCTTAGTTGTTATCGAGTTTTAAGAGGTGCAAAGCTAAAAGAGTGGCGTAAAATCTCCAATCTAAGAAATCTTCAACACGTCGCCTCCTACTTGGTCTACTAGCGAATATATAACCAATTTAGGCAAAATAGGTTAAAGCATTTAAGGCTGAGCTATGTTAATATGCAATTACTTTTGAATTATTTGAATTGTTATGCACAGTAAATATATAATTATGATTACCTGTCTTATAATCAGAGGCGGTACACATTGACAGTACCCAGTTAGTTTACATGTAGTGGTAACTGCAATTTTCGATGTATCAGCCTGTACATAGGTTTATTTGTTAACCATGTGCAACAAACCCAATTTCTTCTTGTTTAGAGTTTGTTCAAGGCGGTAAGTACAATTTGCGATATTAAATTTACTTTTATCCCAGTGAGAAGGATAACAAGATGTCTAATACTCTTTATTACGCCAATTGTACCATACGTCACATAATAAATTAAAGTAAATGCGTTGAATAATATTCACTTCCTGTAATAATACATTATAACGAAAGTTGACATATAATTTAATGCTACTAAAAAATGAATCTCTGTCGAGTTAATAACACAAATTTGTCGTGTAATTTTAGTAAAACTAAAGTACATGAGAAAATGTCGGCTAGGAGATTCGCATAGTCTGCGTGGGCTGTCCCAACACTGGACACACGAACTACCAAAGATCTGACGCACGCAATATAAACCGATTAAATATGATTTTAATAAAAGCTCTCTGATGATGACACATGTATGTATGACTTATAGGAAATATTTTTTAGGACATCCTTCCACAGTAGGTCTCCATTAGCTAAATTAGTTAAAAATTTCATAATATATATACGGAGAAATAGAACTTATATGGTTAAGAGCATCGCTAGCTTACAGATACTCTCTGAACATGTTGGTATATACTTTTGAACTCTATCGAACTAATCTTAAAGTATATGATATCCGCAAAGTGAGTACAATTATATAAAATAAATAGAAATAAGTATATACTTACTGCTGTAAATTCATAGATATCAACGTACAACTAATATATTGTTAGCTTTGGCTACTGTAGTTCTTTTGGATGACGAATACTTCCTCCCTTCTACCACGGTTGTTGTTCATAAAAACCTTGGAACTGAGAACGTTGATGACCGGAAACAAGCGCGTGCGGTCCATACAGACTAGAGTACCGGAAGTCGTCTGTTGACCTTTCGGTAGCGAACCGTTTCATTGTTAATATATGTATATCAGCTATACAGTTCCTCTTACACACCGATTTGATTTATGTGTAGATGCTCTATTTTACAATTATCTTGATTAACTACAACACAGGAACTTTGATTGAACATAAATTAAAATTAAAATTTTCAATCGAAACCAATTTACTGTTAATTTACCAATATACTACAACACATTGAAAGTACAAAAGTAACCATTACAATAAACAATATTTTATTAAAATGTAATATTCAACACAGAAAGTCACCAAATATTGGTTGTACAATAACATCTAATGTTTTGAAAACAACGGCGATCCAAACTTTTCTCGATTCAGAATTTGTCAGAATTTTCACCATTATATCGATAGTTTTCTAAGCGATATCCGGTGAGATCATTGTGAAATTTTATGTAGATTATTTCTGTTTTTCACATAAAAAATTATTCAAGAATTTGATAAGTAATTTTATTCAGAAAAACCTTTCTAAAGATTCCCCTACATCTAAGGTACTTAAATAGCTTTCATTTAAATATACTTTGTTGTTGTTTGTAAGAAGTACGTACTATATTGTACGGATTTCTCATATCGGAGAAATATTTAGGCTATACCTTAATTAGATCTGCTCAACTTTTGTCCTAAACTACGTTGAACAATTAATGAAGCAAACTGCAAGTACTAAACTAGTATTAAATGAAGCTTTCTGGCAACCTTGATGACAAATTTGATCAACACTAAAAACAAATTTTAGCTCCTCTCAAAATATGTACGCCAAGGGAACAATACTCAGTAATAAGATTTTTCTGATCTGAAGGTCTAAAACCGACCGAAATTTACTCGAGAATAGTAAATCAGTATGGTAAGGTTGGAAGATTATGATTTTTTTACTACAGGAATTAGAAAGTTTCCAAAGCGTTGGATAAGTACTTAAATATTAATGAAGATTATGTTCAAATATAGTGTAAGTTTCATCGTTATTTAATAAAACATTTCTTCCTCAAGAGATATTTGTCTGATTAATTATTGAACGTTTCCTATACCATCAAAATTTTGCGGATTGATTTTCCTTATGTCAATTATTTGTGTCTATTTGCCGTTTGATTGCTGTTTATCTAGAAAAATATCATTCCTATATAATATAAGTGCTCCAGACATTAATAAACCATCAGCAAGTTAGAGCCCAATTCTATGCGTAAAATAATGAACCAGGGATCAGAGCAAATGCCAAGTGTACAAGGAGAAATATCGCAATGTTACTGATCTTATGCAACAGTTATCGCAACATTGTTCCCAAAATATTGCAAATGTTCCAGAAACCGCATTAACTTTATATGCAGGATGCTAGTCACTTTGACTAGATTTTATGGTAGTGCAAATTATATCGCGAAAAATTATTACACTTAAGGTTGTTGTGAAGTTGATGAAATTTTATTTGAAGAAACAAAAAGTTCTTATTTCAGCGAAGGGCTTTGCTTGTGAATAAGTTTTAAAACAAGAAACCTGTATGGGTATCTAATTTTCTGGAACCAGATGTACATACAATATTTATAAAAGAATCTGAATGAATTTATTAAGTTCTACAAATAGCATCAACCAAATTTTGAAACGATTTCAATACCTATCCTCTGAAAAGTAGTTGATAGAAATCTTAAATAATATATTAGCATAAAATTGAAATGCTGCATCTCGAATAATCCGTGTTGGGATAGAATCGGCCATGCAGAGATATCTGCATCCCGTTTCCTTTCGACATCTCGATATCTCAAAGAAATAACATGGTCCTCATTGTCCCCTCTTCGTGATTTGTAACAGCATATTCGAAATATCGATCATTACAACCCTTCAATTCACGTCATCTAGTCCACAACCCAATTTCACTATTCTTACCATGCGTACGACCAGATCTGGCAAGCATTGCCTAAAGCTGTCCCGGACTGTGCAGTAGGTGGTCCTTTGATGCGAAAACTCTTTAGTCACTAAACAGAACAAATGTCGTCCATTACTACACACGCATAGGAACCCTAGAGTTGAAGGTTTTCAATACCATCAAACATCTGTCAGAACACCCTGGTTTTCCATCCTCAAGTCTTGACCCACACAGCGCCCCAGCCAGATCTTCTGGCATCGTGAATTGATTTTGTTAAATTTCAGTCCTAACGTCGTAAGTAAACGACTCTTGGTTTCCCCTTAGGTTCTGTCTTGATTCAATAAACATCGTCCGTCACTTGTTTCTCGAACATTAGACCTTACTGTGCTTGCACAGATTTGAAACCTTATCATCTCCGGTTATCTCTCCGTCTGATTTGAAACCAGACTCCAAATCACGCGACAGTCACAATTCTCGATCGAAAGGCAGATATGTTGGGCTTTATCCTGTAGCTTTATAGACGAATGCTATACATGCTGGCACAAGCAGATGCAGGTGTTGATGCTAATCTCATTGAGGATCGATAATAACTTTAGACAGGTATTTTGCGAGGGTCCTACTTATATCGGGTTGAGAATGTAATACAGTTATTCTAGCTTTTCGGATACCCAATATCTTTGCAAATATCTTGAAATACGCTCGACTGTAAGTTTCATCCATGGTCAGAGTACAATTCAAAAGATGCGCGAAGTCGACCGATTGGAACTAATTTGAATGACTTTGTGTTAACAACAGTTATGGCCTCTTAAAACACATCTAAAAGAATGCCTAGAAAATAACACCAAGATAAGAAAACGCTGTAAATACTTAGCCTCTTAGTTTGGAAGTACGTAACCTTCATACACTTGGTACAGTAATACGTCTTTTACCATAGACATACTTGTGGAAACAGTCTACAACTTACACCACTTCTAACAGCTCCCTCCTCGTTTCATAATTGCAATAATTGTATTCCTGTTTCGATAGGATCTTGCTAAAATAGCCGGTAACCCTTTCCTGCCAATCCAGCAGTCGGAACAGTACGCCTCCGATACTTGTGTTACTGACATCTATATCCAAGATGAATCTACCATCAATACTAGGATAAGCCAAAATAGGTGCACGAATCAATATCTGCTTCAGCTCCTAAATCGACAGCCACCACTTTCTTAGGTACTACGTGTACGAGATATTATATCAATATCCAGAATGAGCTTGTCTGCCCCCGTCTGTTTCGCTAATAGTAATCTCCTAGGAGCTTGACGAATAGGCCTTGCATCTTTTGCATCAATACATTGTCCCACGATATTAGCTCTTCCTCTCGTTGTAAATTCTTCCGCCTGTAAAACGTGTTCATAATTTTCAACCAATATTTTCCCTGCTTAACACGATTCGATCGTCACCTCAGAACAAGTGATATCAGTTAAGATATTCAATCTTAGAAAACGACAGAGGTTTTGTGTTAATTTTGCGTACTTGCGGGACGATTGAAAAATAATTACACAATTCCCTACTAGGGTTCCTTTCCTCAACTTTATTGGATGTTTGGGATCAATCAGTCGGATCGAAAATCTCTCTCTGGTCTCATTGCTTTTACAATGAGTGTTCTTCGGTTGTGTACGTCACTCGCCGTTGATCCTATCATTAGAACTTGCCATTCTAAAGCGTCGTCATTCACTTTAGCCATCGTACTAATTTCGCTGCGTTTCGTCATTTTCATTACAATTTTACACAGATTTTTTACACTAATTGTATTTATGTCCAAGGAATTCTCGCGCATCCCACACAAGTAGCCAAAAAACGACAAATGCTATTTATAACATAGGGTCGCGCCGTTGACTAGGATAGAGTGGGCAGTGTCCATGAGGATTGAGTACTTAGAGGCGCAACACGTCCGGATATTTGAAGTCAAATGAAATGAAACTGTCATGAGATATATACTGGGTACAGATATATATTCCGTCCAAATAAATGGTCATGTGGTCCTGTAGTTTTTATTAATAGTTCGTAGTTCATTATCGTTATTGTTAATTTTTGTGTTAAATTAGCCTAGTTTTGTAAATCAATCGTCTTTATTTAAGCAATAACGCCTGTTTCATGGAATTTCCAAAAGGCTGAAGGAAGAACTATGGAAAATTCTAAAAGCGTAGAAGAGAATGTTATGACAAATTCTATAAACATGAAAGAGAAACTCGTGAATTATTCCAGAAACATTGAAGAGAAACTCTACTGGAAAATTATTGAAGGAAAACTAACAAGCAGTTCTACAAGTCTAGGAATAGAATTAAAACAAAATTCTGGACAACTCTAAATGTATAAATAAACAGCTCATTCAAAACTCTCGAAGTGTAGGAAAAAAGCTTGTGCAAAATTGTGGAAGTATGGAGGAGAAAATCATAAACAATTCGAAAAACTTAAAAAAACGTCTCAAGATGATGGAAAGAGTTATATATGAATGCAACGGAAACAGAGTATCCACAAGGAGCGAAAGTAAGCAATGAACAACCTCACAACTGATGGTAAAACCCTACCAGAATATTATTTAACTATAGTTCAGACAGCTACCCTAGTAAACAGAGGAACAGGTGTAACGAAAGCATTTAACTCTCTGTAGCGAAGCTCTGACAGCACTTCAATCCGTTTCTCTAGCAGAACGAAAGAACTATTAAGAGCTTCTTTATATAATTAGAGGTGCGGTTCGGCAACAAACATATGGAACAAATCCACCGTTCATAGTTGAAGAACCCTTATTAGAAGGCAAGTAAAAGCCTACAGGAATGTAAGCCCGTTATACTTCGCTGAGTAAGAAGGGCCTACCTTACAGCATCAGATGATATCTATGAAAATTTAAGAAGGGACAAATTACTTGATGGCCTCCTTGATCGCAAAATCTATCAGGCAGTAAAATTAACTCGCCCAAGAACACTAAACCAAGCTCACACAAACTCTTGAATTTGAAGCTGTGAAGCAATCCACACGAGGCAATGCTCGAGTTAAAACGGTGCGAAGCGATGGTGAAGAACAGATACCGCAAGGGCATTGAAGAAATCTTTGTTCCCGAAATAGAACTGTCAGTAAAACACCAATAACCGTTGCATCTATCCTGCTTTAACTAGCGACAAACCAGTTCTAGAAGATGATAAGTGCAATCTCGTTCAAACAACGGTTGGGACACCACTCATACGCAACCAAAAACCCTAGAAACCATACTTTCATCACACATCTGCGGGAACATCTCCATACGCATATATATATATATATATATATATATATATATATATTGTAATGATATGAATTATTGTCTTTTAAATCTTTTGTAATATCAATGATTTTCTAAATTTTTCTTGTTTATCTACTTTAGATATTTTGTTGTCACTGTATGGTTCACGCCCTTATTTCTGTTATTATTAATGCTGTTGTTGGAGGCAAAGCACCGTTAGGAGTCTCTCCTTATTGAATTTATTTCAAATATTTAGTCTGTACAGTTTTCTTTCTAAATTTTACAGATATCTACTTTAGTTGTTCATTAGTAACATATAATCTACAATTTTAATGTTTTAACAAAAAAAAAAAACAAGAGCGTGTTTACTGTGTGGCCTAACATATAGGCAAACAGGTGTGTAACCCCGATAACGAGGGATATAAACAATAATTGTATCAAACTCACACACATCGAAATCGTCTCTCCTGAGAAAAATGTATTATTTTGTCGAACTAATCGTAATTTTTGAAATTTTTCGAATACATTTAAAATCAAAAAGTGTATCAGCTGATATTATTATAACAATTTGGAGTTCCAGATACATCTGTGAAAGCCGAATACCAGGATACCTCATTAAACACTATATTCGAATTTAAAAACGGAAAAAGAAATTAAACAAAAGGACCCATTTAGAAAATTAAGAGCTTGGGACTTTCCACCACAATATATATGACCATTTCGACGAGATCTTACCTATCTTCTTTTGGACGCTCTGCTTTTGCTAGCGGTCGGAGATGACCTAGTCGAAGCGGTCCCTTTCAGTACGCTGTCAGAAACCCGGGAATATTATTTCACATACGGCGACCGCGGAAACATTCGTCTCGTATTTCTTAAAATTTAAAATTGAGTACATATTTTCTATACTTCCTATTTTTCCGTTTTCGTGTATTTCAGAACATTTATAAATTGTAAATACCCTCCATATACTTGTGAAAACTATAACAAAAGGGATTAGTAATATTCGTCAGTCTAGTCTAAAAAGGACGCGCAAATGTTTTAAATAGTAATTGCTAACTGATCTGACCTTAGAACCGTCATCATTTTTTATATGAATATACTGTACATTCTATTCTCGCAATAATACATCCATAATCCCATTTATCGATTCACACGGTCAAAAACCCAACTAGCAACTAATTTATCTGATCAAACACGGCGCGCGGAGGGCGTACCAACATAACATTACAGTTTATCATTGTTGAACAGAGGCGCAAAGACCGCAGTATGTCGAGGTTTGTCCGTACTGTAATCATATATTGGTCAATTTTTACGGGAGATATCTCTATATGTAGCTGTCAATTTATGTGTTATCGAACAATTACAAGTGTGATGGCCAGTTAGAGTTGTTAAATAGTTGTTAACTCAGAGATGAACGATACCGGGACCGACCGTGGTGATTGTTTGGATGTTATTTCATGTTCCATCATCGGTATTGTCGACGCACACGAGTATAATTATATTATACCGTACCGGATCTTGATTGTTCCTCCGCTCGTACTCGTTTGTGTCTCGCTTATTTTGCTTTATAATTGCTGGCAAAACATGCTAATTAATATGGAATGTATTGTAGATCACACTGCTGTGATATTCGTTGTTCTGAAGCTAATTTGTGGACAAAAAGGTCGTAATACATACGAAAATCGTGTTATTTATTGCTTACTATATTTCTTAAAAATCTAATCATTTTCCTATATCAATGCATCTATTCTTACGCATACAATACATATTTGCTGTAATGATATATTAAATACATAGATCAATTTACGTATTAAACTCACTGAAGTGTGAACTTAGTCTGTTTGATGTTGTGTAGAAACCGTTATCACTAGAGACCGAATTATATGCAAAGAAAAACTGGGATATATGTAACACATGGGCTGAAAAGTCCCGGGCCTAACACATAGATGACGCTAGTTTTATTGCAGTCACCTTTCTCTCAGTCAGTACTAACCTTCAAAAGATAGATGTTAAAATTTCATAATATTCTATTCATTAGTTTGTGAGTTATTGTGCTAAGAGTCACGCTACTCTTGTTATTTTCAAAACAATGGATCAAAAACAATTTCGTGTGTTAATTTTACACTGCTTCTTGATGGGAAAAATACCGTTCAAGCGAAGCAATAGCTTGAAAAGTGTTACGGGGACTCCGCTCCATCAGAAACAACAATAAAACGTTGGTTTGCTGACTTCAAACGTGGTCGTAGAGACACCGATGATGCAGGACGAAGTGGACGTCCAAATGAGGCGGTAACACCAGAAAACATCAAAAAAATCCACAAAATCGTTTTGAATGATCGAAAAGTGAAGTTGCGTGAGTTAGCTGACATCGTAAAGATATCATAAGAACGTATTGGCTTTATATTGCATGAGCATTTGACTATGAGAAAGCTCTGTTCAAAGTGGGTGCCGCGTTTGCTCACTGTTGACCAAAAACAAGAACGTGTTGATGATTCTGAGCAATGTTTGGCCATGTTTTAACGTAACAAACCGGAATTTTTGCGTCGATATGTGACAATGGATAAAACATGGATCCATCACTTCACTCCGGAATCAAAACGATCGTCATCTGAGTGGACAGCAACTGGTGAACCTCGTCCAAAGCGCCCGAAAGCACAACAATCGGCTAGAAAGGTTATGGCCTCGGTATTTTGGGATGTGCGTGGAGTAATATTCATCGACTACCTTGAGAAAGGAAATACCATCAACAGCGAATATTATATAGCGTTATTGGAGCGTTTGAAGGCCGAAATTGCAAAGAAACGACCGAATATGGCAAAGAAAAAAATGTTGTTTCATCAAGACAACGCACCGTGTCACAAGTCAATCAAAACAATGGCAAAACTACATGAATTGAACTTCGAATTGCTCCCACATCCACCGTATTCGCCAGATTTGGCTCCCAGCCACTACTGGCTGTTCGCAGACCTCAAAAAAATGCTCGCCGGTAAGAAATTTCGCACGAATGAAGAGGCTATCGCTGGAACTGAGGCCTATTTTGAGGCAAAAGATAAATCGTTCTACAAAAGTGGTATTGAAATGTTAGAGCGGCGCTGGAATGATTACGTTGCTCTTGATGGAGATTTCGTTGATGAATAAAGCTAATTTTGAATCAAAAAAACCGCGTTTTCTTTGTTAGGCCCGGGACTTTTCAGCCCCAAAATTTTTTAACTTTGCAATACATTCTAAAGTAAAATCAAAGTCAAAATCGTTTACTGGTTCACCTTCCAAAATTGTCTTAACTTTCTTCTATTTCAAATACCCCGCATTTTTATCACTTTTTTAAATTTATCGTATATAGAATTACCTATTGTACCCTTAACCTTTTTACATAGCATATGAAATTCGTCTACTATTTCGACTGATTCCGAGACATCCCTTGCATTTCTAGTTTACGAATGGAACTTGAAACAAAGCTATAATTTGACTTAATATACAAAAGGTTTTGTAGCAATTCTGTTAATGTTACTATCTTTTTACCGTTTTCTAGAGCAATGCAGTCAGCAGTGATTAAAGGTGCTTTTAAAAATACTTTTTTGACATTGCTAATTAAATCATTAATCAAAGGAAATTGATTCCTAACGTCTTCGGCCACGCGATTGAACCTATGAGTTAAACAAGTGCTATGAATAATGTTACTATAACAAATTTTTAAATTTTGCGCTTTTATCATGTATGGTGCAGCGTTGGACAACATTAGTAAAATTTTTTCACAAGGTATACTTCCAGGTAAAAAGAAATTTGATAAACCTTCTTGAACGAATTGGGCAATTGTCACATTATTTGTTTTTTTAAGTTGTTTACAATAAATTAAATATGATTTACCTACAATATCTTCATGAAGAATTCCTATTAATGGGCAATATAATGGCCACACTTATCCGAACTTTCTTCTACCATGATATAGATAAAATTATTCCCTAGCAATTGTTGAAGTTCTGCCATTGTTTGCTGGTAACAAGATGACATAATTTCTTCGTAAGGCACTTTCGTCAGGTATATTATGTTTGCAATATTTTTACAGAAATTTTTTCAAATTAATATTGTTTAATCTCGCTAATGGTATGTTAGACGAAATTAATGCGTTACACAGATCAATATTATATTCTTCTTGTTCTGAGTTTCGTGAAGTTGATGCTACACTTATACATTGATATATAGATTGCTGCACACACGCGGATCGCTTTGCATTTTCCAATATATGATGGAGTTTTAATCAATCAGGTACTTTCTCTAACAAGACATCTACAACAACAATGGTCATTTTATATCAAAAGTTAAAGAATTTAAAAACAATTGTAAAGCTTTTAGTAAAATTAAACTTACCAGTTTACTGCAGGCTCGACAAAATATTTTGTCGCCATCCTTTACCAGGATACGGCCGAAATTCTGTTCGCTGTACTCATTGTATGTACATTATATGTATTTAAAAACGTAACACAATTACATGCTGTTTCGCTCAAAGATATTCAATGAAAGAATAGTTTACTTGAGAATTAATAATAATGAAACGTAATTACCACATCCCTCCTGCTAGGCGAAATTAAACACGTGCAGTTCTTGGAAAAAGGTGTAAGAGAAACCAATGTAAAAGGTTTATCGTTCTGAGAATTGCCCGTTGTCGATCTACATTAGGAATTTTTACTAATAAAAAGGATAAGAAAAAGCCTAAATATGTAATATATGCAACTTTTGTAAAAATATGCATAGAAATGCCTAAATATGCAATATATGCAATCACTAATTAGCGCTAATTAATTTCAATTGGTGTAATACGTCTACATATAGACTATAATTAAAGATAGGAAAAAAATAAAATATATGCACTTTGCATATAATCCGGTCTCTAGTTATCACTATCGTTATTGCTGTTATTGCCATTATTACTATTATCGTTGTTATCCTTATCATTATTATCATCACCATTATTATCACCATAAATATTATCATTATTATTATTTATTTTTAAACATAGTTGTAATCTTTGTAGAACCCCAAACAAAAAATCTAATGGATTGATATTGACCGATCTGTCAGTTCATAAGATGCGACAATCTGTTTGTAAAATTGCAGGCAATCAAATGAAATGGGTAAAGAAACTGAGGGGGGACAGTCACTTGCTTTTGGCACAGAAGTGATAAATTGAGAGCAGAGTGGACGGGCGGGATGTCGTGCTAAAGAAATTGTATTTGAAATTTGTAATACTCACTTGACCGTTTAACTTTGGAGAAAAAATTCAAAATGAACAATTCCATTCAAATCTAAAAAATAATGAGCATTTCTTTGACATGGGAATGAGGGTGACGTAGAGATCCTTTGTCAGTCCACCATGAAAATTTGTCTCAATATCGTAGCCGTAACTCCAACTTTCGCCTCGCGTTGTGATCTTGATGATTCATCGTCGTTGGGTTGTTCAAGAAGTCGTCAAACGTCTACTCAGCTTTCTTTCTCCTATTCGATCATCAACCAAGGAACAATAGTGCTGTGACTCGATGCATGTTTAGCTTTTCAGTCAAAATGTTAACACGATCCTATTTAAATTTTAGCATACCTTGATTTTCTGGACGTGGTCATCATTAGTTCTAGTCGAGAGCCTTCGTGGTCGAAAGACATCTCCAATTGATTGGCAACCATTTTTGAATAACTTTGCACCACTTACAAAACTGCATACGATACAAAGCACCATCTGCTTTATTGTCATGTGTAAAGATATGGAGCAAGATATGGATAGTCGTAAGACAATTGTGCCTCATAACCCGCATACCATGTACATATATATATATATATATATATATATACATATGTTGTGACGGATGTTTTTGGCGAGGGTTTTCTCAAAGAAACCTCTATTCAGCTTGTTTAGGAACTCCAGCGCCGTTCTACGAAGGACGTGTAGTACTACCCACAAACAGCGGTTTTGTACTATCACGTGGTATTGGACGTGGGTAGGTGCTGCCGTGACCTGTGAAGAGCTGGCATAGGTCAGTACGGAGCGAATATGTAGCTTATACAATATTAATACCGTTTTGGAATGAAGGACTGGATCGGATAGGAGAGATCAGATACTTCTGACAAGGTGAGCCATTGATCAAGGATCAGTTCAAGATACTCAATCTTGCCGCTCCATTCGATCTCCGTTCTGGCGACGGTGATCTTTTGTTGCAGCTCTTGAAGCGTCCCAGTGAATACAATCGCTTGCGTCTTCCTCGGATTAATCTTGAGGCCCCAGGTACAGAAAAACCCTTCGATTTCGGCTAGATATGCCTATGCAAGTTCAGCCACGATCTTAGAGTCCCTGGAGGGGGCCACTATCGTAGTATCATCTGCGTAGATGGCATTGAACATGCGGCGATCCTGGAGTTTTGAAATGTCTCTGATATAGATCCTAAACAGTACAGAGCCCAGTACGGAATCCTGCGAGACCCCTGACTCCATGCACCAAGCGCCAGAACCGTTCACGATTGTATGGAATCTCCTGTTCTGGAGGTATGTTTTAACGGTCTTCAACATTCTAGCGAGGAAGCCGCAGTCCTTCAACTTCAGCATCTTCATGGCGGATTTTGTTGAACGGTGTCTCTAGATGTAGAGACACCATGACGGCGGTCTGTTTTCTGTTGAAGTAGTAACGGGTCCTTAACAGTAATAAGCAGTGGTGTGATAGAATAGCCTGATCTGAATCCAAACTCGTCGTCGTCCAGGAGACGGTGTTCGTCTAGGTGATCGTTGTGGTGCTCCTTTACAGGTTTCCGGACAGGTACTACCCTTGTAGATTTCCACCCTGAGGGATAGCACGTGAGACAAAGTACAGCGTTGAACATCGTTGTTAGGTTAACTTGAGCGGAAGATTCTTCAGTGTTCAATTCGGAATGCTATCTTCACTGATCGATTTCCGCTTGGGAATCCCTTTGATTATATACGGAGATACAACAACCGGAGGACTATCGGTGGGGCTCAGACGGGCTCCATCCCGTCGATTTCCTCCAGAATGTACTGGAACAGACTCTCCTAATCGGGATCGGCAGTTCAGTGAGAATTGGGTATCAGCTAGCGCTTCTGTTCTTTCCTGATCCATAAGACATCCCATTTGTCCGTGCTGGATCTCGGATATGTGTTTCCTATCCCTCTTAAGGATTTTACGTATCCTATGTGGATTTCCACCATGGCTCTTCTAAACGAAGTGGTCCCATCTTTTCAAACGGTAGGCCTCGATGTCTTTTTGGATCTCCCTCCTTCAGCGGTGGTCCTTTGGCAATCTTCACGGACACGGTTCCGCTCTTTAATCTTGATGACTATTCCCTTGGTTGGATTTCTGCATCCGAGAGTCTGGTTTCAACTCCGACTTCTGTATCTATTACGTAGTGTTGCAGATTGCCCAAGGCCTGTCTTGGTCCCTATTCTTGGATTAGCTTCTATCATTTCCGATATTAACCGTTAGTACAGGCTTCAGTTGTGGAATTTAGCAACGGGTATAGTGTACCCGTTGCAGGCGTTGGCAACGCAAGGTAAGTGTTAGTGATCACAGGATAGTAATCGCAGGATAACTCTTGAACTGAATAACGTCCTAGAGGGAACGTCCAGTTTTTTGACACCGAGATATCGAGCACATCTGGCTCGAAGAGACCCGTGTGCCTGAAATGAGTAGAATCGGAAGGCAAGACTTCAAGCTCTCCCTGCAGATCCAACCAGGCTCGTAGAAGAACGCTATTCCAGTTATCCACCCTCAAGTTACATGAAGAGTGTTTACTGTTCAGGTTTGCATAAATGAAAACATGGTCGGTTTGGTCTGCTATTCTACCTGGATACAAAGTGTTAATGGTCTGTTGAGATGGATTTATGACAAGCCACAAATACCACGTCTTTGCCGGTTCTCCGAGTCACAGTCGCACACGCCTTTAAGCTGTTGGCAGGGAGGGGGAACTGTGAGTATGCGAAGCACCCCTATACTAGGATAGCGAATCCTGCCTCTTGGCGATCAGAGCGATGTTAATTCGGTGATCGACCAGAAATTGAGTGAACTCAAGTTTTTTGTTCGAGATCCCCTACGCGTTCCAGGTTGCGATTCTTTTTGGTGCCGTTGAATTCATGGCGAAAAGATTAGCTCGGCCAGCTCCATGAGGAGCGCAAGCTTCTGCATAGGGTTACTAATCTTCACGATCTTTCGGAAACATAGAACCGCTTTTTTGCAGCCAAACGAGGGAGCCTGAAAACAGAGAGAGTATCTTCGTTAGAGATCTCCGCATCCAAGTTAGAGTTATCGGTTATCATCTAAAACTCCTGAGCGGAGTCCTTTCTGATCACGCTACTCTTTTGGGGAGCACCTTCCTTATCGAGGGAGCATGAGGTAACCGCGTAGCTTCCGCTACGGGGATTTCCATACTAATGTGCAGCACTCTGAAGAGTGGCCGAATCGCTGAGAGCTGTCGAAATTGTCCCACCGTTTCAGGTTCACAGCTCTCTTCGTCTTGATGCCTTTATTGGCCAGAGTACTTGCGATTACTTTCTCGTTCATTCAGGAAGGCAAGCATTTTACGATTTCCTTGATAGGGCGGGTGCTCTGCAAGGTGTAAGTATAAAATTGTACTCCCCGTCGGACTAGGAAAGTGATCACGCTCATCCAGTCATCCGTATTCGCAGTCTTAACAATTAGGTGGTTAACCTTAAACCGGAAGGACGGTTGACGCAGCTTTTCTTTGTGATGTCTTTCGCGGCTTTCACAAAGTCTACGTCTGGCGCTTGCGGTTTCGAGGAATCGCCTGCACGAGATTGGCTACCGTTTTCTGCCCCTTGGTTAGATTTCTTCTTCTATTTCGTCCAGCCTCGCTTCCTGCCCTCTCACGTTTGTGACCATCCTCCCTAATCCTAGCTGGTCATCTCTGGTTCTGACCTTGTCGTCGGTAGCGAATCGTCCTCTGGGAGGGACCTCTTTAAGGAAACCACGGAAGAGCATCTGCTTCCGGAACATCCGGGATCGACATCCATTACGGACGTCCCGGTAACCGAGACTGCTCCATACGCTTATTTCCTTTTCTGATAGCTGCTATTAAACGATAATAACAGTGTGGTCCGTTCTTACGAACGTTTTGTTGTGCTTACACACTGTTACTTTTCCGCTATTGCGGGACTCCCGCAAAATACATGCACGGTTGCCTGAACTGCAGAGTCGTGATTCATTGGAAGCTCGAAACGAATTTGGTGGCAGAGCTGTTTAACCTACGAGTACAGAATGCTGAACTCAGAATGTCGATAAACGTTTGAACGTGTTTCTGTACGAACAACGTCTATCCGAACGTTCGCTTCTCAACTGATTGATGCGACAGCACTACGTGGTGAATGACTGCTCAGTAATACATGCGCTAGGACTATTGATTTTGAACGAGGGTCGAAGAGATATTCTATTTCCTCTTCATCTTGTGTGGTAGATCAGTGGCTTTTACTTTATTTGCGAGTCCAGTGTACGTATATATTTCTTATGTTTTCTTTATTTATGCCTTGTGTAACGTAATGCCTTTTCTTCAGCTCTTCGTTTAATTTGTGTAACCCCTTCTTTCCTTATTCGTCATGTTGGTTGTATTATTTTTCTGACTGTTGTGTTATCATGCGTCTCCATTCTGTGTAATGTATTTTGTGTTCTTCTGTATATTATGGTCTCAAGTGTTTCCAGTGTTTATACAGTGTTGCATTTGTGATGTAACGCGATGCCCCTGATGCGAACCGCGTTAGTTTGTTGAGTTTTCCCTGTATCGTCTTCTTTTGCGCTTCGGTTGCCTGATTCCAAAGTTCACCAGCGTAGGTGGTGATCGGTAGTACTATTGTTTTAATGACCTCGACCTTGTTATCTAGTGATAGTTTACTTCTTTCATTTAATAGTGGGTATAGGTCCTTCGAGGCACCCGCTATCTTCCTTTTGATTTCCCTGATGTGCCAGGTATATGTGAGTTGTTCGTTTAGAACAACCCCTAGGTACTTCGCCTTCGTGATCCATCCAATGGCGTGGTCGCTAATTTGGATTTCGTCAGGTTTTTTGTGTTCTCTACGTGGCGTGAAGTATACGGCTGTAGATTTCCTTGTATTTATCTTTATTCGCCATTTTGAAAACCATTTGTAGAGCGTGTCGATGTATGCTTGTAATCTATCGTGCAACGGTTTCATTTGCCTGTGGCTGTAATAAATAGCGGTGTCGTCTGCAAATTGGGCAATGTGACAAGTGTTTGACTGCGGTATCTTAGAAGTGTAGATGTTAAACAGGAGCGGTCCCAGCACCGAGCCTTGCGGAACTCTTGCTTGCGTTGTTCTGGAAGTGGAGATGTGTTTTTCTATTTTAACAGAAAATCTTCTGTCATGGAGATAGTGTTGAATGAGTTTCGTAAACGTGGCTGGAATCCGGTGCAACCTCATCTTATATATGAGACCATCGTGTTAGACTTTGTCGAACGTCTTCTCGTTGTCTAACATGATGGCTGCAGTTGGTGTAGGTTTATCCATGTTCGAGGTGATATGTTCAGACATTCTCAGTAGGTGTGTTATCGAGTGCTCCCGACGAAATCCAAATTGAAATTCCGGGATAATAGATTTTTCTTCTACTACCGATAGTAGCCGCCTTTTTATTACTCGCTCCAAGATTATGCTGTCTTGGTAGCAAGCTGATTGGACGATATCCATGTGTTTTCTTTTTTTGGTTTTCCCAATTTATGTATGATTATTATTGTAGCATGTTTCCAGGTCTTCAGGTAGTACTGGTGTCTAATTATAGCGCTTATAATTTCTTTCAGCGTGTCTACGGCTTCTAAGGTCAGATGTTTGATAGCGGTATTAGTAATTCCATCGTGTCCTGGCGCTTTACGGTCCGCAAGGGTTTTTATAATGTTCCAGACTTCCTCGGTCGTCGTTTCTTGGACGGTTATGGTGTCTCTGTATTCCGTGT
Source organism: Trypoxylus dichotomus (assembly GCA_023509865.1). Classification (NCBI taxonomy): domain Eukaryota; kingdom Metazoa; phylum Arthropoda; class Insecta; order Coleoptera; family Scarabaeidae; genus Trypoxylus; species Trypoxylus dichotomus. The sequence continues at coordinate 52,236,310 of CM042074.1, read as the reverse complement.
GAACTTGTTCATTGATGACGTCGGTGAATTTTTCGTGATTCTTCTCCACTGGTGGATTATGGTGGAAAGTCCCCTCGAAGTAGTTAGCAAATTCCTCCGTTTTATCGGAATTGTGTGTTCCGAGTATCGGTGGTATCTTTTCCTTTTTTGTTTTGAGTATTTTAGTTATTTTCCACAGTTCGATGTCATCGTCGTTTATACTTTCGATTTTGGCGTCCCATTGATCATTGTAGTGTTCGGCAAAGTCTTTTTTAATTTCATTTGTGATGTTGTTCAGAAGTGTCTTTGCATTCGGGTGAAGTGTTCTTTTATACTGTTTGTAAAACAGTTTCTTCTGATGTATTTTACTTTTATGTAATTCGGTATTCTTTGCCTTAGTGTTCTAAAATGGTCTTAGTTTTAGACTCTCTTCAAGCTTTTGTCAATTTGTGGTGCGAATTGTTTCTTGGATGTTACAAGTCTCAATCGACACTGTCATAATCACAGGAAGGTGGTCAGATGACAGGTCATTTATAGTTTCAAAATAGTAAGGTGTCGTGACATTCTTTAAGATTACTACATCTAGAACATCCGTTGTCCGATAGACGTATGAATGTGCGTATCCTCTGTTGGTGCGTCTACGGTGAGGTTTCTTTCATCCGGGTTTTTTTAAGTTGTTTCCCTTTACGATTCAGGGTTTTGAAATTCCATTGTAGATATTTACTATTGAGGTCTCCCACCAGAATTGTAGGGTGATGAAAATTAAATACTGCGTCGATATCCGCTTCTTCTACGTTGTCGTGTGGAGAGCTGTACGCTGCATACAGTGCTATGATACCGCCTTTCGTATGTATATGTACAGCAGTAGTTTCCATTTTTGTTGTGTTTGTTCCAATCGAATGGTGTTTGATCTCTTTCTTCACCATAATGGCTATTTCGGCACCAGGTTTTGTGTTTCGGTCCGTTCTATATGTTATGTATAACTGGCCTTAAGCAAGGTTTCCGATAACAGGGCCACGTCTATTTGGTTACCAGTGATGAACGCTAGTAATTGGTTTTTCTTCTTAGCTATGCCTTGTGCATTCCAGAACATGATTTAATGTTCTGTTTATTCATTTTCTTCTTTCTTTTCTTCCTACTTCATTTCTTCTCCTTTTTTTTTCATTCCTGTATTTTAATTACTTTCTTACTTGTGCCTTTTTTTTGTTATTTCTTCTTTCTTTAATTTTACTTGCTTTTATACAATTTTGTTAATTCTTCGGTTTATTGTAAAAAGTCCTTGCTCGGTTGTAGCATTGGTACTGTTAAAGTTCAGTACCATACGCCCTAGTATTAAAGCCAATTTTTCTTCTAATTCATCGCTACAGTTTACAGGAACGGCTGGCCATTTCTACCCTTCATCCGAATATTTTTTCAGCCGGTTAGTCCTGTTGCTGGAGGTCGTCTTTTATTTCCTCATCGGTGATATCCTGAGAGAACCACCTTCAATTTCTTATCGCCTTTCAATTGAAATGTGTAAAATTGGATTCCTTCTTCCTTGAGCATCTCGGTTAACTTCCTGTAATCGTCTTCGGTTGCAGGTTCAACTTGTATGCCTGTTTGGATTAGTTTACACTTTGTCTATTCACTACGCTAGAACATATGGGTATTAGGGATCATTAAACTCAGTAATCTCTTCTCCTGTTAAACCGAAAATAACTCGTGCTTGATGAAGCACCTACCAGAACAGTATACTCTGATTGGCTAAAATTAATTATGCCCTCGGGTTAAGTATTGGACCCGTTACCCCTTCTTCTTTAAATAAATAATATACCCGAAATTACAAATCATTTGACTATTTACACAGATGATACCACCATGATTGTAGGAACTAGCGACAACGTCAAGGATGAAATAATTATAACTACCTCAGCATTTAAACACTGGTTTTCTAAGAATAACCTGAAACTTTATGACAATATAAAACCAAAATCATCCAATCCAATTACTACAAGAAAGAAAAGAGACATGTTATATATATATATATACATATATATATATATATATATATATATCAAAAACGTCTGTGTTTGCTTACACTTATTATTGATCCCTTAATAGTTATTGACATGCTCCACATATCTTTATACGATGCACTAGAAATAAACTTTTAATATCATTATTATTGTTATTATTATTCCGAATCGACTGTTTATTTGTCCTTCTGGGAATATTTAATAAAAAAAAACAATGTAATGGGGTCATAACTAATAAAATAAAGCATAAACTATGCAGATAAAATTAAAAATTAATTCGTTAGAAAATTATTTTAAAATGGGTTTAATTGTATTGAATCTATTTCATACTGCACAGATGCGCGCTATGTGCCCTTTCTAACAAATTTTAATTTAGTTTAATTGACCCTATAGAACGTACGTATATCGACGCATAAAGTGATAGCTACGTAAATAATATATATATATATTTTCGACGATGAGTATATTTTCATAACTAAGTAACATCGCATCAAAGGTATGTAATAACAGTTTTTCCCTAAGTCGCTTGTGTTTTTTTTTTTTCAAAAGAATAGAAATTTTATATGTTATTGTTAGCAAATAAATTGATAAGCAAGTTGTTTCAAGTATGTTTATTTTTGTTAACAAATACACTGCTAGTAGGCACACTGGAATGTATCAGTTCAGTCCCCACACGTAGAGTACCACAAATCAATTTTCTCATACTCAACAACGATCCATTTTTAAGTTATAAACAACGTCAGTTATTTATGAAGCTCCAGCTCTAGGTACACAAATATTCAAGTTATTCTTAAATAAAGCAATTTAACGTGAGATCATATGTAAAGAAATGTTCATATTATATACTATAACAGTTGGATACATACATGCATACATGTATTCTAGTTATGTGTAACTTGTGAATGCTACCCAACTGGGCTCGAGAATTTCTTTGCTATTTTTTAGTAACTAGATAGATCACGCAATACATTCCCACCTGCGATTTAACAAGCTTCGGACTTTTTATTGTAACTCATATTTTTCATAACAGAAAGCGGCATAACTATATATCTAGCACGTGAAATTACATGTAATTGTTTTACTTCTATTACCTTTTTAGGATGCGATAGCGATGTAATATAAGAACATACATATGGATGTATGTATATATACCGACTATAATAGGAAATAATATCGATTATTCTGTTTCATTACTGCTCCAATAGAGTAAGTAATGAAAATCGACATACTACAATTCAAATTTGTATAAAGATATATATGTATATGTATGTGCTGGACATAGACAAATAGTTTCTATTTGCGTTTTGTTAATAAATCAAAGTAGCACTACGCAATCTAGATTATGAGGTGACATCGCTTATTTTTTAATATTTCAATTTTATAAATTCTTTAAAAACACACCAAAATACAAAAAGATAAAGGCACTATTTTTTTTTTTGTATTTGTAAATTTTACAGCACACCATCACCTTTTCTCAGAGGACATGTCCAGTTTTTATCGTATTTGTAAACTTACCTTTAACTGAGCTTATTTTCCTTACTTAAAGTTTCCTTTAATGTAATTGTATTGATAGAGAGAATGCCTCGTTGGGCTCTCTCTAAAATCAGCTAGTGCCTTAATGTCAGACTAAATTAATATCTTTATGCAATCGTAAATTACAGTTTTCTCATAATATATTGAACATTTAAATTCAATTTCCAAAATTCCCTTTCGCTCCTATTATCTAAAAAAATCGCTTAAATAACAGGAAAAGGGGATAATGAAATTAATCAATCAAAAATTTATATCACAAAATTCAATATATGTAATTAATGCAAAATTTTATACAATAATATTTAACACACGTGCATATACGAACGACAAATAACGAAAATCGCATCCAACCCCTACATCTACATCTCTAAAAACGCATAGGAAGTGTTTTTGTTTCCATGATGACCTTACCGCAGTCATTTGGCGCCTAATATCAGGATCAGGCGGTGATATTTGAGCGTCATCGCAGCTACGCGCGAGACAATATCCGATGTAAGTGATATAACATGCAGTTTTCTTTCTGTGTATTGGATGTTACAGTTATGTATTTAGTTGCTCACCAATATTTGATTTATAATTCAAATTAAAAATAGACACTTGTCGTCTCGAATTAACACACACTATTTTCAAAATTCTCGTACGTGGAAAGGATGGCGCGCCTTGAGTCTTATTAGTAATTCGTTTAATTCCATCAGGAGTATATGCTGGGTAACGCAGGAATGTGACATTATCCTCAGAAACAACGAGTGAAATGATTAAATGTCTTCCCAAAGAAAAATTTGATTTATCTGCAAATAAGTCGAAATTTAGTGAACCTTCAAAGCTAACTGAAAGAGTATAGAGTCTCAGCTACTATACATCCATTAATTGGAATTGCCAATACATTGCGGAGTCGCAGTCCAAGATATCTAAAATACAGTACATGTGTGTGAGTACTATTCGAACATAAAAGACATATATATCAATATTCATTGTTTTTCTATTCTAATTCATATTCTATTCCTATTCTAATTCATATTTCAAATTAGGTCAATATATATTTTTATAACTATTCATGTGGCTACATCAGATATTTAATTTAATATACATAATATTTAAAGGAAAATTTAAATTAAAGTTCCCACTCGGCAAGATAAGAGCCCGACATTTTCCACAGGTTTCTCTCATTGTGTTGAGGTTTTTTGCCCGAAATGGGCCGGTGCTACTTCTAACTTAGAATCACGTACGTTCTGTTATATGTATATATATATATATATATATATATATATATATATACATTTGTTGCACTTTTTTAAAGCGATTTTGTACATCTGCTTTTCATTTTATGCAACGCTGTTACAATATTCTTCCAACTCTTCTTCTATTATTTCTTCTTCCTGTAATGTTTCTTCGTCCTCTCCCACTACTTCTAACACAAATGAACTATGCTCGTCCAAAGAGTCTAATCCATACGTTGTTTCAGATTCTAGAAAAGTTTATACATTGATCTATTATATCTCTTATGGGATCGTGAAGTTTATGCTCTTATTTACTGTGGCATTGTAACAGGTTCATATATATATATATATATATATATATATATATATATATCGCAAATAGTATTTCAGACTTCCATGACTGTTTGTCATTGTTGTAACGGTTCTTTGGTTCCGCTGTGTTACTATGGTGTTAGAACCTGACGTTTTGAGTTGCATCAAGCTTAATGTATTTCGATAGCCCTTTAACGATGGAAAGCATCCATATGTATCTATAATTTTGATGAACATTTAATAGGAATTAATTACTGAAAAAGAAACCGCGATTTTCAAATATCGAGAGGGCTTTCTTTCCTTGTGAATGGCTCTCATTATAGGAAAAAAAAGCAAACGCTAATTGGAAGTTGCAATTATAATAAAAAACAACTAATGATTGTCCTCCTACTCTTCAAGTATGAAATACTGACCTACAAAAAAAAAATTAACTTACGGATATTTACTCTTAATCTGCACTACAGGGGTAAAATATAGCAATTAATAACGATATCTGTTAACACCTATATCCAGTACTTAAAAGAGTAATATGATAAAATTGTAATTTTGGGCGAATACCTCCTGATTAAATAGTAATAATAAATCTATCAAACTTCCCCTACAAAAGTTCGTTTTGTGAGTAATGTGATTAACAGGTTTATTGAAATTGAAGTAGTAATATATATACTTATCAATTATTTGTAATTGTCATAATGTTAGAACCTTTGTGAAGCGTATGTCTTTACTCGCAACCTATTTTGATTTTGACATGGAAATTACAATTTTTACTGAAAACAACAGCATTATGCATGCTGCATTTGAATTATTTAAATTAACCAAACCTATATTGAAGAAAGACGATCCCTGACAACACTTAATAATTGTATCGTGCATTTTTTTCAAAACATACATTCAGGTTTTGTAAATGCTATCGTACAAAAGCTTTTCAGGAGAAAGTTGTCGAAATAATGAACAGCAGTTAACATATTTTTTTTATAACTAAATTATACACTAATTTTACTCGCGCTTTACGTTTTACAATAGCCCTTCATTACCTTTTGTGAAAATGAGATGCTGTATCTAACAGATTATTTAGCAATAACATCAACCGCAATGACATTAACATGAATATTTAAGGAAAGCAAAAAAGGACATTAGATATTTTATTAAGGTAGTAATTTGAGCCCATTCTCCGATAACTAAAATAAACTTTGCGGTAGATATTGCGAGGAACAATTTCACACAATTTAATGGTTGGTTGTATCGGACTGAAGATAGAGAAGAGAAATATAATGAAAAACAACAGCAATAAAGAAAAAAGCTAATCACGCCGCTACCTGTGAGAAAGATTCAAAGTATCCTAAGTGTATAAACTTTATGCAATGTAAGGACAAGATGGGGAGGATGTGGTTGGTGGTGGCAAGCCGGATGTGGATTCAGGTAGTCGATTCGACCGCAGCGCTACGTGGATTAAAGCGAAACTAACACGATTCATTGTTTAGAATAATACAGTTACAATGAGCATCTTTGTCACAAATTGATATCGTATTTTAAAATATCTTTCCATTTGTCTCTGTGAATTTGCCATGAAATACAAGAATACAAAGCAAAATGTGATAACTATTTTACGCATTAAAGCGTACCTTTAACTTTAAATAAATTAAAATATAGCGATAAGATAGGAAGCAATGCTTACATATTAATACAACATTATTTTCTAAACTTGACTTTGACCGCATCTTATTAATATCATATAAAATATATGCAAAAGCACTGTAGGATACAAAAATTCATTTTCAAGTTGCAGTTACAATGTACATATGTTATTCTCCATAACACGCCAATACGCGATTTTTAAGATACTAGTAGTATGAGAAAGCAACAGTGAATATAAACATAGTTCCTATAACGACTGACAATAGATAAAAGACGACAACTAAAAAGTGCATTCTATACACCTTTTGCAGCCTCTTTAAATTAAAAGAAATAATTAAAGTAAATAGTATTACATATCCATTACATTCTAATAACGAACCTTACTTCATCCAATTATTTGTCACATTTGAAATGAAGAAATAGAAAGTATAAACCTTTATCATAAAACAATATATCACGATATAATTTGTCACGAATAAGTCAACTATTCCTTGCGATTTGATTAAAAGTCTATGAAAATATAAGTATAAATACCAGTAATCAGATCATGACTGCGACCACAAGCACAATCACGATGGCGATCATGATCAACAAACTAGGGTCAATACCAATCCCAACGCTAATAACAAGAACAACGGGAACAGCTACAATTGCAACGATAATGACAATAACACTGCTACTAACGTTATTGCTAGTATTAACTAAAAATAACACTAACAGTAACTATAAGGAAAATGATAACGGTGACGATAACAGTAACAATAATAAGAATAGTAATAGGAATAACAGTTATAATAACAGCATTAATAGCGGTAACAACAATAATATTAGTAGTAATCAAAATAATAGCATGGGGTTAATAGAATACATAGGACGGCATTAAATACATAAGTTCATACCTTTACATCCCTCAACCACTCCTAACACTTTTAATTTAAAACTGATATCGGTAGTTTAAGTGAAATCTGTAGTTGCTCAAAGAAGTTAAATATTTGTTAAAATTAATTTGTGCACCCAAACTCATTTGCCATTCCTTTTCAACTTTTCCATTTTCATTTCTAAAAAAAAAACTAGTAACTGGAATTCTTTTATTTTTGCTATTCTGAACACACCGTATTTAGAATTATTTAATTCACTTTTAGACTTCCTTGTACTTGAACACGTTCACTGATCTGGTTACCTTCCGTTTTTTTTTAGTTGTTTTCTGATTACCTTTAATTTCCTGATATAACTTACCCGCATACGTGTCTCCAATTAAAGTCGCCTTCTGCGATTCTTACATTTGCTTTAAACTTTCAACGATTTAGATCTTTATATTTTAAATATTGTAACGAATTATTTTTTGAAATTGTAATCAATAGCTTTAACATCTAAATTACTTAAAGGGTGTTTGGTGGTTTATTCGCACGGATTCATTACTTTGATGTAAGTTCAGCCTTGCCCGCAAACCCCAATATTATCCTCCGATCCTGGGTTCCTGATGAGATTAATAACAAAACCTGCGAACCACTGGGCGTTACATAAGTCACCACTCCCGCAACAGTTATTTTGTTAGTCAATATATTATACCTCAAGTATTTCATCAATAATTTATTATTGTGACCAAGGTGCACATTGTAAGAACTGTGATGCTACTCTACACCTTGTAAACAGTTAGTGCGTGGTATTAACAAGTGCTGCATAACGATTTAACAAATTTTATTTTTCGAAATCAATTAAAATTAGCTTTCTAATAATTATCATGCCTGTATTTGTTCATGTTTTCTGCTCCCAACTTTAAATACTTGCAACGGTAAAAAAAGGTAAATGCACTGTCAAAACAACAGAATTATTAGCAAGAGGAACAAACGAAGACTACTCGTAATTATTTTAATAGCAGTTGGTAACGTTCAGCATTATCTTCGCTCTGTCGGTCATTTGTTTCGAACCATGACGGCACGAGCCACAGACAACTATTATAGTTCGTCTGTTATCTAGAAAAATCTCAGATGATCCACTTATGTATGTATACGTTATGTGAATTATCTTTAGGTTTTTGTTTCAATGCAAAAAAAAGAACGTACGCAAAATTTGCACTGTGTACGCATTACGCATTCTAGGTTATAATTTATGGATATTACATTGCTTTTTCTGTCCTAAACTTTCACCTCATTCTACATTATTTTTCTTAAGTTTTACAAAGAAGCACTTTCACAATTATAGATGCATAATACCAGCTAACTGTATTGCTCGAAACAACGTTCCGATATTTATTTCCTTTGTTCAAATTTTTAAAGATACGGTAATTTCGACATAAGTTAAACAGTTTTTCGAACGATTATGTTTTCGTTTATTTCTAAATACTTGGTACAAACTGTAATAGATTTCACATTTCAACGGATTTAATTAAGCTAAGTATTACCAGCAAAATACATTGAAAACAAAAGTGTGAAACTACGAAAATTTTATATGAATTTTAGTATGAAGCAGATATAATACCATAAAGCACAGACATCCTGCTGAAGGAAATCTAGTCAGAGATTTTGGCAATACTTTATTTAACTTTGCAATGATAAACTGTAATTAAGAAAAATTACGTTTCAAACGAGAATTTACAATGCGAATTTACACGTCAGATTAATATGTCTAGTTTCACTAATTAGTTAGATTTCATCATGCCATTATTTAACACACTTTATGGAAAAAATGTAAACTGAGCCTATATATGCCGTTATATGTTTGGGAATGATTACTAACGTATACGCAAATATGCAACTGATTATTATAGTCACTCTATTTACGGTATTCATCGAAATTTTATGCGTTTTAGTAAAAAGTTTGGATTGGTTAGTGTTTTTACTATACCTAGTATATTCAATTAGCAAACACAAATAAATCAGTACTTTGTAAGCATATTGTAGTGAAATTTCTTAGGGTTTTGTTTTTCTTTATAGGTTCTTGGATTTGAAGTACTACTTTATAATTATATATGTTAAATTTTCGAGCCCCGAAAATACATTAATACAAACAAGAAAGGATTATATCACCTACAACTGAAGAATTTTTCATAGCTCCGCTCGGAATGTCATCCTCAGCTGATGTTTCCACAAGGGATTCCTTTGACCACCTCTAAAACTTCTCGGGGAGATGACGATCAGAGGATCAACATATATTTCGTCAATCTCCCTCAAAGTGTTCAGGACCATACTCTCCTGATCAGGATCGTTGCAGTGGTTCGGCAGGCAGTGGACCGCGAAGGTGTTGGCTAACGCTTCTGCTTTCATCTGCCTCGTAAGGCATGATTGCAGTCCGTACTAGATCTCAGGCATGGGTTTCCTATTCTCCCTCAGGATCCCGATTATCCTGTGAGGATTTTCTCCCTGGCTTTTTGGACAAAATCATTCCATCTTTTCAACCGGTATAGATCGATATCGTTTCGGGTACCTAGTCCTCTGGAACTCCTTCCAGATGCTGTTTCATTGCATCATCTTGTTGACCATTTTCCTTGGAAGAATCCCTGTGTCTTGTCAAGTTTCAGCCATATGCCAGAATACCTTGGGATTTTGAGCCAGAGACAGCGTTGGCTTTACAGCCTGCTCCCCCTGGTATGCAGATTGGCGGCTAATCGGCTTTTTATAGACCTGATATCCGTGGAATGTAGTGGGGTGTGAACCAACGCAATGGACGCATTTAGGCGTGGCCTCTTTGACAAGCAGACAAGCAGTTACCGTGTGGTTGCCAGTCCTGGTCCGAACGTTGCTCGCAACAGACGTGCCAGAACTTACTGCTTTCTTTTTGCGACTTTGCGACTTGCAATTAGCAATTTTTCTCTCACGTTCTTTTTTAAGAACATCAGCGTATTCAACACAGCGATCCAGGGATAGCGACTACACTATCATTTTACGCTTTGATAGTGCATCGTGTTAGCAGCAAGTAATTTTAATTACTTTGCTGTTTAACGACCATTTCCTAACCGTCACTTTCGCCCACTCTTTTCCATTTACCACTCCTCCCCATCACCGGCCACCTTCCCCCACCCCCCCTCAGCCTTTTTTTTTTTTTTTGGGAAGGAGATTTTGCTTTTTGTTCCAGGAGGCGCCAGCCACGGCGACGGCCATGGCAGCACGAGCTGGACCATCGACATATCCGAAGAAAAGGACCATCCCGAAGAAGAAGGCAGCAAACACCACCACCCCGTTCACCGACGACGTGCTCGCACGGCTGAAGGAAGCCGTCGACAACGCCAGCGAGGACTCCTCCGACATGGAGTTCGACGACATCGAGACGGACACGACGCTGACAAACACGTCCGCAGACGAGTCCACCGCCGACGACTTCCGCCCGCCATCCAGGAGGCAGCAGCGGAAACGCAAAGGCTCCTGCAACTCCGGCTCCGATGAGGAGTCCAAGAAGCGTCCGGTCACTAAAACCAATCCCGAGGGAACATCCGCCCCGTCCGACGTCCCCAAGAAGGAAGGCCGCATTCCGCCCGTCGTCCTCCGAGACAAAGCACGCTGGGTGCGTGTGAATGCCGAGATCCAGCAACTCGGAGTAAAAATCGTCAAGGTGGTCAATGCCCAGGTGGGCATTCGCATTCAACCAGCCACCGCCTCCGACTACAGACGTTTGGTAGAAATCGTCACCAACCTAAGAGTACCGTTCCACTCCTACCAGCTCACGGAGGAAAAGCCGTTGAAGATAGTTCTTCGTGGGTTGCCGGAGGAAATCTCCAACGAGGAAATCCGGGAAGATCTGGCCCAGCAAGGCTTCGCCACGGCCACCGTCAAACGGATGACCGTAGGACCGAACAAGCGTCCAATCCCGCTGGTATTCGTCCAGCTGACAAAAAACGATCAGTCTAAAAAGATCTTTGACATGCGACAAGTCTGCGGACTCTACGTTAGGGTAGAGTCCAAACAGATTAAGAAGAACACCGTGACTCAATGCCACCGTTGCCAGCTCTACGGGCACGGCCAGCGAAACTGTCATGCGGCGGCAGTGTGCGTGAAGTGTGCGGGTCCACACCAGACAGCGGAGTGCAGCAAGCCCCGTGAAGCCCCGGCGAAGTGCGCCCTATGCAAAGGGCCTCACACCGCCAAGTATGGTGGATGCCCGAAAGCGCCGCGTCCGAACCAGGTCCCGGCACGGCCAAATCCACCGGCCAGAAACGCGACGAGAAGCCGTCAAACAGAACGACGGCCGGTAACCGCAGAAGCCCCGCCCAAACCGACCAAGGGCATGACGATGGAAGTTGACGTCCTCAACCTTCCACCAGCAACGCCAAGCCATCGTACGCCGCCGCCGTCAAGAACGCGGTTGCTACCCCGGTCAGGAGGACCGTCGTCGCGAAGAGGACCGCCGAAAAGTCCCCCAAGACCGTCAAGACCAAAAGAAAGGGAGCGCCCAAGAAGAACAAACCCCAAGTCGCTGAACGTGAACCAGCGCCAGCCAAACCGGTGGTTCCCAAGACGTCCGCCCCCCCGAAGCAGACAACAGGCAAGAAGACCGCCGTTAAAAGCGTCCCACGGCCCGCAACAAATTCCGACACGACGAACACTTTCGCCACACTGATCTCGCTCCTCCAGAAGATCAACTGGGCGAAATTGCTTAACGTTGCATCCGTCATACTGCCACAGCTGCTGGAATGCAGCTCCGGGGCACAGGCTGGAGTGGTGTTAGCCAGCCATCTACAAGATATCCTAGCAATATTCAGCAATGAATAGACACCAGACAAGACCACAGTCATTAACCGCCGCGTTTTGGAACGCAAACGGTCTTTCCAAAAAGAAAACCGAGCTAGAGGGGTTCATCCAAAGACACCAAATGGATGTGCTCCTCATCGGCGAAACACACCTCCGAGCCAGCGACCGGCTCTCTCTCCGTAACTTCCGGGTGTATCGGACCGACAGAGAAGGCGCAAGAGGAGGAGGCACGGCTATCATGATCAAGTCCTCCATCGATCATTACGCGGGCCGCGAGTTGGATTTACACAACATCGAGGCCACCAACATCACGGTCAACCTGGCGACCGGTCCGATCCAGCTCGTAGCCGCTTACAAAGCGCCCAATAAGCTGATGCTTGAGAGCGACCTGTCGGAGATCTTCAGCACCCGGAGAGCAACAATTCTCGCTGGTGATCTAAATGCCAAACATCCGACCTGGAACTCGAGGGTGACGAACGCGAGCGGCAAATGCCTACGCCGTTTCGCGGATGACTTCAACCTCGTCGCCGATGCCTCTATCGAACCCACGATATATCCCCACAACGGACAGCCAGACGTCCTAGATATCGTCGTGATGAAAAACGTTAACCACTTTCATCAACTCACCGTCCTCAACGAGCTATCATCGGACCATAACCCGGTGCTGCTACAACTCGGTCAACCGACACCGGAAGAAGAGAACACCCCGACGCGACACTCGGTTTCGTGGCCAGCCTTCACGGACCATCTGTCAAACAATATGGGGCCTATCGAGCGGATAGAAGATGCTACCCAACTGGAAGCGGCAGTGCAGACAGTTACGGATCGCGTATTGGAGAGCGTACAATACGCGACGAACATCATCCCCATCCACGACAACAGGGCATTCATCCCCCGGGAAATCAGAGACCTAATCCGACAGAAGAACCGACTCCGAAGACGATGGCAGCGAACGCTGGATCCCGCGTATAAGGCGGACTACAACGACCTGGCGTGGCGAACCAAGGATGCCCTCGACCAGTTCCGCAATAAACGCTGGGACGACTTCATGAACCAGGCCTCAGAATCCACGTCGGCATTCTGGAGAGCCGCGAAAATCATGAAGTGTCGCAGAACACCGATGCCGCCGATCCATGGCGAGAGAGGCATCGCTTACTCCAACGAGGACAAGGCGGAAGCCTTCGCCGAAGCCCTCGAAAGGCAGTGCAGCCCCAACTACGAGGACGCAGACGTCGATCACATCGGACGCGTTCATCGTAGGGTCCGACGAATCCTTGCCGAAGAAGACGAGGAAGAACCGTTACCGCCAGCTTCCCCCGAAGAGATACGAGCCATCATCAGGGCCTTTCGCACGAACAAGGCACCCGGGTCCGAGGGCATCACTAACACCGCCCTCAAATACGCCCCCAAAAAGTTCGTCATGCATATGACGAACATATGCAACGCTATGCTCCGCCTGCGACATTTCCCGGCCAATTGGAAATTAGCAGACGTAGCGATGATCCCGAAGCCAGGGCAAGCCGCCAACTGGCCGCAAAACTACAGACCGATCAGCTTACTACCCGTCATGGGCAAGATCGCCGAAAGAATAATACTCCGCAGATTGAAGGATGAAGTAGAAGACCTCGAAATCATCCCCGATTCCCAGTTCGGATTCCGCAGCGAGCACAACACCACGCTCCAAGTGCTCCGCGTCGTCGAACACATCAAGCAAGGCTTCAACCTGAAGGAATATACGGGCGCCGTATTCCTCGACGTTGCCAAAGCCTTCGACAAAGTCTGGCATCAAGGACTGCTTTGGAAGATGCATAGGGCCGGCATCTCGAAAGCCATGCTCAGACTAATCCGATCCTATCTACGCAGAAGATCGTTCCGAATCAAGCTAGAGGGACAGCGATCCGCCGCCAGGACCGCCACATCGGGAGTGCCCCAGGGTTCCGCACTCGCCCCTGCTTTTCAACATCTACACAAGCGACATTCCGACAACCGCGCACGTCAACATGGCGATGTACGCGGACGACGTATGCATTTACACGAGGTCCCGAGACGCCAGAGTCGTCGACCGGCGCCTCCAAGAAGCCCTCGACGCCTTGCAGACCTGGTACGCAAGGTGGAGAATAGCAATCCATCCAGGGAAAAAGTACGGCGATACTTTTCTCGGGAAACGGATGCCGACTCAAGAAACATGGCAACCCGACCGAACTAACCATCCAAGGAGGCATAGTTCCTGGCATTCCCAAGCGAAATATCTGGGAATCACGCTGGACTCCCGACTAAACTGGGGAGCCCACATTCACAAAACTATCGACCGTGGAAAGCAGATGGCCGGTACACTAGCTCCGTTACTGAACGGCCGTAGCAAGCTGAATCTTGCTCGAAAAATCCAGCTCTACAAGACCGTCCTACGTCCCACGGTGACCTACGCATCGGCCGTATGGGCGACCGCGGCGCAATGTCACCGAATCAAACTGCAAAACTTCCAGAACCGGATGCTTCGATGGGCCCTCGACGCACCCTGGTTCGTAAGAAATACGACCATTCACGAAGATGCCGGAGTAGAACCGTTATTAGACTACATCCGGAAGACCGCAACCAGAACATTCGACGCAGCAAGGGAACACCAAAACCCACTCGTGTCGAATTTCCAGGATTACGACTCCAGACTCCCCTGGAAATACCCGCGTCCTAGGTCCCTGCTAACGACCAAGGGCGAATCACTTCATCCTTCGTCTAGATACGACTCGTTCGAACGGAAGGTGGATTGAGTAGCCGGAAGTTCGTTCGGGCACGGTCTAGGCGGAGAATATTTTTCTACCCCGACATTGCACCCGCGTCGGGGGGGAAAATGCGTCCGAGCGGAAGGTGGATTGAGTAGCTGGAAGCTCGGACGCCACCATCATACCGTCGTCTGGATACGACTCTTGCGTGCGGAAGGTGGATTGAGTAGCCGGAAGCACGGAGGGGTACGGTCTAGGCGAGGTTTCTTCGACAACCAATTCCGTCAAACAGAAGTCGCTCGGGCCGAAGGTGGATCGAGTAGCTGGAAGCTCGAGCGCTACATTCCGATAAAGAAGGTAAAGGTTAAATCCTGGTACTTCGTAAAAGTCATGCGTTCATCGTTCATCGTGTGGTTGCCGCTACAGAGCAAGTATCTCCACACCAAAGCACAGCACTCTAATAATGATTGATCGTACGTGGTACGATGATCATGAATACAGAGCTAGTGGAGTTGTCTCGCCATTCTTAGCTCGCGATGCGATTCATTGGGACACTCGTATATGTCAGGGCTCTTTCTTCTAAAACGAGAGACAAGCATTTAACAATAGCCTTGACAAGACAGACGCTCTACGTATATACATACAAAACTAAAAGTACTATTGGGCTAAGAAATAGGTCACGTTCTTTCGCTGTGCGGTGCTGACCTCCGTTTTCCGTTTCGTTGTTGGTCCTCTTTTTTCTCTTCTTTCTATCCCATCTTCTCTCGACCCTCGTTTGGAACCATTCTTCTTTGTCTAAGACTAAGGCGATATCTAACTCTAACGAGGTCACAGGAAGTGGGTCTTTCTGGCGAGGGACCTCTCTGAACGAGTGGCGGTAGGACCACCAATTTCAGAGATCCGGGATTTATATCCATATTAGACATCCCGGAGCCCGAGAGTGCTATGAGAACGCTTACTTCCTTTTTCAGAACTTCTATCTAAAAATTGTTAGAAGCATAAATTATTCCTACGAAAGTTGGAAGCTGACTGCTAGTACGCCCATATAGGTATATTGCTAGCACTCAACCAACTACTGTATTGCCTAGGTGATAGTGGAGATTGATGGACTGCCAACAATACTTACGCTTTGACTGCTCGATCGGGCATTTTTGGTATCTTTGAAGCTATTCTGGGAGCTGCGCTTACCTTATATACCTACTGCTTGGTAGTAGGGGTCGCGCGGCGTGTATGGCTCCATGTGACTGGTGGCGTTTTCTGCGCGAATGTGCGCGTCTCGATTTCGTTCTCCTTCTATATCAACGATCTATTGGCGGTGCGTGTAAATTTACGTGTTCAAATGTCTGTTTGCTATTAGTTTGTCTGCGAGTAGCCGTTTTCATGCGTAGAGCGTGGTCTTAAGATTCTAGTAGCGAGATGTTGACTGACATTTATCCAAGGTTCTTGTATACTCAAATGTAATCACATGTTTACATTCGTACACTAAGCAACAATCTGACCCGGATGAAATTGTGTGCGAATCAGAATCTGACAATGCCTCGCAGGCACGAGACAACTACAAGCTTAAACAGTCAATAAGGCCAAATGTTCGAAACGTCATCCCCCTTAACAATAAACGAATCTATGGAGACATTTATTTTGTATATTGCGAGCGACTAATTCAACTCATTTCATACCTAATTCTATTTTGAAACCCTTCTAGATTCTATGGCCTATCAGCATAGATCTTTGATCGTAATACGCCCATTAGAGTAAATCAAGAGGTGTAAGATCTAGGAACCTAGGGGCCATTCTATGGGTCCTCGCCTATCGATTCTCCCAGAAGATTTGAATAACGGAAACAATCATTTCATTTCTTGAATAACATTTATCTTTACTTTTACTCCTTAGACGACTTTAATCACAAATCTTGCCACGTGGGGTGTTTTTAATGTGTTCGACAATGAAATGATCTATCAAAATAAAAAATTGAAAGCTCATTTAAAAAATTGTTCATCACGTCATTGTTTGAAAACCAGAAGTGAGGAAAACTTAAAGTTGATGCTAAATGTATATTGTTTAAAAACGAAGTGTACAAGCGTTTCTTCAAAGAAGGAATTGCTTTAAATTTAACGAACTTATTCCATAATTTTACCGCCGATAATTCAAAAGCCAAATAATATCCTCATGAGATCTTAATGAAAATATATGCGCAGATAAGCAGAATTGTTCAACAGAGGTATCCAATGGGCATAATTATGAAATTTTCTTATTTAGTTTTAGCAGCACAGCTTCACGTCATGGCTTTTCGTTTTATTCTAAATATTCTGATTATACGTATTTTAAAAATTGCGCTAGGTAAGTCCCTCTTAGTCATTAGAATATATGCATCCTAAGTTTAGGGATAACAAAAATTTTATTTCAAAATACATACAATATAAGGTCCCTTAAAAGGGAAAATGTGCAATATCCACTTAAGAATGAATCAGGCGATGTAAACTAAAAGAATTTAATCCATTCCCGATTCAGCGAGTATGTAAATCCAATTCAGTACATATGCAGATGTAATATTTCTTATTGTGTCAATAATCAAAACATTGTCGTCACTTATTATGTTCAAATATGTTTATATGAATTTTGTTTAGTAGCATTATTGAAGAATGAAACAAAATAACAAGTATTTTATCTAAGTTCAGTTCCAAATACCACCCTTCTACAAATAAATAATCAATCGATCAAACAAAGACGCAATTAAAACAAGATATTTCTTGTTACTAGTCTTTTTCCATCTTTAGAAGCTTGTATGTTCGTACAACAAACTTCAGTTGAAACCGCGGTCGTTTAATGCTTGAACGATGTCCAATCGAGTGTTAGGTAACAATAGCGGGGCCATCTTTGATCTCTATAAAAAACAATCAGTGATCGCGGTACAAATTAACCGTGTCTGAACCAGTGGTCGCCGACAGGTGAGAATATATTGCTTACTTGGCCGGGTAAGCAGCGCCTACTGACGTAGAACTAATACGGGAGAAATAATCAAAAATAAACTAGCTGTAAATAAATATATAATAAGTACGTTATTGTCCGTCTTATTACGCTGAATGAAACAGTTCTGAACTCCCCTTGACTTTCTTTTTCACAAGTCAATTTCGGAGAGAGATAATAAGATTTCGTTCTGGTGATTTACTTTAGGTGATTCTGATGATCATCCAAAATTGCCAAATGTCCCATTACTAGAGGCACTTAACTGCTTATCATTATTTTCTAGCGACAATAAACAAAATTGTATAAATTACAAAATAGTACTCCTCT
Source organism: Trypoxylus dichotomus (assembly GCA_023509865.1). Classification (NCBI taxonomy): domain Eukaryota; kingdom Metazoa; phylum Arthropoda; class Insecta; order Coleoptera; family Scarabaeidae; genus Trypoxylus; species Trypoxylus dichotomus. The sequence goes on along the minus strand of CM042074.1, from coordinate 52,217,930 downwards.
ATTTTACAACTTTACTTATATATTGTAGTGAAAAATTTATTATATTTAAAACCTAGGTCCATTGTATAAAGTTTTCAATATATGTTTTATTTAAGAAATAAAAAGTTAAAGAGCTTACAGAGTATATTGCTACAATATATCGCCTTTTACAACATGATATAAATAAATAAACAAATTCTTTGGGCAATTCTTGACTAACTAAGAAAATCTGAGATTATATATAATAAAATAAATTTTGAGGGTTTTATTTATCAAAATTTTACATGTACGGTCTACTCACACATCACACTGGTCTATTACTCTCCCTGGATCTTCTATGGTGCAGAATATTGGGCGATTATTGACTGGGTTCTTTGCTTTAAGGTTTCGAAATATATATTTCTTGAGATAACACCGTAACCAATTAAACAGTTTACAATAATATTTTATAAATTTATACGCTGCTTCTAGTCGTAGTGGTTGTCGGGTTCCGCTGTGTCACTAGGTTTTCTGTCCCTGACGTTTCGCGAACAAAGGTACATACTTTCGTACCTTTGAAAATGCGAACCGCAGTTGTTCGCGAAACGTCAGGAAGAAAAAACCTAGTGACACAGCGGAACTCGACAACCGTTGCGACTATGACAAACTGCCGTGAAAGCCTGAGATACTATTTATACACCGCTTTTTTACATAAAATAAAGATAATTTCCTATGGTAATCTCTGACTAACTAAATATGTTTCAATTAATTAGAAATAAATAAGTACTGTGAATTTTGATGAGCTCTCGTTAAGTTTTTGCATGCAGAAGGACACATGCACTGTTCTTCAGTTATCCCTCGATCTTCGGTTAAATTTCAGCAATTTGGAAGATGGATGTTGAAAATGTGAAATAATGCTTCCTAGTTCACTCTTTGAAGTTGAATATAAATTTATACTATGTTTTGGAAATAATATGAATTTATTTTCGCGAAGAAAAGTTTATTTTGACGATGATAAGACGCAAGCAGCACGAAATATTTTTGTTGAATATGTTTTTTTTTTGTAATCTTTCCCAGGTGATTCAATCCCAATTTACAAGTAAAATTATTAAGCTGACTGAACTCACGACACAAAATATCTAAAATCTATTGAAAAGCCAGAAATGTAAATTATCTTATTTATTAGTACGTCGGTTGCTTCTGTAAACGTAGAATATCTATTAAACTTCATGGATATGGCACCCGTATTGCTAAATTAATAGTGCTGTAAACTTTTACAGCGCTCATAAATGGAATCATTCGATATTAGATTGGAATACATACGTTACAAGAAATACACATTACGCTGTATAAATATGAATAATGATACATAATACTAATGTTTTCAAAAAAGCATTCAAGTTGGGCAATTTCTGCTAAACTTAACTGTAAGTGAAATTGCAATTTTATAACTCATACAGAAAATATTAGCAGGACTTTTATATCAGTACATTATTTTGAAATGTCAATAAACGGTTAAAACGCAAATATAATTAAAATCATAATATAATAACTTGATCACAGTATCTATGTATTAATTTAGTTACTTAAAAATTAAATATTAATAGTTCCGCCTACCACGTAATACATTCAAAAACAAGAGTTTCAAAAATTAAATTAAATTGAATAATTATGTGGTAACGCTTTTATCAGCTCATCAACTACATTACCAAAATCAAATTGGAATACACAAACTTTGAAGGAAAGTCTGCGTAAAGGAATGTAGTTATACCGCAGAAAATAATATTATAACTGTGAAGTGCTATTAACCTACGGAAAATTGCTTTAGAACCTGTATAACTTGTGTTACTTGTATTACTCATCTAGTTTTTGATTTGCTCATCAATTTTCGCAGCATACATTAAATTCACAGCCGAAGAGGAAATAATGGTAATATCCATATATAGTTCTAGTTTTTAATGATATCGCTTGTAACAACTACATATCGTAGGCTATTGCTATTCCGAAAAAAATTCGTAGTATCGGTACTGTACTAAAATTTCAAAGTTCAGCATAATGTATACGTATAATATTTCATATACTATCTACTGCATTGTGCCACAATTAAAATAATGCACACTGTTCCATTCGGTTTAGAAACTAAATTATTAAATTGATTACCTTTAACTTCCTTATTTTTTCTTAACCTTTAACCTTCATGATACTTTTGTTACTATAAAAATAAGTCGATTTATATATTTTAATAGGTTACAATAATTAAAACATATCATCAATAATAACTTTATGTAATATCGTTCTTGCAGCTGCATCACCTTATACCTTAGTTGATTTCCTTCGCCTTATCGAATGTTATCTCTCAAATGAACCATCTATCTAACACTAAAACGACCCTCCCCTCTAATATGTACCGACAGTTCCAATCACACTATTTTCTAATCCGTTTGTCTTCTCTGATTAGTTGCTTTAACTTTGCCATACTTCCTTGGTAGTTTTCCTTTTTAATACAATTTCTTTTCTTTTTTTCAGATCTTTCGCTTCATTAGTCCTAACTTCTGATTCTCTTTACTTACAGCTATATGTAATTATTAGGTTAATTATTATTGTAACTATTAATGTAATAATTGTCTGTATATATTCACTTTTGCTTTCCTAGATATATTCTTTTAGGATTTTGATCAAAATCTGTGTAAAAATTCTTCTTCGCAACTTTTATTAAAATTTCTATCACACCATTTTAATTTCCTCTTTCTTTCTTCGAAACTTCATTGTACTTTCACCAACATTAAAGTCTTAGTCACATAAAGAACTTTTTTGGTATTGTTAGAATGCTGATATCACAAATGCATGCAAAAAATCGGTGGCTTTGATTAACTACATTACTATGCTTTTTCTAAGACTATGTTTATAGTAAATAGAGGATCTTCTTATCTCCGACCTATTGTTCGAAAGTTTCTAGAAACATGCTGCCAATGTTTTCCTCATAAACTGCTATCCTGCCATTCCATCTTCGTTTGTTTGAGATTAACGTTTTCCATTATCTTACAAACTAGAGAATTACTTCTAATTCTTTTATTACAGAAACATTTACTACTATGGTCTGTATGGTTTTTTGTATTAAAATTTCAACGTTGGAAATTAAAAGAAAGATTATAATTTACCATCTTCATACCTGCAGACTATGAAGATCGTATATCATCCCGTAGTATTTTTTTTTTAGAATTCCAAAATTGAAAGATAAAACACAGAGTTTCACAGAAACGTATTCAACCAAATTCTTTAATTCGCTGTTTACTAAAACGTTTCATAGAATTGTAATCTGCTTCGTAACTTGGCAATCGCCATTATTTTGTAGGTTTCTGGACTGAACATGCTCTATTTTTAATCAACAACCACATATAGCCACATGACTTATACCTTCTACAGTGAATAAGAATGTCAGCGCGTTTACATATAACGTTCACAGAAATTTACGCGATAAGAGCGGTAACTTTTTAAAACATACCTCTAGCAGTCAGTCACGACAAATACATATTACTTTCTGCCTCCGTTTGAGATTTTTAATTCACCGCTTCTGTTGCTGTTCTGGCAGTAGTTACTGCTGTTGTTGTTGTTTATACTGCTATTGTTTCGCGCTTTTATTCTGACTGTGTGGCATCTAATATATTCATTGTTTTGTTCGTATTAAATATGTCCAGCAATAGCGGCTATGCACCTTAACGAAAAAATAGCAAAGCTTGAAAAGCAACGAAGAATAGGAAAGGGGGATCTATAAAAAGTAGCAAAAAGTTCAGCGCAACGCGTCCAACAATGTGCACTATGTTTACATCAAAGGAAAATAATATACTATTTTACATGGTCACTCAGACCAAATCTTGTTCTATCCTCGAGTAATAAAATACATATACAATAGCAATTTAATGATGATATTTAGAGTCGCCGTTGCATATGCTTTTTTTTTCATTGATTGAACAATCAATTACGTTTAAACTTTTGTTATTCTTTCTTGTTGCTTCAGATTTTTTTTCATAAATCTATAATTAATCAATTATAATTTTATTAGAGAAGCTTTATTATTATTATTACTATTACATTGTATACAAACTCACTGCATTACTACGTATAACCGGTGGATAATCTCGTCTTTTATACATATGTACATCTGAATATGTGTAAGTGCTGAAATGAATACGTAGGCTTCCGCGGCCAGAGTTAGTAGTAAATGAACCACTTCCGGAATTTGACCGTGTCATGATGAGATAATATAGAAATGAAATAAGACTAAGAGGAGAAAGAAATAAAAAGAAAGGAAAAGAGATAAAAAGAAGAAGAATGAAATTATCTCTTTTCCTTTCTTTTTATTTCTTTCTCCTCGTACTCTTATTTCATTTCTATATTATCTCATCATGACACGGTCCAATTCTGGAAATAGTTCATTTGTTATGTATAAGTGCTATCATGAAATTCCCAAACGTATAAAACCTAGCAAAAAATTAGTAGCTTTGGTGTATGAGGATTTATTTATTTCACACTATCTGTTTTTCATAAAAGTAGTAATCTACATTTCTGGCAACCCACTTCTATCGCCTTTATTCATACACTTTATCTATATTACAGATATATCGGCAACATTCACAGCATTTTTGGCCGTTCCCTAATGAACATATTATTTGCATCCATTAAAGGAGAACAAATTATTATTAATAGTCTAAGAAATGCAGATGTGTTATAAGTTAATAAAAAAGAGCGAGATTTATTCCTTATTTGTGTTACATGTAAATGGTCCCTATACCATTGCCATTACCTTCCCTATTTATTATTTTAGTTAAGAATATAAATACTTCCGTACAGCAATCGTATAAGTTTCTGATTGCGAAATTTGAACTTATCCTTGACTATTAGAGTTACCGCGTAAAATGCATCTACAATTTTTGCTCGACCAGCAAACGGGCGTAAGTAATTTACAGTTAAATTATGGAATAGTAGATGTAATAAGAGTGACAGGACTAAATGTATTTACTGAAAGGTCATTTATCATAACAATTCATTATCATAAATTATTATACATATTGATAGATGTAAGACGTAACTGTGGCATCTTCAGGCTTACATGTATTACAGCTCAAAAATAATGCTCTTCGTAATATGCAGCAATATTCAGAAAGCGTATTCCTTTTTATTCCTCATGTGTAATCTTATCTAACTAGTATATAATTTAAATCTGAAATCACTTAAGCGCACTAATATATCACGATAGCATTAAATGATGCACACACGAATTCGGGCAGTAGATTACCGTAATATTGTGAAGATTAAACCACTGATGCGAAATTCTCCCTCAGGATATATAAATTTTGTCGTAACAAAAAAAAGTTGCCTACTTTCTGCACAACATAATAAAGAAATATGAAGTGGGTGTGGTACTAAAGGTATCGAATAATACGAAAGGCTTTTATTTCTTGCCGAACAGCAAATAAAAATAAACACTTTCCGAAACAATTTGGCAATTCATCTTTAATCAAGCAGTACATGTAGCAACCAGCTGCGGTAGTTCGTGGTCACGCCATAGTTCACTGGATATAGAAGCCCCGCCAATTATTGTAAATTTCTTCAACTCCAGTCAGGATGCCTCCATCAAGAAAATCTACCTAAATTACAAACAATCAACATAAAGAAAGATGAACAAAATATATTTGAAAGTGATTTTATTTTCTATTGATTTATTAAAAAAATAAAATAATAATCGGAATATTTTAATACGCAAAAAAATGGAAATGAGTTGACTACGAACATAACACGTTTCTTTAAATAAATCGTATAAATAACTATAAACTTGTACTCTTAAGAAGTTAAAACTGCTCCGAAAATACTATACATATCTTGTTGTGAGCTGCTAATGTGTATATGCGTATTAGAAACGTAAACAAAATTAAATAAAGCATAAGATATATTATTTTAATGGTATAATAATGACAATATTTACTAGTAAAAGCAAAACAAGGGAGCAACAAATTTATGGTAATTATCATTGTCATTATTATTGTAATTATTATGATCCTTATCATTACTACTAATACTATTATTATGATTATTAACTTCATTATTATTATCATTACTTTTATTGTTATCGTCATAGGTATCGTTATCGTTGCCGTTCTATCGTTTATATTTATGCATATTATTATTATCTCTGTCATTTTCATTGTTATTATCATTTTCAAAATACCATACGACAAGCGTTAATTATATAAGCAAGGAATTTCGCAACTAAATAAATAATTTTTATTACCTCATTCATATTCTTCAATTCCATTACATGTTTTTAAACCTCATATCCATGGGTAGAGTATGAGAATACTCTCCTGTCCAATTTTTTTTAAACTCTATAAATCTTTAAGTTTTTATATTTTGTGGGAAATTTCCTATAGTTGGCAACTACCTAATTAATCCAGTGAGTGAAAACTGGATTAAAGCGATTTCATTTTTGGTTGAATTAAAATAAAGTATAGTAGATGTGCTAATCAAATATTCCTCAACTTTGCTCATCGCGTTGTGTCAGTACTCATGCTTCGCAGCCATAGGTTACTGCTGGTCTTATGATGCTCTTATATATCTTTAGTTTTAGTCTTTTGTCTAAAATTGTTGATTTCATTAGTTTTCCGTACTCATGATAGCATCGGTTCCCGCTGACGATTATCGCTTGTGTCATTGCTGGTACTATTAGAACGGTATATTGTGAAAAAATATAGGTTTTTGCTAGGTTAGGTTGTCTCCGATGGTTGGACTTCTATTCACTTGCATGTACTTCGTTTTTTGTTGAGTTGTATGAGTTCCAATATTTGCTAGAACACTTTTTAGGGAACTTTTTGACCAACTGAGTATTACCACATCAGCTGCACAGGCAGGTACTTGTGTGCTTCTAATGCTTATATAACCAACATTGTTGATCTTTTTGAGTGACGCTTCCCGTGTTAATATAGAGGACCGCCGTACGTTGGTTGTCTACTCTCACTACTGCCTTGAAACCCAGCATGGTCATATTAATGAAATCCACCAGTTTCTTGGGAACCCCGAGTACTTGCAGATCGCGTAACATTTTATTTCTATTTACATTGTCGAAAGCTTGCTTATCTATATATAATTTATGCAAAATGATATATTCATATACTTTTTCCTGTGTTTACTTAATGATACATGATTCATTGTCGAATGATTTGGGGGGAATACACTTTGATAATTACCGAGTATATCTTCTGCGTATTTTGTTAGCCCATTGTATATTATTTCTGATAGAATTTTGTAGGTAACGTTGAGTAACGTGATTGGTCTATTGCTTCCATGTTTCAGTAGCTCAACAGATACCCTATCTGTGGATGGTGCCTTATGGTTTTTCAAGCATTTAAATATCTTTACGACTTCGTTACATGTGGGTCCTTTATCTTCGGCTTCAGCGGTGCAAGTCGTCATTTGTACTTGATAGTCAGTATGATCCATAGTGCTCACTAAAACTCCCTCAAAGTACTCCTTACATCTGGTTAAAATATCCTCCTTCTCAATCAATATTTTTCCTCTGCTCTCTTTACATGCACTTGTTCTTGCCGTAAATTGTCTGGCATTTCGTTTCACTTGGATAGCATACATTCTTTATCGTACCACTCATTAAATTAGCTATTGCGGAAATAAATATTTCTTTAATATATGACCATTCTTTTTTGATTTGTTCGACGTAGTTTTCCTTTGTAGCAGCTGTCGAACCTCTTCCTTGTAGTTATCTTCAATGCTGACGTCATGAGCTTTTCTGTGTTCCAAAAAGGGAACACGTAGAGTGTTTTTTCGTCAAGCGCATTTTTTTGCTTTATGTTCGCTCTGCTCAAGTAATAGTCAGAATCCGAAGTGAGGTAGTTCTACGTAGCTTTCTTAAATTTTCTATGTCTATTACACATCTCTTTGATATTAATACGCGGACTATTTTGTTTGTATCATTGGTACAAACAAAACAAATAATCCATGTGCCCTTATAGATAGATTTTCTATCCAACCAAGTACTAACAACCACAAATTTGTTTACAGCAGGATGCTGGATTAGCCGATATTCGTTGTTATTTGTAATTTCATGTAAGCTGTGTCTTCCAATGGTATCTCTCAATATTAGCTCTCCGCCAAGTTTCGCATTAAAGTCTCCTAGTCTAATTATGGCGTCTTGCTTTGGTAAGTCATCACGTACTGATAGAAGTTTTTTATAAAATTCCTTAACCTCTCAACATCCTCTTCAGCTTATTTCGTTAAGGCGTACGCATTTACGAAGCTAATGTAGTGGAGTTTTAATTTTACTCTCGGATTGCATATTCTGCATGATATAGGGGAAGGAACCCAGTACTACTTTGCCACTATTCCTTGTTACCACGAAGCTCACGCCACGAGAGCCTTGTTGATGTTCACTTCCCGAATAGTACAGGGTAAATTTAAATTTCTTGATTGATGCCGATCCTCCCAACTTATCTCTTGTAGCGCCAAAATTTCTGTACTGCATTTATTAATCTCTTCGACAATGCTGTTCATAGCACCAGCTTGAAGTAGAGTGCGCACATTCCATGTGCCAAAGCGGGGTCATTCGCAACGTGAATCTTTTTTCGCGGTGGAGTTGTCAACCTTACATCTAACCTCCAACCTGGTGGATGGGAGACTCGTCTTTCGGGGTTACCATTCCTTAGCCAAAGGGGTCCCAATTTTGGGCACCAGGAACCCACCGTTCGACCCCTCTTTCAGAGTTAGTCTTGTTGGAGTAGCTTTTGTTGGTGTCAACTATTCGGCACCATTGGCATCACTAAGGCCCTACCGATCATCTCCAGATGCTTCTTAGACCCGACCAACACGCAGCAGGGGCACCGTCGTCCCCCGCGGCGTACCGACCAGGAGCCCCTCCGCCAACGATAAGATCTCGCATCTCTCAGGAGGAAAAAATTATACTTTATCCTTAATCCAGATAAGAATACAACAAGTCTCCTTGTTACGTTCTCCTGTTTTGAAGAACAGCGCCGAATTTCCCTGAATTTCTTGGCCAGTACTTACTTGCAGAGAATACTTGCTGATTTCGTAGGTTGAAGGTTTTACACACTAGCCTACGTACGGTTACGGTGTATATACGTAAGATAATTGCAGTTATTTGAGCTCTCTTGTACATGTAATGTACATTAGCATGTGCATATGTATGCTTTCCTCTAGTTTGCTATGTAAGGTACCGCCGCAGCGTGTTCGTTGCCAATGCTATGTTTAAAGTCTTATAGGCTTCCGCAGAAGCTTTGTTAAAGGCATGTGGTAATGCCGACATATAAATATAACACTAATAAGCGCACCTCGGTGCTGCGCTTATTTATATGTGCCTTTGCAGGAACCAAATACTTTTTCCTTGCATTGAATTTGCCTAAGTGATATGATCCTGTCTCATTGCCTTGTGTTTGTACTCGAACCAAGCTCCTTCATTATTTACACTTTTATAGGGGAACCCAACCCTATCTCTTAGAGCCTGAACGCCTGGTCGAGGGCGACAGTAGCGATAATAGCCGATCTCAAAACAAGAGTATGTAATATCACAGCTACCCAGGCGTCCTCGTAATGGAAATAATACGCTTTGTGCTTTCTAGCTTTTTGCTACTGCCTCCCGTAGAAGGGAAAAAGCCAGTGGCCAACAAATGTGCAAAGTGGGCACCAACAAGGAAAACGATAAAGATGAAGTCAGCATAACATATAGAAATTTGGTCCGTGAAATTTGTCTGCATCGACGGACAACTAAATGAATTAAGTGAAATAAGTCCCCTTATAACAGACGACCGAACAAACGTACAGATGACAACAGACGCTACAGCCACGACAACCGTCAACTAGAAGCGGAGCGATCGTACTTGGTAAGCATGTTACTAGATAAGGTTCCCACTATACAAGAACCAAAGGGGTCTGCCCGCACTTGAAGATATTGAATATTAAAAACTGTGGATATTCATCCGACGACGTTACAGTAAAAGCTGCCACTATACGCAAACCGACAAGGTACGAAAGCGGCTGAGAGTGAACGATCGCTACTACCTCACACGGGAGTCGACAGCCCGTGGATGAAAATATTGAATATTAAAAACTCCCAGTGTTCGTCCGACAACGTTACACCTAATGGCTTTAATATTAGGCACTTTTAGTACAAGTGTTGCGAATGGCTGAATGCATACATATACGATGCCTAATGTACATACATATTAAAACAAAATTCTATATATTTTACAGAAAGAAAAGTAAATGATAAAATGAATAAAGTAATACTAATGTTAACACATACATAAAATAAAATATATTTTCTCAAAAAATTTAAATTCTTCTAGAGAAACACAAGAACAACGTTACAATTAGTCACGAACGTTATAATTTTGTGAATAATGGAATTTAACAAAATAGTCACTACATCAAATATTATAGATTCCAAATAGATGGTAGTTAAAGAAAAGATTATAAAATGTATCATTACTAAATAGTGTGCACAAGTACGGAATGTGCAGTCACTACTGCCGGTAAAAGCTATTCGAAAACATTTCTACATAAAGAACATGTTAATTTATATCTTATATTAAATTTATTCAAGTTCTATTTGTAAATTTACGCCAGGTTATACTCATTTGTCGAAACATATCGTATAAGCACATTTACAATATGTCAATGACGAATTATCAGTTAATTACAACACCTGTACATATTTAACATTATTTATGACAGATTAATTGTCATTTAGTAGCTAACATTTTTTTTAATTATTACTTCAAATAAATTAACTTCTGTTAATTTATTAGCAACGCAGAATCTGAATATAAATGTTATCTCGCGCCTAATATTTCGCGTATCTCGAATATATTAATTCTCTGTTTATTTACTTTACTTTAAGCGTCATTTCGTACACTTAAAAATGTTATTCAATGATTGTACTTTGAAAATAATAAACAACTAGTACAAAACCACTTACTTTCAAACTAATTTTTCAATTTAATTTTGAATTTGACGAACTGACTTATTTGATTTGACATCACTCATACGATGATGTATATAATCTCATTTGTGAAGATGCCACACCCATAAAATTTTCAAATCTTCCCTTTTTTATTCGAAATTAATTCAATGCCTTTTCAAACAATCGCCAAAAGTGATTTTACTGATTCCTTTTTTTGTTCGAGAATATCAACTTTGGAGCTGCAGCAATCATTCGTAGTATGTTTCCCATTGTTATATGTATTGTACAGCTTTTGTCAGTGTTAGCCCACTGGAGACGTTTTTGTTTATTACCTCGACGTAGTAATGGCTTGCGTGTAACAATACGACCGTGGAGGTTTGCTTCTTTTAAACGACGTTTCACTGTGCTAACACATATCTTCCTGTACCTAGCCCGATTCATTTCCACCGTAATTTCGGTAGCATTTAATAGTCTATTTCCCTTAGTAAGTAATTTTATGCGTTCATCGTCGCCCCTGAATGTTGCTCGAGGACGTCGTGGACCAGTTTGTTCGAAGCGGTGAACAGATAAATTTACTGTGGATTTTTTAACATTATGTCGCCTGAAAATACTCCGTACTTCTTGAGGTAGCGTTAATATTTCCGATCATGTTTGAACATTAAGAGGTTTTCCGCTAGGCATTTTTAAACAAGAATTACATTATTTACTCGCACAAAGAAATAACAATATCTAGCTTCAGGTAACGCTTCAGGTAGTAATAAACTAGACTCACTGTTAATGTAATTAATGTAATTTATGCATACTTTATGGGGTAAATGCCATTTATAGTGTCATAAAATTTGTACTTGTATATCACCTAAAATATCTATTCCTGGTATTCTTTGTACTGTACCTAATTATTCCACGATTTTGAAAAGTAATGTTCAGTTTCGTTATTTATCAACTTGGTTCTTTAACTAGTAAATTGTGTACATGCTTATAGAGAATTATTACATAAATAAAACTACTTCTATTTAAAATATTTTGTTAAAATTTAAGTTGTCCATTCTATTATGGTAGTGGTGTATATAACAGAGTTTGTAAGCTCCGTATTCACGCGAATTTCGCATATTATTGTGAGGAATTTACCTTAAAAGTTATATAAAGTTGTAATGGACTTGTCAGTACACTTACATACCCGAATATCGGGTGAAACACCGCTGATCCAGTAGAGCAACTCAAGCGTAACCTTGGGCCTTCCGCGAAGATAGGGAGATATACCATCCCACAATAGCAAAGTGCGTGCGTTAGTAAAGAAAGCAAAGGACTTACTCCTTACTAATGTCATTTATTATTTAAAAAATTGAAATACAGATTTTATTAGCTAGCTATGAATTGCGATAGGTATTTTGTCGAATATATTCCCATCCCCCATAAAGCAAAATTCCTGATCAAAGAACCCACTTTTTCGAACCCTGAGAGAAAAATTCACTACAATGTATTAAAAGAAAAGAACTTGCAAGGGTTTTATTATATTTGATATTTCTTGCTTCATATTTTAATAAAATACGCATATGTTCAAAGCAAAAGACGTAAAATAGCTTCGAGGACGTCATAATTTGAAGAAGGTAACATTTATAAAAAGTTAACGAAAGCTTTTATCAAAGGCATCCTTCCTTCTAACTGTTAGTTAAGTTTGAAATTAAGTGAACTTTTAATACAATCCGAATTTTCAGACACGACGAGAAAAAATCACTCTAGTTATACCCTTCCTGGTGTTAGGTCTACATCAAAGTATAAACCGTACAGAAACTGCAATCCAACAACAATAGAAAAAATCCAGTAAAGGTAAGTACTTTGATTGTCTAAAAGTAGAAATTATTAGAAAAATCTTAAATTTAGTATGTGTTTTGAAGCGTATGTGATATATAGCAACATGAAGAGGATTGAATATACTAAAATACATTTTTTAACTTACAATTCAGAGACGCAGAACTGTGTCTACAAAAGTATAATATTTTTAGATAACAAGGATGTATATTTAGTTGGGTTTCTGTTAAGACAGAAAAATATATTTTGTTTCTGTTCTTAGAAGATTTATTTTGCTTTTATATCTTAACAATATCAAAGAAAATGTTTCATGAATGATGTGTCTTTCTCCGCTTTTCACATGCTATCAATCATAACGTACACTTTTTCGGGTCCTAAGATGGTACATTATAACCAGAATTTTCTACAATCAATAGTAGATGAATCAACAATTGCGTTGCAGGTAGACCAGCAGAATTTATTTTTTTAAATAAGTTGCAAGTCGATAGCCAGCCTTTTAATTTTATTTTGTATAAAATAACGTGCTCAGTGAATTACTTAGTTTTATTAATTTCTTCTATCAAATACTTTCTTCTGTTCTATTTATACGTATTTTTTCAAAAATTTTGTGAATAAATGATATTAAATTTATTAGATGAAAAGTTGTAGAAAACTATAAACACCTTCCAAAGCGTACTCTTTGTACCAATTATTTTTCCAAAAAAAAATGTTCAACAACATATAAAACCCTTCACCGTGTTACCGACTGTCGGTAACACGGTTGACAATGGGAGCCCACGTGCTCCCGAAACGCTGCGTTCCGCATAATTAATTAATTTGTGTGAGTGGAGTTTACTGCTATACCTGTGAATTGTACATCGACAGAGTCCTTGCAATCGTCATTTAACATATAAAACCCGTGCACAACTTTTTCGCCACTTGTATATATAATTTAATAAATTCAATACTCATCCAGTGACGGAATTAGGAAAATTGATATTTATTTGGTCACGATTCTTAATCATCATATCATTTTCAAATGCCGAAAAAGCACATGATTTATTAACGGTCAGTGTTTCTGGCATCACGCTTTGATCAAATACAGCGCCGATACCTTGTCTGTTCGACGCGTACAATCTATGGATATTAAAGAAGTACCTGCTGTGACTTGTGAAACCCGAACGCTGATTAATTACTTTATTAAACAATTAACGTGTATCCGTAGTCGATAATTAAACGATTTTTCAATGAAATGTAGTACGATTCGTCACTGATTGATAGTACGCGAACATCACGCTTGATATATTTGTGGAAATTACAAAGTCTACTTGCTCACGAGAAATATTTGTGTAATATGTAATAATTTAGTTTATTGATTAACATAGAGATGTATTGGTACACAGTAAGAATGTATATTCTAAAATTATAAAGCTAGGTAAAGCTCATTTATTTTAAATATAAACTACCTACTTGCCGTTAACATATTACATGTATAGATAATGCTTTTTAAATAAACACATTCCACGGCCTAGCTTCTTCACACCCTCGCCAGAGTTAAACGCTGTTAATTACCTCCCAAAATCATATTGTGATTGATTTAAATTTCCATGTTTGTGCTATTGCAATATGGTTTTCCACATCGCTGCAGCGCATTATCTCGCTTATTCAGGTTGCATAGCATAGTAAGAAAAGCTAAACCACCAAGAAAGAACTTGTTCAACGAAAAATCTAGAGCCATAAACAACTTATGCTCTAACAAGAACATCATCATCCTACCAGCAGACAAAGGGAATGCAACAATAGTCATAAACACCTGCGACTACGAAATAAAAATGGAATCCCTTCTGAACGACCCGTCGTACAAGAAAGTCACCAACGATTCCACAACTTACTTAGTAAAGGTTACAAGAAATAAGATCAAAGCAACCTCAATAGATCCCGACACACAAACCAAACTAATTCACAGGGAGAAGTCATTCAAATGCCCCAAGTTATACGGCCTGCCGAAAATTCATAAACCAGACGTCCCACTCAGACCCATTGTCAGCTGAGTAGGTTCACCGCCGCAATCTCTTGTCAGATACCGGGCATCACATGTGGAAGAAACAAAATCATACGTCAAGAATTCAACAGAGTTCATTGAAACGATCAAACGTTGTATCTTGGACCCGAGAGATACCATGGTGAGTTTCGTTGTCACATCTCTGTCCACCAATCGAGGACACGATCTCTATAATACGAGAAAAGCACAATCTGCCGGCACACATTGTTGAACTAGCCAAACATTACATTTCGAGTACCTATTTTACATATGGGGGTCCACGCTATAAACGGATAGAAGATGCACCCATAAGATCTCCACTGCCTCCAGCTTTAGCGAATATATTTATGGACAATTTTGAAACGAGAGCGCTACAAACAACTTCTTTCAAGCCTAAGCTATGGATAGGGTACGTAAACGGTACGCTCGTTATTTGGCCCCATGGAGAACGTGAATTAGATAACCTTCTAAACCATCTAAATGGTGTACATACATCCGAGAATAAAATTCACTATGGAGAAGGAGCGAGAAATTCAACTACCTTTCCTGGACATTCTAATCAAGAAAAAACAAGACGGCAGCCTATCGCATACAGTACATCGGAAACCGACACATACAAACAGATACCTAAACGCTCAATCGCACCGCCATCCCACACAACTGCAGACAGTAGTTAATACATTAGTGTCAAGATCGATTACACTAATGGATGCTTAACACCGTACAACAGAATTACAGAATATCCAGGATTCTGTAACTGCAAACGGGTACCAGCATAAATCTATAACAAGAGCACTAAGCGAAACAATCAAAACAAAGAACTCGAGCCACAAGAGGCACAACGGATAAGGCCAACAGGATACTGAAGAAGCATGACATCAAGGTGATATTCACTACAGACCGCAGAATCAACCAACTGCTCAGATCACCGAAAGAGACGATACGACTAGAAAACCAAGATGCTTATGAAATTCACGCACGGTCTGCAACTTGGTATACATCGGACAAACGAATCGAAGGATTAGTGTTCGACGAGACAAACAGAAAAGAGCCATCCTAAACAAAGCGCCGAACTCCACAAGATAAATTTTGACGAAACACGAACAATAGCCAGACTAGAACACCAAAGGCCAAAAACTGTCAGTGAAGCGATAGTAATCGAAAAGCAACCCAACCTGAACAAGCGAGATGACGCGCTGTACTTGTCAGTCACGTGGTAAACCATATTGCAACAGCACAAACATACGTTCAACAAGCGAAACAATCCCGACCACATACACCAGTGTAATAGCAGTAACATCCGCACAGAACTCGACAACCACAACCAAGGTGCGCATTGACTCCGAATCACAGTCAATCAAAATGCAGCAACGACGATCTAGTAGCGATAAAATCACAGCACGTGCACAAATAAAGGTCTTTTTTACAGTCTGCTCCGAGCATTGAAACAAGCAGCTATTGGAAGATGACCTGTCGGAGATTTTCCACACCCAAAGAGCAGTTATTCTCGCCGGTGATCTCAACTCCAAACATCCGCCCTGGAATTCGATCATGACGAACGCAAGCAACACTTGCCTGTGCTGTTTTGTCGACGACTGCCACCCTTTGGTAGACGCTACCATCGAGCCCACGATATTCCCGTACAACGGACAAGGCTTTTCGACCGAATAAGGCTCCAAACACACTCCCAGAAAATTCGTCATGCATATGACAAACATATAGAACAACATGCGTCGCCTGAAACACTGCCCATCCCTATGGAAAGAACCAACCCCAGATAACCTGTCAACTGGCCGCACAACTACGAATCATACTCAGAAAGCTACAGGAAGAAACCAACGACAAGGTTAGCACTCTCACCCCTTCTGTTCAGCATTTTCATCAGCGACATTCCAACAACCGCGTACGTCAACTTGGCGATGTGCGCGAACAAATTTGCATCTTCGCGAGATCCTGGGTCGCCCGGATAATCGACCGCCATCTCCAAACAGCCCTTGACGCTCTACAGGCCTGGTACGCAAAAGGGAGAATTGTCGTCCATCCAGGGAAAATCACAGCCGTGCTTTTCTCGAGGAGAGGTCTCAAAAGCAGGAAGATGCTACGGATGGCCCTCAATGCTCCCTAGTTTGTAGGGAACACCACTGTACATAAAGATGCCATAGTAGAGTCCCCATGAACTTCGCATCTTTCCATTGGAAAAGAATGCTGGAGTACTCCGATGGACAAGTCTTCTCGAGCTTACAAGTTTCACTGAACGAAGTTACTGTGGTGTCGATAAATGGCATGGTCTCCCTTTGTTCAGCGAAAGCGATGTCTGTGGACCCGGCGACTAGATAACCCCAATCATCTTATAAAAGGTCACCCAGTCTTTCATAAAACTGTCATGTGTGCGCGTGCGTGGGTGTGTGTGTGTGAGCGTATGTGTGTGTGAGCGTCTGTGTGTGTGAGCGTCTGTGTGTGTGAGCGTGTGTGTGTGAGCGTGTGTGTAAGTGTGTGCGCGCGCGTGTGTGTGTGTGTGTGACTGCAATAATTTGAACGAGAAACGGTATTTTTTTTTATTGTGATTTGTTTCTATGGTTTTTGTTCGATTTTCTGCTCAATTCCTTGGGTTTCATAGTCGTATACGAGTTTGTAAAACCGCCATAACGATTAATTTGCTATACATTTATTATATCTGTATCGCGCGAGTACAGTCTATTACGGTTACTATAATAAACCATATAAAATACAATTTTCCTCATAAAAGATAGCATCTGCGATCCCGAAACTATAATACAAGTAGTACACGTATGAAGTTATAAACATGTTGATATGATACTTCGCTAAACATAAATATGTATGTTATATAATAACGGATTTTTCCGGTGTAACGCCGCTAGTTCTATAGTCGAATGCGCCTATTCCACTAGTCTGTGATGTAAGATGTTAAAGAGTAACGATATAAACAAGAGAACTCGTTTCAATTATATTTATTTATGACTGGATTCGGTTTTATTTGTATCTTCAGCGTCGTGCGGCGTGGTATGGAGGTAGCATAAAGAACACCTGTGCGGCCTGGAAGCGTGACTCTTGAAAATTCCAGTCTCAATATTCAGCCCCTGCTGAACTAACACACACCATTAAGACAATGCGGATAAATGCTAATGTCGCACTCAAGTTCCTTTATGAATAAACTGTAACAAATTCCGACGAAGAAAACAAATCAGACGTAAATGAATACATGAAAACGATAAAGAAGTAGGATAATACTTCAAATGATGTAGTTGCCAATATTTGAAACAAATACTTACCTAAATTTACAGTAGTAATGTAATAATTTACTTTAATTTATCATAGTTTAGCAATGAAGATCTAAAATTTCAATGATTTTATCATGAATCAAGTTACAGTTTACTTCGTATAAAGTAGAGCTTAATAAATTCCATTGCTTTGCTTAGTGTATTCCACTAAGCAAATAATTAATTCAACTATTCTACCAAATGTGAATATCTCAAGCTGAATGAAAAACTTGAAAAAAATGTATGCGTGCTGGGGAGAACCATTTTATCATCGAAAATTAATATAAAATAACGCTTATTATTTACTAACCGCATTCTCTTTGCATTCTCTCATTTAAATATATTTATATTTTACCAAACAGAAGGTGGTAGTAACTTGGTCAAATAGCATAATCAATTTTTCCGCTCTGTTGCATCCTCCCTATCCAAGTTTATGTCAAAGCAACTGAATATACCCATATTGTAAATTGCACTAGAATCTAACACTATGTAGTGTAAATACTTTGTCTATAATGGTGTCAAGCTTTTTTAGCCTGAAGAAAAGATGGTAATTGGTAAACGCCGTATAGCAATGACTTAATATTAAGTGATTACCATCTCCTCGGAGCAGGAAATGATCGTCAGTGATTAGTCCAATAACCTGACAGCGATCAAAGATATAACAGATATAGAAAAACTTGAACACGTTATAGTGTTTGAATTTAAATGAAGACTAGTGCGTGAAACATAATAGGTCACCTATTTACGTTGTTTGCACTCTCTTCAACCTCCTTTCCTCACCAATGTGATATCTTTTATAATTCTATTGGCGCACTAAAAATGATAAGTGCTCCCACTTTAATAAATTTTGTAACCAGCGTTTTCTTCTTATTTTCTGTACTCGTTTTGTATTGATTATTTTGTATTTCTATATTTGTCCTATAATCGAATATAAGTCTGTTAGGCAATAAAGCTTATTCTATTACCGTAATAATATCTTGGAAATCGCAAATTTAATATTAAAATATCCTTATCCATTCAGCAAAATATATGTACCTTTCAGCTACAAATGATATACTAATTTGAATTGTACACACATACATTCAACCTTTTAGAAGGTACTAAATTGTTAACAGACAAAAATTATAATCTCCCATAAAATATGAAAAATATTTTTTCGATTTTTAACTATCCGTCTAGAGTTAATTAGTAATAAGAAGAGATTTTAATTTTTATAATTTCTTATGGAAATAAATAAAATAATATCACAAAAAATGAAAGAAAACTATGTTAACTATAAACATATTTCATTTTTGAGTCATCACTGTAAACGTGACTAAAAAGTTTTAGAAAAGTGTTAAATATAAATGCGAAATTGTAGTTATATAATTTACTGTTCCATTGTAGTATAACTATATAATTTTGGTATGACATCATGACACACTACTCCGACGTCAATAAAATCATTTTAATTACTCTACTTCCGGCGATGTATTGCCCATACAGCGGAAACACCAAAACAAAGCGTTAAATATGTTATTTATGTTAAATGGAAATAAATTTGTTTATAATCACAGTGCGTCCATGGTATTATCTAAATGGATAGATGTGCGAAACTAATTTAAAAGTACCAAAGTGCTCTTTGCGGTTGCAGTTACTTTATTATTTACTGCAATTTCTAAATTTAGAATACCTCGTAAAACTAATATCTCCCTATTATTTTCTTAGTCAAGTATTTCGAAAATTTATACACATTTCTTGGAATTTGTGCTAATTGGTCATATAATTCCTTCTTTAATCACTACCCTTCCTTAATGAAAGATATTTTATTACTGACAATACGATAAAGACGTGATCTGCGTTCAATAAATTTATTTGTTAATTACAATAATATATAACGAAGGGCGATTAAAAATATTTTCCTTAATTTAAAGCAATTAAAATTTGATAAACATTTAAAAATGACTAATTAAACACGTCGTTTTTCACAAATTAATCAACTTAAACGTAATCAAAATATAAAGGTAATATGTATTTTCATAGCATTAACCGTTATTAAAATTTCTTTCAACCTGGTTATTAAGTAACTTCGTAACCGCTAAAAATGCAAGACGACTATTATTCGTTATTTATCCAATTAGCAAAATCAGGATTAACTACAATTCCTGTATATTACGAATTCGGTCATGTGTATCGATAGCTACAGTTGAAATTATTTCTGGTAATATATTAATTTACAACTGTTTACCTTCGTGATAATATCAGTACCTGTGCAATTTTACTGTATTTCGAAATATAAGACAATGAGTAATAAACGCCTACGTATTCATTTATAAGACGATCATATACTAAAGCATTTTTATTAAACGTTGTGTAAGCAAATAACTTCGCGACGACGCGATCGTCGGTCATACATGCAGAATCAGTTGCAATATAAATAATAAAATTCGTATATATATGCTTTCGTCTTTGCCGGTCTTATTTAAAACATTTTCAGACTTGTATCGCTACCAGTTATTATGGAAATTTTTCTATTTTATATAGAACATCTTATCATTACTATGCTATCATTACTGTGCTAATACTATATATTAATTAATTTCTTAATTCCTTCCATGATTTTAGGCAATATATTTCCGTATGTTGTAGAAAGTCGATATTTACAAAAAGGAGAGACAAGCAACATATCTCAAATTTTCAAAATGTTTGAATACTTTCTTTCGTATTAGTTAACTTCGTCAAGCAATAGGGCAACGTTTATCAATAATCCTGTAATTCCTATACCCCGAGGTAACAATAAATATTTGAAGAAACTGTTACCCCGTATTTTTCACTGGAGTGCCATGGGACCAACAGCACACGCGGTCAGAAACCTGGAAACGTTATTTCACATACAGTGACCACGAAAATATCCATGACAACTTATACATATATATAAATATATACGAAATAATATTCCCTGGTTTCTGACCGCGTATGTTGTTGGTCCCGAAGAGGACCCTTTCGACGAGATCTCACTCATCTTCTTCTAGTCATTCTGTTCGGCGTGATACTATAGTGTTATTCAGTATTACCACAACCATGAGTTCTTCAAGGCAACGTATATTCTACTACATTTGTGGCGAATGCACAACAGCATAGTATATAAAAAACGTGACAAATTTATATGCTTATATACTTTTTCATACCTTTCTGCTGTGTAAAATAGAACACTCTCGCCCATATTGATATAGTGGTAACATATTTTTGGGTGGGTTCAGTACACAACCGGATCGTTCGCCCTCTATGACGAGGGAGTGAAATATTAAAATCATGATACACTCTAACGCGTTTGCGATTATGGTAAGTTAATTAGCTTCTTACTCCGTTGGGCCGCTTTTGGTTTATTAAACAATATATTTAAACTATTACCATTACTATTTTCTATTCCTTTTTACTCTGAACACCAATAAAACTTTAATGTAAACAATGTGATACCATGTAGTATGCACATCAATCTGGATACTGCGATACATGTTTATGTATTGGACAAGTGCTATATAACAATGTATCCATCACCTATAAACCATTCCACTTTCAGAAGGAAGTATTGCTCTTATGTAACACATGGGCTGAAAAGTCCCGGACCTAATAAAGAAAACACGGTTTTTTGGTTCAAAATTAGCTTTATTCATCAACGTAATCTCCATCAAGAGCAACGCAATCATTCCAGCGCCGCTCTAACATTTCAATACCACTTTTGTAGAACGATTTATCTTTTGCCTCAAAATAGGCCTCAGTTTCAGGGATAACCTCTTCATTCGTGCGAAATTTCTTACCGGCGAGCATTTTTTTGAGGTCTGCGAACAGCTAGTAGTCGCTGGGAGCCAAATCTGGCGAATACAGTGGATGTGAGAGCAATTCGAAGTTCAATTCATGTAGTTTTGCCATTGTTTTGATTGACTTGTGACACGGTGCGTTATCTTGATGAAACAAAATTTTTTTCTTTGCCATATGCGGTCGTTTCCTTGCAATTTCGGCCTTCAAACGCTCCAATAACGCTATATAATATTCACTGTTGATGGTATTTCCTTTCTCAAGATAGTCGATGAATATTACACCACGCACATCCCAAAATACCGAGGCCATAACCTTTCCAGCCGATTGTTGTGCTTTTGGGCGCTTTGGACGAGGTTCACCAGTTGCTGTCCACTCAGATGACGATCGTTTCGATTCCGGAGTGAAGAGATGGATCCATGTTTTATCCATTGTCACATATCGACGCAGAAATTCCGGTTTGTTACGTTTAAACATGGCCAAACATTGCTGAGAATCATCAAGACGTTCTTGTTTTTGGTCAACAGTAAACAAACGCGGCACCCACTTTAAATAGAGCTCTCTCATAGTCAAATGCTCATGCAATATAAAGCCAATACGTTCATTTGATATCTTTACGATGTCAGCTAACTCGCGCAACTTCACTTTTCGATCATTCAAAACGATTTTGTGAATTTTTTTGATGTTTTCCGCCTCATTTGGACGTCCACTGCGTTCTGCATCATCGGTGTCTTTACGACCACGTTTGAAGTCAGCAAACCAATGCTTTATTGTTGTTTCTGATGGAGCGGAGTCCCCCAACACTTTTCAAGCCCTTGTTCGCTTGAACGGTATTTCTTTCCCATCAAGAAGCAGTGTAAAATTAAAGCACGAAATTGTTTTTGATCTATTGTTTTGAAAATAACAAAAGTAGCGTGACTCTTAGCACAATAACTCACAAACTAATGAATAGAATATCATGAAATTTTAACAGCTGTCTTTTGAAGGTTAGTACTAACTGAGAGAAAGGTGATGCAATAAAACTAGCGTCATCTATGTGTTAGGCCCGGGACTTTTCAACCCATGTGTTATATAGCTTAATTTTTTCAGAAACCCATACACGTCATAAGTGACGCTGGTATGACGCTTCATTATCAATATAAAGCGAAAACTTCGAAGAATACATTTCATTTAAACATGGTGAAATTTAAACAAATTTCAATCTGAAATAATAGCTACTTATGTATTATACCACACACTTATTACTGAAGATAATTATGAGAATAAAACATTAAAGAGAAAGTACGTTACGTCTAGGGATATTTATTTTGCTAGGGTTGAGACACCTGTAGATACAAAACGCCATGTCGCCTAATGATATTGGTAATTGTTGAGTATCTAACCTCGTATTTTTGCTGTTGAGTCTTGTATTCTGTGTTTTCTTTCTTTTTTGCTTATTTTCTTCGTATTTATTATTTTTGTTAGTTCTTGTCGGAACTTCTTGATATTAAAGATGCCTAAAGCTTTTTATAAATATTCCAAGTTAAACATTCTAACTGTACCTTTCAAAATCAGATAACAAGGGATCATCCGACGTCATTGTCGATTGACGAATGACTTGTATTTATTCCTCAAATAATTAGACTACCATAAAACTTATGAATATCGTATGCAACGTTGATAGAGCTATATAGGTACTTAATTAGTACACAAAAATAAGGCAATAATGCTATAACTTTTATTTTCTTTTACTAATACCTAAAACAAGCATAGATTATTTAGATCGTAGATCGAATGGTTGGTTCGAAGTACCGGAAATCATGTTTCCTCAATTTCTCCATCGGATTGGAATTCACTCGAATGTCCAGCTACTCAATTCACCTTTCGCCCGAGAGAATTTTCCTTGACGCAATTGGTGGACGTCGTTTCCCCGTCTTATAGTAACTCACTCCAGCTTCCAGCTACTCGATCCACCTTCGGCTAGAGTGAGTCGTGGCTTAGACGGGGTAGAAATGGGTCTCACCCCCATCGGGATGCGAGTTATCCGGGCGTTCGGCTACTCAATTCACCTTCGGCTGCGGGAAACCGCATCTGCGACGAAGCGTAATGGAGGATGGAGGTCAGCAGGTTTGTTGGTTTGCTGTTGGTCTTGGTTGCCCGCGACGGCGTGTCTTGGGCGGGGTAGAAATGTAATCTCAACCTCGTCGGGATTGGTCATATGCATGACGAATTTCCTGGGGGCGTTCTTAAGAGCGCGGTAGGTGATGCTGTCCGGTCCCGGGGCCTTGTTGGGCCGGAATGACTTCACGATGGCTTTCACCTCTTCCAGTGACGTGGGTCACATATGCTCTTCGTCTTCCTCTGCCGTGAGGAGATCTCGTACTTGTCGATGGATACGCCCTATCTGGTTCACATCCACGTTCTCGTAGACTGGGCTGCATTGTCGCTCGAGGGTTTCGGGCGATGGCTTCCGCTTTGTCCTCGGTGGTAAAGGCGACACCGCGTACCCCATGGATCGGCGGAACGGGAAGTCGCTGTCTCTTTAGGACCTTTACGGCCCTCCAGAACTCGGATGGAGTCTCCGAGGCTCGGACCATGAAGTCACCCCAGCGATTGTTGCCGAATTCGTCCAGTGCGACCTTAGTTCGTCTCGCCATTCGATTGTATTCCGCTCTGATAGCCGGGTTTAACGTTCTCTGTCACTGTCTTCGGAGCCTGCTCTTCTCCCGTATCAGGTCTCGAACTTCCCTGGAGATGAAGGCTCTGGCGTCGACGGTACGCGAGGTGTTGGTTGCGTATCTTAAGCTGTCGGATACGCGCTCCATGACTTGGCGTACTGTTGTTTCAAGCTATCGCCTATCGCCGTGATAGGACCGATGTTGGCGGAGAGGTGGTCCGCGAAAGCGGGCCACGACGCCGTCTGGCGTGTCCAGGGTTCCTCGTCTTCTCGTGCCGCTTGTCCAAATTGCAGCAGCACTGGGTTGTGATCGGACGAGAGCTCGTTGATAAAGGTCAGTTGGTGGAATTGTGCGACATCCTTCATCAACACTATGTCTAGAACGTCACGTCGGGCTGTCCGTTATGCGGGAATATCGCGGGCAAGGCGGTAGCGTCCACCAGAAGGCGGAGGCCGTCAGCAAAGCGGCGTAGACAGGTACCGCTCGCGTTCATCCGCCTCGAGTTCCACGATGGGTGCTTGGCGTTGAGGTCTCCGGCGAGGATAACCGCTCCCCGGGTGTCGAAGATCTTCGATAGGTCGTCCTCCAAAAGCTGCCTTCCGGGTGCTTTGTAGGCAGCGACGAGCTTGAACGGGCCGGTCGCCAGGTTGATCGTGATGGCGGTGGCCTCGATGTTGATGAGGTCCAGCACCAAGTCAGCGTGGTGATCGATGGTGGACTTGATTAGAATAGCGGTGCCTTCTCCGCGGCCGTCTTCCCTATCGGTTCGATGAATCCGGAAGTTTGGGAGTGAGAGTCTGTTACTGGCTCTGAGGTGGGTTTCACCTATGAGGACTGCATCCAGTTGGTGCCTCTGGACGAATTCCTCCAGCTCGGTTTTCTTTGTTGTAAGGCAGTTTGCGTTCCAGAACGCGATAGTCATAGATTGCGGTCGTCGATGGCGTCTATTCATTATGGGAGAATATTGCCAGGATGTCATGTAGGTGGCCGGCTAGGAGTAATCCAGTTTCTGGAATGGACCTGCATTTCAGCAGCTTGGGCAGCAGGGATGCTGCGACTTGTAGGAGCTTCTGCCAGTTGCTCTTCTGGATGAGCGAGATCAGCTGGGTGAGTGTGGTCAACACGTTCGCTTCCGGGCGGGAAGTTGTCTCCGAGGCACCGTAGTCGGCGACCTCTTCGACGATTGCCAGAGTTGGTTTGGATGCGATGGGTTTCTTAGGAGAAGGTTTGGGAAGGGATGGAGCGGAAGGTGTTTTGCCCTTCTTCGGAGTTTTGATTTTCGCCGGTTTAACCATTTTTGCCGCACTCTTCCTAACGGCGGCCGCTTACGACGGCTTCGTCGTGCTGGTGGACGGCTGAGGGGTGTCGACCTCCATCGGTATGGAGACCTTTTCCGCTGGGCGGGCCGAAACCTTCGGAGCCCCCGGTTTTCGTGGGTCGGCTTGCTGCGCTGGTTTGGGTACTGCCGTCTTGGGTGGCTGGGCCGGAACTTCCCCCTTCTTCGCGTACGGCGACTTGGGGCAACCTTTGTAATTTGTCGTATGCGGGGCCTGGCACAGAGCACACTTAGCCGGCGTGTCTCTGCTTTTGGCGCATTCGGCGGTCTGGTGAGGTCTTGCGCATTTCACGCATACCGCAGCTGCGTGGCAGTTGCTTTGGCCGTGTCCGTACAGCTGACACCGGTGGCACTGGGTAATTTGGTCCTTCTTGGCCAGTTTTGATTCCGCGGTCACATTAATCCCGCAGACGTGGGTGATTGTGGAGATCCTCTTTACCTCATCGTTCTTCGTTAATTTGACGAAGACCAGTGGGATGGGACGACGTGCCTGTCCAACAACCATTCTCTTGCACGCCAGGACTCGGATGTCTTCATCTTCGGTGATATCCTCCGGCACTCCCCGCAGGACGATCTTCAGTGGTTTATCCTCCGTTAGCTGGTAGGAGTGCCGCCTGTACCAGCTGCCTGTAGTCATCAGCTGTAGTCGGCTGGATTCGTACGCCGACGTTGGTGTTTACCACTTTCGTTGTACGGATTCCTCTGCGGAGGATTTCGGTGTTTAACACAGTCCACCTCGCTTTCTCCCTCAGGACGACGGAGGGCACACGGCCCTCTTTCGGCTTCGGGATAGCCGCGGTGGCCGGGACGGGTTGGGAGCCAGTGCCACCAGTTGGCACTAGCTTCACTCTGGTGCGTTTCTTGTCTCCAGTATCGGAGTCGGAATTCCGGGAGACCTTTCGTTTCCGCTGCTGCCTCCTTGAGGGTGATCGGAAACCTTCAGGGTCGGCGGCGGCATCATCGGAGGTGTTCCCGATAACTAAGTTGTCGTCCGAGCACTCCATGTCGGACGTCGACGAATCGCTCGCTTCCTCTAGGGCCGTTTGGAGCAGTCGGATGGCCTCAGTGGTGTCAATTTTTTGGGCTACACGTCATTTCGCCCGCGTTAGGGTCCTTGGTGTGGCGGCCTGTTAGCTCGGAGGTCGCCGCGGTCGGCGTCGTCTTCGTGGTCGTGGCGGTTACTGTCGTCTCTATGTCCGGGGTGGTCTTCGCTGCGGTCCTCGTTGCCATCCTTGCGGGCGTGGTTGTCGTCTCCTTCTCGACTTCCGTCTAAAACAAAGCCAAACAGGAAGGGAAAAAAGGGTAAAACGAAAAGGACGAAAAATGTGTTAGTAATTTGCCCTGGAAAGGGTACGTAGCTCGGTACTGCTAAAGCGTCGGATTCGGACCCCCGAAAAGTTTGAACTGCGGTGACATCTTCTTTTGGACGCCTTCGTTCGGCTAGGGAGGTCCTTAAGGACACAGCGAAGCAGAAAGGGTTAGGTCATCCCCGATCGCGAAGATGTGTGAGATCTCGTCGAAACGTCGACCTAGTCGAAATGCATATATGTAGATATAAATGAAATTTTGTCTCAGTGTTCGTAAATATTATCGAGTGAGTGCTTAGATTAAATAAGAAATTAACAATATATTATCAAATTTAGATTATATCACTTACATCGGAAAATGCTCTTGACAAAATACCTATCGCAATCCTTAGCTAGCTAATAAATTTTATATTTTAAAATTCAGATTAATAAATGATTTTACTAAGAATGAAGTCCTGTACTTTCTGTACTCACACACGCACTGTGTTATTGTAGGTCGGTGAATCTAGTTGTTGGTGCCGAGTCGTTCTACTGAATCAGCGGCGCTTCGTCCGATATTCGGGTACTGTAATTGTGGCGACAAGTCCACTACAACTTTTATATAACTTTTGAAGTATTTTCCTCACAATAATTTGCGAAATTCGCATAAATAAGGAGCGTATAAAACTCTGTCGACGCTCAAAAATTTTATACCGACGCTATCCGTCAGTTGCTTTGCGTGTCGAATCTCGATCACGTTTGTAAACCGCTACTAGATCAAGATATTAGGCGACAAATGACTACAGTAGGGTCATCATGACAAACATCTCCTATATGTTTTCAGAAATGCAAATGTAGGCCTTGGATGTAATCTTCGCTAAGTACCGTGTGTATATGCGTGTGTGTTAAGTATATGTGTATAAAATTTTACATTAATTACATTGAATTTTTCTCCTGTAGTATAAGGAACATTTTTAAAGAAAGAAAATTTTCTACGTAATAAGGACGAAAGGGAATTTTGGGAAATTGTATTTAAATGCAGAATACATCGCAAGAACACTGTAATTTACGATTACGTTAAGATATTTAATAAATACAATTAAATCTGATATTAAAGTGCTAGCCGATCTTAGAGGAAGCCCAACCTTGCATTCTTGCTAACAATACAAGTAAATTAAAGGAATTAAGCTATATGTATATAATTTAATATTATAACTTACAAATATTTCAACAAATTTAAAACAAATTAATATTTCGCCTTCATTTGCAAGCTTCCATATTAAAAATTATATTAAGCGTGTATATTAAGCGGAACTATAGATAGTATGATACGTAATATATATATATATATATATATATATTTAGATATACATTTATATATTAGTATATAATAAGGGATAGCACGTATGAAATAAAAAAAAGATGGCTACAAGTCATAACAACAATACTTCCTACTAAAAGTGACGATGAAAGGTCTATTGTCGTTCTAGACTTGAATACATTTCTGTCATTGAAATTCATTTAATTTTGGAGGATGAAATGCTCGCGTAAGAGTCACCATTTTCTCTTGCGATGCCGCTCAGTGGGGTCAAATGCTCGGAAAGCAGAAAAATTCAATATCTAGAGAACGGATAGTCCTATCAAACTGCGGTTGGTCTCATTTGATTCAAGATAAAGAAATACATATACTATTTATTAATAATAATGTACTCGAAATATGGGTACATTCTACACATTCATAGTTTACAATAAAACAGTATTGTTTTAGAGACCAATATGATATTACATTAATAATATATACATGTAACATATAATGCAATACTTGTAATAACAGTTATACCTACTAATAATTTGGCAAAACACTTACTGAGGCAACATTAATTCAAGGGCTTCTTCGCTGGAAAGGTATTTTTTCTTAATCTCAGGCCTCAGGCGTGTAATATAGGGATTTGACGACTCAAGCATCTTATGAAGTACATCCTAGTTCATGACTGTACGGGAACATTTCCTTGTGAAGAGAAGTCTATAATATCTGTAGTCTTTATGACTGCTTTTTTGGGCTTCTTCTGGAGGTAACCAAATCGGCAATGCTGCAAAATCTTAACTCACGGACCGATACTATGGCTCCGTGAATTAAGATTTTATGGACTGGCATATAATGCCACGGGTGCAGTTGTATTGCTAATTTAGCTAATTGAAAAGTTGCTATTAATTACCTCCAATATGACTCCAAGTCGACGAATTAAGTTTTCATTCATTTGCGTTATATACGCAGTCACAAAAGGATTTCGAAAAAATATTCTAGAGATATTCCCGGTGTTAGTGTTAGAACCATATCCTTGCTTTGTGAAATCAACTTTTATCCCTAATTAAGTCATGAAACGTTTTTGGATACGGTCTTTTGTAGCCTCTTTTATTGGAGGAGTGGCTTTCGTAATCCTGCAATTCTTAAATTCTAGATTATAGCCAAGATGAAGTACATACTCCATAAATTTTATTCGCGCATGGAGTGGAGAAATGCCTAGCTAAATCGCTTCTTCATTAGAAAGTTTACTTTCGAGCTTGGATAAGTCAACTGGACGACCTCCATAAAAGCAGTTGCTTGCTGCAGTTGTGTCGGTAATATACTGTGCCACATTTCGGTCTAACACTGTAAAATATAGAACATGTCTCACTGTGACGGAGTTATTTCCTTGCTGTATAATCGTTAGTCGCAAATTGCTTATTTCACATTCCACGCGTCCTTTTTTAGCTTTTATTAGGTCAGCAGTTTCTTTTATAAATTGGAACCTTACAACTCTACAATATCTAGTTGAAGAAGATCGAAGATTAACCCAAACATCTTCATTTTCAAGACACAATCAAAATCATAAATGAATACGAATCACTTCCCGTTTCACTTTCATTAAAAAAGGTTGATAAAACTGGTTCTGACCGGAGGAGTCGCCAAAACCCAATTTTGTGTGCAAGATTATTTCTCTTCGGATTTTGTTTCAAAAATTCTTTTAGATTATGGTCAACCGAACCTTGTAGGAGGACTTTCACAAAAGTTTCTGTAACTTCCATAGTGCTAGGATAACCATTTTTCTTTGATTTTTGGATGCTTTTGTAGCTAGGAAAAATATTATACCCAATCTTCTTTGTAGAAACTCTAATCACTTCATATTGAAATCTGGATAGTTTAACCTATACCAAAATTGAAGGCGATACATCAGCGTAGAAAACCTCGACTGACTGTGAGGAGAAGGCAGCAGATATTAAGGCTTGAGAGTGTGATGTTCGCTGTTCAAGGATTTTGCTTCATTGACGTTTTTCTCCACAATCTTCAAAGTCTTTAGTAGACCTTCCTCTGCCAACTTTTGACACTGAACACGAAGGGAAATCTATATCGTCTGCATCATCATATTTAGCACTATCAGTGGGAAACAAACATAAAAGTATTCACCATCCAATCACCATTCTTCTTTTTAAACACATTTGCGTCTTAATTGACTGATCTCTACTTAATATTGAAATTAGGAAGAAATCTTCTTGCAATTGCGTTGGAAATTAAAGATATCTGATTTTCAGCAGCATTAGGAAACTCTTCACGGAGAAAATAATAAAACTACTGAACGTTCGAAACACCTATATTCAACAAATATTCACACAAATCACTGTAGACTCCATTATAATTTGTGGTCAAATGTTGCTAACCCCAAAATTGGAATAGTTAAAATAGGAAAAATTTCAGTTTCAAGCGATTGTGTAGTATAACGCTCTTTAGTGCAATGTAATGCAGTGTGATGTAATATAGTGCAATACCATATAATCTTATAATGTAACATAGTACAATGTTTATAACAATGTTTTTCAAATTTTGATTTGCTATTATGTTTTATTTTGGCATTTCGATAAAATGAAATATTACATTAGTAAACAGTGAAATTATAAAATTTTTAACAATGATGATCTACAAAGCTGTGGTGATGGTAAGACACTGTGACAAGCTAAAGAAAGTGCTCAACGGTTTGTAGGAAAAAAACGAGTATTGCTTACTTAAATAATAAAAATATTTCAAAAACTAAGTTTGGATGTCGTCAACCTTAATGCAAGTTGTTCGTAAATGGTACGAGAAATTCAATAATTCGATAGAAATTATACCATTAAACGTAAAATAAGAATGTTGATACCAACACTCTGTGTGCCGCAATACTGTTAAGCTGAAACAATTTTTTCAAATGGATTATAGCTTACCACGACTACACTGCAAGTTTCAAAATCAAATTCCCACGAGAAGTTCGAAAAATTCTAATAAGACAGTTTGATGGGACACCTGTATAGTTAGTTGTATAATACGTTGTTATAAATATCGTAACACCAATGGAAAATACTTTTCTTTTTAAATAAGTTCGACGGCAATAAACCATTGAAACTATTTGCACAGGTTCCGAATTTTCATTTAGATTCCAGTTAAATGACGAGAATTTCTAAGTAGGCAAATATAGGCAGTTGATACTTTAGGATTGTTTGCACTAATGCATTCTGATTCTAACTTAATCGGTGCCAATTTAAAGCAGGGTAAAGCTTTTTCTAATCAAACTATATGTAGTATTTATAGTACAAATTGGTTTATTCACTTTTCATATGATTTGGGCTTGTATCTAGATGTTCATACCTAATTGAAATTCAGTATTTGAAAACTAGAAATCGGTGTATTTCTTAAGAAAAGGTGATTTTGCCGGCGGCAATTATTTCCTCTGTTGCCCCACCTCTTATATACATATATCTAAAACGCATCCCTTATGAATATTTTTGTAAGGACTATATCTGTGCGAAGAAAAATCGAATAGTCGGACACATCTGGTTAAAATAAGGATATTCGATGTATATCAAAGTACCCATATAATATAATCCATTGAATAATGTTGTATCAGTAGGTACCAATAAACCATGAATTATAAATCTTGTTGGAACAAGAAGTTTGGCTTGAATTCTGCAATTAAAAATGTTTAAAGTTGCCATCTACTTCAAAATATCTAATATTTGACCCATTTTCTACTAAACCATAACTAACTCGTTCAATTAATATATGTCGTGTTATTTTTAAACTCCATTAATATTTTACTTCTTTTGCCAGATTTATGTTACACCGACTTGAAAATGTAAAGCGCATTATGAGAAAATAAAATAAAACAGCCTCCACACATTTAATTTTTATTGTTGAGTAAAACAGAATTTTATGGAATCACGAGATGAGCTTAGCGTTCTAGCATGGCCGCGTGGGCGGAACCATGACTTCCGCCGCTGTCAATTCAAACGTCTCCACGTACCACCATTGAATACGATTTATTAGTTTATAGTAATAGGCAATATACATACATATCTCCTACTAATAATACACGGCAGTAATTGCACATTGTAAAATAATTGCGTTTTGAAATTAATTACAAGGAGGTAATTCGTTACTTTTAATGTCGTAATCCACTGCCCATTCTCGTGTTTTACGTGCGGGGTGCATTCATTCGAGAGATTTCGTTTTAGACTCTACGTAGATGTGATTACGAGTCGATACGATAAATGAAATTACCGGCTACGCGATTCCTTCAAACTATGTGGCATTATGTCGGCTTGTGAAAACATAAATGGCTATTAATGGAATTGAAATTATCGGATAGCACACGTAATTATATTACAAGTTTTCCCATTGTATTGTTGTTTCACTTGAAATTACGGGAGAATTAAGTGTATTGACGTTCATAATCCTTTTTATTAATATTCCAATTTAATTAAGTTAGTAAAATATTCCTCCAATGATCTTTTCTTCACAAAAACCAAATGTATTAGTACTCCATTTGATGGTCTAATATCAACTCAAACAATTGTTTAATTGTTTTAAATAAAACATTAACAAAACTTATGGTTGAACGTCAAGCTAAAAATCAAAAAAATACGTGAAAAAGAGAATTGAGGGGTATAATAGCGAAATTCGAAATTTGAAGAAACGAGTTGTAGATATTTTTCTATGTGGTTACTTCCACATATTTTGCAAACATTCAAATTCCAGTGGTGTATCCAAAACCTGGCTTGAAATCCACTAAATGCGCCATGTCTCGGGAAATCAATGAAACTAAATTAGTCAACATATAAAAAATATGTACCTACTTGTTGTATACAATAAAGTAAATAAAAATAAATTAATATTTTTGCAAATAAAGTTTGTTTAAAAAATATTATTTGAGGGGTAGAGATGCAAAGTACGATTGTTATTCCTGTAAGTGCTCGAATATATGTATATATATATATATATATATATATATATACATACATAATCCGCAACTTCTATACAGAAATTCATATAGCACTTTTGAAGTAACTGAATCTCCCTTATTGTTAATGATAGCAACTCAGAAACTAACTATTATAATCATTACGGAATACGTGGAAGTCTAAATCACGGTCATATATTCCGCAAGAGGTTCATAAACTCTTCATAGTCCCGGAGGTGTGTGTAACCACCGGCACGAGCACTCTCCGGAACCAATCACCACGCACATCCTGCAGCACGTGCCATCTTCATATACCATAAGATAGTTTTCTCTCACTCACTTCTTCACAAACATATTCTCGTCAGTATTCTTTCCTGCTTAATTAGAAGCTTCCATTGAATGTAAATGTGAACAGTATGTCGACCTTAAATTTTAGACGTCTTTGAAAACACTCAAATGTAGAACATCTCCAGTACTTTCTGTACACATATGTATTTTATGTAATACAATTTGAAAAAATAAACGAAACTTAGAAATACATTCACGTATGTAGTAAATGAAACGAAAACTTACACTTGGTATATAGCTCCCTATCAAAAGAAAATTTATTTGATTATCTCCAAACAGACATTTTTCATTAACCTTCTTCCAGGTATTTATTTATTTCAGTATAGAAAATATTATTTGCATAAATATAAATTGTATCGGATAACCAAAAAGAAAACTACAAAAAGAAGCCCTTGTGACAGAGTAACATTCCTAAATTAAACCTTTTAACCTTCCTACACTTAATCCTCCTTTGATCATGGATATATGTAAATGGTCAAAGTTTTATATTTAAATTGAAGCAGCTAGACGTATCAATGACGTGGCAGCAAATTTGCTTAGGTGAAATTATTCTACCTTCGCCATGCGTTCGTAGGAAATTGTTTTCCTTACATACATACACATCAGGTGTAAAAGAATTCAATGTGTTTTGTAATGATTTAGTTTTAAATATTTTTAATAGAAAAGTTAAGACGCTTACAATTTTTCTAACTAAAAATTACCACTATGTAAACTCTGGTAACCTAAAATTGATATTTGATATATTCGAGATCATTGCTTTAAACTAGTGCGCACTAGTGTACAAAACACACCTCTTTACAGACTATATCCTATAAAGCATTGTTCTATAAAATTTAGGGAATGATTTAAAACTGACCTCGCCTGCTGCCATTAATGTTTATTCTGCTGTATGACTCATCATTAAATGAACGGTAATTTTGAGATTTAACGACACAATTAAGTTTCACGCCTATAATAATATTCCTAATTGCAATGGAGAAAACGAAGTGTCCTACATACTGAGACAATAAATGAAGAAAGAATACAGATTTTTATTTATCAAATCTTATACTCTGCTTCACAGTGAACTAAAAGGAAGCTGGTTATTTGGAATATTTGTTACCATTATTATTCAGAATAAGTACTGCTTTTTCCATTAAAATTCTATATACAAAACATTGTCTTATTAGAAAAGTTTATTAATAATGAACGTAGATAATACAATACAATTATATAGTTGTAGTTGTCTATCAGATTAGCATACAGTATTGTCAATTAACTTCTATTTATTCACCTTCCATTCTTCAATATCTTAATATTTTCCATTCTTAAATTGTAAAAGTGGATATGCGTACTTTAAATGCATCATGATTTAATTGAGTTACCGTTAAATATGATATGTGGGCACTACAGTAGAGCGTACACACCTCTTCTCAACTTGTTACAACTGTAATTGACACAGAAAACAAAATATTTACATGGAAACGTACTTTCTTGCAATGCACACGTTAACACCAAATTACTCTGGTGTACAATATAGACTTCGATCGTCCTCATAACAACGAAAACAACAAAACTAAAAAGTCAGTGATTCAGATAATAATGTTTTGCTTTGCACACATCAGTTGCATCGATAGTGACCAGGTTCATACCCACCCTTGATCGCTCTACAGTGACCACACAATAAACTGTTAGTTTACACCAGTAATTCACACTCCGCGGATGGTCGGTGATCCGAACTACCCTCGACCCTGACCTACCCGACGAGACGGCTTTACGCTAAGAACCACCGATGTGCTTCCATACGCGAAACGGAACTTCAAGTGCTTCCTTAATTTTAAACTACTTACTTTTGATATAACTAATACTGCCTAGTAACTAGGAACATATGTATGTACATAATATATGCACTAATAAAAGCAATGCTTTTATTAGTGCGTATATAGTTGCTGCTATTTTAACAAGCATTATTATTATATTATTAGTGCATTCTGTGCAGTAACTACCATATAAACTGCCTCGAAATTGGTTTACATTGCGTGAAGTTGGTTGCTTTAAACGTAACTTTAAGGGAACCATTAGGCAGATAGTAAAAATAAGAAATGTATATATGTGTCTACTGATAAGTGGTACAACGGAAAACAGACTGCAGCAAGCTTAAAATTGTATGGTTAAATTGTACCTATATGTACATATATATATAATTCTTCCGGGTGTTTCGATGAAGTCTCTTTCATCTCCTTCTAGAGCGAGTCGTGACAAATATAACAAGAAAGCTATTTTTGAATTTATTGAATCGTAGATTTCAAGTTACTTAAGAAACTAGTGGCACTAATAATTGATTTCTGATAGAGAAATTGAGAATGTAAGTGTCGATTCTATAGAAACAATACTTGTAATAAAAAATATGCGTGATTATCGTAATAGTTTAAATTACTCGTAATGCATATATAAATTGCACAAAAACATAATCGAGGGTGCTTCAGCTATTATTTCAATCTCCTTATAAGAATTATTTACTATATCTACATTTTACGATTTTAAAAACAGGCATATAAATACCTCAATCAAATGTTGCAAATAAGTACCGCTTATGTCATGCAAAACGCTGATTTTTGAATAACCAAAGTAGACAAATGAGATTCGTGCACGAGATGAGCACATCTCCGATCAAATGGCCGATTGGTAAGCTAACAAGTGACGTCCACATCCATCGCTGTCTCTGATTCCTTTTATAAATCGTAACTATTCATACTATTCTGTGACTATTTGTCACTTCTTTACGTGCTCCAGATTATCGCCAGATAACATTCGATGAGGTTCTCTCTTTAGCCGAAGAAAACTAAAATGTCCTTCTAGTATCGCTTAGCCAACGATTTGACAAACGCCTGGTCGGATTCTTCCCGATGTTTAAGAGCGCTTGTGATGCGCCGACAATCTCGACCGTTCATCTCAATCGATTGAACAGGAAACTGTCAATTAGAAGTACTCGTTAGTAAAGTGAATTGTTGTCGACGCTTTATAGATAGATATAAATTGCATAATCGAAACGGTGTTCGATCAATTCTTATAATTGCGTTGTTGTCACCTACGACAAGTAAATTTGTTGGAACATCCGACGCTTGCTAAAAAAATGTGGAACCAATTGATTGTAATATGCATTTCCCTGTTGAAGTAGTGATGAAATGTAATATCGACAAGTAAACTTTTACAGAACTTGAGATCTATTTAATTTTATTTGAGAAATGTCAATTATTTAGGGCTTAAGAAAGTAATTCTAAGAAATAAAATCAGAAAAATAATTTGAAATACATTTTAAATTGATATTTCAGTAGTATACCCTTAGCAGAGAGACAGTTAACAAGAAAGCGAGTGGATGAAGTAAGACACATGACTTAATGAAAAATAATAATAACTAAAACACATTATTTCCTAATGTTAGCTACCCATAAACGCATTGTAGCCACAGCTTCTTATAAATATGTATATATACATACAAATGTGGATACAATGCGCGAGTTTTTTTTGAATCGATTTGTTTTATTCAGTTAGTCCGTCTATATGTTTATCAATTCTGGCATGTGATGCCTCTTCGCCCGTAATAGGCAATACATATTGCATTATCTCATTAACTGACAGTATATGAAGGTAGATTTGTAGAATTACATATTTGTAATGTTGGATCAAGCAGAGAAAGTATATCCAACATTGGATATGAACAATCCTATTCAACTTCATTATTCATTGAATACGAATATTTAATTTGCCGAAGTATATGTATATGTTAGGTAAAATTGTGATACTTCACATATGTTTTAAATTACATGAATTTAAAACTAATGAAAAATAAATAAGTTCTCTAGAACTACAGAGGAAAATATTCCTATACTAATATACTTACAAATAAATTATTGCGGTCATAACCGCCTTCATTATTGTTCTTACAACAAATATTAATGTAAATTTGTCTAGAACGAAAGTAAGTAGATTGTCTTCGTAAATTCAATCCTAAGCTCTAAGACATTTTACGAAAACGCTATGCTACAATAAGTTGTTGCTTGTTATAGCGGAAGATGCAAATGTTTGTGGTTATTAGAATATTAAAGCAAAATTTAAAAAGCAATTGTTTCTTCTTGGAAAACAATATTTGCGTTACAATACATCGGTTCCTACTAAACATTAGCATATTTTCCAATATTTTACTTATTTTGACACAATTTTAGTTTCATAAGAAATATTTAAATTCAGAAATCAAATTTTTTATGTTAACAACTGGCATATAACTGTTATATAATAGATATTTTTACAATTTCCAATATCTCCTTTTGCAAATATAAATTAATTTCACTAGAAATAATTAATTAATTGACACAGTATAAATTTTGAATATTTAATTTAGGCATTAAACCAAATTTGAAATCAAAAAAACATGGTTCAAAAATCTTCACTCGAAAGTTCCATTTTGATACAAATCTATCTTTCCTGTAAATACTGTGTAAACAAAATTAGTCGTCACTCTAAAAAATGATAGTAATTTTACTATCAATACCCAGGAGTATTATTGGCACTAACGTGTCAAATTTACAATGACAAGTGATATAAATTTTAGTTTACTAATTTTCTAAGAGACTTTTAACGTTTAATAAAAATATTCAGGCAAAATTACCATGGTTTTTAGACTATTTTCAAGATTGAAAAAAAAAACTAGAAGAATTTTCCGGGAGAATCAGTCTAATATTCCTCTAAAATATTGAATATTCATCCTATAATACCTCATTTGTCATGTAATATTGCTTTCATAACAAAAGATAAACTTAATAATATTAGCATGGCTATAGTTAATTTAAGTTCTAGTTTTTTATATGTATTACATTTTTAGTTTTATGGTGGAAGCTCAATTGTTCAGGCCCCGAAAACGTGCCGAGTTAATTGTTTTAATAACGAACATAGTTAACAAGTGTGAAGGGTAGATCACTTATTTATAATTATATAATTATAGATATCAATAAGCATTGCTAATTTATTTGCCCAAAGTAAAACAATATTTCATCAATGACTAAAATTTTAATTGTTAATTGTTAATATTATTTGGAAGATCATACTCTGGAAAATCTACTTGAAGAAGTTATTTATATATAAATAAATTAAATATTTTAAATTTAGGAGTCTTAGCGGAGATGGAAGATAATGAAAATTAATAATATTGGTATATTAATAAATAAAGTGTTAGTATCCTTTACTTACTAAATACTACTGTTGGATAGCTATAAGGTGTTCGGATGTTGGTATATCGTTGAAACTTGATTGATATTTGAAGTACATCTTGACTATCCACCAGTGTGAATGAGGAAAGATTGAGGTGGGCTTTCCTACAGTTATATACATATCGTTGTCAATTTTAATAAAACTTGTTCTTTATAGCATCACAGAAACTTCATTTATATGGATCGAAATTAGTACTGAAAAGAGACGGTAGTGATGTCGTTTTATTGGAATCATGTGAATCTGCCGAGCTTTGAAAAATTTCCTAATACAAATAGATCGTTATGTCATTATTTAACATTTCATCGATAATAGTATCATTAGAATTATTATTTACAGTATCAACTATAACTTTCCAAGCTATCCAAAACTGTTTTATCTGTATTAAATAAGTTCTTAAGTAATGCAGAGCTTTCACAATCTAAGTAGTAAGTTTCCCGTGTTGACCCAACTCTAAGTGAGATGATAAATTTTGTAAATCAGAATGATAAAAAGAAACGATATTTTACACACTAACGGAAAAACAAAGAAAAAGAAAATACAATCAAAAAAGGAGTTTCCAGCAAAAAGAATGCGAGGTAAACGGCTATAGAGAAAAACGCTAGCATTTTAAAACCAAACATTTAATTACTATGCAATTAATATGTTCGCTATTACAATGTACTACAACTTAAACTAGTTAATAGGATACAATGAATATAAATGAATACTTCTTTAAAAAAATCGTTGAGTGATTGTTTGTCTAATTTGTTAATTCAAAAAAACAAGTTTCAATGAACTTATATGCATAAGCATTTCGTCTGGAATACGTTTCTGCTGCGTCTTCAAAAATCTTTGTAAAATATTTAATAAATACTAAAGAAACTAAAGCAACAACTAACATTTGTTAGTTAACCGCCATTATCAGCCATGTTATTCTATATTTTACTTGGATTAATGTTGGAGATATCTATGATTGCTTCATTTGTCGTCCATTTCCAAAAACCTGTTAAAATCATTCGATTCTGTCATATTACTCATTGAAACTAGTTTATTATATTAGGATTAACGTTTACCTTTATTCGACTTTTCGAGTGATTTTTGCAGCGATCTGAAGCCAGCTTTTTAAAAACAATTGTTTGGTGTAACATCAACAAAATGTTCTCTTCACAGTCAAATTTGTTATTTTGTTTGCCAGTTTTGCCATAGTTGTCCTTGATATTCTGCGGCGATAATGACATTTTAGGGTGCTGATAGTGTCAATGGAGACGTCATGTTTCGAGGGAGAAATACCAAATGAGTGCATCTTAGTTTCTGTTGTTATCGTGAGGATGAGCTGGACATTTATTAATAAATAATAAAACGTTTGGAAACTCTCTTTCATTTTTTTTATCTTACAAGCTACTTAATGAAGAGCTTCACAGTCATCACCCTTTGGTTTTGAATTATATTGTGCAGACAATGATTTAATGTTGCGAAATTACACACTTACCAGTGATCAATGGTTTGGTTTTTCCGTATATGTCCGCTCGTTTTTTTTTAATTCCGCATCTTTTATGAATTAATACTTTTTATTAATTTTCTTTTAGAAGCCATATTGAGTTGTACATTAAACGCACATAATATTTTGAATAGAACTGGATGAAAATATAATGGAAACGTTAACAGGTTTTAATACATGTATACTCATGGAAAGTTATTTACCACCCGAAATGCTCGACTTCGTCAGTAAAAAACTTTGCCTATACAAAAATAAAAAGAATGCAAACTCAAGTCTGGAAAAACAAACAGGAAATCCGATTCTCAAAATAAAATAAATCTAAGGGAATTTAAAATAGAATTTAAAGTAACTTTAAAAAAAGATAACACAATAATATCACACATAATATTTTGAGACATTTCCCGTATCGGACTAGAAACAAATTTATGTAAACAAGCGAGCTTTCAAGATATTAAAGTAAACTAAAGTATAACTGTAGCCACTACAAAATACGTGTACACAATGGCAAAGTAAATTCGAAATAGTAATCTTATTGACAAACAAACAAAACGCATTTATCACATCTATTCCACTAATAATCATTACTGCATTCTAGAAATGTCTTATTTTTAGTATATATTATTAGTTATCATAAGTAATCAAAGCTTTTTTGTTTACAACCTACATACGAAAGTAAGACTTATTCGCTTTAAACACGATTACCTAATTATCTGTTATTTCAAATGTATACCTTGAATAAAATTGAAAATTATCATAATAATTTTCACTGCTCAGTGCTTAAATTACTACCTATATGAAAGAATTAAAAAGTTTATCATCTATTATGCTCCATAATTAGTGACAAAACTTAGCATATCCAAAAGTCCGGAGAGAGGAAAAGCACCTGCCCGAGCACCGGAAATATCGTCACACTACACGATTCTTCTCAATGGATGTCCAATCTCCACCGGAACTGGCCAACCCCACGGACCGACGTGGAGCAAAGGAAGAATTGTTTTTAATTTGTTCGCCCTGAGAGGGAATACAATTGCTGCAAGCAGGATGTGTAATTTTTTTAGATAAAAGAATTTAAATTATTAGATCCTGTATTCCCTACATTGTTATGGTATATGTACATATACATAAGTGACGAATTAATTAATACAGCTCTGTTCATCCATAATCATATAAGACATATATATGTACCTGCATAATAATTACACTGCACCGAAACTGATATAACACAACACTTTAACAGACTTACAGTTAATTATTGTGCACTTTCATACACATAGATAACAATATGGGATTAAAATTAAGTAAAACGTCGGCTCTAGAAGCATCTTAGTACTACTAACACGGGCAGAATTCATTTACTTATACTTGTGTACACATTTTTATTGTAACATATTCAAGTTCGTAATCATTTTCCATGTCAAACAAAGGACTTTATCTAAAAGTAACCTTTTCTATGTTTGAAAATTTCTATTTTATTTATTTTAATTTATAATGGTAATTGTGTGATATATATGGAATTACTAATTATTTTTATAGGTTTTTAGAAATTATTAGGGATGAAAAGTATGTACTTTCTTTCAAAAGTTATTGCTTGGTATTTTGGGTAGAAGCGGATGTACGAATCAAATATTTGCAGTGTGCTGCATTAACAGAAGCACCACAGAACATTTATTCATTTATTTTAAAATTAATATGGTACATAATTACAATAACCTAAATGCGTTTACAAAAAGTCATTAATTCAGTATTAAAAGGGGCTTATCTTTGTTTCAGTACCAGTGAAATTTTTTTTAAGCGTTTGATGTAATTTAACGTGGCAAACCGAATCATTATGTACAATCATTATTTTATTTACATGTCAGTATTCTTATTTTGTTTGAGGGAACATATACAAAAAATTGGGCAATGAAAAATATAGCAAAATTTACTGCGAATTTTTATTTCTAAACGGAAACCTAATGTTAGAAATTAATCATCAAATTATGCTTGTTCTTACAGTCAACGTTTGTGCTTGAAAATTTACATGAAAATGTCGCAAAAATTACATACGGTTCCACATCATATTAATTTAAATTCTTCAAAATATCAAATCACAATTTCAGAATTTTCTGAATTTTTACATAAAATAAGCTAGATCACAAAAATTGTCAATTTTAAATTTTTCATGTACTCCCAATTCCTCTTTAATTTTGTCTCATGAGTTTTATTTAACTAATATAGCTACATTCAACTATTACTTGATTGAAATAGAAAAATAAGCTTCCCAAAGGATTTACTCATTAATTGTATTATTCTGAAATTAATGTAGTTTCGGCAAAAAAATCTCATATTGTATTACAGTAAAAAGTCGTCTTTTTAAATACATACAAAAAATTGGGCAATGAAAAATATAGCAAAATTTACTGCAAAATAAGCGCTACAATATCTTCGACATAATTTTATGATAATAATTACCAAGATTTTTGTCCTTGTACCTCTAACCACAACTAACTAATGCATTGTATTTAAGAGCTGAAAAACGCGGTAGCGTGATTATGACAAATGATAGTTGTTCGAAATTTGTCGAAAATGCTACATCCCTTCTGATCACCCAGACTATTCCAAAGTCCTTCGCAATATATCAATTCT
Source organism: Trypoxylus dichotomus (assembly GCA_023509865.1). Lineage (NCBI taxonomy): Eukaryota > Metazoa > Arthropoda > Insecta > Coleoptera > Scarabaeidae > Trypoxylus > Trypoxylus dichotomus. The sequence continues at coordinate 52,174,868 of CM042074.1, read as the reverse complement.
CTGTGCGTATCGTTACCTGAAAGCTATCAAAAGTTTTCCAAACGGAGGATTCTACAACGAGAGAAACGAGTAGTATTGTACGGCATCTGATACATACAGAACATGCAAATCCTATTCGACCAGCTCCTAGAAGATCACCACCGCAGAAGAGGGGGGATTCAAGGCATATCATCGAGAATATGAAAGGGGATGGCGTGATTGAACGTGTTGGATACGAAACGTTGGGTAAATGCAAAATGTTTTCGACCCTTGACCTTAAAAGCGATTATTGCCAAGTGCAACCGGAGCCCAAGGACAAGTGCAACACTACATTCACAAACAGAACAGGGTTTGCCAGACCTTTGTCATATCATTAGTCCTATGCAATGCTCCCGAGACATTTGAACGATTACTAGAGAGCGTGCTAAGAAGACTGTTCTGCTAAACTTACCTAGAATACCTCGACGACATGCTCGGTAAAACATTCGACAACCATCTAAGAAATCTAGAGCAAGTATTCCAACATCTACGAGCAGCTAACCTAAAACTGAATCCAATGAAGGTAGCTCCGTCCAATCAAAGCGTAAAATAGTATGAGCGCAATGAGGCTCTGACACTGGAAAATGGTCTGTTGAAACTAATATTGGAAAATAACACGGAAACAAACCGGAAGTTGCAGGTTATGGAACTATTACACGATGAAACTTCAGGAAGACACTTAGCAGTTCGAAAAATACTTTAAAAAGTGCGTATACGATTTTATTGGGCGAATTGTAACAAAAATTTCGAAGATTGGGGCAGGAAATGTATATCCTGTGTCACGGCCAATGGACCTCACCAAAAAGTTCTGGTGAGACAGTACAGTGTACTGCCTACACTGTACTGTCCTTTCGAAGGAATTGCAATTGACATTGCCGGACTGTTTTCCATCGCAGACAATGGAAATAAATTTACTCTGCTTGCAATGGATTACTTTACCAAATGGATGGGCAAGCACTCTCTAACCAAAAAGCTGCAACTCTCGCTGAAGCTGAATGTTTAAAGAACTAGTCGGTCGTATTTGGCGTACCACTTGAACTATACTCTGACCAGACACGTAATTTCGAATCATCCGTATTCCAAGACGTTTGCAAGATACTGGGAATCTGAAAGACTAGAACAACTGCACTGCACTCGCAATCCGATAGCATGGTGGAATGCATGAATAGAACTATTAACCATCAGTCCAATCTATCCAAAGTTATTTAACATTTGCATTTGTTTCTGCTAGCATACAGAGTATCTCTCCACGAAACCACAGGATACAGTTCAGCGAATATACTCTTTGGCCGTAAACTGCAACTGCCATGTGATCTGAAGTTCAGTTTTAAATCAGATGAAGAGATGGGAAGATGTTTCGAATCTTTGCAAACGAATGGAGGAGATTCGCAACCGAATGAGGACTAATATTTAAGAAACACTTGTCAGGATAAAGGAACATTACGATGTTAGAGAGGAAGAGGGCAGATATCAACCAGGAGACTTGTTCTGGTTATACACTCTTCAGCGACGTCGAGGCTTCTCACCTAAATTGCAAAGATAATGAGAGTGATTCTACAAAGTGAAGAATAGAATTAACGACGTTGTTTACCGGGAAAAACCTAGCGGGAAACCGAGAGTGATTCACTTTAACCAACTAGCGCCTTTCCCAGGAGACCACCGTGCTAAGCAACGCGAACAGAAGTACCAAGTGTGCATGTCCCAGACGAAAACTGACGTATCAAGAATTTATGGCAAAAGTATGGAAATGGACATAAAGTCCGACATATTGTCACGACCGAAATTTAGCAAGACCTGTTCTCCACATCAAAAGACTATTTGCTGGCGCACTGAATAACCTATGACCTGAGAATGGAAAGAGGAATAGCTAGAATGTTCCGACAGAAATTTGGAAGTGGTGAAAACCTTCAACACCAGAATCGCGATGTCGGAAAAACTTTACGTTTGTGTAGAGAAGGACAACATGTGTTCTATTTGGTAATTAAAGAGTGGTCACATGAAAGTCCTACCTACCGCACTGTCTAAGACAGCCTATCAAGCCTGAGACAATGCCTATCAGAGTGGACATCCGCAAACTGAGCATCCCGAAGTTGGGTTGTGAACTAGATGGCCTGAATTGGAGGGTTCTGAGGAATATAATTGAGGAGTTGTTCGGATATGCTGATATGGATATTCTAGTATGCTGCTGAAAGCCACAAAGATAGAACGATGAGAAATTTGTGCCGTGTTAGTTCTTCCACACATCCAGATGCCGAAAGGAACAGGGTGCAGATATCTCCACTAACCAATTCTGTTCCAGGACGGAGCAGACTTAAGAAAGGCGCATGTTACGAACGCTAGAAACAGCAGCAGAAGTACGGAAAGCACGAAAATACGCCCGGATCCGGTGAGAATGTAATAATAAATTAGATACGATAAATACAAGTAAAAAATATTTAAGCACCTTAAAATAAGGCAGCAAATTATATCTGATTTAAGCTCACAATTAGTAAAACAAAAAAGAGCAACTATATTGTAAATAAAAAACTAAAATAAAAACTTGCCTATTTATTGTGTTAATAGTTATGCATTGTTATAATATATAATAATATATATATAATATATTTAGAACCTGCCGAAAACGTATTTTAAAACAATAATACAAAATAACAATGCTATAGTTTATTTTTATCGACTGTAGCAGTTTACCGGCAATTAATCCAATAAAATAATTGGACACTAACATAACCAGTGACAGCTTATCAGATGTGGCAGAATAGACCGCACTTACCTAATATTTTTGAACATTTGATATTTCTTGTAAAATGTTAATAAGCATTTGCCGTTTATATTTATTCGTCTTTATCTTGCACATATGTAATGTAACCATAGAAAAATTATAGTTATTTATTCTATTAATCAATTTAACACATTACTTCGATTCAAATATTTATTCACCCTTTGAGTAAGACCATGTTATGTAACTCTTTAATTTTGAATAAACCTAATTATTGTTTTTCCGCATATGACGCTATCTTGGATTGTACATAGGTGTATTTTTTAAGTAAGTTTACATCAAGTGTGTACAGATATCAAATATCGTAAATAAAAATAATCCTGTGCAATTAAATCTTGTAATCTACAGTTTGCTTACCATATATACAATTTAAATAAATACCTAAAGATAGTAACTATTTCCTTTTAAATGTAGAAGTAAGACTTTCTGATTTTTTGCTCTGTTTAGTATGTTACTAATTAATTACAGTTGTTATATAAATTATAAGAAACGATGATGATTAAGACAAAAAAGTATTATTAGAAATCCTCATGAATATGTGAAAGTCTTATGGTTATCTTGCGTTGAATTATTTTTACCTCGCATGATACTGTTGTATGCAATAATTCAGCCTTGGAAGTGTGATGCTATTCTCCATCATACAACAATAATTAGTATATCCAATAAGTTGCTACAATTCTGTTTTTCATGATTGTAAATAATAACTAAAGTGGAGTATATAATCCACATAAAAGTAAATTCTTGAAAGAGATACATATACGTAATACATATATTTCATAAATCTCGTTTTGCTATCGTAATTGAATGTGCAAGTTTAGAAAGACCGCATAACTAATGTAGTCGTACATATATATATGAAAAACGGAAAACAATGAGAAACTGTACCGACGGTTCTTTGTAATGGTGTTCTGGGGGCAGAAACCGTAAATACTAGGGACTAACCCACTCGTTACATATGCGCATACTAAATGTAATTATTCACATTAAACACAGAAAAAAAAAACTCGTTTTTAGACTATATGAGTGGAATATTTCAAAAACAAATTTATTTGCAAGTGATTAATTTAACTAATAATCACGTATGTAAAGTAACCAAACGGTATTCTTAATAAAATGACAATAGCCATCACCTATGTGTTTATGTAAACAAAATACAATACGTAATATTAATTTAATAAGAAATTTGCAAAAATAATGGGAAACGTACCAATACGAATCGCAACTAAATCCATAACTTACTATTACCAAACATGTTTTTTTACTTTCTAACATCCATTATGAAGCATTTGATGACAAAACAAAAATTCATACATTTCGAATGCAGTTTCTCAATGTAATTCCAAAATTTTGATAATGAGTCACTACCATTTTTTAATGGACACAATCACACAATTAAATAAATTTTCTAGAAATGACTAATTCGACTCAAATCCGAAAATACTTGATCACAGGTTAGAAACAGTACAGACGGCGTTACATGAGCAAAACAAAGGAAGACCAAGTCACACAATCGAAAATCAGAAAAGCGCTCAATGAAACGAGAAGTGCACGTAATAATAAGCATCGTTCCAGAAACTTGATAATGTGCTGTATAAGAAAGCTAAAAGAAAACTAAAGCTAATGATCTGAAAAAAACCAAATAAAGGACTATATATTGGCTATGAACAAGGATATGGAATTTCAAACCGTTGGAAACAATGAGATATATGAATCATCTAAAGAAAAACAGGAGTTGCATCTGGCAATATGAATATCAGAATATGCCTCTGGAGTACGTGGGGTATAAAAAACGATCTAGATTAATCGGAACTTGCATGTATCAAAGACATTTGTTTCTCGGAATAGCTAGTGGAGAGCAAAATAAATTTGCCCCAAACTTCGCAAGAACACAAAGCCATCCTAACACCGCCAAATAAGAAAACAGCTTAGGTACACTCAGCAGAGATTTAATAGTACAATTTAGACCGATAAATCTATGGATATTACTTCAATTCAAATTTGGACATCGCCACTACATACTAGTGTCGCATTATAAAAAATTTACAGTAAACGATAAGTTTTGTATTGCCATAATAACTGAAACAATAGATTAAAAAGCTTACACAATATAAAATGGATTATTTGTGGGGCTTTTAACACCCGCATTAGAAGCCTGAAGCAAATGGGCGATGAGAACATACTGGGTATTTATGCAGCGAAATACAACTTAGAGATCTGTTTATTTCTCCAAGAAGCAAAAAATTAATGAAAATAATGGAAGGTTATGAGCTTACCTTACTTAATAGCAATGTGAAATAACAATCCAGCTGAACATAAATTCGTTGCCAAAATTCGCAAGTTTGCTGCGTCTTTCATTGGAACTACCAATTTACATCGTCCGCGAAATCAAAAAATGTTTACTGTGTTGTTTTATAGGCAAGGATCTTATTTTGCTGTATGTATAAGGGCAAGTTTAGTTTTTCAAATTTTCGATCGATATGGACGCCATTCCAATCCGTGTTTAGTACAATAATTATCTTTAAAGAGCTTGTAAACGTTTGCTATGGAACGCCAAAGTGATTTAAGATACATTTTCTTGGATTAAGACCTGCAATAATGACTGTCCATTTTTGATAATAATTGAAGAAACCAGTGAACCGATAAATTAATTTCTTTAAATCTTGGTTTCTGTATATTGTTTTTTCTAGTTTGGAAATGGCAAGTTTAATTGTTATTTTTCTCTAGGTATGTGACGTTATCTCTAATCCGTTTTTTTTTCTAACGTAATGTGTCTCCAAATACTCGTTTGCAAATTCTCGTAGCTTGTAAGAAATATTTTGAAACAGTTTTTTTTCGGTTAGTTTCTGACATTGCGACGCAGTCTGCTTTTTGCTAAATGTAATCAAAAACCTTCTCGATTTACGTATGTACGTTATAACGCCGAGCCTTTCCAGTTATGTTTCTTACCTTGATATTGTAAGCCTTCTATCCTGCACGAGCTTTCTCTTCTCACAGTTTTAAATAATTACATTTGTTATTTTACCACCAAACGACATGAAAATCCCAATATTGTCTACAAGTGGAGTTACTTCTTTATCTGACTAAGGTGGCAATATGTGTTGATGTAGTTGAAGATATGGACGTTCGAGATTTGTTATGTCACACCTCACTTACCGATTAGACTGTACACATCTGTGAAAAATAAATATAATAATACAAGCAACAATAACTATAAAAACTGTATAGCCAAATGAAAAGAACAAAAAATTGTAGATAGAGTAAGGAATCAAAATATAGCGAACAAATTACAAACTTAATGATAATGTGTAAACAATCACCAAGCAGTAATACTAAAACAATACTTAACGGAGTAAAAATGCAAAAGGACAACTAAGAAATAGTATATAACTTTTTAATAAAAACATTTAATTAGATAACAAAGATTACCAAATAAATAATATCAAAAGCTATATAACACCACAAATTGTAAAACCTTGCATATTATAGAAATACAAATTTTGCAGTATAACAAATATATAAGCGAATTACAAGCATAAGTTGTGATTACAAACTACAGCTTATATATCAGACTTGGAATTAAAAAGTTAACTACCGATTAACCTCTACTTTATGCTACTTAAAATTAAAATACAATTGCAATGTTTTAAATAAGCGTTTCAGGTGCAGAATATTTCTAAATTTCGGAATAGTATAGTTTTTGTTAAAATTTTCTGATCGAATGGAAGACAACCAGAATTACTTTATCGCATTACATAAAACAGAACTCGTAATCAGGTAGATAGATCTAACACCTTAGAGCTTAATAGCAATAATGATAAGTGACGTTACGGAAAAATAACAGCCATAGATTTTTGAAACCGATATCGATTCTATAACAGCAATGCAACATTAGAAAATGCCGTGTTGCTGGTTAAGTAGTGTAGAACTTGGAAACCTTCAGCGACAATAATGTTATGAGTCCGTTGCGGCAATTTGAGTAACTTACGGGTTTGCAGCACGCGAACAGTGCACTGTGCTAATAAAACCATTGTAAAAATACGACGTTCAATGCACAGTATACTTAAAGCGTTCGCCCGATAAAGAACATCGAAATCGACTATTAAAGGATCTTAGCGTGTAATTCTCGTATATTCATCAGATCAGCAACAACATTCCTAGTGGTATATAGAGGTCATCTTACGATCATAGCACCACCCTCGCCACAAACTGTAATAGACTCACCGCCGAACAAGTGAAACTACGAATCATTTGTATGTGTAACACTAAACAGCATTTTATAAGACTATCTTTTAGAACATTGTATCACATCTGTAAACGTAAGTACAGGACATTCGGTGCGCTCATTACAATGTTTGAACATTTGTTTAACGATAGAGAGAGTCAAACGTTTTCAATTATTACTTTTTAAGTTGTGAAGAATAGTTTATACGAATATGCAAAGAGCGTATCTTGGCCCTATGGTGACGCAAGATGAGATTGAAGAGGAGAAAACACAGAATTATAAAATAATTGTAAATAACATTTTTAGAAATATTTTTTGTTTTTACAATAATGTGTATATATCTATATTTCGTTGTTCAGTAAACGATCGGAGATGAACAGTTCACGAGTTCAGAAGAAGATGAATGAGATCTCGTCGAAACGGTTCCTTTCGGAACCAACAACGTACGCGGTCAGAAACCCGGAAATATATATATATGTTCATTGGTTTGAACTTGATTACCTCAAAATGAAGATGTTTGCGAAAAAAAATCCTTTTCTTAAAAAGAGTTCCTTAATCAACGTGAAAGAATCGGCAAGAAACTACTCTGCCATAAAGTTTATATCACACAAAATTGTTTTAATTTAAAATAACTATCATAAAATTATTTGGCATACACGCACAGATGCACAGCAGTTAGCCAGTATCACATCCAAAATCAGCTTTTCCATCTCTGAAAATATATAGGAAATGTTTTCGTTGCCATGATGATGATGGTCTGCTAATATCAAGATCTCGTGGTAATACACGAGCCTGATCGAAGACCAGCGCGTCAAACAAAAAAAATTAACTTGGGTAGCTAATACAGAGCATCACCAACGCCTATGAGCTCCTTATTTATATAAATATATCGAGTTTTCTTGTTTAGAGGAAATAACCCACAAAAATAGTATAAAACTGTTAGTGGATAGTGTTTCTCCATTATAATACCCGGAAACAAGGAAAAACACCGTTGATCCATACGAAAACTTTGGATACCATCAAATTTCGTGCTTGAGTAAATAAAAAGAAAAGAACTTTATTAATAAAAGTTGTTAATTAATTTTCGTTTCAAAGTTTACTTAACTTAGGAATTACGTTAAGTTTAATTTCTCTTTTTCTTAGAAATATACAAAGAAGTTATACAAAGCAAAATTCTTAAACAAAACAATCCACTACACTTAGCTTCGTTACGAGCCATGAGATCCACGACAACATATTACATCATTTGTATAATGATAATGGCCGTCATCAATTTGAGGTACACCAAGTCAAAAAAGGTTTTAGAAAGAATTAATTAATCAATTAAAAATGTTACGATATTTGATTGCGGGAAGCATTTTAACAAACTAACTAAAGCAACGTGGACACCCATTGAGTCTACGTGCTCCTGAAATGCTGCATTCCGGATAATTACTAATTTGTGTGGAGGGACTGCTATACCTGTGAATTATACAACCACACAGTCCCTGCAATCGTACTAACCTTACCTATTTTACGCAGTATGCATTCGATGCTTTGGACGCTAAAGATCAAGAGAATACAAACTATTTGGATTTTCAATAAATTTTGAACAAATTGATCACTACGTCCTTCTTCAAAGGTTGCAATCGTTTGCACTTTCTCATCGCTATGCTCTCTACTTACATCTTACATTACCAACAGACAACTTCAAGTCTGTTACATAAATTTTATATCTTCCAACCATCAAGGATCCGATCTCGAGAACATTTCTTCTATTCATTAATGATATTGTTAGTAGTATTAGGGGTGAGATCCTTACGAATGTTGTTCTCTAGCTGCGGCGTCTCTGACTCGTGCAGAGCAAGTAGGCTATTCTTAAACGTTTCTAAATGCTTGTGTGTAATATTTAACATACAAAAATGGACGGTATGTCAACCGTAGCTTATTGGGATAGTTTTTCCATCATCCGTTTGCGGTGATTCTGTTCAGCATTCAGGTTCCAAGAGTTAGTGTTACTGTACAATCTATTCCCTTATTGTACCATACAAACTACCTGCTTCGAGTCACAAATTAATTACATCAATTTTGATTACGTTGATGTGTATTCTTGCTTCTAAGGCTAGCTTAAAAAGATCTATTGTTAATTATTGGCAGATACTCTGTGCATATGTGTTTGCGCACATTATCTGTGCTCTAAGGTGTCAAACTTAATTATTTAAATTATTATCAATTTATTATGGGTAAAACAACAATAAAGAGAAAATGTTAAATTTACCTGATTGTCTATTCAATTCTTACGTTCTATAACACCGTATTATTAAAATAGTGTACAATTTATCAATAGTAGTAGTAGTATTAGAAATGCCCTATGAAAAATATTATACATATTTTGAGTGAATATGCTGCGCATCTGCTTTTCATTTTAATATTCCTCGTGTACAACTAATGTATGCTATATCTAAACACATTAAGAGACAGATTCGAAGTCATAGGTCAACCGTGAGAATTCACAACTCCTCGAATAAATTTGTTCAGCACGGGAGTGTAGAAATTTTATCGCATGCTCTTTTCTTGCACCTGCGTTGAATTGCTCACTGCTTAATTAGGATATTAATTTAAAAGCACGGCTTGCTAACAACATGCAGTTTTCATTTAAAGAACTGCATACATTGAAATATTAACTACCCTGTTTGCAATATACATAAAATGACTCTGTAACAAAAGGTATACGTTTCTATTTAAATTCCTCTAAGAGAAAGAGAAAAAATACCTAGGTGTGATAATTAACTGTAGGAATAAGAGACAGAGAATACAGCTAGGCTTAATATATAACAAATATAAAATAATAATTATGATTACAAAAAGATACAATGCTTAACACTTACCAAAAATCTTATCCCACGATTTCTGTTGTTACAACCGAAAAATCTGAGAATCTACTGAAAGCCATAAAAATCCCAATAAGTTAAATAAAGGTGACGAATACTTCCTCCATACTATTACAAATAGTTCATAGTGATACAAATTGGACCTTAACGGTCATAATAAGATTGCGTATGTGTAAGGACCCTACCATGACGGTTACGCTCCATCAAACTAAGCCATCAGAAACCAAAAAAAAACATTCCAAACAACAACCGTGGAAGCCTTCGACAAGGTTGCACCATAAAGTTACCAAGTCTTTAGTATTTAAAAATAATGTTTCTCACTACAGCAAAGTAATTGGTATATTTGTTTTTTTATTACAATAATGTTATAAATTAACTGTAACGGTAAAGTACTGTATTTAACGCTGGCAAAAGTAAAATTTCGGAAACCTTAGAGCAACTGCACTTTTTAAATATGCGTGGCTATTAACTTTATTTATGATGATATACTACGCGGCATTCAAATTTATTAAAACAATTAGTGAAATACGGAAGTACAATCCAAATTGTAGTCTAATTAAATTTCATAATTCATTAAAACTACATAGATAATTATGAGGGCAACCTGAAATGTTTTCGGAATCGACAAGAAAAGCACGATATTGGTGTGGTTTTTTTATTTTTATTCTTCTATGTAGCCTCTTAATACACTTTTTCAAACGGTGCTCCAGTCTCTTCAAACTGTCGGAAAAGTAGGATGTTTCGAGGTCTGCCAAATAGCCATCTGTAACGGCGATGACTTCCTCATTTGAGGCAAATCTCTTTTCTCCCAGTGATTTTCTTCAGGTTTGGGAATAGTAAAATGCCGCTGGGGGCTAGATCCGGTGAATATGGAGGATAAGAGACTAATTCATAGCGCAACTCATTCCATTTGGACACGACGATACGGAATGAATGAGCCGGTGTATTGTCGTGGTGGAAAAGCACTTTTTTTCCGCTGTTCTCCTTCAATACTGCATCGAATCGGGTCAATAGTAAGTGTATATATATATTACTAACACACTAGTAAATTATGTAACTATGTATTATACTCTTAAACAAAAGACGTAAAACACAGATAACTGATTTTTTTGTTAATTATAATGTGCTCAAACATAACATTTATTGAATAAAATAATTTCAATTGACTAATTATCAAAATTAATGAAAAGTTTAAACAATTGACGAGACTCATAATTTCGCATAAGGTACCGCTTTCCTCAAAAGCACAAGAGTATTATTTTCTAAGTAATTTCTCGCTTATCAATTTCAATGCTAGACAGACCTAAATCAATAAATATTTTTATTGTTTACTCGTACATGTAGTATTTGAAACAATAAATTCTGGCGTTGGAGCAATCTCTGACTAGAGGAAAAGTTTGCAACAATTTTAAATAGCTCAAACGAGGCCTTTAAAATGTGCAACATTCCTAAGAGACTGAATTTCTTTCCTTTATTACGGCTCAGTTAATACCTTGCCTAAGCATATTTACCAAACTCTTAGCAAAAGGTTAAATACCAAAATAAATGGACACCTTAAGAAGATATATAAATAGATAAAATAAATGGTTTTACTATTTATTATGTAACCTTAGCGGTTTTACTGGTGACATTCCTATATATTTATCAAAACTTTATAGCAGCCGATAACGGACATTTCTGTATATGTGCAGCAACTTTTAGTAGAATAACAGTATTCCTTACATTCCCTTGTGTTGAATATAAGAACACAAAAGTATAACTACAACCATTACATCTTTTGTTATTACTACTCATTATTGATTCTGTTGTTCGCATGCTATGACTACTTCAAGTGCTAGACTTCTTTTTACATTATATACAATCGATCTTATGTTTATTATTCATATACCATAGATATTTACAGTTAATACAGTTAACATGCATATGCCACTTGTAAAAAAAAAGGAAATACTTCTCGTTTCTGAAATGTCTACATTAAGAAAAAGAACAATAAACGCAGACAAGTAGGCGATCTTAGCAATGTTAGTTCACAGTTTAAGTCATGAGTTCGTTTCGAAGGAAATGAAGGGCGAGGTGTACTATGTGAGTTTCATGGTCCGTCAGTCAACAGTGACTTCGGCACTTCCGGTGTGGCACGTGCGCGCCATCTTTACTTCTCTAGATAACAACTGTCTGATACGTCTAAGAATTCTTTCCCGCTACGAGTGATATACTCTTTACTGTTCTCGTATCATTTATTATTTTAATTCGCATTTTCTCGTCACTATATAAAATAACATTAATGAAAAATATTTATTTGTGATTTTCTGATTTTTTTCAATGGATACTTTTAAGATAAAGGAATTGTTAAATTAAGACAGAACGTACATTGTGAAACAACGTTTAGTCCTACTATTACCGCTACTATTCGAGACAGTTAAAGTAATGTATATTAAGTAAAGTATTACCCAGAAAAACTGATTGTTCCGCCAACAATAACTGTCATTAACAAAGGCAATAACATAATTATAACACATTTGAACTTGCACTTAGTAAAACAATCGAAATCACAAATATAATGACCCAAATGAAAATAAACAAATAACAACGATGAAATTCAGTATTAAACGATTGAAAATAAAAATGGTAATTATGTGTTAGTACTGTGTAACCAGGTCACTCAGTATATCTACTGCTTTTAATCTATCACTCGTCTAAGCTAGAGTAATATGCAAAATTTAAATCGTTTGTCAAAGTTGGATAGTTCTATAACGGAATAGCATTTTAACCAGCTTCAACAGTCAGTCGAGTGTATTAATATTTACACCAACGACAACTATGGGGATGACCCGCTTCCTTTCTATATATTCATTGGCTACCTTAATTCTATTGCTACTCAACAATAATAAAAAGAATGAAGCTATAGTAAGGTATAGCAAGAAATATCATTAGCTATGACGAATTATCTGCAACAAGTTGCCGATTCTGGAAGCTGGAACAAGCAACATTTCAGTCCCTTTTATGTTCGGCAAGCGATACTGATCTGTAATACATCTCGATGGTGAGGAGTTTAACTGGACGTTGTCGGTTAAGAAAGCACCTCTTTAAGATGAAACTAATCGGAGATCTGCCACGCAGGGCCTGTTATAGAAAAAACGAGGGAGTGTTCAGAAGTAAAGTCAATAAGATGAGTGAGAAGCGATTCCATCCAGGGGGCAACCCTACGGTTTCTTATCCTACTCTGCACCAAGACTATAGCCTGGCAGGTGACCTAAGAGAACTACTAGTAGAGAAACGGCATGCATATAGGAAACCTATTGAAACCTAAATGCGGTAAGATCTCCCACACACTCCTTATCCATAGCCATAACCACCATAAATGGAAAGAATGCCTTTGCGGTTATTGCTCTAAAATTATGTCTATAAGATGTTATACGATTCATTGCTATCATTGTATTAATAAATATTGCTATCGCATTCTGTATATGTGTGTGTCGTAGGTTTCTTGTTGACCATATTATATACATAATATTTTAATTTCTCTGGTATTATTACTAACGTAAAATTTTTAATTTTAATTAGTTTGTGAATATCTACGGTTCCTGGTTGGTTTTGAACCTACAACTCCCGTTAGCTAAACTGGCGTGTACCCACTTACACCACAAAGATCGTATGAACAAATAGCTATTTAAATCAACATTTAAACCGCTGAATTTCAAATGGCTACTTTAAATTCTTAAAGATAATAGTAGCTGCAGATGTACCTCTGATATCTTAGGGAGACACGATATTTAATATCAATGCCAAGTGCATTATCACAGACTAATTAAAATTAAAAATTTGACGTTACCTATATTCTACATATTACTTAAATCTGAAACACTGTATATTTCTTTCACAAGATATTCAGAATTTTAACGCATTTTCAGATGAGCAAAATGTCGAAATGAATAACTGACGGGAAAAATATATTTTGGGTATATAGCTTGAAAATTCGTTTTTTAAACGAATAACTGATATTAAATTACACGTAATTTAAGTATATACAAAATGAATTTTTTTCCTACGTGGAAATTCATACAAAATGAATATTGCTGTTTAGCTGTATTAAGCAAATCGTAAATCGCTTGCTAACGACAATCGAGATTAAATCGAAGATTACCACTTTGCCGTGGGATCCCTCTGTTATACTATCTACAGCCGATATTGTCGTTCTGCGGCGGCACACACGAAGTACATCATGAACCATATGTAAATCAGCAAGTGGCACCTCTAACAGCAAGAGCGGTAACAGCGGCCGCTATCTTATCTCCAACAATTATTCGTAGTTTACTGCCAGGAATAGTCATCACTTACTGCCATTCTTTGCAAATGGTAGTGCTCTCTCGGTGGTGGCGACTGGCGGCGATTGCCTCATCCGGATCGCCGAGATTATTTTAAATGGACATATTTTAAGACGATTGTCGATCGTATTCTATTCCTCCTTCCTTTTCTCACTTGTAATATATTTCTCTGAGGTTACCACCCGATGGGATCAGATTTAAAACTATTGGTTTTTGTATCTATTTTGCAATCCGTGGGATAAATCTAAATCATAGATAATGCTGAACCCAAAAAGCGCATACATGCATAGTTTTCGATACATTAACTAAAAGCTAATATTAATCACCTATTTACCTATATCAATATTAATGTATTAATTGAAATTATACCCAGGAGACGTAAGTTATTAATAGTGATAATAGAATCCGCTTCACAGAGTGTAACTAGAGTAAACTGCAGCTAATAATAACAAATTATTGAATACTCAATGGATCCTGATTTTATTCCATCTATATTACGCGAGCCATAATTAATTATTCAGTTAAACTAATGACTAAAACTGCGAAGTGTATATAAATATTTATTTGTCACCGCATATTCGGAAAAAAATAATAATTAATATGGTAATTATCTTCGTGTAGACCAACGACAGACGGGAAGGTCGGTTACTACACATTTCTAACGTTCCGAACAGCTGATCAAGGCTTTTTGTCTTAACTGTATTTCCTTAGAAATTTTCGCGCCAAGAGACACCCTCGACGGCCATATGTTATTAAGCATACGGTTTTTCTCATATATAGAAGGAATTGTTAGTCATAATACCGTGATGATGCTATATATATATATATATATATATATATATATATATATAAACCGAAAATACGTTTTATGCCACTTTCACTGAAAAAAGACTGCTGCAATACGTTATGAACGCATACTACAAAAATCAGAGCTGCCTTGTAAATAAATTTAGTGTGTTAAATATTTATTGCATTTTATGTAAATAAAACTTGCATACAGAATACAAAATACAAAAATGAATACATCTGTGTATGAGTAATAGATACAAACATTAATTAACGAAATAATCCGCAACCTCTTTTCATCTTCGACCATCTATCATCTAAGAACAAATATTTTATCCAGCAGCAAAACAGAAATTAAACTAAAAATAAATACTGCAAAACGAAGCAAGTAAATTTGTGATCTAATAAAGTGTGCTAGTTTAATTCTGCCAATACAAAAGCAATACTTCAATTTCGTAATTAATCAAAATATTACATGGGAAACAAAGATAGTTAAATAATCTACATTGTTTTAATGACGATTGCAAGGACTGTGTGGATGTACAATCTGCATAGTATAGTAAACTCCACTCACACAAATTAATTAATTATGCGGAACGCAGCGTTTCGAGAGCACGTGAGCTCTCATTGTTGACAATGGGAGCCCACGTGCTCTCGAAACGCTGCGTTCCGCATAATTAATTAATTTGTGTGAGTGAGTTACTGCTATACCTGTGAATTATATTGTTTTAAATTTCAGTGTTTCCAAATAATGTTTGCAGTTAACAATTGTACATGTTATGTACGTTTGTACATTATCTGATTTTTATCAGATAAAGCTGAAGTTTCTAGAATTTATAAATAAAAACACGTCATAAATGATTTCGCACTGTATTCCATATTTAGCCATCCAAAACTTAAAATACGCGTAGTATTCTGAAATTTACGTACACCATACACGAACCACAACACGACCACCACACATTCACTTATACAACTACGACCCATAAACCACGTCGCAATAATGAAATTTATAAAGAATTAAATGAACAATAGTCAAATCTAAAATGTTATCATCACAGAGATTAAACCAGCATTTGTGCTCTCTTGGAAAAACATAACTCCTAACTTGTATTACTGTTTACTGTTAAACAATTCTATATACATGTACTGTACTACTACATATATAATTCATTGGCATAACAATTTTCTTAGTTTAAGGCACTAGACAAAGGTTTTAAAACCTTATCATACTAATGCATCTTTTGTGTTATTATAGCAAATTAAAATGTCTTATGGTTTTCTCATACTTGCTGTGCACGATGCGCTCTGCAAAACAGAGGTTTACCATCAGTGAGCTGAGTGTAGAATTTCCTGGAGTTTCAAAATCAACTGCGTACACAACTGTAACGGAACATCTGCGCTACAAAAAACTGTGCGCTTGATGGGTTCCAAAGATGTTTAATGACCACAAAAAAACTGCGCTGACGTTTCTCACCCGTTGTGAAGTTGAAGGAGAACATTTTTTTTTAATCAATTCTGACTGGAGACGAAACCTGGATTCAGTATTACAGCGCCGAAACAAAACAATAGTCACTACATGCCTTCAAACTCCTCAAACAAACCGAAAAAGTTCAAACAAACAGTCAACAACAGAAAAGTTATTTTACAGTATTTTGAGGACAAAAGGGTGTGTTGCTTCTTGAATTTATGAAACCAGAGATTGCGATCAATGCAGAGTGTTTGTTGTCAGACTTTGTAACGATTGCGAAGAGCCATTCAAAAGAAAAGAAGAGGCATACTGACTTCTGGAATTCTTGTCCTTTATGACAATGCCCGCCCTGACACTGCTGCTGAAATCCAACGACTTCTAGAAAAATTTCAATGGAAAGTTTTTGAACTCCCGGCGTATAGTCCCGACTTAGCGCCAATTGACTTCCGTTTTTTTCGTGAACTGAAAAAGTGGCTAAGAGAGCAGAGCTTCGAGAGTACAGAGGAACTCCAAAACAACGTCATGAACCATCTCAATTCACAAGCGGCAACATTCTATGCAGAGGGAATTGGAAGGCTCCTTCATTGATATGATAAATTCACCAATCTTCACGGTCATTATGTCGAAAAGTAACCATGCTTGTACATAACTACATACTCTTGAAGTTTGGTATGTTCTCAATCTGCTTAAGGATTTTAAGATTTATATTAAATAATTTACGTACTGCAGTGCCGAGTTTCTTTAATTTGCCAATAGATATTAAATAGCATTATTTCTCATTGATTATTCAATAACAATACAATAACTGCTGCAAATTCCTTCTAATCCACAATTAGCAAATAACATAAATCAAGCACTAATAAAATTGTTTTCATTTTTTTAATCCACACTCCACAATGCGGTCTACAGAAATATGAACTTACATAGTAGTTTATAAAGTTATGATTATCAACATATGTGCTTGAGAATAATATAATATTGCTAACGGTTTCGTTAAAATAAATGAGGTACTTCAGGTGTCACGTGACAGGTGGATTTAAAAGACACGTGGTTTCATCACATAAATAGTAAACCCTCTGCACCAAAATAAGGAACTTTCTACTTATTTCCACTAGTATATTTCCTCGCAATAATTCGACTTTCCCATTATGTCCGTTAAATTTACTGATACAATTTTGCAATAATAATTGTACCGCTGTACAGACTGAAGAACTTTAAAAACCTTTCTTTTTAATCAACCGTTCTATAAGTAAAAAATCTTAGATTTTATATTGTACATTTTGTAAAGAAAATAATAAAAGCTCATAAAGTATTTCCTTTCCACCTTGAAATTTATTCAAACTTTTAATGTCATTGTAGCTATTTTTACTCAAAATTATTTTGCTTGTCACATCTTACGCGGCTACTCCTCATTCAAAAGCAATATTTTAGAATGATTTATTTCTTAGAGTAGCAGAATCGTAAATAGCTATAGGAAATAAACGCATTTTAATTAAAGTGATCACAGAAAATCAAGTTTCCAATCCTGATACTGAGTTGAACTAATATTATTTCTAATAATAAACTGGTTAATGAAGCTGTTATTTGCATATTGGAAACAACAATATCGATGTAGAAACTACAGATTTCTAGCCAAACAACTATAAAAACTTATTTAGAGCCGTACGTATACAACAAAATAATGACAAACATGGTGCAAAACATCCAATCTTAGAGATTTTCAAGTAAAGACGAAGAGTGGGAATATTACGTTTCTGAAAGACGACGCTAAGAGTCGAGTCTTACTTTCCGAAATTATCCTCGAATTATTGGAAAATTATTTTTTTGTCTTAGTAGAGAAAACGAGAAAATTACGCTCGACATAACAATGTTGGAAGGGTTATCTATTTTTGGCAACAATTTAAATGATGATGTATGTTGTGGTTGACTCCAGATTTTTATAGGCTTCGTAAACCTATAATTTCAACATTCAAATAAAATATTTGGTATTCTAAAAATGTTCACTATAATACGATACTACTTCAAACCAGGTAGTGCATCTGTCTTTGCAGTTACAACTTCTTCTGGGTACTTTCCAACCATGAACATGTTTCTCCGAAAATATACGAAACGCCCGCTCGACAATAGTTTGCCGAATATTACATATATTATTACCTCAAGGAAGTTAGGCATCATAGTTTCATTTTTTTTATTTTCTCTGTGTTTCGCTGAATCCACATGCCTTTTACAATCCCGTTCTCCGTAAATTATTAGGTTCAAATAATTTTTTTCAGAATTGCTGCGCAGGACCCGATCTAGTAGGCAAAAATAATATTTGCCGCCCTTTACAATTAGTTAGTGCAACTTTTAAAAACATGTATTCCCTGCCGCCCTTCATTTTTGCTGCTCAGGGCATTTGCAGCTTAGAATGCCACCAAGAGAATGAACATCACCAATACTAATTTTATGTTACTGCTATCTAAGATAACCATTCGAAATGCCATTTGACATAATAACAACAACGTTGGACGATACAAATAAAATACACATACCAGTCAACGTAATATTATTAGGACTTTTGATTAACAGAAATAGAGTACACTTAACACACATATGTAACCACCAAAATTTAAACAGAGTTCCCCGCACCAAGTGGAATTAATAATGAGTACAGTTGAAACAATATGTTTACAACTATAAATTCTTAAAATGAGAAATGATAAATTCTTTCCTACAAGGTAAATACGCACAATAAAGTAAGCATTCATCGAGAAAATAATGTTCATCACTTTGACGTCATATGATTAATTGTCTACATAGATAACACACAAATTTTTGTTGTGTTACATTTAAGAATCCACTGGGTAACTTGATAATGACAACTCGAATGACTCCATCGATTCCGGGATGTGTATCCACAATTCTTTCTTTGATGACAACCGTAGCACCAACGACAACAATTTTTGTTGCTTTGAACTTCCACTTTAATCCTTGCCGCAACTCGCTAATATTCTTTATTCCACCGAAACCAGAACGCTTGCTTCTTTTTCTGATATTTTTCCGTAGTACGTAATTTTGATTCATTTGTTGGCATCGAATTTCTTGCAGGTAACAACAGCTAAAAAATGCGTAGGAGTTAACAGATTGTATAACGTAAGTATATGCTTTTTAAATAAAACTTATCATTTTTATCCCTGCTTACCATAATGCTCTAATGTGCAATGTTAAAGGTTTTATATCTTGTCACGTATGATTTGATCATCTAATAATTTCTGAGAAATTTCACTACATCTATTTTTGAGAAATGTTTTAATTTCGCGTGAAGCCCCTAAGAAAATTTGTCCCATTATCTGAATAAATTTAATTCGGTTTTCTTCGTCTAGAAATAAATCTTGTTAGTGCTGTTAAGATATGATCAGTGGATAGGACCATTACGAGCTCAAGATGTGCTGTCTTCGCTACCAAACAAGCAAAAAGGTATATGTATGCTTTAGTAGTACTTCCTCCTCTATCTTCTTTACTGTTAAGCGGTGAAATGATAAGTTGACTACTGCTCTATTTGCTGGCAAATCAGCCATGAAGTTAAGTAAGACTACGCTACTATTCGTGAAATAATTTCAAATATTTGGTTGTTTTCATTATCACCGTTTGTGTCTTCCTTTCCGTTACCTTTTTTACGCTCCTACAGTCTAATTGCCACTATCTTTCGTCGCTCCATACCACCACATTTCATTATGCTTCAAGGCAATAGCATCATCCCTCTTGTAAGTGCATCTACTACATTGTTTTCTGTTGGAACATGCTTCCATAATGTCCGGCACTTGTTTGAATCTGTTATAATCGATAGCCTACGAGAGATTGTAATAGTTTAGGCAGTTAAACGATACATTGAGTAACTACTTTTGCACCAACGGGGTTAACATTAATACCGCACACAGTTCTAAGCTGAAGATAGTAAATGGCGCCACTATATTTTACCGCATAATAGGTTTAGGGTTACTCTTCCTTGGAAGTCTACATCCCTTACATAAATAAATGCGCCATAAGCTTCTTTTGATGCATCCGTACTCATGTGCCTCTACCATTTCTTATTCACAAGGGAACACCGGCAACAGGCATATTCAGAATTCCATAAAGCTTTACAGACTGAAAGGGTAGGTTGGTAGAAGCACTACGAAATTTTCTTTTTCGGCGGACGCTTACTTCCACCATTATTTTTAGTATTAAAGGAATTTACGAATACGTCTGCACCTCGAGTTGCACAATCATTGTTTCGACCTGTAAATGTGCATACTTCTTCGTCAAAGTCTGGAAAGCTCACCTCAAACCATTTCAAAACCTGGTTAACTGATGTTTTCCTTCCAAGTACCGCACCAAACAGTGTACTCTTGATTGATTCTTGGAGTGGACGTTGTGTAGCCCAACATCAGAAATTAGTGTCAGAAGACAAAACTTTAAACATATTAAATATACCTAAGAAAGCTACAGCGATGATATAACCTCTATATGTGTCTGGTTTTAAACTGTGGAAAAATGTTGTTAGAAGTTTATCTGATACAACGATTCTTATGAACTGTGACATAGATTTGCATAAAAAAAATAATCAGTTTTCTTTCCAAGATTTTTCGACGTATTCAAGTAGTCATGGTATAAGAGAATATGAAAAGAGAAATATATGTAGATGGAAGAAACTCTACTCGTGAAAATAGAAGTATAGATACGTGAATGAAAGACCTGCATAGAAATTCTGTAAGCTTGACGTCGAGTGAGTCGACACTATCGCAATTCTGTAACCGCTTACTCGACACCTAGCCGTCGACCAAATCGACGGAATATACTCGACAGCAAAGTTGGTGTCGTTTGGGTCTGGCATCTCACTCTATTACATTTTGCTTGGTTTCTATCACTCTTTAAGAGAGGACATTTTCTTGGCGGCTATTGAATACCAAAATGTATTAATTGTTTGTTCATGTTTGTAATTGTATTATGTGGTATGATCATTTACTATACTATATAATAGAAGACGGTTCGATAGAGAATCACAAATTTAAAACATTTGTAAAATAATATACACCTATTTATGAATGTTTTGCTAGAATTTTTCAATTCTTGTGCGAGCATAGTGATTAGTGATTACTATTTTGTTTATACTAACAATTTATTTAAACTTGAAATTTAACAAAATTTGTTTTAACGTAAGGATGTTAAATAACACTCTTTTATACATTATCACTCCATATTTCTTTATATTAGATGGCGTTTAAAATAAGAGGGACAGCCATTAGAAAATCTCGATTAATTTTATGGAATGACATAAAAGACGCGAATTTCAACACCCAATGCAATTCAAACGATAAATACAAAACAATTATGGGCGCAATTAATTAATCAATTAAATATTGAATGCTCTGGAATATTGTAAAAAGTCAGTAAATAAATGACAAAATATGCACTATTAATTTAACAATTAGCGTTAAAAGAGGTAATTGAATTGCAGATATTTTAAAGCGCATTGAAAAGAAATGCGCAGCCTTAAAATTTGATTAAAATGACATAAGTGGAAGTTTACGACAAAGTAAATAGTGGTTTTTAACACTATAAGAAATATGTTTTGAGAGTTTGTTGGGGCGCCTGAATTAGGAGCAACTAATTATTTATTTTTAATCGTAGTAAATACATGAATTAATATTTTTAAGCAGTTGACATCTAGTCATAATTCTAATTATTCTTTCGTTCTGCTGATATAATAAATTATCGAATATGGGCAAAATAAATAAAGTATAGATGAATATATTACAATAACACTACAATCTTATTTTACAAGTACATATTAGCTGTCAAGCCATTTTTGACGGCTAATTTCATAAGATTTGTTCTAAAAATCACAAAGTTTGGCACTTTTGAACATAAATTACCGACATTTCCCGATTTCATACTCGACACTTTTACAGAATTCCGGTTGGTGTCGACGTCGAGTTAGGCTAGTGCCGAGTAGCCGGTGTCGAGTCAGAGTTACAGAATCCCACTGCTGTTCCGCATGTCGAGTTCCGATCACGCTCGTAAACCGCTACTAGATCCGGATGTTAGGCGACAAATGACTACAGTACGGTCATCATGGCAACGAAAATATCTGCTATGTGTTTTCAGAGATGGAGGTATAGGCCTTAGAGGTGATCTTCGCTAAGTGCGATGTGGATATGCGTGTGTGTTAAATATATTTGTATAAGATTTTACATTAATTATATTGACTTTTGTGATATGGACTTTTGATAGGATAATTTCATTATTCTCGTCTCCTGTTGTTTAAGGGAATGTAATTTGCAAGTACGTTGAGGAAACTACAATGTTTATCTGAATCAATAAATGAGTATAAGTACGGTATATCGGATAGCTCAAAAATATGAACCATTTTGCCAAATAAATGACATGAACATCTAAGAGTAACATCTGTAAAATCTGCCCACAAAATTATAAAAACTTGTTCATGAATGAATATGATCCAGACCCCAGACTACACTTTTGCGAATTAATGACAGAATTTATCAGGACAGTCTAATTTGCTAAATCAAAGTCTTTTCTGATGAAGCAACGTTTTGTCCCACTAGTACTTTTAACGTGCGCAATTGCCGTTACTACTTAACCAAAATCCTTCATTGGATGGAAGAAGTCTATACACAGCATCTTCAAGAAATGAATGTGGTTTGGTTGAAAACAACTTAATATTTTTCATAAGAGCAAATTTAAATGGTGACGGCTATTTACATTTATTAAGGAACGAAATTATACTAGCACTTCTTCAAAATTCAAACAGATCTAATCATCAAAACGAAAATATGTTGCACATAATGTTCGTAACTATTTGAACAAACTATTTTCTACGCAATGAACCTGTCGTCATTGTGGGGTCAGCTAAAATATTAAGTGCTAATCGACCAAATAATCTTGAACAGTTAGAAAAAAGAAGAAATCAACCGCATTGTGTTGCAATTGAATTCAACGACCGAATTCAATGACGTTTTGTTGGTTTAGCTACCAAGTTATAAGTGGAACGCAATTTACGTTTTTGAGTAGCTTTTTTTGTGTTGCGCTTTTATCAACAAAAATAAACATGTTGATATTTCTAAACGTAGTTTTTTAAGTTTGCATCGGAAAATGTAACAACCAGATACTGAATATTCCATTTAAAGAGTAAGAAACATTTTTTATTACACAGTAAGCGAAAAGTGTTGAAGTGTTACAATAAATTCCTTATTTTAGCCAAATTAAAAAAAAATACTTACCAAGCAATAAGGTTATTCAACCGTTGTCGAACTTTTCACTGAGTGCATATTAAAGATCATTTAAGCATCTTAACTGGTTAGTTGAAAAAAAAATAGGGAGTATTCAAATGCCTTTATTAGAATCATTTTCATCATTTCATTATTATATTAGATATGATTTGATAACGCAAATCCATGGAATTCAAAATCATATGTTGAATAAACAATTCGTATAGTACAGAGCGTGGCCAACACTTTTCGTGTCTTCTATACTCTCCCACAGCGCAGTCCTTGCAATCACCGATACAGTATTATGATTTTCAATATATGACGCTATGATAGGCACAATAATGTAAATTGACCACTCCGATAGTAATTAAAATATGCTTATTGTATGAAATAATAAATTTATTCAATACTTCATTAACATGTATCCACAAAGTCAAGCTGTATGCGAATTAACACATATTACCATTTATTACCGAAAAATGTATTACAGAGTAACAGAAATAAAACATTGTAAATAATATAAACCATATAAATTTAAACTACATAACTTAATTCCATTAACACGTACTTTTTTTGGATAATAAATTTTGCTGTTTTAATATTTATTGCAATAATTGTTGACGGTTTATAGTTTACAGATATTCCCCCAGATATTCACACCCTTAATTTTTTCCTAAGTGTACGTACATAAGCGTATAATACTATTATTCTATGCAACTTAAACACTTGATTCTATTGGTTGTCTCTAGATGTTAATGCTAAAACTTCTTCACACACTTTTTTATAACACCACGAATCTCCTTTAAGTCTCTTTCTACGAATACCCACTTTCGCAACGTATGGATTTCTTCCAAATTCGGCGTGCTTATTTGACATAGGACTAAATTTAAACGCGCCATCTTTTAGTATAGATTTTGTCGGAGTCATATTTTCTTGTAAAGTCACGTTGGGTAAATAACATATTTCTAGCTCAAATGAGCATCCCCCTAGTTGCGATGTGCTATTTGGCTCCAGTTTTCCACGTAACCTGAAACTAAAAGTATTTTTTTAGTTCTGTAAATTTGATAGTGGAAATAAACCTGATCAAGCAATGTGATATCACTATAAAAACATTATAGTCAGATTGATGACAATTTCAGTTAATCTACTTACTTAAGTGTTTAAAAATTGGAATAGTGTGGCTGAACGTTTGTTTCAAATGGGGTATCACCATCTTGTAGTTTATTAATACAAAATATAAAAATATTGATATGTCATAGCAAAATTCAAAAACAAATTCGTTATTACTAGTTTATTATTTGAACAACTATTCTTTATGAAGACGTAATGTCGGTAGGTCTGACAAAAAATGTAATTAAATCCACATTCATACATAATTATACGATCGATAATTTTTCAAAAATACTATGGAACCTTAGCAATGGATGATCTATCAAATTAAGCGACAACAGAGCGAGTAATACATATTATACATAAATTTAATCATAACATTTGGCGAATGTAACCGAGTGGGAATAAATGTCTTTGCGAAAAACCGACATCAAAAACACTACAAGAAGTAAACTAGAAACTCACCAAGAGTAAATCAATACCTAGAAATAAACGTGGTGATTTTTTCAACACGAAACCAGAAGCATTCTTATGTGATGTCTAAGCAAGTTTGAGAACGTAATTTAAAACATTTATTATATTTGCATCATGCGAATGAGAATAACCAGTGTGACAGATGAGAGAAAATCTAAACAAACAAGATTAAATGGAAACAAATGGGACCGAACAGTAATGAACCACACCAAACAAAACAAAATAAAGCCCAATGGGACCTAACTGAACCGCATCGCATTACACGACGAGCACCAGAATTCAAGTAGACTAATTCTTATACCTCTGTTGTACTACAGGAATTTCGATTAATGTCCTGAATCAATGTTACATCTTTGACTAAACTTACTTTTCAGATTATGTTTTACCCTGCTTTTCCTGCAGGTTAAAATTGTAGAATATCGAGTATACTTAAAACCCAAACTATATTCGTTCCAATGGATCTTTAACCGTGGTTGACATTTATTTTTATGTCCAAATCAAATCAATACTTTGTAGTTAAATTAAGATATGTAGTATATCTAAATTGAAACAACTTACGTAACTGTGCAAAGGTTACTGCAATTGCTTTTAAAAGAATGGATTTCTCAATAATGTGATAAAAGTAATGAAATAAACATAATAAATAAGCTTAAACGGCAAAACGAGCTAAGATGCAAAATACAACTGACCATACCAGTACATACATACCATTTAATAATACAGTATTTATATATATTTTATCTCTTTCCAACATGAATACAGCGTAATATTCGTAAGCCGTTACTTATATCAAACATTTACAAACGTTTAAATCTATAATACATTTCCATCTCATGCCATCATATAATGCTATACAAGACAAGTTATATGACGTAATATGCCGTTGAAGTATTATTTTAGCACAAATCAATGACGTGTGGGTAAAAAGCTGTCGCGCCGATATTACCCACTATCATAACCAAGTTAAAAAGGTCGGAATAAAAATATAAATTAGTTTGTTGCTTTATTTAATTTCTTTATTAAAATTGTTTTGAATTTCGTTATTTTTACTACTTTTGCTAAGAATTATTTAAGTACATACCCTTTTCTCTCACAATGTATCTCTTTCCTGGTTAATGCGTTTGAAAGCTGCGTTATTACATATTCTGGATCATTGTACTGAGTTGTAGAAACGTTCTGCAAATCCTAAAAACATAAAATTAGAATCACCTTATAAAAAAAAGATTTTTTACGGAGCAAGAATTGCAAACATAACTTCCTAACAGAAACCTGACATTGAACAATAATATACTTCGCAGGTTTCATAAACAAAAAACATATCGCGTGGCAATCGATGTCTCACTAGGAAGGCGAAAGCAATGTTTGAACGAACTCATATTCGTCATCTTCTAACCAATCGTATTGCGCTATTATTGGCTACTTGGTTGCAAATATAGTCATGTTCTAATGTTTGAACGTGTAGCAGTATGTTCGTTTGACATGTACCTGTCGGTATGTTATTTGTTGTTTAGATTATGTTGTTTTGATGAAGTAATAGAATTGGCTTCCAAAGCATTGGTAAGCGTAAAGCTCGCTTATTTGTGGCATGGGGGCGACAGTTAAACTACATATCAAGGTAATCACTAAAAAAAATTATACACACGTGTACCACATACGAAAAATTTTTATTTCAATTTTTTTTAATATGATTCTGCTATTAATTTGTATCTTTCTGAAAACTACAAGCCGAAATTAGATCTAGCAAGGTACTATTTATTTTGGAATAAATCGCATTTTTAGGAACAGTCAAAATCAAAGTGATGAAGTGATACTATTTTTCGAAAAATGTGAAGGGTTTCGGCCAAATTTTATTATCATGATTTCGATTTTAACTAAACCGATTTTTGTTTGCAAAGTAACCTTAGCCACTAATATAGCAGAATATCTGTGTATTATATTTCTGAAGGTTTATTCTTAACTTATCTATAGTTGTGAAATAGCTAATTCTTCACATTAAGTCAACCAATAAATCAGCTCAGTACGGAGTACTGCTTAATGTTACCATAGTGTAAAATATTAAGCTTGACATGAATTGTCTATTATTTCTTAAAGTAGTTATCATTATCCAGTAGTTTATTAAATGTTGCTTATTTTTAGAGAAGTTTCGTAATTTCACGATGAAATTTGGTTGGAATGCTTTTGATTATTTCTAAACAAATAATAGTAGTGCACCAAATCTGATTTGAGCTTATTTAATTTATTAAATTTTTGTCATCAATGCTGCAAATGATTAATCCAAGACCGAAAATAACACCAATTCACCTTTTCGACGAAATATATTATTACAATTTTGATCACTGAACGAAATACTATGCATATGGGAAATAAATTTCAACTTCGACAGTTTTCAATGGGCTATTTTTTTTCCTATTTCTAAACATTTTAACTACAGCATATACAGTGTAAGCTTATTTTGTTTACCTCTATGTATTAAAATTTTTTAAATTTACTATATGTGTATAGATATATAGCATATTTTCAACAGCACTATATTGTTTAACTAATTTTTATGGTGTACGGCCAATTTATTATAAGTCCCTGCACATACGTACGAAATACTTATTCTTAAACTTAGCCTATCAATCTTAAATCATAGACGAGCTTACCTTACTTGTAAGTATGATAGGTTGTAATACATTTTCTATCGCTGGTTTTTTTGGCGTTAAAACATTTCTCATCCGAATAAAAGATTTTTCTAAATTACCAAATACTTTCCTGGCAGATGTTGATTCACTAAAAATTGATTATCTGTTGTAAAAGCAATGATTTCCGAATTATAATTAGTATAAATACACAATAACTTAAAAATTAGTAGAAAACTTAATCAAAGTTAAATTATGAGTAATAAATCTCACTCTGATGAATACTATAACTATTGAAATTGT
Organism: Trypoxylus dichotomus; assembly: GCA_023509865.1. Lineage (NCBI taxonomy): Eukaryota > Metazoa > Arthropoda > Insecta > Coleoptera > Scarabaeidae > Trypoxylus > Trypoxylus dichotomus. The sequence continues at coordinate 52,146,648 of CM042074.1, read as the reverse complement.
AAAATAGTTTAACAATAACAATAAGTTTAACACGTTTAGCAATGATTTCAGAGTCAAAGCAAATTATTTATTGCAAAGATTATTTATAAAAATCGTCCAAATAAATTTTACCTCTTGTAGCATTCCAATAACAACTTTTGCCATAACTTACTACTTTCAGTTGCATTAGTTGTCAATTTTAGAGAGTATTCTTTGAGATGCGTAGTTAACAGGAACTTGTTAAAATTGTATTGTAATTTAAAATTGATTTAAATTACAATACTTTACTATACAACACAAATCATTCACGGTTGAATATTAATTTCGAAGCGGACGCAAGATTGACGGGCAATGGGAGTATTCTCCTGAAAATTGTTTAGAAGAATTTAGAAATGAAGTTCCTAACTTCGTTTTGCATATTGCATTAAAATTTTCAACGAAACAGGGAGTATTAGACAGAAAGGAGGCAGTGGTCGCCCGAAAAAGCGCATGGAAGAGCGAGTTGACAATGTAAGAGAAATTATAAATGATATACCAGAAACTTCCATACGAGTATTATCACAACGAGTGGGTATATCATTTTCCATATCGCATCACCTGTTATCAAGAAATCAAAGAAACCGACTATCCTAGAAGAGCAACGTTTAATCAGTGGTTGTGAAATAATTTTAATAATGACCTTCTGACAAAACCTTCCTGACGAATAATGGTTTTCTCTATATAGATATGTTAGCTCACAAAACATGAAGATGTGGACTACTGAGAAATAACATGATTTTTATGTTGAAACATCACTTCATCCGCAGAAAATTGATGTATGGTATGCGATTAGTCGAAGGAGAATTATATTTTTTTAACGGTACAATAACAGGAGAAAGGTATCCATTACCATTTATCGAACAGCCTAATGAAGAAGAAATAACACAAGGTGACTTTCAACAAGACGGAATTAAAGCACACGCAGCAAGTGAAACAATAAATATACTACGACACATTTTCAAAATCGGTTGATAAGTTTAAATTAAATTCCCATCAAGATCTTGAGATATTAACTCATGTGATTTCTTTTTGACATTTCTTAAAAAAATCGATTTATCGGGTACATATACCCGATCTTGTAGAATTTCAAATCAGAATTGCTGACGCATTAACGAAATTGGCGATATAATGTCTCGAACAAGGTGGAAGCAACTTTTATAAAATCTATGTTGTCATTCTTATAGCTTATACCAAACAAAATTCGTATTAAGAGTTTCAGTAACAAGCTAAGACATAATTATAATTTCAAAAGCTGTTTAGCGGTAAAATTTATTTGAACGCATGCTATAATAAAAGATACTATATAATATACTGATTTTTTTAATTATCATAACAATAAAGTTGTGCTTAGGCTTGTAATACAAATTCATCCCCGATAACGAACAAAATTATCTACTTGTTAACCAATATTTATGACATTCAATACAAGTAAACACGTCAGAACTATTGTGCTTGTAACCACGTAAAGGTTGACCAAGCACGCTCCGCCCTATGTTTATCACTTTAGAAACATATAAACTCCCTGTTTTACTACCACCAATGTCTCGTTCTTTTAATACCCTGAAATCGAATACAGTAATCGTACAAGTCTCGATTAATATATAACCATTACAAGTAATTATCAATTCAATCAAACATTCAAATGCGAAATCTTTATTCCGCAAATTGTTCAAATATTTAAAGGTCAAATATGTAAAAAATATATAAACATTTTTGTAGAGCTACTCAGCATTATCACGGCGCACCTAAACAAATCTGACTTGATTTTAAAGAGATTTATTAGCCGACTTATTGTACACATGTCCCAAAATTTGCAATGCACTATGCGCTTGTTATATAACATACAGTAAAACTTTAAATTCAGCAAAGTTGTTAAATCTAATTGACAAATCAAACAAATAATTTCCATTTACATTTTGGAAGCCTACTACTTATATTGGAAAGAAAATGAAACTTGTTAATTAAGATTAATAAAATCTTTGAGAAAATCCAAAAACAAATTGCATATTATTAAATAAGTGAAACAGGTAGGAATTTATTGATGAATTCCTGCTGCACCTGGATGCTTCTTCCATACAACTTTTAGGGAATTTCAAGGCTAGTTTAGTTCCTGAAATTGCTAAAATCTTTGATGCAATAATTTAAAATTTTATTTTTACAGTATGTTTAAAATAAAATTTGAGAGCGAGGGTCTTACGCTCAATGAAGTGAAAAACGCATATATATATTAGTTATAGTAGATTTTTTGTTGAAGTACATCGAAAGAAAAAATACTATGCCATCTGTAAATATATTGTCAAAAGAACAGTATAGAGAAATTTTAGAGAAGTACAGTGAAATCTCCCTTGAACGGATACCAACGGGACCAACTGAAGATGTCCGTTCAGGAGGGGTGTCCGCGTCAAAGAAATATGTACTAGATACAACAAAAATCGTGTTTTAACGAAAAATAAATATATTAAAGAAACTGAGACATTTAAATCGTATATGCATATAAATGTTTTTAAAATAAATAAGAAACTTTAAACTTAAGAAAAAAAAGTTTATTTCCTTTAGATATATACATACAAGGTATAATATGTACACATAGATGTAGTATGTAATACAAAACAATGAAATGAATAGTCACTTTAAGCACGCAAAAATTCATATATTGTTGCTTGTCTTCTCTTTTTCTTTAAAATGGCGTCTTCAAATCGTATTTACAATTTAGAAAGAAGCTCCAAAGACTCTGTATCTCTGTGATTTTCGACAAAACTTTTGAGTTGCTTGGTCAGGGTAATAGCTTTACCATAATTTGGAATAGCTTCTGTTGGCACTGGAACCTCATCGACATCACAATCTTCCAAAAGTACTTGTATTTCAACTGGATTTGCAATTTCTTGTTATGAATCTGGATCTTCAACATACAAATCTTCATCTACGTTCAAAGAAGCATTAAGGGTTTTATTATCCGTCAATTTCAATAAATTCTTATTTTTGAGGATATCTGAAAGTACACTAACACATCTTCTAGGTCAGATGTATCAGCCTCAGTTAACTGGTCTTCACTTTGCATATTTACATAACTAAATCCTGCTTTGAGGAAGCAACTGTCTCTTTGGTTACTTGGTCCCAAGTGGTTTTTGCCAAATAAACTGCATGCAGTGGTGTAATTTTCTTTATTAACTCAAAAGCTGTACCAGCAGTTCCAATGTTTACAGCAGATGTTTGAGTATTAGACTTCGGTAATAAGTTTTAAAATTCTTTATAATCCCCTGGTCAAGTGGTTGACAAGCTGATGTACAATTAGGGGGTAAAAATAACATTTTTATATTATTTAAGCGAACGTCTTTCGGATGAGATCCTGCATTGTCCAAAAATAAAATGTTTCTTTTTTCTTTAGCCATTTTCCAATCTATCTACTCTAATCTCTGTCATAATTTGTCCTGTCATCCAAGCTTTCTTATTGTATTTCCAAGTTACAGGCAGATTATTTATATTAATGTTTTTAAAAGCTCTGGGTTTAGCTGCCTTACCAATGACTAGGAGTTTTTCTTTTTCATCCGCCATATTTGCACAATGCAAAATTGTAAACCTCTCTTTGGGGTACTTACCCCCAACACATTTTTCCTTCTTTAATGTGAGGGTTTTGTCGGGTACAGCCCTAAAATACAGGCCTGTCTCATCGGCATTATAGATGTCTGCCGAGCTGCTGTAAACCAGTCATAACACAATTTGTCAATTTTAGTACCATCACCCGTCAAAAAGCTTCTTTTTTCATTCAAATTGCTGTTCGACATAGATTTGTTTAGAAGGATTTCTTTATGTTTAATTATATCTGCAGCTTGTGTTTTTCCAATATTAAAACGCTTGGATAAGTTCCTTACACTTAATTTCTCTTTATTGTAAACTTTAACAATCTCAATTTTTTTGTTTAAGCGTGAGAATTTTTCTATTTGGAGCCATTTCTACAATAAATGTGTCGCCCACTGTGTCTTTTTCGCATAGACATCAGACTAATATTGAAAGCAGATTCAATCGAAAGCGTACACCCAAAGAATAAAAACGGTAGATCCCCGACCAACTTGGGGAAGTCCCTAATTCACGCCAGGTAGAAATGCACGACATAGGCTACGTTCGTACCGAAAGATTAAAGCCGGTAAATCTCCGGTTTACTCGGGGACGTCCCAGCGAAATTGGTACGCGGCGCGATTGAGAAATGCAATAGCAATACTCTCGATATAAAAATAAGATAAGGCGTTTCTTTTTATTTTATTTTTTGTCCGGTTAAGAGAACATTTTCTCGTGTCCACGTCCGTTCAAGAGAATGTCCGTCCAAGAAAGAGTTAATACAATGGAAATTATATGAGAGCCGGTCGGTACCATGAGAAACTGTCCGTTTAAGGGAGGTGTCCGTGTAAGAGGGGTGTCCGCGAAGGAGAATTTCACTGTATACTATACGAGGGTCACTCAATATATTTTAGATGCCACGAAATTAGTGAAGTTAGAGCTAGCAATACTGAATTTCTAAATACCACTATCCTTAAGTAGTAAGCTCTGACTGTCCGTTGAGTCGCTGCTGTCATAGGACAAACGAGATCCATACGATTTGTCATCGAAACATGTACTTGTCAAGATAACAATTATCTACTATGATTTTAAGGTCAGTTTAAGTGAACAACAAAGTCTGAACGATTGCAACTCGCATGTGATGGTCGTTGGTATAGCGAATTTAAAAGAGTATGGATATCGCTTGGTGATGAGGCTAGTAGGCCCTGTTCTTCAGTTGCCGTTGGAAACATTGAGATTTAAGAAACATTTACGTGGTCGACATTTTACGACAGAGGATGACATGGAGCATTCCAAAAAATGGTCGGCTTCAAGTTTTTGCGTTGTGGAAGCTGTGGTTACAAAAGTGCGTTGATGCAGGAGGTGATTATTTTGAACGTAAATAAATCATTTTAGTAAAAAGACTTGTCTTATATCTTACCCTCGCATAATACATAATTATTTTTGGTTTAGATGCTTAAAGAAAATTAACTTACGATTTAGCTGTTTTGGGCGTCGAAAGTTTGCTGGCTCTCTTTGTAGGCACTAAAACAAACAAATTTACTATCATTTGAAAGTGTTACAAGCTCTAACATCTTTTAAACTGTATTCACCAACTTAGTAAAATTTAGATTGTAATTTAAGCAAGTTATCTACGTTCTTATTAAATAAACATCGAATTTTGCAAAAAAATATTTGCCATTTTTTGCATAAAAAAATTGCCTCTTATTATCACATTGCATTTAGAAACATAGCAAGTAGTTGAAAGTTTAACTGGTATCCCCACACGTTTCTGCAAATATAGTAATGCTTCCGATACTATTTAAGTGTCCCCTCTGTGACACTGCAGCTGCGTGTATATCAATGTCCAGTTTTTCAAGGGCTGTTACCTCCTTCTTTATGACTCTAAACTCTTAAATTAGTTCAACTTTGCACAAGTGTTCTAAACACTAATAAGAAAGTGCTGGCGAAATATTGCCCGTGTGCACTTGTTCAAGTGTCCCATTGGGACCGTAGCTCAGCGCTCCCGGTCTAAAATATTGCCGTTTTAACTTTACTCCATTCCCTCTTCATGTCATTATGCCATTTATTCTTATGTAAGTTTGCTATTATACCTCTGTAAAATTTATGTCAGTTTACGATTCATTTACGCAGGTATATACATTGTTTAAGTGCTCAACTTCTAATAATAACACGAAACTGTAATTATTTTCATATAAACTATTATCTAGTATATAATTCTGACCTACTCTTATTTCTGAGTAGTTTTATAATTATATCACCATAGTTATTTAATGCAATCCGTGTGATTACCATTACTGAACAGTGTAACTACAGTAATTAATAATAACATAGAGGAACAAATAATTTCATATCAATAAGTTATTGGTTTTATATACATTATTTGTTTGATTTAGATTACACTTTTTATACGGATTATAAGGTCTTCCATCATATCGGCTAACTAATATGCGAGTATCTGTGACTTCTTAGCCGTTACCTCTTCAAGAACAATATAAAATTATATTTTTATTCATAAATGAAATATCCCATAGGTTTTCTACTTTATTTGAAAAACAATGAAATAATGAATTCTACAATACCACATGTATCATTGTGGTTTTAATCTTATTTTTATGCGTAATAATTGCTAATTGCCAATCTGTTGACCCTCAATTCGAGAGAAATAAATTGTTTTTGACTAGGGTTTTTTATTTTTATTCATAAATGAGATATCCCATAAGTCTTCTACTTTTTCTTTTGAAAACCGATGAAATAATGAATTCTACAATATCACATATATCACTTTTACATGGTTTTAATCTTATTTCTATGTGTAACAATTGCTAATTACTAATCTGTTGACCTTCAATTCTAGAAAAATAAATTGCTTTTGACTACTGTTTTTTTCATATTTTTGTATTTTGTTGATATTTATCCCGGCTTTGTTGATTGTTACTACTTGTTTACTTTATTGAATTTTATTTTGTATACATCGAATATTGATTTCTTTTAAGTCTTTTTACTATTAGCGACACTAGAGGTTATTTGCTGTGGTTCCACTACAAGCTCTACAAAAATATGAATTTTCTTTTCTTCTATCACAGCAAGCCAGAAGTTTTATTCTATCTATATTGCCGTATTCCCCACCACAAAGTTGTTTCAAACATTACTGCCTCAAAATGGTAAGTGCGACATCCTTGAAATGTCGACAAAACGGTCCTTATCATTACAACCCACACCCGCCCAAAAACACACACGCGCACCCTATACGTATATATATATTCTTCTAACTGAATCCCTAGCTATTATTATAAAATTAACATATGAATGTTACTGAGAATGCTGAGGATTTTGTTGGATAATAGAGCTTCTCTAAGCTGCAGAATTTGGAGGTTGGAGGTTCTGAAAATGTAGAAGACCACTTGCAAGAGCGGCTTTTTGAAAATCTTGACAAATATAATTTATGCAAATCGATAAATGCAACAAAAGGACAATATAAATGAATGCAGAAAGCAACAACAACAAATGAGAATCTTGAAATAAACTTACATCCAAAATAAAATTGTTAAGTAATTTTGAATTAAATTAAAAACTTGTTCCAGTCTTGTTGTTTTTGTTTATATGATTATTATTCGTTAATAAACTACCACAAACTACACATTTTTTTTACTTTTCTGCGCGTGCATAGGCGTACGATGATCCCTAACTTACGTTCAAAATATCTATATTATATATTATAATAACTTACCAGGGGAATACTCATGATCTAAATTAGGACTTCTAATCCTTTTCTGTGCTTTTCGAGTAATACCGTCATTTCTTAAATTGGTAGTTGGAGGGGTAAACACACTATTAACTCTGCCGTTTGTTTTCTCGATTTTATAAGATTTGATGCTCTTGACGTTCGATGAATTAAGTTTTAACATATTAGTACCTTCGTTCATTTCTTCGCCTACGATTGCGGGTGAAAGTGCATTCTTACTGAGATCAACACTGTTACTTTCATTCTCCCTATTTGTTACGGAATTAGCCTAGAATTAAATAAAAAGAATGCATAGTTGAAGAGTTTTGGTTAAAATAATATTTCTATCGAAGCAAAACAAAATAACGTTTTCCACGTTTATTATATCTTTTTCATGAAATTAAATTTTTCGAAACAAATCGTAACTTATATTTTAAATGAAAACGTCTGCAATTATATGTAACATTTATAGCAATATGTGACAAATGTTCAAAAATATATAACAAAAACACAAAGTCAGATTTTCCGATAAACAAGAGAATATAGTGTTATTTAAAAACAAATAATATAAATCCATAAGAAAAAGTAGTAAATAATATAAACAAAATAACACATGGGCTGAAAAGTCCCGGGCCTAACACATAGATGACGCTAGTTTTATTGCAGTCACCTTTCTCTCAGTTAGTACTAACCTTCAAAAGACAGCTATTAAAATTTCATGATATTCTATTCATTAGTTTGTGAGTTATTGTGCTAAGAGTCACGCTACTTTTGTTATTTTCAAAACAATGGATCAAAAACAATTTCGTGTTTCAATTTTACACTGCTTCTTGATGGGAAAAAATACCATTCAAGCGAAGCAATGGCTTGAAAAGTGTTATGGGGACTCCGCTCCATCAGAAACAACAATAAAACGTTGGTTTGCTGACTTCAAACGTGGTCGTAGAGACACCGATGATGTAGAACGCAGTGGACGTCCAAATGAGGCGGTAACACCCGAAAACATAAAGAAAATCCACAAAATCGTTTTGAATGATCGAAAAGTGAAGTTGCGTGAGTTAGCTGACATCGTAAAGATATCAAAAGAACGTATTGGCTTTATATTGCATGAGCATTTGACTATGAGAAAGCTCTGTTCAAAGTGGGTGCCGCGTTTGCTCACCGTGGACCAAAAACAAGAACGTGTTGATGATTCTGAGCAGTGTTTGGCCATGTTTAAACGTACAAACCGGAATTTTTGCGTCGATATGTGACAATGGACGAAACATGGATCCATCACTTCACTCCGGAATCAAAACGATCGTCATCTGAGTGGACAGCAACTGATGAACCCCGTCCAAAGCGCCCGAAAGCACAACAATCGGCTGGAAAGGTTATGGCCTCGGTATTTTGGGATGTGCGTGGTGTAATATTCATCGACTATCTTGGCAAAGGAAATATCATCAACAGTGAATATTATATAGCGTTATTGGAGCGTTTGAAGGCCGAAATTGCAAAGAAACGACCGCATATGGCAAATAAAAAAATTTTGTTTCATCAAGACAACGCACCGTGTCACAAGTCAATCAAAACAATGGCATAACTATATGAATTGAACTTCGAATTGCTCCCACATCCACCGTATTCGCCAGATTTGGCTCCCAGCGACTACTGGCCGTTCGCAGACCTCAAAAAAATGCTCGCCGGTAAGAAATTTCGCACGAATGAGGAGGTTATCGTTGAAACTGATGCCTATTTTGAGGCAAAAGATAAATCGCTCTACAAAAGTGGTATTGAAATGTTAGAGCGGCGCTGGAATGATTGCGTTGCTCTTGATGGAGATTACGTTGATGAATAAAGCTAATTTTGAACCAAAAAAACCGTGTTTTCTTTGTTAGGCCCGGGACTTTTCAGCCCATGTGTTATATACCACGATATTTATGGAACCAAGATGGAAACAAAATTCTTTCAACTAATATGTTTTGACATATCCGTCGTTTCCGATCATATTAATTAATTAAATAAATAAAATTAAATTTAATTATAAAAACTGATACCAACTTGCTTATTATAAGTAGAAAAATTTATATATTACTGCATCCTTATATCATATATATATTTATAAAAAATGTATGCTGTAAATTTCTCAAAAACACTTCCATGTTTTTAAATAACTTTTGAAATTTTATGTCACAAGTAGCATCGCTTCACAATATATAACATTTTTTTTATTTCTTTTACGTGGTGTGCAAAATAAACGCAACGGAAAATTAATTTTAAAGAATAATCAAAAGTAAAAAAATCAAATAGAGCTGCCTTCTGTTTTTGAGGTATTCTATAAACCTTCTTTATATTCCCTGTAGCAAATTATATTTATTTTCAAATTATTTTGAAAAAGGATTCTTATTTTCGTACTAATACACACTAGTGCAAGACCACTAAACAAATATTTTATCACATGTTATTCAATATTCCATGCATATAAAAGGGCTCAATAGTTGAGTGTAGGCTTTTACAACCGTCGTCCATAGTAGAAATGTTTTTCGGGTTTTGTCGTGTATTTACAGTTTTGCTTGACGTTTCGCTGATCATGCTGTCAGCCTCTCCAGGTTTCTAAAGACTGTCTTTAGAAACCTTCTGAAAAAGCTAACAGCATGATCAGCGAAACGTCAAGCAAAATTGTAAATACACGACAAAACCCGAAAAACATTTCTACTATATAAAAGGGCTGTTCATTTAAATTATGTCTATAAAGATTACTTATTTTATTTCATCAATCAAAGTCGCATATGCCGTTGGCCTGTAGGCGTCCTATTTTATTCCTTCTCTACACTCTGGTTTCATAATTGTTTTTTGTTAGTCTTTCTTGCTTCATCCTATACATGTAGCCTAGCCAGTTCAATTATCTTTCATCATTAATTCTATTTGTTTCTTATTTAATTCTGTTAATGAAGCTGTAACAACGGTGCTCTGTCTCTTTTTGTAATCCTTCGTAAGGATCTCATTTCAGTAGCTATGAATTTGCTTTTATTATTTTTCGTCAGGCCCCAGGATTCTCTGCCGTATACAATAACTGGTCTAACGACTTTCTGATATACGTGTATAATTTCTTAAGGTATCTCTTTCTTTTGTAAAGAAGTATTTCTTAAGGAATTGTACAGCCTTCAAACTTTTCCAATTTTCTTGTTTATCTCCTTGTTGATCTTCCTCGAACACTTACACGGTTGCGCCAAAATAGTTGAAGCTCAAAAGATGCTGCACTCCTTACCCTTGTATACTGATTTTATATATTCTTTCTTTTGTGGATACTACATGGTTTCACCTTCTTCAATGTCTATTTCCATGTTTATATTTCTTAGTTATTTTTGGTATATTTCTGTTCTGAGTTTTGTTCTATTTCAGCCAGCAAAACCATGTCAGCAAATAGCAGTTCTTGCAATGTCATATTCTTCCATTCGCCTATTGTCAAGCTTCTACATTTTCCTATGCAAACTTTGGTATTATCTATAACTATGGAAAATATTAGTGGATTTAATACGCATCCCTGAGTAGGACTCTTGTCCAAATTGTGTGAATTTTTGGTTGTGCATTCTTATTTTGTTTTTGCTGTTCCTGCGTAAGGCTTTGATAATTAATATCATTATTCCTATCTCTGGTTTGATTCTGTTAGTTGTTCCAAACACCGTTTCTATCTATCTATTGTTGATCCACTCAGTGTACATTCCTAAATGTGATCTACATGTTTCCAATGTTTCATAATTATTTGAATTTCCGAGATTGTTCCTCATAGAAGCTGAATTGAATAAGGTTCCTTTGTAATGTGGATGCATTCTTTGAAAAAGGGAGAATGTACATATGTAAATATTATCAAAACGCGAAGAATAAGAATACCTTAATTTGCTTCGGACTTTCTTGTGGTTTGTCGGTTATTATTAAAGGACGAAATTCACTAAAACGTGGAAATTTTTCATGCAGGTACTCGAATGCTGGTCAGTTCGTATCCAAGTTTTTCATGAAGCCGAGTTTGATGTATAAAGGAGGAACTGTGATTTTGTGGGGTTGTAATAATGGTGAGTGCTATACACTCCTTTTTCCAGGGTTTAAAAATTCTCTTGAAGCCAAGTATTTCTTGATGTAAGGAAAATTGATTGCTGTGTTGTCCCACAATCAAAGAAAATAGCAATACTTTGTATATCCCTACTACAAACCCATCAGTGGACACATTAAATTCAGATCACGATACGTAATTAAATCAGAACTTCATTCTTTTAACACATATATGAACTTACTAAAAACCAAACAAGGAACGACTAAACTGCGCCCAATATTGGGAAACACACTAGCAGGAACACTTTAAAGAACTATTAATTATGACTGGAGCAGACAACTAACACAGAATTAATGAATACTAAGCCTGTAAGCACAGAAGAAACCAATAAGGAAACTAAATGTCCAACATAACTAAGTTCTTAATAAACAACTTTTTAAAATCTACTGGATGATCTCGGGTATGTGTATGGTAACAAGAGTGTGCTTGATTTATTACCACAATGCCCTGTTAAAGATGCGGTTCGTTTTCGTTCCTTTCTTTCTCGAAAAGATACAGATAGGCCAGATTACCGAATATATTGTAAAAAGTTATGTATTATATAGAACTTTTAGAACCTGGGTAGAAAATAATTTGCATGTGTGATACAGCTTTACATTCAATCGGTAACACGGTCGACAATGGGAGTCCACGTGCTCTCGAAACGCTGCATTCCGAATAATTATTAATTTGTGTGGAGTGGAGTTTGCTGTGATACCTGCGAATAAATATATTCCTCTTTGCTACAGTCACTATTAATTTACTACACTCAAATTAATGAATGAACGACACGTAAATTACATGCCCTCTGGCCCTCATTTCCCAAAACTACTCTCAGTCGAATAACTATAATATTATATCAAAAAGGCCAGACCTAAATACAGTACATAATTAAAAGAGAAGTAAATTACTGAAAAAATAAGATTGTCCCAGCTGTGCGAAAACGATTAAGACCCGCTGCTTTAAAGCTTAAAGCAACAGTTGCGTTTCATTCTGGATAATTTGCTTATAAAATTGAGATGTGGGTGTTTTAAGGTTGTAATAGTTTTTGTGATAACATATTGTCACATGTTGTCTCTCCACATCTCTAGCATTTGTTCTATGATCCATACATCCTTGACTAAGATATAGATCTTCCCGTACAACTCTTGTTTGTAATTAATTACTTTTCCTGTTATTCCTTTGTTACCCTGTTATATTGTGGAATCATTTAACTATTTTTTATTCTGTCTCTGTTTAACTTCCTTGTGTTTCTATATGGTGCACATTTATTTTTGTTTAATAATTAGCATTTTTTTCTTTCCTCCCATTAAATTTTTAACATTGTTCTTGTAGAAGTCCACTCTCAGCTGATATACATTTTTGTTTCCACACACCTTGATAAATATTCCAAACTTCTTTATGCCTAAGGAGGCTAGGGTAGAAAGTTAGATACTTTGCGGCACGATCGCAGAGGCAATTATATTCCTGAATAATAACATCCATTATAGCAGTGCTCTATAAATTTCATACCGGTCTGACAGCTAGTTTTATATTGACAGAAAGTGAATAGTACAAATATTTTACAATTGCGGTAAAAGCGAATTCCGTGTGTGTATTAATCAAACAATATTTCACAAAATCGTCACCTAAACCTAAAAAAAGTTAAAAAGGGATTGTGCTTCATCAGATTTTATGATTGATAAGTAGTTTATGAGTGTCTAGCGCGGAAACAATCAATAAAATCCATAATAATAGTGTTAAGCGATTACAGAGTGAAGATTATAGATTTTATTGAGATGGTAAATATCTTTAAGGAACATTTAAGCCAGATTTATAAATTTCTGTTCGTTCGTACGCCCGCATTCGCATACCATAAGCGAGTCTCAGGCCACTTAAAAAGCCCATCACGGTAGTTTTTGCACTTGGGCAAACGTCCACAGATTTGAATTTGTTCATTTGTTAGTTGTATATGCACATTAATATCTTATTTCTCCTAATAAGCTCATCTGCTCGTAATAATTAATGTAAAATGATTTTGCAGTCGCGTATTGACAATATAGATATATAAAGTGCAATAGATGATCTTATTTACCATATACCATAATGCAATATGTAATAAAGTGACATCAAAAACATGAATAATTAATTCAGAGATGTTATTAAGGTATGTATCATTCGGTGACAAAATATCGTGAGGTACTTCTATTAGCATAAGTTCAGTAACTACACTTGAAATTACGGAAATGTTCTTTCTTTTTTATAATACACATTTGAATACTTTCAAATATCATTAAATATGTTTCCACACTTGTTTCAGTCAAATGAGTCCGGCGTGCGGAATAAATATTTTTTAATAACAAATTTGTCTTAGTATGAGAAAATCTAAATCCTTGTCAATAACGCTTTCAATTTCCGTATTACACTTTAATCTTTTTTCGCCTTTCGTCGTACATAAGTGTGAGTGAACATCATTCACAATTGGAACAGAATCCACAAACGACATTGAATCATTTTGTAATTTTTCAATTAGACATTTTACTTGACTATCTTGAAACATTTTCTGGTTTTCGTTGATAGCTTTGGCGTGTCTAGGATCGAATTGTAAAACTACCTTCTTTACATAATCAAAATGTACGCAGTAATAAAACGCAGGTTTTAACCATGTTCCCCAACGCGTAGCAATCGGCTGTGGTGGTTCAGGCACTTTGGGGCACAGTTTGTGAAATCTTTTTGTACGTTTTGGGGACTTTAGAAATACTGCCTTCGTATGAGCTATTAAAGCATTTATCGTGAATAACATTTAGGGATCAATTGCGCCACAAGATTTAAAGCATGAATTTTACATGTTATATGTAACAGATTGCCACTCTCTTCTTTAAGAGATCGGCCTAAGGAAAGTATGTTAGCGCCACCGTCACTCACGAACATTACATTCAACATTAGGTTGTTGAAACTTGTTCAATGCCTTCAACACCACTTTTAAAATGTCATCGCTATAGTCCGTCCCAACCTCCGTATTCAGTATACGTCTTATGGGAATTTGTTTCATGGTTGCCAAATCATCCGATCGGCTGTACATTACTATTTCCGGTTAATTATTTGCAATTTCACCCGATCAATTCATAACCTTTATTAACGTTTATTGACGTTGAAGGTGCAAAATTATTGACATTCATATGACATTTTGCTTATTATTTTATTAAAGTAACTAACTTTTAACAGAGTGCATAGCGACTTCGCTGCACGTAAAATTATAGGAAAAAATACTACAGATAAAATAGTTATATCTCAATATTTATTAACAATACTATACACACATCTATAAACAAATATACATATGAACGATATCTATGCAATGTACAGTGAATATTTGCTTCGATATTGGGGTGCTATGCAATTTATTAAATTAAAAAGAAGATGATCCTTATATATATACAAATAATAGTTTCCACTTTTGTAACAAAAAGAACTGGAGTCATAGAAATACGTATATGTATAATACAATAATATTTAAGAAAGGAATAGCAATTACACACATATATCTATGTCTTACGTTAATTTTCTAGTCAGTCGAAGAATCACTTTGATCTTCAGATGATGACGAATATCTTACGTGAATAATAAATTCTTCGATGTCGTCTTGCAAATTATCCACTATCCACATTTCCTTTTCAATATTGTTTACATGTTTGATGTAGTTTTGCCAATTATTAGTTGTTACAGTGCTATACGCTCGTCGAATTAATTGCTCCATATCTTTTACCTTAAATGTGGTATTATTCATTCTTACGTAGTTTTAAGTTGTGCCCATACCATTTCAATGGATTTAACTCGCAATGGTAAGGTGGTAATCGAAGAACTTCATGACCTTTTTCTTTTGCAAATTCGTCAATCCTACTTTTATCATATTGCGGTTTAATTTGTGACACGCAATACAGTAAGTCCCTTTTAGCATATCGGTACTGATTTGTATTTGTTTTTCATTGAGCCAATCAATGATCTCGTTTTCCTCCATGCTGTTGTTGGAATTTTCTCCAATTTTCTGCAGTGGTAGGAAGCATTATCAAGAACAATGACTGACTTCTGTTTGGTATATTTGGAAGTAATTTATTTATAAACCAATCCTCATACGTTTCTGAATCCATCTCATGATGGACATCGGCAGTGTTTTTCTTGCAAAGAAATGTATATTCAGCACCAGGAACAAACCCATTATCACTGCCTGCATGAACTAATGCAAATCGAGGTCCTAGCCCGGTTGGTGATTTCAAACCAGTGCTTAGTCCTTGAATAAGAGCTTGTCGACTACTTTGAATAGCAGTATCTGTCCAAGTTTTATTTACCGTATGTCCTGTATTCACCCATGACTCATCAGTGTATATAATAGTTCGACCTGAAATATAAAATTACAGCCATGTCAAATAGCAAGAGGTAAATTTTACCTTCTTCTCTAAATTTCTTGATCTCTCATAAGTATTTGTGCCTCCATCTAATAATCTCATCTCGTTCAATGAGTATACTTTTCGTCCTACTTTTTTTAAATTGAAGCCCATATCGTGTAACAATCTATGAAAAGTTGTTAGAAGCTGAAGTTAGGGAGATCATCGTCAGCATTGACAGTAGTAAGAATTGTATTTAAAGTAGGTGGCATATTCTGTATAAAAATCCATGCACTTTACGTGAATAGCTGCTTGCGTGTTCTCACCATATGTATGCAGTCGATCATTTACTTGTATGCCCTTCCTTTTTTAGGTTTTTGGACTTGATAATAAACCATTTTGTTGCTCCTGTTTTACATGATATATTGCACGGTCTGAGATGCCCAAAGCTTTACTTGCTTCTCGAGCGGCAGCACTCACATTCATTGATTTATTGAAATAATTGAAAACATTTGCAATCATACACTTCTCCTTACAGTTAAATTTGTCTCCTCTGCGCCGTTTTCTTCCTATAGGCTCCATTAATGTAGTGAAAACTGTAATTACATTTATATTCTGTTATAACATTTATAAAAATAAATAAAAATACCCATATTACCCTGTGCACGCTTGAAAAGATAGAAGTGTTCTGAAAAGAACAATTTGTACAACTATATAAGCAAATTAACAATTTAACGAAATATTTCAAAACAAGGACGATGACGATTGACAGTTGATGCTAATAGACAGATAGTATACAACTGTTGTCGACGCCGACAGCATATGTAAATAAGTTGCAACATAGCAACCGGTTGTAGAGATAGCGCTAATGACAGCAACCAAGGATAGTAAGAGATAAAAGTTGCTATTCTATCCCATACTGAATACGGAGGTTGGGACGATCTATAGTACATTTTTGCAACTCTTTTGGAAGCAATTAAGATAGGAGATGACGGTTCAAACTCTTCCATTGTACGTACCATCATATTCATCACAGAAAGTTTTCGTCGATCAATTGTTTCGTCCAAACATAACCACAATTTTTTATCCTTGAATTCTGCTTTAATTCATCTTTCAAGATAGTCGCGAACAGATCGCATCGAGTTTCTTAACGATGTCCGACTTGGTAATCCATAATCCGAATACTTGCTCCAAAACAAATGCTTGTTGGTCTAGTAAAGTGAACTGTACATTACATAGAAAAAAACAAACACCTATATCAAATATTAATTGTTCGCTGTATCGTTTGTCATGGATTGCAGAACAGTGTTTTATACTTTTTAGGTGGCGTTCACACTTCCACTTGCTGGTACACGTTAAATAGTTGTCGCACTTTACACATTTAATTCTATCGCCTTCGTGTTCTAAATCCGGCATACTTGCTATTACGTTTTCTAGTTTATTCGAAATACGCCATTCCCGAAATGTACCAAAGTGCGACATTTTGTAAGTATCTGTATACTGACAAGCACACGCAACGACCAGCCGAATAATACTGAACAAGCGTGCTCTGATACGGATAGTCGATTCTCCGTGCCGCGCGCTTCACCCCTCCACGTTGTTCTCCGCAAGGTACTGAAACTTGCCCCTCTTTGCTGAGACTATTCGTTACTGATGATATCATCATCTTCAAATACTTTTAAATCCATTGCATATTCAGGTTCACTGACAACTGTCTATAAAAATTAAATATTTCGGCACAAATATCCATGCTATTATATTGTGGATTAATCTAGTCGGTTTACACCGACAAGCATTAATTCTTAATACCCACGATATTTTTGTTTGCCGTTTTACTTTTTTACTTTCGTTGGGAATCTAATTTCTTTTTGAAATTCTATTGGGCAATTGACAATCTAGTCACTTCTTTACTCTAAGCGCATTACCTATGCCAAGAAAATTTAATTTAATATTTACAGGCCTCTCATTATACTCAATGTTATATGTGAATGTTAGGTAATTCGTTGAAAAAAATGCTTAAACCTCTAACAGTAAACAAATCAAATTCTTGTAAAATTATTAACTTTGATAATGAAAATGTTATTAACAAATTACTTACAGAGCTAGTCCTTATTGCTACCTTAGCAGCTGATGAAGTTAATTTTAATGGTAATCCACAACTTTTACGTTTTAATAAAAGAAAATACGTAGCAGTATCGTAATCATACTTCCATTGTTTTAAATGTTCCCAGATTTCTGCGGATGAAATTGCGTGGTACCTTCAACATAAATAGTTAAAAATAAATCACTATTAACGTTTTAATATAAGCAATAATAATTAATTAAATAAACTAATTTAATAATGTATAGAGATTCAGATATCCTACACTAAAACAGCGTTCCCGGTAAATGTCTCTTTTACACTTGCGCACAAGTTATGTTCTAAGCTCCCACACGCTTTAAAAAAATAGAATAAATGATCATATGACTTTAGTGTTAGCGTACAGTTTATCGTAGATTACACAAAAATTTCCTACTAGTTAAGAATAAATATTGAAGACAAGTTTTATTTACTAGTAATAGAAAACAAAGTGACAAAATGTTGATGATTCAAAACTTGAACAGATGAACAAATGGAAGTAGTAGTAACTAAATGCATTTCCTTTTTTTTATTTCTAAAGTAAAATAAAACATTTTTGAAAACCTTAATTAGCACTAATATTTGCAAAAAATGTATCTTCGTTCACACTACCGTATAAATATCGAGCGGTATTGGTGTGGTTAATCGTTTCACAGGATACTGCCAAGTTATTGTCTACTACTGATGTGATCGATTACCTATCTATTTGTAAATCATAAGAATAGTAAATACAGCCATTAGAAGTTTCTATACCAATTAGGGTAGTAATTTTAACCTTTGCTTGAGTCGCAACTTAAAAGAAAATAACTTAACTTTCGTTGCGTAGTAGTCAATGAAACCATTCTGTAAGATTAGTAGATGAACTACTAAATGGAATTAGCGGTTGATTAAGCCACTTGTTTAATAATAATCGGAGAATGTATTAGTAAAACTAGTTGTGATTGAATATTTTTATCATCTGCTATTTTCATGTGGTACTACATACATCACCATCTAGGAGACTACTGCGGTTATAAAAAAAAACAAATCATTTAATATCCTTTCCATTTTCGTCGTAAGCTAATTCTTTTAAAATCATTTCATCATTTATAATAATACACATACACATTTCTTTGCAATACCTTGTAAGGCCTTCGTAAGAATACAATGTGATCATAAAAGATGTAATCAACAAAGTCGTGTTTTTTAATTACTTTTTATATTGATTACAACTAATTTATGACAGTAAAATCTTGTTTAAATGATATACAGATTGAAATTTCAAATTATAACGTATTTGACAGTAATAAGCCGTTGGACATACCCGAAGTAAAGCTGCAGAAACGATTACTTTCGCAGTCGCATACGACTTGGTTACTATCAATATTAAAAATATTGAATGTAATTACTTACATTCTAGTATATACTGTCGAAAGATTTCGAGAATGTGCGGCCGCTTTCGAAATAATCATCGCCGCCAATGAGTGCGCAGTTGTTTCTACAGGCTTAGTAATGATGTAAGTATGTAAGTTCCTGTTTGAAACGTAAATAGCTAATGTGGTAATCTAAAGCAATAATAATACTATAGACTGTGTCGCCCAGACTTCGAAGTATTGCTCTTATGGAGATAGGACTAAACATTACTAAATTTCCAGTACAAGGGTTATTTCAAATAATAAGTTTATACTCCATATCAGATGTTAAAATAAGAATCTTAAATGCGCCACAAACGAATGTGCAGGAAACTAAAGCATTATAGTGATTAATGGTATTTAGTTTCTCCCAGATTTCTTTCACCTGACATGGAGTATAAACTTATTATTTGAAAAAACCTTTGTATTAGCAATCTGGTAACGTCTAGTCCCATCTCCGTATGTACCATGCCTTCAATTAAATTTTCATTTAGAGTAGCCCATGACCTTCATTTAAATTTGGGAACACCGTGGAACAATAATGTTTTTCGAAAGTCAAACTGAGAACTGTCGTAGTAAAGTCAATTTATTGAAAACTTGTCTTATCAACTAGGTTATCTGTTATCATTTGGAGAATTTAGGAAACTATCCGAGATTATATTTCTGAACTTTTTTAAGTAATCTCATCTACTAAAAATTTAATCATAATTACCTTGCTAAAATAAGAACACACTCCTTGTTCAAGTTATTTATGCTTTCTGGCAAAAAATCTACAGGGTCTAAAACACCTAAGGTAACCCACGAATGCGATAATAATTCTGTTACAGTTATTCTTTTCTTTGGATCAACTTGTAACATTTGTCGAATTAAATTTTTGCTTTCATTTGACATAAAAGAAGGTTCTTCATACTTGCCACCCTGAAAATAACAGTTAAGATTCTAATTTTAATGAAGTTTCATGCAAACTTTACCAATATCTTTTTATACAGACTATCAATATTATTGTCATCGAAAGGTAGAAACCCTGCCATTAAAGCATATAGTAATACACCCATTGCCCATACATCAACCTCTGAACCTAAATATTGTTTACCAAGTATCAATTCAGGTGCAGCATATGTTGGAGATCCACATGATGTAGATAGTGGTCTGTGCATACCACCCTGGGGCTTTGCACACAAACCAAAGTCAATCAATTTTAAATTTTGTTCTTTGTCTAACAAGATATTTTCCTATAAAAGGATAGAATCTGTAGACATTGTAGATGTACATATATATATACAAAATTTTACTGGTTTTAGATCCCGATGAGCATATCCTAAGCTATGTATATAAGCAACTGCAGATATTATCTGTCTAAAAAACATACGACTTTCAGCTTCACTTAGCTTATTTTTCTCAACAATATGATCAAATAGCTCTCCACCAGAACAATATTCCATTACAATAAAATAGTGCTGATCTGTTTCAATTACCTGCAGAACAGAGCATTGTAACTTTGTAAATAGTTTCCATAATGTTTACCTGATATAATTTGCATATATGTTGATGGGAAAAGTTTTTCAACGCCTTTAATTCTAGTTTTATTCTGGGTAGATCGACACTCAACGATGCCTTTTCCATAATTTTTATAGCAACTTTCTCTCCTGTTGCTACATGAGTGGCTAATTTAACCTTAGCAAATCCACCGCAACCGATAGTTTTCTCAATTTCATAAAACCCTTTTAAGGCGTAGTACCTCATTACTTTACCCTCTTAACGGGTCTTTCTGCAATTAATACGCTGTTACTAAAAAATAGCCCGTTCGCTCATTCAAAACTCCAAATAACCTTTTAACGTATTTTAATGACATTTGAATTCAAATTTTCAAACATTTCAAGTCAAAAACGATTCATAGAGGGCTAATTATGACTAGGAAAATTTGTGGCAGATTCCTACTTGTCAGTAATAGTGTTTATAACATAGATAAAACATTTATGGCCGGATCGTCGAGTGGAATTCATATACAGAGACAATTGTCCATAGACGACGTGCATTTAATTGCACTCAATCCTCCGAATTAGACTGTAGGATGCATAGAATAATCCCAGCTACTAACGTTTAGCACCATCTGTACAGCTTGCAAAGAAACTAGCAGTAGTAGCATCCGCGATTCGGTATCTTAAACGGGACCAGGTGATACCGTGTTTAAGCTTATACTATCATACCACTAGACGGCGCCTCTCTACCTCTAACCTCACATAAAGCAATGTCCCTAACTATGATATAGTTATTTAGTTGTGATGATGTTGACCTGCTTTAGGTTACCAAACTAATAACATTGATAGTAATGAAAAGTATTCAGCATATATATTTGAAAATGTTTGTGTTGCACCCTATTTTCAATTCCTATGCATATTATCTCTGCATTTCACCAGTCGTCTGTCACTTGTCTGTGGGTCTTTACTGCTTGATTGGTGGTGGTCGCTTATTTTCTTAAAACACTTCGAACATTCATGCACTCTCACATTTAGAATTTGGTCTTTTTCAAGACTAGCGGTGCATTAATTGTTCGCACTAATATAATACATCGTAGTTTTTAAGTGTGTTGCAAGTTTTCTGTGCTTTAGATCGTCATGGTGTTCGCAAAATGTGCCGTTCATGGATGCGGTAACAAACGTTCATCCCGCCATCGTTTCCCGAACTCCAGCATACGTCCAGCATCCTTCCGTGCGTCGGTAGCTGCGTGTGCGAATGAAGTAACCCAGAAAACGCTCAGCTGGTGCACAAAAATCATCAAGTATGCCATGTGCACTTTCATGATGAGGATCGAGCTTCAAAAAGTTACCTGAAGAAAAATGTAGTGCCGTCGCTATTCCTGCCTGTGCCAACAGTAGCTGGAAAAGAAAGTAAGTACATGAAGATATTATAGATACGTCTGTTAAGAATGAATGCAGCAGCAAAGAAAAGTGAATCCTATGTATAAAAGGAAAAAGTTTTAATTTAAAATTCTAACAATACTATAATCTATAAATATTTGCAGATGTTTCTGATCACGAGCATTGTACAATTGTGGCTGAAAGTAACACTCCAACACCAGAGCCCAATGGAGTCGACAGAAGTACTTGCAATATGTCAAATAAGTCAAAGTCAGGTGAAGCTCTGGCTTGGGAATCCTTTTGCAAAGCTGTGACAAGTGTGGCTACATCTATTGAATGCTGTAAAACATCAGTAAGCGCAAAGGAAATGAGAAACCTTCACTACTTTCCAAATGTTTCTCAATTACAGTTACCCATGGAATGGTCACCGATAGCAACATTATATTACTTGAAGTGTTAGTCCCAGGACCTAGAGGTAAGCATGAAATAGATGTATACATAAAACTTACAAATACCTCTATATTCATCTTTGGAGATTTGATTCGGTCATACCAACATTCACTTGCGGCATTTCATTGTATCATTTCTCAAAACCGTATTCAATCTTAAATTAAGGACGTGTGTTAGACGAGATCAGTTAAATTATCTAAATTGCAAGGGTTTATTGAACCTCGAAAGATAATGTATATATGAGTATTGAGGGGCTTGCACGCGAGTAAGGGTTAGAAATCAAACCAGAGTGTCAAGTAGCATTTGTAAGATGTATGTAAAATGTCAATTTGTAGCATGTTTCACAAAAGGTCTCACACTTTTCTACGCTAAATTGGAAAACGGTTTTTTTTCCAGCAATAACGTGTAACATTCTACAGAAACCCCTAAGACCAAGTACATAACATGGGAAAAATCAAGAAATTACTATGTATAATGTAAACGCTGTGATCGAGTATACATTGGGCAGACAAAATTGTCTTTTACAATTACATGCAAATAGCATTTCATTCATATTTGATTTTGGAAATTGCACATAATAAAACTCGCCCTACATATGCTTGAAATAAATTATTTTGTCATTGAAATTGTACTGAAGGCATGGAATACACAAATTCCAGCTACTGCTGATTATTGCAGATGTAATACCACACTTGTACCATGTAATTTCGTATAACTTTTGTAAAATAAAAATTTCAATGTTTCCATGCATACCAACCATCCAAATAAAAACGAAATAAATACATTTTAAGTTTGCCGCCATATACCCCCCGCGGTTTTTGACAGCACACGCGACAAAAACTTGCCTCCCGCTCCAACAGATGGCATTTTTTAGTCACAACCTTTAGTACGGAACATTCTCATGTTGGTGGAATTATCTGTAGTAGCATCACCAGAGCATGGGGACGATCTTATATTTGTGACCTTGATCTTCTTTTTCTTTTTTCATTCGTTCATAGATATTTGGTAGAGAGCGCAAGAATCGAATTATACAGACAAATGCGCATGCGCATTCTTAAATATTACCCAGATATTACCATTCCGTTAAAAGTTACGTGTGTTGTTACACATGGTTATCAGTTATTCGTTTCGTTTTTGTGATTTAGTCGCAGTTTTAACACTTAATTTTGTTAAATGTTTTACGTTTTTGTACACAAATACATTAAAAAAAATTGTTACATTTCGTGAACGTTTCTATACCACTTTTCGTACATAGTTTACTTCTATTTAATTTTCGTATATAAGTGCCAGGTATAGAAAGATTGTACCTGTTTTCATTGTGAATATTCTAATTATTATATTTTATTATTTATTACCATTAAAATGCAATACATTTCGAAAATTTGTTATTTATTTTACTATTGTGATTGTTGAGATAGGAATACATTGCTTTCCAAGAATACCAAGCAAGCAGTTCTATTTTGGCAATATACATACTTATTTCGGCATACATGCTTTATTGTGTAACATACATTCTTCTTGCTATATTCGCAACATATGGAGCAGATAGCAAGAAGAATATTTGTTACAATAGAACTTGCAGAATATACATATTACATGATTTGTAATCGGGATTTAGATTTGGCGGTTTGAAATACTTTTTAGACAAACGGTAGGTGGCGCTAAGCAACCACAAAATAATATCGATATTATCTCTGCACCAGAGCATCACTTTCTTCATATCTTGGTAGTAAGCAGTGAATTGACTGATTAAAATACATCTTTCATGTGTATTGTATTGGCTTATTTGCACAAAAATATTTACAATAAATCACAAAGTTTGCATTATCGAATCATACTTCAGAAATGGTATAAAATCGTCAAATGGAGTATGGTCGTACTCTTTGCAACAATGTACAGATGAATTTCAGACCGAATTTCCAAATTGGCTATAGTTCCGTATAAGGAGCATCGAGTTAGCGATTTTAATGGATTCTAACGGAAAGCTCATGTTTTGCTGTGTTTAAAATGGCTCTTAATTTTTTTAGGAGTTTAGTTTAAGGTACCTAAAAATCAATTTAAAAAGGGCTATTTCTAGGTTATGTTTAGATGTATATGAGACAGAATTTACGAAATTTAAGTTGGTACTTATTGTGTTTGGCCTAAAAGTTACTAAAATGGATAGTAAACACTGATGAGCGGTAAAATTTCATTTAAATATTGAGGAATAATCTGTTGTATAATATTTACTACCCCATATTCTTTATTTTGGTTGGCAATATAGGTAAATAGACTATTATTGATTTGAAACTGTATTACATTATTGTGAAGTTCTTAGAGCCGTTTTTCTATGGTCCTTGTTATAGAAAACCACAGGGAAAAAACACAAAAGCAATAAAGACATACTGAGTATTATTATTTATTACAGCATGCAAAATACATTAAAGTTACAATAATGTGGTTTTGAATGCAATTAACTAATTATTACTTCGAAGATTACACAAAAAGTGTACTGAACTAGTAGTAAATTACATATATTATACATAGTAGCTAAAGATGTTCACACCCAGAAGATTGAGTGTTGCTGAAGACCCACAAAGATTTGGTTTGCCATCAAATGGTTTGCACGGCAGACTTTTGCAGTGCAGACCACCTTGTGGAATTGCTATGACGTAGGGATGTTGTACGTACTTAAAAGAGGTGTGGACCTGTTCAGGGAACTGCTAGCCGCTGTTAGACAGCAGTACCCAGTGTAAATTTCAGGTCTCCCTTTTTTCTTATTTCGCATTAAGGCAGTGTTTTGATTTTTTCCAATGGAGAATATTTTTTTTTCTCTAAAATCATATAGTGGTATGCATTAAACTTGTATAATTTAAACATTGAAGTTTTGCATATCTTTAATTGAAAAATCCTAGATGCTTTCCTCGGGCCATTTAGACCATGTTTCAGAATTACCTTTCTTCTTTTTGCTGGCATATTGTTTATTTTGGAGAATTATTTCCCAATCTATTATTTGAAAAATATTTTGTAGTATATTATTTTATTCCCGGGATTATTTGTTAATTTGTTAACCGTTCCTAATTTTAGAAATATGTGTTTGTTGCAATATGCGTGATTGTTTCTAATTTATAAATCATTTATTACTTTAGAACTATTTTTATTTGTCCTTTTGTGGTAATTGCTTTGCATCACCTACTCACAAATTAGTGCCTTCACGTTATAAACAGTAGACTTAATATACCGTATTACTTTTATATGTTTCGTATTGACAGACGGGCTTACTTGATCCATATAACAAAATCACGTTAATATTAGAGTGCATTTTATAATTTACTACCAGTTCGGTACAGTTTTTGTGTAATCTTCGTAGTAATAATCAGTTAATTTCGTTCAAAACCAAACTAATTCATTTATTTATTGTATTTCGCATGTTATAATAAATAATATGCGTTTATTATTTTTGCCCTTTTTCCCTGTTAATTGAGAACCATAGAAGAGAAGATTATGAGAACTTCCCAATAATGTAGTACAGTTTCAAAACACTACTAGTCTATTAACCTATATTGTATAAAAAATATGGGATAGTAAATATTATACAACAGATTATTCTCTAATATTCAAATGAAATTTTACCGCTCATTAGTCTTTACTATTCATTTTGGTAATTTTTAGGGCAAACACAATAAGTACCAACTTAAATTCATTTTCTATCTGTTTTGGGAACGTTTAGTCCACACATAATAAGTACCAATTTAAATTTCGTAAAGTATGAGTCCTATACCACAAAAATAGCCTAGAAATAGCCCTTTTAAAATCGATTTTTAGGTGCCTTGAACTAAACTCCTAAAAAAAAGAAGGGCCATTTTAAACACAGCAAAACGTGAGCTTTTCGTTCGAATCCATTAATATCTCTTAGTCGATACCTTTTATACGGAACTCTTACCAATTTTTTCTTTAATAAATTTAAATAAAATTGGAAGTACTCTCCAGGAGTTAATCTCCAGCTAACTTGATACGTTGTGAGAAGCTGGGAACCCAGCTTCAATTAGTAAAGAGGGAAGTGCATAAAAAATTGAACCCCTACATTTAAGTGCTCTGACTAACACCTCAGAATAAGCCGATTTACACGTTTTTAAAGTTGTTCTACCAACTTAAGTTTAAAGAAGAAAAATTTCATGGCTTGCTGGAGGGTAAATTTTCTGCATCTGTTTTGCATAAGTATAGAATCTAACAAAATGTAAATTTGCCATTTATAGCAAGTAAACATAGTTTAGCAAAAACTAGTGGTAATAATTCATTATTTCTTCCAACATCGTCTGTTGCAAAGTGCTTCCCCAAACTTTTTCAGTCCATTCTATATTTTTGGTGGAATTTGGAAAGCTATGCCAGCATGTTACAATGTTCTTTATGTTACGGCAATAACACTTTGAATACATTAGGTTTTGACTGCCGAAAGTCGTTAATTAAATAAAGTAGATGTTCAGGTTATAAACTATGCGATGAAAAATCAGAAATATACTGCTAAGTTTCAATCACGAACAAGATCTGAACTTGCCAAAAATAATTCCCATTAAACAGATCGTTGTATTGGTATGTTAAGTGGGCAACAATTTCTCAACTTCTTAAATTTAAATCTCGGCAAGGCCTTAAAAATAGAAAAAGAACTGGATAAGCCAATCACCTGTGCAAGTCTGAAAGATGTTAATAAAATGTGTTTACGGGAAGTTTGTAGTTATCAGCTTATGTATCATGCATGAAATATGCTATTAATAACTATTTTTGGAAGGGTTTTGTAAAATGTGTAATAAAAACTCAAGTATGACCAATGAATTTAATAAAATAAATATTCAATAATTTCACCAATCATTTGTATCAGCTAAATCTGCAAACATTTTGTCTTTTATAGTTGGTCGGGGGTCCTCTTTTATATTTGTTTCTATTGCACCAGTTTTTCCAATTATATATTCGAATTCTACAACGATAAAGCAAATACCTTTAACCAAATACTACGTACCATCTACTTACCGTCTTGCGTCAAATTTGGTCCTCTACATTCCAAAGGCCCTATAATTTGATTCTTCAAGGAACCCTCAAAATAAATAAAAATCGTTGGCAAATTTTTGTCTGGATAATTTGGAACACATGTAGAAGAGATAGCTCTTAAGAACTTCACCATAGGATACTTTGCAGCAAGATTCGTTAAATGATGATTTATAAGTGCACACAATGGAATACTACAAAAAATATATGATATTATCTAATAGTCTTAAAGGTTACCTCAAGTGACAAGAATCATTTGAGGTGCTTTCGATCATGATCTGTTCAGTATAAGGTGGATACTAGAACATCTGTGATAATTATGATCGTCATTACAATCCAATCATCATCAAGATCTACATGCCCCGATTTTAAAAATGATTAGTGCAGAGATCATTTGTATGGAGCAGTATAGATTGTATTATGATTATATGAAAATTAGCTCCGCATGGTTTTGTATTGTTTATACGTCGTTCTTTTTTCAAAAGTAGCATATGAAGTGACGATAAACACGTAAATAAATCCATACCTAATAGAATAACACTTTAAATGGACGCATATTTCAACGACTTTGGTGGACATGTAGTTTGTTTATTTAAAACTTTTGCCGAATATAAAAACACAACATTTAATGCAAATGTTAAAATACAACACCAGTTTTGATAAGTATATACACTTATTAACAGCACACAAGGTTAGGTATAACATAGTATATATACATTCTTCAATACTTCATAAGAAATATACAGTGCATTTACTTAGAAACGAACATGATTTCTTTTACTTATAAAGCGTGTTTTTTATAGTGGTATAAAACTTTAAGTTGGCAACACTTTTTTTTAACTGGTGGCCATTTTGTCAGCTGTCAAGTGATTTATGTTTAGTTTGGTTTGGCATTTCAAAAAGAATAGACTGACGCCTGAACAGCGCTTCCAAATTGTGCAAATTTATTTTGAAAATCACGGTTCTGTTCGAAATACGTATCGCGCACTACGTCCGTTTTACGGTCAACATAATCGTCCATCAGAGCAATTAATTCGATTAACTACGGAACGTTTTCGCACCACGTTTACTCTAAATGATAATGCGCATCCACAGAGACGTCGTACAGTGCGTACAGAAGAAGTCATTGCTGCTGTAGAGCGTAGCGTAGAGGAAGACCCGAATCAGTCTATCCGCGATCGTGCATAGGAATTGGATATGTCTCCATCCACACGATGAATGGGCCCAAAACAAGATTGCCATTGATCCCGATTTTCATAAGCGAATTTTGTTTAGCAATGAAGCTCACTTTTGTTTGAATGGATACGTCAATAAACAAAACTGCCGTATTTGGAATCATGGTAATCCTCAAGTGTATGTTGAGACACCGTTACATCTAGAAAAACTGACTGTTTGGTGTGTGGAATCATTGGTCCGTACTTCTTTAAAAACGATGCTGGTCAGAACGTTACAGTCAATGGTGACCGCTATAGAGCCATGATTACTGACATTTTCGTTCATCAATTGAACAACCATGATGTGCAGGAGCTATGGTTTCAACAAGACGGCGCAACATGTCACACAGCTCGTGCCACAATTGATTTATTGAAGGAAACGTTTGATAGCCGCATAGTTTCACGTTTCGGACCCGTGGATTGGCCTCCAAGATCGTGCGATTTAACGCCGCTAGACTATTTTCTGTGGGTATATGTGAAGTCGCTAGTCTACGCCGATAAGCCCGAAATGATTGATCACTTAGAGGGCAACATTCGCCGCATTATTGCCGATATACGGCCACAAATGTTGGAAAAAGTCGGCGAAAATTGGATCTCCAGATTAGATTACGTGAGACCCAGCCGTGGCGGTCATATGCCAGATGTCATATTTAAATTATAATACCATAATATTATCTTTCGAATAAAGTAAATTTCATGTCAATTTAAAATTCATCTTTGTTTTATTGCATTTCAAAGTTCGATACCTCTATAAAAAACACCTTTACAATTCCTTTAGCAGTGTGGTAATATTCCAAAATAAAATTTCTACATAGATTTCGCTGTCTTACACAAACGATATTTTTTCTTATTAGCTTTAAAAAAAACTGTTTAATACAAGGTAGTTGGGAATGCGTGTAGTCGATCACCAAAAATTGTTTCTCGTTCTTATATTCGAAGTTCTCTCACTCCTGGTTCTTAAGGTAAAGTTCAAATACTAACCCAATACATTCGTTTTAAAATTAGACGAATTTTCCCACGTCTCGCTCGTTAGAATGCAAGGCTCCACTATAGTACATAGTAGGAAGAAGCGTAATAAAATGGAAACGTCAAACGTAATATTTGTTCATTTTAACTTCTAAGTACTTTGTACCAACATATACCACAGAAAATCTGGAACGTTCGGTAAAAATTTTAAAATATACATTTGATCAAGGCATACAATAAATTATATTATAGTAATCATTTACATATCACATTCTTTACATTTTCATAAAAATTATTGAAGTAATTTTAATATGTATAATTTACTTAACACATTTAAATAAGGCCATAAATTTTATGTAATTTAATTTTGTTTTGCATTATACCTCGACACTATTATAGAACTTTGTCGGACTGTACCAACTTAAAAAAGACCTCTTTAAACAATATGAATAGCTTCACTTTGCAATCAGAGTTATAGTTTGTTATATAAAAATAACGATGGCACTATAAGCAAAAATTGTAATTGCCAAAATCCAAAAATATATTCATGGATCATGTACACTTTACTCTGTCGCAACCTATTATATGTGTAGTTAAGATATTCTGTCGTAAACTGTAGCTGCATGCAGAATGATACGAATTGGATAAATCTGAAAGTTTAGGGAAATACTAATATCTGTGGTGCAGTTAAATATTTGAAATATGTCAAATATATCAAAAACCAATACCAATTTAGTTTATGTTATTCCTTTTTTGAATCCTACATAAAATAAAGTTAAGTTTATGTAAGATTCCCTATGTTCATATGCAACTGTTTTTGAGTATTTCAGGCTTAGGAAGATTATTGACATATCTGGGACAAGTGAAAAGTGTCGATGCTCTTACAAACGTTCTCATATTTTTTTAGTTGCTTTTCGAATCGTGAGATTCTTTGTAATATAATGCAAACTATTTTTTGTTGTTGTACAAGGTAGATCGAGAAAATCTCCTGATTAAACAACCGTCTAATGCAATACTTCAAATGGAGAAGTCCGTTATTGATTTCTACAGGATAGCATACAAAAACATTCAAACTTTCTTTTTCGAACTTTCAAACAAGGTGTTGACAGTACTTCGAGTGTTTACCATTTATGTATGTTATATATATATATGTCCGTAAACCCTACTTTTTGTCACCTAAACTAAATGATGTGTTTTTATGAACGGCTAGTAGGATATATACAACTGTTGATAATACTTTATACATGAACGTCATATTAAATTAAATGCATAGATATAATTTAAACACGCTGTCAACTTATATGTATGAGAAACAAAATAGAAAATATTAAGTATCCACTAGATGAAACAGTAAAAAAAACTTACGTAAATGTCAAAAAAATATGGACTTCAATTGAAACTTCTTTAATTTTGTACGTATCCCGAAATTGATCTATTGCACATTCTGTGTAACAAAACTATACAGACATAAGCAAAGTCAACGACGGCGAGGTTATTTTGTTACAATGTACGCCGTACTTTTAATTAGCAGTATTGCCACTGAAATGATCGCACAATTTTCCCCTAACAATTGCTCGGCAGTTTCTTTCAATGTATTTCAAAATAGTGAACAATCCACCAACACATTTCAGCCAAAAATGTAAAATCATTTTTATAAAATGAGAATGGAAGCGCTGGTTGACTATATTTTTCTTGTTTTGCTAGCATACCCTAACGGCAAAAGCAATTATCATGGAATTTTCATTTTACCTACCTTCTCTTGTAAACAATTTTAATGTAAAGTTAGTAAGCGAATGAATCTGTCTTATCTGTAGTCCAAAAATGTCATTTAATACTACTACTAGCTACTTCAATAAAGATATTTTTATTTTTATGCGTTGTTGTCATTTACAGATATAATCTGCGCAAAGTCAATGACGGGGAGGTATCTACAATCCTACGTTCTCCTACTCTAGTTATAACCATGGTGTAGTAGGGCTACAGCAAGATACTGCTTACGGCGAATGACTGGTGATAGACTAACTGTAGGGGAATACTGCAGCGAGAAAGAATAACGGGGGACGCACGTGCGTATTAGAATCGTTGACTTTGCTCACATTATGTCTCTATAGTTTACAAAAAATTCTATACTACAAAATTCTAAAACCGCATAAAAATATTGAATCGATTGCAAGAGGTTCATATTTTTCCTCCAGATTATACCTGATTTTTTTTCAATACCTAAAATAACGTAAAACCAGTTACATATCGCTGTAGGAAATATTATGTACATTTGACTTAAAATTGTAGGTGAATTCTATACTGCAAAAATCCCCCAGATTTTTTTATTTTTCGTATTCACGCAATTCTAGATATCAATAGTTGTAGTTTCTCGTATGACAGACTATATAGGAAAGAAGCAAAGCTTTAGCTTTCAGACCGCTTTTGACAAACATTCTTTAAAAATCGATAAATTTGAGAAAACATGGATCAAAAATACAGGAATAGTGTGTAAAAAGATTGGCAAAGAAGCTAGCTTGAAATCACCAAAGAGACACAAATGACAGATAAAAAATTAGCAAAGAAATGAATATCACAAATAACGGATAACCTACATTTTTATGGGAATTTAAATGTTACTAACATTTATATTCTGTCTTGTATTTAGAGGGTAGCATTATAATTAGTTTTTTGACACGCGATGAAAGAAAATCGAATAAGCTAGTGTAACATCATGTTAAAAAATGTATTTACTAGTTAGTGTCGTTTAATTCACGAGTTGGGCGTTGTAGAGAGTAAACATTGTATAGTTCATTGGCACCTTAAAATTCCGTATGGTTCTTATGGGAAATACGAACACGGTTGCGACATTGTGTCGAAATTATATTCTTGGGAAGTTTTAAACCCTACAGTTCGCTATATGAAGAAATAACAAATGGAACATAACCAATATTTCTCATATATGTTTAATGTAGCATTATACCACTTGATGGTATTTAATATTAATGCTGAAAGTTATTTTTATTTTTTCCAAATTATACAAAACGGCTTTTATTAAAATATAATTTATAGGTGTGACATCTCTTTTTCTTTATAGAATTGTTTCTGCAATTGAGCATAATAAGATTAGTAAACTTTTATTTGTTGAAAATAGTGCTGCAATGATATAATATAAATAGTGATCTTCTCCAAACATTAAGAATAATAGACATACAGTTTTCTTTTTTTTCGAGTTAAAGCAGAACAGCTGACATCAATAAGTAAAACTGCAATACTAATTTATTTATTGTAATGTAGCTGCCAAAAAAGTCACTAATATAAGATCGCGCAACTCTGCCCAGGTTGAAAAAAGATGTGCATACATAAACTTTCTGTCAACAGAAAGAGAGGATAACATTCCATAAGAACCATACCGAATTTTAAGGTATAAATGGACTATAGCAGTTTGTGAACTCCTGGATAATTAGTAATCAAGCGTATAAACTACCCCAAATTAACACATAATTTATTTAATAACAGCACTAACTATTAAAATCGTTATTTCCGCAATATGTTAATAAAAATGGAAGTGATTTTAAACATATGCATAGATATTTTTATTGTATCTTTTCAATGTTTTTTTTTTTTTATTTACATTTTCAATCATCATATTCAGGAACATGTCCTCCTCGACTTTGCTGCATATTCGCGTTCTTTAAGCGAAATTTTCAATCACGCTTTGGCATAAATGTGGTTGGAGTTCAATTATACAGCGCCTAATCTCCACTCTTAATGCTTGGATGGTCATGTGACAAAAGATTTTGACTTCAAAGAAAACAGAGAAAAAAGTCAAAGGTGTTAAAGCGCACGATCTAGGCGACCCTGCAATAATGGTTTTGTTTCACGTGACTATGACAAGTAGCACCATCCTATTAGAACCACGTATCTCCGAGATCTATACTATCCGTTTGGCGCACAAAAAAACCGGGTTGTCATGCCCCGGAACTCTCGACGCTCAAAGAAAAATAGTCCAATAATGGTCCTAACCCAAAATTCGCACCAAACAATTACACGTCTGGGATATATTTCCTTCTCATGAAACACCCGAAATTCGTCGATTTTGCTTGGCTTCATCGCTGAAGATGATTTTGTTGGATAACGTTCCGTTCACTTATTTCGTTCAATGAACCAATTGGCGAACTTTCTTCGCTGTGTATGATCTGTAGGCTAGAGATGTTAAGTCAGTTGGTTTTTGTAGACATGAAACTACATAGTGCTTCTTGAAATGTTCAATTTTTGAGCCAAATGGATGTTCCTGAACTTTTGGATGCATTATGGGGAACATTCGTCTTCTGCTGAATGACCTGGTCTAACACGTCTAATCGACCCAGTCTCCTCAAATTTTTCAATAATTCTCTTCACAGTTAATATACTTGGAACATTTTGATACCAAAAAATCGGACACAATTTGCGAATCGTGGCAGTCAAACTATCAGCATTTTTGAAATAATGTTTCACAATATGGACGTTGTTGTGTCAAATAGTGATTTATTGTTAAGAATAGCAGAGTATCTACCAATGAAATAGATTGACAGACAAAGTACAAAGTGCAAATGCAAAAATGGCGCCAATTTTTGCCCCTGCAGAGACACCTGTTCTTAAGAATTAAACTTAAAATACTTAAGTTGTACCTTTAAAGCAAAATTATCTAAACTATAAAAATAGTGTACCAAACAAAATTTGTATTAAAAGTTTCAGTAACAAGCTAAGACATAATTATAATTTCAAAGGCTATTTCGACGTAAATTTTTTTTGTCGCATGTTATAATTGTGATATCGTGCTCTCAAAGAATACTGTCTGTGGCGGTACACCTCAAAAATTAGCATTGAAATTGAATTTGACAAAGTTCACAATTAGTTTGTTTCTTCAGTGACGTATTTATGTAATGGCCAATTAAGTTATTTAATTTATTGGGTATATCTATTGAAAAGTATGTGGTAAAAGTATTATTGTATATTTTAGTAAAGAAATAAATTAAATCAAAAAAAAAGTATTTTAAAATAACACAGTAAATGCATATGAATAGATAAAATACATCTTATATAGCAAATTTAGTCCACTTAGCTACAAATTATTCTTCAAATAGGTGTGTTATTCTCCAAACATATCCAAGTTGTTTGTGCTAAATTTTTAAACACATTATGTGGAATCTTGATATTTAAATTTGCTTGTAGTAATTATTTTATATTACAGATGCTATTATGAAGTATTATACTTTACAGTGATCCTAATAAAAAAAAAAGTAACTAAGTAAGATCAGGTGACATATGACATAGCCTTCTCTAAATTACGATACCAATCATAATAGCCAAAATCTAAGAGTCATATTCTTATTCTTTCAGAAAGAAAAGATAGATACAAACCTTATCAGACTATTGATATTTTATTAAAAAAAAGGAAACAAAATAATGCCAGTTAGCATTCTGAAGGTTGTATAATTCTCTATGAGAATTATATAAAATTTAAAAGATTTACTTAATTATTTACAGTAATAGTGAAAGAGACGTCCATAAAATGTGCATTCCTGAAGAAAATATACTAAACCTAAAACTTGCATAAAATACACAAACAATTATATAATAAGTATATGTAAAAATCATTGTAGTTTAAAACATACCCCTGCTTGTACAAATGGAGGATAACCCATATACCCTCTCCAGCTTTATTAACTTCTTGCACATAATCTTGACCGGAAATTTCCAGTACAGTACCAAATTTTGATCTTAGAGCTAAACCTTTTATTTCTGCAATCCTCTTCCTTCGATATTCTAAAAGCACACCTTCGTCTTCAGAATCTTCTAATTCATCCAGTTCATCCAAACTCATATTTGATATATCCTTCTCTAAAACTGTTAGTCTCTGCTAAGCAATATTATATTTTTTATATATCTAAATCTAGTACCACTTTGTTTCTGCGTTATTGTTTCTTCTAGCATAGAGACTATTTGGTCTTCTGTAACTTCAGTTTCTTTACATTTTGAGGGAATTATTCCCTTTGTTCTGAGAATGTCATTCCACTCTGTATCTTCATTGGGATCCTTTTGAGTACACGTACATAAATAAAACGTAATAATTATAAATAATAGACCTGTATAAGCATACGTACCTGCATTATGAATGTATTTTATCGCCTCAAATATTGATAAATCACTTGTCTTCAAAACTCTTAAGCCCTAACCTCACATCTCACACGTGCTTAACGCATAGCGAAATACATATGAATTGCTGTATGCTGTATATAGGAACTCTCTGGAGAATGGATCAGTTGGTGGCGGCAATCATTTGCAAAGTTCATGTGGGTCATAAATTTAATTACTCGCGTAGTGAACATGTAGTGTAGTGAATCCAGTTGGTTCTGTGTTGTTTTCCTAGGTAGAGGTACTATAGTCCGTCCCAACCTCCGTATTCAGTATACGTCTTATGGGAATTTGTTTCATGGTTGCCAAATCATCCGATCGGCTGTACATTACTATTTCCGGTTAATTATTTGCAATTTCACCCGATCAATTCATAACCTTTATTAACGTTTATTGACGTTGAAGGTGCAAAATTATTGACATTCATATGACATTTTGCTTATTATTTTATTAAAGTAACTAACTTTTAACAGAGTGCATAGCGACTTCGCTGCACGTAAAATTATAGGAAAAATACTACAGATAAAATAGTTATATCTCTAATATTTATTAACAATACTATACACACATCTATAAACAAATATACATATGAACGATATCTATGCAATGTACAGTGAATATTTGCTTGATATTGGGAAGTGCTATGCAATTTATTAAATTAAAAAAGAAGATGATCCTTATATATATACAAATAATAGTTTCCACTTTTGTAACAAAAAGAACTGGAGTCATAGAAATACGTATATGTATAATACAATAATATTTAAGAAAGGAATAGCAATTACACATATATCTATGTCTTACGTTAATTTTCTAGTCAGTCGAAGAATCACTTTGATCTTCAGATGATGATTAATATCTTACGTGAATAATAAATTCTTCGATGTCGTCTTGCAAATTATCCACTATCCACATTTCCTTTTCAATATTGTTTACATGTTTGATGTAGTTTTGCCAATTATTAGTTGTTACAGTGCTATACGCTCGTCGAATTAATTGCTCCATATCTTTTACCTTAAAATGTGGTATTATTCATTCTTACGTAGTTTTTAAGTTGTGCCTATACCATTTCAATGGGATTTAACTCGCAATGGTAAGGTGGTAATCGAAGAACTTCATGACCTTTTTCTTTTGCAAATTCGTCAATCCTACTTTTATCATATTGCGGTTTAATTTGTGACCACGCCAATACAGTAAGTCCCTTTTAGCATATCGGTACTGATTTGTATTTGTTTTTCATTGAGCCAATCAATGATCTCGTTTTTCCTCCATGCTATTGTTGGAATTTTCTCCAATTTTCTGCAGTGGTAGGAAGCATTATCAAGAACAATGACTGACTTCTGTGGTATATTTGGGAAGTAATTTATTTATAAACCAATCCTCATACGCTTTCTGAATCCATCTCATGATGAACATCGGCAGTGTTTTTCTTGCAAAGAAATGTATATTCAGCACCAGGAACAAACCCATTATCACTGCCTGCATGAACTAATGCAAAACGAGGTCCTAGCCCGGTTGGTGATTTCAAACCAGTGCTTAGTCCTTGAATAAGAGCTTGTCGACTATTTTGAATAGCAGTATCTGTCCAAGTTTTATTTACCGTATGTCCTGTATTCACCCATGACTCATCAGTGTATATAATAGTTCGACCTGAAATATAAAATTACAGCCATGTCAAATAGCAAGAGGTAAATTTTACCTTCTTCTCTAAATTTCTTGATCTCTCAAGTATTTGTGCCTCCATCTAATAATCTCATCTCGTTCAATGAGTATACTTTTTAAATCCTACTTTTTAAATTCGAAGCCCATATCGTGTAACAATCTATGAAAAGTTGTTCGACTGAAGTTAGGGAGATCATCGCCAGCATTGACAGTAGTAAGAATTGTATTTAAAGTAGGTGGCATATTCTGTATAAAAATCCATGCACTTTACGTCGAATAGCTGCTTGCGTGTTCTCACCATATGTATGCAGTCGATCATTTACTTGTATGCCCTTCCTTTTTTAGGTTTTTTGGACTTGATAATAAACCATTTTGTTGCTCCTGTTTTACATGATATATTGCACGGTCTGAGATGCCCAAAGCTTTACTTGCTTCTAACGGCAGCACTCACATTCATTGATTTATTGAAATAATTGAAAACATTTGCAATCATACACTTCTCCTTACGGTTAAATTTGTCTCCTCTGCGCCGTTTTCTTCCTATAGGCTCCATTAATGTAGTGGAAACTGTAATTACATTTATATTCTGTTATAACATTTATAAAAATAAATAAAAATACCCATATTACTCCTGTGCACGCTTGAAAAAGATAGAAGTGTTCTGAAAAGAACAATTTGTACAACTATATAAGCAAATTAACAATTTAACGAAATATTTCAAAACAAGGACGATGACGATTGACAGTTGATGCTAATAGACAGATAGTATACAACTGTTGTCGACGCCGACAGCATATGTAAATAAGTTGCAACATAGCAACCGGTTGTAGAGATAGCGCTAATGACAGCAACCAAGGATAGTAAGAGATAAAAGTTGCTATTCTATCCCATACTGAATACGGAGGTTGGGACGATCTATAGAGACTTTTGCCTGGTTTTTACCGTAAGTATACGCATGGAGTCGCATTCGTTGAACGCACCCAATGGGTGCGTTCAGGGAGTTCTGGCGCTAGTGGTCATAACCAGGTCCTGGCCGCTCAAACGGGAGCGCCTGAAACACTTTTCAATGTCAAAACTTTTTGACAATGGCTGTCAAAAAATTCCTTTAATAACAACTCAGAAGGGGGCGTCTGTGTAAGGTAGACATATTTGTTTTTTCTTGATTTTCGATCAGTAATAATGACAGTATTGGTAACTAGGTGATAACACATGGGCTGAAAAGTCCCGGGCCTAACACATAGATGACGCTAATTTTATTGCAGTCACCTTTCTCTCAGTTAGTACTAACCTTCAAAAGACAGCTGTTAAAATTTCATGATATTCTATTCATTAGTTTGTGAGTTATTGTGCACAAGAGTCACGC
Organism: Trypoxylus dichotomus; assembly: GCA_023509865.1. Taxonomy (NCBI): domain Eukaryota; kingdom Metazoa; phylum Arthropoda; class Insecta; order Coleoptera; family Scarabaeidae; genus Trypoxylus; species Trypoxylus dichotomus. The sequence goes on along the minus strand of CM042074.1, from coordinate 52,107,729 downwards.
TACTTTTGTTATTTTCAAAACAATGGATTAAAAACAATTTCGTGTTTTAATTTTGCACTGCTTCTTGATGGGAAAAAATACCGTTCAAGCGAAACAATGGCTTGAAAAGTGTTATGGAGACTCCGCTTCATCAGAAACAACAATAAAACGTTGGTTTGCTGACTTCAAACGTGGTCGTAGAGACATCTATGATGCAGAACGCAGTGGACGTCCAAATGAGGCGGTAACACCAGAAAACATCAAAAAAGTCCACAAAATCGTTTTGAATGATCGAAAAGTGAAGTTGCGTGAGTTAGCTGACATCGTAAAGATATGAAAAGAACGTATTGGCTTTATATTGCATGAGCATTTGACTATGAGAAAGCTGTGTTCAAAGTGGGTGCCGCGTTTGCTCACTGTTGACCAAAAACAAGAACGTGTTGATGATTCTGAGTAGCGTTTGGCCATGCTTAAACGTAACAAACCGGAATTTTTGCGTCGATATGTGACACTGGATGAAACATGGATCCATCACTTCACTCCGGAATCAGAACGATTGTCATCTGAGTGAACAGCAACTGGTGAACCTCGTCCAAAGCGCCCGAAAGCACAACAATCGGCTGGAAAGGTTATGGCCTCAGTATTTTGGGATGTGCGTGGTGTAATATTCATCGACTATCTTGAGAAAGGAAATACCATCAACAGTGAATATTATATAGCGTTATTGGAGCGTTTGAAGGCCGAAATTGCAAAGAAACAACCGCATATGGCAAAGAAAAAAATGTTGTTTCATCAAGACAATGCACCCTGTCACAAGTCAATCAAAACAATGGCAAAACTACATAAATTGAACTTAGAATTGCTCCCACATCCACCGTATTCGCCAGATTTGGCTCCCAGCGATTAGTGGCTGTTCGCAGAACTCAAAAAAATGCTCGCCAGTAAGAAATTTCGCACGAATGAAGAGGTTATCGCTGAAACTGAGGCCTATTTTGAGGCAAAAGATAAATCATTCTACAAAAGTGGTATTGAAATGTTAGAGCGACGCTGGAATGATTGCGTTGCTCTTGATGGAGATTATATTGATGAATAAAGCTAATTTTGAACCAAAAAACCGTGTTTTCTTTGTTAGGCCCGGGACTTTTCAGCCCATGTGTTAACTATTTGCTGTATTTATTTGAAATTGGCTCATTGTTTTGCATTTCTCGCTCTACTTGTTGTGTCTATTGCTTCTCTGGGCTTTGCTTCCTTTGATTGGTGGTGGTTGCTTTTGGTTTTATTTAAACAGTTCGGTGCAAGACCTGAATACAAGGTAAGCACAATGTAAATTGGAAACATCCACTTGGAAAAATTAAGATAATCCGACTGATGAAATCCTCGTACAAAGTGATTTTGTTGCAAAAATATCAGTAACACGGTTGACAATGAGAACCCCCATGCTCTCGAAACGCTGCGTTCCACATAATTAATTAATTTGTGTGAGTGGATTTACTGCTATAGCTGTGAATTGTCCTTGCAATTGTCATTTGTCAGTAACATTCTTAATATTTGTTTCTAGAAGCTAGGAATCACCAATATTGCAGGCATGTGCGTGGAAGTAGTATTACGGCATTGCATTCCGCCAAAGTAGACCGCAGTTCAGTCTATTTCTGTAGTACACCAGAACGACGGGAACCTTTGGATTTGGAGAGCTTGGATGTACCTTCAATAAGAATGACTGCACCTACTATTTGCTGTCGAACACTGGTAGGAGATAAGCACTATACAAATAGGAAACCTCCACTTCTAATAGCACGATAACACATATAAATATTGGAGGTTGAGGTTTACTGTCTACGAATAATAACTTGTAATACAGATGTATGTGTAACTTTCAGATCTAGTACTGGTAGAGGTTGGTGCGGCAAGAGAGATACAAGCAACACCTAGAACTAACTTGGACCCGATGGTTTGCAAATTTCTACGAAACCAAGTAATGCTAAATATAACTCCACCACCTGGTGGAAGATTCAGGATAGATCGCAAAGTGATTACAATGAGGCGAGAGCATACTACATGAAAAGGAGGAAAAAGATATGTAAGTAATAGTTTTATTGTGGTTCAGTGCAATGGCTTAAAGGCCTACTTTGTGAAATCATTTGTTTAATGTAACAAGTAACATTAAGTTAGTTATTAACATTGATACTAAATTCCCGAAGCATTGTAGGAATTTCAACTTTTTATAAATAACATTCAGCTCCAACATGTGAGTAACTCAAGACCTGCATAGAAAATAAGTTTCTCTGCTAGAAAATAATGGATCCATTCGGGAATTAAGTAGCACTTGCTTAGGATTAGTTGATAACAATTATCATGTTACGACTAGCTTTTGAAACCAAAAACGTCTTTTCTTATTTGAATTTTCAGAATGGATAGGTTGTGTGGACTGTTTATTAAATATTAACGTTAATACTGTTTTTGTCAAAGGATAGATTTTTGGTAAAGCACTGGGAAAAGAAATCAGTGTTAATATTACGTAAACAGTGCATATTGTTTGTCAGTGGTAATTGTTCAAGAATGAGGTGATAATCTTTTGGTAAGCAAAAAAATTAACTTACTCCGAAGAGGTATCGAATATAACCATAAATTAAACAAAACTGCACTTCAAACCAATATTAGTGGCAATCATTGAGAGTAATTATTACTTCACTCATACAGCTAATAATACCTAAACTTGACAAAGTAGACACCGAAACATGTGTTAACGTGTATGGAAACATCACTTTCTTCCTGAACGACAAAGAGACGAACGTTGTTTTTCTTTTAAAGCAGAAAAATGTAGTGCGGCCATCAAGGATGTTTCTTTTTCATTCGATTCATTACGGCCGTGCCGCCAAGTTCTTTAAAATGGCGCCAAACACCTTGGTCTGCGATGATGGCAGCGACCAAGAAGACATTGTTAGAATTTAAGTAGTTTACATTAGTACTTTAGCATACAGATTAACGGTAAGATACCCCCTACTATCTACAATGTACTGTTAACACTAACAAAACGAGGAAGGACTGTGAAACATATTGTCTAATACATTAAATGGTCCACCCTACTTGCTTTCCAGGTAATTGTCCGACATATTTAACATCTAAACACTAACGAAATGCCTGATTTACGTATAAATACTTCATTTTCGTTTATCGAGAAAAATTAGAATACTGTGATTATTGAGAACGTAATTATATTTTCCCTTTAATGTAAGTCCACTGTTCGCTTGCGCCCCGTTCGGTGTAACAAATTTTTTAAAGACCTTTCACGGGATAAGCAAACGCACAGCAAGTAGTTTATTTCTTTCATTTTTATGGGTTCACATTGCCTTCAACTAAATAATATCACTTTCTTCCTACACGCCCAAGGAATCGCAGTAGGTAACAGCCTATCTCCTTTCAAACCTAACTTGTTTACAGGTACATTTCATACTAACTTTCGTAATACCATGCCTAACTTTACATTTCTTCTTGTGCATGACTCTAACGAAATTTTTGAGATCTTCTAGAGTGAATACCAATAAACCGGTTTTCTTAGAACAGGTGCATTTATAATTTATATGTGTAAGATGTACAAATGAAAAGGAAACTGATGAGAGGATTCCCTTGCTATATGTGTTATTTATAAAAGTTGGGAATGAGCTACTAACAAGCATGTAAATAAAACCTAGTAGTAATTGTAGGTTCATCTTGGGAAAATCTTATCGACCAAGGAAATGTAAAGTTTCGCTACTTACTACTAGAGAACATCCTAACTGCAAATGGTAACGAATTCTCCTACGATGTGCTCTACAATATTATTGGGAAGTATAATAATGGTGTAATAATTTGTAGTATATGCACATAGAAAGTAGTGGTATTAACCACTTTATCCATGTTGCACGAAAGGTCTTGAACGATTATTTTCTGCAATTTCAGGCAAAATTAGTTTTTCAGTTTAAAGTAACCTAGAATTTTTTTAAAACCTGCTGATCAGGTAGGTAACATGGATCAATCTGGAATAGACAGAATATCTTGTACAGACTGTGATCGAATATACATTGGACAGACGAAAAGATCAATAACAATTTGATGCAAAGAGCAATTCGCTCATCTCTAATACAACGTTTCTCAGATCTGCTGTCATCCTGTATATGCTCGAACCAAATCGTTATGTTCATAATTACAAGCCAATTGGAAATGTAAATAACTGTATTCATTTCTAATTGTAATAAAGACATGGAATTTGGAGAAACCAACAAGTACCAAACTATATTGATTTAGACCCTAGGAATTCCAGCCTTTACTCGTTATTGAACCCATGTACTTGCATAGTCGTAACATACTTTAGGTTAGCTTGTATAACTTCCTTTATTACATCTTGTAATATCATATTTGTAAAATGCAGGATTTGTGGCACCTACATTTTTGATAAAATAAATATTGTTAAATGTCAAGTCTTTTCAATACCAACCCAACCAACAAAAGAACCACAAACCAAAATTTTAATTTTAAACCAAGCGCTGTAGCTTAGTACTACTGTTTTAACATTTCATGTCAAACGAAAACTTCACTATGGAACTGTCCCATCTCGTGAAGTTATGTCTGGTACCTCTTATTTTAAACGCCATCTAATATAAGGAAATATGGAGTGATAATGTATAAAAGAGCGTTATTTAACATCTTTATGTTAAAACAAATTTTGTTTGTGTTAAAATAAATTGTTAGTTTAAACAAAATAATAATCACTATGCTCGCATAAGAATTGAAAAATTCTAGGAAAACATTCATAAATAGGTGAATATTATTCTACAAATGTTTTAAATTAGTGATTTTCTATCGAACCATCTTCTATTACATAGGATAGTAAATGATCATACCACATAATACAATTACAAACATAAACAAACAATACATTTTGGTTTTGAATAGCCACCAAGAAAATGTCCTCTCTTGAAAAGCAACCAAGCAAAATGTAATAGAGTGAGATGCGAGACTTAAACGACACTAACTTTGCTGTCGAGTATATTCCGTCGAGTTGGTCGATGGCTAGGTGTCGAGTAAGCGTTACAGAATTCGGATAGTGTCGACTCAGTCGACGTCCAGATTACAGAATCCCTATACTGGTTAAACGGCCGGCAGCCTTGTTTCTTCTGACACATGCGCATTGCTTAGTTGATTGGTAGGTTGGCGCGAATTGAGCACAATTTGCGTGATCGCTGCTGGATTTGACAAATGTGTTTTAGCTATTGTCGTTTATATATGGATAGATTGTTGTTTTATCTGTTTTAATGCGGGTATTGAAGCGATAGCCGTTGGAAGAGAATGCCTCCATAAGGAATGAATATTATGCAGTAGAAGTAGTTCCTGTACAACCCCGACATTGACCATAGACATTTTCGTATGACCAGATTTAAGTTATAAATAAAATTTTGTTAATTGGGTACTAATAGTTAAATACATCACTTGTACGAATTATTAGAAGATATTTGGTGCTAAATGAATAATGTGTCTACAGTACTACTCGAGCGGAAATTATTATTTACGCTATGGATGTCAGCCAAACCCGAATCATTTAGATCAAGCTGATTGGTTTGGTATCCCATAAAATAAGCCGATTGGTTTGGTATCCCATAAGATAAGCTGATTGGTTTGGTATCCCATAAGATATCGGCTATTTATTTCTTTATGAAGTGATACAAACTATATGTGCAATGATCCTCTAAGAAATATGCTGGTCAACAAATGAAGAAGTAAAAGCCAAGGATACTGTTTTTTGGAAAACGGATTTCTGGTATCATACCAATAAGAGCATCTATGAACAATCCGATATATTACTAGAATAAAAACTCCTGCATTTGAATAGTAGGGTACATGATGCCGGAATATTCTGTAGCAGCACTTCCCATACAATCATACACTCATATCATTGTGGACAATATGCCGCTTGTGGAAGATAGCACATTACTGAAAATAAAATGGTGCCATTTCAAGATAATGCCTACTTTCTGCCAATGCTAACTGGTAACTAACAAATATATTTATTATATTGTATTATTATTATGTATGTAGCTATCACTTTTGTTAGAAAATATAAAATTACCTTATTTGTGGTTGCATTATTGTTTTTTTCTTGATTTATAAATAGCCCATTCATTTAAAACTAAACCGAAACAGTTTAGAAGTATAAGAAATGATGATACAACAGTTAATAGAAATCATATAGTGAATTTCTTGTAGAGTATTTCCAATTGAAAATGTCTTGCATGCTCCCGTCTTTTAACAAGAACAATTAATGGTGGCAAGCAGATATAACTAGACTAAGTAATTAGTATACCTGTGAACAGTGTTTAACAAACAAGAGAATACACGGAAGTGGAGCATGCTATTGATAACGAAAAAGTATGAAAGGAGAAAATGTTACTGCAAGAAAAACATTGTGTATGTCTTCGCAGTGAAATGCACGGTATATGAGAAATACTAAAACATAAGGAAGTTAACATTCCCGGACTATGTTATCGTGCGATATAAATCACTTTCTTCCGAAACTGCTGCTACTCTTTTCTTACTTCGTAAATATCGGTATTTTAGCAGTCAAAGCGTGAGCTGTAGATCAATACAAGCCGTACTGATAAACCTACAAATTATGGTCTATGGGACACAAGAGCAAGAATACTGATGTTTATTTTTGCAACACAAACTTTTATAGAATGTATTTTTATAAGGATCGCGGTCAGAACCAAAAAAATATTTTTCATTTCTTCCTTACATAGATTGCAGCTTAATATGAATTTGTATTTGAACGTTGGCCGCCTATCTCCACTCTCCGCTAGATTGCCCAGCGCTTTTTTTCCACTAGGCAAGATGGCGACCGCTAGCTCGAGCGCCGGCACTTAGCGGCCGTGTTCAGGATGCCGCTCGAGCTAGCGGAGCTCAGCGCTTGAACGTTTGGATTTCCCATCTCATAACCTACTATAACTTGTCATCTGATGTGACAACTGTAATTTAATTGTCAACTCAAAATTTTCTTGTTTATTATCAGAAAAATATGTGTTGCTCTAAAATGTGTGCTATAATTAGTATTTTTTTCGCTTCCTGATAAAACAAACTACATTCCATTGCAAAAATTATTTAGTAATGGTCAGCAGATAATTATCTGAACAAGCTTTTTGTCTCTAAATAAACAAACAATGGACATTCATGTGAGACAAATTCCAGTGTTTGTGTTTCCCACAAATTTGAAATTTTATATAGGTTCAAGACAAAGTCATAAACAAATATTAACAATATATAATCCATATGAATTTAAAATTAGATATAAAGGTATAAAAAATTTAAGGAAATTATTTGAAATTCGCAAGTCTTTTTCAGTTTTATGCACTACCCCTAACAAATACACTGTGATTGACCCTGAAGGCAGTGTAGCACCACAATCATGTATAGATTTAGTAGTTCGCTATACAATGCCTGTTCCAGCAAATTGTAATATAATAGACAAATTTCGTATATCCATATCAGATCATGTCACAAAGCAGGTAAGAATTATAAATAAATTGTAACATGTAGAAGTGATTTAAACCAGTTATTTACAAAACCAGAGACACACATATCAATGTGATATTATTTTATGTAGAATGAGCTAAAATGAAAACATTGTAGAACTGATAATGATTTTTCCAATTTCAAGTAGATCTTAAGCGTTTTGCAAATTACTATTAAGTTTTGTGTTAACAGATATTAACTGTGGCTGCCAGTTTTTAGGTAAGCGAGATGTCGAAAGTCGTTTATTGCCTGGAGAACCAGATACAAGTTCTAATGATGGTGATAATTTCCAAACTTTGCCTCATTCAGAAATACATTTTGATGATCAAAGAAGCAGTCAAATACCAATAGCACATTTTCAGTATGTATAAACTATTTGATTACTTATTACAATACTTTAAATTATATTTTAGAAGGACTATAAAATATTCTGAAAAGACTAATTATTTTGCAATTATAATAGCAATTGTATGTATTGTTGTATTAATGTTACCAACAAAACTAGAGCCTCAAGAAGAATCATTTGTACCTACATATTTATATCCAAGTGTTACATTAAAGCTAGGTGTTGCATATGTTTTAGGGATGTTAACAACAATAATTTTTAGGCAATAATATTAAATTCATAATTTAAATATATTAGATGGAAAACTCTAAAACCTTTAAATTTTAAAACATTTTCAGAATAAATTATTGTTTATTTTTTATTTATGAAAGTCTTTTTGTGAAAGTTTGTATAAGCTAATAAGAGTTAAATAAAGTTTATGCAACAAAAGTATATTTTAAATTTTTTACAATGTTATTGTGAATAAACTGCTATTATGCCCATAGGAATGTAACAAACTATGTATGGTTCATTATTAATGGAAATTAATTCAAATCATTATGCAATCTACAAAAGATTATTATTTATTGTTGAAAACGATTTTTAATTATTTATTGAAATAATTAGCTTGAATTTTAGAATTACGTTTAATACCATCGCGTAATTTATAAAAACATGAATTCTGCTTTGTATTAACATAAACAAAATAATAATAATAATATTCAATCATATTTGCATATGAATGGATTGTTTGACGTTGCAAATATTTGCAAAATTTAAAAAACTAATAAAATTGTCCTTTAATTAGTTAGTTACATTAATAATTATTGCTATAGCATCATGATCCTGAATCCCATACTCTATTATCAAGTTTTATTCAGAAAAAAAAGTATGAATATACACAACAAAAGTTTCACACACAAATGGTTACAACGATTACAAGGACTGTGTGATTGTATAATTCACGTATCGCAGTAAACTCCATCCCATCCAAATTAATAATTTATTTGGAATGCAGCATTTCAAGAGCACCAGGTGGACTCTCATTGTCAACCGTGTTACTGACTGTCGCAATTTTGTGTGGGGTCACAGTGGGGTGGAGTTTACTGCGATACCTGTAAACACAAATACTTGTATATGACATCCAAGTTTATGGGCCTATGGAAAAGATTATATTTCCAAAAGTATTTAAATATGTGATAAATTGTGAAAGTGAATTGTACTTTTAATTTCACCTATTTATTTATGTAAAAATTTCATAATATTGTTGTTAATTCTATATTATTAATATAGAGTTTCTCACCTATCGAACTTATATTTTCAATATTATTTATGGTATTGTAAAATAAATTCGATTATTTTGTAAGGAAATTATATAAATTACATGATCTTATATTTATATACGCATATTTTTTTATATATTTTCATCTCTAACATGACTTGACATGTTTTTAATCACGCGCGTACATCACTTTCTGTTCAAAACAGTACGTAAAGTTGACGTTCCTCACATTTATAAATATTTGATGATTCGAATTCATACCATTCGCAGAATGGAGATTTGTACTGTGTGGTAGTCTAAGCTAAATCGGTTAGCACTTGCTTAGAAAACAATTCGAAAATTAGAAAGAGCGGCTGGTATAAGGCAAAAGTTACCTATAGATGACGTTCTTGAAGAAAATATATTGTGCGATTATCGTTAAAATAATGATCATAAGATCTCCCCAATTATACACCTTATCACAGTGAGCAAAGTAATCACGCGCCAAATAGGACTGATAGAAAAGGATATATGATGTATGGTATTACAAAAAAGATTACATTCAATATAAATTTGATAGTATGCCATTCGGATCTTAATCTCATAGAGTTGATTTGGGCCTCTGTTAAAAGAGTGGCGAAGAAAAGTACCAAATATAAAGTAAATAGTACTTTAGAACTGGCAAAAGAAGAATTTCATTTAACGTCAAATGAATAGAAAAGTGTTGCGATTGTGTAGTACAAGTGGAAAGAAAATATTGGAAAAATTACCGATACTTCGGCATTTATTTCTTTTAATAATTTTTATACAAGTATAAATAATTAAACTATAATTAATTGCAAATATTTTGTTCTGCGTGAATTTTTCGCCTGAATAAAATCACTGTTCGAATTTATTTTTACTGCATAATATTAAGAGTGAGCCAGCTGATCAAGTCAAATATAAACAAATACCTCATTTTACGTCTCCATTCTAGCGACATGCCCTTACACTAAACATACGAATATTGAGCATACCTTTGCTGCACTATACTATGCAATAAAAACGTATATCATAAATAACTCCTACCAATTTGTAGCTTTGGTTGCCTGTAGACAGGCTGAATATGTATGGCAACACCGCATTTTACTTCCCTGTACAGAATCTACTAAGATGCTTTTCTTGGTATTTAGCAATTTTGTGGCCTTATATTGAATTAAATTGACTGTTGCAAATAAGAAATATATATACAAAAGCTGGTTTCGAATACGATCCAATTTGTCGCAGGGACCCCTTACTTTTTACTATCGTTCCAATGAAACTTTACCCGTGATTATAATTTACCTTTAACTCTCAATTGAATAGCTACTTTTCACTCAAATTAAGATATGTGTAGTATGTACAAGTGTGTATAATGCGACATACCTAAATTTAGTAATTAAATGTCAATTAGGAAACCCAAGCGTTTATTTTCTCTGTTCACGTTTAACATATACTTTTAATGAAACTAATAATAATTTCTGAATGTAGAAATTTACATACATTTCTTATCAGAAAACAAGTACCTAAAAATACTTATGCACAATAACCTTGTTTCTCTTTTGTTTCACATTCCACTGATGCAGATGTTATCTTCCCTACTGTTTAGGCAAATGGGCAGCGGGCATGGTATATATATATATATATATATATATATATATATATATATATATATATATATATATATATATATACATACATACATACATACAGACAGGGACACAATTATTAAGCACCCCCCTTTTTTTCAATTATCTTTATGGTAAACAATGAACAAATAAAACAAATGTTATAAAAACAAATATTTATTACTAAAAGCTAGAAATTCAATATTTGGTTTTGACATCGATTTTGTAGAGTGTTGTTGTTACCACCAGTCCTCCCTTTCTGTTGTTTTACGTTTTGGATCTCTTCCCTGTCTTGATTTTGTATCCCCTGTTTCCTGGTAACGCTTTAGAGTTGTTTGTACGGCGCACTTGGGATAATCCCTCGGCATGTAGTGTAATAATTTGTGCACGTTGTAAATCAGAAAGTTCTTTAGATTTCGGCATCTTCAGACACATACACATAAACTAATCACGAATAAATATTTTTATTTGCCAATAACAAACGCACATATAATTTAAAATAAAAATACTGATGTTCACAGGTCACTTTACCGAACTATACTAAGTGTAAAATACAATTAGTTCCGCAAATACAGCAATAAATGGATTAACAAGAGTGTTTCTCCCACCAACCCTTGTATTTATACTACAGATATTTCTAAGAAGCGGCAGGTAAAGACTATTTGTCTGTTAAAACCGCTATATTAAAACATCTAAAGGGTGCTTAATAACTGTGTCCTTGGGTGTATATATCTTAATCAAAATACAATAATGTAAGATGAGATGAAAATCATAATTCAGAGTGACATGTAAAACTGTTCTCAGTTGTGAAAACAAAAAATATTATAATACAAACATTTAAACTATTCACAAACTATGACAAATTGCATACAAAGGTATCGGTCACATTCCTCCGACATCATATCTTTTGTATAAACAAACACAGTTGTTAGAAACTTCTTCGTTACAGCAGGGTAAAACATCTCCCCATATTTCGAGCAATTTATAATCATGGCCTGTGCCTCTTCCAAAAATATGTTTTGTAGTATGGTGTTGCTTTTGGAAAAATAAACTCAATAACATTAAATTCAGATCAAGCAACAAGATAAGTGCAAAAATCCCCTTACAAAATTATCACCACATAGATTTTATTTGTTATTTGTGCATTAACTTTACAAACTCTTCCATATTGCTACGATCATTTGTTACTTCTGTTTGAGTAAATATATATATATTGTAATGATATCAATTGTTGTCCTTTATTTACCAATGAATTTCTTTTATAATTTATAATTTTACTAGTTCACCTATTGCAGATATATTTTTCGTCACTGTTTGATGCACACCGTTATTTTTTATACCATCAGTACTCCCTCTTTATGAAATTTTAAACACAGATATTCAATCTGTACAGGTTTCTTTTAAAAGTTTTACAGATATCTACTTTGGGTATCCTTTAGTAACTTATTCACAATTTTTCTTGTTAAAAAAAAACAATCCCTTCAACACATTTACAGAGGAGACGTAAACTTTACTATCGTTTATCATATATCGCTTTTCGTAAACATATTTCGAAATTTCATCTTTAAAACGTTTAATATATAGTACTCACACATTTCAATTACATTGTATGAATATGCATTATTCAGAAATTGTACTCATAATCTTAGAAATCTCTCGTACGACGAAAGGATGGCACGACTGGCAGCAATTTCCTTTATAATGTCACACATATCAAGTATGGGTGTGTGTATTGAGTTGCCTACCATACAGGCGAACCAATGCGTTGCCATGGATATAAAACGAAAGAACAGACAGACGAAGATCGGGAACAAAAGTGAGAGATGTTGGCATCTTTTCTCCTAAGAAAGAATAAGTCATTATTTTTCTCATATAACTCCGTAAAATTATAAGCATCTTCGTATTATATTCAATAATAAAGTGTATCAGCTGATATTACATACAAAATTTGGAAGTTCCGGACACGTTGGAAGTCGAGCCAGTGAGTACGATTTCAAAGGTTATAGACGTCGAATCTTCTTAATTTCTTCAAAATTAATTCTATATCGATCTCATATTTAGTTTCGTAAATTAATTAGAATATTTCAAGTTTAGCTAGTAAGGGATTGCCTTAGGTTTTCTGTAAAAACATTTTCTTTTGTAAAAAAGCGGTATATATAGATATATATTTTTTTATTTGTTAATATATTTTTTTTAAACAAGCAAAATTGTGAATAATTAGTTATTAGAGGATACCCAAAGTAGGTATCTGTAAAACTTTTAAAAGAAACCTGTACAAATTCAATATCTGTGTTTAATTTTATAAAGAGGGAGTACTGACGGTACTTCGCCTCCAACATCCAACATCAACCAAAATAAAAATTAACGGCGTACACCAAACAGTGACGAAAAATATATCTGCAATAGGTGAACATTCACGTTAAGAATGCAGTAGGTAGCGCTACGATAGGCGGCTGTATTACACAGGTAAAATTTAACCGATGGAACTGTCAAATGACATCGTAAACATTAAGGTTTGGTTATTAAAATCTTGTATAATAGGAAGTTTTTCATATTTTATGTGCAATACATTATGGCTATATGACCTGGTAAAATAATACCGCAACAATAAAGTAAAAGTAACATCAATTGCAATATGCGGTTGTTTCATTTACCAAAATAGTTGGAGCTTATTTAATTATGTTAAGGAATGCATTTGGGGTTAATCGAAGAGAACATAAATGTCATATGACAAGCTTTAAAATAACAATATTGTCATGGATAAACTGAAGCGAAAATATAACTTCGACATTATATACATAGTGTTACCATACCAAGGTATTTGTCAAGAAGTAAATCTCCGTTGGTAATCTCCATCAATTTTAAAAGAGGAAATTTTAATGGTATGATTGAAACTAAGCAATTCAATATATACAAGGAAGAATGTTGCTGATTATGAACAATACATCATGGGCTCAACGGGACTGTATCCAAGTCCATCAAAAAGCTTCAAAGTATATGCCAACACACAACATCCTTAAATCTAGCATAGAATTTGGTTATTGTCAATGATGGAGTTAGAGGAGCTGTTAAGTCAAAAAGAAAACAGCCGTGCAAATATATTTGTCTACTGCACCCCGACTGCTGTAAAACCAATGTACATTTTCAACGACAGTACAGTCAATAAATAATTGCATGCATATTAATGACTACAATGAAACATTAAATATATTAATTAATTATAAAAATCTCTTAACAGCACATATTACAAATTTATATAGTTCTCTTCTCTTTATATCTGCAATAAATTTAATAAAAAACCCTGTTTTTTAAAATTCTCCATAATGTTATACATTTCAACTAGGACAAATTGTTATATGCAGTAATAACCTGCAAAGGATTAATAAATTGGTTTAACTCGAAGGTCAACATGTATTATATTTACATTTAATAATTTTGTACATGTAGGCAATTCATTTCTTAAAAAGAACGAATGGACATGTCGCCTAATTATAGATTTCTAAGCTTCATCTAAGTGATCGTATGTTGTTTCACAAAGGCGTTTCTTAGGGGGCAAGCTGGGAATTTATCTTATATTAATCTCTTTGGCATTGCTCTCATACTATTCTTTCACTTAAACCAAGTCATGTTGCAGTCAACAGACATTGACTTGCAATTTTCTTGCTTCAATTGCACATATAAATTGTAAGCCATTAGCCTCTGCCTACTGCCAATATGTTTCCCTTGTGGGTTTCTTAATGGTCCTACAACTGGATGTACTATTGCTTTCTCGGGCATACCAAATCAAAGCTGTAATTTTGTAATAGTAAAGTAAAAATTATTTTCTTTGTATAATTAATTATATAGCACCTTGAATTTTTAAATGGGATAAAATAACTGAAAAGAATTCTTTTTGCCACAACTTGTTTATAAAGATGAAATTTCATGAAAAACTGTAGGAAACAACGGCAACAAAATCGTAAGTAAATTTGACATCTGACAGAAATTTTATGACTGCGCTTTATTTAAGCAGTGAACATGGGACGCCCACTAGCCAATAGCAATGCCGTATTTTAAGACCTATCCAGGGCCAGTTATCATAAAATAGCAATGAATTGCCACATTTTGATTGTGGCAATTTTGATTGGTTGAAGAATTAGTACGACTGCGCTGTCGTCTGGGGGCGCTCTTTCGTAAAAGTTTTACCTAAAGTACAAATTATGATGTTTTTATTTACTGTGATATGTTTAAGATAACTATTAGGTTAGGGTTTTGTTAGTATCCGGTCAGCGTTGTTTGATGTTAGTTAACATTGCTAATGTATTTCTGCTGTTGAATATCGATCTTAATCTGTGTCTTCGTCTATTAGCTATCTCATCCAGGCATATTATTTGCTCAGAGCGTATGTGTTGTTATTAATAGTTTTGGAGGAGAAGCTGTTCTACATCGTTTTTCTAATCCACATCACACAGAAAAAGAATTTGAAAACATAATTATTTTGTTATACATACTATATTACATAATACACTATAAATAAATCACTTGTTTGCTATTCCTTTTGTTTTCTTTATAAGTATCTTTGTAGATATTTTTTTTATAATGCTATTTCTTTTAGTTGTCGAAACTATGAATAAAGTTCAAGTACAAAATATAAAACCATTTAACTTTCTCGGTTAAACTGTTACCGATGTTTTGTCGCTAGATGGGTCTGAAACTTGTCTTACAAAATACGCATTGACATGCCCACCCTGGGCCTATCTATTCCAAGTCTGCATTTGTAACGTGAATTGACTATGGTAAAATTATGGAAGAAAATCATTGGTAAATAAAGGACAACAATTTATATCATTACAAAATATATATAAAAACTATTTCTCTGAAATAATTTAATATTCTATTATTTATATATTTTCCTAAAAAAACACTTGTAGTTGATACAGTTTCCATGCATAGCAAAACCCAGTTTGGAAGGCGGCTGTACTTCCGTATAAAGGGCATCGAGTTAGCGATTTTAATGGATTCTAACGGAAAGCTCACGTTTTGCCGTGCGTAAAATTCCCCTTATTTTTTAAGAGTTTAGGTACCTAAAAATCGATTTAAAAAGGGCTATTTCTAGGTTATGTTTAGAGGTATATGAGTCATACTTTACGAAATTTAAGTGGGCACCACGCTATGATCATCTTATTCTTATTCGTTTATGCAGTTTTACGGTATCATTTATTTTGATTTTCGATCCCTTTTACCAAATTGTTGAAACAAATTTGGTACAGAGCCCTTTTCGCTTTTTTTGGCGAAAACACTGTTTTTGAAAAAAAAAAAACAAACAAGAAAAATGGCTCTGGAGCGACAAAGAAGAACATCCTCGGTGCCAGTTACTAACAAGAAAAAACAAAAACGCCTGACCACAGGCTTTTATGTTACAAGCAAATCTTTAATTACTGGTCACGAGCCGTAATGTACCGCAGTTTACGATTCTACATACGATAAGTAGAAGAATGTAAAGGACCAACTACTCTCCAACTACGGCAAACATATCTGTACAAAGATTAGCATTAAGTGATTGCATCGACAGTCTGATGTGCAGAAGACTGGTCTTCTGCTGTTTAATGAAAGATCACTGCACATACATCATTTAGTTTATCACAAAATTAAGTACTTCAGCCAACCGGTCAATAGCAGGAGCAAATATTGAACACGATAAGGCTGATGTTATTAACATACACCAATAAAATAGTCAGAGCAATGAACCTTACGTCACAAACGATCTTTACCGGCACATCATAATGCAGATTCCTAATGCTACCCGTCTCACCCATACCTGTAACGTAGGTTTTGCAATGCTGGAGAAAAGAGCAAATCTTCCTTCTTATTGCAAAAAAAAAGTAAAGACGAAAGAGTAAATACTTTTACATGTTAAGTTCCATTGTAATGTAAAACAGAAAGTGATAAAAGACAAATATAGTGAATCGTCGAATTAAATGTAACGATTTTCGAAACTCGAAATGCCTAATCGTTTCGACTTCTTATCAGCAATACCTATAATACATATCTTATCAAAATATACAATGAATATCGATGAAATTATGTGGTGACAGCTTTTTTTTTAAGGAGAAGAGTGATAGTCTAATGAGTATCACATACATAGGTGTACTAGAGGGTTATTCTGAAGAACATAGCGATTTCGTTATCTGTGAAAGCTAAGCTGTGACGTCTAAAGCGAAAGAACGTCACGAATTTGGTGCAATTTCGCTGTTTAACGGGAGCAAGGAAGGTGTGGATATATTTTAACTATTGTTACAGGCTGTGTACCTAATATCATATCCATTGCTATTTTCACATTCATTTTTTGTTAGAACGTTTTGCTTTTTTTTTTCATATCATTTCATGTACATACTTAGTTTGAAATTACAACATATGTATGGCGATATATGTATACCAAACAGTAAAATAGTATCTAACACTTAACAATCAAACAAAATTAGGGATTACCAACCGGACATCCGCCCTACCAGTATGTACGATGAAAATATTTCTACGATATTACTAGTAACTGACTAACTTCCTTTATACATACGTATATATTTACCAAATTTCGCTTATGTCACAGTTTATTATATGTTGTTTGTATTACTAATGGCGATATCAAACCGTTATGCTACAAAATAACTTGGGAATAGTGCTGATTATAAATACTAAACGTTTAGTAAAAAACAAATATAATAATATAGTTACTTTGTTTACTATTTGTATAATATTGCATGCACTTATAAAAGTAATAATTCTCAAATACATGATATAAATTTGTTACACATTAATTTGTGACTAGCATATAAATATTAAAACACGAATTTTAAGAAATGCGCAGTGTCCATACGTCCATGAATAGCAGTTATCTTTTAGTTAAGCCTTAGAAGAAAAAAAAAACGAGCTAGTGGCCTCTTGTTTATAATTGATAATTTTTTAGTAAAAACAACTCTTTAAAAGGAAATAAAGGAAGGTTTTTAAAGGCGTTTGCCCTATTTTTGCAAAATAGAACACGGTTCAGTACTTAATAACTTATTAATTAACACACTTACACGACTACTATACATATACAGCTACCATGTTTACAAAAATATCGTAATTAAATAAATACTTACTAAATTCTTAAGAAAGTGCAAAAAACAGAAACGACTACAACACAATTTCAAAGTAAAGCTTATCGTTAACAATAGTAAATAGATTTCTCATTTAACTAAACGTCTAATAATTCTACTTAGGCTACGGCAAAGTTTCGTTATATCACAGTTGCTTATTATCAGAGGCCCACCATTGCCTTTTAAGTTTTATATATTTATGATTCTATAGCTTTATTGTGTGCAAATAAAAAAATTATACAATGCATGTACCATACTATGAATACCAAATAATGTTGATGACATCTTACTTCACAGCCGTTGAAGTAGTAAACGTTGCACTAGATAAGTACCACAATGCTTTTTTCTTTCTAAAGGTCTAATATAATTATTATTAAGGATCGCAAAGCCAGCGCCATACCACAGATGTGTAAAGACCATGAACCGTAAGAATAAAAACATTTACTACGCGTATACATAAGGGGAGAGAAACTTAACAATCGCATAAAGAATATCACTTCGGTTAGTTAGACGTTACAGTGTTCACCCGCCACTATACACGGCCGTGGGTCTGGGATCGGCTATACGAACCTTAATTATCAGTTTCTAATTTAATCTTAAAAAATTATGATTTTTGTTAAATCTATCCTGTAAATTTGTATTCTACATGTTCTTATTGAGATAGTAAGAAATAACATTTTTCGATTACAAGGTTGCAACTTATTTACTTTGAAGAACTTTTGTTATGATCTGCGACTTATTAATATTCAAAATCAATAATTATTTTCTTAAGCACTATTACTTTGCAATAAAATGCAACATATGCTATACATTTAGTGGAAACACAAAATGTGAAATGGCAATATATATATGGTGATTTTCTAATATACAAAAAAGTATTACAATCATCATATTTTCAAATATTTTTTCTATTATAAGATTCTAATTAAAATGTACTAAAAAAAACATCATACTAGGTTGCATTAAAAGTACAAAAGTAATTAATATTACAAAGCTTCATTTGTGAATAACTGTTATTACTAGGACTGCGCACACAGAATGAACGACTTTTGTCGGACTCAATGGTCATAATCTGAACAGAGACGATATTCGCAGCACTCTATGGTTTTATGATACATTCAATTAATGGAAACTTACAGTATGTGCTAGTGTATTGTAATAAATTTCCCCTCTCCAAAAAGACTACGCTTATGAAATGAATGACAAAATTATACCATTATTATTCGACAGAGCTAGATAGATATACAACGAAAAGGACTCAAAATCCTCACTTCTACAGACTGTCAAGCAGGCTTCAAAGTGTTGCTTTTATGGAGCTAGCATTGAACGTTGTCAGATTTCTAATACAATTGATTAATACCTATGATTACGTTTGGATAATCTACAAGAAACAAATAGGAAGCACGTAAACACATTAGATTATGTTTTTTTTTGTTTTTATTGATACATAATCTGAAACATTATTTTATTCTGTTTATAAAAAGAATAGTTTATAGTCTGAAATTTGACGGGTGACAGATAAACAATGTCTATGTATTACCCCACACACAAAACGCCCCAAATAGCTTGACAATGCTCCTACTTCCAAAAAACGATAATTACATAGGAATCCCTATGAGATAATAGAAAAGGTTACACTACATAAGACTTAATATTCCGAAGCCTGGGTGACCTAGTCTGTAGTCAATTATTTCGTCCTTACTTCCTTTCAAAATTAAAATATTTAGTGCGGTTGCAATATACAAAATGTAACATTTTTCTATGAAAAAATATGGAGAATATGGTTTTACGTTTGATTTGTGTTCCATAGAATGAACAAAATAGGCAAAATAAAAACTTCAAATCCAAGCAAATTCATGCAAAACTGAGTTTATCTGATTCTTCAATTAATTAATTTTCTTCTGATTTCAAACATTTTATCATGTGTGTGTACTTCCGATCAAGCAAATCGAATTAAATTATAATAAATAACCTTTAACTGTACAAAGCGTTGGATCGAACATTCAAAATTTCACTATATATAAACGTTACAATGTTTGTTTGCAGATGTAGATATAACAGTTGCCGCTTTTAATGTAAAAAAAAAGCAAAAGTGATGCAGTAAGATATCTTGCAAGTATATAAAAAGAGGATGTTTACAGTGATCACAAATATATATCAAATAAAACCTAATTCAAAAATCATTTACACGAATTTACAACTAAAAATTATATAAGCAGTCTTAAATTTGTATTCTAATACTTATTTATTGTATACACATTTAGTACATGTCATCACGACTACATAAATATAAAATAATTAACTTTTTACCCCTACCCTCTTAATCTATACGCTCTTGCACTAACCGCTGGCTTTGATTTTCTGGTGACATCCTTCTTGACATCTGAAATTTTACAAACGTTTGATCAATTATATTCGTAATTTTAACAATTTTCAAGTTGGAATTAAATAATATCTCAGACTGCCATTTGTCATAGTCATACTCAGTATCTTTGAAAATGCGAACCGCAGTTGTTCGCGAAACATCAATGACATAAAAACTAGAAATACGGCGGAACCCGACAACCGTTACGACTAAGTTGAAATTAATACTAACTTTTCGTTTCTTTAAATCAAAACTGATTAAATAAAAAAGAAAAGTAAAAGCTAGATTTCTGCTTTTCACGCATTTGGTCGTCAGGGTCTTTATATTAAGCGATTATAGTACAGATGTATATATTACCAAATTAGTCTCCTATAAGTCTATCAAAAGTACGTCCTTTCAGCTAATCTTTAACTGATACCGTAAAAAAAATGATTCAGTTCAAGATATTATTTAGGCCCATTTGCCGCTCTTTTTCAGGCTCTAACTAGCCTCGTAAAATAAAAAATAATTTGGTATAGTATGTAATAAATTATTATGTAAATAACTAGCTTTGTTATTAATAGTTTAATGGGTAACATTGTGTAGGGTATATATAAAAGAAGAGTGTGTGGCACCTATTTGATATATTATAAAGTGTTAAAACTGCACATTTATGATGCCGTCCACAATAATTCGACAAAAACGTTATAGGGCAAAACAAATTTTTACAAGCGTCTTGTCATACAAACTGTGTTGTTAGGATTTGACTGTGACAGAATCGAAGTTTTGCGCCAAAATTATGACAGGATGGTAAAAAACTACTAATGAGTTTTTTTCAAGTTTATCTGATAGCTAAAGACGATGTAGATAATTTAGATCAAATGAAAGATTAGCTACGAAAACACAAGCATCCATAAATACATCCTAGAAAAAGCTAAGGTAGGTAAAAATAAGATTAAGGTTACTTTACGATCGTACGCACTAGTCAGTTAAAATTTTGGATAAATATTAAAAAAGGCATAACTAGATATACATCCACGTGCGGGGATTACATTTAAATGTTACCTATTAAACGATAAATTTCAATATACCGAGACCCTTCAAGGATCAGAAATTGCTATCATATGTATCTATATGTAAAATTGTATCCTCTATAAAACCACCATTTATTTAAAAAGAAATTCAATGCTTGAATTTTTGAAATCATAAGTGCATGATATAGATTCAAACAAAATTAAATAATATAAACACACTATACAAGATGTTCTGAATTTGTAAGTTGCCGTTTATATTCAGAAAATTCGGTGTATATATCAATATAAACTTATCCTAATCTAATTATAACTTCAATAGTGCTTGCACGTATAATAATTATTGGCCATAAAAATCCTAATGCGTTAAAAATCATAATAAGACAAAATTTAATGATAATTCAATTTCCTTGTTATTACCAACGTTGAATTTTATTAGATAATTGTGAAATTTTTAGTGAATAACAATTTCACGGTAGGATTTGAACCTATAGCTCCAGTGCGCTAGACCGGTATGTATCCATTTACACCACGGAGACCGTCTGAACAAATCCTTATTTAAATAACCATATAACAATTAAATTTCAATTCGCAAATTTTTATACGTATTGTAATGATGTAATTGTTGTCCTTTATTTACCAATGAATTTCTTTTATAATTTTGCTAGTTCACCTATTGCAGATATATTTTTCGTCACTGTTTGGTGCACGCCGTTATTTTTTATTTTGGTTGATGTTAGAAGTTGGAGGCGAAGTACCGTCAGTACTCCCTTTTTATGAAATTTTAAACACAGATATTCAATCTGTACAGGTTTCTTTTAAAAGTTTTACAGATATCTACTTTGGGTATCCTTTAGTAACTTATTCACAATTTTTCTTGTTAAAAAAAAGAGTCCCTTCAACAACACTTGCAGAGGAGACGTAAACTTTACTATCGTTTATCATATATATCGCTTTTCGTAAACATATTTCTTATATAAACAAATATTTCAAAATTTCATCTTTAAAAGACGTTTAATATATAGTACTCACACATTTCAATTACATTATATGAATATGCATTATTCCAAAATTGTACTCATAATCTTAGATATCTCTCGTACGACGAAAGGATGGCACGACTGGCAGCAATTTCCTTTATAATGTCCACATATCGAGTATGGGTGTGTGTACTGAGTGGCCTACCATACAGGCGAACCAATGCGTTGCCATGGATATAAAATAAAAGAACAGATGAAGATCGGGAACAAAAGTGAGAGATGTTGGCATCTTTTCTCCTAAGAAAGAATAAGTCGTTATTTTTCTCATATAACTCCGCAAAATTACAAATATCTTCGTATTATATCCAATAATAAAGTGTATCGGCTAATACTACATGCAAAATTTGGAAGTTCCCGCACACTTACGTTGGAAGCCGAAGGCCAGTCCATCCTAAAGCCGAGCCAGTGAGTACAAAGGTTATAGACATCGAATCTTCATAAGTTCTTCAAAATTAATTCTATCTTTCGATCTCATATTTAGTTTCGTAAATTAATTAGAATATTTCAAGTTTAGCTAGTAAGGGATTGCCGTAGGTTTTCTGTAAAAACATTTTGTTTTGTAAAAAAGCGGTATATATAGACTTTCTTTTTTGTCAATATATTTGTTTTTTTAACTTTACATTTGGCATTTTAATTTAGAAACCATTTTCACTTAATTCAAAACAAATAAGTCAAAATTTTAATTCAAAGCACCCAGTTAAAAATTTTAACGAGCCTGAGATTTTCCACCACAGTTACTGTAGATATACCCCTGATATCTAAGCGGACACGATATTTTCATGTTAATGCCAAGCAAACACAGTGGAAGAAGCGATGACAATCATGAATCAAACGAAAGATTTGCATAAATGTGGAAAAACTGAACCTTCAAAATGGCATTCCAACAATTCGATACTCTGGCCAACTTGGATATAAATTCTTCTCGACAAGAAATTCATCAAAATGGGTCTGGTTTCAAAATCCTAGGACTATGGTAGAATACGATCCAAGACATTTTTACACAAACTATCTATACTAATAGAAGAACTAATAAATTAATGAAATGAAAGAATATGTGTACAATTGAATTGTATCAAACATGTTATCGAAAAAGAGAATAAGGTGGATTAACTGGATAAAATCGTTGAAAACATACTTGAAGAATTTATCACAACAGCAAATACATCATTTTCGCCAGACCTCAATCATCAGAATCTGATTCAAATGCCCCTTAGTATCATTTGTATGATGAATTAAAATTATTTGTTCATCTTTCTCGCTCTACCCTTTGATTTATAAATCAAATTCATATGTTTATTTCATTTATTATTTTATAAATAAAATGCTAACAGTAAGCGAATCTTTTTTGTATTAAATTTAATTCAGATATGAAGAGAAGAAAACTATATAAATTTGTAATATGTGCAACTCCGAGATTGCCATAATTAATTAGTATATTTGATATTTTATCGTAGTCATTAATATGCATGCAATTATTTACTGATTTTACGGTCCTTGAAAATGTACACCGGTTTCACTGCAGTCGAGGTACAGTAGATAAGTATAGTTGCAGTGCTGTTTTCTTTTTCACCGAATAGCTCCTCTAACTTCATCATTGACAATAACCAGATTCTATACATGATTTAAGGATCTTGTATACTCTGAAGCCATTTAATATACTTGGGATACAGCTCCGTTGAGCCCATTATGTATTCATAATCAGCAACATTCTTCCTTGTTTGGCTTAGTCTTGTATGTATTGAATTGCCTACCTTCAACCATACCATTGAAACTTTCTCTTTTAAAATTGATGGAGATTACCAACAAAGAGATTTATTTTATGGCAAATGACGGCATAACACTATGTATATAACCATTCATATCGAAGTTATACTTTCGATTAAAATTTATCCATGGCAATATTGGTATTTTAAAGCTTGTCGTATGATATTTATGTTCTCTTCGATTGCAATTACTTAAATTGCAATCTCATTTACTTTCTAACATAACTAAATAAGCTCTAACTATTTTGGTAAATGAAAAAACCAAAGGATACATTTATATTGCAATTGATCATATAAAACTTTATTATTGCTGTATTCTATCAGGTCATATAACCATAATGTATTGCACATAAAATGTGAAAAGCTCTGCTATTTACTGTACAAATTAACCAAACTTTAACGTTTACGATGTTGACATTTCACAGTTTCATCGGTTAAATTTGACCAGTATAATACAGCCGCCGATCGTAACGCTACCTACTGCATTGTTAACGTGAATGGGAGTATAGTTATTCCGTTCCAGTTAAAGTTAAATTTTCTCAAATTATTAGAATAACTGCCATTGGTTTCTTTTAGCGATAATTTAATTTCCCTGTTATTTTTGATGCATTTTTATTCATTAAAAATTTCACAAAAATCTAATCCAATTAAATTCAACGTTGGTAATAACATGGAGATCACGACACGGGTATATTTCACCTTTGGAGTATCAATTGTCTCTAGACTAATTAATGCTGACAGTTCACTTTAAAAAAAAAATAGTAGTTACTTAAACTGCCATAAGAATAGAAAGGATAAAAGAATGCTTTTTATGAAAGTATAAAATGGGCTGTATTGCCAAGACCCATAAAATATGTATTATCCATTGTTATTACCAAAAATGTAATTAAGGGAAAATGCAACATACCAAAAAGTTAAGTAAATTAAATACTGATCATCGGTTTACTTAGTACATGTTAGAATTCCGTTTGAATAACGATCACAAAAATTCCGCATGGTGTACTTATTCATTGAAAAACAATTGCTGCAACACTCCCGAGTGATATCCGCTTGCAACGTAAATAATTTGTTACATAATTGTATAAAGAACCCTACATATTAAACACATGTTTTACTTTCGTCAAATTTGCCCAACAATGTATGCCTTATTTAGTACATTTTTTATTTAATTTTGTAAAATAGCAGGTTTTAAATGAAATTTATTTCAAACTTATGCACGCTTTCTTTCTGCAGTCACAAAAATTTCTGTTCCAAATAAGTTTATTTTTCAAATTTTTATGAAACTTCTATCTCTGACATTTTCTAATAACTATAAAGAATTCACTAATAAGTTTCAAAATGAATAATGTTTGTTGCGCTTAATTTGTGTTTTTTCTTAAAAAAAGAGAAAAATTGGACGAGTTAGATTCTGTGGAAAATTATAATAACGCGGGAAATAATAGTAGTCACTAATATTACTTCAAAATTATGTACGAAAAATCATGTAGTTTGTGAAGCTTCTTCTCGCATTTAATTTGAAAAAATAGTACATTTAAAGTATGGAAGTAAGGATGGAATATCACACGGTAGACCCAGTATTTTAGGAATGGCTCCTCACTATTTTGCAGACTATGTTTATACATATTGGAGTTCGTTTATAGTAGATTATAAATACATGAAAAGATAACCTTACTCAGCATTTGCGTTTGGATAAGCAGGAAATTACTTAGAGAGGCTGGTAGGACGGTATCTAGCCTAGTGCTTCGCTATTAGACCTAGAATCGCAGATTTAACCGTAAGAGCTGCTATTTTCAGTGTTCAGAGTTTTTATAGTCTTGTTTACTCTTTGGCAAATGTTGCTAACGAATATCATTATATCCAGCACGGATGGAGACGGTAATAATTAACGTCAACTATTAAGATAGGGATTATTACTTTTTATGAAACAAAAAGATCATAACATCATTTTGAATTCATAAGAATATGCTACCATAAAAACAAAAATTTTGTATGCACTCGTGCTACCCAATTATTTTTCAAAACATCAATTCAGCTAACCATGGGTACCAATTGTACGCCGCCGCCGTTTACTTCGAGTTTTCTTCTATTCTTTCAAAAACTAGAAACTACTCACTTACCACTTCCCCTCTACCGCCACATGCTACAGAAAAGGTATTTTTTTATTTTCCAGAGAGCAGATAGCAGCTAAAAAGAAGGGCATATATGTACAGTGGCGGGCAGACAAATAGCACAGGTAAGAGGATATAGGCATACTGATGAATATTTAAATATTGTTACGTAATACACTTCATTTAATTTTGAGAGTATATAACAGATAATTTATAGAATACATACAAAATAATTTATAAAATTCCGGACCTAACAAATAAAAATAAATAAATTCTATCAACTCCAATTTTTTAGATGGTCATAGAAATAGCACACATGACAACAAAATAACATTTGTTGGCATAAAAGTGCTTCTCTGTTTTTAAAGTTATATTTTGTAGAATAGCCTTTAGATGTTAGTACTGCAGCACATCTTCTTGGCAAACTTTCCACTAATTTTTGACATCTCTTTAATGGAACACTATGGAATACTTCTTCGACAATGCTCCATAAATCATCTAAACTTGTCAGAAAATTAGGCTTTACAGCAATCTTAACATCCCCCCATAGATTCTCTATGGGATTCAGATTTGGGCTTTGCGTAGGCCAACCTAATACAGTAATGTGCTTTACCACTGCTTTACGGTCGTCATCGTATGCTAAGAGTCGTTATGGTGCATTAATTTCCATATTATTGGAAATGATTCGTCCGCATATGATTCCATTATGTTTTCTAAAATATTACGATAAAGAAATTGATCCATTTTTACATAGATTCTAAATATAGGGGTTACACCAAGCCGGTGTAATAGAACCCGATACCATAATATTTCCTCCGCCGTGTTTTAATGGTAAAATTAAGGTTAAATCTAGCATTAATGAGATGTCGTACATACGTTTTTCTGTCAGATACAAGTCCATTACAATTACTTTTACCTGTCCCTAAAATAGGTTTCCAGAAGGAAAGCGGCTTATCCTAGCAAATTCCAATCTTTTGAGGCGGTTTTGTTTGAAGCAAGTGGCTTGCCTACCGCAATGCACCCACGCAAGCCAAATTCATTGAGGCGACGACAGATTCTTCTTGCTGATATGTTAGCATAAAATTGTCTGTTAAATTTGTTTTTATCTGTCTAATACAGTTTAGCAGTTTAATGCTAGCGAAATCTCTGAGACGGAGATCCCTTTTTCTTTCATCGTAAAAATTACTTCTCTTTTGCCTGGTGAACAATGCTAAGCTCGTCCCACTATAACAATACCTAATTTCTTGTTATCAATAAGACATTACTTATTTTTATCTTTTACGCTTACTTTGAGTTGAAATTAATATCAATATAAACCAACGACACGAATACTTCTGCACTAAATCAATAACTGTGCTATTTATATCCCTCCACAAAAAAATTGAATACTCTTTTGTTAGCGATCGTAAGGTTTGTTTATGAAAACAGGGGAATAGCAGACCCTATGCTAAGCGATTCTTATATAAACTTAATAATATTTTAAGCGAGAGAAATTGAAATACGTAATTCAAAGAATATATGTTGCATGTGCTGTTTGTATGGCCGCTACTGTATGTGTCTGTAAACAGCTTTTCGAAATAGTTATATACGTATACTTTTTACGTCTTTGACTAAAGAAATGAAATGAAAAAAAATCATATTTTATAGTTTCAGAGCAATGAAAAATGAATTTAATGATTAATGGCAGACGGCCCTATATGTTTGATTCTTTGCACGCGCATGAAAACTAATAGTTCTGAATAGAGACCGGATTATACGCAAAGTGCATATATTTTATTTTATTTATTCATTATATTTTACGCCTATATGTAGATGTACTACACTGATTAAAGTTAATTAGCGTTAATTAACTTAAATCAGTGTAAGACGTCGACGAAGACGTAAAATATAATAAATAAATAAAATATATGCACTTTGCATATAATCCGGTCTCTAGTTATGACCATGTTATGGTACTTATACCCAAAGTACCGACGCTAATAACTGTCCATTCTTTCTAATCATCGTCATTTGGCATAAGGTAGACTTGGATGTGAATAGACACAAAAAATTAAGGCATATTTCCATCTGCTATTTTTTCTAAACAAGGTTGCATATTATACGGGAATACTATGTGAAGTTATTTTGTTTAATTCTATATTTTAAGTTGCATTTGCCACTTGGTTACCTGTTGCCGATTTACAATTTCGACTTCTACTTGCTTGACCTTTTGATTTGTTTCGCGTGCTACTACGAAATCCTTTTCTGTTACTTCTGGTACTACATATCCGCTTCTCTGTTTCTAATTCTTCGCGTTCTTTTTTGCGATTTAATACCATCATCATAGCTGGAGTATAGCCTTCTAGACAGTCAGGACAACTGAAATAAAACAATTTTATTGTAACTGATTATTAATTATCGTAGTTTTCCAAAAGCGTAATATAAATAATGTAAACATAAGTGGTAGCTGGGTACTAGAACAAAACCGCGTACGCTAACTGGAGTACTTAAGCGTACATACGCCACTCGTTTTGTATACATTGTAATAATGTATACTTTTATACATAAACTAAAATTTATATCATAAACCGTATTAGCCTTCAAAGCAGTTAAGAACGTACGACTTGGACGAACACGAACATCAAGTTAATGTTTCATTCATTGGTTCGTTAATTCGAGTAAGGCAGGGCTGTTCCATATCACACATAGATATTCGTCCTCCATTGTCTTTGTTGAGATGTTAGCGTATATCTGTTGCTTCATGCTCCATGACCCGTTTCAAGGTGATCGGTTACCGCCGCCAATGATATGCGCTCGAATTTAGTCAATGTTTGTGCTCTTTTTTGTCACCTCCGTTTCACAGATGCATACTGAACCGCAAAAGCAAGGAATTTTGTAGACACCTTTAGGCAGCATGTTGGCAGTTTTCGAAGGAGGTTTGAATACTATGTTGATATTTTGTTTTTGAAGAATTCTGCCAATAAATCCAGTAGCGCTGTGGAAGATATGTTATGCCTTCAGAATTTTGGAAAGCTTGGGACCCATCTACATAGAAAAAATACAGGTGTCTGTTGATAACTTTCTCTACGTTCCGATATTTGTAATCATAGTTCTTCTGAAAGTTGTTTGGTTCAGAAACAGAAATTGACTGATACCCCAAGGAAATATGACGCTTGACTTTTGCACAGGATGATGGTGGAAATTGGAATGTAAATATCGATCAGTGTACGTGGCTTATCAATACACTAAATGGTCTAAACAATCACTAGGTTTACGCGTTATGAAAACACCAAGAAAAGGAATGGCACCGTTATATTCAACTTTCATGGTAAATTGTATGGCGGAATGTTAGTTATTTAGATAATGTATCGGCAGAATTCTTGAAAAACAAAATATGAAGGCATTGTTCGTCATTTCGAAAATTGCTTTATATAGACTGGCCAAGTTTTCGCTTTTAGCCTGGTTAACACAAGTTGCCGTGACCTTCTACCAAAATGGTTTCGCCTCTAGCGTAGTTTATATGTAGGAAACATTCGTCTATAATAATAGACCGTAGCCTATGTATCCATTTTAATTCATTAGTTATTAAATTTTAAATTTGGAGTACATTTTGACAAGAAAATCACATACAGCTATTAGTATCAGCATTATTGTTTTACAAGAGAGTTGGGAAGTATAAATCTTTTTGAATTTCGAACGATTATAATGCTAAAAATTTCAAAAACACTCAAAATAACAAAAAATCAATTAGAAATGCGAAATCAATAATCATTTAAAATTGATGTTTTAAAAATATACTTCTTAATGTATTTTTATGTATTATGTTAAGAGGAAAATGTTTTATTTAAAAAAGTACTTGAACTTCTTTGTAATTGGTTCTTAAAACGATATTTGTAAAATACACCGCTAATCGATAATAAAACGTGCTGTTGTATTACAGTTAGAGGGTTGCCAAAATATTCTTAGTATCATTGTACGTATATTCAAGTGTCTTAAAACTATATGCATACAATACTCCACAACTTATATTTCCAAAAAAACAGTAATTTGAAATTTAATATTGATATTTACCTATCTCCTTTATACCGTGGTGAACAGCCAGAATTCATCTTATCTAGACTTTTATTATACACTTCCAACATTGCATATGTAGGATTTAATTGATTTATATCTAAAGATAATAAATTTGTACCATATTCATTAGTTTCTGTAGGTTTCCGATCTTTTGATTTTCCTTGTTTCAAAATAACTTCTGGATCAATTAATATCTTTGACCAATTCAACTTGGCATTTTTCTTATTTTTGGCTTTTTTTCTTAATATTGGTCTAATAGGGAGATTTGATGTAAGTGGAATGCGGTTTAGTTTATAGGTAATTCTAAGAGGTTTCCTATTTTCTACGCCTGCTTTTATTCGCTTTTGCCTTTTTCCCCAGCCCTCGAGATTATCAAAATCAAATCTGTGATTCTCTTTATAACCATAGTCTTTAAGTGCTTTTTCAAATAATGACCTACAGTAGGCATAGTCTGGTTTTTCCTCAAATTCTAATTCAATTAAGTATTTGAAGTAGTCGTATAGGAATTTAGGACACCCACTTGCAAAGCAATTGTTCAAGAACTCGTCAAGATTCATTAAACACGTCTGCTTTTTCTTTTGTACAAACTCCGGTTCTTCAATATCATCCATCCACGGTAATTTAGATGTTAACCAATAGATCATGTTATAACCCAAACTTTCCAAATCAGATCTTCTGGATTGTGCTCCTTTATGAGCATCAAGTGAACAAAATAGAATGGTACCAGCATGTGCCCTACGCTGATCACTGCAAAATTTTTTATGGTCTCCATTGGATTGCAAATACTTTGATGCTAAGCCATAATCTAGTAAATACACTTGATCAACTTCTTTCTTCGCACATTTTTCAGGTGATAAATCATAATATCTCAAATTCCCATTTGGTCTTAATAAATGTGGTAGCATCAATTTTTTAATTCTACAACTTCTTAGAGGAACTGCTCCAGAATGTCTAACTACTGCACTTTTTGAGATTTTCTCTTTTTTACTATGTTGTAATAAGATGTTTGATGCTTTAATGTCCGAGTGTATATAACCATAGCTGTGAATATATTCCAAAGTATCTATTAACTGCACAGCTATTATTAACACAGTTTTTAAATTAAATCTACGTTTCTTTGATTGAAATACTTGTTCTAAATCTTTTTCAAACTTTGGTATTATCAGAAAACGGAGTTTTGAACCTTTCGTCTCATGTGATCCAGAAGCCACATAATATGGCATACCTAAGGCAGCTAAACCATTACTGGTCTTCCATTCTTCAACTAAAAATAATAATAAAATAATAATTTTCAAGAATGTGTCAACTAATTATGAAATCAATTAATACTTAGTGTTTGGTTAAATATTTAGTCCTTAAATATACTTGTGACAAATACTAGAAAGGGTATATTTTGTGCATAAATCATCAAGTGCATTGGTTATTTCATTACCTATTAATTGCCAATTCTGTTATAATAAACATGGTAGTAGTCTTTCTTTCTACTTTAATACAATGACTGAAAAATATATCTCAATTCTGTTTAATTTTTTATTCTACCCCTTACTACATTTGGCTTGACACATTTTCCCAAATTCAATTTTAACCAGATCAGCTCAAACAAAATGTCCTCAGATAACCACCGGTGAAAATAAATTTCATTAATACTGACTTTACAAATCACTAAGTTTCCAATTATTTATAATCCATAGCAATTCATCATTTAGTTTAAAATATAAAGGAGGAAGTTTTTGCAATATTAAGATAGTAAAGTCTGTCTAATTATATAAACATTCACACAAACTTCTTACTTTTATTCTTAAATTATATATAAAAGAATCTGCTTACTCATATGTTTCTTTGCAATGCGTAAATAACAATTTACTTCTACAAATAATGGACCATTCGAATGAGTTTCAACTTTTGCAACGTAATTAGATGATTCTTCAGAACCCATATCGACATCTGATGCAAGAAATATTTCTCCAAAACCACCAATGCCTACGGCTTTTCCCAATTTCCATTGTTTGCCGGTCAAATCCGTTAGTACTTCGCCTGACTTAACATCGACAGATGTTACAGTAGTACTATTAGAATTTTTTTTCCTAGGTGGACCTTCTTGGGAATAAGCAACTGAATTCCTTCTACGCATCTTTTGTGCTTTGTATAATTCTAAACCTAAAATGTGCTATATTAGCATGAATCAGTCCTGCAAAAGCAATTGGAACAGTTTAATAAAATACTAAAAATACAGTGTAATATACCTATAACATTAAAAATTGACTTGTTTCAAATTTCTATAACTGACAATGTCTAACGAATTTTTTGTAGATTATTGCCTTTTTGACTGACGATATGCAAAGTATTTACATAACAAAAACTCGACCAGATTATTTATTAATATCACATATATTTTTGCACTTATATCATCCAGCTTATGCCACCTCTAACACTTACTATCGCTTACTATTATAACAGTGTGAATACTACACCAGTAATTTTGACGACCATCTTGAAAAATAAATACAGTTTCATGCGCATGCGAATATTTCAAATAAAAAAAAAACTTAGAACTTAGAACATATACTACACCAAGAAGAATACATTAAAAACTTATTTCATACTTACCATATTTAATGGTCACTTACAAATACGTAATATTCGCTCATGTTTTTTACAAATGATGGATTAATAATATAAAAAACTCAAAGTTGTTAGATTTTTAACACTAATAGTGGTTGCTAAGCAACGATCTTGTCAACAAATTTACATTAAATTCATGTTTCCCAAATAGTCATAAAGAAATACACAAGGAAATATACAGTACTATATAATACCACATAGTAATTTTGTATGGCAGAAGTGCATATAATTGGCCAACTAGTTGGTGCGAGAGATTTTCCAAAACAAAGTTTATTTTGCAAATGGACACTGCAATGCGGTAAGTACCTATCTATACACTATAAGTAATACGAAATAGATTTTGAACACGACACTATATTAGTATTTTAACAAAATAGAGAAGATTAAAGAAATATACAGCAAATAGAAAAAGTAGATATGTAGCTTATATTTTTTCTTAACTTCGAGTTTTCTATAGTTTTTGTGAAATTTAGGTTATTATATATATAAAAAAAAACAATCAGATTTTTCTTGTTTATTTTGTTTTATATTGTAACGTTTCGTTGGTGTGGTGGCCAACTTTTTCACATCTCTATATATATATATATTATTCGTTGTATGCTATTTTATGTTTTAAACAACTAATAACAAATTTTAAACATAAATGTGACAAGTTTTTCTGTATTAACTAACTTTTGTTAAAAAGTATCGTTTACTGTTTTACTTTGTTAATTGAAGCGAAAAGTGCAATGAAAATATAGTTTAATATAAACGTTAACGGTATTACAAGCCATTTACAAGCAATACAAAACTGTAATATATGACATAAGTTATAAACGACATGAAGTGAGTTATATGTATGACAACATAAAATATTATCGCGATCTACACTAACCGTAACGCAAAAGTTTACAGCAGCTACCACATATACATGTTTGCTTTCGAAAATTTAAAGTAAAAGCTTTTTGATTTAAGTAGGTTTTCCGGATTAAACGATATGAGTTCCGATTAACAAGTAGTGAATTAGCAATGTAAATCGATTTTAACGGAGTTCAAAATGGTCTTCCTTTTTGTAAAGCATATTCGAAAGGTACTATTTTCTGAGACAAACCTGTCGCTGCTATTTCTAGATTATATCCATATTTGTTGACTTTTTCAAAGAAATTACTGATAAGGTTTTGTGGAATTAACAACGTGAATAACGTTAAGATCAGCAACTCTATTTAGAAATTACAGTGGTGTTTCCTAGATTATGCTGCACCTCATTTCTATATATTTCTTAGTACCAACTTATTAATATGAAAAACTAAAGTAACATGAACGCAATAAATTTGATTGTATTTCAACACTCTCTCTCGATCAAACAATTTTACAGATCAGACCAAGATTTGATCTGTGTTTAATAAATAATGCCCCAACAATATACTTTG
Organism: Trypoxylus dichotomus; assembly: GCA_023509865.1. NCBI lineage: Eukaryota > Metazoa > Arthropoda > Insecta > Coleoptera > Scarabaeidae > Trypoxylus > Trypoxylus dichotomus. The sequence goes on along the minus strand of CM042074.1, from coordinate 52,073,494 downwards.
TCAAAATATCCGCCGTTCGTTCATTTGTACAAATATAGTTAACCCAAAGCAAGCCTTTACTCACTAAATCTTTAATAAAATTATATTTAACATCGATATGTTTTAGTCTTCAAAAATTCTTAATGTTGTTTTTGAAAAACCAAGGTCGTGTAGCAAGTTTACTAACCAAATACCTTCCCTAGATGCTTCTGCAAGTGCTATATATTCAGCCTCTGTTCACGACATTGTCACTTTGACTGTTTCTTGGTACTCCAGCATATCGTGCCTCCACCTTAAATAGATACCCTGTAGTCGATTTTCTGCCTTCTTGATCTCCAGCCCAGTCTGCATCCGCAAATCCAACGAGTTCAATTTCCGAATTTTTAGGATAAAACATTTGAAATTTGCTGTACTCTTTAAATATCTTAAAATTCGTTTAAGACCCATCCACACCTGTTCAGATGGATTTTGCTGATATCTGCTGTATATATTTACTGCAGTGCTTAGATCAGGTCGGGTAGCTAACATTAGGTACATTAAGGAGCCGATCAATTCACGAATTGGTTTATGTTATACCTTACTCTCAGTTGAATCCATTTGATTTGGTACTGTGAGATTACCTCGTTCCGTTGATGTTTTACTTTCTTTACAATCCTTCATTTTAAACCTATTGAGCAGATCACGTATATAACTCTTTTGGCTTAAGTACATTCCTTCTTCAGTTCGTCTGATATTTATTCCCAGAAAAGTTTTTAAATTGTCCAAATCTTGCATTTCATATTCTTCTTGTAGTTTAAATTTTAGTGTCTGGATTTCATTATGGTCGCTACTTACTATAAGGATATAATCAGCATACAGCAATAAGTAAATCACACTTTTAGTGTTGTATTTTATGTACAGGCAAGTAGCATGTTCACATTTCAATAACCTTTCCTTTTCTGCGAATTTATGAAATCTTTTATTCCAACAATACGGTGATTGTTTCAGGCCAGTACCTTATTCGGTTTACAAACTCGTCCATCACTATCTTCAAATCCGTCTGGTACGTTCATATAAATGTCTTCTGCAACCTTTCTATGAAGAAAGGCGAATTTCACATCCTTTTGTTGTATGTTTAGGTTTTTCAAATTTGCAACAGCAAGTAATGTTCTGACTGTTGTTAGTCTTGCAACCGGTGCATAAGTTTCATTAAAGTCAAAGCCTTCCCTTTGCATGAACCCTTTTGCAACTAACCTAGCCTTGTACTTAACGGCTTCACCTGATTCATTTCGTTTAATCCGGAAAACCCACTTAGAGTTTATTACTTTTACATTTTCTGGTTTCCTAACCAACGTCCATGTATTATTTCTTCTTAACGAATCCTTTTCCTCCTCTATGGCACTTTCCCAAAGCTTTGTGTCGGACCGTGTCTTTGCTTCTTCTAGACTAATAGAGAGTTCTTCCACGAATGACGTAGTATTTAACGCTATACGTTCAATTTCTTCTTTATTCAAGAAATCTTTTAAATGTTCTGGTCGCTTTCTTTCTCTATTGCTCTTTCTGACATTTCTACTTCCCTCTCGATTGTCTTCATCCACAATTTCTTCCCGTTCATCTGTCTCTTTATTTTTATTTGTTACTTCATTATCATTTATTTCTGTTTGGCAATTATTCATTTCAACATTACTTATATTTTTATTTTAATCAAAAATTACATTTCTCCCAACTACTTTTTCTTTTCGGGGATCCCAAAGTCTATACCCACTATTGGTATAACCCACCATAATATTTATTTCATTCCTTAGATCAAATTTGTCCTTTTGTTTTTCCTTGGGAATGTGACTGTACACAATACTACCATAAATTCTCAATTTTTTAAGTTGGGTTTCTCACTATAGAACCTTTTAGCTGGAGTCACGTGTGTATTTAATAATTATTTGATGGGCTTCTATTTAGCAAATATGTTGCACATGGTACAGCTTCACCCCACAATGTTTTTGGCAACTTTGACTGCAAAAGCATCACTCTTGCCTTTTCGAGCAATGTCGTATTCAGTCGTTTGGCTGCTCCATTCTGTTCGGGATTGTAAGGTGCAGTATATGGAACCTCAATGCCCTTGGCTTTGCAAAAATTAGTAAAATTCTTTGATCAGTATTCAGCACGATTATCACATTTAAATGAACCTATTCTGTAATCGAGCTGATTCGTTACAGAGGCTTCATAATTTTTAAAATATTCAAATACCTCACTTTTATTTTGTATTAAATATACCATACACATATGCATATAATCATCAAGGAATGTGAGAAAATAGGTTTTGTTGTCATAAGTAGAAGGGATAATGGGCCCGCAAATGTCGCTGTGTACCAATTCAAGAGGTCTCTTTGCCATCCTTGTAGCTACCTTTTGAAATGGCAAACGTGTAATTTTTGAATGCTCATATATTGAACACACTTCACTATTTTTATTTTCTACATTATCTATATTAAGCCCTTCTACCATATTATTTTTAAATAACTTGGACAAGTTTTGATCACTAATACATATGACCTAATCTACAATGCCAAACCTGTCGGTTTTTATTTTGTTCACAATAATTAGCAAATTTATTAACAATCTTAAATCCAATTTTATGTAGGCCATTTTTATATTCTCCTTTTGCAATTTGCTTTGAATTTTTTAGAACATGAATGTTACCTGCTTAAGTTGCTTCAATTGACTCGTTTGAATTAGCCAGAGATATTTTAATACTACTTTCCAAAATTCTGATTTTATTAAAATACTGTTCATTATTTACCATATGATCTGTCCCACTATCTATAGTCCAACATATGTTTTCTTTTGATTCAGTGCTATGTTCAACTTCGCAATCCATGGCTGTTGCGACAAAAACAATTGGTTCTTCTGAATTTGCTTGATATACCAGCAATTCCTTTTGATGTGACCCAATTTTCCACACTTGTGGCATTTTATTTCTCTTGCGTGGTTTTTTTCACTGCTTTTTCGATTTTTGCTAGCAGTAAGCTTGGAACTGTTAAATGCTGTTGCAGGTACTTCATGCATTTGAAAATCTGTATTCTTTTGCTTAATTTCGTGATCTAAGAGTTTTCCCTTAACGAACTGTAAAGTTAATTTTGAAGATTCCAATGTCTCTAGAGCTGTTGCAATACCATTTTAACTTTTCGGTAATGTGAGTAATAAATGGCAAACAGTATCCATCTCCTCAAGCTTTGCACCGACCGACTTGAGTTCTCATATTATTTCCTCGAACTTGATGAAATGACCTTCTGTAGATTCGCCTTTGTTTATTTTCATAGTTAATAGTTTTTTTCTAAGATAAAGTTGCCCAGCAACGCCCTTTTTTTGAAATACATTTTCGAGAGCTACCCACATAGCGTAAGCACTCTTTTTGTCTTTTATATATTCGAGATGCGAATTTGTAACACACTGCACAATAATTGATTTGCATTTTTTGTCTTCTTTTAAAAATGCTTCCGATAACTCTCCAGGTTCTTCTTCGATGCAATAACGTCATGTTGATCCAGAATTATGTTAATTTTAAACTACCAATGGTCGTAGTTTTTCCCATCGAACTATGTAACTCCGTACTTTTCTTGGCGGCTATTCAAAACCAAAATGTATTAATTGTTTATTTACGTTTGTAATTGTATTATTGGTAGGATAATTTAGGATCCTATGTAATAGAAGATGGTTCGACAGAAAATCACTAATTTAAAACATTTGTAAAATAATATACACCTACTTATGTGTTTTCCTAGAATTTTTCAGTTCTTATGCGAACATAATGACTACTTCTTCATTTCTACTGACAATTTATTTTAACTTGAAATGTTAAATGACACTCTTTAATACATTATCACGCAATACTTGTTTCTATTAGATGGCGTTTAAAATAGGAGGTACATTCATTGGAAAATCTCGATTAATTTTATGGAACGGCATAAAGCAGTGGCCAATTTTGAACATCCAATGCAAACGATAAATACAAAACAATTACGGGCGCAACTAATTAATGGATTAAAGATTAAATATTCTGAGATATTGTAAAAAATCAGTAAATAAATGACAATGCATGCACAATTTATTTAATAATCAACGTTAAAAAACATGGAATTGCAGATATTTTAAAGCGCATTGGAAAGAAAATACGCAGCCTTAAAATTTGACTAAAATGATATAAGTGGAAGTTCAGGAAAAAAGTAAATAGTGGTTTCTAACACAATACAACTTGTGCGCTTCCTAATTTCAGTAATTTTTAAGTAAAATATAGGAAATACCTCACGAAATTGTAATAAACCTATTAAGTTTACTGTTTGTCCAAAAATCGAAAATAACATCGTTGATCTAGACGAAATACATTGAAGTCGAGCCTGGAAGAGTAGCTGATCTACAAGTTAACAGAGATTGCGTGTGTGAATAGAATAAAAAATAGTGTTTGTCAAATCATATTTATTTTAAAATTTTCAAAATTAGCTAACTGAAGGATCACAAATAAATATGCTGTGATAAATTTTACCTTGGAGAAGTTATTGCTCCTTTTTTTCTACTGATTAAGGGACTCCGTTTTTCAAAAGAAAGGGAATTTCGAGATAATAAGAACTAAAATGAATTTTGGGAAATAGATCAACTCTATCTATCACCTACCAGCCCCGTAGTTAAATGCTAGTGACAATTAGAGAGTCTAACAATACATCCTCCCACACAATAAAATTAGTTTCAAAAGAAAAGAGGTCCTATTCAAAATCCCATTATAATATGTTTCTTATTGGTAAGTGGACTTACTTGATTCTATTTAACAAAATTCTGTTAATATTAGTGTAGTTTACAATTTACTACAATGTAACAACTAAGAAAATATTGGTTTTAATACAAATAGCATCGTTCCAACCATAGATAAAATCAGGTCTTGGAGCCCTTGGAGAGTTCATACGTTCTCGCCATACAAGGTTTCCTCCAGATATTGGCGTTGCTAGCTGACGTAAGAATTAAGAAATTATTATATTTCGGGGGCACCCAATTTCAAATTTAATTACATCCCTGTTTATACAATATAGTTAAATAACCGAGTCCCTCGTAAGGTGCTAGTATCTGATGACTGAATATACCACTGCTTAATGAATGAAATTTATAAACCAACGAATAATTCATATTCTCAATAAATAAAACTTGTTGCTAGTTCAACTCTATTGTAGATTGTACAAATCTCTTTTGGAAGTGAGAAATCCAAATTCGTTAAGTTTTTTTTTAATTCTGAATTTTCTAAAAATTAACAAATTTATCTGTATTGTTACATTTTTTTCAGTTAAGTTAACAGCATATTGTGAACAAAGACTAAGATATTTTGGATAAAATAATGTTACTAATTTAAAAAGAGATTGCAGAAATATAAAGAGACAATATCTATATTAGTAACTAATTACTATATCTTTTACGTTTATACGGTTTATAAAATAAATTGGTCTCAGTTCTGTGAAATGCAGTGGTTACATTTTCACATAATTTCTCAACGATATTACTAGTGTGTTTATAAATCATATTTCGGGGGAAACCCAGATGCAAAAGTTTGATTCTGTAATGAAGTTTATTAAATTGTCTGCTTTATTTTATCAAAACCCTAATTTCTTAGGATTATTCTTAAAATTTTGAGGAAGCACTAAAAATTGCAATGCATCATTAAATTCTACTTAAAAACTACCAAAAGTATATGAACTGAAACTTGAAATGTTAAACTATAAAAACCTTATGACCTATAACGGAAATTGGAATAAAATCAAATTCTGCGAAAATTGCCTAAGTGGTAAAACGATGGTGCTATTAAATTTTTCGAAAACAATTTAATCTCCAATATATAAAAAGTAGGACAAGCACAAAACACTGACGTTATTAAATTTCCAAAAATCGTGAAATTGATATTGAAATGAAATGAATGACTCTATTACCTTAATCCTAAATATCTCAGAAGTGAGACAAGCATAAAACGACATTTTTACGATATATCATCCCAAAGCATGTAAAAAATTACTGTAATGTTGGCCTTTAAAAGAATTAATAGGGAAACGGCAGCCTGAACTTGACTCACACTGTTTAGGATCGATTATCTCTAGAAAAGAAAGGCAGTACTAAACTAAATCTGTATGGGACAGCGTTTGTCTAGTCATATATGTTGTTTCCACTTTTGAAGTTCAGTTATTTGAAAAATACATGAGCATAAAGTAAAATGTTTACCACACAAAATTGGATATATTCAAAGATGGATAGGAGAATCATTAGAACGTAGTTCTAATAATTGAAAATAAAACAACATATATAGATAAACATTATAAGTTCTAAAGTATTTTACCTTAATTATTAGTATTTAATTTCAACTAACTCAATTATTGGTTTTCAATAATTAGTCGATCTAAATTTTGTTCAATTCAAATTTTGCAATTCATGTATAGTTCGTATCTTTGTTGGAACGTACGAATACATATATAGTTTCGCTCTAATGCAGAGCTTTAACATACATGTTTATACATACGCATTCTATATAAATAAAATAATTTTAATTCAAATAGCGTTATGAAGAAATTTTATACATTATTACGTGTGAATACTAAACTAATTTTACTAACATTCAAAACGTTTAGGTAATAACTGGAAAATTTTATCAGGAAAATATGAAGGTCAAACTCAAGTTGTGTGTCCCGAATTTGACAATGTGTGCAGGTGGTCATTTCCTATTGACATTCACTTAGTCTCCACAGGAATACCAGGTAACAGCACTAATATGTTAATTTTTCCACAAGAAAATAATATCTTCTAGAAACCCCTTGAGCAATAAAAATTTATCACAATGATTAAAATGAATCTTTAAATAAAGTAAATTAAAAGTTAAAACATCAGGTGGCAATATATAAACTTTATAGCCCATTTTCTCATAGAATGAATTGTGTACGATGGAACGTGGGAATCTCAGTCTAAAATAAATATTTTAGTTGTTATTACAATGCAGCGTGGTGAAGCAGATTATTTTCTCCATTTTTAACTAGGTACAAATTTTAACTAATAAAAATAAGTTAATGGTAAACAAAACAAACAAGTTAGAGACTGAAAAATATAAATACTAATACAGAAATAGCTACAGGTGATAAATTACAAACAGTAAAATCTAGAACAACAACCTTAGAGAGACGAAAATAATAAGTTGTCCGAGACTACTTGTGTGAAATTAGGAACGGCCTACCAGCAACGGTTCCATAGATTACAAAAACATGTAGATAGCCGAAAATTTAACGACAGTAAATTACGTATATCGAATCAACCAAGTATAATGTATTAATCGCGAATATATAGGTCACTCCTTTTAAAAACTAAGAAGAGCACCAGCCATTCCAGGCTGTCAAAGTGCTAATAAAATCGAAAAAACAAAAAAAAAACGTCAAAAATATCGTTATATAGAAATTAATCGAAATTTGCAATGAAAATAGCTCGTGTGCAATAATTTAGATTAGTAGGTGTTGTTGCGACAACATCTCCCTATCAAACGGTATGGGTATGAATATTTGCCTGGGGTTGAAGAAAAATCGAGAAACGTAAAAGGAATGAATCGAAATCTGCAATGAAACTAGCTCGTGTGCAATAATTTCGATTAGCAGGGGTTATTGCGACAACATCCCCTGTCAAATGGTGTGGGTGTGAATATTTGCTAGGCCGTCAAAGGGGTGGAAAAAAAATCTCGAAGATTGCGTTGCTACAGGAATTAATCGAAATTTGCAATAAAACTAGCTCGTGTGCAATAATTTCGATTAGCAGGGGTTGTTGCAACAACATCCCCCTATTAAGCGGTGTGGGTGTGAATATTTGCTAGGCCGTCAAAGGGGTTGAACAAAAATCGTGAAACGTAAAGTGTCAATGCAATATATATCCGTTCTATTACGTAAATAAGATATCGCAGGTGCATCTATGACGTGATCCATAATCCAACTTTCCTTGTAATTATTACAGGATTCACTCAGAGCCAATGAAATCGGAGCTGCTGAGTATTATTTTATTTTAAACTAACATCCAGAGCAATACTAATATTAATAATATATTAATATAGTGTCCGTGAGATACTACAAGATATCAACTGGCATCGTGACATCTAGGGGGATTTAAGGTGACTTGGATTCAATGGCCTCATGGTGCAATTCGCAGCACGCTATACAAGAGATATAGAGGAGTTCTAGCATATATGTCCATAAGGGTAGGTGTGGTATATATTTTCTTAAAATCAACGACGCTAATGCAGGAGAACAAGACATTCTTTACAGAAATTCAGCACCTCCTTAGGTTTGTCAATTTTATTGATGTCAGTGATGACGATTTTTAGAAAATGTGCGCAGCAAACATATATTGGCGTGATTCTTTTGAATGCATCTTCTTTATTGTTGTGTAACGCATCGTAGCTTATTTGTAAATATGATTTCAAATCTGTAATACCGTTCCAGTGCGAATTGATAATTGCAAAACTAAAATCTGTGACAATTCCTTTGCAAGGAGGCCACTGGACACCATTTTGTAAACAAAAATACTTGAATTTGGGTAACCATATTCCAATGGTAGTTGCGTCATGTTTGGAGGAAATTAATTCTGCCACTGGAAGTATTCTGTTCATTTCTGTTGGAATAACAGCAGCATAGTACAAAATCCTTTTTTCCAAATTCAAATTCCTTTTTTGCGAAGAGTAAGATCTCACCACTGGCACCAGTGGCATCCATATGAATTAAAGAATTTTTAACAATTTTTTTCATCATGGATACCTGTTCTTTGCTGTATAGTCCAACAAATAGTGGTTCTCCTATAAATCGTATATATTGACTGTTTCTTTTTATTCGTCTCATTAGCACAACATCTATAAAATCATCTTTGTGATGGTCCGCTGCCGACAAAGCTTCGACTTTTATTTTTCGTAAAACTGCGTCCGATTTTATATTTTGGAGGTTTCCTAAAAGTAAACGTTCTATAGATGAACATAAAATTTGTTCATCTCTATATGTCGTTGCTGACTTCAATTACTGTCGAAATAATTCTCTTTCAATACCTCCTACATTTCGAGTTAATTCTGTGCGATGGTTTATACGTCTATCTGAACTAAGTACTACTCCTACTATGGTATCCAAATTTGTAAAATTTATTGCAATTTTGAAAGCTTTACAGTGTTTGTGAGCGCAGTATGCATAAATGATACAGTTATACTTTTGCATCGAACACTCTTAACATTAATTACGCAGATATTATTTACCGATGTCATTTTTTCTTTTAAAACGTATGTATATCTACGTACCCTTTCTTAACACCATATCTTCTGTGATATCCTCCCATTCTTTTTTTGACAGCGAAAATTTTCCTTCGTATATACGCTAACGAAAACTCCTACGACAATCTGTTGCTTCTTTATTTTTAGCATTTTTCGGTAATAATACCGATTTTAGTCTTTCTCTGGAACAAATTTCTAATGTTCTCCGGTACTTCGAAACTGCTGTCAGAATCTAAGGATGTTGAAATATCTGGATCACATCCATATCTGTTTAGATTTGCATCCGTAACACCTACAGAAAAATTGATCAAAGGTGGTGACAATTTCCTATTACTACAACTGCAGGCCTTTTTATTAGTGATAGATATATCAGGTCTCGAGTCGGAGATGAATTTTGGAATCTCGTTCGAGTTATGCGGTGTCGATATTCTTGGATACTCTTTTACGTCTTTCATTGCAAGTTTATATCTACGACATAGGGTATAGATTTTCTTCCTATTGCGTACATTGTTCTTCATTTTTAACATGGCATATGTATTTGCATAAAAGGCAATCGGTTTATAATATGGTGTTTTTGCAATAGTATCACCAACATCATTTAATGTTTGTGTAATAGAGTAGCCTTTATTATTTAATCTTTTAGATTCCTGGCTACTATTGTTACATTTAAAGTACTGCTTAATATTTCCCGTATTTCGATGTAAAATTTGGCTACTATAATATTGACTTTCGTTTATATTTTTTATGAATGGATTGTCTAATCGAACTTATTGTACAAGAGCTAGTTTCATTGCAAATTTCGATTAATTCCTGGAACAATCCAATTTTCGAGTTTTTTTACGTTTCTGGATTTTTTTTCAACCCCTTTGACAGTCTGGCAAATATTCATATCCACACCGCATGATAGGGAGATGTTGTCGCAACAACACCTGCTAATCTAAATGATTACACACGAGCTACTTTCATAGCAAATTTCGATTCATTTCTATAACAACGATATTTTTTACGTTTATTTAAAGTTTTCCGATTTTATTGCCCCCCTGGTAAATATTCACACCCACACGGCTTGATAGGAGGATGTTGGAATAACCCCTGCTAATCGAAATTATTGCACACGAGCTAGTTTCATTGAAGATTTCGATTCATTCCTGGAGCAATGCGATTTTCGAGATTTTTTAAGTTTCTCGATTTTTTTTCAACACCTTTGACGGCCTGGTAGATATTCATATCCACACCGCTTAGGGAAATGTTGTAACAATACCTGCTAATCTAAATTATTGCACACAAGCTACTTTCATTGCAAATTTCGATTAATTTCTATAACGATATTTTTTACGTTTTTTTAAGTTTTTCCAATTTTATTACTCCTTTGACGGCCTGGAAGGGTGGGTGCTCTTCTTAGTTTGTAAAAGGGGTGACCTGTATATTCGCGATTTTACATTATACTTGGTTGATTCGATATGCGTGATTTACTATCGCTAAATGTTCGGCTATCTACATGTTTTTGTAATCTATGAAACCATTACTGGCAGGCCGTTGCTAATTTCACACAAGTTCCGAGACCCATTACTCGACGCCAAAGTGTTACTCCACGGCTGTATTTATTATGACTACAATCTAAATTTTATACAAAAAAGTTATGAAGAAGCTATATAAATTGTGAATTATTAAGGTTGTGGCATTAACCACTGTTAACAAAAGGTAGTACCGTGATGTGAGTCACAATGGTGGAGAAAAAGGATGGGACAACACTAGAGGTCAATTTGCAGTAACAACACGAACACGTGTCTTTTATTTAAAATCACCATACAGTGAAACAAAAAAGTAAATATTGAAACCACACATTATACATAAAAAAAATTTTGCCTATGATTTTTGTTTGGCAAGTAGCATCGAAATTCAAAAATTGAATTTAAGTTGTACCCTTAATAAAATGCTATAGTTAAAGTGACCACATTTCGTTAAAATTGCTAAAATATTTCAGTTTTACAATAATGTTCTGAAACATTTGCTTCACATCTGTTTCGTGTTTGATAAATTTAATGTGAATACCATGTTGCCTGATCAATTCGAGGAAGCAATTACGAAGGGTGGATGCAAATTTCGATTTTAGACGCTTCGAATGAATTCAAACCATCCCAACAAGGCGACAATGCAAGTTTCATTTAAAGCACAGTTCGAGAAACGGGAACGCCCTGATGCCTTTTCTCTTGCTTGCACAGGTCTGGTGTATATGCAGACTACCACAGCAGACTACTCCTGCGCGACTCGTGTTCATGCACGTGTTTGTATTCGCGAGACTCGCAAGTTTACAACGAACTGCTCTTTGCTTTGCTCGTGCTTGTAAGCATCCGCTAGTTTAGTATTATTTAGATTTATGTTAATGAAATCTTATGGATACTATTATTAAACCATTTTTACACATTTTATGAGCATGAACATGACGTAACCTATTAAATTAAACTCTTTCCCGTACATAAAGCTCGCCAATATAAGCACAATCCCGTACCGACCGTCGACGAACCTGCACGAGCTTGGCTCGCACGACTTATAAAGTTGTAAGCATAGTTTGCCCATCTGTCTACAATAGTAAACGTCATGAGTAGGAGTATGAGCCCTCAAGTAGTCTATGTATATGTACTGTCACAAAATTTAGTACTCGATACTCGGACGGTGCAACTGAGAGCGAAGTCGAATTCTTCTCCTCCGAATCCCGCTTTAATGGAATTTTTAGCAGGAGAGTTCCTTGACTGTTTGGGTACTAAATTCTCTGACTGCAAATTTAAATGCGGTTCGCGAGGAAATCCATTGTTCAACCATGTTGTACCAAAAGGGTTACGAAATACAAATATTAGTTTTCATGTCTTCATTCTTAGTTTTTTAAATTAGTTTAGTTGTCAATACATCATTTTATTTAAACAACATCGCCTGTTTGAATTAAGGTTCGCTACGACGTAGGAATATGATTTGTTCCATGTGAAACGGGTTTGTATTATGTTGTCACTCTGTCTCTGGAAATTTTATAAATTTAATCTCTAATAATAAGGTACTAAAGTATATTAAGTGATCAAAACTCATATGTGTACGCACGCTCACGCACTAACAATCCAACTCTATAGCTCACTCTAAGTTTGTTGTCAGAATAGAATAAAGCAAAGTTAGATTACCGAATTGAGCTTATGTTATAAGCCTACAACACCAGTCCAGCCTAGCTGCCGTGCCCGCTTGAATCAGTAATATATGTAAATTGACACTTTTATTGAATGTACTAAAGAGAAATTTCTTATTCAATATAGGTAGAGAGTAAGATTTTCTTACCTCAAAAGTTATGTGCTTGCTTTATGCTAATTTATAGGAATATTATTTACCAATTTATTGAATCATGCTCACACATGATTAAGGAAGATTTTCAGTAAGAAGTTGCTATAGATTGGAAATTATGTTTCTAGAGGATATTCTTGTTTTAATATATCACAATTACTTTTTTAAAATGGTTGTATAGGTTGGCCAAAAATTTATATTCAAGTTTATTATTTGGACTGGTTCAACAGAACGCATTTGTTTGGATACGGTTTTCTTTCTATCCCTACAAGTCCTGGAAATCACGTGTTAAATTGTTATACTTGGAGACCATTTGGTACAATTAGAGAACGTTTCATACAGTTTTTTCTAGGCGGTGGTCCACGAATTAAGTATCCTGATTTAATATTTTCATCGAATGATAGATATAAACTAAATACTGAAGCAATGGGTGTTGTTTCATTTGAAGTAAATGTAATACTGAGAAACTTTACTAAATTTTGTGTTGAATATAATTAAGTAGAAATGGATGCACGTTCACTTATAACGTTATGCATTATAAAGACTTTTATATTTTTCGATGAAGTTGTATATATAACTAGTTCCACAGAAGTAACTAGTGCTGTTGGCGTTACTTTTGGAAGCGATGGATGTGATTTTATTGATGTTAAATGTGAAGAATATAATACTTCAAGTGATAAAAATGAGACAGAAAATAATTACACAGTAGCAACCACAGCGGTTTCAATGTTGCTGAACATCAGTAATGAAAGTGAAATAGAAAATAACTATGCGGTAGTAACAACTGCAATTCCATTATTATTGAACATTTCGAAGGAAACGAGTAACACAACTTTAAGAAACGAGATATGTACATGTGATCTACAGGTAATAATGTTACATAGAAATATCTAGAAATTTTATAATATTATAAATAGAAGTATCGAATAAATACAATATGTCTGATGGAAAATTTCAAATTTTGAAGGTATTATATTTAATGCACAAGTGCAAGTAAAACAGTGTAGTAGTTAAGCTGATTGATAAAGTTTGGGAGTGTTTGCTATAAACCGAATTTCCCTCTACAAGAAATCTCATGCATAGAGTTCTTAAACGTAATTTGTATGCATTCGAATCAATTTCAAACATGTGTTTCTTTCATTGTAATTAAATGGTTCTATTACTGTTAAAAAACTGCACAAATCGAAATCCACAATAGCAAACAAAATGTGATCCGAAAAAATATTTCTCCTATTCCGTTTAAGATCATTTTAGATAATCCGCAAACAGTACTGAATGAATTCGCAGAAAGAAACAATGGATTAAAAATAAAACCAAAAGAGAATTTCGATAATGCACATATACTACCACGTAACTTATACTTTTCTGATATCACTTATTGAAAGACATGCCTATTTCAATAGAAACATATAGCTTCAACAAATGAAGTTTTTCTGACATCTTGGTTTCTGGACTTAATTTCATAGGACTTTTTTCTGCAACGCTAGATCAAATCCAAAGTTTCGATAAATTAACTTCGAATAATAGCATCGCATGAGGAAACTATTCGATATGAAATAAGTAATGTTAAATGCCACCACAATTGTGTAGAATAATCGTTAATTTGAACTTCAGCTTGGAAGTTAATAATAATCGTAATGTACGCATTACGAGGGTAGTCTAAAAGTTACGAACGTGATGGTCTTCTCACTCGATGAAAATTTCTGTCTACCGCAATGAAACTTTGAGTTTACGAAACAGCAAAGAGTCGCTAAAAGCCAGATCTCGTAGGTGGTCAATCAAATCCAACTTCAGTTTGTGAATATTTACCATGGCGAATTACTGAAATATGAAACGTTGAAATTTTCAAAAGTAGCTTTCAACACATGCATAATTATATTACCAGAACATTGAACATAGTAGTCTGAGTGTTGAAGCTCCAAACTTTCAGGCTACTTTCGTACGTTTATTTAATTTGAAATAAAGAAACAGTTTGTCTGTGCAATACTATTTATTTTATTTTTAAAATTTGAACTTTCCCACTGAAGACACTGCAGATAAATTTATAAAATAAATTTAAAAGAGGAAATTTCTGAGTTTAGACTTGAGAGAAGTATGCGAAAGCACATAAATGTTAAATAATTAACCATTTAACATTGATTTCATGCTCTTGACAAGGTTTAAACCATGTACAAACCCACGATGTAAATGTTCAATTTCCAGTTAATTTTTAACGTTTTTTTGACATTTCAGATATCTATTTGTGACATTAATTGTTGCTGTGATGAAGATTGTACAAATGAAAAGCGTCTAGTATTTGATCATTGTGAAATGGAACCAAGTCCCATATATGATACAAGATACTGCAAACACTTAACGCTTTCTTATAAGAATAATACTCCGTACGACTGGCAAGTCAATTACAATAATTTATTTTGTATTGTAAAGAATAATTTACCTGATGAATACAGTTCACATAAAGAAGTGGTAATACGGCTTTTTTAAGTAGTTTTCGTTTGTATATAAGTACTGTTTTTTACAGGAAATTTTCAGCGATAATGATGCAAATTTTTGGAAAGTAAATAAACATCGCTGGAATTCAATACATCCGATGAAGAAGCTATTATACACAGGAAATAAGAGTTATTTCCGATATGGCGATTTTGTGTGGATAGTACAAAATAGAAGATTAAAAGTTTTGGGTATATTTGCGCTAATTACCTAATTTTGTATTTTAAAGTTTGCTTTTCCAGAAATTCCGAAGAATTTTGAAGGTACTAGTGTTGTAATTACTAAAAAGGCAAAATACTTACAAAATATAAAAACAACATGTATTCAAACCAACTTATTCGCTCATAATAAGTTATTGGATATCAGTACTTTCATTGTGAACGTAACTGTAGTAGCTCTTCCAAATTCTATCAATATTCACCGTTTGGAGGTAAGCTTTCATCATTCCATATTTCTTTTAGATTAATCTTCCTTTATAATATTTAGTTTGTGTCCTTTTATAGTGGTGACCTTAGATATCAGTTTGTATACAATATAAACTAGGTTATTACTCTACTGAGGATAGTGATAGTGTTTTCATTCGACGTTATGGCAATGTAAAATTAGGTTAAATGAACTACTTCCGGAATTGGACCGTGCCATGATGGGATAATATAGAAATTAAATAAGAGTAAGAGGAGAAAGAAATACAAAGAAAGAAAAAAGATATAAAAAGAAGAAGAATGAAAAAGGCGGGCGTGAAAAAGAAAGAAAGGTGAAAAGAGTAGGAGAAGGAAGGAGACACGGAAAATGGGGGGGGAGAAGAAAGAAAAAGAACAAAAGAGAAAGGTGGGATCTGTTTTGTTCTTTTTCTTTCTTTCTTCGCCCCCATTTTGTGTCTCTCTTTTCTTCTCTTACTCTTTTTACCTTTCTTTTTTTTTCACGCCCCCTCCCCCTTTTTGATTCTTCTTCTTTTTATCTCTTTTTTCTTTCTTTTTATTTCTTTCTCCTCTTACTCTTATTTAATTTCTATATTATCTCATCATGACGCGGTTCAATTCCGGAAGTAGTTCATTTATTACAAACTCTGGCCGTGGAGGTCTACGTATTCGTAATATTAGGTTGCCTGAAATGCTTGTTTGTTTTTTGTACACAACATCATAACTTAACTACAACTACATTCATTTGAAGTAAGCGCCATTAACTTCGACTCATTTTGTCAATGTAGAATGAGATCATAAAACCCTTTCTTCAAAAATTCTAGATTCTGGGTTTCGATGAAATCCTTGAAAGTGCTTTTTGCCTAGCTCTTGGTTTCTGAACTGCTTTTCACACAAGAAGAGATGTAGAAGCCTAGACAAGCGGAAATTCATTGGTGACAAGTCAGAGGAATACGCGAAGTTTCGTATCGCCACCCACTCAACTTTTGCAGTGTCCGAAGTGCGAAAACAGTACATCTCTGGCAGTTTACTAAACTGTAACTATGATCTTGTAAGGCTACAGTACTGGTTTTGGTATATATTTTGGAGTTTTATCCTTGTTCCATTGTTCGATCACTGAGTAGAATGACGTCGATTGTCGTATAGAATTCGCATCTCAAAATACGTAATCACAAGATCCAAGAAATTCTCAGCAGCAAGGATGGAAGTTCTTTGTTTGCATCAGTCAATTGATTAGGGATCCATTTGTCAAGATTCTTGATCTCCCCATTGTTTTCATAGCTGTCGGCTATTGATTCTGGAACGCCACACTCTTCCGCAAATTCCCTCGTGGTTGTCCTCTAATTCTGTTCCACTAGTTGCTTCGGACAATTGTTATCGATAGCGGGTTCCGGTCTTCTGGTGTAGTTATCTTCAAGGCATACATCACCAAATCGAGATTTTACGAACCAATCCTGCCTGGTACAAACACTGACTGATTGCTCCTTCCTGCGTTTTTTCAGGCCGATGCTGCTATCATGCCCAAACGGAAGTAACGAAGTGCCATTGCCTTAAAATGGGCTCTTTTGGTTAATTATTTTAAGCATCGGTAAAAAAGTAACTAGTTAACATTTTGCAACAAAACGTATAAAAGACGATACACAGGCGGATAAAAGCTAAAGTCTCCAAAATTAAAGTCAAGGAAAAACAAAAAGCGCTTGGTACAACGTAATATATTGTCGACCATTAAATGACGAATACAGCCATAATGAGTTACCAAATAAGGTGGCAAATTAGATAAAAAATACCCAATAGTACAGCATTGTGTAACGAACAATAAGTTCCCATATAGATATACATACATATTTCATAAAAAATACTAGCTGTATTACTAAAAAGTATTGAATGACCATAATCGTTAAATTCCTTCACTAAACACCTAAACTTTCGTTAATAATTTTTGGGTGGATCGGACATGATTATTACAACTGAATAAACAATATGCAAACTGAAAGTCAAATTAAATAGTTTCTCAGACTTTTGCGTTTGTTGGTCATTGTCATAATTAGTCTCGGCAAAGTGGGGCAAGTTACAGTGTAGTGCGGAGAACAAGGTGGAGGGGCCGAGCGGCCGTATCAAAGCGAGTGTTCAGCAACATTTATGTACACGCGTCATTTATGATCGTAACCTTCATAAGTGAACATGCGGATGATGCGGATGTCAAACAGCGAAAAGAAGCTGCCTGACTTTGCAGACAAGTGTTTGTTTCTTTTGGCACTAGTTAGCGCCAATATTAACTTGTATTGTAGGGTTAGATATGGCGATAGAAGCAGAGAGGGAATTATATGAGTTGAGCATAAAACCGCTCAAAACCACGCTGATGACGCCGGGTACGTAGAAACATGTTCGTGTGTTAGCGGTTTATGTCTCTTCCACATGTCTTTCTCGTGAATGATTTTCCAACACTATGAGAAAAGCTGTATTTATAGCGATTTTGTTGTTAGTGTTATTATTATTTGATAAACCTATGTATTTTACCTCCTTTTCTTTTGAAAGGGTATGTTTGACATTTTGATTTCTATACACATTGCACATTTTACATACTCAATTTCTATTCGATAAGCAATTCATCACGACATAATTTGTTCAAATAATGAAAGTGTACATGGTCTTATGTTCGGTGCCACTTTTCTTTCATAGTCATATTAACATTTTTAGTTGAATTAGTGCATCTTTATCCTGCTTGCTTTTGTCTATATATATATGACTTTAGAATGTTTTGCTTGAAGACCCTCAAAATAGTGCAACTAAACATAGTATATATTATGATAAAGAAGTTTCTGTAAAACGATCGACATTTTTCTTTTTATAGCATAACGTCTGAAATGCATGAAGTTTTGTAAATTCTAGACTAGCTTCTAACATTAAAAATAATCCACGTAATTTAGTGAAACATGTATATCTTATAATAAATGGGATTCCTGTTCTAAAATGTTATTATAGTAAAAAGTAGTGCAAAGGCATTGTTCCTAATTTAGGCCACAGTATTGTTTCTAGCTACTATATCGTAATCAAATAAAATCCAAATGATGTTTTAGTTTCGTTATCTGTAACTATTTACTATTTGTTCTTTTTCAGGAATGTCCGTCAAATATTTGTATTCCTGTACAAGCTCGAGTATGTGATGATGCACTTGAACATTGTCGAAATATTACGAAACCATTTAACACTTCCATCTATAGGGCTGATTGTAATTTCAAGGGTAATCATAGCAATTACAGTTGTCACAATATCGTTAAAAAATTGCGATATATAATCTTTCATAACGCAACAGAAGGTATAGTAAAGGTGGAAATTTTGTTTTTTATTAACAACTTAGGATTTGACAACTTAAAAACTGCTTATATACTACAAGAATTTGAAATAAAGCATGTATGGTTTAACGTAAGTACAGAATACAGTTTACTACGAAGCGGGAATCCTGGATACCTTATTGGTAAACCAATAATGGTGGGACAAATAGCAAAGCATACAAACACTGGGAAAAACATCATAACTAGAAATTCTCTAGATATGACTACCAATTTCTTAGTCGTGTCACGAAGGAAGAGTGGTGGCTGTCTCTTAAATAATAACACGAATACTATAATTAAATTTGGATACAATATGATATTTACTTGTAAAATGATTGATTTTTTGGATGTTACAAATGAAACAGCAAAAAAAAGTTGTGAAAAAATCCAAAAAGCGATTTTTAAGTTGTGGAGTATACAGGATTCTTCCCAAAATATAACTAAAGTTTATGCAAAGTACGGAAATGCAAATATTTACAAGATTGACGATTGGGGAAATATTACGTATATCGTGGAACCTAAAACATTATTATTTAATATTACTGGGACTTTTTCATCAAATAATTCAAAAATTAGTTGTCAGCATTTATATAACATTATAAAAATTGACATATTTCACGCTCGTCAAGTGGTGAAAAATTTACACAATCAAGAAAAAATAGTTTGGTTAATGATTTCTTTTGAAAACAAACATAACCAATCTTTCTTGATAAGTGATAATCGTGTCTCTTTAAATTTACACTTGAAATCTGAAATAATGTTTTATGATGTAACAGCTAAAAAAAACACACAGTATGTTACTCCACCTGCATTTGATATAAAATTACCTTATGATTTTTTTTATCCCTTTGTAAAAATAAAAAATGAATCTAATAAGGTAATTGATTCATATCTTTTGTGGGTATCTATTAGTTTTGAAATACTTAAAATTCTAATAAATGTGTAGTAATTTTCATAACTTATTATATATCTTTTTATGTTGTGTGAATATGTATGTAAACATCAAATATATTTTATAAAATCTAAAGTATTGGAAACATTTATTTGGTTCCTTCATGTATTAATTACCAGACTTATCATTATCAACACAAGAGAACCGAGATTTATTTTTGGATTCTTTCATAACAAACGTGTATAGAATAAAAAATAAGAGGGTAAAAAAGCCAATAGTCTACATCCACCAATATTAGACTTCCAAAACAGTTTAAATCATCAAAGTGGTAGAATTTTTCCTAAACCTTTCAGATTTGATATCAAATTAATTGAAGAAGCATTACCAGTTTGATATTTTCTTGTAAGTTGTAGTTTCTTTAATTTAAACATCGATATATTATTTTTTCATTTGGTTGAAATTTTTCTCTAATTCAAAATATACACTGTGATTTGAAAAAATGTACACAATTTCATACAGCTATTTTTCTTGTATTTGAATTTTATAAATTACATTTGAAAAAAGATGCAGGCAAATTTAGAATACTTCCGCTAGCATTCCAGCATCACACAACAGTGTCCATTGTAAAGAAGATGGCTACTAGATAACTACAATTTTTACTGCATTCAGGAGTTTGCGACTACCATTGCGCAAAAACATATGTCATAGGATGAGTTTTGCGCGTAGCCTAATGCAATCAACCCATAAAGCGAGTAGAGAACTACCACTACCGCCAACAAGCGCCTGGCATGTGTTGAGATTAATATACAAACCATATCTACTATAGACTCTTCCTAAATGACAGGATGAAGCGTGTAGAATTTAATGATCGTATGCTCAAAAACATGGAAGAAAAATTATATAAATTATATAATTTTTAAAAATAAAGCGACATTTCAATTGAATAGGGAAGTCAAGAGATACAATGTTAGCATATAGGGGCGAGAAAATCCCCGTATAACACTGGAAGTTGAAATGTTCGAAAGTTGACGTATTCTATGGTACATTGCTAAAAAGGGTTTACGGACCTTTCTTTTTTATGAAAACACGGTTACTGGAGTAACGTATCTTAAAATGTATGAAAATAAAAAATAAATATTACATGTTCCAACAGAAGGAAGCTCCACTCCATTGGCATTTGAATGTTCGATAGATCGAATGCAAAATGAAGCGCTAGCACATCAGTTCTGTCCACCGAGGTCTCTATGATTTTTTTTCTGTGGGAATTTACGTGCCACTTTCTCCCACAAATTTGAAACCGTATCACGGCTACAACAAATTCACTGATACCACACATATTTCATCGAGTGTAGAGTGGATTCAGCTGCCTATCTATACAGTCGAAGAAATATTGAATATCTATAGTACCTATAAACTTTTATAATCGAATGTAAGTTGCGGAATTCAAATACTTACTACAGACTTATGAATCATGCTGTATATACATACTGGATGTTCCAAGACGTTTTTTACTGTTACAGTGTTAAAGCCTACATTTGGGAACTTGTGGATAGCAATATTTTTTTAGGTGGAACATATATCGTTACAAGTTGGACGTAGAAATTAAATTGTCGTTTGATTTCAGTCTGTTCACATTTGTTGTGAAATAATAGTGGACTGTATTTTTGTATTGAATTGTTTATATTGACTGTACTTGCCGTTTACAATATGATCACAAAATGGCGAACACGTTCTGAATTGCCTTGTGTCTTAACTTAATTAACTACTAGATACAATGTTTGCACCCTTCGCCACTAGGGTGAAGGCGCGTAATTCGAAATTACAAAGTACGTAAGATACTTCCCGCCTTTGCAGGAACTGCAAATAATTGTAATACTAGAGTATAGTACTGAATATAAAACAAACTAGAGGGTTAATAAACTCAACATTCTTATACTAAAGAAACAATATGTTAATTGTGTTCTGTAATATCACAGTCACTTTCGTTGTAAATTGGCAACGGACAGACTTTCATCACTGAACGTTTAGTAACACCCTTATTTGTGCGTACCGACATTACGCGAACCACACTGTCACTTCCAGGGTGCACATCAATTACTCTGCCCAACTGCCATTGAAGTGGAGGTGTATTGTTATCCTTGAGCAACACCAGGCTGCCTATTGTAATGTTGTCATTTCTTCTTGTCCATTTTGTTCGTTGCTGTAGTTCCGACACGTAATTTACGGACCAACGCTTCTAAAAGATTTGCGTAAGTCGTTGAATGAGTTGTAATGATGCAAGCCTATTAACTGGTTGTGTAGTGACGTCTGGATCCGGAACACTAGTTACTTTACGTCCAATTAGGAAATGGGATGGTGTGATAGGTTCAAAATCGTTGGGAGAAGATGAAAGGGGACACATAGGTCTGGAATTCAAAATTGCCTCGATTTGAATTAAAGTGGTTAAAAAATTCTCAAACGCAACCAAAGTGGTCCCTAAAACCCTTTTAATATGGGGTTTAACAGACTTAACCCCAGCTTCCCACAAACCACCCTGATGAGGACTGTACACTGGAATAAAGTGCCAATTAACATTTTCCACAGAAACAGTATTTGAAAGAGATTCATTATTTTTCAATAAAAATCTACCTAAATTATCCAGGTGTGATTTAGCACCTATGAAATTTCTACTATTATCTGAGCACAAGTGGCTAGGTAGACCACGTCGTGATACAAATCTTCGAAATGTGGCTATGAAAGCATCAGTTATCAAATCGCTAACTGGTTCTAGATGTATTGCCTTTGTTGTAAGGCATATGAAGATGTAAAGGTAGCATTTAATTGTTTTGGCACCCCGACCTGGTTTATTCTTGAGTGCAAAACGACCAGCATAATCAGTACCTGTAACGTAGAATGGATATATTGACTCCAATCTATGCTTAGGAAGGTTTCCCATTAGTTGCGCTCCACTGACGGGATTGGTTTTAAAACATGCTATGCATCTATGAACAACTGCTCGTGCCAAATTTCTACCTCCAGTTAACCAATAATGTTCATGCACGGACGCCAAAATATGTTGCGGACCGCCATGAAGTAAACGTCTGTGTTCATGTTCCAAAATTAATGCCGATAACTTCTGTTTACCTGAAATTAGTACCGGATATTTTTTATCGAAAGGAAAATTTGAGTTTTTTAATCTGCCACCAACCCGTATTAATCCCTCGTGATCTAAAAATGGCGAAAGCCTTACCAAATTTCCCTTAGTAATGTTCTTTGTGTTTTTTAACATACTCAATTCCTTTGAAAATGATTCCCTTTGTGATAACCGTACTAATGTTCTCATCGCGTCGTTTACGAATAAATCTTAGGCACCAAGCCTTTATTCTTTTAATCTTCGAAAGCGAAGTTGTGTAATTAAAAGGAAAAACGTCATTGTTTGTTGTAGTTGCGGTTAGTACACTAGTACTCGGCTGTATCTTCAAAACTACTAGTAAAATTTTGTATAGGCCATTGATCGTTTGTTAAACTTAACCAGTGCGGTCCCTCCCACCAAACAGAATCGTGTAATTTGTCCGGTGGAACACCTCTCGATATTAAGTCTGCGGGGTTACTTTTCGTGTTTGTATAACGCCAATCATTAATATTTGATAATTCTTGTATTTCAGACACCCGATTTGCAACAAAAATGGTTAAATTAGATGATGACATTTGTAGCCAGTTTAGTACAATGGTAGAATCACACCAATAATAAAAATGGTTGATGTTTGAAGTAAGAGATGCCCTTACCCTTGATACTAGACGACTTGCTAGTGAAGCACCAGATAATTCCAACCTTGGTATCGTTAACCTTTTTACAGGTGCAACCCTTGATTTGGCACAAAGTAACCTAACTGTTATCTTATCGTTTGCAGATCTTAAGCGCAAATATACATATGCACCATAAGCTCTTTCTGAAGCATCAGAAAAAGCATGTATTTCCAGTGTAATATAACTTGAAATAGTAACACAACGTGATATTCGTAAATTGCTAACACTACGTATTGAAGTTTTAAAATGGTTCAATTTCTCATATAGATCATTTTGTAGCAAATCATCCCAATCTATTTTCTTTACCCATAACTCTTGTAGCATAATCTTGGCGGTAATAACGCAAGGACCTAATAAGCCTAAAGGATCGAAAATTTTTGATACAAGACCTAGTGTTTTTTTATAACTACTCTCATTTAAATATAACGTTGTATTACAATTTGAATTTTGAAAATTTGATTTTACTTTTTCGCTATTTGAAATCCATTGCCTTAATTTGAAACCTGATTTACCTAAAAGCAATTCTAAATCATTGCACAAATGTATAGCTTCTTCAACATTGTCAGTACCTGTCAGTAAATCATCCACATAAAAATCTTCCAATATCACTCTTGATGCCGCTGAAAACGTCTCAATATTTTCATGCGCGACTTGTTGTAATGAGCGCTCAGCTAAGTACGGAGCTGACGTTGTACCATACGTAACTGTATTGAGCATATAATGTGAAATAGGATCCTTTCTCTAAACAATGCGTTGATAATTTCTTTGATTAGGATTGATTAATATCTGTCGGTACATTTTTTCTATGTCAGCAGAAACTACGTATGTATGACATCTAAATCTCAGCAAAATATTGAAAAGATCTTCTTGCAGAACAGGACCACTATGTTGAACATTATTTAATGAGATCCCGTTTGATGATTTACATGAACCGTCAAATACAACTCTCAGTTTCGCTGTTACACTGCTTTGTTTTAAAACTCCATGATGTGGCAAATAAAATGAATTCGATAAACAATCTAAAGGATCTGAAAGCTTCGTCATATGCTCTAAATTTTCATATTCCTGCATAAATGAAACATATAAATGTTTAAATTCGGAGGTACGCATTAGTTTCTTTTCCAAATTTTCAAATCGCGTAATAGCTGTTTGTAAACTATCACCAAACTGTATTTCAGGTGTATTAAATGGAA
The DNA here is from genome assembly GCA_023509865.1 of Trypoxylus dichotomus. Classification (NCBI taxonomy): domain Eukaryota; kingdom Metazoa; phylum Arthropoda; class Insecta; order Coleoptera; family Scarabaeidae; genus Trypoxylus; species Trypoxylus dichotomus. The sequence continues at coordinate 52,048,802 of CM042074.1, read as the reverse complement.
TGGAAACTACAAATCGGCCGTTATCTTTATAAGTTGTGTTTAAAAAATGTTGCTCGCACGCCTTTTCGTCCCCTCTAAATGATTTACTGTTACTATATTCCTCTAGCTCCCAAAACTGTTGTAATTGTTTTTTCTGTGCCTTTTACGAAATTGCAAGATGTAGCATTGTTTATTTTACGATTATAAGTAAAAGCTCCTGCAACAACCCATCCTAACAGAGTTTTTTGAAGTGTAGGTTGATAATTGTTTGACTGATTTTTTTTCATTGCAAATTAAATCCCAAAACACATTTGCACCTAGAAGTATATCTATTTTATCGGATTTGTAAAAATATTTATCAGCAAGTTTAACATGATCTGGAATTTTGAAATGAGCTAAATTATATGATGCACTTGAAATATTTTCCGTGATGTTATTTACAACAAAACACGAAACCTTGAATCTGTATGGATATTGCAATGAGTGAAGTTCCAACTCGGCCCTTTGTTTTATATTACATGAACTTTGATTAATACCTGTAACGTCTAGATTTATATTTACTGTTTTCAGTTTCAAATTGTTGCAAAATTCTTTTGTAATAAAAGTAGCCTCTGATCCGCAATCCAATAATGCTGTTCCAATTTGGAAATTACCGCGGTGATCCTTAACCTTAACAAGAGCAGTTGATAGCATGCCATGTTTAGAGTCCATGATTCCACAATTAGCTAACACAGTACTAGTAACATTAGCTATTTGTTCCGTTTTGATATCTTCATTGTTTCAAGTAGAATCTTCGCTTATATTTTCGTGATGTAACAAGGTATTGTGCCTTTTATGACATATTTTACATTTAGTAGCCGTACATTGAGTGCTGTAATGATTTCCTTTCAGACAATTTATACATAATTTTCTTTCCTTTACTTGAGATGTTCTATCAAATGAATTTAATTTAAAAAACTCCGGACACGCGTGTATGAAGTGTTTAGTATCGTCGCAAAATGTACATTTTATTGATAAATTTCTCCTTGCTGCTACAAAACTACGAGTGGAATCAAGTTTTTCTGATTTATAATTATGTGAGAACTTCTTGTTTTGATGTTCTAAAGATTCAAGCAATTCGCATCTACCCTTTGAGAATATCTTAATATCATCGATCGTTGGTGATTCTTGGTTTAACCTTGAAATTTCCCATTTGCGTTTAGTTTGAGTGTCTAATTTACTTGATATCATGTATCATATGCCTATGCTTAATAGGTTGTCCTAAAGATTCTAATGCTAACAAATGTTTTGAATATTCGTCTAATAGCCTACGTAACTCTACAGCTGACTCATGTTTATGCTATTGATATTAAAAATCGATTTATGTGATTATTGACTAGAAACCTTTTGTTATCGTATTGATCATATAATAGTTTCCAGGCAATGGAATAATTATTATTGCTAATTTCAAGTGCCCTTATTAGATGAGCGGCTTGACCTTTTAGACTCGCTTTTAAATAATGAAGCTTTTGAACATTGTTGTAGTTGTTGTAGTTGAATTTTCATGCACAATGGACGTAAATTTGTCTTTAAACTCAATCCATGTTTCATAATTACCGTTAAATTTCGGGAGTTGAATTGTGGGTAATTTAACCTGCTTTACAATATCATTCGTGACCGAATTTGTAAGAAAAGAATTTGAATTTGTATCACCGTGATCTAATAGTATAGCCCTGGCTTTACAGATGTTTTGCATAAATTCATTTTCAAATGTATCTCTTTCAGTATATTGTTCTTCCAATGAGTCATCATCGCAAAGCTGTTCTATTACCGTTTGAACTTGCAAAAATTCCCCATACAATAAATCACATTTCGCGATTCTTTCTTGTAACTCTAATATTTGATTATGATCGTACTCTATTTTGCCTTCTAAAGCATTAATATGTCGTTTAAATACAGTGAAACTATGCTTAATGCCACCACGTTTTCTAATTACCGTCTTAATGTCCGCCATTTTAACTCAAAGAGACAATAACGATGTATGTATAAGGGTAAAATAAGAATATTGATCAACGTAAAGTAACTTACCTCGTTGTGGAAATGTATATCCTGATTGATTCTTACTAACGATGATTGCAATATGCTGCTTTATTTGTTGTCTGTTGCTCCTTTGATATCTTGTTTCCTGCCGTGCACGTTATCTTTGAAGCCTCTTTTATAATTACGAAGTACGCATTTATATATTTTTTAAGGAAAAATGCGAAATTGTTTTAATTTAAACAAAGTAGACTACACGATTGTAATATTAATAGTGCTGGTAGTAGTTACACAAAAAGTTGTTTCATTTGAATTTATTATATTTATTATACAAAATAAGCTTTCCTTCTTATTTTAATAGAGAATAGGAGTGTAAACATTGTTGATACATTTAGAACGTCATTTAACAAACAATACCACTTAAAAAAAATAAGGTGTAAAATGCAACGGAAATAGACTTAAGAAAAACAAAAAAAGTGAAATGGAAAATATCTTCCATTTTTGTTGAAACAAGGACGAGTAACTTTTCTAATTGACGTTTCAACGTTCCTAAACATGTTTGTTTTAGTTCTTGAAACACAGCGGTGATCCGCTGACATATAATTGAAGGTGTAACACACAATGGAGCCCTATTAAAAGAAATCGCAACCCGATAAATACAAAGACTTAGAGAATCGGTTTATTATACATCCACGTCCAATTCAACAGCATTACGCAAGGGAATCTTACCGTGTTTGATCCACATCCTGCGCAAATCAACTATTTTGGTTATAATTTGACTGTGTCACTTTAAGCGGCATGTATGAATAACAAAGTTGTATATAACTGTATAAGGTCTGCATATTCAGAAAATGTGTTTAGTTAAGTCTAAATAAAGTAAGTAGGTCTGACATCGTACTATGAAAAATATTTAAGTTAACTTGTTTTGGCAATCTGTAATCTTTATAATTTTGATATTAGGGCAACCTATGGCAAACAGTTCCAGGCGCACCTAGAACGTAGCGTAGCACTATGCCTTAACTAAATACGAGCGATGCGTTGCGTGCGACTTACGCAATGCAATGCTTGCGATGCGTTTCACGCAAGCAACGCAAATATTTTGCAAGCAATGCGACGTTGCAAAAATGATAGAATGCCTGCTTCAAAAGTAAAATTCTCAAACATAGGGATACTTCGCCATCTGCAACAATTAAAAAATTATTTTCAATACTGAATTGAAATTGTATTCCGACATTATAAGCAAATAGAATAAATGGTAAATCGCAAGAATAAACTACTGTACGCGTAAATGTGGAAGATTGGAACTCATGCACCTAAAAATACATAAATAAGTTTTGAATGCATATTGACGCTCTGCATTATTAAGGTACATCGGTTACCTATAGTATCAGTAAAAGGGAGAAAATGAAAAGCTAACTGGAACTATAAAAGTATTATCTTATAATATTCTGAAAAAGGATTTTTTCAAACCAATTTGAAATTTCAAACAGTGCGGTACGAATAAGCCTTGATCGCTCGCGTTTCACATTTAGCCATCTTCGTTTGCTTCTTTCAGTTTTATTTTGGGCGTACATATATCACATCGCCAGCATTAGTCGCACGCGACGCATCACCAGTGTTTAGCTAGGACATAGGATAATAGTGTTCGTAGTGACGTATGTTCCAATTTCAATACAAATATGAGCCCAATTGACGAAGTCACTTTTTAGTATTTGGCAATGGCATACAAAGTGAAAAAAAAAAGAAACCGAGGGAGTGGTGGGTTCATCCGTTAAATAATGAAAGATACTTACGTAATCATGTTTATGCATTACACCAGATTTTACGTTGTAAGAACCCTCACAAATTCTTTAATTATCTGAGAGACAATTTTGTTTTTATCAGCTGTTCTACATATAAGATTACATTACGTCTCCAAGCACTAACATGAGAAAATAGGAAAAAATAATAATAATTATAAAGTAGTAATTTTCATGGTTTCCATTTTGAAAAATAAATAGTCTATATAGTAACACATGGTTAAGGTGGAAAATGTGAAAAATGTGAATTCGAAGAAGGTGTGAATAAATCTGGATGTACAACGTTTCTTCCGAGATTTTAAACGCTTGACATCTTTTTCATATCTTGTAACAGCTGCATTGTTTGCATTAGAAAACGAAATTTTTCCTCATCGTTTAATGTACTTACTGTGATTAACAGTGAGTAAAAAGATACGTCAGTATTTTTGTTTTCATGGTGTCTATCTATAAAATCTATTACCCCTAGGTTTTGGTTTTCTTTCTCTGATTGTGCAATAATACGCAAAATCCTTTTGAGCTGCTTGATCATCCCGAGTATTATTGTTACCTTCATGTTCTGTATTATGCTCTTCAAAATGTTCGATATCCAGGGGAGAATTTGTGGCTCGCATCTTAATACTTTTTGCAAATGATTGCTGGTCTCCAGATATTTATTTTTAAATTTTCTTAGCGCCATTGATTTTCTCAAGTTTTGAGCAAAATTGCCTCGAATTGTACGCAATTTACTTTTACGTCTTGCACTGTAGTGTAAAACATATATAGAAAAATAGATGTTACTCCATGATACTCGATTTTTTAACTCGATTATTGGTATAATAATCGAGATAAAAACAAATATTACATTACTTAGCTATCAAAATGAGCTCAATCTACTCACAAAATAATATCGCACTTGGAACAAGCTACATACTTGTTGGTCTATTGCTTACTTTTTATTAAGAACTACAGAAGCAGCGCTATCAAGAAATTTGATGAGTTAGAAGTAATGGTGGTGCATTCATCAACAGAAACTATAATTCAGATGGTTCGAGAAGAAGCATTTTCCAGCAAGGAGCATGAATTAGAGGGCTCTCCAAAATAAGAGTAAATTTATTAGTTAAACCCCGCTTGCGGAGGAGTTTAATAAAAATAGGAGGTAGATTACATAATAATAGTATGCTACCCAATGAGGAACATGCTCTAAATTTTCCTTCTAAACATACAATTTAATTTTCACTAATAAGCATATTGGAAACCATCACCGTGAATCAGAATATTTACTAGTTCTTGTACAAGCAAGATTTTCACCTATCTTTGGTAAACAACGTGCAAAACGCGTAGTATGGAAACGACGTCAATGTTGTATAGATTATGTAGGACCTATTCATATAACAGAACATAAACGAAGAGGCAGAGTTCAAACAGTAAAAACTTGCGCGGTAATGTTTGTGTTAGTACCAAAGCAGTACACAATGAACTCGTCAGTGATTAGATAGATACATTCGTTACAGCACTAAGAAGGTTTGTTGTCCAGAAGGGTATTTCCAAACAGATACGCTTAGATAATGCAAGTAAATCACCAACTAAAAAAATAGCCAGAAAAAGAAATGAACTATATTTAAAGGAAGTTAACCAAAACACAAAAGGAATGGAAATTCATATCGGTACGAGCAGCCCACATAGGAGGTTTACGGGAGACAGCGGTTAAGCCAACAAAAGACATTTTTATAAGGTTATACAAAATCTTATACTTACTTTTGGAGGATGTTGCACTCCTCTCAATTCCGCGCCGTTGGTATTCCCACTTTCAAATCCTAACGATTACTCCGCACTCACACCATCGTCTTTTTCCATTGGACGCGCACTTGTAAAATCGAATGATTTTCAACGGTAACGGACCTGACAAGAAAGGATATCACGTTGGTAAGAGCTTAAAAATATAAATCATCTCTAGCAATGAACTAGATAGAAAACAAATACATCCAAAGCGATAGGAACCTTAGTATTGCTAACTTAACATTTAGTTTTGCTTAGATTTAGTTCTACTTATAAATACAGTATAATCGTAAAAAGACAAATATAAATAAAAAATATGGTGTTTGAGTATTGTGGTTTGTGTAGCAATAATTCGGGGAAGAACCCGGCAGTAAGTTATTTTCGATATCCTAAGGACGAAAGAAGCCAATTCTTTCTTATGTTGTGTAGTAAATTTTGTAATAAGTATATGACAAGATTTTACTGGGCTAGAAATGTGAAAATTGTTATAGCAGTTGAGTGCTACAAACAGTTTATGTAGTGTGCATTTTGAAGGGAGAATGTTTGCTGGAATGGTTAAGAAGAAACAAAAGTTATATGCAATTTGAACGCTCGCAAAACAAGATTCATGTAAAGTGCATTAATGTAAAGGCGAGTGCTTCTTGAAAACTACATTTAAGAATATTGCGTAAAAAACTACTATTTCAGAGTATAAAACGGAACCGCAACCTGGGCGTAGCACTCAAACTGTGCAAAGTATTAAACCAGAAAAATGAAGATATAATGCTTCAAATGAAGTTTATTACAGGTTGGCAGATAACTGTTAACGGATTTATAAGAATGTTGAATATTATTAGAAGTAAAGGTGCTGATAAAATACACACGAGAAGATTGAACCAAGATTGTTTGGAACATTTATTTGGGAAGATTTGGCTACAGAATGAAAACTGCAAAAATTGAACTTCAATACAGTTTTTAAGAATATTTAAAAAATATTTACCCAATAGTAATTTCAGCAGAGTGAGGGATCAAATTGTTTAGAAGATCTCCATGAAATTCTCATTCTAATGTAGAACACAATTTCTTTAGAAATTTGATCTTGGTTCCAGGGAGTCCTTGTTCTTATCATGACATATTGGAAACGATTTTTGCACAAGAAAATTATTGAAACAATTGTGCTGTGAAAGTGTAGCACCATTGGTGCACCTATGTCTCACTTTTCAATTCGATTATTTAATCACATCTTTTCACATTTTTTGTTAAAATCCAAATTTGAAATTTTCAATAAAAGTTTGAAAGAGGAATTTAATCCATAAAAATTATTAAGTGTACAGCATTTATAAAGAAATTGTTTACATCTTTTGAAAATAACTACAGTTTAATTAATAAGGCATTCTTAAAATATAGTTGATTACGTCCAAAAATTTATGCTTATAATTAAAGCGTGTCTTTGTTATCTATAATTTTTTCTTACATCTGATTTTTGGATCATTTATGTGCTTGTGAGAAATTCGCTTATGAATCGGATTTTTAATTTTTAACATTTTCAATCTAGTATACTAACCGAATTTAATTAAAGGAAGAATTAAATTATTAAATTCCTGAATGTACCAAAATTTTAATTTACAAGTCGATCCAATCTAGGATAACAGAATCATATTTTTCGATTCTAGGCATCTTGATAGAAAGCGCCAATAATCGAAAATAAGTACTTATTGGAAGATATACTTACCTATGATATTTTAAACATTACGATAACGTATACGGTACGTGTATTTTGCACACAGAAAAATTTTGGCGAATTGTTTTACAAAGTGTTTGTATGCTGTGTACTACCGAAAAAGGATCTAAACAGTATATCTGACGAAAAGTTTAACAATTTTCTGTCGTATTGTATGTAAGTTTACTTTCCTGTGTGCAGTTTTATTAATTTTTAAAACCTAGATACGATTTTTCTGTTTCTTTTTATACAAATATTATTTATTTATACTTGTATTTTTCTTTAAAGCTTCACAGCACGCGTTAATGGAGAACTATTTCACAAAAGAAATTACAGGGATGATATATCTTGTATGTAGAGTTGCATAATATAATGCCATGCAGTTTCTAAAAATTCAAAACCAACTCAACCTAAAATTCCTAAATAACCATTTCATAAGTAATTTATGTAAACAGACTTTTAAAATCAGTTAAATGTTAAATGTTTAACAATATTTATAAGCGTGAGTAAGTTTATATTTAGAGATGATAACATGCATATATTTCCTTAGAATTACTTGACAATATTTAGATACACCTCTTACTCTTAAAGATGAAAAATATCGCTACGAATCTAACAGAGTCGAAAATATTCCAAAGTTTTATATAATATAATGTTCTAAGTTTGCTGTCGAATTAAATTTAGCTGTTAGAATCATGATAATGCGCAGAAGTAGTACTCTTCTGTAAAACCAATATGGCTGACACTTGTTGGTCTATTAATAATTAATTTTTAGTTTTCACCGCTCTTAGTGCCTTACATGTCGTGATTTTTAAAGCCTTTTAGTGATTTTCATAATGTGTTTTTATTCAAATTGAATGTGGAATTTAGCAAAAATATATTGTGTTATAAGTGCTATTAAAGAAAATGTGTGTACTTTTGTATGGTTTTTTTATTTATTATCAAACAGTGTAGTAATTTAAATGTTATTGGATATTATGGATAACAGCAATACTGTGACCGATAGGTACGTTATCAGATTGAAGTGTAAATAGTGATTAGTATGTTATTTAGGATATCAAATAGTAATGAACTTACGTCATTACGGTTGCTTTTTTCTTGTTTGTTAATAGATCACGTAAAATACGTACATAACTGCTTGCCTATTGATACGAAAGGAAGAACATTTTTGCGTTTTAAACAGCAAGATTACTTTAAATAAGTGTTGACATATGATTGGCATAATTTACTAGGTTGGACGTTGGAGGAGTATTTCGATCTTTTTTCTTCGCCTAATATTTGGGATACAAAAAATAACATTGTAACTTATATTTGCGCAGTAATAATATTAAGACGAAAATACAACCAAAGTGTATATAAGCCAATATTGTAATTGAAGGTCTTCTTTAATGCAAGTGGTTTTTCGTTCACACTATGTCAAATATTTATTTATTTTGCACTAATACTGTGAGTTGTTAATGCATTATTTATCAGAAGGAGAGTAATTATATTTTATCTATGTATTTAATGAATATCTTTCATAAATATAGTTCTAGTGCCACTAAGATTTAATAAAAACATGGTTTGTTTTATTTACTGATGTGGCCCTGAAAAATGTGTTTGTATACGATAGCTGTCATCTTATTGCTTGACAAAAATAGTTGTAGGTATATTTTAAAGCTATACAATCATCGTTAATAATACCTAGTTTATTATTAACCATGACTGTACCAAATTAGATGCATTACTTTCTGACACGTTAAAGATATAAATGTTAGATGGTTGCGAATACAAATAGGGCATATTCAATTCTTATGTTTACCTAGTTTTGTATACAAGGTCCCCTATATACATACGTAGGTTGACAGTTGTCAAATAAAGTCTTAAACCTATACTTTATTCAACCATAAAAATATTTATATTTAATCCTCTAACCGGATCTTATGATTAGCGTCCTAAGCGAATAATCCGCAAACATTCGCCGAACTTGTACGGATACGATGGCGGTGTGTGGAAGTGTGTGATTCTAGTTTATTCTTTCATTGTTAATCGTTATTAATAATGTTTCAGTACATTCAAGTCCTGATTTTAAACACTGGGTTATTGCCGATCTCGGAGACAACTCGGGAGAGTTTTAAGATGTAAATATGTTTGCAACAATGTTTATGTGGGTATACCATTCGCTAATGCAATACATAGGTAAAGAATCGCCTATTTTCGAAGTGTTCGCCACATTTTGTTAGAGATTTTTGCACATTTAGCTATTGCAAAGGTAGAAAGTAATCCGCCACAAAAGTTTTAAAATGTAAATAATTTTGTAACAATTTTTATAAACAATTAAAGTTGGCTATCTCATCTGTTAATTCAACACGAAAAGAATAATTTTTTCTGTAGTAATCGCCACATTTTATTCACGATTTTTGCACACTCTTCTATTGCAAAGATAGAAAGTATCCTGCCAAAAAAGATGTAAAGCTTTTGTTATAATTTTTGCAAACAATTGAAGTTGGATATCTCATCGGTTAATACGCAAAGAATTTGTTTTCGTAGTGTTCGCCAAATTTCATTCACAATTTTTGCACGCAGGGCTATTGTAAAGGTAAAAAGAAACCCACCAGAAAAGTTTTAAAATGTAAATATATTTGTAACATTTTTTATAAGTAGCGCTAATACAATAGGTAATATAGGAATATAGGAATTATTTATTTTGGTAGTGTTCGCTATATTTTATTCGCGATTTTTTCACACTCAGCTATTTATAAATCTAGAAAGTAGTCCGCTAGAAAACTTTTAAAATGTTAATATTTTTGTAACAATTTTTATAAATAAAGTTGGGTATCCCATCCAGTAATCAAATAAGTAAAGGATTATCTTTTTTCGTAGTGTTCGCCACATTTTATCTGAGATTTTTGCGCAACCGATGTAAAGTTGGTAATAGATTTTGGCAACAGAAAATCTATCTCAGATCGCTACATTCAACTCGTGATTTTTAAACATACCCGTGTGAAGTTAGCAATAGATTTCAACAATAGAAAATCAATCTCAGTTCGCTACATTTAACTCGTGATTTTTAAACACTGGGTTATTGCCGATATCGGAGACAACTCGTCGGGAGAGTTTTAAGATGTAAGCAAGTTTACAACAAATTTTATAAACAATTAAAGTTAGCCATACCATCTACTAATACAGTAGGTAAAGAATCATCTATTTCCGTAGTGATCACCACATTTAATTCACGACCTCTGCACACTGAGCCATTGCAAGGATAGAAACAAACCCCCCAGAAAAGTTTAAAAATGTAAACATTTTTGTAATAATTTTTATAAACAATTGAAATCGGGTATCGTATTCGTTTATGCATTAGGTAAAGAATTATTTTTTTTCGTAGTGTTCGCCACCATTTATTTGAGATTTTTGCTCACGAGGCTATTGCCAAGGGAAAGGGGAGTCCGCCAGAAAAGTTTAAAAATGTAAACATTTTTGTAACAATTTTTATAAACAATTAATTTTGGGTATCTGATTCGCTAATACAAGAGGTTAAGAATCATTTATTGCTGTAGTCTCTGCCATATTGTATTCGCGATTTTTGTACAGTGAGCTATTGAAAAGGAAAAATGGCACCCGTCAGAAAAGTTTAAAGATGTCAATAATTTTGTAACCATTTTTATAAACAATTAAAGTTGGGTATCCCTTTCGCCAATACAGTAGATAAAGAATAGTGTTCGCAATATTTGATTTGCGATTTTTGCACACTGGGTTATTGCAAGTCGAGAAGGGAACCGCCCACAATAGTTTTAACATGTGAGCATTTTTGTTACAATTTTTATAAACAATTAAAGTTGGGTATCCTATTCGCTAATACAAGAGGTTAAGAGTCACGTATTGCTGTAGTCTTCGCAACATTTTATTCGCGATTTTTGTAAACAGAGCTATTGACAAGGAAGAAAGGGGCCCGGGAGAAATGTGTTAAAATGAAAACATTCTTGTAACACTTTTTATAAGCAATTATAGTTAACTATCCCGTCCGCTAGTACGGTAGCAAGAGAATAATTATCTCGTAATGTTCTTCACATTTTATTCGCGATTTTTGTGCACAGTACAATTGCAAAGGTAGAAAGCAACTCATTACAAAAAATGCTTACTTGACTGATATTCCGGAATTTATACAAACAACGATATCTAAATTGTTTATAAATATTGTTACAAAAAAGTTCAGATTTTCAAACGTTTCTGACGGACTGTTTACAGACTTAGCAAAACCCGCAAATAAAATGTGACGAACACAAAGCAAATAAATATTTTTTGCCTATTTTATTGGCGAATAGGATTACATTGTTTATAAAAATTGTTAGAAAAATATTTTTGACACAAACAACGATACTTAAATTGTTTACAAATATTGTTACAAAAATGTTCACATTTTCAAACTGCTCTGACGGATTGCTTTCTACCTTTGCAATAGCCCAGTATGTAAAAACCGCAAATAAAATGTGGCGACTACATCGAAAAATAATAATTCTTTAGCTACTGTATTTTGGGGTGGGGTAACCAAGTTTAATTGTTTACAAAAATTGTTACAACAATGTTAACATTTTAAAACTCTTCTGGTGGGTTCCTTTCTCCATTTGCAATAACTCAATGCCTAAAATTCTCAAATAAAATGTGCCGAACACGACCAAACAGAATAACCCTTTACTTACTATATCAGGGAATGGGATACCCGACATGAATTGTAATAAAAGTTGCTGCAAAGAAGTTCACATTTTAAAGCGTTGGTGGCAGGTCCCTTTCTCCTTCCTCAATAGCTCAGCGTGCAAACATCACGAATACAATGTGGTTAAGGCTACAGCAATACATGATTCTTAACTTCTTGCATTTGTGAATAGGATACTCAAATTTAATTGTCTATAAAAATTGTTACAAAAATGTTTACATCTTTAAACTTTTCTAGTGAACTTCTCTTTCCTTTGGCAATAGCTTTGTGAGCAAAAATCTCAAATAAAAGTAGCGAACACTACGAAAAAAAATAATCCCTTACCTAATCCATAAACGAATAGGATACCCGACTTCAATTGTTTATAAAAATTGTTACAACAATGTTTACATCTTTAAACTTTTCTGGCGGACTTCCCTTTCCCTTGGTAATAGCCCCGTGAGCAAAAATCTCAAATGAATGGTGGCGAACACTACGAAAAAAATAATTCTTTACCTATTCCATAAACGAATAGGATACCCTGCTTCAATTGTTTATAAAAATTGTTACAAAAATATTTATATTTTTAAAGTTTTCTGGCGGACTTCTCTTTCCCTTGCTAATGGCTTCGAGAGCAATAATCTCAAATAAAAGGTGGCGAACACTTCGAAAAAAAGATAATTCTTTACCTATTCCATAAACGAATAGGATACCCAACTTCAATTGTTTATAAAAATTATTTCAAAAATGTTTACATTTTTAAACTTTTCTGGAGGACTCCCCTTGCCTTTGGCAATAACTTCGTGAGCAAAAATCTCAAATAAAAGGTGGCGAACACTATGAAAAAAATAATTGTTTACCTATTCCATAAACGAATTGGATACGCAACTTCAATTGTTTATAAAATTTGTTACAAAAATATTTACATTTTAAAACTTTTCTGGGGGGTTGGTTTCTATCCTTGCAATGGCTCAGTGTGCAGAAATCGTGAATTAAATTTGGCGATCACGACGGAAATAGATGATTCTTTACCTATTGTATTAGTAGATGGTATGGCAAACTTTAATTGTTTATAAAATTTGTTATAAACTTTTTACATTCTAGAACTCTCCCGACGAGTTGTCTCCGACATCGGCAATAACCCAGTGTTCAAAAGTCAAGAGTTAAATGTAGCGAACTGAGATTGATTTTCTATTGCTGAAATCTATTGCTAACTTCACACCGGTTCTGCATGTTATATAAATATTTAAAATGCAAGTGCCCCAAACGTCTGTGCCATAATATTGGTAAATTACGCTCCGCTCTCACAGTAAATACTTTGTCGGTCCTACAATTCAATTTGTACATATTGTCTACTAATTTACCTGTTGCTATTACTTCGTTTTCACTATTGCGTATCTTGCACCCTTAAATGGTAAATTCTACAGAGTTACTTCTCTTAACCATTTGACTGACAGAAAACAAATTTGTTAATAAATTTAAAATGATCGAAAATGCTAAAAAATTGACAGAAAAGCCGGAAATGAAAGGAAGAACAAGAATAATTGGACCGTGTGAATCAAGACAGATAGAAAGAATGGTGAAGTGCGATCCTTTTGCATTTTTCAAGATAAAGCAGGAGCTACAGTTGGAAGTAAACACTTCCACAATATCTTGACGGCTTATTGTTTGGTAAAAGCCCATGCAATACACCATTACTATAGACACGACACGTGGAAAAACGACTAGAGTCTCCTGAGAAACATCTTGCTTGGCCACTTACTAAATGGTCCAACATTTTGTGGACAGACGACTTCAAAATCGTTTTATTTGGTACTGGAGGGTGTCGACAATTTATAAGAAGACCGAAGAATGCAGCATACAATCCGCGCTATACTCTGAAGGCAGTAAAGCATGGGGGTGCAAAAATTATAGTCTGGGCCTCCGTCTCGTGCTGCCATATATCGCATAGGAAAGAAAATGGATGCACTAGCTTATGTAAATATTTTACAATCTGTGATGTTACCATGAGCTGAAGAAAATATGCCGCTACAATGGGTCCTAATGCAAGACAACGACCGAAAACATACTAGCAGATTAGCGAAACAGTGGTTTATTTTCAATAATATTCAGTTCATGGTTAAGTTAGTTCAGTTTCCTGATTTGAATTTTATTGAAAACCTTTAAGTCGATGTTAAGCAAACTAATTTCAAAGCAAAATCATTGAATGTTCAAGAACTTTGGCATACAGTGGAATATGCGAGGTCTAACATTTCTATTAAACGTTGTCAGCGATTAGTAGGTAGTATGTCGAGGAGGTGTGCACCTTTATAGCCAATAGTGGTTATACAACCAAATATTGAATAAATCATATTGTTTGAGCCACATTTAATAAAACACTTTTAATAAAATATGGAGTTTTTGTATCGCTACTATATTTTGCACACTGTTTATGAGGCGGATTTGTATTTATAACGTTACTGCAGTGCCGTCTCTATGTTCATATAGATTTCATTATGATATTAATGATATAAATATCGAAATAAACATGACTTTCACAAAAGAAAATGAACTAATTTAAAATAAGAACGGAGAGGGTTTTTAAGAAAAAAATGTCGCTATTATTTTGTACATAGGTGTAGTTAGACAACTTTTTAATAGATTTCTGTCTAAAATTATTCTGTGAGGCAACTGACTTTCAAGCAATATTCACGCACGAATTTTTAAATATTTCATCTTTGACTTCTAAACAGTGCTCCAAACGAAATTTATACTCGCCAGTACGCACTGGATGTTATTAATTGTTGATCTGCCAAATAACATTTATTGCTTTTTTGATATCAATTCCAGACTTGCCTCCGAGGCACGAATTTCCTCACCAAGATTACAGATTCCTTGAGAAGATGTAAAGAGAGCTCTCTTACCCTACCTAGAAGATTGTGCATATGAAAATCTAGTATATATTAAATTGCACAGGCTCCACATAACTAAATAATTGTACACTCAACCGCATACAGACTTTTATTCAGCTGTGCGCTCACATTGCAATACTAATAACAATAATTGACAGTGGGGAACCACGTGGCAGTAAATAAGTATAATACAGATTTCTTCCGATAGCACAGGACGCAAAAACTGCGTTTAAAGGTTTCGAATATTGTTGCAATAAACCATAATGCTACCGAGTAAGACCCCCAATTTTTCCTCATTCATTGTAGCGCAACCAATAATAAGACATTCAAGCTTATTCATATATACCAATTGTTGAGAAAATATTTACATTATTACGTTCTCTCCAATATGGGCACCATAAAATCACGCGTAAAACGTTGCAACACTTCATAAATAAATGATTGATATATTGGGCTAGCGAACGAAGTGGAGTATCCAGCCTCATTGTTAATAAAAATAGTCCTTCACAAGCCTAGTGCGCAACAATCGCGAATAAAGTGTAACGAACACGACAAAAATAAATGATTCTTTATCTCTTGTAATAGCGCATGGCATACTGATTTTTAATTGTTTATAAAAATGGTTACAAAAACATTTACAATTCAAAACTTTTCAGCAGAGTTCTTTTCTACCTTTGCAATAGCCCAGTGCGCAAAAACCGCGAATAAAATGTGGCGGACGCTATGGAAATAGATAATTCTTTATCTATTGGATTAGTGAATGGGATATCCAAGTTTAATTGTTTATAGAAATTGTTATAAACGTATTTACATTTTAAAACTTTCCCGATGGGTTCCGTTCGACACCGGCAATAACCCAATATTTAAAAATCACGAGGTGAACGGATATAGATTTTCTATTACCAAAATCTATTGCTAACTTCACATCAGTCATAATTCCAACTTTTTATATTGGTTAATGTTCACACGAAGCTATTGTATTTACTTGACCCAAATTGGACATGTTTACCCATATTTGTTGTAATTTGACGGTATCACTTTAAGTGGTGCACCCTGTATCCGCATATTAACAGTCTCTTATACTTCGTTCAACTTAACAGTGTCCATGTCATGGATCAGATATGTACGAGGTTGTCAAATTTAAATGAAATAAGAAATACACCAAACCAAATGATCTGTGAAGGTGTTCATTTGGTGACAAACCCTTTTGAATCTTCATCCCTTGGAACACAAGTGAACGATATTTTGGGGTATACTCCTTGAGGATCTAGTATTATAATGGCAAACATTATTTTGGATCGCCGAATAACAATGGATATATACTTCTTGTATGTGATATTTTATTAATTTTCATCCACTGACATTTCAGGGTAATTTCGCAAATTTATAGAGCTGTATTTCGTATATATTTTAAATTAAACGAGTATTTCTGTAGAATACAATCTTAATTTTGTACGTTTCAATCACATTAGAAAATGGGATTTCAATAAGAAAAAAACGTTGCATTAATTCTACTTCAGTGTTTTATGTTGTGTAATCTCTGTTGTCTATCGTGATTATTTGTATCACCTTGATTAGTTCTTATGTTTCGTTCTTCTATCATTATTTTATTGTGGATATGGCCTTACCGTGTATTTAGTAGAAAAGTTTTCATCATCTACGGAAATATATGATGTCATTGGACCATTATGTGGAAGAGAACATAGTTCGGATAAATTCAATGTATTCTTTTCCAATTTACATATATAGTGTTGGACAAAACATATTGGACTAAAGCCTATGAATGATACTATGACCTTTTGCACTTACAAATACAATTTCAAATATCATAAAATTATTTAAAATTTAAGTAAACATAAACAATGTTAGAATTTATTTCAATCCATGATATATGGGTGTAAAGTTAGCAACGGTTTTTCCAGCAACGGTTATGCGGCGCGGCAATCTCGTATACGTTGTGTAGTACACGTTTACTAAAGGTTAGAAAGAGATTATCCGATATGCACAAAGTAAAAAATAACTATCCCTAATGCTTCCAGTGCCTATTACAACGTGAACCGACGACGACGCTAGTTCATTGTCGGGTCATCGAAGGGGGCCAAAAAAATAAAAAGAAATACAAAATATTTCTTCTCCATCTTATAAATGACCTGACAATCAACTTTTGTCATTTCGTGATGTAAAGCATGCCGCCCGCTACAATTCTGGCTACTTAAAAATCATTGATACCGATATGATATATTTATTTTATTTTTTTGCACCCCTTTGACGACCCGACAATGAACTTTTGTTGTTTGGTGATGTAAAGCATCCCGCCTACTACAATTCTAGCTATTTAGAAATCATTGACGTCGCTTTATAAGATGGAGAAAATATATTTTGTGCTTATTTTATGTTTTTGTCCCCCTTTGACGACCCGACAATGAACTTTTGTTGTTTGGTCATGAGGAGTGTCCCACCTGCTACAACTTGCGCTATTTTGAAATCATCGACATCGCTTTCTAAGATGGAGAAAAAATATTTTGTATTTATTTTGTTTCTTTTCACCCCTTCGACGACCCTAATGAACTACCGTCGTCGTCGGTTCACGTTGTAATAGGCAACGGAGGCATTAGGGATAATTATTTTTTACCTTGTGGATGCCGGATAATCGTGTTATAACCTTTACTGTACGTGTACTATACAACTTATACGAGATTGCCGCACCGTAAGACCGTTGCTAACTTCAGCCCCGCAAAATAAATCGGTGTTGTAGAAAAGTTCGACAGTGTTTCAACAAAGATTTCAATTTTACCAGATTAATGACAAATGATAGTGCGTAATAAATCCGTTTTCTATTTCTAAAGATTACTTTAATTATGTGTGTATTACGTTGCTTTCCGAGACAAATGTGGAAACTCGCGATAATACGATTCTGGTACGCAAGAAAAATATCCCAACTGTACTTATAAGAAACAAAATATATGGGCTTCTTTTGTCCCAGATTGTTTGAATGTCATACACTACTTGTTGCAGTAACAGCCAAATATAGCCAGATTCAGGAACGTATTCTGCGCACTTCGCACGATACAGCTTAAATAATATGCCAAATCCTTACATGACAGAGTCCTATTTATAAAGGAAACTATCTATTACCAAATAACATTCACCAGTTTGTGCAATTGAAGGACTCCAGACTAACAAGAACGTTAAAAAATAATACATGTGTTACGCTGCCGCTACTATGTATTAGATATAGAGCATTATCATTATATTTCCTAGTACTCTAAGATAGCAACTCTGTACTTTACCGTAGCACAGTTGCGATGTATTGTATTTACTTTCAGTCTTACATTTACCGTTGATGTAATCACTCCGACTCGCGTGAAATAAATTGCTTTTTTTTAAAAAAGACTTATTGAACACGAATCGTAAATCATGTATGTGCTTTATTATCCAATTTTTGCACTCTTATTGTAGATTTCCCGCATTCTTTTAACAGAATCAAGTGCGAGCTCAATCCTGTTAATGCTGTTATTTGATAAGCAATTGTACTATTTGCAATTTGAAGTTTACATACAATATTCCCAGTGTATATGCGAATGCATGTAGGGGATCCGTATGTAATAAGTCCATATAGTGTACTGCGCTTACTGTTATACAGATAGAAGAATCAAAATATTGGAGATACTTTAAACGCCCGCTCCAATCCTGGCCAAATATGCGTAATAGTATTATACACAGGTAACTAATGATACTCGACTCAATAGAAAAAAAAGTTAGCAGTGAGATATCTATATATTTTATCTCTTTTGCATAATCGTTCTCAGGTGGCGCTATATACCGCGTGGACAAGATAAGCGGGAAACTTAAAACTGTTTATTTGAATGTAGTAACGAGAAATGTAAATTGTTTTATATTTGAAACAGGCAGAACTCCGCAATTCCTAAATAATCGCTATATTTTAAAGGAAACATCTTCCTGCGACGATTGTGAAACTTAATACTTGATGAAATAAAAGACCCTTATCTAACTTTTCAATTTTATTAATTTAAAATATAAAGAATTATGTTACAAACGAAAAACATATGCACAATTAAAAACCACATATATATATATATATCTGTAATGAGATTTTTAAGGCCTCTGTTCTCCTCAAGAACGTGTCCAGTTTTTTATCCTGTTTGTAAACTTACCTTTCACAGCTTATATTCCTTATTTACAGTTTTCTTTAATGCAATAATATTCTTAGGGAGAATGCATTCTGGATTGGTTTTCTAGCGATATATTTTACATTTAAATTCAATTTCCAAAATTCCCTTTCGCCCTTATTATTAAAAAAATTCCCTTTTTTTTGAAAAAACAGTCCCTTTAACAACATAGAAAGAGAATAACGACATTAATCCATCAAAAGTATCACAACGTTCAATATAATTAATGTAAAATTTTATGCAATAATATTTAACACACACGCACGTAGATATGACAAAATGCATAAGAAATGTTTTCGTTGCCATGATGACCTTACCGTAGTCATTTGTCATCTAATATCAGGATCTAGTGGTAATGTTTGAGTGTGATCGTCAAACGACGTGTGAGACAAGAGACGGTTAGTTTGTGTAACAAACACAGGACATCAACAGAGCGTATGCGTTATTTAGAGGAAAACACCTCAGAATTTATATAGAAATTTTAGTGGACCGTGTCGCCACAGTATATTACCCGGATACCAGGCGAACTACCGCTGGTCCAACAACTCCGATATAACCTTGAAACTTCGTCAGCGTTCCTATTGCGAAGGTATAAGATTCGCCGATCTAGAACAACGAAGTGCGTGTGGGAGTACATAAAGAAAAGGACTTTATTTTTGTTAAAATTATTTATTAATTCAAAAAAGAAAATTAGCTAGCTAGGGATTGCGGCAGATATTTGTCGGGATCACTATGCCATGTAAGTGGTATAATCTTGTTTAAATAATACATTGTTATTTTTCGATATAATCTACCTATCGTCCTCATTATTTTAATTCGATTAAGTTGAGAAACAAACTGCCAAACCAAAGCAATTAAATGCAAAGACAGGTTACAAAACAGTAAATGACAGAATCAGCATCTATTAAAACAAATTTGGTAAATAGGAAAGAAGACAATTGAAACCAGTTTGCAAAGAGGATGATTAAAAATGTTCCAGTACTATGATGCGACCTTTCAGTCATAACAATCGAAGAAAAATCGATTTTCTCTTTGATAAAAATTAGAGCTTACAAGAATCTTCTGCGTCTTCCGAAAGACATGGCTAATTCTGTTCTGTGCAGTCTATTGCTATAGTTGTACATTGATATGTCGAAATGATCACTGCATGTTCGTAAATGTTGCCAATCGTTCTGTATATCCATCTCCAATACTTTTAGAATTAGTGCAGATCCAATGATAAACTGATAACTACAAACTCCAATTTCATAAATGTATTTAAGTCTATATTTTTTTAAATTCTAATTTGATGTTAGTACACTTACTGATATGATATGAATTATATACGTTTCGGGTTATTGCACATACTGCTCAATACTTCTTGGGAAACAACACATTTCGATACTTTGAAGGCACGACATATTCGTCTCCCATTTGTTTCTCTATTTTAACACAAAATATATGATTGCAAGAAAGCAAAATTTCGTTTTCAAACGCACATTGAGAACTGATATGGCGACGATAATACCAAAACAACAATGGCGATTAGTGCTGCCAGGTGGAGAAAGCATAATTCGGTAGATCTGATCGATATTTTTTATTTTTAAGATATCTTACTACTAAACAAAGACTTCGTGGTACCCCTATCGGTGGATTCATCTACAATAAGACAAAATTTGTTATTCTGAAGATTTATGCAGAAAGATTCGAAAGTATGTTGTTTCAACACGTGCTTCACTATAACTGTGGTTTTCGTTCGTCTACAAGTAAGCTTCTGCCGTATTTTGGAATCGGGGCAAGCTTTCCAAATTACCTTAATTAAATGATCCATTGCGGCGAATGGCAAATTGTGTTGCGTAATAAATGTTCTTAGCCGTATTTCTCCTAACAATTCATGTGATGAATATTGGTAGAATTTTATAAAACTAAAAGAAATACCTTCTGTTACATCTTCCTCCAACTTTCTTTTACAACTACCGGCTACTGCAAATAAAGTGAGTGCAACTATTTTTCCAAGCTGTGTACCTTTGTCCAGTAAAATTTGGACAAGCAATGTTTAATTAAGGCATCTTTGCCTTTTGTGATATTAATGTCCTTATCACAAGTATTGCACCTGGCGAAAGTGTTTCCTTTGAAACTTTTTCTTAACCAACCTATAACTTCTGTCTCCCCTTCTTCTTTGTAATACTGATTATATAAATTTTTTGTTGGAGTACTTTAGTCATTATCACTTGTTGGCTTAGAATTAGTCAAACTTTGTCAAAAATTGTGTTTTATAAATGTATGTACGTCTTGGTACGGTAGTATAAACTAGAAAGGCTTAAAAATTTTATGCATCCTTACTTATAAATTAAAATGACCATATATCTTTAGAAAATTCCCAGTATCAGTTATACGCTATGTATATAAGTAAAACAAAAATACATGTTAGAAAGTAAATGAGATTGTATTTAGAGTTAATCGAAGAGAACATAAATGCCATATGACAAGCTTTAAAATAACAATATTGCCATAGATAAACTTGAATCGAAAGTACAACTTCGATATGAACGGGTATATGCATAGTGCTATACCAAGTCCTTTGTCATGAAGTAAACCTCTCCGTTGATAATCTCCATCAACTTTAAAAGAAAAAAATTTAATGGTATAGTTGCAGGAAGCAATTCAATATATACAAGATAAAACCAAACAAGGAAGAATGTTGCTGGTTATGAACAATACATGGGCTCAACAGCGCTATATCCAAGTATATTGAATGGCTTCAGAGTACATGCCAACGCACAACAAGATCCCTAAATTTTGTATAGAAGTTAGATGAGCTATTCGGTGAAAAAGAAAACAGAAAAGCACTGCAAGTATACTTATCTACTGCACTCCAACTGCAGTAAAACATATGCACATTTTCAACAACAGTACACTCAATAAATAATTGCATACATATTAATAACTATAATAAAATATCAAATTATATTCTTATTCTTCGATTCAAAACACAGCAGACCATTTTCAATGAAACAATCTTCATTTCCAATATGTAAAATGATTGATCGTTTCCCTTCCTGCACTTTTTTAAATCATCCATAATGTGCGTTATCTGGGGCAAATTGTCATCTGCACTAATAACCTACAAAGGAGGATAAGTTAGTTTAAATGCAAGGTCAAAATATATTGTATTTACATTTCATAATTTTGCACATGTAGGCAATTCACTTTTTTTTGAAGATTGAATGGACATGTCTCCTAATTATAGATTTTTGAGCTTCGCTAAGTGATTGTATATTATTTCACGAAGGCGTTTCTTAGGGGGCGAGTTGGGAACTTGTGTTGCATTAATTCCTTTGACAATGTCCCACACTATCCTTTCACTTAACCCAAGTTGTGTGGCAGTCAAGTTAACAGACACTGACTTGCAATTTTCCTGCTTCAGTTGCAGGTATATACATTGTAAGCTATTAGCCTCTGCCTATTGCCAATATGCTTCCCTTGAGGATTTTTCAACGCAAATGGATGTACTACTGCTTCCTCGGCCATACTGAACTGAAGTTGAAATCTCGTAATAGAACAGTAAAAAAATATTTTGTTTCTATAATTGGTTATATAGTACCTTGAATTATTAAATGATGAGATAAAAGAGCTCTGTAAAGAAATATTTTTACCCCAAATTGTTTATAAAGATAAAAAATACAATGAAAAACTGCAGGAAACAACGACACCAAAATAATAAGTAAATTTGACAACTGACCGAAATTCTTCGCAGTATAGCTGAAATTTACATCAACTTAACGTTCAGGCCGCTGCTTATATTAACAATTTTTATATTACCCGATATACTCAGTCTCCGAACCAAGCACGATAAATTAGTAAATAAATATGGCAGGGTCCTCACCAATTGGCTTGATGGTCAAGCATGCGCATTTTCATAAAACCATCGCCTCTACATCACAGTACTGAACTAAAAATATTGTTCCCGCTTCTTGTATTTAAAATCACACACCGTTGTAGTAGTCTGTGGTATTATGCGTATATAGATATAAAGAATGCTCCTTGTAGGAGGAAATATGTTGAAATATGCAACCAACGGGAAGTATTGACTTTCACCGATGCACACTTTATTTTTCCTGTAACTATTTCGGCGTTGCTAAGTAGCTGGAAACTTTTCAATGTTTTTAAAAATCTAAAACGGTGTCCAACTTTTGGAATTAACTTCCTCACAATATTTTCTTCTAATTTTAATAAAGCACTTTGATCTATTTCATCTAGAAATGCTTACAAAATATAGTATATGAATTGGAATGCGTTAAACTTTTTCAACAATTTCAACAATTTTCAATGCCTTTTTGAGACATACATAGATAAAGGATAATACAAAACCACCAAGAAATTTTAATTGGTAAATTGATGCACATACATTACATCTTTCTAACAAAAAATTAAATGTTATGCTAACTTCAAACTTAATCTTCAATATTAATCAGACTGTGCCTTTTACAGTACCCTAGGTTGGGGCTAATTACATACATAAACATTACAAAACGACATTCATCTACTATTTCAGTATCAAAACTTTAAAGGGCGCTATAATGTTTTAATGCTTTTCATATACTTAAATAATTTCCATGAATACGTCAACTTGACTGTGAAATATTACACAAAAGAATGAATGGCCTAAAAAGGAAAGCGTAAGGTATTTCTGAAAAAATTCAGTTTCAACAGTAAGTACTACATCAAGTTCGTGCGTGCGTGTGTATAGGTACAATATTGTGTAGGTATTTATTTTTTGTCAATTAGCTTACCTTTTGACTATCTATTTTACTTTTTATTGTAATACTTACATTCTTTAAAGACATAGTTGTGACTAAGTGGTATACTTAATTAAAACGTGTGGAAACTATGTGAATTATTATTACATTTACATCTGCTATAGATGTATTCCGTCCTCTATACGTTAACAACGAAACTCGCTTTGCAATCTCAAATGACTAGGTCTATACATATCAATTTTCATTCTCAGGTGTTTGTCTAGAGAAACTTGAAAGGTACAACTGTGTTATATTGTACAATTTATAGTACGCTTTATTTAAGGGCTCGATGGTTCAGGGGTAAGAGAGCCTGTATCTGAATTTGTCAACTCGGGTGTCGTGTGTTCGAAGCCAACATCCGTTAAGTAGTTGGCAATACTTTTTCGAACGGTTCGGTATGCTCCCAAGTCACATTCACCTTTGGAAAAATTATTAACCTTTTACGACGAGGTGCAGTAACAAGGCCATGACATGCTTTACACACACTCTTCCTATCCTCTAGGGCTCCTGAGGTTAGGATAAGCTGAAATGGCTCGTTGGGCCGCTCACCACCAGAGAAACACTTGTGGATCATCATATATCGCGAAGTATTGAAGCTTAGTTGTTGTACAGCAAATATAAATTATTACATAAGGATAAGTTATGGCTACGTTAACGATCTCAGAAGATCTCGTAGGAAATACTAATTGCACTAAAATGTTACCTTACCAAAGAATACTTCAACGTATTCTGGGAATCTCCGATTTCGAAGAAGCTGGTTTACTTCGCCATTTACCATATTGTTACGATCCGGGATTCAATTTAACAGGCGATGTTATTTTAGTAAAATGATTTATTCTCAGAAGTACTACTAAATTAACATGAAAACTAACAATAAATGAACTGTTATATGAAAACACTAACTAAATGACATTATCATCAATATGTGTCATTGCAAGTTTATTGAGTAATTAGTAGCAAATTAACAGGTATCTTAATTCGCGTTACTTACAAAACAGTATTTGTTTCAGGAAAACTACAACCAATATTAATGGATCAGTACGGCGTCCTACACCAGTTTATCCACCTCATATGGCAGCGCAGGCTGGTCCTGGCAGGCCTACATCGTTACTTGAGAGTCCTAATCATACGCCTGGACAGTATCAAATAATAAGGGTAGTTGTTCATAGAGATGAAAAAGGTTACGGGATGAAGGTCTCTGGTGATAACCCAGTTTACGTCCAAAGCGTTAAACTAGGCAAGTATTAGTAGATCTATAATCTAATTTGAAATAAGCTGATGCACTTATTGGACGTAACTGTACAAAATTTGTTGTTTATAAGAGCTCACACACGTTCGAACATTGAGAGCACAAATTTTCTGCATACTGCTGGGATAATATTATGCCATTCGTCAGTAACAGCGCGTTTTAATTCTTCACGCCACTTACATTCATGTTTCTGAGTGATCTGTCTCAAATTATGCATTGAAGACTTGTTTTGACAAGCCTGGATACACTATTCATCCGTCCGGTACAAGTAACACTCCCTTTTCCATATTTTACTGTTGGTATATAGACTATAGAATAAGAAACAATCTGAAAAGGATGCGAACAGTGTTAAATTATTTGTTGTGACGATCCACAGTTGGTAACGAATTAAAAATGTAGGGCTTATTGAATATTTACCTGACCAAATGATCTTTGCCCACTGATTGTTACTACCAACGGTTTTTCTTATTCACTTCAGAGGGCCATGCCTTTCTCTGTGGCTTGCATCCCCTCAAACCGAATTTAGTCTGGTGTAACTCGCTGAATAGCTCTTTTGATCCTTTTTTTTTCTATCTCGTAAACACATTTGTTGCAACAAATTACTTTCTTGTTATCCGCTACCTAGTACTTTTAGATTAATTATTATAACTCCACATTTAAAAAATATAAACATTACTGTATACGAGTAGTACTGTATGCAAGCGCGAGAACAGAAAGGGAGAAGAGAAAAGGGATGGGGAAGTGGAAGGAAAGTAAAAAAGAAGTGGCTCAGTAAATAGTAACAGATTAGGTTACGTTAATTTTTTTGAACATTGTTGGTTATACTAAAAATTATTTATCTAAACAAGATGCACCTAAAGTCTTATTGTTATTTCATACCTTTGCTAATTTCGTAGAGTAATGACTTTAACCCTTGTGAAGTCATCACTTATTACACAAGAGTCACAACTTTGTTTGAGTGATGTGGGAGGGTTTAAAATTATATTAGTATCCGTATTATATAAGAATTAATACACAGAAATTAACAGTTTAACTAATAAGCACTAAGAATTTATTTCGCTTACTGTATAAACTATATTGTTGCTCTTTTAAGCATAATTTTGTGTCAATAGTAATTATTATTATTCTCTCTTCCACTCGTTTGTTTTGGACAAATGTTATTATCGACATTGAAGTGTGGTAAAATGCCATCAAAATGAAAGCTAGCGACAGTTTTTTTTTACCGTAGATGCTTTTTTACTTTGAAGTACGTTTAATACTTATGTCTTAACTGTAGCGATAAATAATCTGGACCTTCAAATTTACTTTTAGTGGTTAGGTTTATTTCGCAGTTTTTAATTGGGCTATTTTTATTTAAAATACTTGGTTTTCTAATAATAATAGTAAGGTGTATTATTGGCAACACCATCACAGAATTGGATGTGTAACTTCGTTAGTCTAGAAAAATTAAACAGAGAACATTTAAAGACCTTACCGCATTTCTTATTACTAAGGCTGTATAAACGAGTGCTTTTGAAGATGCGTGCGGCAATCACCCATTTCTGCAGTCTTACTTATTGCAGGTAACTGCAAGTGTTAAGATAATATGAGTAGTTTATTTGTACATGGTAAAATAATATCCATGGTAGCTCAAAACTGTATAGAAATGTGGTAAGCACTTTTCATAACATTTAATTGATTAGGATTGCTAGCTTTTGTTGTCCTACAAACACACTGTATCCTCTTATTTTTTAAGATACTAACGCTAGCACTCAATTATTTTGAAGTGAATACGAAAAAATAGTTAGTACTTGCTATGTTTTTGGGGGTTACTGCTTTTTGATCATGCTAAATACGTACTTTTTGATAAATTCTCTCATTTTTTGTATTACTCGTGATCAGATAACATTAGTAATTTGCGATCATTCTTCAGTTTGCGATAAAGAACCTGTTTGATATGTAAGTTTGCCAACATTGAAAGAAGTTTTTACATTTGAACATGTCTACTTAAGACAGAATAGTAAACATTATAGATAAATAAAATTGGTAAATAAGTAAAAGCACATTGTGCATGAGCATCCAGTATTTTTACTCCACGAAGTGACTCTTTTATCACATATTATATGTAATACGAGGCGCGATTCAAAAATTAAGGTCTAGTTATATATAAAAAGCGATTGGCAGTACAAATTGGTTCGCACACGGTTACTACTTTACCGGTCTGTTGAGAATGTAACCTCCATATTTTCACCAGTTCATTATTGTCTGCCTTTGCAAGACAGTGAGTGAAAATCAGTGCGGTAATATCAAAAAGTTATCTCATTTGTGAAATCCGATGAGGATTAGATTTCTAAGACATAATGCTGCTCAAATTCACCGTCAATTGTGTGGCGCCTACTGCAATTGGAGGAATTGTTTTCCTTCACGGTAATGCATGCTCGTTTTTGATCATCCCCTTTATAGTCTTCACCGCGTGCTCAGAGACTATCTTTTCGAATATTTAAAAACTGACGGGCGTCTAAACGTCTTGGGAAAGATGAGGAGTTAAATATATCAACATTGGCTAAAATCCCACACGACACGATTTTATGCAGAAGGTTTGAAGAAGCTTGTTTCATGAAGCAAATATATTTGGAACATGATGATTTTGGAGAAAAATCAACTAAACACAGATTTTTTAAATCATTACATAGCTGAGTCATTTTTTTATATAAGGTATTTGACATTAATTTTATATACTTACAAGGGAACACCGGCGGGTATCCCCCTCCGATTTCGTTGAAACTTAACAGATCGAAAGAGTACCTTAAAATAAGAGACACGTATTTTTTTTTATTGGCGTATCCGCACGATGTTGGGCTACAGTCCCCTCCAAAGTTTGGATTATTAATTGTCCAAACTTGTTATACATCATCGTATTCTCCTTCTTTTGATGAATAAGGAAAAGAAAAAATGTAAAAAAATGGCGGGTATGGGGTACCCCGTCCCCCGTTATTAACTTTCTGCGAATACGGACGACGCCACCCTTATGGCCATGCAATATGCTGCAAATTATGTTCAGAAGAAATTTTAATATCTGTTATAATTTAGGAAATATTTGCAAAAATTGAAAAATCGTCCAAACTTTGGAGGGGGCTGTACCCCAAAATCGTGCGGATACGCCGATAAAAAAAATACGTGTCTCTTATTTTAAGGTACTCTTTCGATCTGTTAAGTTTCATCGAAATCGGAGGGGAACACCCGCCGGTGTTCCCTTGTTAGTATCCTTTTTCGCCTTTATATTTCTAAAGCCTATGAATTCGTAGCGGCTGTCTAATTTTCATTTGCATGGATTCTATTTTAAATTATGGTTGTATCTTGTATAGTTTTTCGAGCAAATGTCTTCTGGTTAAAATAGCTAGAATCTAGTACGGAGCTCTTGACTTTCTATATTGTATATTGTTTTGAGATGTGGTAATCTCGTATAACACGAAAGTTTATTAAATGACAATACAATTTCCCTATGCTCATCTTTTGTGGTTATTAACCCAATGTTAGTAGTGTCCATTACAACGCTAACCCGCGACAATTAAAGTTTGTTGACGAAGTGTCGATGGGGTTTAAAAAATACAAAAACAATTCTGAACTTATAAAGCGATGTTGATGATTTTAAAATGCTTAGGGTTGTAGCAGAGGGCACACTTTACATTAGCGGATGACTTATGTTTATTGTTGGGCCGTTAAATCAGTCATCATACGTCATAGTTAAATCGTCAGTCATACTCTTACGGCGAGGTGAAAATATGTTGGTGTATTTCGAAAAGGAGCGTTCTGTGTTTATTGATGTGGTGTTCGCGAAAAGATCGTTCGTATCATATTCACACTCTTGGTTTTTAGCTAAATTCCCGTCTATACGCACCATAGTCTGAAAATCGGCATTCTTATTTATAACCGCACACAATTTATCGGTTCTCAATCTTCCTATGCTATGTATTAAATTTCCTAACAAAGCTTTAGGTACTATTTTTTGCGCTTCATATAATGACAGCTTATTGTTCTCTAATTTCCAAATAGTATTTAAAAGAATTGAATAACTTTCGGAAATTTACTGTATTTAAGTACGGATTTTGCCACGTGCCCATCTGTCAGTACCGACTGTGCAATGCCATGACAAGCCCTGAGGAATGCCATGACAAGCCCTGAGGAATGCCATGACAAGCCCTGAGGAATGCCATGACAAGCCCTGAGGAATGCCATGACAAGCCCTGAGGAATGCTATGACAAGCTCTGAGGTATGTCATGACAAGCTCTGAGGAATGCCATGACAAGCCCTGAGGAATGCCATGACAAGCTCTGAGGAGTGCCATGACAAGCCTTGAGGAATGACAAGCCCGTTTAAACTCACGAATGCGTTTTGGAGATTTGATAAATTTTTTTTTTGTAGAATCTATATTCAATCTACTACTGGATAACTGTTCCTAATAAATTCAGCTACAAGATGTTACAAAGAATAAGTTTGTTTCAGTAACTTTCCAGCTTGAATCCCCCATCTGTGACCAACATTACAAGTTGGGTTGCCGATATACTAAACTTCCCGAAAGCACTTTTTGTAGTTTCTACTATCTTTTCCGCGTCTGTCTTTTCTAATATTCTACTATGTGAAAGAAGAGGCAAGAGTGCTTCACCGCTTTTTAAAGTACGTGCTTACACATTTAAAATACACTTCTTTCTTGTATCCGCTGTTTCATCTACCGTCAGCCATATTTTAACCCTGGCTTTATTTGATCCGAAATCGTATTTTTCACCCGTTGAAAATTATGCTGTAATTGACCTTTGGCAATTTCCATTCCGCAACATATTTACGTTAAAACTTTCTAACTTCTTCGTTGCATACAATACTTTGTGGAATGTGCCACATACGTAACATATAAATATGGTACATCACGTTGCGCATTTGGTCGGTGTTGTTTGCTATTAACATATCCTTTACACTCAAAAATGCTGTACGGTAAAACGTTGATATTACAAACAATACACTTAATAATAGTGCCAGTGTGTTCTAATGTCGGCAATCTGTTAACACTCGTCGAACATAACAAAGAAGGCCGTCGATTTGTCATCTTCACTCTAATCCGGTACTCATACACATACTAACCATAGGTGTATGAATCCTGACTTCGAGTATATCTATCGCTTTCGAAATATATCATCGCCGCCAATGAGTGCGCACTCGTTTCTGCAGCCTTAAACATTACTTAAGACTCCCGTACATTATCGGTTTTGGAATCTCTGTGTTACCCGTACGCGATAGATTTTTACAGTTAAAAACGACGGCGTGCAGGATAATCCCGAGTGAGAAACCTGGAACGAGTTAAATTCAACTTCTATTGATTTTATTCCTCGTGTTTAAATGTGTGTTAGATTATTTCTACGATTACAAAAACTCTATATGCACTTCTATCTGCTAGATTTTTTTTTATTTTGATGTAAACATAAATTCTGAGGTAATAGTTTAATTCAGTTGTATTTTAGCCGTTATTTCTTGTATTTGTGTTGAACTTATTTACACAATATGGGTAAAAATAAAGAATTGAACATTGAAAATCGCGCTGCAACAATTACTCTTCGCCATAAAAGTAAAAGTAAAAGTAAACATTACTTTTCAAATAAACCAAAAGATTTAAAAACTGTTGTTGATTCAACAAATTGAAGGATATCAGAAAACGGAGAAATTTTGATCACCTACGATCGGAAAAAGCTAGAGTAACAATCATTGCCGAAAACCTAAAGTCCACGAAATCGATTTTTGCCGTAGGAATTGCCCAACTTTATAAAATTGTTGATGAGATGATGGGATCATCCTATTCTCTTAGCTATGGCTCAGTTGAAAACGCTACTTCTTTATAACAATTTATTTTTGTTTTCTCCTCTATAGATAGCAATTTACCTCTCGGCATTCTTATTAACGGATATGCATACTTGAACAGTATATACATAGGTTTAATAATAAATAAACTTTTGAAGATGTTTAGAGGCTTTTTTTCACAAAGGTGCATGATTTCGTAGGATATCTAACTCTGTGGACCTATAGAAATTTCGCTGTTTTGAGTTACCAGTACTGTATATATTCTCTGGATAAAATGTAATATTTTTTTTAATGTTATTTTCTCTTGCATTTGTGTTTCTTTGTAGATCAACATTAACTTCGATGCATAATTTTTTACACATTTTTTCTTTAGTGTTTCCTCAAGCATGAAGGAATTAATGAAGAATTAGCTGAAATATTGTAACTTCGCCAGCATTTAAAATGGTACAACATTAAGGGCGGATCAGTTTTGCACTGACATTTTCAATTCCCCATTTTACTTTAAATGTTTAGATGCAAACCGGTTTTTGAAATAATAGTCATTGTTCACGAGATTAGAATTGTAAAGGAGGATGAATAAAAATTTCCCATCTAAATGTTTTAGTTGTTGCCTTAGTGCGTGCGGCCGTGTGCGAAGATGCATTATTGTGATGGACAACAATTTCTGATCTCAGCACTCCTTATCATCGGTTTTAAACGGCATAATGCGGCTTAGAAAGTGTTTCACAATAGACGTCTGAGGTAATGGTTGTTTCATGTTCTATAAAATTATACAAAAGCGCACATTTTTGGTGCCAGAATAGTTACCACGATTTTATTTTGAGACTGGGTTTATTTGAATGTTTTGGATATAGGAGTCTCAAACACGATCCTCTACAATACTGCTCTAGAAATTTCTGAAAGTTTTGGAGAAAGTTTGTTTATCATAGAAGGACGATTTTCTTTCACTTCTACATTCACACGATCGTCAGTCCAGACAGACCAATGACGCCATTGCCTCGCTTCCTTTACTCATTGCTGTAGGCTCATACGTTTCACACAATTGGCGGTGAATTCCAGCAGCGTTATGTACTCTTGAGTTTAGAAATCTAATGACTTATCGAATTTTACAACTGGCGGGATTTATTATTGCTGTACTTATTTCAACACAGTCTTATGGAAGGATACAAAAACGATTTGACGGCCTGTATTACTTTGCATATCTCTACTCATATGTCCGGCTGGTTGTTATATCGATTGTGGGCTATACTGTACGCTAATACAATAAAGATTTACAAAATAGTTCAGCAAGTTCACGAATTTGAACTTGAACGCACAAAAGGTGGATATTTTTAATTTAAAAAATGCGGAGCTAACTTAACACATTTGCGTCCCACTATTGTGTATTTCAGTCCTACATAGTACATACATATGTATGTGCTTGCATTTAATTTCTGGTCCCTTTCCTTTAATTTGCCGCACTACTGTTTTCATGCATTTACGCATTTATTTATTAGTTAGAATGTAATATTCTATTTAGTTGTACGTATTTGATGTTCTAATAAGTAAACTTTAACTTACAGGAGGAGCGGCAGAAAAAGCTGGTCTTCATTCTGGCGACAAAATAATGGAGGTAAATATTGTATTTTAGATATACCTATTAGATAATTTCTCATTTTGTTTTTAATCTTATTAGTAACATTTTAAAAGGAAATATCCTATCGTTAAGTACTTTTGCCTTTTGATATACATACATATACAGATATAATCTGAGTAAAGTCAACGGTTATAATACGTATGTGCGTTTCCTGTTATTCTTTCTCGCTGCAGTATTCCACTACAATCAGTCTATCAGTCATTCACTGTAAGCAGAACTTCGCAATTGCCCTAGTACATCATGGTTATAGCTACAGTAGTGGAATGTAAGATTATAGATATCTCCCCGTCGTTGACTTTGTGCATGCTCTTATTGTATTTAATAAGAGCATGCAATGAATATGGATAACTTCAATTATGTATATGTGGTTATGTGTTAATAAATCAAGTCTAGTTTGCTAATCCTTTTTATTCGATAAAACTTTTGAAATAACGATAGAACCTTAGCCTAAAATTAGGCTCAGATATGTATGTATGTTGGTTATAGCTATAGTGGCGGAACGTATGATTGTAGATACCTCCCCGTTATTGCCTTTGCTCAGATTATATCTGTATGCACACGTTATCCTCGCGTATTTTACATCCAAAATAGAGGACACCAGAGTGCATTGAGAATTATTTGTTTAATTTAGACGCAGTTTTGAAAGTTTTTTCTCAAAACCAGCGGGATAGTAGTTAGTATTTCCCTGTACCAACATCATGAGGGTAAACTAATACAGGACCAACCGATAAGTTTGTTTGGGCTGATAAGCTACGTGAAGGACCAACAATTCCTTCAGTAAGAATAGTAGGACAACCTGTACATTTTCCTTTAGAACACTCCTTGTTCTGTGAAATCTGTCTATTATACGACGAACATGCTGTACAAAATAATCATACGTAGACTCTCTGAGGAATTTTGTTTAAAATTACTGGTGGCAATTTTGGTAGAACTAATCCCATATTCCTGCATGATTGTGAATTTCTGAAGAAAAATATGCCTCGACAATATATTTGTTGTGCTGCTCCATCGAATCTATCATCAGAAACGAACGTTCAGCACATTTGTACAGATGTATTATAACTATTTCGCTGCTGAAATTACAGATAATTGAAACAACAATATGATAGACACTACCAAAGGACGCTACTGATTATTATCGCTGTGTCTTATAGAACCATTAACTTTGCGAGACAAAAAAGCGCGGGTGATTCAAGCACCTTTAAATCATTGTTCAGCACAGTGTACTGCGTTAAGTCCGCTGTCGAATTGAAATTCTAAGACATGTTAAGAATGTTCATAGTTATCATGTGGATAATAATAAATAGAACAATTTATCTGCACCCTTTGTTTGGAAAATGGAAGAGTATATTCTTTATGTTTAAGTTATCGAGAATTCTATTAATTATATTGTACAGTATGTTATAATAAGAAAATATGTATATTTTTAATGAAGAAAGGGTTGTAATCTTCAATACTATCCAGAATAGCTTGACAACGTTTTTGCATACTTGCTATCAACTTTTCAGCGTAATACGTAGGTAATGAACGCCATATATTTTTTATGCTGCAAGATAGCTCTTCTCACTTGGGAGTCTATACTTCATGATAACTCATACATTCTCGATCGGATTAGCACCCGTGGACCGCAAAGGTCAATCCAATGTTGCAATGTGATTTCTCAGTACCACCCTTAAACCAAACCTTTGTAGATGTCAGTAGTCATTTTTTATATCATTCGCTGAGCGTTTAAATTACCAGTAAAGACGCATAACGTCCCAAAACCACAAACATGAACCTTCACTGCATGTTTTACAGTTCGTTCGACTGTACGGCTAGACCACGCTTTGCTTCTCGGTAGCCAGGCCCAAACAGAAGATTCGTCCATACACACCACATTCGTTCAGTCTCTGACGATATTTTTCCGTGATCATGTTAAGTGCGCCTTTTATCCGAGAGCAATTATTTCTGTAGTGTGCTCCGGTAAGAAAACTCCTGCTTAAGCAATCGACTTCTAAGAGTCATTAAACTAATATTTATATTTCTTCTCGCCTACATAGATTGCCTTTGATATAATGTTAAATGCGGTTTTCTACTGAATAAATTAATTGTTGCCTTATCTTGCCTATTTTCGTCATACGAGATTAACCGCGTCCTGTAACATTATCCACTGCTCCCGTATGTTGCCTTGTCCAGTGTTGTATACAATGTGGTGTTTTATGTAAGTACCTGGCAGCCGCTGCGATACTCATTCTTGGGCCCTTTGGGTTATTACACAAAAACGCTGCTTCCAGCGAACAATAACTAATTTGCAACTTACTACGCGTACTAAGGGAAGGGTCATTGTTATCTGCTGTATCATTACTGCTCCTCTATCTCTTTTCCTACAAAAGATATTAGCCTGCGTTTCTTTTTATACAAACTGTATCATGTACTGATTATGTATAAGTACCTTATTGGCAAACGCTAGTGGAGTAAGTCTGAGCAAGCATTAGTTGCTGTGTTTACCAAAAGCATGTAAATTTACCCTTCATTATGCAATGGCTAGAGTTACCAATTTGGTTTGTTGTGATGTCAAAACTGACGCCTTTTCTTTGTTAAATAAGAAAAGTTTGTAACTTATAAAATGTTAATAAACATAATATTATGAAATATTTACCCGGCAAATATATATCAATAAAAAAATCAGATGTGTGCCTTGCGGTATTTATATAAAGATAGCTGTTTTTAAATTTGCTGAACAGATCTGAACACTTATAATTCTATTGTAATTCAGCAAAATCTACAATTTTACTCATCACAGTTTCTTGGTAGTAGTTTTTTCAGCATATTTTTCTCTGATACAAACACCTTTTTCATCGAAAATCTGTAGCACTATTTGTGAACTGAATTTGGTTAAAGTAATTTGTTTATTGCATCTACTACAAACATGCTGCATGCTGATTTTAATATTAGAATAAGAATATTAAGACACATCGAAAAAAAAAACCAAATACGTTTTGAGGGTTTGAGAAAAAATTATTTTTCTACGTGGTATTAATTAAACCACATCACGATAACACTTTCGTATAGTGTCTACACAAGGTGTAAAGCATGTAACGTGTAGCGAATGAATGCGAACATTTCTAAATGAATAGCCTACACGAAGGATTTTTTTTTATCGGGGGTGACTGACCCAACGGGGTTATAAGCTGTTTTTAGCTTATCATAACCTCAGGAGTCTTAAGGTGTATGAAAGTGCTTGTAAAGTATTCCATGGCCTTGTTATTGCACCCCCTCGCCGTAAAGAGTGAAGCGTCGTTAATTATTTCCCAACGGCGAATGGTAACTCGGAAGCATACCGAACCCGCCCGAAAGGTACCGCCACTGTATTCGTCGGACGCTGGTTTCGAACGCCCGATACCTGAGTTGCCAAATTCAAGTGCTGGTCCTCTTACCACTGAACCACCGAGCCGTTTAAGTAAGCTAGTTTCAGTAACAATCGTTAACACGTGCTTTGGTACAATTTGACAGTTTTGTAGTGTCCTAACTATAATATTATTAATTACTTCGTCAATACATAATACGCGTTGCATTATTTTATAGACTAGTAAATGAAGCTGCGATGGTACCTGCGAACTCAGTGTGCGTACTACCATAGATACAAAAGTTTTTTTCGAGTGTATAATTACGCGCATATCTAATAATAAATAAGGGTGTCACACGAGATTTCGTGTCTGTTCTAACACATGTGGTTTGCAACGAACGTTGTAGTAGTAGGTGTTAGCTCTTGGATAATGGGTGTTACTGGTGTTTCCCAATTTTTTTTAGTTAGTAGTACAATATTTAGAGAAACACGGTAAAAAAGGAAGTAACAAGTGCTTTCCATACATTTTAATTCAAGTTGAGTTTTCTTTTCATCTTTGTTAAATTTTATGAAATGTATCCTGTGAAATGGTATGTTTTTCAAACGTATAAATTAACAACTCTGAATCAATTATTCTACTAGTTTTCTAGAACTACAGTCAATTATTGCGAGTAAAATAAGTTTGAAAATTACATTATCGGATTTTTAAATTGCGCATGTGTTTGCATCTATTAATTATGTTAAAATGCATGTGCATAAGTTTCAACGCGTCTCCAGTTTGTGTACGCTGGTAGATAATGATACGAACAGCTCCGAAAAAAAGTACCCAGATAGTAAATTAGGAGCGAAGATTGCGGCGCGCTTCTTTCTAAGCGTTTTAAACTATTTAAAAAGCTTTGAGGCGATAAATTGGTCACTAACTCTAGGTGCAGTGCTTTAGATGAGAAGCAAATAAATAGGCATAAATAAGCCTTGATATAATTTCTGTTGCGTAGTTTGCCATCCTTTATAGTAAATGGGCCAGCATAATCTATTCCACAAATAGAAAAGGGACGATTGGGGGTGACTCCAGCGGAAGGCAAATTACCCATTTTCTGATCCATGACGCGAGGATTCGCACGAAAACAACTTATGCACCTTCGTATGACATTGCGCACTGTTTGTTTGCCATTAATTGGCCAATATTTGGTTCTTATAGCCGCCAATGTCGTTTGCGTGCCAGAGTGGAAGTTCCTTTTATGCTCGTAGTCAATGAGCAATTTAGTAAAATTATGTCTATCAGGTAAAATAATTGGAAATTTAGTATCATATGGGATATTAGCATTCTGCAATCTGCCTCCAACTCGTAATATCCCTTTATCATCTATGAAGGGATCCAACGAGACTAATTTGCGGTTGCGGGGCAATGTCTTCGATCTTGGAATTAAATGTAATACCTGTGAAAATTCTTCGGCCTGAGCTAGCTTGATCTAGGTAATGACGCTGTGATTAAGTTCTGCAATGCTTAGTTTGTCATCAATTGGACTAGACATATTCTTCCGTGCTATATTAATGAATCTTAAACAGTATGCAGTGACTGCATGTTGCATAAAAGATTTGATTTGATTTCTTCCATGGGCCAATGATGAGGCTGTTCGTTACATTGAAGCCAAGATGGTCCACTCCACCATAATGAGAGGTTTAGTAGTTGTGTAGGATCAGCACCTCTGGACAAAATATCGGCCGGATTTTCCGATGAGAGGACATGATTCCACTGCGTTGGGAGAGTTTTTTCTTGCATTGCCGCAATTCGATGTGAGTTTGCCTGGCTCCAACTTTAGCCGTAACAATACAATCATAGAATCAATGTGGCGCATTGTCGACTTGAAGACGTAAGAGGCATATTACTTTCTCCACTAAACGTACCATTAGTAAGGCAGCACATAATTCCAATCTGGGAATAGTTAAGGTCTTAATCGGCGCTACTCGAGATTTAGCGGTTAGTTTGCGGGTTAAGGTTTCTTCCGTATACGAGACTGATCTTATATAAAAGCATGCCCCGTATGCCACTTGGGAAGCATCGCTAAAAGCATGTATTTCGATTGTTTTAAAATCAGGAATGATTACTTGACGAGGTATGTTAATCTCATCAGTTACTGGTAAATTCTGAATAAATTCATTCCATGTTTTAGCTAATGAATCAGGAATTGGATCATCCCAATCCAACCTAAACATAATGTCTGCATGATTATCTTCGCGTTGACGATTACAGGGCGTAGCAACTCCAAGGGATCAAAAATTTGCGAAGTTATTGGAAGTACCTGACGCTTTGTAAATCCTTGCGATGTAGCTTTACCAGTTCTTGTATACTTAAAGGAATCTTGTATGGGGTCCCATGTAAGTCTCAAGGTTTTGCAATTTTGATTACATG
This sequence comes from Trypoxylus dichotomus, assembly GCA_023509865.1. Classification (NCBI taxonomy): domain Eukaryota; kingdom Metazoa; phylum Arthropoda; class Insecta; order Coleoptera; family Scarabaeidae; genus Trypoxylus; species Trypoxylus dichotomus. The sequence continues at coordinate 52,010,579 of CM042074.1, read as the reverse complement.
ACATAATGTAATTTTGTGTGTTTGACTTATGCTTTAAATCTTCAAATATTGAAATGCTATTTGATGACTATTTTCTTAGTTGGAAGCAAGCTCCTTTCTGTGATCTAATTCTTGTATCAACCTCCTAGCCGATTGCACATCAGGGCAACTAGTTATCAAGTCGCCTACATAGAAGTCTTGCAAAATGACTTGGGATGCAATGGGGTATTTGGTTGCATTCTCAACAGCTAACTGCTTTAAACATCTGGTTGCCAGAAATGATGCAGCAGATGTTCCGTATGTAACTGTATTTAGAGTGTAATGCTCTAAAGGCTGCCTTGAATCTGCTCACCAAAGAATTCTCTGAAGATTCCTCTGTTGTGGTGCAACCTTAACTTGCCAGTACATCTTTTCGATGTCTACCGTTACAACGATGTTATGCTTCCTTAATCGGATTAAAATTGAGAATAGTTCCTGCTGTATGGATGGATCCACTTTAATAACGTCATTCAATAACAATCCTGATGATGACTTGCTGCTACAATTAAATACCATTCGTAATTTTGTGGTGACTGATGCAGCATTTTGTACGCAGTGATGTGGCAAGTAAAAACAAATGTCCGACGCAATTTTTTCGGGTGCTATTTTAGACATATGGCCTCATTTTTCATATTCGTCTATGAAGTTGCAATATTGCGTTTTTAATAACAGATTACTCAAAAGTTTGCGTCCGAGAATATAAAATCTTTTCTCTGCAATGGACATGGATTCACCCAACTGCTTATAATTCTCGCGAAGTGGGAGACAAACGGAAAATCTACCAGTTAACTTAGTAAATGTGTGTACGAAATTGTCCTCACATTCTTTTTCTTCCCTAGTATATAGCTTGCACGACGGACCATGTTCAATTAACTAAAATTTTTCGATTTGATTTTGAATATCCAAATTTGCAGTGAAATTGCAACGCGTACTTGTATTTGAAGGTGATGAATTAACAGAACTATTTCTTAATAACTCATAAAATACACCAACTCCAAGTAATACATCGATTCTAGCAGATTCGAAGAATTTGGGATCAGCCAAAGAAATATTTGAAGGAATATCCCACGTTGATAATAAGAAATCAAATTGAGGAATATGTTCTGTTATGTTGTCAATAATCATAAATTTTAAACATTTACGGTAATTATTGTGCAAGGAACCAATAGCTGTTAAAGTTTGACTGGAAACGTTGGTAATTGTTGAATTAATTCCAACGACTGGGATATTTATCTTTGTTGACTTTAACTATAACATTTTGAATAAATCATGTCATAAAATTTGATTGTGACCCGTTATCTAGCAAACAGCGAACCTTCACCGGTTTATTTTGTGAATTAAAGATGTATATAATCGCTGTTGACAATAAATTCAATGTACTAGTAAATTGACTGCAATGACTGGTTATAATAGATTGTTGTGCGATGGGTTGCGCCTGCGCTGATGACGAATTTGCAGCGTTTCTTGATTCAAAATAAAATAATGAGTTGTGCCGCTTATTGCATGTTTTACGTCCTCTTGAATGACAATTACTACTGTTGTGACCTTTTTTCAAACAATTGATGCAAAGATTTAATCTTTTTATTTCCGCGAGTCGTTTTGAACAATTCATGTCTAGGAATTTTTTGCAGTTAAATATGTAATGAGATGCCTTACATAAAGGACAAATTTCATTTGTTACTGTATGGGAATGTGCATTAAGTTCAATTCTTTTGTTTGCCTGTTGCTTAGTGTCTAACGATTCTAATAAACATCTTTTTGTTAAAAAGTCGATGAATTCTTGTATTGTGGGGCAATCCTTGTTATTTGTTTGAGTTTCCCAGTCTTTTTTAGAACTTTGATCTAATTTGTTTATTAATAAGAATTGTGTCCCATTTATCAACTGGTAAAGTTTTTTAAAGCTCTAAAATGGTTTTCAACACTATCTGTAAATTATCTGATAGCGGTTGCTGTACTGTTGATATTTGGTAACTCGAAAATTGCTCTTACGTACCCCTTAATAATAACCTTTTTGTTTTCATAACGCTTTTTCAACAGCTTCCTAGCAGTGCTGTAATTTGCCTCTGAGACTTCTAGCGATTGTATGACTTGCGCCGCTTCACCCTTAAGCGCAACTCTCAAATATTGGTATTTTTGAATGTTATTTAGATTGTGATTATTACGAATTAGAGCGTTAAATGTGTCATGAAAACTATACCACGTTTCGTAACACCCCGTTAATTCTACCAAATTAATTCGTGGCAAAACTACGTCTTTTTGTGCACCTGAACTAATTGTTTTAGATTCAGAATTATTGTTTAATTTTCTCTATGCTACTGATGCTAATTTACAGTATTTATTTTCAAATTCATTTCGCGGATATTCTTGCGCAGGCGTATTGTCTATTAATTCTATCTGCGTTTGAATGTCTGCAAAACTCGACCATATGATCTCTAATTTTTCTAACCTTATTTGTAATTCATCCACTTTTGTATTATTTAATTCAAGTTCATCCAAAAATGTTCCAAACTTAGTTAACTGCCCTTTTAAAATACCGCGACGACCCACCAATGCTTTTAATGTTACTATGCTTGCTATATTGTATGACTTGGGGGTCGATGACCTCTGTGTGATATGTTATTATAAATGTATGACCAAAATATATGTTATGCCAAGTTTGTTTAATGCCAAATTTATGGAAATAAATATGTATGTGAAAATGGGAATGCTTAATAGGTAAACTTGATGGAAAACTTACATAGGAGTCGGCATGTATCCTTCCCGCGTTAAATTGTATCTTGATGTTCTTGTTTACTAATAATTCTTTATTGTGTACTGGCCATGTGGCTGCGAAGGACTATTCTTATGTTTGTTGTTTTCTTTCAATAATAAAAAGGAACTCACAACTTTTATGTATTTTGGATAAAAAATAACAGCAATAAATCATGCTTACATCTCTGTGTCTTCTCTATTGTCTTGTGTGTATCCTCTTGTCTCCAACTTCACTCCTTTTTCAGTTTAAATTTAGACGCGAACTAAATATAAAGTTAACAGTTAAGTTAACATGTGTACAGGATATTCTATTTAAAAAAAACAAAGTTACAATATACAACGATGTATATCCATAACATCGCATACCAAAAATTTTAGTAAGATATCTTCATTATTTTCAGACGACGGTCCTGTATATTACAGTTATACTATTACTAAACATCGACTATCAAATAAATAAACAAGGGAAGGTCTGAATACCTGCTGCAATCCATCGCTCGGTCGGCTTGTGAGAGTAGGGAGAAGCACTCCATAATCTTCCCTCATACTTTACCGTCGGAGTACTTAATCTCGCAGAAAGAAGTGATGGTCATAACTAGAGACCGGATTATATCCAAAGAAAAACTGGGATATATGTGCATATATATGCATCAATTTTTGAGAAAATATGCATAAACCTGGGGTATATATGCAACAAGATTGCGACAGTATGCAAAATTTTTATATGAAATACATGAGTGTAAATTTAAACATTAACGTTATTGCGCAAATTTTTTTACAACATATTTCTAAACCAATTTCTAATTAAATGTTTTACAAAATTGTGTAAAAGAAAGTTTTGTCTTCCATCAGAATACATATCTCTCGAAATAGAAAAGCCTCTTTGAACACCCACAGATCTAATTGGTGCATTTTTTAACTTTGCAATACATTCTAAACTAAAATTAAAATCGAAATCGTTTACTGGTTCACCTTCCAAAATTTTCTTAACTTTCTTCTATTTCAAATACCCCGCATTTTTATTTATTACTTTTTAAATTTATCGTATGTAGAATTACCTATTGTACCCTTAACCTTCTTACATAGCATATCAAATTCGTCTACTATTTCGACTGATTCCGAGAGCGACATCCCTTGCCTTTCTAGTTTACGAATGGAACTTGAAACAAAGCTATAATTTGGCTTAATATACAAAAGGTTTTGTGGCGATTCTGTTGATGTTATTATCTTCTTACAGTTTTCTAGAGCAATGCAGTCAGGAGTAAGTTCAAGAATTACATTTTTTATTCCTTCAAAATTATCAGCGTAAAAATTGTATCGTCTAACCATGTACCCCATCTCGTAATAATCGGTTCAAGAGGCAACTTAACACCGGGAAATCGCTCCTTATAAAATTGGATTCGTAAAGGTGCTTTTAAAAATACTTTTTTGACATTGCTAATTAAATCATTAATTAAAGGAAATTGATTCCTAATGTCTTCGGCTACACGATTGAACCCATGAGCTAAACAAGTGGTATGAATAATGTTACTATAATTTTTTTTTAATTTTGCGCGGCTTTTATGATGTATGGTGCAGCGTCAGACAACATTAGTAAAATTTTTTCATAAGGTATACTTCCAGGTAAAAAGAAATTTGATAAACCTTCTTGAATGAATTGAGCAATTGCCACATTATTTGTCTTTTGAAGTTTTTTACAATAAATTAAATATGATTTACCTATAATAAAATTATTCCCTACCAATTGTTGAAGTTCTGCCATTGTTTACTGGTAACAAGATGTGACATAATTTTTTCGTAAGGTATGTACTTTCGTCGGGTATATTATGTTTGCAATATTTTTACAGAAATGATTTCAAATTAACATTGTTTAATCTTGCTAATGGTATGTTAGACGTAATTAATGCGTTACACAGATCCGTATTATATTCTTCTTGTTCTGAGTTTCGTGAAGTTGATGTTACACATTGATATGTAGATTGCTGCACACATGCGGATCGCTTTAGTTTTTCACATTTTCCAATATATGATGGAGTTTTGATCAATCAGGTATTTTCTCTCACAAGACACCTACAACAATTGCCATTTTATATCAAAAGCTAAAGAATTTAAAAGCAATTGTAAAGCTTTTAGTAAAATTAAACTTACCAGTTTACTGCAGGCTCGACAAAATATTTTGTCGCTATCCTCTACCAGTTCAGGATACGTCTTAATACATAAAGAAATTTTGTTCGCTATGCTCATTGTAATTGAAATGCCTAAATATGCAATATATGCAATCACTAATTAGCGCTAATTAAATTCAATTAGTGTAATACGTCTACATATAGTTAAAGATATGCAAAAAATAAAATATATGCACTTTGCATATAATCCGGTCTCTAGTCATAACTATAAGATCAGGTGAAAAATATGAACTCGCTGAAGCAGAAGGCCTAGACAAACCTTGTTACATACCGTTTCCTGCGAGATCTTGAACGCGTGACATCTTCGTTATATTTTGTAGTAAGTTCATTGATTGCATTTGGAAATTTAATTTCTCCTTGTCATTTAATGTCCTTACTTTGGGCAACAAGTAGATATTTTGCGCTCTTTTTCTTCTTTCTGTCTAGATGTCTACCTATAAAATTTGCTACCTTTTTTTGGATTGACGACATTTTGGTTTTCTTTCTCTGATGGTGCAATTGTTGAAAATCCTTTCGGGCTGTTTGACCATCCCGAGAATTCATGTTTTGTATTATGCTCTTCGAAATGTTTGTTACCTAGGGGAGAACGTTCATTTTCCATATTAATGCTGCTACTAACTCGCATCTCAACACTGTGGTCTTCAGATGGTAGTTTAGTTCAATTGTGTTTCAACTGTTATATGTATAAAAATGAAAAGTTAATGATTGAAAAACGCGTTACAATAATTACTACGCTCTATAAAAAAGGCAAATAAATGAAATGTTTCAAAAACTGCTGCTCGATCGACAATTATTAAAGCTATCAAGAAATAGGAAAAAAATTGATCGCTCGCGTTCGGGGATGCCTACAGGTACTATAATCCTTACAGTGGGCCATCATTCTGTGTTAATATAAATAATCAGTAAACGAAATCTCGGACTTACCGCACCCGAAATCTCTGCGAATAATAATAGAAGCCGTAAATATACCGGAATATACACGATTAAGCAACGGCTAATTCTAACAGGCCTAAAAGAACATATTGCTACTGAAAAGCCACTATTCCGCAAAGAAAATAATGGAAAACGGTTTATTTGGGCTATAGAGCATAGAAATTGTACCGAAGAAGAATGTAGGAATGTTGTCTGGGGTGGCGAATAAATGGCGATTTTTTGTTGGAAGTACATCACAAGAAATGATACTATGCCATCTGTAAATATATTGTCAAAAGAACAGTATAGAGAAATTTTAGAGAAGTACAGTGAAATCTCCTTTGAACGGACACCAACGGGACCAACTGAAGATGTCCGTTCAGAAGAAATATGTAGTAGATACAACAAAAATCGTGTTTTAACAAAAAATGAATATATTAAAAAAACTGGGACATTTAAATCGTATATGTATATAAATGCTTTTAAAATAAATAAGAAACTTTAAACTTAAGAAAAAAAGTTTATTTCTTTTAGATATATACATACAAAGTATAATATGTGTACATAGATATATAGATATAGTATGTAATACAAAACAATGAAATGAATAGGACGCAAAAATTCATATATTGTTGTTTGTCTTCTCTTTTTCTTTAAAATGGCGTCTTGAAATCGTATTTCTAATTTAGAAAGAAGCTCTAAAGACTCTGTATCTCCGTGATTTTCGACAAAACTTTTGAGCTGCTTGGTCAGGGTAATAGCATTACCATAATTTGGGATAGCTTCTGTTGGCACTGGAACCTCATCGATATCAGAATCTTCCGAAAGTTCTTGTATTTCAACTGGATTTGCAATTTCTTGTTCTGAATCTGGATCTTCAACATACAAATCTTCATCTACGTTCAAAAAATCATTAAGGTTTTCATTGTCCGTCAATTTCAATAAATTCTTATATTTGAGGATATCTGGAAGTATACTAAGAGGCAAATCATCTTCTAGGTCAGATGTATCAGCTTCAGTTAACTGGTCTTCACTTTGCATATTTAAATCCTGCTTTGCGGAAGCAATTTTGAACTGTCTCTTTGGTTACCTGGTCCCAAGCGGTTTTTGCCAAATAAACTGCATCCAGTGGTGTAATTCTCTTTATTAACTCAAAAGCTGTACCAGCAGTTTCAATGTTTACAGCAGATGTTTGAGTATTAGACTTCGGCAATAACTTTTAAAATTCTTTATAATCCCCTGGTCAAGTGGTTGACAAGCTGATGTACAATTAGGGGGTAAAAATAATATTTTTATATTATTATATTATTTAAGCGAACGTCTTTCGGATGAGATCCCGCATTGTCTAAAAATAACAAAATGTTTCTTTTTTCTTTAGCCATTTTCCAATTTAGGTCTTGCAACCACTCTGTCATAATTTGTCCTGTCATCCGAGCTTTCTTATTGTATTTCCAAGTTACAGGCAGGTTATTTATATTAATGTTTTTAAAAGCTCTGGGTTTAGCTACCCTACCAATGACTAGGAGTTTTTCTTTGTCACTCGCCATATTTGCACAATGCAAAATTGTAAACCTCTGTTGGGGATACTTTCCCCCAACACATTTTTCCTTCTTTAATGTGAGCCGTTTGTCGGGGAGAGTCCTAAAATACAAGCCTGTCTCATCGGCATTATAGATTCTCGGTGAATATTCCTTAATCAAAGAAGGACATTTTTTAAAAACGATGAAACATCTTCAGCATTAACCGAAGCTCCTTCTCCCGAAATCGCTTTAAAACTTATATTGTGGCGGATTCTAAATTTATTGAACCTACCAGAAGAAGCACTGAATGTAGAATGTCCCAAAGAAGCGGTTATTTCTCTTGCTTTACATCGTATTAGCGGACCTAAAAAAGAAATAAGTTTTTTGCGTTTTTGTCACGACAAACCTATTGGTAATCTCACTTTTTTTATCTATTTTAGAATTTAATATGAAAAGAATATCAACGCATTAATACCTTATCTAAAAAAATCATATGCATACCTGTTAAAGGAATCCCCTTATGCTGAGCTGCTGTAAACCAGTCATAACACAATTTGTCAATTTTAATACCATCACCCGTCAAAAAGCTTCTTTTTTCATTCAAATTGCTGTTCGACATCCATTTGTTTAGAAGGATTTCGTTATGTTTAATTATATCTGCAGCTTGTGTTTTTCCAATATTAAAACGCTTGGATAAGTTCCTTACACTTAATTTTTCTTTATTCTAAACTTCAACAATCTCAATTTTTTTGTTTAAGCGTGAGAATTTTTCTATTTGGAGCCATTTCTACAATGAAGGTGTCTTTTGCGCATAGACATCAGACTAATATTGAAAGCAGAATCAATCGAAAGCGTACACCTAAAGAATAAGAACGGCATATCCCCGACCAACTTGGGGAAGTCCCTAATTCACGCCAGGTAGAAATGCACGACATAGGCTGCGTTTGTACCGAAAGATTAAAGTCGGTAAATCTCCAGTTTACTCGGGGTCCCATCGAAATTGGTGCGCGGCGCGATTGAGAAATGCAATAGCAATACTCTCGATATAAAAATAAGATAAGGCGTTTTTTTTTTATTTTATTTTTTGTCCGGTTAAGAGAACATTTTCTCGTGTCCCCGTCCGTTCAAGAGAATGTCCGTCCAAGAAAGAGTTAATACAATGGAAAGTATATGAGAGCCGGTCGGGACTATGAGAAACTGTCCGTTTAAGGGAGGTGTCCGTGTAAGAGGGGTGTCCGCGAAGGGGAATTTCACTGGATATGATAAGCGATAATAAAGTTTACGTCTCCTCTGCAAGTGTTGTTGAAAGGACTAAAGTTTAATTTTGAATTTCACTTTCATTTCAGTTTAAGGTGGGAGTATGTAATGGTATGAATTATTTTCTATTATTTACCAATGATTTTTTTCTAAAATTTTACTAGTTCACCTATTCCTTATATTTTCTCGTCACTGTTTGGTGCACGCCGTTATTTTTATTCTGGTTGACGTTAGAAGTTGGTGGCAAAGTACCGCTGGTTCTCCCTCTTCATGAATTTTAAGCTAAGACATTCAATCTGTACAGGTTTCTTCCTAAAGCTTTACAGATATCTACTTTGGGTTATTCTTTAATAACTTATTATTCACAATTTTTCTTGTTAAAAAAAAGAGTCCCTTCAACAACATTTGCAGAGGAGACGTAAATTTTACTATCGTTTATCATATATATCGCTTTTCGTAACCATATTTTTTTTTATATAAATAAATATGTATTGTTCCGAAATTATACTTATAATCTTCAAAGTTTCTCGACGGAAGGAGGGCACGAGTGGCAGCATTTTTCATTATAGTCTCACACAGACCAAGTATGTGTGTACTGTATGGCCTACCGTATAGGCGAACAAATGCGTTGCTATGGATATAACACAAAACCAAGAGATGAAGATCGTGTCAAAAGTCAGACATGTTGGCATCGTTTCTCCTGAGAACGAATAAGTAATTATTTTCTCATATAACTCCGTAATTTTATAAATATCTCCGTTTATATCCAATAAAAAAGTGTATCAGCTGATACTATAATATCCGAAAGTTCCAGACATATACATCGGAAGCCAGGCAAGAAATCACGTGCGAGTGAGTACGATTTCAAAGATTAAAGACGTCGAATCTTCTTAAGTTTTTCAAACTTATTTGTATCCTCCGATCTCATTTTTGTTTCGTAAATTAATTACAATATTTAAAGTTTAGCTAGTCGGGGATTGCCTTAGGTTTTCTGTAAAAACCATATTTTTGTTGTAAAAAAAAGCGGTATATATTTATTATTTTGTCAATATATTTATCCTTTCAACTTTACATTTGGTATTTTAATTTAGAAAACATCACTTAATTTTAAAACAAATAAATCAAAATTTTAAATCAAAGAACTCAGTTAAAAAAAATTAACAAGCTTGAGATTTTCCACCACAATATATCTAGTAGTTTATAATTTCTAACAGATACAGCTGTGGCCATATGTATTCGCCACTCTCGTTTTGAAGGTGTTACACGAATATTATTGTATTTCTAAGAAGCGGGGTCGATGACGGACTTAACTAGGTACCTGATAATGAGGGTTTAATGGTTTATTGTAGGCCATTCTGAGTAAATTAGAAAATAGACGTAAAATTGTAGTTTCTGAATATTTCTTCAGTCTTTCTTAACAGTTGTAAGAGTAAGATTGAGCTAGTTTGAGTGAAGATATTGTGTCTGTGATTTTGTCTGTGTAATACGATAGTATACAGTAAAAAGTAATGCCGAAAACACGCGAATTGACGGAGGTAGAGCGAGGACAAATTGTGGTATTAGAAAAGCAAGGGTTGTCGGTGTCTGCTATTGCCCGACAAGTGAAATGTGCGCGATCGACAGTTAGAATGACGATAAAACGATACAAAGAGAGTGGATCTTTGACAAACAAACCGAAAACTGGTCGAAAAAGGAAGACAACTAGCAGAGATGAGCGAGTCTTAGAGCGGATGTCTGCGAGACCGGAAAAAGGGTCTAAACAGCTTTCCAGTGAGCTTTTCCGGCTACATAATGTTGCTATTTCTCCTCGCACTGTTAGAAGACGCCTTTGTGAATTAAATTTAGGGGGATACAAAGCTCGACATAAACCACGGTTGTCTCCGCAACAAAAGAAAAAGAGACTGCTGTGGGCTAACAGTCACCGCGACTGAATCATTGACAATTGGGCCAATGTTATATGGATGTGTGTGATGAGTCAAATATTGAGGTAAGTAATACATAATTATTGTATTTGCGGTATTCTGTATTCAATTCCTGGTATCTATAGTGTTTTTATTCTTTTTAATGGGTTCCAAAATGTAACAGTATTCATGTTTTTGTTGGTAGCTTTGTGGTAAACCTGGGCTTCAATACGTGCGACGCAGGCGAGGAGAGGTCTTCCATCCAGACTGTATCATCCCGACTGTCAAGTTTGGGGGTGGTAGCATAATGGTTTGGGGTTCCATGAGTGCAACAGGCGTCGGAGAACTGTTCGTCTGCGAGGGCCGAATGAACAGTCGGACGTACATCGACATGTTGGAAGAAGTTCTGGAACCGTGTGCCTTAAAATTATTCGATAATGATGAGCCAGAGTATTACTTCCAACAAGATAATGCACCGTGCCATAAATCTCGCGAAGTAATGCGCTGGTTCGAGGAAAATAACGTGCGGGTCCTGGAATGGCCGGCACAATCCCCGGACTTATCGCCAATTGAGCATTTATGGCACATTTTAAAGCAAAATGTAGCTAAATACTCATCTACCACAAAGCAACGCTTAAAAACAAAAACATTCGAAGAGTGGAATAAAATCACCCCCGAACAGTGCTACAACTTAGTGAGCAGTATGCCCCGACGAATTCGTGCGGTGATAAAAGCCCAGGGAGGAGCTACCAAATATTAAGCAATATCTGTATATATCTGTATACACTCACAATGAAACATTTTCATCGATCAATTTTCTTTTATTTCTTATATATTCGTCGGAATAAAAAAACAAAAAAGGGTGGCGAATACATACGGCCACAGCTGTATACGTACATACATGTTTTTTTAAGTCGAATGTTGAAACTGCAAATGTACAATATTATAAAATATGCCCTTTCAATTAAAAATATTTTCAACACAAGTTAGGCCAGAGAAAGGAATCCAATTTTAGTATAAGTACATATTTTATTTTTAATTTTGGCAGACGCAAGGGGGGTTTTGAGAATACCTCTAAAAGTAAAATTACAACGCCTTCGGATATATGAAAATTTTGAACACTGATATCAATTAAACAATCAATCACAAAGTTTACCCATGGGATTAGATTAGTCGATAATAACTCATTCTGTTCGAATGGATAGCATAATTTTTCCTATGCGATTTGAAATTTTTATACAAGAAATGTGATTAAATGAATATTTAGGAATAATTGAACTACTGAAATTTCCGACTATTTCCGATGTGAATAGGATCGAAATTTCGTGTTATCCAAGCTTACAGTATTTTTTAATTTCGTTACTGTGTTATAATAATATTTAGAATATGGCATTTAATATAGCAAATAATAGTTTCTTTATCTACAATTACAAAATAAACAAAACACGTACATCGGGATTATCCGAGTTTTCGGTTGTAAGAGTTAAGCCACCTATGTTATCACCTATAGTCGAGATACTACTAAATAGTTTCTGACGTTGAATAGCGCAGTTAATAAATTTTATTGTTTCCTACATTACTTTTTAACACATTTTTTTGGTAATATTTACGGATTGACAATTTTTTATTTGTTGCAGGTAAATGGTGAAGATGTTACGTCATCCACTCATACCGAAGTCGTCTCTTTAATAAGATGTGAGTTTTTTAATTTGGTAATAGAGCATTTTTTCGATGTATGTTTCATTACCTTTGAATTATTAGCGCATGCGCTATAACTTAATACTTTGGTTTATTGGTAGGTGTTATAGTAAAAAGATATATCGCTGGTGGTCTTCAACCTAGTACTTATTGATATCTTTATATACTACAGGCACGATAAGTTTCAATGCACGTCATACATATAATCAAATGACGTCATAAATATGCATTGCGACCACACAAATAAATTTAAGTATTTTATATTAGTACATAATTATAACATAATACTTAATTACTTAGTAAACCTTAAAATACATTAAATTAGTATTGTGTTAAAGATTGCATTTTTTTTTTGGATTTTAATTGAAATATGCCTATTATATATTTTTGAATTTAGCACCATGATATGTTGTACGTACGTTCACAAAATTGTTTTGATAAATTATGTAGGTAGTAGGAAATAAGCGCAAAAATTATTTGGTGCCACAAGAAAAATATAAGCCAAATGTAAGTTAGCGAAATATTTTAACTGCATATTCTAACAAATTAGTATATTATATACTTAATATAATATACATAAAAAGCGCGACTATACCACGATCAAGTCCTATTATGTAGTAAATTTTTAATATCGATTGCACAGACTGTCCCAGAGGGCACAAAGTATATAAGATCGGAAGTTTGAAGCACGTAACATACGGTTTACCTACCTATTCCCAAACAATGTTAATCTCTATTTCGGCAATTTACTTACTAAAATATTCACACAATAAAAAATCCATTAACTGACTAGTAAGTGTCGGTAACGATAAATGCCAATTTGTCCCATCAAGATTTCTCATTATGTCACTTTACAAAAATAGAGGAATAATATTGTAACTGATCCTATTTTCTTTTACTAGTACATAACACAAGGCACAAACTCGTGTACTTTAACATTGTAATTTACAAATATTTCAAGAGCTTTTCAACAAATTAATATGTTGCCCTTTTGTCTTCGCTTACAAGTTTCTATATTTTAACTCTACAAATTGGATCTTTTTTATAGTATATGTAACACATTTTTCTCATTATATTTACAACCGATAGTGTGATTGTTAAAAAAAACCTGATTAAATATAAATACGTAATACGAGAAAATAAAAACTGGGAGAAATGCAAACAGAATGACATGCATAAGAATAAAATGTCACGTGGAATCAATCTCCGTAACAATAAAGGATAATAATATACAAATATGTATCTAAGAAAAGCTAGTTACAGCCCATAAGAGCAATACATGCATACATCATTTTGATAGGTTGTAAGAAGCTTGCAAAAAATAAAGCAGGGGGAAGGTGGTATGTAGGATTTAATTTCGATAGTTATTTTTTGATTTGATTTCATACTTTATTTTGCGCTTGGTTCAACTTTGGGCTTAACAAATTCTATTCTTTCCACGCCTACTTGATGCGTAATCGAAAAGCATTCGAAAATCGGGAATAAAACGGTTATAATCTATATGATGCATGAAAATACGGAAATCTGTACATAGTCGTTTGTGAATTGAGAATTCCAAACACATTCTTTACTGTGTAGCCCACCTCTTAGCATGATTATTTTTCTGCTAATGTTAAAGAACAGTTAACTATTTTTGACAGTAATGAAATTCAATATAAATCTTTCCGCCTTTAAAACTACCTTCAGAAATCTGTATTTTCCCATTATCTTTCATTGTTATTGTCGAATAAGTAGCAGTTTTTAAGCCTTTTAATTTATTTCTCCACTTGCCTGCATTATGAATGGTCCTCATTGCAGTGTCTTTCTTTAATGTCCGACACAACTTTTATCCGTATTGTGCAAATAAATGCATAATATGGGTGTAATACAATTGCAACTACCACCTAAAGAGGATTTTATAAAGTTGATTGAAAACATTTTTCTAAATATCTTTTGTTCATACAATGATATAATATTAATACCCCTAATGATAAGTGAAAATTACAATTTATATAAAAAAAGAATTTGTGAGGATATCTGCTGGCATTACATCAGTATACCACTTTTAACACCTTATTTGTAACTGTATCATTTATATAATGATGATGAATCAATTAACATAATGATACTGCTAAATATTCATAGTATTTGTGGAATCGTTCATGGGAAACACAATGTGAGAAGAAAAAAAATCGCTCATGCACGCATATGTTCCTGCCTACGAGGCGTCATCAACACGGTTTTGAGCGATTTCTCGATTTATTACATTACAATTCCCTCTCGGCTAATATCGCCGTGTCTAAACTATCAGCCTAAGTGAGCATTCCCAACGCTATCTAGAGCCATAAGAATAACTCGTTTGCCGGTTCAATCACAGTAAAGCAGGCAGGTGCAGTTTCCCAATACTTCTCCCGAGCAGTTTATGGTCTGCTAAACCAGAGAGGGCGCATACTTATAGTGCATAGGGTAGTTGTACATGTGAATGAGCCCTCAGGCATACCATGATGTATTAAAAAGACATCGAAAAATGCCTAGCAAAAGTAAATCAAACAAAAACACTAACACGTGGACATATTTCTGCATACATGTCTGCGTATTAGTGTGTTTCTTCTCTTCTCATATTGTCTTTCCCGTAAACGATTCCACCAATACCATAAGTAGCTGTATTTAACAGCATTATTATGTTAGGTAGTGCTTTCTAAGCATTTTTGTGTTATCAATATGCTTGCTTCTCTTGTGACACACAGGATTTCCTAACTTACGTACTCCTTGATTATCATTGATCATCTATTAACAAATCTCTCAAGTACGTGGTTTCCTTGGCAGCTTCTACTATTGATATACATTTTGTTACTTTGCTACAGCTTTTTATTTTAAGATTTCCCAAGAACAAGCAAAACCATTAAGTTTAAATGCATAACCTGTATCTGATAGACAATTTACATCTCGAATTTAGAATACAGCATGTTTCCAGTGAATCTCATTATAGCTATTATTAAACCGATTCAAGAAGTTTACACAGTATGATATATCTGACCTAGTTAACGCAGATATATACATACAACTGCCTTTTAACTTTTGATAAGGATATTTTTCATCTGAGTTTAATTTAACTCCCATACCACTATTTTGACTTAACGTCAGTCTTTGCATAGTTTCATTGGTTTTTGGTTAACGTTCTAAATTAATTAATCCGGAACCATTTTTCTGAAATCTTTAATTTTAAATTTGAAACTTTATTTATTTAAAAAATCTTTAAAGTACGTCTCATCTTTATTATTAAAAAAATAAAAAAGTCATCCGCATACATATGTAGTATCAGCTCTTTTTGTACAAAGACGCGAATCGTATTTATATCTTTAATAATTTAAACTAAACAAACGTCTGTGATATCTTCTATAAACTCGACATCCTTATATATTATGATAATGTTGATTTGTGGACCATACAGTTTTTATCCTTTTTACTTATTTTCACTATATCCCATCAAAGTTATTTTTCTTGTCTCGTTCCATATATCTACTTTGGAATGTGTGTCATAACCTTACTCCCAACATTTTTAAAAGACTAGTATCTAGTATCTTACCGTACCATACCTCAAAAGCAAAGAGAGGTTTGATATTTGTCTACTGTGCCTGTGTTTTTAGAACGTTCTCAAGCACTGTGAACGTCCGTTGTCACCCCTTTACACTCCAATTATCTTCAGGATTCGAATTTCTACCAAATAAACTTAAAAAAGGGAATTAGAGAATACTTGCTTGTAAAAAAATGAACAAATGTAAGAAAATATCTAATACTACCTCGAGAATTTACTCCCATCGGTCTACAAACATCAGCATCGATAACTTATGATCTACTACTTGCACGTAACCATTTATCTAGAAAAAGGAGTCGACTTTGCTTACCTTCGTTACAAACTTTGGAGCTATGTTTACGTATTCTATCTTTCGTAATCTACGATGCCATTTTTTACCTGCTGCCGGAAAACAGCATTGCTCTGGATGTTATATCAGCCCAATAGACGTAAGACAAAACGATAAAAACGCGGATATAAAACATTTTTCGGTACTGTTTCCTCAAAAATGTTCAATCGAGCTAACGTATACCCATTAAATAGAAATATAAAAAAGAATAAAACACATTTCAACAAAGTGTTTCATAAAACATTTTAGTCGGATCTATGTGTCTTAACACTCTTAGATTTTAACTAGTTTGAAGTTATATTCGAAAAACTTAACCAAATCATCATGAAAATTCCAGAAACTATAATATCTTATGAATCATGCATGAAAATATATGTATATCTACTACCATATCTTAACTGTGCTTTCTGCCAGTCTTGGACGCTAACCCATTTCCTTAACCATTACACAAAACCTACTATTTCTTCTTCAGCGGCTTTGTCAATGATTGTTCATATTATTCAGTTTGATGCTTTTGTATCCGTTTCAATTAATCCAACGATTGATTTTTCGTTCTCTAGCTGTATAAAAAATAACCACTGCCAAATAAGTACAGACAGCATCATCGAAGTACCACTAATTTAATTAATTAATTTTTACTGAATCCTATTTCAACTGTAAACGAAAAACAAAAGCGTCTTGTCCAATAATTTATGAAAAATGGTGGTTATTCTAGAGTAATTATGATTGTTTTATATTTAAAATGCTTAAGATGTGGGGATGTGAATTAGTAAATGTGCTATTTATGTAGTGCAGATTGTTTTCTATCCAAATTAGTTGATAATTGTTTTCGTCAGGTATTCGAGAAAAAAGTTACATAAGTTTACCAGATTCTTAATATTATGTGATATTTAGAATCAAATTCATACAAAATATAAAATGTTTGAAAATAAAAGAATAGTTACGTAAAGGATGTTGTATGAAACCGTTTTTTTTTATTATTTTTGAAAATTAATTATTCTTTTAAACTTTCGAAGGTGGTCAGAAAAATCTTTTCTATACGCATAATAATTATTCAGAACATATACAGAAGTTTGCAAATCTTAAGATGAAAAAGCGATTTTAAGCTGATTGGGTATTAACAATTTCGTATTTGTTTTTTTAATGTAAGCGTGTAATTGTCCACTTTCAATTTAAACATATTAAATTACATCTTAATTGCTTCTTGCGCGAACATAGCTACCTATGAGTATTTTTTAGCGAACCGCGTTTCAAATTGCTGCGCAAATCGTTCCCCATGTTACTATTTTTATCTGAAGTCAGTCACACTGAAAGTCGTCACCGAGGATGTAAATGCGGTCCGGTCCGTGTTTTAATTCAATCCCTCATCGATTCAGTATTAAATTGTGAATGGCGGAGTCCGCTTATCTTTTAATTCCAGGAAATTTTGAAAGATACCCTTCGTACCTCCGTAAATTTAATAAACGCGACCATTTACGAAAGTAGACGATTTGCCTTTAATTTACCGGCAGATTGCTTTCGGTACTAGCTGTTTTGTGAATTGACCTTTTGATTATAATGGTGCACGTAATAAAAAAGAAACTATTTCATTGTGTGGTTTCACTATACACGAATGCACTATAAAAAAATATAATTAAAAATGCCTAAGTGGTATGATTATGCTATTCAAGTACAATTTATATCACAGTGAATATCATTTAACAACATGTGATCCAACCGTATATTGGTGAGTAGGTAGAGATGTTTTCGCTAGTAACACAGTTTTCGTAAAAAAATAGAGACTAGGTGTTTATACTTTTTTGTATGTAGAATGGAATGACCTTTAAATAGTTTGATATTTATAGTTTACACACTGACAGTACTTAATGAATCTATGATCGAATTTATACAACAAGAGACATTTGTTAATTCTAATAGATAATGTATTTGTAATGCATTCTTTTTATAGAGATTCATAAGTAATAATTTCATGATTAAAATAGTCACTTTCTAGTAATATTTAAATAAAACTTGCAAGAACTGCACACGATTTCTGTTCTGAAAATTATTGGAGGTTTGGCACGAATAATTGTTAGCTCTTTATTCTTAATATTATATTATATTCGTTATTTTATATTGATTTCAATGTTTCATCTATTAAATTTGCCGTTAAATTTGAAGCAGTCGTTGGTTATAATATTGTAATGACTTCGTTTTTTTTTGAAACTCATTTGGAGTTATTAATTCTATGCACACATATCCACATAGTAATTGATTTAGTCCAATTTGCAAATCTTCTCAAAGAATTTATTTTCACTAGAACAGCACATTTTTCGACGCCCAATCGCTGACCCAATCTGCTAAGTCGCGAACCGCGTCAAAGTTTACGTACTTTTATTCTCTTCATTATTCTTTCAAACTGTAAAAACGAACTAATTTAACTGAACTATCCCCGAACGAACCAATTAGGTGAAATACTATCTCCGTCACTAATTTGGAATAGGGAATGTGCACATTTTCATTGGACTATAAGCAATATTTGCCCAAATTTGTTAGACTTCATAATTTTCTACATAACATTTACTGTATTTCTGATGGTTAAAAAGATTTGAAAAAATAGGGGGTTGGTATACCTCGACCCTCATTATTTCTTCTGAAAATCATTTACATCTTTAAGACCATGTAATATACTTTAAGATTCATTCTAATAAATTTTTGTATCTATTGTATGGAATATTAGAGATATTTAAAACATTTTAAGGATGCATAAACTTCGGAGAGGTCTTAAATCCAAAATGATGTGATTGGACAGCTTACGAAAAGCATGACGAAGGTGATTTAAGGCATCCTAAGCCTATATAGTTCTTGTAAGTTAGCAATTGATTTTCCATGTTCTAACATTTTTATGCAAGTACGTGCCGTTCCTAATTAAATAATAATTGGTGTCGCCCACATTGCCGAAAATACAGAGCGGTACAGTAGGGATAGCGGTTTGATGCAACTATCATCAGTTGGACGCGAGTTATAGTTAGAGTATAGTCTGGCGGGTTGATACTTTACGTAGATTAAATCCATGACAATGCCGAACGAACGATTTTATAGGGAGCTACTATCGGTTGACAAATGCATCGGGAAATTTCCAGATTTAAGATACGATAGTGCAAAAATAGTGTGTGCAGCATGCGATAAATCTAACGTGCGGGGATCAACGAGAATTCAGAAAATGTAAATATTGCAGCACATATTATAAACGACCGACCAAACACGATTTGAATCTCCACGTTCGTGAGACGAAAAGGTGAAAATTAAAAGGTAAATGATGAAATGTTTTAAGCTGCGCACCCCAACAATCCCGGTTTTATACGCGTCTTTAGTGATACCTCGTGCGCGGTATAGTTAGGATGTCAATCTAAAATTGCTCTTAGATTCTAGAAGCGATTAAAACATGGCCAAAACAATGCGTGCAACACTCAGTGCCTTCTTAAATTTTCGCACGATAACTCATAAATATCGATTCGCAGTACCATTACGATAACGAAGGCACTCGCTTTTCTGGGAGTCCGCCATGGCTAAATTACTCTCCAACGCAAAAAATAAATTTCTAAATTCGCATAAACAATGTACATGCGATTGAAGTACATACAATTCAAAGACACTAAAAATATTCGTGCATCTACACGTAACATTTTTATAACAATATCCTTAATCAAAACCAGCATCAATTTCAAACCCTATAAAGATTATGAACATTTCTATACTACACACAGCAATCACTAACAGAAACCCTTGCGTTCATGGGTGTCAAAATGTCTCCGAAACCATAAAAAAATCCCACGTCTGCACACGATCGAGTATAGATTTTAAATCTTATTGAAGCTATTGATATTCCGATATTACACACAACAACCAACCACAAAATTCCCTACTAAGCGTTCGCGGAGCTCAAAACGCCTTTCCCTCCTTCCCCAAGCTTTGAAAGAATTCCTGCGTCTACACACGTTCGACTATCAATTTCAAACCCTATAAAGATTACAGATATTGCTGTACTGCATACCGCAACCACCAACAGAGTCACTTGCTAAACGTTCACTTACATCTGTTTTCAACTTAGACAGAGTTGCGCGAATTTATACTAGTGACTTTTTTTGACAGCTGCATTACCAACAATACATTGGTATTTAAGTTTTACTTATTGGTGTCAGCTGTTCTGCTTTAACTCGAAAAAATCTTGTGCCTGTCCTTACTATCAATAGTTTTATGTTTGATATTCTTAATATTTGTGAATAAATATGGAAGACCACTACTTGTATTATATTATTGCAGCACTATTATCAATATATAAATATCAATTATCAATTATCTAGTATAAATAAATAAATCAGTTTACTAATCATATTATAGTTAACTGTAGAATCAATTATAAAAGAAAAAGAAATGTCACATTTGTAAATTATATTTTAATAAAAGCAGGTTCGTATAACTTGGAAAATATAGAAATAACTTATGATACTTATATTAAATACTATCATGTAACATAATACTATAATAAACATATATGAGAAATATTGGTTATGTTCTATTTTTCATTTCTTCATATAGCCAACTGTAGAGTTTAAAACACCTCGAGAATATAATTTTGAAGCAATGTGACAACTGCGTTTATATTTCCCATAACAGCCATACCGATGAATTTTAAGGTGCGAACGGACTATAGAACCGTTGTATTTGCATCAGGGGTAGTCTTTGGCAAAGATAACTGAAGTGAATCTCGTTCATTACACAGATATTTCGGATGCTAGTGAAGTTTAATAATTATAAATTACTTCTAAATTGCGCTTAAAAAATGAGTAACGATATTGTTATAAACATGTTACATTCTTCTTGTGATGCAATTAATACAATAGTCAAACAGTAAAATATGCATGCAAGGTTAAAAAAATAAATAAATGTATTGAATTAGATTTTTAACAAAATAGAATAACAAAAAACTGAATAAAGTTAACTCAGTCAAATTACATTCTTAAAGTTTCGAATAGTGTTTTGGAGGAGTAGATTTACCACTTTGTTATGCACTCATGTAATTTCAACAAGAATCTATTAAGATTATATATTACATTTTTTAATTTATGTGCACTTATCGTTTAAGTCGCTATCGCCGTGACTGTACATGTACTATGAGCTTATAAAGTATGGCTCCTAACAATTGGTTAATACTTACAAACCTTTCTTCTATTTCTGTCACATATTTGCATCTTGAGTTCCACTCATTTGTAGTAAGTTTGGAGAAAACTTTCTTCACACACATGTTCACACATGTCGGTTGTTTTAAAGTAACTTTTTTAGAGCAAAGCATTGTTTGAAACTTGCCCATATCAGTCTACAGGATTGAGGACGGGATAGTAGATTGGTAAGCGCAAAACTTCATGACTTGCTCGGATGGCAGTCACTTCATGTTTTAAAACGTGGTTTATGCGTTTTTATCAAACTAAACCATACGAAATATTTATTCATTTCAACCATATTTTCATGCCATCCTTTCAGAACGCTGACATAAGACACTTTTTCACCTTGTGAAACGGTTGTCTATAACGAGAACAGTTTTTGGGGCAAATTTGGTTACAGCTTTTCCACTAGCCATTCCTTATGCAAAAAGATGTTCATCTCATTATGATAATATTCAGTACGCTTTTTTGATTTTCAAGTGTCATATGCTTCTCACTACACGCGTGCATTATTATTTGACTTTCTTCATTTGCTATCTTAGTATGTAAATCTTATTAAACAACAATGTCATTCACCACTCCAACTTTTCTCGTAAGTTACGACCAAAGTGAAATATATAGCTGTGTGCGAAATAATAGCAATGTGCATAAAAATATCGAATCCAGGTATTTAATTACATCCGGGATCATAGACATACACTATCGCTCAAAAGTGTTTAGGCACTGTCACTGACAGCAAAGTGTATAAAAACTCAGCAAAAATGTTAATAATAATTATTTTTTATGTGCAGATACACGTACATGAATAAAAATATATTAAATAAATGTGAAAATTAAAACGTTTACTTTAAGCTTTGCTTTCATCTATGTGACCTCCTCTTGATTTAATAATTGCAGCACACAATTGAGGCATTCTCGCAATAAGTTTTGCCAGAGTTTCTTGTGTTATTGAGGTCCAACTCGATTGCAATTTGTTCCACACGTCAGTAGCTGATGTCGGAGCCGATTTCCGTACTTCCCGATCTAGTTCTTCCCATAGTAACCTGTTACGTTCTCCTGGTTTGAAGAACAGCGCCGCTGTAGCCTGCTCGTAAATTCCTGAATTACTTGACCAATACTTACTTATAGAGTATGTTCGCTTATTTCATCATGCCACCACAAGTTCGTGTGCATCAGTGTTGAGGAAGTAGTTCCTCTTGATAGTAAGTCGGCAGGATTCTCTTTGGTACCGATATGATGCCAATCCGCAATGTTTGTGAGCTCCTGTATTTCAGTTATTCTATTTGCCACGAAGGTCTTGAAAGTTTTAGGCGATTTCAGCCAAGACAATACTATTGACGAATCAGTCAAATAGCAAGTTTTGCGGAATTGTAAAGATAAGTATCGTGTTAATCGTTCCATCAATCGTGCCAACAGCAATGCTCCGGATAATTCCAAGCGGGGAAGAGTCGTTGTCTTAATTGGAGCAATTCTGATTTTGCACATAACAGATTGCAAAAGATATCGCCAAATTTGTTTAGTGCTCTTACGTAGACACAAGCGCGGTAAGCCTTTTCACTTGCATCGCTGAAACCGTGAAGTTCAAAATACTCTGGTTGCTGCATTGGAAATACGTGTCTAGGAATGGTTATATTATTTAGATCTTTCATTTCTTCCACGTACGACAGCCATGTAGTCTCAATACTGAGAGGTAGAGATTCATCCCAGTTTATCTCCAATTTCCATATATCCTGCATTAAGATCTTGGCTCTGACAGTGAATGGAGATAACAGGCCTAACGGGTCGAAGACTTTGGATATATGGGATAATATTTGTCTCTTTGTAATGTTTTTACATTCGGGAACATCCGACAAGGCATATTGTAACGTGTCCATGGTAGCATTCCATTGAAGGCCAAGAGTACTAATGTTATCGCTTTTGTCGAGATCTAATATTGTATTTCCACAACATGTTGCCGGTATATTTTGTAGTAATTCCGGCTTGTTTGAGGCCCATTTTCGCAATTCCAATTTTCCTTGAGACAGGATTTCTGTAACTTCGGCTATGATTTTGTTGGCTTGATCAATTGTTTGAGCTCCGGTTAATAGATCGTCGACATAAAAATCTCTTAATATAATTTCAGCGCCAAATGGTTGCGCATCTTGTTTTGCCATTGCCAATTGCTGTAATACTTTCGTAGCCAAATAGGAAGCAGAGGCAGTGCCATGTTACGGTAGTTAACTCGAAGATTTCAACGTCACTCTTATCAGACATTCGCCATAGTATGCGCTGAAAAGGCATGCACTGCTCATTTATGCGAACCTGCCTGTACATTTTGGCTACATTAGCCGTTATAACGTATGCATATAGTCTGAATCTGCAGACTATATCGAATAAATCTTGCTGTAATTTAGGCCCAACCATTAGAGTATCGTTCATAGAAACGCCAGATGAAGTTTTCGCAGACCCATCGAAAACAACCCTTAGTCTTGTAGTTATACTATTCTCTTTAACTATCGCATGATGGGGCAAGTAAAAGTGTGGTTCGGTAGAATAATTGTATAGTTTTGCCTTCCGCATATGTCCCAGTTCCAAATATTCTTTTATAAATTCTCCATATTCTTGTTTAAGCGGAGGATTTTTGTTTAACCTTTTCTCTAGAGAATAAAATCGCTTCAAAGCTTGGTCATAAGAAGCACCGAGAGAATTTACATTCTCTTTAAAAGGTAATGATACCACAAACCGTCCACTAGTATCTCTTTGTGCTGTGGCATGAATGTGTCGTTCAGAGCTGTTCTCTCTTGCGGAGAATATATGTTGCTCTGGTATCATTTCTATTTCACAAGACTTGTTGATATTGTTATTCATCTTCGATATTGTACTGATATGGCAGGTTGTTAAATTTGACGATCGTGGCGTCGGTATTTTGCCAGAAACAATCCACCCTAATAAAGTTTTCTGCAAACAAGGCGCATTTGGAGTAGGATTTATTTGGCCAACACAAAGTAGTTTGTAGAATAATTCTACACCAATTAACATGTCTATATCGGCGGAAGTATTAAACTGCGGGTCCGCAAGCTTAATATTATTCGGTATCTTAACGTTTCTTCGTGATACTGAAACAAGAGGCAAACGATCGGTAATCTTATTTAATACGAGGCAATTTAGCTTTGTTTGGAATCCAGTACATCTTGATTTAATGGATACGTCTACTGCTCGTGTAATCTGTGTTTTCGTAGGTGTGATGCCTGCTAATGCTACATTAGCGGGAGTTTGCCTAAAGCCAAGACTATCAGCCATTCGTTTAGTTATTAGATTGGATTGGGATCCGCAATCCAATAATACTCGACATCTTCGAGAGTATCCTCTGCGATCCAGAATATTCACAACGGCTGTTGATAGCAATACGTGGCACTTAGTATTACAACTATGACTTGTAACAGAAGTGGAGCATTCCGGCTGTGGAGAGCCAGGTCGGCTGCGTTGAGCTTCATCGTTTCTTCCGCCAATGTGTAAGACGGAATGATGCCTCCTGCCACATATTCTACAGCTATAGTTTGACGGACACTTGTTATCTTTGTGCCTGGCTTTCAAGCTATTAAAACATAGCTGTTTCTGATTTGGCCTCTTCGAAACGTTTCTTGGTACTAGTGCGAGAATTTCTCGCATTGGTGTATCATGTGTTTGCCTTTGCAAAATAAGCATGTAGCGACATATGTTTTATGTGTATTCGACGGTGGCTTTTTCGTTGCCACATTGATGGTTGCTGTCTGAGAATGCGTGCCGGCTGATTTAGCGATAGCCTCTAGTGTTTGACATTTCTGCGTTAGAAAACTGACCATCTCCTTAAATGTCGGTATTTCTGTTGTCTGTATCCTTGTCTCCCCAGTCTTTAGCGTTTGTGCATCTAGTTTTTGGCGACGATAACGATAAGTAGATCATCCCAATGTTCTGTGGGTCGTTTCAAAGCAGTTAAAGCCCTAGTATGCTTTAAAATGCCATCCAAGATCTGACGTAGCATGCTCACATTCTCTTTTGTCGCAGAAGGGAGATCAAGGATAGCGGTTATGTGCTTCTTCATAATAACTCGTTTATTGCAATTACTGTCTTGTAACATTTGCCAGGCGTTTTCGTAGTTATCTGCAGACGTCTCTAGCGAATGCAGGATATTCGCTGCTTCTCCTTTTAAACATGCTTTTAAATAGTGCAGCTTCTGTACCGCTGGTACATTACTGTTGCTGTGTATAAGAGAGCTGAATATATCGTAAAACGGTAGCCAATCTTCGTAATTACCCGAAAATTTTGGCAAGTCTATTCTCGGCAGCTTTATTATATCGGGAGTGGAAACCTCAGTTTTCTGTCGATTCAAATTGCCGCTTACAGTTAGAGCTTTTCTAAAGCGAGTTTCAAAGTCGAAGTATTTCTCTTCAAATTCTTCGCGTTCGTCTGCGTCTATCTCATTTTCATCTAGTATTTCTATTATGCCTTGAATTCTGTCGAATTCATCGTACAAGTAAGTAAACTTTTCATAGCGAACCTGTAATTGGTCAAGTTGTGTAGTAGCATCGTGTTTGTCTAAAAACTTGCCTGCTCTTGTAAGCGAGCTCTTAATTTGCCTTCTGTGCGCTTTCAACGAAGATAGATCTTCCTCCATTTTATTAGACGGGAAATTTAATTTCTATCGAGACAAGACTAATATCCGGCTCGAAGGACCAATGTTACGTTCTCCTGGTTTGAAGAACAGCGCCGCTGTAGCCTGCTCGTAAATTCCTGAATTACTTGACCAATACTTACTTATAGAGTATGTTCGCTTATTTACTAAAGGAAAGGTTGTACAGTGAAACTCAATGCGCATGCGCAAAAGAAATATATTTAAAAATAAAATGGTTACACGGTTTCCACTCTTGCCTATGTACATGTACGATGTACGTAAGATATATATATTTGCAATAATTGCAGTTATTCGAGCTCTCTTATACATGTAATGTACATTAGCATTTGTATATGTATTTTCATTGGTAGCAACATAAAGTAATGCCTCAGAATGTACGTTGCAAAGCCATGTCTTAATTCTGTTTAAAAAGTTAAACTCTTATGTGCTTCCGCTGAAGCTTTGTTAGAGGCATGTACTAATGCCTCTATCTGTTTGCATGCACCACTACCTTTTATAGGGAGCCAACCCTATTTATTTCTTAAATTTATAAGCGCACCTCGGTGCTATGCTTATTTATATGTCCCTTTCCGGGAGCCTAATATACTTTCCTTGTTTTAAATTTGCCTAAGGGACTTGGCCCTGTATTATTGGCATGTATTTGTGCTTGACCAAATACGTTTGTTATTTTCACATTTATAGGGGAACCCACCCTATCTCTTAGAGCTTGAACGCCTGGTCGAGGGCGACAGTAGCGATAATAGCCGATCTCAATACAAAAGCAATGTCACAGCTACCCAGGCGTTCTCGTTTGAAATATTACGCTATGTGCAATCTTTAGCTCTCTACTACTGCGCCCCAAAGAAGGGAAAAATCCAGTAACCAGCAAATGTGCGAACTGCGCACCGACAAGTAAAACGGAGCGATGATGCCGACATTACATAAGAAAACTGGTTCGTGACACTCGTCCGCTACGACGAGCAACTAAATGAAAAATTTCTAAGTCCTGATACGACAAGGACCGAACAAACGTACAAAAGACAACGGGCGCTGCGGCCGCAACGACCGTCAGCAAGAAGCGGAGTGATCGTACTTGTAGAGGAGGTTCATACATGCGCGCCGACAATCTCACCAAAATAATTTCCGACACAAACTTAACTGGAAGACTAAAAATATGTATAGACGACAATGGACACAGTAGCCTCGACGTACGATGATAGAAAATCGAGAATTTATACTTATTAAAAATCTATACATGTGGTCCGACGACGTTACCAAATGACTCCCGCCAGAAATAAATGTATAGACAACGTCCTCGACGATTCCCGCCAAAACTAGAAAAACTTAGAAATCTCTAATAATCTTACGACGACGTTACTGTACACGTTACGACGAGGCACGAAAGGTAACCGAGAGTGCACGATCGCTAATACCTCGACTGTCGCGCGGAGACGACTGCCTATGCTTGTGTACCTTAAATTTCAAGAAAACTCCCATTACATATCCGACGACGTTGCAGTGAATGATTTCTAATTAGGCAGTTTCAGCTAGCGTAATGCGAATGGTATTGACTTGCATACATATACAATGCGTAATGTACATACATATTAAAATAAAATTGGATATAAGAGAGCAAAATAAATAAATATAAGAATGAAAATAAATAAATATAAAAATGAAAATAAAATAATATTCTAAATGAAAATAATAATGCAAAGAAGATAAAATACATAATAGTAAAAAAAAATTAGAAAATACAAAAAACAATGTTAAGTCCTTAACATAACCCGATTGGATTCAAGTCGGGGCTCTGGGGAGGCCATTCTATAATTTTGAGAGTTCCTTCCTCTTCTAAATGGCGTAAATAGTCTTTACATAATTTAGAGGAATGTTTTGGGTCATTATCTTGCTGGAAGATAAAATTTTGACCCAAAAGTCGAATTCCGGGTATTGCGTGGCTCTTCAAAATTTCGCGGTAGCCTTCTTTTTTTAATATACCGTCAATTTTCACAATATCCCCTACACTAGTGCCAGCAAAACAGCCCCAAATGATGATAGAACCTCCACCATGCTTCACGCTAACAGCAATACACTCTTCTCTGGCACGTTCACCCACAGATCTTCTTACGAATATGCGTCTCCGGGTTCCGAACAGCTCAAATTTGGACTCATCCGTCCATAGGATGTTGATCCACTCTTCTATGGTCCAGTGTTGGTGTTCACGAGCCCATTTAAGTCGCTTTTGCTTGTTTTGTTTGCGTAGTAATGGCTTTTTCATCGCAATACGTCCATGGAGCCCGGCTTTCTGTAGGCGACGTTTGATTGTAGAAACACTGACTAGTTTTTGGAGTCCAACATTCAATTCTGCGGTGATGTCCGGGTCTGTTTTGCGTCTATTTAACTTGCTGGTAACCACTATTCTGCGATCAACTGCAGATGTTGTCGCTTTTGGCCTTCCACTCCGTCTTTTATTAAGAAAACTGCCAGTTTCCCGATATTTTTTTACGTTATAGTCAATCGTAGCGTGATGTATTTTCATTTTTTTGGCAATTTGTCGTTTACTTATGCCACTTTTATGGAGAGCTATTATAAGCGCACGTTTTTCCGTACTAATTTCTCTTCACGGAGGCATTTTAAAAAATTATCACACGATATTTCGCTCACGACGTGAATACGGTAAATGCCACACTGCAACTGACCATAGGCTACAGATTTCACCATAATCTTCTAGAAAGGTAATTTAAACATTCTTACCTACAATCTAACAGATGACTAAATTTACCCAGTAAATTCAGGGGGATTGTTATTATAATTGCACCGCAATAAACAGTTTATGGTAATCCGACCAAGTGCAGGTAAATGATAGTAAACCTTATGCGATATAATGGGTGTTTATCTTACTGAACTACATTTTAAATACGTATTTCATTTTATTATAATGTTTTTTTGGTAAACATAATACTATATGAATAATCCATGAAAACAGGGGTGCCTAAACACTTTTGAGCGGTACTGTACATATAACAGAAGACGAATTGACGTAAAGAAGTGTTTGCCAAGTTTATTCTAAAATCCGGGAAAATACTTGTTTCTTTAGTACACTGAGTTTTTGTTAAAAATAACCGTGCTGTGTAGAACATGGAATATATCGGGCGCAGGGTTGAATTTTATTGATAATATTAAATTAGATGTATATTTTATTTAGTTTTGTGTAATATCGGACGAAGCACTTCCCATCTAAAACGCGCGAATTAATTTAAAAGTTAATAAAATCATGGAAAATCTACAAATTTATTCAATAAACGCTTAAATACTCCCGAAAGTGATTTCTAATGCAATAAAATATCAAGCAAAACCAGAACGAAGAGGAAGAGAGAGAAAGACATCTAATACGGGTGATTTGTTAAATTACACCATTATAGTACTACATCTTCTAGCAAGATAATGACCCAAAACATTCCTCTAAATTATGTAAAGACTATTTACGCCATTTAGAAGAGGAAGGAACTCTCAAAATCGGGTTACTATGGGAAGAACTAGATCGGGAAGTAGGGAAATCGGCTCCGACATCAGCTACTGACGTGTGGAACAAATTGCAATCGAGTTGGACCTCAATAACATAAGAAACTCTGGCAAAACTTATTGCGAGAATGCCTCAATTGTGTGCTGCAATTATTAAATCAAGAGGAGGTCACATAGATGAAAGCAAAGCTTAAAGTAAACTTTTAATTTTCACATTTATTTAATATATTTTTATTCATGTACGTGTATCTGCACATAAAAAATAACTATTATTAACATTTTTGCTGAGTTTTTATACACTTTGCTGTCAGTGACAGTGCCCAAACACTTTTGAGCGGTAGTGTATATGCTTATATATTATTCACCTTTATCCATCAAAGCAAATTTCTTAAGTATAACAATGCAAATTAAATGTATTGTTCTCGATAAATTATAATATACGGATAGTAGTCATTCAAATGTTTATATAAAGTTATTTTAAACAAAGTAATAATTTCCTCTTTTTTACCTTGAAGCATTTGAAAATTGTCTAAAATCAACTGTTTTTTTAACTATTTTATAAATTTCCTTGGATATATATACAAACATAATCTGAGCAAGGTCAACGACAGTGAGGTATCTACAATCTTACGTTCCTGCACTATAGCTATAACCACTATGTTGTAGGACAACAGCGAAGTACTGCTTACTGCGAATGACTAATAGACTGATTGTAGGGGAATACTGAAGCGAGAAAGAATAATAGGAGACGAACGTGCGTATTATAACTGTTGACTTTGCTCAGATTATACCTGTATATATTGTAATGATATGAAATATTGTCTATTAAGTATCAATGAATTTTTCTAAATTATACTAGTTTACCTATTCCAGATATTTTCTCGTCTGTTTGGTGCGCGTCGTTATTTTTTATTATGGTTGATGTTATAAGTTGGAGGCAAAGTACCGTTAGTACTCCCTCTTTATGAATTTTAAGCACAGATATTCAATCTGTACAGGTTTCTTTCTAAAGTTTTACAGATACCTACTTTGGGTATTTTTCATTAACTTATTATTCACAAATTTTCTTGTTAAAAAAAAGTCCCTTCAACAACAACACTTACAGAAGAGACGTAAACTTTACTATCGTTTATTATATACATATATTGCTTTTCGTAAACATTTTTTTATATTAATAAATATTTCAAAATTTCATTCTTAAAAGACGTTTAATATACTGTACTCACACATTTCAATCACATTGTATAAATATGCATTATTCCGACATTATATTTATAATCGTCAAAATTTCGCGTATGACGGAAGGAAAGCACGACTGGAAGCATTTACCCTTATAATCTCACTCATATCAAGTATGTGTGTACTGTGTAGCCTACCATATAGGCAAACAAATGTGTTGCTATGGATATAAAAAACAAAAGCAAAAGGGGATCGTTTCAAAGTAACATATGTTGTCATTGTTTCTCCTGAGAATAATTAGTTATTTTCTTAGATAACTATAATTTTGGAAAGATCTTCGTTTATATCCATTCATAAAGTGTATAAGCTGATACTATAAATAAAATCTGGAAGTTCCGGGCACATATGTTTGAAGCCGAAGACCAGACCATCTTAAAGGCGAGAAATCACGTGCGAGTGAGTACAATTTTAAAGATTAAAGACGTCGAATCTTCTTAGCTTCTTCAAAATTATTTGTATCTATTGCTCCCATTTTTGTTTCGTATATTAGTTACAATATTTAAAGGCTAGCTAGACAAAAGTTGTTTGTCGGGTCGCCGAAGGGGGGCAAAAAAATTAAAAAATAGAAAATATTTTTTCTCCACCTTATAAAGCGATATCAATAATTTCTAAATAGCTAGAATTGTAGTAGGCGAGATGCTTTACATCACCAAGTAACAAAAGTTCATTGTCGGCTCGTCAAAGGGGTACAAAAAAGTAAAATAAATAAAAAATATTTTTTCTCCATCTTATAAAGCGATGTCAATGATTTCTAAATAGCCAGAATTGTAGTAGACGGAATGCTTTACATCACCAAATAACAAAAGTTCATTGTCGGCTCGTCAAAGGGGTGCAAAAAATAAAATAAATACAAAATATTTTGTCTTCATCTTATAAAGCGATGTCAATGATTTCTAAATAGCCAGAATTGTAGTAGACGGGATGCTTTACATCACCAAATGACAAAAGTTATTTGTCGGGTCGCCGAAGGGGGCAAAAAAATTAAAGAAATACAAAATATTTTTTCTCCATCTTATAAAGCGATGTCAATGATTTGTAAATAGCTAGAATTGTAGTAGATAAGATGCTTTACATCACCAAATAACAGAAGTTCATTGTCGGCTCGTCAAAGGGGTGCAAAAAAATAAAAGAAATACAAAATAGTTTTTGTCCATCTTATAAAGCGATGTCAATGATTTCTAGATAGCTAAAATTATAGTAGGCGGGATGCTTTACAGCATCAAATAACAAAAGTTCATTGTTGGCTCGTCAAAGGGGTGCAAAAAAATAAAATAAATACAAAATATTTTTTCTCCATCTTATAAAGCGATGTCAATGATTTATAGATAGCTAGAATTGTAGTAGACAGGATGCTTTACATCACCAAATGACAAAAGTTGTTTGTCGGGTCGCCGAAGGGAGGCAAAGAAATTTAAAAAAATACAAAATATTCATTCTCCATCTTATAAAGCGATGTCAATGATTTCTAGATAGCTAGAATTCTAGTAGACGGGATGCTTTACATCACCAAATGACAAAAGTTGTTTGTCGGGCCGCCGAGGGGGGGCAAAGAAATTTAAAAAATACAAAATATTTCTTCTCCATCTTATAAAGTGATGTGAATGATTTGGAAATAGCTATAATTGTAGTAGGCGGGATGCTTTACATCACCAAATAACAAATTGTCGGGTCGTCAAAGGGGTGCAAAAAATAAAATAAATACAAAATATTTTTCTCTCTTTCTTTTCTATATATATGACTTATGTTTAATGGAAAGAGAAAACGCAAACTATAACATATAAGATCGATTGAGTAACCTTTTCACGTGTACGTATATAGCAAAGAACAAATGGAAATAGTTTTAAATGAAGAAGGCGACGTGTATTTGCATCTAGATCCTACTGGATCCGTAGTCAGAGGACCTAATTTTGTAGAAGAGGATTTTCTACTATGCTGGCGTAATAGTAACATCTTTTAATAGGAGAGTATGTCCCGCACTAGAGTTATATAACTCACAACATGACGCAACATCCATTGGTTGTTGGCTAGCGAAATATAAATGCTTTCGCCTGCAACAGAAGAAATGGCCGTTGTTTAGAAGGGTAGTAGTAGATTTCAGTTGTGCATTAATAAATGCAGTGCTCTTTTTCTGGAATAATGTGGACATGACCTCATATTTAAATATAGCATATCAGTACTGTATAACCGGATGTCCAAATAAATCATTGTTAATAATATCAATAAAACAGAGAAGGATAAAGTTGCAAAACAATTTCTCAAAGAAGCAATGGCATTCAGCATAAGTTTAAGCAAACTAACATCAATAGAAATTTGGTTTGTAAACATAGCCACAATTCTGTTATCGAAAAAAGCAACCGCTGCGTCAAAAATTTTTTAAAACATTTAAGTAATGAAATAAGCGTCGTCAACCATGATGAAGATTTTAGAACACTTGTATCTACAGACTCTGATCTCGTACACGTAAATATACCGTTACATAAGAATAGGAATACATAGGAAGTTAAATAATATTCTCGAACAAACGGGTGCCACTTTAAACATTTATTACAATGAAACATATTTTAACATAATTATGAAAAAGTACATTCCTTAACATCCCCTGTGGACAGGATCAACAATAGCAACATCAGAAAAAATGAACGATTAAGTAATGCCGCCGTTGAAAACTATATGAATTAACTTTATCTGAGACATGGAAAAAGAGAAAACCAATGAGTAACTACTTGAAACGAGCAGAATTAAAAAAGATCCGTAACACGATTAGGAAGAGAAGTACTCATGAGAAAGCCAATACTAATAAATAATAATGATAATAATAATAATGGCTTGGTAAAATGTCCGAAGTATTACCAAGAAATCAACAAAAATGATGTTGTGGCTTATTTCAAAGGTGCATAGTGGCCAGAACTCCGCTACGATTGTTTGGCTACGTTAAATGCAAGGGAATGGCTTTCTGATGTCATTAATTTAGGATTCCACTGTCTTCTGAACAAGCATAAATGCCAAGACAACGATTACTTGTTGCTTACAACCGATAAAACTTATGCCATCTTATAGATTGGGAAAAAATATTTTGTATTTATTTTATTTTTTTGCACCCCTTTGAGACCCGACAATGAACTTTTGTTATTTGGTTATGTAAAGCATTCCGTCTACTACAATTCTGGCTATTTAGAAAACATTGACATTGCTTTATAAGATGGAGAAAAAATATTTTATATTTTTAAAAATTTTTTGCTCCCCTTCGGCGACCCGACAAACAACTTTTGTTATTTGGTAATGTAAAGCATCCCGTCTACTACAATTCTAGCTATCTAGAAATCATTGACATCGCTTTATAAGAAAGAATATTTTGTATTTATTTTATTTTTTGCACCCCTTTGACGAGCCGACAAACAACTTTTGTCATCTGGTGATGTAAAGGTCCCACCTGCTACAATCTGGGCTATCTAGAAATCATTGACATGGCTTTATAAGATTGAGAAGAAGTATTTTGTATTTATTTTATTTTTTTTTTCCCCTTGGACGACCCGACAATGAACTAGCGTCGTCGTCGGTTCACGTTGTAATAGGCAACGGAGGCATTAGGGATTATTATTTTTTAGCTTATGGATGCCGGATAATCTTTTTGTAACCTTTGCTATACGTGTACTATACAATGTGGACGGGATTGCCGCACCGCAAGACCGTTGCTGGAAAAACCGTTGCTAACTTCACGCCCGTAGCTAGACAGAGATTGCCTTAGGTATTCTGTAAAAAACATATTTTTTTGTAAAAAAGCGGTATATATTTATTACCTTGTCGATATATTTATCTTTTCAACTTTACATTTGGTTATTTTAATTAGAAAACGTTATCATTTAATTTAAAAACAAATAGATCAAAATTTTAAGTCAAAGAACCCATTTAAAAAAAACATTGAGTCTGAGATTTTCCATAACAATATATTTCACATATAACATCGTGGTGTGCATGGTCTTATTGTATTTAGTAAGAGCATGCAATGAATATGGATAACTTCAATTATGTATATGTGGCCAAGTGTTGATAAATCAAGGTTTGCTAATTCTTTTTATTCCTTAAAACGTTTTGAATAGGGATAGAACCTTAATTCTAAAACTAGGCTCAGATATGTTATACACTATCGTCCACATATCTGGAAACGACTATCACATTGATGTTTTCTTTGATTTGAATTACGAAGGCGACCTGAAATATTTCCGGAATCGACAAGGAAGTTACGGTATTGGTGTGATTTTTATTTTTGTTTTTCGATGTAGTCTTCTCGAAGATTAATACACTTTTTCAAGCGGTGCTCCAGTCTCTTCAAGTCATCGAAAAAGTAGAATGTTTCGAGGTCTGCAAGGTAGCCATCTGTACTGGCGATGACCACTTCTGCTTGTGCGGCTATGTTTGAACTCGCTCACCCAGAAGCTGATGGTCGAAAATGATGGGGTACATCCGCCATGAACCTTTATCAAAGTATTTCGAATTTATGTGGCCGTTTTGCCAGCCATCCAGACGTGTTTTATCACTGCACGAAATTCGATTTTATCCATTTTTGCGAAGCCGCCTGACTTGCTACACAAAACTCACTCTTAAACAACAAAAAGGTTCGGTAAACATCATTGAATTTATTCAACTCCTTACAAACACGGATAATATTCATTGTATATTTATATATTCAATTTGTTTTCACTATAGTTTCGCCAAAAACTGAACACAGTTATACAGTACCTCAAACAATAATAATAATAATATCATTATTGCCCAACAGAAAATAATTCCATTTACAGGACAATGCGAGAATAATGTAACCTAGCATATATATGTAGTAACAATATACAGCGCAGTAATAAATTAAAATTAATCAAAAAAGATACAACTCAATCATAAACATAATAATGGCTCGGTGACACCAGAATGCAAGAACAAAATAGGACGACAATGTAAATCCATGTAGACACTTCAACAAAAAGGATCGTGAAGTAATTCATTGGCATTTCTAATCATATGCGTAAAGGGTGCTTTAAGCAGAACATTAGTTTTGTATGACGGGACCTTAAAATTAGGGAAGGACCTGATATCGTACTGAGGTACCACAAAATTAATTTTGGAGAGAAGGGATGGAGCGTCAATAGCGTGATTAATTAGTTTAAGTAGAAATTGGCTGCTAAATTCCTTCCTTCGATCCGATAACGATACAAAGCTGTGTCTCCTCAGCAGACCAGCATAATCAACATCGCGTCCAGGGTAAGTGCCATCAATTTTGAAGGACAGGTATTTCAAAAATCGTTTTTGCACTCTTTCAAATAGTACTTGCAGATGGAGATAGTGAGGATACCAAATTATGGAGGCATAATCCAACTCAGTGCGGACAAGCGAATAGTATAGTGCTTTTAGCGAGGCAGGATTATTGAATGATCTGCAGGATCGTATAAGAAATCCTAAGGATTTCATCGCAGAATTTCGTATGGATAATATGTGGTCTGTAAACGACAAATTTGCATCAAACTGCACGCCCAGGTCCATCACAGACGAGTGCCTAGGAACAATAGCCTGACTCACAGCATAGTGAAAATTGTAGAGTCTATGACATCTAGAGTAGCTTACAACAGCACACTTATCCAGATTCAAATGAATTCCGTTCTGTGTACACCATCTAACAATAGTATCCAGACTGTTCTGGAGAAACAGACAATCTGCCGGGGAGGTTATGGTATTGTAGATGTAAGATGTAAGATGTAAGATCGTCCGCGTAATCCAGTACATTGCAGTCCAGCCCCTGTAGGAGATCATCCAAATAAATATTAAACAAAAGGGGACCCAAATTGGATCCCTGGCACACACCAGAGGAAGCAGAGAATGTTAAGGATGTATATCCATTGTAGTGAACATAGCATGAACGATCAGTTAAATACGAGCGGATCAATTCTGTTACACTTGGCGGAAAACCAAAACTACTCAGCTTAGATACCATAAGGGAATGATTGATAGTGTCAAATGCTTTACTAAAATCGGTGTATAATACATCTACTTGTTGACGTCGTTCCATGGATTCGGCAATATGCTGTGCTAACTCAGCAAGGTTGGTTGTAGTAGACCTTCCTGGAATGAAACCATGTTGTCGCGAAGATAAGTAAGGCTTGACACTAACGTAAATTCTGTGAGACAGAAGATATTCAAAATTTTTTGCAAAGTTGGATAAAATATTTATAAAGGATATATATTTATAAAGCCTATAAACAAAGCCAATTGATTTTCTTCGGTGAAATTTTACGCAAATAATAGCCAACCTTTTGTTTAATGCCAGTAAACATCAATTCATCAACATTTTTTATATTCTCTTCTAAATTCAATAATGTTTAATATATTCAATTTAGTATAACACTGACTGAAAGAAATGAAAAGAAACTTTTTAATTTTGAGATAACCTGTGCATAGTCGTTGCTTAACATAAGTAAATCAAACAAATTTACAAACATTGTTCAACCACCACCTTGTTTATGTATGCACCATATGACATTTCTTAATGATTCTATGCAGTATTTTGAGTAAAATATTAAGATTTATATAGTCGAAATTATTGATAATCTTTTGTTTTTCGCAATTTCTTACAACACTTTTGCCTTCAAGATATTCTCAACATAGAAAATCAAGCAAATGTTGAAATTACTGTAACGAGCCACCCAATACATCCATGAATGAAGTTATTTCAAATAAATGTCATATGAAATAGGACCTGTAAAAAATCTACCAAAATATTGTACAGACATATCGTCATTTAATAAAAAGTTTGCGTTAAAAATAGTTCATATCAAAACCTGCTTAATATGATATTTAATAAAAGGAAGTATTTCATGAACAATTTGAAATATAAAATCATACAATTATATATATTCATTTAGAAACGTCTGTGACTTCAAATAGTTTTGTATATAAATATTTAGAATATTTAAAATGAAATCGATTCTATATTTTTTGATTAGATTAAAGAAACTATTTGTGATTAATGTAAATCTACATTTCTATACCGATATATAATTGAGAACAACTAACTATATTTATGTCGTTTTTTTAGCACATTACTCAAGTAATTCTCATTACATATAATTTAATTTACTTAAAACATTTTGACAAAGATAATCATTGAACTAATGTTCTACATTTAAAATTACCCCCTATTATTTAATGGAGTTAAATTTTGACTCCATCATACGGACTCCGATCGTAGCGCTACCTACTTCGTTCTTAACGTTAATGGGCTATAGATGAGTTAAAAAAGGATTTGAGTAGATTTTAAATATTTGGAAAGATTTTGTCATTGCATCAAAAGGAAGGCAATATATTATAAATAATGCGAACGTTTTTCCATAATGGCAATATATTTAGCAAAGAATTATAATTACAGTGAAATTGTGAACAAGAGACCAGATAATTAAAGTAATAGTAGTAAACAGTAGAACGTTATCAAATCCCAAATAGTATCTTTGAGCTCTATGTATTATTTATTACTATCGAAATTCGCTTAATTTAATACAGCTAATCGAAATAATTTGAGAATACTCCTTGAAATTATAAAAGCACAGCAATCCACTA
Source organism: Trypoxylus dichotomus (assembly GCA_023509865.1). Taxonomy (NCBI): domain Eukaryota; kingdom Metazoa; phylum Arthropoda; class Insecta; order Coleoptera; family Scarabaeidae; genus Trypoxylus; species Trypoxylus dichotomus. Next base: position 51,972,243 of record CM042074.1, on the reverse strand, counting down.
TGAAACGTAAGATTGAGGAAAGTGGCTGATAGGAACACATAAGATGTGTTTTGCCATTTCTTGATGTTCATATGATATACACCAGTGTTCATTTTCATGTTTCTTAGGTTTGTGTAAATGGTGTCTTTCTGCCAACTGTTCGAGATTGCCTTTGTTGAAAAATAGTCACATCTTTGCTGTACTTGACAAGGGCGAAATAAATGCTTTCGCATGACTGAAATATTTACTCAGTACGAGGCCTTCTGATGTTCAGCTATTGCCGCTGCTTCCCTGGTCAGCTTATCAGGTTTTTGGGCGATACAATTAGCGATACTATAATTAATATTTTAAAAATATCTAAACAGAACAACTGATGGGATAGAATGGATTTCAATTATAATATGTATATATTTATGGATATAGTGAAATCTAGTTTCGCTTTCTGTACGATATTCTGGTTTATTATGAGTGTATTTCATACCCCTGGCTGAAAATACTATGAGAATGAGTTCATAGAACCATTTCATAAAGAATTCTCAAGTAAATCTTTAAAAACATTTCTAAAGTGAGCTGGGATAAAAAGCTTTTAATACCTAAAGTGTGTCATCATATAGGTGCATAATGCCAATAGTTTAGTATATTGTATTGTACATGTAAACTATACTATCCATTATATTATTATCGTTCGTTACCTTGAACAGCTATGCATGAACTGGTTGGTCGCACAGATATACATGTTTAATTTTATAGCACAATATAACCAGTCAGGACTAAGGATATAACTGTCGGAACCTTTGATGATTTTGGAAACCATTTTCAATAACTTTGTACAATATCCGCCATTTTCAAAATCAGCATTAGTTAGAGGTGGGTGAAATATTTGTATCAAACGAGAGGTTGGAGGTGTATCCGGATCTTATCTTAAGATGCGTAACAAACGTTTGTAGTTGTTATTTAACGCACGAATGGTAATATAAAAATGTAAACAGTGTTAAACATTGTCATATTATCTTGATAGTAGATCGACAAACTTAATTTACTGCTAGAAATACAAAAATCTGATATCTATAAAAATATTATATAATAATAAATCGTTAATTCCAGAAATTTGGCCACAAAAAATTGTCTATATATTTTCTTTTCTGTAAGTGAGCATCCGTGGAACGACATGCTAATTCTAGTCGACAAGTAGCTGCTATAAAGATACAAGCATTACATTTTTTTCAATTGCAAATGAACTTACTCGCTGTATAGGTGTCGAACTAGTATATGACTTTTTTTCAAAAAAAAGAACATTGGGAATGAATAATAGGACAGTGACAAAATGTTTTATAGAGCGATGAATCAATACTTAAAGAGGGTGTTCGTTAATAGGCAAATCCTTCCCGAATATGTTGTGTTAACAATAAAATACGGTAGCGATTTAGTTATAGTTTGGTGTTGCCATTTTTACTCGGGAACAGAAATATTACACCTAATCGAAGGGATAATGCGGAACGAGCATCGCCGCGAAATGTTAGAATCCCATGCCGTTGTTGCTGGGCTACGAATAGTCGACAAGAATTTACTTTTATGCACTGTAACTATATGAAGCATATAGCTCGAATAAGCAAACATTATTTGAATGAGAAAAATCAGGTGAATATTTTATAGATTATAACATGAGCACCGCAGAATACCGATCTCAACTGCATTGTGGAATTGCTGGCCCTACTCCAAATACCAGCTCTGGAATATTTTCCAACAAGAATGGATCAACATCCCAGACAATACATTCAAAAAATTAATCAAAAGGATGCCGCGAGTTATTCAAGCATTTTATCGATGTAAAGTATTAATTTTTTTATGTGAAAAATATTTAAGAAGTTCGTTAATAATGTATAATTGAAAATAAAGTTTTGATTAGGTTTTAACAATAATCTTCTTTAGAGTAAGGAATTTAATTCTGTAGTTTCTTTTTATTTTTTGAAATTTTAAACTTCTGTTAGTTGGCCAAACTTCAATGGATGGTAGTGTAAACGTGTCCTTGTTTCTCTTTCGATCTACACACAAATGTTCTTCTTTAGAGTAAGGAATTTAATTCTGTAGTTTCTTTTTATTTTTTGAAATTTTAAACTTCTGTTACTTGGCCAAACTTCAATGGATGGTAGTGTAAACGTGTCCTTGTTCCTCTTTCGATCTACACACAAATGTTCTTCTGTTTGAACCAAAGGTGAGACATTTAGATTCGTCTGTCCAGAACACTTTCTATCATTCTTACAAAGTTCAGTCTTTGTGTTCTCTCGCCTATGCTAATCGTTTAACTTGTTTGCTTTGTGTTAACTGTTTCCACCTAGTAATTGTTTCATATAAACCAAGTTGATGCCAACGCTTTTTTACCGTGGAGATACTAACTGGTTTTGGGCGTGAAATATTGATTTCGGCTGCAATTTCTGGCGCTGTTTTTCATCTATTTGGTGTTGTAATTTTTAGCCGTCTTGGTCGCTGTTCATTGGATACACTGCCACTTCCTTGATACTTTGTAACGTTATAATTCTAGTTCTACAGTTTAATTTCAGTAATTTCTCGATTACTTTTAGCGATGTTGTGATATGCCACTATATCAGCACTTGTTGTCGACATTACTGTAACTTTACTGGCTGTTTTAAAACACTTTCCAGAAATTGTTTAGTACTCACTGCTTACAATACGAACGCTAAATACAAACTAAATTTTTCATTATATTATTATCATATTTTATGACGGCCGTGATAAATATTAGACTGATTGTGAGGGAATATTACAGCGAGGAAAAATAACGGGAGACGCACATGATTATTACAACCGTTGACTTTGCTCAGATTATATCTGTATAATGAATATGTATTAACATATTTTATTTGTTTGCTATCAATAATTGTATAGAAAGATAGCTTTTAGTGATAATAATTATACGTTTTGTAAAAATACAAATACATATTTGCTCTACCGCTATCATGTAACCACAAATGTATACAGAAGTATGATATTTCCTAGCAATAGAAATTAATTTAGAATAACAGGAGATACGTACATAGGTACAATTTCTAACATCTTAGGATCAAAGTATGCTCGCCCTAGTTAAAATATAAAATCATTTTTGCTAATTTTAATGCGTATTGTTATGGGGAAGAAGTTTCTGCATCTTACGTCCCATTTTTTATTCATGGCATAATAGTTTATATTCAAATGCATTCGAACACCAGGTTCACGATCGCAAACTCTACCTTCTAACTTTGCGCGCGTTTTCTTTTGTTTACATTAGGAGTTTGTTTACGCCTTATTGTAGCGATGTAATAAAGCGTGTACATTTTCTGCTGTAAAAAGTGACGACCGCTTCCACAATTCGTTATGTACGTTGACCACTCTGAAAATTGGCATATCGAATTTATTCTTCATAGTGCCTTGGCGTACTTTACCTGTAATTGACGAAGAACGGATGGAAGTTTAGAAAAATTGCGTCACGCCCTAACTTTTCATTATGAACAACTTGTCGTAGTAGCACTTTAGCATACTCTGAAAGAAAAATGTACTTCACCGGAAAAGAATATGGTTTCTGCTCGACACAAGATTATATCAGTTTAATTGATAGGCGCAAATTTAAGTAATAGTCTCATAATAGATGCAGCTAACGGAAAATTTCTTTTCAAGCTTATTCACCATATTGTTGATTTGCCCGCTCTACTTTGTCGTGTTCTATTTTCCGTCCCTCAATATCGACTTTAGCACGTATTAACATATTGCTAAAAGTTTTTCTTGTGTATAACTTAAAAAGGAAAATTATCCATGTATTAGCGACATAGTAAGCACTCAGTTATAAACCAGTACCTACAATTTATTATTTTTTAAATAAAGCTGCTATGGAGAAAAAGAAAATTCTTTATGTCAATTTTTTTGAATACATCTTATGTTACATAGAGGACCTGTCCGCAGAATAGCTCTTCGATGTAATTCGAAGTGTCAGCTCAGTCTACAAAACCCTAAAAGAATTTAGTTAAACCATACAAAATATCATGCCATCGAACCGGTGTGAAGTTAGCAATAGATTTCAGCAATAGAAAATCTATCTCAGTTCGCTACATTTAACTCGTGACTTTGAACACTAGGATATTGCCGATGTCGGAGACAACTCGTCGGGAGAGTTTTAAGATGTAAACAAGTTTGTAACAAATTTTATAAACAATTAAAGTTAGCCATACCATCTACTAATACAATAGGTAAAGAATCATCTATTTCCGTAGTGTTCGCCACATTTAATTCACGATTTTTGCACACTGAGCCATTTTAAGGATAGTAAACAACCGCCCAGAAAAGTTTAAAAATGTAAATATTTTTGAAACAATTTTTATAAACAATTAAAGTTCGGTATCCTATTCGTTTATGAAATAGGTCAAGAATTATTTTCTTTCGTAGTGTTCGCCACTATTTCTTTGAGATTTTTGCTCACCAATGTATTGCTAAGGGAGAGGGAAGTCCGACAGAAAAGTTTAATAATGTAAACATTTTTGTAATAATTTTTATAAACAATTAAAGTTGGGTATCATATTCGTTTATGGAATATGTAAAGAATTATTTTTTTCGTAGTGTTCGCCACCTTTTATTTGAGATTTTTGCTCACAAAGCTATTGCTAAGAGGGAGGGGCGTCCGCCAGAAAAGCTTAAAAATGTAAACATTTTTGTAACAATTTTTATAAACAAATAAAGTTAGTGTATCCTATTCATTTATGGAATATGTAAAGAATTATTTTTTTAACTTTTTTTTTAACTTTTCTGGCGGACTGCCCTCCTCCTTAATAATGCCTTGGTTAGAAAAAATCTCAAATAAAAAGTGGCGAATACTACGAAAAAAAATAAATTATTTACCCAATCCATAAACGAATAGGATACCAAACTTTAATTGTTTATAAAAATTGTTACAAACACGTTCACATTTTTAAGCCTTTCTGGCGGACGCCCCTCCCTCTTAGGAATAGCACGGTGAGCAAAAATCTCAAATAAAAGGGGCGAACACTACGAAAAGAAATAACTCTAGCCATTCCATAAACGAATAGGATACCCAATTTTAAATGTTTACATTTTTAAGCTTTTCTGGCGGACTCCACTCTCCGTGGCAATATCCTCGTGAGCAAAATCTCAAATAAAAGGTGGCGAACAATACGAAAAAATAAATTATTTACCTATTCCATAAACGAACAGGATACCCAACTTCAATTGTTTATAAAAATTGTTTCAAAAATGTTTACATTTTTAAACTTTTCTAGCGGACTCCCCTCTCCCTTAAAAATACCTTCGTTAGCAAAAATCTCAAATAAAAGATGGCAAACACTACGAAGAAAAATAACTGTTTACCCATTCCATAAACGAATGGGATACCCAACTTTAATTGTTTATAAAAATTGTTACAAAAATGTTTATATTTTTAAACTTTTCTAGTGGACTCCCCTCTCCCTTAGAAATACCTTCGTTAGCAAAAATCTCAAATAAAAGGTGGCGAACACTACGAAAAAGGAATAGCTCTTTACCTATTGCATAAACAAATAGGATACCCAACTTTAATTGTTTATAAAAATTGTTACAAAAATGTTTACATTTTTAAACTTTTGTGGACGGTTGCTTACTATCCTTAAAATGGCTCAGTGTGCAAAAATCGTGAATTAAATGTGGCGAACACTACGAAAATAGATGATTCTTTACCTATTGTATTAATAGATGGTATGGCTAATTTTAATCGTTTATAATATTTGTTACAAGCTTGTTTACATCTTAAAACTCTCCCGACGGGTTGTCTACGACATCGGCAATATCCCAGTGTTCAAAAATCAAGAGTTAAATGTAGCGAATTGAGATAGATCCATTGCTGAAATCTATTGCTAACTTCACACCGGTAGCCATCGAAAGCTTTACGAGGAAGATAAAGTAAAACGTACAGATTTTTACGTAACGATATTTACAAAATTAAAACGTAGAACTTTTAAATAAAGTACTTATTGGTGAGTTATATTTACCGTAAATGGTGATGCGAATTATCAAAATTTCCGGTTTGTATATTACATACTTATCTATTGACTTTCGTTTCTATTAATTCATATGGATTGTTCCAATGCGAATGCTCGTGCTCGAAACCTGACTTGAACGCAACCCTCAAAAAGTTTCTCATGTTTAGATTGAAGTAATAAGCGATAGATTTATTATCCCATTTTTTTGATGGAAACCTTTGAAGCTAGCAGTAACGCGAGGAAAATAGGTATGCAAATAACAATTACTAAAATAATTTCTTCAATAGAAGGATAAATAGTAAAGTAGTAGTGCTGGTAAATCATCAAGGTAGTAGTTAAAAGTTTCTCCTCTAGGGATGCGAGATAATTAAATATGGTAAATACATAGGTCTAATGAAGGACGGAAGTAAAAGGATGCGAGTACTTAGCTTTATGCGTGTTGTCCGTATGTTGCGGTAGTTGGTTCCCCGACGAGGATGCTGTGTGCCAGAACTTAAAAGGGATCCGAAGTGCTGAGCGCACGAGGTTTGCCTTGTGAAAGCCGTGTAACGTTTTGTGGATAGGGAGAACACCACTATACGGGGAGGGGGGAGCTCGAAGTATTTTTGGGATTTCCATTACCGTAGCAGGTAGTATCTACGCGATTTGCTTACATCAACCTTTAAATAACGCATTTCAAAGACCCTGAACTGGGATGTTTGACCTCCATACTATGACCTCCAAGATTAGCCGATTTGTCTCCAAACGATTACTTTCTTTCAACTTACTTGAAAAATAAAGTTATAATAACGTAACTTGAACATACTGAAAGACAGTACACGTCTGCACGTGATGGAATAAACCAGAATTTGTTGTATTGTCTTCAAGAACGCAGTTGCTTATGACTTTGAAAGACAAAGATGAATTCTCTACCAAATTCTGAAAATATATACCATGCGTCCTATTCAAAAAAATTGAAATATACATTTTGTAACAATTTTGACGACCATACTCAGGAAACTATTTTTTTTCAGTATACTTCTGGAAATTCTAATAAATACTTAACCGTAGACTAATTGAATCATCATCCTATCATCTAAAACATATGTGGACAATAACCGGCCCGCTGGAAGATTTGATCCGGCCCGCGAGACATTTTGAAAATCCAATTAAAAAAAATCGCGATTTAATTATAATGTTGTACCTATTTTTTTCATTTGATTCTCTTATTTTAACAAATTGCATTGCGTTGTCGTATTATTTCATGTCTGATATCTATCGCTAAAAATTGTGAACACTACTTTAAAATGCACTACTTTTAAACATGGCTCGCGAACATATTTGCACACTAAAGTTTGATCCACAACATGTCAAAGGTTGCCCATACTTGATCTAAAACATTTGAGATATTGCGTGTTCAACATTATCGACACTTAGCAAAAATCGTAATATCAAATTAATTCCAAGATAAAAACTTTTTCTTAGTAGTTACTTCGGAACTCTACAATAGGTGGAGACGCTGCATACTACATGTTTATTTCTTCCATTACATTTTTACGTGTTTTATATTAAATTATAAATATATTCATATGCTTCTTAAAATGACGTGTAATTACTTTTATAACAATACATGACTTTCATTAAATTCCTTACGAGGGAAAGTCAGTAAATAGGTCTGAAGGTATTATAGAAGTAATTAGAGAAATAGTTAGCCAAAAATAAGTTTTATTTTCAACAAAGTTTCCATCTACATTAATACACTTATCCCATCGCTGTGCAATGTCCCAATACCTGCTGCATAAAAGTGTTTGGGTTGCCATCTGAACCACGTGCGTAGCTCTTGTTGAACATCGTTATCACCATCGAAATGCGCCAAGATGCTTTTTGAGTAAGCAAAACAGATGATAATTGCTTGGGGCTAGATGGGGACTCTAAACCGGATGTTCAAAAATTTCCCACCCTAATTCTGCACCTAATTTTCGCCTAAGTCAAATTGGCCGAATGGGGCTTGGCATTATCGTGATGCAGCAAGCGTCCGTCAGTAGGACGTTCTCGTCGAATTTCATTCCGAAGCAACAACAGAATTCTACAGTATGATTCAGCGTTCTCATTTCTATTCTGGAAATGGGCTAGGAGCACTCCTTGAGAATCCCAGAACACGGTAAGCACAAGCTTACCAGCTGACAGCGCAACCTTGAATTTTTTTGTTTACGGTGAAGAAGGAAGCCACTCGATTCTATTTTTGTCAACAGTGGGTAAATACGGCACCCATCACGCTGAAAGCCCTTTCATGCCTATGTTCGTGTAGAATGTTCCGTACTTGTTTGTCCAAGATGTTTATCGTGTTTCTAAGCTTCTATCTGCGATCGGCCAACACGATGCTATGTAGTCATGGTAGTCACTTCAAGGAGGCGTCCTGAGCGCGGAGCGCCGCTTGTGCTCGTCTGGCCGTATCGAAACTCAGTAAACCACTTATGAACATTGAAATGTCAACGGATAGAGTTCTCACAATACTTTTTCAACTTCTTTTCTGTTTGCATGATATTTTTTGCACGAAAATGGTATTATTTAATTAACAGACGAAATGTTTATACTATTGACTTTCGAAAGCTGTCAAAACAAAAAAAATCAGATCGGCATAAAATTTATAAAGCACAACTAGAAAGAACATTACTGTGGCTAATATTCGGAAATATATAGTATCTTTGCGTTCATACCGCCATCTATTTAAAAATATTTGATTTTCCACTTTACCTCCGTATTACATTAAAGTGATTTGTGGAAATAATCGTTTAAAATTTGTTTATCTGTAATCAAATAATATTTGTTCGTATTTACAGCGTCATCCCAGGTTGTTCTAACAGTACAGCAAAGATCGGTGACTCAGAGAATGGGATCTCCCAGTCTACATAACCGCCCATTAACTACACATTCACCTGCTAGGATTACAGGACCGCAACCGGTGAACGTAAGTTTAACTTTTCCATTTGCGTATTGTATACTCTTAAATTCCACATTATAGAGGCAAACTGGCGTAAGCTCATTTTTAGCTATTTTGAAAAATCACAACAGTAAATAATTGGAGCAAAATAATAAAAGCACTATATAGAAATTCTTTTCGTAAAATAAAATCAAAATTGGAATAAATAAACGACACCAGCTGCTTATTGTGTAGATATAAACTTAAGCAGTTTCCATTTTCCATAATCACGACAATTTAGAAATAATTAGAATTTTCGTACACCGAGTATATTTACAAAAAAAATCTATTATACAAATTTACATCTACTTACAGTTAAATATATCCGTTGTGTGTACGTGTATATAAAAGTCCTTGCTTTTCTGTCACTCCAAATTTCTTTACTATTATAAATTGTGTAAAATTCTCTTTGTAACAGCTATGTTTTAATTTTTTGTTTTCGCCGCATGATTGTTGGGTTACTTCACCTCAATATTTTTATAATTGCAGTTTTAATTTAAATATAATCCTTCAGATCGAAGAAAAAATTAATATTGAACTTTTGTTCATCATCCATGTTTATATTTTGTGTATTTAATTTAATAGGTGCGTACGGCTCAGTTACTGTCGATATTAAAAATAATGAATGTAATTTAATTAATTCCAATTTAAATAATCCAAAAAATTGTGCTTAACACAATTCTGTGTTGTCAAGATATCTTACAGACGGACAAACGCTTTTAGTAATATCATTGTCGGTGGATTCATCTACAATAAGAGAAAATGTGTTTCTTCGAAAACGTGTACAAAGTGATTCAAATGTATATTGTTCTAACACGTGCTTGACTGTGATTTTGTGCTATTTTGGAATCTGAATGAATTTTCTAGATTACATTAATGAAATGATCCACTACAGTGAACGGTACGTTGTGTTCCACAATAAATTCAGTTAGATGCAATGATTTATAAGACATAAGATTAGTAGAATTTACTAAAACAAATATTTTTACCTTCATACCTCCTTTTACTTCTTCGTCCAACTTTTTCGTTTCAGAAGTATCAGCTATTGCAAATTTGGTGACCGTATTTTTATTTTGAAAGTACTACCGAAAAATCGGTAGTAGTGACTCACTCCGCTAGGAACGGGTGAGGCTCCAGAAACGGGTACTTTCCCAATAGCGTATGGCTTGGTTACTATCAATATTAAAAATAATGAATGTAATTACTTTCTATTTTAGTTTGATTGTGCTGTTGATGTAGAGTGACGTAAAAATTCGCTGTAGTATTGTGTCATTAGTAAGCCTTCCAGTGGTGACTCAGCCACACTCCTACAACGAGGTGAAAATATGTTGGTGTATTTGGAAAAGGAGCATTCTGCGTCTAATCATGTGGTGTTTGCGAATTTAAAAAAGCCTTTCGCATCATATTAGGACTCTTGGTTTTCAGTTAAACTCTTGTGTATACGTGCTATAGTTTGAATGTTGGGATTCTTATTTATAACCGCACACAATTTATGGGTTGTTAATCTTCCTATACTACCTGTTATATTTCCTAGCGAGGATTTGAGGTAATCTACTATTTGGCGTTTCATGTAATGATAGCTTGATGTTCTCTCTAGTATCCAAAAGAATTGGATAATTCTCGGAAATTTGCTCAATTTGAATATGGATTTCTATATCTGAAACCAGCCGCTGGTTTACTAAAATTGCTTGCGCTCCGGATATAAATTTAAGATACAAGGTATAGTAATGTGTAAAAATTTCCCATAATATAAAATAGCTTTAAGCCATGCTCCCCATCTCGTCAATACCGGCTATGAACTATCTTAATAAATTGCACAAAACAAACAGGTTACATGAAGCAATTGAGGATAGGATTGTTTTAGTAACTTTCCAGCTTTAACTATGTTCGAACCCCCATCTGTAACCAACATTACAAGTTGGGTTGCTGATATATTGAATTTCCCAAAGGTACTTTCTACTATCCTTTGTGCGTTTGTCTTCTATAATATTCTACAACGTAAAAAAAGAGACAGGAATGCCTCGCTTGGTTTTAAAGTACGCACTTACACATTTAATACAAGTCTTTTCTATATCCGTTGTTTCATTTACTGTCGGCCGTATTTTTTGATCTTTTAACCCTGCCTTTATTTGATCCGTAAACATGTTTTTCACCCGATGAAAATTATACTGTAATTGACCTCTTGTTGGCAATTTCGGCCATTTCGAAACGTATTTCTCCCAAAACTTTCGAAATTCTTCATTATCTACAATATTCTGTAGAATGTTGCACACACTTAACGTATAAATAGTCATAGAAATTTATAATATGGTACAATACGTTGGGTATTTAACCGGTGTTATGTGCTATTAACACGTCTTTTATACACAAAGATACTGCACGGTAAAATATTGATATTGCAAACAATATATTTAAAGAAATAGTGAAATTTAAAGTTTTTTTTCCAATATATTTAGTCACAATTTCGTTGCCTCTATCCCAATAGTAATAATCCAAGAACACGTCATTTTACCCCGGTTTCACCTCTTATTTGGCAATCATTTTATAGTGAAAATATACTGCCATAAACTCTACTACCTGGTATATCCTGAATTAGAACATTCGGAATTTACGATCTTCACCCAGCACGGTGTTGCACCTCACTTTCACAAAGATCATTTAAGTTTTCAAATTATTCTTCGATTGGAATGCGCACAATTGCCACAAAGACAAAATAATCACAGTAAATTTCTTCAAAATAAGAATTAACAGCAGGTTTGAGAAATGCTCAGTAATGACGCATGCTTGCTAAATAAATCGAATAACTCACACTTACCATCCATATTATCCATTCAGAATATACGATGAAATGTAATATTTACTAGATCAACATTTTGGCATCGCTATAGGTGCGAATCATATGCATCTACTCCGGCCAACGACACTGCACGGAACACAATACAGGATCGCGATCAAAAAAATCGTAGACAACGACTTCGGTATCACACAAGTTTAATTAGCTGATTTATTAATTGTTTTAGGCTACAAAACTCAACAAAATCATTAAAATAGAAGAGTTACATAGCTAAATCGCGGTAAGTCTATATTTGAATCGCCTCCACATAGGTATATTATTAGTGACCGGCAAACCTGAGATAAGAGAATTTTCTACTTCCGATAAAAATATCTTTGAAATGCAGCACTATATAAACCACCATAAATAAATATCAAGTAACGCCCAAAGGCGCTCCATAGTGCTATTTGTTTCGATTAAAGGTGCATAGAAGCAGTCACGCAATTATATTGTAATAACACCCCACGCCTATCTCTATCTTTCCTAAGTAAATCCAACTATTTTTTTTTAATTTTTCATTAATTAATTGCATTATTAAGCCATGTTTCACTAATAATTAAAATGTCAAGTTATTTCTACTAAGACTATACTTTAGATGTTTAATTTTAGACAAACTTTGTTTATATGTTTTCTGTATTTTGATTTGTTTCATATTTTATCTTCCATCTTTCATTTTTAATAAAATAACTACTCAAGAAAATCCCTTGTAACTCGGGAACTTTCTTGCCACATATCTAACACTTTTCTAACGCCGTAACCATCTCGACCAATACATTTATTGTAACACCCTTTCGCATGTGCTCATAGCAATTCAATAGGATTGAAATCGCAGTGGTACAGAGGAATCTTAAAACTTCATGTCCATATGCCCGAAGTAATTCGTCAATAGCATAAACCTTTGGAGTAAACGTTACAATGAGAAAGTGCTAGTATATAAAATATTTCTATGTTCAAGCGCTTCTTGCAACACTTTTACTGTCACGTGTTTTTCCATGAAAGTATATTAAATTAAAATTGAAATTTAATTGTGTAAATGAATTTTCTATCGTTGTACATATGTAACTACAAACTTTAATGGTTTCATGTGTACATGGTTTTAACCAGTATATAGACTTTCGTGAGGTTTTGCATACATCCTTTTTGTTTTTTTTCTGTAAGGAAAAAAAATACTTGAAATATATTTTTAATTTTACATTGTATTAAAATTATTAATATACTTAAAATCTCTTTTGTAGTTCCTATCTTCAGATTTTTACTGGTGTATCGTATTGCTAAAAATAATGTAACAAATCGTTCTTCTTATTCTGATTCCTATTCTTGTTCTTATTGCTATTCTTATTATTATTATAGTAAAGAGAAATTCACGAAATGATGGATGTCCAATGGATTAAAAATTTCATTCAATATATATTATCAAAACGTTAGAGATCTTAACAGAAAGACTCACACTTCATGCAGCAACGTTTCTGATATTTTTTATGATATCTTGACGACAGAAAACTGGTTGAAGTCGTCCGTTTATAATGAATAGTTATTTATTAGTCACCACAACGTTGTAAGAAGCAACAGAAGAGGGAAGAGGAAGGGAAGTGTTTTGAGGGCTTTTTCAGATAATATTTATCATATGATTAATGCCACACATATACCTAATCTAGTGACTCTTATACACTTACTAGTATGCAAACTCTTTAGTGCTTATTCCTTCTTACTAGCGTTAGTTTATATATCTCCGGGTATTACAACGAGTAACCTGGAGACTTTTATTATTATTTTATTTATTTATTATTTAGACGAAAAACTAATATTAATTGGAGATTTAATTTTGCCTCACTTATTTTCGTATCCTAGTATACATCGTAGTATATCTAAACTCTAATAATTTCTTATGATGTCAATGATGTTAATTTCTCCAATGCTCTATACTCAATCCTGGATGTTATGTTCCTCTATGGCACCCGTGTAATCAAAAGTTTCCTTGGAGGTTTAGTAATTTAAAGATCAAGAATTACTACCACAAAAAGTGGATTAAAATAAAAACATTTCATAGTTTAATAAAATTGGTGTATCACGTAACATAACGTAACATTGTTAAGAAAGAATTAAGAAATAGTTATAGAACTTACCGTACTAATGTGGAAAGTAGTTCTATTTCCAAAAACTTATGATCCTTCTAATAGTTTTAATGTTACTTATCCTAACAATACAGAATGTCTTTGGCCTTCCTTGTGTCCTGGCACTTACAGCAGATACTGAAGTTATGTCTGCTTTTCCTAAGAAACTTACATCAGGCTATGATGTAATACAGGTTTTTTTATTAGAGATTGCAGGTTTGTTTTGGCATATACTTTAACAACAATTATCATTAACATCTTCCAATTACTGCCAGTGTTTTTCCTACACTTTAGAAAAAGACGAAAATTTATCGGATTCGTAAATCGGATGATATTAGTCTCCTTTCCAATTATCGATCAATACCCATATTGTCCGATTTTGCGAAAGTTTACGAGAGGATTCTCTACTCTTCTATTTATAGTAATACCTTATGTCATTTGTCTGCATAATATATTAGTGAAGAAATGGTTAAACGTGGACAAGTGAACGTTATTTATACGTACCTCTCAAAGGAATTGATAACTTAATTATCCAGTATTGGTTAAGGGCGATTATGTAAAATTATATGCACAACCCTCGTCTAACAATGATGTGAACTTGTTGCAAGGAAAAGAACTAACTTGTTAATTGGTGTAAATCCTTGGGCAATTCTGCGCTGTAAAATCACGTTCATTACGAATTACAATGCCAATAATATTTCCCTTGAACTAGAAACAGAATTTTCACATTTTTTATGCAGATGTTCATCTAGATCCAGTGTTTGAATGTTGACATGTAGTTTATTAGGAACCCCAGCCGTTGCTCCAACTACCATTGGAACCTTTTGAACGGCATGGAGTCCTCACACCTACGCGATATCATTCACAAGTGGTAAATATTTTCTCATTTATCTCCGTACCCGTTATTCGCCAGAGGTATTGTAATATCTATTATGTGCGCAGATCTGTTCAGCTTGTTAGTGAGCCCTTTGTTAGGGATACCATTGGGCATTGTTTTATCGGTTATAACCCTCCTGTTCCAGTACAATCTAGTACTATGGTTTTCTAGCACCAACTCTGACTCATAAAGGTAGTACGGAGTTCACTGCGGTATCCCGGCATGTGTATTTATATTAGACGCTGATGTACTATATGCAATATGGACTCGTTAATCGTTGTGAAATTAGTATATAGAAAGTACTTTAGTAGGCCTTCCAATTGTTTGATTGTATATTCGCTACCGTTATCAGATTCTATGCATTTTACATTTCTATTGTGAAAATTTTTAACGTGTTTCATGAACATATTTGCTTTTTCTAAAACTATGTCTTTGATACTGACAAAATATACGGTGCTGTAATCGAAATAGTCATCGATGAATTCAACGAAGTATTTCGCTTTCGCAATTCAACTTATATCTGTCATCATGGGATTCAATTTGGTATCTTGAATAACTCCCTTTTGTGCACCTTTTAGGTCTCTGAAATTTAGGTACCCTAATTGCCGGTGCAAGAATTCGTGATTGCGAAAACTAAGCAATCATTCTTACCTTCGCGAGCATAATAAAGATCTACAATACAATCCGCGATCAATTTGGTATTACCATCATTGTCCAAGACTAATGCATCACTCTTTGCAAATACTACATCATAATTACATTGAGTTATTTTGTTAACCGATAAGTTTTTTCGTAGATCGGGCATATACAATGCATCCGACAATTTAATGTTCTTACGTTCGCCGAATACGTTAGCCAAGAGCGAGGCAGTTTCCTTGCCTTGCACGCTATTGAATGAATTATTGGAGAGATTTAACCAACCGCAGTGACCATTCATGAGTACACAAAAGTCTTTGATGTGGCTTAACAAGTGCCATGTTGCGCCACTGTCCAGCCACCATCTTTTATTGTCGATATTCAGTTCCACACACTTCCCTTCATAACTCAAGAATTTAACTTCAGGCGCATTCGCTTCATAAGTTTTAAAATTTCGAACAGTTTTACCTACTTGGCTTAGTTTCATATCTTTTGACACGGATAACATTTATGCTTGAAGTTTTCATTTTTCTTCGAATTTGCCGCCCTCCGCAGTCTCCGACCTTAGATGTCGCTTCCAACCGTGAAGTCCCTTCGGTGCGAACATGACACCTTCAACATTTTCACGGGATTTATTTTTATGAGCATCGCATTCTATTACTTTAATACGTAGAATTTGTGGCTTAGGTGTTTCGTTTCGAGACCCAATTGCGCGGATAAAGTTTTTAAAAGTAAACGGCAAGCTGTACAGTAACAAGTCCACATTTATTTCTACTTGCATATCTTGTACCTTGTCAACAGTATCAAAAAAATGAGTTCAGATGATTACGTACGTCGCTGCCTACATTCATTCGTTATAACGTCAGTTGTTTCAATCGAGAGGAACCTCTGGATTACGTGCTTTCTAATTTCAGCCGCACGTCTTAAGTAACACATTTTTTTAATTTGCTTTAATTGGGACAGACTTGCAGATGATATAACATCAGACTGATTTCTATTACATCCTTTATTCCAAGCTTTTCTTGATTCTCGAATCAATCAACTAGTGATATTTTGACAATTCTCGTGAAAAATTATAATTTAAATTTTGCACTCTCTAACACCATTTAGGAAATGGCGTAAAGTCACGAAATTTTGATGCCACGAGACCAGTGACCGAGAGCCCCGCATGTTCTCTATATCTAATCTGTGACGAAGTGATCATAAACACAGTTATAGTCCGATACTAATATAACACTATATGTGTGAATTGCCAATAACGCATATATTTTGAAGCGAAAGATCACGTAATAATAGTAATTAGTTTTATTTACGCAATAGACCAACCCAATTAATTACAGGACAAGATATAATTTTATTTGAAGAAATATAGTGCCCAAATAAAGAAATGTTCTGTAAATTAACACTGTAAATTAAATTCAGCAGGCTGTATACCATAACTACATGAAATTACAGTGCATTTGCTAATCAGTTTACTTATATATACAAAAAGTCATTCACCAATAAATCAACATTCCGACATAGTAGAACGTTCGTTTTTGGTCTCGACAAATAGAAGGAGCTGTTCAATGTTAAGCCTGTCTTGGGCGCATTTAACGATGGTGGATCTAGACAGTCAGTCGAGTCACGCAGTAGATGTAGAAGAAATCTGGCTACTTGGTGGTTTCTTCTGTGTTTCAATGATTGCATGTTACGTTTAATTAGTTGAAGTTCCTGAGGAGTGTCAAATGTTCCACCACTTATTGGATGAAGCAGATACGATGTTAATATGAAGTGCGCAGGAATAATTTGATTATATAATATGTAGTTGGATAGTACTGGAATGTTAGAACAGTTGAGCTACTCGCCAAGGATATAGAAGTATTTAAATTAAACTCCATACCATAATACTACCTAGATTAGATTGTCGTACATACAGTGGATAAAGCAGACGAATGCGTGTGATCTCTAACTAAACTTTCAAATAATCAACGTATACATTAAATTAAAAGTATAAATGCGAGATTTTCGTAATATTTAAATTTAATATGTTTTGAACGCTTGATTGACTTGATTTTCCCTACTATATGTATACATCGTGGAATTAAGTTTTCTACAATACGTATCTGACTAGTGTAGTAACTTTAGTTTTTCGTTCAAGAAAAGATCAAGGAAGCATGTAATTTTGTTATATGTATATTACCAAATGCATATAATAATATCATAAGTATACAAAAAAGGTACTTAATTGTGTAAGTAAGTTATTTAATATGATGGATGTAGCAACTAGTATACTAAATACTTTCGCAATTTTTGGTATTTTTTTCTAAATGTGCTTAATTACATTAAAATGAAATAAATCTGTAAATATTTTGCAGTAGCCTACTGAAAGCACTGCATAGTTGCTAATGAAACATCAACATTTTTTTTACTTACGATTCCAAGGTATAGACAGCAGTGGCTGCTATCTAGAACTTGGAACAAGTCGATCATCATTAACGTTGATTTTTGGCACAACCCTGGCGAAATAACTGAATTAAGGATCGCAATTCTAAATGTTACTTATTTTGAATATAATGTACTTGTATATCTAATGTTAAAAAATAAAAATAACGTAAAAAATGTTAATTTTAGTATGTTGTATGGAAAAAAAATTAAAATAAATGAATTCTTGAAATTCTGGAAACAGAAAAAAAAACATAAAAGTAATGTATGAAGAGACTATGGGTATAATATGTACACTTATCGCATTTATAAATTTACAAGTAATAAAATTCTAATTAGCCTAAATATGAACTACATCTATGTTTATATCTCTAGATTGTACGGGTAGGCAGAGCATTGTAACTCTTTTAATTCGAAAATGTAAGCAATTCAAATATTGATGGAGCTAGTACTTAAAATATATGATTTTTCTGCCGCTGTTAAGAGTTATATTGACATTTTTACGTTAGTATTAATATTTTGTTTCACTTACGCTGTTTCACACAGTAAACACAAATACAGACATTTCTATTTTCAACGTTATATCAAATAGATATCAGTAAGAATTTATAAAATCATTTTAAGATTTTGCTATGGTAATGTGAATCGCTTGCAAATAACTGGAGCAAAGTTAATCAATATAGACACAATTCTAATTAATATAAATATATTAATGAAAAAAACCGTGTATTTCGGAAAACAAAATTTTGCGTTATTGAATAAATATCTCAAATATATACAACAAAGAAAAAATGCTTAGATAATGAAACTCTATGCACAAACAAACAGAAAACTATTCTGGAACAGAAAAATAAAAAATACCATCTGAAGAACACATAATATTATACAGTCGCAGTCATAAATATATATTACACAAAAATACGCAAATAAAATGTAAAGTTTTCTGTACCAACAAAAACCTTTTTCGACAATGTCTTTATATAGTATCCGTCATTGTTTATGCATTCTTGAAGTCGCTTTTTCATCGAAGTTACTAAACGTTCACAAAAGTTTATTTCACGAAATCGTTCACGATTTCTGCATGTCGTCCAATATTTTCTAGTTCTTTTCTTCAAATTCACCATTCCTATTATTTTCCTAATTGCCACCCACATATTTTATATAGGTTTAAAATCTTACTGGTCACTTTATAATTTTGACTTCGTACTGGTCTGCAATCCCTTATGCTTTATGGATGGACGAATTATCTTTCACGATCTTTATAAGTTCTATCTCTTCTTTGGAATACACCGCTCTTCCACTCGGAACAAAGAACATTATCATGCCTTTTTCTACTATCGTTATTCTTGGTTTCGGTGGAGACGTTGTAGCAAGAGGTCTGTTACTCAGTTCTTGACTTCCTCTGATATCCTTCTTCTTGACATTCCTGCAGCATCTACTCATATTATTCTATTCCTCATTTCTAACGAGTTATGTTGGCCTAACTGCCAGTATATCATTAATACAAAATCGCGCCTATTAAAATGAATTTTAGAAATATACAATACGAAAACAAAACATAGAAACAAATACATGCACTGCAATGCAGGCCACTTTGAGATTTTAGGCTAACTAAAGCACTTTAAATACCCCCAACGATATACAGCATATATGTATCCCCCTGATATGTTCTCACTCTCAGAATTTATATTCCCTAAAACAAAATACTATTAAGGTGATATTAGGAAAACAATGATCTAATATTTATTCGTACGGATTTTAAGGATACTTGCATAACTTCATCCATGATAGTAGGGATATAAGTATTTAGAAATATATAGATATCCAATTAACTAATTTGCATTTTATTACTTGTATGATGATTCTACTTCCAAATTTTAATTCTTAACGCGTCCAGTGACGTCCACGTGACTGGAGTAGTATGAAAACTTCACGACATCGTTTAAAACATTTAGTACTGCTTTTCTCGAGTTTTGTAACGTAGTTTTTTAATGGATTATAAAGAGTTAAACTTGCAGCTATGTGCTCTTTGTAGTAGTTGTAAATATAGAATGTAAGATACCTTAGCTGAATTTTTGTAAACAAGAGAATATGTGTAATAAAACTATCTATATTTCTAATATATAAACTTAAATGTTGTATGAGTCCCAAAATGTTTTGATTAATATTAATTCATTTATAGGATGAAAAATTATTTCAACTTCAAGTGGAGCGGGAGCAACATCTTCGTTTGATGATTGAAAAGGAGGAACGGTATTTAGAAGCTCTGCGTTGTCAATTAGCACGATCTCCAGACGAAAAAAAATTTTTGGAGTTAGAAAAAGCCGAAAGAAATCTGCAGAAATTGCAAGGCATGCTCCAAAATCATGTCAGGAACCAAAGCGAGGTAAATAGATTTATTCCAGTTCATTACCGTCGCCTACTAAGCAGCCTTTTCAAATCCTTCCAGATTTCCTTTTGCTGGCCATCATCTTCATCTAATTTGATCCCGTTTGCATTTATTTAAGAAAAACTTAAAATAGTGTCTGTATAAGCAGCAAAGTCTACATGAATGTTTGTGTTGTTAGTGTTCTCCGGTGCTCGGTTGGTGAATGGTGGCTTTATTGCTCTAGATGTAGTGTACGTGGCACTGCAACAAAATGTATCTAAGAAGATTGATTAATTCTAATCATTCAATAAAGTATTTTATGATATTAGTCAATCTTACTTAAATGGTGATTTGTCTAATTTTCATAGTTCGTATGCTCAGTTGGTACGTTTATTTAGAGATCAAATTTACTTATTCAATTTAAATTCAATATTAAAAATACAAAGATATTACACCAAGTATTTGTTTTAGGACAAGTTGTAGCAAGCTGCTCCAGGTTCAATAAAATTGATAATTTTTCCATACCTTATCCTATTTTTTACTCGGGAATAAAAGTAAAAGAAAACAAGTTTATAGTTACATTTTAAAATGCCATGCCTTTAGAAGACTAATTGTATAGTCAACTAAAATCGATACTTCATTCAGTTATTTTAAATGAGGCATTCTGTGTATTACTAAAATTTTGGGAAAAAAATGGGCATGTGCGTTGTAATCACAATATAAAATAATATTGCGCATTCAGAATGTCCAGCAAGCGTTACAAAAAAATTAATTTCAAAAAATGTCAAAATTTACAGAAATACCATTTATAGCATTTTTCTATTTACATACACAAAAATTAGTACATTTTGTTAGATATCCAGGGCTATTTTAATTTAAATACCTCGAGTTCTTGCGAGTTAAGATAAATTATATAAATTTGGTGATTACATAGCACGCAATAAGGTAATAAGAATAAGGTCAGAAATTCGTGTTTAATATCGCGGCTATAACTGGGATCTTTGGTTGGCTGTAAAATCGGTTCCATTATCACGTATCGCAACAATTTAACAATGTAGACCACACAACACAGTAATAATTAAGAAATAATAATAAATAGGGAAAGCTTAGTACACTATGAAAGGCTCAATTAAATAACAAACCAGGAGATAAACGTTAATACGATAAACGCATTACTATTGCAATCAAGCGGTGGCAACTTCTACATTACCGATTGGAGACAAGTGTCAGCAATGTCGGGAAGTGGCTCCAGTACTAAAAACTAATGGCGGGAATTTGCAAATCGTAAATTATATATCACTTCAATCTCCATTTTTTTTGTATTATTGGAATGAAGATTGCAATGAGAAATATATGTATCAAACAAGACATTTATAAAATGTAAGTCGATGAACTCCATTGATTCCAACCATATTTGAAATAATACAAAATAATTAACAAAATTGTGACACCTAAGTTGCGGCATTGACATTTTTAAAAACAAAAAGTGTAAAAATAATTTTATTACAAACTATAATGTCCAATTAGGTTTACATAGCAGCATAAAGCAAACATGCAACGATTTCAAATATATAAAGGAAGCAAGAAAAAAAAATTAAATGAACATAGTAAAACTAACAAATTATTCTAAATACATCAAATGTAAATATACATATACAGGTCAAATAGAAATAACAACAAAATAAAAATTATACATTACTAATAAAAAACAAAGCTAATGACATAAAAAACAAAAAAATTCCCGTATATCATGTTTCCTGATTATTAGCAGCAAGCAAATGAGGGTGCTGTGGGAAAATAAAGTATACAATTCTGTGTATTCTCTGGAATAAATGTAATTTGAGTTATCACCTAGCTGACAAAATTCTGCAAGGGGCGGCGGACTTCGAATTCTTGAAGTACCTGTCGTTGCTTCTTCTGTTATTAATTACACGAATTACTTTCCGTACAATATGTCCCTTAAATTTATATTCATTTCTAAGGAGAACGGATCAACAGTAGTGTCCTGCTGCTCCAATTCACCTGAAAGAAATCAAGATTAATATACAATGGATCTCATTTCACTTTTCATTTTTATACATCAATCCCATACACCGTAGTTCTAACAAATACTTGGATTGGGTCTTCTATCGCTGGGATGAATGAGTGTTTGGTAAATCTTGGCCCAAATCGATAAGTAACTAAACAAGATATTATTGTATTACCCCATTAAGTAACATAATTACTTTGCTCCTAGAAGTATAATAATCTTTAATATGTACGTTATAATAAGTTAGCCTTCTACAAATATTTATGTTACAATATCGTAGAGATCACCTCGGTTTGGGGACCCACAAGCGATACATTGTTTCCGGATTAGAAGTGAATTATCCGAAGTTGGATAATCAATCACCGCTGCAAGTATTGCAAAGTGTTCTTAAAACTTGCAGATAGCACTTACTTGTAACATGAGGTTATTTCAATTGTTTGCTGATATATTAGAAATAATGGTCAATAAATATTATTCCTCAAAAATTTGGTCGATTAGAGTTATAAGTAAAGTAGTTATGTTTCTTTTGCTAATGTTTACAAAATTCATTGGGTCCAAAGTAATTTCTCAATATATTTCTTTAATAATATTATTTTCATTACTACTCATTTGTTGTTACTATTACTTTATTGAACAAACATTTATATACTAATCTTACCGGGTCAATCACTGGTAGGAATACTCATGCGACAACAGTTGTTTGGCCCACATACTCCAGAAGTAAGTTTGAGTAATGACCGCGATGTTTGTAACACAGCCGGCACTTCTTATAAACCTTTACTGGATATGCGTCATCCAATTCAGTCCTCCTAATACAAGTTCTAAATATGTTGTACACTTACGATCAATACTTCTTTGTGTAGTACCAAGCGCTTTTCATTTCTTCCTGATTAACTACAAGTGGACATACAGTTTAGTGTAATTCAGGGGTTTAACAAATCAGCAGCGAACAAATAACAGTTTTATGATATTGAACTACAGAATTGCAGTGTCAATTAATGTGTGGTTCATCGTAATTATGTGGTAGCTTTATTGTATTATGATATTTATAATGTAAAAATTGTAATTTACTCACCCCTTCGTCCTGATAAGGGAATCTATGAAGCATTGTTGCTTTGCAAGTATTTTTACAATACACAACACACGCACACCATACAAATACGAATCAATATAATATCAATTCCACGATTGAAAATCACACGATATAAATGTAGTCAAAATGAAGTCTACTGCCTTCTATGTTGTTTTCAGGCAATAACTACAAAATTGGGCGACAATTACAAGGGGACGGGAAAGAGAGGCAAGAGGAGGGCGTAAATATAGTTCACTTTGATGCGATACTGCTGCTGCCAGTAAGTGACGCCCGTACTAAAACAACAACCTTGCCAAGTTGAGAGTATCCCGCGTAATTGCAATCATTCCATAATCTGAATGAATCACATTCTGCGCAATACCGCTCACTTATACCCAACCACGCGCATTTTAGTACGTTCACGAAATCTCTTTCCTTACTGTATCTTTCCTATACTGTGACATGAACTTCGATCGCTAGCCGAACGAGAGCGTCCAGAAAAAGATGAGTGAGATCTCTTCAAAACAGTTGAAACGGGACCTACAACATACAAGGACGATCTGAAATGTTTCTGGCAAGAAAAACAGAGTATTGGTGTGATTTTTTATTTTTCGATGTGGTCTCCTCGAAGATCAATGCACTTTTTCAAACGGTAGTCCAGTCTCTTCAAGTCGTCGGAAAAGTAGGATGTTTCCAAGTGTGGAAAGTACCCATCTGTAGCGGCGATGACCTCCTCATTTGAGGCAAATCGCTTTCCTCCCAGTATTTTTTTTTCAAGTTTGGGAATAGGAAAAAATCGCTGGGGGCTAGGTCCGATGAATATGGAGAATGAGACTAATTCGCAGCGTAACTCACTCAATTTAGACACGAGGATGCGGGATGAATGAGCCGGTGCATTGTCGTGGTGGAAAAGCACTCTTTGGCCAGACACTCTTCGGAAACGGTCACCCGATTTCGTTTTTGTTCCGGTGTGAGCAAACGCGGTACCCATCGTACCGAAAGCTTTTTCATAGCCAAAATTTCGTGTAGGATATGGCCAACACGTTCTTCTGACATGCCTGTTGTGTCTTCTATCTCCTTCAACTTCAATCGGCAATTGACTAACACGACATCATGAATCTTGTCGACCATTTCATCGTTGGTAGTGGTTTTTGGCCGTCCACTGCGTGGTTCACTTGTGCTTGTGCAGTTTCGTTTGAACTCGTTCACCCAGAAGCTGATGGTCGAAAATGATGGAGTACTTCCGCCATGAACCTCTAGCAAAATATTTTGTATTTCCGTGGCCGTTTCCCCAGCCATCCAGAAGTGTTTTATCACTGCACGAAATTCGATTTTGTCCATTTTTGTGAAACCGCCTGACTTGCTACACAAAACACACTCTTAACAGTTGCCATAAAAGGGGTTGCCCTTGCCGATCAATGAATCCACTTCAACCATCGTGCGCCATCTCTTGCCGATTCCACAAACATTTCAGGTCGCCCTCGTACACAATCACAAATACGGAAATATAATTTCATACCAATGATTCATTAAACGAAATATATCTTTATTTTATTTATATAACAAACATATTTCTACTATTATTAAATTATTCTATATTTCAAAATGATAAGCAAATCATAATATGAAGTAAATGAAATTAAAATATGTCAGTATCGAAAGAAATAATCAGATAGGGCAATTAAAAATATATTTAATCTGTGTTTTCACTCTTGTCTTCTGATCCACAACTGACCGTCAGAAAAGTCGTCTATGTTTGCTTCACGTTCGTACCACTCTCTCTGATGTACAGCTATCCAAACTTTCTTGACACATATCTAACACTTGTCTATCGCCATATCATCTCGACCAATATGTTTAATGTAGTACCCTTTCGCATTTGCCCATATCAGTTCGAAAGGATTGAAATCACAGTGATATAGGGGAATTCTTAAAACTTCATGTCCATGCGCTCGAAGTAATTCGCTAGTAACATAAACGTTTGTAGTAAACGTCAGTGAGAAAATACTAGTATGTAAAATATTTCTATGTTTAAGCACTTCTTGTAACATTCTTACTGTTACATGTTTTTCTATAAAAATATATTAAATTAGAGTTGAAATTTAATTGTGTAAATGAACTTACTATCGTTGTACACCTCATAAATTACTTTACGAACATCCATTTTAATCTTCTCGACATATTAAGTGCTTCGGATATCAATATTAACTTGTACAGAGCTGTAGAAGTACTGGACGAAGGAATAACAGCTGTAATTTCTTTATTCTGTTTTATATTGTAAAGGGTACCCATCGAAATGCCATTTGTAACTCTCTACAATTTACGATGTAAACTTTGATTTAATTTTAAGCAACTATAATTTACCTCATGAACCGTATCAACAGATATTACAGGACTTCCATTTCACTTTTCCTTGTCCAAGTACACTAGTAAACGACAAACTAACTCTTGGCAACAAGAACTAAGTCGTCGACTGGGCGTCTTGGACGGTAACGTTTAAAATAATTGTTTTGTCTTCGTATGCTTCTTTAACATCTCTAAACTTACCACAAACTAAATGATTTACTTCACTATATCTCTGAACAGAACTTTTAGCAAAAGAAGTGGTGGTATTAAATAAAAATAAACGTTGAGAACTAAGGAATCCTGAATAAACAGTAAATATAGTTGTCAAATGTCAAGGCACCGGTATTCTCTGTTATTATTATATTATTAAGGTTGCATGCCCTGTAGTAAACATTTTAAAAGCTCTTATCCACGCATTACTCGACTGTGTTCTACCTCACTTCAACTAATTCATTGATCCTGAATGAAATATGGACGTATATCTTAACAAGCTACGACTTATGTTATATACTTCTATCTCGCTTGCGTATAGGTATGATTCTAATTTATACATGTAGCACCTGTCTACTTTATCGATGAAATCATGATGTAACTACAAACATTCACGGTTTTATATATATATATATATATACATATATATATTGTATTAATTTATAACCAGGATGTTATGTGTTTGATAGTTTCATTTTTGATGCTTAAGCCTTAAATAGTGAAACAATGCCAAAAATTAACCGAAGTAACCGAAGTAGAACGTCGTCAATAGTCCTACTTATGTTAAATAACAAGGTAAGACATTAGCCGCTATAGCGAGAGTAATGAAATGTTCGCGATGTGTGGTTCGTACTACGCTACAATGATATGAAAGTAGTGGATCGTTAACAAATCACACAATACACCACAAAGCGGCCGAAAACGCCTTACAACGGCAAGAGATCGCATTATAAAGAAGGTAACTATACGAGATTGTATAAAAACATCAAGAGATATATCTAGTGATGTACTAGAGCAACAGAGTTTCTGTTTCTGCACGTACAGTAAGAACACATCTAGTAGCTAGTGGTTTACGCGGATGTATAGCTCGTCGTAAACTTCGGTAGACTGTAATACACAAGAAACAACGCCTTACAAAATAATTTGTAAAATTCTTAACCCAATAAATAAAATAACAAAATTCTATCAAATCCAATTTTTTAGATGGGCATAGAAACAACACACTTGACAGCAAAATAAGATTTGTTGGTACAAAGCGCCTTTCTGTTTTTATTTTAAAGTTAATACTTTTTGGAATAGCCTTTAAGTGTTAGTTCTGCAGCACATCTCCCTATAAACTTTCCACTAACTCTTGACATCTCTCTATTAGAACACTACGACATACTTCTTCAACAACGCTCCATAAATAATCTAAACTTGTCAGAGAATTAAACTTTATAGCAGTCTTAACATCCTCCCATAGATTCTCTACGGAGTTTAGATCCAGGCCAGTCTAATACACTAATGTGCTTTTCTCCTAGCCACTGCTATAGGATCCTCGCCGTATGCTTAGGGTCGTTATAGTGCATTAGTTTCCATGTTATGTGTTAAAATTTGAATTTAAGAAATTTTAAGGTTAAATGCGACCTCTGTTGGTCAATGTGAAAACCTCTATGCAGAGAGCATAATATATTGTTAGGTGCGAGTAGACACAGAGAACAAATTAAACAAGTGGTTTTGGTTATTTGTTTAAAGTGTTTTATTTCCAGCTAATAATAAACATTAAAACCTATAAAATTCAACAGGTTATGAGCGCAGTTGTGCTGGATATGTAAAAGTAAAGTAAAACCTAAAATTGTGCAAGTAAAACATTAAAAAACGTAAAAAGTAATACGTGGAAAATAAAGAAAAAGATGGCGACGTATTCGGAGAGTTGTCCCATATCGGAAAATTAATAGGTGCAACTTCCTACCAGATCTGGAAATTTCAGTTAATTGTAATGTTAAAAGCTCACGAATTGTATGATGTAGTAAATGGGGCGAAATTACGCTCTAGCCTTACGAAGGAAAAAAGATATAGCTGATTGGACTAAGAAAGACGCGAAAGCTCAAAGATTAATTATGACAAAATAGATAAGAAATACATAATGTATATTAAAGATTGCAAGAATTCAAAAGAGATGTTTGCCAAATGGCAAGTATATTTGAGAGGAGTACAACAGACCAAATTTGTTCGTTACTTCAGCAATTTTATAGTTTTTCGTATGAAAAAGGCATGGATATGGGTTTACATATAAGCAAGGTAGAAAATATAGCACATCAAGTAAAAACACTAAAGCAAGAAATTAATGAGAACATAATAATTTCTAAGATATTATCCACTTTGCCTGCGGAGTATGGACACTTTTTAACTGCATGGGAATCAGCTGCTACAAATGAAAAAACATTGGAGAAATTAACAGCAAGATTGTTGGTGGAAAAGGTAAGAAATAAGAGTAAAGAATGTGAAAATAAAGTAGCTTTTGAAAGTACAGAAAAATATTGCCGAAGATGCAAAAGCAGAACGCACAGTACAAAATTTTGTAAAAAAGATAATGAAGAAAGAAAATGTTTTAAGTGTGGAAATACAGGGCATACAGCTAGGAATTGCTCTGATTCTCATACGGGTAACCAAAGTTCAAGTGGTGAAAGTTCAAGTATAAAGAAAAACATGAACGCATGTGGCATCTGTAAGAAAACCAATCACATGGAGAAAGATTGTTTTTACAGGAGCAAAAACAAGCGAGATCAAGATAGAATAGGATTCTTTACAGAAAATCGTGATTTTGGTGCACAGAGTTTTGCTGTTGACTCTGGCAGTTCGTCACACATGGCAAATTCAAGAGATCTGTTCTCAACACTAGAAGCAACAAGTTCAAGTATACAAGTTGCCAAGAAAAATGAAGTCAGAAGGAAAGGAAACATAGAGGGAAAGGCATGCGTGTTGAAAGATGTATTATTTGTTCCAGATTTGAGAAAAAACCTTCTTTCGGTGAATGCAATAACGGAGAATGACGGAGAAGTCATTTTTACAAAAGAAAAGGTAGTCAAACAGAAGAAAGTTACTTAACACAAGATCAAGGAAAAACAGAAGAATGGCACAGAAAACTGGGACACTTAGGATTGAACAATATGAAGAAATTAATTGACATGTCAACTGGAATAAAACTTAAGAAAGACCACTGCAATTAACTGAAACGTGTTTGTGAAATATGTCTACAGGCCAAGCAAACAAGACTACCATTTAAGACATCAAGACAGAGAGCGAGTAGGTGTTTAGAAATTCTACATACAGATATCTGTGGACCTATCGAACCCACAACTTGGGATGACAAGAGGTATATATTGACAGTGCTTGATGACTACACCCATTACAGCAGAATTTATCTATTGAGATATAGGAACGAAGCTGCAGAATATCTAAAAGAGTTCATTAAGGAAGCAGAGGCATTGCAAAATATAAAGGTAGCTAAAGTACGTTGTGACAATGGGGGTGAGTATGCAAACACAAATTTTAAACAATGGTGCAAAAACAAAGGTATAGTGTTGGGCTTTACTATACCTTATACTCCACAGCTTAATGGGAAAGCAGAAAGATTAAACAGGACACTCTTAGAAAAGGCCCGAGCATTAATTTTTGATGCACAAATAAGCAAAGAATTTTGGGGTGAGGCCGCCTACGTAGCAACATATCTATTGAATCGAAGCCCAACTGAAACAGGAGATAAGGCTCCTAGAGAATGCTGGACAGGAAGGAAACCAGATTTGTCAAGATTGCAGATTTTTGGTTTTACAGCATATGCAAAAAGAGTGGGTTACACACAGAAACTTGATTCAAGAAGTGAAAAATATATGTTTGTGGGATATTCATTAAACGGTTATCGTTTATGGGATAAAACATCAAGAAAAATCGTAGTAAGTAGAGATGTGCTGTTTACAGAACCCGAACAGTCAGTGAACAACAGCAGAATCAAAGAAATGAATATAAAACTGGAGATGAAGGAAAAGACGAGGATCAATATATATCGAAAGAAGACCCTGAACAAGAATGGATACCATCAGAAGAACAATTTCAAGAAGGGCAAGAAGAGGATATACAATTAGGAGAAGGCAGTGACCAAACAAAAAGTGGAAGAAAAATTAAAATACCCGTAAAACTAAAGGACTGTATATTGGATTAAGAAGATGAAACCTTTTTGACTTATCAGGAAGGTATCAACGGACCAGAAAAAAATCAGTGGATAGATGCTATTCGAGAAGAGAAAGAATCACTACATAAGAACCAAACATGGATCTATGTTGATAAGAATGAGGTTAGTCACAGGAGATTTTTAACAAGCAAATAGATTTTTAAAATAAAGGATGATGGCAAATATAAGGCAAGACTGGTGATAAGAAGATGTCGACAACATAGTGG
This sequence comes from Trypoxylus dichotomus, assembly GCA_023509865.1. Taxonomy (NCBI): domain Eukaryota; kingdom Metazoa; phylum Arthropoda; class Insecta; order Coleoptera; family Scarabaeidae; genus Trypoxylus; species Trypoxylus dichotomus. The sequence goes on along the minus strand of CM042074.1, from coordinate 51,942,170 downwards.
CATAGATTACAATGAAACTTTTAGCCCAGTTATGAATGCTAATTCACTCAGAATTTTGTTTGCTCTAGCCACCAAAAATAATATGACGATTACCACTTTTGACATTAAAACAGCGTTCCTGTATGGTAACCTATCAGAAGAAATTTATGTGGACATACCTGAAGCTTATGATACTATAAACACTAACAATAAAGTTTGTCGATTGAAGAAATCATTGTATGGATTAAAACAGGCACCGTTGAAGTGGAATGAAAGATTTTCAAATTTTTTAAAGTCAAATGATTTAATTCCTTTGAAAAGTGATCAATGTATTTTTAAAAATGAGAGCCAAACCTTATTTTTAGCTATTTATGTGGATGATGGAATGGTGATAAGCAAAGATCCAGAGGAACTGACAGATTTATTGGGCAATTTAAAGCAAGAATTTGAAATGACAATTTTTCAAGATCCTAAGAAATTTGTAGGCATTGAAATTACAAAACAACCTGGAAGAACAGTAGGTCAAGAAAATTATCTACAGGCAATATTAGAGAGATTTAATATGCAAAATGCAAAACCAGTAGCTACGCCTGTTTTCCAAAGATATTGGTGAAGATAAGAAAACATCCCAAAGATACCCATATAGAGAAGCAGTTGGTAGCTTGCTACACTTAGTCAATAAAACAAGACCGGACATTTCATATGCAGTAAATTTTTGCAGTCGAAGAATGGAAAATCCAACCGAGCAAGATATAGTGAATGTGAAACGTGTGTTTAGGTACTTAGTGTCAACGAAAGTTGAAGGAATAGGTTATAAGACTCTGACTGTGACAAACTTGTTGCCTTTTGTGATTCAGATTTTGCAGGAGACACTGAAACTCGCAAAAGTACAACCGGTTACATAACATTCCTTTGTGGTGCAAGGCCGTCCTTAGGGTGGAGCGGCAGCTCCAGGCCCCGCGCCTACGAAGGCCCGGCGGTGAGGGGCCTTTTTACAATAAAATGTTCTTAGAATAAGATAATACGGACTACAAATGAATTAATTGAAACCTTCTCTTTTCAATGGTTTATATTGGATTTGTTTATTTCTAAACATTTACATACAGGCCCCGTAAAACTATTTTGCACTAGGCCCCGATTTTGCTAAAGACGGCTCTGCTGTGGTAGACCGATATCATGGGGATCAAGAAAGCAACCCGTTGTATCCTTATCAAGTACGGAGTCAGAATATATTGCTGCTGCGGAGTGCGTGAAAGAACTTATATACCTAAAAATAATAATAGACGAATTGACGGGTGGTTATATTAAAATAGACGTTTGTGCACAATCAAAGCGCAATAACAATTGTTAAAAATGGAGAATTAAACGTAGTAAACACATAGACGTAAGATACCATTTCATAAACGAGAAAGTGCGTGAAGATGTTGTCAATTTGCAATATCGTGCAACAGAGGAGCAGGTTGCTGATGTTCTGACCAAACCTCTCGGAACTGTGAAATTTCAGTATTTTAAAACCAAGTTCATATGTAAATTAACCAGTAAGAAAAATATTTAAAATGTATTTGTATTTCAGCTGTTCATCTATTGTGAATATTTTGTTTATTTGTTTTTGTGTGTAAAAACTAACCTTAAAATTTGGAGAAGGTGTTAAAATTTGAAGTTAAGAAATTTTAAGGTTAAATGCGACCTCTGTTGGTCAATGTGAAAACCTCTATGCAGAGGGCATAATATATTGTAAGGTGTGAGTAAACACAGAGAACAAACTAGACAGGTTTTGGTTATCTGTTTAAAGTGTTTTATTTCCAGCTAATAATAAACATTAAAACCTATAAAATTCAACATTGTTTTCTAAATATTGCGATAAACAAACTGATCTATTCTTCCGTGGATTCCAAATATGGGACCTACACCATGCCATGTCGTAGAACCCCATACCATAATATTTCCTTCGCCGTCTTTTAATGGTTAAATCTGCCGTTAATAGGACGTTGTGCATACGATTTTCCGTCAAATGCAAGTCTATTATACTTACTTTCATCTGTGTATAAAACAGATTTCCAGAGGGTAAGCATCTTAATCTTATACATCCTAACAAATCGCAATCTTTGTGAGGCGGTTTTGAAGTAAGTGGCTTGCGCACCGCAATGCACCCATGCAAGTCAAATTCATTGAGGCGACGACAGATTGTTCTTGCTAATATGTTAGCATGAAATTGTTTGTTAAGTTCGGTTTCTAACTAGCTGTAAGAAGTGGATTCTTTTGATTTAACCGCCGAATAATTTTATCTTGCCGTCCAATCGTTTTATGAGGTTTTCTTTTTCGTCTCTTATTTTCTAAGGTGTCTTGTGTTCTAGTATGTTTTAATGCATTTTGTACAAATTTTCTAGAATAGTTTAATGCTCGCGAAGTCTCTGAAACGGAGACCCCTTTTTCTTTCATGGTAAAAAGTACTTCTCTTTTGCCTGGTGTCCAATAAGCACATCCTGTTATAGCAATACCTAACTTTTTGTTATTAATTCATATTACTTATTTTTAATTTTTATGCTTATTTGAATTGAAATTAATATTAATATAACTAAAAACATGAATACTTCTGCACTAAATCAGGAACTGTGATACGAGAGAAAAAGAAAAAAAGGAAAAGACCAAAAGGGAAAGGTGGGACCTCGACGTTTCGCTTCCGTCGTAGAAGGCTTCTTCAGGAGAATAGGGGAAACCAAAGTGGCACGGTAACTCGACGTGTAAACCATGCTAGAGGCGAAACCACTTTGGCAGAACGTTATGGTGACTCGGCGTGTTGGCCGCGCTAGAGGCGAGAACTTTCTGAAGGTTCTCACCGCGTCTTCGGTCATATTCGTGGTCGGTCGATTATACTCAATGGACGGTTAAACCATTCTATTCGCGTGCATCTCCCAATGCGCTACCCTAACTACGCTTACTTATCTTTTAGTCCGACGCGCAAATGTTGCAACCATAACAGTACACACAAATACTTTAAAAACTACACAAGAATTTTGATATACTAAAACAGTAAGCGTTGTCCGTTGCCTACTTGCAAAATGATCGATGACGTCTAATAGTATAGCTAGTATCTAAACATGCGTGTATACTATGTTTTCTGAATTTATACCTGCAGTTTTCTAAATGTGGATTGTCACAAAGAGTTTAAGGGCTATACCATTATTTTTATTAAAAATTGGTTTTATTTGTCGTGTTACATACATTCTAAATTATGAAATCAAAGTTTGCAACGTTCTATATAGATATGCAGGTGTAGACCATTCCAGTTTCAAAAGGCAGTTGCTTTTATGAATGCAACGTTGGCAGAGCGATACTTAATTCTCTGTGTATTGCTGCTCTGAATATGTTAGCAAGTTTCACGTTGGTAACATGTAAATGTCAATTTATCGCAAAAAGTTTTTTTACTTACATTTAAATTATTTCCTATACAAAAATAAAAGCATAATATTATTACTGATGAGGCATGTATTTTAACATTATAACTTACAACTATTTCAATAGATTTCAAGACATTAATATTTCACCTTCTCGCTTTCTGTTGCATGTTTCCATATTCCAATGCTACAATTTGCACTTTATATCTATGTAATTAATTTTTCTTATTATATTTACAATCGATAACGCAATTGTCAGTATGATAGTTTAAAGAAAAAAACCGGATTAGATGAGATTAGACAGAATAAAAACTAGGAGAAATACAAACAGCATAACATATAGACATAAAACCTCAACACTGTGGCATCAATCTTTGCAGCGAAAAAAAATGCATATATATACCGAAAGTGGAATGGTCTATAGACATTGTTTCTATCATGATGTGCACCTTAATAATTTTTATAGATTCTAACAAGAATCCGGTAAGTTAAACTTTTAATAATGATTAATAAAGTAGAAAAAAGGACAGGTTACACTTCAAAAACAATTCTGCTACTTATAGTACTAGCGTACCAACGACAATTTTATGTAATCCGCTAGTTCGCGGTTAGTTCATAATTATAAATAATATTTGTATTTTTTTTTTGTTCTATTAAACAAAATTGTATTAGAGGAAATGAGTCATTTTAAAGGTAAGATCAAAAATTTAGCAATAAAACGAACGAACAGCTGAGCATATGATACATTACTCATTTAATGATGTTATGGCTGTATCATTGAATTAACCCTGCTTTACTGTCTCTTTCTTACAGCAGACACCGCCCTTTACTTGTCCCGTAGATAACAAAGACACTCTCCCACCTTTGCCCAGAAAGCAACCACCAATTCTTTTACCTCCAAAAACAAAAAGACTTAAAAATTTCTACAGCGTAAACGAATCAACCACCGATGTACCACCACCGTTACCAAAAAGAAATCGAACGGGCACTCCAGGTGCTGTTATAGATGTACAAAACCACCAACACAATGCACAATACGTTAACGGCAAAATGCACTCACAACTGTTCCTGCAAAACGAATTAAACTTAATTTTAAGAGATAGAGAGAACAATAGTAACCAAATTTCTGATTTGAGCGATGTTAGAGTGCGCAGCTACAGTTTAGATAGAAAACAAGGTCTGGCAGATAATAATGGAATGATGGTGGATAACGCTCTATATTCCGGTCTTGCCATCCCCAATTTTTCTACACCTCCGCCTTTGCCTCCCCGTTTTATTTCCAATTCCAATTCACCCAGAAGCGATCCAGATGCAGCTAACTCAATAAACAAACAAATGTCGTATCCTCTCGTGGCCACTTGTGCAACGTTAGTTAATAACTATGTAAGTAACTATTTGTAGGTTTTTTGAAGCAATTTTTTTTTGATTTTTGCTGTTTTTCGACGTTTTTATTTCGCCGATAACGTTAGCGAGACTATTTGTGTTATAATATCAGTAAAAACTTCAAATTTGATAATTCTAAAATCGAACATTTATATGTCAATTTCGTTGGTATAAAATCATCATCACAAAGTAAATTTTGTTCGACAATACAAGGTGTGCAATTGCGTATAATTCAGCTCTGATATATCTTTAATACTCTAGTCTCCTTGCCATCGAAAAATTGCAATGCAAGGTGGCAGGTATGGTGTATACCTAGTATATCCACGTATCTTGTAATTAAATACTTATATAGTCATTCACAAAGATCTACATACACATACATTTTATTTATTATTTATTTCCATCTTCTGATTTCTGTCGCCTTACTTATTCTTTTCCTGTGTAAATCTAGTTATGATAGCTATTGCTATTAATTATGTTGACAGTCTTCTTTGTTCGAAAATCTTTTGCTCTTTTATACCTTCGTACTATATAGACTATAAAATGTAGAAATTTAACGTGCATTGAAAAATGGTATTTGGGTCTTTGTATATTATCTACCTTTTTCTCCTAACAGAAAAGTTTTTAATTATATATATAGAGAGTCTAGTTTTTAAGAGTTGCAGGTTCTATTCATAACCTTTTTTCTAGTTTCACTTATCATTTGTTTCGAATTTCAATTTTGTTAGGTATCATTTTTATTCAAAATTCACAGTGTGGTGTGTCTGTAATGTAATCTTCTTAAATTAAAATAGTAATAAAAATGATTGAAACATAAAATCATGACTAATAATAGTAACAAGCTAGGTACAGATGACATGGCCCAAGTAAACAGTGCAGCCTATACAAGTTACCGATATGCTTTCGACGTAAAAATAAAATTCTTTCATTTAGTATCATTTTCTGCATCGCGTTTACCATTTGTATTTTGCTCAGGATTACGACTAACTATTAGCCCCAGTATATGATCTGTTCTGATGTTAGTGACTAACACTCTGACTTGTTACTTCTTGTAAATCTTAAGATTAGTATCCTGTCCCACTGATGATAACTGACTCATACATAAGGCAAATTAGAAAATTTATTGTTTTATCAAAATTAATAGCTTTTATGGGCTTTTACATCTACCTATTGGTAAACACTTCACTATCACCATTTTTACCATAACACTTCGCTAACACTGGACACACGCATTTAAAGCTAAGTAGTCAATCAGTGGAACTAAGTTCAATTTTACTGCTATATACAGAGCAGTTAGTAGTACTGCTGAAAATGAACTGTTGTCGGGTGATAGTGAAGTATTTCACCTATTGATACATACTGACTTTTGACTGGTGTAATACTTTTTCTATTTATGATGTAATTTTTTAATAACGGATACTATTTTTTTATTTTTTTATTCATTCTTTGAACAACAAATTTTCAATTGTAAAATATCTTTAACTGCAATTATGGTTAGAGTGTAAGTATGATTATAACCCCGTTGGACTGCTCATCAACAAAAAGAAAAAAAAAGGAGAAATAGTTCAATGCGTTATTGTTGTACCCGGTAGACTATGTACTTTTCCTATTCCGTGGTGCTTGTATTCAGAAGAAGCGGGAAATTTATACGATGGCTTTGGTATCGGTATTGATCGATGTAATGTTTTAATTCCATTTATTTTACAACCTTGTTGTACATTTCTTAATACAACTAACAACGTGCGTACATGATATAAACACTGATATGTACACTATATATGTGTCCTTGCCCACCGTCGCGCTCTCTGGAGATGTGAGCCAGGATCATGCCTAGTCATACATTACCCGCCCTATTCAAACAAAAGAAAATGAAATTTTAGATATTAACAGTTATTTTGTTTTACAAGTCGATTTTTATAGGGGACTTGACTACTCGTCCACTTCTTGTAGTAATGCTTTTTGAATTGGTTTCAGAATTTTCGCTCTGGACACGTGAGCAGATGTCTGTTGTCGTTTGAGCTTCGGATTTCTTCATCATATAAACTTTGTTCTTGCTCTTGGGATAACTCACGTGTAGGTAAATGTGCAGGTCTAATTTGCTGACGATTTCGCCTATATTCAGCTTCCCCTATCTTGACGTTATAATGGTTAGGGCCAGTTTTATTAATAACTACGCCTGGCTTCCAGTTTCTAATATCATCCTGTATGTGCACTGGTTGGTCAGGTTTAGTATTTTGGTGATTTCTTAATTGTTCCCTCACTCTTTTTGTAGAAAAGTTCGGCTTTAAGAGAGATTCGTTTATTGGGAGTGTTGTTCTTAATCTACGACCCATTAACAATGTGCATGGAGCTGGAAGATTTTGTCTCGGAGTCGTATTGTAATTTAAGATAGCCAGAAACGGATCTTGTCTGTCCTGAAATAAAAATGATAATGTGTGCTCAAGGTTACTGGGTCGATTCCATACTCTTTGGCAAAGATGTGGAATTCTTTAGAGTTAAAAGGAGGTCCGTTATCAGAAAATATTTGCGAAGGTAGACCATTTATTGAAAAAAACGTTTTTTGAAGTCGATATGACACTTCCGACTGTCTTGCTGTTTAACCGATTAACAACGGTGAATTTGCTGTAATAGTCCACAATTACCAAGAAATCTAAATTTCCTAAGGCCTTAAAGTCCATGCCAATCTTTTGCCGTTGTTTTTCTGGTATTTCATGGAAGGAAAGAAGTTCTCTAGGATTACTTCTAGAATACATTTGACAAACATTGCAATCAAGAACTAATTTTTCTATATCAGTTGTAATGCCTGGGTAATAAATGTCCTCTTGAGCTCTTTTCTTACAGGAAACTACTCCTTGATGAGATTGATGTATGAGACTTAAAAATTCACTTCTTGTCGGGATAATTAGACGTTTTTTGTAAAATAGGACGTTATCGAATAGGAATATGTCATCCTTGATGTGCCATTACTTTTTTACATCTGCTGGCACATTACTTTTATGTTTTGGCCAGGAATTTAGTACATAAAATTTGATCTTTTGTGGCACTGGATCTTCATCAATGGCTTGACGAAGTCTCTGTGCATTTTCTTGTGATATCTCTATTACGGAATATACTCTTAAGTTGGTTTCCAAAAATTCGGTATCTATAATGTCTTTGCTCGGCTCATGACTGAGAGTATCGGGTACTTGAGGATTCTTTCCAGGCACATAACTTAAAATAAATTCATATCTTAGCAGCCTTAAAGCGAGCCTTTGTATGTGCGGAGACAATTCGTCCAAAGGCTTTTTTTAACAAACCAATTAGAGGTCGATGATCAGTCTCTATATTGAAGGATCTTCCAAACAAGTAATGATTAAAATGTTCACAAACAAAAACTGCCGTTAAAAGTTCTTTCTCTATGTGATTATAACGCTGTTGACAATGTGTTAATGAAACAGACGCAAATTTCACTGGCTTCAGCACTCAAACCGAAGGGATTAGCGTCCACAGATAATGTATTTTCTTTAGTCCGGTAGTAATAAGATAACGTTGTTGTCGATAGCACTAATTCTTTTAGACGATTGAAACGTCTTTCGTACACTTGAGTCCACTGCCATTCAAACTTACTGCTTAATAAACTATGAGGTACGCTTGTTTCCTGAGAAAGATTCGGTATAAATTTATTTAGGTAAAGTACGATGCCGTTGGAGATCTTTCTTGTTTTTGGGAGGATTAATGTCGCGGATGGCTTTGGCTGCAACAGTTTTTCTTGAATACGGGAATCCCGAATCCATAAAGCTATACGATCACGAATAAGTGTATCTTTTTCCTTAAACTCGCATGTATTTGCCAATTCTTTTAATGCAGTAGTAAATTGTACGATTGACTCACCCTGTAATTGGTTTCTCTTAAAAAATTTATAATGTTCGAACACTAAATTTTGTTACGGGTTGGCAGTATTTATCACAATTTCTGAGAGTTTATTCCTATCTTCGCCTTCATTGAATTCAAAGGTGATGTAAATTCGAATTCTTTCATCTCCTAGGAAATTCATTAAAAGGGCAATTTCAATTTCATCACTTTCCTTCGATTTTTTACTGGGAAGAAGGTAAAAATTAAATTTTTGCTTCCATAACGTCCAATTTGTAGTTACATCGCCTTTAAAATCAAAGGAATCCGATACACGACACGTTATAGCCATTGTTGCACTAAATACAAATATCAAAACCCGTAGCAAAAGAAGACAATCTGTATTTTAATAATTCTTCTCTTTTTCCATCAGATATACCTGATCACTTTACCTGCCACCATGTAGTTTATTTTACAACCTTGTTATACATTTCTTAATATAACAAACAATGTGCGTACATGACATAAACACTACTACTACTGATACGTACACTATGTGTGTCCTTGGCCACCGCCGTGCTCTCTGGGGGTGTGAGGCAGGCTCATGCCTAGTCATACATTACAACCGGGTGAATGACTAGCACACAGGTGACTACCCTTACACATACTTTGAGAGAATTCTGATTCTATTTGTGACTGATCACACTGATTAAAGGAGGGGCGTATTGTTGAATCGTTTTTCAATTCCAACTCCGAAATTATTTGAAATAATTATTTTGTTTTATCGTTTATTGTAAGCCTATTTTGCGTATATTTGTATATTTTCAAGTGTAAGATTAATATTTTAAAACAATCAGAATACCATTTACAGAAAGTATATTTTCAAAGTGGTTAATTAACTTTAAACACTTTGTAGATAGCAAATAAAAGTCTATATTCGAAATTTCAACTTTCTATGAGCAATATTTACGGGGGAGGAAGAGAGTTGAAGTGACGAATTATTGCAGTTTAAGATTCCATATCTCTCTTAATATTCGCTCAAACTTTGTTATATTATTATAAATATGCTCTAAGTGCAATATGTTGTTTATTGCACATGAATCGTGTCACAAAAATAATATCACTTTTTTTTGTACCCAATGCCCTTAAGCAAGGGGTTCTGTTGGCGGTTGCTGTATGTATATCTACAATCTCTATAGGATTTGAAATTGGTAGTCTAACTACGAGCTGCTGCCTTTAGGCTGCTAAGTACACATTAGTTACTAATATCGGAAGTAGTAAAGCAGTTCAAAGTGTGTTAACCTGCGCAAACCAAAATTCTTCAATTATTTTAGCTTGTGTTTCATTTTATTATTTAGAAAGTTGCAATCACAACATTTAAGAGAAAATATATTTTTGTTCGGAAATAAAGTAACTTAAGTACAGGAAGACCTTAATAAAATCGTCATATGAGATCTAAATTATATAGAATATTCCGTCTTTTCTAGTTATGCACCATCTAAATAGGTACGATCTTTATTTGATTTTTTTACCACTAAAATGTGAAATAAACCACGGTATATAAATGCATGCCGTGGTGCCGAAAATACTTTACAGCAGGGGTGCTCAAACGACCAGTCGGTCGCGAGAGCTTTTTGAGTCGATCTCGAGAAATATTGGCCGATTCATAATTTTTGTTTGATGACGACATCATTCACATTTAAGTTGATTCACAGTTAAGCAGAATAGCCTCCTTATTACTTTCATCTCGAAATAACCCCTTGCTAACGGAAAAGGCGGTTTTATCAAAGGAACGCGCGGTATTTGTCCTCTAGAATCTGCCGGCGGCGTCTTTAGTGCTACGCTAACTGCCGAAACTACATATCGGGAACATTCGAGACTTCGTCCGCGCCGATATAAATACTGCGCCTACGGGGATGAGAGTCACTTCGAGTAGTAACTCCAGTGCGAGACGAAGCTTATAAATAAAGCGCCGCCTCACTAAAATCTGTGTAGCATTATTTTATCTTTTCGAACCTGCAGCACATAAGAATACAAAATGAGTGTGGCAAAAAGCGTGACCGGATGCGCGCAGTGCCGTTGTCCATATTGGGTTCAGTTTCAGCCCGTCGTCTCTGTGGATGTTGTTACGGTTTTTGTATATTTCAATGGCTTCCCTGTTTAATTGGCTATAGTAGTTCTTGGTTGATGTTAGAACTTTTGTATCTTCGAATCTAATCCTATGATTCGAGTCCGAGTGAATATGTTCGGCAATGGCTGATTTGTCTACTTGTTTCAACCGCACATTCCTCAACTAAGAACTACTATAGCCGATTAAACAGGGAAGCCATTGAAATGTACAAAAACCCTACCAACATCAACGACGGGCTGAAACTGAACCGAATATGGACAACGGCACTATGCGCATCCGATCACGCTATTGGCGCTCGCCGCGCATGCGTGCAACGATCCAACGTAGCTGAGGAGCATACTTAAAGCAGCAACAACGTACACAAAGCCAGTACCTTTGAAAATGCGAACCGCAGTTGTTTGCGAAACGTCCGGGACAAAAACCTAGTGACACGGCGGAACCCGACAACCGTTACAACTATGTCAAACAGCCGTGAAAGTCTGAGATACTATAGAAGAAAATATGTTCATATGGCCAACCAAACAATTAAAAGCTGCAACGATCGCGCCTTTTGAAATTCCTCATATTTTGGTGAAGCACCAGAAATCCTTTGAAGACGGAATGGTTGTGAAGAAAGCATTTTTTGAAGCAGGTGAGGTGTTATTTGGAGATTTTAAAAATAAAACAGAGATCATGTCTGCTATTAAAGAACTTCAGTTATCTCGTCCGTCAGTCACAAGGCGTGTCGAAGTCATGAGCCAGGACATGTCAGATAAACTAAAATATGATATCACGGAATGTACATACTGTTCTTTGCAGTTCGACAAATCCACCAATTTGACAGATACTGCTCAGTTGTGTATTTTTATTCGAATGGTATTTTATGACATGTCGACTAAAGAAGAATTTTTAACAATAATTCCTCTGAAAGGTAAATTTCATGAGGAAGATATATATGATTTTTTCTTAAATTTTTTGACAAGCTACTAATCGATAAAGTAGTATGCATTACAACAGATCGAGCATCAGCATGACTGCATACAAAAATGGTTTTGTTGCATGGTGTCGAGCTAATAACAATTTCCCTCTGTTTTTCTTATTCCATTGCATTATCCATCAACAAGTTTTGTGTTTAATAGTTTTGTACACGGAGGAAGTTATTAATATCGCAATAAAAATTGTGAATTCCATCCGTGCTTGCAACGACGACTCATCCAAATGCTATTGGAAGATAGTGAATGAAAACACACCTATTTAGTTTTTCACATGGTCGTAAGATGGTTGAGTCGCGGAAAATTCCTAGAAAAGAAATCAAGAATTATTGCCCGGAATAATTGTTTTTCTACACGAAAAAGATAACACTCACATGCTTAAAAGCGAAAAATGGCTGACTGATTTAGCATTTTTAATGGACGTCACAATGCATTCAAGTACCATTAATTTGGAGCTACAAAAAAAAAATAACAGATTATTGACGCAATAAACGCATTCAAAAGTGAATTGCAACTAATGATAGATCAACTGAAAAGCAAGAATCTGGAACATTTTCCATCTTTGAAAGCAGGGATTTCTCGGTTGAATTTTAATATTTATGAGAGAGAATTAACAAGTATATTGAATGAATTTGAAAGATGCTTTTATGATTTTAGTAAATTGACAAATAGCTCAACTTTTATAAATTATCCTATTTTCTGTAAAAAAAACTTTGAGAAATCTACTACTGAAATAGCAAGTCAGTTCAATATGGACTCATCTTTTGTTGAAAATGCAGATTATCTCAAAGCCATCTGGTATAAAATTCTGGTCTTTTATATCTGAAGATCCGAATCTAAGGCAAATTCCCCTCCAGTTGACAGCAATGTTTAGGTCACCTTATTTGTGCAAGTCTGCATTTTCTGAAATGAAAATAATTAAAAATATTAATTGTCTGACAAATACGCGGCATTCTTAGAGCGCTATAAATACGATTCGTCTATAGCATTCCACACTTCCTGCAAGACATTCCAGAATGTTGCTTTGTCTGTCGGAGATTTTTTCCGGACGTCACGATCCAAGTGACACAAGAGCTCAATGAGATAAATGAATCCCTCCCAAGTTCATTCCCACCCAGTTGGTACCGCATCACATTTTCTAGAACTCCTAAATACACGTCTTTTGTCATTCTTTCATATTTTTTAACTAATCTGCCAATCCTTTCACTTCCAAAGCAAAACCATATCATGGTTTACGACGTTTACTTCCGAATAATTCAAATTTCGATTTGTCCGTCCACAACATATTTTCCTAATCATTTACACTCCAGTTTGCACGAGCTTTTGCGCAATTGTTGCTTTTCCGTTTGTGTATAGATCTTAACCGTGGTTTCCTTACTGCTATACGACTTCTCGCACCAGCTTTTATTAGTCTCAGTTATACTGTTGACACACTTTGTGTCCAACAGCGTTGTAAATTAAACTCTGCCGTAATTTGCGGTGCGGTAAGGCGGCGATTTTTTGGGAAAATCAGTCAGATGCATTGGTCGTCTCGTTTTGCCGTTGATCTGGGCCTTCCACTTCACTTCCTGCTCTGAAGCCCACCGGTCTGCTTTAATGTGTCCTGCGCACACTACAAATATTTAATTGTTGAGCAATTTCTGTATTTGAAACATTCGTTTCATGAAATGAAAAAAATGTATATATATAATTATATATATATATATACATTTTTTGCATTTGAATGGATTTTGCAAATAAGTCATTGTTATGAATACATACTACCATTAGGTAGTAAATGCCATTATAAGAAGGCTAGTATGAATTTGCACAAATATTTTTAGAATAGTTCTCGTATAAGACAATATATTAGATGCGATCCAACTTATGACGGGTAGTGTAACTATTTATTTAGTATATTTATATCATCTACTGGAGAATTTTTGCAGTCTAAGTCTATGATAATTTTAAAATTGAATAGATTCAATTACGGTATCACAAATACAATATCTACAAAAGTTTAAAGTTGCGTTATCTTTGAGAAAGTACTGACGTCTAGGAAATAGGGGAAGGTTAAATATTTACAGAATATACGAAGTCCATTAAAATAGCGGGGTATATAACGGAATAGCATTTACATATATGCCGAACGTTGCTTTTAGAGGTCATATGTCTTAGGCATGTCCATGCTTATCAGTTTCATCCATGATATGAAGAATATATCAATATAAATCGATGGAAATGTTTTGAAATAAATTTTATTCACAAATATTAATATTTTGTAACTCTTCCTTTTTCCTCTAACAGCACGTACTCTTTTCGACATGCTAGCTACAGTATTATAACATTCCTCTTCCGATAACGTGCTCCAGGCCACAAAACAATTGTCTTTTAAAGTTTGTTTCGATACACATTGAAATTTACACACTTTTCACCTTTACCACATTGTAAATACCCTGGGTCCATCCGTCTTAGCAGACGCCTGGCCATCTACTGGAGACGCAACAAGGTGTTTCGTTAATCGTGCGAAATCGTTGTGTTGATGTTCATTCGATATTGTAACGCCATTGTTATTTTGGTATTGTCACTACAATTCTTAGTTGCCGTTTCAAAAAGGAATTTTGCTTTTGTTTGGAAACGCAGAAAAAATGAGAGGCGAATGTGTCGTGTGTGGGAAGAGTGCCATAGAAGTATCCAAAATGTGTTGTTTACCAAGGAATTTTGAGCGGTACGTACAACAAATCGAAACGCATACATTTGTAACAGTAATTATACTGAAATTAAGATTAATATAAACTGCAAATACATTTATGAGATTGAAGGTTTTGTTATTAGTTTATCATAGAATCTGCACTAATTTAAAAATATGTTTCTTAGAAAAGTATGGTTCGAAGTGTTGGAGATGGGTATACAGAACGATTGGCGATATTAACAATTATGCATTAATCATTTCGACTACAATAATCTACGACTGCAGTAACCGAGTGCACAGAACAACGGTAGACATGCCTTTCAGGCGACGCAGAAAATCCTTGGAAGCTTCAATTCTTTTCTAAGAAAATCGATTTTTTATTTATTATCTGTTCCATTTATCTCAGTTTTATTACAGATATTGTTATGGAAATCTGTGATATTGCTTTTCAACCACAACCTTCGTAATCGATGTGAAATAAATTTATCATAGCACGAAAGAAAAATTTAAAATCATTATTTGTATTTGTTTGCAATATTTGCTATTTTCCTTTTTGTCTTGCCGCTACAGTACTGTAACATTTTCAATTTGGTTATTTCTTTATCTTCTTTGCACCCTACCAAATTTGCTTTAGAAGCATTTGTTTCTCAACCTGCTCTTTCTTATTTTTATTTGATGGTGCGGATTTCGATCTGCATTATTTATTTATTATTGATATCTTACGTTTTGCCAATTTTATTTAAACACATCTGTATTTACTTTAATTTCGTTAGTTGCTTTTTAATGTGCATATGTTTTTTATTTGTAATTCTATCTTTATATTTTAAGTTAATAAAATTCAAAAATAAAATGAAAGACTTTTATTTCATTAAGTATTAAATTTTACAATCGTCGGGCAGAAGTCAGCGCACATCAGAAACTATATTTCACAGGAAAATGTTTTCTATAAAATATAATTTCATTCAGGAATTGCCGACTTCTGCCTGTCTATAGTCAATTATAAAACTATTAATACTTTACATTTCTAAAATATGTAAACTGTTTAAATTTCCCGCTCATTTCGACCACACAGCGCCACCTGAGAATGACAAAACATAAATCGGGCAACTTTTTTGCATTGAGTCTGTTATCTGGACTGATCTGTGATATATACCATAGATGTTCAATGGGTATAAATCGGGACTCTACGGCAGCCACTATAATACTCGCTGTCGCTAATCCAGCGAGATTATTTAAGGCGTTCTCTTGCTGGAAATGATAATTAGGGTTCATCTTTATTAAATAATTTTAAACTAGGTGGTTTCACTACTTCTTCGGGCATAGTAATATACCGTCACTGCATATGCGTCCCTCGCCAAACTCCAACAGAAGTTGTGTACCTTTTCCTGTCTTTTTCGAGCGTATCGAGTACTAGAGTGTCCGAAAAACTATATAACATTAAAGAAAAAAAAATTGAATAATCCGGTTTTTGTTGTTCAAAAGTCCTGGGTGTAGATTGAATTGTTCACATTTATAAGAGTAGTAGATATTAATTAATTATACATACCACGATGTTAGATTCGTCTGGTCGCATAACTTTAGCCCAGTCACCGGCAAATCATTTTTGTATCTTTTAGTCCATAAAAGGCGTTTCTTTTTAAACCCCTCTGTATGCTTTACGTCCACGTAAACCGACATTTAGCCTTATTCATAGACGTTCGCCGGCGTTACACCATGGGGTCTATTCTCGAGATCGGTCGAATGTTTGATGTGATTGTCTGGCTGTTGTTTCGTTCGAATTCGTATACAGGAGTGCGAATCGTTCGCTCTTAGAAGTCGTACGGCAATGGGCGGTCGAACAATTACATCGCATACCTTACCTCAAGCGATACGTCAAATCGTATGATCTTTTATAAGTTTTTATGCGGTTAGGTTTCATTGAATAATATTTAAGTTTTTTAATAATCGCTGATTTGAACATTGCCTTTTAAGTTATTTAGGTAGTGTATTAGAAGGAAGGTTTTATAGTAGCTCCTTTCCATCATATTGCAAATATATTAGCAAATGAAGTGCAAGAAATAGTGGAAGATGAAGTTTTGCATCATGCGAGAGTATTTCATGGTAGTACGGAGACATTTCCAGTAGCATAAAACAATGTAGGAGCTTTCGAGGATGTGTGATGCAAAATGCTTGCAGCTGTACAAATGTTCATTATTAATTTCCTTAAAATGAATAATCGTTATCTTTATTCATAAGAAAGTGATTATCGTTGAATTTTCTGTAATTAGCGAACGTTAGACAGTATTTTTATTAAAATAAACTATTGTGATTTCATTGAATTTATTCCCTATATCAATGTTAATCAGCTATGAGTGAAATACACATATATTATTTGCAACAAAAATTGGATAAGATTTACTATTTAACGTAATACCAATTTAACATATCACTGTGTGTGGAAGAGAAAATATTGTTATTCAACAGATTTTATTTTCTCGTTAATGTGTAACATTATATTCAAAAGTTTAATCCTAATATTCCTTGATATAAATGTCTTCTCAAAAAAATATTTTCTATTAGTGTATCTATCGATGTAGCTAATGCATTCAAACTGTTGATTTCTACTGCGGTAGCTATTTGAGTATCTCTTTGGGTAAGGACTTTAAGAAATTTTTCATTTTAAAATACAGCATTCTGATTGGTTAGCGCCTTTCAATGAATAGAATCGTAACAGTCAAACTATGGTCGACATCCAGCGAACATCTCCTATTCTACGTGTTGAAGGGTTCGCATTGAACGCTCGATTCAAAAATACGGATTTGTTACGCTATGCGATACGGACCATGAGAACGGATCGCATTACGACCACCCGTTCGAAGGATTCGAGAATAGAGCCAGGGGTGCGCATGTCAATGCGTACTTTGTAGGACAGACCCATCTAGCGACAGAACATCATTTACAGTTTAACCGCGAAACTTAACCCTTAACCACCGTAGTGCAAATATTGTAACGTCTTCACCGTTGTGCGGTCTTGATAACTGCATATAATAAACAAACTTTAATTACCAAAATATATTTTTTTATCCATTGGGAACATTCTTATTGGATTGAGTGTACCCTAAAATAAAATTAACACAGTTCGTTCTTTAATTAACATAAACCAAACAAGAAATCCGTAAATGTAATATTTTGCTCTATTTTTAACACAAACGCTAGAATTTTTCATTAGTAATATTCTATACTAAAATAAGAACAGGTTCTTAACAATAAATGATCATGCGAATAAAAAAAACCTATAATATAAGAAATAACCTAAAACAAATAAAAAATTATAGGGGGTCAAATACCCAAAGATTGTGTTTACAATTTTTACAAATTGCAAATTTTACACACATAAAAGGTTTTCCTTTTAAAGAACAAGTGCAACATGTTTTTCATTTTTCTTCTAGAACTTCCGCTCAATCGTATCTAAATTCTGCAATTCAGATCTTTTATATGTATATTTCTTTCTGATGGTGTATTACAATTGTACACATTGTAGCAGATCTGCCGTAAATAAGAGATTCCAGCAAGTATTTGCATCAGCTATATTTCCTAATCCGGTCGATCGTCGCAACCCTGGAAGCTGTATAGCGAAATTGTGCGCCTGGCTTCCCGCGTGAGAAACAAAACTTTGCGATGACCACTTATAGCAATTTTTCCCATAAAAGAATTTTACATTGTTTTGAGAAGTGCCGCCGCTAGTTTCAGTTTCGTCCGACAGTTCATTAGTTTCTTCTGTTTCTTCTCCCTCACTAAATTCAATTTCTGAGTCTGTTTCATGTTCACTTTCTTTATAACTGACCTCATTTGCACTGTTTTGGTCACTAATATCTTCACCTTATGCCTCTTCATACCATGCTAATAAAGTGCTCTCATGATCAGGATCGTTTCACCGAACCGTTTTGAATGTGGTAGGATTTTTATTCATCATTTTGTGTGAAAAGTGCAACTCAAACACTAGTGTTAGCACCGTAGACCGGTCCCTGTAACCGCATCACCGAAACAAATATCGACTTCAACTTTTTGCAGCATACTGGCAATGCACTCACTTGAAGGTAACGAGAAAACGGATTCGTGATATTAAAGTGAGGATAAGATAAACAAAAACAAAAATCCGCTGCGGTCGCTAAGACCGCACTACGGTGGCTAAGGGTTAAATGGTTTTATATTTTGTATAATTAGTGATCCAGTTTCCCAGCTCGAATAAGATGCTATTGAAAACGTGGTTAAACGTTTTCATCGAATTTTATTCACAGTTTGTGATGACAGCTAAAAGAAATGGCATCATAAAAAATATCTACAAAGATTATGAATAAAACAAAAGGAATAGCAAACAAGTGATTTATTTATAGTGTATTGTGTAATATAGTATATACAACAAAATAATCAGATTTCCAATTTCTTTTTCTGTATTTTATAGCTGCTTCTTGCGTTCTATCTGTGGGAGATGTTTTTTTGTACCAATATCAGATTACTTATTTACCTTATATATACCGATAATATTAATTTAACAAAGCTATCCACAATTAAATTTTGTAATTCGATTGCTTGGTACCACACAAAATATAATATGTTGTACACTTACAACATATTATATTTTGTGTGGTACCAAGCCCTTTCAATTTCTTTCTTATTAACTATAACTGGATATATGGTTTAGTATAATTCAAAGGTCTTATAATTCACCTTGGAACAAATAACAGTTATGATATTGAACTACAGAATTGCAGTGTAAATTAATGTGTAATTTATCATAATTATGTGGTATGTCTTTTTTCTATGATATTTATAATGTGAAAATAATAGATTACTTACCTCTTCGTCCATGTAAGGGAATTTATGAAGGATCGTTGCTTTTCAAGTATTCTTATAATACGTAACACACGTGCACCACACTTATACGAATGAATATAATATAAATTTCACAGTTCAAAAGCACACGAGAAAAATGAACTCCAACTGGAATCTACTGCCTTTTATATTGTTTTTACGTTATAATTACAAAAATGGTGGACAATTATAAGGAAACGGTAAAGAGAGGCAAGAGGAGGGCGTAAATATAGTGAAGTTTGATGCGATACTGCTGCTCCCAGTAAGTGGCGCTCGTACTAAAACAGAGTTTGATCTTGCCCTGTTAAGAGGATCTCGCATGGTTAGCTACAATTTAGTTTTATAAACATTCGCCGGTGAAAGTGTACTTACGCAATTGCCTCTATTTCAGTAAATCTCCGGAGCATAATTCGACATGCTCCAGCGCAACGTCGGGATTTTAAAGTGGGGGCTTAAATCGTGATCTAAATGAATTAAACGATGTCCGTATGTTAAGACGATATGTTAGAGCTGCGAAGATTCTGTAAAATATTACAGAGAAAACGAATGTAAACGACCGTATCGTTTTCGGAAGAATACAATAAAAAATACAATTATACCAATGGTAAACGATGATTTACAAACGATTTTATGCTTGTTAGTAGCAACGAGGCGGTATGCCACTGGAAACGTTT
This sequence comes from Trypoxylus dichotomus, assembly GCA_023509865.1. NCBI lineage: Eukaryota > Metazoa > Arthropoda > Insecta > Coleoptera > Scarabaeidae > Trypoxylus > Trypoxylus dichotomus. The sequence goes on along the minus strand of CM042074.1, from coordinate 51,922,287 downwards.
AAACATGTCTTCTAAAATTAGCACTGCTAATTTTACCGCTAATAACTTAGCAGTGGAATTAAATATCTCTTATACGTGTTTGAAGATTGCAAGCGGTGACTTAAAAGGATTTTCTCAGCTCTTTGCATCAAGGGGTATCAAAAGGATACCTACATTGCTTGCACAACGATTAATAGTTTATGTAACATTTCCGACAAGCCTAGAGGAGAATGTTTATAATTACAGGCGGTTTCACAGAATGCAGGATGCATTGATCACACAAAACAATAAAAACTTCTGTAGAAGACATGATAGGGATATAGAAATCGTAAAAGCACTTTCTTGATTACTATGCAAGTGGTAGGTGGCCCAAAACTCGAAATACCGGATATAGTGGCACGGTGGCCTGGAAAAGAACATGATTCGATGATTTTTTTTTGTAATAGTCGGGTAAGGGCAATATTCGAAAACGGAAATTTGCAAGGATACCTTTTTGGAGATAGTGGCTATCCCTGTTTACCATGACCCATGACACCACTTCTTAACTCAGAAACAGAAGCAGAGCAGCCGTATAATACATTTCATATTAAAACCCGGAATACCGTGGAACATTTATTCGAATTGTGTACCAGCAATAATTCTAGCTTGGGCAGTATTGGTATCCGTAATATTGTACAAGTTGTAAATGATAACGAAATCTTTTTAGCATAAGAATATTGTTTCCTGCCTCTGAAAATAGATATTTGTTGTTTCTTATTGAAATCTTTCACATTTTAACGATTATATTCTTATGGAGAATTTTTATTGCTATTCTCATATAGAAGAAATGGGAAAAGGAAAGGCAACAATACAAAATTAGTATACATTTTACTAGAAATATATACCTTAAATAGTAAAAGAAGAAATTATCAATAAACTGCAAAACGTGTTTACATATATACCAAAAAAAGGACACAAACAAATTCTTAGCAACAAACTAAAAAAAAAACACTTCAAAAATTTCAAATAGATACAGAAATTTCATCGCTTATTTTCAGAGTTACGGCGCCCCTAGTTCAGCATTCATGTAATTCTGCTGTTTCCCCTTTCTAGCAGCGTATTCTCAATTGTATATATTCATTCATCCTTAATATGTATTACAAGCTATAACTAATAGTTCGATAAATGTATGTGGACAAAAACATAAACAAACTAATGACTGATCAGCTGGTGCGACAACGCTCGATATTTCTGCGATGAATAAGATGACTGCTTTTGCCCGCCAGCGCGTCGCCGGTGAACGTTATGAAATGCAACGACGCCACAGGTGGTGAAGCATCGCTGGCCGGCGAAGCTCTGACGCTTCGTCGTGGCGAACGTTTATGAATACGGGGCATCACTGTTTGTGCAGAAAGGATAATTCGATGCTGTTGTAGAAGTGATTTAGCTAGACAATTTTTTAGATTTTCTTTTATTACATGAAGAAAAAGTCGGTATTATAATATGTTTGCGACTACTTTTTAGTAAATGATTTAGTTTCTTTATCTCGTTTAATAACAGTGCGAACTGCCCACCGCGAATACTTCATTTCCTTGCTATTGCAGGCAATAACTTTTGTGAAGGCAACAACACAACTGGTACACGTTCAATTGTCGTTAATTTGCGAGTTTTGGCCATAATTATAGAAGATGAAATATCAACAAAACAAAAAGTATTACACGAAAAAAGTTATTCTAAGAAATTCGCAATAAAGCTTTCTTCGAAGAGCGATCTAGGGAAACTAATATACGAAAACACGGATATAATCCATTATTACCTGCAATTTACACGTATCGTTTTATGATACAATAAAATTGCACTTATTTCCCAAAACCTAAATATATTACGCTTTTATTTGCTTTCATGTTCCAATGTCATGTAAATGGGTTTTTTCGAAGGGGCGTCTAATACACATGAGCAAGGCTGTATTCGTGGTATTTTTTTATGTCCGAAGTTCAGCACACACTTCGTTTTTTTTTTTCAACTGTTTTCATCATTACAATGAAGCACGACTTTTGAGTTTTAAGCTTAATAAAATGCGTATACAGTCTTGATACTTTGCTGTCGAACAATTTATACATGACGCGTTACATTGGACAACCAGTCAGAGACTACCTGTTGTGCAATCATTGTACTTTACGTAATTTTAACATTTATGTTTATGTTAATTGTTAAAGATGTCGAAATAATCATTAATTATAATAACATTATTTATGCAAATGATATTATTTTGGTTGCGAGTTATAGGTAATATCAATTATTGCGTTCATCTATCGTATTCGTAAAGTACGATCATTCTAATTTTTATAAATATCGCTTTTATACTATAATTAAATCACGTGATATAAGCAAGAACTCCAATGCTACACTGTGGTACCATAACCGAAATTTTTTTATATTGAATCACTTGAATATCAAAACATTTTTTTTTCATTTAAAAAAAATCCGTTGTTTTTATTTATTAATTGATACGTTAGCTTAAGTGCTAATAAATAGGATATTAAAACTATAAATATGTAAATTATTAGCCCTAAAATAAAATTTCATTTTTTATCATCTTCATGGGTTTATTTACGTTTAAGTGGGAGCATTTTAATGATGTAAAGCACAGCCCTAAATTTAATTTTAAAAATATCCCGTAAATTTGATTTTGACTTCTTAGAAATTGTTTTTCTTATTATTCTAGTATTATCCCGTAAAAATACTTTTGTCACGGTATCATTTGCTTAGTAAACTGAGTTTGCTTTTCATACACATCCACCACATGTTTTAGCACATACAAATATAACTCTAATAACTGTGTGTCCATGCTTACTTATTTCTTTAAGTTTTATGTATTAATATAATCACTAACAGTTATGCGATATTATGCTATTTGTACAAGTAACGCAAAAAGTTCTTACATAATTTGTTTATCTTGTCAAAATCTCGAATTTAGTTGTAGATAATCCGTTTTGTTTGCAAATAAATTATATTGAAAAATATTTCGTGAAAGCAAAAAGTAATAGTATTTTATAATTTAATATTAGAAAAGTTAAAGTATATGTAGCAAACAAGCTGACGTAGCTTCATCATTACGTTCTATATTATATTAATAAATGGTTTTGCAGTCTCCCAATCACACCCACCACCGCACGAAATCTAGTCCAGAATCTCTATTATTATTGTCTCCGGCCGAAGCTTCCAGAAGATTAATAGCATCTGAAAGTATGAGTGATTTGAGGCAATTACACTACGATAGCACAGCAACACCACCTGGAACGCCACCACCTCCATATCCCAGCCCAGTGTCTAGTCGGAAATTACCTGATAATAACTGCAGTTCTGCTGACACTGAAGAAGTTGATATTGCTTGTGATGAGGTATTTATTATTTTTTACAAAACAATATTACTTTTGTAAGTAGCGATATTTCATTTTGACATTGTGAAGATTTTCCATTGTTAACAACGTTCGACCAAAAGATTTGGCTTCAACAACAAATTCCTTCATGACCGTATTTTAAATAGGCATGGTTTGCTGAGGTCAACTCTTTTATAGTACTCAGCAGACAGGCGTGGCTGATCGACTGTCATCGAAACTGTAGTTACTGTCGATACTTTGGCTAGTAACAATAGATCGATCAGTAACAGACGCAGTAAGGTAATCAACACTATACAGATAATTTTAATAGTGCTGCCGATGTTTTATTGTTAGTACCATCGATAATTTTATCACTCCGAATATATATATGTATATCTGATTACTAATTACTCTCGTACATACATAGTAACAGTCATGCAAGGTTAAATACGAGGACGAATCAAATATAAACCGGCCTTTGGTTTTAAAGCATTTATTGGTAGAGTAAAGAAAATTTTTGAATACATCTTATTTTTCTATATAATCTCCTCTTTTATTCACACATTTTCCCACCGTATCGGAAATTTTTTAATACCGTCACCAAAGAATAAATGTGGTCGCTTCTGTAAACAATTGTGCACGAACATTTCCACATCGACGTCGTCGAAATGGTGACCTCCGAGTTCTTCTTTGAGCGGCCTAAACATGTGGTAGTCACACGGTGACAGATCGGGACTATAGAGCCGATGTTCAAGTGTTTCTCAATGAATTTTGTCCAACTTATTTTGGGTTAATGCAGCTGTGTGTGGCTGAGTATTGTCATGTATCAGAATCGCACTTCGAATAGGCATGGCGCTTTTCGTCGATAGGCCAGTTTCACTTTATCAAGCAAGTGGCAGTAGTACACAGCATTAACTGTGCGCCGTTCGTGGAGAAAATAAATGAGCGGTATTCCTTTTGAATTCCAGAAAACCGTTGCAAGAACAGGCACGCCGCCTGTTCTCATTACTCTCGTTTTCCACTAACTCGACAATCGGCAAATTTTTTGTCCTTGAAAACGTTTTTTCAGCGAACTGTGCAGTTAGTTAATGCAAAATGTTGATAGGTTTTACGCCCTCCAGCACCAAAAAATTAATAATAATACGTTGCTCAACAGACGTGTGCATCTCTTGCTCGGACATGATGCTACTAACAGCCCATCTGCTCTGGAGAACCAAACCGGTTTACACCCCTCCACTTGACATCCCCCCCACACACATATCAAAACCTCAAGCCACTCACTTCACCTAGAGGGCGTTAAAAAGAAAGGTTCGTATCATATTTGATTCGCCCTCGTATATAGCGACTAAATGCGCTACTTGTTCCCTTCATGATACATCGGCAAAATAAATTTTAATTATACTATATGATCCCCACTAATAACAAAGACTGTGGGGTAGTAGGATATGTACATAAAATACTGACACACTCTACAAGTTGCCAAATATATTTCGAAAACTTGCATTCTCCATGATCGAATTGGCCGTACGATTAGCAACAATTATGTAAAATAATCGAGATATTTTAATAATTCACTTGATATTACTTATTGCCAGTGCTTGTATATCATTGGCAACATTAATTTGTGCAAACCAACATTATTCGGGTGCAAGAAATCTGTGATTAATATATGAATTTGCTATACTCGTTTGATATACAGGTACTAATTTTTAAATAATAGTTTTCATTTCATACTACAATGCTTACTCGCGCAAATGTAAACTCTTTTTAACACTCTTTGTCTTTCTTTTGTATCACACTGAATAATCATTTCAGACTCCTGTAGACTATTCTTCACCGGATATATCCCCTTTAAGGGGATCCGGTCCTGCCCAAGCTTTAGCTCGGGTGCTGGCTAATAGTTCACCCATTCATGCAGCTAACCCTCAAACAACACAACAGTCAATAATAAGTATGGAGGACGATGAAATATCAGATCAAGAAATTGTAAGGCCTATTTACATACATTTTTTCTGTTATTTTGTCTTTAATTGTTTTATTTCAGAATCAGTTAGAAGATCACGGTCCATTTAGGTCACTAGCTCTACTTTGGGACCATACGCCACATTTAGCAGTGTTTATGAACTATGTTTTACTAAACTCGGATCCAAATAGTTTACTTTTCTATCTTCTCACCAATCTATATAAAGAAGGAAACGTGAAGGAAATGAAAAAATGGGCATACGAAATACATTCAACTTTTCTAATACCTGGTGCTGTAAGTATAATTACCACTATCAACATTTCTATTAAAATGTTCATAAGAAAATTGCGTTTTTTCTTTCCATTTATTCTTCACAAAAGATCAAGGATGGTTCTGATTTCTTGCTAAATAGTTTAAAAGTTACATTGTGTACATTTCAAGTTTAATTAAGAATATTATGAAGTTAAGTATTTTTTTAGAAAATAGACATAACCTAGCACACTGAAGTTTCAAACCAATTCTTTTATTACGTCAGAGGTAGCTCTAGCAACAAATCTTGCACACTACAGAAGTGCAGTCAGATTTAAATAACCTAATCCCCAAACAAAAATCAGCCATGTCTGATTTGTGTGATAGATTGCACGTTTGAAAACTATTTCTACGTGTAATCAATAAATTGTTTACGAAATTGTATATTTGTGCAATTAATAGTATATTATTCGTAACCATTATGGTTATGGGCTTATTTTACATAAATTTTATTATCCATATATTTGAAATTGACCGTTTGAGTATTTCGTTACGAAATAAATAATGATCTGTTTCTTGCACAAGCGTGATAATTTCTAATTCCACTTAAAACTGTATAAGAAGTTGTTTGTCAGATGTTTATCTAAATTAGTTTGTATTAAAAGTTGAACAGCCGGGAGTAGATCTGAACATAGCCAAAAGTAATGAGCTCTGTAAGTATAATAGCGTTTTCGATTTGTACAGTTTACGCACCATTAAATGAGGCTTAACTAGCTTCGAACAGGCATAATATGTTGCCTATCGTATCCAAAATACGTATTTGAAGGTAATTTTAATGAATGTAATATTGTCAAAGATAGTAAGTTTTAAACATCGCACAATTTTGTCCATAAAATATATTATACAAAAAACTGCTCCTAAGTAAATTAATTTGGTGATTAAATATTAGTGTTTAATTAGCAGATCGTAATCAGATTTGTAAGCATTTTTTTTTACTTGTTTAATTGCCTATTATTGTGAAAATTTAGATATAGCAGAAAATTGCTTAAATATATTACTTGGCTAAATAGCGCGCGCATGCTCTGGCACGCACGCACTCGCACGCACGCACGCACTCGCACGCACGCACTCGCACGCACGCACCCACTCGCATGCATTGAAAATGTTCAAGATGCGATGTTCGCAAATACGCATTTCAGCAGGTTGTCTAATATATTTTTATCATTATTTTATGTGTAAACATTCCTGCGTCCGCATCGCCTATGCTCACTCATGAAGGTCACAATCATAAATGATACGAGTACGTAAACGTTACTGAACATTCGCGTTAATACAGCGGTTTGGCCCCTCCTCGTTGTTTTCTGCACTGCACTGTAATTTGCCTCACTGCCGACACTAATCACAACTGTGTGAAATTTAAAATCCATTGTCTTTGAAAATACTTGGTATTGATTCAAATAGGATACGTTAATATCAGAAAAATATGAATTAGATTAACAGATTCTTAGCTGTAATATTGAACAAAAACTCATTGATTTAATATTACGGTATTTGCGGAATTAAAAAGCATATAAAATTTTATACTAGTAAGCGGACTCCGAAACTTTTATCTTGGATACTGTAAGCAACATATTATGCACGTTTGAAGCTAGTCAAGTCTAATTCAATTATGGATGTACTGTATCTGTAGAGTCTAAAGTGGTTGTACCAGTAGCTGTATATTTCGTTGGAAAGTGGTAACATTATAGGTAATTTTATTGGCTCTTCCAGCAATAAGGTTTTTTTTTGTGGGAATCTACACCTTTGAATTGCAAATGCGGCACCAATGAAACTTATTTTTTTTGCTCTGAACATCTTTAGAAGCTGCGTTTCGTTAGTGCAATATATTAACTATGTAATGGCAACTGATTCAAAATACATGCTATGTTAAATTTAATTGTCTTGTGATTGACTTTACTATGAATAAATTTTAAACTAATTTAATTGTGCTACAGCACTTGCTGCCTGTTTTTACGTTTCTTAAAATTAATTAAGTAGTAGCTTTAAAAACTAATAGCGATACCTTGTTAGTATTACATATGAGTATAAAAACATTTAAATCAAAATATTATTTAAATAATAAATAATAAATTAGTGTCCTTATGCTCGCTGCAATCAGTGAGAGGTTACCTACTACAGCTAGTTTGTAATATTATTAACCAGTTTAACGTATTGTAATTGCTATTTCTAGCTATTGTTTAATTTACAGCCTTTACATTTGAGCAATGTGGAAGAAAATGTAGCACACGAGATAGATTTTGTTTTGAGTCGTGAACATGACAAAGAAGAAATAATGAGGAAAATATTCCGAAAAGCACGCAATAAAGCCAGAGAAGAACTAACAAGGCAACTCAGCGATTTCCAACAGAAACGAACGGCTGGTTTAGGTACAATGTATGGACCTTCCGATAGTGTGCTATCTGAAGTTAATGCAGATAAAGCACGAGAGCAAAAGTTTTATGAAACTTTACTTCTAGAGAAGCTGGATCCATATATGTAAGATATATTTAATATTACTATATATCTCCCAACAAAACATAATATTATTTATAATAGCTCCAATTTAGTAGTATATAAAGGTAAAGAAGATCATATCTCAAGTTATTATTATTAGTTTTGATTATTTATAAAGGAAATAATTCAATAATAACCGTTAATTTATAATTACAACTATAAAGCGAGTAATTAGCTATACTTACATAATTTAGTATGACTTTATTCATGATTTTGTCTATAACCTTAATTAAAATGGCTACAATTACACATAATAATTTGTTCATATTTTCTTTTGTCAGCGATTTGTTTGATAAGACTTTTATTTTGCTTGCAGTGAGGAAGTGGAAAAGGAAGTCTATGATGCACGTAAATATTACACAGCTGCCGCGCTCGCAACTGTTGTTATTCGAGTGTTTGGTGTCAGATCAGCAACTCATGCACTAGATAGGTTTCCCACGTTCGTTAACAAGGAGAGGTCATTTCGTCCAAAATTTATTAAATATTCAAGAAAGGTATGTCTTACTTTGTCATTTACTAACTCAAAGCTAGCTTTGATCAACTTGTAATTTGTATTAATATATTACACTTGTAAGTATATCTTTTTTAAATAAAATGTATGAATTTTAAGGAAACGGTATTTATTGGAAATAATAAACTTTAAAAATTACGGAATAATATAAATAAATTACATGCATATTACACATGAAATCTTTGGTTATATCTTCCAGATGTATTCGACAGCATGTCAACCAAATAACTTTTTTGTGGTTGTCAACAAATCGAAAGTATTTTAGCGAAAAAATGCAAAAAATGCAGAAAGTGAATCAAATAAAAATTACAGAAATATTATGGGTGTTGAACTACAGTATATATTGTAATGGTATTTTTATAGGACTCTATATTCTCCTTAAGCACATTTTCGTTTCAATTTTGTGACTTCCCTTTACATCCGTTCTCATTGGCACTTTTCTTTTAACTAATTTTATTATGAGGGCTAGAATGAAAGATTTCTTCTGTATAATCATCGATTACAGTTTTCATAATATGTAGTCCTTTGATCAACAGGAAAAGAAAAGCAAGAAACTACTGCGATATAAAGTTAATACCACACAGAATTATTTAATTAATGTAAAACTTATTATAAAATTATTTGGTACACACATGCACACGCGCACACCCACTCGCGCGCCCACATAAACACACTTTTCAAAATCTGGCTAGCATTGGAATTACGTTAGTTTTTTTGTCGGACCTTCACCATTTCTTTAATAATTTTTTTCTTATAATTTAATAATAATAATAAACTTTAATAAAGCAATATATTAGATCATTTCGTGCCTTGAGAAATTTCACAATAGATTTTAACGCCACACGTTGGGCGTGTGTAAGATCACAGTTAAGAATGCCGAAACGAGAAGAAATATTAATTAAAAAACGTTTAGCCATTATAACATCCGTTTTGAACGATATGTAATAGCACAAATCGCTAAAAAGATAAAGATATCAACAAACGGAGTGAGTGTAGGAAAGAGGTTAACTTGTACTAGAAAACGGCCAGGACGGTGAAAGAAGAATTAGTGTTTCTGCTCACACTACTTGTTAAATATCTGTTAGTAGTATACTGCGCTGTTAGATCCAATGTTTTAGCACTGCTGATCACGTCATTAAGTTCATCGGGGAATTTACAGGTTTGAAATACAATGGTGCTAAAGCAATATGTTTATAGCCCGCTGGTTTTTTATAGACAAGGATATAATTAAGAAACTGCGTACGTAAATTTCGAACACTCCTGTGGCCCCAATGCTGTTGGATGGAAAAATTATTTGATGCGTAACATCTATCATGCAAATTTGACACTATTCTAAATTTAAAAGAATGTTGTTGACTCGGTGTAAGTTTCTATAAGATAATGAAAAAATGTGACCACTCTCACTATATACCAAATTTTATTAAATAACGGCTACTGGTTTTGTGCAAGTTTTCTCAGGCTCCTCATCCTGAGGCCAAGGTACTCCAGAAAAGTACTAAACTAAGGCTAAACTAGCAGATTCAAATAATACCAAAACAGCACCACGGCAATAGAATTACGTTAAGAAGCCAACAAATTAAAATTGTATAAGAACGAAATAAGGCAATAAAACTAGTTAAAATGTCTTGGATTCAGATGACTGAAATGCAAATAATATCTATCAAGGTTGCGGGAGTATGCGTTAATTAGCTAGACCTACAGAATTTAACATATCACGTAGCAGATTTAGCGCGCTTAAATTTCTTAACACCAATATTAATACATTAACTTGAGGTAAAACTTCTGTAAGTGTACTTTACAATGCATTAGTGAAAAGTCGATAATTATATGATTGTAGTTATATCTACAGCAAAGGATTTATCATTTGAAGAGCAGAAAATCCACAATTGCTCTATAATATTTGATACTTTGTTCGTTCTGAAAGATAATTAATATAAAATCCCGTGCCAGGGGTACCACGTTCTATGAAAATCAATTTATCATTTGCGCCGTTACTCAAAATATTCAAAACGTATAGCACCAAAGTTGTTACAAATTCAATAAAAGTAACGACAAAAACTTTCTCATGATAAGCGAACGATGAGGTTTAGTAACCTTTTGCTACTATGCTTCTAATTCATCACATGTTCACGAAACATACAATGATGCTTCTTAATTTTACATAGGGATTCTTACGTAGAAGGAATTCGTTTTACCTAAACATTGAATTTTCGCATTTATATTTTCGCGCTTGTAACGTATGTAATTTTTAAGTTACTATAAAGTACATATGCAGTAGTAGTTTATGACACTTCTATATTTATAAAATATTTAAGTTAAAATCAAAAAATACCTTGAAGTTTTAAAAGCTATGGTAATTTTAAAATTATGTAATATATTTTCACATACACGTTTATCTCAGATTTTTCGAAACATAACACTTTTGGAACACATCTCACGAATTTATGTATTGTTTCAGTTTTCTGTTCTGGGACACACGTACGTAGCTCAGCAATATTATACTGTGATATCTTGCAATCATTGTCACCAAATTATTTATGGAATTGGACCTCAGGGGTACCAGTGCTTAGGTAGGTAATGAAAAATTATGATATCTTTATTCTTACATATTGCTACTTCCAGTATGCGGAATTAATTTACACAGGACTTGTGTCAAATTGTACGAGGATAATTGTCCTGGTCCAATAACAAAGAAGGGTATTCATAAGTTAATGGATTTTCGAGCTTCCAAAGACCAAAGAAGAAAACAGAGCTCCCATTTAACCCCTTGTAAGTATAGAATAATTTACAGTTTCATTAGTGTAATAGCCAAAGTAGATGGTGTATTAAAGAAAGATTCAGATTTTACCGTAAAAAAATACATATTTGTGATGATATTGGTTCTACAAACCCACTAAATATTGATAAAAATTATTTTATTAATTAAATTAGAAACTACCTCGTAATGTTAGAAGAAAAAGAATAGATCAGTATTTTAAGTTACTATTTATTAAGTACTAACTCAAAATATCCGATCAGCCTTCCGATAGTGTTGGTTCTTGCATTTCTATTGTAGTTAATAAAGAAATTAGCAGTATTTAATTCTATGTTTTTGTGATCTCCAAGATATGGTATTAACTTACTATCATTCGTCAAATTTAGTGTAATTGATAAAATGACGATTATTCAGATTATATTTTTTTCTGATAGATGATGATCATAATGAAGTTGAATCATAACACCAAACTCTAAAATAATAAACCATAATGTGGGTTTTTGTACTTTATAACGACGAAACACATTTTCAGTTGGACCAAGTTTCATCACCGGTCACAATACTGTTCAAGAATTCATCTTCCTCGACACTGTATCGGTCCGAATCCAACGAGAACACATTTTCCGATAATTTAAGCGATTTGTGACAATCTCGTGCAAAACAATTTTTGAAGTTTGTGGAAATTTGTCACTAAGCATTCTCATTAACTTTTTCAACCAAATAATCATTGACAACAGAAGGGCGCCTACTCTGTGCTTCAGTAAGACCATTGGTTCATCCATCATTGAATTGTCTCACTAACTGTCTTACTATTCGATCTGTAATTACATTTTCACCATAAATCTCCACAAGTTGACGATGAATTTCGGGTGGCTATCGGGGTGTAACGGCGTTAACGGAAATACTGCGAACCAGAGAGATACGTGTGCATTGCGGGGAACTGCGACAATAGCACTGCTTACTCCACGATACCTTATAATACTGTCGAAGTCAGACATTTCTTTTAGTCATTAACAGTATATTCATTATATTTTGTTAATATATCTAAACTTGCAGGATTGAATACCTTCTTATAATAATATGTTACCTCTACTAACTTAAATGTTTCCTATTTCTAGCAGTACGACATTTCATTTGTACAATTACTGTTACAATTTTATGTATCACATAACACCGTCTTTTGATATAAGTGACATGACTTCGTATTTTGTTTTTGAGAAATATATACATGATAACATTCCACTATGAACATCCATGAATAGTGCCACAGATATCGTTATGAATAACATCTAACAATCCTTCTGCTCCACTCCCCTTATTCGGACAGGATTAGCGGGTTTGTTTAACTACGCGGCGAACACCGCAGTTTGGTTCCAAATATTTACTTGTCCTTTGTAAATAAATCCATCCATCAATTCGGTCAAATAATTCGGATTTATATAACTTATTGTATAACTCATATACCTAAGATTTCTTGTGACAACAGGGGCAGCCATTTTTGCACCCATATTTGATTTATCGAGGCTCAATTTGTAATCATTATTTACTAAGTCTGATATACCAACGAAAATTCTTTCAATATTATAAATTCAGCAGCTTTCTTTATTAAAACTCACTTTATTACAATTACTAATTTTTTTGGCGTACATTAGACTGATATTTTCGACCTGTTGGTTACCATAACTTTTCTTAATTTTAATTTATTAACCAATCCTTTCTAGCAGCTAGGTCAATAGTTGCTCCATTATCAACATACCAATCTGTCTTTCCAAATTGATCACTCGTGAACATGGTACTCAAAGCGCAAACCTGGTGCTTATTAGGGCATTTTGACATAAAATGTCTTGCTTACATTTAAAATGAATAATGTTTTTGTTTCCTTTCGCTATATTTACGTACGGATTTGAATTTGACCAAAATTGTTGCTGCCACAATCTGGCTGCATATCTTGACAGATTTACTAGTTATAGCAATTCTCGATTGTTTGATTGCCATTATAATGGGCGCGAATCTCTTTGGTAATCCCACCAAAAGTAACGAACCGATCTATTTTCCATTAGTTTTAAATCCTAAGCCGCGTATTTTTTCTGAACTTTCAACGACCTGGTTCACGTATGATTCCATCGAATTACAATTCTCTAATCGCAAAGGTATTAGACTACGTAATCATCCCATCTTTCTCGTGAAAACATTGTCTTTATATAGGTTTTTGCTGTTGTTCAAACTTCTTTAGCCATTTTAGCATCTTTAATTAGCACGAATAAAAATGGATTAAATGTTAAAATTATTTTAGCTTTTGCCTTTGCTATAGTTACGGTATCTATTTTAGTACCTTCAATATAAGCACACAAGCCTTCTAGGACAAAAACATTTTCGACGACGAACGACTAATCGTTATAGTTTTCGCGACCTACTAATTTCGGCGCACTTCCTATGTAGATAATTTACTGTCACATCTAAACACTTTTTACTGCTTTTACTTTCTTTCGTGTCTGCGCCCATAACCTAATAAAATACACGAGCTGTATCCAACTCGTGCACTTTATGGTGCTATGCTAAATTTCACACATTATATTAAAAATACTAACTTGACATACAAATTTGTAGTTATTTGTAATTGCTTTCTTTTAACACAAACGAAGAGTGGCAATAAACCCTTTTTTAGTTCTATTATTCTTGCAAGTACGTTATTAGATTAACTTTCGTTACATATATTTACAAGATGCGAGATCTTTGCATATAATAAGTTGAAATGTCAACGACTTAAGCGACTTCATCATTCAGATGCTTATATTTAATTTGACAAAATCATTTTCATTTATTAAGTATCAAAAGCAAAGCAACTACTGGCTTTTTTATATATACGTAAATAATTAAATTTATAATTATATCCTGTTTTGAGAATTTAATATTGACTTTACTTACTAATAAGATCATTGCTTTGTTTTAGTTGATAAGAAAACATCTGAAGATAAAGACAGTGGTTTAGATTCTGCGGAGGGAGGTAAGTTACTCCTTAACGTCCCATGACTTAATTATGTAAATTTCGGTCTTGTTTGTATTTTTCTGTATTATATAAATGGGAAATAGACAATACGGAAAGGGAAGGGAATATTTTATACCTGAAAATGCTCAATCATTTGTGGAGTACCTTAAAAAATTAAGGCTGAAAAAACGGAGCGTATTTTGGTATTATCACATGAAGTTTTTCTGTTTTCATGTAAGCATGATAGGCAGAATGTTCTAAAAAACTGATACTGAACAAGCAACATATACTGATTTCGTCTGTTTAATATAATAGGGGTTGATATTGGACTATAATGAACATGAATAAAAGAATCTAGGCAAATGGTACCGTTAACAGTAAAGTATTATTTTATATAGCATTTTAAATATTGAAAAGCTATTTCTAGTATCTTCAGCAAAGCATAAATAGAATAAAAAATGGATCAAAATTCGATAAATAAAATTAGGTAAACATCGTTACATATCAATTGCCAAATGAACATTCTCCCATTAGACCGTTTTACCCAAGCTTCGAAGTGTGGTTCTTATGAAGACAGCACCAAGCGTTTCTAGGTTTTTAATACGTTATTTAAAATAATAGGTTGGTACTCCGTATGATCATTATGCCGTTGTGGCAGATTTTATTAGAAACAGTTTTATATATTAGTGAAGCTTATGATGAACTAATTTTGTATAAATTGCGTTTAAATAAAATGTACGAGAAATGAATTTAAAAAAACAAAAAAGTTTGTTTTTTTCTTTAATTTTTATTCATACATAATTTGAAATGTAATTTTGTTCAGCCTTATTCATAGTCAGAAAGTTAGTAGGGTGTTAGTACGCTATTAGTTAGTAGCCACTAAGACCCTACTAAGACGGCACTAACTTGTCATATTCATAAACGTATATTTACTGGCCGCTAGTTAATATGATGTTAACAGGTAAAACAATGTGACATGGAAAGGAGCATGCGTTGTGTATAGAAATGTTTGAATTCAAACGGATTAGGTTAGAATAATCTTTGGTGCGCTTTTTTTAAGAAGGAATATGTTATAGGTATAAAATGGAAACGTCTTTCGACAACGGTAATTTATAAGAAAAAGATATGTTAATTAAAATAATTTTAACGTTATAAATTATAAGTTAATCAGGTTATCATGTGATAATAATATAATGGTAACAACAGTGATCTGTGCTTTCGTATCCTCGAGTTACTTCCAATGAAGATAGGTTGCATCAGCATGAAATTCATAAATGAAACCTACGACAAAATATTCAGCACAATTTGAGCCTGTAGTGTTGTACTGCATAGCTAAGAACACCTGAGATCATTTGCTATTTATATATAATTTAATATACACTAACTTACATCTTTGGCTTCATGTTTTTTTGCAATTTTTGGTGCAGGTTGTATCACACCCAATTGTGATTTGGTCCGAAATATGAATATAAAACTGGCTTACCATAACACTAAAGATAATTGTTTTAATTCTCGTTTTACTGTGTACTGTATTGCCATCCAAGCTAGAGGTATCCTCGACAAATTCTTGTAAGGTCAAATTCCTTATTAATCAATCAATATCTGAAAATTCATGTATTGCTGGGCCTCGACCAGCTTTATCGAAACGTCTTCAATCTTCATTCGCTGCCATTCTTCACTTACAGGTGATGCCTTTAAAAGGGCATAAGTCAGTACGAAATTAAAGTGTACGAATATTTGTAATTTTTATAAGGAAAAACCACAAAATGTAGCTGTTTAACAAAATTAAAAACTAATTTTACAAAAACCAATTACCATTTTAAGTCAATACCATAATACCTATTTGTTATTGATGCACTACAATACAAGTGTTTGAAGAATATTCATATTAGATAGACAATATTTTGTATACATTGTACCATGTATTATGGTCTTACAAACGTGCTCCCATGCTCTAATTTAATCTTTATTTAATATACTAATCTTCTTTTTGTTTTCAATTATCCGGATTCTAAAGAATCTCTAATTAACGCGCCCTTCTCTAAATCGTTCGTGTAGGGAGCGCGGTCTTCTCGTCTGAAAATGGTTTATAGCTCAATATTTCCACCAGTTTTAGTGATTTATTGTCACTTATATCAACTATTTCCATGTTGCTCGCTATTTTAAAAGATATCTTTTGAAGGACAATCTCCGCATTCTAATTTTGGGGGCTTTTTATTTTGTAGGTTAACTTTAAATGCCTCTTAAACATACCCTATAGCGCTACTAAGATTTTAGTAGCCAACTAAAGTTAATAGCCACTAAATGCATCTATGAATACGAATTTTCTTAGTAGCATCTTAGTAGGATCTTAGTAGCCACTAAGTCTGTTTATTACAAGGGAAATACACGTATTTATAGATTAACAATAGTCTAAAATTATCAAAATGTGTGTTTATAATTAATTAGAAGTTATTATCACATGTTGATTTTAAACAGAAAACAATATATAATACAATAATAACTTATATGGTATCCGATGATCAAGCTGATGACAAATGAATAATAAATTCTTTTGAATCATGTTGTAGTTCATCCAGCTTCCACGTGTCGCAATACTGAGTGCCATTTTCTTGCAAGGATATCATCTAATATATATGCATTATGGACAGGTTTATGTTGTCTAATTAAGTTATATAGCTCTGGCTCCATATATTGTCGGCTGTACAACATTTTCCCTTCATCAAGCCATTTCCTCATTTCTGCTTTCTTTGTATTTGAACTTGGATGTTTAATGGCCAATGCATTGTAATAACTCACATTGTCACAATCACCAGTTTTTTGACCTGATTTAAATATTAATAGCCCATTATCTACAAAGCCTTCTATGCCTAGAAAAGCGTTATTTACATATCACAACTGTAAGATTTTGCTTGATTTTATACCAGCATGAGCAATTATCAAACGCTTCCCCTTGGATATAGGGGTTTTGAGACCAGGATTGGATTGGTGAAACCAATCTTGAAGTGTGGTACAGCTTGCATGAAGATAGGTTTCTTCTAAAAATATCTGTATACATATAAATGTTATTTTAAATCGATATTTTCAAGTACCTGTATGCTCCATCATCTTTTATTCTACTATAAACGGACTTGATAGTTGGTCATTGGTTGTCGGTTACATGGACATTGAGAATTACCCTACTGATAACTTCTTCACAAGTGTCCACTATCGACTTTAGAGATAATTTAGGAGCAGGTATTGAAAGAAAAGAACTATTTTCTCCCTTCTCAATGGCATGTTCTTCTCCGATAATTCGGATCACTCAACCTCTAGATATTTGAGTTGCCCCATCTAAAATATTGCCACTCCTAGCATTCTAATCAACAATCCAATAAAATTGTTTTGTATAATTATAACACATGCCATTGTAGAGAACTGATATACATACAATAGGATAGCTATGTAACACACTATATAGTTTTTAAGAAACTGTTTTCAAACACTCAAAAAATAATATCTTAGAAAATGACTCATTCAATACTGCACGGTAAGGAATGGACAGCCGACTGACAGTCGATATTTGTAGGTACAGCTTTCCTCGAGAAATGTGAGTAAAAAAGAAGCCACCCGATAAATAAGTAAGGTAAAAGTTCTAACGAAAAGCTCACGTTTTACTGTGTTCAAAATAGCCCTTCTTTTTTTTAGGAGTTTAGTTTAAGGTACCTAAAAGTCGATTTAAAGTGATATTTCTAGGTTATGTTTGGTGGTCTATGAGTCATAGTTTACGAAATTTAAGTTGATGCTTATTGTGTTTCGCCTAAAAGTTACTAAAAGGGATAGTAAACACTGATGAGTGGTAAAATTTCATTTGAATATTGGGGAATAATCTGTTGTGTAATATTTAGTATCCCATATTTTTTATTTTTGTATACAATGTAGGTAAATAGACTAGTACTGTTTTGAAGCTGCACTATATTATTGCGAAGTTCTCATAGTCTTTTTTTTTCTATAGTTCTCATTATAGTAAACATTAACAGGGAAAAAAGGGCAAAAATAATAAAGACAATAATTTTCTAGCGAATATTATTTATTATAACATGCGAAATACAATAAATAAATTAATTAGTTTGGTTTTGAACGCAATTAACTAATTATTACTACGAAGATTACACAAAAACTGTACCGAACTGGTAGTAAATTATAAAATGCACTCTAATATTCCGTCCATACGAGACATATAAATGTAATATGGTATATTAAGTCTACAGTGTTTGTAACGTCAAGCCACTAATTTGTGAGTACTAGATTTTGTCCCGACGTTTATTAAAATAATAAATTTTAATTAAACGTCAGAGACAAAAACCTAGTGACACGGCGGAATCCAACAACCGTTATAAATATGGCAAACGGCCGTGAAAGTCAGATATAATAATTACCAACTTAAATTTTGTAAACTATGACTCATAGACCTCTAAACATAACCTAGAAATAGCCCTTTTTAAATCGAGTTTTATGTACTTTAAACTAAACTAGAAACAGGAAGGGCCACTTTAAACACAGCAAAACGTTAGCTTTCCGTTAGAATCCATTAAAATCGCTAACTCGATGCCCCTTATATGGTACTACAGCCGAATCTAATTAACAAAAGAAACGTATACCAAGGTCAAAGAAAATTTAGCACCGTACCCCACCACCACTAATCTTGTTATTGAGCGCGCTAACTGCTGGCAACTCGACTAACCTTATAAACAGCTGATCGATACAGAAACTCTATAGGCAGTAAACAACGAATAATTCAAACATGAACTAAAAATTACTAGTGAAATACAATTGAGATTAGCAGGAAACAAGATAAGTAAACAAATTTTTAAAATGCTATATCTAAAATCTGCTGGGGGTATAGCGTGCTAATATACTAAAATAAACGACAAATCGTTGAGGAGACAGTGTTCCCATTCCTCGAACACCACAGCCACTTATGCGTTGGGGAACACGGTTACAGGCACATTTGTTTCAAACATTTTCAAGAAATAAAGGCTTTAATTTTATGATTTAATCCTTAAGAGGAATCCTAATGAAGATCAGAGAAAACTTCAAGATATTCGAGCTTTTATAGATATACAACCTATTCACAACAATTACGAAGGCATAGATGGGGCGATAGAAAAATTACAAAATTCTTCATCGTCGTTAGTGGAGTGACTGTAGATAGTGGACGATGCGCACTCATGGTTGAGCACTTTAAAGACAAAAAGTCATTTTTTTATGGAAAAGTTTAATATTGTTTTAAATAAAGATTCAGATTTTATCAAATTTAGCAAAATTTGTTGTGATAATGTTAGCGCACATTACATGTATTAAGTATTTTCAAGACAACGACCCGCGCAAAACATAGTTGCGACACCACCAGTCGTTAGCATTAACACTTGGTCTGCTGACATTTTCTCAATATAATACTGTATTCCCTCAGAATTGCTTTGATAGTACGTCTTTCTAAGCTTTTATTAGCTAATATCAGTGAGAAAACTGCGCTTTTGGTATATGATATTCTACACGTATTCGTCTGGGTTACACTGATTTGTTGTCCTGATTTCGAAACTATAGTTAATCAGTATTTACTACGATGCGAACAAATATAGTGCCCAGATTGACTTGACCGCTCTACTCGTAACACTGATTTTGACGAGCTGTGCTCTAAAGATAGCAGATAAAGGGATGTAATTATTATTCTTACTTTAAGAACAATTGCGATAAAATACTAACTGTATATATATATATATATATATATATATATATATATATATATATACATACACATATATATATATATATATATATATATATATATATATATATATACATACATATACACATATTACAGCAAAAACAGGCCCCGGACTCAATATTAGCCATAGGCTTTAACTTTGCCGTAGCTTCCGTTCGATTACCAACTGAGAATATAATTTGTGGAGTAGAACCGGCGCTACAGAAACTAGACACCAACGATACCGAAATAATTCGGCAGAAAATAATAAGACAAGCAAAACCGCCAAAGAAGAATTTGCCCAAAGAGAAATCTAGGGCCATAAAGAACTTACGATCTAACAAGAAAATCAGCAACGATTCCACAAGCTACTTGGAAAAGATTGCAAGAAACAAGATGTACTTTTCCGGTGATGCTACAGACAGTTCCGCTCCTATCAGTTATTACATGTATAAATCGTATTTCAAGAGCATATATAAGAGCTTATTATCGTTTACATACACTACCGATCAAAACTATTTGCCCGCCCTAAGAAATAATCCAGCAATAAAGCAAGTGCTACCTGAAAAAAAAGAAGCTGTAGTGTTGCATTTAATAAAATACTCCCAAAACAATGAAATTGATAACATTTATTCAATAATATAATTTATTTAAGACAAAAATATTAAATCTCTATTTTGTAGAAATGCTCTCCTTGACCCTTTATTCAATTTCAGGCCCGGTTTCTCATCTATTTATAATTTTTCGACGTTTTTCTACTGATGTTATTACTTTCTGTCATCCCGTTCGTTTATTATTTAATAATGAATCTCGACATTTTTTTAAGGTTATATTCGACAGTTCGACGACTTAATTTCGATTGTCTTCCAATATCTGTTACATCGGGCAAGATTATGTAAAACAACAATCATTGCGCGGATTTCAAATTGTAAACAATTTTATTACACGATTCTCGCTGTTTACAAGAATAGTAATTACTAAATATAAATTAATCTTTACTTACGCTACATTATTCGTTTATTACGGTAGGATAATTATATTACACTTGTGGTCCTTTAATGATAGTACCGGAACCTTTAATTATCGAATGAAGGCTATTCAATTGGTAACTACGTATCAGAAGACTTTTTCACAGAATTATTTAACTATAAACGGACATCATTTGCAAGTGCAAATTAATAGTTGTTCCTAATTAATGAATGAACTGTAACTGAAAATAGTACATATATTCCGTTCTAATTTCAATTTCTATTTATTCATTTTATAAAATCATTACATTTACAAATATTCCGACAATTATATTTATAAACGGTGTGAACAGGAAATAATGTATGTACATTACGTACAATATAAATACTTATAATAATCCTCTAATCGCCCATAAAATCTTTAATGTTGAATTGATACATAGTTTGGAAAGCTACAATAGAAAAAGATAAATAAAATTTAGCACGTGCAATAAAAGTGAAAGTTTTAACAATGCGAAAATTTTTTGTTGCTTCTTTACCTATTTTCTGAGATAGATATCCTCGTACCAGCGACATAATCAAGAAGTAATTTTATATCGTTAGTTGGCTTGTCAGTTTGAATTCAGTAGATAATACATTAGACGTTTATCGAGAGATTACACTCACTGCACGAAATATGGTACCCATAACTTCTCATATTTTCAATTCCCTCCGATTAATAGGTCCTATATACGAGCAAAGCTTTTCAAAAATTGTTCAAATATATTAAAAATAATCTCTAAATACTAACAGCAAATTATTAATTCTTAATCCCTTTTTTGACACTTCAGCATAGGGATTCTGTAAACTTGACGTCGAGTGAGTCGACATAATCGGGATTCTATAACACATACTCAACACCTTGCCGTCGACCAAACCGATGAAATATGCTCAACGGCAAAGTTGGTGTTCGCATCACATTTTGCCTAGTTCCTATCATTCTTCAAGAGAGGACGTTTTATGGGCGGCTATTCAAATCTAAAATTCAACATAAACTAAAAGCACTCTTTTTGGATGTAATATCAGTATTAATTATTTGTTTATATTTGCATTATATGGTATGGCCATTTACAATCGTATGTGATAATTTTTCAAAACATACCGAAAAATACCTAAAAAAACACAATGCCTAATTTAATGCTGCTGAACACAGCTACTCATGGCATTGGTGAGATCATTTAAGGAACAATGATGTGAAGAGAGAAAAAGCGGATAATGTTTTTGCTTACCTCGCGTCATCAACGCGATTTCGAGCGATTTTCTCACATCAAAAAAATGCCTAGAATACAATACCTAATATAATGCTGCTAAATACAGCTATCATCGCATTGATGGGATCATTTACGGGAAAGACAATTACTATTTACTAACTATTTATTGAGAACCATAAAAGTTGTCCAGAGCTCCACATCTTTGTAAATTCTCTCTACGCGGAACTCTCTTGGTTTTCGTATAGATAATAAAGTCGCAAAATTCCCTTTTCAAAATATTCAGCTGCCCTTGTACTTGGTAATAATAATTGTAAGATGTAATTACTGCAAATAAAATTTAAGCGCGTCATACGTACACACGTTGCCATATTATCTTCGAAGGTATAGCAAACATTCCGACGTCCTTTTTCTATCAACATCGCAATGGGCGTTAAACATTTCACTTCAATTATGTCATTACCTCCAACCAGTCCATCGGGCGATATCCCCAAAAATAGATTATTAGGATCAACAAATAGACCACAACGTTCAACGCAAACGTTTGCTATGAATTCATACTTAGCAATTTCTATGCAAATTATGATACAAACTTATGTTTTTTATGTATAATAGAAACTATAGTTATATACTATAGTTATTAGTTATTAGAAACCTTTACAGGATGTAGATTGGAAGAGTTTTATAAAATTATAACACTTACCTTTTTGAAGTAGCAATAGCTGTTCCAATTAAAGCACGCCCAACATCTATGTGGTTACTGTAAATGTGCTTATTTTTTAACTTTTAAGTAATAGCAATATTGCAGATATGCATTATAGCAACTTACCTCTTCCGGTTTTTAGATTTCGCACAAATTTCGACCGCGATATCCTTTTGTGGACTGGTGAGGAACACATGACTTTTCGACATTTTCACACAATTATCACTTGTAAAATAAAAACGTAAAATTCAAACTAAGTACAGTGCAATCTATATCTGAAGATACTTGGATAGAACACGATTTAAGGTATTAGGGAGAGCAAAATGAGAGAAACATCTGTAGGTTGCGCGGTATAAGGTCATGTCTGAAAACATTACTGCACATATTTGATCATTTGTTGTTTATCTCTTGCTTTGTGCGATGCAGTATTTCGATACATTTTTCATAGTCTATACACGATTTTATTAAATCTTTTTGATACTGTATTTGATTATTCGGTAAGAGTTTCCGTATAAGGGGCAGCGAGTTAGAGATTTTAATGGATTCTAACGGATATGCTACGTTTAACTTGGCCTCTTTTGTTAGTTTAGTTTAAGGTACCTAAAAATCGATTTAAAAAGAGCTATTTCTAGGTTATGTTTAGTGGTATATGGGTCTTAGTTGATGAAATTTAAGTTGGTACTTATTGTGTTTGGACTGAAAGTTACCAAAACATAGAAAATACTTTTTTTTTGTTTTGAATATTGGGGAATAATCTATACTAATAATCTATATTTACTATTCCATATTCTTTAATTTTTGTATTTATTATAATTTCTTTTGTGTACAATATAGCTTCATTCACGTTAAGAATGCAGTAGCTGGCGCTGCGATCGGCGGCTGTATTACACTGGTGAAATTTAACCGATGGAACTGTCAAATGACAACATCGTAATCATCCAAGTTTGGTTATTGAAATTTTGTATAATAAATAGCAAGTTTTTCATATTTTATGTGCAATACATTATGGTTATATGACCTGGTAATATAATACCGCAACAATAAAGTAAAGTAACATCAATTGCAATACAAAAGTATCCTTCGGTTGTTTCATTTACCGAAATAGTTGGAGGTTATTTAATTATGTTAAAAAGTAAATGAGAATGCATTTGGTGTTAATCGAAGACAACATAAATGTCATATGACAAGCTTTAAAATGACAATATTGCCATGGATAAACTTGAAGCGAAAATATAACTTTGACATGAGTGGTTATATACATAGTGTTATACCGTCATTTGTCACGAAGTAAATCTCTCCGTTGGTAATCTTCATCAAAGAAAGTTTCAATGGTATGATTGAAACTAAGCAATTCAATATATACAAGATAAAGCCAAACGAGGATTGGTGATTATGAACAATAAATAATGGGCTCAACGGGACTGTATCTAAATCTATCGAATGGCTTCAAAGTATATGCCAACACACAACATCCTTAAATCTTGCATAGAATTTGGTTATTGTCAATGATGAAGTTAGATGAGGTGTTCAGTGAAAAAGAAAACAGCAGTGCAAATATATTTGTCTACTGTACCCCGACTGCAGTAAAACCAATGTACATTTTCAACGACAGTACAGTCAATAAATAATTGCATGCATATTAATGACTACAATAAAATATCAAATATATTAATTAATTATAAAAATCTCTTAACAGCACATATTACAAATATATAAAATTGGCTTCGCTTTATATCTGCAATAAATTTAATAAAAAAATATTTCTTTAGTGTTAGCATTTTATTCATAAAATAACAAATGAAATAAACATATGCATTTGATTTATAAAAAAATAATTTCAATTTATTTAATTTTCTAATGCTAGTTAAATACCGACGTCTCCATAGCACAATGTCTTGTTGATACATTAGCACACTGTTTCGATTCCTTCTTAACTACTTAAATCCTAATAGGACAAATTGTGATTTGCAGTAATAACCTACAAAGGATTAATAAGTTGGTTTAAATCGAAAGTCAAATGTAGCCAAGTCATTTCTTAAAAAGAATGAATGGACATGTCGCCTAATTATGGTTTTTTGAGCTTCGTCTAAGTGATCGTATGTTGTTTCTCGAAGTCGCTTCTTAGGGGGCAAGCTAGGAATTTATCTTATATTAATCTCTTTGGCATTGTTCTCATACTATTCTTTCACTTAAACCATGTCATGTTGCAGTCAACAGACGTTGACTTGCAATTTTCTTGCTTCAATTGCACATATAAATTGTAAGCCATTAGCCTTTGCCTACTGCCAATATGTATCCCTTGAGAGTTTTTCAATGGTCCTACAACTGGATGTACTATTGCTTCCTCGGGCATACCAAATCATAGCTATAATTTTGTAATAGTAGAGTAAAAATTATTTTGTTTGTATAATTAATTATGTAGTACCTTGAATTATTAAATGATGAGATAAAAGAACTCTGAAAAGAATTTTTTTGCCACAACTTGTTTATAAAGATGAAATTCCTTGAAAAACTACAGGAAACAACGGCAACAAAATCGTAAGTAAATTTGACAACTGACAGAAATTTCATATAAAGAAATTGCATGAATTTCTCCTGTGTGAACATGCCTCGCCCATTAGCCAATAGCAAGCCCGTATTTTAAGGCCTATCTATTCCAAGTCTGCATTCTTAACGTGAATGGAGTATAGTACTGTTTTGAACCTGTATTACATCATTGTGAAGTTCATATAGTCTTTTTTCTATGGTTCTCATCATAGAAAACGATTAACAGGGAAAAGGACAAACACAATAAAGACAATAATTTTCTAGTGACTGTTATTATTTATTATAGCATGCGAAATATATGAAAGTTACAATATTATAACATATTTAGTACAAAATTGTGTCTGAAGTCCCCTTACTTACACACTTACTATTTACAATTTAATAATTTTATCCATACGATACGTTATTGTTGTACCCGGTAGACTATATAGTTTTCCTATTCCGTGGTACATTCAAAAGAAACGGGAAATTTATACGATCGTTTTGGTACCGGTACTGATCGGCTAAATGACTACCACATAGGTGACTACCCTTACGCATAGGTGACTACCCTTACGCATAGGTGACTACCCTTACGCATAGGTGACTACCCTTACGCATAGGTGACTACCCTTACGCATAGGTGACTACTAATTCTAATTCTGTTTGTGATTGATCACTCAGCTTAAAGGAGGACAAACATCTTGAGGGGCGTGTTGCTTAATTGTTTTTCAATTCTAAGTCCGAAATTTGTTGAAATAATTATTTTCTTTTATCACAAAGTTTATTGTAAGCCTACTTTGCATATATTTGTTTATTTTTAAGTGTAAAATTAATATTCTAAATGAACCAAAATAGCATTTACAAAAAGTAACTTAACTAAAATGGTTAATTGACATAAATGATTACTTTTCATTAAAAACGAAGTACAGATCTATAAAGATTGCAAATACAAGTTAATATTCGAATTTTCAACTTTCTATCAGCAATATTTACGGCTGAGGAAGAGAATGAAGATGACGAATTATTTCATTTTAAGATTGCGTATCTATTAATATTTGCTTAAACATTTTTACATTGTTATAATTATGCTCTACGTTAACATATGTCGATTACCATTCTTACGCAGTTGACATCTATACATAATTGACTACCAATTATTTTCTCGCTCTGTTTGATATATTAAATTATCGAAGATCGGCAAAATAATGAACATATACTTGAATACATTACAATAACACTGCAATCTTATTTAGGAGGTGTTAGTTGTTAATCCACTTTTTGAATGTTAATTTCTTACATTTGATTTAAAAATCACAAAGTTTGGCACTTTTGAACATAATAAATTACCGACAATTCCCGGTTTCAATCTCGATACCGTTACAGTTTTCGGTTCAAATCGACATCATGTTAGGGCGGTGTCCAGTAAGAGTTATGGAATCCAATCATTTAGCAATGAGACTTAACTTAATGAGTTAATCACAATGTAGTATCATTTGAAACATTTACGTTTTAGTGCACAAAATTTGTTATCGGTAATAAGACTTCAATATTAGCGTATCAATGGAAAAACGACAATTAAAGGTATTATTCCTAACTATACTTATAACATGTTTTAAAGTAAATCCAAAGCAAGCTAAATTTCAAATAAAATAAGAAATATACGTCGCGCATTACATAATAGGCTCTTTACATATTGTGGTGTTGCGGGATAGGTCACTGTGAAGTGCGAAATTAGTGAAAACATATTTTTGCCTATTCATTTATTTTGCCGCACGTGCAGTTCACGTTGAATTAGCTAGTAACCTATCAACTGCTTTTTTTAATGTCTTTAAACTTTTTTTTTCGAAAAGCTAAACCGATTATTATCGTCACTGATAATGATCTTAACTTGTTGGAGCCAATAATCGCTTCAAAGAATTGTATCATCTGCCAAGTAATAAGTCACATTGATCGAGTTAATAGCTTTCTAGTCATAAGTAAAATTCAATGGTGTTTTATACCACTAAAGTCTCAACATCAAAGAGTTTAAACTTGTACATAAGCCTGCAGTAATGTATGAGGAGATGAGTACAATACTTTTCAAATTGAAGCATGTTTGAATTCCCGAGCTCAAGCCTCAATGATTTCCTGTTAACACCTACACATTTTCCCAATCCAATATTGTTTGTTGGAATGTTTCTTTGAGTATTAAACAAATGGAGAAACGAAGAACAATTTCAATTCAAATGTAGCTTGATTAAATTTTATAAGAAAACAATAGACCACCTTTGCACTGATTTATGGCACGAATCATAGCCATAGGGGGGAGAATATAGATTCTGGATTGAACAGTATCATCAGAGTTGTGTCAGCAAAGTTCTCGAATAGCAACGTAGTTCGTAGAACGTTGACAAAAATCTGCCTATTACCAATAGGTGGTAACTGAGAAGTGTTATCAGTAGCTTATATAATAATTGTTACTGTATTATAATTTCATGCTCATTTATTTATTTTATTTATATGTATTACGTAACTCAATTGAACATGATCTTTCAAAGTGGAAGGCCTATGTACAAGTTTAAACTTAAAATTTTGAACTTTAGTATCTCTGAAGTGATTACGGGTTAAGCGTTAAAGCTTTGAAATATTAAACGTTTATTATTCAGTTTGGTCCTTGGAGTATATATATATATATATAAGCGAAACAACAACCGAACCCGACATTAATCAAGGTGTAATTTAATTTACAGTCACTTATTTCTCGACTGACAAGTTTGAATGCGCCAACCTTTTGAAATACATTCGCAGGTTATTACTGGATTAGTATATGGGATAGTCGTAGTCGATGTAAATATACATTTTAGCCGAAATATGCAAAGTGACGAGGATTTTCAGAGTTAATTTTCGAAATGAATTCATCAAATATCGAGATTTACGCAAAAATTGATTTTTTCCAATAACTTATAGAACTGACCCTTTTATAAATTAAGTTTCAAAAAGCAATTCATGTATTCTACGTAGAATTTAAGATTCTAGAATGAATGAATTACACTTCCAGTAGTTTCTTAAAATTTTGAGTAAAGCATGATCGCTACTTTTTTAATGAAAACTATTCTTAAAATGTCGTGTGAGGCTCAAACCAAGGATTTGAAAATTCTAAATGTTTGTGGTCCAACACACTCCGTCAGACGAATAATTGAGTAAATGATAAGTTTGACAAGAAACAGTCTTTCTCAAGGATACCCTGACAATAATCGATCTGATACCGAAACGTCGGAACAGCTAAATCATTCAAATGATAGAAATATGCGAAATAACTCTAATTATACTCCATCATCAACAATTACATTTTAGTATTTGTAGCAATTAGGGAAATGCTCTTTAATAAAATATAGGATTATAATTTTCACTAAAGGGGAATTGTATTTAATTAATTGTATTTAAAATTCAACAGTAGCGTAATAAACCTGATGATATCAAGAAAATTGTAACTTTTGATTATTGCATACATTTTCATAATGAAATACAACATTAATGATAAAATGTTAACGTTAACTGTTTACTTAAATTTCATCTTATCAATCTCAACCGATTACCTGTTATTAATCACCGCTATACCTATATATATATATATATATATATATATATATAAACGTAGACGGTTTCGTATGTTATGTAAACAATTGTTAATGAATAAAGGTTTTGTGATGAAACACCATAAAATTGACACGCTGGGTTTATCGGTCTCAGTAATTGCATTTTATTATGTGAGGTAGTGAAGAAACCTTAAACATTCCGCTGCGATATAAAGTGTCTTATGCATACAGTCATGGATCGATAGATGTAATATACAACGTGTTTATAAACCTATTTTTAAAAATTTAAATACACGTGGTTCAAGGCAAATGAGAAGCTTTCATTATACATACTGTAGCTGTTTTTGTAATAAGAAAAATCTATCGTCGCTGTTAAAAATCATTCTTCACTATGCATAGTACTACGTTTAGTAATCAAAATGATAACGAAAGAGCTTTAAAAGTATTCAGTCACATTCAGTGTAAGATTCAGTTACTGAATGAAGTATGGTTTTAGAAATCCACAGTACTAGATTTTGTAATTATTATTTAACACATTTTTAATTCATAAATTACAAAAGAAGAACACTCGATTTTCGATATTTCGACAGATGTATGAATGAATGTTAATGATGATTGAACGTCCCAAACTGTTAATTACAATAGTAGATGTGCGTATCCGTTTAGACATTATTTTTCTATCTAAGAAAATAAATACGTACGTAGATGCAAACGGATGAGAGTTTAAGTTTAGTTAAGGCGGCAATAAGTAATGCCTTTTGTTCTCACTTTAATGAATCTTTGTTATTTATATTATCTAGTTTATATACAGCTGTCTATTTCTAGTTGTAGTTTTCGATAAATTTCCTGAGTATCCTTTTTGTTTCTACACGCAGAGAATCGTTTGCTTGTATCAATACTGTCCCGTCTTCATTCAAGAAAATAATCGATTCAGTTATCCATAACAAAATTACTGTTTCAAATCAATAGAAATATTTTCTCAGTATTTTTTCTACGCTAAAGAGAATTATATACAGTAGATGCTCGATTATGTGAACGATATCAGCCGAGCACTGTTCACATTACTGGAAGTTTACATTAGCGAGTCTTATTTTATTTATAAAGAGATTGCATAAAAAAAAATATGTATTCCTATTTTTGTTTGCGTAAATTCACGCTTGGTATTTTCTAATGCCATTGCTCGTAATTTACGGAGCACTAAAATATCGGAATATAATACGCCTAACCTAACGCTTGATTAAAAATTCGTACAGCTTGCGCGTCACTCACTGTATTTTTTATTTTAATCGGAGTGTCGTCGTCCTCACTCATCTTATTATTACTCTTCTTGTGCATCATCCATCTCTTTATCGTCATTCCATAAATTAACACCGGTAATTGGGCAAACAATAATATCGAGATTTATTACTTTTAATAATTTTAGAACGTCCGATGATCCACTGTCAATAACTTCAGCACCAGATAGTGACTGTTTTCTAATCATAGTTAACGGTACATTGTCTTCATCGTCATAATCATCACTGGAGTAAAGCAAATTTTTCCAACACTTTCTGATTATTTGCAGGTTAAGGGCATTCCACGCCATAACTAAATTTAAAATTGCCTCTATTAGAAGATTTTGCTTTTTTAAGAAATCTTTCACCTACAAATTGAAAATCATTAAATTACATTACTTATTATTGCAGTTTTATTGCCATACCTGAGGGACAAAGTGCTTGTGGAACTATTCCAGAAATGCCACTTAATTTTTAAAATGTTCTTTTATTGGACGTGGATGCCATGTCTGTTCTGACGTGATTTTAGCTGCACAATACCTTATTTCATGAGAGGCAAGAGAGCCAACGCTTACAGGAATCCCATACATAAATCGGGGAACAACCGGTTCCGGTGCTGAAAACGTTTACGTAAACATTCATTTGATCGATTTAATGACGCACGTAAATCGGGAAATAACCAGTACACTAAACTGTTTACATTATCGAATTGTACGTGGTGCAAGCTTGTTTACATTACCAGCCGTTCCATTTGATCGTGTAGAACAATTTTCTGTTTACATGACCGCGAGGTTTCCACTACCAGGTATTTACATAAGCGAGTATTTACTATATTTGTAGTGATACAATTGTATTTCTTAGCTTAAGATATTTGTTAACTTGATTCAAGAAAATCTTGCAGAAAATTTGAAAATGTTTATTAATTAAAGAAGTTGTTTTTTGTTTGTAATGAAATCCTCTTATGTTCGATGTTTCGGCAGTCTTCGGGATATAGCCCGAGAAGGACTGAATATTTTGCCAGATAATATTTTGATTTGTGCTGGACGTATTGTCTTTTTTTTAGTGAAACTGTCGTATCGAGGATCAAACTTGATTTCTTTGATTTGATTTCTTGTTCTCGATTTTCGTATTCCACCTGACTTAACCACTAAGTCAATAGAGGAGACAATAACTACTGTGTTAAACCTATATGAAAGGCATGCGCAATAGACCGATCTTTTACGCATGAGCGGTTGTGTATTCCTTCTGCATTCAAAAATAGTCGTCGTAAGTATATTAATATATATCAACCTCAAATGAAATTGTATAATAGTCGAGTGATTTAAGTAGTCGTTGCACGTTTTTCAAATTCTGTGTTAACAAAGGAGAAACATATTACATGTTTGGCATTATTTTAACACCAGTTATTATAATACACTAACTTTTTGCAAAAAAAAACATTAAATCTATAGCAAAGCAACTGATCGCATCTCCGTTAAATAAAAGTTTGTTTTGTTTCACTTTTATTTTTAGAGCTACTCTCACAAAGTAATATTGTAAAATGTCTATCTAGAAATTAATTTATAAATTAAATGACTTTTCTTAATTGCAATGTTGAACATTTTCTTAACTTAGACTAAATGATTTACTTCAAAGAAGCATTTTTCTGTCTTGCGTTTATTTGATTTTCTAACCCTAAGAAAATATTTATTTCATGCAAGTATAATTTCAAGAATATTATTTTCTTATATTAAATATTTTTTTAGTCTTGAAGAAAAACTATTTACTTGAATAGATACAGGTTTTTGCAAGAAAATCTAATTGCTTGATGCAAGGAAACACTTCTCTGAGTGTAGGCTGCGTTAAATACACATATGTCAATAAAAGACTTACAATAGTTACCGATTAAGAAAAAGATTTTTTTTTGACATTGGATCGTATAAAACACAATTTCTAATTGTAATTTTCACAAAAAGATTTAAAACTTTAGCGTTTACTAACAGACGCTGATAAATATCTTAGATGATACTAAAACATCTTCGTAGTTGTCATGAATTTGATAAGGGAGAGCTTTTCGTTGGGCTCTAGCATTTCATCTTTGGTTTAACTGTTCTTCAGTTAATATATGTATTCGCACTGTTATCACTTCCGTTTCCATCCTAAGTTATATTAGAGTAATGACTTAGAACACTAAGGAGGAAAGAATCATAATTTACGTTGCACCGTTATTATACCCGACTTTAAAAGCTCTTGGATACAGTTCAATAATACAATGAAAAACGTTTAGTTAGTATTTAATCTCATTTAAATTTTTGACAAATATGCGCATAGCAGGAAATTTATTGAGTGTACATATACATATATGTATATTGGAGTATATATCGTTGCTAAGTCGCACATATTCCTTTTAACATGGTAGAATGGTTACTTAGTAAATAATAACTTTATGACAATGTGCTATAAAAAGTAAAAATATTGTGGAAATTTGTGTTATAGAAAGAAATTAATTCGGTAAAAAGGCTCTATTCCTTGTAAATGTGTGTAAAGAAAAGCAAAATTATATGGCTTAGACTTTTTAATCATAATCCATTAGTTTTAAATGAATCGGCTTATTCCGTTTTCGATGCGCCTCAATATATGTGTATATTCTGGCGCAATATGTGTATATATATTTGCCTCACTATATGTGCATGTTAGTATTGAATTATGTCGTTTGAACTTTTGTTATTATTTGTATGATATACATAGTAAAATAAGTAATAAGCTCTAAAAACGGTATAAGTAATAACATTTTTTACATTAATGTGATATGTTAATTACTTAGCGGTGACACATATAAAAAGTAAGAAGGTTTACAAAGCAGTAAAATTTATAGAAACATACCTATTACCCAAGCAATAGTTTTACTCCGAACTTAGAGCGCCTCTGTTTGCATTTGGTTTTAAAAATAACGTTTGACTAAGTTGTTTACATCATAAATTTTCTTTGCAATGACACTGTAGTTCCGTACCACTAATATTAATGTAAGGTGAAAAACAAATGTTTTTTCGAAAATTAAATGCTAACTTTCAGTACATACGTTTAATATATCGTCACTTACAATATGTATCACAGATATAGGAACGCTACTCAATTGTTATATTATATTGTATATATACATAGCACCAGTTGTACAAATTATATTAATGGACGAATCAAAAATAATACATTAATACTACCGGTCAAAAAGTTAAGACCATTTTGAGAAATCTATATTAGATTTAAAGCAATATATTTTAAAGAGACAGAATATTCTTGTTTGTTAGAAATTACTATATTAAAACGGGGCAGATTATATTGTAAAAAATACGTCAGCGATAAAACACACAAATAAATGGTAGCTTCGTCAAAAACTCAATCTTTGTATTTTACTACAGTTTGGTATAATTTTGGCAGTTTTACTAATTTATTTAAACAGTCTGCGTCAATTTTAATCCACTCAGATTGAATGCTATGCTGAACTTGAACTCTGCTGACGCACTTGTCTGACGAGTTCGTTCCACAATTTCTCTCTAGGGCTGTGGAGCTGTGGTTCTATTTTTGTGGTTCGATAATTGTGGTGCCCAAACCATATTTTCGATAGCTTTCTTTTCTTTATGATCCTCCTCTGTCTTTAACAGATGGTAACATTTTTTCGTTCTTTTGAACAAAAACTCATCGTGTATTACCAAAGACCACGAAATTGTTACTCTAAAGAACATTTGTCCAATCTTCTTCGATCCAATTTCTAAATTCTAAAGCTCATTTAAACCGTTTTCTTTTATTTTCTTTGCGAAGTAGCGGTGCGTTTTTCTATGTTCGTTGCACTTTCTCCTAGTTCAGCCGTGGATACTGGCAC
Organism: Trypoxylus dichotomus; assembly: GCA_023509865.1. Lineage (NCBI taxonomy): Eukaryota > Metazoa > Arthropoda > Insecta > Coleoptera > Scarabaeidae > Trypoxylus > Trypoxylus dichotomus. Next base: position 51,888,034 of record CM042074.1, on the reverse strand, counting down.
GATATTTTTACGGCTTCTATTAATATCCACTCAGATTTCGGGTGCTACGGATTTCATTCATTGATTAATATAGTATTTTGGTTTTCGCCAAGTATTAGTCTAGACCTTCCTGAACGCGAGCGATCAAAGTTTGTTGAAAATTTAAGTGTAATGTTCACATTCAGACTATGCATTCTCTTTATTTCTACTTTGAGTATGTAACTGGCAGCGATACGGATTAAAATACAATTGAACTAAGCTATTATCCAAGCCTAATAATATAATAATAGTAAACTTGACAAAAGAACGCTTCCATTAAAATTTTTAAGAATATAGAGGTTTGCGTTGAAGCAAATCTATAACTAGCATATTAGCTAGTGGTCCACTTATATTCTTAGAAATATTATTACGTCACGTATTAAAACTATAATTACCATTTTGCTACTTTTTGACAGGTAGTCTCAAGCTTATGGGAGATAGTGAATTAGAGAAAAATAGATTTCCCATTTTTCATTTATATGCTCTAGTAATTGACCTATTTGCTAAGCAACGTCTTTTGAAAAAAAATCTCTACATAAATTTTAAATTCAATTATTGCATTCAATCTACTTGTTGAGAACAACATAAACATATGTGTAACGAAAGCAAACGCATTCGTTCGATCGTAGATCGAATGGTGGGTTCTCAAGTACCGGAAATCCTGTTTCCTCAACTTCTCCTTCGGACTGGAATTCGCTCGGACGTCCAGCTACTCAATTCACCTTTCGCCCGAGCGAATTTTCCTCGACGCAATTGGTGGACGTCGTTTCCCCGTCTTATGGTAACTCACTCCGGCTTCCAGCTACTCGATGGGGTGGAAATGGGTCACACACCCATCGGGATGCGAATGACCCGAGCTTCCGGCTACTCAATTCACCTTCGGCACCGAGAAACCGTACCTGCGACGAAGTGCGAGGGTCCCATCTTTGGATGGAGGTCAGCAGGTTGATTGCTTCCTGCTGTTGGTCTGGTGGACCGCGGCGGCGTGTCTTGGGCGGGGTAGAAGTGTAATCTCCGCCCGGTCGGGGTGACGGCTACCCGAGCGTCAGGCTACTCGATCCACCTTCGGCTCAGAGAAACCGCACCTGCGACGAATCGTGAGGGTTTCATTTCTAGGCGGAGATTAGCGGACTGCTAATCTTCGTTGGCCACGATGAGTGACCGTGGGCGGGCGTACCTCCAAGTGATCCTGGGGTCGTACGCCTGGGACTCCGACACGAGGGGATTGGAATGGTCTATTGCTCGGTCGAAGAATCGGGCTGCTATCCTCCGGATAAAGTCCATCAGTAGCTACACTCTGGTGTCTTTTTGGATGGTGGTGTTCCTTACTAACCAGGATGCGTTGAGGGCTCTACACAGTGTCCGGTTCTGGAACGTTTCGAGTTTCCTGATGTGTGTGGGCGAACCTTAAGCGAGGGATCTAGCCTCTCTCGTCCCGCCATCATCGGATAGACGGTTCCCAACATCTGACGTCCGCGGTCGAGCACGCGCTGTATGTGGAGCCGGTTCTTCTCCCGTATCAGGTCTTGGACTCTCCTGGGGATGAAGGCTCTGTCGTCGACGGCACGCGAGGTGTTGGTTGCGTATCGTACGCTGTCAGATACGCGCTCCGTGACTTGGCGTACGCTGTTTCGAGCTCGATCGGGCCGCCTATCGCCGTGATAGGACCAATGTTGGCGGAGAGGTGATCCGCGAAAGCGGGCCACGACACCGTCTGGCGTGTCCAGGGTTCCTCGTCTTCTCGTGCCGCCTGCCCAAGTTGCAGCAGCACCGGGTTGTGATCGGACGAGAGCTCGTTGAGAACGGTCAGTTGATGGAATTGTGCGACATCCTTCATCATCACTATGTCCAAGACGTCGGGCTGTCCGTTATGCGGGAATATCGTAGGCTCGGCGGTGGCGTCCACCAGCAGGTGGAGGTCGTCGGCGAAGCGGCGTAGACAGATGTCGCTTGCGTTCGTCCGCCTCGAGTTCCACGATGGGTGCTTGGCGTTGAGGTCTCCAGCGAGGATAACCGCTCCCCGGGTGTCGAAAATCTCCGATAGGTCGTCCTCCAAGAGCTGCCTTCTGTGAGCTTTGTAGACAGCAGATGGTGGACTTGGTTAGGATGGCGGTGCCTCCTCCGCGGGCGCCTTCCCTATCTGTTCGATAGACCCGGAAGTTTAGTAGTGAGATTCTGTTGCTAGCTCTGAGGTGGGTTTCACCGATGATGACTGCGTCCAGTTGGTGCCTCTGGACGAATTCCTCCAGCTCGGTTTTCTTTGTGGTAAGGCCGTTTGCGTTCCAGAACGCGATTTGTAGAGATTGCGGTTTCCGTGGGCGTCTATTCATAACTGATGAATATCGCTAGGATGTCTTGCAGGTGTCTGGCTAGCACCAATCCAGCTCCTGGCGATTCTCGTCCCGGGCTTAGCTGGTTTGCCGGGTTTGGGTGTTTCCGGCTTCTTCAGCGCTGGCTTGGGTCCGGTGGTTGCGGCGGGGATTTTGGGTTTCCCCGACGCTTTCGGCTTCCTCGCCACGATTTTGGCCGCGCTCTTCTTAACGGCGGTGGCGTAGAGCGCTTCACGGTGCTGGTCGACGGCCTTGGGGCGTCCGTCTCCATTGCAGTGGGGGCCTCTTTTGGGGGATGGGGCTGCGGCTTCCGGGTTTCCGACCTTTTGGATGCCGGACGTGGCGCCGGTTTTGACGCAACGGGTCGAGGAGTCGAGGCTGGGGCTTCCCTACGGTTGTTGTAGGGAGACTTCGGGTATCCTCGGTAGCTGGCGGTGTGAGGGCCCGAGCATAGGGCGCACTTGGCCGGCACGTCCTTCGGCTTGGTGCACTCCGCCGTCTGATGCGGCCCTGCGCATTTGACGCAGACCGCGGCCGCGTGGCAGTTCCGCTGTCCGTATCCGTAGAGTTGGCAGCGGTGACATTGAGTCACTTGATCCTTCTTGACCCGTTTGGACTCGACGGTGACGTTCATGCCGCACACATGAGTCACCGAAAAGATCTTCTTTGCCTCTTCGCTCTTCGAAAAGCTGGACGAAGATGAGCGGTGTTGGACGGCGTGCTGCTCTAACTACCATCCTTTCGCAGGACGCGTGCTGGAATCCATGGTTCGCCAAATCTTGGGCCACTTTATCCTCGGTGATTTCCTTCGAGACTCCGCGGATAACGACCTTGAGGGGCTTCTCCGTCAACTGGTACGGGTGGTACTGCAGCTTTAGATCGGAAACGATGCGGACTAGCTGACGGTAGTCTGCTGCCGAGGCGGGCTGGATTCGGATGCCGACGTTGGTGTTGACCACCTTCGTCGTGCGGACTCCTTGTTGGGACAGTTCTGCGTTTACGGCCATCCACTTGGCCTTTTCCCGTAGGACCACGGGTGGGACGCGGGCGTCCTTTGCCTTTGGATGGTTAGGCACGGACTTGACGGGTTGGGACTCTCCCACTGTAACAGGGATCGCTTCCTCCGAGGAATTGCGCGAGCCTTTCCTCTTCAGCTGTCGTCTGGCGGATGGTAGTTGGAAGTCGTCGGTCTCCATCGCGGATTCCCCCGTTGACGTGTTCCCGATGGTGAAACTGTCGTCCGAGTCCGCGTCCGACGTCGTGGAATCACTCGCCAGCGGCAGGGCTTCCTGCAACAGGCGAATGGTGTCGACGGCTTCTCCGCGTCGTCTGGCTCGGCGCTCCTCCCTCGCCGACTTCTTAGAACTTCCAGGCGCGGGCGTTCTCGCGCCTCTGTTGATGTCGATGTGGATGTCCCCTCCATGTCTGGGGTGGTCTTCGGCGCGGTCCTCGTAGCCATCCGTCCGGGCGTAGTCGTCCTCTCCTTCTCTGCTTCCGTCTGCAACAAATTCAAACAGGAAGGGAAAAAAGGGGAACACAAAAAGGACGAAAAAAGTGTTAGTAAATTGCCCTGGACAGGGCACGAATCACAAACTGCTGCAACGTCGGGTTCGGACCCCCGATAAGTACACGGACCGCAGTCTGAACTGCGGCGACGTGATTCGTCGGGAGCTCCTAGTACGTAGTAGCGGTATGGAAGCGGAGTTTAGTTCAGCAAAGTACGCACAACCTTTCAGTGTAACGGCCAAAGCCAAACTACGCATTCGTGATGTGATATCTTCACACCACATTACCACTATTGCTCATTACCAATTCATCCCCTAACGCAAATCCAGCCATTAGTACAGTAGCGTTCATATGTCTTAGATATTCCCAAAATGTTTCAATAACATGAAAATTACGACAATAATTTGAAATCAGTGATAGTGCTCCCAAACAATAAATGATCTCTTTCGCTATAGTTATTCATTTCCTATCACTTTTTGGCTTATTCTTATAACCTTCAATTTTTCTATATTGTTTCAAAGTTGTTTGTACCGTGCACTGCAAACATTATTTCTTTGTCACAATTTTCACGTAATTACAGGCCGAGTGGCCATTAAAACAATTTGCAACTTTTCATCTTCACTTAACCGCTTTTTTCCGCACATTTATTTTCTTTATTATCAAGGTGATATAAGAAAAATCAAATGTGCAAGTCCGCTTTCACTTAGACGAGGTACAGTAATCGCGCAATTCTACAGAGGAAAGGGTAAAAAAATAAAAAATGAATAATACGATTGTGAACTCATAAATATTGTAAAATGACTTAGCGAACGACCGTTCATTTATGATTTCATTTAATAGGTCTTGTAGATGCGGAGTTTTCCTAGGGTCTCTAAAATATATGAACATCTTAAGTAGGTTACGGCCACCATGTTATACTTGGTTTTTCATATTTTGTTTTTCTATAATTTTGCTATCTTAGTTATTTGTGGTAGCTATTGCCCCTTTTAGTATCTTATACCTGACGCGGCCGACAGATGCAGTAGCAACAATAATTAAACACTGCGTCACTAAGTCGACATACTACAAATAATGTTCTTTGTTAGTTGACTGGCTTCTCCCTTACATTAGGGTAACCCAACCAATTAGCGTCTGCGTATGATGTGTTTTAGTTATTTCCGTTGCTTTATTGGCAATTACCAGTAGCAATGATTCTTTCACCTCATCTTTTGATGAATGCGACTAACGACTGCAAAACTATCAGCAATAAGTATATAGATTATGTTTGCAACGAATTTGTTTCTTATATGTTTTGATACATATCATATATGAACATATTTTTATCGTTTTTGATGAAATTGTAATATATACAAAATATATATTATTGTACCGTGTTTGCTTCTACATACATATGTATTTATTTTGTTACGAATTAATAAATTATTTAATAGTGGATATATTAATGTGTGTATCATTACCTATTTTCTTTTTCAAATCTATGTGTTACTCAAGTCATAAGTATAGTAAATTCATAATTATTCACCATATGAGAAAATATTTTCGAAAAATCTCTTAAGGAGTATTATAGGTTATGCATTCATCGCAAGATATCAAATAATTGATTAGGGTTACAAAGTTTATAGATTGTTAAGCCTTTCAATCTTTACCTTACTACGATGTTGCTACTGCATCTGTGTTTATTTTTTCGACGTCTATTTTTTAAGTTGTTTGTCGTGTATAGTAACTAGATTTTCATTTTTATTAGAATTAGCGCGCATGAAATTATGAAAGCTATAGCGTAATTTATCGACTGTATTCACTCAGCCGATTAGGTGCGTAGAATCTATTGAATCTGCATTAATGCACTTACTGTTCAATGAACGCCTCACTTCTATTTCTCGTGGCTTATGCATATGACCTTGCATTATTTTGTCAACTCACAAGTTGAACACACCTAATTTCTTACTTATTGTGAAACACATCGTAATATTTCCTACAAAGGAGTTCTTATTTAACAAATAGTACCATAAATCAAAATAAATACATGATTTTTTAGGACAGCCCATATGACCGAAAAGTTCTAGAAGAAATGCGTAGTCACAAAAATTTGTAAAAAAGTGGAGTGCTCATTCATAAAAACTACTGAAAGCAGAAAATAAGCAAACAGAACAAAACTCCCTTTTTGAGACTTGTACATGGCTTGAATTGAAAACAGCTACATAAGCAAGTATAGAAATACATATATAAACTTGCAGCAATTCAAAAACAAAGATTACAGGACTCGCTGTAATATTAATCAACCTTTATTCTTTAGCATTTAATTATGTATTAAACTATATAATTAGTTAATTTTTTGCACTTTCATAGAAACTTTTAAACTTTTTTTTTATATTATGAATTATTTTATTACTCTAGATCTTAAAAGACATGACATATATAAACAAATGAGGGAACGAAATAACTGTTTGCAGTGCTACCCTGTTTTGATGTCTCATTTTACGAAATTTCATTAGGGGTGCTTGCCTTACCCTTTAAACACGTGGCACCAGTAACACTTGAGTTAGGTTAGTATAAAACGCCGTCGCATTTACTGAACTACGCGCGTTCGCTTGCTGTCGTTTCTTGATCATTAGTATCGTGCATCACGCTCATATGTTTTTTGTTTTGGCGATGCCCCAGCCAACCGAGGTTTTGTCGAGTTTTTCGCGGTGTTACGAGAAAACAAGTGCGTGATATGCAGTGTGCTGTTAGTTTAAGCTATACTTTTTGAGTGATGTTTTTTCATAAAACATTTAATCTATCTGACTAAAATTAGGATTTTTTTACGTCGAACAAAAGGAAATCGACATATATGAGTATGTGAAAATAATTAGTAATTTTCTTTTCATTTGTGTTTTCCATCTAAAATGTAATAGAAAAGCAGATGTAATATTTTTGCATTTGTTTTAAACTAAACTTAGAATTCTATTTTGGAACGTCTAGTATTCCACTGTTTAAAAATAAAGAAACCCGTTCGAATTGCGTGTGTCTAGCGGTTTTGTCAGAAAGTTAGATTTAATCATTTTTATAATTAAAATCATGAGTTCACACGCATATATGACGATTTATTTATATAGAATATTCCGTGTATATTTATTTGGATTAGATGTAATATAGTTCTTAGATCTTTATACGGTTATATAACAGTAATAATTGTGGTATACATTGATAATGTTTTAAATGAGTTGCTGTTTTGCTTATCATTGTATATCCTGTTTTAAAGGAAGTTAGCATTTGTTTCTAACAAAACTAATTAAAACTACTAATAAAAAAGTAGTGCATACATCAAATTATATCGTCTACAGAGTGGGAGTAGGAATCAGATTGTCATAATGCACTGTCTCTATTGCAGTTAAGCAGGTATAGAAATTACTATAGTTCAGTAAATACTCTGCAAACATTGCACAGATATTATTAAACATTACCCATTCAACTGCACAGTTTTCTTCTTAAAGTATACGATATCTTAAAATATTTTATAGATTTTTTCTTCATACATCTGTTTGTGATGTCATGACTGCTTCCATTGACACTACCGGCGAAATACGTGTGCATACGTGTAGGAATTGATAAATACAGGATGCTCTAAGCCTCAACAGACTACATTACTTCCAAAATAAAAGCCAATTTTAAAAAATATTATATATAAACAACTCTTTTTAAAACAAGGTTATACATTAGTGATGTACTCATTCAAGGAATAAAAGTTTTGTTATATAGGAATTGCACTTGTACAACGTATCCACCTAATGCTCCTTATCTGAGCAGTTTGGATGAAATGTTAAATAAAAATTATTCGAAAAGAGTTTGCTGTTTTAAATTGAATGTCCTGTATATTACGGGATTTTGGAACATACTGTCTCCAATTTAACTGCTTTCAACATTCTGTATACCGAACCTTGCACGACTTTAGAGCTAATAGGATATAGTAGAGATTTTTTATACTCTATTTTTTAATTCAGAGGAGTAAAATGACAAGACGCGTTTACACAATGGAATTTTTCAGTCACTTTTTGGCGGCAGTTTCAAAATTGCTAGGATTTTATATAAGTTGTAGTTACGTAATTATTATTACAATGTAAATTTAAGAAAAAAAATTAAATACAAACGCACTCAGAAAAATACACGATCTATTCATCAATCAGTTGTAACAATATGGTGGCCTACTATATATGAAATATCGCTAGTGTAATTTTTGTCGAAAACTGGCCAACAGCAAACCTATTTTTAGCGTTTCAATTTAAAAACACTCCTCCGAATTAAAAATAGAATATATATTCCGTTGCACATTATTAAAAATTCATGACGAAATTATGACGTCTGCTTGTTCAGCGTTGCAATTTCGTCTATAATTATTAATTATAATACTATAATGCAAATTAACTAGGTTACACCTATAGATGTGTTATATCCGTATTGTACAAAACTTTGCTTTTCATATATACAAGTACACCTTCAACGTAATTTAAAAAAATAAATGATGTATGTTTTGCTCAATAACATATTATTTATTGGCAAATTATATGAATTTTAATTATTATAATTAATAATTAATTATTATAATTAAAAATAATAATGCTTATGTCAGTAATGACGGAAAACGGAACCTAGAAAGTCTCCCTTGTGCATGATATATTTTTTAAATAAAGATTGTAGTAGTACGATATTATTTGCATCACATAGCAGTTACAAAATTATCAAATGCATTTCTATATATTCTAATTGCATTCTAATTATATCTTAAATTGTATATAAATTCAAAGAAAAATTGCATACCATAATCACGCCAAAAACTAGGTTAGCTGTTGATCAGTTTTCAGCAAAAATTACTCTAATGATATTTGATATATTTTCAACCGCCATATTGTTACAACAACTGATTGGCGTTTAGATCCTGTAATTTTTCTGAGTTATTTTCTATTTAATTTTTTTCCTAACTGCGTTGTAATAATAATTACGTAACTACAACTTATATAAAATCCTAGCTGGTTTAAAACTGACGTCAAAAAGTAACTTTGAAAAATTCCACGTGTTTTCATTTTACTCCTCAGAATTAAAAAATAGAGTACATTAGCACAGATACAAAAAAAATTACATAACCTCGCAGCAATAGCCTTTTCTCGTCAATCTTAACCATAAATTTGTTCTATTATGATGCCTTAATTAATCTACTTTTATATTTTGAAACTGAATACCACAAATAATTTGTCCTGCAACAGTATAGTTGCGTGAATAATGTGACGTGCACCAATAGTGATATAACACAGACGTCTTCAAATTTTACGATTTCACGCGTATTTAATTAGTTTGAATTTGGCATAAATTTTATTTAAACATAACCTTTTAAATCTTTTATATATCTGTTTATAATATTGTATAAGATTGATGAACCTAAATAATTTTAGAAAATAATTATGTACCGTATTAAGATCATTTAAGATATTTTCAAAACGTTGTTGTTTGTTTAACGCGTAATAAGTACACTCTGTTCAATAATGAAAGGTGTTTCAATCACCCGCGGAAGGTTGGCGCTTCTAAACACATAGCGAACACAATCAATAGCGTCTATGTTATTGTTGTTTTGAGTTTCTGTATTTTCGTTTCCATCTACTTGTTTATTACTTTCCTATTTATTATTTGAAAGACTCTTCTTATTGCCACTTTTTTTGCAGCCGCATATTTGTGATCGACAAGCAACGAAATAGTCATAATACATACATACGCACAAATATTGGTTCCTTTCTCATATTATTACGTCTATGATATATAGTGTTTACAGCTTCAGATGCATTAACTTAAAACAAAAAAAAGGAAAATGGAGAATTCGAAAGTCTTTCAATCATTTATGTATACCCTGTTTTCTTTCGATAAAGTATTTGTTGGAGGTTCCAGATTACTGGAATATTATAATATTGGTTTTTAATATCAACTAGTTTTTAAAAGCTAATCAAAGCCGCCACAAACTATAACTGCGGCATCACAACGAAAACAATGTTGTCAAAAAAATAAGGAATGTATTATACATATAAATAAAATTAAAAGTCAATTCTTCCACATTTTTTTGTAAAATATATCGAGGTTTGGGAAAGATGTACATGTCTCATAACACTATTAATAAAAAGCCTAAGAATTATACTACTCTACAAAATATTATTAGGTACTGATGGCCTAATAAAATCGAATTTATATTTATTTTTAATATTATTGCAAACTAAATAGTGTTCTTGGAAAGTTGTCTGCGGTGAATGAAATTTCTTGAGAAAATATCGCACGGAAAGCCAATAAATATTGAGAACAGATCCTCAATCATTACTTTACATGTTAAGTTATTCTATTCGGCAAGTATGTCAAAAAGTTTTTCTAAATAATTATTTTGTACATAGAGTGCATACTTATTTATTTTGGTATCGAAGCATCCGTTCATGGACACTGTGTATTTATTATCGAGCTTTTACGGAGAACGTTACACAATTCTAAGTTAAGATGAAAAACATAGTATTATTTATTCAGAGTTACTTTTTTCAAATTCCGCTGTTCATTTCCAGTGAGCGTTTTGGTGTTCATACTGCTTTCTTCTGACTGTTGTATACAGAAATACAGATTGCCTGAAGATCCAACTGCTGGTAGCATAAATAGCGAAACGTCAATTAGAAACGCGGAGTACTGATTGTAGACCTATATAATCAAAGGAAAAAGTACTGAGGATTACAGTCAAAATTGAACCTACGCGGAGCAATAAAACTCTATTTTACAATTTAGAAATAACACCCAACAGAACCTTAGAGGAGTTTTATAGGTAATACCACCCGTGCAAGTTACCGAGTGTTCATTTTTCATACTTTTTTTAGTTTTATATACATTATGTATATGCGCTTTCCGTGTTTTAATAAAGTTTGTTTTACTCTTCTTATTATCTAACCTTTTCTGTATTTCGACCGTACCCCGGTCCAGAGGTTGAAGGAGAAACACAAACTCATTGTTTATTGTTATGGATCTTCTTTAGCTTTTTGAATCTTTTTCGAAATTGTCTTGAAAACTTTAAAAAGGTTCTTTATTTTACATTTCTTTGTGTTTAAAAAACTTCAAATTTATTTATTTTTTTGCTTCTATCATTTCAGAAACGATACCTTGAAATTCTTGAGTCTTGCCGCACAAGTACTTGACTTTAGTTTTTACTTTCAGAAAAGGACATTTGTTCTTTACTTTACATGGAACGTTTGAGAAGTGTTTTAGAGCAGAGGTTCTATAAAAAAAATTAAATAACTTAAATGGGCATATTTTGACAGTTAATTTTTTGTATGTATATAGCAAAATCTTTATTCTGTCGTATTTGTAAGAAGAAGACCCAAGTGAAAGTCGATGGAATTTCTTTTTATAACGCTACATAGGAAACGCGCAACTACAAAACTACCAACTCTATGTTACTTGCTTCAAACATACTTGCTGCTCTTGCTGTTGTGATAATTTCAAATGATATCTAGTTGGAAAATTGAGATAAAAATTTAAACTATCCATCAAATACAGTATATATACAGTAACCACACATTTACTAGAGAAGCGAATAAACAAAAAATCCTCCCCCAACGTCGCGCAAATATCCAACCACAGACAGAGTTAAGTTGTGAGTAGTGACATTCAAACGGACTTGAAAATTAATTCTACCAAACTTAATTAAAGATTACCTAAACTATAGACAAAATAAGAAAATTATTTTAGGCATGTGTAATCTGGAATACTAAAAAAGGGCAATATACTTATTTTTATTTTTTAATAAATTGCGAATCTTTAGCTTTTAACTGCGAAATATTTTCACATTACTAAACTATTCCTTTACAATATATTTTTCTGCACTTATTTGATACTAACACTAATAATACAGCTATAATGCGATTTCTTGTTCTTCGTATTTAAAATTAACAACTCTCGTCCAATGCAAGCGACCTTTAACCCAGTACGCTGTGTATATGTCAGCACACGGCTTTTCATATTTCGTGTTCTAATTTGACTGCTTAACCTTTTCCCTTGAAAATAAAGCCGAATTCTATTGTTAACGTCAACGTAGCCATTTAAACTAGATGACTTCAAAAGGAAAATTAGTTTTTTATGCCGTAGGTAGGAGTGTTTAATTATAAACCAGGGTAACATATGAGTGAGTTTTTATTGTTATAAATATTTAATATTTGTGTGGATAATATTGTGTATGAATATTCTTTCCAAATTGGAACTTAATATAATAAAAAATGAGGAGAAGTAAGTATTAGCCAGTTGGAGAGACATGAAATAAAACAAAAACAAGAAAATATAATTAAATTTTATTTAAATATTTTATCAATCACATTATTTCTTGAAATCGTTACTTAACTTTATAGGTTATACATAAACTTGAATATCAATAGACATGAAATAAAACAAAAACAAGAAAATATAATTAAATTTTATTTAAATATTTTATCAATCACATTATTTCTTGAAATCGTTACTTAACTTTATAGGTTATACATAAACTTGAATATCTATCATTTTATCTGCATCCCCATTATTGTACACTAGAAAGCAAATATGTCACAACCAAGAACCAAATAGGCTTGCTTCTCGTTGGAAAGATTTTTTGCGTTCTATACATGAATCAGTTATGAGGTATTATGTTTTTCTTTCTTTAAAGGCCTGTCCTTAGGATGTGCTCTCCCAATTTTTCAAAGAAAGAAACGTTCATACAAATTCAGGAATGCATTTTTCTTGTGCGATCGGCGTTTCTATGATTCAAGAATAAGAGCGCTAAGCTATTCGTTGGAGCATGCTGCTGCGTGTGCAGCATGCAATGTTACATATTAAAAATACGTTTTAAAAAATCACCATTTTCATAGTAATTAACAAATTACATGCGTCCACTTTATCGGAAACGTTTAGGGACGCTAGAACTGATTGACCTATATTAAAGCTAAGGAGCGGATAAAATCATTATCGTATTGTCGATCGGTACCAAATATTTCAATGCACTGTTGTAGTTCTTACATGTTATTAATTTTATTTCCGTCGTTAATTAAATCAACTGGATTTAAATAAAATGATTATAAAATAAACTGCGCACACAAATAACGAGAAATTATAAAACAAAATAGACACCGGACTATTAAAAGAGTAACTACTAATTACGATAAAATGCTGAAACAGTAAATTTTAAACAGTAAAAATGGAAAACGACAATAATATCGTGGTCATACTGTTGTAACCGATCCGTAAGATAATTAAGATATTAACGCAGCGACGTTAACATGTATTAAATACCTCAAATTAGTGGTATATTTCCAGATTAAATATCTAAGGAATACCTTTATTACGTTGCAACTCTTACTTCAATGCTGCGTTGCCAATCTTTTACATTATTTTCTTTTTTGCTGTAAACTAAGTAGACAAAAATTTCCACAAATATGTTTGTTGATATATAAAGCAAATAATCTAAAAGCAGCGAAATAAATAAATCTTAAGTACAATAAAAATAACAACTACGATAAACAACTAAAATAGATGTAGAACTGTAAACAAAGAAAAACAAATCGCAGTGACTCTAACAAAATCGATAAAATGCTAAGGGCCACTATTCTGACGTAGACACTATGTTATTAATAGGTAAGAGCGATGAATGGAACAATGACACAATTCTTCGCAAAAAAGTTTAATGATATTGTTTGACAAGTATGAAGTGCGATATATATGTATATATATACCTAATTCTCCAGCTGTACCTAGTGAACTACATACACTACCGCTCATAATAGTATGCACACTTCCTATTTCATGCACAATTTGACGCTTGCTTCAAAACTTTAAACAAAAAAAACTGTAAGAAAAATATTTATTCATCTACGACTTATTGCGTACATAAAAGAAAAAGTAATATAAACATTAAAAAACATAGAGTTAAACTTTCTTCACATCGAAAAATCCACCTCTTGATTTAATAACTGCTCGCACAACTCATGGCATTTTTTCTATCAATTGCTTCAGTGCATCTTGAGGAACATTGTTCAATTCCTTCTGCAATACCGTCCAGAGATAGCTTTTGCACTTTGGACATTCTCTTCCAATTCGTCTATCTAGTTTGTCCGCCGTAATTTCAAGAGCCGTTAATCGTCTACTTCGTTTACTAAACAATTTTATGCGTTCATCATCACCCCTGGATGTTGTTCCAGGGCGTCCTAAACTATTTTACTTACTGTGGATTTTTTTACATTAAGTCGCCGGAAATATTCAGTACAGAATAGCCTTCTTGATGTAGTGTTTATGTTGCTGATCGTGTTTCAACACTAACCGGTTTTCCGCGGGGTATTTTTACATAGAAATTAGATTTACTCGCACAAAGGAATGATAATATCGAGCTCTACGTAACGGTATCTAATCATAAACTAAATTTACTGTTAATGTAATTTGAGCATGCTTTATGGGGTAAATACTATCTCTGCAGGAACTCAGTCCATTCTTAGAATTCGGGTTTCATTTATAGTGTCATAAAATTTCTACCTGTATATTACTTAAAATATCTATACCTGGTATTGTATGTTATTTGTTATATTACTTCTTTAATTAGTAAATGCGTGTGTAAATGCTTATAGAATTATTACATGAATAAAAGTACTTCTTTTTAAAATGTTTTGTTAAAATTTAAAGTGTCCATTCCATTATGAGGTGGCGATTCGATAATTATAAGGCTGCCCTCCTCTTGGTATCCTTGCAAGTATTCGAAGCATATCTGTATGTTTTGGGTCATTGTTACGCCAAAATATGTTTTCACCGACTAGTTGCAACCCCCTTGACACCACATTATTTTCTAAAATACTTCTGTACACTTCTTTCCGCAGAATAATTTTTACTGGATCCCTGACTGAAGTGCCGGCAGAACTGTTATAACATTGCTATTTAGCTAAAATGATTTTTTTATTTAACTCAATAATATAGCGTATACTAATGAAACTAACTGATAATGCTTATACAGCTGAGGATTGTACCTACTGCCCTAGTACATAATTCATAAGGAAAAGATTGAGAAAAAAACGAAATGGCCAAATACTTATGAACAGTAGTGTACGAAATATGTTTATACATTTTTCCTTTAATTTAGCAGCCAATCTCCGTCATCTATGATGTAAAATTATATACTCTATTTTCCGGCTTCTTCACTTCTAATTGCATGCAGGAGAGTCAGTATTGTTTGGTATCAAAAATTACACGTTCTCCACTGCGTTGCCACGATGCACTGTATGTCATTGGATATTCTGATTTTGTTGTAGAGATTATAGTATCAACTGTTTGTATTGCGTTGAATTTGGTTTTATATTTCTATTTCTTTTATCCATCCCCCACGAAATAGAGCACATACGTATCTAAGTAAATATTTGATAATGCTTAAGTTCTTGCTGTCTCGGGAAATAAGAGTTTGCATCGTCTCGATTTTGCTATCTTGAGAAATAAAGGATTATATCGTCTCGATTACCATTGCTGTAAACAAGAACGCGACGTGAGGATTTTGATCATAATTAACCGATGGCTACGATAAACCTAACCTGTCTGCTATTACTTGTGTATGAAGTAATGAACTACTATCTGGTGCTACGTTACTGTTTTCATCCAAAACAGTAAGAGATGGACTAAAACACAATTTTTAAACTTGGTTTGTTTATTTGTATATATTCATAAAATTTTGTAATATTGACCTTTATGTTGCCTGACAAATGTAATTCAGTGCATGACATAAATAATGCGAATTTACAATTGCGCCATAATATACCCTCGCGATTATTAATTGCGCAAGTCGTCCGATAAAATACACGATGTTATACCTTAATAACTAGTTCGTTGAAATGATCTAATAGTTCTGCGAGATGAACTGAAAGGTCTATCACTAGAACTTAACAGTACTGTTACAACAATGAGCTACATTAAACGTGACGTCACGTTTGATGTGGTAGGTGACGGTTCATTATTGAAATAAATCGCATTGCCTTAAGATACAACATAAAACTCGACTTTAAGATCTCTTTAATGCTAGTTATATTATAAATAGCGGGCGATAAGTATTAAAATAGAAACAGCGAATATTGAAATGTATCATAAAATTAAAAAGTCATAAATTAACGGTCCACTTTATAATTATTTTGTTACATACTTGCCCTAGTTAGTAGGTTTTCAGATTGACATTAAATAATTATTAGTAATGCTTTTAGAAAGCTTTATAAAAAGAAAGTTCGCCTATGTTCATCTTTACGGAGTAACTTTATTTTGTTTTTTCGTGATAAAGAGCTCTAACAAAACGGTGCTGACACAATATTAATAAAGAAGTATTGACATGCCAACAAACAGGCCAGTTACCGCCAGATTGCTAAACTGAATCTAATTTATTCGCGCAACATCCCCTACATTTTATTTGTTGGCCTTATTTTTAAGTCACTGGTATGACAGCATGGTGTAAAAGGGCTCTGTGGAGCCCACTGCATTAAGGATATGACTCCTTGAGAAGATTTGCGCTGTGTTTAGGGTCGTTATCTTATTGACAAATGAACAAACGTGCATGTTTACCTCCGAATAATTCGAATTTCGATTCCTCCATCTATAACATATTTTTTCCTATCAGTTAGACAGTGCGGTAAGGCGGCGATTTCTCAGGGAAATCACTTGGATGTATTGGTCGAGTCTTCGTCCGTCGCTTTTTACGTTGATATGAAAATCAAATACTTTGGTGTACTAATAAAATGTTAAACATAGCCACATGATAAATCTCACAAGTTACTCGACTATGACCGCCAATTTTATGCACTTGAGCAGCGTATATTTTGGGCGAGCAAAAGAAATTTAATTTTACGAAAAATTATAACACTTTTGAAAATGCGCACATTGTATTAACAACGTGTGAGTTATAAGAAACAGTTTATAAAAATACATTATATTATAATTATTCATAATTACGTTGCTTGACCAAAATTTTAATATTATACCTGTTTTGATTGTAATTTTACTATTTTACTGGAAGCGACACTCCCTATACACACAAAAACTTCACGTAATTTAAACCAACAACTTTCCTTGCCAAATGAAATCATTTTCAGAAACGTAACGGTATTTTTTGCACAAAATCCACATTTTGAGAAATACTGATAAAAAAAATAGGAAGCCCATCTTAGACATTACATAATCGTCGCTCAGTCGTCACTTTGTATTATCAGCAGTTTTTATGTGTGAAAACTTTTTGTGTACCTCATTTACATATGTGCATTATCCTAAATACGGGGTTAAAAGAACAGTCATAACGAAATAAAGGTAATCTTTAAATATTTAATTTACCAAAATAGCGTACTGCTTCAACTTATTGTAAGAAATATTTTAATTCAGTAAGGACTAACCTTCTCTTCTCTACCTGATAGGATCGACATGAGATAACCTTATAAAAAGCGCATACTCACATGATACAAGCAGAAATAAATCAATGACATGCGTAATTCTGCCAACTAACGTTATCAAATTGTTACTCCATAACAGAAATGAAATAAGAACAGGCACCTATAGATAACGGTTTGAACTATTTAGGGGACACTTGCTTCTTACTCGCGCAAGTATACTACCCCAGATTACTTTAACTGCGTTTTGGCTTTTATTCATTCAGCCAATTACTATGAAGCTTGTGTAAATTTCTTGTTCAAAATTAGTTGCGCTTAGCGGGTATATCATTTGTCCAAAGCTGTCTGATAAAACTGTAAAACAACCTGTATAAGTCCAATACAGTGATCTCTCGTTAAGTAAAAGAGTTTTGTTTCATCGGAAATTTTAATTTTTTTAATTAATATTTGGTCATATAAATCTTGAAAATTAGAGTTTAAATGCTTTAATTTATTTTCAAACTTCGCTTCTACAAATTATTGTTCTTTCAGTTTAGAAATATGTTTAGTCAAATTCGATTATGAGTATACAAAAATAAATCTTATGAATTTCATATAAATCCGCGAATAAGTGAAGTGGTTGTTGCTGTAGGTACAAGAGTATACAGGTGTAGCTAGTTTTAGAACTAAAGCGAATTTTACTGTTGATATGCAACAGCGCGAAACACTTAGCGTTGATTCGCACAATCTGTATGACATGTTAAACGCGAAACTGTATCACTATCGAACTCCTACAGTGGGAACATTTTCTCTAGTTTATGCGACCGCCGCGATCTAACCTTCACGTGCTTAACTTTGGCTTATGTAAGTCCGTTTCACATCCTAATATGTCCGTACCTGTATGATAGAAAACAATTTCTATACTCAAGGAACATATCTATTTTCTACGTTGATGGAATCCGCAATAATCCAAAGCAGTTAATAATAATTATGTTTTTATAAATATAAAAATGCAGCGTACTCATTTTCAAATCAGGAAAGTTACAAAAGCTAAGCTATTTTAACATTTTTAACATACATATCTTATCTTAGCATACCACTACTAGTAATCCAGTGGATTTTCAAACACATTTCATAGAACATTAATTACTTAAAATACGATATAGTATCGGTGTGTGCGATGTGTTTGTTATCGTATGGCACAGACTTACTGCCAAGACTAAACTTATTACTTTGATGATTTTAATGGAGGATTACAGCTCTCGGACAGGAAGTTTAAAGCGGTCAAGTAGTTTCAAGAAACTTCTAAAACTACCCACTTGGGCGTCAACAACGGGAGGTGCAGGTCAGTATAAATTATAACATTCTGCACATACACCTATCTTACGTGAACTTAAAATTTCTTTTCTTATCTACAAATTGTTAATTTTACCAGGAAATATTAATCTAATCAAAACATTTGGTTATTTAGGGAGTGTTTATCTAAAAACATTAGTAGTATGAGTCATTGATATTAGGTATGTGTATTTTTTATTTGCTTTATATACCTAGAAAAAAGATTACTGGAGCCAAGTAGCAATTATTTGATTGAAATAAATAGCATCCTTATACAGGACAAGACCACCTGAAACGATGCATTCAAATAGTGATCAAACTAAATGAAAGATAAAAAAATTCGGCCGGGTAAAATTACGTTTGTTATGTTCCAAAGAAGCCACACTTCAATGTCAATGAGGGATTCATAATATTTGCCACAATGCGGTACAAAAATCTGCTTGCATTTTTAAAGCGGAAGATTTATTTTCCTACTGCCGTACTGTAAATTCCTTACCTCCAGAAATCTGTTTTTATTGTATATTATGGTTGTAAATTTCATAAAATTGCGAGAGCTGGGCGTGTCACTAGTTGTTTATCGAGTGTACTAAAAGGAATGAAATGTCTTGAAATGACTTCTGTCATATAATTCCATGTGTATATACATACACATTTAGAATATTTAGGTAACCAGCCTATACGTTTTCGATTATTAATGTTTCGCACGTTTTCAAGTGCCGTTTCTTATAATTCCAAAAAGTGTCATCAAAATTTCGGTCGTCAGTGCTAGTGAGATCTTGTAAACCTGTAATTGAAGGAGCGTAATATTATGAAATATTCGCTGTATTAATGCATTTATATTATTTCAAATTTACCCATTTTGTTTGTTTAATTGTAGCGTCAATACGGTGGCTATATTTTACAAGAACGAATATTAATACATATAATTGTGAGAAACTTACCCAACAAGAAGCGTCTTAAGATGCTGAAGCGGAAGCTGATACGTGTGAAAAAACAATGAACTGTCATCACTCTGTGAAAAAGGCTATTCGGAACATACGGTACAGAAAAGTTCGTAAAAATATTAACGATGCAGATCATTCATAACCGACAAGGCTTCCTGGAGATCTTCAAATTAGACTTCTAAGTAAACGGAACCGACAACTAATAATACCTGAAATTGAGCTGGAATTAAGCGTAATCTCTAAAAACCCTATTTCAATGGGTACGGCAAGACGGCGTTTAAAAGAAACCAATCTCGATAGACATGTAGCGTTGCGAAAAGGTAACAGCCGGGTAATCTTTAGAAACAACTATAATTTGCATAAACATTTCGTAACTAAATGACAAATGAGCGGCCAAAGGTTCTCTGGACAGACATTTCCAAGTTGAAAGTCTTTGGCTAAAGATAAAGAACTTTGTACGAAGTACGAAAAAATACTAAGCGAATTTATTGCACCTACAAAAAAAACATGGTGTGAGATCGATTATGGAGTTGTTTCTCTATGGCGGTAATAGGAAATTTGACAAAAGTTGAGAGCACTATAAATAAACGAATTCTCGAAGAAAATGCTATTTTTTCAGTGCTGTGGTTGTTAAGGGAGAAACTTTGTTTTTAAATTCGATGAATCGAAACCTACCCCAGGTAGAAAAGACTATTTAACTATCTAACCTAAAAAAACACGAATTTTAGATGGGAATCGAAGTAACTTCAACACAGAAATATTTAGGAAATTAATAAATAGAATGCCACGTGTGGTTCAAATTATTTTAACCCTGGATATTTTGATGAAAAATATTTAAAATAGAAATGTACTTTTGAATTCTTATTTTGTTTTTTTATTTACTTATCGTTTATAGACGAAGAATTAGTAGATATTGTTTTTACTTTAATAACTTCCATTATTATGTTTGAAAATCTTACTGATTGCCTGAATTTCTGTGAACGGTAGTAGTCATTACTATACGATTAATGAATTCCGCTTGTCTAGTAAATTACTGCATGTAAATTTAAAATTAGTAAAATTATTGCTGAAAGTACATACATCGCTAGTGATCATGGTTGACAGTTATGTATAACACTATTAATTATGAATTCTTGTTTATTTTGAAAACATAGTTATGCTAAATAATGTAAGGAAGCAAAAATTATTCTAAAGGCAGCGTTAAGGTTTGTTTTATATTTGGTCGTTATATTGTCGTAATGTGAACAAGTTATCTCCATCTATATATTAGAATAGAATTTTGATACTGCAATGGTAATAATGAAAAGTATAATTTTAATTGAGAAGAACTAACAACTGATTATACTTGAATTGAATTTGACTTGTAATTTCTTAATAGATGAAAGAAACCAATCGATACTCCGTATCTAACAAAGCTTAGCATAAAAAGATTAGACATTACAAGTTTCCGATAATTACATGAACACACCTAAATGTATCCTAAGTTCCCGTAGGTGTGTCGATACTCTCGTCTTCATTTAATTAGTCATAACAGCTAAGTATCTTAACATACTAATAAACTCTGCATTAAGGAGGAGTAGATAGAAATATAAATATTTATTGTAGAAAATAATTTATTATATGAGCAGTGTCTGTCTAAATTCTGTATAGTTGGTGTGTCATTTTTAAAGCAGTTACGGAATTGCGAACAAAATCAAGGTATTATACTTTTTCTTGTATTTACGATGACAACGATTTGAATTTTATACCCATTTTTACACTCGTTTTTCTTTTATTATTTTTTTTGTCCTACGTCTCTTGTACCTTGCGGTGTTGGATGGAGTTTTTTTTAATGAAATTAAATTTCATCTCGCTAAAAACTTCAAAGTAAACAATATACAGTAGACGCTCGATTATGTGAACGATATCAGCCAAGGACTGTTCACAGAATGTTTACATTAGCAAGAGTTTTGGTTGAGGTTCGATGAAAAGTTTTTGAAAAAACCAACTTTATTGTAACATACAAAAATCTGACATTATAATACAGATGTAGGAGAACTTCTAACTCTTACAATTAACAATTGCACCTGTTGAGACGCGTGTAGGCATCCGCTGACTGCATCTTCTTTGTTAATACGGAATATAACTCTTCCCCCGTTGGAGTGGAAATAGGGGTATTTCCACGGATTTTAATAATTTTGATGCTTTTCTTTTTCTTCTGATTACAATCACTACATATATAATACATAAATAAAGTAAGTACAAATACACAATAACAAGATATACAATAAAATAGTCCAAACACTAATTTGAGAATGTATTGAAAATTTATCCTTATTTAAATTATTTAATTCTTGTTTCTGTATTTCCAATGCATTCCTTACATTTGTTAGGTCGTCTAAATTTATAGTTTTTAATTTAATAGGTTTTACATTTTCAAAACTGGTATTCATTTTTATATTTTCAAAATACAAAGTTGGTACAATAAGTTTTTTATTATGATAATTTCTAAAGTTTTCAATTCATGTTCCGTTTACATCCAATATACAATTATATCCTAATTCTAGTATATGTGTTCCTTTAAGAGGAATTTCTATCTTATCATCTTCACAAATTTGTTTCATAGTAACTTCTTTGTTTGTTACAATTGCCCAATGATTTTTCTCCAATTTTTCAATTTTGACATTATTTACAATTACAGGAATTCGATTACAATTACTCAAAACATTGTAGAGCTTTAAAATATGTATTTCACAAGGCACATCTTCACCTATTCTTATAGGATGTTCCACTTACATAACAACTCTTCATTTACAATTTCTTTACATTGAATGTCAAGAAACATGTAATTAATATCATTTACTATTAAATATTTTGAATGAGGTATAATGGTTTTAAATGAGTTATTTACTAATACTGGCAAAGAATACATGTGATAATATTTATATGTTTAGTTCTCGACAATTGGTACATTTAATATAAAAATAAGCTGATTTTCTTTGGCTTTAACTTCAATTATTTGCTCAATAGTTAACAAATGTATCATTTCTGGTTTAAGAGGTAATCTATTCTCGCTCAAATATTTAGAAATCGTTATAATTTCGTTTAGTAACTCATACGGTTCTATCATAGAGTTATGGAAAGTATTTAATTTTGCAAATGTTACAGCTAATTCTAATTTTTCCAATATATTAGATATTAGTTGAAACGAGGTTATTATTTGCGAACTGACAATATAGATGAGAGAATACATATGCATTTCAATTTGTTTATAATTAATACGTTTGATGTAGCCTTCGATTTGAAGAATTCTTGATTCTAAAATTAATTGATTATGTGGTAATAATTTTGTTTTGTTATCAAAGGAGTTTATTGAATTTATGAGCAACATAATCAAAAGAACTTTAATAGCGTTATCATACTTTTCTGTATCATTCAGATCTAGATTCCCTGTGATAAATTTTATAACAGCACCCAGACTACCTAATTAGGGTGGATTGAAATCTTTCTACTATACTGTTTATGATGTGCAGGGGTAGTGAAGTGAATTTTTATTTTATGTAAATATAAAATCTCTTTGACAGTATCATTAAATTCGCGACCGTTATCTAATACTAGTTTTTCCGTTGCTGATGTGCGCAGCAATTTTTCCGCTAATACTTATTACTTGTGCGAATTTTGTAAAAGCGTCAACTAAAGTTAAATAATTTTTTCCATCATAAGTAAAAATATCGATGTGAATTATTTGGAATGGTTTGGAAGCTGTTTCCGTATGCGTGCATATTTAGCTCTTTGACAAATTTCACAAGAATTGATAAAATTCGTAACAGTATTTTTAATTCCTATCTAGTAATAGTTCTTTTTCAATCTTTGTATTGTTTCATTTATCATTAAATTGTTGATACAATGTGTCCGTATGATAATTTATACAATTTTCATACGGACGTACAGGTTTTATCCGAAATTGTATAATTTTTTAAGAATGTTCATAATTTTTTTGATTTATTACCAGCTTACGATAAGGATTAAGAAACACTAGTATTTGGTTTACCTTATTGTTTATTATTTCTTTTAAAATTTTAATTCCGTTAATATTTGTATCATTAAAAGTGGTTTCTTTTGCTGAATTAATGCTTATATTGTCCATTCCATCAGGCGGTTGGATTTGTATGTCTGATAAAATTTAAATTTCCGATTTTTTGGGGGTTTTGAGTCTTCTTGTTTATAGGGTGTTCTGCAAGATAGCGTAAATATTCAACAATATTTTCATTTACGTGTCCAGGATTATTTACTACTGACTGATTTTCTGTTGCGTTTATAGGAATTCTAGATAGCGCGTCCACATTACAATTTTGCTTACCCATTTTATACATTATATCGTGGTCGTACTCTTCTAATCTTAATTTCCTAACTTAGAATTAGGTTCTTTCAAATTAAATAGCCAAGTTAAAGGGCCGTGATCTGTCTAAATTATAAATTTTCGTCTGAATAAATATGGTCTGAAATACTTATAAGCGCTAACAATAGCGTACAATTCCTTTACTATTATACTATACTTTTTCTCGGTCTCATTTAATGTTCGAGTTGCAAAAGCGATTGGTTTATTGGATCCTATTGGTCCTTGCAATAACACAGCACCTAGTGCTACATCGGAAGCATCGGTCGTTAAAACGAATTTCCTTGTAAAATCTGGATATTGTAGAATGGGTGCATCAATGAATAGATCTTTGCAAGTATTAAAGGCATTTATATAATTTTAATCAATTAGAATTTTAGATTCTTTTTTTTTAAACATTGCGTAAGAGGCTTTGTTATCTTTGATGAATTTACGATAATACCCTACTAATCCCAAGAAGCGTTTAATTTGTTTGGGTGTTTTTGGAATTGGGAATTCTTTGACGGCTTTGATTTTTTCGGGATTTGGTTTAACACCTTGAGGAGTTATAATATGTCCGAGATAACTAACCTCTTTCCTTAAAAATTCTGATGTATGTAATTGAATTTTTAAATTTGATTGCCTTATTCTTTCAAAAACCGATTTTAAATGTTCCATATGTTCTTGTAATGACGTACTAAAAATTGCAATACCGTCTAAATAAACTAATCAAATTTAATTTTGTAACCTTCTCAAAATATTACTCAGGGCGTTTTTTAATCCAAAGTGCAACATTAAATGCATATAGGTGTTTTATTGCGTATGGTTCGCTAAATTCAAGTCTGCTTGGGTTTTCTTTGGAATTTGTTATTACGGTAGTGGCAAAAAAGTTTTTTATATTTACTACTGCACGGGGCGATTCGACATTAGGATCAAAATTTATATATTCTCATATTCTAATTTCCTTTTCTTGTCTGACAGGAATTTGTACAATTTGTTGTGCTTTACCAGGAATATTAATGTTATAATGTTGATTGAATAACTTTTGTTTAAATTCCGTTAATTTTTGCGATTCATATATGATAGGTACTTTTACTTTCGGTGTAACTTTAAATAAATTTAGAACCTAAATTCACTAATTCTTTAATTTGTTTTAGGAAATCAACTTCTGTTAGACCGTCACATTTATTGTTAAATTTAAAAAGACAAAATTTATGAGATTCAGGGAATTTAAAAATTTCGAATATTGGAATATCCATGACTTCATTATGATAGGAGATATGCGCCCTTTCAATACTGAAATTTTCATTATAAATATAATTTTGATAAAATTTATAAGGTAAACTAGGGTCCATCAAATTCCGTGAACTTTTTGTATCTATCAAAAAGTTCGCATTTAATTGGGTAGTATGAATATAGGGCAAATTTGCTTTTACTAAATTTAGATTTATCATCTCGCATCGTTCGAAGGCTGGCTATCGGAAAATTTACATCTTCGTTATAATAATGATCTTCTCGCTACTTAAATAATTTGAACAATCTTGAGAATTTTGGTATAAATTATATTCATTATATTTAGAATAATCGGCTTGATTTAAATATTGAAAATCGCAATTTTGTTCTTCGGTTTCGGTTAATTCGTTAATTTCCTGATTGTGTAATTTTGCTTGGGTTCTATTTAGTAAAGACTTAATGGTGGAGGCATCCATGGGTTCAGGTGCAGGTTGTTTAGACTGATTGGAATCTTGTTGATAAAATTGGGGTCTTGGGTTAAATTGAGGCTGATTGAATGTAAATTGAGGTCCTGGATTAAATTGAGGTTGATTGGATGAAAATTGGGGTCTTGGGTTAAATTGAGGCTGGTGGAATGAATTACTAAAATTGTTGGATCTATTATATGAATTTGTATTAAAGGTAGGTTGTCTAATCGGCGTAGAGAATGGTGATTGATATCTCATGGGCGAATTATTCATATTTGGGTGAGTTGATGGATTAAAATTATACTTAGAAACATTAAAATTTGTAAATTTATAATTTAAAGGGGTAATCCGATTTTAAAGAGTTTAAATTTGGATGTGTGTTCAATGTGTTAGTACGATTTTGACTATAGAGGAAATTTTCTTCTTCTATAATCAGTGACATTGCTAGTTCAAGTGTATTAGGGTTTCTTAGCCTAATTTTATTTTGCAACTGTCCGGTAAGTCCTTGTATAAATATTTTTGGAGCAAATTCTTCGCATTCCTGAATTTATATATTTTTGTTAGCAACCGCTAAAGGCAATGTATTTACTTTTGCTATTAGCAAACTTCGAGCATCTTCCACTCTCATCCCGAAATTATACGGAGTCTCGTTTTTATTTATTTGGGCGTAAACTCAATAAATCCTGCAGTAGACAGCCAACATTTCTCTGATCGGCAGAGCATAGATTTAAGGCATTTTTGATATCGATCTACGTTTCCTTGAAAAGTCTATTCGAAGACGTGACGATGCTTGTCCTGCCCTCGTTGTCCGGGTTGTCGGCGATGCTTGTCCTGTCCGTGTCCGGGCTGTTGGCGAAGCTTGTCCGGTTTCCCGGCGATGCTTGTCCGGTTTTCCGAGTGGGCATCCGCTGACTTTGCGTCTTCTTTGTTAATATGGAATATAACTCGGGCCTTATTTTATTTATAAAGAAATTGCATAAAAGAAAATATGTATGTTTATTAAAAAATAAATTATGAACAATGAATAACATAATACATATAATATTAAAAAATAAATTTTACATTATTTTGAAAAATAATGCCCTATTTTTGTTTGCGTAAATTTACGCTTGGTATTTTCTAATGCCATTGCCCGTAGTTTACGGAGCACTAAACTATCGGAATATAATAGGTCTTTTTCTTCAGCCATCAATCTACCGTTTGATTAAAAATTCCTACAGCTTGCGCATCACTCAATTTTTTTTTTATTTCAGTCGGAGCGTCGTCATCTTCACTCACCCCATCTTCCTCTTCATGTGCATCATCCATGTCTTGATCGTCATTCCATAAACTAACATCGGTAATTGTGCAAACAATATCGGGATTTATTGCTTTTAATAATTTAAGAACGTCCGATGATGCACTGTCAATAACTTCAGCATCAGATACTAACTGTTTTCTAATAATGGTTAGCGGTACATTGTCTTCATCGTCATAATCATCACTGGAGTAAAGCAAATTTCTCCAACACTTTCTGATTGTTTGCTGGTTAAGGGCATTCCACTTCATATCTAAATTTAAAATTGCTTTACGTAAAGTAACTTGCTTTAAGGATTCAGAAATGTTTTTAGGATTTTTTGATAACGCAGACGAAAGTAGAAATTTTCGATAATACAATTTAGTAATTTTTATTTCATTCTGATCTATCGGTTGGGTAAGTGGAGTTACGTAATTTTAATATATTGAATTAATATATTGCAGGACTCTGTATAAATCCTTTCAGCAAATATCACCACAGAAATCAGCATTTGACTGACATCGTGACATCTAGCGATTAAAAGCGATTTCAACTCATAAGTGGTCTCGTGGTGTAATGGTAGTACAATGCACCGGTAATGCAGAGGTCGTGGGTTCAAATCCTTGCGAGACACATATTTTTTTTTCAGTAATTTAATTACATTAATTGCAAGGAAATTGTAATTTTATCAAAAATCAGCATATATGAAAAAGTCATTTATTAAATGCAACAATTCAAAGCTAGATGGTATTGAAACTAATAAATATGCTGCATTTATAGATCCTAGATTCAAACACGTAGCACTTATATTGTAGAAACCAATGAAAATGTGAAACGTAAATATTTAAATAAAACCTCTCTAATAATATAACGTACCGCCAAGTCCAGTGTACCTCTTCCACGGTTGACTTTTCGCTGAATACAGAACACATTAACAGCAATATATTTTCAAATATTTCTGCACGTAATTCTGCTCCGTCGTGTGAGCAAAAAACACGTGTGTCTCTCTTTACTTCTATATACGCTTGCTATCGCATCACAGATACATATGTATTTATAAAATACTCGTGTAGATATTCGAACTTTCTTGAATATATTCAATATGTTCTGCCACTCTATCAAAGCTAGATGTCCTAAGCTCAGAAATTATCGCTGGCCGGGAATATTTGAGTTCCAGAAGTAGTTGTTACTTGCTCTATATCCACGAAATACGATGTGAAAATGTTTTACACGAAGAATATGTTGACCGATTACTTCTCAGAAGAACTTCTTTATTGTAACAACGCAAATTTAGGGAGAAAAATTAAATATAAACGCACTCAGAAAAATGCACGATCTAAACATCAATCAGTAACAATATATCGAACGGCAATATATCAATATCGCTTGTGTAATTTTGGCCGACAACTGACCAACAATTAGCCTACTTTTTAGCGCTTCAATTTAAAAACACTTCTCCGAATTAAAATACAGAGTATAGTGTGTATGTACACTAGTACTATATGACTACTACTTTCCAATTCTCAATTCCATGAGAATCGAGAAAAATTTCTCAATTACTTGTGAGACATTTTAATCGTTGTTCTCGATTTGTACTTTCGTCGATTACTATCTGTCGATTCCAAAAGTTTTCCTCATAGTTCTCAAGATTCCGTCATTAATTCTAAATTATTCATCGATTTTGTTTTGAATTTTTGTTTATTTAACATTTGTTTTGTCGTTATTGGAAGTTGGAAGCAACCTATAGTTAGTACTCCATCTAATTTTTCTTAAAAAATAATTATATTTATGATTTTGTAGATTTCTTCACTGTGTGACTAGTATTACAGTTGTTATTTACGTTCTTTTACATTTTCCAGCATTCGCGATCATAATATTTAAGAAATTGTTTATTGTTAAAAGAAATAAAAATAACACCAGATGGCAGAGAAGACTGTTAAAAAAGTAGTTGATTCAACGCTTAATTTTGCGATAGCACATGTCAGCGCACCAAACATATGTATTTCCACCATGGCTATATTCAGATAAAATAGCATTAGTCACCGGTTATGATTGAAAAATACGAAACAACAGGTGTACTTCTGGTTTTATTACCTATTCTGTGCTATAATCCTCATAAAATTTAATAAATATTGCGATATTATTGCTAATGACTTCCATAGTTCAATATAATATTATAATACATATATAGTAAATACATCTCTTTTTCTGTCTACAGAAATTTATTTCTGAGGCTACACTTTTCGTTTGCCAAACGTCAAAATAAAATAAACAAGCCATTTGCTTGACGCAAACAGTGAATGAGCGACACGTATATAGTATATTTAAAAATGATATCATCTAACAACTATTTTATTTATTACATGCAAGAGGAAGTGATTTGTTAACAGAAATCAATTACGTTTTTAAATACTATGTACGAAAGTTTTGTAATTTATTCATAAGTTAAATGCTGTAAAAAGGAAATTAAATTGCTGTTTAATTAAGTTAGTGTTTGTAAAGGTTTTTGTACGTCTCTAGAGATTTAATTTTTAAGACGAATAAGACAATGCAGTTGCTTGCTTTATTACAAAAATAAAATACATATGTACAGCATATTATTACATATTCTCGCCAAATGTTAAGAGATCCAGCTTTGCCAGAATCGTGAAGACATAAAACAAAATTTTACGGCATTAATCAGCACACAACGAATACAAAACGCTACCGTTATCAAATGCACAAAAGTCGCGGTGAGTATTGAATAAGTGGTCGTTAAGGTTGTTGGTCACCAACTTCCCCACAACGAACAGCCCTAATCTAGCGGTATATTCAAGCCGGTGGTTGTATATATTTTCATTTACTGAAAATTTTTATTTGAGTGTTATACCAAATATTTCATAATTATTATAGTTATGATAATAATAATGAAGTTATATATATATGTATATAAGTTAGAATTTATTAAATACTAGTAATGTCATATACAGAACAGTTTTAATATTATAAAAGAGACTAAAAATACACTCTACTTCAAACAACAAATTCTTAAAACACATCTAAATGAATGCTTAGAAAATAACACCAAAATAAGAAAACGCTGTACATACAGCTTTCTCATGGTATTAGTGAAATCAATTCACGAGAAAGACATCTGAGACATATGACGATTGCAAGGATTGTGTGGATGTACAATTCACAGGTATAGCAGTAAACTCCACTTACACAAATTAATTAATTATGCGGAACGCAGCGTTTCGAGAGCACGTGGCTCCCATTGTCAACGTGTCGGTAACACGGTTGACAATGGGAGCCCACGTGCTCTCGAAACGCTGCGTTCCGCATAATTAATTAATTTGTGTGAGTGGAGTTTACTGCTATACCTGTGAATCTGAGACATAAGCGAGAGAATTACATGTGTAAGCATAAAACTGCTCGAAACCACGCTGATGACACCGGGTAGGCAGAAACATGTCCGTGTGTTAGCGTTTTATGTCTCACATGTCTCTCTCGTGAATTGATTTCACTAATGCCATGAGAAAGCCGTATTTACAGCGTTTTCTTATCTTGGTGTTATTTTCTAGGCATTCTTTTAGATGTGTTTTAAATACGTTTTGGTAAGTCTTGAGAAATCATTTATATGTGAAGTTTCCCTATGCACTGCCCTTTGATGCAAAAACGCCCTCTCTGGACTAGCAACCTTAAGTGTTACTCGAGAGAAGGGTGGGAAACTGTACCCGTTTCTTTTCGCTATCTGACTTTGCGGACAAGTGTTTCTTTCTTTTGGCACTAGTTAGCGCCAGGAATATTCATTTGTATCGTAGGGTTTAAGTATGGCGATGGAAGCAGCGAGAGAATTACATGTGTTAGCACCCCGTCTAAGCCACGACTCACTCCAGCCGAAGGTAGATCGAGTAGCCGGAAGCTCGAGTGAGCTACCATAAGACGGGGAAACGACGTCCGCCAAATGCGGCGAGGAAAATTCGCTCGGGCGAAAGCTGGACGTGTCCGAGCGAATTACATTCAGATGGAGAAGTTGAGGGAAAAGATTCCCGGTACTTCGTACCCCCCATTCGATCTACGATCTACATGTGTTTGCATTAAAACTCTTCGAAACTACGCTGATGAGGCCGGGCAGGCAGAAATATGTCCGTGTATTAACGTTTTATGTCTCCACATGTCTTTCTCATGAATTGATTTCACTAATACCATGAGAAAGCTGTTGTATTTACAGCGTTTTCTTATTTTGCTGAACAAATTCCTTAATTCAATAACACCAAAATAATCATGTTCCTTAGTGTAAACGTGAAATATTAAAAATATTGGCATATATACACATATACAAAATATGCCTTCCTTACAATAAAAATGTCTTATACACGTCTAATGATAGAGATAGTTAATATCAAAACAAATAAGTAAATGTAACCAAAACGGGAAATTTAACTGAGGCAATTGATAGTTTAATAAAGGTATGAAACGTACAAATGGAATTAACCACATTATAAGAAAATTTGAAAAACTTTTTAGAAACCGTTTGATTATATATATGGCAACGGGGGCTGTCTTTGGGCTAAACTAAAAGTTTGTAATGTAGAAAAAAATCTGACGCAGGCTCTATGTGAGGGAACCTACTTTTTATACCAATATACTAGACTAAAGGAGGTGTCTGTAGGAAATCAACGTTGAATCTATGAATAAATAAGCATACTTTGCATTACTTTGGAAAAAGATCGCTAGCGTGCAAAATCTCTCAATATGATACAATTTTTATCAAGACAATGATACCAAATATAATGCTGTTTATTCCCTTGAATTGAATGAAACCGAAAACTTGTGGATGAATTAGATTGTCACCTCATTTCACATATGGATGGCTTGAAGACAACGGAGAAATAAAAAAATGTGTTATTGATACCTTAATTGTTTCAAAAATAACAAAACTACACATTGTCGTAACTAATCGCTGACAAATACATTCACTGCTTTAATTCTCCTGCTTAAACCATAACTAGTCTAAAATCAGAAAATATTTCATCTTGATGGAACAAAATTGAAGGTAATATATGTGCAATTTAAACTAACCTAATTAATTTCAATATTTCTTTACATGCTGTAATAATCCGTAACCTACATTAATTTGCTAGAGATTTACTTAGATACTTTCGATGTATTAAATATTTTGAATGTGTAGCGCAAACTTATATTCATATCGTTAAAAATTAGACAAAAAGCAAAAGGCAGCAAAAGTTGGATGCATTAGTCTTGAAGCAACATTATTGAATATGCATCCAATATAGAACTTGAAATAAATAGGATACCCTTCAATGTAAATTTAAAACATACACGCCATCGAATCACATGTCAAGAAAAAAATTTATTGAAAATCTCTATTCACAGAAGCATAATCTTCCAGCGCAGATGATTCGGCCTATATAATCTAACCTAGAATTTTTTCTAAATTTTGTACTAAAATATAGAAAACAGCAAGAAATTTAATTAGCACGATTGACTTTTTTTTTAATTTATTGCATTGCAATCGTTTATATTAATACTTGTTCTATTTTAAGGTGAGTACTAAAGTGCTTTAATTTTTTCCAAACTAGGTACATATAAGATACTTCATAATCAGTTGCGTTTTTATAACCATTAAATCTACAGTTACGTTTAAACGCACGATTGACTTTAACGAAGTTATTTATAGATGGTGTATATTAATGTAATCAAAACAAAGAAAATAACAGAAGCATGTGCTTCGATCCACGTGTGTATCACGCTGTTGCCTGGTTTAAATATTCTATCGCAGCGACATCTACTCAAACTTAAATACCTTACCAGTAGAGGACTCTAACATTTAGTTAGCATTAGTATTTATTTTAAACCATTTCAGTATTATTTGGCACATTTATTAAATTCACATGATTGAAAATAGATGAAAGAAAATGATCACTTGTATTAGAGCAAGTAAATCTAGGTTGTAAGTCGGTGAAAAAATTATGAGTACAGGAATAAACTTGTTATAAGTTCATTTAAAATTATTATTACACACACAGAAACAAAGAAATATGCTGCTCATAATTTCTTTTTTATCTTGTTCGCAGTGATTAATTGTACTAGCACTTGCTTTAACTCTCCTCGGGTTCATTAAGAACTAGAATCGGCCTGGTATACTTACTCCTAGATATCTCATTGTGCTAAAGCTTAGTCCCAAGCAATTATTAAATATATTATTTAATTTGTTACTTGTACTCCTGAAATTTTAACATATGTTCCTTCGGTGCTTTATTAATTGTGCCTAAGCACCATACACATGCTAAAATCTCCCACGTTTCGTTAAGTCAGTGTGCCAGTTGTAGCGGGAGTAAAGAAAGGAAGTGGAGCTTATTCTGTTGGTTAGTCTCTAATAGTGTTGAGCGATACCGTGATTTATAAATCACGTCGTGAATAGTGATCGTGATTTATAAATAACAGTGATTACAAACGGTGAAAGTGATCACGGTTATGACACATATGTATGTATTTCCAGTATATCGTATGTCTTTTAACGAGATGCAGTCGAATGCATAGACATTTTCGGCTATTTGTATAAGCTTGATATTCAAATGTCACCTTAGTATCACTGTCGTTAATTCTAATACAATATTTATATAATATTTTTTAGCAAAAAATAAATTACAATTTTTGTGTACTTTTTTCTGCATGTAACTTCTAAGATTAGTCCGAGTATTTTATGTATTACATGGAAAGAGGCCATGTCTATTTTCTGGATGTGAAGACTACAATACACATTTTAATGATCGTTATGTTAGATATATTTTTTATGTACTCAAACACAAAAAATTTTCAAGTTTCAATACTCTAGAATTTACAAACGATAGCAATAACGACACCACCACTTGCTGTGTATACACTGTTAAAAAATATTAAATCATTATCAGTAATATCATGTTTGCATTTATTTAGTCTAGCTATAGTCTAGGAAACGCATAGAAAAGGGATACGGAGAGAGAAAGATACATATTATACACATTATTTTATATTTATTCTTGTATTTTATGAAGAGTTTATTTATACTTTAAAATAAACATTTACCATAAATATAGGTACACTTGAACGTAAGTACAAAGAGTCTAAGTCAAACTTATTTTAACGATTTTAATAAACAGATACAATCGTACATATTTTTAATAAACTTTATATTACTGCGAAAAATGAAATTTAGATTCTTTGTGATAAAATTGTTGAAATTGTAAATAAATAATAAATGTACTTTAAAATCAAGTTTTTACATTAAGATTTCCTGAGTTGTTCTACAGTATTGTTTATCGTGTCTTAAATTTAAAAAGAACTATTTCACATTTCTATTTTTAAATATTTATTCTATTTACATATTTACCTATAACATAATATAGGGAAAGACAAAGATTGAGTCCATGTATTTATACACTAAAACGTTTAATTTTAATATAAGCGGAAAGTATTGCAAATCTGGCTTATCTTTGAACGAGTATAGAATATTTTGTAAAATATTCACTCAAAAACATGCATGTCTATGTTTTACAATATTAAATAAAATATTAGTAAATATAAAAATGTTATACCAACTTATGTATTATAATAAAGGTCATTTTATTTTGTGTTGAAATGATAATTTGAATTTTTAGCTTTATATAGGCATAACAATACATCTTTGCTTTCAAATAAAAATAATATAGATGTACTTCTATTTTAAGTTAATTGTAAATTAAATAACAATATTACATATGTACGTATCAGCAAGAATAGACGTTTCATTTAGACATTAGTAGATACTGGCGAAGGTTATTTGTTAAACCACATGGTTATTCACCTAATAAAGCATTTAGTTATTCACGTATGTATTTCCAACCAGGATTCACCGTTTCATGTCACCATTACTACTTGAATATTTCACGCAATCGATCACCGATCACGGCTTTCTGATATTTAACTTCACGGGCGTGATCGGTGATTCTCAAATCACGGTGAAAAAAATCACCGACAGTGAAATATGGTCCATCACTAGTCTCTAACGTTTTAAGAACCCTTCATGCGTTGAACGGGTGAACATCGAGGCTTCGTTGTTGAAACGTATTATGATAATAACCGCTCTGTGATAGCGATGCAGAGAGCGTTTCGTAGACATTTCGCGCTGGGTTCAAACGCATCTGTACCAGATTGAAAATTAATTTTGCTATGGGGACAACTGGATCCACACTGTAAAGGGAATCACCTGGTAGACCTAGGACTATTAGAACGCCAGTAAATGTGGTTGCAGTAAGATCAACCATTCATCAATCACCAAAGCGTTCCGCCCCTAAGCGTATCACGATAATAGGAATATTATTGAATCGAAGTTTAAGGAGGATTCTCCATGCCGATTTAAAACTTCATCTTTACAAGATAGTATTGGCTCATGAACTAAGTGAAAGAAATCATGTCAACCGTAGAACTGTAAGTGCGGAAATTCTTGAACAGGTTGCCCCTGATACTATTGTTCTGAGTAGTGATGAAGCTCTCCACTTTGTGACGGCAACATTTCCGCTACTGGGCTGGACGTAATCCTGGTGAAATCCAAGAACAGCCTCTCCACTCTCCTCACGTACCCTCCTGTTTGGTGTGCAATTGCCGATTTTGGTGTGATCGGTCCGTACTTTTTTTTAGGAAGATGGTGCAACGGTAACTGTGACTGCTGATCGGTATATGGAAATGTTGGAGACGTTTCTGTCCGTCAAATTGGACGAAACAGAAAATAGCAGATACAGAAAATATGTGGTTTTAACAGGACGAGACCATAGCTCACACAACACGACGTTCGCTCGAAGTGGTGAGGAATATGCTTCCTGGGTGTTGGATCAGTTTTACAAGAGACCTGGAGTAACTTGCACGGTCACCCGATTTAAGTTCCTGTGACTTTTTCCTTTGGGGATACCTAAAGGAAAAAGTTTTTTAGCGTCGACCTTCATTTCTTGAGAATTTGAAGGAAAAGATCCGACAAGAAATTGGCGCTATTCGGTCTCAGCTAACGCGGATGGTAAACTTCCGGGAACGTCTCCAGTAATGTATCGACAACGACGGCACATACTATATTCTATGTTCTTTTCAAAAATATTTTAAATTTTTTCTAGTTAAATTTCTTTATTTTTTTATACCTCTACAAAATGTCGGAGATCTCTATGCCCTACTCTGATACCTATGATACGTGTATGTGGTCACAGCATACACATTTTCTTTGCATAACTCCGCAATTCTGTTGTGCTGTTCGAGGCCGGTTGCGCAGTGGACCTAAGAAGCGAAAGTTCTAGATTAAGGACCAACATACTGTAGTTTTGAATTAAGTGGAAGTTTCAAATCACTCTAGAGTAGTGCAGCGCCAGCGGCATCTTATGGGGAATCACGGGACGGATTCGTGGTACTCGCGGGTGGAAATTTCACACTCCCTTAATTCTCGAGGCATTAATATCAGTATGTGATCGATATCCTCTTGGGATATGGAGACCTTCCAGTGTTTGCGGGGTTCGGCAAGTTCTTCTGTTTTCTTGCCATAATGTCCCACATATGTTCGATTGATGAGAAGTCAGGAGGTCTGGATAGCCATGGCAAGATATTGACATGGACCTCTTCCGAAGGATTTGGAGAAGTTCTCACTGCGTGGGGACGGGCATTATCCTGCAGGTAAAGTGGATCCTCCAGCTGCTGAAGATACGGAAGAATGTGGAGTTCCGCCACCCCCATATGCCATAGCGTTCCGTACCATAATTCCCACTGCTCGGTGCACCTTTCAACGGAAAACTGAATGCTGAAACAT
This sequence comes from Trypoxylus dichotomus, assembly GCA_023509865.1. Lineage (NCBI taxonomy): Eukaryota > Metazoa > Arthropoda > Insecta > Coleoptera > Scarabaeidae > Trypoxylus > Trypoxylus dichotomus. Next base: position 51,851,384 of record CM042074.1, on the reverse strand, counting down.
TCCCCTCGCTATGCGGCCATCATGCTTTCCTATACAAAATCATGATTCATCATTGGACACCACCTTATGCCATTCCACATTCCAGTGCAATCTACACTGCTCCAAACGCTGCTGTCTATGTAAGTGGTCAATAGGATTGCAATCCAAAAGCCCTGATTTGGCGCAAAATGTTCACTGGACGATCTCTGTCACCTAACCATATATCAGAAATTGACCTGGTACTTGAGAGTCCAGTTGGTGGCATTAGGCGCACCACATTAGTTCTTCTTCGGTCTCTGGTACCTCTTCGGCCACTTCCCCGCTCCTCCCCTAATCCATGACCGATAACAGTGCATAATGGTGAATTGGTTTCGTTAAAGCGATTTGCAATTTTCCTGGACGAAAGTCAATATGACAATAGAAAGCGATGAACATTGAATCAAAACTAACAAGAAATACACCTAACCGACAAGACTATAAAAAGTGTCAGATATGCCATAACTAGTTCATCCATTTTCCGCAACAACATTATAATCAATTATTACCTTTGAATAATAATACGTTTGTGCTAAGTTTAGTAATTCACAGCTTTAGGTGTTGCAATTTCCATGTCATGTAGCATATATACGTATTAACATTAATATATTCAAGTCAGTTTCTAGCCATGCCGAGAGGTAACTTGCAAACTCAAGAGGAAGAAGCTAACACGAAATGTTGTAAAGAGGTAGAGTTTCCAAACCGTGTGATAGCTAAGAAAATAGGACAATCTCGCCACTTAGTTAGCATCTCGCTGAAGAGAAGAATCACAAATTGGTGTAAATACAGTCATTGACACTGACATTAGTCCCATCTGGTAATATAACCTCAGAGCAAATAAAATCAGATTTCAACTTACTAATAGTTAAAGGACGTACAACAGATTTTCTCTAACCGTCAATGTTTTTGATGGATAACAAATGTTTCACGACCAACCTTAAAATTTGCCAAAGATCATATGAGATAAGGTTATCAATGAAGGGACGTCAAATTTTCTGACTAGAAGGAATTTAAATTTAAACTGTTTTGAAGTATTCGGAAAAATATCCGAATCCTACGGTTTGGACAAGAACGCGGAGAAAAGCCCTCAGCACGACCACCTTTCATCTTCCAATATTCAACTAACAGATAAATTTGTGCAATTTTGTGCTTCCAATAAAGAATGTGGCATCCATAACTATGGACGTCCGGCTGTTCTCGGAAATGCACTGCTAACACGAGGCCGTTAAGTTTACACAGGGTTTTTTGTACAATAAATTTGTTGTGAATAAGATACAAAAGTATGAAATTTTAGTCCCTTACTTTTATCACATAATTTCTAATTCAAATTATGAATGGTTTCAGTTCCTGGTTAGATAACCAGAGTAAATTAAAAACAGTTTAAAAATTATAATATGTATAAAAGAATGTCATGAGCTTATACTAAATATAATACTGCAGCAATATTCTTATTCGTTTCACAATCTTTCATTGACGTTCTTCGCCATGAAATATTACTGATCTTATTATTACGCAAAATATTTTGTTAGATTTAACTCTCTTATTTTACAACTTTGATGATTTAATGGGATTATTCTCGCAAGCCGTTAGTTATGGATAGTTAACACTTCATTTATAAAATTACTTCGCCGTTGAAGTAGTATGTTAAGGAGCATTAGAGGGTTTGTAATATACGGGTTCTGTATTTTTCTGTGTCGCAAGTAACGACTTTTGTCTTGCTGAGCCTTAGGCGTAGAAAATACATATTTGAAGCATGCCTGTGGCATCATCATAACAGTCATCATAAATAGGACAGAAGAGTCTTTTCGAATGGAACAATGACTTAGGTTTAAAGTAAAAATCCCTATGGATGATTATGGGACCATACAATCCCAAATAGTACTCGCATGAACCTTAATTAATCTAATATTGAGCTGGGTGTACCCCGACACCTTACATTTTTTGGTCCCAAAACTTATGCTTCGCGACACAAGTCAGTACAAAACAACGCTATCTAAAAACCCCTTAACTGCCCTTTATATCGTTAAATCGAGGTGGAGGTACCGCAGACATGCGTTAAAGACATATTTCGTGCACCAAAAAGTCAGTAGCATGAGATTTGTCTTTTTTTTTGTACCACAAAAGAGCATAAAAATTAATGCAAAAGATCAGTATATGACAAACCCTTCAATCTCCTGTAATATGGCAAATATCAAACCGTAGGTACTATAGGCGTGTCTCAAATATTTTTTTGCGCCAGAAGGACAGCAACATAAAACTGGTACAACTTCCTGCAGTGCTGCCATATCTATTGGGCCAACAACAAAGTTGCACTGTGGAAAGTTAGAAACACGATGCTTTTTCTTTACAGTATGAAACTTTGCCGTAGAGCAAATTGCAGAAGTAGTAGATGGAGCTGCCATCTTGTTTACACTACCCCTAAGAAGCACCAAACTTTGAGCTGCGTTAGACCTTAAACTCCGATTGTAGGGGTGCCATTCACATGCATGCATTTTACACTACAGAATATATAACATTGTCTTGGCCTTATTTCTTATTTTGGTCGTGTATTAGGAAATACACTATCAATATTTCTGTAGCAGTTGCACAAATACGTGCTTTATCTTTGGTCCGAGATAATTCCAATCAGACGAACTTAAATATTTCCGAACATCCACGTTAAGGTGGTCCCCAAAAGGGATGCCTCCAACTTAACTATAAATAAAATTATTACTGGGTAATTACATCACATTTTTTATCTACTGTACAAAACTGCAGGAAGTATTATAAAAGTAAGAGATTTAGAAATATACACATAACAGTGATTTCCCGCACTAAAATGTCTTTAGGGTGACCATAAAGAAAGCGTTATAACTAGATAAAAAGAGAGAAGGGTAACATTTTTTATTTGCGGCACAAAGCTGCACATGATAAGTACTAATTAATATCTAAAATTTGCGCCCAGTACTGATTTCCGTTATGTAGGTTCCCCGCCCGACCAGTTAAATAACTATGCAACACGGTAAATTGAGCAGCACAATTTCTTTTCTGGCACAAAATGAGTTGTGTAGGAGTACCTATTCAAAATTTCAAAAATTCGATGAAAGGAGCGACACCATTTTTTATATTACATTGTATCGAAAAGTCATAATAAGCGTTAAGTGCAACAAATAATAGTGGCTGTGAAATAAGTTTCCCTACCACCTCTTAATCTTGATTATCTCGGGAATGGGACGTGTACAACAACAAATTTTTGCGGCATATATTAATGGAAAGCATTTAATAACTGCGGTTATTACATTTTCTAAAATCTTGGAATTGGTGCGATGGCTACGAAATAAGAATTCCTCCCACCATTCATTAATCTTCAATATCTCGAGAATGGGACGAGTACAAAATGATTTTACGGTACACATAAGTACAAAACAGTAAAATATCCAAATTTACAAAAATTAAATGTACAAGAACAGCATGAACTTGGGCACCACTTTTCCTACTCGAATATTTTGAAAATCAAATAACCACAAAGTAAAATTTAGACGGCACAAATCTGCACAATGCCTGTATATTTTTGAATTTTTAAAACCTACTACTATGGGGACCTTCTTGACGCATCCACGTATGTACAGCACCGCGCATAACAGAATGGACACTTTAAATTTAAAAAAAAATATTTGAAAAAAAAGTACTTTTATCCATATACTAATTCTATAAGCACGTACACAATTTACTAATTAAATATAACTAAGTTAATAAATAACGAAACTGCAATATTACTTTTCAAAATTGTGAAATAATTAGGTACAGTACATACAATACCAGGTATTGATATTAGTAATATACGGGTAGAAATATATATTATGTCACTAAAATGAAACCCGTTAATTCTAAGAATTGACTGAGTTTCTGCAGAGATAGTATTTACCTCATAAAATATGCATAAATTACATTAACAGCGACTTTAGTTTATCATTAGATACCGTTAGGCGCAGTTCGATATTGTTATTTCTTTGTGCGAGTAAATAATTTAATTTCTGTGTAAAATGCCTCGCGGAAAACCGCTTACTGTTGATATCTAATCAGCCATATTAATGCTACATCAAGAGGAATATTCTGTACGGTATATTTCGGGGCGAATCAGTGTAAAAAAATCCACAATAAATTTAACTGTTCGCCGCCCCGAACAAACTGGTACACTTGCTAGCTAAAATCATTCACGACGTCCTAAAGCAGCATCCACGGGCGACGATCAACGTATAAAATTGCTTAGTAAGAGAAATAGAATAGGTAGAAAACTACCTCGCTGATGCAAAGAATGAAGGGATATTAAAAATAATGACTTGGCTTCCACAGAGTCCGGATCTTAATCTGTAGCTTCTGCGAGACGAACTGGACAGACGCATTAGAATGTCCAACGTCCAACATCCATCTCTGAACAATATTCTTGACTCAGATATACTGACAAAAGTTATAGAAGGAGTGCCGTGAATTGTGCGAGCATTTTTTAAATGTAGAGGTGGATTTTTCAACGAGAAGAAAGTAGAACCTATTTTATGTTTTCTAATCTTTATTATTACTTTTTCTTTTGTGCATACATGTGCAAGTTGTAAATAAAATATTTTTCTTCTAATTGTTTTGTTTAAAGTGTTGCAAGCGTTAAGTTTTGCATTAATAAGCTTTATTGGATTCAATGATGATAAACATCTATCTTAAATACATCTGCAACTCAAATAATGAAACTATTACGAAGAAAAGAAGTAATTAAGCACTTTATGTCCTGGAACGACCATCCTCGTTTACAGCGGATTATTGTAATCTATTTATTATATAAGTTATATCGATGGGACCAAGCAGGTAAAGATTTTATTGTATCCCGCCCCCTCTTTCTCTCTCTCTTAGGGGCTTCTTCCTGTCCGGATCCAGTACAAAAATTTTACATAAAGAAGGTTTTGCCAACAGGCAAGTCGGTGAGAAATTAAATCTAGCCGCGTCGACAGTAAAATGCACCATTCGCCGATATCAGGAAACAGGTGACTTAGAGGATAGTAATCGTTCAAATGCCTCGCGAATAACAACCTCAACAGAAGATCGTCTACTACAACTATGAAGTGATCGAAATCGTAGAAAAACAGTACCAGAAATAGCGAGCGAACTCAAACGCGGACGCCAGCATCCGATTTCCGTTACCATCGTCAAACGTCGGCTGGCCGAAGGAAATTTACATGGTCGCGTGGCAGCTCATAAACCCGGTAACCGATTGAAAAGGCTGCAGTGGACCCGTGAACATCGGGATTGGACGGTAGAACAGTGGCAAAATGTTATATGGACTGACGAATCAATATTTAAAATGTTTGGTTAAAGCAGAAGAGTGTTTGTCAGACATTCCGCTAATGAAAGAATACTTCCTGAATGCATTGTACCAACAATAAAACACTTTGGAATATCCTTAAGAAGAATGGAACAACATCCCACGCGAAAGCCTCAAAAAATTAATCGAAAGGACGCCGCGATTTGTTCGAACTGTAATCAATGCAAAAGAATTTTTTTACGAGAAGAATGTTTAAGAATTTTCTTAACAATGAATAGGAAAAAATAAAATTTTTCGCTAGATTTTGATAGTTGTTAGAGAGTAATTGCCTTTTATTTTCTGATTTTTAAAATTTTTGTTACTTGGCCAAACTTCTGTGGACGGTAGTGTATGTAACAATACACTTGGCACACGCATTCTACGATCATAACCACAATAATTCAAACAAGCCGTTATCGGGAAGTGCGCTAAATTGAATTCTGTTGTAATAAATACAAATGAAAAATAGGGGGAGTAAATTAATAAAGGATATGACATCTAGTTACTGATTTTACTACGACTCTGTATTTTGTATACATATGAGCAAACTTTTTCTTCTTTTCTTTCTAGTTGTGTTAAATGTTTGCGGTTTTTGGTATAGAAGAATTTATGTTTATATTCTTTATGAATGTTGACGTCACTATAACACTCTGACATCATCAACAATTATTGTTTATTTAACCTCGGTTCATAAATTACAATCAAGAGTAATAAAGTATATGCTTGAATAATAAAGTAAATACAATAGGATATTTACACAGGAAAAAATATAGAATTTATTAAGCTTCTACTGAATCTTGTATATACTTATGCAATTGTACGCAATAGTAACTTTTATATTGTTAAATTGTTCAGTTATGCAGGTCACTTTCGTAGTTATAAAAATACACCTGTTATAATTTGTAGGCTCATCATGAATCATTTTAAATAAGACTTATTATTGATGATGATCTTATTTATTTGGTGCTGATATACAAAAATGTTTATTTCTCACAAGAATTTGTAATTTATAGATACGTCATCGATGTGAAGTTATCAATAGATTCTAGCAGAAGTAGAATAATGACTAATGCGTAGAAACCGGATTATATGCAAAGAAAAACAATTTATAATTAAATGTTTTTCCAAATTATGTAAAAGAAAGTTTTGTCTTCTATCAGAATACATATGTTTCGAAATAGAAAAGCTTCTTTCAACATCCACAGATGTAATTGGTGCATTTTTAACTTTGCAATACACTCTAAACTAAAACTAAAGTCGAAATCGTTTACTGTTTCACCTTCCAAAATTTTCTTAACGCTCTTCAATTTCAAATACCTCGCATTTTTATTTGTCACTTTTTTATATGTGTCGTACATATATAGAATTACCTATTGCACCCTTAACCTTCTTACATAGCATATCAAATTCGTCTACTATTTCGACTGATTCCAAGAGCGACATCTCTTGCGTGTCTAGTTAACGAATGGAATTTGAAACAAAGCTATAATTTGACTTAATATACAAAAGGTTTTGTAGCAATTCTGTTGATGTTACTATCTTTTTACAGTTTTCTAGAGCAATGCAGTCAGCAGTGATGTCAAGAATTACATTTTTTATTCCTTCAAAATTACCGGCGTAAAAAGTTGCAGTATCTAACCATGTACTCCATCTCGTAATAATCGGTTCAGGAGGCAACTTAACACTACGAAGTCACTCCTTATAAAATTGGATTCGTAAAGGTGCTTTTGAAAATAGTTTTTTGACATTGCTAATTAAATCATGAATCAAAGGAAATTGATTCGTAATGTCTTCGGCTACACGATTAAACCCATGAGCTAAAACAACTGGTATGAATAATGTTACTATAACAAATTTTTAAATTTTGCGCGGTTTTTATTATGTATAGTGCAGCATCGGACAACATTAGTAAAATTTTTTCACAAGGTATACTTCCAGGTAAAAAGAAATTTGATAAACCTTCTTGAACGAATTGGACAATTGTCATATTATTTATTTTTTGAAGTTCCTTACAATAAATTAAATATTATTTACCTACAATATCTTCATGAAGAATTCCTATTAACAAATGGACAATATAACGGCCACACTTATCCGTACTTTCATCTGACGTGATATAAATAAAATTATTCCCCATCAATTGTTGAAGTTCTGCCATTGTTTGCTGGTAACAAGATGTGACATAATCTTTTCGTAAGGCACTTTCGTCAGGCATATTATGTTTGCAATATTTTTGCAGAAATGATTCCAAATTAACATTGTTTAATCTTGCTAATTGTATGTTAGACGTAATTAATGCGTTATACAGATCCGTATTATATTCTTCTTGTTCTGGGTTTCATGAAGTTGATGCTACACTTACACATTGATATATAGATTGCTGCACACATGCGGATCGCTTTAGTTTTTCACATTTTCCAATATGTGATGGACTTTTTGTTGATCAATTAAGTATTCTCTCTCACAAGGCACCTACAACAACAATTGTCATTCTATATCAAAAGTTAAAAAAATTTAAAAATAATTGTAACGCTTTTAGTAAAATTACACTTATCAGTTTACTGCAGGCTCGACAAAATATTTTGTCGCCATCCTTTACCAGTTCAGGATACGGCTTAATCCATAAAGGAATTTTGTTCACTATACTCATTGTATTTACGCACAGTATTTAAAAATGTAACACAATTACATGATGTTTCGGTCAAAGATATTTAATGAATGAATAGTTTATTTGGGAATTAATACTAAAACGTATTTACCACATCCCTTTTGCTAGGCGAAATTTAACATGTACAGCTCTTGGAAAAAAGTATAAGAGACACCAATGTAAAAGACTTATCGTTCTGAGAATTGTCCGTTGTCGATCTACATTAGGAATTACTAGGAATTTTTATTGATAGACATGATAAGAAAAAGCCTAAACATGCAATACATGCAATTTTTGTAAAAAATATGCATAGAAATGCTTAAATATGCAATATACGTAATCACTAATTAGCGCTAATTAACTTCAATTAGTGTAGTACGTCTTCATATAGACTATAATTAAAGGTATGCAAAAAATAAGATATATGCACTTTGCATATAATCCGGTCTCTAGTGATGAGTATTGAAACCGGAAGAAACCAATCTGCGCGAACCACATTACATGACTGTGTAAAGACCGTTCTAAAAATATTGGATACAGACATGTTTAATGTCAAACATATATACATAACCTTCCTAAAAATGATACATTGCACACGTTTTATTTTATATTTTAGGCTCATACCTATTCTATAACTGTAATGTGCAGTGATCATCTTGAAAACTATTCCATATTGTATTTAACTTGTCATAACATAAAAAATCTAAAGAAATGGAAAGGGGCATTGCTTCCAAAGGTTATTTTGGAAATAGAAAGTGTAGACAGTATTCCATCCTAAGCCCCTTTGTTAATAGTCTTTATAGAAATAAAATAAGGACTTCTACTACAATAACAAAAATATGAGAATGTTAATCACCCAAAAAGTTTTACGCTCTGTGCAGCAAAATCATATCTACTTTATATGGATAAAATAATGCAAATATTAAATACTTCTTTTGCTTACGTATAATAATACCAAATAAGTAGAGACCGGATTATATGCAAAGTGCATATATTTTATTTTATTTATTTATTATATTTTACGTCTATTTGTAGACGTCTTAGACTGATTAAACTTAGTTAATGCTAATTAACTTTAATCAGTGTAATGCATCTACATATAGACGTAAAATATAATAAACAAGTGAAATAAAATATATGCACTTTGCATACAATCCGGTCTTTACAAATAAGTATGAAAACAGTAACATTTATAATTTGTATAATTAAGTATTCCAATGTAATGTCAAAATGCAGAAAAGTACCAGCGTCACATTTTCTTTGTGACTGAATTAGTTATTTTCTTCATCTGATGAAAATTTGAATCAAATATATATAAATAATGAAATTCACTCTGTATTTTACAAAATATTTATTTACTCTAAAATGTATATTTCATGTGCTATACACCATAAGTTGGTATACCAGACTTGTAATATGATGGCACTTTAACTAATCTGCTTGTTTCCCTTATCACTGACGATGTGGGGTCTCGTTGACGTGTTACGTATGTTGGCGGTTCGAGTAACATCTTGATTTTCTGTTTGTACTTCTCAGTATTTATTATAACCGTGGCGTTGCCCTTGTCCGCTCGTATGATCGTTAATGATTCATCCTATTTTAGTTGTTTTAAGGCTTCCCATTCTGCAAGAGTTTGGATGTTTACAACATACGAAAGAGTAGCTGCTAGTCGTAAGTGCAGTCTGTATAAGATACTAGCATTTTGATCGAGTCGTCGGCGGGTAGATTAAATTTATTTCCTCAACAGCGCCTCCTCCGCGCGCTTATATATTCTTGCGGCTTTTGCATCTCCGATGTTGCGTTTGGACCGGAAATATTTAGGTGTTCTTTTCAAAGATATTGGCTTCGTGCGCGTTGTTGCTGCTTTAAGTATGCTTCTCGGTTCCGCTGAATCGTTGCACGCATGCGCGGCAAGCGCCAATAGCATGACCGAATGCGTGCAGTGCCATTGTCCATATTCGGTTCAGTTTCAGCCCGTCGTCTCTGTTGATGTTGTTGGGGTTTTTTGTATATTTCAACTCTACATAGGCGGAAAGCCGAGTTATATTCGGTAGGAGATAGGTTTCTTCTAAAAATATCTGTATACATATAAATTATCTCTGGTTTTCTTCCAACTGTTTAAAATGGAATTAGTACATACTAGGTGTATATCAAATTAAAAATACCGGAATCTTGTTTTATGTAATAGTGTTCTAGAAGATGATAACTTTCCAACGAAACCAATTGATTATCGTCTTTTAATCCGAGGCACCAAAATGTGTGCTGGCCAGTATTATTTATTGGAGACATACATAGAAGACAATGCTTTTCCTCCTTATATGTGGGCTACTGCAACTCTATTGATCATTAACACCACAAATGCATGCGAATCGGTTCATTCCAAAGTAAATGAATCATTTTATTCAACACATCCGTCTATATATATTCTTCTCGAAAAGTTTAAGGATCAGATAAACACTTATGTTAAAATTAAAAATGTACTCACACCAGCGAGAGTTAAAGACACACTCGCAAAACAAAATTTAAAAACTCTAAATGAATTGTGTGAACAATTAAATAATGGAACAGTGTCAGGATTACACTTTGTTAAGTGTATATCAATTCATTGGTCAGTTTGATTATGCTTAGCTGTTTTACTTTGCATATCTTCATTTTTGAATAATTAAATATTTTCTATTTGTTTGACAATAAGTACATCAACTTGTACATCCAGCTTTCCAAAATACCCTTTGCGGGTAGACTTTTAGTTAATACACAAATTACTAAGATTAAAATTTTAGGCAGATTAGTTTACATCCCGCTTTCTCAATGGCTAATCATAAAAATGATGGCAGTAATAAAAGGTATACATATATTTACCCATTAGATCTGCAGAAAGAACTTAGATCCGACAAAACTGAATTCAAAGCTAACAACTTTGATTTTTCAAATCAAAAAGAATTCAATTTATTTTTGTACAAATATATATAACTAATATAATTATCGCCACTGCATTGTATCACTGTTTTACTTTAAATTTTTTTTCTCCGTAAATCAACTAAATTAGGAAGTAATTTGAAAAACAACAGATGAAATAGAAAAAGTAAATATACAATTCATTAACATAAGGATATTAAATATCGCAGACTGCAACCTATCCTAAATCTAAAATAAAATAAATAGATGTTTTGATGATAGCTGTTTGCCTCGTGGGTGCTAAATAAATGATTGCATACGAATATGAAACATACTATGAGAATTGAATGGCTCGTTTCGATCTGTGAAACCGAGTTATGTATATATAAACAGTTTCACTGACACAGTGAAAATTATTTCGGCAGTACACATTTTGCAGCATAGATTTTTTCCATAAAATCCATCTATTTTTTTTGCGATATGTATATCGTAGTTCTCCCTAGTAATACGTATTTACATTAACAATAAAGAAGAGAAAAGAGGCATTTTGATATTTTAATTGTCCCTACTTAAACTGAAATTACACGTAAATATTCAAAAATTATAAATTTTAATAATAAATGGTATTTAATTGCATTTCTCCGTCATACGTTTGCGGGAGTGGTAGCCAAACACCACTACTGGCAGTCATTTGTAGAACCAGAGGTAAGGGAACCGCACTTCTTGTTTTTGTGCAGAGAAGTGTACGTTGTATGTTGGCGTACATATGTATTTGACTATCCACAGAGTTAATAATACGGGCGGTGTCAGTATGCGTGAGTCAAATGAAAGGTTCGCAGTTTATACCTGAGCCTCGCGTTGTTATATCAACCGATCTGTTTTTCAATGGTATTATATATTTATGTGCGGTATTTTCATAATCGTTGCATGATTAAAGAATTAATTATACTTTTTACGGTTAATTCATAAATGATATAATAATTGTGAGGTTATGTTATAATTGGAATAGAATATAGTGATTTTTTAAACTTGTGATTTGTGTGGAAATTTCGTTGGTGTTGTATTAGTAATGTGTACGCCATACTACTTTGGTAAAATGTTAATACATTTATATGATTCACATTATTACAATGCGGATTTGAAGGTATCATAATGTTATAATTTGGTATAATATGTGCATTTCCACTTTCAATATGGTTTATACTGGGTATTTTATAGCAAAACTTGATGGAATTAAAATGTTTGGAGAGTAACTGTTTCAAGAATTTAATTTTCCAATGTATTTATTTCATTATTTTATAATTAATATTGGATTGTTTTATGTTTTAATCATGTTTTTTCAGGTAGTAAGTCAAGTAATGTCTTAATAAAACAAATATAAAAGGTAATTCAAGCTGTAATAGTGAGCAGTAGTTGCAAATTTCGAATTGTGGCATTAATTACTTTTTATTCGTCTGCCTTTTGTATTTTATTATTCAGAAGACATTAGACTTCGGTATTTGCAAATAATTATATCTTAGTATCCTCCGAGAACGGTTAAAACAGAAATACGATCTGTAATATAGGCAACTTATATTACTATTCCATTGTCCAATATTGCATATCTTTTTAGTTGTGCCTAGTTCATTACCATTTGCTTTTTGCTGTAATTTGGAGCAACAGGTTGCTTTACACGTTACAGTAACAAATTCATAAATATTTTTGGACGATTGCCCTCCTTGTCTTACAAAGGTTATGTATCGCCCAAAACTTATTTTAAATAATTTTTTGGAGCACTATGTTAATCCAACTGCACACAGCTTTATTGAACCCGTGCAGTTTGCGTTATATTTTTTTTATTCGAAATCATTGCTACATAGGATAATGGTATAATGTAATATTTTTTTAAATCATCATATATTTTATGGAATAAATAACAATAACTAGTAAGTGGTGACCATGCACATACGAATTATACGCGCTTTGTTTTTATAATTATACATTATACCTACTACCTATAGGTTGTGCAAGCCTAAGTCAGAATTAAAATATTTAACGGTTTGTAAAAAAATCTATTAAATAAATAAAAGTAAAAGATTGCTTTAACTATTGTTCCAATCATATATGTATTACATTCCAATCTTTAAAGGTTTTTCTGATAGTATTAACAACGAGGTGAGAAAAAAAAACTAAATACTTATTTAACACATTGAAATGCCGTAAAGATTAATTCTATTAAACTGATATTTCTGGTAGTTATATCATGGGTATGTAATGTTTGTGGTCGATAATTTCCTGTTTTATGAGTCACCTTATCATGAGCATAATTGTACACCGTATATTTGAATTAAGGATTTAAAATATCTAAATATATGAATGTTTTTTTTTCTATAACCCTTTTAATTCCACACAATCTTTAATACAAATGTTTACTAAAATTGCATAATTTTAGGGTATAGAAAATTTGCAGATCGCTGTAAAGTATAACACATGGGCTGAAAAGTCCCGGGCCTAACACATAGATGACGCTAGTTTTATTGCAGTCACCTTTCTCGCAGTTAGTACTAACCTTCAAAAGACAGCTGTCAAAATTTCATGATATTCTATTCATTAGTTTGTGACTTATTGTGCTAAGAGTCACGCTACTTTTGTTATTTTCAAAACAATGGATCAATAACAATTTCGTGTTTTAATTTTACACTGCTTCTTGATGGGAAAAAGTACCTTTCAAGCAAAGCAATGGCTTGAAAAGTGTTATGGGGACTCCGCTCCATCAGAAACAACAATAAAACGTTGGTTTGCTGACTTCAAACGTGGTTGTAGAGACACCGATGATGCAGAACGCAGTGGACGTCCAAATGAGACGGTAATACCAGAATACATGAAAAAAATCCACCAAATCGTTTTGAATGAGCGAAAAGTGAAGTTGCGTGAGTTAGCTGACATCGTAAAGATATCAAAAGAACGTATTGGCCTTATATTGGATGAGCATTTGACTATGAGAAAGCTCTGTTCAAAGTGGGTGCCGTGTTTGCTCACTGTTGACCAAAAACAAGAACGTGTTGATGATTCTGAGCAGTGTTTGGCCATGTTTAAACGTAACAAACCGGAATTTTTGCGTCGATATGTGACAATGGATGAAACATGGATCCATCACTTCACTCCGGAATCAAAACGATCGTCATCTGAGTGGACAGCAACTGGTGAACCTCGTCCAAAGCGCCCGAGAGCACAACAATCGGCTGGAAAGGTAATGGCCTCGGTATTTTGGGATGTGCGTAGTGTAATATTCATCGACTATCTTGAGAAAGGAAATATCATCAACAGTGAATGTTATATAGCGTTATTGGAGCGTTTGAAGGCCGAAATTGCAAAGAAACGACCACATATGGCAAAGAAAAAAAATGTGTTTCATTAAGACATCGCACCGTGTCACAAGTCAATCAAAACAATGGCAAAACTACATGAATTGAACTTCGAATTGCTCCCACATCCATCGTATTCGCCAGATGTGGCTCCCAGCGACTACTGGCTGTTCGCAGACCTCAAAAAAATGCTCGCCGGTAAGAAATTTCGCACGAATGAAGAGGTTATCGCTGAAACTGAGGCCTATTTTGAGGCAAAAGATAAATCGTTCTACAAAAGTGGTATTGAAATGTTAGATCGGCGCTTGAATGATTGCGTTGCTCTTGATGGAGATTACGTTGATGAATAAAGCTAATTTTGAACCAAAAAAAACGTGTTTTCTTTGTTATGCCCGGGACTTTTCAGCCCATGTGTTATTACAGTTTTATTGCCATACCTTAGGGTCCAAGCGGATTTTCAACAGTTGTAATCAACGGGACTCTTAAAATTTCTGAATGAACGTGGATTTTTCCCTTTCCTATTACTACTGGCCTTAGTTTGTGTGTACTACTACCATTAGTACACGCTAGAAAAGTTATGCGTTGTCGTTCCGCTTTTCTACCCGAAGCACATATTTCATGTGATGCAACATAGGTTTTCGTATGTAATAATTTCCAATAAAGACTCGTTTCATCTGCTTTGTATATTTGCTCCTCATCTAAGTGTAGGTTGTAGTGTGTAGTAAGGTTGTACTAGTTGTAATGGTGCCGATAATTTTTCACCGGATATCGACAGCAGTCGAATTCCATACTTCCTTTTAAATCTTTTTAGCCAGCTATCACTGGCTACAAAATTTTAGATCTCTTTTAAGTTTTCATTCAATAATTTTGCTCTCTCTTTAATTAATTCACCGCTAATTGGAACATGATTATCCCTTTGTTTTAAAAACCATTTATGCAGACGATTTTCCATTCTAGATGCTTGGGCATTTTTTAATGTTCTGCAATGGTCCGGGCCTCCGTATGTATCTGACACACGTTGTAAAATTTGTGACTTGAATGGCTTAATTTTACGGATTGTGGCTACTCCATATTTTTTTGCCAATTGAGTCACCCCCGCACCTTTTTTAATCTTATCGATGATTTTCACTTTGTCACTTACTTTTAAAAATGTTGTTTTATTGTTCGCGGATGCCATGTCTGTTCTGGCGTGATTTTAGCTGCACAGTACTTTATTTCAAGAGAGGCAAGAGAGCCAACGCTTATAGGAATCCCATACATAAATCGGGGAACCACCGATGCCAGCGCCGAAATATTTTTTTGATCGATTCAATTACGCACGTAAATCGGGAAATAACCGGTACCCTAAACTGTTTACATTATCGAGTTGTACGTGGTGCAAGCTTGTTTACATTACCGGGCGTTCCATTTGATCGAATAGTAACAATTTTCTGTTTACATGACCGCGACGTTTCCACTACCGGACATTTACATGAGCCAGCGTTTACTGTATATCAATTTCTGCTGTAATGTGAACTCTATTTAAAACTATCATGATAGGTAAGTTAACCTTCTAAAGGTGCAGAATATTACTTTTTTATATTGATTTAGTTTTTATTTGTGTTCTTAAAATCCAATCAACTAAAATTTTAGTTGAGTTAAACGTCAATAAGTTAAAACATTGTAAATAATATTAATTTTATCGTATGTCAAAAGGCTAATAAAATACCCGCATATGTTGTAGGTTCTCGTTAACAAAATCAAAAAAGACCTTCAAATCCGTTATTATGTATTGATTTTACCATTATTTTAACCATGACGTATGGCAATGATAAGTATACATTATCTCAAGGTTTCACGAATAATATAGATAAGCAGACGCAGCTTTAAATATCTTTTTAAAATCAAAACTTTTTCGTTTTTTCATTATCAAATTCATATACAAAATAGATGCTAAGGATTAAAATTAGGTCTTGCAATTTTAATCTAGAAGTAATGTAAACTATGTGGTCTAAGCAAACGGAAACCAGCAACAAAAATATGACGTCACTAAAAGATAAGATTACGCATAGGAAACGGAAAGGAAATAAGTCGAAGAACGCAGAAGCAGTTACAGATCACAATAATGTTAACATCAACAATACCAAGCTAGCGAAGAAAGTTCATAAACAAGCAAATTTACGTAGCAAGGTTGCAGAGAAGAATTCGGTCGCGGCTGCTTGTGGGAAAAGTGAAAACACCGTACGGGTTCAGTGCAAAACTGAGGAGGAGGTCCGCGTATGTGTTAGTACTCTTAATAATAAAGATGACGTAAACGATTTAAGTAGGATAACAGATAATAGCGTATACCGTATGCCTCTCGCTGACAACGAAACAGATGTGAAGTTCAGAAATGACGCGCTCACGCGATACTGTGATCCCAATGGTAGTGTTAAGCGATACAGTGATAGTTTTATTATAGAACAAAACAGCAGTTCGAAAAACAGTCGACTTGACAGCAATCTGTCACGTGCTCGTAGTGGATTCTTTATTAGCGAGACAGAAACTCGTGACGAATTTGTGAAATCCGGACGTAAATCTCGAAGGTTTAGCGACATATTTAAATATGGTGGCATTAGGCATTCTGACAGCTGTGATGACTTAAAATTTTGTGGCAAGATGCTTGTCCAGGATGAAGTAAATGGCAATGTCGCAGAAGTTTCGCTAAGGAAACCAATTAAATGTATTGACATGGATGATAAGTCTAAGAAAGGTCCTAAAAAGGTAAATAGAAGTGATAGTAGAAATTCCGCTTCTACTAAACCGAAACCGATTTCGAAATCATCTAAACCGCCTGAGAATAGTCAAATTACAACCAACTCTCCTAACAATTCATACCTAAAGCGGGTTAGATCTAAAATTTATCGCCCAAAGAGTGAAAATGCGAATGTGTTACCCTCAATGCCGGAAATAAGTGAAAGTGTAAAAGAAAAGAAAAATAAAAACAAAAAAGTGGAATCTAAAAAGGAGAACGAATCCACTATTTCAAAAAGTTCGGTGCCGCACATTGATTTTCGTTTAATTAGACAAACCTCTAATTTAGAGAGCATAAGACCAGGGTTGTTACTTGGTCATAAAAAGTCAATTTCTAATGTAGGCATAGATTCGGTAGATGGTACAATAGAAAAACCTGTGTTAGCCAAATCAAAGTCTAGTAGTGCAATAAATTTAAACTTATTACGGACGAGACGTAACAAATTAATGGAACAAATTAGAAAAAATAGTAAATCGGTGCAAGATGAATTTGATTTTATAAGCTTTGGTGGAAATGTTGGTGCACAAATGAATAGAAGATTTGGTTCTCAAAATTTAGTTAGTTCTGTTAGTGAAGCTGCTTATGCTAGGCCTACTAGCTGGTTACATGGACATACAGGTAATTTTTTTAACTTATTATAGTTGATACTACTCTTCGCCCACCATTTTGAACTTTGAAGATTCAATAGCAATCATTCCTTAACGTATTTTAGAATATATATATATATATATATATATATATATATATATATATATATATTCGAAAATTAATTTTAGCTTCCAAAAAAAGAAAGAATAATTTTTTAATAGATGTGTGTGTTATGTACACATGCCTATAAACTTTTCGTAGCATAACGAATTTTCAAGCATTGCGATGGGTGCAAGTAATTTTACTGTTTCAATAACATTTTTAAATGTTAGACTAAATTAGAAAATAGTAAATGTAAATAAATTATAAATAATCTAATAATAGAACAATTGCTATTTTCAAAAGGAAAAGAGTGTATTTTGAAATTTTTATAAATTAAGATTAAAACTAAAACTTGACAGAGAGAATAATATTATGAGTACGCCAGCCAATATGTCTGAGATGATTAATGCATTACTTACAATGTGTAATGTTAGTAGTAGCAAATACATAGGTAAATATACCAAAGAGAGTATCGTTTATCAAGGAAAGGCATGTAAATTGGGCTCCCTATAGTAGTTCTAACCTAACACAGTGTCGTATCAACAATGTAAATTTTAATGTTACGCATTTGCTCTACTGTTCAGCCTGTATACACACAAATTAAATTGCAATGCATGTATTTTTTTCTACATCACTAATCAGAAAAACGAGCAAACTAGCTCGCATAATCAAAGCTTAACTACACTGTTATCTAACGGGTGTGAAGTTAGCAATAGATTTCAGCTATAGAAAATCAATCTCACTTCGCTGCATTGAACTCGTGACTTTTGAACACTGGGATATTGTCGATGTCGGAGACAACTCGTCGGGAGAGTTTTAAGATGTAAACAAGTTTGTAACAAATTTTATAAACAATTAAAGTTAGCCATACCATCTACTAATACAATAGGTAAAGAATCATCTATTTCCGTAGTGTTCGCCACATTTAATTCACGAGTTTTGCACACTGGGCCATTTTAAGGATAGTAAACAACCGCCCAGAAAAGTTTAAAAATGTAAATATTTTTGAAACAATTTTTATAAACAATTAAAGTTCGGTATCCTATTCGTTTATGAAATAGGTCAAGAATTATTTTCTTTCGTAGTGTTCGCCACCATTTCTTTGAGATTTTTGCTCACCAATGTATTGCTAAGGGAGAGGGAAGTCCGACAGAAAAGTTTAATAATGTAAACATTTTTGTAATAATTTTTATAAACAATTAAAGTTGGTCATCCTATTCGTTTATGGAGTAGGTAAAGGATAATTTTTTTTTTTTTAGTGTTCGCCACCTTTTATTTGAGATTTTTGCTCATGGAGCCATAAGACAGCTCCTGGAATTGTAATTTTCTAGGAGACGTATCCGCCCTTTCATGTTTGCTCAAAAAATCTCTGATTTTGTTGAGGTAATTCGTAGCTCGGAAGCTATTCTTGTGTCTGGAGTTGGGATCAAAGAAGTAGTAAACGTGATTTGGTATATTAACTATTAGTAGCATCCAGTGCATATTTTGTATTATTGGTACGATAAATTTTGTTTTGAAATACTGTTTAAAAGTCAAATATAGAATATTTAAAAATTCATGTGCGGGGATTGATTCAAAGTCAGATCCTTCACAGAAGGATTTTAGACAAAAGTCTATTAAGAAGTTGTCCAACCACATATCGTGAGGGTTTTTATGAATGAAATTAATCTTTAGAGAGTTGCTTTAATGAAGGTTTCTTGGGAGAGTATTTGTACAACAGATTTGTTTCTCTATTCGGTAATGTCTTCTTAGAATACATTTTTTCAAGTTGTAATTTTTGTTTTTTAAAGTAACTGTGAAGACTCTTCGCTCTTTTACACCATCTTTCCTCATCTATCTCATTCACTTTATTGTTTGTACATCGTTTACGTTTGAGGGAATATATATGTTCTTTATATTCACTTAACACATATTTTCGTGTAGCTCGAATAAGCCTAGAGCATTTTCTGTGTAGTTTCTTTCCAAGGACGTTGTTCTTTAAAATCCCAAACCATCCTTCTACCAGTGCATTACTTTCTCTTCTCGTGAAATGCAAAGAAGTCCACAAAGGTAGATACGCAATATAATGCTTTAAGAAATACTCAGCAAAAGAGCAATTATAGAAAGGATTTGGTGTGGTATCAGTAACTACTGTTGCTAATTTGTTCTTCAAGTATATGTAAAAGTTACTGTTTTCAACAAAGCCATTTTTCAGAAGTTCTTATGCGATCAGTGGCAGTTTCATCGTCCAGGTTTAATGCTAATTTATTAATACGTGAGGATATAAGTTGTCTTTTGCTTTCAAGTACACTATTCGATTCATATTTGGATGCTGTAATTATGAACAAGTTGGTTATATGGTCCGTTATTTGAATAAAATCGCGCATGTCGAATAGCGATATTACTATCTCTTTTAACAATGTCTTTGTAGTTTTATCATTGTAATGTTTATTAACGTCGCGACATATTAGCTTCACAATATGCGCACAACATAGTTTAATTGTAACAAATCCCTCGCAGTCAATACTCACGTCCCAAATTTTCTCGTACATCTTGTTAATGTAGTTTAGTAGACACATACTGTTCCATGACTCAGATACAGCATTTAGAAGCGCCATACTAAAGTCGGTCGTCACTATAGTAAAAGCAGGCCATGTGGTATGGTTTTTAATACAAAAATTTTTAAAATTATTCAGCCACGATGAAATAGTGGCTGTATCGTGTTTTGACGAAATCATTTCCATAATGGGAATAACACGGTTTTTCTTAGTTCCCACGACACCTGCGTAATACAGTACCCTTTTACATTTATGGGCAATTTGTTTTCTCACCACTGAACCTGTGGCATCCAAGTATAAAGTTGGTTTGCTGAAATATCTTACAAACTCTAACTATTCTCTGCTAAATATCATAATATTCAGAGGAACTGAAACCTGATAAATGTAATGCTCATTATCTCGTTGCATCATGACAATGTCAAAAACATCATCCGAATGACGATCAAGAACAGACGATTTTTGTGATTTAATTTTTTTGTACACATCATCAGACTTTACTTTGTGCAAGTTTTTATGTAGGGGAGAAGAGCTTGATATCGATTTCATGTCTTGCAGCCGAACGTGTGAGCATTGTTGTAACCTATTAGCGAGCAAACATCGTTCCACTTTTCTAACAGCTCTAGTTAATTGTTCTCCATGGCTGTAGTTTAAAGAGGAACTGTAAACATCCACCACAAGGCTGACGCTGCCCCTACACTTCAAGATAAAAGTTTGGCAGTGCGTATGTGCGCAGTAAGCGTATAAATTAAAACCGTTTTTGACAGTGTTTTTGGATTTGATTGTTAAAAGGCACGTATTATTTATTGAGGACATTTTTTCTTTAAAAACAAAATTATAATACCCTGATATCAGAGTACCTTTCTGTAAAATACTTTCAACTTCCGAACCGGAATAACAAAAGTACCTTCTAATACTGGGCAAGAAAATGATAACCTTCCCAAGCGAATATACTTAGGATATACGTTATTAGACCCTTTTGGAAGAATATGCTGACTAGCGCTTTTGTCATATAAATTTTGTATATGTGCATTTACATGTAAATTCTCGTCATCAGAAACATCTGTTTCATGTAGTTGTAATGAAGAATTCTCATCGGTGTTACAGTCAAATACAGGAGTTTCGTCGTGCCCAGTGGAATTATAACTCCATCCGTCTCACTTAACTCACTAACGAATACGGCGGAATCTACAGCTCTTCTGATGCGGTCAACCTCTTTTAATATACCATTTGTATTGCGTTTAATAATATTCTGTATATTTAGGCAACTAAAAATTTATCGTTTCCGAAGGCAAAAATGGCAGCTTCACGAAATAGCTCATGTCTGTAATTCCGGCGCCTTATTTGGCTACTAGTTTAAAGAACTACTACTGAGCAAGATCCTGACTATAATTCATGATAAACGTAAATTGCGTTGAATACCTTTTACGAAATCATGAAGATAGAAGATCCTCTAGAAATGCAAAAACAATAGCATATGCAACTGACAAACTATATCAGCAAAGATAGCAAACAATGTGTACACATGCAAAATCCTTAAAACTAAGATGAACAAGCAACCTTAAAACAATATACGATTAACAAAAGAACGAAAGATGATATAAGATAACATGAACGACCCGAAACAATACTTAGTTTATAAAACAACTCATGTAACCTAATAATATATAACAGACCTATATAGCAACACAACAAAATGCAAATGAAACTACTTCAAAATGTTCGATAAACGACTTCCACTGCACACTGATGACAAAGTTGAACTGCTAAACATATACACCGAATGCAATTATCAAAGTGAGAACAGAATCGGGAATGCGTAAACAATAAACCATTCAATCTCACCAATAGAATATTCTTCAGCACTTAATTGTACCATACTCAGTAAAACTATTTCTTAAAATAGTCTTTGACCAAACCTGCAACCTTCAGTTAAATAGGAGATATATGAAAGGTTTTGAAATTTACATATAAATTTATAAAAAAGATTAAGATAATATTTAACCCAATCAAATATACATCAAAAGCATGGAGTCTAACCGTGTATTAAGAAATTGTCCCGTCATAATAGAGAACAACCCAGTACGAAGCTAGGGACACGTTTAATCAAAACTTCTTTTGTTTTTTTCTGCTACAGTCACATACAGGGAGATAATTCTTTACTTATTCCATAAAGGAGTAGGATACCCAACATTAATTGTTTATAAACATTGTTACAAAAATTTTACATTTTTAAACTTTCCTAGCGGACTCTCCCTTCCCTTGGCAATGGCTTCGTGAGCAAAGATCTCCGATAAAAGGTGGCGAACACTGCGAAGAAAAATAATTCTTCACATATTCCATAAACGAATAGGATACCCAACTTCAATTGTTTATAAAAGTTGTTGCAAAGACGTTTACATTTTTAAACTTTTCTGGCGTATTCCTGCGTCCATTGGCAATGGCTCCGTGAGCAAAAATCTCAAATAAAAAGTGGCGAACACTACGAAAAAAAATTATTCTTTACATATTCCATAAAGGAATAGGATACCCTACTTCAATTGTTTATGAATATTGTTACAAAAATGTTCAGATTTTTAAACTTTTTTGGCGGACTCCTCTCCCACTTGGCAATACCTTCGTGAGCAAAAATCTCAAATAAAAGCTGGCGAACACTACGAAAAAAAAATAATTCTTTACCTATTCCATAAACGAATAGGATGCCCAACTTTAATTGTTTATAAAAATTGTTACAAATATGTTTACATTTTTTAACTTTTCTAGCGGACTCCCCTTCCACTTAGCAATACCTTCGTGAGCAAAAATCTCAAATAAAAGGTGGCGAACACTACGAAAAAAAAAAGATTCTAACGATAAACAAATAGGATGCCCAACTTTAATTGTTTATAAAAATTGTTACATTTCTGGGGAGTTGTTTGCTGTCCCTGAAATGGCTCAGTGTCCAAAAATCGTGAATTAAATGTGGTGATCACTTCGGAAATAGATGATTCTTTACCTATTGTATTAGTAGATGGTATGGCTAGCTTTAATTGTTTATAAAAGTTGTTACAAACTTGTTTACATCTTGAAACTCTCCCGACGAGTTGTCTCCGACATCGATAATATCCCAGTGTTCAAAAGTCACGAGTTAAATGCAGCGAAGTGAGATAGATTTTCTATTCCTGAAATCTATTGCTAACTTCACACCCGTTGTTATCTATAAAGATAGTCAATTAACCAGTAATATTTTAAGTTTGTGTTGAGAAATATTTAATTGTTATGGTTTAATGTTTCCAAAATTAACCGTTGTTTATATGAAGGTATAAATAAGTTGGTTCGTCTATATTTATTAATTGCTTTGAAACTCTGTCCTCTCATGTTTCAATTTTCCATTACTTTTACTATTACATTTAATTACGGTTCTGTATTATTAAAATTTTGAAATTAATTTAATTTCTCTATAAATAATGAGGTCAAATATTAGCAATGCAAAATTTTCAAGTTATAATTTTGAAGACGGTAAAAAGTATTTTCTTTATTATCTTTACATGAGATTCATATATTTTAATGTTAAATATAAAAACAGATCGTTCCACATTTTATAATTATCATATTGTTTTTGTTATATTTAACACAGTTGTGGTATAAATGAGCACTCTACATTTTATTCAATACATGTATGGCCTTATAAATGTATATAGATATAATCTGAGTAAAGTCAACGGCTATAATACGCATGTATGTCTTCCGTTATTCTTCGTCGCTACAGTATTCCGCTACAATCAGTCTATTAGTCATTCGCCGTAAGCATTTGCTATTACCCTACTACATCATGGTTATACCTATAGTGCGGAATATAGGATTGTAGATATCTCCCCGTCGTTGACTTTGTTCAATATTTTAAAAAAGTTGGCAAAATTCCCAAAAAATCTGTGTTCTCCAAGAGAAACACTGTCAGACTTCCGTATCAGCTCTTAGAGATTTGTGTTGTTCTGGACATGCGAAATAAATACTTAGTTTGAAATAATTAAAATCGGAAATTGTTCAAAAGTGGTTTAAATGCCTATATTTGTATGTTTTGTTCTAATTTCAGTAGGCGTTTATTATTTACATCTTTGATATTCACCTTAATTTGTCGTTATTCGTTAAAGTAAAAATATCGTTAAGTAATGTGCAGACCAAAGTATGTAGGTCGTAATTATTTGAATCTATTCAGTTCTGCACTGCCAAAAAATTTCATCCTTTAAGCTTGACTTCATTTGAAGTTATTGACCTGGCATTATGGACTCGGTATATGATAAAAAATTAACTAAAATCGTTTTTCATTTCAAGAGAAAAAAGACGAGAAAACCTTAAGAAAACGTATATAGAATAATGTCGATTATCAGAATGCTGACACTTCCAATATAATCGGAAGTAGAATAATAACGTAATTATTGTTATTCTAAAGATCATTATCGAAAAAACCTCTATACAGATTATGAGATCACTGTAATGATCATTTGTGTAAATTCAACTGACAGTTAGGTAGCCACCCCACCTACATATGTATTTTACACGGACTTTACTTTCATTTTAGATTGAATACCGTTGTAGGATTTCCCATCGTGCAACGTAATAGATCATATCGATTTTGTCTGGCATGAAAGCAAATTTTGTACAAATATGTGAGTTGTGAGCGGTTAACCACTATAACAGTAAACCAGTAAACTGGTTAATATGTTTATTGATAAGTTATGTTATATGTCCTGTATATATAGTCGCTTAACTGGAACCGGAATTTTTGCGTCGATATCTGACAATGGATGAAACATTGATCCATTACTTTGCTCCAGAATCAAAATGATTGTCATCTGAGTGGACAGCAACTGGTGAACCTCGTCCAAAGCGCCCGAAAGCACAATAATTGGCTGGAAAGGTAATGGCCTCGGTATTTTGGGATGTGCGTAGTGTAATATTCATCGACTGTCTTGAGAAAGGAAATACCATCAACAGTGAATATTATATAGCGTTATTGGAGCGTCTGAAGGCCGAAATTGCAAAGAAACGACCGCATATGGCAAAGAAAAACATGTTGTTTCATCAAGACAACGCACCGTGTCACAAGTCAATCAAAACAATGGCAAAACTACATGAATTGAACTTCGAATTGCTCCCACATCCATCGTATTCGCCAGATGTGGCTCCCAGCGACTACTGGCTGTTCGCAGACTTCAAAAAAATGCTCGCCGGTAAGAAATTTCGCACGAATGAAGAGGTTATCGCTGAAATTGAGGCCTATTTTGAGGCAAAAGATAAATCGTTCTACAAAAGTGGTATTGAAATGTTAGATCGGCGCTGGAATGATTGCGTTGCTCTTGATGGAGATTACGTTGATGAATAAAGCTAATTTTGAACCAAAAAAAACGTGTTTTCTTTGTTAGGCCCGGGACTTTTCAGCCTATGTGTTATATTATTGCACTTAACTAACAAAAAATGTGTTGAATTAGTTAATAGTACGCCGTAAAAATAAAATATTTCTTTGAAAAATGCAGTATAACCCCTGTTGATTGTATATTTAAAAAAGCAGACTAACGTTAAAATAAAGCATATTTCCAAACATTACAAAAAAAACATAAACTAGTTTAAGAGAACTATTAATATTTTATCTGGAATCCTTTATTTTATTAAACAATTTGTAATCTTTATTTTATGGATTGCGTTGTAAAATTGATCCAAATTTCGAATATGTTCAGTTTATAAATGTATAATGTCCACTACAGAACAGTGATTAACATTTCTAAGAAACTAGGCTTTTACTAAGCGCGTATATTACTTGGGATCAGTATCCTGTTGGAATTTACAAATGACAAGTAAGGCTGCAGAAACGAGTGCTTTCATAGTAGCGTGTATTACTTAACGATATTTTTACTTTAACGAATAACGACAAATTAACGTGTCAATATTAAAAATAATGATTGTAATTACTTACTGTTTTCGTTTGAGTGTGTTGCTGATGCAGTGACGTAAAAATTTACTGTAATATCGTGTCATTAGTATGCCCTCCAGTCGTAACTCAGTAAATACTATACGAATTGCGACTTTGGTTATGTCCGACCGCTTTCGAAATATATCTTCGCTGCCAATGAGTGCGCACTTGTCTCTGCAGCCTTAATGACAAGTCTTTTTTTTTGCATTAACTAGTTAAAAGGTATCCGATCGAAGAAAATTGCAAATCGTTTGAAAACCTCACGGCACCTAGTTGGCACTACCTTGTTTGAGACTTTTGTTGAACTTCTGTTACTGCTTTTTAAAAACTGAAAAGAACGTTGTCGATTAATTTTATTTTCTATTTATTTATAATGGATTATATTAACTACTACTACAAATATGCCATATATTTCCAAACTCAATGAATATGTGGCAATTTAAAATTGACGGGTAAGTTGTTTGGTTCGGTGTTCAGTGACGGGTACCGTTCAAATAAGTTTCCGACACAATCGTGGAAAATTGTATGATATTGCACTCACTATATTTCTATATATATCTCTATTAGATGTGGCAACCATAATTGAGAAATTAATTAATGTAAGAGCATTTTAAGTTCACATAATTATACGCCCTCACATAAAATTTGTTCATTCCCAAAAATAATTAAATGATCAGGTAGAGGTAAACGACGTTATATTCGTAAATGGATTATAACTGTATGATAAACGTTAAAATAACTAAGGAAGAATGAGAGATTTTTTCGAATTAATGTTGAATTTGTTAAATAAAAGTAAAATTTTTGTATTCTACATTTATCTATTATAAAATACTAAAATCACTTTCGGCTAATTCATATAGATTGGTCCCACACAAATTCACATGCTGGAAACCTGACCCAAACATACTACCCTCAAAAAGTTAATGTCTGGATTGGCACAATAAGCGACTTATTTATCTATTTTTTATTAACAAAAAGCTTACTTCAGTAAAATTTCTGGATTTGTTACGAGACGATATCAGTCCATCGATTAAGATACTGAATATTCATGAGGTTCGGTACCAAAATGAATAGGACTCTGCCACGTTCTACTCATATCATCAGGAATTTTTTAAATAACGTATTTCAAAGACAGCAGCTCATATCTTCAAACAAATTTTCTTTAAGATTACCTGAAAGATACAGTTTATAATAACGTACAAATACGTTACTTGGGCAAAATGAAAGATCGTATACGTATTGCATGTGATGGAATAAACCCAATATTTATTGGGAATACATTGTGATACTTTCAAGAATTCTTTGCTCGAAAATTTGCTGCCAATTTAGACTTCACTTTAGTTATGTGGTTTATCAATTGTTAAAATAAAATATTTCTTTCATTCAAGGCTGAGATTGTGCAATCTTAAAAACGTAACCAAATTCTTGTTAGCTTTGTTTGGCTTTGTGCTACCAATATTATTTTCGTACCAGACTCTACTACATGTTTGTAATAGATTTAAAAAATCATGTACCTTGAAGTTACATATAAGAAAAAAATATGTATAATAAAACAGAGAACCCGGAACGTAAAGCTAAAGTAAATATGTATTTAATTAATTGTATTTAATTTTTGAACTCATCATAAATTTGTTATCTTTCAGTTTTCATGTTATTATTGATCGGCCCTTAATTTTAACCCATACATCACATAATCAGTATTATAATTATGTTTTAAAAGAAGTTAATGTATATGCTTTTCTTATTTAAAAGGCAGCGTGGAAGCCTATGTCTTAGATTTGTTTATACACTGTTGTTTAAATATCATTCTTAATACCAATCAAAATAGCATACGTTTTGTACAGCTAATAATTTATGAACGAAAAATATTTGAATTGGTTTATGAATAAATTGATACTTTAAATTTCATTTCTACTTTAAACCTCAACAACTAAACAATACTAATGTGACCATTGGTACCAATGTTCAAAGTTATCTTGCGCCTTCTGTAGTTTTTGTGGTCCATCGTTCTTATCCCAAAAACAACTCTTCGCGAAAATAGTTTCAAATGGCAAGTGAGATGATGTAAACACATTCCTGACAACTAACTGTGTTGAAAATGTTTATATCCTAACATCTAGAGTACATAGTACTGATGTTCATAATGTTCAGATTTTTTTATGATACAATATAATACAAAGCAATTACTTGCATATAAACATGTAAAAACGTTATTAGTTTTTACATTTTAGTTAAAAGAAACGAAAAGATATTCGCAACTACTACATTTTCATTATACAAAATGCAAACAAACAACCTTGGTGTATTCGAGACATGTATGTTGTTATATGGGTTATATTAAATAAAAACAATTGCCCTACTTAAAAAAACCAATCGTCAATTAAATGTTATTGTTTCTTCTATATTTACAGGGGATACTAAACCGAGTCATCCGGTAACGAGGACTGGCTCAGACAGACGGCCTGATGCTCTTAGGGAAGAACCGTTAAAAATCCAGGAGAGCCAAAATCACAACTTGGATACTGAAGATGATACTATCATAGAAAGGTATGTACAATAGATGATGCAAATGCAGTCTTTTAACTAAATGTTGACGTCACAAAATTCACGGAATAAAATAAGCAAATTATTTGTAGCAAATTGAAATATGTGCTTATTGATGAAACCTTTTGGCGGAATTTGTAATGTTAATTCGTAATACTCCAAATTACGTTTTATTTAACGCACATGTCTGTGTAGTCTCACAAAAACCTGCCTTTACACGTAACGGATTGCCACTCTCTTCTTTAAGAGATCGGTAAAAGTGCATGTTAGCGGCACCGTCACTCACAAACATTAAAAGTTGGGTTGCTGAAACTTGAAATTTGTTCAATGCCCTCAACACCACTTTTAAAATTTCATTGCTAATACATTTTGCAACTATTTTGGAAGCAAATGAGATAGGGGATGATGGTTCAAATTCTTTCATTGTACGTACCATCACATTCAGCACAGAATGTTTTTGACTATCGATTGTTTCGCCCAATTTTTTTATTTTTCAATTCTGCTTTAATTCTTCTTTCAACATAGTCACGAACAGATGGCATAAAGTTTCTTAACGATGTCCGACTTGATAATGTATAATCCGAATACTTGCTCCAGAAGGAGACAAATGCTTGTTGGTCTAGTAAAGTGGACCGTATATTACATCGAATAAAACAAACACCTACATCAAATATTAATTGTTCGCAGTATCGTTTGCCACGGATTGGAGAACAGTGTTTTATACTTTTTAGGGAGCGTCACACTTCCATCTGCTGGTACACGTCAAATAGTTGTCGCACTTTACACATAATTCTATCGCCTTCGTATTTTAAATCCGGCATACTCGCTATTACGTTTTCTAGTTTATTCGAAATACGCCGTTTCCGAAACGTACCTAAGTGCGACATTTTCTAAGTGTCTGTATACTGATACACAACGACCAGTCGAATAATACTGAATAAGCATGCTTTGATACGGGTGCTCGATTCTCCGTGTCGCGCGCTTCGCCCCTCCATGTTGCTCTCTGCACGGCACTCAAAGTTGCCCCTCTTAGCCAAGACTAGTTGTGACTATAAAATATATTCTGCAGAAGTTGGTTGTTAGTAATTTAATTTGTTAATTAAGTGTTGATGTTACAAATAGCAAGCTGTGATTTGAACTACTAGGCACTTTCTTCTTTTCCTAACTGTGTACCGTTATCAACATTTACATATATACACTGAAACTTGCTCCTTTTTGCCAAGATTAGTTATTATCAGAGAAGTACTTATATCATAGCGGAAGTATAGTATAAGCAGTAAGGACATAACTCTAGGAATCTTTGATGTTTTGAGGATCGTTTTCAATAACCTTGAAACAGTATTTGTCAAAAAATCGGTATTAATGTGACATGGATAAAATATTTATATCGAATGAGAGGTTAAAAATGTGTTCGGATTTTATCTTAAAATGCATAACAAACGGTTTTAGTTATTTAACGTGTGAATGGTCATATAAAAATATAAACAGTGATAAACATTCTTATATTATCTTGGGATACATTATTGTTTAAATCAAATTTATATATAATTAAACGTATCTACAAAATCAATGAACAGTGTTTAATATATCTATCTACAAATGAGTCAGAAAATTTAATAAAAATTTTATAAAGTTATGTTAAATGTTTACATATCTAGTTTTACATTTTTACCTTTTGGGTTATTGAACGTACTTTTACGAAATTATGAAGTATAAATAATTCAAATTTTGACATATAAACTCAATAAATAATCATTCTCAAAAGTTATTTAAGACAGATTATTATATTCACTAGTTCCCAATGTGTATACAGGATGTGTATAAATGATTGAAACGCGTTTGAATACCCCACTTTCTTTGTTTTTGCTTGAAGTTAGTGCTAAGTACTAGTCAACGCCTCTGAAACTTTAACGACTATATGTCATAGGCGTAAAATAAAAATATGAAAACGTTGGGTATAAAGTTACTGAAACTCTTAATATGAATTTTGTTCGATATAAGCTCTTTGAATGATATACAGAATGTCAAAATCATAAAACAAACAAGTAAGATTTTATAAGAATCACTTAAAGTGGCCTCCACATTGTTCGAAATATACCTCACATCTGCTTCTAATAGAGGAAAAAAATATTTTACAGGATCATATCATATGTATCTGAACGAATACTCTGATTGTTTTCTGCAAACAGTATTTTTCACCACATATCATTTTCAGTTATAGAATATAATTGAAAAAAATCTGCTCATTCGAAAAAATATTTTTTAATTAATGAAAAACTGAAAATTCAAATCCTATCTGCCAAAGGGAACAATTGCTCAAATGATTTGTAGGCTCTCTAATTCTAGGAATGTGAAATGTCATTGATTCTTTTCCTTCTCGATACCATCATTAAAAGAGGTGGGCAGAATAACTACGAATATCACAATATACACTTAAACCATGGATTTTCAAACCACAAAGCGAATTAAATCTATTAAGTGTGACTTTCAATCTTGCCTTCCAAAGCTTTTACGGTACGCACAGTGGAGGCTAAATATTTTTTGCGCTTAATAAACTCACCACAAACAAAGCAAAATGCATCAGAAGGATGTCTTCAGTGTCGAGAATAAATCCAAAAAATAACAAGAAAGTGTTGTCAACAAATACAAACCTACTGAACAGCTGGTTAAGGAGTTAGATTGGAACGTTGAACTTATGCCACGTGATTTCTGCTAATATCTCACGTGAACCTTTTAAAATTTTCTAAGTCAATTTTCTGGTCACAAAAGCAACGATTTCATTAATATAAAATTTGTTACATGGGTGTAATATCAAAAAGAATATCTTAATTGTCAATTATTGATCAATTGATCATACTGCTCATAATCACGATGTCTCTTCCATTTGCCTTCTTGCAATTCTTTAAAAAAATAGCTTTTGATGCAAGTTAGTTGTAATAAACTTTTGGAAAATTTGTGCATTTAAATATACATAACGCATGGGCTAAAAAGTCCCGGGCCTAACACATAGATGACGCTAGTTTTATTGCAGTCACCTTTCTCACAGTTAGTACTAACCTTCAAAAGACAGCTGTTAAAATTTCATGATATTCTATTCACTAGTTTGTGAGTTATTGTGCTAAGAGTCACGCTACTTTTGTTATTTTCAAAACAATGGACCAAAAACAATTTCGTGTTTTAATTTTACACTGCTTCTTGATGGGAAAAAATACCGTTCAAGCAAAGCAATGGCTTGAAAAGTGTTATGGGGACTCCGCTCCATCAGAAACAACAATAAAACGTTGGTTTGCTGACTTCAAACGTGGTCGAGACACCGATGATGCAGAACGGAGTGGACGTCCAAATGAGGCGGTAACACCAGAAAACATGAAAAAAATCCACCAAATCGTTTTGAATGAGCGAAAAGTGAAGTTGCGTGAGTTAGCTGACATCGTAAAGATATCAAAAGAACGTATTGGCTTTATATTGCATGAGCATTTGACTATGAGAAAGCTCTGTTCAAAGTGGGTGCCGTGTTTGCTCACTGTTGACCAAAAACAAGAACGTGTTGATGATTCTGAGCAGTGTTTGGCCATGTTTAAACGTAACAAGCCGGAATTTTTGCGTCGATATGTGACAATGGATGAAACATGGATCCATCACTTCACTCCGGAATCAAAACGATCCGTCATCTGAGTGGACAGCAACTGGTGAACCTCGTCCAAAGCGCCCGAAAACACAACAATCGGCTGGAAAGGTAATGGCCTCGGTATTTTGGGATGTGCGTAGTGTAATATTCATCGACTATCTTGAGAAAGGAAATACCATCAACAGTGAATATTATATAGCGTTATTGGAGCGTTTGAAGGCCGAAATTGCAAAGAAACAACCACATATGGCAAAGAAAAAAAATGTTGTTTCATTAAGACAACGCACCGTGTCACAAGTCAATCAAAACAATGACAAAACTACATGAATTGAACTTCGAATTGCTCCCACATCCATCGTATTCGCCAGATGTGGCTCCCAGCGACTACTGGCTGTTCGCAGACCTCAAAAAATGCTCGCCGGTAAGAAATTTCGCACGAATGAAGAGGTTATCGCTGAAACTGAGGCCTATTTTGAGGCAAAAGATAAATCGCTCTACAAAAGTGGTATTGAAATGTTAGATCGGCGCTGGAATGATTGCGTTGCTCTTGATGGAGATTACGTTGATGAATAAAGCTAATTTTGAACCAAAAAAACCGTGTTTTTTTTGTTATGCCCGGGACATTTCAGCCCATGTGTTATATTGGCTTATTATCCCAATATATGACACTACAAACGTTACTTTCAAGATGTTCGTATGAGGAAAGTAAACATAAGAAACTTTGAGGTATTTCTTTTAGAAAGGATGAGACAATACATCTTATCTGAAGCTTCATAGCTATAGCGTTCTTCTCCAGGAAATGTTTGCACAAATTATACGCTCATACATAAATGCATACAAAAAACATAGATACACAAATTTTTGATCTATCATTTTAATGATTGAGATGAATGTACTTATCTCAAAATCCTCCGCGTCGCTGCTGCTGATACAGCAAGGAAAATTTCGATATATTGTAGTAATAATAAAAGCTTAGCTCCTCTTTCGATTAAAACGTTGCGATTATGAATTATGACTAGTATGCAGTAAAAGAGGTAAATAAGTATTTTTGCACTTGTGACAATATATATTTTCTGATACTGCCAATGAACTT
This sequence comes from Trypoxylus dichotomus, assembly GCA_023509865.1. Taxonomy (NCBI): domain Eukaryota; kingdom Metazoa; phylum Arthropoda; class Insecta; order Coleoptera; family Scarabaeidae; genus Trypoxylus; species Trypoxylus dichotomus. The sequence continues at coordinate 51,817,948 of CM042074.1, read as the reverse complement.
TGCATTCTTGTTCTTATTCATCTACAATTACGCCGTATATATATATATATATATATATATATATATATATATATATATATATAAACGCAAACGTAGAGTTTCAAATTGTTTAGTATATATATATGTATATATAAACATACATATGTAATGGAATTTTTTGAGGTCCCTGTTCTCCTCGAGAACATGCCCATTTTTACTTACCTTTCAATAAGCTTGTTTTTTCTGTAATTATAGTTTCCATTAATTTTGTTGTATTAGGGAGAATGCAAGATTAGACTCCCTCTAAGGTCGGATAGCACTTTAATATCAGATTTAATTTTATTTTTTAAATACCTTAACGTAATCGTAATTAATATTTTTTTGCGATGTATTCTGCATTTAAATACAATTTCCCAAAATTCTCTTTCGTCCTTATTATGTAGAAAATTCCCCTTCTTTTCAAAAAAAGTCCCTTAAACAACAGGAGAAGAGAATAGTGATATTATCCTATCAAAAGTTTATATCACAAAATTCAATATAATTAATGAAAATTGTATACAAATATATTTAACATACGCATATACACACGGCACATAGTGACGATCTCACCACGGCCTACTCCTCCATTTCCGACAACACAGGAGACGTTTTCGTTGTCATGAAGACCTTACTGTAGCCGTTTGTTGCCTAGTATCTGGATTTAGTAGCGGTTTACGAGTGTGATCGACATTCCACACGCGAAACAACTTACGACTAGCGTCGCTATAAAAATTCCAAGCATCTACAGAGTTTGCACGCTTCTTATTTACGCGAATTTCGCAAATTATTGTGAAGAAAATACCTCAAAATTAATATAGAGGTTGTAGTGGACCTGTCGCCACAATTATATTACCCGAATATCGGGCGAAACAGCGCTGATCCAATAGAAGAACTCGGATATAATTTTGGCTCTTCCATTGCCGTCGCGAAGATAGAATATTTGCCGACCTACAATATCAAAGTGCGTGTATGAATACAGGAAAGTACGGACTTGATTCTTAGTAAAATTAATTGAAATTTTAAAATACATGATTTATTAACTACCTAGGGATTGCGATAGGTATTTGTCGAGAACATTTTCCGATGTAAATGATATAATCTAAATTTGTTAAAATATTGTTAATTTTTTTTTTATTCAATCTATTCCATTTTTAATTAATTTCATTAAACTCTTCCAAATTTATTTCAATATAAGTAAAATCCCTATTAAAAGAACTCATTCGATAACATTTACGAACCCTGTCATATACATATATATATATATATATATATATATACATATATATATATATATATATAAACGCTCACTCATGTAAATACCCGGTAGTGGAAATGTCAAACAAGTAGACAACATGTACAACTCGATAATGTAAACAGTTTAGGGTACCGGTTATTTCCCGATTTACGTGCGTAATTGAATCGATCAAAAGAATGTTCACGTAAACGTTTTCAGTGCCGGCACCGGTTGTTCTCCGATTTATGTATGGGATTCCTGTAAGCGTTGACTCTCTTGCCTAGCGAGAAATAAAGTAGTGTGCAGCTAAAATCACGCCAGAACAGCCATGGCATCCACGTCCAATAAAAGAACATTTTTAAAATTAAGTGACAAAGTGAAAATTACCGACGAGATTAAAAAAGGTGCGGGGGTGACTCAATTGGCAAAAAAATACGAAGCATCTAAAGCTACAATCTGTAAAATTAAGCGATTTAAGTCACAAATTTTGTGTGTCAGATACATACGGAGGCCCGAAAAATCGCAGAACTTTAAAAAATGCCCAAGCACCTAGAATTGAAAATGGTCTGCATAAATGGTTATTAAAACAGAGGGATAATCATGTTCCAATTAGTGGTGAATTAATTAAAGAGAGAGCAAAATTATTGAACGAAAACCTAAAAGAGACTGAAAATTTCGTAGCCAATGATGGCTGGCTAAAAAGATTTTAAAATTCGACTGCTGCCGATATCTGGTGAAAAATTATCGGCACCATCACAACTAGTGTAACCGTTTAAGGAAAAGTTAATGAACAAAATCAAAGAGCTACATTTAGATGAGGAGCAAATATACAATGCGGATGAAACCAGTCTTTATTGGAAATTATTACACACGAAAACCTATGTTGCATCACATGAAATATCTGCTTCGGGTAGAAAAGCGGAAAGACAACGCATAACTTTTCTAGCGTGCACTAATGCTAGTGGTACACACAAAATAAGGCCACTAGTAAAAAGAAAAATTTGATTCCAGTGATGACTATGCCGATGAAGGCAATGTACCGCTAACCATCATTAGAAAACAGTTACTATACGATGCTGAAGTTATTGACAGTGCATCATCAAACATTTTCAAATTATTAAAAGCAATAAATCCCGATAGTGTTTGCACAATTACCGATGTTACGATGGTAATGTAATTTAATGCTACATATTCAATTTGTAGGTGAAAGATTTCTTAAGAAAGCAAAATCTTCTAATGAAGGCCGTGTTAATCTTGGATAACGCACTAGGTAATCCTCCAAAGGAACAATTAGGAAGCAACGATGGCTCAATTTCTGTTATGTTCATGCCGCCCAACGTTACTCCACTTATCCAACCAATGGACCAAAATGTAATAAAAATTACTAAATTGTATTACCGAAAATATCTACTTTCGTCTGCGTTATCAAAAAATCCTAAAAACATTTCTGAATCCTTAAAGCAAGTTACTTTACGTAAAGCAATTTTAAATTTAGATATGAAGTGGAATGCCCTTAACCAGCAAACAATCAGAAAGTGTTGGAGAAATTTGCTTTACTCCAGTGATGATTATGACGATGAAGACAATGTACCGCTAACCATCATTAGAAAACAGTTAGTATCTGATGCTGAAGTTATTGACAGTGCATCATCGGACGTTCTTAAATTATTAAAAGCAATAAATCCCGATATTGTTTGCACAATTACCGATGTTAGTTTATGGAATGACGATCAAGACATGGATGATGCACATGAAGAGGAAGATGGGGTGAGTGAAGATGACGACCCTCCGATTGAAATAAAAAATACATGAGTGACGCACAAGCTGTAGGAGTTTTTAATTAAGCGTTAGATTGGGCTGAAGAAAAAGACCTATTATATTTCGATATTTTAGTGCTCCGTAAACTGCGGGCAATGGCATTAGAAAATACCAAGCGTAAATTTACGCAAACAAAAATAGGTCATTATTTTTCAAAATAATGTAAAATTTATTTTTTAATATTATATGTATTATGTTATTCATTGTTCATAATTTATTTTTTAATAAACATACATATTTTCTTTAATGCAATTTCTTTATAAATAAAATAAGATTCGCTAATGTAAACATGTAAACTTTCAGTAATCTGAACAGTGCTTGGCTGATATCGTTCACATAATTGAGCGTTTACTCTATGTATATATATGACATTTACTATTTGTAACCAAATAAGAAGTTTCCTTCTATTTATTATAGGTAATGTAAATATGTAGTGCCTATTCGTTACAGTGGCCAACATTCACAACTTTTACAAACAAAAATTAATATTGCAAAATAATCTATAAATCTGTTGATTATAGAAATTAGTTTAGATTGGACGTAACTATATTACATTTGTAAATTTATGCGTAGATTCATAAACAAGTACCTCAAAATGCAGAAAGACCACTGCTATCGATACTCATCACTGTTATCAGCAACCATTACAGATAACGCCTTGACTACTTTACCGATAAATTAGTTTTGTGAGTGATGTGGACGAATGTGCGCTTCTGTTTTTTTCTAAATCTGCATCAACATAGGACTAACCCTTATGTAAATGAGTGACAATGGAAATGTTCGGGGATCTATTCAATTCTAGAAGAAATTCGGCAGATACTAAAAGAATTACTAGGAAAGATAGGCAAGCAATTAGTTTATTTAATGTGTTTAATGAAATATTCCTATTCTATTTGCTGTTCAATATACTTTAATAATTATTTTTTGTATTATTTGAAATATAGCTACTACGTAATTAAAATAGAATATTTAAATATTCAATCAGATTATATTATAACTGTGGATTAGTATACAAACCTCGCACATATTTTTATCAGCTGTCATTTGTTTATTATGCTCAGAATGAGTATATGCGATTATTAGAAAAATTGCCAAGGAAATTCGATAAATGGTTCTATTTTATTGTTATCATTATCTCAATTGCATATCCATATTTACAATGAATGCAGACATGGTATGTTTTTAATGTACGGGCTGCCCCAAAATCGCAGATCATATTTCTCTCATTTTCCCACCAAATTACTATTTTCTGATTGTAATAGTACACAGACGAAATATGAATGACGAGTTATATAGAAAAGAACACTTATTTTCTATTTTGAAACGTCTAGTAAGTAGACTTTAGAATATCATGTAAAAGTTTTTCTTTATATTTATAAAACTAGAAGCTTTCATGGTCTATTTCCATAATTCTTATTAAGTACGGTGTTTTTTTTATTAGGATCATTGAATTGTTTTAATTTGCGTGCTTGTAATTTTTACTTAATTTAAAAAGATGTTTAAAAACAACTGACAAGTAAAACATGTTCCAAACTTATAAGAAATCATCAATGTAATGAAAACCGTAAAAGTCAGATACATACGATAATTTTCGTCGAAAGAATTCAGGCAACTACAACATATTTTATGAAATTACGAAATTATGAAAGAGAATTATCTCCAGGAATAAAATGTAGGTGATGCAGCTCTTCAGAAGCACCGAAAGTGATAATATTATTTAGAAGAGAGCATTTGATGAAATATAGGCTCAATAATGAATGTTGGTATATAAAGATATGAAACAACGCGGCTGAAATATTTTTTACAGAAAATAAAAAACTAAAACTTGCTTTTAGCACTGTTCCCCGTATCTTATAAGTGACAAAACACGTACAATATGGCAAACATGAATATTGGAAATGTATGTATCTATAAAGTGGTATATAAATTAATTTTTTTTTGTTTTTAGTTTACCGGTTCTTTTTCCAAATAATTTTAATACACAGTGTTTTATATTGGCTTAATGACGTTATTCAAATTTTTTGATAGAGCCACACTTATTCCTTTCTTTTTGCGCGTCGATTGAAAAAACTTACTATTGCTTAACAAGAAATACATCCTAACTTAATCTATTTTTCAGTACAACTTTCACTTGTTTACTTTTATATAAGCATATAAAATAACCTTTACGGTGTTGCACTTACTCTCCCTCATATGAATCAGAAAAGTTATATCACACGATATGCTGCTATATTGCCGCTCTTTTATACAGATTGGTTTTAATTTGGAAGTAATGTAAGTTCAATGCAAGCAGCTCCAATAAAACGACAAGATTAAATCATATGAGTCTATTAAAAAGGATACAGCGCAGATTCATTTTAACCAGTAGTTTATCATATCTAAGTTGATTTTAGATGCGTGTGGTTCAGTCTCTAGCGCATTTGGTTATCAATCTGACACCCGGGGTTGTTCTTCTCTGTTGAGGTTTTCGGACGTTTTCCTCATTCCATAACGATTGGTGAGAGCAAATAATATCTTAAGAGACACCACCGACACATTAGTATTAATAACTAACTGATAGCTGGTCGTCACCCCCTGTAATTGGCAAAAGCTGTCGAGGGATGTGAAGGCATGAATAATTATTATTATTATGATTAATATAAACAATCAGATGTATATGATACAGCAACCCAAACATTGGTTTTATATAAAAATCAGCGTTCTTAATTATGCTCTAAAAAGAATTTTGTGAATTTAGGACAGAAATCGTAGGCAATTTTAAGATCCAGGATCGCTGATCTAAACTTAACTATCGTAGTGTCATATTTCATTGTGAATATTATGCACTAATCGAATACTTTTAGGAATAGTATTTTAAACATAACACATTCATACTATGATCACAAAAAAGATTCACATATTTACTGGCAAATGTAGAAATACTTTAAACGGTACGCCACTTGATAATGGTATAAAGTTAATAAGTTATAAACGTGCATTGTAAGTGAAATAATAACAACAAAAAATCAAATGCCGCAGTCTAACGCTAAACGTGACAAATTTTTGATTGTGCTGATATTTGTTATACAAATTTATTTTTTTTGTTTCAGTTCGAAAAGCCTTCCATCTTCAACAACGAATGGAAGAAAAAATAATAGTAGTATAAATAGATCAGAAAGCGTAAAGGAACAAACAGAAAAGGTAAGATTATTATCGTTGTTTTAATATAAATTGTTTGTAAGCACCAGGGTGTAGTCCATTTAAAAAGAATACTGATCATTTTTCTTCTAATTCCTTCTTAGATGTTTGTAGTATATGCATTCAAATTAAGGATTGGAGAGCATAGGATATTCGCTATGGATGTTACGTGTATTTCCCATTTAGTTTTGTCTTGTCGTAACGTAGAGTGCTTTATAACAACGGTATCTTTAAGTTGATATCATTCTATTTTGGCGCAGTAATCATTGCAAGCGCTGACTGCGTTGTTAACGGGTGTTCAAAGAAGAGTATTTCTTATGAACGTACTTCATATCACACTTCATCGCATTTTTCCTTTCGCAAGATATAGAATTGTCCCCGTTATTTTGGCTAATACTTTCTGTAGTAGTATTATAAGTTGTATGAACACTTTGAGTAGTCAAATTTTACCAAACTGACTCAATTACTCCTTTAAAGTATGCACATAATGAAAATAAACACACTATTCTTTTGTTTGCGCGAACCGTTGTTTCGATAGATTTGTAGGATTTCAAAATAAAATCCAGAAAAGTTTTGTCATTTTTTCACTATTTCCAAATTATCAAAACTCAAGAATCGTTATTCGTCTCAATTGATTCATATTCATTTTAGTTAGGATATATTGTTTATGAGTAGTAGACTTTACGAATACCGCTAACACTGATATATTAGTATATATATTTAATATTGATATTTAATCTGTATTTCGAAATATTGATAAATTATAGGAAATATCTGCATTAATATGTTACAAAAAGCATCCGCTTCTTTTTTTTTTTGTTTTAGTTAAAATTTTCGAAGATGTGGGGATATTTTTTATTATTTCTACATTTTTTTTTTTTCAGAGAAAACAAAGGAGGAATATTAGCGATCCGTTGCACAACACCAGGTAAATATATGCATAGTTTTGTTTCATAATTTTTGAAATCAATGTGAAATCGATAATTATTGCTTTTTGCCGCTCTTAATTGTTAGTAAGTCTGCAGAGACGAATGCTGTTAGAATTGCTTGCGGCTCGGTTACTATCAATATTAAAAATAATTAATGCAATTACTTACTATTTTAGTTTGATTGAATTGTTGATGTAGACCCTACATCAATAAGGCTTGCATCGACAACACAATTAAACTAAAATAATAACTAATTATATTCATTATTTTTAATATTGATGGTAACCGAGCCACACGCTCCTCCGAAAGCACCGGTTTTTGGAGCCTTAATTATTAAGTTATTGTAGTGCATACAATGTAATACAGGATTATAAAATATACAGATTATCATTAATGTTCATGGTAGTTATTCTAACAGATGTCAAACAAAACCAACTTTTAGAAAAATTAATTGTATAATTTTTATATTTATATAAAATCCGCTTTTTAACAACTGATGATGATAGCACATATTGTATGTGATCCGTTATCAGTCATGTAGTAAATAGGTTATGGGCATCGTATTACTCCAACTTCATTTATTCTTTTTGTTTTAAGCTTACGTGGTTATCGCAATTACATGTTCCTCTTTTAGAATTCTACTATTTATTTTTTTCTGTTTCGGTGTTTGTGCCCTCCGTTGTGTCTTTTTAAGTTGTTATTCATTTTATCTGACTGTTATTTGTGAAAATTTGTGTACATAATTTACGACAAAAGAGAAATAGTGTAATAACGATTAGAGAATATACGCTTGAAATAGCAGCCGCAACGAAAGAAACATATTTGTTGGACAATTAATATGCCAAAATACCATGTTACTCTAATGTAGGACATTTGATACGTGTTAACATCATATTTTATTAGACAATTTTAAAAGATGACTTACCAGCAGTACTGTCTCAATTGATTATTGCATACCTAGGGGTGCATATTTTAGTAATCTCTTTTAGAGTTTTAATAAACTGTTCTGTCGCTAACTTCTGGCCAGTAAAGAATTACTTTTATGCGATTGACTAGTTCAGAAAGTAATTTATTTCTTTTCGATTGAAAGGGTTTTTTTTTTATCCAATTTTAAACCGAACACCATAGAGAATGTTCTTTTAAAAACATGTTTAAGCTGTAAAAAAGTAATAGAAAGTGTGACTTCTGCTAACGGATCTCTGTAGTATTCATCTCCTAATACGAAAATATATTTATTATTAAAAAATGGTCCTGGATAGTCTACAAGGCAGCATTTTATAGTATTTTTGGCGATCACACCTATGTTCGGGGACCGTGCCTGTGTTCTCAATACTTGTTTGGTTTTTACTATACTTAAATGGGCTTTGTATGTCAATTCAGTAGCTCGTGTCATTATTTTATGTTCTATGCAGATAATAACAGTTATCCGGGCCGATTATCTGGTTCTGCATGAAAAATAATTATCCTCTTTTCTTATGAAACAGCCATATCCAATTGACATACGCTGGAACTGTCTACCTAACCCTTAAAAAAATGGTCATGACTATCGACTATGTTCCACCTAACATCCTCTCTAGGCAGCACACTAATCGCTCTTTTTCTCGATTTCTTTAACTTCCATTAAATATTCATATCGTAATTTTTGGAATCTAGGATTTCCAATATTATGCGGCATTTATCAATTGTACTAAATTTAAATAATAACTAGAGTTGTTTGGGCTATTTCCATCGTTACTCTGACCAATGCTTCGCTAGCTCTGTTAGCAATTCTTTTGGCTCGATTGCTTGAAACGGGGAGCGTGATTTTTAAGCCTTTCGGGACGATCTTAAATTGTCTTGCTTTATACAGGAATGTAAGGCGGTTAGATTCCTTGGCAAGTTTGATCATGGTCTTTTCGTATTGTCTGAAAGACCTGTTTAAATCGGGCCCATACCGATGGAAATAGCCCAAAAAACAACTCTAGTTATTATGAGAATCCATCGTCAACAATATCACGTCAAGAACTAAATTTAAAATCAGTTTTTTTATGATTTGCCACAAGCTTGATTAATAATATTGAATATTGATATTACCAGTATTAATTATTTTATGCACATTCAACATTTAATTGATGTTATAACTTTTGTTGTACATATTGTCGAATAATATCAGTATCGTATACTGCTTTATCGTCTCAGAATTACTATACAAGTTTTAATTATCTTGTATGTTGCGGGCACTTTTGTAAGCTCTTATGTTCGTAAATGTTATTTGATTAACCTTCGTTATTTTCCTCCATTAGATATATGTTTTCTTGATGTATATATAACTGCCACTGTCAAAATGTGGAACAAAAAATTAAAACGAATTCAACATATGTAGCAACGTAAAGCCCTGTACTAGTCCGGTGTATACCGTAACAACTGTTAAAAGTAACAGAAATCGAATACCGCACGTTCATTATATTTTTAACGATATGTGCTGTTACAAACTGGGCAAAGTTTTTCCATATAGGACAAGAATTCCTTGCAGATGATGAGCGTCCTGGTCGGCCAATCGAAGTGGTAAAACCACAAAAAGTTTATTTATTGAGGAATTGGTAGAAGATCGTCGTTTGAAAGCGAAGGAATTATCAATTAAAGATCTAACATTTCTAAAACAAGTGTTCAAGTCGAATTCTGCATGATTCATTTTGGTATGAATAAGGTTAGTGCAGACAGATGCTGTGACTTCTCTCTGTTTCTCAACGTCAACGTTGTGTTGCGGGCGTGCTCGTTTTAGGCATGTTTGAACCCACAATCGATTTTGAAGTAGATTGTTACAGGAAATGAAACCATAGTTCTGTATTGTTTCTCTATCCAAAAAGGAGTCGATGAAATGGCAGTGACCAGATGAACATTGTTCTTCCATACAGACAAAAACGCCCAATCCACGGAAAAGATTATTGCCACGATATTTTGGGATTGTAAGGGCATTTTAGTGATTGACTTTTAAGATCATAATTCAACTGCATAAATTGCGAAACAATATTCATGAAAGACGTCGAGGAAAATAGGCGAAAGTGTTAGACTATTGCATGACTATTCGCCCGTTCATGTTGCTGGAGCTTCACATACTGCTATTTGTAAAAATAGAGCTTAGGGGATGTCGTTTTCATGACGATATTAAATTGCAAGCAACGGTAATGCAATATTTTGGAATTATTTTTAGAAAGATATAGAATTATTAATTAATAGTTATTACTAGAGACCGGATTATATGCAAAGTGCATATATTTTATTTTATTTGTTAATTATATTTTACGTCTATATGTAGATGTAGAATATAATAAATAAATAAAATCAAATATATGCACTTTGCATATAATCCGGTCTCTAGTTATTATAAATGGATTGAAATTAGTGGAAATTATCTTGAAAAATGAAATTTTCAAAACTTTATTTTTCCTGACAGGCTAAGAAAATATGGTGCTTACTTCGTATCTATTTCCTTCACAATGAGAGTAAGAATAAAACTAAGAAGTTTTAAGTTGTTTCCTTGTATTTTGGAAACTATGTATATATGATTGATATAAAATAAATTTTATATAGCAAAGATAATTCCAAGAGCGGCAGCAATAATTTATTGTTACTGTCCATCTTCCTTTTACAAGCACAATGTTTTACATTAACCCACTGTAAAGTCATATGCTTAAAGGTGCTGAAATTACGAAATACAAACATGTTTACTAATTAACGTAACTTTTATTACAGTGAGTCTGTCGATATCGACAATCAAGCTCTTGGATATCAAGCAAATTATGGAAGCACATCTAATAGTAGTTTGTCTTCTGGGTGAGTTTTATATTTTTATCACGCAATACTATTATTTTTAAAAAAGGAAATGTTATTGTATCGGTAATACACTTTTCGATGGAAATTTTTAATTAGCTAGAGTTAATGCCTCGAATGTTTAAAGCATCAAAATGTTATTGTGTGATTGTAATAGAAAACAGATATTGTATTAGATAACTGAAACGTTCTACTTTATTATAGTGCGCTTAATTACATTTTTCTACAATCACTAAACAAAGTAGACTGTACTTGACTATTGACTGTTATTTTACCGTTTCCCGAGAGATAAAATCATAAAAACTCGTCTTCGACATTAACCAGGAATTATTGTTAAAGATTGTAAAAAAACTGTACTTTTAGTTTCCAAATTACAAATAATACTAATAAGTAAATAATTAGTTAGTCTACTGGTGTACCTACGGTTATAACAAAATAGTAGTTTCATGCATTACAAGCAAAAATTACTTTTGAGTAATTAACTGTTACTCTAGAACAGTTACAAGCTACTGTTCGCTCTTAATACACACATAAGTACTATATCAGGTATGCAAAAACAAACTTCCACACGAAAAGGTAGTCTGGCGGACCAATATTTTTTTAGTGAATCTATATATGGTAATATTCTTATTTCGCACATTTTTCTCAAATATCTGTCATTTATGAAAATTGTACAGTTATAAAAATTGAATAACATCGTTACTATTGCAAGAATTGAACTGAACTCAGCTAAACACCAATTCTGTGAATCTTTATATTTTAATTTAAGAATGAAAAGGAATTTAATTAATTGAAGTATCCGAATATGAATAAAATTTAATTCATATTGTATATAAAATTGCAAGGTAATATTTACTCTGTATAAAATCTTTTGAAGGAATACAAAGTGAAAAATATTTTAAATTAACGTGGTTTATTAGATAAATTATGCTTGAAAGACGAAATTCTTTAAAAAATTGTTATTATTTATTAACAACGTTAAAAAATTAATTTATATTCTTTGAAATGCGCATCTGAAAATGTGAGCGTAAAACAGGAAAGTAAAGAAGCGGTGTTAGAAATTTATCTGCGACAAATTTCTTTAGAACAAATTCCGTTAAACTTATTTGTATTCAATATTATAAATTAAATACAACTGAATGCATTCATTATTTCTTGTTGCACTCGCTGCATTACTGGTAACTGAATTGATATAAATGTGTTGATATATGTGTAGATCTTCTAACGACAGTCCCAGCAGTTCAGTTAACACCTTTACTATTCTCACCCACTCGGCTGGATCGAGTTGGGATAATGAAAACGATTATATAGAAGCAGATCCTCCCGACTGGCAAAGTTCTTTATCAGAGGAAGAACTCGCCCGCCTACATCCCCATGAAAAGAAAAGACAAGACGTTATAAATGGTATGTAACATTTCAAAGTAATTATTCATTGTATAATAAAATTATACTTTTATAGAGCTTTTTCACACGGAAAGGTCGCATATCCGGAATCTCAAAGTATTGGAGCGAGTTTTCTGTAGACGAATTCAAGAGCAGAAACTGCTCAAAGATGACGAGATTAGTTTATTGTTCCCTAATCTCAGTGACCTCATCAGTATCCATTCAAAATTTAACACCCTTATGATGTCTAAGAAAAAAGATATGATTCTCATTAAAGATGTGGGTGATATATTAATTTCCATGTTTGATGGGTCCATCGGTGAAAGTTTTCAAAAGGCAGCAGCTACATTTTGTGAAAAGCAGCAACATGCCTTGGATTTCATCAAGGAAAAGAGGAGAAAAGACTCAAAATTCGAAATGTACCTGACTGAATTTGAGAAGGACCCTGCTTGTAGACGATTACCATTGCAGGGATTTATACCATCTGAAATGCAACGATTATCGAAATATCCATTGTTAGTAGAACGATTAATAGATATTATTGAGAAAAATCTTGATAACGAGCAAGTAGAATATTCCCAAACAGAATTCTTAAAATTGCAACAGGCCCACAATAGGTCCAAGGAAATCCTTAATTACGTAAACGAGGCTGCAAAACAAGCCTGGAGTAAATTTAGGTTACAAGAAATTCAAAAGCATTTAGATACGTCAGTATTTGAAAAAACTGAACACGCCATAGTTAATGAATTTAAGGTATGAATTAATAATAGAATTAGGTACCTATACTTAGAAGTATTAATCAAATTACCGATTTTTTCAATTATCACCATATACACGTATTTTTAGTCTTTTTTGTCCAGTTATTTTGCATACGTCTTTATCATATAAGATCGTTTTCAAGCCTTACTGTCAAATTGTACTATTAACGTGCTGCTGGCTGATATATTTGGGAATGACTTCATTCAGGTAGGCACAAAGCTCCCAAGGTAGAACGTACTTGGACGTACCAAAATGTGTCCTCATAGCGTCACACTTTGCAGCGCTTTCTTGAAGCGGTCGCTATTTTTGTAACGGAAAATTTATACAGTACGTTACAGCGCGATAATAAAGCGTAATTACCACTAACAACTTCCGATAGTCAAAAAGGTAAAGGTGCCGTAATAATTTTAAAGAATTGATAAAAAGATAAGGAAGTACATTCTTATTAAAATTTAAATTATAAAATATGCATAACTTTAATTTAAGAAAACTGAAAAACTATTAAACATTTACGAAATTCAAATTTGAATCTAACCACAATTTGGTGCTGGTTGATAACCGTCCAGCTAACCAGCAGCGCTTTTTTTAGTGCTACAATGAAATCTTGTTTCACAGTGCTGCAGCAGTGCTCTTACCTGAACAATATCAATAACTATACTCATTGCTATTAAATCATTTGAGCAATCTTGTTACTTAGAGGTCTATCTGCGATGCCACCTTTTGAAGCCAAAAAGCTGCGAAAACCTTACCACATCTCTAAAAATTAAAACACGTGGTTATTCCAACTTAAATTGAATATAAAAGTATTTATGTATAATTTGCACATTCAATTGAAACATTTTATGTTCAGGTTTATGCTAATAATAATTCGTTCTGCATACGGAAAAATAAATTAATTATGTAGAGCAATTTATTCGAGTATACCATGCAATTACCTGGATATTGACATGCACCTAAAAGTGACTATTTTCATGTTCGCTTTTTTAAAGTAACGTATGTATGTTATATATGAGCCCTCCACAGTAACATTTATATCAACACTAGGTTTACTTAACAGCTGGTTAATAAAAAGCTCTGAAAATATCAATTTATAAATCATTGAATTATTTTTCCCAGAATAACACATGTATCATAAAAAATATTACTGTCGAGGGCTGATATACAACATACATATGTTATTGTAGAAAAGCGGGCGCCAATGGAAATAGGTATTTACGTGCATTATATTTCCAGGTAATCGCATGTATTCGCGGATAAACAAAATCGTTATGTTATATACACGAATCTAGAATTTCTAAAAAAATCACACTATTATAGATGACATTTTATTATTTGTTGATTGTTTTCAGCTAATACATAATTTTCTTACGAAATCTATCCAAGAGTTATACTAGGTCTGACTGGATGCTTGACAAGAAATTGTTTAACCTAACTTTGAATATATAAATATCCATTTGCATTTAATTCTACAGGATGACTTAGGCGGGACACATTTTAATTTTCACACACAGACATTTCGTGTTTATGACCGCGCTTAACCTTATACGCTATCTCCTATGTATAATAAGCTTTTCAGTGACTTATTCGGGATATCTGGTGTACACAAGTCAAAAATAAAGTGAGGTAAAGGCAGTTTATAAATTGCACTGTGGATAAACACAGTGTTAATTTTTCCACAATTAACAATTTATTTTATAATCAAGAAAATTTACAGTAAGTAATTTTGTAATAAATGCAGTCAATCATTTATGCCTGTTCCGAATTGTAAAACCATTCCTAATTAAAATCCAGGTTATAATTTCAATAATTAACGACTGCACATTTTTAATTTCGTATTAATTAGGCCATTTACACTAATTTATGGTTATCCATAACTCTAAAAATAGTTTCTTCTGTTCCTTACAGATGTTGTACATACTCAGGAACTTTATTTTTACTAGCAAGTAATTTTGTTGCATATCCATAGCGTTAAGTGTACGTGCAGCCTGTAGCATATGAGCGTGTATTAGCTGTTTCTTATTAGTAATTTGGTAATAAATGGTATGTTCACAATTTATTTTTATATTTACAATAATTTGTGCATGCTGATCCGCAATACGTGCGGATTCCATAGGTTATTTTAATAATAAAAAGTCGTATGTCATATGTCCAAAACGATTTAGTTATAAAAACAAAGAATGTTTAAATATCAAGCTGGCTGCAAAAACAGTCGCTGATTTACTTATCATTTCAATATTGTGTCAAAGTATTGATTCATTAATACTTGTTTCTAGCTTTTATTCTTTAAAGTGAATTACACAAATGGTAAGATATGTGTATGCATTTTGTTTATGGTCTTGTCAGTGGTAACGATACCCGAACGGCGTAGTTCTGCATCATTTGATATTTAACCGTTTTGACAACGCCTCAGCGAAACAAGAAATTAAAAAAAATATATACTACTGATAACGGGTTACCTCGCAAAGCTAGAGGAAGAAACGGTACTAAATGGAATCTATATAACATCCTACTACAAGCAGCAGAAGCTTCTGACATAAACATCAGTCAGTCCACAGTATGGAGGATGTTTAGTAGTCAACAATCGCATCTTTGTCACACTCAACATATGCTGATACTTGTGATAGACGATTTTCTACAAAGATTAGCTTTACGTCACGGAAGGAATATAAAAATCGCTCAAATTCCTCAACTTTGGCAAAAGTATTATATTATATAGTAGTATCGCTGATGCTTTTTTCTATATAAATACTATTATTAATCACCATAATAATCACATACGAACCGAAGAAATCCCTCGTGCAACATCAACATCATCTCTGTTAATGTGTGGATTGGAATTGTTGGAAATCACTTGGTAGATCCACATTGTCTGTCGATGAGGTTCAATGAAGCAGTATACTACTATTTCCTACTGCTGGAAGAAGTCCCGTATCAATTCTTTTAATTTCATTGCTCGTTTTTGGACGATGCGCATCCAAATCGATGTATAAGCCGAGAAAGTCCATAGCCGTAGCTCTGTCGGTCTCTGGATTTAAATCCTTTTGACTCTTTCGCTGGTATCACCATAAATCACTTATTTATACGATTTCCACTGAAAATGACAAATGTAGAAATTGCTATGTTGTGTAGCATTTGAGACAATTCAACAGACCTCCCCACTCGTCAATCAATGCAATGGAGAATAGAACCTCCGTATTGCAGTTGCCGGCGGTCATTTTCAACAATTGCTATAAGTTGACTTTGTTTATTACCTACGTTGTATTATAGTGTATAAACTTTTAATTCATTGTTACATATCTTTTGTTTCTACAACTAAGCCGTTTTGCACATATCTTTAGCCGAACTTTTATAACCTAAATTACTGAAGGAAGTAGCCCTTAGGGTTTATCACGTATATTTAGAATCATTCTGTACATTTAATAAATTATATAATATATATATTATATTATGTTCAATTGATTTAACGGATGCGAAATTGTTCGAATTTGGAAAGGTGATTGGTTGTAAGCATTTTTCTTTAGCCTCATTGTCTGTTCATTGCGGATCGTCGTTTGTATTTATTCTACATTTTTTGGAGTAAACCCTCGCATGCTCTTACAATACAGAGTATAAATGGCAGTGGAAGACTAGCTTTAAATTTATTTGAAAACATAAACACGTTTTTTTCTATGTATTCATTACATTCAAGATGCGTTGGAACAGATGTTCATATTTTATAATCAAAACAACCGGTATTTTCTTGTTTACTCGGGTTTATTTTAGTTAAAAATAACATTAAAATTGATGTTAAAACTAACACCAGACACCGGTAATTTTTAACATTTCGTTAGCTTTTTATACATACCTGTTCTCAGGTAATAGTTAAAAACAGTAGAAAATATGTAAAATATTAATGTACGGCACGGATTTCTATCGCACATAAATATCAGTTCCTAATTAAGTTGGAAGTAAAAATTTTTATCTGTAATTAAACAACAATTGAATCTGACTTCTTGATATAAATCTACCTTATGCGATATATATAAAGAAATCGACATTTCCGGTTGTGTTTGAATCGCTCATGGTAACGGAGAAGAACGATTATCGCTGAAAAAAAAAACTCCGTATTTAAATATGATATTTTCATTTTCATTTCGACAACGTTTAAGTACATGGCAATAATCAAAATGAAGACATTTTAATGTGCAAGGGCAACCTAACAAGCATAGCAAGTAAGTGATTCAGTGACTCTTGCAGCGTACACAAGCATAAAACTTATTCGAACACGCAGGTAGTAACTTTAAAACTGTTATGCACGCAGTTTTAACGAAAACTGTTATAAATTCTATAACTACCTTAACTGAAAAAAGCATTATACTTTGCTGGAATTTCGAGCACTTTTATTAACATCGCGCGCGCATTGATTTTACAATTGCTGCGAACTGCAAGTTCGAGCAAATCCGTAGAATTCAGCACACTATATTGATGAATACTGCTCAGCCAACGCCCGATTTTTTTTACTTTTCGCGTGTTTGTGCATAGGACCATACTGTTTTGTATGCTCACTGGTGATAATATAATAAATTGGTCTAATATTGAATTTTACAAGGCTGAGAACACTGCTATAAGATTGCTAGTATTAAAATATTAACCTATTTTTTCTATTACAGAATTTAGATATAACGAAATATAATTTAATATATGAAGGTACTGTACAGTTAAAGCGACAAAATAAAGGTCTTCTTAATATTCATATGGTACTATTAGAAGAAATTGTAATTCTCTTACAAAGAGAAGGCGAACGCTTTCTGTTGAAATTTTTCCAAAGTGGCATTCCTGGTCAGCAACCACTAGCACCTATTATTAAAATGTCTAACTTATTAGTTCGTACCAACGCGGCCTGTAAGTAATTTATTTATATTATTAAAAATGATTCTATTATTTTATGAACCTTTTGTTTTAGTAAAATGCTCTCTATTCTTGGTGAGTACATCGACGCAACATAGTCAAATGCATGAATTATTAACACGGGACAACACGGAAAGAAAAACGTAAGTATAAATAAGATAATCGAATGAGATAAGAAGACATGAATATAACAAAAGTTTTCTATTGTTTTATTATAATTGTGTGATCATTGCTCTTGGAATCTGATTTATTTCGAACGGTACTTGAGGTGCGCATACGTATCGCGCACCTCAAGTACCATCTATCGATTTCTTTCTCGTTTCATTCTTCTTACTTTGTAAGCCCCAAAATTGTTGTCTGAGCTAGTACCATCCGACTGCTATCTAGGTGCCAACATCAAAGTTAAATATTAAATAGTTTATTATTATAGTTCTCGAATCAATATAATAATCTGAATTAGTTATAATAACAGCGCATTTAACTTGTATTTTTTTTGCAATTTACTAAGGTGCAAAATTTGTTTTGGACAATAAATTATTATACTTATTAATTGATTTAAAATCGAAAACATTTATAAATATATATTTCTAATTCATAGACGAATTTTTAAAACTGTTAAAGTTATGTATTTTGATACTTACTACATAGTAGCAAATGACAACCTAAGTTGGTATAACTATGAAAAATATTAGTATTAACGTACCGTATATATGGTCATTTATGACTACCACTTGTGCATATCTTCGAAAATAATGAAAATGTCGTTTTCATATTTTGGCAAGCAGTATTATAAATAAAATTTGTTTTAATTTTGGTTTAAATGTTTTAACCGGAGACAGACACGGATTTTTGTATTTGAAAAATAGTACCCTACGTCTATTACGATTTCTTTGAATACTTTGAAAATCTTTTAAAGGAAAATAATTTAAACAAAGCAAAGATAGGCAACTAGTAAATTAATCCACAGATTAGAAAAAACACTCAAGCAAAAGTGAATTTGAGCACAGGAAATGCAATATGAATTCTTTTAACACACAAGAGTTGAATGTTTTCACTTTTGAACTAGATATTCTGTATAACAGTCATATCTATTTAAGATTATAAATAGGCAGTCGTGTCACTAATAAGAAATAATTTACATAGTTGATACTCAATATAAGATATAAATGTCCATTGAATTAGTTCTAGAATTTTCAGCAAAAGTGTTTTGCCCTTGTACAAAAACATTAATAGAAAAAGTAATCGGGACTGTGAAATTTGTTTTCAAACAATTTCTGATTTTGGTTGATCAATTCAATTGACAGATTTGTGATTTTTCTATGAACAAACACATTGCATAGCTAGAAAAATTTATTACTTACATATTGTATCTTCTCTGGAACCATGACTACAATTATTTCAGTATTGACATTTTGTCTTGTGATTTAACTGTGTTGGTTTTTATTACAATTAAAACATGTTACGCTACTAGTTACATAAGAAAATATGAATCACCTCTGTATTTCAAGAAATACGAAAAGTATATTAATTTTATTCTAATTCAAAATAATGCAATCATATTACAACTGATGGTGTACAGCATACGAAATATATATATATATATTAAAATACAGAGTGAATTTCATTATTTTGAATTTGAATTAATCTTACAAGTGTTCGAGCTTATTTTAGTTATAATTTTATTCTGTTTACTACAAGAAAAGCAAATGTATTTATAGGTTATTCATAATCTAAAACAAATCTATTCATTCCTATTTATTCCAATATTTCTTGATGCTTCGTAAATATTTATAGCGCCATGTTATTGTATCATCACGATCCTTTCCTTTCTTTTAGAAGGAAAAACCAATATCTTTCGACATTCTGTAGAATGTACTCTTTGAGGAGCTAGGTTCATCCTCTTGTTTATTTGCAGCACATAATACGAGGGTCACGCTATATATTTTGAGATACAAGAAAACTACAAGTTTTTTATGAATCATCTTTTGGAACGCTGTCAAAAAAATTGATGCGTTTCCGCAGTCTCTTTATAACGTAATCTAAAGTCGTGACATTTTATTACATAACGCCTGCTTATACACTAATACTCAAACTGATCTGTGCTGATGATCGATGTCTTTGGTAAAATACATTTTTGTCGCTACAGTAGTATAAGCTCATCCGTTTAAAGCCGATAGCAATAGTGCCCGCCCGACATGTACTTGGCTGATCAGATCGTCATTAATTACGACAGAAATGTTTTACAATAAACGGGCATATACGATTAGATTTGCTACGTGTTAACCAAATACCGACATACGTTTTAGGTCGGGTTTATTCATGCGCATTAAAAAACTACTGCTACGTTATGCGAATATATTTCGTATTATAAGCAAAAATAATGTCTGGTACCAGTGTTATCGGTTATCATGTAATTATCATATTTTAACATAATTTTTATATATGTTGTAGGGAAAATTAAAATTTTAACATAAATGGTAAATGTCGCACCTTTTATTAACATTTTTATATTACTTTATTATTGTCATTGGCGCACTAACACTTTGCAGTATAGATTGTGTATCATAATATACAAGATAAAGTGTTCGTTTCATTCCACTATTCAAATACAATCAGTAATGTTTCTTATTATTTCCTTGAATATACTCAATAAATTAAATAACTTAAATAATTTCTCAAGGTCGCCGCTGAAAGAAAAATGCAAAATAGTTGAAAACTTCATCCACTTCAATGCCAATTTCTCAGTGTACCATTATTTTAATATAGTTTTTATAATTTTTAATTATTGTAATATAATTTTCACAATTAATAGTTTTTGTTTATTTTATTCGTTAATTATTTAGTTTACGTATTGTTAATTACTTTTTTAATTGCCTTCAGCCTTGCCAAATAGTCAGTTAGCTACATCAAAAATCTAAAATAAAAACGCCAAAAATCCAACCGACAAATATTAACCACAAAATAGAAAAAAGAAGAATCGGAAAAAATGAAAGGGACAGCACAAGGATACACACTTCACGATATGGGACGGATTGTGTCGACTTGAGTCTTAATTGTTTTTTGTTCCATTATTTTTTGTAGAATATTCCTGGTTTCTTTGTTTGCCGTATTTTTTGAAAATTCTGCGGAAATAATTTTAGCAAAAGTGTAACATACTTTGGGGCTGAAGACTCGACGCTTTGCGCGCTTAGCTATTATTGACGGGGTCGGAGTTTGAACTTCGCGGTTGTTGCCTCTCAAAGTTGGGTTTTCTTTGGTTTTCGTCACTCCGTGGAGAATGCTCTGGCCAAATATCTTAAGACGCACCACGGATGCAAGCGTAATAATAACTCATGGCTGATCGATGCTTCCTGTAATTGGTGAAAGCCGTTGGGGGATGCGAAAGCATGGATTATTATTATTCTTATTATAATTTCTTTGCAGACGACTGACAATACTGTATGGCCTACCATCTCCAATTAGCTGAGTTTATTGGGCCTACTGTGGAAGTAGCAAATAGATGTGACGTTTAACGGAGTTGTAGTAACAGTTCATTATTAGTATTGAGTAGGTCGACAATACATTTGATTCAATCAAGTGTTATTAAACTTATAAGCGCCCCACAAGAAAATTTGAAGCCTCATTTTTTTATTTCATTATAGCTAGGCGGGCGTTGTCTCCTTAACAGCCGCCACTGTTTGGTGTGAAGTGTCGCATTTTCCGAGCTCCTGGTTATGACTATGACTTACTCGCTTATGTACAAATTTTGTTTTTCTCTTGGCAGACGGTTTATTTCACTTCCCGCATCGTTATTGTTCTTAGCATTGTGTAGATAAATTTACGCGTGTTGTAAAATTGCCGGGCCCACCTTTTCGCAAAATAGTAATCGCTTTACTATTTATCGATATGTATTTTCCATAACTACTTCGCTAGTGTTAAATAGTATTTTTTAGTTTAGTAAGTTCTTAATGTAAAACATAGTTGGTGGAAATGTATATATTGATATAGATGTCGTGTGGGACAGATAGAGTTGTAGAATAGAAAGAAGTCATTTTTATTTATTTAAAAAAATTTATTAAATTAAACATTTAAAACAGAAGAGTTGGTTAGAGTTTTATTGAGCAAGTGGATTTAATATCTAACACTAGATTAAATTAAAATCCGTAACAATAGAAGCTACAATATCATTTATTATCATATGTTGCAAGTCTTCTAAAAACGTAAATAACTATGGTTGATGTAAACAACCAATTCAATTCTTTTAATTTATAAGTAGCCATGATAATGTATGTCTTTTTGTCAGAGAAGGAAATGTTTAACAATTGACGGTGAGAAAGTATTGTGTTGTGATTAACGTAGGGTTAGTTTTAACTCTATTATAGCTCATTTCAAAAAGAGGAAGACAAATTTTTGAACAGACCCCCAGCCCAAATTACAACTGATAAATTTATGGAATTAATTTTACGCGGTAAACTTAAGTTTAAGGATCTATCTGGAATATTACGTGTGTACCAAATAAAATTGTATATGAATTCTTCAAAGATAATTCTACAATTAAAACAACAGAATGATAAACGAAGTAATTCAATACATGAAAGTAAATAAATTTATCTAGAAAACATATTTCATTTATTTGTTGAGAAAAGTTCAAATAGTACAGGTCATTATATAGATAACAATGTATATACAGTAACACATAATAAGCATTGGAATTGAAAGTAGCTTAAATTTTACAACCATAACAATGTATGGCAATTATTTAAAATTAAAAATCTGATGCTTGTGCGAAAATCGAGTCATCACTGTCATTGTCGTCTCCAACAGAAATTAGAAATAGTTCTACAACTTCATCAATAATTCCATCGAAATCTTTCATACTCGTTTCTTTTCCGATACCATAGTTTATGCAGTTCTGCCAAGTTGTTGCAGTTACTTTATTGATAACATTGCTGGTTTACTTCATTTAATTTAAAAGTTGTGTTGTGTGCAGCAACCTAATTTTTTATTTGTGTCCATATTACTTCAAGCTCACTGTGGTATGGAGATAAACGAACAGTTGTATTTTTTTTTTGCAATTTCATCAATTATATATGAACTGTATTTAGTTTTGACCATGTTTACCAAGTTCAGCAATTCTGCTCTAACCATATCCTCTTGATATTCTATCCCCATATTTTGCAACCAATTTTTTATGTCCGCTTTACTCCACGTTGTTGGTGTTTTTTCAATCTTCCTGCTATGATATGGTGCATTATCCATAACTACTACAGCATTCTCTGGTAAATATTGCAATATTTTGGTAAACCACTCCTCGAAAACTATGGATTCATTTCCTCGTGGTAATCAGCTGTTTTCTTCCCCCCAAACAGCAACAAACCATTTTCGACGAATGTACACCGCCAATGTGTAGTATTATAAGCCGTCGTCTCTTACCAGATGGATTTTTTAATCCACTGGTAAGTTCTTCTACAAAGGCCTGTCTATGACTTAAAACATTTGTGTCTGTCCAGACCTTCTGCATTGTATGGCCCTCATTCAACCAGGTTTCATCTAAATAGAAAATTGGTATATTTTGAGATCTATATATATCTTCCAAATATTGTCGTCTCCATCTTATGATATCATCTCTCTCCGTTAGAACACTGTTGCTGTCACGTTAAATAGATATAATAAAAATATTCTTACTTAAATTTCAGTTGCTTCATTAAGCGATATAATGTTGAACGACTCATATTTGGCAGTTCACTACTACTGTTTACTTGAGTGAAGACTTTATCCAATGTTGGCAGTTCATTTTGACGAAACATATTGTGAGCTTAGGCGAATAGCAGTTTTGACGACTTCATCTAAAGATTCCAGTAAAGATGGTCTACCAATTTATCTTTTTTGGCTCTGAAGTTTTCCCTGTTTTTTTATACTCGCTGATAACCCGATATACTGTCGGTTTTGAAATTCCTGCAATCACAGTATCTTGTAAGGTGTTGATATGTTGTATATATTGCATGCAATAGTTACCTAGTACTTGGGTAATCTGCTTTATCATTTCACTTTTTCTTGTGTTCGGTGCATCCTTTACAATTATTTTGTAAGCTGTAGTCATCATTTGTGAGGGATTTAACTACTGTTACATTGGATTACAGAATGTGGCGTGAGTACACTAATACAAAAACAAACATTAAAAAATATTTTATGCCAAATTTCATTTTCTTCCTATTGATGTTTAAACGTGCGTCGTGACCAATTAAAAGAATTATTATAAATGCGCGGTTGTAATCAGCAGAAAGTATAACTACATGTTTGCTAATTTAATAGATATAGCATTCATGCTAACAAAATTGGCAGTAATGCGTAACTTTAAACATCCTCTATGTATCGTAATAAAAAACAACCAAATAGAAAAAACTGTAATTTATTGAAGCGTAATTTCATTATTTAATTATTTATTGCAGCTGCAATGAGTGAATTTTATTGAACAAAACAAACATCGTTATTTAGTTATTGAATTTTATTTCGCAATTAGCACTCCTTCAATATTAAATATTTGCACTGTAGCACTAAAGCAATATATGTATCAGAATTACTTTAAATTGGCCGTCAGCAATATTACGTTAAATGACTTACCTCATTATCTATTGAAATACGTATACATTTTATACAGTGATAAATACGCAATTACGAATGATTTTTCGCAGGTGGTTTAAACATTTATCTGACGCTGCAGAAGCTTACAACAAGCGTGAAGGAAAGCAGAAGCATCCAGATCCAACACCAGATGAAGAAGAAACTGTGGTCGAGTTGCCAAGTGCGAGAGAACCAACGGAACACGCGGAATCAATTGGCGGTTCTGAATCAGCTGTTAGTGAATCGGAGCAAAATGCTGATGGAAACCAAGGAATTGGTACCATGACAGAGGAAGATAAAGATAAACAGTTATCTCAAGACGATGGAGAAAATAATAATATCGCTATTCCTGTTAACAGTTCAAGTAAGTTATTGCTTTATACTGGTTATTTCAATGAACATGGGGCCAATACATTTCATAAACAGTAAGAGGTGAGGAGTTGGTTAAATAAGACAAAATCTGCGTCGCGTCAAGACCTATTAAAAAAAGAACTAAGAGATTGAGCAATACACGCGCTTTAAGGGAAAAACTAAAATTTTGTTGTCTAGTTCATTTCATGTAAAACATCGAAGTAGTAATTTGACATTCTGAAATTACATTTTATAAAATTGATACGTCGCATTACAACCTACATAGCGCTCATATCATTCCACTGTTTTATAATCATACATTCCTGAAAAGGAAATAAAGAAATGTCTGAAAAGTAGTAAGTGTCGAATTAATAATTATTAATATTGTAAAATGCTCCTATTTATTTGATGAAGCTGTCTTAAAAGGCAAACTCGCTTACGTGTAGGGGTTTAACAGGTAATAAATGTAAGTAAACATCCGTTTTAAAAGCGTTTTCAGTATGCAGGTGCACAAAGTGGGTAAGATCGGATCACGAATGTTGCTATAACATCTGCTGCACCGCTTCCACTTTTTCGATGTATACGCTACTGCCCGAACGTCCGCAGTATCAACTCCTTATATAGCTTTACTTTCGGTATTTTCTACACACAATAAGCTAACAACATTTGAATTTTGCCCTTGTAACGCACATATTGTTCGGTTTTTAATTGTTTTTGGTTAAGGCTTGACGTGACACATTTTTTCTCATTTTACCATATCTTACTATGTACGAGTTCCAAATGCACAGTATTTGGAAGAACCTGTATCGGCTTCGGTATTATTAGTTAGTAGAAAATTAGTCGCACAATTTAGAAAATCAATTCTTTTGCTTAGATTTTTATAAAAAAAATACTATTCCACCTAATACTTTGTTTTTTATACACATTCTATTATTTAATATTGCATACTATAATACATCTATGTACTGCCATAGAAAGTGTGCTCTTTAGAAGCTTCTAAACTTTTTTGTTACTTTTCTTTTTAAAAATATAGGTGGAATGTTTTTATAACAGAAGTACATTTTTATAAAAATGATTTATTATAATTTAATTATTGCAAAAATTACCGACTCTACGCAAGGAAAGAAAGATGAATCCTTTTACAAAATACTACTTTCGTATGAAAATAACTCATTAATAAATTTGACAGTTTGAGGGTGTTTGGTAATTCGTAAGGATAAAGGAAATGTTCAAATGTCACTGACTTTCAAATTAAAATTATATTTTCTAAGTGTCACTTAGACGCATATTAGTATTAGTAGTAAAAAGTTTAAAATGTCCGTTATACGTTGTACTTTATTACGAGTACAGATAGCAGTGCTACATTGTACATGCAGGGTGCTTGACAAATATATAACACAATTTTGAACGGATGACACTATTCATTAAACAAAACCTTTGCAATTTGCATAACCCGTACATTGTGTAGAGTCTTACAAATAGGTAAGTCACGAACATTGTGATTTTATTACTTTACTTTTCTGTATTTACTGCTTCAGTTATTTATTATACTTCTTATGTATTATCAACTAATTTT
The DNA here is from genome assembly GCA_023509865.1 of Trypoxylus dichotomus. NCBI lineage: Eukaryota > Metazoa > Arthropoda > Insecta > Coleoptera > Scarabaeidae > Trypoxylus > Trypoxylus dichotomus. The sequence goes on along the minus strand of CM042074.1, from coordinate 51,791,406 downwards.
TGTATGTCTCTTCAGTTTATAGTAGAGAAAATAATATACACTTATTTTAATTATATATTTAATTTGCAAAACACCGCGTTACTCTAATTTTTCTCTCCGTTATCTAAGCAAAAATTAATATGCTGTATATAAAAGAATTTAATTTCTTAGCTAACTCTATCAAAGACACATAACTTTGCATTATCAGCGCTAATAACATAATTGCTCTTTTGTACTTTTGCTATTGTAGATTTTACGGAGTTGGTTGTTACTATTTTACCATTCTAATATTTATTTCTTGCGTTGTTTTCTAAGTTCGTCTTTGTTATTTATGTAATCACCCTGTTTAAATTTAGTTGATACCCTTCAATGCTTATTTTACCACAAAATTGCAATTATTTACTTGGAAAAATTAGAACGTCTTGAATTAGTAGCTGATACCAATTGAAAAGGACACGTCAAATTTACTGTCTGCTTATTGCGCACGTAAGGATGCGGTCTTGCACTATTTTATTATTTTTGTTTATTTTGATTGAACTAGTTATAAAGCTCGGAAAACTTTAGTACAAAATGGGCGCACGTAGTTTCGCAGTTATTATGAAACTTTGCTATTTTTTGCTTCGTGGATTTGACAGGTGCGTTATCCTTCCAAACCAAGTAAAGGTTTCGTAAAGAACTTTGTATAATACCCAGCACTGCAACGATTAAAATATGTAGCATAAATTTTATCATCAAAAAGTATTACATTGTATCAAATTATACAATTTTCAGTGTATCTTTCTAATCTATGTACATTTTTTTCTCAATGAATGTACGTTATTTGAGGGATAATCCTTATTATTGATGTTTAAAGAAATGCATACCAATATATGTTCCTGTACCTAATACTAGTGTGAGAGCTTAATATGATTAAACTCTTGTTGACTATAAGCTTACGATCGGTTAACAATTGGCTCCTTTCAGCTCCCCTTTATCAATAAGTTGTTTAATTTTAAGTGCATTTATATATATATACATTTTCAGCGTAGCTAAAATAAAATGCAAAATCATACACGCGATGAATGATTTTAACTTTAGAAATAGCAATTCTGGCTAATTTAAAAATACATTGCTGTTTACGACTTTGTAGCAGCAGTCTTTTAACATTAGTTTAATGACGTAAATTCTTCAAATTGAGAAGGGATTTTTTAAATTGTAGATTTGTTGTTTTGGACATGCTTAAGAATATATCAAACACCCATAATATTTTTAGTTAATAAATGATTCCGCTTTAATAAAAAGATCTTGCGCTGACCATTAAAATGTGTTTGTTACTTATTTTATGGTTGTGGCTTTTCTAGCTGGTGGTGGTGCGTCGATGAAGTTTACGGCTGATGATTGGCCGCTTATACAGCCGTATGAAGTACAGGCTGAGATTCCTCCTGTTCATTCTGCTGCACCTGTACTTACTCCCTTAGGTATGCACATTGCACATTTTTTACTTGTGCTCACTGAGAAACTTGTTAATTAAATTTATATGATCCGTTTCTATGTGCAACAATTTCTGTTCCAGAACAAATAAAAAGAAAAGGAGATGTTGTACGTCAAGCGTTAGAAGATAAGGAAAATTTAGTGGCAGACCTATTAAGCATACCTAGAGAAGATTACCATCATATAGCAGACATGGCTATGGAAGAAGCTAAAAATAAAGATCTTACAGAGAGAGAACCGACAGCACTAGTATTAGCGTCTCTTTATCAAGGTAAACATGCAAATGGTATATTGAAGATATGCTAAAACACAGGTGAAATTGCAGTGGATCAACTACTATTGGCTGTGAATCAATCACTAGAATTATCCGAGAGCGATACCGTACTAATGACCGGCGGAAAATACCCCTCTTGTACCAGTAATGAGTCCTTAATATCAAGAAATAGTGTACCTTCTATACCTGTCCACAGAGTTTTAGAAAGTACTACAACTTTAAGTTCTCAGCTTACAACGTTATTGGTTAGTTGGCAACTTATGTATGCATATTACCCCACTGTACTTGCTACTAATATCTAAAAAAATATGAATCAGAATAATCTAAAAAATGGATAGTTATTATTATTATTAAAAAGCTAAAGTACTTATATATTATTACATTTTGAATACTATTTACATTTTTTAGTTGATTTGTGTGAGATTTCTTGCATTTATACCCAATCGTTTTCAAATTATTTAATGTTAGGTAAAAAAAATGATACGTAGAATCTACATAAACGGTATGAAATTTTCCCATATTTTTTTATAAACCTTTTATGTTGTGACTACGTCATCGAGAGTAAGACAAAAACAGATTTATACAACTAAATGTATAACGATCGGTTTTCATTCTTTTTCGCCCATTAAGATGTATTTTTATAGTGCCTACTAAAATAAAATATCAATAATAATAAAGTCAAGTATGTACCTTTTATATGTTTGGATTACGTTTGTATATTTTTATGAATATAATAGACACAAAAGCCATCTTTCAATACTCCACTCCTTACAATTTATTGAATTAATGCTGTGATAAAATTACAATTTTTCAATTTTTACGTAAAGATGTTGGGTTCGAGTCCCTTCCGAGACCGATATTTTTTCAGTAATTTAATTACGTTGGGTAATTGCAAGGAAATCGTAATTTTATTATTACTAATGCCAACGGTGGTTTAGTAATGATATTCATGTTAATATTAGTATTAATATGGATATTAGTTTAATGAATATACGTTTCGGAAATTCTTTTTTTTTGATTTTCATTGTCATATAGTTGACAATGGAAAATCCGCAATGTATGTATCACTAAAACAATTTGTGTGCTACAAATTGTTGACTGGTACCTTTTGTGTGTAACTTGCAGGTAAATTTAGGTTATCAATCCGTGAGTTTTTTGGTTTCTTTTGATTTGGATCTTAAAAGAATTGGTGAAACCATATTTAGAATCTTATGTTTTTAGTTGAATAAATATTAAACATTGATATTTTAGTGACTAACGAATCCCGTAAATTCAAATATATGCAGTGTGATTTTACCACAAAGCTCTATCAAATTTAATTTTTGTTTAGTATTGGTGGGCTTTTTTTGTATAACAAGCTATATCTCTCTATATTGTATACTAATTATACAACCCGAAATAAAGTAAGTCAAAACATGAAGTCGCGAGAGTTCACAATAAAAGATGGCTCTTGTGTACAAGGAAAGGATTAAGTGAGGTCTTATTTACGATATACATAGATGAAGTTATCGAAAAATTAGTTACAGAAACTAAATTAAAGAAACAAAGATATCTGATACAGCTTTCAAAGATGTAATTACCATTTCTTAGGTTTAATTATTTTAGTTATTTGCTCGCGTTGATGATTATTTGTTCGCAAATCTCTTTTGATACTTTTTAGCTACTGAACTAACGCATTGATTATTAATTAAGCTTTTGAATTCAAATTTTTCAAACCCAGAACTAACTGATGGTCTCACATTGGCTTCACCGTTCTTCTGTAAAATTCAAAAATTTATATTAAATAAACAAAATGAATAAAAATACAGGCATTACAAAAGCCGAAAGACAAAAAATTGGAACCAAAAATGTACAAGCCTTTTTACGTATAACAGATCGATAACCATGCAAGAAGAATCCGTACAGACTATTCAGTTCAGTTCGACCACCAATTGTAATCGGCTCATCGATCAAGTTGCTGTCAATGCTGAGCGTGTACACACTTGCATGGCTTTGACGATCATCATAGTACAGATGCGTATCGTTATCATAGTTAGCTACCCAGAAGAAAGTTCCTCCGTTTTTTTAGCGTAAAATGCAAATATGTTAAAAAATAGGAAACTTTCATTTAAAATTCATGACTTGAACACTGGGTGTGTTCTATCTTTATTCTACAAAATTTAATATAGAAATCGAAATTACAACAGCATACAATATGTTTCGTTAAAGTAAGCAAGAATGAACATCACCAATAGTAATTCCCCAAATATTCAATTTCTTTGATTCATATTTGTCTAAATATTGATAGTTGCAATTTACTATGGAACACCTATTCCATGCATTCATTCCGCTAAAAAGTATCGCATAGTTCATTATTGTAACACAAGAATGATTTTATGACTAGAACTTTTAAATATATCCTAGTATACTTCAGGACATAATTGTTAGGATTATTTAAAAATATAGAACAAAGTAAGATAGAATTTATTACATATTTACAATTTTTATTAAACATATATGGTAAAAGAAATTATATTTTTGGAAAAAAATTACAGAATAGTAACTCTCAATACCCGATATTGCCACCCGTGGTTCTTATGACCGCTGGCATGGATTCAATTAACCTCAGTATATAAGCTTGGTCTAAATTCTCCTACCCCTCATGGAAGGCATCTAACATTTGTTATATACCTAGGGTCAGTCATTTTACCTCTGTTTACTGATGTTTCCCCAAACCATGACAGAGCCGTCACAAAAATTAGGCGTCGATCTGATGTTACACCGGGAATAGCGCTCATTGTCTCGTCCCTATACTGGTATGCGTCTGTCTGAAGTGTAAAGACTAAATCTTGACTCATCTATGAAGAGCATGTTGGTCTTGTCCTTAAGCGGACCACTCAATGATTCCTAGTAAAACGAGGAGCTGTAACAGTTACTCTGGCTCTCTTACTGCTCTCTAACTAAACCTATTACGAACGGTTTGGGAACTTATTTGAGTATATCTGACTATAGCCAAATCGATCTGTAATTGCCTTGCAGTTACATGCTTCCAAAGTAATGCTTATAGTCTTAAAAACTGGTGATCTTGGACGATCTGGCACCGGTCTTCATATATAACCTCCTGTTTCTCTATACCTGACTATTGGCCCTAAAAACACTTGACTGATTAATATTCATCAAATTAGCCACATATGTCTCAGATTGCCCATCTTCGGTTAAGGCAACTATTCCAGCCACTTGTTTTGGAGTTAAATTGCAACTATTAACAACTAAATAAACCGTTTGTGTATGCACGTTTCCAAAATATTTTTGTAATAACGAAAGGAAACTTATTCAAAAGTTAGTTGTATGATTTTCTTTGTGCTCTTGTAGTCGGCGTACATATGTATGGCAAACATATTGTGGACGTATACAAAATATCTTGGTCTATAAACGCCTCTTCGCAGTCCTTGCAATACTTTTTTAGCGGAAGATATTTAGAATCCGAACATATGCCTGTAGTAAACTAAGAAATCTTGTCAATGATATTCCCTTAAAAAAATAACATCAATTTTGCTTCTTGAAGGAATTCAGAGGAAATAAGTGTTTGCCTAAAATATAAGAGAGTATTCTGCGCACTCGTATTGCTTAATATTTATAATGCAATCTTAAATATTTTTTAGAGCGTAATTAAACAAAGAGACGAAGAGAGAGATAGGTTACGAAGGGAATTACAGAGAACCAGAGAACAATTACATGAAAAGTTATCATTGCATTGTTCCACACATTATCCTGAGGATGTCGCACAGACAGATTTGATACCTGGAGACTTGGAAAGTATAGAGGTTAGTAGGAAATTACTCTCACATTACCTTCAATATTAGTATAAGCAAAGCTGTTATTATACAATTAAATCTCAAAGTAGAACATTATATACGTATGTTCTGAAGATGTACCTGCTATAATTATGTGGCAGTTAATGGCGAGAAAGTACTTATACTTCATTCACGTTAAGAATGCAATAGATAGCGCTACGATCGGCGGCTGCATTACATTGGTGAAATTTAACCGATGAAACTCAAATGACAACATGCTAAATCAATGTTTGGTTATCAAAATCTTGTATAATAAATAGCAAAGTTTTTCATATTTTATGTGCAATACATTATGATTATACGACCTGTTAAAATAATACCGCAATAATAAAGTAACATCAATTGCAATATAAATGTATCCTCTTGTGGTTTTATTTACTGAAATAGTTGGAGCTTATTTAATTATGTTAGAAAGTAAATGAGATTGCACTGGGGTTAATTGAAGAGAACATAAATGCCATATGACAAGCTTTAAAATAACAATATTGCCATGGATAAACTTGAATCGAAAATATAACTTTGGCATGAATGGCTCTATACACAATGTTATACCAAGTCATTTGTCATGAAGTAATCTCTCCGTTGGTAATCTCCATCAATTTCAATGGTATGATTGAAAGTAAGCAACTCAATATATACAAGATAAAGCCAAACAAGGAAGAGTGTTGCTGATTATGAACAATACATAATGGGCTCAACGGGACTGTATCGAAGTCCATCGAGTGGCTTCAGAGCACATGGCAACACAATATCCTTAAATTTTGCATAGAATTTGGTTATTGTGAATGATGAAATTGGATGCGCTGTTCGGTGAAAAGAAAACAGCACTGCAAGTATACTTATCTACTGTACGCCGGCTGCAATAAAACTAATGTACATTTTTAATAACAGTAAAGTCAATAATTAATTGCATGCATGTCAATGAGTACAATAAAATTCCATATACATTAATGAATTATAACAATCTCTTAACTGCACATATTACAAATTTATATAGTTTTCTTCTCTTCATATCTGGAATAAATTTAATAAAAAAGATTTCTTATAAAATAACAAATGAAATAAACATATGAATTTGATTTATAAATCAAAGGGTAGAGTGAAAAAGGTGAACAAATAATTTAAATTTATTATGCGAATGATGTTAACGTATATTAGAACCAGATTCTGATGACGGTGGTCTGACGAAGATTATGTATTTACTATTATGATAAATTCTTCAAGTGTATTTTCAATAATATTATCCAGTTAATACATTATACTCTTCCTCGATAACATGTTTGATACAATTCATTTGTACACATATTCCTTTAAAATTACTACATTGTGTAAAACACATTAACTAAATGTATGGAATGCATTAAGATATAAATGAGCAATCAGAGTATTCTAAGTGTTGTACACATTTTATTAATTTATTAGGCAAAATCGGAATCTGATGTAAGTTATAATAAATTCTTCAACCATATCTTCAATTTAGCCTCTGCCCACTGCCAATATGCTTGAGGGTTTTTCGACCAACATGTAATAGTAGAATAAAAATTGTTTTGTTTATATAATTGATTGTGTAATACCTTCAATTATCAAATGATGAGATAAAACAGCTCTGGAAAGATCTATTTTTGCCACAACTTGTTTATAGATGAAAAATACAATGAAAAACTGCCGGAAATAACGACACGAAAATCATAAGTAAATTTGACAACTGACTACAAATTTCATATGAAGAAATTATATCAATTTCTCCTGTGTGAATATGCCGCGCCCATTAGCCAATGGCAAGCCCGTATTTTAAGGTATTCTTAACGTGAGTGGAGTATAGTTGATATGATTGGCTCTGAAATAGAAGAAATCGATCGTAAGAGAGCATCTGCTGTTAACATGCTTGCGGTTCATTTGCAATCGGTAAACATATATATATATATATAATGTAAAATCCACAAGGTGAAATAGTAACAGTGGCAGTAACGTCGTAAGTTACACAGATACTGGCAATAATACTTCAAAAAATACATGTAATTGAATACCTGCCGAAAGTCTTAATTTACATATTTCATATAGAGAAAAAGATCACTACCTATTTTTTTATTATTCAGTATAACCTAGGCAATATCTCTATTCGTTCCAATCTTGGAGTATATTAAATTATATTATAATTTGAATTTATACATGAAAATTTAGATGTAATAACACCCTGAAATACGAATGGCTTGAAGTTACTTCTTGGTCGGAGTGCAGTCCAAGTGCTACACCAAATCGACCAATGAATTCTTTAACCAGCGTTTCGGCGACAATTGTGGCTTCTTGGTTACAGAGTGCGTAACCTTCCACTCATTCAGTAAAGCAGTCCATTGCAACCTAAAAAATGATTGATTGTAGGGAGCTACCTTCTCTCAACTTGATCTCACTCCCTGTTTCTTCCATTCAATCACGAATTTCAAGTCTTGATCGAATTCATGGTCCGCTTGAATTTGACATTGTATCCAGGACAAATGTGCCACCAACATTAGGTGCGCAAATCAATATCTGCGTGAGCTCTTCTAAAGCACCTTGGTAATCAGTATCCGAGATGTATTTTTTCCATTTCTGTGAATAGTTTTGAGATGTTAGCCAATCCAGAGACAAATCTAAGGCAGTAGGTACAAAGAGTCCAAAGAAAGTCCTTAATTTGTGTTTGAGCTTGGAAACTGGCTATTTGTTAACGACTTCAGTCTTTTCTGGATTGAATGACACTCCTTTTTCAGATACTAAGTGGCCAAGGTATTGTACATATTTCTGGAAGAAGTCGGACTTCTTTGGAGGCAGTTTCAGACTAGCCCCTCGTCGACGCAAGAATATTTGCTCTAGGTTTTTTTGTTCGTCCAATGTTTTGCCGAGCACAATTATGTAATCGGGATATACGGGACAAATTTCCCACGATAGTCCTCTTAGCACGCTCCCCATTAATAGTTTGAAAATCAAATGGTATAACAGTAAATTGCCACAACCCTGTTCCAATTGTGAACGCAGACTTTTTTTATCCTTAGAGCCCAGTTCCACTTTCCAATGACTGCTTTTAAGATCAAGGGGCGAGAACATCTTGCATCCACCCAACATATCCAATATGTCATCAATTCGAGATAGGGGATAGCTGTCTTTCTTGGTCATGTTATTGAGTAAGCAAAAGTCCACGCAGAATTTAGTTGCATAGTCCTTTTTCTTTACGAGTGTGACTGGCGAGGCCAATGGGCTCTTCAATGGCTCAATCGCACCCATTGTTAGGACCTTGCCGAATAGGTTTTGCATCGCCTGTATCTATTCGATGCCACACGATCCTAGTTCTTCCTCTCGTTCTAGAATCTTCCGATTGGAAAATGTCTTGATAACTTCCAATCAAAGTTTTCATTGCTTGGCGTTCTTTGATAGTTAGCTCCTGACAAGTCTTAGCAATTAAGTTATCCAATCGTTTAGGAAGTGGCTAAGGTTTTATGGTAATCCTATGGGCTTGCTAGATCATTGAAGAAATGGCCGAGCAATCCCCTGCGAGCGTTCCTTTCTTCTTTTTCAATAAATTGTTGTGATTTATTAGTCGAATCGGGAATTCTCCATTATGAACTATTGCTTTTGCAATGAGTATTCTTCAGTCTTGTACGTCACCTGCCGTTGGTTTTGCCATTGCAACTTGCTGTTCTGGGAAGTCGGTATCCATCCATCAGTTTGACGATTGTTGAGGATGACCTCTTCTCCATATGCTGTCAACACTTCTTTTCGAAGATCTAAATAAATCCGCATTTGACAATAATGTCCATTCCAAGGATTACGTCTTGCTTTTTTGTTCGCCACCAATGCGCGGTACTGAATAATGTACCACCAATGTGGAAGCTGTCAACCGTCTCCCCCTGTGCATCAGCTGACTCCCCGTCCATTTTGTTGGAAAAATCGATTTCTTTTTGTCTAATATTTCAGAACGAGGAGTTGTCATTGTTGTCCCAGTGTCCAATAGCAGACCCCGAGTTTTTTCATTGACTAGTCAGTTAACGAAAAGGCTATTGGGTTGACGGAACAATTACGGGTGCCTTTGAAGTGTCAGTAACATAATTCGAAGAATGTCCCTTCCTCTCAGCCCTTGTGGATCTCCTTGATTCCTTGGTTTTCGAGCATGCTTTTCGCATCTCTTTAAGTCTACTTTCTCAATAAGCTTGATAAGGATTCTTTCAATGTTATGCGGTGTTAAACTTCAAATTGGAGAGCATGTGTCAGAGTTTCGTTGTGTAATTCCGCGCCTTTTCTGCTTCCGGCATATTCATACGTGGCAATTCTCTTTCCAGCATCTTGGAGCGTTTTTCTAAGCTTCTATAATTTTCTAGAAGTTTATTCTCCATACTTCTACAATTTCCATAACTTTCTCTTCTACATTTCGGAAGTTTTATATGAACCGTTCTTCTGTAGTTCCAGATTTCTCCAGAATTTTGTATTTAAGCTACATACACATCCGACCGAATCGTCTTTGTATTACAGTAGACGCTCGATTATGTAAACGATATCAGCCAAGCACTGTTCACATTACTGAAAGTTTACACTAGCGAGCCTTATTTTATTTACTAAGAAATTGCATAAAAGAAAATATGTATGTTTAAAATATGTGTTTATTAAAAAGTAAATTATGAACAATGAATAACATAATACATATAATATTAAAAAATAAAAAATAAATTTTACATTATTTTGAAAAATAATATCCTACTTTTGCTTGCGTAAATTTACGCTTGGTCTTTTCTAATGCCATTACCCGTAGTTTACGGAGCACTAAAATATCGGAATGTAACATGTTTTTTCTTCAGCTCAATCTAAGGCTTGATTAAAAATTCCTAGAGCTTGCGCGTCACTCACTGTATTTTTATTTCAATCGGAGGGTCGTCATCTTCACTCACCCCATCTTCCTCTTCATGTGCATCATCCATCTCTTTATCCTCATTCCATAAACTAACATTGGTAATTGTGCAAACAATATCGGGATTTATTGCTTTTAATAATTTGAGAACGTCCGATGATGCACTATCAATAACTTCAGCATCAGATACTAACTGTTTTCTAATAATGGTTAGCGGTACATTCTCGTCATCGTCATAGTCATCACTGGAGTAAAGCAAATTTTTCTTTTTACTAATGGCCTTATTTTGTGTGTACCACTAGCATTAGCGCACTCTAGAAAAGTTATGTGTTATGTTCTTTTATTGGACGTTGATGCCATGTCTGTTCTGGCGTGATTTTAGCTGCACACTACTTTATTTCTCAAGAGGCAAGAGAGCCAACGCTTACAGGAATTCCATACATAAATCGAGAAACAACCGGTGCCGAGCTGAAAACGTTTACGTAAACATTCTTTTGATCAATTCAATTACGCACGTAAACCGGGAAATAATCGGTGCCCTAAACTGTTTCCATTATCGAATTGTACGTGGTGCAAGCTTGTTTACATTACCGGGCGTTCTATTTGATCCAATAGTAACAACTTTCTGTTTACGTGACCGCGACGCTTCCACTACCGGGTATTTATATCAGCGAGCGTTTACTGTATATACTGCAGCTTTGCTAATCAGCCACGCGCGTCAACATATTTTCGATCAAACTGCAGCAAAGCATTTAAAGGCTAGTGAATTATTAGAAACATATGCGTTGAGGGATCTACCTGTACCTCTAACAGTGTAGTTGCTTATAATTCATATAACTTTTATTCATACTACAATAATAAAGAAGCCCTTATGTTTTGAAAATAACACATAATTCAATTATTGTTCATTTAAGTTTTCTTAATTATTATTATCTTTTATTTCAGGAAAGTCCGACAGAAAATGAAAGTACTTGAAATTGATAACAATCAGAAGATATTCGTATCAAATTATTAATGATGACGATTGCTTCACTAAACACTACTCGTAGGTAATTTTTTTTAGATAAAAACAGCCAAAAATTATTGACGTTTTGTTGTCCGATTTTATTCAATTCTGTATGCCGGTTACTTTGTTAATAATTATTTCCTTGTACAAAAAAAATAAACGTATGGATACTGGATATAATATGCAAAATATTTTGTTACTATACATGTACATAAGATACTTTCCGTACAGTTCTTAATTTTGGAATAAAGAACATACATCAACAAATCATAACCTTACTCACATTCTTCCAAGAAACTTGAAATTGTTTTTTACAAATATGAAGTTGTCGCACAAAAAAGAACTCTGCTATAGAGTGCAATAACGCTTGTGTTTAATGTTGTTCATTATTATAAATCGCTAAGAAGATGTTACCTACAAACGTCATTAAATAAAATGAAAATAATGTATATAACTATAGTTGATTTTTGTTGTTTTTTTTCTCCTAGTGTAGTTTTTGCAATGTAAACGAGCAACAGAAATCTTTACTAGTGAAAAACTTTTGCGCGCGTATCCACAATTATATTTACCTGTAATATTTGTTTTAATTTATTTTTTATTTGGCATTATGGATGTAACTTATTCAGGTTTATATTATAGTAATAAACTTTTATATAAATTTTTAAATACAATAATAATAAGCTAAATAGGTTATCTATGTAGACCAGTGTTATAAAACATTTTTGTTAGTTGTCGAAGCTTCTGTACAATCGCTTTACATATGCATTTTAATATTGGCATTTATGTAGATGTAATTTATTTTATGTAATTTTTGTTAGTAGAAATAGCGAATTATTGATAATGAACGATATTATAATAGATCATTTGTTAATAATATGTATTATATACAAACATAACAGTACTAGATAGAAATAAACTTATATAAAACCCAAATTATGCATTTTGAATTAACTATTTGATAATTATAATCTCTTATTTCAGATTATAAACTATATAATACATACAAAAAAGAAAAAAAAAACAGAAAGTACACAAAACAACGAATTGTGCTGAAAATAATCAGCCAAGCCAAAATAACTAATATTTAATAAATGTTTTCCAATTGTTTAAATTTAATAAATGTCCTAAACTTCTGCGGCAAGTGGCTCTATAATTTGCTATCTTTGCTAAAAGTTATAAGTAATTTGAATCGCATATGTAGTAAGAATGTATGGATCGCAATGTTGCAGAGATATAGAGCATCAGTGAAAAATTTCGCTCTGTGTTCACACCTAATACAGAACTTCACAAATACCTACATCTAAAATAGTGCTCTTTCATATTTGAAAATTGGCTGGTATGAATCGCGATATAATGAATTACACATGTTTGTAATAGAAATATACGATCCACCAGAACACCTTTGGCTAGTAGCAAAAGTCTTCTTGGAATAAAAACAAAGTTTTAAGGACTTTTGCTGTTTACTACATTTAGAGTAAAAGTCCGTGAGTTACGAAATCACTTCATATAAACAACAGCCGGATTTCGTAAGCTCTGTATCGTCGAACTCGATAGCGTCGGGATTCTGCGAGAGCAATTCTATATATAACTAGCGTCAAATTCGAAACGTTTTACTCGATAGTGCCTTGCTCTCAGTTAATGGGTTTATCTTTCTTCCGCTAGCGTAACTTGTCTTGTATCCTTCTTTGGAAGTTACGGTGGAATAGCGGTAAACTGTTATTTTCAAATGTCCGTTTTGGATACTTTATTACTGGACACATTATATTATTTCTACTCAGTTGCTAATTTTAAACGACTTTTCTAAATAAAATTCTTTATTTTAAATAATTTTAATTTAAATTAGTGTATTTTAATGTAATGCACGAGTTGCAGATGGCAAAGATTTATCGAAAAGTGGTAAAAAAAAAATAAGCAGAAGTTAATTTCTAAATGTGCATCAGTATTTGATAATGAAAATATTTTGGTATTGAGCGAATTTTAAATGCTTATTAAAACGCAGATTTAGCAGTTGCTAAGTCTAAAAAACCGACCTTTGAAATACACTTTAAAGAAATAAATTGAAAAGAAATGAATGCCTGATGAAGTAATTCATGTTATATTATACCTCACACTGCACCTACTTAAAGTACATCTAAAACATTTTTCTAAAAGCCCAATACCTTCTATCAAATGAAGAAATCGTGACAGAAATCCCTAACATTTACATTTAAGATTAATTACTTACACATTTAAAGAATACTATCGGTTTCAATTAATAAAGTTATGGTCATCTATTATGAATTTATTAATTCAATTGGATTAATGTTGCAACTGTCTTTATGTAGAACTAATTGTTGATTATTTTTCGCATTAGCTTCAAGCAAAAGTCGAAATGATCTAAGCTCCTACTTGGAAAGGTTACAGGATCGCTCTTACTTTCGACTTCGAGTAAAGCAGAGTAAAGTATCGTATAGAGTGAGGGTTTGGTATCGAGCTTACAGAATTCGACTTCAAATATTATTGTTCGGTGTGTCATCATGGTAACAAGATCATATCCCGTACATTTTCCAGGATTGAGGTCCCGATTTTGGATTTGATATATACTAATTGCCGTGTGTGTCAAATATTTTTGTAATACATTTTACGTCAAGCTTTACGTGATATCATCTTTACGTCAGAGAAGTTTACACCTCGCTTCCTGTTTATAAATGGACTCTTTTTTCAAAGAAAAGGAACTTTGAAGTCATGAGAGAAAATGAATTTTTCCGAATGATATCAAATTCAGAGTTTAAATTAAAAAATCTATTTAGCATCTTAGTAAAGTGCTAACATAAGTCAAAGGGAATCTAACCAACAACCTCCTTAAACTAAAATTAACTTTAAAAGAAAACCGCAAATGAGAGTAAGTAAAATTTTAACGGTTAAGTATACCAATAAAACACAAACATGGATATATTCTCGAAGAAAACAGAGATCTCATAAAAAATCCCATTACAGTATACATCAAAAAATGAAAATAAACTGTTACTCTAACTAAATTAAATATTCAAATCTACCAAATATAAAACCGATACTTTGCGCACACGTTTCCGCAAAATCACTGCTTAGAACACCATATTTGTTATATTATTTTTAATTATAATTCATAATTATTGCAATGGATATGAATTGATTGAATGTAATCCTCAATTGTTTGGTTAAGAAAATTGAAAAAACAGATGCAGCTTATGTTGCTACACCAAGACCAAGTCAAAGTTATTCATTAGCTCAAATAAAAATTCGATGCCGATTTAGTTCCGAGTTTAGGCGAAATATAAATCCTACCAATGAATATCAATTAGGCTCGAGTTAATAGTACACATTATTCACGTCGCTCGGGTTAGTGAAATATACACATTAATGTACTGGTTATTAAATAAACGCTGAAACACGATGCAATCTAGTTTTTGTCCACACAAAAAAAATAAGAAAAACAAATAATTAATTGTATTATACTTACTAGTGAGCACTAAATAATACTTTTATTTATTAAAAGAACAGCTTTGATAAATAAAGGTATTATTTATTTATGAAAACTTTAGCTGCTGTGAAAGACTACTTACGGTTTTCAATGGTGGTGTCAGTATTTGTTTGCTTTTGGCAATATTATAAAAAAGGATGAGAATGCAGACTCTGATTCAAATATCAAAAACAGAAACAGAAATTGGCTTGACTGATGAATAGTTTCCAATAACAATGCGACAGTTATAGTGTTAAATATTTGGTTGGAAATACAGAATGAAGTTCCATAGTAAGAATAAATATAGATTTAAATTAATTGAAGTAATTATTGTTTTTTGTTCCAAATATGAGATAAAGTCATACGAACACCTTTCTAACAAACTACATGTAGTGAATGTAAAATCAATAATATAGTAGGTATTTGAATGCTTTTGCTTGACAAATTATTGAAACAAGTCCACTGCAGTAAAAAATCTAAATTATCAAGCCAAGAATAATGAATATGCTATTCAGTGTTTATTTAGTAATAATTTATTTAGTAACTATTTCTTCACTAGACTGAGGAAATAACTGTATTACTTAAAAAGTAGACAATGTGATTAAAACTATGGCTGTAAGGAGACAAGCATGCAAAATCAAGAGTTTTCACTTAACGCACAGGAACCGTTGATGAAAGCCAATCAACAACAGAACCATCTCTCCAAACATATTGGCCTTTCAAACCATGAGGTTCCAACGCTAAATACAACGGTGCTGCAGCACCTTCTTCTATAGTTAAAGTTCCTTTGTGACCAGTCATATCAGTATCAACATAACCAGGATGCACAGAATTTACATATATATTTCTGGATGGTCTTTCATCGTCCAACATCTTCTGTTGTATTCTTGTTAATGCGCTTACACCTACTTTAGATACGACATATGCTGAATTGCCCCAAATGGTTGGAGTATTAGAATCTTGGTTGGCGGCCCTAAAATTGATGAAGATAAAAGTTTATACCTCTAAATTTCTAAAATTTAAAAATATTTGCAAAATACTATACGCTTTCCTTATTTTTCAAATATTTCTAACAGACTACTCACTAAACAGAACTTCCGAAAACAAAAATTACAGTTTATTATTAACTAATATGTGTATCCACTTTATCACAAATAGGAATCGACTGCTCCTTGAATAATGTTTGTCGATTGATTTATTGTACTCAACGATAGCTTGCTATTTACTTCACTGAAGTAGGTGTGTCATATAATGTTTGTCTAGTCAAAACTGCACAACTTAGACCTTACGGATTTCACTTTAGAAAACGACCGAATCCCCCGCATCTATCCGTATAGATAACCACAAGGGTATTTAAAAAAAAGTACATTGACAATAAAAATGTAACGGTAGATAATAGGGGAGACTAGTGCCCATAACTTGGAACACTAGTAGATGCTTACATCGAAGCTGTGTAAGTGCGCTAGGTTTTGAAATCTCAAACAGTGAAAACGACAAAAATGGTTAAGAGGATAAATATATACAGACCATCTCGTATGTGAGCAAATGTATAACAATGAAGCCAAGCAACGCGCCATCTAACAACGTACTTACTTGTTAACACGCTTGCGCGAAGGCGCGCAAACAATTATTATTTTTAATAATCATTGAAATTCCAACGTTAAATTTTTAATTTTAATTAGTTCGTAAATAAAAGTTCACAGTAGAATTTGAACCTGGAGCTCCTATTCTCTGGATACGTGTGTAGAGTCCGATCCAAACCTGATGATACTTGCGGAGAACACGATTTTGAAGTATTAGAGAGACAGAGGAGTACAAAGTGAGAAAAATCTATAGGTTGCGCGGTATGATGTCATTCTTGAAAAAAAAGTGTGCATATTCCATCATTTGTGTAATTTTCCATAATTTATACACAATTTTATCAAATCTTTTACAAAATGTTTTTTTGAGCTTATGTCACTTTTAAATTAGATGTAAGCGGAATTGATCAAGAAGACATTCCGAAGGTGTCTCCAAAAATTCGTGTCCATGTTAAGAATATGGAAGATTATATTATTAAACAAAATATAAAGGATGATTTCGATGACTAATTTATAATTAATGTAAATTATGACAGTGATAGCAATACTATATTTGATTATTCGCCAGAAAATGATTAATAAAATTTTAAAAAGTCAAGGTGCTTTAATTTATTTTGTCTGGTATTGAGATTTACTTTTTTTCTTGCTTTTAAACAATAAAACTAACAATTTATTTCTTTTTCAAAATGTGTCCTACATCAAAATAATTTTCTAAATATAATATACTTAGTCCAAAGTTGTGTCTGAAGTCGCCCTACTTTCTCACTTACTATTTTCAATTTAATTTTATCCAACTCAACACAATTATGTCAAACTGACTTTTATAGATTTTAGAGAAATAAGCATGCAATAACACCCTATAGATTTTGCAATTTTTTTAATTAAAGGAAACACATACTAAAATAATCCTTTCTAAAGAATTAATAGGCAATCAATATTAAAAGAGGAATAGTTCGATACGTTATTGTTATACCTGGTAGAGTATATGCTTTTCCTATTCCGCGGTACTTGTATTCAAAGGAAGCGGGAAATTTATAGGATCGCTTTGGTGCCGATGTTTTTGACTTGGATAGTATGATGTTTTCACCACGCCTTGCGCATGTATCATCACGTGTGGATCGGACCACAGACACTACCCATTTACATCGCTAAATTTCAAATGACTTCTTTAAATACCTAGATGTAATGGTAGCTGTAGATATACCCCTGATATCTACACGAACAACCAGAGTTGAGTCTTATTCGCTAGGAAACTTGGTTAAAGGCAGCATTTTATTATTTGGAATATAAGATACATTGTGTTAAACTTAAATCCTTTAGAAGCAAGTGCTAGACGCAAGAAAAGTCCAGCAATTTACAAATTGTTCAAAACAATTAAAAGAGGCAGTAAAAAAAAGTTACAAAATCCATCACTACTATTAGTGGGACCATGATTAAACTTACGTAAAAAATGATGTGATAAAGTTTGACAGTTTTTAAAAAATAGATTTGGATTTTTTTTTACATTAAAATGCATGTATAGTGTTTCTGTGTCGCTAGATTACCTAATTATGTAAATAATTATATAAAAACATTTTCTCATCACATCGAACATCGCTCACTGCAAAACCATAGAAACGTACCCATTGCTACAGATGTAAAACTTAATGATGTTTAACAGGCTGTTTTTATTTTATTTGAATTATTATTGATTTTGATACGCGGATGCAATTTCCAGCCCTAATTATGATAAAACTGGTAGAACTATTTCAGTATTTTTGTTTTTATTTACAAATTACAAACATTTCTGCATCACGTGGTTTTGTCGCTTTAACCATTTCATCTTGGATGGGTGTCTGAAAATGGTTAATCACAATTGCGGACTTCAATTGGCCGCCTAGATCGCGTGGTTTGATGCCATTGGACTTTTCTGTGAGGACACAGGAAGGAGACAGGATAGGCTAATGGTCTGACGACGACTTAATCGTGAAAGTCGACATTTCAACTGTTATTTGTGATGAATAGACAGAAATATACACAAAAATCACGAAAAACTACACGGCAAAGATGATCGTTTTCCAGACGGATTAACGTTTTTACCCCTCTAAAATATGATATCGTTATATCATATGTTATACTTAACCATCGTGTTTACATATTAAATTGAAATAAAAATATCAATAGCTTTTCAAAATTAATTGCATTTTTCCCTAGCCCTAAAATAATTTCGAGAAACTCTTTATTAAGCGATTCATGCATTCGCTGGTATAAACTAACTATATGCTATGTCCTATTCAGTCTAAGTTAGCAATGTTCACAATGCCACTTAAACACCAACCACATAAATAATGTGCTATAGTTAACACATTATGTACTAGTGTAATTATTTAGATTTTTAGGACAAGTGGAAGAAGGTTGTACTGTACACTATCTATTTGTCTTTATAATATCACTCTTGACGTGGGATCGTAATTAGAGTTATTGTTTGGGCTATTTCCGTTGATTGTATGTCTAAATAATGTTTCGGTGTTCCAGTTGCTCTGCATATAAAATCGCTATATAGATTCATTTAACGTAGACGTATTAAGAAGTATGTATGTTCAATATAGTTATTAACTAAAAAATGAGAACATTACTTTCTTTGCCGGAATGTAATAGTAAATTACAATTACAAACTGTTGTCGGTTTATAACCCTTCTTCTTCTGCTTTCTACCTCTGTTTAATTATAGTCCTTATCTCTCAATTTGTAGACTCTGTGTCTAGTAGACATGGATATTTTCGCGGTCACCGTATGTTAAATAATATGCCCGGGATTCTAACCCCGCATGTTGTTGGTCCCTAAAAGAGCTGTTTCGATTAGATCAACGTTTCGACGAGCTCTCAATTATCTTCTGGACGCTCATATGTATATATACATTTTTTACTTTGGGATTTTCACTGATGAAATATAATTCTTCCGGGTGTTGATCTCCGGTTCTTCTAGGCTTAATAATAGCCCACAAATGGTCGATCGGATTTAGATCAGGGCTTTGGAGTGGCCATTCCAAGATGTCAATGCTCGCTTCCCGCAACCACGCTAAACTTGCAGCCGCAGTGTGGCATGGTGCATTATCTTGTTGAAACAAAACTTCGTCAGTATTCATCCCGAATATTTTCCCGATTTTCAATTGAGCGCAGTAATACTTAATCTAATATGCTGGCGTAGGTCATCGAGTTCATTCCACCAGTGCACACGAACATCTCTCCAACCCCTGTGGACGTCATACACCCCCATATCATGACACTACCGCCACCATGTTTGATAGTAGGCACCACACAATCGGCATGGTATTCTTCACCCCTCCGACGCACTCGCACAGCACCAGGTGTACCAAAAATCTGTAATAAACCTATCCAGTTAATTCTTTCAACTCTCGATTTTTTTTTAACACAATTCGTTTAAATTTCTATAAAATAGTTAATGAATATAAAACGATTAATTATATTTACCTCTATATTACACTCATCTGTCCAAATTACATTCGCCCAGTCCTTCTTTGTCCACGATTTGTGTTTATGAGTCCATGCTAATCGTTTATTTACGTCACCACGATTTCTTTCTAGCTTTTCTCGAAGATGGACCGAGTTCTCTAAGACGTCTGCTTACTGTTTTAAGCGATAAATTAACGTTGAGTTGTCGATTTAACGCGCCAGCCAAATCTGTTGCCGTTTGACGTCGATTTTGTAGTGTCGTTGTAACCACCGGCCCTCCCTTTCTGTCGTTTTACGTTTTGGACCCCTTCCGGGTCTTGATTTAGTATCCCCTGTTTCTTGGTAACGCTTTAGACTTGTTTGTACGGCGCACCGTGAACATTTTACTTTTTTACTAATCATCACTTGGGATAATCCCTCGGCTTGTAGTGTAATAATTTGCGCACGTTGAAACTCAGAAAGTTCTTTAGATTTCGGCACTTTCAGTTATATACACATAAACTAATCACGAATAAATATTTTTATTTGACAATGACAAACGCACATATAATTTAATAATAACGGATTAACAACGGTATTTCTCCCACCAACCCTTCTATTTATACTACAGGTATTTCTAAGAAGCGGCAGGTAAAGACTATTTGTGTGTTAATACCGTTATATCAAGACATTTTGTGTGTTAATACCGCTATGTTAAAACATCTAAACGGTGCCCCATATTCATGTCCCTGGCTGTATTAATGTGGCAGTAATCAAATGTAAAGGTCCATTGTTTTGCTTTTCCATTTCAAAGTATTCTAGCAAGTTCAACTGCTGAGATTGAGAACGTAAAGTCCTTCCACGAACAAAAATGATGTAAATAATTAATAAGTTTTCATATATTAAGAAAAAGTAATGTACTAGGAAATACTATTGCTAAAACATTTCTTGGTACACTTACGTAATAAACTCATCCATTAGTTTATTTAATTCTGGAATTGTAAGGCATGGATCAGAAAATTTTCTTCTAAGTTCCTCTGAAGGTATTCTAGACAAATGTCCAGCTGAGCTAGAAACGTTTATAAGTCTTGCACCATGCCCTAATAATGGAATTAATGTCTCCGATACCTATAGGGTACCAAAATAATTAGTATCTACGGTAACCTTAGCTTGGACACTGAAAGGATTCGTATCATTCATCTAAAACATACTCTTACAAAATTATTTAACATAAAATAATATAGCACTAATACTTTAAATGCAATTGCAGCATTGTTTATTAATATATCGATAGTTCCATATCTATTTTGAATATATTCTCTAAGTCTATTTATACTAGATATGTCATTAATATCTAGTTGAAAGTATGAAGGATTCAACCCTAATGTTTGCAAACTAGCAACAGCAGCATGGCCTCTGTCTTCATCTCGGGAAGTCAAATACACTTTCCCTGAATACTTTTCACATAATCCTTTAACAATAGCATAGCCAATGCCTTTATTACTTCCAGTAACCTACACATAATTAAAATAGGAGGTAGAAATGAAATTAATATAATATAGTGTGTATTAGAAACTAAGTTAGAGGGTACTTTACTTACGATCGCAACCTTTTGGGACATTTTCATTACAACCACTTACCAACCATAGAATACTACTAACTGCTACCAAGGCCAGTTATCATAAATTAGCAATAAATTGTCACATTTTGATTGGTTGAAGAATTAGTACGACTGCGCTGTCGCCCGGGGGCGCTCGTTCGTAAAAGTTTTACTAAGGTACAGATTATGTTTTTATCTACTGTGATATTTTTAAGGAACTATTAGGTTAGGGTTTTGTTAGTATCCGGTTTTGATCCTGTCATCGTTGGTTGGTGTTAGTTAACATTGCTAATGTATTTCTGCTGTTGAATATCGATCTTGATCTGCGTCTTCGTCTATAATCTATCTCAGCCAGGCATATTATTTGCTCAGAGCGTATGTGTTGTTATTAATAGTTTTGGAGGAGAAGCTGTTCTACATCGTTTTTCTAATCCACATCACGACAGGGCTTTATTTAAGCAGTCCCAGTATGAAGTGTGGGTTCCATCATATACCACTAGTGATATTTCAAAAGATGAGAGCCCAAGAAAAAGTTTGACCAATAAAACATTCATTGTCAGGTACTTTTATAAAGGTTAATTTCATGCTGTTTATGTTTAATATCTATTAATGCTATTTTAGAAAAACCATCAACTTCCTACCTACTAAAGAGAATGGTTTTTATTAAGCGAAGCAGTCTTTACCAGAGCATTTCTATTTCTCACATCCTATCGAATCAAATGCAGTTGGATATATTAACAACCGGGTAATTAAAAATATTATGCCTACCATTAAAAATTGTGAAAACTTTACACAATATATTTTTATTAATATAGATTTAGCTCGACTACGATTTCCTAGATATGATTGGGTAGTTGTAATGTTACTTATGTATATAATATATGCATATTCCTTTTTTCAGTGGTAATACACAAAAACTACTGAGAAAATGAACACTTATGTACTTGTAAATGTTTCATTCTCATTTTATAATTATATTCATACAATCAAATAACAAAATTTAATTGTGGATAGCTTTCTTAAATTAATATTATTGGTATATATAAGGTAAATAAATACTCTGATATTGGTAGGAGAAAACATCTCTACAGATACAATGCAAGAAGCAGCTAACAAAATACAGAAAAAGAATTTGAAAACATGATTATTTTGTTGTACATACTATATTACATAATACACTATAAATAAATCACTTGTTTGCTATTCCTTTTGTTTTCTTTATAAGTATCTTTGTAGATAATTTTTTTTATAATGCTATTTCCCTTAGTTGTCATCACAAACTATGAATAAAATTCAATGAAAGCGTTTAACCACGTTTTCAACTGGATTTTATTGCAGTTTGTGATTACATCTAAAAGAAAATGGATCACTAATTACTAAGTACAAAGTATAAAACCATTTAAGTTTCGCGGCTAAACTGTTACCGATGTTTTGTCGCTAGATGGGTTTGAAACTTGTCTTACAAAATATGCATTGACATGCACATCTCTGACTGCTACTAACTAGTGGTGGACGATATTTCACTGTTGGTGAATTTTTTAACGTGATTTGAAAATCACCGATTACGCCCGCGAAGATAATATCTGAAAGAGTGATTGGTGATTTGGTAGCGAATACGTGAAATGTCTTTCAGTAGATATTCAAGCGTACATATTAAAGCGGTAACGATACGATGAAACGGTGAAAAAGAAAAAAGAAGAAAAGAGAAAGATGAGATCCCACCTTTCTTTATTGTTCTTTTTTCTTTCTTTCTGCCTCCCCTCCCCCATTTTACGTCTCTCTTTCCATCACTTACTCTTTAAACCTATCTTTCTTTTTTATGCCCTCCCTTTTCTTCATTCTCCTTCTTTTTATCTTCTTTTCTTTATTTCTTTCTCCTTTTACTCTTATTTCATTTCTATATTATCTCATCATGACACGGTCCAATTCGGGAAGTAGTTCATTTATTACTAACTCTGGCCGTGGAAGCCTATGTATGCATTTCAATAAGAAACCTGTAATCAAGAAACATATTGAGAAATTACTATGTACCCAATAAATATTTTAACCATAAGCAAAAGAGATATTACTATTTTTTTATGATAATCTTTATCGATCACAATTTTTGAAGGAATCATTTTTATTGACCATTATAATTGCAAATAATTGAGTTACCTTCATAGTTGAAATAAATGCTATCTGCAAGTTTTAAGAACATATTGCACGACTTGCAGGTTTTAATGAAGATCCAAATTTGGAAATGCAATTCTGAGCTGGGAACAATATAGCGCATCATAAGTTTTCCACAATATTGTAACTTAAAGATTTGTTAAAAAAACTAACTTATTGTAAGGAATATATTTAAGATTGTTAAACTTCTTGGAGCAAATAAACTGTTATTTAAAAGGGTAGCACATCTTTAGTTATTTCTCGATTTGGGCCAAAATTTACTATAATACAGAATATGTTATGACCAAATACTCATTCACTCCTGCAATTGAAGAAACAATACGAAATATATTACTTGTTACAAGTACAATCTATGCGATTTATCTATACAAATGAGAATTTAAGAGAGATCCATTGTATACTAATCTGCAATAATTTCAGGTGAATTGAAGCTGCAGAATGCTACTGTCGATCCTTTTCCCTCAGATGTGGAAATAAATTTAATTAACATATTTTAAGGAAAGTACTTCTTATAATTAACAACAGAACAAACAACGGCAAGTACTTCAGGAATTCTAAATCCGCAGTCCCTTGTAGAATTATGTCAGTCAGGTAATAACTCTAAATACATTAATTTATTCTATAGAACACACATAATTGTATACTTTGTTTACTGACAGGATCCCCATTTACGTCGAATGCAAGAACAATGACGGAACATGATGTACTGGAAATTATTGGATATTTTTGTTATTAACTTTGAATTTTATTAGTAGTGAACATGTATGTTAATTTGTTGTTATTTCTATTTGACCCTTATTTGTATATTTCCTTTTGATATGTTCACATTTTTTTTTAGTTTTACTATTTCCATTTAACTTCCATTTTTGTTACTGGGTTCTTTTATATATTTTAAATTGTTGCTGTTTTGGTTTATGCTTTTACTTAAACCAAATTGTAAATTATAGTTTGTAATAAAATTATTTTTCCACATGTTTTGGTTTTTTTGGTATTGTAAATGTTGCAACTTAGCTATTAGAATTGCGATGTTTATTTTGCATTCTTTGAAGTACTTGTAATTAATAGAGTGCATCAAGTTACATTTTATAAATGTCTTGTTTGATACATATCTTTTTGATTGCATGCTTATTTCAAAAAATACAAAAACTGAAAATGTAATATATTTATAATTTTCAAATTTCCGCCTATAATACGGGGGCCACTTACCGACAGCGCTGAAAGTTGTCCCCAATCGGTAAAGTGGGAGTTTCTATTATTTGGTTAGATGGCCGAAAGAAACTCAAGAATTTTTTGACTGCATATAATCTGTAAGATTACTAGTTAATGTAATTATTACTGTAATTTTCTGACGTTCATCTTTAAAACTAGTTCTAATAAAGAATGAAATTAGCAAATACAACAAAAATTGGACTAAGTTGGTAAGCTAGGAATTCCTCTCTGGCAGTTAATGTTGCTTAACCTCAATTTTAAGGTGTGTGATAGTTATTGCAGGAGTATATGCATTTTACTTATCAAAATCAAGTATTGAACAAAAGCGTTACGATCATATGAAAATTCGTGAACGCATAAAGCAATCGAACGTTGGACAATACGAACCAAGTTCTCGAAAGTACGCAAAGTAGTTACAATGGCACAAGCCCCAGTTCAACTAGAACAACAAAAGCTTCAACTTCTGCAAGAATTAGAAATTGAAATGATGGCTGACATGTACAATCGACTAACATCTACTTGTCACAAGAAATGTATTCCACCCTCCTATGGTGACAGTGAAATTGCAAAAGGTGAAGCAGTGTGTTTAGATAGGTGTGTTGCCAAATTTTTAGATATACATGAACGAATTGGGAAGAAGCTTGGACAGTTATCCATGCAAGATGAACAGCTACTGAAGAAATAATATTTTACATGCTATATTAATAAAATTGTTAGTGGTAATAAAATGTTCTAATAAGTGTTTGTGTTTTTAAAAGATAAAATCTTGAAGTCCAGCAGATTTGTTTGTATGTTGCTGTACTTATTATGTGCTGTAGGTGGTGTTTATTTATTAAAGAGCATAAGATTACGTTATGTTTTGTTATTGGATCAGCAGAGTAATCTAGAATAAAGAGAGCAGGTCTTTCTGCCCAAAATTCAAGTATTTAAAAGTTGATATTTGACAACGATTACAAGGACTGTAGTTCTATAATTCACAAGTATTGTAAAGTTGTTACAGCGATGATTGTTTTGACATATAATTTTTATGTTGCAATTTTCTAGTGTATTCTTCAAACAATAACTCTCAATCTTTCCTTTAAAATTTTGATTAAGATCGGATCAGATTTGTTTCTCCTCTTCAGTTTAACTTGCAATTGTGGTAGAATGGCACACCAGGGCCAGTTATTATAAATTAGCAATACATTGCCACATTTTGATTGGTTGAAGAGTTAGTACGACGGCGCTGTTGCCCGGGGGCGCTAGTTTGTAAAAGTTTTACCTAAAGTACAGATTATGTTTTTATCTACTGTGATATTTTTAAGGTAACTACTAGGTTAGAGTTTTGTTAGCATCCGGTCATCGTTGGTTGGTGTTAGTTAATATTGCTAATGTATTTCTGCTGTTGAATATCGATCTTAATCTGCGTCTTCGTCTATAATCTATCTCAGCCAGGCATATTATTTGCTGAGAGGGTATGTGTTGTTATTAATAGTTTTGGAGGAGAAGCTGTTCTACATCGTTTTTGTAATCCACATCACGACAGGGCCTTATTTAAGCAGTCCCAGTATGAAGTATGGGTTCCATCATATACCACTAGTGATATTTCAAAAGATGAGAGCCCAAGGAAAAGTTTGACCAAAAAAACGTTCATTGTCAGGTACTTTCATAAAGGTTAATTTCATGCTACTTATGTTTAATATCTATTAATGCTATTTTAGAACAACCATCAACTTCCCTACCTACTAAAGAAGAGAATGTTTTTAGAAAGCAAAGCAGTCTTTACCAGAGCATTTCTATTTCTCACATCCTATCGAATCAAATGCAGTTGGATATATTAACAACCGGGCAATTAAAAATATTATGCCTACCATTAAAACTTGTGAAAACTTTAAACGATATATTTTTGTTAATATAGATTTAGCTTGACTACGATTTCCTAGATATGTTTGAGTAGTTGTAATGTTACTTATGTATATAATATATGCATATTACTTTTTTCAGTGGTATTACACAAAAGCTACTGAGAAAATTAATACTTATGTACTTGTAAATGTTTCATTCTCATTTTATAATTAAATTTAATTGTGGATAGCTTTGTTAATTTAATATTATTAGTATATATAAGGTAAATAAATAATCTGATATTGGTAGGAGAAAACATCTCCACAGATACAACGCAAGAAGCAGCTAATAAAATGCAGAAAAAGAATTTGAAAAGATGATTATTTTGTTGTACATACTATATTACATAATACACTATAAATAAATCACTTGTTTGCTATTCCTTTTGTTTTCTTTATAAGTATCTTTGTAGATAATTTTTTTTATAATGCTATTTCTTTTAGTTGTCATCACAAACTATGAATAAAATTCAATGAAAGCGTTTAACCACGTTTGCAACTGGATTTTATTGTAGTTTGTGATTACATCTAAAAGAAAATGGATCACTAATTACTAAGTACAAAATATAAAACCATTTAAGTTTCGAGGTTAAACTGTTACCGATGTTTTGTCACTAGATGGGTCTGAAACTTTTCTTACAAAATATGCATTGACATGCACACCTTGTGGCATACAACATCATTTAAAGTATTTGTTCACTTGTATTTTGATTTATTTAAATAAATATTTTTGGGTAAGAGTTACGTATAAGGGGCATCGAGTTGACTAGTTTAATGAATTCTAACGGAAAGCTCAGGTTTTGCTGCGTTTAAAATGGCCCTTGCTCTTTTTTAGGAGTTTAGTTTAAGGTACTTAAAAATCGATTCAAAAAGGGCTATTTCTAGGTTATGTTTAGTAGTATATGAAATCATACTTTACGAAATTTAAGTTACTGTAAGGTACTTATTGTATTTGGACTAAAAGTTACCAAAACATGGAAAATACTGATGAGTGGTAAAATTTCAGTATTATTTTGAAATTGTATTACATCATTGTGAAGTTCTCATAGTCTTTTTTTTGTATGGTTCTCGTTATGAAAGCAATTATCAGGGTAACAGAAAGACAAAAACGATAAAGGCAATAATTTTCTAGTGAATGTTATTTATTATAGTATGCGAAATAAATTTTTTATTTACCTAACAAGCTATACAATAGACAGAACAAAGAAATTCAATATACAATCACATATAGTGCTCAATAATATCTTTGTACAAATACTTTTTAAATGTACTAATGTTATTAGTTTTAACTTCATGCGGTAAACCATTATGTAACATAAGACCACTTACAAATATATTTTTGGAGGTCTGCGTTCTATGAAACGGAGTAATATAAAAGTCGTTATAGTTTCTAGTGTTGTAAGCATGAGTATCATGAACTGTTTCAATCTTCACCAAGGTAACTTGGAAGTAAATTATTTTTCATTTTATGTATAAACACTAGACTCAAATAAAATTCTATGGCGGACTTTCATTAAATTAAGTGCAATTAACATATCTTTAACTGGGGTATATCTGTCACATTTTAAAATTATTCTCATAGCTCTATTTTGATTTTTTTGTATTTGCTGGGTTTCATTCTTATTTAGATTAAAAAGTACTGTTGCACAAAATTCTATATGTGGTGCAATTGCAGATTTATAAACAAGCATATATATACGGAGATAAATGTTTGCAAGTTCTACTCATAAACCCCATATTTTTCGACATTTTATTCATAATATTTTTTGTACGTTTTTTGAATAGCAAATGCTTATCTATGGTAACTCCCCAGTACTTAATGTAGTCTATCATTTCCAAATCACTGTTATCAATTTTTATTCTAATACTAGTTATATCTACGTTATTCAACTTATGCATCCTACCTACAACCATATATTTAGATTTAATAACAGTAATGTTTACTTTATTTACACAATATAGTGAGTTGATTATTCATAGTCATCGTCATATCGCCAACACTGCTACCGGTTATGTACAGCATGGTATCATCCGCAAACATACACATACTTTTTTCCATTGTCAACAATAAATCATTAACATATAAGTTAAACAATGAGGGACCTAACACCGTCCCTTGTGGAACACCATTGTTTGTATTGAAACTATCAAATATCCTATTGTTATATTTCACTTTTTGAGTTCTATTATTTAAATATCAATCAAACCAGTCCTTAACTTTGTCACAAATACCATACATTTGTAATTTCTTTATTAATAGTTTTCTATCAATAGTTTCAAAAGCCCTACGGAAGTCCAAAAACACAGCTATCACAACATTTTCCTTATCCATTTCTTGCAACCATTTGTGACATATATCCACAATAACAGTTTCACATGAATGACCTTTTCTAAAACCTGATTGATTATGATGAATTTTCGCTCATAAAAATCATATAATTGGTCTTTTATGCACAGTTGCAGAACTTTTTCGTAACTTGGTACAGTATTAATAGGCTTGAATTCCTCACATGCCTTTGTCCCTGCCACTTTGGGAATTGGTACGATTTCCAGTTTTCCGGAAAGGTACCTGTATCGAGTGAAGCATTCACTATGTTAAGAATTCTATTTGCAGATATCTGAGCGGCATCCTTAATAATTTTGGTAGTTCGTCCGTCACCAGTTACGTCTCTGTTTTTCAACGTATTAATTATAGCTTTGATGCCATTCAAAGTTACACTGCGAAATTTTGAAAATTTATTATAGTTTCTTCCATATAGGTATATAGGCATCGTAACTGTTATCTTTGGTATATTTTGGATCATATCATCTATGCTTTTTAAAAAATATTTGTTGAAATTTTGTGCAATTTCTAAATCATCTGTCACCTCCGTATTATCAAAAATTACGTATGCATTGGTGGAACTATTTTTTTAGGCAAAAGTGTTTTTAAAGTTTTCCATAATTAAACATGTCTATGTTTATTTTCATCTAGTAATAACCTATAGTATTTTTCTTCGCTATTACGTACTGTGATACGTGGTGACTGGTCCGTTTCTATCAAACCTGTACTCTTCCCAGTCTATGACGTTGTTAGTAAACATAGCTATTTTATATGTTTCATCACGTGTGCGAATTTCTTTTATAATTTCTGAAGTTATTCACCTATTTGTGCAATTACTACGTAATAGTACTTGTTGCTTTGGACACATAGTGTTAATAATATTACGTAATGGTTTGGTCCAACAATTGGCATTGCATTAACATCTCCTGAATTGTTCCACTTCGTACTAAATATTTTGTATTGTAATATATCTACATTGTAATTTTCAAAGCATCGCCTTATGGTCATTTTATCATTATCTTTATCTTTAAATTGATTAATACATATTGATAGTATACAATGATCACTAATTTTTGGCGTTAAGTGAACTTTGTGTTTCACTGTTTTATCGTTTGCTATAGTGTAAACCAAGTATGAGCAACCTTTGACATGTTGTGGGCCAAACTTCCGTGTGCAAATACGTTCGCCGGTCGCGTTTAAAAGTAGCGCATTTTAAAATAGTGTTTTAAAGTAGTGTTCATAATTTTTACCGATAGATATCAGACATGAAATAATACGACAATGTTATTATAATGCAATTTATTAAAATAAGAAACTGAAATGAAAAAACAGGTACAACATTATAATTAAATCGTGAATTTTGAAATTATTACAAAATACGAAAGTTAAATAGCGACAACGAAATCAATGAGACACTTGAGCTTGAATTTGGGAAACTAATCCATCGATGTTTGGATTAATTTCAGAGAACACAAGAGAATGAAGGACTATCAAATTATCTTTTTGCACATTTAAATCAGTTGCTTTTTCATACAAAATTCCGATGAAACCTTTACGTAGGCCGACCATAGATGGTGCATACACCAACTAATTGTGACTGTGGCAAGCCAAAACTTGTGAATACTTTTTGAATTTTATTAAAAATATCCTCTCCTGTAGTGGTTTCTTTTAGCGGCTGTAAAGCAAGCAATTTCCCAGTAACAGTGAACTCTATGAACACCTCGAATAAACATAGCCAGCTGAGCTGTGTTAGACAAATCGGTGCTCTCGTCTAATGCTATGGAAGATGATTCAAAACCAGCCATACGGCCAGTCATTCATTAGCCATCATTTCTATACGTCGGGCAACAGTTCGTCTTGCCAAATTTAAATTCAGCTTTCTTTTCAGGCCACAAAACACTGCAAACTTCTAACATACACTCCTTAATAAATTCTCCTTTGGCAAATGGTTTTAATGACTTTACCAATTGTGAACTATAAAACTAGCTTTCACAACATTATGAAGTTGTATTCTTTGTTTATGAAACATTTGCTGCTGTCTTTCGAAATTTGCGGTGAGCTTCTGGATATTGTCTTTTCTTATTTGTCCTGTCAGCATAGGATACTTAGTTGAGCAATGTTTCTTTATATTGAATTCTTTCATCACTGAAATTAATTCATTACACAGCAAACAAATAGGCCTACCATTGTGCAAGATAAAAAGAATTCTTCAGTCCGTTTTTGTTGAAACTGGCGACCCTCTGCATCTACTTTTCGTTTCTTTCCATCAGACATCATTTTCGTTCGATGAACTTAATAACAAAATATAATTAGTAAGCACTCATGAAAATTGCCACTGGCAGTTCGCTAGGATATCGCTTGTCGAAGTTATCACCTCGGTGGCTCAAATAGAACTGAACTAAAGTTCGGGCCATCCACCCGCTTATATAGGCAACATGAAGGAATGATCTAGAATCGTCTAGTGTAGAACAATTGAGAAGCAATAATCTTTTGTTGCGCCCCCAGTGAGGCGGCAAACATTAAAGCCTTTGATGTTTGCCGCCTCATTCTTTGATGATCGCTACCACTCGGCTTGCTCGCTCACTTGATTCCGCAGAAGCAAGCGACAAACCCCATATCACTCGATCTTCCTCATTTGGAGTGAGTATGAGTAAGTAGTGTAATATATTTTTTTAATTGGGTTTCTCAAAATATCTCGCGGCCCAGATCAAATCACACCGGGCCGGTCGTTGCCCACATATGTACTAATTATTTAACGGTGAAATTTATACGTATGAATAAAAAATTTCACCGTGGTGTATCTCAAAAACTAGAGCTGCTAAGAAGCACAACAGAAATGCCCTAAATCAGTTTGTATTTTACAGGCACCACGACAAAAATTATTTTGTTGGGCGGTGTTAGCAATACTTGTTAAGATTACATTGTTTTAAATTCTGGCGCTAATATATGTGCATGTGCACGTAAATAGGGATGTAGTAAGGGTAAGAATCTCATTTCATGTGTGAAGTTGTATCATGGCGGAGTATAGTAAAATAGTAGTACACTTAGCATTTTTATTTCATTTTTAGTTTCGATAAGCAAGCAACAGTTTGCAGGTTTTAAAGAATACAAAATCTCGATGATTTAACAACTTGGATTGTCTTTAAAAAACAAGAGTACGACAATGGATTTTACATAAAAGGTGTTCGGCATTGTTCGCCGCGGCCGGGCAGTGTCGTACGAGTGTTGAATGGTCAGTATCATGTAAGCGTGTCAGACAATGTTGTGCAAAAGAAACTCTATGTAGTATATGCATGTATCAATAAATATGTTGTAATATAGTACAAAAAATGCTATGCGATGTAACGATGTGTCAGTAAAGACATTTACAAGTAATACATAACATTATGGTCCTTCGAGCCGAATACCAGAGATTTTGTGAGGTTAGAAACAACAAAAACAATCAAGTGAACGATGTATATTAATCAGTATTAACAAGGACAAGATACTCACATGAAAATACGAACAAATTGGTGCAAACATTCACATATTAGCTTGAATTGGAACACGTGCAACAGGAAAAAGATTCGTTCAGCCACAGCAGTGACGAGTGAGCGGATTTCATTGGATCAGAACATCGTTCAGATAGCAAAGGTTCGTTCAGCCACAGCAGCGAGGAACGAGCGCGTTTCATTGGAACACAACCTTCAGATAACAAAGGTTCGTTCAGCCACTGCTAGCGAGGAACGAGCGCATCTCACTGGATCATAATAACGTCCAGACAGCAGAGGTTAGTTCAGCCAGTCAGCGAGGAACGAGGGCATTTCATTGAATCACAACGTTCAGATAGCAGAAGTTCGCTCAGCCACATTGCCACACAGAGCGGGTTTGGTGAACACAGCAGCGGACAAAGGTACTCTTGTGACTTAGGTACAAGGTAAGTGAGTATTTTTGTAGTAGTAGCTCAAAATGATAGCAATGGATGAATTAGTGCAAAAAAGAGGTACTATAAAGGCAAAGTTCACCAGATTTCATACATTTATCAGAGGGATGAAAGATAATACACACTACTAAGATTTGTGTATTCGAATGACTAAGTTCGACAGCGATTTTGAGCAATTCAATATCAAATTGAAGCACAAGCAAGTCCAAAGGAGTTAGAGGCCCAAGAAATAGAAAGAGAACATTTTGAATAAAATTATTTTAAATTGTATGCAGAAGCTACAGAGATGATTGAAAAATACAAACCAAAGCAAAACAGCACAAAGACGACAGAAAACGAAGATTTAAATACGCAAATAAAATTACCGCCAATTAAGTTACAGGTATTCAGTGGTGCCTACGACGAATGGCTTGCGTTTTACGACACCTATAGTTTATTGATCCATTCCAACGACAATTTAAGTAATATTCAAAAATTCTATTATTTAAAGTCCAGTTTAACAAAAGATACAAGTGATTGCATCAATAGCGGTAACGTCTCAAAATTATCCAGTGACATGGTCACTATTGAAAGAAAGATTTGAAAACAGAAAATTAATCATTCAAAACCATATAAGAGCATTATATGACGTAGCACCTATTACAAAAGAGAACTATGTACAATTGTAACAATTTTTAGATACTATTAATAAAAATTTACGGTCTTTAGAAGCATTAGAACAACTAATAGAAAAATGGGACACTTTATTAGTTTACATGTTTTCCATAAAATTAGACAATACAACAAGAAGAGAATGGGAATCATTCGCAACAAAGAAGAAAGACTTGGCTACATTAAAGGAAATGATAGATTTTCTGCAGAAAAGATGTAATTTATTAGAAACTATAGACGACACAGCAACACAATCGAAACAAACAAATAGTCATCATACAGTCCAATTGGATCATGAGGCAGAATCGTCAAAGGATGCAACGTTACAAGATTTCGCGTTCAATTCAACGGCACAAATGAAAACATCTAGCATGATTTTGGGAAGAGCCAATGTGGATATATCTAATGAGGAAGGTAAGAAATTTACAGCAAGGACATTATAGGATTCTGATTCTCAAAGTAATTTCATAACAAAAGAGTTGTGCAACGCAATCGGTTGTCGTATACAAGAAGAAAACATACCTATCAAGGGTATTAACAACTGTATTATGAAAATAAATCAATCAACATATATTCAAATACATTCACGAGTCGGGTCATATTGCAAAAGATTGAAGTTTTATACTTTAAACAAGATCACGGAGAATTTACCGATTGTGAGCCTGAATGTTAGTAAATTGATGATACCATTAAATATCACTCTAGCAGACCCAACCTTTAATAAAACTGGTAAAATAGATATCCTAATAGGGGCGGAAATATATGTGGATCTGCTCAGAGGCAACCACATTAAATTAGGAAGAAATTTGCCCTCGTTATTGAACACAAAACTTGGTTTTGTAGTTTGAGGGCCTTATAGGGAAGCTTCTCCTTATTCAGCCTGTCATCTAGTCACAACGGAGCAATTTAGTCACCAGTTGAAACAATTTTGGCAATTAGAGGAAGTCACTTCTAAATCAATCTTAACTAAAGAAGAAAAGGCTTGTGAAGAGCATTTTGTAACACATCATAAGCAAGAAGCTGATGGAAGATTTGTGGTAAGATTACCATTCAAAAGTAACATAGAGCAACTAAGGGAATCTAGAATGTTAGCAGAGCAAAGGTTACATTCTTTGGAAAGGAAGTTTCAAGCAAATCCTACGTTGAAGAAAGAGTATAGTCAATACATGGAGGAATACTTGATACTATCACATATGTCATTACACTCACAAATTGAGAGTAGTATACGACGGGTCAATGAAGACTACTACTAAAGCATCACTGAATGAAACCTTGATGAAAGGATCAACAATTCAGGAAGATTTGTTTTCGATTATCTTAAGGTTTAGGGCTTACAACTATTGCGTGACTGCAGACATAGAAAAAATGTTTAGGCAGATAAAAATACTTGGAGATGATGTGAAGTATCAGAAAATATTATGGAGACAAGATTCAACAGATGAGATTAAAACATACACACTCAACACGTAACGTTTGGCACGGCAACAGCGCCATGCTACAACAGCGATGCATACAACAATTAGCAAAAAATAACGAACACAAGTTTCCCAATGCAGTGAGAGTAGTAATGACTGATTTTTATGTAGAAGATGTCCTAACAAGAGCAGCGACGATAGAAGAGACCAGGAATCTACAAGTAGAACTGAGAAATTTATTTGAAGAGGGACAGTTCAAATTGAGAAAATGGCTATCAAATGAAATAGCAATTTTACCACGAGACTTCAGTTGAAAATTATTTATTACCAAGCGACAAATTAGAAACTTCAAAAACATTTGGCATGGTATGGATCTCTAAACAAGACACATTCAAGTTTTGTATCAACATTCAAAAAGAAACGATAATCATTAAGAGGACTGTATTATCAAGTATTTCTAAGATATTCGATCCACTAGGGCTGATCGGACCAGTCATAACTACAGCAAAGCTCATACTGCAAAGACTGTGGTGTTTGCAACTAGGATGGGATGAGAGATTGGCTCAACCAGAAGAACAAAGATGGATACAACTATTAGTCAACTTCCGACTTTAAATAACTCACAGAAATGTGACGACATTCAATGAATTTGTGGAACTTCAACTTCATGGATTCAATGATGCCTCCGAGAAGGCATATGGTGCATGAATTTACATCAGAGCCACTAATATAACTGGCGAACATGCTACGCAGTTATTATGTTCGAAGTCCAGAGTATCACCATTGAAGAGACAAAGTCTACCTCGCCATGAGTTATGCGCATCATTGCTGCTATCACAGTTGTATTACAAAGTCAAACAAAGCTTACGTGGAATAATCAGTAAGTCAGTTTTATGGACAGACTCCACAATTGTCATAAATTGGATTTATTCCGATCCCAATAGATGGAAAACGTTCATAGGGCAATAGAGTGTCGGAAATCCAATCGTTAATTGAAGTACAGCAATGGCATCGCGTCAAGTCAGATATATCGCCACGTTCACCAACTTTTGGAGGATTATGGGAGGCCACTGTTAAAGGTGTCAAGCATCACATGAAAAGAATTACCGAAAATACTGTTTTTACGTATGAAGAATATGTTGCATTTTTAAATCAGGCAGAAGGAATCCTCAACTCACGGCCTCTAACTCAATTGACAGATGATCCCCGTAATCTAAATGTATTAACCCCTGCACATTTCCTTATAGGCACTTTTGACCAGTCCTGAGCCTAATTGTCAGGATGTACCTATCAACCGTTTGTTAAGGTGGCAGCATATCCGAAAATTATTTCAACACCTGTGGAAGAGATGGTCAACGGAATACGTGTCTCAACTCCAGACGCGGACAAAATGGTACTTGAACAATGAAACCAGACTTGAAGGAACAAAATTTACCTCCTTTCAAATGGAAAATCGGTAGAATTGAAAAGACATTTCCGAGTAAGGATGGTGTAACTCGAGTAGTGTCTATCAGAACCAAAGACGAATCTTTGGAACGTGCAGTGAACAAGTTATGTTTACTACCTGTCGAAAACAATTAACCTTATTTCGACAGTTATTGAAAGACAACCTTTCAAGGTCGGCGGCATGTTCGGGATTGCTCACAGCGGCCGAGCAGTGTCGTACGAGTGTTGAACAGGGCAGTATCATGTAAGCGTGTCAGACATGTTGTGCAAAAGTAACGCTATGTATCAATAAATATCTTGTAATATAGTATAAAAAATGCTATGTGATGTAACGATGTGTCAGTAAAGACATTTACAAGTAATACATAACAAAAGGTATTCGAACTCGTTTTGCTTGACATAATCGAACGTCGGTAAAATATATATCTATTCTCCAATATATTACAATAACACTACAATGTTATTCAATAAGTGTTAATTGTTAATCCACATTTTGAAGGGTATTTGATCTAAAAATCATAAGGTTTGGAACCTTTGAACATAAATTATCGACAATTCCTGCTTTCAGAGGGAACCTCGTTACAGAAAATAGATGATGTCGTTATAAGACAATCTGATGGGAAACCAAAACCAGACGAGCTAGATGACTATGTTACATATTTATGTGGTGAACATCCCGAGTTGGCGATTGGTGATCCTTACACTGTGGAAGAAGTCTTAGCCATGGACAACAGAGAAGAGTGGAAGAAGGTGATGGGAGCTGAATCTGAAGCTCTAATAGCGAATACCTGGACATTAAGAAAATTACTCAAGTGCAAGAAAGCAATTTGGTGTCATTTGTTGAAATACAATCAAAACCTTATCATAAATAGGTGTTCAAAACAAAAACCCAACATTGTGGTACCATTGTGAGCCACACACAAATGGATGCAGTTACTCCATTTCTTCATGGGGATCTTACTGATGAGATATATATATATATATATATATATATATATATATATCTATATATATATATATATATGGTTCAACCAGAGGGGTATGCCGTCTGTAAATTAAGAAAATTGTCCCAAGCAGGCTAACAGGCAATAGAACAAGAAATTCTCGGATGTGCTGCTCAAAGCCGAATACAAACAGTCGATATTGGACCCCTATGTATACGTTTTAATAAAAAATACGGATATGACATTTGTAGCAATTTACGTCGAAGATATTGTGATGTTTTCAAACGATGAGTAACCAAAAGATGATCCAAAAGCCACATTAATGAGCAATTTCAAAATGAAGGATGTGGTAGATGCAAAATATTGCGTCTGTCTACGCATAATGCGTAACAACAATAAGGGCACAATCACACTAGTTCAAGAAAAATTTGTGAATGAAATACTAGTAAAATTCAAGATGATGGATTGCAAACCTGCCAAAATACCCACATATCCTAATCTAAAGGTATCCAAATCGATGTGTCCTAAAGATCACAAAGAAAGGAAGGAAATGCCAAATGTACTCTACCAGGAAGGTGCTAGGAGCCTGCTTTATTTCGCCCGGGTGCAATAAAATTACCCTATTTAGTGACAATTTAAGTGCAATTGCATTAGCAGACGGAAAAGGTTTTAATGCTAGAACCGAACATACACATTAAGCACCATTTTGTTAGACAGAAATTATAAAAAGATAAATTTGAGATATACCATGTGGCAACAGACAAGATGGTAGAGTGTAAGCTTTCACGACCGTCGTCCATAGTAGAAGTGCTTTTTCGAGTTTTGTCGTGTATTCACTGTTTTACTTGACGTTTCGCTGATCAAGCTGTCACCTTCTTTAGAAGATTTCTAAAGACTGGTGTTGTTATCTCTTGCTTCTCGCTATATATATCCTATTTCTGTTCCGCTTTCCTGACCCATAACGGTCCCGCTTTGCTGATCCGGAACCGTTGCGTTGACTCGCGTCGTTCGTTGTATGATAACTCCGCAGTGCTAACTTCGACGTGTTGTTCATCTTGTATCCCTCTTTGCGATTGAAGTTGTTGGTATTCTTCATTATTTCTATTGATTCGCGTATTATCCTCGGGTAGTAGTGGCTGGTCTTGGCTAATACCTTAACGTCGCTGTAGGTTATCCGGTGGTCTCCTTATTGATGCAGGTGTTCTGCTACTGCGAATTTTTCAATATGCCTGAGGCGTGCGTCTCTCTCGTGTTCTTTCACCCAGCACTGAATATTTCGTCCGGTTTGACCGATGTAGCTTTTTCCACATTGGCATTGATCAAACAGGACAGAGTGTTCAGTGCGAAGAGGGATACAACATGAGCAACACGTGCAAGTTAGCACTGCGGAGTCATCATACAACGAACGATGCGATTCAACGGAACGGAATGGTTACGGATCAGCAAAGCGGAACAGAAATGGGATATATAACGAGAAGCAAGAGACAACAACACCAGTCTTTGGAATCCTCAAGAAGCTGACAGCATGATCAGCGAAACGTCAAGAAAAACAGTAAATACACGACAAAACCCGAAAAACATTTCTACTATAGACAAGATGGTAGCAGACAATTTAACAAAAGGACTATTTGGCGACAAACGCTTCTGCTATAGCAGACGAATGGGCTTGCCATTTAGTTAAGATATATTTGTAATATTTAGTTTATACTAGATCGTAAATTCTTATATCGTGGAGGTGTTAGAATAGGATATAGAAAATTTAGTGATCTACCTTACCGACAATGTATAGCACTAGTAGCATCATAGTTTACCATAGCACGTATACCTTGACTTTTCTACCATTATTTAATATATGTCGTTTTACATTGCGGTTATTATTAAAGTCCATTACCTTGCGCGTCTGCCTATATTCACCTATAGTTATACAATATTTTGATATATTGCAAAATCATGCTATTTCGCGTGGAAGTCGTCTTGTTGGTGAGCCGTTTGTGCTCCAGCAAGACAATGGCCCTAAACATACGGCTCGAATCTGTAAAAACTTTTTAGAGGAGAAAGCAACAAGAAATTAACTAAAGTTTATTGGCCTTCTGAAAGTTAGGGTTTATCCCCCATAGAGCTCTTATAGGACGGGCTTGATCGAAGGACTAGACAGCGACAACCTCAAAACACCCAACACCTATGGGAATATTTACAGAATGCACGGCAACAAATTTGACTGTCTCGAAAAATTGCTTCGAAGAATGCCTAAAATTTGTGCAGGGATTGTCAAAACCAAAGGAGGTCATATCAACGAAAATAAACTTAAAATGAAAATAAGCTAAATAATGTATTATTATTATGTTTGAATTAATTTGTTTTTATTTGACGACAATCACTTATGTTGTATAAATACATTAATAATCACAATAAATTTTTACAGTATTTGTATTTTTGTAAGATCAAATTGACTTATGTGCTGTTTCCAAACTTTTGGACGGTAGTGTATATATTCCTCTTAAATCAAAAAATCAGTAATTAAATGGTATATGTACTATTGTATTAGTTGGAAGAACTTTAGCGTAAAGTCTTATTATTAATAATATACATGTAACACATACAATAAAGCAGCACGTTTCAGAAACCCGTATTATCGGACCAATAACTTTGCCGGTTCGATAACTTCGTTGTCGGAAATCAGACATAAGCCAATTTTCAGAAGTTCTTAACTAACTCAAAAAGAACTGTATGCAAATATGTATATCTAGAATTTTACACAAACTGAAATTAAAAAATGCAAGAATATACAGTATGTTTTCTTTAAAAGAGGCACGTATCGACTTCCGCTATAATTGGAACCGACGAAGACGTAAGACCGTAAGACGTTACAGTATTTTAGCTGAAGTAAACCACCAAATTTTCAGGTTTTTCTGATTTATTTTTGAGATATTAACAATTTTAATTCAATGACACACCTAATTATTTTCGTATTGTAATTATTACAGACAGACGTGGTTGGTATAAAACTTTTTAAAAATAATGTTTATTTAAAATTGTATTTCCTATTGGAACGAAAAAAAAAATGAACGTAACGAAAATCTACGAAAACTACCGAATTTGAACGAGAAGAATAGCTTTCCTGCTGTTCAGAAGAACAGGGTTTAGTAGCGCACCGCGCACGTTTGTTAATGAGAGAGATAACGCAACTAGGTACGACGAGAAACAAAGCGCATTTATGATAATGAATTTTAACCGAAATGTTTTAGGCTTGAATCTGAACAGTTTAACTACCTTTATTACCTTCGTATTCTCTTTATTGATACTTTTTAGAATTAGTTTGACTAAATTATACAACGATTTTGTTTTTGTGTATTGTGAAATGATTGGATAGTATGTACTGTGATACAATGTTTAAACAAGTGGTGAAAATTTTTGGACTTTTAGGAATTCTTTTCATGCAGATTATTTTGCGAGGTTTGTATTTTTCCAGAATATTGCTTATCTTTGCACTGCTATAATTTAATTAAAATAAGAATAACATTTAGCAAACCTGGAACAACATTCTTAAAATAAATGTTTGTAAAATGGAATATATATATATATTCATTTAATGTTCATGTCAAATAATTTTTATATTGTAACATTCTAACATTTCAATTAATTATGTTACAACGATTTTACTTTAGGGTTCAAAAATAGAGTCAAATTTCTATGACACAACCGCATGGGATTTGAAGGTACCTCTGTTCTTGGGTTTGATTCTGTTGAAAAACAGTAACGAGACCACAAAAAGTTATGGTAGGCAATACTCCGTCTTTTACAAAATTCCTTTTACTACATAGTTTCGCATTCATAAGTTTCTTACTTTTTTAGCAATGCTTCCCTTTTGTTTGTATTTGTTGAAGGAATTATGATCACTTTGTGAAATTTCATTTCCCTTTAAATTTGTTATTATAATTTTCTCAAGATACCCACACTCTATTATTCCCCAATTTTTGCGTTTGCTAAATGTTAGATTTAATTGAGCAAGTAGGAACATGTTTTTGTGGCCCCTGTTAACAATAATTCTACCGATAATAAAGTTTGGATGGGAATCAGAAGATGGACGTTATCTACACCGATTTTTTTAAGGCATTTGACAAGCTGGATCATGAACGGCTCTTATTGAAACTAGGAGCTGCCAAATGTAGTTTCGAATTTACATCTTTCCTTTACATCGTATCTAGCAAATATAAGGCAATACGTTGTATGACAGGGTCACTAATCGGAATGCTCCTGACTCTGGTGTTCCACAAGGGAGTAATATTGGTCCCTCGCATTTTCTTATTTTTATTAATGATTTATGCGCCAAACTTCGTTCTAATAAACTGCCTTTTGCTGATGATCTAAAACTGCACATCGAAGTAAATACTGTAGCTGATTGTATTGATCTACAACAACTAAATATTTTACCAATCAGGTGCATAAACAACAACTTAATTATTAATATATCAAAGTGTACTTATCTTCACTCACCAATCTGTATGACTGTAACCTCATTAGATGATCTCGGTGCAACTTTCCTAAGCTGACATTTGCTAAGTACATAGAATCCATTATATTTTCTATACTTGAAAGTCTTGGTTTTGTAACTAGAAACACCAAACATTTCTGACAAGTCGATGCAATAATGTTACTGTACTTCTGTTTAGTGCGGACAAAACCCGAGTGTGCTGCTGTAATATGGTCACCAATCCATAAAATACATTGTCTATCTGTTGCAAATCTTCAGCGAAAATTTTTGAAATATATAAAATTTCGGTGTTTTATCCCCCACAAGAATTTGATTGTTCCGCCTTTCTTCGAAATTGATTCTCTTGTAATGCGTCGTGTCAAGCAAACCTCCAATTTTTGTACCATCTTTGTAAACGATTATTGGCCATGCAACTTTCCTTGTGCCGCAACGTTTCGCACAGTCATCGCACTTTCGATTGCTCTTATAGAAACACAAAAATTATGTTACGGTCGCCATTGTAGAGAATATGTAAAAAAATATAAATTATAACGGGATGGCTAGCGACAGCGTAACAGACAATTTCCACCGCTACACGTGTTATAAAGTAGTCGTAAATCATAAGTGGTTGTTAGTAGCTAAATAACCTGTATTTTCTTATGTAGTATTTTTCTTATTTATATGTAGCTATCTTGTTCTGTGAATAGGTATATTAAGGAAGTTATTGATGC
Organism: Trypoxylus dichotomus; assembly: GCA_023509865.1. NCBI lineage: Eukaryota > Metazoa > Arthropoda > Insecta > Coleoptera > Scarabaeidae > Trypoxylus > Trypoxylus dichotomus. The sequence continues at coordinate 51,748,722 of CM042074.1, read as the reverse complement.
ATTAAGTCATCAAAATATATTTAATCAATTTGTGAAATTCCCAAAAAACATTAGGAGAATTAAATATTTTGAGAAGGTAATGCTTGCATATTTTTATATGTAATATTTTATGACAAATATAATATTCCTGAAATAATTGGCTGTATAGATTGTACTCGTGCAGCTACATATATTTCTGCCATGAACAGGTGATCCTGATCATCTTGAGAATTTATATTTAAATTGCAAACGATCATTGAATAACTCATATGCTTGCCAATATCAAATATTTTCTAAGTTAAGCAAAGCGTAATGTTTGCTTAGAGAGATACTGTCGCAAAATAACCGTATTTCTCTAAAATTCGTGAAATATTTCAGTTTTACAACAACATATTGCCAGATCAATTTGAGGAAAAATTTGCAAAGGGTGGATGAGAGTATTAAATGTCTTTCGAATTCGGACCCTTCGAATAAATGCGCATACGAATGAATTTGAAGGATGCTGAGAATAGCGAATAGAATATACCTTCCGATATAACATCGATGTGATCAGTGGCCTGTTTGCTATTGAAGCCATCGTCAATCTAAAAGGCAATGCTATTTGTAATTTCTGAGTACTCATTCATAATTGAGCTACATTTAAAAGTACATAAAGTGTAAAGTATGACTCAAACTTACAAGACGTTGAGCATCGTAGATTTTTAATGTGGGCCATTTTCCAAAATGGGCTATCTGTGTTTTTTTAATTAACTTATATACATCCCACCGGTAGAGGAGCACTTCAGCCCATGGTTCAGTATTTGTATTTAACCATTTCCTACTGTCCCTTTGTTTGTCAAAAATGACAAATAACGAGTACTGAAAGAACAACAAAAATAAAAAGATTTAAGTTTAATTTATCAAGAAGATAGAAGACAAAATATTAATAATAGGCGATATCAAGTTATAAACAGTATAGACTATATGTGGCAAAGTTTAAAGCACATACATATTTTGAATTAGCATGCTAAAGAATAAATATACATATATATGCAAATGTTTCTATATTTTTCTACTAATTTTACCCTTGTGACAATTGGTTTTCTGGAAGAAGAATAATTGACACCTACATATGGAATATAATGTAGTTTTAACTTTAATAGAGAGCAAACTCGTGATTTTTATCGACAGATTTTAAAAATCTTCGTTAATGAGCCTAGGAAATACATATGAAGTGAGTAAAGAAAATACTATATATTGTACATACACTTATGTACTCGATGTTTGGCAGCTTTTTTAACAATTGTATCTACTAACAAATTCCTGGTTTCTTGATACAGTCCTTTTCTTTTATACATATTTAATACAAATCTCCATATCTTGTAAAAGAATGTTGTAAATCTAATTAATAGGTATATCCGAAAATCCTTTTAATATTTGCTTCACCATTAAAAAGGCACGCACGCTTAGATTTTTAATAAATCGCTTGTAAGAAACTAGCTCGTACTTATTTAACAAACGTGTTATACTTATCAGAAAATTTAACTTTTCCTACCTGAAGGGATGGGATCATTCAACTTCGTATTCTACTAGACAAAGAGATATGTATATCAATTCAGAATCAGGAGTTTGAAATAAAGAATGTATGTTGGAAAAAGCATGATTAAAACTTTTAAAATGGGTGAATATTGTTTTAAAATCAAACGTTGGCTTTAGACTACTCTCACTTTATATACATAGAATTTACAGCGAATTCCTAATATTTATTTATTTCTTAAACAAGTACAATCCGGAAACATATAATTTTTAAAATACAGATTGTGAACTTAAAAAAATGTTAGTGATACGCTTGGTAAATGTCAGATCCGTACCGCCGTGACCGATATGTCCTGAATAACATACATATGTTAATGCGGGAATATAGCGGTTGAATCATTAAACTATGAAGCCAGAGGTTCCCAACTTTATCAGTTCTCGGCGCAGTTACTACTACGGCACCCCGTGGCGTGCACTTAGGGAACCTATGCATAAAGCTATAAACATATGCATGGATAGCCAAAAATATTCCGAGTAAGTTATACTCTAAACGCTGTGTTCGGATTACAAATTTCCCACTCGCTCGAAGGATTCGATTTATTTCTATCAAATCACCTACAGCTGCACTACCAGAACAATCCCTTTATACTTTTTTAATACGCAAATATCGCGTATGGTTATGCCTATGTTAGTACTAATTTAGCTAAAAGTTGTATAGCTTAATTTCTGTAATCGTTACCTTTCATTTATTTCCATATCTTTAGGAATACATACATTGCGGGTTTACATGCAGCTTTGTTCACACTTTTTTTAATTATAAATAATTATCGTGCGAAGTATGTTAATTACTGGTCAAGGGTTAACAAATTCATTTTACTCATCAGCCTCATCATTAAAAAATTAAATTAACGAGTAGTTCCTTTTTTTATGACACATCAGCAACAGTACAAGTTATTGTACAATTTAGCTCGGCCAATATCAAATATTAAAATATGTATTAAAATAAGTATTTTGTGTATATAATTAACTATCTATTTATATCTGGATAATTATGAAATAAAATTATTTCTTTAATTTTCCATTGTTTTTATTACGTTCTTTTCATTATTATATTTACTAAGCGCTTTTAGTATTAATTTTTTAATTGGTTTTGCCTTATTTGAGATTGTTTAATTTATATACATATGTAATTCGATTAGCTGAATATTCCTTTATTGTTATTTTTTCTTTTGTAGAGAAGTTGCGAAACACAATACCATCCTGGTTACTTTTGTTTTAAATTTGAACATGCATATCATTCAATTTAGCAGACTTGTGTCAGTAATAAACATTATGTATTCCAACATTGTTATTATTTCGCATTATACTGGTGCGTTTCTTACGACAAGAGCCAATTTTTACAGAAATATCTGAATGTTCAGTAACGTCCTTAACACCTATATAATGATAACTGTGAACGAAATACACTTTTATAATTTTCCGTTAAATCACGTATGGCATTTATCGTTATATTAAGGAGGATGTATCTATTGCATATCCTAAAATCCGCTAACTTACATAGAATACTACGGGCTGAAATTTGATCAATATGAAAAGTCAAAATTTCTGCTCAGAATCCTAGAACAAGATATAAATTTAAGAGCGGCCGTGGAAAATTTTGTTGATTTCGGTAATCAGATTGGTTTAAGACTGATCCGCACTTCATAGGGTTAAGAAGTGATAAGTAAGATACATTAAAATTGTTGTATCTTCCGTAATATATATTCAAATTGAACGAATCGGAGATCATTTAAAAGGCTATTTTACACAGATTTAAATTTAGTATTTAGTGATGCTCACATATTTACAGTCGGCTAGAGGGCACTTTTCACAATTATAACAATTATATTAAATTATCCTTAAAAAATAAGTAGATCATAGTTTTTCCTCTAGAGGTATAAAAAGCTTAAACAAATGTTGTTCTGAAAACTGCATATACGTATATAACATTATTCATTCTTGAGTTAAAATAAGTGTAAAGAATGATCATATTCCACTACACATTTATGCTCCATCTATTTTGGTGATAAAGTTTTCTCATACATTGCGGATTATTAGCTGGTCAGTAGTAAGTATGATTTTACTTCCCTGTTTGTAAACGTAGGCTTCTCAGCCCATAATACGTGAGATAAGAATTGACAATTATCACCACGGATATCCTTTAACTAATATCAATAATCTAGTTTAAGCATTCTGTCACACGTCTAAAAAAATATACTTAGCGGCATATTCGTGCGATGTAATGCACGTATTTTTATAATTGTAATGATACTTTCAGTTTTCAATATTGCGGTTTCTAAATTTCATCAAAATTATTTTACTCTCTTTTTTATTATGGACTCTTGTTTATTTAAAGTTTCTTATTTGTTCTTTTCGGAGAAAATGTGCTGCTAGGACTTCTTCTAATATTCTTTAAAAAAACACTTCTTTTTAATTTTGTATAATTCTTTTGCTTTTCGTTGTATTTATCTACATACATGGTCATAATATTTAATTCTCTATTTTTAAAGAGCCGTAAACTCCATTCTAATTCCTCGTATATTTATACACGAAGAAACTTCCAAACGACCCATTTGCTTCCTAGTCGAGAACCCCTCTTTTGTTCGCCTAGCCGTTACACAGCCTAGCCATGCATGCACTTATTGGATCAGACATTAGGCAATAATTATCTTCGAGCTGCTATCGTGGCAACGTGAACATTTCCTCTGTATTTCCCAAGATACAGATGCTGATTTTAGATTTTCATTTCTGTGTGCGTGCGTGCCAAATATTTTTATAGTAAATTTTACATTTCACAATAGTTATCAATATTTTTGTGCTACAATATTTAGGACTGGGAAGTTTATCCTTCTCTTCCGTTAATTAAGAGATTCTTTTTTTTGCAAGAAAATATTGTAAGGGCGAAAAACATTTTATACAAATTCTCAAGCTAATTAAAAAAAAACTGTAATCTAAAATAAATAAAGATATTTGTCTAGTATCTTAGTGAATAACAATACGTCTTCTCCTACAATAACATTTATTAAAAGAAAACAATAACCGATAAATAAATAAGATTAAATGGCAAGTGCAGGTGGGGTATATTATTGCAGAGAAAAGAGGTCCTATTAAAAATCTCATTTATTGTATAAATTTTATTTAACGAAAACAACTAAAACAAAAGCACCTTTTTGGAAATGTTAGCCACCAATAAAAACAATCTCGACACTAAAGAGCAGGCTTCCATATTTACACAGGTGTAAAATAATGAAGTGAAACACATTACAATTAAAATTTGATTTTCAATCCGTTTCTTAGTCCCAAATCACCTTTTACTCTTTAAACAGACATGCTATAATGGTCTTTTTCCACTTTTGGGCGTGTACTCTCTCTAAATTCAGAGGTTATATTTTTTGCATGCGAGATTTATTAAACTTCACCCACTAAGTCTTGACAAATGAACGATATTTTGGAAATGTGCTTTCTGCAAGTCTAGATATATAAATGTCAGAATGGTTTGCTGTCAAACGAATAATATTGGCCATTTATTTTTTGCATAAATTATATTAAATACTCCTTCAGTCTCTCTGTTTTCTTTTTTTGCTTTTTTAGAGACATATTCTCTATAGATGTACAAATATAATTGCTTAAGCGATTTGTGGTCTAAGATATATGGTTGCAAATAAAATCTTATTAAGTTTCACTTTCCTGGTATTCTAGGTTACTTGTCATTCAACAGGAAATTGTAAAGGTATAATTTCTTGCATATCATGTTATCATACGGTTATTATCGACGACATTGGACGTTTGAGTGTTTCCGCAAAAAATGGCTGCTATTTTAGGATGCTGTTTTCACATTGGTTCTTTTTTGGATATCTATCTATATTATGTTACATTGTTTTATGCGCTTTCTCTGTTTTAATCTGAAAATGGCGTAATGGCTTACCTAAGTTGCAGGCACGTAAACATGGCGGCTACAATTGATTCTCCCGCCAAGTGCGAGTTACGTAGTGTAATTCGATTCCTTCAAGTAGAACATCTACGCTACAAAAAACTGCGCTCGATGGATTCAAAAAGATGTTGTATGAAGACCACAAAGTTCGCAGAATGGGATTAACGCTGGCATTTCTCGCCTGTTATGAGGCTCAAGGTGAAGATTTTTTGAAATCATTTGTAACTGGAGATGAGATCTGGATTCAAATACTGCACCCCCGAATCAAAACAACAGTCATAATGAGGGATACACTCAAACTTACCAAACAATCCGAAAAAGTTCAAACAAACATTCAACAATGGGAAAATTATGGCTTCAGTGTTTTGGGACTAGAAGGGTGTGTTGCTTATTGAAGTTATTGAACTGGGGACTACGTTCAATGTAGCTGCTTATTGTCAGATTTTGCAACGACTGCGGTGAGCCATTTAAAACAAAAGAAGAGGCATACTGACTTCTAGAGTTCTTTTCATTCATGATCATGCCCGCGCTTACACTGCTGCTGTAACTCAACGATTTCTTGAACAATTTCGAGGGGGAGTTTTTGAACAGCCGGCGTCTAGCCCGGACAACTTCCATCTCAACTCACTAGTGGGAATATTCTATGCAAAGGGGATGGCAAGACTCCTCCATAGATATGACAAATACATCAATTTCCAAATTATGTGGAAAAGTAACCATGTTTGTACATAACTTTTGATAATAAATTCATTGTTATTTAACTTGTCTCGTTTGTATGAGATATCGGAGATTGAAAAAAAGCAGCCCTCGTATATAGGTTAGTCAGTGGTCTTAACACTTTGCAATATGAACATACATACTTTCTCACTTACTACGAAAATGGTGAACTTTCTAAATACAGTATTAGGCAACGGTTATATATGTCATATAACAATAACAGCTTGTATAAAATAGGTTTATGCGAAAATATTCTGCCAGGAAATGTTAGCTTAAAAAATTGTACTGATTACCAAAATCATATATCACTAATTTGTAAGCATCTTGGATTTAGTTTGATCTACATTTGTTTAGTATCTAATAATGATTCTCTTAAATATAAAACCAATATTGTTCTTTCTTCCTCATCGGAAATACGGTAGAGTGGCTTTCACGGGTTCGTAATTGTTCGCGTGGCGTTGAAATAAACCGTCGGTAAAATTTTAAATATGCTTCCGTACTGTATCTATCTTTGCCCTTTTCTTCTTTGTTTTTAAATATAGGTAAACACTGATATAAAGTTAGCAATGGATTTTCGACAGTGTTCGCTACCTTTTATCCACGATTTTTGCACGTTGAACTAACTAGCAGCAGGAAAAGTTTTAAAATGTAAGTATTTTTATAAACAATTAAAGTTGAGTGTTCGCCACCTTTTATTTGTGATTTTTGCACACTGGACCATTGCAAACGTCAAAGGGTACCTACCAGAAAAGTCTCAAAATGTAAATATTTTTATTACATTTTTTATAAAAAAATTAAATTGGCTATTTCATTCTCTAGTTTTTTGGATAAAGGATTGATTCTTGGGACAATGTAACATTGCGCTACCGAATTACATATTCAACTTTAATTATTTATAAAAAAAATTACAAAAATATGTATATTTTAAACTTTTCTGTCGGCTTCCCTTCAGTGATAACAATTATAGTGATAATAACTATAATGGTAACGATATTGTGAAACAAAGAAATTAAAGAATCAAGAACGTTGGAATTATAACTTTCGACGTCGGTTTCTCTTTCGCGGAGTCGTCACCTTTGCCGCTTCATAGTAATTTTGATAAAACCTTCTTACAACTTATAGTTTATAAATACACCGGCGCATTGTCACCTAAGCGGGCTTCCTAAATATGTTCATTCTGAGATGATGAAACTAGACAATAGTCGAATCATTAAACACGCTCCTTTATTAAGTGACAGATTGCACATGCCGTTCAGATTTGCAATTCTTTATCTTCAATAACCATAGATGCATGTTACACTGAATTTATTTGCACATATACCGGTTGAATTAAAAGAAGATTTATAGAACACTGTATATTAATACGCATTTTACTGGTACGCGAAAATTTATCCTCACTTTATAGAAGAAAATATATTGGTATTCGTGAAATTGAGCCGTATCAAACTCCTTTTGTAATGTATCGGTTATTAGGTTGAAATAGGATCAATTTGGACGTATAAGTCCACAATTCGCACATGTCTTCAAGGAATATGCTCTTGGTTAATTGCTACTGTTCTTGCTGGTCTAAGACAGTATTTCAGTGACGACAACGGTAACTAACCTCGAATATAATGTAAGTATAGATGAAATCCATTAGAGTCCCTACCAAAAATAAAGTGCTAGCGCAACACTAGTACTTGCAGTCAGTGTCTTTAGTTGTAAACTGTACTTGAAGGCACAGTAGTTAATGAATTACGATTTTTATATTTATATAGATTTTCTTAGCGTAGAATGCTGCCATCATTCTGTAATTTACTAAAATTTAACTTTCTGTGGATTTATATTAGAAAAATTATAAATTAAATTTGCTATAAACCATTTTTTGGAAGGTAATCGTTACCACTATAATAGGCTTACTCATATTTCAGATATCACCCTTAGTTTACTCAAATCAACAATATGATTCTTCAAAGTTTGTCAATTTCATTGGAAACATATCTTCCTTTTTTGAAATGAAACACCCTTGCATATTAATGTGCTATTGAATTTATGTTTTCATAAATACCCTGATTATCCTGTAGCATTTCTCGACATTTTTAACAAGATGGTCGAAACACATATAAATGGAGGACACTTTTTTATAAAAGTGTTATATTCTGGCACTTATACTGAAGAAGAATTGATAGATATGTTTCACAATCTTCAAAAACGTATCCATAAGGAGGACAACTAACATTAATGTTGTGACAACAATACCTTCAAATTTTCTGAAGTATGTAATGTATCTTAAGTGACTATTTTCTGAAATGTTTGATATTTTTTCAAAAATATGTTAACAGACCATTGTTCTCCGTGGCAAGCTGCCTGAAAAAAACAAAATTCTAATGTTTAATTGAAATCTAATCTCTATTTCCTTCTATAAATATTTACCTATTTCAATAGAAAACTAGAACAGCACGAAATGTCATTAATAAAACGAAAGTGGTCTAAAGCAGTAAGCGTGATGAATATGAATATATGATTGGATTTTGAAGCAAGGTTCTCCACCCATCTCAGATTTTGCTATTAACTTTTCGGAGCCCCTTCATTATTTGCACCGAGTTCGTAAATCATATCTGTTAATCATTTTTTCGAAGGGTGCTTCAGAAAATGTTATGTTACGAAAATAGTCGCTTCAGACGTATTAAACACTTACGGAAACCTGAAGGTGGTTTTAATATGAATTCAATGATATTGTAATATACTGAATTGATACTAGAACACATTAACGCTGATGAAGCTTGAACAGTTAAGAGTTGACTATGGCCTTTGAAAAAACTGTCGTTGGACTGCTGAAAGTATAGAATAGCTTAGTAATACCGTATGCAGAATAAAGAAAAATAAAGTTTCATAGACTCAATAGCCGGAAATACATCTCGTGCATTATTTTTCTACTCTTTTCTTATGGGAAACGTTTTATCACAGCCAGTAATGTTAGATTGAACAATACCACCTTTAATATTTTTATACATGTACATTTAAAGAATAAATTCAATACACTTTACCCTACACACGCTATAATTTTGTATCAAGCAATCAGTGCTGATTTCGACTTGGACGTAGCAGATATGATAAGAGCATAGCACTACTGTGACCCTAAAGAATCTAGTACAATAATATTTGTAAAGTAAACGTGGTTGCTATTACTATTATTAAGTAAATATGATTTTAAGATATTTCTTCGTTTTAGTTTACATTACTTATCAAAACATATAGCAGTTTCAGTAATGTATTCCAAGATGTGATTCATTCAATTGTCTGGTAATATTTAATTAGTTAGGTACAAGCTATCTACTAAAATTTGCAATGAATATTTTGTTGCTCCGTAATCTGGAAATGTTTCTTTTATTAATAGAAATTTGACTATTTAAATTACGAATAAGCGCTTATGTTATTTTGATCTTGTTTTTTTCTTAACGCATTTGCAATATATGCTATGAATATACATAAAAAGAAACGTATTTAATAAATTTAGAAACTGTTTGATCATTTCAAATACTAATTAAAGCGGGTAAAATCTTTTGAAAAGAGTAATTGTAGAAGTCAGCGATTGAGCGATGTAGGCATGATGACGCTTTTGTCTTAATCGGAGGGTGTAACGATGTGGTTTCCGCTTAGTATATGGCAACGAGCCGTTATGCTTCCCTGAGCATAAGCGTTAAACATATATCTACTACACCTATGTACTATACATAAGCGTGGTTTATTATTATACTAATATATTTTTCCGTTTGCAGTATACTTTTGCTCTACAATAGCTTTTAATACGGAATACATCCACACTGTGTGTTTTGGCTAAAAAAATAATAAGTTTAGAAATTTACTGATCATAAGCCTTTAGTAATAATTTTTGCTAGTAAAAAAGGGTTTTCAGCTATTGCTGCCAGCAGATTATGCTGTTAGGCTACTTTTTATTTGTCGTATTAATGTGCAATAATGCTTGTGGATTATGTAGGATATCTGATACTAACTCATTAACTAATGACTACACACCACATAACATCGAATCAAGCATTATATTATTTCTCCAAGAAAGAGAAAATTCACTTTCACTTTAGTGATATCGTATTATTATATTTATCAAATACCGCGACGTAATTTTACAATATCTAATTGCCTAAATTTAATAAAGTTTGATCACTTTAACATGTCGACCTTTTGAGTTCTTTATACATTTTCAATTTTTTGACGTTATGTGTAAGTGGTTAAAGATATTTAGAATGACCGGCACAAGAGCTGTGATGTTATTAAAATTAGGCCATTGTAACTTTTGCAATACCTGAAGCAAGTGCTTGTGATAATGACTTAGTCTTATGAATTTAACAAATTTGTATAGGACATTCACAGGTATTGCAATAAACTCCACGGACTCGCATTGTCAACCGTGCTACCGACTGCTTGTCATCCCGTGTTCACCGTTGGCTCTCAGGAGAACCGGATACGTTGGTTCTTCTGAGAACCAAAAGTAAACAACGAACTCGAGGTTTTTGACCAGGGTTTGTAATTGATATTGAAGACTAGTAAGGAGAGTGATTATTGTATAAAATATTTTGTTATAATAACCACTATTGTTGTTTTTCTACATAGAGATCTAAATAGAATATAAATTTATTTTGTCTTAATTTATGTAATTGATATACATGTGTAATTGCTAATATATTTTTTAAAAAGTTACACTTTCTTACATAATTTTCAACAACATATGACGTAGTATAATCTCTCGTAGAAATGCAGACAGTTTTTATCTGTTGAATTCTTAAATAACATTTACATTCTGCTTAAGGAAATATACGTTACATAGGGTACATTGTAAAAAAGGCATTGTGTTATTAACTTATTTAAATTCTCGCTTGTACTGAAAAAACTATGAATTTTGCTTTGTGACAAAGTATGTGAAAGTCATTTGTCTGCTATTGAACTTGGTAGCAATGACATCATTGCTACCAAGTCTCACAAGACATCATTAATCCCCTTCTTTTTCTTCTTTTTGAGATGCTGCACTCTTTCTAGGAATCTCTTTTCTACAGACGTCATATTTAATCCTCCTGTAAGTGTCTCAGCAAAGGATTAACGTCAATTTTGCTTAGTTTGGTTTTTACGCTACCTAATTGTTAAATTAAATGTGTTTTAATTCTAAGCGGACTGTATTTTATGTTATGATGTTGTTTAAACAAATACTACTTAATCATTAATATTGTAAACTAACCGCCACGTGTTCGTATAACTGTGTGTCTTATGCTACTGTTTTTCACCATTGCTTTTGGCTGCGCTACCGGTCGGGCATCGAGCCCAACGCTGTCTACGAGGCGCGCAATTCAAATATACGATATATACATCTACATATAAAAAGTCTTAGTACTATTGAACAGTGTTATTTATAATATTTAAACTTATATTATGGAATCTATGCTTGGCTTAATTTAAGTGTCAATAATCAAATAAATTTAAATTAAAAAAATATGTTATAAAATTAGTACACACAATATGTGATAACGATATATTTGAGCGAATTTTTTAAATTAAAATATCTTTTGCTTCTTGTTATACCTTTAGTTAAGCTGGTGATTTACTAAAAATGTTACATGAACTATATATTAAGAATTCAGACGAGAAGTGGAAGTGTTAAGTATGTTTAGCAAGAAAACATGTCTACGAGCAAACAAGATATCTTCTTATTCATCTTTCTCACCTAATTGTTTAATTGTGCAAGATAACGCATCTTGTCATCGCAAATTGTAGGCAAAGCTTTCTGTTTTCTTCTTTTTTAAGCAACACTGTCTAGTCATGCTACAATGTAAGCTCGATGGTCCAGCGGCAACTGAATTGGCAACGTTGGTGTTGTGCGTTCGAAACATTTCCCTTTGGGAAAATAAAAGGGCTTCACTCTTTACGACGAAGAGCTGAAGTAACAAGACCATGGAATACTTTACACACGCTATTCCTATTAAAAGAGTTCTGCGGTTTATGATAAGCTAAAATAGCTTACAAATCTGGTTAAGCTTACCACCAAACAATCACGTTTGATATGGGATAATTAAAATAATTGCAATTTTGTAACAAATCTATAGTGTAGAGTGCACATCCTCCACCATTTAACGTGAGTTCACTAATAGCAATGAATTTTTGCAATTTTTATATGCCTCAACGTTCCTTTGAAATTATTGTAAATAGTTTGCAAATTTGCCTTAACTTGAGGATCCTGGAATATTGCTTGGTTTCCTTGATAGCAGCTACTTCTTTAGGATCAAATTGTAACAGTACAAACTTCATTGTATGAAAATGCTCGAAATAACAAAATGCTGTGCTTAGCCAAATCCCACAGCGAGTAGGAAGGAGACTTTCGAATACGTTTAGGGGATTTAAGGAACACCGTTTTTGTATATGACAGTAATCGATTTGCGCTTAGATAACATCTTCGAATTTCTTTAGCCACAAGATATAACGCATGCAGTTTACACATAGTATGTAGGAAGTTAACACCTTTAAGAGAACGGCCTACAAAACATATGGCTGCGGTATCATCAGTCACAAATATTTGTACTTGATTCCTTGGAAGGTGAAATTTATGATACGTTCGTTAGGTCTCCTTGTTTGTATATGGCTATAATTATTCCCATATTCCATTCCTTAGGTCTTTCTTTTTTATTATGATGTTCTTTAAGAGGTCAAGTAGTTCTTTGTTACCTTTTTCTCCCATATATTTGATCATTTCAGTCGTGATTCCATCCTCCCCGGCCGCCTTTCCTAGTTTTAGTTTGCTAACTGCTTCTCTGACTTCTTCGTCACTTATTGGTGTGATACGTTCTTCGTCGTTTTTTGTCATTTGCTCTTTTTCTCTTATATATCTATATTGTTTTATTTTTGTGAGTTATTCAAAGTACTGTTTCCATCTTTCCATTATCTCTTTTTCCTCACTTAGTAATTTCCTTGTCATCTTTTATATTTTTCAATATTGGCGCCTTGTTCTGTCACAATTGTTTTATTGTTCCGTAGAATAATTTTTGGTTTTCTCTATAGTTTCCTCTAAGTTTTAGTCCAATCTCTCTTCAAGAATTTTGTTTGGCCCTGTTGATACCCTCCTTAGCTTTTTTTCCTGCCATTTTCTACATCTTATAATTCTCCTCTTTTCTAATATACATATATCTGATCCATTCATTTTTCTTATCTTTCACTTTGACTTTTATTTCTGCTGTCCACCATCTGCTTCTTTTTGTGTATGTATTTGCTATTTCTGTTATTCCACAGCTTTCTTGTGCCGCCGTTAGTATGATGTTTTTGGATCTTTTTCCTTTGACCTCTATCCCTATTTCGTTTTTAGTCTCTTGTTCAAACAGTTCATTTATCTTGTATTGGTATTTCTCTCGAATTTCTTCCTCTTTCAATTTGTAGCTTTCTATATTTCCCTTTATTACTTTTTTCTTCTGTCTTCTTTCGTCTTTTTTGTATTTTTGCTAATCTTGATCTGTAGCAGATAATGGTCGCTACTTTTCTGTGCATTTGTTTGGACTCTGACATTATTTACCTTTCTCCAGTTTTCAGCACTTATTAAAAAATAATCAATAATTGATTTTTCTTTCCTGCTAGGTACTTCTCTTCTGTATTGATGATACATACGTTTGGAATCTTCTCCGATCTGGTAATTTCGTGGTAGGACTGTATTTATTCCAGAAGTACAAAAATGATTGCTGATTAAGTAAACTAAACGGTAAATTGGTTAAGTCAAATAGAAATTCAGTTGTGGGTCTTTGGCCCCTTTTTAGTATTTGTGCTGTATGCTCTTTATATGGTTATTATTTTTACACCATTATATTTTAAGTCAATAAATTTTCCTATAAACTTATCAGTAAGTAATCATTTGTAGCACCTTACAACTCAAAAATACTGGTATCAAAATGTCCAGTGCACCACTTACAGTTCAGCAACTATCGCGGAAGTGTATCAATCGAGTGGAGGCGCAGATTCACCAACTCGTTGTCCGCATGTGTTCGCACGCCACTGCTCTGCTGACAAAATTGAACTGCTCTAATCATGACTGCATTATACGCTTAGTATATGAAAAAATATTCGGTATCATTCTATAATCCACTAGACATGAATATTTAAGGAATTCCCATATTGTTCAATTAGCTGCGTCTTTGTTGGGATTAGTAAAAAGATACAACAAAGACTCAAATTGATTTCAAAATGTGTAACATATGCTATTGAATGCGTAACCATGGGAAGTTAGGAACATATCACTGATAGCGTTATCAAAAAATAACATGAACATGTGGACAAGCAAGGCTTCTAATTATTAACTTACAAAATGATTCGGACGCAGAAAATAATACCCAACATGTGTTATGAAAGCGTTAAAGACAATACAAGTTATTTTCTTATAATCCAAAAAGAACTACAAGTGTAATATTAACTTAAAATAAATATACAATACCATGTATATTTGCCTATACTTTCCACAGAACATTTTTTTCAATGTTACGTACGTTGCAAATTCTTTTCCTCTAATGGTTCGAATTCTCGAGTCTCTAATGGGAACCTCCACTGATATACAGATACCAAAAAGATTTGCCAATTGGTGCTACATGTGATGCTATACACGGTCCTTTTTGACATATATTGCAAAGCTCTATTATTCTATATTAATTGATTACCTACAACAAAATTTTCAAATCCACACTAGTGTAATAAAAGTATTTAGTAATAAATGCGTAATTACTTGTTTCAGATGTAAACGCAGAACAACGATTTGAACAACAACCCGTTTACACTGAAGTGAATCCTGGCCAAGACGCACTTCTCGTTTGTAAAGTGTTTAACAAAAGAGGAATCTGTTCATGGCAAAAAGACCACAAGGTAAGTTAGTCATGTGTCACAATTATCTACGAAATGTATCTAGTTTTATGAAAATAATAAATCGGTGGCATATAAGAAAAACTATTTACATAATCTAATTGCTTATACAAAAGTGTTGAGTGGGTTACGGTAGCTAGAGTTTCTGGTAGCTGGTAGGTGGTTTAGATCTCTGTATGGCAGCCCATAACAGACTTATAACGTAAACATGGAGCATTTTAAATTTTGCAAGAGCTTCTCAAACCAAATTCTGGTATGCAAGGTGCTTTAGAAATGTATAACAAAATTTTAAACGGATGATACTACTAATCAAATAATAGCGTGTTCAGAAAAGGTATGTATGTACATACCGCATACATTAATGTCTAACATAAAATCGATATTTTGAGTACAGCAAAAAATGTACACATCTACGAGTTAATTTCATCATAACCCATCGCTCTTGTAAGTCGTTGACATAGCGTTTAGCACAGAATAGTATTCCATTCGATTGTTCTAAGTAGGTGTGTAGACCAGGGGTATCGTTTTTAGTACTCTACTCTTCTCATTGTTACTTTTTAATAAAAGTATTGTTTGCATAATTTTATAAAATATCATGTTGCTTTAAAGTGTGATATTAAGTACATAGTGATGTCGTTGCACTAGTGTGTTAAGCATTTCACGAGTAGGTCGTGGTCATGTCGTAAGAAATATTTTAATTCAGTAAAATAGTTCAGCAAGATAATTCAGTAAAATGAAATAAAAGAGACCTCGGGATAGTATCTCACGAATCTGTATTGGTTTTTTACTGTATTTCTGTTTTCATAAGACTAAGAGTAATGGGGGTTCTTGGAACTTCGTACACGAATTCATACGCACCAAGAATTCGTTTTTCCCAAGTAAAAATATATTAATATTCCGTTGATAAAACTTAGTTCCTGCACCTGTCAAGAAATATCAGTTTGACAATATTAACACTAATACGTAACATTGCTGTTGTTTACTATATTTGCCGTTTTAGGCTTTACTGTTTTAGGGTTTGTTGAGGATTTAACATTTTATTCATCATTATTTATTTGCTATATTACTTGTTACGTGTTTGTGTCATTAAATTAATGCATATACACTAGGGTGACAGAATAAAATAGACACCAGGTAAAGTGGTATAAATATGTAAACAGCTAAATTCTAAGAACGAATTAAGAACTTTCTCTTGTCATTAGGGTAGGGGTAGATGTATCGGAAGGAATTCGTCATAGTTTAGTATCGTTACAACTATGACTCGCTTACAAGGTTCGAGTGATATTAGCGACTTCATCCGGGGTCGCATCGTTGGCCAGAGTGAACGCGGCGCTTCGCAACGTGAAATAAGTAAATTTTTAAATATTCCGTTGTCCACAGTTAACCGTGTGATTACACAATTTAAACGCAAGGAAAAAACAACAGTAGAGTCGAGACCAGGTCGTGCCGGACCTTCTGAAAGAAGTAAAAGGGTGCTTGTGCGCGAAGTATTAAGAGAACCGCGAAAAAGTACAGCTGAGTTTGCGGCAACTTTACAGAAAAGTCAGCGCACCGTTCTGCGATACCTCCACAGTGTGGGGATGTATAAAAGGGTGGCAAAGAAAAAACCTCTCCTTACGGCGTTTCAAAAACGGCGCCGAATGGCTTGGGCAATCGAAATGCGAACGAAGCTCGAAGAGTTTTGGCGGTCTGTCATTTTTTTAGACGAAAGCAGATACTGCCAATTCAGTGATAGTGGTCGTACGTGGGTATGGAGACGTTCGTCACAGCAACTGGACGACAAATTTTTGCATCAGACGGTGAAATACGGCGGTGTGAACATCATGGTGTGGGGCGCGATATGGTATGGTGGAAGATCGCAATTAGTAATTTGCGACGGAAATATAAATGCGGCAAAATATATCCAAATATTAACAGAAGGACTACTACCGATATTCGACAACGCCATTTTATCTAAAGAAGACGTCACTTTTATGGAGGATGGAGCACCCTGCCACAAAGCAAGAACAACAACCACATGGAAAGAGGAGCAGGGGATTCGGATTTTACCATGGCCAGGCCAATCACTAGACATGAATCCGATAGAGAATGTTTGGCACATAATCCAGACAAATATGGCGAAACGACCCCGAAAACCCAGCAGTAAGGAAGAACTCGTGGCAGCTGTTACAGAAGAGTGGTTAAATATTCCAGAAGACACCATTAATCATTTAATAGATTCTATGCCACGACGACTCGCAGCACTTCACGCAAGTAAAGGTGGATCGACAAAATATTAGTCTAATTTAAAAATTTTAAAATATTTTGTATATATAACGAGAATAGAATCTCTTTTTTTAATTAGTAGGTATCTATTTTATTCTGTCACCCTAGTGTATATGTACATATGTACGCATTTAACGTATCCATTCGCATATCTCATAATCCTACGCACGAAAGAACAATATCTTCAATTTCAATACAACGTCGTCGAACAATCGTTAACCAGTGGGTTGACCACTCAGTCTAGGTGCACACATCGTACAAAATTTTGTTGGATTCATCTTCGCATCTCTAGGAATCAGTAAACAGGAGCATACATACAGAGAGGTAAAAATAGACCCTACAACACCTGGATAGCGTGAACTGCACTGCAAACATTTGAAGTGGTGGTTCATTATTTCGCTACTTACTCCTCCAACAGATAAGGTTTGTATACCCCTATACAACTTACTTTGAAAATAAGTTACGTAAGGATAGGGTTCAGTTTCTACCATACGCAAGTTACAATATACTTCTTCCTTGGAAGTAGGTTACAGAAAAATAGGGCTTTGGCTTTCCTATAATAGTGAATAGATGGATTATGCGGTTGAAAGACTTCCAGTATTTGGAGAGGGCGCTGTGTGAGTTATGGTATGGATATGGCTGCGGACGGGATATCGATCGATAGCGGTGTATCGCGCGTTTGTTGTGGAGGAGTATATTCTAATGGTGATTCTGTGATTCAGCCGGCATTTCGCATTCAGTTCGGACTTGGCTGACACATAATTCTGTTCCTGATAGAAAAACTATGCAAGTTTGAGTATCAAACTTTAGAGCAAGCTCTGCACTGACGGAAAAGTCGCTCGCTGGACGGCTTCGGGCCGTAACAATACCGGAGAAGTGCATATGAGCTTGTCCATCCAACAGTCTCCAAAGCATTCAGCATTTAAACAAATAGCTGCCCTAGAGTTGTCTGATAGGAATGCGGGCAGTATCCTGCACAGAGATATTCACATGCATCCATACAAAATGATAGTTACCCAAGAATTAAGTGAGAGAGTTTTAAACTCGTAAAGCTGTGTGTGGGGACATTTACCGGACATCCTTTTTAAAATCAAGTAGTGTAAAATGCATAGTATTTGTTAGAAGAAGAAGAAAATATAGAAAAATACTTAAATTTTTTCTCTGTATCTGTCTTTGTTTGTTGTAACTGCTTTTTGAAATATGGGGGATCCCTTTGGTGAATTCTGTAGTAAGTACCAACAAACATATAGCTGATTAGTAGACGAAAATATCGGCGATTGATGATAAGTTTGCAGCAATACGTAATATTTTGAGAAAGACCATTCCACATCTACGGATGTAACAGAAGCGTAATAAAAATAATCTTTAAAATTAGTCCAAATCCTTTCTTATAACACTATCGAACTTTTCTATTACGCAATCGTTTCTTTTTGCGTCGAAGATATTGTGCAGCAATGTATTTATGTTGTCCACTACTTGTACTTCACCAACTGCAACTCGGTATTTTTCAATTTTTCTACTGCATCAAGTAATACCTGCAAGTATAATAAATAAATGGAAGAGTGTTGTATAACGTTGTCCGAGATTCCTAGCTTCCACTTGGGATTATATTTATTCCTGAAGTGTCAGAACGTTTCTTTATTCAATAGGCGACGCAAGCAGCATGAACAGTAAATCGACGTAAATGTCTGGATAGCACGCCATTTTTTTATTTGAGTATTTTCTTGCTTTCTACAGTCGGTTTTGTCTTAACATATCACAAACTTTACTACCATTAAAAAATAAATCAGGAAATTCATCTATATACTTTTTCACTGTTAAGAAATGGTCATTTTTTATCCTTCCGTACGTTCCACATAATTATGTATTTACAAAGCGCAAAAGAACATAACAGTAGGGTGATCAACTGCCCCACATCAAGAGTGGAAAGGACTTAACACAAATATAATGTGTTCAATGGGTATTGACGTTTTTAGAGTTATTACGGATATGCAAACGAAACGATTCAGGTCAAAAAAATACAACTTTATTGGAAATATAATACATTTTAACAACAAAAATAATTTTTTGAAAAAAACATCTATTAAATGGCCACCACGCTTTTCTAAACGTTCGTGAAGTCGTGACTGAAAGCTCGTTAGAATTCATTGCAGCATTTCCCGGTTAATTGCTCTAATTTCTTGAGTAATGTTGACTTTTAAAGCTTATGGCACTTGAGGAATATTTTGAAAAACCTTAGCCTTTAAATAACACCACAGAAAAAATCAGAGCTGGTTAAATCGAACTTGGCTGCCAATTAAAATCACCATGTCGGAATATAAGTCGTCCAGGAAACATGTTTCTTAGAGTAGCCATGATAATTCGCGCAGTATGGCTTATGGAACCATAAGTCGTTATGTTCTACCCTAAATAGTTGTAATTCATATGGTAGAGACACCTTGTTGAACGGGTTGGACTTCTTATTACAGTTTGGCGTATTCGTTCTACGTTTTCTGGTGTACGCACAGTTTTTACTGAAGTAACATATTCATTTTGTACATTTCCATTATCACGAAATCTTGTAACCTACAGGAAAATTGTGTTGCGTGAAGGAATTTTAGCATGCCTGGAAACGCCCACAATCATCGCAAATTTTCTCCCGCCCATTCCGGTTTTTACATTGTGGATGACGGAACATATGTACTTACTACGAACCGGATGAGCTGACAAGTGTGAGTGATCTATATATAACTAACCGGCTGATTACGACATATTTATTCTGAAATTATTTTTTTTTCTTAAATCAGTTCCGGAGCGGTGGTTAGTTAAGTACTGCTGCTCAAGGGTATATAAACTTGTTACTTTATTTCCAACTATCTACTGATTAAATGTGTTGGAAAATTAAAAGAAACGTTTTTCTGCTGTGGTGTGTTGTGAGTTTAACTCCATTTTGTGATAAGAGATTTCTTAATCACTGTTGCTATGGGTAAGAGAAGGTCCATAACGACGAAGAAAGAAAAACAATAATTTATGTTCTACTAGAAATGAAAATATACTTTAAGTGTGAAATACTACAAAAAGAAGGATTTTTCCATTAAAGTGTATCAAGAATTGTTAAAAAAGTTTTTAGAATGAGTACCTCTTGGCAGTATTGTACAGAAAAAAAAAGATAGTGGTTTCAAATGATTTTGAAATTTTACAAATTGCAACACAAAATCATATGCTATTCTTCGAAGATGTTCTGCAAATCATGAGGGCGCGAGGTGTGAATGTCACTTAATAATTCGAAGACACCTATATGCGCCGAATTAAAATGTATTGTAAAAAGTGCAGTAAAAGTAAATTAATGGAATGCATGAAAAAAGTTCGCTACCTTTGTACTAAATAGCACGAAAGAAGGTCCTTAGTACATTAGAAGGGTTTTAGGTGAACGGTACGGCATGAAAGTACTAAAATATTTACCTTCTGTACGGATTTATTGTTATAAAACAAAATGTCGAGTGTATGTGCGAAAAACGAAAAAAACAAAGTATATTGTTGTGCAATGCCAGCAATAGCGTCCAAATTTTTAATGAAGGTTTCTTCCGTTAACCCTGTAAAAATAATGTAACAATAAACCCAACAAATAATGTGAACATATGTATATCACAATACCGATATTATTTGTAGTGATATAATACCACGTACACTTTAATTTCGTACTGACTTATGCTCTTTTAAAGATATCAAACTTGAAAGGGAAGAATGACAGCGAATGAAGGTAGAAGACGTTTCAATGAAGCTGGTCGAGGCCCAGTAATATATGAATCTTCAGATATTGATTGATTAATAAGGAATTTGACCTTACAAGAATTTGTCGAGGATACCTCTAGCTTGGATGGCAATGCCGTACACAGTAAAAAGTGAATTAAAACAATTACCTTTAGTTTTATATTCACATTTATATAATAAGATAAGTAATATGATAAGTTAGCACCGTGTTAGTAGGGTCTTAGTGGCTACAAACTAATAGCGTTTTAACACCCTACTAACTTTCTGACTATGAGTAAGGCTGAATGTGATTAATTCTTGTATTACCTTCATTTCTCTGTTTTCTTATATCATTCACTCCAAGTATCAAAAGATAATTTAATAAAATCTACTATCTGTTATGAAATATATGTATTTACTAATTATTTAAAAACTGCTTTAATAGCAATTTATGAGTTCATGTCATTTGTGTATATAGTTTAAACGGATCTTTTCTTCTATATGTTAATATTTTGAACTATTCTATTCACTACATAATCCTTACGCCATAACTACGCTCTTTTATTGCTTTTTATATGCGGGACTGTTTGATTTAAATTTAGGATGTATGATTTATGTCATATTTGTGATTTTTTATCCACTTTGCAGCTTTCTATCGTTTTCAGTTTTAGTGAAAATAATAAGTTTAATATTTTAAACAGGACAGCCTATATATTTTTACATTTTTGAATTCCACGTAACTTTACAAGTTAGAAAATATGCAGGTTATCGAAGGTTTGTTTTTTTTTTGTTTTTCATTCTACAGTACGATAGCCACGCTAAAACGATTCTCGTTGAACTAAATAATGACAAAAATGTAAATATGACGTCCATTTGCTTTTTATAACTATTATCATGGTAGAAAGATCAGTTTATTATTCAGTTTGTTAGGAACTCGATTTTTTCATAGAAGCGTCGAGGGTAATTCATTTTGGATAGAAAGTAAACTTCTTAACGGTACAAATCCTACCGGAACCAACATTTTTTCGGAAAAAAATTTAACGTTGATAATTACAATAAAAATTGTAATTTATCATATAAAAGTCAACGAAAGCCTCATATTAATGCAATTTATATATGATTATTGATGAATTTATGCAAATATCTCCCTAATATTCAAAGAAACAAATCAAGATAATGTTCATGGTCGTCTTTTATAGGTTCCTTTGTAATTCGTGTTTGAAGGTTGTTAGAATTGGCTATGGCCTTAGTGTTATCGAAGTCTATTGTGTCCCATCACCAACACATGTTGCGCTAGAGATGAAGTGTGTTGTTTGTTTCTTTACTTCTAACTTGTGTTCTTCTTTACGTACCTCTATTTCTGTTGGTTTGGCCGATACAGGTTTGTTCGCAATCTCTGCATGAAATTTCGTACACTTCTTGGTCTTCTAGTGAGAATCTATAAATATATGTATATGTTGATTTTGATATTTTCGCGGTTGTAATCTGTTGTTTTAGATTCTTGGGTGTTCCGTGTTTCATGCCAGTTTGTATTGTAAAGCGGCGTTATTTTCCGACGTTTTACAATGCGGACAGATTTTAATAAATTTGCCTACTTTTCCCTTTTTGCTTTTAGTTTAATATAGTTTTCTTATTATCAGTAGACATATTAGTGTAATAAACTGTGTACATATGAATAAGTAAACTTAACCTATAGCTCACTTTGTGAAATGAATTCTTAAGTCGAATAGTCGGTATTTGATTAATCGGAATTATGTACACTACCGTTCATAAGTTTGGAAGGAAGGTGAAATTCCTTTAAAATAATACAACTAATAGACATATTGTGAAAATGTTAATCCTTATTACAAATTATGGTATGCAAATATAAAATTGTTACACATAATCCGTAGTCCAAACATTTAGGTACAAATTTCACTCCAATACATTTTATTGTCCATTTCCAAGAATACGACTATTGTTTGACGGGAATGGGATACCTGTAGTAATTACTTTTGGGTAAACGGTTTAGTACTACTTCGATAATCGTTTAGTGCATGTGGTAAAGGTATTAATCCTTAGTATCTTATCGCTTTCCTGTGCGCAATTGCAACAATCTGGAAAAGTACTGAGCATGGAAATGCCAAAACGCAGAGAGTTGACTGTACAATAACGTAGTAATATTTGTACTGTTCGTGCCGAAAGATATACCGAAAGAGATATTGCTTCACGGTTTGGGATTTCACCGAAAGGTGTGCATTACTCATTGGCCCGGAGAAAAGACACAGAACAAAATCTTGATAGAAGACGACGTGGGCGACCACGAGTGACTTCTGGAGCTGAAGATAAATTTATAGTAACGGCTTCGAAACGAGATCGACGGCTAATGGCGCCGGATATCACAACGCACATTAATACACCACAATAAACTGTTGCGTGCATAAAGAGAAACGATTAACATGAACAAGGGAGCATGTAAAATGGTCACTGGATGATTGGAACACAGTCTTACGGACTTACAAGCCCAAATTTCAGTTATTTGACAGGGAACGGAGAGCTTTTGTTTGTCGACGACCAGAGGAAGCGCTAGTGAGGCCTGCTTAGTGCCGTCCGTTATTTTGCTCTTATGGGATGAGCTTGATCGAAGGGCTAGGCAGCAACAACATCAGAACACCCTAATAACAATAAAATGTGTGTGGTATTTATATCCTTTATTACTTATATATACACCAACTCCGACATCAGATCTTAGTCATGTTAACTGCAACTACAACTACAAATTACGAAGTGCCTGATTAGGCAGTAAGTTGTCATTGCTCCCAGCACTCTTCCTCAATGTCAACATTTTTATTACATAAGCCAAGCTCTTTCAGAAATAATTGAAAAGTTTCTTACCTAATGGTTTTGTCAGAACATCTGCTAATTGCTGTTTACTGTTAATATATTCGACATGAATAATACCCTCTTCCACTTTTTGTTTTACGAAATTAAAGTTAATATCCATATGTTTAAGCCTTTTTGGCCTGAACTTTTTGTATAATAATAATTGATTTATTTGTACTTTAATTATGTTCTAAGATCGTTACACTTCTCACATTTATATCTAAATCTAACAGTATTTTTTTAATCCAACACGGTTCTGCTAGTGCTTCACATAAAGAGACAAACTCTACCTCTGTAGTACTGGGTGCACCGTTGATTGTTTTCTTGATTTCTACACGACCGTATTATTATATACATTAAATAAGTATCCAGTCGTAGATTTCCTATCATAATCCCTTCCTGAGTCTGCATCAGCATAACCAATAACTGGCAAACTGTTTGAATTTCTGATATATTTTAATTTATAATCAAGTGTTCCTCGAATATATCTCAAAATTCTGCCTTCCACAGGCTTTCACCTGGCTTGGACTAATATCTACTAAGATAATACACTGAGGTGATTAGGTCCGATCTTGATCCTACAGTAGCATACATTACGGAACCAATAAGGGACCACACTACTTCTCATATGATTCGTCAACCGCATAACTTTCATCAAATATAAAGTTTACATCCATAATTGATTCGGTCCTCTTACACTCATCCGTTCCATAGTTTTTCAAAACTTTTCTCAGGTATTTTAACTAATCTATCAGTATATAGTTTGGTCTTTCATTCTAAAATTGTTTAACAAAAACGTCTTTAATGACTCTATTTCTTGTAAGTTATTTCCCAAGTTATCAACGTCAAGCAATAGGTATAAATTACCTTTACCATATAAACAAACATAATTTTCTGATCTTTTAAAGTTATAAGTGCTTATCGTGTCTGTAAAATGTTCATACTATAGATCGTCCCAACCTCCGTATTCAGTATGGGATAGAATAGCAACTTTTATCTCTTACTATCCTTGGTTGCTGTCATTAGCGCTATCTCTACAACCGGTTGCTATGTTGCAACTTATTTACATATGCTGTCGGCGTCGACAACAGTTGTATACTATCTGTCTATTAGCATCAACTGTCAATCGTCATCGTCCTTGTTTTGAAATATTTCGTTAAATTGTTAATTTGCTTATATAGTTGTACAAATTGTTCTTTTCAGAACACTTCTATCTTTTTCAAGCGTGCACAGGGTAATATGGGTATTTTTATTTATTTTTATAAATGTTATAACAGAATATAAATGTAATTACAGTTTTCACTACATTAATGGAGCCTATAGGAAGAAAACGGCGCAGAGGAGACAAATTTAACCGTAAGGAGAAGTGTATGATTGCAAATGTTTTCAATTATTTCAATAAATCAATGAATGTGAGTGCTGCCGTTCGAGGAAGCAAGTAAAGCTTTGGGCATCTCAGACCGTGCAATATATCATGTAAAACAGGAGCAACAAAATGGTTTATTATCAAGTCCAAAAAACCTAAAAGGAAGGGCATACAAGTAAATGATCGACTGCATACATATGGTGAGAACACGCAAGCAGCTATTCGACGTAAAGTGCATGGATTTTTATACAGAATATGCCACCTACTTTAAATACAATTCTTACTACTGTCAATGCTGACGATGATCTCCCTAACTTCAGTCGAACAACTTTTCATAGATTGTTACACGATATGGGCTTCGAATTTAAAAAGTAGGACGAAAAAGTATACTCATTGAACGAGATGAGATTATTAGATGGAGGCACAAATACTTGCGAGAGATCAAGAAATTTAGAGAAGAAGGTAAAATTTACCTCTTGCTATTTGACATGGCTGTAATTTTATATTTCAGGTCGAACTATTATATACACTGATGAGTCATGGGTGAATACAGGACATACGGTAAATAAAACTTGGACAGATACTGCTATTCAAAGTAGTCGACAAGCTCTTATTCAAGGACTAAGCACTGGTTTGAAATCACCAACCGGGCTAGGGACCTCGTTTTGCATTAGTTCATGCAGGCAGTGATAATGGGTTTGTTCCTGGTGCTGAATATACATTTCTTTGCAAGAAAAACACTGCCGATGTTCATCATGAGATGGATTCAGAAACGTATGAGGATTGGTTTATAAATAAATTACTTCAAATATACCACAGAAGTCAGTCATTGTTCTTGATAATGCTTCCTACCACTGCAGAAAATTGGAGAAAATTCCAACAACAGCATGGAGGAAAAACGAGATCATTGATTGGCTCAATGAAAAACAAATACAAATCAGTACCGATATGCTAAAAGGACTTACTGTATTGCGTGTCACAAATTAAACCGCAATATGATAAAAGTAGGATTGACGAATTTGCAAAGAAAAAGGTCATGAAGTTCTTCGATTACCACCTTACCATTGCGAGTTAAATCCCATTGAAATGGTATGGGCACAACTTAAAAACTACGTAAGAATGAATAATACCACATTTAAGGTAAAAGATATGGAGCAATTAATTCGACGAGCGTATAGCACTGTAACAACTAATAATTGGCAAAACTACATCAAACATGTAAACAATATTGAAAAGGAAATGTGGATAGTGGATAATTTGCAAGACGACATCGAAGAATTTATTATTCACGTAAGATATTCGTCATCATCTGAAGATCAAAGTGATTCTTCGACTGACTAGAAAATTAACGTAAGACATAGATATATGTGTGTAATTGCTATTCCTTTCTTAAATATTATTGTATTATACATATACGTATTTCTATGACTCCAGTTCTTTTGTTACAAAAGTGAAACTATTATTTGTATATATATAAGGATCATCTTCTTTTTAATTTAATAAATTGCATAGCACCTCAATATCGAAGCAAATATTCACTGTACATTTGCATAGATATCGTTCATATGTATATTTGTTTATAGATGTGTGTATAGTATTGTTAATAAATATTGAGATATAACTATTTTATCTGTAGTATTTTTCCTATAATTTTACGTGCAGCGAAGTCGCTATGCACTCTGTTAAAAGTTAGTTACTTTAATAAAATAATAAGCAAAATGTCATATGAATGTCAATAATTTTGCACCTTCAACGTCAATAAACGTTAATAAAGGTTATGAATTGATCGGGTGAAATTGCAAATAATTAACCGGAAATAGTAATGTACAGCCGATCGGATGATTTGGCAACCATGAAACAAATTCCCATAAGACGTATACTGAATACGGAGGTTGGGACGGACTATAGTATTTGAGTGATTTTTTCAACGGATACAATTACTTGGTTGATTTTAGTACATATTCATTTTTAATTCTAACTCCTTTCTACCGTACAAAAACGGACCCTTAATGTCCATTAGGTGAATAAAGTAATTCCTACGAACAGCAACTGCTAATACTATCTTACATTGATTAAAGTTAATTAGCGTTAATTAACTTTAATCAGTGCAAGACATCTACAAATAGACGTAAAATAATAATAAGTAAATAAAACAAAATGTATGCACTTTGCATATAATCCGGTCTCTAGATATAACCATCTTATGTAGGGGGAGTTAACGATCCACATACGTCGCTATGAACTAGCTCCAGTGGTTTACTTGCTCTATAGCCTTTCTTACTGAATGGTTGAGGTATTATTTTACCTAACACAAATGGTTCGCATAAAGTACACTCAAACTGGTTATTTGTAATATGACTTAAACCTACTACAAGATTATTTTTTGCTAACCTACCTATATCACTCATACTTAAATGTCTATATCGCCTATGGCATAATTGTATTGCTTCTCTGTCATCTTTCGTTAATGATAATGATAATGAATTACATTTTGAGTTAGCAATTTGCATTCTACTATACAAGAAACCCTCACTGTTTCCAATAATTATAAGTTTTGAACTTTTTACATATGTATATATATATATATATATATGTATGTATATAAATCTTAGAACTATGTACCTTATTCGATTGTTGTTATATATATATATATATATATATATATATATATATATATATTGTTCACACGTAAACACACTTTTCTTTTCTTCTTCACTTTCTGCAGCAAATGATGATCTGTTTCTTTTTCCTCGACTCGAACTCTGTCCGCATACTTGTCTTGAGTAATTCTGTCTTCTTTCTTGTGCACCAAAGTTTTCGCCTCTACTTGAGCTAACTTCTCCTCTATGACGTTGATTGCTTCCACTATATCTTCGCTCAGGACATTGAAATTTCTTATGATCAGGTTTACTACATCCGAAACAAAAGAACACTGTATTTACTTTTAGATTCATGGCAGTCGAGGATTTCTTTCGTTTCTCTTCTTCACCTAACAGCCTATCTTTCACAAAATTTAGTTTAATATCTTCTATGGTTTCTAACGCAGTTATTGCTGCTTCATATGACTGGCATTGATAACATGCAGTGAACTTTCTCTTCTTCGGATAATTCATTATCTGCATCTTTTAATTGAGAAAATATTTCTTCCAACGTGATTTAAAAATGAATCTTCTTCTTTATACTTAATATCACGTAATTTTCATCTTAAAAATAAACAAGTTTGAATGCCTTTCCTTTTAAAATTATCCTATTAAAGTTTTTGTACATTTCATACGCACTTTTCTTATCTCTCAGGTACTCTAGATAGCTGTCTACTACGAGCGCGACCTGAAATGTTTCCGGAATCGGCAAGAGGATGGCGAATGAAGGTTGAAGTGGATTCATTGGTCGTCAAAATTTCAGTCGTCTACTGGCAATAGTTGTTATTTAAGAGTATGTTGTGTGTATCAAGTCAGGCGGTTTCGCAATAATGGATAAAATCGAATTTCGTGCAGTGATAAAACACTTCTGCATGGCTGGGAATACGGCCGCGGCAATTCGAAATATTTTGCTAGAGGTTCACGGTGGATGTACTCCATCATTTTCGCTTCTAGGTGAGCGAGTTCAAACTTGGCCGCACATGCACAAGCGACGAACCATGCAGTGGACGCCCAAACACCGCGAAATGATGAAATGGTCGACAAGATTCATGATGTCGTGTTCACCGATCAGGGATAGCAGAGACAAGAGGCATCTCAGAAGAACGCGTTGGCCATGTCCTACACGAAATTTTGAGTATAAAAAGCTTTCGGCGCGATGGGTACCGCTCACACCGAAGCAAAAGCGAAATCGGGTGACCGTTTTGGAGGAGTGTCTGGCCAGGATCCAACGCAATCCAAGGGATTTCTTCATGCGTTGCGTAACCGTGGACGAGACTTCGATCGACCGCTACATACCGAAGGCCAAGGAACAGGCGAAGCAGTGGACTTTTCCGGGCGAATCGGCTCCGAAGAAAGCAAAGACCGTTCCATCGGCCGGAAAGGTCATGGCGATCATTTTTTGGGATTCCCAAGGTGTGATCCTCATCGACTATCTGCAGAAAGGAAGAACAATCACGGGGTAATACTTTGCAGTGGAAAAAAGTGCTTTTCCACTACGACAATGTACCGGCGCACTCATCCCGCATCGTCGTGTCCAAATTGAATGCGTTGCGCTACGAATTAATCTCTCATCCTCCATATTCACCGCACCTAGCCCCCAGCGACTTTTTCCAATTCCCAAATCTGAAATAATCGCTGCGAAGGAAGAGATTTGCCGCAAACGAGAAATTCATTCCCTCTACAGATGGTTATTTTGCAGACCTCGAAATATCCTACTTTTCCGACGACTTGAAGAGACTGGAGCGCCGTTTGAAAAAATGTATTGATCTTCGAGGAGACTACACCGAAAACGGACAATAAACAAACCACACCAATACCGTGTTTTTCTTGTCGATTCCGGAAACATTTCAGGTCGCCCTCGTACACCACTTATTAAAATTGCTTGTCCCCATGCTACTTCTGTTAAATTGTCTTCGTTGTAAATTTTTCTTCCTCAATTGCTTTTATTACTCCACTTTACACATTACATTATGCGGCAAGTTTGAAAATGTTGTCATTGCTCTCAACACACCCAGCACCTATAGGAATATTTACAGAACGCAGGGCAACAAATTGACACGTACATATGTATATATACATATATATATATATATATATATATATGTATATATCAATTTAAATAAGATTTTTCTATTTCAGCCAGTAGGTACATACATACGCAAATATGAATGGTCGGGTTCTCAAGAGACGGGCGATTGCTCCATTTGGATAAGATCGGCTCAAATAGACTATGATGATGGTTCTTGGGAATGTCAAGTCACTGCTAGCGATTTTCACACTCAGGATGCTCTCTCCAGCTTTCCCGTTAAGTTAGTTGTCAGAGGTAAGTTCTATTCGAAAGTTAATTCCACAAGATGTACAGATATAATTCTTCTTTTAACTCTCCTAGTATACCATTTTCTGTGGGCGCTTTGTTCGTTTTAATATATGCAAACTATTTATATATACTTTCGAAAATGATAGAAGAGCTTCCAAAAGGCAATAATAAGATCGGTGAAAGGTTATCTTTTATTGACGCCGCATATGCGCAGACCGGCATCGCTCTCCGTTTGCACATTGATAAAACTGGAAAGGATATATGTAAATAGTAAAGGAAACATTGTGCAAAGTGCTGTGGCCGCTATATAAAATGTTATTACTGACCACATAATTTTTTTAACTTTGGAAGCATTTTAATGAAGTATATAGAATACAAAATAAACAAATTAAGAAAATGAAACAGTGAAATAGTAGTTAACTACTTATGACGACTTGCAAACATATACATATATACCGGGCTCTTTTTTTAGTACACGTACATTTTTCCTATGTTCAACTGTAAAAGGAAAACTGGCAATGCATTAAGGGCATAGTAGGCGACCACCTATATGTTTACAATTGATAAGCGTAAAACTGAGTTTCTAGGAAAACCCAGCGTTGTCAGTACTATTACGTTGGCACCAGATATATCTTAATGCAAGTGAAGTAACTATTCTGAAAATCCACCATTTTTTAGTGTGAAGAAACATGTACAATCGAAAGCGATGTAGAATCTTCATTTAACAAATTGAACATTGTTTCGCAAAAATCTGTTTTTTTTTCTACTTTATGTCCCTCCTTGATAGTTTAATATTTTATATGTCTTATAAATTGTGATTTTTTTCAGGATTTTGTACACCAAAACGATACTTCAAAATATCTACCTACATCCAAAAGTGATCCTATTCAGTTTCATGATTTTTGTTCAAATTTAATTAAGTTAAATTTCTTCGTTTGTGGAAACTTAGAACGCAACCATATGCTTTGAATTTGATAAAAGTATTGAGCAAAAATTTTACACAAGGACAATTAACTGAAAGCATATACCTAACCCGGTATTATAGTATTATATTCTTCTTTTATCGTATTATCATTGCCATCTTTCAGTTTTTGTTGTACCTGGTCATGATTTAAATAAATTAATCTGCTTTTTAATAAAATATATTTAAATTATTGAAGAAATATTTTACATAAAATTGTTTTTTTGTTTCCATATCATCTTTATTCAAAAAATAATAAATTATTGCTACTGGCATGTAACTGGTTGCTTACTATGTTGCTAATGCGTTGACAATTTTGTCTTTAAAGTTACAAATTGGAAAAATAAAAAAGGAACCCGATATATCGATCTAAAAGTGGTCGTTGTTCCTGTTGGTAAGGATAATATGATATTCCTAGGCAAACAAAACAAG
Source organism: Trypoxylus dichotomus (assembly GCA_023509865.1). Classification (NCBI taxonomy): domain Eukaryota; kingdom Metazoa; phylum Arthropoda; class Insecta; order Coleoptera; family Scarabaeidae; genus Trypoxylus; species Trypoxylus dichotomus. The sequence goes on along the minus strand of CM042074.1, from coordinate 51,717,099 downwards.
GATATACGTTACATTTCCCAAGTAAGCTACTACCTTCACATAATTCACTATGGGTTCTAAATGAGTTCACATACTTTTCAGTTCTGGGAAATTACGTTGAGACTCTTACTACAGTTAAAAACTGCGAAAGTTGATTTTTCCATCATTCCACCTTGAGAAATAATGCAAGCATGTTTAGGTACATGAAAATCAATTACATGTTAGCCCTAAGAACTGTCGCCTCTTAATCTTGGTAATTTAATTTGACTAGTACGTACGAAAATTGAAAGTTACCCATTGATAAAATTGTTTTTCTTACACACTAAACTTCCGGGTCACTGTCTAATCTTCTCCCATTAAAGATGCTTTACGAGTGTAACATTGAAGGCGTACGTAATATTCTTGTTTTCAACATTATGTCTTGTTGTTGTTGAAGACAAATTGTAGTTCGAGCTCCCTTCGATTCCTTTTAAAATATTTATCTTTATGTTTTATCCCATTAAGACAACATTATTTCATACCATCAGACAAACACATATAGTTATCACTGGACATATAAACGCCTTGCTAAGAACGGTGGCCTGAATAACAACACCATCAAAATTGACGTATAAATTTGCGTATGTGTGCGTAAAAAGTTCATTCAGAACTATAATAAGTGAAATTCTCAAAATCCTCAGTATCGTATATTATCTTAAATTTTCTTAACTAATCAATGCTTGCGATAGGTATTTGTTTATTTATTTGTATCATACTGTAAGAAGCGTTATAATTTCGCGATATACTTCGAGTCCTTCAAGTTTTCATTTCTTAAAAATATCGTTACTTGAAATTTTAAAATGAAAGATCCTACTCTATAAATAAAATCGTTTGAGATTTTTTATTGCAATACATAGGATTATACCTACTTGTATAAAATTTCGGATTCCCCCAGAAATTTACTTATACGTTGTATTTGTGCTGTTATATTTTATATATATTCTACAAAAAAAAAAACACACTTACGTACTGTGTTTTATTTGAAAGGTTTGTAAAAAAAGAAATATACTTTTCAGGGCATGTATTGTCCCCATAATTACCACAAGGAAACTTCTCTCGCGGGCGACTCTTCTCCATACCAGAAGAACATATTTTTGATGCGATAAGTTTTAGGTACTTAAATTTAGTTGTAGATGAGACAGTACTCGTAACAAATTACAATGTAAACATTAAAAAACAGTAATGCGAGCCAGATACTTATTTCTGTTTAACTGCATTCGGTCAAAACCACTTTAGTTAAGATTGATACTGGCGAGGTTTGCGTACCCGCCGTATAGTTTTGCAGTAAATTGAAGATTGTACTGGTACCTTCTTACCTAGTACCATTCAAAACATTTTCAGCCTCGGTTAAAAGTATACCAATAGTGTGAGAATAACAAATTTTGATCTCAAAGGCAAAAAGCCGATAATATGATAAAGTATATTGATTCATAAATCATTGTTTATAGGAGACTGTTAAGCATAAATTAATATTTTGAATTTCGCGCTTAATTTGAACTATTGTGACTATAAGCAGTTGGTAATAACTTAGGGGAGAATCTGTGAGAAGCGTAAGAAACATGATCGTTGTTGTAACGTTTACGTTTAGTCTTAGTTATTTCTAAATAAACACGAATAGTAGTTAAATAATTTTCCTATCAGAGACGTAATGTTGTATTCACCAATCTGCGGTTTCTTGCTTTACTTTTATTAATGGATAAAAATATATGAAAAAAAACTCAGAAAGTCATTACAGTAAAATACAATTATAAAAGAGTGGAATGCGGTTGGAAATTAATCTTATTTCGTTGGTATTATCATTCTTTATTGTTTTTATTACTTGTATTATGTATTTTTACAATACATTTTATGTGTAGTGTACTCTAATAATACCAGATATAATAATAACAATCAGTGGTAACAACCCATAAGAGTACAAAGACACGTGCCCGCTATCTTTCAAATATATGTTAAAAGCGCGGGTTAACTCGAAAATTAGGCCAAATGCGGTACTATTTCTCAATTATACAGAGTGCCGGTAATTAGCATAAATGATAAGACAACTGCTACAATGCAACTGCTCCTTTATTATTTTGAATAATATTCGTAAAGCTTTCAGATATTAAACTCGACTATCTCCTCGATTTGCTCTGGTTTGGCTGCCCATATGATCTTTTCGTAAAACCTCCATTCCTTATCTGCGTGTGAACTCGCTGCCCACTTAACATTCCAATACGACGATGCACCGAGCAAGGGTTGATGTTGTTTAGTCTGCATCCCTTATCTGCATGTGAACTCTGCCTGTGTGACATACGAATACCTTCACGCGTTAAATAGGAATGCGCTGTAACATTCGGCCATCCTGACTGCAATTGCGTCCTCGCAATTTTGCACCCATAACTGGAAAACATACGAAAGCATCAACACTTAAAATAAACAATCTTACATTGATATTTGTCTCTTTTCTTTCTCTCTTTTTTTATCATTCTCGATCGAACCATGATGTACTGAATCATTACATATCTCTTTACATTAACTTTACTACAAACAGAATCTTTTATATATCCAAGCCTGCTTCGGCTCTACAACACACAGGATCTTTTGTATAGCCAGCCTGCTCAGGCTCTGCAACACACAGGATCTTTTATATAGCCAGCCTGCTCCGGCTCTGTAACCCACAGGATCTTTTATATAGCCAGCCTGCTCCGGCTCTGCAACCTACAGAATCTTTTATATAGCCAGCCTACTTCGGCTCTGCAACCTACAGAATCTTTTATATAGCCAGCCTGCTTCGGCTCTGCAACCCACGGGATCTTTTATATAGCCAGTCTGCTCCGGCTCTGCAACACACAGGATCTTTTATATAGGCACCCTGCTCCGGCTCTGCAACCCACAGGATCTCTTATATAGCCAGCCTGCTCCGGCTCTGCAACACACAGGACCTTTTATATAACCGGCCTGCTCCGGCTCTATAAAACAACTACATCAGGATTCCATCAATGATAACGTTCATAACAACAAGTAAATAAAACAAAACAAAGGAGCATTCATTATCAGTGCTATAAACTAACTTTCTAACGAATTTATTAAATCATTTCGCTCTCTTTAGATAATGATTTCGTAATCAGATTTTGTTCTTCACTACCATTTACAATTCTCTGATATGGTCTCAATGAATCTGGTGCAACAACAGCCTTGTTTTTATATCCCCTCATACCCTTAATACTTCTAATTCAATATCTATCGTTACCTACGCAACTCTCAACAATATACGGTCCGCTGTATTTTAAATTCAATTTCTTACTAACGCCATTAGCATAATCTGCTGCTCTACTTTTCCACAAAACTAAATCCCCTTTTTTTATGTATTTTGTATTTTTCTTACTATCGTACACGCGTTTAATATGGTCCGCGGTTTTCCGTAAATTCGTCGAAGCTGTTTCACATATATTATCAAAACATGTGGATTTTTCTAAATTATTTAATAATTTCCCTTTATAACTACAATACTAAACATAAGCTCGTACGCAATAAACTTGGTGCTACTATTTACCGTATTATTCACACAATTCTTCAGGTAATTTTTCCGTCCTAATCGCATTCGTTTACCGTCACAGCGTTTAGTGCCATTTACATGCCCGCTAAACCTTGTCCATTTGTCCGAGGGATTGATATGGCTGATATATGTTTAATTTGTTTGCTTTGAATGAATTCTTCAAAATAACGGCTGCAGAAGTCTAGTCCGTTGTCGGAAATAATTCTTTTCGGCTAAATATTTAATACATTCGGCGGATCCTAAAGCACGACACGGTTTCGTCATGGGGTGTAGTAAGCTACCTTTCCCTTTACCGTAATTATCGTTTTTAAAATTACAATCTAAACAAGCGCTAATCTATTTACGAATAAATCTAGTTGCATTCGGGAACCAGTACGTGTTCTTTATTATTTTTGAGTATCTGGCGAATCCATGATAACTAATTTCGTCGTGATACTTTTGTAAAATTTGCCATCGTGCCGTTTCGGATACCACTAGCCGCTCTCCCCTACCAGTTTTTTTCTGTACAATCTCTCATTCTTGAAACAAAAATTATTACACAAGTCCTGATTTAAACCTCCCCGCAGTTCTTTGATAATCTACTGCAAGTTATCGTCTTGCATTTGTACGGTTAAAAACTAATCACCTTGTTCTAGTTGAATATTGTTTATCGCGACGGCATTCCTACTTAAAGCATCTTCACGTTGCAGTGATTTCCCTGATTCATGTTCTGTTTCAAAATCATATTTTTGCATTTGTTGCCGCCTTCGCGCTATTCTCGGTACTAAATCGCGTGTAATTGTAATAATTGAATGTAAATCTAACTGCTGAGCAGTCTGTGACAATTTTAAAATGCGAGCCCATCAGGTATACACGGAATCGCTTTATAGTTTCAACCTACGGTTTCAACAACAGCCTAGAAACACTGGCTGTTCATAATTACGAAAAACGCGTTCATTGGAGTTTGTAACCCTAATGTAATACACAACGGATTTACTAGATCCGTCCGCCGGAGTTTGCAAAAGTATATCATCAATTTCTGAATTACTAGCATTTGTGTGAACAATGGAATTAAATTTGAAATTGAATGGTACTAGAACTGGTTTATTTATCAGACATTCTTTCAATTTTTGAAATGCTATGTTCTGCTCTTTTTCCCGATACCAATCTTAATTAAGTTAGTTAATAGTAAAGCTATAATTGTGGAATTTCTAATGAACTTTCGGAAGTAATTTGCCAAACCTAAAAAAACTATTAAAGTACATGCACGTTTTCGAGTGTTTGAAACATCTGTATTGCCTCTGCTTTTCTCAAACGTAGTGAAGTACCTTCCGAACTAATAACAACTCTTATGTTGGTTTTGAAGAATGAGCATTTTTTAGTTTTAATCTCGCGGAATTTAACAAACCAAATACCTTATCTAACAAAGCTCTGCCTTCTTCAACGGGCGAGGAAGGAATTACTATATCATCAACGTACACTAATACCTGTTCGTGACGTAAGTCGCCTAGTACGCGATTAATAAGTCTTTGGAAAACTAGTGGCGCATTTACTAAACCAAAAGCATCTTTAAATATTCATAGTGTCCGTTCGGTGTCACGAAACCAGTTTTGTGTATAGAATTTTCTGACACAGTTATTTGATGAAAACCTTGGCTACAATCTAAATTAGTAAAGAAGTATTTACCGGGCAACTTATTGAGTTGTTCATCTACCATCTAAATACATTTCTTTGGTTGTTTGCTTCTTAAGAGATCTATAATCCACACATTCTATTATCGCGGTTTTTTTTTCTTTTTCACAAGTATTACAGAACGCGCGAAATTTGAGTTGGATTCGCGTATAATTTTTGCTCCTAATAAATTTTGATCTTATCCCTGACAACAGCTTTCCTACTCTCTGGTGACGTATGAGCGGTAGTAAACGGGTTTGACGTGAGCAAATAGTCAACCGATTCATCATTTCTAGTACTACCTAAATCGTTACTATTGCAAGCGAAACAATGAGACAATTTACTGATAACTTCTAACAATTTACTTTCAATCTCTTTATCTAGGTCTAAATTATAATCAGAGTGATCAACTATGCCTATACTACCACTAATTCCACTTACCCTTAAATTATTTCTCTCCGTAACCTCCTCATCTCATTCCTTTGACAATTCTACTTACCCTTAAAGTATATCTCTTTCTTTAAAATACCTCCTTCCTATAAACAATTCACACGTCGTTGCTCTGCCAGGTCTTTTCCTTTGCTTCCATGTAACGATTTCGGCTTCAATATCCACGACGTAGATAATAGCTGTTGACGAAGTTATGCATCCTGAACTGATGATCACAACTTTTTCCAAGTGGTAGAATTTGCTCTTAGAATTCTAACTGGACCTCTGCGTTGACGTCTGTTGTCATCTCCAAGATTCTCTATTCTTTCCAACTACGGCCCTCTCGTCATCCAGATGATCCTTTTAATTCGGACGTTCGTGTCGTAATTGATTCATGTTTTTTTTTTGATTTATGTTCTATATAATTACACCTTTTCATTTTCCGTACTTTTTATTTTATTTGAAAGACACCCTGCATAATTCACTAGAAATGAAGATAACATAGTATATTTCTGTTTACTACTAAAATGTGAAGTGGATGTAGGTTAAAATATTAACGTAAATACAAAAGTATATTGAGCAAAAAGTGGTACATGATGGTAAAATACAAAGTCAAAGTGAGTAACCATATTAATGGATGCAATAGAAATATGAACATAATGGAAGTATCTGGAAGAGACCATGAAGATTATATAGCATTCTGAATTACAGTACTACTCAAAAGTATTTGGGTACTCACAGAATTAGAAGCAAGTATTAAAAGCACCGGTAAAAAGTATATACATATCTTGCTGGAATATAAAATTCGGACCGAAAAGTCTTACGCCCGTATTCATAAACGTTCGCCACAGCGAAGCCCTAGAGCATACGTAGACTACAAGCGGCCCGCTGTAAGATTTAATCCGGCCCGCCAGACATTTTGAAAAATCCAATTAAACAAAAAATATTAAACTACTTACTCATACTCACTCCAAATGAGGAAGATTGAGTAATATGGGGTTTAAACGCGGCCCGCGAACGTATTTGCACACTAATGTTTGGCTCGCAACATCTCAAAGGTTGCCCATACTTGCTCTAGAGCTTCGCCAGCTGTGGTATCGTTGCATTTTAAAAACGTTCGCCGGCGACGTGGTGGCGGGTGAAAGCAGTCATATTATTCATCGCAGAAACATCGAGCGACATCGTACCAGCTGATCAGTCATTAGCTTGTTCGTGTTTGCGTCCAGATACATATACCGAGCTATTATTTATAGTTTGTATTACAAATTAAAGATAAATGAATATATACAATTGAGAATGCGCTTCTAGAAAGGTAACACACAGCAGAATTACATGCAATGCGGACGAAGTTAGAAAAAAGAATTAGAAAAGGTGTTATTACTGAACTAATCGGGGCGCCGTAATTCTGAAAATAAGCGATCAAATATCTGTATCTATTTGAATTTTTTAAGTGTATTTTTAGTTTGTTGCTGAGAATTTGTTTGTGTCCTTTTTTTGGTATATATGTAGACATGTTTTGTAGTTTATTGATAATTTATTTACCTTCATAACAGCATTCCTAAAAGAGAATGTATTTTTTCTTTTATATTTAATGTATGTATTTCTATTCACAGGTATAGCAGTAAACTCCACTCACACAAATTAATTAATTATGCGGAACGCAGCGTTTCGGGAGCACGTGGGCTCCCATTGTCAACCGTGTTACCGACTAAAAGTAAAAACTGTATCACACATGCAAATTATTTTCTACGCAGGCTCTAAAATTTCTAACCATATGACTATTTACAATCTACTAGGTGGCCTCATGCCTTTTACGGGGAAGGATGGACCGAAAGCGAACCGTATCATTTAACAGGGTCTATGGTAATAAATCCATCAAACTCGAGTGTGCAATTGGGGGTGGTTCTCTGTTCAATAAGTTTCCGTTCTTTTTCATATATACCGTTTCGTACGCGTCTAATTTTCTATACGAGTTCACGTTTTTAAGTAGTGTCAGATTTTTAAATCAATCTTATGTCCGGATTTTACCATATGCTCTGCTACGCTTGATAGTTCAGGTTTGTCGAAACGATAGTGTCTAATATGTTCTTTGAACCTCGTTTCGATACTCCTTTTGTTTGTCCAATATAAACTTTCTCACAATCATTGCATGCGATTTGGTATATTCCAGACTTTTTATCATCTCCGGTTTATCTTTGGGATTCCCTAAGAGATTCTTTAAGTTGTTTTTTGACACAAAAGACACGTTCATATTTAGTTGTCGGAAAATTTTACTTAACCCTTTTACTGTTGGGTGAAAAGGAAGAGTTATAAATTTCTTGTTACCGGTGTTTGTTGATGTCAAAGTCGTGGAATTCCTGATGTGTTGTTTGTATTGGACCTTCCTTAAAATACGGTCGACATCCATAGAAGAGAAACCATTGTACCTCGCTACATCTTTGATATATTTTAATTCTTTGTCATACCTGCTCTTGTTTAGCGGAAATCTGACGAGTCTATTGACCAGAAAACTAATCGCGGACATTTTTTGTTGTTCGCAATGGTGCGAATCAAACGTGATGAATCTGTTGGAATTAGTTTCTTTTCTGTAGATGTCTATTTCTAATTTATTATTATTGCGTATGACTAGAGTATCTAGAAACGGAAGGCGATTGTTCACTTCTTCTTCAATGGTAAACTTGATCGTGGTAAATTTTGAGTTCAGTTCTGCTAGGAAATCTTGTATGTTTCCTTTGTTGGTGTCAAACACAGCGAAAATATCATCTACGTACCTAAGCCAAATTCTCGGGAAATATTTGGTTTCCTTTTTCAGGTTTGTTTCAAATTTGCTCATGAAAAGGTTCGCAATAAAAGGCGATAGAGGATTACCCATCGCCGTGCCTTCCACCTGTTCGAACCATTTTCCGCCTATTTGAAAACAATTTTGTGACATGCATAACTTAGTTAACCTTATATATTCCGCGGTTTTCACATCATCTACGTTATTTAATTTCAAAAATTCAACCAAATACTCCATCGTTTCTGGAATTGGTACGCTTGGGAAAAGTGAACAAACGTCGAATGATACAAGGACTTCCCCATCTTTTAATTCAATATTTTCAATTTTATTTACAAAATCTACGGAGTTTTCTACACATAGGTTATCTACTTTATGGGGCAAGTTCTTATATTCATTCACTAGCCATTTGGACAATTTGTATGTTGGAGAATCAATGCCGGATACTATAGGTCTCATAGAATTACCTGGTTTGTGATTTTTTTTGGAATGGTGGGGTTTGAACTTGTTATTTTGAATTTCAGGTTATTATTGATTAAGTTGGGACAGTCCTTAATAGTATCTTTAGTGATTCTAATCATTGACGGTAGGGGGGTTTTCTTTAATTCTCAGTACGGTCCTGACGCTAACATAGTGTTGACGCGATTATAATAATCCGGTTTGTCCAGAATGACTATTTTATTTCCTTTATCTGCTTTAAGATAAAAACAATTTTTATTTCTCAGACTTTTAATAATTCTTAAATTCCTCCTATCTTGGCCGCAATTTTTATCATTTTCTAAATTCCTAGAAATCTGAATTTTGCACGCGTTTCTAACGAAGTCTTTTGTAGCTACATCTAAGTTTCTAATGTTTGTTTCTATTGAGGCGATTGAATCCTCAACGGGCGATTTCGGTCCGCGAATACTATATCTTAATGTCATTATGTATTTCTAGTAAAATGTATACTAATTTTGTATTGTTGCGTTTTCTTTTCTCATTTCTTCCATATATAAGAACAGCAATAAAAATTAAATAAAAATTTTTCATAAGAATATAATCTTTAAAATGTGAAAGATTTCAATAACAAGAAACAACCAATACCTATTTTCAGAAACGGGAAATGCTTATGCTAAAAGAGATTTGAATATGATGCGTATTACAATTTCAAAAGTAATTTTCTATAAGAGCTCCTTGTACCGCTTCTCCAGCATTGGATTTACTACGTACTATGCAATAACATTTGGGCCGATTTCGTTATCATTTACATCTTGTACAATATCAACCTCATGGGTACCAATATTGTATAATACTGCACAAGCTAGAATTATTGCTGGTATTCAATACGAATAAGTGTTTCCTGGTATTGCGGGTTTTAATATGAAATTTATTATACGGCTGCTCTGCTTCTGTTTCCGAGTTACGAACTGTTCTCATGGGATATGGTAAACAGGGATAGCCACTATTTCCAAAAAGGTACCCTTGTAAATTGCCGTTTTCGAATCTTGCCCTTACCCAACTATTATAAAAAATCAACGAATCATGTTCCTCTCCAGGCCATCATGCCACTGTATCCGGTATTTCGAGTTTTGGGCCACCTACCACTTCCACATTAATCGAGAAAGTTCTTTTTCGATTTCTATATATCGCTTATTGACTTTCGACGTCCTGCATTGATTTCAGCAGCGATTTCTGAGGTTGTTTTCCATCGATTTCTTCTCAGTTAACACTATTGTATAATCGTCAGCAGAAGTTGTCGCTCTGGGTCTCGCACTTCGTAATTTATTCAGAAAATGGCCACTTTCTCGGTATTTTTGACAGTATAGTCTGCGGTGTTATTTTTTAATTTTAATTGTTTCGCAATTTGCCGGTTGCTTTTGCCTGCCTGATGGTGAGCAATTATAAGAGAACGCGTTCCTAACTCTTTCTGTTTCGGCGTGTGTCACAATCTTAACAACAGTAGTCGCACAGAAATATCTCACAACGAATAGGATAACGTAACAGGGGGCAATTTCGATAATCTCTGAAACTTGTCCCAGGCCATTAAAACGTCATTTCTAAAAGTATTCTTAACAGAAACACATTTACAAGAACTTCGAGGAACCTTTATTACACTAATTTCCATGTACTGGCAATAACGAATTTTAGTTTATTGCAGGGAATAAAGTAGTTTACATAATGTTACTTATACAGCATTTCTGTAAATTTAATGCTTTTACTATAATTATTCTATTTTCCAAGAATGAAGAAGCTGCCAAATACTTTTGAAAGGTAGTGTACCTGCTTAGTTTTACTTCCAGATCTATTCTTCCTGTTTGTGAAATCTGTTAGTTATTGATTAGATGTTGATGCATACAAATTAGTTTTTCTAGCCTTTTACACAGATAAATTATTTATAATTACTGGTACTTACTGATTTATTTGCAATACATCTAATGAGTGTTGATGATGGTAGAGTCCCATAATTAGATTGATTGCGTATTTTAATATCTTTAAGGTAATTCACATAACGATACTAAGAATATGTGTTAATGACAAAGTTTGTTTTATATTGTGTATATCCCATTTAACATTCATATCATTTTCTTATCAAAATCTCAAATTATAAAATATTCTACACCTTATATACATATGGGCCCATCAATACAGACAAGTGAGCAACAATAAGCAGAGCGCACAAATTGGAGACAGTTTCCAGATGCGCGAGTGAGATAGTTGAATGGCAACAAACATGCAGCGGTAAGGATGTCTCCGCAAGTCTATCATCACGCAAATATTTCATTCGATCTGCTGGCTTCAATAGGCTTCTAGGTTTACCTATGTACTACTTTTTGTTGCGCTTTGTAACGATCAGTATCTGCTATTGCATTGTATGTACCAAAGTAGTTTATTTATTGTGCGTCGAATTAAGCAAAAAAATTAGGTTTTGCCACATTAAGACAAATTTACAGTAAAAGTTATGTTACAGATCCTAACTTAGTTCAAAAACTACTTTAATTACGGAAATATTACCTCATTAGATATTGTACGGTCATTTTCTTTATATAAGATCACTTTTACGTTCCAAAAAATATCGTTTTCCCGAAAAATTTGCTCGTTCTAATAGTAAGTGACGAAATTGACGATATGAAGATATTGATTCATTGGAAAAAGGAATAAAAAAAGTATTTAAGAAAATATAGCTACAATACAATCGACTATTCAACCACCATTTTACAAAGTATGAATAAGCTTCAGCTTATAACTATTGAATTTAATCGCTTTTTTAAAATTCTTTGGTTCTTGCACTAATTTGCGTTATTTCTTGAACAGAGCTTTGTGCATTTAGCAAATACTCTGGATTAACTAAATTTAATGTTTTTGTTTAACATTGATCGAATCGAATATTTGTAAACTTTCTTAAACATATTATTAACACTACCTCAACTTCGAAAATTTTGCACCACTAACCACTACACCGCGTAGACTGGCAAATATGTTTGTCAAGATATCCCTAGCTGAGAGATATAGTGAAAAATAGCGTCTCATTGATTTTGGACACTCCAAAAAATTTAATTTGAAATGTAAAAATTATTCAATATTATCTAACAAAAACTTTTTCGGTTTCGATGTAAGGAATAATCGTTGGCATTATTTTTGCAACTAAAACCGGAGTGCCAACCTTTGACAGTCATCAAATCGTCATATCATTTAATATTATTTCACAACATACTATAATATCCTAATTTATAGCTTTTGCTTTAGTTCAACCTAGACAACCTAAAATAGAATATAATCAAAACCAAGTGCCACCGGGACAAAACTTAACGGTACTTCACGGAGATGTAGCGATAATAAAATGTATATCACATTTTGGCAATCCTCCGCCGATATTAAAGTGGTTTTTAGGTAAGTATGTACATATATTAATCAATATATCATTTTCTATATAAGAATCCTTGTATTAAATAAACATGAATAAAATGTATTCTTGCATACAGACTACCAGATAACATATACGTGAATATAATTACAACATTGTTAAACACATTTACAGATCAAAATGAGATTGTTCTAACAAGAAAGCAAGAAAATATGACAGAAGTTGATATTCCAAAAACTTGGGTTGCTATATCTATCTTAGAACTGACAATTTCGAAGGAACATCATGGAAAGGTACTAAGATGTGTTGCTGTACATGAAACATATGCTACAAAGTCAAGTAGTACAGAAGTAAAATTAGACGTAATGTGTAAGTGTTAATTACAATGAATTTCATTGTCAATGAACAATCGCCATTTTTTTATATGGTTGGGCCATTTGCTAAGGTGTCAGATTAAATTAAAAGTATTTGATATTGTTAATACAGCGTATGTTTTTAAAGTTTATTGACATCTATCGGTACTTGTGATCTGCTTTACGTACTATTTCCAGTTCAATTTAAGCTACAGATTTTTCTGCAAATAATGCTATAAAGCAATTTGTATACAAAAATGTTTTCCGATGCGACTGATGAAGTAACTACACAAAAAGAAATTAATATGTTTATAACAGTTTACTGACCGTTTGGTATTATGTTCACATTTTTGTAATTCCCAAATAATCAAAATTTTCAGATATTTTTAGATAGATTTTTAACAATAAAAAATTCAAGTCTCATGTCTAATAGAAGTATTAGAAATGTTATCAAGAAATTGTTCGATTGCCGCCAACTTTTTATTATAATTGTAAGTTATATAACTTTTCTGTTTGTACTAGTCCTTCATTTGTAGATAGGTATTGTGTCCTACTTTTCAGTATTAAGATTCTTTATGTATTTATTGAATTGTGCATATTTTTTAATCATAATTTTTGTAAATTTGCCACATATTTTTCTTAATGGTATGAAAATCTATCACTTCGAGCTGAGTTCGTATATCCGAAAGCCTTTACTCGGATGTTAATACCTTTCTCTCACTTAACCTGGAGTGAATATAGTTTTTCAAAGTTCGTTTAAAATGAAGTAGGGTAAATAAAACCTCTGTGTACTTCGAGGCTGGAAACTGTGTACGTAGAGCATGTATGGAACACGTGTCAAAATGTTTCAAAGAGGCCATATTTGAGGTAATCTTTCAAGTGAAACATATCTTTTAATAGTTAACATCAAAATTCAGTAGAACATAATACCAACCGTACCATATAATCCAATTGCGGTAGAAAAAGGAAATTCTCTACGATTTTTCTGTAATTTCTGTAAAAACACATCAAAGATCGGAAATGGCGTGTCTTTAGAAAACGTGGAATGGGTTTAGTAGGTATTAAAAATTCAGGACGTTTTAAGATATATTCATTTTTGCATAACAATACTCGGTCATAAGCAGAATTTATTAAAAATTATTTAAGCTCACAAAATTGACGTTGCTAGATTGGACTGAAAATTCTCTGGACCTGTCCTATTGGAAACGTGTGGAATGTTAAAAAAAGTTATCGGAGAAAGCGTACCAGTAAAGAAACATTAATGAATAATATTAAGGAGTAGCGAAAACGCAACGGTGAATATTATCTGCAATCTGCACATAATTTTTATTTATTTTAATAGTCATTAATACAGTGATACAGATTTTTTTTGTTTTATATTCAAAATTATTATTGTTTTCTAATGGTCTTAATTCAATGGCCAGCGAGTGTCAAAAGTGTCAAGCAACCAGAACAACAGAAAAATATAGCAATATACAAATATTAAATAAAATCTAATAAAAGAAAAGGTTATACTTCATAATATATATAATAATATAAAACTGCCCTTTACTCTTTGTAAGTTCAAACATATTTTGATTTTATGTACATAACAACATAATATTTGAATATATTCTATTCTATCGTTATGGGTAAGTTTTCTCTAACATAAAAGGACCAACCCCACAAGAAGAAACTAATATTTTGCATAAATCTCTCTTAGATACGCCTGAGACAAGACTTCTTGGTATTCCAACAAATGATATAGAGGAATTTAAGAACTCAGTAGCGATTCGTTGTGTCGTCAATGCAAATCCCAAGGCAAATGTTGTATGGAGACGACAAGGACAGAACCAAGCTGCAAGTTTACAAGAATTTCTGCAGTTCACTCCCATTCTTCGGCAACATGCCGGCTACTACATTTGTCAAGCAAAAAATAGAGCGGGTGAATCTCAACCAGCGATTGTACAATTGGATGTTAAATGTAAGTTTTACATTTAAGAGTAAGATAATAAGAAAATATTGTTATGTTTGTGCACTTAATACCGATTTTCTCATTATTTCCTCATTGTCATAACTAAATCACAGGTTTGGAATATCTTCTTGACTTTTGAACTGAAACCATATCGTCTTTTATCCTCTCGCTTACAATTATGAAATTTGCAAAGATTAAAAAGTGTTAATAGCCTGATCCATATCTAATGGTACTTACTTAGAAAACGATTTTAAAATTAGGAAAACTGAACACTGCCAACCAATAAGGATATCTATAGCCGGCGTTGTACAATAAAGTATTCTCATATTAATAGGCATAACAATCGGTTGCGGGGATGCTCTACTAGGTTATTACTGTCACACCCCACGCATCCCAGGTGCTATCAGATTTGGAACGAACTTCGTTTATGCCATAAATAGAATTTTCACATTAATTATACTTATTCTTGGAAATCAAATTTATTCGCTTTTGTGTGATAGAAACGAGTTGTGTACACGGTTTCCACTCTTGCCTATGTATAGTTACGATGTACGTAAGATATATATATATTTGCAATAGTTGCAGTTATTCGAGCTCTCTTATACATGTAATGTACATTAGCATGTGTATATGTATGTTTTCATTGGTAGCAACATAAAGTACTGCCTCAGCATGTACGTTGCAAAGCTATGTTTTAATTCTGTTTAAAAGGTTAAACTCTTATATGCTTCCGCTGAAGCTTTATTAGAGGCATGTGCTAATGCCTCTATCTGTTTGCATGCACCACTACCTTTTTATAGGGGAGCCAACCCTATTTATTTCTTAAATTTATAAGCGCACCTTGTTTTAAATTTGCCTACGGGACTTGGCCCTGTATCATTGGCATGTATTTGTACTTGAACCAAATACGTTCGTTATTTTCACATTTATAGGGGAACCCACCCTCCCTATCTCTTAGAGCTTGACGCCTGGTCGAGGGCTACAGTAGCGATAATAGCCGATCTCAAAACAAAAGTAATGTGACAGCTACCCAAGCATTCTCGTTTGAAATAATAAAAAAGATTGCACATAGCCAATCTTTAGCTCTCTGCTACTGCGCCCTAAAGAAGGGAAAAAGCCAGCAAATGTGCGAAATGCGTACCGACAAGTAAAACGGGGCGATGCAGCCGACATTACATAAGAAAAATGGTCCGTGAAACTCGTCCGCTACGACGAGCAACTAAATGAAAAAAATTCCCGATACGACAAAGGATCGAACAAACGTACAAAAGACAACGGGCGCTGCGGCCGCAACGACTGTCAACAAGAAGCGGAATGATCGTACTTGTAGAAGATGTCTATACATGCGCGCCGACAACCTTACCAAAATGATTTCCGACACAAACTTAACCGACGACTAAAAATATGTATAGACGACAAGGGACACAGTAGCCTCGACGAACAATGATAGAAAGTCGAGGATTACTTAATAGAGAAATCTATACATGCAATCCGACAACCTAACCAGAATGACTCCCGCCAGAAATAAATGTATAGACGACAACGTCCTCGACGATTCCCGCCAAAACTAGAAACTATTAGAAACTTCCAATAATCATCCGACGACGTTACTGTACACGTTACGACGAGGTACGAAAGGTGACCGAGAGTGCACGATCGCTAATACCTCGACCGTCGCGCGGGAGTCGACTGCCTGTGCTTGTATATATTAAATATTATGAAAACTCTCATTATTTGTTCGACGACATTGCACTTAATGACTTTTAAATTAGGCACTTTTAGCTAGAGTAATGTGAATGGCCGGCTTGCATACATATACAATGCTTAATGTACATACATATTAAAATAAAATTGGATATATTCTAAGAGAGCAAAATAAATAAATGATAAAAATGAAAATAAAGTAATATTCTAAATGAAAATAAGGTAATAATGCTAACCCATAGGGTTGCAAAGAAGATAAAATAATATAAAATACATAAAGTAGTAAAAAACGTGGATTGAACGTTGAACGTTGAACGCATGGTGGTTACGAAGTACCAGGACATCTGCCTTTACCTTCTTCATCGGAATGATGCGCTCGAGCTTCCGGCTACTCGATCCACCTTCGGCTCGAGCGACTTCTTTTTCGACGGAGTTGACGGTCGAAAGTATCCTCGCCTAGACCGTACTCTTCCGTGCTTCCGGCTACTCAATCCACCTTCCGCACGCAAGAGTCGTATCAAGACGAGGGGTATGGTGGCGCCCGAGCTTCCAGCTACTCAATCCACCTTTGGCTCGGGCGATTTTCCCCTCGACGCGGGTGCAATGTCGAGGTAGAAAAGTATTCTTCGCCTTGACCGTGCTCGTTCGAACTTCCGGCTACTCAATCCACCTTCCGTTCGAGCGAGTCGTATCAAGACGAAGGATGTGATGTTCAGTCATGACTGGCCACGATGAGTGACCTTGGGCGGGGGTACTTCCAGGGGATCCTGGCGTCGTACTCTTGTGATTTCGACACCAGCGGGTTCTCGTGATCCCTTGCTTTGTCGAAGAAACGGGTTGCGGTGTTCCGGATAAAGTCCATGATGGGGTCTATTCCGGCGTCTTCATGTAGAGTGTCGCTTCTTACGAACCAGGGTGCGTCGAGGGCCCAACGAAGCATCCGGTTCTGGAATGTCTGGATCTTGATTCGGTGATTCTTTGCCGCGGTCGCCCATACAGCCGACGCGTAGGTCACCGTTGGTCTCAGAACGGCCTTGTAAAGCTGGATCTTTCGGGCAGGATCCAGTTTACTGCGACCGTTCATTAGCGGAGCGAGGGTTCCGGCCATCTGTCTTCCACGATCGATGACCCGATGGATGTGGGCTCCCCAGTTCAGTCGGGAGTCCATGGTGAGTCCCAGGTATTTGGTTTGGGAGTGCCAGGGGACTGCGCCCCCTAGAATGGTGAGTTCGGACGGGTTGCCGTGCTTTTTGCGACGACGTCCGCTTCTCGAGAAGAGCACGGCCGTGCTTTTCCCTGGATGGACGGCTATTCTCCACCTTGCGTACCAGGTCTGCAAGGCGTCGAGGGCTTCCTGGAGGCGCCGGTCGATGATTCTGGCATCTCGGGACCTCGTGTAGATGCATACGTCGTCCGCGTACATCGCCAGGTTGACGTGCGCGGTTGTCGGAATGTCACTGGTGTAGAGATTGAATAGTAGGGGCGAGAGTACGGATCCTTGGGGTACTCCCGCTGTGGCGGTCCTGGCAGCGGACCGCTCTCCCTCCAGTTTGATTTTAAACGATCTCCGTTGGAGAAATGATCGGATTAGTCTGAGCATGGCTTTGGAGATGCCGGCCCGGTGCATCTTCAGTAGCAGTCCATGGTGCCAGACTTTGTCGAAGGCCTTGGCGACGTCAAGGAATACGGCTCCCGTGTATTCCCCCAGGTTGAAGCCTTCTTTCACGTGTTCTACGACGCGGAGCACTTGTAGTGTGGTATTGTGCTCGCTGCGGAATCCGAACTGGGAGTTGGGGACGATGTCCAGGTCTTCGGCTTCGTCCTTTAGTCGTCGGAGTACGATTCTTTCAGCGATCTTGCCCATGGCAGGAAGTAGGCTGATCGGTCGGTAGTTTTGGGGCCAACCAGCGGCTTGACCCGGCTTTGGAATCATCACTACGTCTGCTAGTTTCCATGTGGTTGGGAAGTGTCGTAGACGTAGCATGGCGTTGCATATATTCGTCATATGCATGATGAATTTCTTTGGGGCGTGCTTGAGGGCGGTGTTCGTGATGCCCTCGGCTCCGGGGGCCTTGTTTGGACGCAAGGCCTTGATGATGGCGAGTATTTCTTCTGGGGACGCTGGCGGTAGCGGTTCTTCATCTTCTTCCTCCGCGAAGATGGTTCGAATTCTATGATGAACGCGTCCAATGTGGTCAACGTCCGCGTTCTCATAGTTGGGGCTGCATTGTCTTTCGAGGGCTTCGGCAAAGGCTTCTGCCTTATCCTCGGTGGTGAGGGCGATGCCGCGTGTTCCGTGGATCGGCGGCACGGGAGCGCTTCGCTTTTTCATGATCTTCGCGGCTCTCCAGAATGACGATGTGGATTCTGAGGCCTGGTTCAAGAAGTCGTCCCAGCGTTTGCTGCGGAAGTCGTCCAGGGCTGCCTTGGTGCGCCCCGCCAGATGGTTGTATACCGCCTTGCAGGCGGGATCAAGCGTACGCTGCCATTGTCTTCTGAGTCGATTCTTCTCCCTGATCAGGTCCCTGATTTCCCGGGGATGAACGCTCTGTGGTCGCGGATGGGGATGATGTTCGTCGCGTACTGTATGCTCTCCAGTACGCGCTCGGTAACTGTCTGCACTGACGCTTCGAGTTGTCCTACATCTTCTATCGGTATGATAGGCCCCATGTTGTTGGACAGGTGGTTCGTGAAAGCGGGCCACGGGACCGTGTGTCGTGTCGGGGTGTCCTCCTCTTCTGGAACTGGCTGTCCTAGTTGCAGTATCACCGGGTTATGGTCCGATGATAGCTCGTTTAGGACTGTTAGTTGGTGGAATTGGGTGACGTTTCTCATCACCACGATGTCCAGGACGTCTGGCTGTCCGTTGTGATGGTATATCGTGGGTTCGGGGGTGGCATCGACGACGAGGTTGAAGTCGTCTGCAAAGCGACGTAGGCATTTGCCGCTTGCATTTGTCACCTTCGAGTTCCAGGTCGGGTGCTTGGCGTTGAGGTCTCCTGCGAGAATGGTCGCTCTCCGGGTGCTGAAGATCTCCGACAAGTCGGCCTCAAGCATCAGCTTATTGGGCGCTTTGTAGGCGGCTATGAGCTGGACTGGCCCGGTCGCCATGTTGACCGTGATGTTGGTAGCCTCGACGTTTTGTAAGTCCAACTCTTGACCGGCGTGATGGTCGATGGAGGACTTGATCATTATTGCGGTGCCTCCTCCTCGGGCGCCTACTCTGTCGGTCCGATACACCCGGAAGTTTCGGAATGAGAGCCGGTCGCTGGCTCGGAGGTGTGTTTCGCCGATTAGGATTGCATACAGTTGGTGCCTCTGGATGAATTCCTCTAACTCGGCTTTTTTAATGGTAAGACCATTTGCGTTCCAAAACGCAGCAGTGAACGATTGTGGCATCTTCTGGTGTCTATTCATTGGAGAATATTGCCAGGATGTCTTGGAGTCGGCTGGCTAGCACCAATCCAGCCTGGGCCCCGGATCTGCATTCCAGCAGTTGGGGTAACAGCGCAGTTGCCACTTCGATCAGCTTCGTCCAGTTGATCTTCTGGAGAAGTGGGATCAGCATGGCGAGCGTGCTTGTGGGGTCGGAGCGGGTTGTCGGAGCACTTCTGACATGATCCTTGTTTACGGTGGTCGGTTTTGCCGGTGTTGCGGGTTTCCGGTCCGCGGGCTTCTTCGGTCTTGGTTTGGGACCAGCGGGGGTGGACGTGTCCTTCTTCGGATTTTTCGGCTTCTTGGAGGCATCGACCTTCTTGGGTGCGACACCAGCCCTTTTGGAGGGGACAGCGGTCTTCCTGATGGCTGTGACGGTCTTCCTTACGGCGGCGGCGTAGGAGGGCTTCGCGTTGCTGGTGGACGGCACGGGTGTGTCGACCTCCATACCCTCATCCCTCGGAGCCGGAGTCGGGGGTTTGGTCGGAGCTTTAGCGGCTACCGGCCTTCGTTCTGCTGTTCATTGCGCCGGTTTCGTGGCGGCGACCCTGGTGAATGGTTTTGGTCGGGCTGGGACTTCCCTCTGGGTCGCGCGAGGTGCCCTCGGACATCCTCCGTAGTTCGCAGTGTGCGGCCCCAGGCATAGAGCGCACTTAGCTGGCGCATCGCGGGGTTTCCTGCATTCTGCAGTCGGGTGTGGGCCAGCGCATTTCACACAGACGGGAGCTGCGTGACAATTCCGTTGCCCGTGTCCGTACAGCTGGCAACGATGGCATTGTGTCACCTGGTCAAAAAACGTGGATAAAACACAAAAACAATTATAAGTCCTTAACACTACCTTTGTAGGCCTTTGAATTGTCTAAGATTGGTTGAACTTTTTTACGTATAGCTCATTTCAAAAGAGAGAGACAAATTTCTGAACAGACCGAAATGATAGTTATTTCTTATTGGTTCAAAGCGAGGCAATATCACACCGTACAACATTTCCCTTTTGCCGTAAATTGTCAAAGATTTTGACATCGAGAGAAAACAAAGCATTTGAATAACGCTAAAAAGCACACAATTTTGAATGCTTACAAAGTAATTGTAAAGGATACACCGAACACAAGAAAAGGTGACATGATAAAGCAGATTGTCCAAGTACTAGGTAACTATTGCACGCAATATATACAACATATCAACACCTTACAAGATACTGTAATTGCAGGAATTTCAAAACCGACAGTATATCGGGTTATCAGCGAGTATAAAAAACAGGGAAAACTGCAGAGCCAAAAAAGATAATTGGCAGACCATCTTTACTGGAATCTTCAGATGAGGCCGTCAAAACTGCTGTTCGCCTAATGGTTCCCAATATGTTTCGTCAAAATGAACTGCCAACATTGGATAAAGTCTTCGCTCAAGTAAACATTAGTAGTGAACTGCCAAATATGAGTCGTTCAACATTATATCGCTTAATAAAGCAACTGAAATTTAAGTAAGGATATATTTATTATATCTATTTAATTGAATATAATGCTGCTATATATTGCAGATACATTAAACATGGCAGGAACAATGTTTTAACGGAGACAGATGATATCATAAGACAGAGACGACAATATTTGAAAGATATAACATTGTATAGATCCCAGAATAGACCAATTTTCTATTTAGATGAAACCTAGTTGAAGGAGGGCCATACAGTGCAGAAGGTCTGGACAGACACAAATGTTTTAAGTCGTAGACAGGCCCTTGTGGAAGGACTTACCACTAGTTTAAAAAATCCATCCGGTAAGGAACGACGGCTTATAATACTACACATTGGCGGTATAGATGGTTTCGTCGAAAATAGTTTGTTGCTCTTTGAGGGGAAGAAAACAGCTGAATACTACGAGGAAATGAATTCCATAGTTTTCGATGAGTGATTTACCAAAATACTGCAATATTTACCAGAGAATGCTGTAGTAGTTATGGATAATGCACCATATCATAGCCGGAAGGTTTAAGAAACATCAACAACAACGTGGAGAAAAGCGGGCATAAAAAATTGGTTGCGAAATAAGGTGATAGAATATGAAGAGGATGTGGTTAGAGCAGAATTGTTGAACTTGGTGAACGTGGTCAAAACTAAATACAATTCATATGTAATTGATGAAATTGCGGTAAAAAAAACGACGTTCTTCGTTTACCTCCATACCACTACGAGCTTAATCCAATTGAACTCATATGGGCACAAATAAAAAATGAGGTTGCTGCACACAACACAACTTTTAAATTAAATGAAGTAAAGCAAGATTTGCACAATGCTATCAATAAAGTAACTGCAACAACTTGGCAGAATTCCATAAACCATGTTATCGGAAAAGAAGCGAGCATGAAAGATCTCGATGGAATTATTGATGAAGTTGTAGAACCATTTCTAATTTTTATTGGAGACGACAATGATAGTGATGACCCGATTTTCTCACAAGCATCAGATTAAATTAAAAAATCTTGAAATACTTTATAAAATTGAATGTTGTTATTAACTTGGTCAGTTCTAATTTTAAATAATTGTCATGCATTGTTATGGTTGTAAAATTTAAACTATTTTCAACTCCATATTATGTGTTACTATATATACATTTTTATCTATATAATGACGTGTATTATTTGAACTTCTTTCAATAGATAAATGAAGTGTGTTTTCTAGACAAATTTATTTACTTTCTGTATTGTAATTACTACATTTACCATTCTGTTGTTTTAATTGTAGAATTATCTTTGAAGAATTCATATACAATTTTATTTGGTACACACGTAATATTCCAGATAGATCCTCAAATTTAAGTTTACCGCGTAAAACTAATTTCACAAATTTATCGGTTGTAATTTGGACTGGGAGTCCGTTCAGAAATTTGTGTCTCTCTTTTTGAAATGAGCTATAGAGATAATGCATATATGTATGTATGTATCTACATACATACTAGGGAAATATTATCTATACAGTACCTTTGAAAATGCGAACCGCAGTTGTTCGCGAAACTTCAGGGACAGAAAAACCTAATGAAACGGCGGAACCCGACAACCGTTATGACTATGAGCTTTTTTAAGATTTCTTTATGCAGTTTCTATATACCCAGTTACTTCTAGAATGAGCAAAGTGTTATTTATATCCTTTATTGACGGTGAAAATTGTATATTATCATATACAATCTTTAATTCAATCACTCTATTTAATAATCGTAGTTGTACTGTTATAACAAAAAGTATATAGTCTCCATATTTCGTATATCTTTATGTTAATACATAAGTTTTACAACTGCTACAGATGCTCCCAAAATTTTAAGCGTTGGCCCTGATCGATTAACAACAGCACCTTTATTCACTTCAGCTACATTTGAATGCGTAGCTGAAGGTAATCCTTATCCTACATATCAATGGCTTCAAAGATTACCAACTTCATCTGATGTTATATTGGAAAGAGGACGCGAATCAAAGCTTCACATATCTAATGTGACGTATGATTATCAAGGTGAATATGTTTGCAAGGCGACCAATATAATAAGTGGAACGGAGCGAACAGTTCAAAGTGAAGCAATAGTTTTACAAGTAGTAGGTCAGTAAAAATAAGTGTGATAATTTTTTTAATATACATTTAGTTTGTAGGAAAGTCGAAATGACCGGCCCGAGTTACCGTCTAAGTCTATCAGTTTTTACTTTATTGTTTCTAATTGATCCTTATATTGAATTTGTTATTATAACGTCTAGAGAAGAAGATCAAAACAAGAACAACTTTGAAAATTGGGTTATTTTTTATATTATTACTGATAATTTCCGAGAAATACGGCAGGTTTTACGTATAAACAATTAGAAGGGTTAAAGTCAAAAACGTTATTGTATAGAACTGAAGTTACTATTATAAATTTAAATTAATAGTTAAATGAGAACAAGGGAATATAAGAATTAATAGATATTTTTTATAAACTTCACATATAAAAAATAAAACGCAATACTTAAGTGAAGTATAATTATGAATGATCAAATGCATAGATGCACCATACAACATTAGTACCGAATGGTATTTAAAGTAAAAACTAAATTTATCGCTTGTATATAAGCGTAAATGTAATACTGTGATTGGACAAAGTGTTTGCAGATTAAAGATAAAAAATTATAGGTTTATATTAGAAACAAACAGAAAGAAAATTTTTCTGTACCACTTTATTAATATCTATTAAAATAAATAGATATACATCTAGATTAGTTAGTGTTTAGTATGGTCTTTCTTTGATTTAACAATAGGAGTTATTCTTTTGAGCATGCTTCGTATTAGCTTCTGTATTACCAGTTTCCATATTTCTTTAATATTTTTCTTTAATTCTTCTTTGCTAGTACATTTTCCTAAAAATATTATATTCTTTGAAAGATTCCACACGTGTTCATTTAGTATTAGGACATACGTGAATGTATGCGGATATCTAATCTTTCAGTATACGGTACTATATATCTTTTAAAATGTGTTCATGTCCATGGTTCCTTTTACAAAATTCTGTGAACCAGGATCTTGTAACACCTGATTAAATCATAAGGAAGATGAATGTTTTATTGATTTCACAGCACAGTTTTCTTTACAGCGTTTACCTAAATGTCTTTTAGCAGGCTTCATTATCACCTCGACTTTTGATTCGTCACTAAGCACAATAGGGAAAGAATAAATAGAAATGAGAAGTTTTCAAAAATTAAGGTTATGAAATGCTTAGAGTAAATATTAACGTTTACGTTTTCTTCATATGTTCCATTAATTTTGTTTTTTTACTGGGTGCCTATATTTTAATCCGATTACTCATAGACGTCGTGGGATATATTCGCAACTCTCTATCTTATGATTTGATGAATAGATTTGGAAGATAGCAAACTATTTTGTGTTGATATTTGAATTCAAGAAAATTGGAAGTACTTATTTGCTTAGAATAGAATCTATTAAATCAGGTTTCCTGAATTATTTGAAGCGATCCTAATTTAAAAACCAACGACATGCATATCAATAATATGGACAATATAAGTTCTTGGACATTAAGTGATAAATAACGTCCACTCTCTTCCATATACCCCCAGTGTTACTGCCGGTGCGGACGTTGTATTAACACAAGTATATGGTTAGATGACAGCATTAATGATGAGGAAATTCTGAATTGCAAATTTGTTATCTTTAGAAACGATAGATGTGACATTGTTGAGAGTAATCAATTGGAGGTGCTTGCCTTATTACTTAAGAACAATATTCAAGTTACTTTGCGGGTGTATCTTCGGTGATTGGTTTACTTTGCTGATATAGTGTTGTATCAGTTCAGGATGACAGCGCACGCAATTTACATCACCAATACTTATAATATTATGACTATGAGGCTTTTTTGGAGGCCCTAAGTTTTGAGATGTTAAATTAAAATAATGTGTGTGAATTATCTGTTAAAAGCAAGGTACATATTTCACTAAGATTGTCAAAGTCGCTTCGATTATGTTTTCTCGGCAAATTTGTATTTAGGATTAACTACTAGAAAATAGTGTAATGAAAAATTTTTGAGCGTTTCACTATGTCTAAGCCAGTAAATAATTTGCCAAATTTTGGAAAAAAATTGGAAGACGACAGCCAATGCCGACGTGAATGTGGTTATTGGTATAGAATTAGAAGTGTGAAACGGTTATTATGCAGGCAAAATGTTGAAACGCGAAAAGTACTATTTTTGGGACTTTTTGTTTGAATGTCGTCATAATTTACGATATTTCTCTCTTAACAATTCTCACTAGGTACATGAATATTTATTCAATAAGCATGTTTAAGCTAAAATTGTGGCAACTAGCACTATTGGGCAATTTTTATATATGGTGCGTTAATTAGAATGAAATATGTTTATAGAACTTTTAAACCAACAAATTATTTCTAATTATCAAGAACATGGAGAGATTCCTCAAAATCTCTAGTTTCAACAAAATGGAGCAGCATCGCGCTATGATAAACATGTTTGTGAATAGGTAAGTATATTGCCAAAAAGTAAAGAGATAGCACTTTCAAAATGTATAGCAGGAAATAGTTTTTCTTTTTTTGGTTGTAAAATATTAATTCACAACAACTCATTTTCTATTTTGTTTACAATTGCACATAATGAAAAGAAATGAAAACTAACATGAACTACTTATTACGAGAAAAATATTATTTAAGATAAGGCATTAGTGTCTCTTCACAAATGATCAAGATAAATAGAACCAGATCTAATACTGTTGGATGAAGAGAAAGGAAAGAAGTAATATATACAGGTATTCCAATTAAAATAAGAATATTAATGGTGCTAGGATAGGAAATTTAAATGAAAAATAAAAATGTACCAATCATATGTACGAAATTTATTATCATTACTTTCATTTTAAATAAATTTCCATAGTCCAAAAGTGTTTCCAAAGCAAAAGTTTGCATTATGTTACGTATGTTATTAAAGTATAGGTTTTTGGAGGTGCTGTAAGTGATCTCACATAGAAACAACTTGTTTTGGTCTAAAAACGGGATTTTAGCAGTTTTTTTTATACTAAAGACACTAAAACAACCGAACATATCTCAATGTTTTCATAGTGTTTAAATTGTAATTTAAACCGATCATTTCCCTAGTCCTACATGACGATAGTTTTAATATAAATGCCAATAGAAATTGAAGATTGGATTAGTTTTATTTACAGTATAAGTTTTGTAAATGTAATACCTTTCTATAAATTTTAGGAGCACCCCAAGTGTTACGGCACATTACCACGCCTGAGATAGTGGTTGAAAAGGGTCAAACTGCCGCAATTAGCTTAGTAGTGTGTGCTGATCCTCGTCCAAGGGTTGTAGCATGGGAATGGGGCTCATTAAGACTGGAAGCAGGTTCTGAAATGGGTGAGTATAGTAGGATTGAAAACAGAAACAATAGCTAGTCGCACTATTATCTATATACAAATTAGATACGAAATACAAAAAAAGCACTTAATAACATGATCTAGGCGAACAATTATAAAATAAATACACAAGTAAATAAGTAAACGAATACGTAGGCTTCCACGGCCAGAGTTAGTAATAAATGAACTACTTCCGGAATTGGACCGTGTCATGATGAGATATATATAAAAAGAAAAGAAATAAGAGTGAGAGGAGAAAGGAAAAGAAAAATAAGAAGAAAGAGAAAAAGAAAAAATGATAAAGGGTGGGGGGACGTGAAATGGAAAGAAAGGTGAAAAGAATAAGAGAAAGAAATAGAGACAGAAGAGGGGACGGGCGAGAGAAAGCAGAGAAAAGGGAAAAGAAAAGAGGCCAAAAGAGAAAGGTGGGATCTCGACGTATCGCCTCCGTCGTAGGAGGCTTCTTCAGGAGAATAGGGAAAACCAAAGTGTCACGGTAACTCGACGTTTAAACCACGCCAGAGGCGAAACCACTTTGGCAGAAGGTTATGCTGACTCGACGTGTTGACCGCGCTAGAGGCGAAAACCTTCAGAACCTTCTGACTCCCACTTTGGTTTCCCCTATTCTCCTGAAGAAACCTCCTATGAGAGAGGCGATACGTCGAGATCCTGCCTTTCATTGTGTTTTCTCTTGTCCCCCCCCCCCCCTCTTCTGTCACTATTTCCTTCTCTTATTATTTTTTCTTTTTCTCTTTTTTCTTATTATTCTTTTTCTTTCTCCTCTTACTCTTATTTCTTTTCTTTTTATATATATCTCATCATGACACGGTCCAATTCCGGAAGTAGTTCGTTTATTTATAAGTAAATGTGTATTTAGTAAGTGCAAAAACAAAATTCATATGATATGAACAGCTAATGAAAGCGAGTATTCCTTCAACATTTCATAATTATACCTGCTTATGCAAAGACTGACAGTAACATGACGTAATTACTCTCTGGTATACAGAGTGTTTCAGAATGTTCATTGAAGCTTCAGGTAGCTGCTTTTTCCTATGCTTTCTAAACAAAATAGGGGGAACAAGGTTTACCTCTGAGGTTGAGTTTCATTATGAAAATTTCTTAAAAGTAGCATCTTTAACATTGTACATTTAGATAATACCTATAACACTTAAATGAAATAGAATTAATTTAATAATAAATAAATGTAATCCAACATAAAGTATCATTAAATCATAATTTATAGCCTTATTAAATATTTTGTTAAGTTTTGGTAACTCTAGTACTGAATTAGTAAAAAGGTAAATACCTTGTCGATAATGTTCTCCATTCTATAAACAAAATGTAACTAATGCACGCAAATTGGCTATTTCTATTCGACTATCTCAACTTTTTGTCTATATGAGTCCATGAGGTAAGAAAAGTTAACGAAGTAAGTTCACAGCATAGATTTGCTATGAAATGCAGAAGAAAGTTGCCAGTAAATTAGGATTTTATACACAGTAACTTGTTATTGAAAAAGTAATAACTGCAACGAATGGGTTGATCCATGAACGTCTCCGGTAAAAGTATTCAGTAAGGCTAAATGAGTGAATCATTGATTCACTGGGAAGAATTAAATCATTTGTTCTTAGCAATCCATGAATCAGCACACAAATTAATATTTACAATTAGTGCAGGATATTAATTGACTAACTAATGAAAAGTATAAACAATTCGTTCATTTAGTCTTAATAGTATTTGTCAAATAATATTTTTATTCAATTTGTTGACTATATGTACTATATGCAGAAACAAAACACTTCAAATATAAAAAAAAATTATGACATCGAAGTTTAATATGTCAGAATTCTAGCTTTAATCAGGTTATCCTTTTTTGTCTTTTTAATAGTGAGATAAGTTCCTATATTTCCTTCAAAACAGCTGGGAATATGCTCACTATAATCACAATAATTAGCAATGATTTACTATTTCTAATTTAACATTAATGTTGTATTATTTATGTGTTTGTTTCTTACCAGGAACGCTAAAAATAATTTCATGTCTTTTTCGGTTATTACTTAACCTTTTAGGAAGTTTGCTTTTAATAACTCCAGTAATTTTACATGCACATGCAAGGCGTCTTTGTAAAGGCCAATGGAAAGCTACGTTTTTGCGAGCTCATTACAAGTCTCAACACACCAGCAGCACTAGAATAGACGTTCATCTTTCTTAGTCGGAACTAGATTGGTCTATCGTGGTATTTATTTAGACTTACTTTCGCTAAAAAATTACAATAAAATTGGCTAAAAATCTTATTTATCTAAATCTTAAGATTACTTATTTTAATTCTTCCTGTATTGGAGTTCTTTTTGATATATTAAAATTAATTTTATTACCAAAATTGTCATTAACATTATAATAATTTAAATTCAAGACATTTTGTCAAAAGCTTATTGCCAATTTTTAGCACATTTTCTAATTTGCTTTTGTAATTGTTTCTCAGTCCTTTCGACTGAGATGCTAATTATATTACCATGTATTACAACTTTTTAATTTATTTTATTTAATGTGATGAAGCGATTACTACAAACATTGCCAAAATTTATTCAAACCAATACCGAACATTTTGAGCAGATGCTGTAACTATACCCTATTCAGAGGAGTATTTTTAAATTGAAGCGCCAAAAAGTAGGCTAGCTGTTGGTCAGTTTTCGGCAAAAATTACATTAGGGATATTTGATACATTGCCGCCCGCCATATTGTTGCAATAACTGATTGGCGTTTAGATCATTTATTTTTCTGATTGCGGTTATATTTAATCTTTCACCCTAAGTTTGTGCTGTAATAATAATTACGTAAATACAACTTATATAAAATCCTAGCTAGTTTTAAAATTACCGCCAAAAAAATATCTTTGAAAAATTCCTTTGTATAAACGCGTCTTTTCATTTTACTCCTCGGAACTAAAAGTAGTAAATAAGGTATTAATTTTAATCAAGTGAATAAGGTATTAATTAATTAATTTAAAAATATCTTAATTGAATTCGTGAATCTAGATTACATTCATTGCATTAAAATAACTGCAGCAATGTTGCCAAATTTACTTTTCATATTTTGTCTTATGAGTAGAGCGAGCCAATTTGGGACCTTTATTCTGTATGCATTGTCTACACTTGGCTCAGTGTATTGACCATTGGAATTCAAAATTTTCACGACTACATATTGGTTATATTATATAATTATACTGCGGCGATCACTATTACTACACATCGCTACGATAACACACTTAGACAGACCTTCGCTTAACAAGATATTTCATAAATACAGTTAGTCAATGTGAAAATCGTCCACTTACTACTGTAGGTTAATTTTTTGTAAAATCTGGCTTAATCAATTTCATATTAATATGTGTAATACGTCATTTTATAAAACAGCCTAGATGTTACATAAAAATACAGAAATATAAAAATTTTTATTCGTATAATATACAAGAAGAACATTGGAAACAAGTATCACATTAATGATCACAGTGAAAATCGTCCATTGTAAAAGGGCACATAAATAAAGAAATAAAATATTTATTTTTTTCAATCACAATATTTAATTAGCCAGCCATTGCTTTCTGTCGTTCATAGAAAGCAACTTGTTATGGGGGTGTTTGATGTAGGTATCATTGATGTATACTTTACATTTTCTTTATTGCTATTCTAGTACAACCTT
The DNA here is from genome assembly GCA_023509865.1 of Trypoxylus dichotomus. Classification (NCBI taxonomy): domain Eukaryota; kingdom Metazoa; phylum Arthropoda; class Insecta; order Coleoptera; family Scarabaeidae; genus Trypoxylus; species Trypoxylus dichotomus. The sequence continues at coordinate 51,686,820 of CM042074.1, read as the reverse complement.
TCGTTCAGCTACATATATACTTATAAACTACAAAGTACACGCCATGTTCTTTTTTACTACTGTCGCTACTTATACGTCTCACGTCACTTCAGTTACTTCGTGCGAAATTTGAAATTTTGAATTTACTCATAAACACGTCGGCCGCCTAGAAAGCATTGTTTTAAAAATAAATAGTTACAATACAACATAAACTACTAACATTTCTTTAGTTACAAACTATGGTTAAGCTTAAAATAAAACACTAATTTCATGCATTCTGATACTGGTAATAAGCACAATTTTCGAACAGGCCTTTTAAATACACCATTCGCGCACCTTACACTGACAACACGCACCACACCGTCTGATCCCGGGCGGATCTCCGTGACACGTCCACTAGACCATCTCAAAGGTGGGATGTTGTCTTCAATTAGTATTACCCACTTGTAGATTGGGTTGGTCGTTGATCCATTTAGATCGGGCTTGGAGAATATGTAAATACTCTCTTCTCCATCTATTCCAAAAGTGCTGCTTCAAGTACTGAAGATGCTCCCAACGCAATAACTGATTACTTGGTACTTCAGTGGGTTGGTAGCTGCACGGTTCAAGCATCCAATCAGGAAATGAGCGTGGGTTATTGGATTAGGATCATTCAGATCTGATGGTCTCAACTCATAAGCTTCTTCAAACGTTAAGATCAAATTTTTAGTTATCTTATAAAAATGCGTTTTCAAGGATTTAATATTAGATTCCCATAAACCTCCGAAGTGTGGCGCCATTGGTGGAATGAAGTGCCACTCTATTTGTGTATTACAAAAAAATGTATTCCTGATTGGTTTTTGGATAAAATTCCATTAAATGTCGATTCGCACCTATAAAATTAATTGCATTATCAGAGAAAATTTTAGCACATAGCCCTCTTCTCGCAGTAAATCGTCGAAGTTCTGCTAAGAAACATTCCGTTGTAAGGTCTGTTACAAGTTCAATATGAACTGCCTTCGTAACAAACCATATGAACAACGCCATATAAACCTTAGTGATATTTTGTTTTCCGCGATTTCTGGTTTGCTTCAATTGTATGGGACGCGCGTAATCTACACCTACTGTCGTAAATGGTCGTCCTCCTTCAGTAACCTTTTCTGTAGGTAATGCACCCATCGAATGTTCGTGTGGTTTAAGTTTATATCGAAAAAACACTGTACATTCACGGATTATAATCCTAACTAAATTTCTTGACCACAGTGCAATAATCGCTCATGTTCATGCTTAACAATAAGATGCGTAACATAATGTCTCTGAGGTAAAAGATATGGACGCTTATGATCCACAGATATGGTTGCATTCGATAACCTTCCACCAACTCGTATTAACCAAATATAACGAGATAAGGACTAAGGGATTTCACCTTCCTTGATTTGTGTACCATCTTATTTTTTCTTAAGTCTACAAATTCTCTAACAAATGATCCTTTCTGCACCAAAGGTATTATTCTTTGCCAAGATATGTTTCTATCTTGTATTGATAAACTTCCCAACTGTCTGCTTTCTATCTTCATTCTGCAGTTCACAAGGAATCTAAGACAATAGGCTATTACATTAATAAGTTTGTTAAGCGATGAATAATTCAATAACATTGAGGATTCTTTACTGATATTTAGTGCAATAACGCTTGACTTGTGTTCTTTCGACGTAGTGAAGTCCGTAGTTGTTTCTTGATCTGGCCAATCTTGTGTATGTAACCAAACTGGACCTGTCCGCCATAGATTACAGGGTATTAGTTCGTTTGGTTTTGTTCAACGTGACAGTATATCCGCTGGATTATCTGCTCTGTTAATATGTTGCCATTTGGAATCCATTGTTAAATCTCTGCAGTTCTGTTCATGTTTTTGATCATGATAATACAATTGTTGAGTCTGACCATAGGTAAATGTTTCGTATCCCGCTTTTTAAAGCTTCTCTTACTGAATCTACAAGCCTTGCTAATATTAGCCCACCGTTGAGCTCCACTTTTGGTAAAGATACAATTTTTATCGGTGTCATTCTCCACGTGGCACATAGTAAATGCGGGGCAACGTGATTTGAAGGTGACTGTGATACAACAGAGAAGCATGCCTGGCTTATACAGTCTCTGTTTACGTTTCTGGGTATGTTAATTTTACTAACGTCTGCTAATGATTTAGAGCATAACCGCCAAGATTCCCGTAATGATTCTGGTATGGGTTCATCCCAGTCATTCTGTAATTGCTGCATAATAATTTTCGCCTTAATTACTGTTGGACTAGGAACTCCTGATGGATCGTAAATTATTGCAATTCTAGATAAAATTGATCTTTTCGTTACTACAGTTGTATCCCTTTTGTTGATGTTCTTAATTGAATATGTGATGCTATCTGATTTACAATCCCACCTAACGTTCTGATAGGATCTTCTTTATCGATTACTAGTAGTGCTTCTGTTGTTTCTTTGTTTCGCAAATGTTTTAGAATGCCGTAATGATTGGCTCTCCACTTTCTCAATATAAAACAATCCATGCCCGACAATTTGCTTAACTATCTTTGCAGTTCTATGGTCTTTTCAATAGTATTAGCACCCGTCAGAACGTCATCCATATAGAAATCATTTTCTAAAGCGTTCTTGGCCAATCGAAACAGATTACCATCTTCGATCGCTAACTGTCTTAAAGTTCTTGCTGGTAAAAATGGCGCTGATGCAGTTTCATACATTACTGTGTTCAAGCCGTAGAATTCCAATGGTTCATTGCTGTCCTTTCTCCGACAAATTGTTTGGTATCGTCTATCTTCTTCTCTAATCAAGATTTGCCGGAACATTATGGCAATATTTGTACTAATAACAAAGCGGTATGTTCTAAATCTCAATATAATATGGAACAAATTCTCTTGTATCGTCGGTCCAATCAATAAATGATCGTTTAATGACGTACCATTATCTGATCTGAAAGAGTCATCAAACACAACTCTTAACTTCGTAGTTAGGCTATCGTGTTTTATAACCGGGTGATGAGGTATATAGAACCTATTTTCAAGTTTTCGTCATTCAACGTTTTATCTGCTTTCAATGTCATATATCCTAATAGCTAATAGCAGTTCATGAAGTCCGCGTATTCAGCTCTCGACGTATTTAAGACGTTTCTCTGTTGCGTAAAATCTTGCAATGGTGCCTCTCTGTGAATTCCATAACTTCATTGTCTCTCTTCAGTAGCCCTACTATAAATCTACCTATTTCATCCCTTTTCCAAGTTGCTATAAAATCTTTCTCGCAGTTTTGTTCTTCCACGGTTAATGTCCTTTTAGGAAACTCTTCCATTTTCCAAAACGATTCAAGGTTGTTTTCTAGGGTATCATTTCTGGAAAAACAACTGACAACTTCCTTTGAAGTTGTATTTAGTTGAATCGATCCAGTTATGTTCCATCCCAAGCGCGATTTTTGAATAATTGGTCGACCTCTTCCTAATCTGATTCGTCCAATACTTAGTAATTCCCAGAATACATCTGCTCCCAGAAAGATATCTACTTCCCTTGTAAAATTAAATTCAGGGTCTGCTAAATCAATATAACTTAGTATATTCAATTCTGAACGATCTGCACAGAGTGTCACAGAGAGGCTAGTATTAAGCAGTCGATGTTTGCTCGGAAGGTTTCAAATTTGAATGAATGCAAACCTTTACTTGTTTTGAAATGTTGGTTAGCGCACTGTTTATACCACGTACTGGTATCTTTATCCTTTTCCATCGTAGTTTAAGTTCGCCCACCATTTTGCTGGTGATAAAACTGGATTGTGACCCTGAGTCCAATAAAGCTCTTGCATTGTGCCTATGTCCATGTTCATCAATAACTTCAACTATTGCGGTTGATAAAACACACATAATTTTGTCTCAACATGTGATTTGTAAGAATGCCTGCGTATTTTATCCTCACTTGCTTTGTCTTCTTTTTCTTCAAGAGGGATATGATCAACATGCAGTATAGTGTTATGTCTCCTCGCACATGTCTTACAAAAGGAATGCGACTTGCAGTCAACTGTAACGTAGTGTTATCGGCCATTTCCAAAACTTGACATCTGCTCGATAAAAATGTGATGAAATCTTGCAATTTTAGTTTCTTTTCTGATAATTGTCTCCTACCTCAGACTCTAAGTCTCGTCTGGTTCTTGCATCTAATTTCCCACAAAGCAAATGTATTAAAATCGTATCCCACGTGTCTACTGGTTCATGCAATGCCTTCAGAGCATTCACATGTAGAAAATTATCAATCATTTGCCTTAAACTGGTAATAACTGGTAAATCAAAAAGTGCTTTCATATGCGTATGAATTGTTAATCTATGATTTTCATATCTACTTTTGAGTGAATTCCAAGCAAATAAATAATTTTCATCTGTAGTTTCTAAAGCAGCTACTGACCGTAATGCTTCATTTTTCAAAGAACCTCTCAATTTCTAAATTTCTCTGTATTGGTTAGTGATGAGTTGTTATGTATTGCTGACATGAACGAATCCTTAAAAGTTTACCAATCTGAATAATTTCCTTCAGAACTTGGTAGTGTTAGGATAGGTAACTTTATATGAGTGCTTGTTATTGAAGCCGATGATAGTGAATCACCCTGTGTATTCACAAAGCCTTCTTGCCAATGCCTGTCTACCCTTTCCACCTATTTCATAATAAATTTCTTCAAATGTCGTTCTTGTTTCAACTGATTTGCCTAATTCTTCTTCATCTAGAGATTCTACCTCGAACTGTTTTTCTTCAAAACTTTTCTAATAACGATTCTGCCTTTTCATAGTTTTAAGTGTGCACGCTGTGTGTCTCCCTCGTATGTTTGTATAAATCAATTTAAATTTGTTAAAGCACCCTTGTAATATGCTGTTTTACGTTTTAAATGTGTCAAATCCATTTTGTAATTACGTATCTAACCTCTACTCTTGTTCATTTACTAGCTATCTATCCGATTATTTAAAAGGAAAGGAATAAAATATGGCAAAAGTAAGGAGCTTATTGCTTTTTGTTATCGTCTTATATCTGCGGAGAAGTTTTCCACTTGATATGATTCTACGATGATCGGTTATATAACCTTTTCATATTTAGACTTTGTTTTCATTTTCTTTCCCTAATCTGTCTCGAAGGACCAAATAGTTATGGGGGTGTTTGATGTAGGTATCATTACATTTTCTTTATTGCTATTCTAGTACACTCTTCTGTTTAGTTACATATATATTTATTAACTACAAAGCACACGCCATATTCTTTTTCACTACTCTCGCTACTTATACGCCTTACATCACTTCAGTTACTTCGCGCGAAATTTAAAATGTTGAATGTACTCATAAACAGCAACAATGTACATACTTAGTTGCTTGGAGTATATATTTGACCATTCTTCTTTAATTGCATGTTTGAGTTATTGTTTATTTCAAATGGTATGCTTGTTTAACCCAAATTTTAATTCTTGCTATAAGTCCTTTGTTATGTTCAAGTCCGACGATTATGGTGGCTTTTGAAAAACTCTTGGACTGTTGTAAAGTACCCATTCTCTTAAATGTGTCCAAAATACTTCATTTTTCTGCACTTTGTTTGACATCGTTCTTTAATATGTCTAAATATTGCCATTTGACTATGGTGCCTTCGATAAAGTGAATATTACCGACACCCTCAGCCGACATGCAACCCCACAACATTAACAATCTTCCGCCGTGTTTTATGGTTGATGTCAAATTCTTTGGTTTTAGTTGTTGGATTTACATCACACATTTACTTGCCCATCCAATCCAAGCAAATTTATTTTTGTTTCATTTGTGTATAAAGCCTTTTTCCAGAACGAGATATATTTTCCTATATACTTTTCTGCGAATTCGAACCATTACCTTTCTGTCGCTGCCGCTGATATACGATTTCTTTCTAGCGATACGTCCATGCAATCCGTTTTTCCGCAACGCCCTTCTAATATTTTCGGGATGAACTTTCTTCGACAAGTATTGTCCTACTTCGTTCGCTGGTTTTGATGTACTTCTTTTTGGATCCTTGGTTATGTATTTTAAAATCCATTGTGTCCCCTTTGGTAAGAATTTTTTTGAATAAGTTCTGCATTTGTTAGATATTCTTTTATCATCTTTAAAATATGCACTGAACTGTTGTACGGCTTTTGCCTACGATTTTAGCGATTTCCCTTAGTGATTTCTAATCTTTCCGCAGTTTCACTATCAAGCGTCGGATATTAAAACTAGTTTGTCTTTTTCTTGATTCCATTATATAAATATTTTTGAAATATCTACAAATGCAGGTAAATGTAACCGTATGGGAACACACTATTGTTGTGTAGCTGACATGAGACGGGAGTTTTTCTTCTTTTTACCTAATTTTGCAGCAGAGCGACTTTGACGGCGAGCTGTGAGCGGTTATATGGTATTTCCTCTAAATACGTGTTTTTTGTTAACTTGCAATTAGTGTGAACTCAAAATATAACGTTTTCATGTATTTGTGTAGTCATGCGCTGTGCTACAAAATTAAAAAAAAAAAAACATAGTTTGTCACGAAGGTAATGAAGAATAGCAGAAAATGTGTGTCTGTTACTAGGTGGACGATTTTCACTGCGACTCATTGTATATAGCAGAATTTGGCACGGATGACACTATTTACTAAACAAAGCTATTCGCATAAAATCATCTGTATTTGTTTCATATACCAAATAATATTTCTAACACAGGTCGATATCGAGTTGACGACATAATTCAAGAAGCCAGGGAAGATTGTTATTTAACAACATTAAGAATAAAAGATGCAGACGGTACCGATTCCAGAGCATACTATTTGGTAGTGGAAAATGACAGAGGCGTAGACAAACATACCGTTCAGCTATACATTGATGGTATGCATCATCTTCTTATTTAATAATTTAAGACTCCTAACATACCTACTTGCCAAAAAAATAGGCGGCAATAATCTACCTATTTCAACCGTTCAGTATGTGTATGTTTTGCTATGCCGAATGTTCGAAATGTGCAGTATAAGTTGCAGTCCAACGTTAAATTGTACATGCTCCCTTATCTCTCAGCTGTTTGGAAAACTTTTAAGTAAATTAATACGATGAACACGGCAAAACTCAGAAAATACAATTTCAACAGAAACAAAAATTATACTAAACCTCCTGTCTACGATATATCCATAGTGGACCCTTACCGATATTATTAAATTGTGCGGAATAGATATCAACTAATTTTTATTTTTTCTTCTTTTGCGCCCTTTTTACAAAGTAAATAGATTACGATTACGGTTTAATTTTAATAGTGTTTATCTCTAACATCTGCTATTTTTTCGATTTAATACTTTGTATTGTGTATGCAATAAGGCATAGAAAAATATTCTAATAATCGAAAACGATACTTGAGACATTATAGGTTAAGGTTACGATATCTATCTCTAATTCTCAATCAATCATATTAATTTTCTATGTTAGGACGCACATTTCTTAAATATACGTCCTTTTAAATTTAATATAGCTAGGCAGTCACTATTGCAGTTTATGTCTGTAGTACCTTCGAATAATGCCCTAAATTGAAAAGCTAAAACCGTAATGCAACTAACAGGTATAAGTTCAGCGTACTACTGTCACTATATACAGCTTGAGTCATAAGTATTTACCACCACAGGAAAAATCCGATATTATTATGTCTATTGAATTTCTCGAAACTATAGTTGAAAATTATAGCAGTAAAGTTTTATTCATGAAGTTTTGTTGCTATTTAGGTGCTTTAAGAAGGTTATTCAACTATAAAATGCTGTTTCTTAAATTTAGAGCATAGTATATTTTGTGTATTCAGTGAGTAAAGTGCATTTGCAATTGATTATACTTTTGTTAATTTTTATTAATAGTTAGAAATAGTTAATAATATTAAAGAATGCTCAAATTTCGAGTAGTACTAGTATGCCAAGGAGGCTACAAGCTGTAATAAAAGCTAAAGGAGGTGCAACAAAATGTTAAATTTTATTAATAAATTACATTTCAAAATGGTTTAGCATGTGTTTTTATTTCGTTTCTCTATTTTTATGAAATCGGAGGGTGGCAAATACTTTTGGGCAAAGCTGTAAGTACAAGAATTAGAAATGTATGACATTAGAAAGTTTTTGGGGAACTTGTAAATTGTAGACTAACGCTAAACTAACGTGAACACTTACGGTATTTTTCAATAATGTAATGAAGGTTAAAACACTTTTCGAACGATCTTAACTTGTTATTTTGGCACGTTATCTGTTTAGTTATTGCATAAATCTAGTCTAAATATTATTTAGAATTTTTAGAAGCAGCTGCTTTTGCCAATTTAAATGTTGAAGATGATATTTTTGTACCTATTTCTTTAAATGATTGTAAATTCACTTTCTTAAAGTTTCAGTAAATTATCGGAATTTTTTTTTTGTAAACCTAATCGAAAATTCTTTATTGTTACTTTTTATAGTATTTCCATACACAATATTCCATTTATTTTTATTTGTAAACGGATTTTAAGCAGAAACTTCTTTCAATAGAATTAAATCATTATCTACAGACATTATACAAATTATTGCAGTTTCAGAAACATATAAGACGAAGTGTTAAATATGTAAATAAAGGTGTATTCATTTAGTAAAAATGCGTACACCTAACACACTGAAAATAAGCAAACAATTAGGTATTGAAAACAGGTTTTATACGACCGGCAATTTAGCATAGATAAATGCATTTCCCTATATAGAAAATTGAAGGAATCATTTGTACTAGATACAATATTTTCACACTGAAAGCTATTTTTTCGATAGAATATGGAATCTTATTTTTAGATCAGGGGTTCCTAAATTTTATCAGTCCGTGGCGCAGTTACTACTACACTGTTTACTCTTCATCACGATACCCTAAGGCGCCACAGTGTACACTTAAGGAACCCCTGTTTTAGATAATTCGAGTGGATCAGTTCAAGATTCCTATAAAATTATTCTGCATTTTCCGTTATCTATTTGATCTTTGTATATTTGTGTAGATATTTTTACTGTTGCGAAATAGTATTTTTGCAGTATAGATGTTTTTGTTTTGCATTTACATTTTAGTGGTGGTCTAAATTAATGTTTCGCCCTATTATGGAGAGAATACAAAACTAAAAATGAATACGTAGGCTTCCACGGCCAGAGTTAGTAATAAACGAACTACTTCCGGAATTAGACCGCGTCATGATGAGATATATATCAAAAGAAATAAGAGTAAAAGGACAGAGAAATAAGAAGAAAAAGAGATAAAATGAAGAAAGAAAAAATGAAAGGGGGGGGGGGGGTGAAATAGAAAGAAAGGTGAAAAGAATAAGAGAAGGAAATTGAGACATAAGGTGGAGGAGAGGGAATGCGAGAGAAAAAATCTATTTCCTCTCTTTCCTTCTCTATTTCCTTCTATTATTCTTTTCACCTTTCTATTTCACGTCCCCCCACCCTTTATCACTTTTTTTTATCTCTTTTTCTTCTTATTTTTCTTTCTCCTCTTACTCATTTTTTTATATATATATCATCATGACACGGTCCAATTCCGGAAGTAGTTTGTTTATTAATACAAAACTACTTTCCCTGTGACGTCGTATACAGTTTGGCTTCTGTTGGTTATTGCAGGTATAAATTTTATTTTCAGCGCGTATGTAAAAACCTATTATCGTTTCCATACATTACCGGACAAACTTATTTACTCACCCTAAGAAATAATCCATAAATAAAGAAAATACTATCTGAAGAAGAAATTGTAGTGTTGTATTTACTAAAATACGCTTATAACAATTAAATTGATACTATTTATTCAATAATATAATTTATATGAGACAGAAACATTAAATCTTTGTTTCGTAGAATGCTCTCCTCGACCTTTCATTCAATTTCGGGTCCGGTTTCTGGTCTATTCCAATATTCTTATCATAATTTTTCGGCGTTTTTCTACTGGTGTGTAGCTTCCATCATTAAATAGTTTTATTAACGATATTTGCTGTTTAGAAAAACAATAACAACTAAATGCAAATTCATAATTCTGGTTCGAGCAAATAGGAAACTATAATCTTTACCTGAAGAAGTATAAATGAATATTGTAAATATACACAATTGGAATTTGTCAATTTTTGTTTCAAATTTGACTTTGGTAATACCAACGGCTGTAACATTTTCGCCAGTAACGTATGTCTTATGGGCTCTGTAGATTTCTTGGAAGAATATAAGCCTTATAAAATTACGTAGAAAAAAGGCAGCTTAAGAGAAAAATGAAATGGCTCTTAATTTAATTTCCGATCCATACACTAACTGTATTACTATAATATAATATAATTTTCAACACAAAATGCTAGATAGTTTTATTTTATTGTAGTACAACCACATTACAAATAAATACATACTGGGGTTATTTGCGAAAAGAATATGGAACAACACACAACTAATGATATAAAAGTGGAAAATCCACAACAAAAACAATTCAAGATCTTAAAGTTTATACATATTTCTAAAAAATATAGGTATATTGACATAAAGTAAGAAAAAATGTAGAATGGGAAAACAAAAGGCAACACAAAACGAAACTAATATTTTGTATAATATTCATTTCCGTTTATTTCTTAATCTACGAGGGCGACCTGAAATGTTTCCGGAATCGACAAGAAAAACACGATATTGGTGTGGTCTTTTATTTTTAGTTTTCGATGTAGTGAAGATCAATACATTTTTTCAAACGGTGCTCCAGTCTCTTCAAGCCGTAGGAAAAATAGGATGCTTCGAGGTCTGCAAAATAGCCATCTGTAGTGGCGATGGCCTCCTCATTTGAGGCAAATCTCTTTCCTCCCAGTGTTTTTTTCAGGTTTGGGAATAGAAAAAAGTCGCTGGGGGCTAAGTCCGGTGAATATGGAGGATGAGAAACTAATTCGTAGCGCAATTCATTCACTTTGGACGCGACGACGCGGGATGAATGAGCCGGTGCATTGTCGTGGTGGAGAAGTACTTTTTTCCGCTGCAAACGAGGCCATTTCTCCTTCAATACTACATCGCATCGTCTCAATAAATCGCTGTAGTATTGACCCGTGATCGTCCTTCCCTTCTGCAGATAGTCGATGAGGATCACACCTTGAGAATCCCAAAAAATGGTCGCCATGACCTTTCCGGCCGATTGAACGGTCTCTGCTTTCTTCGAAGCCGATTCGCCCGGAAAAGTTCGCTGTTTCGACTGTTCCTTGATCTCCGCTATGTAGTAGTTACGAAACGCATGGGAAAATCCCTTGAATTGCGTTGGATCTTGGCTAGACACTCCTCCGAAACGGTCACCCGATTTCGCTTTTGCTCCGCTGTGAGCAAACGCGGTACCCATTGAGCCGAAAGCTTTTTCATACCCAAAGTTTCGAGTAGAATATGTTTAACGCGTTCTTCTGGGATGTCTATTGTCTGCTATCTCTTTCAGCTTCAATCGGTGATCGGTGAGCACGACATCATGACTCTTGTCCACCGTTTCATCGTTGGTAGCGGTTTTTGGGCGTCCACTGCGTGGTTTGTCACTTGTGCTTGTGCGGCTCGCTCATCTTGAACCTGATGGCCGAACATGATGGAATACATCCGCCATGAACCTCTAGCAAAATATTTCGAATTTCCGTGGCCGTTTTCTCAGCCATCCAGAAGTGTTTTATCATTGCAGGAAATTCGATTTTATCTATTTTTGCGAAACCATCTGACTTGCTACACAACATTTATTTTTCTTAGAATTTAAGACGAAGCAATTACAATAGCTACTGTAATTTTTAAAACCAATGTGTCAAGTCAACAATAAAGATTTTATGGGCGATTGGAGGATTATTATGAGTATTTATCTTGTGTGTAAAGTATATTATTTCTTGTTTAGATCATTTATAAATATAATTACATTTGTAAATATAAATGTAATGATTTTGCGAAATTAATAAATAGAAACTGAAATTCAAGAAGAATATATTATATATATTCATTCATAGTTTATAGTTAAATAATTAACAAATTAAACCTCCTTCCTATTTAGTCGAACTAGAATTATGAATTTAGATTTAGTTGTCATTGTTCTTGTAAACAGTGAATATCGTTAATAAAACTATTAGAAATCCGCACAATGATTGTTGCTTTACATAATCTAGGCCGAAGAAACAGAGGTATAAGACAATTGAAGTTAAGTTGCCGAATTGTGAAGGAACCGAATCTGAAATTGAATGAAGAGTGGAGGAGGACTTTTTTACGAAACAAAGATTTAGTTTTTGTATCACATATATAATAATATTTATTCAATAGAATAAATATCGATTTCATTGTTTTAGGAGTATTTTATGAAATACAATACTACAGGTTCTTCTTCAGATAGCACTTCCTTTATTTATAGATTATTTCTTAGAGTGGGTAAATGAGTTTGTCCTATAATGCGTATAAACGATAATAAGCTTTTATACACGTTCTGTAAATAAGATTTATACTTGCAATAACCTACAGAAGTCAAACTGACTACGGCGTCACAGGAAAAGCAGTTTTAATATTCTCTCCGTAATAGGTGGAGACATAAATTTAGACCACCACTGTACATACATATGTATGAGAATATCAGTATTTTTGTTATTGAATACGCCACTTTTGTTTATTACTGAACGATTAATTCATGAAATTTTTGCAGCACACGGTGTATTTCAAAAAATAAATGTCCAGATATACTGAATGATCAAATTTACTACTACTAGTCCATAAACATTCTTTATTTACATATAATTATGTATAAATTAATATTAAATAAATTCAACATGTGTATGTTTACTGTTCCGAAGATAGGGATAATTTTGTATTTAAATGAACATATTGCAGTGTCATGCAAAAATGAGCTGCAAACGCATTATTAAATACTTAAATACATTGTATCTTACTTTTCACGAAAAACACAAAGAAAAAAATAATTAGGAGGGAATAAAAGTGTCCTAATGGTCTTACATATAATATTTAGACCGCAGCTTAGGCTGAAAATTTTTATATTTCATCATAGAAGAAGAAATATAAGGAAATAAATTCTGCAAAGATGCAAGTAGATTGTACTTAAAACAGAAACTTGAGGTCCCTCGCTGCTAAACATTTCTGTTTTCCTTTTGCATTAAACTATGTATTGTACATAATTTCAATGCCTAGTTTTCAGCAGTTTTAAGGAGTGCCTTTCACAAGTATATCAGATCAAAAATAATAGGAGAGTAGTAGTGATTGGTAAATAAAAATAGTTATTTTTCACCTGAGGCAATTATATATAAAAATTAGAATGTCGTAATATAGTTCACACCCAAAAATTAATAGATTTCATGTTATTATAGAATGTAGTAAATGAGGAAAGCTTTATATCACGACACATTTATGTAATCAATTATTGCAATAAGATTTCCTATTTTAAACGTGAGAAATCGTACGCTGATTGTATAATTCTTGTAATACATAAATGTGTTGACGCAGTAATTAGTTTAGTATCTCCTCTAGTAATTTAATACCTATTTTTAGTGCATCGTTTGTTACCTTTATTTTAGTCATAATTTGTTCCTTTTTTATAAGTATGAACCATATTAACAGATTAGTCAGCAAAGATACATATATACACATAAATTATCTACGTTCTATCGCAATTCGAAAAAGCATCAGCTACGTAAAATGCGTGCAATTTTACGCATTGTAGTATTTTCATCTAAAAATTAAGAAAACTGAACGCATATTATTTAATAGAATATTCCCAGTATATGTACGGCAAGATTTGTAAGTATTGCTAAGTGCCATTAAATTTTATGGAACTTTGAATTCCTTACAAATCTTTTCATTGTATGCATACATGTTCATAATGACTCTATTCTTAAGAAAATTATTCTAGCGGATTGCACTATTTGCCAAATAAAAACCTTAATGAAATAAAACACGCAAACAACTATGATAAAATTGTAATGTAAATATTTTGATGTAGTAGTTACATTATTTTGGTTATACTTACAACTAAGCACGAATTGTGTTAATTGTTTTTGATGTCCATCTGCAGGATCATTAATTTGCTGAGTCAAGCAACATTTTTATTGTATTTTTAATTAAATATTTTCTCTAGTAATTCATATATTCATATGTTCCCTTTAGAAGTCTAAATATGCTTCCGTGTTTTCTCCTTTTCAACACAAATACGCAACTGCATAACAATGATTTTATAGCTTTAAGAAAAAAAGATATTTTCTTATTTACTACAGAGCTGCTATTACACCCTTTCTTTTATTATAATTGTAACTTATTTGAGTTATTCGATTACATTTGTATGCATTTCTTTTAGTTACTTATCAAATTATGGGGTGGCAGTAATTATTTGCAATTATTTTATTTCTCTCTAGCTAACTTATTTCCTACGATTGAATGTCAATTAAGAAATTGAAATCATTACTTTATCATATTGTTGGCTATAACATAAGCTAACCAACGCAGTTAAAATTTAGAGAAAGATAAAGAGGAAATTTCTTGGTTATTATGAAGCTTGTATGAATGGGTTTTTGTTTGATGAATAGTGTTGAGCCTGTCAGGATAATTTCTTTAAAATTTGGGACAGTCTGAATTCCATCACATAGACTATGTTTTCACAGAGCCGTTAGATATGAACACGGTGATTTGTGTTGGTGGTGCTGGATTAGCAATATGTTCCTTAACAATTTTTGGGTGTATATACGCTGTCCGTACAGAAAGATGCTGCTTTGCTCGTAAGTATAAGTAATTACAATATTACGCACATTCGTTTTTATGGTTTTATTGTATGTATTATTTTATGTATGTAGGTATATTATATGTTGAACAGAATTTGTGATCTGCTCATTTTTTAAAAGTTTTCACTTCTTGAGTGAAAGGAATACGATTAAAATCGAAACAGGTTAGCAATATTGTATTATATGTAAAAACCATGCAACAATTTAAATTTTTGAATATGAATAATTTTTACAAAACTTGTTATGAAAATTATGAGAGTGCATTACCCAAACCAGTGTAACATAGAAATAATACCCCTCAGGTATTACAGATACCGCTAGAAAGCATGCTGTTTAATTTTATAGTCAAAAGTTTATACGAGAAATATACATATATCCATACATACTTACTTTCGTCATTATGTTCGTATTTAATGGTTTATGTACAGCTGTGTTTCAATATTATTTTAGTCGTAGTATAATTCACTGCGCTCATTTTTTCCTTAAACCATTTGTCTCCACTTTAACATTTATCACAAAAAGAATCATCACTAGGGTCGGCCAAGTCTTTGCCCGCACGCACAACCGACACGAAAATTGACCAAGTTCGTCGAAGCAATCTGTCTCCGTTTCCCTGCTGTATGGTACATCGTATTACGCGTTATAATGTGTTTATACTTCATTATATAGAAAAACATTTTTACAGTTTATCTGTACATATTTCATGAAGAATATATATTGGGTGCCCAAGTTCAAGTGCACCAGGTTGGCAACGCCAGATTTAATTTGGTAAGACTGTAATATTGCCTGCCTTGACTTGGTAACTTCATTCTTGTTATATTTAGTTGTCAAAAATGAATATTTTATGTAAAGGTTATGTTTGTTAGCATAGTTTGTATATAACCTTTACAATTAAATTTCATGTATTGTATTCAATTCCATCGCTGAATTAATAACTTTTTTTTAAGAAAAACGAAATACTGATGATCATTAAATTAACACATGGGCTGAAAAGTCCCGGGTCTAACAAAGAAAACACGGTTTTTTGGTTCAAAATTAGCTTTATTCATCAACGTAATCTCCATCAAGAGCAACGCAATCATTCCAGCGCCGCTCTAACATTTCAATACCACTTTTGTAGAACGATTTATTTTTTGCCTCAAAATAGGCCTCAGTTTCAGCGATAATCTCTTCATTCGTAAGATATTTTTCTTACCGGCGAGCATTTTTTTTAGGTCTGCGAACAGCCAGTAGTCGCTGGGTGCCAAATCTCACGAATACGGTGGATGTGGGAGCAATTCGAAGTTCAATTCATGTAGTTTTGCCATTGTTTTGATTGACTTGTGACACGGTGCGTTGTCTTGATGCAACAAATTTTTTTTCTTTGCAATATGCGGTCGTTTCTTTGCAATTTCGGCCTTCAAACGCTCCAATAACGCTATATAATATTCACTGTTGATGGTACTTCCTTTCTCAAGATAGTCGATGAATATTACACCACGCACATAGCAAAATACCGAGGCCATAACCTTTCCAGCCGATTGTTGTGCTTTCGGGCGCTTTGGACGAGGTGCACCAGTTGCTGTCCACTCAGATGACGATCGTTTTGATTCCGGAGTGAAGTGATGGATCCATGTTTCATCCATTGTCACATATCGACGCAAAAATTCCGGTTTGTTAAGTGTAAACATGGCCAAACACTGCTCAGAATCATCAACACGTTCTTGTTTTTGGTCAACAGTGAGCAAACGCGGCACCCACTTTGAACAGAGCTTTCTCATAGTCAAATGCTCATGCAATATAAAGCCAATAACTAATGAATAGAATATCATGAAATTTTAACAGCTGTGTTTTGAAGGTTAGCACTAACTGAGAGAAAGGTGACTACAATAAAACTAGCATCATCTATGTGTTAGGCCCGGGACTTTTCAGCCCATGTGTTACCAACTTGATATAGATAGATAGATAAATACTAACTGTCCGTTTTCTTGCTGTGTATGCACATATGATACATCATGTTACGCGTTATAACGTATTTATACTTTATTATATGCAAAGACATTTTAACAGTTTATCTGTATATATTTCATGAAGAATAGCAATATGTAAAGTTAGCTAAATCTTCAGCGCGCCAAATCCCCACCCAGACTGATGAAGAAACCAACCGCATTCCTCACGTGACTCATTACATTTCGCAGTCTCTGTTTGACAACGATGGAAGCTGTACGTCGTATTACGTGCAATAGTAATTAATTAAGCATGTCGAATACGCGTAAGCGGAAGAAGGTAAATCTTTATATTTTTGACATACGTGCTAAAACTACGGCACGCGGGCTGAATCCGGCCCGCCAGGGTCATGAATCCCGCCCACCATAGCTAATGACCAGTGCCATGAGTCCGGCCCACGACAACTAATGGCTTATTGTTGTTGCGATAGGTTGGGTAAAAAAACACAGAATTATAATAACTCGGTTTTATTTACTTGCTAGGTAAATCTTAATGACAAGTATAATACCCACACATGCGCAATAAATTTAACTTAAGCATAATAACTAACAAATAATTGAAATGAATCCCACTAGGATTATAAACTAGTGAATTATGTAATTGTGATTTTCCACTGACAATAGTTTGTAGTTGTGGACCAATTTTACTTGTCCCAATTATTAAAAGAGATCGCTTAACTTAGATCTGTAAACATTCTTTGTGTACTTCATTTTCTCACACAAGTAAGTAATGCCAAAAACAGAATACAGGCCACGGGAAAATTTATGCAAAATTATCAAATTGTGGTGGTGGAAGAGATAAAATTCTAACAAAGATGAGTTGCGATAATTGTTGTTAATTATATCGCTGCACTGTAAATCAATAATTTCCATTTGAAGTTCCGGGGTTAGGGATTTAACGTCTATATTAAAAGGATTTTGAAAAATCGTAATTTCCGGGTATCAAAGTTTATCCTTAAAGCATTGAAAGCTTCAATTGCAAAATCGACGGAAAACTCAGTCTCAGTAGTATCGCTGAATATTTCACATGTTTTAAAATGTGTGAAACATTTTTTACCTAACGGTGATTGAAACAGTATTATTTTCTACCGGAACGATTTGATATTAGTGTATAAATCAGGGAGAAGCAGGTTTTCTCCTTCCCATCTAAAATTTAGTTCATATGTTTTTCATAAATCAACATAGAATGCTAACTTCCACCGCCATCCACTATTTTGTAATTCGGTAAGAGGGCGAAGCTTTTCATTCGAGGAAATGTCGATCTCTGCCCGAAGTTGAAAAAAGGGCTGATGAACTTTTCTGCAAATATGCCAGCGTGCGGCAGTATGATATGATAAGTCATTTGCTCTAATTTCTTCAATAAACTCGTGGAATTATCGGTGATTCACCCCAGTAGAACTGATGAAATAAACAACTGATATGACTGGTTTTAGAACTTAAAACTTATCCAAACATTTTCCACATAAGGACTGTTGATGAATGATACAATTTAAGATTAATGGTTCTGAACAACCATCATTTTCTACACCCTTTGACACAAGTGCAATCATTCCTTTATTTTTACCACACATGTTTTTGCCTCCGTCAATTGTAATAGATTTTAAGTTTTTCAACTCGTATAAAAATATTATCTCTAGTAGTCTTGCTAATATAATCAATATCTAGAAGTTCTTCATACACTCTACAACTTTTATCTATTCTTTGAAAAAAAAATCAACACCTGAGCAGTATCTGACACATCCGTTGACTCATCAAAGGCCAGATAAAACCACTCAAGATGTCAATTTTTGTCAGACAGTTAAGATGATAGATTTTCTGCGATTGTCTTGTACCCTCCGAGTCGCGATATTTGCCGTCTAACTGACAGTTTTAAATAGATTTACCTTTTCGGAGTACATTTCTTTGGCTACTGCAATTACGCATTCTTTGGTCATTTCTTCATCGGTGAATGGTATTCTGTGTTTTGCGATTTCAAGGGCCACACGAAAAACGGACGAGTTGCAGCCTCTTGTACAGTATTGACTTTCATACACAGAGATTGCTGTGATTTCAATCCGTATTTCAAAGCTTCAAATTTTTCTGTCCGCAAGCTTCCTGTATATTTTGAGTAATTTTGAAAATGTTTCGTTTCATAATAACGTTTAATGTTATATTCTGGGAGAACGGCCATGGTTTCATTGCAAATCAAAGATAACACCTTATTACTGGACACAATCATGAAATATTATAAGTTCTGTATTCACTGTCTATTTTTCGTTTCTTTTCCATGTTACTAAATCACACACAAGTCAAATCAAAACACTATTACATATGGGCGTTGATCGGTCGGTTCGAAGTAAACGGTGTTACGCATTACTTTATTTCACATCAGGCAGATTCACTTCCTTCGCTTTTCCTAGACAGACTAACTAGCGGTCGCGCCGCTGGCCTTTTGATACGCCAATTACTGACAGCTCGAAGCGAGTGGAATATATCAGAACTTTCTTGAGCAAAGCCTTTACGAGTGTTTGTTACTGCGCTTCGAAAGTTTTTAATAAAGAGAAAAACAATTGAACATTTTTACATATAAAAAATGGTTCTCGTATTCTCTAGCTGATTAAATATTGTCAAGGGGAAACATTTAGCTAGCCCTATTTTACAATTACATATGCAAAGTGTCCAATTGCAAGTGGATCGGGTTGGCAACACAAAAATCCCTGCTTCGAAGAAAAATTGTTCACTACCCTCATGTTTTCAACAGTTCCATAATGAGTATCCTGATGTGATGATAGCTTATGGAACATCGTAATAGACTGGTAAAGAGGTTTATGGAAGCTGGTAGCGTTACAAAACGGAAGGCTGATAAAGCACCATCTGTGCTGACAGAAGATAGAGTGGATGATATCAGGCAACGAATGGATGTTAGTCCTAAGAAATCTGTTAGAGAATTGTAACTGCTAACCGGTACCCGTGTGATTCAGAGAATATTCTTTTTTCATATTTATCAAAGTTGTAGGTATTTCTCGTGGAAGTGCACATATGCCCGTAAGGAAGAAATTGCGTATACATCCCTACAAAATTATAGTTATGCAACATTTGCGTGTGCAAGATTTTGAACAACGACAAAATTTCTGTCGCTGGTTTAATGAAACTCTAGGAGATGATGATTTAGATCGCAGCTTTTGTTCTGATGAAGCCTGGTTCCATTTATCAGGATACGTAAACTCTCAAAATTATCGTACATGGTCAGCAGAAAATCCACATGTTCTTGTAGAAACTAATCTCCACCCTATCAAAGTTGGCGTTTGGATCACCATATCAAGAAGACGAATTATAGGACGAATTTTTTTTTCACGACACAATTAATGCAGTGCAATATAGAGAAATGCTACTAGAACCGTTTATAAATAGCTTAGACGATGAAAAACTAACTCGTGGATATTTCCAACACGATGGAACCCTAGCGCATACTGCACGTACTACATTAAAATTATCTAGAAGAATTTTATGAAGATAAATTGATAGTTACAATCGCTGGCCTGCATATTCACCGGATTTAATTCCTCTGGATTTCTTTCTGTTTGGTTATCTGAAGAATAAAGTTTACAGCAATCGGCTTCACAATTTAGATGAGCTACAAGCTGCAATAACACATGAAGTGCAAAATATTACAGAAAAAATGCTGCAGAATGTGTTCAATAATATGAGAATACGAGTAAATTTATGTTTGCAACATAATGGTGCACATTTTGAAAATCATTCGTAATTTATTTTAACCATATGTCCCCTTAAGTCTTTTACTTGTTACAACTGTAGAATTTGATATTTTTTTATGTATTGCGACTTTATTGCACTGCTTTTTCTTCTTTGTGAAAAACTTAAAAATAAATTTCTTATACTTATTTGCAATTTCTAATTTTCTCAACTGTATGGTTAGTATTTATCTGTCTATCTAACTATCTATATCAAGTTAGTAAATTTAATGATCATCAGTATTTCTTTTTCTTAAAAAAAAGTTATCAATTCAGCGATGGAATTATTGATGGATACATGAAATTTAATTGTAAAGGTTATGAATACAAACTATGCTAACATAACCTTTACATAAAATATTCATTTTTGACAACTAAACATAACAAGAATGAAGTTACCAAGTCAAGGCAGGCAATATTACAGTCTTACCAAATTAAATCTGGCGTTGCCAACCTGGTGCACTTGACATTGGACACCCAATATATATTCTTCATGAAATATGTACAGATAAACTGTAAAAATGCTTTTCCATATAATGAAGTATAAATACATTACAACGAGTAATACGACGTACCATACGTGCATACACAGCAGGGAAACGGAGACAGATTGCTTCAACGAACTTGGTCAGTTTTCGTATCGGTCGTAGTTCCGGTCAAGTCCGGATCTGACGCCGCAAAGATTTGGCTAACTCTACTAATCACTTTTCAATTCGTTTATTCTTTGTTACAACATTTAAAGTTCCGATTGTTTGTTGATACGGTGTGTGCTTGTACGACATATTACTAGCACAAAGTTTAGAAACAAGTATGGATTTCTTGAAGACATAAATATTGGTAAGAGTATGGTAAAACCATTAAGCCCAATTTTAAACTAAATTAACTGCAAATTATTTTCAGAAAATGTTAAGTTTAAATCGAACACCTTCAGAAGGTGCGCCTCTAGTGCGGTCAACATTCCAAGTCACCGTAACCTTTTGCCAAAGTGGTTTCGCCTCTAGCGTGGTTTACACGTCGAGTTACCTTGCCACTTTGGTTTCCCCTATTCTCCTGAAGAAGCCTCCTACGACAGAGGCGAAACGTCGAGATCCCACCTTTCTCTTTTGGTCTTCTTTTTCCTTTCTTTCTCTCGTATCTCCCACAGGTCTCTATTTCCTGCTCTTATTCTTTTCTTTCTATTTCACGTCTCCCCACCCTTTATCATTTCTTCTTTTTATCTCTTTTTTCTCCTTATTTCTTCTTTCTCCTCTTACTCTTATTTCTTTTTATATATTTCATCATGACACGGTCCAATTCCGGAAGTAGTTCGTTTATTACTAACTCTGGTCGTGGAAGCCTAAGTATTCAATTCAAGTGTTTTTTGGTGAAACATAGAGATGGAAATAGAAAGTTACATTACCGATTGCAAGAAATAACGATCCAAAGCATACAGCAAAGGTATATAAGAACTTTCTTGGATATAAAGGAGTAGTAGGTATAGTAATAAGAATGACCTCTTCAAAGTCCTGATTTATTTCCCATGGAGCTTTTATCAAATAAGCTAGACCGAAGAGCTAAAGATAGCTTTGAGGCTGCTTACAGAAAATTTCGCAAGTTAATAAACCAAATGTAATTATTGAAGAAGTATTCACTTCCAAGGCTAAAACACTCAAGTATAACGTGAATTACTTTTTCCTTTCCATTCAAACAAATCTATGTATTTTCTCAAATACGTTGCAAATTTAATTCTGGTATATCAAACTACAATAATCTACAGTACAGCTTTGTGTAATCATATCTACTATTTTCAGGTAAAGGAGATTTTAAACCTTCCGGGTTGAATAGGTAAGTCATTATCTTAGTACATCAAATCCTAAAACTCGATTGGTCATGAAATGTTGACTTTTAGTTTTGCCATGGAATAGTAATTTTTGTAAAAAAAAAAAAAATAGAAGGATTTATGTTAATAAAAGATGGATAATAAAATTAACTCTAATGTAATTGAGATTTAAATGAAAAGATTTTTCTCCTTATAACGTATTTTAATAATTATCTGAAATTCTTACGATTGGTAACTTCCCTCAATTGTATCGAAAATCGGCACCTACACAATCCAATGCATTAACAAAGTTTTCCTTAACCCCAGTTATGCATATGGAAGTGATATTTTCCTGGTTTGGAGTCTTTTCGTAGTGGCCACCTCTGCTTAATATAATGTTTTTTTTCCTATCACGGCTGTGGAACAGTATTTGGTGTAACCTGATTGTATTTCCAAAATAAGTGCAATAACCAATCAGACTAGAAAGCTATGTCTTTCCTGGGAGTCTGCAAATTATCTTACGTATGTTTACATTTTATTATTTACGTTTGCATTTGCATCCATAAATATTTGCATATAATGGTGTGCTGCATCTAATATAGAGGGCCGGGAACTTAGTGGGGACGGTATACATCAAAGTTTCTCTCCCTATGATACTTCCGTTAAAAGGTTGACCTTACCAGACACTGTCTGACGGAAACCTACTTCAACTACAACGGTCAACGTTACAAACAAGTAGTAGATGCCCCGATGGGTTCTTTGTTTTCACCAATCATTGCTAACTTATTCATGGAGAACTTCAAAACTAAAGCACTAGCAACTCGTTCCGAAAAACCAAAACTATGTCTCTGTTATGTGGACCATCTAAACAACATACATCCAAGAATTCAATTCACAATGGAAGTAGAAGAACAGAATCAATTCCAATTTCTCGTCCTGGTAAAAAGAGAAGAGGATGATACTCTAGGATTCACAGTATACAGAAATATTTGAATGCAAACTCATACCAGCATCCCTGCACAATTTATCACTGTAATGAGAACTCCGGTATCTCGGTCGCTAAGTTATCAGACTCAGCCCACGTGAAGGGCGAAATCCAAACCACACTAGAAACACTTTTGCTTAATCATCCAAATGTCATCAATAAAACCATCCACAACAAAAAAATAAGCAAACTTCTACGCAAACACAGTATTTTGCAACAGAACGAAAACTTGGTGATGTTCTTTGTGATTACAAAGATAAACTCCTGCTAGAAGACCAGGGAGAGTACGAAATCCTACGCAGAAATCGCGAACAAACCTACATCGGTTAGACTAACAGACAAATAGAAGTTTGTAGAGAGGAACACAAGCTAGCGGTAAAGAATAGACAACCCATTTCATTACTAGTGCAATATGTAACAATGAAGGGATACTCTATTGATTTCGACAATACTAGCCAAATGTAAGAACCTTCAACAAATCACAGGAGAAGCTATAGAAATAGACAAATGACCACCGAGCATGAATAAATGGGACCACACCCAACGCCTCTCCACTACGTGGGAACCTGTCTTGTTCGTGTTCGAACACCGCATTAGTAAACCCAATCTAACACGAAAAAAACGAGAAACAACCGTCGAAACTTAAACAGATCGAACACGGAACTCGCAACCCACTGGACCGTCGCACGAAGCGCCTCCTTTGTACCGAAAGTAGAAATACAAGCATCCGCGCAGCAACAGCATACTTCTGTCACGACGCGCTCCAGAAGAAAGTGAAAGAGACTTCATCGAAACATCGAGCTATTTCAGGTTTTTTCTGAGAACCAGCTATCTACGGCGATCAATACCCCGCAAGAATTATATTTCATCCACGACAAGCTCAAAAAAATAGCAAATATATAGATCAAGATGTAATTTTTGGAACGGACATTATGAAAAAACTTTACATTCGAGATGTAATATTGGAAGTAAATGGAGAAGAGATCATCTGCAATAGTCATTAAATCAGTTTAGCAAGTATGGTTCTATAATATCAGAACGCAGCGAAATTATTGCAATGGCAATAGTGGATGTGAAAGCGGTGTTTAAAAGCATCAGAGGACGACGCACAAAATTGAGGAATACCCATAGCAAAAGCAGTAGTAAGGAATAGAGAAAGATTTCTGGTTCCACTAATGAATTTCAATAATTAGTCACTAAACCTCAAAAGAAGATTACTTGTAGTAATCAACCAATTGCCCCATTATTTTCTCAATTGTCCAATAAATATGCAGGGTTGCCACAAAATCTCAACTGATCCCTAAGAGACTGAATCACCTTATTGATATAGCTCGCTGGGATTTGGCGACTGAACAACGCTAAGTAGTAAAAACATTGATTGGGTGCCAGCAAGATGTCTCCTATATCAAATATTCTATAGCGAAAAGAAAAACACATCTTATTTGTTAGGCTCGTATATTATCGTTGGCAAAACGAGTCGAAGCAGAACAGATCATTCTGAGTATAAAACGAGCTTGCCATCAACGAGTCTTTGGTTCTCTCTAGCCGTACTTGTGAAGAAAAAATATGGCGTAAAATTTTGTCTGGACTAATACTTGCTCAATAACGTAACAATGAAAAACAAGCATCTTCTACCTTGAATTGATGATAAGGAAGGACAAATAGCAAGGCGAAGAGGACGAGTACAGAGATATGATTTTGATTGATCAAATAAGCCCAGATAAAGTTATTCTAATGTAGATGGACTAACAAGAAGACCTTGTTCGGAAAAAAAATCAGCAGTAAAGATTTGGGTGAATTAAACTAATTTTTAGTTTTTAATATAAAGAAAAAAATGTTTTCCAGTTAGCTCGCATACTTAAGAAACTTACGATTAACGATTCGAGACAGAAGATTAAGCTGTGAGCACTCCTATAGATATTAAAATTGTTGAACTAGAAATTGAAGAAAAAAACAATAACCAACAATATACCATAGATAGAGCAGATGTCATCTTTTACATCAAATACTCATCAAACAGGAATTAAATTCATTGGAAAGGCTTATAGAAAATAGTATGGGTGAAAAATTTGAAAAAAATGATTTTGCATACAATATGAAGTAGTAAGTGGAAACATCGATAATTAAGGCATATTTACCATTCTATACGATATTTTATGAAAGAATTACACAAAACGAATGAAATCGATGCTTTCGGAACACAGCGTTGTGGAGATTCTTTTGCATGCCTCAACACTCTCACTAAACTTTACCATATTATGTTTATCAGTTCGTTTGAATATCGATACTTAAGTAATCTTTTAGAACTTGGACATAAGAGAGATAAAATTACCTTCAGAAACTTTTATTTTAAACTGCTGTCCAAAGATTGATGACCGCCAGGCTGCTAAGAAAAGCTTTGCCTATCACAAACTTAAAGGAATACTCATTAGTCCATTCATTGAACGATTTTTGCAAACTAACTCTGATTTTCAGACTGAACATGTTCAAACAATTAACAACAATAAAAATATTATTGACCATTTTTATCATCTTATTTCAAAGAATAACAGGTATTTTACTTGGTTTGAAAAAATTACTGAACCATTTATAAGACGAATTAATTCTGCGTCATAGTGAATATTTACGATTTAATTTCTGTCGTGACTATTCAGAAGAACTACGCTTTAGCAATTTCTAATAGCTATCGGTGGAATGTCACTATATAAAATTAAATTTAGTACGGTTCCCGTACGCAAAACCAAACTAAACAAATCCATACGAGTATGTTCAAAAGGTTGCAAAGAATTTAAATAACTTTAAGCATTAGATTAGTAATATAATTAATCAATAAATGAATCATTTTATGTGCGAATATACTCTAAATACCATGTTTTTAGCGAGGAGGACCTGGAAAAAAATAGCAATGGTCCGGGAGGTATACCAGCTGATGCCATTTATACCACCGCCTCTAGGTTAGAACGACGCCATAATAGTCCGGAAACGATGAAGGTACGTCTAGCTGCGATGGTGCTACATCCACCAACTAGAGTGTAACAAGGCATTATAAGACCGACAGGTGAAAAAATTGACCTACTACGGTCATATATTGTAGATGTTAATTCTTTCAGATGCGACTCAGTCCCTTACATTTTTTAAAATACAAATGATGAGTATAAAGCAGATATATTTTTTGAAGTAGCAGGGCATTTGTCTATTTGTATTCTAAAAAAATTAGCATAAGATTTTTTAGTCATCCATTATCATCAAAAACAGTGCCAAGCACTTGAGACTGAAAATAACGAGAAATTTGTTATCATTCTTAGTAAGATATCATTCTTGATTAGTTATTCTTCAGGTATATGTGTACTTTCTTTCACAACGAATATAAAAAGAAATGCTAAAGGAACTATCCCTTATTCTCATTATTTATATTATAATTTAACTTCCATAAACAAGTAACTTTATAAAAATTGTTGTTATAACTTGTTACAGATACGATATCCCTATTCATATACATATTCTGCTAATTAAGTTCTTTTTTTAGACTTCTTCATTTTTACATTTTATTACATGACGCACAACTGTACCTTCCCTGATCAATGAGAATTAGGAATATTATATACTTTTATAACACACTAATTTCAAAATTAGTAAAAGTAACAATAATGGCAGTGTATTGTAATACATATATTGTTCCAATAACCAGTTACTTTGTTTGTACTAAACATGTACATTATTACATTTCACCAGTGTCGGCTCGTAAATGTTTTCGATGGGGGTGCGCCAGAACTACTTTTTTTAATACTACTTCTCGATAACATATTTAATAATTGTGCCAATTGAAGAAATGCAAGGTATTTAGCAAAGTTGTACAATCTATATTGTTATTTACTGGTTTGTTTACTATATTGTAAATCAAATTTGTTTCTGCTAGTCCCATTTAACAATTTATCTGAATTACAATTTTACTAGTACTTTGTAGACGATGCTGCATTAGTAGGCATTTGGCGTTTATTACTTAATTTAACATAAAATTACCGACTTTCCATATTGATTTTTACATTCTCGATGATCAATATATGTATTATTAAAGTACACTCAGAGAAGTGTTTTCTTGCATTAAGAAATTCGATTTTCTCGCAAAAATTTGTCTCTATTCTAGTAAATAGTTTCCTTTTTTTTCAAGACTAAAAAATAGTTAATATCAGAAAATAATATTCTTGAAATTATACTTGCATGAAATAAATATTTTCTTGGGGTTAGAAGATCAAATAAATGCAATATAGAAAAATTTTTCTTCGAATCATTTAGTCTTAAGTTAAAAAAACGTTCAATGATATGGCAATTAAGAAAAGTCATTCAATTTATAGATTAATTTCTAGATAGACATTTGGCAATATTACTTCTATGAGAGTAACTCTGAAAATAAAAGTAAAACAAAACAAACTTTTATATAACGGAAATGTAACCAGTTGCCTTTACTATAGATGTAATCATTTTTTTGCAAAAAGTTAGTGCATCATAATAATAGATGTTAAAGTAATGTCAAGCGTGTAATATGTTTTCTCTTTTGTTAACAACGTAAGATTTTTGTCTAATAATGCTATAGGTAATCTAAGAAAAACAGTATTCAAATTACCACCTACCTACATAAGGCGCAATTGCAGTAGATGTTATTTATTAATGTTTTTAAATCAATAAATTTATTGACAAATCTTTTTCTTTTTATAACAAAACAAAAAAAAACAAATAATGCACAATCTTTTGTAATTGGAATTCGAACACTGAATTTGAAAAACGTGCAACGACTATTATATAATTCCATTTGGGTTTGTTATATATTAGTAGTATACTTACTTTTTAATGGAGAAAGATCAGTGGAATACACAACCGCTCATGCGCAAAAGATCGGTCTATTGTGCATCTCTTTTTGCACAGGAAATTATCGGTCTACTGCGCATCCTCTTCTACACAGGAAATTGTAGTTTAACTATAGGTTTAACACAGTATTTATTGTCTTCCCTATTGGCTTAATGGTTAAATCAGGTGGAATACGAAAATCGGGGAAACAAGAGAATAAATCGCGTTCGATCGTCTCGTACACGACAGTTTCGCTAACAAAAAACTGTAGGAAAGACAATACATCAGACCCACAAATCCATCTAATTATTATAAATATTCTAGCCATAAGAAAATATTTATTACCTTCGAGAGCAAATTTACTTATATTAAGAAAACAAAATTTTTACATTTTCAATACAAGGAAAGTATTACTATTGTTACGTTCTCGAACAGCGCCGCTGTAGCCTGCTCGTAAATTCCTGAATTACATCACCAATACTTACTTGTAGAGTATGTTCGCTTATTTACTATGTGAAAGGTTGTACAGTCAAACTCAATGTGCATGCGCAAAAAAATATATTTAAAAATAAAATGTGTACACGGTTTCCACTCTTGCCTATGTACAGTTACGTTGTACGTAAGATATATATATATATATTTGCAATAATTGCAGTTATTCGAGCTCTCTTATACATGTAATGTACATTAGCATGTGTATATGTATGTTTCTTATATGCTTCCGCAGAAGCTTTGTTAGAGGCATGTACTAACGCCTCTACCTGTTTGCATGCACCACTACCTTTTTATAGGGGAGCCAACCCTATTTATTTCGTAAATTTATAAGCGCACCTCGGTGCTATGCTTATTTATATGTCCCTTTCCGGGACCCTAATATATTTTCCTTGTTTTAAATTTGCCTAAGGGACTTGGCCCTGTATTATTGGTATGTATTTGTACTTGAACCAAATACGTTCGTTATTTTCACATTTATAGGGGCACCCACCCTATCTCTTAGAGCTTGAACGCCTGGTCGAGGGCGACAGTAGCGATAATAGCCGATCTCAATACAAAAGTAATGTCACAGCTACCCAGGCGTTCTCGTTTGAAATAATACGCTATGTGCAATCTTTAGCTCTCTGCTACTGCGCCCCAAAGAAGGGAAAAAGCCAGTAGCCAGCAAATGTGCGAACTGCGCACCGACAAGTAAAATGGAGCGATGATGCCGACATTACATAAGAAAACTGGTCCGTGGAACTCGTCCGCTACGACGAGCAACTAAATGAAAAAATTTCTAAGTTCCGATACGACAAAGGACCGAACCAACGTACAAAAGACAACGGGCGCTGCGGCCGCAACGACCGTCAGCAAGAAGCGGAGTGATCGTACTTATAGAAGATGTCTATACATGCGCGCCGACAATCTCACCAAAATAATTTCCGACACAAACTTAGCCGACGAAGACTAAAAATATGTATAGACGACAACGGACACAGTAGCCTCGACGGACGATGATAGAAAATCGAGAATTTGTACTTATTAAAGTAATCTATACATTCGATTCGACGACCTTACCAAATGACTCCCGCCAGAAATAAATGTATAGACAACGTCCTCGACGATTCCCGCCAAAACTAGAAAATCTTAGAAATCTCTAATAATCATACGACGACGTTGCACTGAATGATTTTTAAATTAGGCAGTTTTAGCTAGCGTAATGTGAATGGCCGGCTTGCATACATATACAATGCTTAATGTACATACATATTACAATAAAATTGGATATATTCTAAGAGAGCAAAAATAAATAAATGATGAAAATGAAAATAAAGTAATATTCTAAATGAAAATAAGGTAATACTGCTAACCCATACGGCTGCAAAGAAAATAAAATCATATGAAATACATTTCCTAATTTAAAATTCACCTATAAAAATACAAAACAATGTTAAGTCCTTAACAACTATCTTTAAGAAAATATTGTTTTGCGTTATAACGAAGATTTACTTATACTAAAAATCCCTATTTTCTACAAGACTTTCTTGAATCAAGTTAACGAATTTCGTAAGCAAAGAAATACTATTGTTTCATTACAAATATATAATTCTCTTTAACGGAGAAAAATGCTGGCAAAATATTTCTGTTGACTTGAAGCAGCAGTTTTATTGTGGATAATTGAAACGATTATTTTCTTGAATAAAGGCGGATAGTCTTGATACAAGCAAACGTTCCTCTGTGTGTATATTAATTATATTAGATTGTGGGATGAGTATTAATTCACAGGAAAAAATATAAAATATGAAATGCAGTCAGTATACAACAATATTATGCTGCTAATCATCATGTAGTGCACATATTATTGCACCATTTCCCGTTGCACTTAATACTCTCGTAAATTAATTAAACGAGCAATGGACAATATCCTCTGTTGCATCCGCTGGTTTTCAATGGTTTAGGAGCATATCTTTTTCTGTGTCTAATCTATAATATGCTCATTATCGATAGTCGCACAAACGTACTACTACTATCGAAAAGTTTGGTACATGTTTATTGCTAACAAATATTTAAAATATGTATTTAACAACCAAAAATAATTTCATTTATGTATCAAAGAAAGCGGCCACGTGTCTCTATGTTTTGATGGCGCCACTGTATTTTATGTAACAATAAAGCAGATAACAAATTATTGCTAGTGTGAAAAATATATATATATATATATATATATATATATATATATATATATATATATATATAATTGAATATCTGTGCACCTTCAATTTAATCAGACAGGTTCAATTATTTATGCACGCATAAAGTTAGTAATATTAATGATGCAGTTATGGTATCTCTACTTTAGTATTAAGAATAAGTATATATAAAAAGCTGTTACGCTACCGCAATTCTTTTTGAAATTTGAATTTGCTCATTGTATTGCATTCAGTATTTACATTCCGAATTGCACCTCTAATTACATAATTCTTGTATTACTATGAGTTTGTTGTAATACTGAATGCAATTCGAAGGCGTTTCCATACGGTACCACAAATTACATGGCAAATAGTGACAATATTAATTTATTATAAAAATATGTTGATAGTATTTTTATTGCCTCGGGTTGACAGCAAAATGGCTAATTTAATAGTACGTATTTCTGCTGCAAGGCAATATTATGACTGTTTATTGGGCATGATCTATCATACCGTACCGTAAGATTTTTGTTTTTGAAGAACGAATAAAATATTTAGTTGTAGCTAAGGTGATTATAAGAGTATATGATGAAAAAAAATATTTTGGCAAAGGAACTGTATCACATATAATGACGTGAATGTCTCTTCTTGCGCAAACGTAAAATTCTGGGTTATTGACGATAACACAATTAAGGTCAACATATTTTCTCACAATTAATCGAAAGTAAAACTAAATAAATGTAGATTAAGTTAGAAATGTCTGTATTTTATTCCCAAGTGTTCAATTTTATTTTACATGTTCTAACTTCATATAATTATTCAGTGCGTAAACACGATAGTTATAATATCTATCAATTTTTTTACACTAACCAAATAAATGATACAAAATAATGTGTGTGTGTGTGTTCTTATAATAAGAACCCCACCATGGTTTTTGTCGGCGTTCTTTACATAAGGTATTACAAGATTTCGAGAAAAGTTTCTAATAGATGTCCGGTTTCTGAACAAAAACTCTAAGAAACTTGTTTGCAAATGTAAATAGCATAAATGATACTTAGTTTTTTAATTTTTTTGTTCAGAAAACGTGATAGATAAAAATAAAATGGGAAATTTGACAACCGTACTATTCAAATTTATTGTAAAGAAACTTTTTGTGGTTTTCGCAGCTATAAAAATGAGGAAAATGAATAATATCTTTGTATTATGATAAATTTCAGTAAAAATATCCTGTGATTTTTCCATTGCGGCTAATTTTATTTCTTCCCGAATTAAAATCTTAAAAATACGGCAAACTTTAAAGCTTTTCTCACTTCGCTGAATATTGACAAATTTTCAGGTTGATTTCTAAATAATAATTCTTCTTAGTTATACACTAGCAATATCCAAAAGATATTTTTACTGGAATTTCTGAAGATTGCAATACAGACACTTTATTACAAAAGATAAAAGCAATCTTCTTTCCCCTTATTTTTTGGCTGTTATAATGTAAAACAAAGAAGACCTATTTTATTGTATAAGTTTAAGTGCTATCTTCAACCAAACCTTTTACAGTGTTACATTATCTAAAACATTCTGTAATATTTCTTAAAAACTAAGTTTGATAGGTAACACTATTTCGACTTGGGCACTTTTTTAGTTTGAGTTTAATATTTCTTGTTACTCGTTATAACACATTTAATGTGAAGCATACAAGTTGCTCAATTTTTGATTTGGGGAAATAATTGTTTATATATATACATAATTGTTTTAAGATAGTCAACTTTTAGTGATTGTTGTTTTTTTCCGTAGCCAACATCTAAATTTGATTAACACGACGTTTATTTCATTACTATTGTATGTTATAAAACTTAAATTTATGTTAATCTAAAATCGTAGTGCCATTTATGCATTCAAGTATTAGCAATGACATGTTTCAATGCAAAGAGCTCCTAATTTGTACAAATTATTGTATTACGTTATGAACATAAATTATTGATTAAGAGTGTTATTTCGTATGGAAGGTTCACACAAACACTTTGTCATTTAATTTATTACTGTTTATTCGTTAAAATTCTATGGAACATCCATTGCTATGTCAAAATGTAGAAAATAAACTACATTAAGACTCTTAACACAGATTTTCTACACAGACTCCTATGTTGACCACATTCTCAAACCATCTCACTTGATTGTAATCCTGAACGTTGGATGGTATGTGTTATCTTCGGCGATGAACACCGCACTAGACTTTAACAAATTTTACTTAGTAGCCATAAATGTGAAAATATTTGACATGTAATTATAATGTAGATGTAAATATAAGACGTATGTCAAATATTTTCATACTAACTAGACTAAAAATATCTAACATATGCTATAAATGTAGCAAACTTCATTCGGATTCAACGACAGCAATACCTTGAAGAATCCAAGAAAAGATATCTACATTGGACTTGATACAAACGTTTCCGATTATCAAGCAGATACCTTATCTCCAAATTATTACAGTCAGCAACATTCCAGATCTGACGTTTTACACAAAGTATCTATTAATAGTACATCTGTTAATATAAATA
Source organism: Trypoxylus dichotomus (assembly GCA_023509865.1). Taxonomy (NCBI): domain Eukaryota; kingdom Metazoa; phylum Arthropoda; class Insecta; order Coleoptera; family Scarabaeidae; genus Trypoxylus; species Trypoxylus dichotomus. The sequence goes on along the minus strand of CM042074.1, from coordinate 51,653,531 downwards.
AATTGCTTAACCATAAGAAACATATAAGGCAATCTTTACCACTTACAAATAGATATAAAACAAGAGAGAGACCGAAACCATTGCAACCTGAGAATGAAAAGTACTATGATTACATATTTCCAAAAGATATTGCTTCCAAATATGCTTCTACGTTTTATGAACGTAATTGTTCAGACCATGTGGAATTATAATTATTCAGAATCCACGTAACTCTTACTTACAGTGGTTTCTGGAACTAGCTTGTACATTGCTTAGTTAACCTAGAATAGTTTGTAGTCAATTATATTCCTTTTAATTTGTTTCTTTCATTCCTCTTGTTCACTAATGTTCCTACCTCTGTAGAATTATATATTATTATATATATACTTTGTTTTCTTTTGTTTATAGTTCTATACATGTTTCTTTCAACCTTCTTCATTTGCGTTAAAAGTTTTATGTAAGTTTTTTCCTGACTTTCTTATCTCTATGAAATCGTATTCCTTCATTACTACTTGTAATGATTTATTTCGATGGATATATTAAAAGTTTTATATACAATAGGATCAGGCAATAGTTTGACAAACACACTGAGCGGATAAGATATCTAGGGTACACGTTATGTGTGTACAGAATGTCTTAAAAACTATCGATATCTGGAGATGAACAGAGAAAAAAGTATTGTTATATGTTGTTAATGGGGTTAAACAAGTTTTCATGGATGATGTATGGAACATATTTATAAAGTAATTGTTGTTATGTTTGCTGGTCATTATAAATCTGACGGCATATTGATGTCGATTTCTTTGTTTCTTCTAGACGTTAGTAGCTACGATGTCATTTTTAACAAAACTACTCTTTCAATCTATTTTTATTTAGTCTATTTTGCAACGATTGCAAGTACTATAATTCATAGATATCGCAGTATACTCCACTCCCCACAAATTAATAATTATTCGGAACGCTACGTTTCAGGAGTACGTAGTCTCCCATTGTCAACCATATTACCGACCGTCGATAACACTGTTGAGTATATTGTCTACACATACTATGAGTCAGATGCTGAAATCATAGTATAAGTGAACACCAGTCTTTTCTTTGAAGTTATGTTCGACTGTAAAGCCACTAAACCATTTCTCCCAAGAGGGTGGAGCTTCCTTCAAGTCATAGAATCCTTTTTTCTGTACTTTGTTATTCTTTGTACTAATTTTCTTGTGGTACTGTGATGTAAACATGGTTTTCTATTAGATATTTTAGGAAGGCTATTGGAACGTCCAATTGCTTAATTGTCTAATTGTTATTTAACCGTTGTGTCACTCCAAATCTTATTGTGGCATTTTTCGATACTAGTACCTGTACTTCTCGTAGTTCTTCCCGGAGCTCTTTCGCAACCAACCTGGCTCTTTATTTTGTTCGGAATATATATTTTGTCTCGAATAGCTTTTTTTTTTGGCGAGTCGGAAAGATTCATTTTTAAATTATCTATATTATTTTGCATGCATTGTTCTGTTAATTATAACATAGACATAAAAATTATTTTAGGTCTATCTTAAAAATCTAAATTTACAATTTTTAGGTATTTTTTCTGATATTTTACTTTTCCTTTTGTAGGTATATTCATTCATAGAAACATGATATGTATCTATGTAGTACATCCATGTATATATGTATAGAGTGAACCACTTAAAATGATACAGTCAAATAAAATTCGGAGCAAGGTAGAGTTATTACGCATGATGGGGGACAAATTTCTGCAGCATTAGCAATCTTAATTATTTAGAATTACGTCACACTAAACACAACCTATATATTTTTAAATGGAATGCGTATTTTTTACGCCATTGAAGATGCGTAACCTAACAAATATCATTATATCAATATAATTAGTGACAAAATGTAGTTTTTTTATAGCTTTTAGATGTTCAATAGCAGAGTATCATAACTCATTTAATACTCTTGCTGACAATGATAGTTTCATTTAATTTCGTATCTAAACATACAATTTAATCCTTTTCCTACGTTATTTTACTCGCCTTTGACGTAAACCAGTTCTATTAGGCTAGTATTACTGACTTAAATTCTAAACGAAGACAACAAGCTTACAATAAACAAACGGATACACGGACATAGCTAAACAATATTCAAACGTATTTAACGTGTGGGTTATATTTAGCAAAACATTAGCATGGTGACAATTGGTACCGATGACACACCCATCGGTGTAACACACTCGACCCACGCATTCGATTAAATAGTTATTTGGGTTACAAAGGGCGTACGTGAGGTTTGAGGATATTGTTGTTAAAAGTATCCGAGACCGCAAAGCTATACTTACTCCCCCAAAACTTTTTTCACTACCGGCTGAGAATTATATAAAAACCTGCTTTTATAGTAAACTTTGTCTTATATGCATATTTTGTATGTCAAATTTAAATCAGTAGATGCATAATTATATCAACTATGTCATTTGCTTATAATATCTATGTCATTTGTATTGTTATGGAAACAAAATAACGAATTTATGACACTAGCGTATATTATCTGTAAATCTATGTATCTCAAATGTGTATTCTATGGTAACTTACCTCCTAGGGAAGACATGAACATTTCATCCCGTTGCCAATGGCCACCAAGTACATAAAAGATAAGTTCAACTTGCGGCCCTTCAGTCAGTACAATAATGACACACCGATAGTGTGAAAAATATTTATTATACAATAAATATCACATTTAAGTAATATTTATACTTGTTTCAGTAATTGTTGTTGATGTTTTAGTTGGATATTAAAGGCATTTCGTATATGATATTGGAACCATATCCATTTCTAACAATTGCGTTTTACGCAATTTACGCGTCCGGTAAAAAACATCATTCCCACGTTTAACAATTTTTATGGATATTTAAAAATTATTAATTTTTTAGCGTAATGCTTTATTGATAATAATGTAAATGCAATAATAACATTATAGGAAATGACACAACCTCAACTACCACAATTCACATAGATAATTCTTCTTCTTCTCCTCATCCATCCGGGTAGACGTCGCTCGCGAGTGGTGCGAGTTTCAAAATCTTGCCGCGTTAGGAAGGAAGGAGTATGGGCAGTGGTTTCGGAAGTAGTACCGTTAATGGCAAAACGGATAGATGATACGTGTAGGTCCCAGTCTTAGTGATTATTTTGACATAGAATGGACAGTTGGGTTTTTAATTCTCTATTTTGACGTTCTACCGGATAAATGGTGTTTTTATGTCGAAACAATAGGTTACTTGTTGCATTACGTGACTAACGAATTGAACTCCATTATCTGATATAATCTTCCTTGGGGTACCATATCTTAAAAATACTTCTTCTATTAATATTTTGGCACATGTCTCTGCTGTAGCTGTTTGAATTGCAAATAGCTCTGTCCACTTGGATGCGGTATCCTTGACTATCAAAATCCAATTGTTTCCTCGTGGAGTTTCCGACAACGGTCCTACTAGATCTACAGCAATCACTTCAAATCGTTGCGATGGTACTGGGGTTTGGAGCAACCCCGCAGGCTTAACATTAACTGGCTTAAACCTCTGACAGTGGATACATGATTTCACGTACTCTTGAATATATCGTCGCATGCCAATAAAGTAGTATTTCGATGAAATTCTTTGAAAAGTCTTCTCGGCTCCCTAATGACCTGCTGTTGGGGCATCATGATATTCTTTCAAAATGGTTACACGCATACTTGTGGGAACGACCAACTGGGGATCTTCTACGTCTTGATTGTAGTGATACAACACCCCATTATTCATCACATAATCCCGTTCGGACCAACGTGTTACTTCTTGGTTGTCTTCTCCCTTTAAAGCACGCATGATTTTCTCCAGTTCAGGATCTTCCAGTTGTTGACCACTGATATCTTCGTAACTCAAGGATGGAAACTCTACTGTAACATGGTAAAGGTTACTAGTATCACAATTTGCGTTCTTATCAAACGGCCTTGACAACATATCAGCGGTTGCATTTGATTTTCCTGGAGTGTACACGACTTTCATATTTACTGCGTGTATTCGAAGAGCCCATCGCGAAATTCGTCCAGAAGGTGTTTTCAGTGAGAACAACCACTGAGGAGGTTGATGATCGCTGGCGATAGTAACTTCTGCTCCTTTCTTAGGAACCAACACTACACCACGGGGATTCACATTCTTCAATTATTCCATTTTGGATCATTTCATCTAATTTCTTTTCAAGAATTCTCGTTTGCCGATGCTGAGCGTATATTGTGGTACAGATATTGCTGCATGATCTTTGGTATTAATTCGATGCACAGCAAATCTGGTAGGGCCTCCCCCTGGCTGAAAGATATCTTCGTTCTCATTCAGCAACGTATCAAGTTTTAGCCTCTGGTCAGCACTTAGTTTCCCCCCTTCATCCGCATGAAGACCAACACTACTTATTTTGATTTCACAATCATTGTCTGATCTTTGTTCGTTCATAAAGTTGAATTTTTGTTTCGTATCATTACTAAAATACCAATATCTATTAGCTATATCTAATGTAATTTCAGCGGCTCTTAAAAAATCAACTCCTAGTACAGTTTTGTTTTTCCTGCATGTGGTAAAACTAAAAATTCAACAGGAAAAGTTTTGTATTTAATAGTTACTTCAACAGTTGTTTTTAAAAGATCCTCTTCCTTGACCTCGCCACTAGCATAGGATAACCTTGCTTTGGTAGGTGTAAACGTGTGTCCCTGCTGGTGCAATAACTCGTATAGTTCATGACCTGCAATGCTTACTTGTGCACCTGAATCGGCAATACCAACTCCATTAAACCCATTTATGGTAACTGAAAGTAATGGTTTCACGTATTCTGATGACGTGTCAGGTAAATTGATTTGGTGAAATTGTATGAAATTGCTTTCTGCTGTATTATCTTGGTTTGTTCTGTTACAATTTGTGCACTTAGATCGTATGACACCAGGTGCATTACAACCATAACAGCGGATAGTATTCTTCTGTAAGTAATCTTGCCGCGTTACAATTTTTATTTTTTATTCATAAATATTGCAGTTTATGTTAAGGTAGTCATAAAAATACATAAATTTTAATAAACGCAGAATAAAATATACCTTCTATTTAAAAAAATGTAGGTTGTACTTCGTGTCCCGTAATGCCAAATAATGAATAAAGTTTTCGTCTTATTCCACGAAATATGCATTGAGACACACTAATTACAGTATAAGTGTTCCACTTAGAATTTAGGTTCGCATTATTTTCGTGACGCATGTTCGTTTTAACCATAAAAATGCACTTAATGCGCACCAGGTGCATTGTTTATGGCACGAGCTAAGGGAATTGGTGCTGGAATCAGTGCAACTATGACTGAATCTGCTGAACGTTGTTTCGTATGTCATGAAAATACTTTCTTAATATTCAGAAGATTGAGAAATTATGGTTAATTTCTTGGGAAAAAAAGAAACCCCACAATGAAAATAAAAAGCTTTACTAAAGTAGTAAATAATTGCAAGTCGAATCAAACAAGCATACACATTTATATTAATTAATTTTAGGATGACCAGAAGTACAGCAAAATATAGGCATTCCAAATATTGTAAAAATAGAAGTACTTGGTTGAGGGAAACACCCGTCATTTATTTTCAAATTCATTTTCATGAAATCTTGTTTTGTCATTGTCGGGTATAGGTGCATATATTAACTTTTATTTATTATTCAATTATTGTAAATTGTAACCTGTATGCCCCTGGAATCGTTCGATGAAAATAAGGTTAAGTCAGTCCAAATGTGTGTTCTACTTATACTTACGAATATGCAAACATACACAACTTAAGTTGAACTCACATGCACTAGCAAAGTCTCGCACGCAGTGCAAATAAGACGAAAACGCTATAAGATTGTTCTAGTTGTATGTGAGCCCCATTGTGCGTAGTAATTCTGGCTGCTAAGAATTTGCAATAGTTACTTTTTTTCTCATTTGCGGCTGCAAAGGAGACATACAATTCGTCTCCAATCGCTTAAATGTGTTTTTATTTGTCATATAGATACACTGATATTTCTGAATTGGATTCTATTATCTAAGTTGTCTTAAGTATTTTATATTTTAGTATTTTTTTTTTGTTGTAACAGCAATATATAAATTTTATTTATATAAGATAATTTAGACGCAAAATGCGCCAAGCCACAATTTCAAATAGGTACAAAAATATTTTTTTCATAACGTTTTCAGATTTTTTAAAATCTTTGGGACTGAGTTTTATATATCCCACTACTTAATTAGCTTATTTAATTGTTTCCTGGATTTTGGCATAATTTTCGTTTTTAAACTTCCTATGTACACACGCAAACAAAATAAGCACAGATTATTATATTACTAACTATTGAAAATAGGTTTCTTTATATCAAAATTATCAGATCAATTTACTATTCTATTAAAATTGAATACATGTACACATTTGAATCATTATTAATGAAAACTGAAGTAGTAATAATGTTAATAGTAATTGTTATAGGTTTAGTTAGTAAACTGGTTTGTTTACAAATATTCTCTGCTGTTTTCTTCCATAAGCGCTTCAAATTTACGTTTCTGAAATACGTATTTGTAGTATTTTATTTATTTATTACATTTAATACATTACAAAATATTACATATTGTTGAAATCAAAAAATTTAAGCAGAATGTATTAGGTTAATGAACAGTAAAGTTAGGCACTATTGCAATAACAAACCTATTTATAATAACTGAAAGAAAAAGATAGAAACTGTAATAGATATTATATAGTACATATCCTTCATAAGTTGTTTTAATATTTTGGTAGTGTAAATGTTTAAAATATGTCATATACTTCAGTAAAATAAACTATTAAAAGGTTATGCAAAATCTGTATCAATATAGAGAATGTAATAAAATACTACCATGTTAGCCCTGAATCTATTGAAATAAATATGAAATATTCAAATTCCTATATTCATAGTCATACTTGGTTATCATAAAGTGTCCCCAACCAGACAACGCAGGTGTATAAAAGCAAAACAGAACATCGTTGGTAGACCGGCGACATTCCCTCTTTTTATATCTTGATATTTTGCAAGAGGTAACCCAGTAATTACCATACGAGATAAAAATATACCACATACATCCTTAGAGAACCTCTACATTATGGGTTCCCTAAGTATGCGCTTTGGGGCACCGTTGAGAGTAAACAGTGTAGTAGTAAGTGTGTCGCGGAGTGATAAAGTTTGGGAACCCTTGCTCTTAAAATTAATTTTATTAGCATTTCACTAAGAGGTTGGATAGATAGATTTCTTTATTTATTGTCGATTACAGTTTTTCAATGTAAATCCAGTATTTCGTATTACGTAAAATTTAACAATTAATATAAAATTTCACAGGTATAGCAGTAAACTCCACCCACACAAATTTATTAATTAGGCGGAACGCAGCGTTTCGAGAGCACGTGGACTCTCATTGTCAACCGTGTTACCGACTGAATGTAAAAAACTGTATCACATATGCAAATTATTTTCTACGCAGGCTCTAAAATTCCTAAAACGTATAACTATTTACAATCTACAAGGTGGTCAAATCTCTGATATATGTGTATTTTCGGGAAAGGATGGAACGAAAGCGAACCGTATCTTTAACAGGGCCTATGGTAATAAATCAATCAGACTCGAGTGTATAATTGGGAATGGTTCTCTGTTTACGTTTTTAAGAAGTTTAAGATTTTTTAAATCAATTTTATGTCCGGATTTTACCATATGCTCTGCTACGCTTGTTCTGGTTTATCGAAACGGTTGAATTTTTGAAATTAAATAACGTAGATGACGTCAAAACCGCGGAATATAAAAGGTTAACAAAATTATGTATGTCACAAAATTGTTTTCAAATAGGCGAAAAATGGTTCGAACAGGTGGAAGGCACGGCGATGGGTAATCCATTATCTCCTTTTATTGCGAACCCTTTCATGAGCAAATATGAAACGAACCTGAATAAAAAAACAATATTTTCCGAGAATTTGGCTTAGGTACGTAGATGATATTTTCGCGGTGTTTGATACCAACAAAGGGAACTTACAAGATTTTCTAGCAGAACTTAAGTCAAAATTCACTACGATTAAGTTTACTATTGAAGAAGAAGTGAACAATCGGCTTCCGTTTTTAGATACTCTAGTCATACGCAATAACAATAAATTAGAAATAGACAACTACAGAAAAGAAACTAATTCCAACAGGTTCATCACGGCTGATTCGCACCATTGCGAACAACAAAAAATGTCTGCGATTAGTTCTCTGGTCAATAGACTCGTTGGATTTCCACTAAGCAAGAGCAGGTACGAAAAAGAATTAAAATATATCAAAGATGTAGCGAGGTACAATGGTTTCTCTTCTACGGATGTCGACCGTATCTTAAGGAAGGTCCAACATAAACAACACATCAGAAATTCCACGACCTTGACATCAACAAACACCGGTAATAAGAAATTTATAACACTTCCTTTTCACCCAACAGCAAAAGGGTTAAGCAACATTTTCCCACAACTAAATATGAACGTGTCTTTTGTATCAAAAAATAACTTAAGAATCTCTTAGCCAATCCCAAAGATAAACCGGAGATGATGAAAAGGCTTGGAATTTACGAAATCGCATACAATGATTGTGATAAAGTTTATATTGGACAAACAAAAAGGAGTATCGAAACGAGGTTTAAAGAACATATTAGACACTTTCGTTTCGATAAACCAGAACTCTCAAGCGTAGCAGAGCATGTGGTAAAATCCGGACATAAAATTGATTTAAAAAATCTTAAACTTGCAAATGCCATAATTAGAGACCGGATTATATGCAAAGTACATATATTTTATTTTATTTATTATATTTTACGTCTATATGAAGATGTATTACACTGATTAAAGTTAATTAGCGTTAATTAACCTTAATCAGTGTAAGACATCTGCAAATAGACGTAAAATATAATAAATAAATAAAATAAAATATATGCACTTTGCATATAATCCGGTCTCTAGCCATAATTAATATGTTGATATCACCATATTATCGACTGTGTCACCGTCTTTTTTACCTATTATTATTGAAGTGTATACACTACTGGAAAGTTCACGAAATAGAGCCAGTTTTAAAATTTTCGGTCTTTATGTGGTGTGTTAACTGTAGTTAAGAACTCTTTGTAATTTATTTAATTTATAAGTAAGAAAATGGTGTAATATTGTAGTGTATATCGGTGTGTAAACGTGTGGGAACCTAACGGCAATACTAAATTTCATAGGTAAGTTGTCTTTTAATAGTTTTTTTTCTTAAATGATCTTTAATTAGTCTCTTTCCTTAAATGATTGTACTCGCTGTGAAGAAAATAATATATACTATAAAGAAACATGTTTTATTATTTATTACAATATAAAGCTATGACATTTGAACTTAATTTAAATGTACTGCATTTCAGGTTTCCGTTATAAAAGATCAGAAAAATTGAATTTTAAACACTGAGCAGAAATGATTAACTACTGCAATTATACGTAGTGACCATTTTAGTCTATATAGCTATTCGTAGTCTTCATTGTACAGGAAACTCTAAAAAAGATGCAGTGCCATTAACATTTTGGTTCAATAATATTACAAAAAAACTTCTTAAAGACAAATAGAGAAAGATATGGTACAGGAACAACCACCTACCTATGATGTAAGTTCATAATTATCCTACATTTAAAGATAGAAACGATTGCTCCTTAATTTTTAGACGGCCAATATTTAAATAGATGAACTATGTTTAACTAAGGAAACAAGCACACAAACTTGTCCAACTTACGTTACTAATATACTAAATATAATCTCAATATATACCTCAACTTTAAATAATCTCGTTTTCTTTTTCATTAGAGTACAAAACATTAAGAAAAATGCAATCAAAGTAAACAACTTAAAACTTTTTTCTGACTTACATACCCCGTTATTCCTTACGTCTACCACAATGTTTTTTTTTAAATCCCTTACCTTATTTCCTGATTACTAATGCAGAATCCAACTCCCATTTAAATTGATATAACTTACACATTCGCATAACTACATATTTGGAAATAGGAAATTTAGAAGTAGCGTTACCAAATTGAATATTAACAAGTACACTACCGCTCAAAAGTGTTTAGGCACTCTCACTGACAGCAAAAATGTATAAAAACTCTGCAAAAATGTTAATAATATTTATTTTTTTATGTACAGATACACGTGCATGAATAAAAATATATTAAATAAATGTGAAAATTAAAACGTTTAATTTAAATTTTGCTTTCATCTATGTGACCTCCTCTTGATTTAATAATTGCAGCACACAATCGAGGCATTCTCGCAATAAGCTTTGCCAGAGTTTCTTGTGTTATTGAGGTCCAACTCGATTGCAATTTGTTCCACACGTCAGTAGCTGATGTCGGAGCCGATTTCCGTACTTCCCGATCTAGTTCTTCCCATAGTAACTCGATTGGATTCAAGGCGGGGCTGTGAGGAGGCCATTCCATAATTTTGAGAGTTCCTTCCTCTTTTAAATGGCGTAAATAGTCTTTACATAATTTAGAGGAATGTTTTGGATCATTATCTTGCTGGAAGATAACATTTTGACCCAAAAGTCGAATTCCTGAAGGTATTGCGTGGTTCTCCAAAATTTCGCGGTAGCCTTCTTTTTTTTAATATACCGTCAATTTTCACAATGTCCCCTACACTAGTGCCAGCAAAACAGTCCCAAATGATGATAGAACCTCCACCATGCTTGACAGTGGCAGCAATACACTCTTCTCTGACACGTTCACTCACAGATCTTCTTACGAATATGCGTCTTCAGGTTCCGAACAGCTCAAATTTGGACTCATCCGTCCATAGGACACTCTTCTATGGTCCAGTGTTGGTGTTCACGAGCCCATTTAAGTCGCTTTTGCTTGTTTTGTTAGCGTAGTAATGGCTTTTTCATCGCAATACGTCCATGGAGCCCGGCTTTCTGTAGGCGACGTTAGTCTCGAGCGAGCGGTCGAAGCGAGCGGACGTGTTTCTGTGCGCTGTGCTTGGTGTACACATTGTGCTTGTGCAGTTAGGTTGTGCGTTTAACCTTGTAGTGTCTTTTTCAAGATTTTACCTGTTTTTACGTGCATCTGTTGGTGTGCTATAACAAGTGTAATTTCTATTGCGTGCCGATAGGCGTATTTGAGCGTTTCCTAACGCTAAAATATAGTTAATTTTATTGTTTTGTGTTCGGCGGTAATAATTTTTAATATTGATCAACGGTTCGATATTTGGTTTTAAAATTTACTAAATTAGGGGTTTTTTTTTAACATTAACTCGGTCTTTGACGCGATGGCGTCAAAGAAAAATGATGGCGAAACCACTAGGCGTGGCAGCGTTGACAGTGCGGGCGGTACGCCTGAGGAAGAATGCCTGAAGAGGGTGAGAGCATTAACTGGCGCTATTTTAGAGCTAGTACCGGTAAAGTCGGAGACCCTTAAGATTGAGGACCGAAAAAAGTTGCGTGGTATGGTGTGCAAGCTGAACCAACTTTTCGGCGAGCAGAATGGAATTCTGCGGGAAGTGCGGGCTAGAGCGGAGAAGCGTGCCCCGATCGTGGAATGCGTACAGGGCAAATCGAAGGTCAGCTACGCGGATAAACTTAAGAGGAGCAGCGTTACCGTAGAAGTGCAACCTAAAGTTAAACAAACGAGCGATGACACGAAGAAACAGTTGGCGGCGAAAGTAGATGTGGTCGCGAAAAAGATCGGTGTCCACGGCATTAAAAAGGGTAGGGACGGAGCTGTGTTCGTGGAATGCAGCTCTAAGCAAGACGCGGAGAAATTGCGTGTCTCGGTTGCCGAGAAGATGCAGGCGAAGGCGCGCGAAATGAAAAAAATCTAACCCCGTCGTATGTATCTACGGCGTGGATGCGGCGCTAACAGCGGAACAGGTCTCCGAATGCGTGAGACAACAGAACGAGAGTGTAGAAAACGCGTATGAAAGCGGGGAAGAGATGCGGGAGGATTTTAAGATCTTTAGGTTTTTCGCGACGCCTAAAGATAATAAGCGCGCGGTAAAAAATGTGGTGTGCTCTGCCAGCCCTAAGCTGAGGAGCATTCTCAATAGCGGGAAAATAAAGGTTATGTGGCGAGTTTGCGCAGTTAAGGATTATAGTAACGTACTATATTGTTTTAAGTGCCTTAAGGTAGGGCACAAATCGAAGGAGTGCAAGGGCGAGTTAACGTGTAAGAAGTGCGCGGGAGGTCACGATCTAAAAGATTGTAAGGCCAAAGAGGCAAAATGCGCCGTTAGCCAATGTACGAAAATACCGGGCCTCGACGTTAAGCACGAGGCGTATTCGCAGACTTGCCCGGCGCGGAAACGGCTCTTGGAGGAGGAGCGCAAACGCACAAACTATTAATGGATAATTACGCCAATGATAGTTTCTCGGGCAAGGAGAAAATTAAATGCGCGCAAATTAATTTAGGTCGCGGTAGGCGGGCGACTGCATGTTTAGTCGAACGCGTAATTCGGGAAAAAATTAGCATCGTTATCGTACAGGAACCATATGTCATTAATAATCGTATTTGCGGATTACCGGCTAATTTTAAAACGCATTACATTAATTGCATCGATGAGTCGAAACCAATTAGGGCAGCTGTTATCATTACCGATAATGAGCTTCGTGGAATTACGTTAACTGATAAGAGCGATAATAATGTCGTTTGCGTAGGCATTTCTAATGACGGGGGATTAAACGCAATTGTAATTTCTTGTTATTTACCTCCGGAGGTAAGGCACGCGGGCGAATTCCAAGCAAATATCATTAAGCTTAGGAATGTGTTTAGTAAATTAAGTATAGATACTAGTGCGGTAATTATGGGCCTTGACGCGAATAGTAAAAGTGCGTTGTGGAATAGCCCCACGGAAGATTGGCGCGGTCGCGAATTAGAGACGTTTCTAGAAAATTATTCGTTTGTGGTCCTAAACAACAACGAAGAACCGACGTTTGTGGGGCATCAAGGGAGTAGTTTTATCGACTTCACCGCGGTTAATTTTAGAGCATATGGGATGACTAGCGAATGGTCTCTTAGCGAAGACGAAACGCTGTCGGACCATAAGCTTATTCGGTTCGACATTAATAATGGTAATAACATTGAACAGCGGCAAACGGTAAAGGGTTTCTGCGCCAAAAAAGCTGACTGGGAAATGTTCGGGAACGCGTTCTCGACGGCGACTGCCGGGCTCATCGAGGAAATTGATAACAGCACGCGGACTCGGGAAATTGAAACAATCGCGAAAAGAATTAACGACGCGGTAATTACGGCATGCGAGCAATCCATGCCACGGCAACGGGAATTTAAAAAATCGGTACCTTGGTGGATACCGCAGCTCACCACCTTGAGGCGGGACGCGAACAGATTAAGGCGACGTTATCAACGAAGTAGAGACGACGATATCAGGCGTGAACGCGAAATAGAATACAGAGCGAAATACACGGAATACAAGAATGCGATTAGAGTCACGCGGATCGAAAAGTGGCGCGAGTTCTGTACGAAAATCGGGCGGCAAAGACCCATGGGTCTCGCGTATAGGTCGTTAGGCGCAAGAGAGGTAACACTGGCGCAAGTGTTACGCTCAAACGGGCCCGCGACGAATATACGCAGGACGCGAGGGAAACAGCGGAGTTGTTACTGGAAACGTTTTTCCCGAGCGATGACGCGGATACGGACGACGAAGATCACGTGGCGGTTAGGCATCGATAAATACGGCGACACTAAGCGATCGGGATGATATACCGTTTGCAAGGTGCGAAATAAACGCGGCGTTCAAATCGATGAATGCAAAAGGCGCCGGGAATCGACGGAATCACGGCGGATATCGCGGGAGGGCGTACGACGAGGAGCCGGAAGTTTTCGAGGCATTGTTTAACAAATGCCTGAGTTGGGCGCGTTTCCACGTTGTTGGAAAAAGCAACTCGTGCGGGTTATTCCGAAAGCGGGAAAACGGATATGAGCGATGTCAAAAGCTATCGTCCGATAAGTTTACTTCCGGTTATAGGGAAGGCACTCGACAGTCTCCTTATTAACCGGATAGAATATCACGTGTTCGCGAACGGGTTGATGAGCGATAATCAATATGGTTTCAGGAGGGGACGTTCGACGGTTGACGCGATCGAGCGGGTCGTGGGATTTGTAAAAAACGCGAAGGACGAATCGGATTATAGCGCGGTGATTTTACTGGATATAAGCGGTGCGTTTGACCACGCGTGGTGGCCACAAATTAAAAATCAGTTGAGTAGGAAGAACTGTCCGCGGAACCTATCGCGAATGGCAAATGCCTACTTCTCTGAGCGCGAAGCCGTAATTGAAGAGCCCGGGCTCATTGTAAGTAGACAAGTAGTTAGAGGGTGTCCACAGGGGTCGCGGTCGGGACCGGGATATTATATACGATAGTATATTTGAATTAAATTTAGGCGAGGGATGTGAAATTATCGCGTTCGCGGACGATACGACGCTGTTGGTTCGGGCGCGACAATATGAAACGCTGAAGGGACGTGCGAATAACGCTCTTGCGACAATTTTAGATTGGAGCAGAGCGAATAAATTAACGTTTAACGCGGGCAAGTCGGAGGCACTGTTTTTCGGCAAAACGCACGGGCAGCGGCGACCGAAGTTTCAGTTGAGGACCGAAACTATACATTGCAAAGAGAATGTTAAGTACCTCGGCGTCGTAATAGACGAGAAATTAAATTTTAAAGCACACGTAGACTACGCGACGGGTAAAGCGCGGAGATTACGAATAAGATCGGCGCGGCGGCTAAAATGACTTGGGGATTAAGCGGAAGGGCGGCGGCGACAGTTTACGAGGGCGCGATCGAACCGGCGATGCTGTACGCGGCACCAGTCTGGGCGAGCGCGCTTAGAGTTAAAGAATCGCGAAAGTTGATAGGCGCGCAGAGGGTATCGGCGGTAAGGGCCGCGAGGGCTTACGCGACGGCGTCGGCTGAAGCGACTGCGGCGATATCCGGCATTTTACCGGCAGATATTCGAGCGAAAGAACTCGCTAAACGGAGGGACGCGACGAGGGGCGGCGAAAGGATTGTAGCGGAAATCGCGGGACGTAACATTTATTCGCGTGATATCGAAGTCGGGCGCCGATTAGGCTCGAAATTCACCCTTCGGAGACCGGCGCATTTAAATTTAGCAAAGACGTGGAGGGTCAACACGTGCGGCCGAGCGGGATTGCGATTTACACCGACGGTTCGAAGAACGACGACGGGACAGGCGCGGCGTTCGTCGTCTACGCGGGCGACGAAGAAATACACTCGAGCGGTTAAAATTAGATCGGTGTGCGACAACTACCAGGCCGAGCTGGTAGCCATAAACGCGGCGGTCAAATATGCGAAGGTGATGCAGGTAGAGCGGGCAACGCTGTTTACGGATAGCTTGTCTGTGCTGCAAGCCCGGGAGTATGCGAAAACCGACCGAATTGCTGTTGCAGACGTGGAAACTGATTCGAGAGGTCAATGTCGAACTAGTTTGGACGCGGGCGCACGTGGGAAACGCAAGGGAACGAAAGGGCGGACGAACTGGCTAAAGAAGCGGCAGCAGACGCGGACGACGGTACACTTCTGGCGTACGCGTTCGCGTCGAAAACGGTCAAGAGCGCGATCGCGAAGAAAGCCAACGAGAGTGGCAAACGAGGTGGGAAAATGCGGCCAACGGACGTTGGACTAAGCGTTTTATAGGGGACGCGAATAAATTCGGTAAATTAGGAGTAGCCTTGTCATATCAGGCGACCCAGCTGGTCACAGGGCACGGTAACTTCGGAGCTTACCTTCATCGTATTGGGCGTAGGGATAGCGCGGACTGCGAATGCGGAGGGGAAGACACGGCCGGACACGTGCTGTTCGACTGTCCGTATACGGAGGATTGGCGGTCGCGAACCGAAACGGAAGCGATAAACGCGGGCTTACGCTGGCCACGAAACGAAGGAGAAATAAACGACGACGAAACGGCAGAATGGTGGACATTCTTTTGCAGCGCGGTCGAAAAACTCGATAGGTTGCGGCACGATAATTAGCTAGCGGTTCTGCGCATCGTCTGGTTCTCCGATTTCAGGGCGCGTAATATCTCTCTTTCTTTTCAGCGTACTCCTTCGGCAGCGGAGGAAAAGAATAGGACAAGCTCCGACAGGAGCATCTGGCTGAGTATTAATATTTAGTATGAGAGAGTATGAATGATGACAAGGATATGCATCCGCACATGTCTAATGAATGAGAAGAAAATGAATCAGATTCAGTAGGCATAATTATGTTGAGCGTTATGACTAGCGGTCTCCCATTATTTCAGGAAGCTCGAGGCGGCAACTGGCGGCGGGACGACCGTTATGCAGGATCCCGGAGGGAAGAGAGGATCACCTGGACGACCACTCATGGACCCTAGGACCTTCTTAAACCAAAGGGACAACCAGCGAGACGAACCAGCCTTGAAGAAGTAGCAGTCATAATGAAAAGAAGCGTATTTCTGTGTTCTGTGATAATGTATTTAAATAACTTATAATAATTTAAGTAACTAATCGCTTATCGATCTGCTTCTTCAGGGCCAGGAAATAATATGTAAATATTTAAGTTAAGTAGGACGCGGGCTATGCCCACATTATTTTATTCCACTAGGTTAAGTTAGCGTAGGTTAAGTTAGCTAGGTTTGCGTTCATATTGAACAGTTAAGTTGAGGACATCCGGTGTAGTGCCTCTGGCGGAGCACCGGAGCTAGGACAGTTATTGTCAATTAGTTAGGTTAATTATTAAATAAAGTGTAGGCGACGTTGCGGTCTCCCATTATTTCAGGAAGCTCGAGACGGCAACTGGCGGCGGGACGACCGTTATGCAGGATCCCGGAAGGGAGAGAGGGTCACCTGGACGACCACTCATGGACCCTAGGACCTTCTTAAACCAAAGGGACAACCAGCGAGACGAACCAGCCTTGAAGAAGTAGCAGTCTTAAGGAAAGAAGCGTATTTCTGTGTTCTGTGATAATGTATTTAAATAACTTATAATAATTTAAGTAACTAATCGCTTATCGATCTGCTTCTTCAGGGCCAGGAAATAATATGTAAACATTTAAGTTAAGTAGGACGCGGGCTAGGCCCGCATTATTTTCTTCCACTAGGTTAAGTTAGCGTAGGTTAAGTTAGCTAGGTTTGCGTTCATATTGAACAGTTAAGTTGAGGACATCCGGTGTAGTGCCTCTGGCGGAGCACCGGAGCTAGGACACTCATTGTCAATTAGTTAACTTATTATTAAATAAAGTGTAGGCGACGTTTGACTGCAGAAACACTGACTAGTTATTGGCGACCAACATTTAATTCTGCGGTGATTTCCGGGGCTGTTTTGCGTCTATTTAACTTGCTGGTAACCACTATTCTGCGATCATCTGCAGATGTTGTCGCCTTTGGCCTTCCACTCCGTCTTTTATTAAGAAAACTGCCAGTTTCCCGATATTTTTTACGTTATAGTCAACCGTAGCGTGGTGTATTTTCATTTTTTTGACAATTTGTCGATTACTTATGCCACTTTTATGGTAAGCTATTATCATAAGCGCACGTGTTTCCGTACTAATTTCTCTTTGCGTAGGCATTTTAAAAAATTGTCACACGATATTTCGCTCACGACGTGAATAGAGTAAATACCACACTGCAACTGACCATAGGTTACAGATTTCACTATAATCTTCTAGGAATATAATTTAAACATTATTACCTACAATCTAACAGATGACTAAATTTACCCAGTAAATTCAGAGGGATTGTTATTGTAATTGCACCGCAATAAACAGTTTATGGTAATCCGACCAAATGCAGGTATATGATAGTAAACCTTATGCGATATAATGGGTGTTTATCTTACTGAACTACATTTTAAATACGTATTTCATTTTATTATAATGTTTTTTTGGCAAACATAATACTATATGAATAATCCATGAAAACAGGGGTGCCTAAACACTTTTGAGCGGTAGTGTATATTGGTAATAATATGACCTATAGGGTAATTAAACAACATATAGGTTTAAATCAATTTATTATGCGTTTTCATTAATAGCCATACCTACCAACAAAAATAACTATGAACAAAGAAATCATTGATATATAATTACATATATATAATATATATAATAACATATGTGTAGAATAGGATATTACAGTATTTGTTAATGCAATTGCATATGTATTATTCAATTATGTACCTTAATTGCTCATGTATTTTTTGTTAAGCTGTAACAAGTCTGTTCAACTATCAGGGAAAAATATTGCCACAAACACTTAATCAAGAGCTTAATTTAACAAAGCGGTACAACATAAAATATAACATGCTCGATGAGAACCGAAAATAGAATATAAATTATAACATATAACGAAAACTGAAATAGAATAGAAACTATACATGCATGGCACTAGGAAGAATTACAATGGATATTGTTGACAAGTTGCTATAACAAACTCTGTAAAAATTGAATTTTTATTAAACTAGCTTCTCCATAGGTAAGATTAGAAAAGGTGTTCCGACGTTCCAAACTGTCGCACTTTTCACACGCATCCACATGTTCCCAACAGTCTGTGTATGAATGTTGTGATCGTCGGAATCAACAAAACTTTCTTGATGCACGACTACACAATGTTCATACACACCACCATGAAGCTAATTAATGCAATTATATGCCCTCCATGTATCACTCATAGTAATGGTACCAGCTAAAATAAATCTAGAAAATTAAATAAACGAAAGTAAAAAAGAAGTATTACAAGAGTAAAACCTTCAACATGGAACTCTCTTATGATTTCATTATATAAAACATACATCTATTGAAGTTGCTATCGCTTACTTCCGAATCTCAAATGTTTTCGTTGTTGGATTGAAAACCTCCACAAGGAAACATTTACCAGTTCCCCGTTCAATACCACTGAAAACCCAATCACCCTCGCGCTATTGGCCACGGTGATATTTCCGGCGGAAAAGCGATCGTAGATCAAATGGTGAGTTCGAAGTACCGGAAATCCTGTTTCCTTAACTTCTCCATCGGATTGGAATTCGCTCGGACGTCCAGCTACTCAATTCACCTTTCGACCGAGCGAATTTTCCTTGATGCAATTGGTAGACGTCGTTTCCTCGTCTTATGGTAACTCACTCCAACTTCCAGCTACTCGATCCACCTTCGGCTAGAGTGAGTCGTGGCCTAGACGGGGTGGAAATGGGTCTCACACCCATCGGGATGCGAATCACCCGGGCGTCCGGCCATTCAATTCATCTTCGGCACCGGGAAACCGCACCTGCGACGAAGTGTGAGGGTCCCATCTCCGGATGGAGGTCAGCAGGAACCCGAAAAGTATACGGACCGCAGTCTGAACTATGGTGACGTGACTCGTCGGGAGCTCCTAATAGGAATTAGCGGTATGGAAGCGGAGTTTAGTTCAGCAAAGTACGTACAACCTTTCAGCGTAACGGCCCAAGCCAAACTATGACGCCTACGTATTCGTCGCCTATTTCGAACTCGTATATTTGGTGACGGCCTTTGTACCCTCGCTGACGGCGTGCTTGGCCAGTTCACCGGGAAGCAGAAGACGAACCGCCGTTTGAATTTCGCGGCTGGTAATAGTCGCCCTTTTATTATAATGGGCGAGGCGCGATGCTTCGGCGGCGATTCTTTCGAATATGTCGTTAACGGAATGGAAAAATGGAATTTTATCAATAAATATCAAATCATCTGGAAACCGCACCTGCAAGCTCCGTCCCCCTCTACCCAGTGGAAAAAGGAGTCTGGCTTTGGCCGTTACACCGAGAGGTTGTGCGTACTCTGCTATACCAAACTTACATACCGCTAATACGTGCTAGGAGCTCCCGACGAATCACGTCGCCGCAGTTCAGACTGCGGTCCGTCTACTTTTCGGTGGTCCGAACCCGACGTTGCAGCAACTTTTCGTGCCCTTTCGGGAACACCACCGACCCTGATGGTTTCCGACCGCCCTCAAGGAGGCAGCAACGGAAGAGGAAGGGATCGGCCAACTCCGACTACGACACCGGAAGAAAACGTACCGGGGCGAAGCTAGTGCCAACTGGTGGCACTGGCCCCCAACCTGTCTTGGCCACCGCGGCTATCCCGAAGGCGAAAGAGGGCTGTGTGCACCCCGTCGTCCTGAGGGAGAAGGCGAGGTGGACTACGTTAAACACCGAGATCTTACGTAGAGGAATCCGCACCACGAAAGTGGTAAATACCAACGTCGGGATACGGATTCAGCCGACTACCGCTGATGACTACCGGCAGCTAGTGCACGCTGTAACTGCATTAAACATGCAGTTCCACTCCAACCAGTTAACGGAGGATAAGCCTCTGAAGGTCGTCCTGCGAGGAGTACCGGAGGACATAACGGAAGACGAGATCAACAGAGACCTGGCACGACAGGGCATCCGAGTCCTGGAGTGCAAAAGGATGTTAGTCGCACAGGCACGTCGTCCCATCCCGTTGGTCTTCGGCCAATTGACGAAGAGCGATGAGGCAAAGGGGATATTTAGGATCACTCACGTCTGCGGGATTAATATCACCGTAGAATCGAAGCAGGTCTAGAAGGGCCAGGTAACCCTGTGCCACCGCTGTCAACTATACGGACACGGCCAGAGGAACTGCCACGCAGCTGCGGTATGCGTGAAATGCGCAGGACCTCATCAGACCGCCGAATGTGCCAAGAGCAGAGACACGCCGGCGAGGTGTGCTCTGTGCCAGGGCCGCATACGGCCAACTGCAAAGGTTGCCCCACGAAAACCGGAGGCCCCGAAAGTCTCGGCCCGACCAGCGGAAAAGGTCTCCATACCGATGGAGGTCGACACCCCGCAGTCGTCCACCAGCACGGCGAAGCCGTCGTACGCCGCCGCCGTCAGGAAGGGTACGACCAAAACCGTCAAAGTAACCAAGACGGTAAAGACCAAAACGCCGAAGAAGGGCAAAACACCTTCAGCCCCATTCCTCCCCAAACCTTCTCCTAAGAAACCCGTCGCATCCAAACCCCCGACCAAACCAACTCCGGCAATCGTCGAAGAGGTCGCCGACTACGACGCCTCGGAGACAAACTCCCGCCCGGAAGCGAGCGTTTTCAACACCTTCAGCCAGCTGATCCCGCTAATTCAGAAGATCAACTGACAGAAGCTCCTACGAGTCGCAGCATCCCTGGTGCCCAAGCTGCTGAAATGCAGGTCCATTCCGGAAGCTGGATTACTCCTAGCCGGCCACCTACAAGACATCTTGGCAATATTCTCCCACAATGAATAAACGCCATCGACAACCGCAATCCACGACTATCGCGTTCTGGAACGCAAACGGCCTCTCCACGAAGAAGACCGAGCTGGAGGAGTTCGTCCAGAGACACCAACTGGACGCGGTCCTCATCGGTGAAACCCATCTCAGAGCCAGTAACAGACTCATACTACCAAACTTCCGGGTCTATCGAACGGACAGGGAGAACGCCCGCGGAGGAGGCACCGCCATCCTAGTCAAGTCCACCATCGAGCACCACGCTGACCTGGCGCTGGACCTCACCAACATCGAGGCCACCGCCGTCACGGTCAACCTGGCGACCGGCCCAGTCAAGCTCGTCGCTGCCTACAAAGCACCCAATAGGCAGCTTTTGGAGGACGACCTATGCGAGATCTTCGACACCCGGGGAGCGGTTATCCTCGCCGGAGACCTCAACGCGAAGCACCCATCGTGGAACTTGAGGCAGACGAACGCGAGCGGCACATGTCTACGCCGCCTCGCCGACGACCTCCACCTGCTGGTGGATGCTACCGCCGAGCCCACGATATACCCGCATAACGGACAGCCCGACGTCCTGATAATGAAGGATGTCGCACAATTCCATCAGCTGACCGTTCTCAACGAACTCTCGTCCGACCACAACCCGGTGCTGCTGCAACTTGGACAGGCGGCACCAGAAGACGAGAAACCCAGGATGCGCAACACGATGTCGTGGCCCGCTTTCGCGGATCTCCTCTCCGCCCACATCGGTCCTATCACGGCGATAGGCGGCTCGATCGAGCTCGAAGCAGCAGTACGCAGTCACGGAGCGCGTATCCGACAGCGCACGGTACGCAACCAACACATCGCGTGCCGTCGACGACAGGGCCTTCATCCCCAGGGAAGTCCAAGACCTGATACGGGAGAAGAACCGGCTCGGAAGATAATGGCAGAGAACGTTAAACCCGGCTAGCAAAGCCGAATATAACCGAATGGCGAGACGAACCAAGGTCGCGCTGGACGAATTCCGCAACAACCGCTGGGACGACTTCATGGTCCGAGCCTCGGAGACTCCGTCCGAGTTCTGGAGGGCAGTAAAGGCCCTGAAGGGACAGCGAGTTCCCGTCCCGCCGATCCATGGGGCACGCAGCGTCGCCATTACCACCGAGGACAAAGCGGAAGCCTTCGCCGAAACCCTCGAGCGACAGTGCAGGCCGGTGCACGAGAACGTGGACGTGAACCGGATAGGGCGTATCCATCGTCAGGTACGAGATCTCCTGACGGCAGAGGAAGACGACGAAGAACCGATACGACCCACGTCACCGAAAGAGGTGAAAGCCATCGTGAAGTCGTTCCGGCCCACCAAGGCCCCGGGACCGGACGGCGTCACTTACCGCGCTCTCAAGCACGCTCCCAAGAAGTTCGTCATGCATATGACCAACATATGCAACGCCTGCGCCACTTCCCGCCCCAATGGAAGCTAGCGGATGTAACGATGATACCGAAGCACGGACAGTCCCACAACTGGCCGCAAAACTACCGCGCACGTCAACCTGGCGATGTACGCGGACGATGTCTGCATCTACTCCAGGTCTCTCAACGCCAGAGTGATCGACCGACGTCTCCAAGCAGCACTCGACACACAGACGAGGCATCATTCCTTGGCAACGTGAAGTCACGTACCTGGGAGTCACGCTAGACTCCCGGGTAAACTGGGCAGCCCACATCCACCGCGTGCTCGACCGCGGACGTAAGATGTTTGGGACCCTCTACCCGATGATGGCTGGAGGAGGGAGGCTAGATCCCTCGCTTAAGGTTCGGATATACAAAACCGTCCTTAGGCCCGCCATAACCTACGCATCCGCCGTGTGGGCAACCGCCTCGCCCACGCACATCAGAAAACTAGAAGCGTTCCAGAGCCGGGCACTGCGCAGCGCCCTCAACGTACCCTGGTTCGTAAGGAACACCACCATCCATCCAGGACACCGGAGTGGAGCCACTGATGGACTTCATCCGGAGGATAGCAGCCCGATTCTTCGAACGAGCGGTAGACCATTCCAACCCGCTCGTGTCGGAGTCCCAGGTGTACGACCCCAGGATCCCTTGGAAGTACGCCCGCCCACGGTCACTCGTCGTGGCCAACGCCCAGGATTAGCAGCTCGCTGATCTCCGCCTAGAAGCGGAACCCTCGCGCTTCGTCGCAGGTGCGGTTTCCCTGAGCCGAAGGTGGATCGAGTAGCCTGACGCTCGGGTAGCCGTTACCCCGACGGGGTCGAGATTACGCTTCTACCCAGCCCGAGACACGCCAAACGTCGAGGGCAACCAGACCAACAGCAGGAAGCAACCAACCTGCTGACCTCCATCCGGAGATGGGACCCTCGTATTTCGTCGCAGGTGCGGTTTCCCGGTGCCGAAGGTGAATTGAGTAGCCGGAAGCCCATGTCATTCGCATCCCGACGGGTGTGAGACCTATTCCCACCCCGTCTAAGCCACGACTCACTCTAGCTGAAGGTGGATCGAGTAGCCGGAAGCTTGAGTGAGTTACCATAAGGCGGGGAAGCGACGTCCGCCAAATGCGTCGAGCAAAATTCGCTCGGGCGAAAAGTGAATTGAGTAGCTGGACGTCCGAGCGAATTCCATTCAGATGGAGAAGTTGAGGGAAAAGATTCTCGGTACTTCGTAACCCCCATTCGATCTACGATACATATCAGAAGGTTCTCGCCTCTAGCGCGGTCAACACGCCGAGTCACCGTAACTTTCTGCTAAAGTGGTTTCGCCTCTAGCGTGGTTTACACGTCAAGTTACCGTGCCACTTTGGTTTCCCCTATTCTCCTGAAGAAGCCTCCTACGACGGAGGGGAAACGTCGAGATCCCACCTTTCTCTTTTAGTCTCTTTCTTTTTTCTCTCGTACTTAGTAGTTCCGTAGAAGGGGCATCGAGTTAGCGATTTTAATGGATTCTAACGGAAAGCTCACGTTTTGCTGTGTTTGAAATGGCCCCTTTTCTTAGAAGTTTAGTTTAAAGCACCTAAAAATTGATTTAAAAAGGGCTATTTCTAGGTTATGTTTAGAGGTATATGCGTCATAGTTTATGAAATTTAAGTTGGCACTTGTATTTGTCTTAAAAGTTACTAAAACGGATAGTAAACACTGATGAACGGTAAAATTTAATTTGAATATTGGGGAATAACCAGTAGTATAATCTTTAGTATCCCATATTTTTTATTTTTGTATAAAATGTAGGCAAATAGACTATTATTTATTTAAAACTGTATTACATTATTGTGAAGTTCTTAGAGTCTATTTTTTCTATGGTGCTTGTTATAGAAAACAACAGGGAAAAAAGGACATGAAAGTTACAATAAATAAATCAATTAGTTTGGTTTTGAATAGAATTAACTAATTATTACTTCGAAGATTGCACAAAATGTGTACCGAACTGGTAGTAAATTACATATATACAGCGGCTGAAGATGTTCACACCCAGAGTGATGCTGGAGACCCACCAAGGCTTGGTTTGCCACCAAACGTTTTGCACGGCAGACTTTTGCAGACCACCTTGTGGAATGGCTATGGTGTAGGAATGTACATACGTAAAAGAGGTGTGGACCAGAGACAACTTCAACATATGGACCTGTTCAGGAAACTACTAGCCGCTGTTAGACAGCAGTACCTAGAGTAAATTTCAGGTCTCCTTTTTTCTTATTATTTCGTTTTAGGGCACTGTGTTGGTTTTTTCAATGGGGAATATTTTTCTTTGCTAAAATCATACATTACATGCATCAGTATGCATTAAACTTGTATAATTTAAACATCGAAGTTTTGCACATCGTTAATTTTCAAAAATCCTAGATGCTTTCCTCAGGACATTTAGACCATGTTTCAGAATTACCTTTTTTTTTTTGCTGGCATATTGTTCATTTTGCAGAATTATTTTCCAATCTTTATTTGAAAAATATTTTGTAGTGTACTATTTTATTCGCAGAATTGTTTGTTTAATTTATTAATCATTTATTATTTTAGAAATATGTTTTTGTTGCAATTTGCGTGATTGTTTTTCTAATTTATAAATCATTTATTACTTTAGAACAATTTTTAATTTGTTATTTTGTGGTACTTGCTTTGCATCACCTACTCTCAAATTAGTGCCTTGACGTTACAAACAGTGTAGACTTAATATACCATATTACTTTTATATGTTTCGTATTGACGGATGGGCTTACTTGATGCATTTAACAAAATCATGTTAATATTAGAGTGCATTTTATATTTTACTACCAGTTCCGTACAGTTTTTGTGTAATCTTCCTAGTAATAATTAATTGTTTTCTATAATGAGAACCATAGAAACAGTACTAGTCTATTTACCTATATTGTATACAAAAGTAAAAAATATGGGATAGTAAATATTATACAACAGATTATTCGCCAAAATTCAAATGAAATTTTACCGCTCATCAGTGTTTACTATCTGGTTTAGTAACTTTTAGGCGAAACACAATAAATACCAACTTAAATTATGTAAACTTTTCCTCACGCCACTAAAGATAACCTAAAAATAGCCCTTTTTAAATAGATTTTTAGGTACCTTAAACTAAACTCCTAAAAAAAAAGAAGGGCCATTTTAAACACAGCAAAACGTGAACTTTCTGTTAGAATCTATTAAAATCCTTAACTCAATATCCCTTATACGGAACTTTTACCCAGAGTGTTAACTAACGTCATCCATAATGATCATAGAATTAAGTTTTATATTTGGTAACGGCATCATAAACCATTTTCTAAAATTTTCTTTGTTCATTTCTCCATGGTAATCGTATTTGTAATAAAACAAACCTCTTGCCTTCAGTATTTTAGGCTTTTACACTTTGCCAATTGCTGTCCTACCAAGAATAATTATTGCTGCCATATTCAAATATCCATGTTTAATCTACATAAACAGGTTCCTGTGGACTATTGCTTTCCATGTTCTTCCATTAGTTCTCGTTGACGATCATCTTTTTTCCATGTAAACCCAATGTTTTTTAAAACCTTTCCTAATGAAGAAACGCCTCCACTAAACAAATTTCTTTCTTTCAATTTACATAAAAGAGAAGAATGTGTAATGTGTTCTCTTAAAATAAATCGGCATTAGCACATCTGATTACGTAGAATGCATTTTAACATACAATTATAGTACATTTGGTAAACTACATTGTGGATAGCAGCTTTGCTTGGTTCATCAGTATCCACAATTGGTTTTAATGTGTTTCTGCTCTTGCTGCAGGAAGGTAATGCTTGCAGCAACAGCGACGCGCTAAAATGCAACAATTTTATGCCGTTATTATCGTGTATGCAGAAATAGAATATAATCTACCTCTCTGACAGCAGCCAACAGTAACAAGGGGCCGTTGTTGTTGCGTTCTTGCTCAAAATATATAATAAGCGAACTGATTATTTCTTTCGCCTGTTGACATAATGCACGTGGCATTTTCGTAAATATACGTCCACTAGTCTTAAAAAGAACCTTTGGATATACAAAGCAATGAAATAATTCGTCGAAAACTAAACAAACTAACGTAAAGGAAGAAACAAGGAAAGCGTTTGATGTTTACCAAAGCTAACCGACAACATAGTATTCATCAAATATTGCCTAACCAACGTAAAAGTACTGCTATATGAAAAAGAAGTTAGGGTAGCAGATATGGTTCTCATTTGAACAGAATTAACTAGGCGCGCACGGAGTAGAAACAATCGAGCACGAGCGTGAACGAAGGCGCGCCGAAAATTTAAAAGAGAACGAAAAACAATAACAGAGAATTCTCATTATTTAACCCTCAAACATTCATACACACTATTAAAGGTACGTGAAAAAGCTAGTTGCGGTCAGTTAATATAATATAGGGCAGAATCCACCCACCGATCTCTAAAATTATAAGTGATAGAAAAAGAAGTTATAGGAAGAAGAGGTTGGAAATCGTACCGACAGTGCACATATAAATTTTCAGAATTCTTCTCGTACCCCTAAGCAAGCTAATCCCCAAAACCAAAAGGTAGAATCTACCCCGCGATCTCGGAAAGTACAAGAGATATGAAAAAATGAAGGAGAAAATTGTAGCAAACTGCTCCAAAACACATGTGTAAAATCCCAGACTTCTATCTGCACCCTCAAGCGAATCCTCCTCTCAATCCCTAAGGGCAGAATCCATCCACCGATCTCGAAAATTATGCGATAGAAAAAAAGAGTTATAGGAATAAGTGATTAGAAATCGTACCGACAGTGCACATATAAATTTCTAGAATGTTTCTCGCAGCCCTAAGCGAGTTAACCCCAAAACCAAAGGGTAGAGTCTACCCCCCGATCTCGGAAAGTACAAGAGATACGAAAAAATGTTAAAAGAGAAAATTGTAGCAAATCCCCCAGAAGCGCACGTGAAAAATATCAAACTTCTATCTGCACCCATAAGCGAACCACCCTCACAATTCATAAGGGCAGAATCCACCCACCGATCTCGAAAATTATAAGTGATAGAAAAAGAAGTTATAGGAAGAAGTGATTAGAAATCGTACCGACAGTGCACATATAAATTTTCAGAATTCTTCTCGTACCCCTAAGCAAGCTCCAAAAGGTAGAATCTACCCCGCGATCTCGGAATGTACAAGAGACACGAAAAAATGAAGGAGAAAATTGTAGCAAACTGCTCCAAAACACATGTGTAAAATCCCAGACTTCTATCTGCACCCTCAAGCGAATCCTCCTCTCAATCCCTAAGGGCAGAATCCATCCACCGATCTCGAAAATTATGCGATAGAAAAAAAGAGTTATAGGAATAAGTGATTAGAAATCGTACCGACAGTGCACATATAAATTTCTAGAATGTTTCTCGCAGTCCTAAGCGAGTTAACCCCAAAACTAAAGGGTAAAATCTACCCCCCGATCTCGGAAAGTACAAAAGATACGAAAAAATGTTAAAGGAGAAAATTGTAGCAAATCCCCCAGAAGCGCACGTGAAAAATATCAAATTTCTATCTGCACCCATAAGCGAACCACCCTCACAATCAGTAAGGGCAGAATGCACCCACCGTTCTCGAAAATTATAAGTGATAGAAAGAAAGGTTATAGGAAGAAGTGGTTGGTAATCGTACCGAGAGTGCACATATAAATTTTCAGAATGTTTCTCGCACTCCTAAGTGAGGTAACCCCCGATACCAAAAGGTAGAATCTACCCTCCGATCTCGGGAAGTACAAGAGATATGAAAAAATGTTAAAGGGGAAAATTATAGCAAATTGTCCCGAAAGTACACGTGTAAAATCTCACACCCCTAAGCGAACCCCCCTCACAATCTCTAAGGGCAGAATCCAGCCATCGATTTCGAAAATTATAATTGATAGAAAAGAAGTTAAGGAAGAACTAATTGGAAATCGTACCAACAGTGCACATATAAATCTTCAGAATTTTTCTCGCAATCCTAAGCGAGCTAAGCCCCAATACCAAAAGATAGAATCTACTCTCCGATCTCGGAAAGTACAAGAGATACGAAAAAATGTTAATGAGGAAAATTATAGCAAATTGCCCCAAAAGTACACGTATAAAGTCTCAGACTTCTATCTTCACCCCTAAGCGAACCACGCTTACAATCCCTAGGGGGAGAATCCGATCTCGAAAAGTATAAGTGAGAGAAAAAAAGTTATAGGAAGAAGTAATTGGAAATCGTACCGACAGCGCACGTATGGATTTTCAGATTTTTTTTCACACTCCTAAGCTAACCCCCAATACCTCAAGGTAGAAGCTACCCTCCGAATTCGGAAAGGAGAGCATACGAAAAAGTGTTGAAGGTAAAGCTATGGCAAATCGTCCCTATGATCGACAAATGAAAGACAAAAAATAAATAGAACAGCCGGCTCACTTGTGTAATATATCAGTACTATGCACACTATCCATTATTCTCTCTACATGGGAATGGAATTACGCTAGTGTTCTATGTAGTACCATTGAAATTCATTGACAGAGAAAGATTGATGGCAAGGTATTCTAGTGCCAAAAGAATTATTATGTATATTAAGAGCTTTAGACAACAGCAACCAATATCAATATAATGGGTTGAGTAGACCTATACATCTTATAGCTGGTCCGACCCAGTTTACTATTTAGATATTTGTTCTTATTATAGAGTTATAGTTGTAGCAATTATTATATTTTTACGAGTAGACTTCCCTACATCTCTTCCTTCCCTTTATACTAAATGGATTGTTTCTAATTTCGTGAAAATACCAAGAATATTATTTTCGACTTCCATATTCCCGTGATGATTATAACTCCTGGCAGACATCCTCGTCAAGAAATAATGACTTCTTAGATAAACGTCATGACATAATTGATATATTCATTTTAAGTAAACTAAAGAATGTGAAAATGGAATCTCATTTAAAAATTGCTATAGTCCTAAGTCGACGTACAGCCTATCCTTCCGTGTATCCTTCCAAATACAATTTCTTTGTTTTCATATATATGGTTTATTTTGTGAATGAAGTACTGTGTGCAATACCGACGAAGACAAAGATACTAGGTAAACGGATGTTAAAATGAGATTGCTATTTATGTATCTAACACATTGATCCTTCATTCATTAATGTGAAATAAAAGGGTGTTACCTCGCAAATATGAACATAAAAGGAGTAACCTTGGTTTAAAGTAGTTCGATGGCAACACACAAGCGGATATACCAGGAGAGGTGCAGAAGTTCGTGGAATGAAAGGGTTTTAAATAAAATAAAACAATAAATCTATTTTTCCTTTTCAATATAATTACCCTTAAGCACAATACATTTATTAGATCTATGAATTAATTTTTCTAAACCATCATAAAAATATTTTTTATCTTTCGCCTCAAAATGGGCCAAAATTGCCTTCTTTACCTCATTGTCGTCGAAAAACTTTCTTCCACGTAAGTTTCTTTAAATTGACTGCATGGACTCCTGTCTGGACTCAGGCTCAAAGTGATGAACCCATGTTTCATCTCCGGTAACAATCCACTCCAAAAGCTGTGCAAGTTTGTCTTCACACAGCTCCAAAAATTGTTTGGACGCACAGACGCGCTGCTGTTTCTGCAGCGGCGTGAGCATTCTCGGTACCCCTCTTGCACTGACTTTTGTCATACCCAGGTGGTCATGTAGGATACGCCAAATGGTAGTATCTGATACTCCAACTAATGCAGATAATTGTTTTTTCTTCAAACGGACATCTTGCAGTAGAAATTTTTGCACTTTTTCGACGACGTCTGATGTGGTGGCCTCAACTGGCCGTCCTGAGCAGGGGTCGTCTTCAATCGACTTCCGACCATGTTTAAAAGACCATAAATCATTGATTTACTAGGGCACTGTTCCCCATAAACGGTTTCCATTCCATTCAATATGGTTTGAGCGTTCTTTCCTTGCTTTGTAAGGAATTTTATCATAGCACGGTGTTCAATTTCCTCCATAGTTTCAGTTTTCTTCTGGATTGACTTGTTTAGCAGGCATTCGTAAACGACTGACGCTATGGGGCTGCAACTTAACTTATATACTAATGATGAGTCGCCAATCAGAATGACACGAGCGCTCCTATCCCCACTCCATCCCCTCCATTCCCAGAACTTCTGGACCTCCCCTCGTAGTTTTGCACTTATCACGTTCAGTTGTCTAGGCTGCGGGACTCAGGATGGAGGCTATCAATATTCGATACTTAAATATTGTAAACGCATTCGTACTCGAAAAAGACTAACCCCATCTATTTGCGTGTAGATTTCACGACACCCCTAAGTAATCTGATCTCTCAGGTAAACAGAGCTCCCGTGGTAGTTCATCACCGTTATTTTCATTGAATGTGCAAATTATGTTATATTGGTTGTACTGCATTTATTCCTATGTGGTTTACTCTACTTTGAAATGTTGCCTCTTTTGACAATAAATAATCCGCTGTCTTAATGCTTATTGTTTCTTGTGTGTACGGTACGTAAATGAAGATTGCTACCGTGTGTAGTGTTGACACGACTTCCAGCAAAATGTTGCATTCTATGCATAGTGCTACTGCTATAATTTCCTACACTTTCTACCTTTAAGTTTTGTGGAATAGGCCCGCTTGAGGGTGTAGATTTGCTATAATTTTCTCCTTTAAGATTTTTTCGTGTCTCTTGTACTTTCCGAGATAGGAGGGTAGATTCTATCTTTTGGTATTGGAGCTTAGCTCGCTTAGGGGTGCGAGAAAAATTCTGAAAATTTATATGTGCACTCTCGGTACGATTTCCAATTACTTCTTCCTATAACTTTTTTTTCTATCACTTATAATTTTCGAAATCGGTGTGTGGATTGTGCCATTAGGGATTGTGAGGATGGTTTGCTTAGGGGTGAAGATAGAAGTCTGAGATTTTATATATGTACTTTTGGGGCAATTTGTTGTAATTTTCTCCTTTAACATTCTTTCGTATCTCTTGTACTTTCCGAGATCGGAGGATAGATTCTACCTTTTGGTATTGGGGATTAGCTCGCTTAGGGGGGCGAGAAAAATTCTGAAAATTTATATGTGCTGTCGGTACGATTTCCAACCACTTCTTCCTATAACTTTTTTTTTCTATCACTTATAATTTTCGAGATCGGTGGGTGCATTCTGCCCTTACGGATTGTGAGGGTGGTTCGCTTATGGGTGCAGATAGAAGTCTGATATTTTACACGTGCGCTTCTGGAGGGATTTGCTACAATTTTCTCCTTTAACATTTTTTCGTATCTCTTGTAGTTTCCGACATCAGGGGGTAGATTCTACCCTTTGGTTTTGGGGTTAACTCGTTTAGGGCCGCGAGAAACATTCTAGAAATTTATATGTGCACTGTCGGTACGATTTCCAATCACTTCTTCCTATAACTCTTTTTTTCTATCACATAATTTTCGAGATCGGTGGATGGATTCTGCCCTTAGGGATTGTGAGAGGGGTTCGCTTAAGGGTGCAGATAGAAGTCTGAGATTTTACACGTGTGCTTTTGGAGCAATTTGATACAATTTTCTCCTTCATTTTTTCGTATCTCTTGTACTTTCCGAGATCAGGCGGTAGATTCTACCTTTTGGTTTTGGGGATTAGCTGGCTTAGGTGTACGAGAAGAATTCTGAAAATTTATATGTGCACTGTCGATTCGATTTCCAATTCCAGATCGGTGGGTAGATTCTGCCCGTAGGGATTGTGAGGGTAGTTCGTTTAGGGGTACAGATAGAAGTCTGATATTTTACACGTATGCTTTTGGGGTGATTTGCTACAATTTTCTCCTTTAACATTTTTTCGTATCTTAGGGGTGCAGTTAAAATTCTGAAAATTTGTATGTGCGCTGTGAAGACGATTTCCAATTACTTCTTCCTATGACTTTTTTTCTATCACTTATAATTTTCGATATCGCAGGCTGGATTCTGCGCTTAGGTATTGCGAGGGTGGTTCGCTTAATGGTGTAGATAGAGTTCCGAGATTTTATACGCATGTTCTTGGGATAATTTCCAACATTTTTTGCCTTTAGTACTTTGTTCTATCTTTTCTTGTTTCGGGGATAGTACGATATATTGGAACTGTAGGTATTATACAGGAGGGTTAAATAATGAGATTTCTCTGTTATTGTTTTTCGTTCTCTTTTAAATTTTTGTCAGCGTCGCGCCTATAATAAGCGGTTCGGCGCGTCTTCGTTCACGTTCGTGTTCGAACGATTCTACTCCGTGCACGCCTACTTAATTCTATTCAAATGAGAACCAAATCCGCTACCCTAACCTAAGATATAAAAGCCCAAATAAAACAATTATTTTTTACAATCGTACAATTTGGCACTGACAATGTGCAGATTCTATGTAAGTCCTGATGAAATATTTTTAACGAATTCTTTAAATGAAACCTATGCTGCCATCCGTTATAGCGGAAGAAACTAAAATAATTTTACATGTGAAATGGAAATGCAATCTCGTGTTTGCAGCGTGATCTTATAGCCAAAAGATTAATTACAAATCTTGGCTTTCAATCAAAATTGTTTTTCTGTTCAGTGATATTACAGGGATCGCCTTTTTATTTATTAGAATTGTCTATCATCTTGCCATTTTAGTTTTAATGTAGTTTTCATTGTCATTTGGTTATTTTCATTGAATTTTAAACAAAAGAGGAAATTCAAAAATTCACTTTGTCATAATGTTGTACTAAGTGATATCACCACTGGAGGTATGAGCTAGTATTTATCTGATATTGTAGTTTCATGTAATTTTGTATCTCTTGACCCCAGTATTATGTGATTCATTGACAAGGTTATTTTATTATTAATGTCAAATTTCCAAATTACTAATTCATTATTCTTTACTTCAAAATACACTTTTCCTATATTTAACTCAGTTAAACATGCTCTTACTTTCTATAAATTTGTCGGTTATGTTCATGTACTTACTGTAATTTGTATGATGTAATTTTTTGTATTAAGAGACTTTTTTTTGCTTTCTAAACTTATATTCATTTCAGTTTGCAATAAATTATGGGCTCAGTCTGGAAGCGATTACAAAGGGTAAATAAAAAAGCTGCAAAGTTTCAATTTACTGTATCATATCATCAACTTTCTGTTGAATTTACATCTAAATGGTAAGGTTACTTTCTCAAAGATTAAAGTATTTCCAAAATATTGCTATGGTGCTAGGGAACCACATAAGTTATCTGTGGTTTGGTCGCGGAGATCTAGAAGAGTGGTGTCTCAGCCTATGCCATGGGAACCAACACTTCAACATCCATATAAAGCTCTTGTTGTTTGGTCTTTGCCAGAAAATCAGCAAGTGGATGTTACATTATTTAGAGATCCAAGAACAAAAACATTAGAGGAGAAAGATTGGAGTTTTATAATCGAAGATGTAAGTTTTAATATATTACATGATGTTATTCTCATGTTCAACTATATTATTTTAACAGTATGTCTTTGTTACCAATTGCAGTAATTTTTAAATTGTATAATATTAATCTAACTTATATTTTTCATATACTAGTAATCATACAGGAAACACCATTTTCCTGTGATAAAATATTTTTAGCCTACAAGTATTGTTTATGTATATACAGGATGCCCTATATAACATTGCCAGATACAGGTTTGATTAAATTGGATGAATTGTTGCTACAAAATGTTTGGTGAACAAAAGTCTCAAATTTTCTTTCTTCATAATAACTTCTTTGTTATACATCATTTTTGATTGCACTTTTTAAAGGTAATTTTACATATAGAATTTGAATATTTCATTTTTTCTGTTTTGGGCACTAAACTTTGAAGTTATATATGTAGTCACATGTTTTAGGTAGAAAATGGAAACAGTAAAATATTAGGAAAACATGGTAGATTATTGGAATGTTATTTTTCAACTTAATTTGTACTGCATCTACTTTAGACATGACATTGATGTTTTCCAAAATGCTGCTGGTATATATATAACATTTATAAATCTTGTTTGGATTACATTCTATTAACTTTGCCTTTCACATCCCTTAATCTATTTTCTAAACCTCACAACATCAATATTTGGATTACGGAATCTTTGCCTGCTCCAGTCTCTATATTTGTAACCACGATTTATCCTATTAAATATTACATTTTTGAAAATTTTTCATATTCAATCAAAATGAATTGTGGTTAGTTTTTTCTTGGTACTCCGAATGCTGTAAAAATAGTTCCGAGCAGTTTTATTGTTTCTGTAAAGGCTGGTGATTTCATAATACTCTTAAAAAACCTAGGTTTGCCCATTTCACGTGTAATCTATTACAGTCAAAGAGATTAGGATATTTTTCAACATGTTGTAATGAACAGGGCCCATAATTTGTGGTTCAGTTATCTCATTCCCCCAACATTTTACTTCATACAAACCTATAGCTATAGAGTAATAATGTATTATAGCTATTAATAGAAAATATTATGCGATTTATAATAATCGAGAAAGTTGCAAGTCGACGAGGCGTAGCCGAGTCACCTGCATAAAGCCCGAGATGGTTTAAATTACTAATATTCAAAACTTTATCGTATCATCAAAGACGAAAAAAAATCTTTGTTATTATGATTATTATTGATTTTTGAGCAAGTGAAAAGTGTAAGATTTTTAGATTTACTAAAAAATCAATGTAATTCCTACATTTGTAGCGTATCTTGGACGACGAAAACAAAACAGCGTTTCAACAAATGTCACGTTTCAATAAGCAATCTGTCAAATACTAAAGAAACAATGTTCACTATATGCAAATGGTACAGAAACTGAAGATTTAGCGATCCCACTTCGAATAGCATATTTTTTACATTTAATAACGCGAAAAAATAGATATTCATGTTCAAAAATAAACTTGCATTATAATTTTGTATCTAATATATTACGACTTTGTATCTAATGTATTAGGGGTATTCAAGTTAACCTAGTAATATTATGGTCTCAATAATTATCAATAAATGTCTCACATAGAATGAACCTAATAGATAATACGGTAAACAATTTTATGCCCACAATATTATTTTCCTTCAAAATATGTAAAAATATACAATTAAAAATCATTTTTCAGTTTTTCCCACCTCAATCAAAAGAAATAAAGTTAAACTTTAATATATTCTTTAAGGTATACACATGTGCCAACAACCATTTTTTTTTTTAAATTTCTATAGACTATGTATTAAATTCATTTTAATCTTTATTTTGATAAAGAAATATACGTACCTCATAGTACTCCATCCTTTTGTCATATTAACGAAATTTTAGATATCAAAACTTAAATACCGATGTATCAAATAGACTAACGTATGGTGGATAGAATCGGCTATGCCTGAAGTCTAACGAAGGCTCAGCGAATAGTATCGTCAAAGAGCAAAATAAACATAAACCAAAAATAATTTAAATTCACCTTCGTACGTGAAATTCACATAAACGGAAATCCTAAATTAATTTAATCTGGGTACAAAATGAATGGTTATTAAATTAACATAACATCGATAAGCTGAACCCAACACTAAATATATACAAAAATATTCGGAGGAAAAAGTTGTAAATCGACTCTGAAAAACATCTGTGAAATTTCGATATTCTATTTTTAAGCTGTAAACGATGAAATCAGTGTTCGATAAAAACTCCACAAGAGATGTAAATAGAATAGAGCGGTGCATTTAATAAACATCGAAACATTAGTTTATTTGAGGTAAAATACGTAAAAAAGGAAATTAAGCCATGATTAATATCTATTACGTAGTAATTTTCTAATAACGATTGCGCAGACTGTCAGTGGATACGAGGTTTCTCAGAGCACAATTGAATATTGTAGTTAATTTACATTACAAATTTGTAACAGCTAGCCGGTTATGTACTAGTATTCATAGGAAAGCTATTTTATGTCTATATCTGAGCTTTGGTAGAAGAAATATTTGTAATTTAATTACCATCGCCATCTAGTAATTTATATTTTGTAAACATCGCGACGTTGCTGTAATATAAGCAAATCCTGTTCTGCGCTCTCCTTTATAAAAATTGTTTGTTCTTATATTCTAGGTATCAACGACTGGAAAACGACGTCATCTTGCTGTCATGCACATTAATATGGGAATATACGCAGGCGGTGACTCTAAACAGCACGAGTTACAATTGCATTTCAAACCAACAACAAAAAAAATTGTTTCCGCAAAATTGGATTGTACGTTGTCTTGTGTACTACTTAAAGAAGGGAAGGCCACGTATGTATATCTTAGAAATTATTGCAATTATGTACAGTAGAACCCTGACTGTCGAAGGTACGTGAGCGGGAATTAACTTGGATACTGGAATACGCGGTTGTACGTAACTTCTTATTCCCATACTATATGATTTTATCTTATATATTACAAGATGCATAATAGATACTATTACAAGGCGACAAAGAAATTACTAATCCGTATTTACTTGAAATTTGATCTGTTTTTGGCGATCAATCGATTTAAAAAAGTGTTTTGTATTTGCTAATGATGTAGGGCTACGATGTCTGGATATTAGACAATCGCGAATTCTAGTAGTTTCAGAAAATTTGGATCCCGAATAATTGAGGTGCTATTGTAGTAGAATATTTTTCGTGCAACGGAGGCTTACGCAGGAGGCCCTTTTTTGGTTGATTTAGTGTCGTTACAAGATTCTTTCATAAAATTTACGCATCTCTAAAATCGCATAGAAAAATAGCTCCAAATATTTAGTGTATAATAAATAGTTAACGTCTTGCAATTCAAATTTAAGATTTTAGCGTTGTTTTCAATAATACCAGCAATTGATACGTAAAGCAGGTGTTACGTTCTCCTGGTTTGAAGAACAGCGCCGCTGTAGCCTGCTCGTAAATTCTTGAATTACTTGACCAATACTTACTTGCAGAGTATGTTCGCCTATTTACTAGGTTAAAGGTTGTACAGCGAAACTCAATGCGCATGCGCAAAAAATATATTTAGAAAATAAAATATGTACACGGTTTCCACTCTAGCCTATGTACAGTTCTTTGAACTCTCTTATGCATCTAACGCACATTGCATGTGTATATGTATGTTTTCCTTTTGTTTAGCAATATAAGGTACCGCCTCAGCGTGTACGTTGCCAAGCTATGTTTAAATTCTTATATGCTTCCGCAGAAGCATGCACCATTACCTTTGTATAGGGAGCCAACCTTATTTACTTGTTAATTTTATAAGCGCACCTCGGTGCAAAAATATGTAATGTCACAACTACCCAGGCGTTCTCATAAGAAATAATACGCTATAAGCAATCTAGCTCTTTACTACTGCGCCCCAAAGAAGGGAAAAAACCAGTAGCCAACAAATGTGCGAAGTGCGCACCAACAAGGAAAACGGAGCGATGAAGCCGACATTACATGTAGAACATTGGTCCGTGAAACTCGTCCGCTACGACGAACAACTAAATGAAAAAATGTCTAAGTCCCGCTACGACAGAGGACCGAACAAACGTTCAAATGACGACGACGGCTGCAGCCGCGACGACCGTCAACTAGAAGCGGAGTGATCGTACTTGTAGAAGATGTCTATACATGCGTGCCGACGACCTTACAAAAATTATTCCCGCCAAAACTCAGCAGAAGACTAAATATATGTATATACGACAACGGAGCCGAGAAATCGCACTTATTAAGGAAATTTATACATGCGCTCCGATGGCCTTGCCAAAAAAGGTTCTCACTATACGAGAACCGAATAAATCCGCCCGAACTTGAAACCTCCAAAATTCGTCCGACGACGTTACTGGTACAGTAAAGGATGCCATTATACGAAAAATCGACGAGGTACGAAAACGACTGAGAGTGAACGATCACTATTAGCTCGACCGTCACACAGGAGTCGACAGCCCGTACATGAAAATAGTAAATATTAAGAATTACGGGCATTCGTCCGACGGTTACAATAAACGTTATGACGAGGTACGAAAGGTGATCGAGAGTGAACTATCTCTAATACCTCGACCGTCACGCGGGAGCCGACTGCCTGTACTTGAATATATTAGATATTGAAAACTCCCATTATTTGCCCATCGACGTTGTACTTAATGTCACTTAAATTAGGCACTTTAGCAAGAGTATTGTGAATGGCCGAATGCATACATATACAATGCGTAGTGTACATACATATTAAAATAGAATTCTACATATTGTACAGAGAGCAAAATAAATAAATGATAAAAATGAAAATAAAGTAATATGCTAACCCATATTGTTGCAAAGAAGATAAAATCATATAAAATACATAAAGTAGTAAAAAAATGGATAAAACAAAATACACTTCCTTAGAAACTTAAAATTCTTCTACAAAAATATATTAGTAATGTTAAATTCTTAACAGCAGGGTTTGCATTTATCGATACTATTGCAAAATATTACTGTTTTAATAATCCTAGAGGACGGTATCCTTCAAACTCATCCGTGAATATTGTCATTATCAATCGTATTTCCCAGCATTATTGATGGTAATTGTTGACAAAACCTTAAAAGGTAAGCCATAACATGGTGCTTTTCTTAGCGAAAACAAGCGTACAAACAATTTCACGAAAAGTGTCGTTCATTGTCTTTTGCGTAAGGTTTGTAATAATATAACTACGGCAATTTCTTTTTTGCTGCAGTGAACGCGGTGGTGTTTGAATATCGTAGAGAAAAATCATTATTCTAAAACGGTTGCTTTAAAAAAAATATAGTTAATACCTTATATGTTTTATACATATCCGACTTTTGATGGAAATTGCAATGAAAGGCACAGTCCTTGGTCAAATTATTAGACCCACTTATAAAATCCATGCTTTTTGTAGTAAAAGTAAGTTAAGGTGATATCTTGAGTTTTAGCGCGTAATTGAAATTATTTCTTAGTATCCTAAGAACCAAGTACTCGCAAACGGTAAACACTGGTATAAACCGACCCCAGTTAGAAGTATCGGTTAGCCAGGGTGCGCGATAATGCTATATTAATTCGTATATTTTCTGTATGCCATTTTTAGTTGGTCAGAGTATAATTTTTTATTTGTAACATAACCATTGTGCAATTGTTTGTGTTATAAAACATTTATTATATAAAATGCACATAAGAAGGATCCTTCTTTTTGACATTAACTACCTACGTTGTCTGAGTAGCTGTTACAATTCATTAAAACGTAACTAATGTAACTATCGTATAGAGTAATAGATGGGACTTCGTGTTTTGAATACATAGATATTCGTAAAACGAATATTCAATTAAAATATTCGAACTATATATATATTCGAAATATATTGATTCAATTCAAATATTCGGACATTCACATATTAAAATTATTTTCTCCACTCCTTATATTATTTTTCTGTTTTTTTTTTATTAAGCAATTGCTTAATAAGTACATGAAGAACTTACCATATGGAGCAACTTGGTCACTTAAAATTAAGTGTTGTCTCAAGTTGAAGAGAAGTGAAGTTGAATAGGTGGACTTGTATATTGGTAGATGACTAATAATTCCTATTCCTCACACTGTAAAGTTTTTTATTGTTAGCCGACCAAGTTAGATCGCTGATACATTTGATCAAATTCAGATCTGAAGAATGAACAAAGTACAGACATGTTATCTCCAGCTCATCTATCTATGAAAGTTTATGCTACATCTATCTAGCGGACTTACGCAGTGATACTGATACATAATACAGGCGGGTTATTGACGTATCGCGTTTTTATCATACCAATGGTTCATTATCTTCTGCTGTATTGCTCCCGTATGAGATAGCACTCTATGCAATGATGTTATAGGTCTTAATGGATCGACTTTACCGCGCATAGACCTCGAATATTTATGTAATACTGAGCGATGGATTTCCGTCTACCGAGGAAAACTGTCTAGTAATAAGTATTATTAACTAAAAATTTAAACAAGGACACGAATCAACCAAAAAGTGATTTCATGATTATAAACGACCTGATATTTAATGTTGCCATATTCTTGTATAACATTCAGAAACTAACACATTTTTTTTTCAAATTAGCGATGAAGATATGCAGTCGATAGCATCTTTAATGTCTGTAAATAATAACAGTGATATAGCTCCTTTAGAGGATTTCGAAGATGAAGATTTTTCCTTAAGTGAAAATTCTATTAAAAGCACACTTAACGAAGTTACGCAGCAAGTGCAGCGAATGACAAATAGCTTGTCAGGCTCAGATTTCGCTAGCACTCCTCTAAGCGGTAAGTACACTAACTATTTGCTTGATTTGAGAATCGTGTTATATATATCATTTATAAATGTTTTAAAAAATCTCGAAATTTCTATAATCTTCATTTAATCTTACTCAACGTTCGTTAATGTTGTAATGAAGTAGGTAGATTTTTTAAAATTACATGTGTCTGGTATTATAAACAATTAGAAAAATGTATTTTTACGAAAATACGTATATGCTACTCGTAATTACGGCTTGTGGCGTATTTTTAGTTTGCTTTAAGTTACCCAAATGCTTGCTATTAAATATTTAATCATAACCCGTTTTCTTAGACTTCGGAGTATTCCTCTTATCTAGGTAGGACTAAACATTGTCAGATTTTTATTACAGGAGCTATTTCAAATAATAGACTGATATTCCGTATAATTATTCTGTTATGTATAACCTTAAACCACATGCGGCACAAAATATGTTCTTTAAATGGAATCAGAAAGTGTAATTATTACGTAACTATACATGAAACTAGGTTATCTTTATGGACGATTGGGATAAAGAATTGGAAGGTTTGTTGGAAAACGCTTACATTGTATTTTTGGAAATTGAAAAGTCAAGTAACACCGTAATAGATGATGAGGAGTTATTTCATAAAAGAAGATGTACTTATTTCTTAGTTTCTATTAAACTTCTTCACGTTTTCATTCATTTCTCTATTGATTTTCGTGCCAAGGCTAACTTATGAGGAAATGGTTAAAACTTCAAATCTTTGAAATGTCGTAGAATGTAATTTTTTACTCCTTCCACGTAACAGATCTTTACCCACTACTACTTATTCTCGCAGGTTATGCAATGCTCGAGGGGAAAGGTATAAGTCTCGAAATGAGTTACAGATTACTTAGGAAAAATCCCATATTAAACTGATATTATTTGAGATTTTTAATTTTAATGATGAATTGATTTTTCATACGTTGCGTTCAAATAAAATATACCAGAAGCAAATGTAAAGAACGAAAAATACATCAGTTTAAGTTTATTGATACATAATTTAAAACATTTTATTCTCTTTGTTACAATAAAAATATTGTACGAGGGCGAATCCTCATGCCCCGCCCCTCACCTACTTCTAATTGGTTGTTTGATTTATATTTTTGACATTTAGTTAACTGACATTTGTAGATCATATCTACATAATATCAACTTGTATCTCAAAGTATTGTTGCGGTGTGGCTAATTCTTGAATTGTGTATCATAATTGTTCATAAAAACGGATCCTGTGGAACAAAGACCCGTAATAAAATCCCTCCAGAGAAAGGGCACGACGCCAACTCAAATCTATAACATCATTAGGACAACTATTGGTGAGTCTGTAGTTTTTTTATATAGTGAAACGCTGGTGTCGAGATTTTAAATGTGCAAGAACATCCTGTGAAAACGAACATGCCGGTGGTCCTCCTAAAACGATAATAACAGACAAAAACATTGAAAAGGTACACCATATCGTACTGCAAGACCGACGAGTACGCATCAGGGACATTGTGGAAGATACTGGCTTATCATGTGGTGCATACTGACTAAGGAAATATATATGAAAAAAATGAGTGCAAGATGTCAACAATTGATCAGAAAAGAAATCGGGTGTTGATTTGTAAGCGTCATTTGGAAAGGTACCGACCAAACAAAGAAAACTTTCTTAGTCGGTATGTAACCATTGATGTGTCATGAGTGCACCACTATGGGACCAAAGTGCAAAATAGAGAGTGGAAACATCACGGTTCTCCTTCTCAACGCAAATTTAAGATCGTTCCACCTGCTGGAAAGGTTTTGCTATCTGAAACGCCGAGGAGAGTTAAGATACGGTGTGCTGTTCCATCAGGATATGCG
Organism: Trypoxylus dichotomus; assembly: GCA_023509865.1. Classification (NCBI taxonomy): domain Eukaryota; kingdom Metazoa; phylum Arthropoda; class Insecta; order Coleoptera; family Scarabaeidae; genus Trypoxylus; species Trypoxylus dichotomus. The sequence goes on along the minus strand of CM042074.1, from coordinate 51,610,739 downwards.
CCCAGCCATACATCTGGTATTGCTATGGCTGCTATACAAGAATCAGGCTTTGAATTAGCGGAGCACCCGCCATATTCGTCGGATCTGGCCCATTGTGATTGTAGGCTGTTCCCCAAATTAAAAGAAATCTTACGAGGGGCAAACTTTTCCTGTAATTATGAGGTAATGCAAGCAGTAGAGAAGTAGTTTGAAGAGATCGCGCAAAAATTTTTCCAAGAGGCTAATGAGATGTTGGAGCACCAAGTGCATTAGTGCAGAGTGAGATTATGTTGAAAAATAAGAAATATAACGCCACTGTTGTTTTACTCTAATGTGGTCAGGGGTACAGCATAGAGATTCACCCTGGTATTTATAGGTTATTCATAGAGTAAAAGTATCAAAGCAATTGTGTTTCTAATCAATTAAATTCAATTAAAAGTTATTCTCACATGTCAATTCTAAAAAGTAAACAATGTGATTTATAAAGCGTCCATTGAAAAAGCGGAAAAAGGCGATTCAAATGATAAGTGGATAATAAAGCTTTTACAGTTTGCAAGTTCTTAGCAGAGATGTAGTTATATCGCCGTGCAATAAGACTAGGCATTTTGTTTATTTTGCATTAAGAGTATTTACGTTCACCATTTCAACTGGGTTCAAACCATGGCTGTAAAGTAGCAATGGCAGCACAGTATGTCTTATGTCAAGTACATATTTGTTATATTTTTCTGTTTTTCCCTTTGTTATAACATGTCTTAATAGTGTTACGTTCTCACTGGGTGTCAATTTAAACAGGCGATATTATTTTATCAATATTATTTATTTACAAACCTAAAGCTAAATCAACACAAAAACGAACAATAAACGAATAACGCACTAGGAACTATTATATATAAAACACTAACTAAATAACTATTTATTAAGGATGGAAACTAGTGCTGTTAACGATGCGCATGGCTCGGTTACTACCAATATTAAAAATAATTAATGTAATTACTTACTATTTTAGTTTGATGTTGATGTAGACTTTTTAGGAGTTATGTATAAACTAATAGAAGAGGCCTGTACTCCATAATATTTCGAAGTCTGGGTAGCACAGTCTATACTAAAGAAGTATACGACATGTGCTGTGTGTATTCTCTGCATCCTTGTGTTCAAGGAATCCTAAACTATAAAACTTTATTTTCATTTTAAACTGAAATTACACATATACATACACATATACATATATATATATACACATATACTTACGTATATATATAGTACTAATTCATTTTCAGTAACTAGTATACAGTCGTTTCCACGAGATGATAAAACACCTACTGCAGAAACATTTTCACCGTTAGCTGAAAAGTCGAATTTACCGCCCATATCTATACCTGCACCGAAAAAGTCTGACTTTATGGAACCAGAAACAGATATATATTCTGAATTATGTACAGAACAGTTGGATAATCTTGACAAATTAGTGGAGGAGAACGAAAATAGATTAAATAATCTTCAAAGGCCAAGCAATGTGAACTTACAATTGCAGCCGTTAGACTTTAAAAACAACGAATCGAAAATACAGAAGTTAACCACGCCCGGTAAAAAAATGTTTGCAATTTTATAGTTACTACAACAGTTCTCTTTATTATTTGTGTTTTAGGACAAGATTTATTGGAATGGTGTAAGGAAATGACAAAAAATTACGCGGGCGTAAAAATTACGAATTTGACAACCAGCTGGAGAAACGGCATGGCATTTTGTGCTTTGATTCACCGCTTTAAACCAGAATTAATGTAAGTAAACGTGCAATTAGGGTACTTTAATTATGAAATAAAATACCTCTGCCTTGAATTTGTGTTATTTGCATTGCTTGAGACCAAGCCTCTTCCTTTCGTTCTCTGAACCATTAACTTTCCCAAATTAAAAGAGGATTATGTGTATTTTTTTGATTTGTTTTTATGGTATTTTTCTCGAATGGGGATTTTTAAAAAGCTCAATAAACTTTACTCGCTATTTTGAACGGCCATTGTGAATGAGAATTTTTATTTACGAACAGTGCAGTGCATTTGTTAATATTCTCAGAATCAAAATAATAATGATGGCTATTTAGGCTGAAGATTCGTTTTGAACTTGTTTGCAAAAATAAATAATAGAGATTTAAATCCCACTATTATCAACGCACTAAACAACCGTTAATGTTAACACAAAACCTTTCAATTTCTTAAAACTTATTACAGCATGACATTAGTGTGATGAAAGTCGATTGATACATGTAATGTTTATAAGTTTTTCATTTACACGGATTTTAACATCGTTTCATGTACAGCATTTGTTTATGTTTTCTATGTTGCCAGTGTAGATATATTTTTATACCAAATCTAAACACTATATTTAAATTGTTTAAATTGGAAGAACTTGAAAATCTTGTAATGTGATACATACAGTTGAATTACTATAAATGTATTCATTTCAGAGATTTTGATTCTTTGTCACCACATGATGTGAAAGGAAATTGTCGAAAAGCTTTTGATGCGGGAGATATACTAGGAATTCCAAGAGTTATTGAGCCATCAGATATGGATATGTTAGCAGGTAACTAGTTTAAGTTGTTGCTACTGTTAATACAATTTTATAAGAAACAAATCAATAAAACTGTTAATTATCCTATATCTTATTAATAGTGCAATTATTTGCTATACAGCTATGCTTTTAATCATGTTTTTGAGATAGCGACCTCAACTGTATGTATAATACTTTAACCGTTTTCTGATTGCTAACGTACGAGATAGTTTTGGGAAAAATACCACTAAAGGACCAACGTTGTCTTTCTATGTTGTACCCAAAGCCAGCCAGTGGATTGGACTTAACTAATTAAAGATGTCCTGAATAGGATTGATCAATGAAAAAACTATTAAAACTATTAACATGTCAATTTTTTTTCTGCAGACGCATAATGCAGTTGTATTTTTCGTTTTTACGTGAGAATTTCTATAGTGTTGGTTAATAATCTCAAGATAAACATTAATTTGATAACATTGCTGCAAATTACATTTAAGTTCAATTTTTACTATAGAATCTTGACAAGTACAAGTTAAAAATAAATGATTATTTTATGTATTAGTTCCAGACAAATTAGCTGTTATGACATACTTATATCAACTACGAGCACATTTTACTGGTCACGAATTGGAAATTCAACAAATAGGAAAAACCGCCGATGAAAGTAACTACGTTATTGGGAGATTTAGTACAGACAATGATACTGATGTAACCATGCAGTTGTTTGGACAAGAAATTATTAATTTGCGAAAATCTAAACACCAAGTAAGTAATAGTAACAAATTCACTACTTTAAGCAAGTTGTTAAAAATTTTTAACAAATAAATAATGTCAAATAAATCCTAGTCAAAGCGATACAGATATGCAAAAAAATTGTAAGCGTTAGTGATGGTTTTACGTTTTACGGACTTAGATTAAAATGTAAAAGTAGTTGATTTCAAATTCTAGTATTTTAAGAAATGTAGAGTTTACATTTGGTATGGATTAAGTTTTGAGTTCACTGTTGATTGACGCTTTACCGGGCTTGCGCCCGAATATTTCGTACATTAGAGGCTACCTTAGTACTTTGCAGTCTACGCACAGAAACGAACAAAGTGTGTTAAGTCAAATCTGCCGTGGATCTGAAAATTATTTCACTATGTATTTTTTTATTGGTCCAGTTTTCTATTCATATTTTCTTTATTACTTTGTTCATAATACACGTGCTTCCTAGAGCTGTACTGTTGTTATGGATCGGGTATTGTACATTATTAAATATTTAAACGTCAGCATAAAATAGTTCGTTTTTTGTATGTATCAATTGCTTGGTAACAGATGTTAAATATTAAAAATAGTAATGGACGAAACTGAATGATTAGTATGAAAATATTAATAACTGAATAAATAATAGAAGGAGGCACTTGAAATACATCTAAATATTTTCAAAAATAGTAGTAGGGAGCTGAGATATAACTAAATGAAAATAGTTGTTGAAGAAACTATTAATTGTATTTGTTTTTATATTGAATTAGAAATTGCACTTCTTATTTAAAAAATATGTATAGAATAATAATTATCTAAACTTTTTTATTCAGAAATAAGTAAGTATAATAAGCGAGACTTCTTATTTCATAAAAGAATTTGACAATTTGATATTCAGCAAACACATGTTATGAAATGTCTCTGGTTCTTGTAGTAAAAAATAAACTACTGCAATTGTTTTACTAATCGTATTCAACGTTAAATTAACTACAAGCAGCCACTGCTGTTAATTGTACAATACATCTATATATATATATATATATATATATATATATATATATATATATATATATATATATATATATATATATACATAAGCCCTAATGAGCTTGCCCCTCCAATAGTAATTAGTATTGAAAAAGGCGCGGGGAATTTGATTTGAATATATGGCGCCAACATACTCCCCCCTTGAAAGATGAATATCTTTCAAAAGGGATTTTATGTAAATGTGACGCACTAGAACACGTTGATGTATAATTTATTCTTCGTTCAACACTGGCAATGGACACACCTTTGTCACACTCCGCTTCATTTGTCCACTAGAAGTTCGTACGGTGACTACTCGAACAACATTATCCTTTTCCGGCTGAACTTCCGTGATACGTCCCAACTTCCAACGAGAATGAGGCAGATGATCGTCCTTAATTACAACTAAATCGCCTACATTGATGGATCCTAGGTTGGACTTCCATTTGGTTTTCTGTTGCAATTCGCTGATGTATTCACGCGACCATTTTGTCCAGAAATGTTGAGTCGTTTGTTGGAGTCGCTGATATCTTGACAGGGTGTTTTCTTTGACTTCAAGTAAATTGGGTTGTGGGAGAGAAGTGATGGGTCTTCCAATGACGAAGTGTCCAGGTGTCGGGGTGTTTAGGTCATTGGGATCGGAAGACATAGGAAAAATAGGTCGTGAATTCAAGATCCCTTCTACTTGCGTGAGTACGGTAAGAAGCTCTTCAAAAGTAATTGAAACATGTACTAAAACTCTTCTGATGTGAAATTTTGTGGATTTTACTCCGGTCTCCCAAAGGCCGCCGAAGTGTGGTGCACTAGGCGGAATAAATTTCCAATCAATACCTTCAGTAGCTAACGATTGTACAATTGAATATTCACTGTTTTCATTTTAGCGATGTCAGCAGACACTACGTAAAAGTATGTTGACGAAATCGAATCAAAATTAAGAATAAATCGTCTTGAATTGTAGGACCCACAAATTGAATATCATTGAGGGAGAAACCAGAAGACGAAGGAGCAAAAGCATCAAATACAACCCTTAATTTGGTTGTTAGACTAGACTCTTTGAAAACACCATGATGCGGCAGATAACACGGTTTGGTATTATCTACACTTCCGAGTTTTGTCATATGTCCTACTGTTTCGTACTCCTCCATGGAATTTGTATACATCTCTTTTAGCTGTGAATTCATTGATAATTTATGTTCAAGCGAAAAGAATCGTTTCCGATTTTGGTATGTGCGAACAATTGATCCCGATACAATCCATCCTAACCGGGTATTTTGTAATTTAGGCAAGTTTTTTCCCAAATTAATTTGCCCTTGAGTTGGTAATTCCCAAAAGATGCCCGAGACTAAAAGTAAATCAATCTTTTCCGGTACATTAAAATTTGGATCTGCAAGAGGTATCTGTTTTCCACTAATGTTTCCTGTAACCAGACATGAAAGATCTGACGTAAATGAGTTTCTAAGAGAACGAATTGAACACGGCAACAATGTCTGTTTCCTTCATTATCTAAAATCTCTACTAAACCTGTTGACAGTAAGACATGTTCTGGATGTGTTACCGCATTGTGATTAGATACTACAGGAATAACGTCACAATGTTTGGCTACATCTGATCTAGCCTTATCTATATGTAGAAGGCTATTGTGTTTTTCATTGCAATTTTTGCAAGAACCGGATCGACAATCTTCCGATAAATGGCCGGATCTCAAACAATTAAGACACAATTTTAATTTTTTAGTCTGCTGAATCCTGGCTGAAATTGGCAATTTTAGAAACTTCTTACAATTGTAAATTAAATGTGAATTTTTGCAGTAATTGCATACATAAGCCCTAATGAGCTCGCCCCTGCAATGGTAATTAGTATCGAAAAAGGCACGGGGAATTTGATTTGAATATATGGCGCCAACACAGTATAAAAATGTTTTAAAAATTGAAATACCAAATCAATTCACTGGGGGTAGTATATTTTTTTATATGATTGTGATATATTTATATGGAAGTCACATTGTTTACAATAAAATAATACTAGCAATTTTTACAAAAGCGAACATATAGAGACCAGAAATAAATTACCATGTAATTGTGTATATATAAAGTAATGTTCATTTTAGTGGTAAAACTTCTAATGCTATTATATGTATATGGTAACATTGTGCATAATGCAAAACGCAAATTCATATAAACATTACATCTCTACTGATTGAAGCGGTAAAGTGGGAAAGAATAACCTGGTATGTTGATTGATGACAGAACATATGGATATAGTCTTCTGCCATTTCTACAAATTGCCAGAAAGTAGGCGTCACAAATACGTTTACTATTGTATAATTTTTCATCGGATAACTTCATTATTTCCTCATCTTGAAGTCGTTGCAGCCATAGTTCTTTTAGAATCAATACTTGTATTTACTTGTTTTCAATTCCAGTTAATACGATACCTTGTAGAAGTGCGATCCAAACAATTTTTAACAGAACGCATGGATGAATTTCATACGTTATCCTAGAGAAATATACAATAATTATTAGACTGACTTCTCTGTGTTGCTTTTTCTACTTACTTCGCTGATAATTAACCCAGTGAATAACTAAATTATAAATAGTCTAAACACGAAAATACAAAAGTAAATTAAACGCTATATTGTATAGCAAGCTATTGAATGATAAAAAGGAAATTAAAATCGTTATAGAATTTAGAACTTTACAAGTTATTCGTTAATGCACAAAAACACCTATCTAAACGAAGAACACCAAAAGAATGGTAAGCAAACCAACGATAGGAAGACGAATGGTAGGTAGATGCATATTCCGTATGCCACTTACCGGAATAAAGGTACATATATTACGCTCTTGGAGGACGCCACGTATTGTCAAATTTTACCTAGTATTGACTTTCCAAGGCTTGGTATCCATAAAACTATCGAAAAATTAGTAAGCGTCAATTAATGCAATTTAATTAATCACCGGTAAATTTCCTATTAATCAACAGGTTTACGTGGTCACAAGCTTCACAGTAATTTTAATAGGACGGTGTCATGATATATAACGCGCGGCCAATACGTGTCAATTTACGTGAAGTTGTTTCGCCCCACAAAGGCCCCGGGACCGGACGGCGTCACCTACCGCGCTGTCAAGCACGCTCCCAAGAAGTTCGTCATGCATATGACCAACATATGCTACGCCTGCGCCACTTCCCGTCCCAATGGAAGCTAGCGGACGTAGCAATGATACCGAAGCCCGGATAGTCCCACAACTGGCCACAAAACTACAGGCCCATCAGTCCCCGGTCATGAGCAAGATCGCCGACCGGATAATACTCGCCAGACTGCGGGAGGAAACGGACGACCTCGACGTTATCCCCGGCTGCCAATTCGGTTTCCGCAGAGAGCACAGCACCACTCACCAAGTGCTGCGCCTCGTCGAACACATAAAAGAGGGCTTCAACCGACGGGAATGCACAGGGGCGGTATTCCTCGACGTCGCCAAAGCCTTCGACAAGGTCTGGCACCAGGGCCTACTACTGAAGATGCACCGAGCCGGCATCTCCAAGGCAATGGTCAAGCTCGTTCAGGCGTGCCGCAAGGGTCAGCGATCTCACCCCTGCTGTTCAACATCTACACCAGCGACATCCCGACAACCGCGCACGTCAACCTGGCGATGTACGCGGACGATGTCTGCATCTACTCCAGGTCTCTCAACGCTAGAGTGATCGACCGACGTCTCCAGACAGCACTCGACACTTTGCGGGATTGGTACGCAAAGTGGAAAATCGCCGTCCATCCCCAGAAAAGCACGGCCGTGCTTTTCGCGATAGGAGGTCGCCGAAGAAGGAAGTACGGCAACGCGCTGGATCTCAGCTTCCAAGCAGGCATCATTCCTTAGCAACGTGAAATCACATACCTGGGAGTCACGCTAGATTCCCGGGTAAACTGGGCAGCCCACATACACCGCGTGCTCGACCGCGAACGTAAGATGTTTCCGTCCGGATTTTGCCATATGCTCTGCTACGTTTGATAGTTCTGGTTTGTCGAAACGATAGTGTTTAATATGTTCTTTGAACCTCGTTTCGATACTCCTTTTTGTTTGTCCAATATAAACTTTATCACAATCATTGCATGCGATTTAGTAAATTCCAGACTTTTTCATCATCTCTGGTTTATCTTTGGGATTACTTAAGATATTCCTTAAGTTGTATTTTGATTCAAATGACACGTTCATATTTAGTTGTCGGAAAATTTTACTTAACCCTTTTACTGTTGGGTGAAAAGGGAGAGTTATAAATTTCTTATTACCGGTGTTTGTCGATGTCAAGGTCGTGGTCTGATGTGTTGTTTGTATTGGGCCTTCCTTAAGATACGATCGACATCTATAGAAGAGAAACCATTGCACCTCGCTACATCTTTGATATATTTTAATTCTTTTTCGTACCTACTCTTGTTTAGTGGAAATCTAACAAGTCTATTGACCAGAAAACTAATCGCGGACATTTTTTGTTGTTCGCAATGGTGTCATCACGGCTGATTCGCACCATTGCGATGCATGCACCAATGCTGGAATTAGTTAACTATTTTTATTAGTAAACGATATTTATGAAAAAGAACGGAAACTTATTGAACAGAGAACCGCCCCCAATTGCACATTCGAGTCTGATTGATTTATTACCAGAGACTCTGTTAAAGATACGGTTCGCTTTCGGTCCATTTTTTCAATGAGACTTTACTACTACATTGTATTACAATAGATATCATCTATTTTAAAAAATTCTTTGCAGCTGCAAAACACATTATTTGCCTTGACAATTGTGAACCAATCCCATCTATTTCTTCTTAAATATACGGCTAAGTTCTTGCTATGTTTGAGACGTCTTACACAGACTTCATAACTTAAGTAAAAAAAACAAGCTATCAAATCGGGTGAGTGGCAAAATGTATCACCAAATCTATATCATTTAACATTCCATATCAAAAAGCCTCGAAATATATTCTGTAAATTGATACGTATTGGCCGCGCTTTATATATCATGACACCGTCTTATTAAAATTACTGTGAAGCTTTTGACCACGTAAACCTGTTGATTAATAGGAAATTTACCGGTGATTAATTAAATTGCATTAATTGACGCTTACTAATTTTTCGATAGTTTTATGGATACCAAGCCTTGGAAAGTCAATACTAGGTAAAATTTGACAATACGTGGCGTCCTCCAAGAGCGTAATATATGTACCTTTATTCCGGTAAGTGGCATACGGAATATGCATCTACCTACCATTCGTCTTCCTATCGTTGGTTTGCTTACCATTCTTTTGGTGTTCTTCGTTTAGATAGGTGTTTTTGTGCATTGACGAATAACTTGTAAAGTTCTAAATTCTATAACGATTTTAATTTCCTTTTTATCATTCAATAGCTTGCCATACAATGTAGCGTTTAATTTACTTTTGTATTTTCGTGTTTAGACTATTTATAATTTAGTTGTACATTGGGTTAATTATCAGCGAAGTAAGTAAAAAAAGCAACACAGAGAAGTCAGTCTAATAATTATTGTATATTTCTCTAGGATAACGTATGAAATTCATCCATGCGTTCTGTTAAAAATTGTTTGGATCGCACTTCTACAAGGTATCGTATTAACTGGAATTGAAAACAAGTAAATACAAGTATTGATTCTAAAAGAACTGAGGCTGCAACGACTTCAAGATGAGGAAATAATGAAGTTATCCGATGAAAAATTATACAATAGTAAACGTATTTGTGACGCCTACTTTCTGGCAATTTGTAGAAATGGCAGAAGACTATATCCATATGTTCTGTCATCAATAAACATACCAGGTTATTCTTTCCCACTTTACCGCTTCAATCAGTAGAGAGGTAATGTAAAAACGTAAACTCGTGTCGAGAATTAGACGCGTACGAAACGATATTTATGAAAAAGAACGGAAACTTCTTGACTAGAGGACCACCCCCAATTGCACATTCGTGTCTGATTGATTTATTACCATAGGCTCTGTTAAAGATACGGTTCGCTTTCGGTCCATCCTTTCCCGAAAATAGACACATACCAGATATTAGACCGCCTAGTAGATTATAAATAGTCATATGTTTTAGAAATTTTAGAGCCTGCGTAGAAAATAATTTGCATGTGTGATACAGTTTTTACATTCAGTCGGTAACACGATTGACAATGAGAGTCCACGTACTCTCGAAACGCTGCGTTCCGAATAATTAATAAATTTGTATAGTGGAGTTTACCGCTGTATCTGTGAATTGTACAACCACACAGTTCTTGCAATCGTTAATTCAAATGTATTGTCAAAATGCGAACCGCATTTGTTCGCGAAACATCTGGGACGGAAAACCTAGTAACGGCGGAACCTGACAACCGTTACGACTATGGCAAACAGCCGTGAAAGTCTGAGATACTCGGTTATAATACTTTTTGGTATAACAAATACAATGTATACTAGTATTATAATGCCCTTCTTTATTACCCGAAGTTAAAAAGTCTTCATAACCAACAACGTAGCCTCTTCACAGTAAACTGCCGAAGGATATATAACGGCTACATGCCAGACAACTAATCAGCAAGAATGGAAACTACTGCTGTACATATACACACGAATCGCAGCACTCTATGCGGCGTACAGCTCTCCACAGAACAACATAGAAGAAGCGGATATCGACGCAGTATTTAATTCTGATCACCCTACAATTCTGGTGGGAGACCTCAATAGTAAACATCCACAGTGGAATTCTAAAACTATGAATCGTTAAGGCAAACAACTTAAAAAAAATTGCCGACGAAAGAAACCTCACCGTGGACGCACCAACAGAGGGTACGCACATTCATACGCCAACCAGGTCAACGGACGTTTTAGATCTAGTAATCCTTAAGAACGTCACGACACCTTACTACCTTGAAACTATAAACGACATGTTATCGGACCACCTTCCTGTGATTATGACAGTGTCGATTGAGAGTTCTAACGTCCAACAAGCAATTCGTACCACAAATTGGCAAAAGTTTGAAAAGAGTCTAAAACTAAGACCAACCTATATCAGCACCGACAGCGGTAAAACAATTCGAAGAGGACATAATATTGGCACTGAACTCAGCTAGAACCACAAAATTTAGAACACCAAGGGAAACAAAACCGAATTACAAAAAAACAAAAATACATCAGAAGCAATTGCTTTACAAACAACATAAAAGAAGACTTCACCCGAACGCAAAGACACTTCTGAATAACATCACAAATGAAATTAAAACAGACCTTGCCGAACACTACAATTATCAATGGGACGCCAAAATCGGAAATATAAACGATGATGACACCGGACTGTGGAAAATAACTAGAATACTTAAACCAAAAAAGGAAGAGATACCACCGATACTCGGAACACCCGGTATTATCAATAACAATTCTAATAAAACCGAGGAATTTGCTAAGTACTTCGAGGGGATTTTCCGCCTTAATCCACCAATGGACAGGGATCACGAAAAATTCACCGACGTCATCAATAAACAAGTTCACACGGAATATAGAGACACTATAATCCCTTGCGGACCGTAAAGCGCCAGGACACGATGGAATTACTAATACCGCTATTAAACATCTGACCTTAGAAGCCGTGGACACGCTCAAAGAAATTATAAACACTATAATTAGACACCAGTACTACCCGAAGACCTGGAAACATGCTACAATAATAATCATACATAAATCGGGAAAACCCAAAAACAAGACAGATGGATATTGTCCAATCAGCTTGCTACCAGGACTCAGCAAAATCTTGGAGCGAGTAATACAAAAGCGGCTACTATCGGTAGTAGAAGAAAAATCTATCATCCCGGGATTTCAATTTGGATTTCGTCGGGAGCACTCGACAACATAGCAGTTACTGAGCAGCCGTCATGCTCGACATCGAGAAGGCGTTCGACAAGGTCTGGCATGATGGTCTGATACATAAAATGAGATTGCACCGGATTCCAGCCACGCTTACCAATCTCATGCAATACTATTTCCGCGACAGAACATTTATTTTAAAATAGAAGACATCTCCACTTCCAGAACGCAAGCCGGAGTTCCGCAAGGCTCGGTGATGGAACCGCTCCTGTTCAACATCTATACTTCCGACATACCGCAGTCAAACACTTGTCACATTGCCCAATTTATTACAGCCACAGACAGATTGCAAGTATTCACCGACACGTTGTACAAATGGTTTTCAAAATGTCAGCAGTCAAAAACTTGTCACATTGTCCAGTTTATTACAGCCACAGGCACATGAAACCGCCGCACGATAGATTGCAAGTATACATCGATACGCTCTACAAATGCTTTTCAAAATGGCGAATAAAGATAAATACAGGGAAAACTACAGCCATCTACTTCACGCCACGTAGAAAACAAAAAACCCAACGAAATCCAAATTAACAACCACGCCATCGGATAGGTCAAGAAGGCGAAGTAACTAGGTGTTGTTCTAGATGAACAACTCACATACACCTGGCACATCAAGGAAATCAAAAGGAAGATAGCGGGAGCCTCGAAGGTCCTGTACCCACTATTAAATGAAAGAAACAAACTATCACTAGATAACAAGGTCAAGATCAATAAAACAGTAGTAATACCGATCGCCACCTACGCTGGTGAACTTTGGCATCAGGCAACCGAAGCGCAAGAGAAGACTATACAGGGAAAACTCAACAAACTAACGCTGTTCGCATCAGGGGCACCGTGTTACATCACAAATGCAACACTGTATAAACACTGCAAACACTTCAGACCATAATATACAGAAGAACACAAAATACGTTAGACAGAATGGAGACGCATGATAACACAACAGTCGGAAGAATAATACAACCAACACGACGAATAAGGAAAGAAGGAGTTGCACAAATTAAACGAAGAGCTGAGGAAAAAGGCATTACGTTACGCCAGACAAAAAGAAAGAAAACAGGAAATATACACCCACAAATAAAATAAAAGCCACTGATCTACCAAACAAGACGAAGAGGAAATGGAGTATCCCTCCGACCCTCGCTCAAAATCAATAGACCTAACGACAACAAATCATTCGATGCTGAGCCACCGAAGCGAACACTTCGACCTCGCCGCTGAAGATATTTACCGCAGCTGTAAACGAAACGCCCGGAAGAAATTCCAACGGACCACGGCTAAATAGCCCGGAAGAATCCTCTTCATACGATACCGGCCATGAAAATCTACATTCTTTGATTAACATTATTGATTATAACATGAGTAAATCATTAACATTATTGAGTACATCACTAACATGCAACTGTTATTGAGCATAACATGATAATAAGATCAATCATTGCAAAGTTTGTGTGCGCCAAGAGAGCTGGAATTTTATGTCATAATTGGAAACGATGCAAAAATGCTGTTGAACTGTTGATGCATTCTAACAATGTACCGTCCGGAATACTGAATGTGAATGTCATAAATGTGGACGAAAATTACGAATGACAACTGATAGATCCAGACATATCGCATATCGATTTACGTGCTCCTCTGGACATTACGAGGAGAGGTCCAGAAGTTCGTGGAATGAAAGGCTTTTAAATAAAATAAAACAATAAATCTTATTTTTCCTTTTCAATATAATCACCCTTAAGCACAATATATTTATTAGATCTATGAATTAATTTTTCTAAACCATCATAAAAATATTTTTTATCTTTCGCCTCAAAATGGGCCAAAATTGCCTCCTTTACTTCATTGTCGTCGGAAAACTTTCTTCCGCGTAAGTCTTTCTTAAATTGGGGAACAAATAAAAATCACTAGGTGCCAGGTCTGGACTGTAGGGTGGGTACCTTTTTGAAAAATACCGTGTTAAAAGTAGTAGGTACAATTGCTTCTCCTTATACCTTTTTTTTATCACTTATACTTTTCAAGATCGTAGGGTGGATTTTGCTTTTAGGTATTGCGTTTATGGTTACAGATAGAGGTCTGAGATGGTATACTTGTACTTTTAGTGCGATTTAGGTATTGGGGGTTAGCTTGCTTAGGGATGCGAGCAAAACTCTGAAAATTTATATGTGGGCTGTCGGGATGATTTCCAATTACTTCTTCCTATAACTTTTCTTTCTATCATTTGTAGTTTTGGAGATCGTAGGCTCCATTCTGCTCTTATGCGGGGCGGTTTGCTTAAGGGTGCAGATAGAAATTTGGGATTTTATACGAGTGGTTTTAGGGCGGTCTGCCACAACTTTCTCCTTCAACATTTTTTCGTATCCTACTTTCCGGGATTGTAGGGTAGATTCTACTTTTAGGTTATGGGGGTTAGCTCCCTTAGGGGTGCGAACAAAATTTATCGGGATGATTTCGAATTACTTCTTCCTATATTATTTTTTTCTATCATTTGTATTTTTCGAGATCGTAGGGTCGATTCGGCCTTCAGGTATTGCGAGGGTGGCTTACTTAAGGATGCATATAGAAGTCCGAGATGTTATACGCATGTTTTTTGAGACAATTTGCTACAATTTTTTCCTTTAACATTTTGTTCTATCTTTTCTAGTTTCCGGGATATGATATATTGTAACTGTAGGTATTGTACAAGAAATAACTATATAAATTGTTTATTAACACATATTTTTGTTCGGAAGACAAACTTTATTATATTTATTGTCCGAAACTAGCTATGTCACGTACCTTTAAAAGTATGTATGAATGTTTGAGGGTTAAATAACTAGATTTCTCTGTTATTCTCTTTTTGCTTCTCTTTCAAATCTCTGTCAACGTCGCGCTTTTACTAAGCAGTTCGCCGCGTCTTCGGTCACACTCGTGTTCGGTCGATTCTACTGCAGGCCTAGACCGTTCTATTCGCATGCATCTCCCAATGAGCTACTCTAACAAAAAGAAAACATAAAATGCAAATAACCTATTTATATGACATTGAACAACCTGTAAAACAACGTTAATCAAATTACCTCTCTCAGTACGACTGCTTACAGGCTGCATATTGTTGACAAATCTAATTTTTGTTCTGTACATTATTGAATACGCGGGGTTAGTAGAATGTCTGTCTTACCGATATGTTACAAACGAATAACGTACGTACGTTTATATTATTATCTTTATCTTTTAAAGTACCTTGACTAATAACTTATAATTCTGACAATACAAGCGCGCGGACTGTATTATGCATCCGAGGAGAAATTGCGTTCGACGCAATTTTAAAACTGTTTCAAAATTTTTCGCGATGCGACCGATGAAGTAACTCCACAATAACAATTAATACAAGAGCTTATTGTTTGTTTGATTCTCTGTTCAATTTTATAATACTTGAGTAATAAAAATTGTTGAGATTCGAATCTTTCCTAACGAAGTACTATAAAGTTCATAAAAAATTTCGTTACTGCCAACTTTTTATTACGATTGTAGGTTCTATAATTTTATCAATTTTATATGATATACTAAATATCAAATTATTTTTAAAAATAATTTCATTAACTTTATATATTTAACGCTTGGGTTAAATAAAATAGTAATGGCATATAGATACCTAAACGCGGATAATATTTTCGTAAACATTAAATTTTTGAATTTTAGGTAGCCAAGACTAATGAATTCACCAAAGAAACAAGCCAATGTAAAGACAATAGCACAATTCAATTTCCTTCAACAAAGACTCGGTTGTCATTAATGATTGCTAATAATAATGATAGTAATGATCCTGCAAAGGACACATTAAAAGAAAAATCTCCAACATCGGTTAAAGATGTAAAAGATATAATTTTAGCCAGTTCAAAAACAATAATAGGTAAGGTTTTGTCACCTTCAAAAGCACCAAATCCAAAGAAATCCGAACAAAAAGTTGAAAAGCCAATACTAATGACAAGGCGGGAATTATGTGATCCTTTTGGGTCTGATGAGGAAGAAGAAAGTACCTTGCATCCCGGTAATAATGGAACAAATAATAAACCTTCAGAGGCTGCGACAGATAAACTTACCGAAGTTAGTGATAGTAAAACAGACAATAAGAAATTATCAATGGAAGTTAAGCAAGAGCTTCCGAAACCCAACCCGGTAAGTGTATGGTATAAATACTTTTCAGAAATTAAAATTTAATTTCAATAACGCTTGTTTCATATAAACGTATAATAAGACTTTTGTTTACATTTTGATGCTTTTGTGCATGGTGTGTAGCAAATTCTAACACGACATTCGGAGCAAAGAGAAAGAGCGAGGCAACTTTTAGAGCAGGTCAAACGAGAAGGTTCAGGAACGACTTCGCCTACTTGGGTAAGATAAATGTGAAACGCGCTCATGCTTCTTTTAATATTTTGATCTCTACTATTCATTTCCTAATTTTTTATCCCATAACCTATTTTATTATCTGATAAATATGTCTAAATATGCAATGTAAAATAAATTTACTGTTCAGTATAATACATTTTTTACTATTTTACACTTTAAATAAAAAAAGAGATGAAGAGGACAGGAAATTAGAAAAAAAGAGAAATAAATAAATAGAAAGGAAAAAAGGGAGGAAAACGGTGAAAATTAAATGAAAAGAAAAGAGAAAAGGGAAGGAAACAGAAAGAAAGGAAAGAAAAAGGCGGGATCCTGCCTTTTTCTTTGTCTTGCATTTCTTTTCACCGTTTTCCCCCTTTTTCCTTTTTATTTACTTACATTTTTTCTCTTTTTCTGTCCTCTTCATCTGTTTTCTTGTTTTCTCTTATTATCATTCATTTCTCCTTTTATATACTTTATCATGACATGGTCCAATTCCACAAACAGTTCATTTATTATAGTTGTAACGGTTGTCGGGTTACGCCGTGTAATTAGGTTTTTGTCCCTGACGTTTCACGAACAATTGCGGTTCGCATTTTCAAAGGTACTGGCTCATTTTGAACGAGAGTCGGAGAGATGCTCCATTTCCTCTTCATCTTGTTTGGTAGATCAGTGGCTTTTATTTTATTTCTGGGCCCAGTGTGCGTGTGTATTTCCTATGTTTTCTTTCTTTATGTCTTGTGTAACGTAATGCCTTTTTCCTCAGCTCTTCGCTTAATTTGTGCAACTCCTTCTTTCCTTATTCGTCGTGTTGGTTGTATTATTCTTTTGACTGTTGTGTTATCATGCTATTCTGTCTAATGTATTTTGTGTTCTTCTGTATATTATGGTCTCAAGTGTTTCCATGTTAAGTTCTTGATACAGTGTTGTATTTGTGATGTAACGCGGTGCCCCTGATGCGAACCGCGTTAGTTTGTTGAGCTTTCCCTGTATCGTCTTCTTTTGCGCTTCGGTTGCCTGATGCCAAAGTTCACCAGCGTAGGTGGGGATCGGTACTTTTTTGTGTCTTCTACGTGGCGTAAAGCAGATGCCTGTAGTTTTCCCTGTATTTATCTTTATTCGCCATTTTGAAAACCATTTGTCGAGCGTGTTGATGTATACTACAATCTATCGTGCAGCGGTTTCATTTGCATGTGGCTGTAATAAATAGCGGTGTCGTCTGCAAATTGGGCAATATGACAAGTGTTTGACTGCGGTATGTCGGAAGTGTAGATGTTAAGCAGGAGCGGTCCCAGCACCGAGCCATTCCTGCTTGCGTTGTTCTGGAAGTGAACATGTCTTCTTCTACTTTAACCGAAAATGTTCTGTCGCGGAGATAGTGTTGAATAACATTGGTAAGCGTGACTGGAAGTCGGTGTAATCTCATTTTATGTATGAGACCATCATGCCAGACCTTGTCAAATGCCTTTTCGATGTCTAGCATGATGGCTATGAGTTGGCGTAGATTTATCCATGTTCGAGGTGATATTTCTGACATTCTCAGTAGCTGCTGTGTTGTCCAGTGTTCCCGACGAAATCCAAATTGAAATCCCGGGATGATGGATTTTTCTTCTACTACCGATAGTACCCGCTTTTGTATTACTCGCTCCAAGATTTTACTGAGTCCTGGAACCAAGCTGATTGGACGATATCCATCTGTCTTGTTTTTGGGTTTCCCCGATTTATGTATTATTATAATGGTAGCATGTTTCCAAGTCTTCGGGTAGTACTGGTGTCTAATTATAGCGTTTATAATTTCTTTGAGTGTGTCTACGGCTTCTAAGGTCAGATGTTTGATAGCGGTATTAGTAATTCCATCGTGTCCTGGCGCTTTACGGTCCGTGTGAACTTGTTTATTGATGACGTCGGTGAATTTTTCGTAATCCCTGTCCATTGTTGGATTAGGGCGGAAAGTCCCCACGAAGTAGTTCAAATTCAAAGACATTCTCAGTAGCTGCTGTGTTGGCGAATGCTCCCGACGAAATTCAAATTGAAATCCTGGGATGATGGATTTTTCTTCTACTACCGATAGTAACCACTTTTGTATTACTCGCTCCAAGATTTTGCTGCGTCTATATCTGCTTCTTCTATGTTGTTCTGTGGAGAGCTGTACGCCGCATAGAGTGCTATGTTTCGTGTGTATATGGACAGCAGTAGTTGTTGCCGTGTTTGTTCCGATTGAATGGTGTTTGATCTCTTTCCTCACCGGAATGGCTGTTCCTCCTCCAGGTGTTGTGTTACGATCCGTTCTGTATGTTATGTAGTTCGGGATGTTATATGTATGACTGGCCTTAAGGAAGGTTTCCGATAACAGGGCCACGTCTATTTCGTTATCGGTGATGAACGCTCGTAATTCGTTCTTCTTAGCTATGCGTTGTGCATTTCAGAACATGAGTTTAATGTTCTGTTTATTCATTTTCTTCTCTTTTTTTCCTACTTCCTTCCTTGTTTTTCTCTTGTTTTTCCTTCTTGTGTCTTAATTACCTTTTTTCACTTGTGTTCTTTCTGTTTGTTATTCCTTTTTCTCAGATTTTACTTAATTTTATACAGTTTTGTCAATTCCTCGGTTTGTTGTAAGAATGCCAGTTTTTGCTCGGTTGTAGCATTGGTACTGTAAAAGTTCAGTACCGTACGTCCTAGTATTAAAGCCAATTTTTCTTCGGATTCATCGCTACGGTTTACAGGATCTTCTGTGGAAGGTCGCTTCTCAGTTTCATTTTTCATGGCGGTGATTTCTCTTTTTTTAGCCCATGCATTTACCTTCGGCGGAGGGGCGTCGATAAATTTCTTGTTGACAGGATAGGACGACTGCTTAAGCGTTTCAACATTCGGACGGTTTTCACTCCAACAAGGAAAGTGTCTAGTTTATTGCGACAGGTCAAGGAAAAAAGGGACCCCTTACCAACACCCGGGGTATACAGCATATCGTGCTCATGCGGGAAAGTGTACATCGGCACAACAGGACGTTCGATCTACACTAGAAGGAGGGAACAGGAGAGGAATGTGCGGTTGAAACAAGTAGATATCAGATAGATCAGCCATTGCCGAACATATCCACTCGGACCCGAATCATAGGATTAGATAGAAGATACAAGAGTTTTAACATCAACGAAGAACTACTATAGCCGATTAATCAGGGAAGCCATTGAAATTTACAAAAACCTTAATAACATCAACAGAGACAACGGGCTGAAACTGAACCGAATATGGACAACGGCACTGCGCGCATCCGGTCACGCTGTTGGCGCTCGCCGCGCATGCGTGCAACCATCCAGCGGAGCTGAGGAGCATACTTAAAGCAGCAACAACGTGCACGAAACCAGTACCTTTGAAAATGCGCACCGCAGTTGTTCGCTGAACGTCAGGGACAAAAACCTAGTGACACGGCGGGACCCGACAACCGTTACAACTATGTAAAACGGCCGTGAAAGTCTAGGATACTATTTAATTAATTTATTACTGACTTTAATACTTTGACACTTTAGTTTTGCTCCTAATTCTAGTCATTTTATTTATTATGTTACAGGTATACATAGTATAATGAACAATGACAGTTATATCTTACTAGATACTAAAAGCTCACATTATAGTTAGTGCAGTAGTTCTTCAAATGCTCTTGTAGAAGTGTCATTCCCATATTTCGTTTTGTATGGCATTTATTTATACTAAGTTATGCTGTAGTTTTTCTGTAAATTTCAAAGATTCATACGTAAAAAATTTCCTATTGCATTGTAATGGGTAAGGTTCGCAAAGCTGATGCCAGTTTGTGGGCGTAGAAGGAGGTGGGTGATATTCTGGTAATACCTTGTGCTCTACGAATACATTTATTACGCATATACCTAAGTTACTGTATTTTGGTGAAAAGTAATTCGTAAGAAGTATTGAATGGTGACCAATGTTCGAAAGTTTACTTCAAAATATCTTTTAAATCCTTTGAATGCAATGGATGTCGTGTGACTTGTTTGGTATGTAGTACGGATTTGGAAATGCGAAATGCGTATCAATTCCCAAACTACTAATGAAAAGAGCGCGATCAAACATTCTATGCCGAATTTATGATGTATTTAATACTTATAAGTATTTATAACTTTCCATTTAATGACATCCAAAAAGAAAAGTCTTGGATGTTTTGGAAAAAATATGTAATTCCGACTGGAAGTTTAATATTTAGAAATTATTTACCACTTCTAGGTGAAAGTGAAGTTTCTTCCTTCTTAAATATGTGCCTAATGATGTTTTTATTCATACTGTGTATGGTATTGTTTTAACATCATCCGCCTCTACACGCCTACAATCTGGTACCGACTTTGCAAACCTTAGTAATAAGGGAACAGGACTTGTAGCATTTTTATATTTTGATATTTAGAAAAGAACTTTACGAAATTTGTGTGGCTATGTTTTTAGTTTTTATTTTGAAATCTAAGAAAGATGGTAGGCGTGTAGCAGAATAAACGTGAAAATCATTAAATCTGGATGGACGTTAGTTTTGGTTAAAAAACGGAAAATTGTTTTACTGAATATTTGTTTCTTTTGACGGTTTCATTAATTTCGGCAAGTGCAGTAGGTCAAAAAGTATTGCAGTTTCCAGGAAACACAAAAGTCATTCCATATTGAGACACATAATAGTACAATGACAAAAACAGATATTACAAATTTATCAATCATTTGTTGAGGGTAGGCTTTTGCGACTGCTTTTCACTGAAGTAATTTCAACTTTGTTCTTTATTTAATTTAAATGTTGTTACATATGAAAGCAATCAACGTGATATTTTTATATGTATTGGTATTGTAGATAAAACCTATTCTTTAAAAATAATTATATAAATGATAATACATAAATAAACAGTGCATACAAATAATCCAGGAGAATACTTGAATATTACAAGTATTGCAATTAGCTGTAATGAAACGTTAAAATCTAATCATAAAAATACGTAATAATAACCACCGTCACCATGACATATTCGTAAAATGATTAAGTGATTAACCCAACCCAACGATACGAGCGTATGCTATACATTACAAATTGGACTAATTTAGCATTTTGACAAATTAAATATCCAACAGAATGAAGGTATCCATTCCACTGCGACTTCTATTTCAATCCGGTGTTGTGAATCTTATTACATATTATGTTCTCCGCTATAAATTAAGTAGACATCAGTATTCACAAATAAAAATTGGGTAATGATATAGAAATTAATTGATAATTTAAGACACAACACCAAAGCAAAAGGGATGATAACGAACTAGGCTGCAAGTTCGCAAGCGGCAGTAACAGTGAGGGGATGCCATGCCACAGATGTATTTAGAGCGAATTCTCTACAATTGTATCCCCGGCTTTCAAAATATGGGTGTTATATTAAAAAAAAATCACATAAAATCTGTGTATTAACATTTTTGTCAAAGCAATACACCGTAGCGGCTAAATACGAAGAAGATATTACTAGCTGTATGTATATTTGAACATTTGAAAAGATTTTCCGTCTAACCATTGCGTTCAATACACTTGTCTATTTATCTTTCTCTTGGTTTCATATATTTTTGGCTCCAAAAATTTTTATTAGATATGGTTTAATGATGGACAGATAAATTAAATGCGTGATAAAACATTTTTATTTCTTTATTTTATTTATTTTTTTGGTGGTTGGACCAACGGAGTTATATGCTATTTTAACTTGTTATAACCAGAACAGCCTTAAGGTGTAGGAATAATGTGTGTAAAGTGTTCCATGGCCTTGTTACTGCAATCCTTTGCCCAACAGCGAATGGTGATTCGGAAGCATACCGAACCCGTTCGAAATACTTGACGGTTGCTGGTTTTGAACGTGCAACATCTGGCGCCAAATTTAGATGCAGCTCCTCTTACCCCTAGACCTGCTTATATACAGATGGCCACTTGGAATTTGCCATGAAGATGCCATTTTTAACATACCAAATCTGTTTTTTTTTTTAGCAAAATTTGAATACTTTTATCTCTTGTTTAAACTGCAGCTTAAGCTGGATATTTCGGTTTTTTACATTATTTATTACATACGTAATTATTTTTCTAACTGTAAATACTTCATAATTTAAATGTTGTTACATATGAAAGCAATCAACGTGATATTTTTATATGTATTGGTATTGTAGATAAAACCTATTCTTTAAAAATAGTTTCATAACATCATGACATTATTGATTAAACCGAAAATAAATATGGACTTTCTTATTTCAAACGAATCATTCTCTAGATAATGAATTCTTTAAGTAGCTCTTCTAAACAAGTAACACAAGTTAGGATGTAGCAGTTTACAAAATTTGATAATATATTTGAACTAATATATTATCTGCTATAACCGTATTACTTTGTTCCAATATACTTTATCGTAACTATCTTCTCGTCTATACCTGATTTTATTTAGGAAATAGAAATCTTATTAGTTTAATACTCTATGAAATAGGCAGATAAAGGATATAGGTTACTATAAATATGATTTTTTTAACTCAGAACACCAAATACTTCGTATTACATCATAGTTGAATTGCTATGTATTATTAATTATTTAAACATTGTATCGTGTCATTACTTACTTTTCGGGCAGAAAACAAAAAAAGAAACTGTCAACTATAAGCATAGCAGTCACGTACTTTGGTGTGTTTCTTACACTTGGTTCAACCCGCTATAAAGATTCCTTTTTTATGGAATTCTAGTATTTATAAATGAAGACTATGTTTAGCTCTAACAGTTTATAACTTAATTACATTTATTTATTTATTATTATATTTACATTTTTTAATTTATAGCAACAATCTGACGAAGGACGGCAAGCTGTATTACTCGAACGTGCACGGCGTATAATTGCCGAAGCGAGAAAAAGTTCTCTGCCGGCAACAGAAATAATTACTGCGAGTCCTGAAAACTTAAGTCCAACTTACGATGTAAATATAGATGATAAGTCAACGAACATATCCGATGGTATATTATTAGTGAAAGAAGAAGCGGTAAATCCGTGTCACACGAATAAAGTAGAAAAGACATCCCCAAAATGCCCACCAACATCGCCTAGTCATCAAAAATCGAATGATGTTTCTGACAATTCTAGTCTAAATAGAGATAAGGTT
Source organism: Trypoxylus dichotomus (assembly GCA_023509865.1). Taxonomy (NCBI): domain Eukaryota; kingdom Metazoa; phylum Arthropoda; class Insecta; order Coleoptera; family Scarabaeidae; genus Trypoxylus; species Trypoxylus dichotomus. The sequence goes on along the minus strand of CM042074.1, from coordinate 51,587,053 downwards.
ACCTCCTATAAGTTACCACAAGAATATAATTTTGTTGACGTATGCTCATTTAATTTAGCATTTAGATTCTGCTTGTAATAGGTTATTTTCAGATTGATGTACATAATTACATAGAACAGGAATTAGAAGATTTAGAAAGAGAACAGCGTGCCATAGATGATAGAGCTGCAAAGCTAGAGAAGGAATTAAGGTCGGTTATGGAATCGCCAGATAGTAATGTGGAAGAAGCTTTAATGGCTCAATGGTTTACCCTTGTTAATAAGAAAAATGCTCTCCTTAGACGACAAATGCAATTAAATATTTTGTAAGTGATCGAGTAATTTTGCGTGTAAACTAAAAATTATTTATTATGTAAATTACTTTATATAGACGTAGATAGACAAAAATATGCTTATAAATACTCGGTTAGATTATAATTTTTAGATGAAAGTGGTGATTTACCTGCTTCAAGTACGTGGTGTTTGTTGGTGCTTTTCTATTTTAAATTTATTATTTACGTGAAAGCACACTAAGAATTGAATGTAGTCGAGAATTATTCAATGTATTGCTTGCCAAATATTACTTGAGCTGCAAATTGCACAGATGAAGAGGAACGACGGAAATTAGAAAGGAAGAGATAAGCACATGCGCTAAGAATAGCGTGTCAAATTGTAGTGTACACTGTAAAATAACAACGCAATATCAGATCCGACTTATGGAGTTTATGGAAAGTTAGTAATTAATATTAATTCAAAATTTTCTTGTTGGTACTATGAAGTAAATATATTTCATAAAACTTTTAATTTATAATTATGTACTTTTCAGTTTCAAACTTCATTGTTGCATGTTGAAAGAGAATCTCCTCCTTCAATTTCAAAATGTTATTGTTATTAAGCTGTGAATTCAGTTTGGACCAGTTTAACAACCATTATGTTCAGATGTTATAAATTCAAAAATTTACAATGTTAAGATGTGCTAGCTACAGTGAATATTAGTGATAATAAGTAAGTACGTAATAGGCAACATCTGTTCACTGATGCAAAGCAAATAATATTAAATGTGTGTACATATATTACGGTTTGGTGGAAATAGGTACATTATCTGATTCTATATAATATGATACGAACAGAAAAAGTACCTAAGGTTCATAACTTGTGAGTTTCGTTAACGAATTGCGATATAAAAAGGGTGACAAAGTATAGGGTATAATATTGGTTCAAGAATCCGCAAGTGACGATTTGTTTACTGTCAATAAGTATAAACGACAAAGAAGACTTATTTATTACCTTCATGAAATATGGTATGATATACCGGGTGAAAAGCTGCGAGCTGTTGATTGTATTCTGTGTGACTGGAAAATGAATCAAACACCGGCTTTACTTGAAACAAATAACGTATGTCGATATACCCCCACACCTCGCAGTAATATGGAATGAGGGCTTTATTGAATCGATTCAAATTGAACAGATCGATCTGAGGATAGGATTTTGTAGTAATAGTTAAACAAGAGTAGAGAATATCGTTAGACAGAGTTAATATAATCATAATTCAAATCAGTGTATTTGTGTTCCTGCATCTGGAGGAAAAAGGGTGATAATATTACATTGTGGATGTAAAAGTGGTTGTATGTACCTACACTACTATCCATAAGTTTGGAAGCAATGTGAAATTCCTTTAAAATAATACAACTGATTGGCATATCGTGAAATCGTAGTATGCAAATATGAAATTGTTACACATAATCCGTAAAGTCCAAACATTTGGGTACAAATTTCACCCCAATACATTTTATTGCTGTTTTCCAAGAATACGACTATTGTTTGACGGCCATGATGGGGTAGGATACCTGCAGTAATTCGGTCAAACGGTTTATTACTACTTCCGTAATCCCTTAGTGCATGTGGTAAAGGTGTTAATCCTTAGTGTCTTATCAGCTTCTTGTACAGAATTAGTTTTTTGAAATCAGTGCGCAATTATAAAAATTTGGTAAAGTACTGAGCTACAAAATACCAAAACGCAGACGGTTGGCTGTAAAACAACGTAGTAATATTTGCTCTCTTCTCATCGAAGGATATTTTGAGAGAGAAATTGCTTTAGGGTTATGGATTTCACCAAAAAGTGTGCATTGCACATTGGCCCGAAGAAGAGAGACGCCACAAAAATGATAGAAGACGAACTGAGATGCCTCCGGTGACTTGTGGAACTGAAAATAGATTTGTAGTAACGACTTCGAAACGAGATCGACGTTAAATGGCACCGGATATCGCAACGTGTGTTAATACACAATGATGAACAAATGTTTCTTCTGTTACCCCCGTCAAGAGACTATTATTGCCAGCGGGCTTAAGGGGATGCAGCGGCCGCAAGAAACCGTTTTTAAAACGCATGCTTAAAGAGAAACGATTAACATGGGCAAGAAAGGATGCAAATTGGTAACTGGATTATTGGACTACAGTCTTATGGATCCACGAGTCGAAATTTCAGTTACTTGGTACTTAATGGAGAGTTTTTGTTCGTCGACGATCAGGGGAAAGAGCTAGTGAGGCCTGCTTAGTGCCGCCCATCAAACGCGGAGGTGGTAGTATTATGGTTTGGGATTATTTTGCTTGAACAACTATGGGTGACTTAGTGAAAATTAGTGGTTCAATGCGGAAAGAAGAGTATTTTAATATTTTGCAAAATCATGCTATTCCTTGTGGAAGCCGCCTTGTTGGGGAGTTGTTTGTGCTCCAGCAAGACAATGGCCCCAAACATACGGCTCGAATCTGTAAGAGGAGAAAGCAGCAAGAAATCAATTAAAATTAATAATTTGGTCTGCTCAAAATCTGGATTTATCTACCGTAGAGCTTTTATGGGATGAGCTTGAACGAGAATACAGCGACAACCTCAGAACACTAAACACCTATGGGAATATTAACAGAACGCATGGCAACAAATTGACGCGGACTGTCTCGAAGAATGACCAAAATTTGTGTAGCGGTTATCAAAACCAAATATATTGTTTGCATTATTTCAGTTTTATTTGACGACAGTCACTTATGTTTTATAATTTCATTAGTAATCAGAATAAAAGTTTAGTATGTCTGCGACTTTTTGTAAAATCCGTTGCTGCCTCCAAACTTTTGGACGGTAGTGCATAATTATAGTAGGATGCACGCATTTTTCTACATCATCAAGTAAATACTTTTAACATGGCCCTATCCCCTCTGTTGATAAGGTTTAGTGTCCACGTCCTCCTGCGTTCTTTGTATTGTGTATTTTTGCATCTACCATTATAATTTTAAACCTATTTTACTTTCCGCCTTAGACTACATTGGGTGGACAAATAAAAAAATTATTGTGATTTGGTCAAGCATCCTTGAAATATACAACATTTGATTTACTTACATATTGGCCTGTGCTCCGATTTATTTTCTAAAGACATAAAAAAACTAATTGGTAGTTTTTTAATATACACACTATATTGCGCATCTCAAAGTTATCATTAAGCATTTACATCAAAGATTATATATACAGATATGATTTCAGGAAATCATAGGACATGACAGCGCATGTGCTTGTTTCACCATTCATTTTCCTGTTAGCGCTAGCTTCGACGGTATAGATACCATGGTATAAGTACTTAAGATATTCAAAAAGAGTAAATAAAGAGACTATATCAAGAGCGTGCGAAGGAGAGTTTCCTTTTTAGTTTCCCTATTTTCCGCATGTCGCTTTTGATTAGCCTTTCTCTATTTGACACTTCAATCGTTCGTTGGCAGACTTTGTGTGCACACTATTTTTTTGTTCTGACAGTGTGATAGAGCAAATTATTTATTATCTTTAATTTGTCAGTTAACTCTCACAGTATCTTTTCAAAGTGAAAGAAGAGATGGTGATTGTGGTATGTTTACTTTGTAGAGAACAAGAGGGCGATTTGGAAAGGCGATATAAAATACTGAACCATGAGCTACAACTTAGTCTCTCAATTGAAGACTGGAGAAAAACTGATGAACAACGTGCTAAGGAAAAAAAGCTTCTGGATGAATTGGTGCAAATTGTTAATAAACGGGATGAACTAGTACACCATCTTGACAATCAAGAAAAAGCGTAAGATACTTTTATGCTATGTCCTTAATTCTATCGCATTTTGCTTATTAGGAGAATTAAAATATACAGATGAAACCGTGAATGTTTGTAGCTACACTATTGTTTCATCGATAAAGTAAAGACAAGTGCTACATCTATAAGTTAGAATCATACCTATACGCAAGCGAGATAGAAGTATATAACAAGTCGTAGCTTCTTAAGATATACGCCCATATTTCATGCAGGATAAATGAACTAGTTGAAGTGAGATAGAATACGGTCGAGTAATGCGTGGATAAGACTTTTTAAAATGTTTACTATAGGGCATGCAACGTTAATAATTATAATAGAGAATACCGGTCCGTTGACATTTGACATCTTCTTTATATTGTTTTTTCGAGTTTAGTTTTCAACGTTTATTTTCCATTAATTCTACTATTTCTTTTGCTAAAAGTTCTTTTCAGAGCTATAGTGAAGTAAATGGTTTAGTTTGTGGTAAGTTTAGAGATGTAAAAGAAACATATAAAAACTTAAATGATTTTTTTTGAAGGTTACAGTTCAAGATGCCTGGCCGACGACTTAGTTCTTGTTGCCAAGAGTTAGTTTGTCATCTGTTAAAGTATTTCGAGAAAGAAAAGCGAAATGGAAGTGCTGTAATATCTGTTGATGCGGTCCAGGAAGTAAATTATAGTTGGTTAGTATTAAATCAAAGTTTGCTTCATGCATTTCGATGGGTACCGTCTACAATATAAAACAGAAGAAAGAAACTATCTGCCCTTCCTTCATGTAGTACTTCAACAGCTCCATACAAGTCAAGATTGATGCTCAAAACACTTGATGTGTCAGAGAGGATTAAAATGGATGTTCGTAAAGTCATTTATGAGACACATCTAAAAGAATGTCTAGAAGATAACACCAAGATAAGTAGTAAAATATGGCGATAGAAACAGCGAGAGAATTACATGTGTTTAGTATCAAACTGCTCGAAACCATGCTGATGACGCCGGGTAGGCAGAAACATGTCCGCGTATTAGCGTTTTATGTCTCTTCACACGTCTCTCGTGAATTGATTTCACTAATACCATGAGAAAGCTGTATTTACAGCGTTTTCTTATTTTGGTAAGTTCATTTACGCAATGAAATTTCAATTCTAATTTAATATATTTTTATAGGAAAACATGTAACAGTAAAAGTATTACAAGAAGTTCTCGAATATAGAAATATTATACATACTAGCATTACCTCAGTGCGACCTTTACTCCATCTTGTGGGATTTAAGTTTAAGAAAGATAACTGCAGAGCTCTTGTGGAGAAAAATGATATTGCAGCATTAGGATTTTCCTTCCTAAGGAAGTACAATGAAATGTTGACATCACGTTTAAAAAGAGATATGGTTTACGTAGACGAAACGTGCATATCTTCAAAGGGAACCAAACGGAAATCATAGCAGGATTACAATATAAAAAGTGTTAGAAAACCCGGAGGTTATGATGGTAAACGATTTATTGTGTTGCATGCAGGTACCAGAATTGAAGGTATATTGTGTAGTTAACTCTACTATTTTGAACTTCGCGCCGTGCGCCACCTAGAAGGAATGGAAAAAACAGAGCGAAAGTACCACCACGTGTTTGTACAGTAAGAAATAAAAGTGAGAATAACCAAGTGGTTTTGTTTTAAAACATAACAAAGAGTCATTATTTTATTCAACATATATATATATGTTGAATAAAATAATATATATATATACCTCTATGCTTACGGCGTCCGATAATTGACGGCTTAAATTGCATGTGGCGTCCGGCCAATATATATTGAAACTGTCACCAAAGTTTCAGCTGGATGCCACATACTCGGATTTTGCATGTTTTTGAATATTTTAGTTCCGCGACTTGCTATGATTAGAAACGATGGCGCTCTATAGCGTATATTGAAAACTATATACGTAAATATACAGTATTCATTGTATGTCGATTATGTGGAGTCCGTTATTTGGAATGATTTATATAACAAGAGAGACTATATTCGAAACGGCAGTTATATGCACTGTATGTTTCAATGAGCATAAGGCGTCCTCTTTAATTCAATTCTTTTTGAATGTTGAAAGTGCGTGCACTGAGTGGCGACTTCTAGTAATACAAAGATGAGCAGGATCATTTAGAAGTATTATTCAAATATAGAGATAAAATTATGAAAAAAACGAATTTATATCTTTTTGGTAATCCCAACACAAGTGAGCCCATTACAGGCTACAAAGTATTAAGTAAATACGCACATGCTTGCGGATCTAAGAATCCTTCCTCAATTACGTGCGCAAGATTAAGAAAACATCTTGCTACCCTTACTCAATTATTCAATATGATTGAGAATGATTTAGAACAGTTAGCTTCATTTATGGGTCACACATTAAGTATGCATAGGCCATCGTATCGTCTGCCAGATGATATCTATCAAATCGCAAAAGTTTCTAAATTGCTATTATTAATGGAAAAACGTGAAGTGGGGCAGTTCAAAGGAAAAAAACTGCTCGAAATAAATTTGGATTTAAAAGAAGAATTGTTGCAAACAGGTACAAATGAAGATATAGAGGAACGGTTGGAGCAAACATCAGAGCACGAAAGTATTGTTGAAGAAGTAAGAGGAAGTGAGGAGAAAAAGGAGCATCATTCGAATACACACAAAAACTGAAAGAAGGTATTAGTTTCGTGGACTGATGAACAGAAAAAAATTGTGTCCAATTATTTTAAAGCACATATTGCGAGAAAACAGCCGCCAAAACGGATAGAATGTGAAGAACTGCGCAAGCTACAACCACAAATATTCTTTAAAAGAATTGGCTAAAAATAAAAGTCTTTATTCAAAATAAATACACCAACTGTTTAAAAAATCGCTAATGTAAATAATAGAAATAATTAACTCGTGTAGTTGCTGTTTTCGCTATGTAACGACTGGTGATAGATTAATTTTAATAAAATCCAGGCAAAACCTTATGAACCTGCGAAAAGTTTAAATGAGTTTACTTAAATTTTCTCGGAGGTTAAATTACTTTTTCAATGGCTTTGTGAAAAGTAGCAGTTGATATATTCGCCGGGAAATGAGCCAATTGTGCATATAAGTTTGCTTGACTCCTTACCCTATCGAATAAAATTAATAACTGATGGAAGATATCTGCCAGATATAAAAGGTCTGAGAAACATCAAATCCTACGGCGTTTGTGCTACCGTTACCTACAACAATGCTGACCTCAAATGGGGATTCTATAGGATTTACTTCGTGCATGTTTAGATTTTTGCAGCAATCGGGCGAGTTTGAAAAAGCTTATTCTTTCCACGATGAATAACGGAATCATCATGCTAATGCGGTATCCACAAATACTATACTATGAAAAAATATACGGACTCCATAAAATTACATCGCTGAAAATAAATATACGCTGGAGTTTAAATATATCGTAAGATAAAAGGAACTTGTATGTATAGGGAAATGAAAATTTTAAGATACTTCACAATTTATTCCAAAGCGGTAGAAATGTTATAGTAACATTAACGATCAATATATTTGATTCGAAAATTAGCTTAAGCTGTCCCTTCTAAGGGACGCCGTACGTTTGCACTTTCATACGGACGGACTCCACATGCATCGTTGGATGTATATATATATATATTATATTTTGTTGTTGTCAAGAGCAAAGTACCGTTAGGATTTTATTTCGAATGTGATGTACCAACTTTATATTGGAAAAGACTATAGATAGAAAAATATTGCGAAAAAAGGGTGCTTTTTATTTTAAAATTAGTAGTAAATATTTTCCACGGAAAATGCTGCCAAAGCGTTTCTTATTTCGAAAGATATATATCATGGTTTGTATGTGAAATTGACACGGAAATACTCACATGGTAGGCAATTTAAGAATTGCATGTATTTATTCCTTATAGTTTAGATGTTGGTTATAAAAAATATTTCAGAATTAACCAAATACGAAAGAATACCATACATACATACACCCTGTTTTTTAATTAGGAGGAGCGTTTTTAAAATTGCGCGTTCAAAAATTGGCTATTCTCCGTATACAATAACGAAGTCAGAATTATGTATCCGTTTATCAGCTAACTGACATGTTTGCGTTTCTCGATCGGGCTTACTGTTTGGATTTTTAGTGTTTACTGTTTAGACATTTTTTTGTGAAACACTATAAACGTTGTTAAATAGTACTTCTAAGTATATATTTACTTAGTATTATATATGCTTTTTGTATTTATATAAACGTTCCCTTGATTGTGGAACAACTATCGAGTATAAGTAGAAGTCAAATATCACTACCACTAAAACGAAATATTATATTATAAACATTAAAAGAAATAGTTTTCTTCTTTTTATACTTTCCACTGTGACACGGTCCCATCCCGGAAATAGTTTGTTTATTACTGATTCTGGCTGTAGAAATCTACTAATTGTTACGTTCTTACCGGATCACAATTTAAACAGGCGATATTTCATTAAAATTATTTATTTATAAAACTAAAACTAAATTATTAGTAAAAGCACAACTTCGTTTAATGTTCTCGGATGATTTAATTTTACTGCCAGTTGTGTGCACGCTCGTTGTGAGCTTTCTCATTTTCTGGACCTTTTGCTCGCGTTATATTTATTTGAGATAACTCTCGTTCCAGTATCTTGAGGGGTTCTTGCAGGTTTCTAGATTTTTATTTTCCATACTTTCCATAACCTCTTCATTATTTCTATTTGTAATTTCGTCTTCTAATTCCATAAGCTCTTCTTTCAAGATTTTATAATTTTCCATGAATTTCTCTTGCAAGCCTCTACAATTTTCCATAATTTTTTTCCCAACAGGTAGAAATTCCATAAGTTTTTCCTTCAAGGATCCCGAGTTTTCCATAAATTTCTCTTCCGTGCTTCTAGAATTTTTAATGAGCTCCTGTATGCTTCTAAAATTTTCTATAAGTCTTTCTGCCATGTATTTCGAATGTTCCATGAACTCCTTTGTGTTTCTAGAATTTTGCATGAGCTTCTCGTCCATGTTGCTAAATATTTCGCCCAGGTCGCCGCCTCATCACCCACTTCAAATAATCTTCTGAGTTTTTGCCTAATGTTTCCATCGCGTTTTCAACTGTTGTTAGATTTTGGATTCTCTTCCACTATCCTGTTCTCTTTCTTCTAATTCGTGCTTGGGGTCTGCTACTTTTCCAAGTCCATTAATTTGCACTGTCTTGCTACCATGTTTCTTTTTTTTTGTCTTTTCATTATGCATTTTAACGAACAATATCGCCTATCCCACTTTTGTCGCCATTTGTAGCGTTCTTACCGAGTCACAATTTTAACAGGCCATATTATTAAAATTATTGTTTATAAAATTAGAACTAAATTAACACTATAACGAACACTCAATAATAGACGAAAAACGAACTACTAACTATAACAACACTAAGTAAGTGACTATTTATGTATCGATTATTTATATGCGCCTTACATTTATCTAGTGACACGTTCCACACGACATTCGTACAATAACCGGCGAATACGTCCTCGAACCTTCCAACGCGTTCTGGATATATTCTCGTGCTTCCCGCACTTTCCCTGTTGTTTCTAGCGCTCGTAGCAGTATTCATTATACTCAACATGAAGATGCGAAATAATGCATCGAAAATGAAAGTTACTGTTACAGTTACAATTATTGCTACTTGTTGGGCGTTAAAAGAAAAATTACTCTTGGGTATAGCAGCATAGTATCTCGTATTATTAAAGAGTATAAGAAGGAAGGAGAAGGTACATCAATGACAATCTTTGACAGATACTTTCGGTAAAATTGTAAAAAATTCTCCAAGGCAAATAGTGGATTATTTAATTCGCAGTTCATTTTATAAGAAAGAGCTTTCTAGATCAAATGAAGTATAGAATGCATATAAAACAACATGAAGATTTACTACAGATACGCTGTTCTACACTATTCAAATTCTTAAAACAAATTAATTTCAAATAAATTAATGTCAATAATATGCATGTAGCATTTTTGGAATCGGTTGCGGAATTCCATAGGAAAGGCAGTCTTATTATTTTACATATAAGATATAGGCTCAAATAGTATTACCTACGGTATAGATATGGTTCGATCTGAAATGGTCAAAAATAACAAAAAATAGTAAAACTGTTTTGAGATTGCCACCATACCGTTCTGAGCTCAATCCTATTAAACTACTATGGACTCAAATAACAAATTAACTAATGGCTAAAACTACATCGTTCGAACTGGACAAGTTAGAGAACACCTGTTATAAGGAATTCACGTTGTTGACCACGTTATTAAAGAAGAGCTGATATGTGTTATTGTGGTATGATGTTCGATACCCTTTTTTAATAATATGCTATTTATTGATCTTACACAATTGATAATCCGTGGAATTATGAATTTTAAAAAATACAATATTATTTATAGACAATTAACTAGGCAGACGTGGAGCACTGAACAATACCTTCGATGAAAGTTGATTAAGCGAAACCGGTAGTTATGATTCATATAAAACTAAAAAATAATTAGGAAATAGTAAATTCACAATTTAACTTCTTTATATACCTAATTATGGACTTCAACAAATCACATTTGGGAACTGTTTCCACAAGCGAAACGTGCAATACCCGATCTATAATTGACTCGATATTAACATCTGGCATGCATAATCGTTCACTCTCGTATAGATGGAACAGAATTGGTTGATCATGAAGCAGTATTCTTCGCCTTATAGTAATACAGATCTTGCTATTGGTACGAGCGTTATAAACGACGATATGAATACAGAAAGCGCGTGAACATTCAATGTCCACAAATGTCCACAAGTTTCTGGAAAATATTAGCTACTAATTATAAGAACGCTCCCCGGGAGGAAATCAGTGGCTGTCTGAACGTTGTACGGAAAGGAATTATAAATGCAGAATGATTTGTTGTCTAGTTTTGTTAGCTTAGTTTTTAAGTAAACAGTTCTATTTAAATAAATATCGATTGTTTGAATTGAGACCCGCTCAGAACGTAACACTATAATATGTACGAGTTAATTAGAATCTTAAGAATTGGCTGTATTATTTCGTGGGAGGAATTGTTTCTGTTTGGCGGTGAAAATGTGAAAACTATTCGACTTGCATACTCTTTGCTATTATCTTAAAGGTAGTAAATAAACGTATACCGTGATTAACTAATAATTAGTTTTCGGCAGTTTTACGTCACAGCGATCGTCGATCCCTAACTGCCTTGCTTGGATAGTTTACTCATATTACTCTCGCCATACGTAGAGTTATAAGCGGAGTTACAGCGGATTTAGGATGTTTTTTGCTGAATCTAAAAAAGTCCTTTACTTCGACAATAGGATTGATATAAAAGTTTGAGAAATTTACCTGCCCCTACTATCAAACAAGAAAAGGAGGCATAGTACAATTTTACACTTTTGTAGCGGAACGTTTGTGGTATGTGAAAAAAGGTATTTAAACGTAGCTTTTAAAACTCGACATTCAATTCCATGTAATTTAACTACGATCACAATTAATGACTTTTTGACGATGATGTATCAATTACATTAATCTTACACATAACGATACCATACCAGATTTTTTTATACTTTAGAGTATTAGTATATAACGGAAGTATCTAGTAAGGTTTTTGGGTATAATGAAATATCGCTTGATATGGTTAAATTATCAAATCGGGTCAGGTCTAGATATAATTGCGAAAAGCGACAGCAACTGACAGTTTAGTACTGTAAATGCCAAATTACACGGCGAACATTGAGAATGTGCCGTAGTCGTTTTTAAAAATGCGCACGCTCAGTTACTGAAGTAATAGAGTATATTTGTCAATGGCGGATCATGTGTTTGCCAGGGGATCATAAAGTGACACACGCTTAAACGCGAGAAATAGTTTTTAATGTTTACAATTATTTTATAAACATAAAAGTACATCAGCGCTAATAAGTGAAATAAAAGAATGTGTTCATGAAGGAACTGGTGTGTCGGTGCGAACAATAGAGAGAATTATTCAAGATGGAAATACAGCATCAAATAGCGATGAAAAAAGTTTAGAAGTCCTGGTAAGAAGAGGCATAGAACAAAGAGTGTCAGGAGTGCCTGAGCATCAGATGCGAATAGTGCAAGATATGATCTATGATTTTCATGGAACAGAAGAGGGACGACTTTACGGCTTCAGCTGTATGCCAAAAGATGCACGATGATTTTGGATGGAAAAGATCAAACACATCATTAAGAAGAATTTTGAAAGATTTCGAATTCAAGTTTCGATGTATACAAAGTAATAGGAAAATATTAATAGGGCTATTAGATATATGAGCATTAAGAGTTACTTGCAAAAGATTAAACATTTTCGTGAGACAAATCGACCCATTGTATATATAGACGAGACTTATATTCACAGTAGTTATATGTCTCCCAAGATGTTTAGTGATGAAAGTACAAAAGGTCTTTTCAAGAACATATCTAAAGGACCCAGACTAATAACAGTACACGCAAGAGGCAACATGGGCTTTATTCCTAACAGCCTATTGATTTAAAAGTCCGGTATAAAAGTTGATGATTACCATTCTTGTTTATTTAAATCTATAATTTATACTAATACAATTATTTCGAAAAAACGTGGTATATTGTACTGTTACTAATAAAGGAATAAACCATTTATAAATTAAACATTGTCTATACGTATGCAAGCAAATGGAATTGTGATTTGCGATATTCTTAACTACCTGTTTGTACATTTTAATCTGATTTCATATGTAAATTGTTTAATTAATTCATCAAATCGCTTTCTCTGTAAATTTATACTGTTTTAAAATATTCTTTAAAATACTTTAAAATCTCATTGTTTATACTATTTCGTTTGGTAATGAATGTATACATCTTTAATTGTTTCTGTAACGTCTAATTGATTTCACAGTAAATCTATACTGTTAAAAAAATAAATTTGTTTATATTTTACTCTAACAAATTATTAATATATAATAGAACAACACTTGTGAAATAACTGATCGCAGTGCATATATGGTAATATTTTATGCTATTCTATCTAACGCCGTCTGTAGGTATTTCTCATATTTAATATTGTTCACTTTTACTACGTATTTAGTAATATTATGTTGTGGGCAAGTGCCGCTCGATATCAACTTAATCGCCATACCTATTTATTTTTATCGGCCTTCTCCGAAATAATAACTTTCTTCTTTTGCTATATAGACGGTAGCTAATAATTCTTAATAGTTCATTTATATATTTAGTTAGAAATTTGATGTGATTATAACTACTTGCTACTTAGGGATTTGTTAATTATTTGTGTTTTTTTATTTGTCAATTTTTGCAATTCCTTAAATTAGATTATTAAATAAAATAACTGCTTCGGAAATCAGTACAGTAACATTAATAAGTTTTAATGAAATAAATTAATGTAAAAAATGAAATGAGCTTTCAAAATGACGTGTTTAACGTTTTGGACTCGCAACACAACACGATATTTCGCTCTTGCATACTGACTAACCAGAAGCACAATAAGAGGTAACTGTGTGTCTGAGTACACTTGTACGTTTATGTTTGGGCTTAACTTCTTACATATTCTTATGGGTATCTGAGTTTAAATAGCTTAAAGTATAGTAACATGGAATGTCGGTATTTTTTCAGTGGTATCTAATATGAATTATTTTTTCTAGTATTGAAGAAGATGATTTGATAGAGCAAGACTTAACACACATAGACCTTCAACCCAAAGAAAAGTGCATCATTCAGTGAAGTATCGAATTTTATTGGTTAATTCCAAAGTTACAATGTGTGAAAAGATATACAAGAATAAATGTAGGCTAATTTATACTCATTATTTAGGATATTTATTAAACTAGATTATGCATATGCTATTACCGCTAATTTCTTTATAACAATTTGTAAAAAATCTGTGTAATTTCTTAATTTAAGTGTTTCGGACATTCACAAACTTTCTCGAATGATGTTTAGAGTATGGTTGTACTTATTATTATATTTACTTATTTTATTTACGTAACATATTAAATTAATTTTATTTAGTATGTAGTATGCATACTTCGCGTATGTAAATTAGTTCAGAATATTTTTGATACTGGATATATGTCTAGGAATTGTATGGCCTGTGCAATATAGAATAAGTGGGTAGTGTAAGACTAAATTGAAAGAATGATTTGTAGGAACAAATACATGTAACCACGATGTTGATAACATACATAAATATCGGATTGAATTATATATAAGCATTTCCTATAATGAGGAATAAAATTGTGTTGTGCAAGTATTAGAACATAAATTAGTGTTAACTAAGATAATGAAAATACATGAATGTAGATATAATATAAATTTCGTAATAATTTCGTGTAATGTTAGTAACTTATTACACAACCTAATCAAGTTGCTTTAAGTAATCATGTTCATATAAGGATAGGTTACTTCATTTTCTTAATTGTTTAGATGTAAATGGTAACGTAAAGACATTTAAGTGACTTGTCTGCACAAGATTTTAAATTGTAGCCTCTAGAAGTATAATTCAACTGTCAAATTTTGTTTCGTAACTAATCGACACAATGGGATAATTACTACACACTCCTGACAGTGTCTAAATAATATAGTGACATAGTATAATAAATGAAAACAATACTATTTTCAATAGATATTCTTACTTTGTTTCATTACTGGTAAATTCTTAGTGATAGAAATTTTAACTTATACAATAGTTAAAATTTAGTTAATAGTTCAGATAGATGTACATATCTATAATTATTTATGTGTAACAATAACTATCAGTTTGCTGTTGTTAATAATATTCCATAGATCAGTTGTTTTTCATTGATAAGTAGTAACACATTGTTGCTTGTAGTTTGGTTAAAAGTAATTCAACTTCTTTTTTATTTTCGAAATTAAATAATGATCGTTCTTTAATTAAGAAAAAAATATTTTAAATCATACCTAAAATGTTTTCCCTTATATTTACAAAAAATAAAGTTCTGGGATTACTGTACTGAAAATTTAATATATGTACTTATTCAAAGGAAAATAATTACTTTATTTTGCTGTAAGTATACGAATATTGCTTTTACGATTTTGGTTTGTCAACATGGAGGAACTTTGGGCTCGAATACCACTAAACGATTTTATCAGTAATTGCAACATTGCTTGTTAGTAAATCTGAATATTTCTTTTACGATTTTGATTCGTTAGGACAGAGAATTTAGGGCTTGAATAGAGCCTAAAAATCTTATTAATAATTTCAGCATTGGCTCTTTGCTAGTAAATCTTTCAATATTTCTTTTATGATTTTTGTTCAGAAATACAGGGAATTTAGGTCCCGAATAAAACCCAATAATCTTATCGGTAATTAACAAAAACTTGGCACTGCATAGATCCGAGAAGAAGGATGATGTTAGAAGGCACTAAATATTATTTTTTTATGGAACTATGGAGTCGTGTATTACTATAAAAGGCAGAGTGTAAGTGTGACAAAATTGTCACTTACCTTCGGCAAATAAAAATTAATTATGGTAGTCAGAGTATGAAAGCTCACGTAATATATGCCTATTCCAATCCTGAACAACTTGCAGCAATTATATATTTGTCGGGCATAAGTTGTCTTACTACTACAACTCATGAAAGTTTAGGCATACACATGTGCTTCTTGTTGCGTACATAGGTGTTCTATTGACACCAATGTCCGCAATGCAGTTGTAGTACGAGGGCAATCTGAAATGTTTTCGGAATCGACAAGAAAAACTCGGTATTGGTGTAATTTTTCATTTTTATTTTTCAATGTAGTCTCCTCGAAGATCAATACATTTTGTCAAACGGTGCTCCACGCTCTCCAAGCCGTCGGAAGGTAGGATGTTTCGAGGTCTGCAAAATAGCCATCTGCAGCGGCGATGGCTTCATTTGACGCAAATCTCTCCTCCTAGTGATTTGTTCAGGTTGGGAATACGAAAAAGTTGCTGGGTGCTAGGTGTGGTGAATATGGAGGATGAGAGATTAATTCGTAGCGCAACTCATTCAATTTGGACACGACGACGCGGAATGAATGGGCCGGTGCATTGTCGTGGTGGAAAAGCACTTTCATCCGCTGCAAACGAAGCTGTTTCTCCTTCAATACTACATCGAATCGGGTCAATAAATCGCTGTAGTATTGCCCCGCGATCGTCCTTCCCTTCTGCAGATAGTCGATGAGCATCACACCTTGAGAATCCCAAAGAATGGTCGCCATGACCTTTTCGGCCAATGGAACGGTTTTGCTTTTTCGGAGCCGATTCGCCCAGAAAAGTCCACTGCTTCGACTGTTCCTTGGTCTCCGGTATGTAGTGGTGGATCCAAGTCTCATCCACGGTTAGGAAACCCATGAAGAAATCCCTTGTATTGCGTTGGATCCTGGCCAGACACTCCTCCGAAACGGTCACCCGATTTCGTTTTTGTTCCGGTGTGAATAAACGCTCTACCCATCACGCCGCAAGCTTTTTCATACCCAAAATTTCGTGTAGGACATGACCAACGCATTCTTCTGAGATGCCTTTTGTCTCTGCTATCTCTTTCAGCTTTAATCGGCTAACACGACATCATGAATCTTGTCGACCATTTCATCGTTGGTAACGGTTTTTCGGCGTCCACTGCGTGATTCGTCACTTGTGCTTGTGCGGCCACGTTTGAACTCGCTCACCCAGAAGCTGGTGGTCGAGGATGATGGAGTACATCCTCCATGAGCCTCTAGCAAAATATTTCAAATTTCCGTGGCCGTTTTCCCAGCCATTCAGAAATATTTTATCACTGTACGAAATTTGGTTTTATCCATTTTTGCGAAATCGCCTGACTTGCTACACAAAACACACTCTTAAACAACTATTCACAGTAGACGTCTGAAATATTGACAGTTGCCATAAAAATGGTTCAACCTTCGTGGGCCATCTCTTGCCGATTCCGGAAACATTTCAGGTTGCCTTCGTACATAGTTGTTGTAGTACATACTGAGTGATTTTAAATGTTTGAGGACAGTTTAAATTTCGCGCCGTGCTAAATTTTTGTCACGTTGTCGATTTGGTTTCGAATTCGTAACCAGTAGCGTAGCAAATAGATTTTGGATGGGTGATAAAATATTGACAACAGATCTTCAAAAAATCAATTTCATATTGATTTTCTAAGCAGAAAATTAATGTAAATGTGATAAAAAAATGGAATGAAATATAAACAGTAGCTCTAAGAAGAACAGATTACAAGTAAAAAAGAAGCAAATAATAACGAATAAAATGAATATAAATAACGTGTCGCACAGGCAGTTGACAGGACCGATACTCACAATGGCCACTCTTAACATGTCAAATCCCCTAGAATCCACCGCGCGAAATTTAAACTGTCCTCAAACATATAAAATCACTCTGTAGTTGCATGTATTTGCATACATATAATTACATTATATATACACGGGAGAATATAAATCAATTATAGCTTATTTGAAAATAAACTTTGCTATTACCGTGTTAGTTTAATGTACTGTAATAGAAATTTTGGCTGGCAGATACATTCTATAAAATTTTCTTAATTTCAATCATCTTCGATTTTGCTCGATTTTGATTGCAGTTTTTTGGTAAGACAAGCGAAATAATGGGCGTTGAATCCGTTATTAAAAATAATTTGAAAATGTGTTTTTCGATTATGAATTTGGTAGGTGTGATTTGAGCACCCCTCTTATCGCATATCTTTGTTCTTTGACGCTATTGTATTACCTATGGCACTTTGATAATAGCATTCGTTGTGTATATGTTATTAACAGTTCAACTTTGTCAACAGTGTGCAGTCGAAGTCGTTTATTTTGAAGTAGTTTCATTTGCATTTTGCCGTGTTACTATATAGGCGTGTTCTATATTATTAAGTTACATGAGTTGTTTTATAGACTTAATATTGTTTCGGGTCGTTCGTGTTATATCATCTTTCGTTATTTTTTTATCGTATATTGTTTTAAGGTTACTTGTTCTTCTTAGTTTGAAG
Source organism: Trypoxylus dichotomus (assembly GCA_023509865.1). NCBI lineage: Eukaryota > Metazoa > Arthropoda > Insecta > Coleoptera > Scarabaeidae > Trypoxylus > Trypoxylus dichotomus. The sequence continues at coordinate 51,568,972 of CM042074.1, read as the reverse complement.
GATTTTGCAAATGTAAACGTTATTTGTTATCTTTGTTGATATAGTTTGTCAGTTGCACATGCTATTGTTTTTGCGTTTCTAGAGAATTTTCTATCTTCATGATTTCTTAAAAGGTATTCAACGCAATTTACGTTCATCATGAATTATAGTCAGGATCTTGCCCAGTTGCTCAATAGTAGTTCGTTAAGTGTTCGCCAATTAAGGCGCTTGAATTACAGACATGAGCTGCTTCATGAAGCTGCCATTTTAGTCTTCGGAAACGATAAAATTTTTAGTTGCCTTAATATACAGAATATTATTAAGCGCAATACAAATGGTATATTAAAGACGTTGACCGCATCAGAAGAAGCAGCACTCACGTAACTGAGCTCCAAAACTCTACAGCTGTAGATTCCGCCGTATTGGTTACTGAGCTAAAACTAAGAGACGGATGGAGTTATAATTTCACTGGGCACGACCAAATTCCTGTATTTGTCTGTAACATCGATGAAAATTCTTCATTACAACTATATGAAATAGATGTTTCTAATGACGAGAATCTACATGTAAATACACATATACAAAATTTGTATGACAAAAGCGCTAGTCAGCATATTCTTCCAAAAGGGTCTAATAACGTATATCCTAAGTTCATTCGCTCAGGAAGATTAACATTTTCTTGTACAGTAAGTATTACAAGGTACTTTTGTTATTTCGGTTTCGGAAGTTGAATGTATTTCACAGAAAGGTACTCTGATATCAGGGTATTATAATTTTGTTTTTAAAGAAAAAAATGTCCTCAATAAATAATATGTGCCCTTAACAATCAAATCCAAAAACACCGTCAAAAACGATTTTAATTTATAAGCTTACTGCGCACATACGCGCTGCAAAACTTGTATCTTGAAGTGTAGGCGCAGGGACAGCCTTGTGGTGGATGTTTACAGTTCTTCATTAAACTACAGCCATGGAGAACAATTAACTAGAAGTGTTAGAGGTGTGGAATGACGTTTGCTCGCTTATAGGTTCCAACAATGCTCAGCTTTTAACGTTCGGCTGCAAGACATGAAATCGATATCGAGCTCTTTTCTTCTACATAAAAACTTTCACATATATATCTCTCCGGTATTGAGGAATTAATACACACAATGTGAGAATATCTCTTACATTTTATGCGTTGAATTTCACCTCTCTTTTCAGCACAATGTCAACAAGAAAACCTTTGTGTTGTCTTTCTAACATGATAACAAATAATCTAATTGGTAAGACAGGTTTTTAATAAATTGACTTTACCATAACAGCTGTCAAAGTTTGACTTTGTAAAAGCATTACTGTTCCACAGTGAAACTTATAGGCTACTCTAAATGAAAATTTAATTGAAGGTATGGTATGTGTACATATACACTGCAGTGAACTGGCATATGTAGGCTGTATGAAGCGGTCTATGATAACTGCCTACTAGTGCAGTCAAAGATAATCCATTCTACTATGGTTTGCCTTTTAAAAAGTTAACGAAAGGTTCTGAAAGACTTCTACATAGTTTTCTCTAACTTATTAACTTAACTTATTGACTTACTAATTTTTAATTAATAGGCGTTTAGTGCGCGACTACTTCCAGTCTTTAGTTTACTTTCAAGTATGTTTCTTTCATATGTAATATATCCATTTTGTCAAGTTACCAGTTAGTTCAATAAATATATGTAACAGGTTATGGGCCCAGGTTAAACTGTGAAACTGTATAGTGTAATAATCGTTGCAATTGTTTTGGAAATTAACAAACATGAGTGCTACGAATTTACTGCGTATAGATATGCTTAACCGGGATAACTACGACACCTGGAAAATGCAAATGCAAGCATTATTGGTAAAGAACGACAAATGGATGTTCGTAAACGGTGAATATAAGAAACCGGAATGAATTGCTGGTGACACATCGGAACAACAGGTAAGCCAGTGGATTCAGAATGATGACAAAACAAGGGCTGAATATCATACCACAGTATAGAAAAGATACAGTAATGACACTTGTCCTATTTATGAATGAAATTATTCGCCCAATTTCATTGACCTTCTTGCAACCGCGTCCCCAGTCACGCGCAGGAAGAAGTGTGGCAAAATTCAAAAGTATTCGTTCGTCTTATAGTAGATATATGAGGTGTAATTGTAGGTGAATATGAAAAATTTGTCCAATTTAGAAAATGGGAATAACGTGTTTAAGAGTGTTGGTATTAAAAAAAAAGCAATAGTAGAAATAGTTTATAAAAGAATTTCAAATAATTGTCCGTATTATTCAGGGTGTATACGCAGAACTCCCACCGGCCATGTAAGAATGTTAATATTTCTAAACATTAAATATTACAAACACGATTACATATGCCACATTAAATATGTCAATTGTGACTATTTATTAATGGATGATTTAATATGCGTTTATACTTTTTAGCTCTTACAGCAGGAGTTGTCAGTAATAAAGTAAAGATAGAATATACAGAGTTGGAAGTAATTTATTTCAGTCAGTTACACAATGGAACGACACAATTTAATTTGTTACCAAATATTGAATGCAAGCCCTCACATCACCGAGACAATCCCGACAAGCTCTTCTTTAATCGCTTTAGCAACAAGAGTGGAAGTGTGATAGTATGTAATTGAGGTTTTCTCACTACAATACTGGGATATGTTTGGAAGAAAATTATAATGTGGATTACTTTATTATATGACGTAAAACAAAGTGAAAAGTTCTCAAAAGTGTTTATTGGATTGCATGGTGATTGCGATGCGTAAAATTACTGTTGTCCATGAAAATGTAATCGGACATTATTATTTCAAACGGCTTCATTGTAAATATTAGGCAAATGCAAATGGGCAAATTGTCTCACTGAGTGGCGTTGAAATTGCAAACTTCTTTAGACGATTCTTCAAAGCATTCGCAAACATCTCTTCTTCGAAGTGCTCGCTGCAAAGGCGAAGATTTCTGTAGCAATATTCCAGAGTGAGATGTCCCCTATTCGCCAACTTTGCGTTAGCAATCCAGATTTTACACCTGTATAAAAGAAGTTGTAATAATATTATTGAGTTCTTCAATAGTGGGCAAGCATACCTGTTTAAAAGCTTGGGGAACCTGAAGAAACTTAAGTTATAGTTGTCCTTTGCATTATTTCGGCAATTTGGAGCATGACAACGGCTATAACTGGGGATCTTTGGCTGCCTGTAAAATCGGTTCCATTATCACGAACCGCAACAATTAAACAATGCAGACCACACAACACGGTAATGATTAAAAGTAATAATAAATAGCGAAAGCTTAGTACACTATGAAAGACTCAACTAACTAACAAATCAGGAGATAAACGTTAATACAATAAACGCATTACTGTTGCAATCAAGCGGTGGCAACTCCTACATTACCGATTGGAGACAAGTGTCAGCACTGTCGGGCTCCCGTACTAAAAACTAATGGCGGGAATTTGCAAATCGTAAATTATATACTACTTCAATCTCCACTTTTTGTATTATTGGAATGAAGATTGCAATGAAAAATATATGTATCAAACAAGACATTTATAAAATTTAACTCGATGAACTCCATTGATTACAACCACATTTAAAATAATACAAAATAATTAACACAATTGTTGACAGTAGTGTCCTGCTGCTTCGATTCACCTGAAAGGAATCAAGATTAATATATAATGGATCTCATTTCACTTTTCATTTTTATAAATAAATGTCTGGTAAATCTTGGCCCAAATCGACAAATAACTAAACAAGATATTATTGTATTACCCCATTGAGTAACAAAATTCCTTTGCTCCGAGAAGTATAACAATCTTTGATATGTCCGTTATAATAAGTTGGCCTTCTACAACTATTTATGTTACAATATCATGGAGATCACCTCGGTTTGGGGTTCCACAAAGGATACATTGTTCCCGGATCAGAAGTGAATTTATCCAAAGTTGGATAATCAATCACAGCTGCAAGTATTGCAAAGTGTTCTTAAAACTTGCAGGTAGCACTTACTTGTAGCATGAGATTGTTTCAATTGTTCGCAGATATATTAGAAATAATGGTCAATATATATTATTCCTTGGTCGATTAGGGTTGTTAAAAAAAGTAGTTATATTTCTTTTGCTAATGTTTACAAAATTTATTGGGTAGCAAGTAATTTCTCAATATATTTCTTTAATAATACTATTTTCATTACTACTGCTTTGTTATTACTATTACTTTTTGAACAAACATTTATATAGTAATCCTACCGAGCCAATCACTGCTAGGAATACTTCATGCGACAACAGTTGCCCACATACTCCAGAAGTAAGTTTGAGCAATGACTTTGAATTAACACACGCACACACGCACGCCCACGCCCATGACCACGCCCTCCCACCGGCACCCCGTCCACGCCCTCCCACCACGCCCCCCGTCCACGCCCTCCCGCCACGCCCCCGTCCACGCCCCGTCAACGCCCCCGTCCACGCCCCCGCGGCCACGCCCCACGGCCACGCCCCCACGGCCACGCCCCCACGGCCACGCCCCCCCACGGCCACGCCCCCCACGGCCACGCCCCCCACGGCCACGCCCCTACCACGCCTCCCGCCCCCACGGCCACGCCCCCCACGGCCACGCCCCCCACGGCCACGCCCCTACCACGCCTCCCGCCCCACGGCCACGCCTCCTACTTCCGTCCCTCGGCCACGCCCCCATTTTTGTAACAATTTTTATAAACAATTAAAATTGGGTATGGTATTCGTTTATGGAATAGGTAAAGAATTATTTTCTTTTCGTAGTGTTCGCCACTTTTTATTTGAGATTTTTGCTAACGAAGCTATTGCCAAGGGAAAGGGGAGTCTGCTAAAAAAGTTTAAAAATGTAAACACATTTGTATCAATTTTTATAAACAATTAAATTTGGATATCCTACTCGTTTATGGAATAGGAAAAGAATTATTTTTCGCTCTGTTCGCCACCTTTTATTTGAGAGTTCTGCTCACAAGGCTGTTGCCAAGGGAAAGGCGAATCCGCCAAAAGAGTTTAAAAATGTAAATATTCCTGTAACAATTTTTATAAACAACTTAAGTTGGGTATCCTATTCGTTTATGGAATAGATAAAGAATCATTTTTCTTCGCAGTATTCGCCACCTTTTATCTGAGATTTTTGCTCACGAAGCCATTTCCAAGGGAAAGGGGAGTCCGCCAAATAAGTTTAAAAATGTGAACATTTAAAGTTGGGTATCCTACTCCTTTATGGAATAAGTAAAGAATTATCTCCCTGTATGCGTTCATAGCGGCAAAAACAAAAGAAGTTTTGATGTATATTTCATTGACTTAAATATTATTTCTTTTTATTTATACGTACATTTTAAAACCTTTCATGTATCTCCTAATATAACTGAAGGTTGTAGTTTTGATCAAAAGACTATTTTAAGAAATAGTTTTAATGAGTATGCTACAATTAAGCGCTGTGTGCACACAGGCGGGAAAGTATTCTATTGGTGAGATTAAATGGTTTATTGTTTACTCATTCCCGATTCTGTTCTCACTTTGATAATAGCATTCGTTGTGTATATGTTATTAACAGTTCAACTTTGTCAACAGTGTGCAGTCGAAGTCGTTTATTTTGAAGTAGTTTCATTTGCATTTTTGCCGTGTTACTATATAGGCGTGTTCTATATTATTAAGTTACATGAGTTGTTTTATAGACTTAATGTTGTTTCGGGTCGTTCGTGTTATATCATCTTTCGTTACTTTTTATCGTATATTGTTTTAAGGTTACTTGTTCTTCTTAGTTTGAAGGATTTTGCAAATGTAAACGTTATTTGTTATCTTTGTTGATATAGTTTGTCAGTTGCACATGCTATTGTTTTTGCGTTTCTAGAGAATTTTCTATCTTCATGATTTCTTAAAAGGTATTCAACGCAATTTACGTTCATCATGAATTATAGTCAGGATCTTGCCCAGTTGCTCAATAGTAGTTCGTTAAGTGTTCGCCAATTAAGGCGCTTGAATTACAGACATGAGCTACTTCATGAAGCTGCCATTTTAGTCTTCGGAAACGATAAAATTTTTAGTTGCCTTAATATACAGAATATTATTAAGCGCAATACAAATGGTATATTAAAAGACGTTGACCGCATCAGAAGAAGCAGCACTCAAGTAACTGAGCTCCAAAACTCTACAGCTGTAGATTCCGCCGTATTGGTTACTGAGCTAAAACTAAGAGACGGATGGAGTTATAATTTCACTGGGCACGACCAAATTCCTGTATTTGTGTGTAACATCGATGAAAATTCTTCATTACAACTATATGAAATAGATGTTTCTAATGACGAGAATCTACATGTAAATACACATATACAAAATTTGTATGACAAAAGCGCTAGTCAGCATATTCTTCCAAAAGGGTCTAATAACGTATATCCTAAGTTCATTCGCTCAGGAAGATTAACATTTTCTTGTACAGTAAGTATTACAAGGTACTTTTGTTATTTCGGTTTCGGAAGTTGAATGTATTTCACAGAAAGGTACTCTGATATCAGGGTATTATAATTTTGTTTTTAAAGAAAAAATGTCCTCAATAAATAATATGTGCCCTTAACAATCAAATCCAAAAACACCGTCAAAAACGATTTTAATTTATAAGCTTACTGCGCACATACGCGCTGCAAAACTTGTATCTTGAAGTGTAGGCGCAGGGACAGCCTTGTGGTGGATGTTTACAGTTCCTCTTTAAACTACAGCCATGGAGAACAATTAACTAGAGCTGTTAGAAAAGTGGAACGATGTTTGCTCGCTAATAGGTTACAACAATGCTCACACGTTCGGCTGCAAGACATGAAATCGATATCAAGCTCTTCTCCCCTACATAAAAACTTGCACAAAGTAAAGTCTGATGATGTGTACAAAAAAATTAAATCACAAAAATCGTCTGTTCTTGATCGTCATTCGGATGATGTTTTTGACATTGTCATGATGCAACGAGATAATGAGCATTACATTTATCAGGTTTCAGTTCCTCTGAATATTATGATATTTAGCAGAGAATAGTTAGAGTTTGTAAGATATTTCAGCAAACCAACTTTATACTTGGATGCCACAGGTTCAGTGGTGAGAAAACAAATTGCCCGTAAATGTAAAAGGGTACTGTATTACGCAGGTGTCGTGGGAACTAAGAAAAACCGTGTTATTCCCATTATGGAAATGATTTCGTCAAAACACGATACAGCCACTATTTCATCGTGGCTGAATAATTTTAAAAATTTTTGTATTAAAAACCACACCACATGGCCTGCTTTTACTATAGTGACGACCGACTTTAGTATGGCGCTTCTAAATGCTGTATCTGAGTCATGGAACAGTATGTGTCTACTAAACTACATTAACAAGATGTACGAGAAAATTTGGGACGTGAGTATTGACTGCGAGGGATTTGTTACAATTAAACTATGTTGTGCGCATATTGTGAAGCTAATATGTCGCGACGTTAATAAACATTACAATGATAAAACTACAAAGACATTGTTAAAAGAGATAGTAATATCGCTATTCGACATGCGCGATTTTATTCAAATAACGGACCATATAATCAACTTGTTCATAATTACAGCATCCAAATATGAATCGAATAGTGTACTTGAAAGCAAAGACAACTTATATCCTCACGTATTAATAAATTAGCATTAAACCTGGACGATGAAACTGCCACTGATCGCATAAGAACTTCTGAAAAATGGCTTTGTTGAAAACAGTAACTTTTACATATACTTGAAGAACAAATTAGCGACAGTAGTTACTGATACCACACCAAATCCTTTCTATAATTGCTCTTTTGCTGAGTATTTCTTAAAGCATTATATCGCGTATCTACCTTTGTGGACATCTTTGCATTCCACGAAAAGAGAAAGTAACGCAATGGCAGAGGGATGGTTTGGGATTTTAAAGAACAACGTCATTGGAGAGAAACTACACAGAAAATGCTCCAGGTTTATTCGAGCCACACGAAAATATGTGTTAAGTGAATATAAAGAACATAAATATTCTCTCGAACGTAAAAACTATGTGCATTCAATAAAGTGAAAGATGAGGAAAGATGGTGTAAAAAAGAGCGAAGAGTCTTCACAGTTACTTTAAAAAACAAAAATTACAACAACTTGAAAAAATGTATTCTAAGAAGGCTACTACATTACCGAATAGAGTAACAAATTTCTTATACAAATACTCTCCCAAGAAACCTTCATTAAAGCAATTCTCTAAAGATTATGTAGTAGCTGTATTTCAGAAGGAGAAATTGGATTTGACAAACTTCGGTTTTCCTGGTCCTTCTCATGATAGCATTAGGGTCGTCACCACTTGAAGTTGGAATCTCAATGTCACCCGAATTTTCCAATTCACTTCGAATATTTTCCAATATTGGAATGAAATTTCTTTCATCCGACATGAAAAGGTCTTCTAGTGCAAATTCCTCGTATACTTGTTAACTTATTTTCAAGGGCTCTCCTACAAACTTGACATCACGAGGTATCTCTATTTTCTTTCTTTGGGTAATCATATCGATACCCTTTGGATTGTTCAGAGTATTCAACAAGTATATCCTCTTTGGAACGAGGCTCAAACTTTCCCCTACCAGGTTCTCTATTCAGGATGAACACCTTGCTTCCGAACTTAATCCATTCAAACTTTTGGTTGGGCATCGATTACGAAGGTAGTTTGCTGCGTTCACTGCCTCTGCCCAAAACAAAGGAGGTAATCCAGATTGAATAAGAAGGCATCTGGCTCCGTCCAACAAGCGTCGATTCTTCCTCTTGTGTTGCTGTTGCAAGACAATGCGCAGGTTCACAAGAGCAAAGTTACAATCGCTGCTCTGCACAAGCATGGCTTTCAATCAATAGTCCATCCACCCTACAGTCCAGAGCTGGCACGTAGTGATTTTTATTTGTTCCCCAATTTAAAAAAAGACTTACGTGGAAGAAAGTTTTCGACCACAATAAGGTAAAGAGGCAATTTTGGCCCATTTTGAGGCAAAAGATAAAAAATATTTTTATGATGGTTTTAAAAAAATTAATTCATAGATTTAATAAATGTTTTGTGCTTAAGGGTGATTATATTGAAAAGGAAAAATAGATTCATTGTTTTACTTTATTTAAAACCCTTTCATTCCACGAACTTCTGGACCTCCTCGTACTAATACAGTAGTAAAGAATCATCTATTTCTGTAGTGATCACCACACATAATTCACGATTTCCGCACACTGAGCCATTGCAAGGATAGAAAGCAAGCCCCAGAAAAGTTTTAAAATCTAAACATTTTTGCAACAATTTTTATAAACAATTGAATTTGGGTATGCTATTCGTCTATGGAATAGGTAAAGAATCATTTTTCATAGTGCTCGCCACTTTTTATTTGAGACTTTTGCTCACGAAGGTATTGATAAGGGAGAGAGGAGTCCGCCAGAAAGGAACAAGGAACAAGAAAGGATTGTAACAATTTTTATAAACAATTGAAGTTGGGTATGCTATTTGTTTATGGAGCAGGTGAAGAATTATTTTTTCGTACTGTTCGCCACCTTTTATTTGAGATTTTTTCTCACGAAGTTATTGCCAAAGGAAAGGGGATTCCGCTAGAAAAGTTTAAAAATGTAAACATTTTTGTAACAATTTTTATAAACAATTAAAATTGGGTATGGTATTCGTTTATGGAATAGGTAAAGAATTATTTTCTTTTCGTAGTGTTCGCCACTTTTTATTTGAGATTTTTGCTAACGAAGCTATTGCCAAGGGAAAGGGGAGTCTGCTAAAAAAGTTTAAAAATGTAAACACATTTGTATCAATTTTTATAAACAATTAAATTTGGGTATCCTACTCGTTTATGGAATAGGAAAAGAATTATTTTTCGCTCTGTTCGCCACCTTTTATTTGAGAGTTCTGCTCACAAGGCTGTTGCCAAGGGAAAGGCGAATCCGCCAAAAGAGTTTAAAAATGTAAATATTCCTGTAACAATTTTTATAAACAACTTAAGTTGGGTATCCTATTCGTTTATGGAATAGATAAAGAATCATTTTTCTTCGCAGTATTCGCCACCTTTTATCTGAGATTTTGCTCACGAAGCCATTTCCAAGGGAAAGGGGAGTCCGCCAAATAAGTTTAAAAATGTGAACATTTAAAGTTGGGTATCCTACTCCTTTATGGAATAAGTAAAGAATTATCTCCTGTATGCGTTCATAGCGGCAAAAACAAAAGAAGTTTTGATGTATATTTCATTGACTTAAATATTATTTCTTTTTATTTATACGTACATTTTAAAACCTTTCATGTATCTCCTAATATAACTGAAGGTTGTAGTTTTGATCAAAGACTATTTTAAGAAATAGTTTTAATGAGTATGCTACAATTAAGCGCTGTGTGCACACAGGCAGGAAAGTATTCTATTGGTGAGATTAAATGGTTTATTGTTTACTCATTCGATTCTGTTCTCACTTTGATAATAGCATTCGTTGTGTATATGTTATTAACAGTTCAACTTTGTCAACAGTGTGCAGTCGAAGTCGTTTATTTTGAAGTAGTTTCATTTGCATTTTGCCGTGTTACTATATAGGCGTGTTCTATATTATTAAGTTACATGAGTTGTTTTATAGACTTAATGTTGTTTCGGGTCGTTCGTGTTATATCATCTTTCGTTACTTTTTATCGTATATTGTTTTAAGGTTACTTGTTCTTCTTAGTTTGAAGGATTTTGCAAATGTAAACGTTATTTGTTATCTTTGTTGATATAGTTTGTCAGTTGCACATGCTATTGTTTTTGCGTTTCTAGAGAATTTTCTATCTTCATGATTTCTTAAAGGTATTCAACGCAATTTACGTTCATCATGAATTATAGTCAGGATCTTGCCCAGTTGCTCAATAGTAGTTCGTTAAGTGTTCGCCAATTAAGGCGCTTGAATTACAGACATGAGCTACTTCATGAAGCTGCCATTTTAGTCTTCGGAAACGATAAAATTTTTAGTTGCCTTAATATACAGAATATTATTAAGCGCAATACAAATGGTATATTAAAAGACGTTGACCGCATCAGAAGAAGCAGCACTCAAGTAACTGAGCTCCAAAACTCTACAGCTGTAGATTCCGCCGTATTGGTTACTGAGCTAAAACTAAGAGACGGATGGAGTTATAATTTCACTGGGCACGACCAAATTCCTGTATTTGTGTGTAACATCGATGAAAATTCTTCATTACAACTATATGAAATAGATGTTTCTAATGACGAGAATCTACATGTAAATACACATATACAAAATTTGTATGACAAAAGCGCTAGTCAGCATATTCTTCCAAAAGGGTCTAATAACGTATATCCTAAGTTCATTCGCTCAGGAAGATTAACATTTTCTTGTACAGTAAGTATTACAAGGTACTTTTGTTATTTCAGTTTCGGAAGTTGAATGTATTTCACAGAAAGGTACTCTGATATCAGGGTATTATAATTTTGTTTTTAAAGAAAAAAATGTCCTCAATAAATAATATGTGCCCTTAACAATCAAATCCAAAAACACCGTCAAAAACGATTTTAATTTATAAGCTTACTGCGCACATACGCGCTGCAAAACTTGTATCTTGAAGTGTAGGCGCAGGGACAGCCTTGTGGTGGATGTTTACAGTTCCTCTTTAAACTACAGCCATGGAGAACAATTAACTAGAGCTGTTAGAAAAGTGGAACGATGTTTGCTCGCTAATAGGTTACAACAATGCTCACACGTTCGGCTGCAAGACATGAAATCGATATCAAGCTCTTCTCCCCTACATAAAAACTTGCACAAAGTAAAGTCTGATGATGTGTACAAAAAAATTAAATCACAAAAATCGTCTGTTCTTGATCGTCATTCGGATGATGTTTTGACATTGTCATGATGCAACGAGATAATGAGCATTACATTTATCAGGTTTCAGTTCCTCTGAATATTATGATATTTAGCAGAGAATAGTTAGAGTTTGTAAGATATTTCAGCAAACCAACTTTATACTTGGATGCCACAGGTTCAGTGGTGAGAAAACAAATTGCCCATAAATGTAAAAGGGTACTGTATTACGCAGGTGTCGTGGGAACTAAGAAAAACCGTGTTATTCCCATTATGGAAATGATTTCGTCAAAACACGATACAGCCACTATTTCATCGTGGCTGAATAATTTTAAAAATTTTTGTATTAAAAACCACACCACATGGCCTGCTTTTACTATAGTGACGACCGACTTTAGTATGGCGCTTCTAAATGCTGTATCTGAGTCATGGAACAGTATGTGTCTACTAAACTACATTAACAAGATGTACGAGAAAATTTGGGACGTGAGTATTGACTGCGAGGATTTGTTACAATTAAACTATGTTGTGCGCATATTGTGAAGCTAATATGTCGCGACGTTAATAAACATTACAATGATAAAACTACAAAGACATTGTTAAAGAGATAGTAATATCGCTATTCGACATGCGCGATTTTATTCAAATAACGGACCATATAATCAACTTGTTCATAATTACAGCATCCAAATATGAATCGAATAGTGTACTTGAAAGCAAAAGACAACTTATATCCTCACGTATTAATAAATTAGCATTAAACCTGGACGATGAAACTGCCACTGATCGCATAAGAACTTCTGAAAAATGGCTTTGTTGAAAACAGTAACTTTTACATATACTTGAAGAACAAATTAGCGACAGTAGTTACTGATACCACACCAAATCCTTTCTATAATTGCTCTTTTGCTGAGTATTTCTTAAAGCATTATATCGCGTATCTACCTTTGTGGACATCTTTGCATTCCACGAAAAGAGAAAGTAACGCAATGGCAGAGGGATGGTTTGGGATTTTAAAGAACAACGTCATTGGAGAGAAACTACACAGAAAATGCTCCAGGTTTATTCGAGCCACACGAAAATATGTGTTAAGTGAATATAAAGAACATAAATATTCTCTCGAACGTAAAAAACTATGTGCATTCAATAAAGTGAAAGATGAGGAAAGATGGTGTAAAAGAGCGAAGAGTCTTCACAGTTACTTTAAAAAACAAAAATTACAACAACTTGAAAAAATGTATTCTAAGAAGGCTACTACATTACCGAATAGAGTAACAAATTTCTTATACAAATACTCTCCCAAGAAACCTTCATTAAAGCAATTCTCTAAAGATTATGTAGTAGCTGTATTTCAGAAGGAGAAATTGGATTTGACAAACTTCGGTTTTCCCCTGGTCCTTCTCATGATAGCATTAGGGTCGTCACCACTTGAAGTTGGAATCTCAATGTCACCCGAATTTTCCAATTCACTTCGAATATTTTCCAATATTGGAATGAAATTTCTTTCATCCGACATGAAAAGGTCTTCTAGTGCAAATTCCTCGTATACTTGTTAACTTATTTTCAAGGGCTCTCCTACAAACTTGACATCACGAGGTATCTCTATTTTCTTTCTTTGGGTAATCATATCGATACCCTTTGGATTGTTCAGAGTATTCAACAAGTATATCCTCTTTGGAACGAGGCTCAAACTTTCCCCTACCAGGTTCTCTATTCAGGATGAACACCTTGCTTCCGAACTTAATCCATTCAAACTTTTGGTTGGGCATCGATTACGAAGGTAGTTTGCTGCGTTCACTGCCTCTGCCCAAAACAAAGGAGGTAATCCAGATTGAATAAGAAGGCATCTGGCTCCGTCCAACAAGCGTCGATTCTTCCTCTTGTGTTGCTGTTGCAAGACAATGCGCAGGTTCACAAGAGCAAAGTTACAATCGCTGCTCTGCACAAGCATGGCTTTCAATCAATAGTCCATCCACCCTACAGTCCAGAGCTGGCACGTAGTGATTTTTATTTGTTCCCCAATTTAAAAAAAGACTTACGTGGAAGAAAGTTTTCGACCACAATAAGGTAAAGAGGCAATTTTGGCCCATTTTGAGGCAAAAGATAAAAATATATTTTATGATGGTTTTAAAAAAATTAATTCATAGATTTAATAAATGTTTTGTGCTTAAGGGTGATTATATTGAAAAGGAAAAATAGATTCATTGTTTTACTTTATTTAAAACCCTTTCATTCCACGAACTTCTGGACCTCCCCTCGTACTAATACAGTAGTAAAGAATCATCTATTTCTGTAGTGATCACCACACATAATTCACGATTTCCGCACACTGAGCCATTGCAAGGATAGAAAGCAAGCCCCCAGAAAAGTTTTAAAATCTAAACATTTTTGCAACAATTTTTATAAACAATTGAATTTGGGTATGCTATTCGTCTATGGAATAGGTAAAGAATCATTTTTTTTTTCATAGTGCTCGCCACTTTTTATTTGAGACTTTTGCTCACGAAGGTATTGATAAGGGAGAGAGGAGTCCGCCAGAAAAGGAACAAGGAACAAGAAAGGATTGTAACAATTTTTATAAACAATTGAAGTTGGGTATGCTATTTGTTTATGGAGCAGGTGAAGAATTATTTTTTTTCGTACTGTTCGCCACCTTTTATTTGAGATTTTTTCTCACGAAGTTATTGCCAAAGGAAAGGGGATTCCGCTAGAAAAGTTTAAAAATGTAAACATTTTTGTAACAATTTTTATAAACAATTAAAATTGGGTATGGTATTCGTTTATGGAATAGGTAAAGAATTATTTTCTTTTCGTAGTGTTCGCCACTTTTTATTTGAGATTTTTGCTAACGAAGCTATTGCCAAGGGAAAGGGGAGTCTGCTAAAAAAGTTTAAAAATGTAAACACATTTGTATCAATTTTTATAAACAATTAAATTTGGGTATCCTACTCGTTTATGGAATAGGAAAAGAATTATTTTTTTCGCTCTGTTCGCCACCTTTTATTTGAGAGTTCTGCTCACAAGGCTGTTGCCAAGGGAAAGGCGAATCCGCCAAAAGAGTTTAAAAATGTAAATATTCCTGTAACAATTTTTATAAACAACTTAAGTTGGGTATCCTATTCGTTTATGGAATAGATAAAGAATCATTTTCTTCGCAGTATTCGCCACCTTTTATCTGAGATTTTTGCTCACGAAGCCATTTCCAAGGGAAAGGAGTCCATAAATAAGTTTAAAAATGTGAACATTTAAAGTTGGGTATCCTACTCCTTTATGGAATAAGTAAAGAATTATCTCCCTGTATGCGTTCATAGCGGCAAAAACAAAAGAAGTTTTGATGTATATTTCATTGACTTAAATATTATTTCTTTTTTTATTTATACGTACATTTTAAAACCTTTCATGTATCTCCTAATATAACTGAAGGTTGCAGTTTTGATCAAAGACTATTTTAAGAAATAGTTTTAATGAGTATGCTACAATTAAGCGCTGTGTGCACACAGGCGGGAAAGTATTCTATTGGTGAGATTAAATGGTTTATTGTTTACTCATTCCCGATTCTGTTCTCACTTTGATAATAGCATTCGTTGTGTATATGTTATTAACAGTTCAACTTTGTCAACAGTGTGCAGTCGAAGTCGTTTATTTTGAAGTAGTTTCATTTGCATTTTGCCGTGTTACTATATAGGCGTGTTCTATATTATTAAGTTACATGAGTTGTTTTATAGACTTAATATTGTTTCGGGTCGTTCGTGTTATATCATCTTTCGTTATTTTTTATCGTATATTGTTTTAAGGTTACTTGTTCTTCTTAGTTTGAAGGATTTTGCAAATGTAAACGTTATTTGTTATCTTTGTTGATATAGTTTGTCAGTTGCACATGCTATTGTTTTGCGTTTCTAGAGAATTTTCTATCTTCATGATTTCTTAAAAGGTATTCAACGCAATTTACGTTCATCATGAATTATAGTCAGGATCTTGCCCAGTTGCTCAATAGTAGTTCGTTAAGTGTTCGCCAATTAAGGCGCTTGAATTACAGACATGAGCTGCTTCATGAAGCTGCCATTTTAGTCTTCGGAAACGATAAAATTTTTAGTTGCCTTAATATACAGAATATTATTAAGCGCAATACAAATGGTATATTAAAAGACGTTGACCGCATCAGAAGAAGCAGCACTCAAGTAACTGAGCTCCAAAACTCTACAGCTGTAGATTCCGCCGTATTGGTTACTGAGCTAAAACTAAGAGACGGATGGAGTTATAATTTCACTGGGCACGACCAAATTCCTGTATTTGTCTGTAACATCGATGAAAATTCTTCATTACAACTATATGAAATAGATGTTTCTAATGACGAGAATCTACATGTAAATACACATATACAAAATTTGTATGACAAAAGCGCTGGTCAGCATATTCTTCCAAAAGGGTCTAATAACGTATATCCTAAGTTCATTCGCTCAGGAAGATTAACATTTTCTTGTCCAGTAAGTATTACAAGGTACTTTTGTTATTTCGGTTTCGGAAGTTGAATGTATTTCACAGAAAGGTACTCTGATATCAGGGTATTATAATTTTGTTTTTAAAGAAAAAAATGTCCTCAATAAATAATATGTGCCCTTAACAATCAAATCCAAAAACACCGTCAAAAACGATTTTAATTTATAAGCTTACTGCGCACATACGCGCTGCAAAACTTGTATCTTGAAGTGTAGGCGCAGGGACAGCCTTGTGGTGGATGTTTACAGTTCTTCATTAAACTACAGCCATGGAGAACAATTAACTAGAAGTGTTAGAGGTGTGGAATGACGTTTGCTCGCTTATAGGTTCCAACAATGCTCAGCTTTTAACGTTCGGCTGCAAGATATGAAATCGATATCGAGCTCTTTTCTTCTACATAAAAACTTTCACATATATATCTCTCCGGTATTGAGGAATTAATACACACAATGTGAGAATATCTCTTACATTTTATGCGTTGAATTTCACCTCTCTTTTCAGCACAATGTCAACAAGAAAACCTTTGTGTTGTCTTTCTAACATGATAACAAATAATCTAATTGGTAAGACAGGTTTTAATAAATTGACTTTACCATAACAGCTGTCAAAGTTTGACTTTGTAAAAGCATTACTGTTCCACAGTGAAACTTATAGGCTACTCTAAATGAAAATTTAATTGAAGGTATGGTATGTGTACATATACACTGCAGTGAACTGGCATATGTAGGCTGTATGAAGCGGTCTATGATAACTGCCTACTAGTGCAGTCAAAGATAATCCATTCTACTATGGTTTGCCTTTTAAAAAGTTAACGAAAGGTTCTGAAAGACTTCTACATAGTTTTCTCCTAACTTATTAACTTAACTTATTGACTTACTAATTTTTAATTAATAGGCGTTTAGTGCGCGACTACTTCAGTCTTTAGTTTACTTTCAAGTATGTTTCTTTCATATGTAATATATCCATTTTGTCAAGTTACCAGTTAGTTCAATAAATATATGTAACAGGTTATGGGCCCAGGTTAAACTGTGAAACTGTATAGTGTAATAATCGTTGCAATTGTTTTGGAAATTAACAAACATGAGTGCTACGAATTTACTGCGTATAGATATGCTTAACCGGGATAACTACGACACCTGGAAAATGCAAATGCAAGCATTATTGGTAAAGAACGACAAATGGATGTTCGTAAACGGTGAATATAAGAAACCGGAATGAATTGCTGGTGACACATCGGAACAACAGGTAAGCCAGTGGATTCAGAATGATGACAAAACAAGGGCTGAATATCATACCACAGTATAGAAAAGATACAGTAATGACACTTGTCCTATTTATGAATGAAATTATTCGCCCAATTTCATTGACCTTCTTGCAACCGCGTCCCCAGTCACGCGCAGGAAGAAGTGTGGCAAAATTCAAAAGTATTCGTTCGTCTTATAGTAGATATATGAGGTGTAATTGTAGGTGAATATGAAAAATTTGTCCAATTTAGAAAATGGGAATAACGTGTTTAAGAGTGTTGGTATTAAAAAAAAAAGCAATAGTAGAAATAGTTTATAAAAGAATTTCAAATAATTGTCCGTATTATTCGGGTGTATACGCAGAACTCCCACCGGCCATGTAAGAATGTTAATATTTCTAAACATTAAATATTACAAACACGATTACATATGCCACATTAAATATGTCAATTGTGACTATTTATTAATGGATGATTTAATATGCGTTTATACTTTTTAGCTCTTACAGCAGGAGTTGTCAGTAATAAAGTAAAGATAGAATATACAGAGTTGGAAGTAATTTATTTCAGTCAGTTACACAATGGAACGACACAATTTAATTTGTTACCAAATATTGAATGCAAGCCCTCACATCACCGAGACAATCCCGACAAGCTCTTCTTTAATCGCTTTAGCAACAAGAGTGGAAGTGTGATAGTATGTAATTGAGGTTTTCTCACTACAATACTGGGATATGTTTGGAAGAAAATTATAATGTGGATTACTTTATTATATGACGTAAAACAAAGTGAAAAGTTCTCAAAAGTGTTTATTGGATTGCATGGTGATTGCGATGCGTAAAATTACTGTTGTCCATGAAAATGTAATCGGACATTATTATTTGAAACGGCTTCATTGTAAATATTAGGCAAATGCAAATGGGCAAATTGTCTCACTGAGTGGCGTTGAAATTGCAAACTTCTTTAGACGATTCTTCAAAGCATTCGCAAACATCTCTTCTTCGAAGTGCTCGCTGCAAAGGCGAAGATTTCTGTAGCAATATTCCAGAGTGAGATGTCCCTATTCGCCAACTTTGCGTTAGCAATCCAGATTTTACACCTGTATAAAAGAAGTTGTAATAATATTATTGAGTTCTTCAATAGTGGGCAAGCATACCTGTTTAAAAGCTTGGGGAACCTGAAGAAACTTAAGTTATAGTTGTCCTTTGCATTATTTCGGCAATTTGGAGCATGACAACGGCTATAACTGGGGATCTTTGGTTGCCTGTAAAATCGGTTCCATTATCACGAACCGCAACAATTAAACAATGCAGACCACACAACACGGTAATGATTAAAAAGTAATAATAAATAGCGAAAGCTTAGTACACTATGAAAGACTCAACTAACTAACAAATCAGGAGATAAACGTTAATACAATAAACGCATTACTGTTGCAATCAAGCGGTGGCAACTCCTACATTACCGATTGGAGACAAGTGTCAGCACTGTCGGGCTCCCGTACTAAAAACTAATGGCGGGAATTTGCAAATCGTAAATTATATACTACTTCAATCTCCACTTTTTGTATTATTGGAATGAAGATTGCAATGAAAAATATATGTATCAAACAAGACATTTATAAAATTTAACTCGATGAACTCCATTGATTACAACCACATTTAAAATAATACAAAATAATTAACACAATTGTTGACAGTAGTGTCCTGCTGCTTCGATTCACCTGAAAGGAATCAAGATTAATATATAATGGATCTCATTTCACTTTTCATTTTTATAAATAAATGTCTGGTAAATCTTGGCCCAAATCGACAAATAACTAAACAAGATATTATTGTATTACCCCATTGAGTAACAAAATTCCTTTGCTCCGAGAAGTATAACAATCTTTAATATGTCCGTTATAATAAGTTGGCCTTCTACAACTATTTATGTTACAATATCATGGAGATCACCTCAGTTTGGGGTTCCACAAAGGATACATTGTTCCCGGATCAGAAGTGAATTTATCCAAAGTTGGATAATCAATCACAGCTGCAAGTATTGCAAAGTGTTCTTAAAACTTGCAGGTAGCACTTACTTGTAGCATGAGATTGTTTCAATTGTTCGCAGATATATTAGAAATAATGGTCAATATATATTATTCCTTGGTCGATTAGGGTTGTTAAAAAAAGTAGTTATATTTCTTTTGCTAATGTTTACAAAATTTATTGGGTAGCAAGTAATTTCTCAATATATTTCTTTAATAATACTATTTTCATTACTACTGCTTTGTTATTACTATTACTTTTTGAACAAACATTTATATAGTAATCCTACCGAGCCAATCACTGGTAGGAATACTTCATGCGACAACAGTTGCCCACATACTCCAGAAGTAAGTTTGAGCAATGACTTTGAATTAACACACGCACACACGCACGCCCACGCCCATGACCACGCCCTCCCACCGGCACCCCGTCCACGCCCTCCCACCACGCCCTCCCACCACGTCCCCCGTCCACGCCCCCACGGCCACGCCCCCACGGCCACGCCCCACGGCCACGCCCCCACGGCCACGCCCCACGGCCACGCCCCACGGCCACGCCCCACGGCCACGCCCCACGGCCACGCCCCCCACGGCCCCACGGCCCCCACGGCCACGCCCCCCTCCCCACGGCCACGCCCCTACCACGCCTCCCGCCCCCACGGCCACGCCTCCCGCCCCCACGGCCACGCCTCCCACTTCCGTCCCTCGGCCACGCCCCCATTTTGTAACAATTTTTATAAATTAAAATTGGGTATGGTATTCGTTTATGGAATAGGTAAAGAATTATTTTCTTTTCGTAGTGTTCGCCACTTTTTATTTGAGATTTTTGCTAACGAAGCTATTGCCAAGGAAAGGGGAGTCTGCTAAAAGTTTAAAAATGTAAACACATTTGTATCAATTTTTATAAACAATTAAATTTGGGTATCCTACTCGTTTATGGAATAGGAAAAGAATTATTTTTTCGCTCTGTTCGCCACCTTTTATTTGAGAGTTCTGCTCACAAGGCTGTTGCCAAGGGAAAGGCGAATCCGCCAAAAGAGTTTAAAAATGTAAATATTCCTGTAACAATTTTTATAAACAACTTAAGTTGGGTATCCTATTCGTTTATGGAATAGATAAAGAATCATTTTTCTTCGCAGTATTCGCCACCTTTTATCTGAGATTTTTGCTCACGAAGCCATTTCAAGGGAAAGGAGTCCGCCAAATAAGTTTAAAAATGTGAACATTTAAAGTTGGGTATCCTACTCCTTTATGGAATAAGTAAAGAATTATCTCCTGTATGCGTTCATAGCGGCAAAAACAAAAGAAGTTTTGATGTATATTTCATTGACTTAAATATTATTTCTTTTTATTTATACGTACATTTTAAAACCTTTCATGTATCTCCTAATATAACTGAAGGTTGTAGTTTTGATCAAAGACTATTTTAAGAAATAGTTTTAATGAGTATGCTACAATTAAGCGCTGTGTGCACACAGGCGGGAAAGTATTCTATTGGTGAGATTAAATGGTTTATTGTTTACTCATTCCCGATTCTGTTCTCACTTTGATAATAGCATTCGTTGTGTATATGTTATTAACAGTTCAACTTTGTCAACAGTGTGCAGTCGAAGTCGTTTATTTTGAAGTAGTTTCATTTGCATTTTGCCGTGTTACTATATAGGCGTGTTCTATATTATTAAGTTACATGAGTTGTTTTATAGACTTAATATTGTTTCGGGTCGTTCGTGTTATATCATCTTTCGTTATTTTTTATCGTATATTGTTTTAAGGTTACTTGTTCTTCTTAGTTTGAAGGATTTTGCAAATGTAAACGTTATTTGTTATCTTTGTTGATATAGTTTGTCAGTTGCACATGCTATTGTTTTTGCGTTTCTAGAGAATTTTCTATCTTCATGATTTCTTAAAAGGTATTCAACGCAATTTACGTTCATCATGAATTATAGTCAGGATCTTGCCCAGTTGCTCAATAGTAGTTCGTTAAGTGTTCGCCAATTAAGGCGCTTGAATTACAGACATGAGCTGCTTCATGAAGCTGCCATTTTAGTCTTCGGAAACGATAAAATTTTTAGTTGCCTTAATATACAGAATATTATTAAGCGCAATACAAATGGTATATTAAAAGACGTTGACCGCATCAGAAGAAGCAGCACTCAAGTAACTGAGCTCCAAAACTCTACAGCTGTAGATTCCGCCGTATTGGTTACTGAGCTAAAACTAAGAGACGGATGGAGTTATAATTTCACTGGGCACGACCAAATTCCTGTATTTGTGTGTAACATCGATGAAAATTCTTCATTACAACTATATGAAATAGATGTTTCTAATGACGAGAATCTACATGTAAATACACATATACAAAATTTGTATGACAAAAGCGCTAGTCAGCATATTCTTCCAAAAGGGTCTAATAACGTATATCCTAAGTTCATTCGCTCAGGAAGATTAACATTTTCTTGTACAGTAAGTATTACAAGGTACTTTTGTTATTTCGGTTTCGGAAGTTGAATGTATTTCACAGAAAGGTACTCTGATATCAGGGTATTATAATGTTGTTTTTAAAGAAAAAAATGTCCTCAATAAATAATATGTGCCCTTAACAATCAAATCCAAAAACACCGTCAAAAACGATTTTAATTTATAAGCTTACTGCGCACATACGCGCTGCAAAACTTGTATCTTGAAGTGTAGGCGCAGGGACAGCCTTGTGGTGGATGTTTACAGTTCCTCTTTAAACTACAGCCATGGAGAACAATTAACTAGAGCTGTTAGAAAAGTGGAACGATGTTTGCTCGCTAATAGGTTACAACAATGCTCACACGTTCGGCTGCAAGACATGAAATCGATATCAAGCTCTTCTCCCCTACATAAAAACTTGCACAAAGTAAAGTCTGATGATGTGTACAAAAATTAAATCACAAAAATCGTCTGTTCTTGATCGTCATTCGGATGATGTTTTTGACATTGTCATGATGCAACGAGATAATGAGCATTACATTTATCAGGTTTCAGTTCCTCTGAATATTATGATATTTAGCAGAGAATAGTTAGAGTTTGTAAGATATTTCAGCAAACCAACTTTATACTTGGATGCCACAGGTTCAGTGGTGAGAAAACAAATTGCCCATAAATGTAAAAGGGTACTGTATTACGCAGGTGTCGTGGGAACTAAGAAAAACCGTGTTATTCCCATTATGGAAATGATTTCGTCAAAACACGATACAGCCACTATTTCATCGTGGCTGAATAATTTAAAAATTTTTGTATTAAAAACCACACCACATGGCCTGCTTTTACTATAGTGACGACCGACTTTAGTATGGCGCTTCTAAATGCTGTATCTGAGTCATGGAACAGTATGTGTCTACTAAACTACATTAACAAGATGTACGAGAAAATTTGGGACGTGAGTATTGACTGCGAGGATTTGTTACAATTAAACTATGTTGTGCGCATATTGTGAAGCTAATATGTCGCGACGTTAATAAACATTACAATGATAAAACTACAAAGACATTGTTAAAAGAGATAGTAATATCGCTATTCGACATGCGCGATTTTATTCAAATAACGGACCATATAATCAACTTGTTCATAATTACAGCATCCAAATATGAATCGAATAGTGTACTTGAAAGCAAAAGACAACTTATATCCTCACGTATTAATAAATTAGCATTAAACCTGGACGATGAAACTGCCACTGATCGCATAAGAACTTCTGAAAAATGGCTTTGTTGAAAACAGTAACTTTTACATATACTTGAAGAACAAATTAGCGACAGTAGTTACTGATACCACACCAAATCCTTTCTATAATTGCTCTTTTGCTGAGTATTTCTTAAAGCATTATATCGCGTATCTACCTTTGTGGACATCTTTGCATTCCACGAAAAGAGAAAGTAACGCAATGGCAGAGGGATGGTTTGGGATTTTAAAGAACAACGTCATTGGAGAGAAACTACACAGAAAATGCTCCAGGTTTATTCGAGCCACACGAAAATATGTGTTAAGTGAATATAAAGAACATAAATATTCTCTCGAACGTAAAAAACTATGTGCATTCAATAAAGTGAAAGATGAGGAAAGATGGTGTAAAAGAGCGAAGAGTCTTCACAGTTACTTTAAAAACAAAAATTACAACAACTTGAAAAAATGTATTCTAAGAAGGCTACTACATTACCGAATAGAGTAACAAATTTCTTATACAAATACTCTCCCAAGAAACCTTCATTAAAGCAATTCTCTAAAGATTATGTAGTAGCTGTATTTCAGAAGGAGAAATTGGATTTGACAAACTTCGGTTTTCCCTGGTCCTTCTCATGATAGCATTAGGGTCGTCACCACTTGAAGTTGGAATCTCAATGTCACCCGAATTTTCCAATTCACTTCGAATATTTTCCAATATTGGAATGAAATTTCTTTCATCCGACATGAAAAGGTCTTCTAGTGCAAATTCCTCGTATACTTGTTAACTTATTTTCAAGGGCTCTCCTACAAACTTGACATCACGAGGTATCTCTATTTTCTTTCTTTGGGTAATCATATCGATACCCTTTGGATTGTTCAGAGTATTCAACAAGTATATCCTCTTTGGAACGAGGCTCAAACTTTCCCCTACCAGGTTCTCTATTCAGGATGAACACCTTGCTTCCGAACTTAATCCATTCAAACTTTTGGTTGGGCATCGATTACGAAGGTAGTTTGCTGCGTTCACTGCCTCTGCCCAAAACAAAGGAGGTAATCCAGATTGAATAAGAAGGCATCTGGCTCCGTCCAACAAGCGTCGATTCTTCCTCTTGTGTTGCTGTTGCAAGACAATGCGCAGGTTCACAAGAGCAAAGTTACAATCGCTGCTCTGCACAAGCATGGCTTTCAATCAATAGTCCATCCACCCTACAGTCCAGAGCTGGCACGTAGTGATTTTTATTTGTTCCCCAATTTAAAAAAAGACTTACGTGGAAGAAAGTTTTTCGACCACAATAAGGTAAAGAGGCAATTTTGGCCCATTTTGAGGCAAAAGATAAAAAATATTTTTATGATGGTTTTAAAAAAATTAATTCATAGATTTAATAAATGTTTTGTGCTTAAGGGTGATTATATTGAAAAGGAAAAATAGATTCATTGTTTTACTTTATTTAAAACCCTTTCATTCCACGAACTTCTGGACCTCCCCTCGTACTAATACAGTAGTAAAGAATCATCTATTTCTGTAGTGATCACCACACATAATTCACGATTTCCGCACACTGAGCCATTGCAAGGATAGAAAGCAAGCCCCCAGAAAAGTTTTAAAATCTAAACATTTTTGCAACAATTTTTATAAACAATTGAATTTGGGTATGCTATTCGTCTATGGAATAGGTAAAGAATCATTTTTTTTTTCATAGTGCTCGCCACTTTTTATTTGAGACTTTTGCTCACGAAGGTATTGATAAGGGAGAGAGGAGTCCGCCAGAAAAGGAACAAGGAACAAGAAAGGATTGTAACAATTTTTATAAACAATTGAAGTTGGGTATGCTATTTGTTTATGGAGCAGGTGAAGAATTATTTTTTTTCGTACTGTTCGCCACCTTTTATTTGAGATTTTTTCTCACGAAGTTATTGCCAAAGGAAAGGGGATTCCGCTAGAAAAGTTTAAAAATGTAAACATTTTTGTAACAATTTTTATAAACAATTAAAATTGGGTATGGTATTCGTTTATGGAATAGGTAAAGAATTATTTTCTTTTCGTAGTGTTCGCCACTTTTTATTTGAGATTTTTGCTAACGAAGCTATTGCCAAGGGAAAGGGGAGTCTGCTAAAAAGTTTAAAAATGTAAACACATTTGTATCAATTTTTATAAACAATTAAATTTGGGTATCCTACTCGTTTATGGAATAGGAAAAGAATTATTTTTTTCGCTCTGTTCGCCACCTTTTATTTGAGAGTTCTGCTCACAAGGCTGTTGCCAAGGGAAAGGCGAATCCGCCAAAAGAGTTTAAAAATGTAAATATTCCTGTAACAATTTTTATAAACAACTTAAGTTGGGTATCCTATTCGTTTATGGAATAGATAAAGAATCATTTTTCTTCGCAGTATTCGCCACCTTTTATCTGAGATTTTTGCTCACGAAGCCATTTCCAAGGAAAGGGAGTCCGCCAAATAAGTTTAAAAATGTGAACATTTAAAGTTGGGTATCCTACTCCTTTATGGAATAAGTAAAGAATTATCTCCTGTATGCGTTCATAGCGGCAAAAACAAAAGAAGTTTTGATGTATATTTCATTGACTTAAATATTATTTCTTTTTTATTTATACGTACATTTTAAAACCTTTCATGTATCTCCTAATATAACTGAAGGTTGTAGTTTTGATCAAAGACTATTTTAAGAAATAGTTTTAATGAGTATGCTACAATTAAGCGCTGTGTGCACACAGGCGGGAAAGTATTCTATTGGTGAGATTAAATGGTTTATTGTTTACTCATTCCCGATTCTGTTCTCACTTTGATAATAGCATTCGTTGTGTATATGTTATTAACAGTTCAACTTTGTCAACAGTGTGCAGTCGAAGTCGTTTATTTTGAAGTAGTTTCATTTGCATTTTGCCGTGTTACTATATAGGCGTGTTCTATATTATTAAGTTACATGAGTTGTTTTATGGACTTAATGTTGTTTCGGGTCGTTCGTGTTATATCATCTTTCGTTATTTTTTTATCGTATATTGTTTTAAGGTTACTTGTTCTTCTTAGTTTGAAGGATTTTGCAAATGTAAACGTTATTTGTTATCTTTGTTGATATAGTTTGTCAGTTGCACATGCTATTGTTTTTGCGTTTCTAGAGAATTTTCTATCTTCATGATTTCTTAAAAGGTATTCAACGCAATTTACGTTCATCATGAATTATAGTCAGGATCTTGCCCAGTTGCTCAATAGTAGTTCGTTAAGTGTTCGCCAATTAAGGCGCTTGAATTACAGACATGAGCTACTTCATGAAGCTGCCATTTTAGTCTTCGGAAACGATAAAATTTTTAGTTGCCTTAATATACAGAATATTATTAAGCGCAATACAAATGGTATATTAAAAGACGTTGACCGCATCAGAAGAAGCAGCACTCAAGTAACTGAGCTCCAAAACTCTACAGCTGTAGATTCCGCCGTATTGGTTACTGAGCTAAAACTAAGAGACGGATGGAGTTATAATTTCACTGGGCACGACCAAATTCCTGTATTTGTGTGTAACATCGATGAAAATTCTTCATTACAACTATATGAAATAGATGTTTCTAATGACGAGAATCTACATGTAAATACACATATACAAAATTTGTATGACAAAAGCGCTAGTCAGCATATTCTTCCAAAAGGGTCTAATAACGTATATCCTAAGTTCATTCGCTCAGGAAGATTAACATTTTCTTGTACAGTAAGTATTACAAGGTACTTTTGTTATTTCGGTTTCGGAAGTTGAATGTATTTCACAGAAAGGTACTCTGATATCAGGGTATTATAATGTTGTTTTTAAAGAAAAAATGTCCTCAATAAATAATATGTGCCCTTAACAATCAAATCCAAAAACACCGTCAAAAACGATTTTAATTTATAAGCTTACTGCGCACATACGCGCTGCAAAACTTGTATCTTGAAGTGTAGGCGCAGGGACAGCCTTGTGGTGGATGTTTACAGTTCCTCTTTAAACTACAGCCATGGAGAACAATTAACTAGAGCTGTTAGAAAAGTGGAACGATGTTTGCTCGCTAATAGGTTACAACAATGCTCACACGTTCGGCTGCAAGACATGAAATCGATATCAAGCTCTTCTCCCCTACATAAAAACTTGCACAAAGTAAAGTCTGATGATGTGTACAAAAAATTAAATCACAAAAATCGTCTGTTCTTGATCGTCATTCGGATGATGTTTTTGACATTGTCATGATGCAACGAGATAATGAGCATTACATTTATCAGGTTTCAGTTCCTCTGAATATTATGATATTTAGCAGAGAATAGTTAGAGTTTGTAAGATATTTCAGCAAACCAACTTTATACTTGGATGCCACAGGTTCAGTGGTGAGAAAACAAATTGCCCATAAATGTAAAAGGGTACTGTATTACGCAGGTGTCGTGGGAACTAAGAAAAACCGTGTTATTCCCATTATGGAAATGATTTCGTCAAAACACGATACAGCCACTATTTCATCGTGGCTGAATAATTTTAAAAATTTTTGTATTAAAAACCACACCACATGGCCTGCTTTTACTATAGTGACGACCGACTTTAGTATGGCGCTTCTAAATGCTGTATCTGAGTCATGGAACAGTATGTGTCTACTAAACTACATTAACAAGATGTACGAGAAAATTTGGGACGTGAGTATTGACTGCGAGGGATTTGTTACAATTAAACTATGTTGTGCGCATATTGTGAAGCTAATATGTCGCGACGTTAATAAACATTACAATGATAAAACTACAAAGACATTGTTAAAAGAGATAGTAATATCGCTATTCGACATGCGCGATTTTATTCAAATAACGGACCATATAATCAACTTGTTCATAATTACAGCATCCAAATATGAATCGAATAGTGTACTTGAAAGCAAAAGACAACTTATATCCTCACGTATTAATAAATTAGCATTAAACCTGGACGATGAAACTGCCACTGATCGCATAAGAACTTCTGAAAAATGGCTTTGTTGAAAACAGTAACTTTTACATATACTTGAAGAACAAATTAGCGACAGTAGTTACTGATACCACACCAAATCCTTTCTATAATTGCTCTTTTGCTGAGTATTTCTTAAAGCATTATATCGCGTATCTACCTTTGTGGACATCTTTGCATTCCACGAAAAGAGAAAGTAACGCAATGGCAGAGGGATGGTTTGGGATTTTAAAGAACAACGTCATTGGAGAGAAACTACACAGAAAATGCTCCAGGTTTATTCGAGCCACACGAAAATATGTGTTAAGTGAATATAAAGAACATAAATATTCTCTCGAACGTAAAAACTATGTGCATTCAATAAAGTGAAAGATGAGGAAAGATGGTGTAAAAGAGCGAAGAGTCTTCACAGTTACTTTAAAAAACAAAAATTACAACAACTTGAAAAAATGTATTCTAAGAAGGCTACTACATTACCGAATAGAGTAACAAATTTCTTATACAAATACTCTCCCAAGAAACCTTCATTAAAGCAATTCTCTAAAGATTATGTAGTAGCTGTATTTCAGAAGGAGAAATTGGATTTGACAAACTTCGGTTTTCCCCTGGTCCTTCTCATGATAGCATTAGGGTCGTCACCACTTGAAGTTGGAATCTCAATGTCACCCGAATTTTCCAATTCACTTCGAATATTTTCCAATATTGGAATGAAATTTCTTTCATCCGACATGAAAAGGTCTTCTAGTGCAAATTCCTCGTATACTTGTTAACTTATTTTCAAGGGCTCTCCTACAAACTTGACATCACGAGGTATCTCTATTTTCTTTCTTTGGGTAATCATATCGATACCCTTTGGATTGTTCAGAGTATTCAACAAGTATATCCTCTTTGGAACGAGGCTCAAACTTTCCCCTACCAGGTTCTCTATTCAGGATGAACACCTTGCTTCCGAACTTAATCCATTCAAACTTTTGGTTGGGCATCGATTACGAAGGTAGTTTGCTGCGTTCACTGCCTCTGCCCAAAACAAAGGAGGTAATCCAGATTGAATAAGAAGGCATCTGGCTCCGTCCAACAAGCGTCGATTCTTCCTCTTGTGTTGCTGTTGCAAGACAATGCGCAGGTTCACAAGAGCAAAGTTACAATCGCTGCTCTGCACAAGCATGGCTTTCAATCAATAGTCCATCCACCCTACAGTCCAGAGCTGGCACGTAGTGATTTTTATTTGTTCCCCAATTTAAAAAAAGACTTACGTGGAAGAAAGTTTTTCGACCACAATAAGGTAAAGAGGCAATTTTGGCCCATTTTGAGGCAAAAGATAAAAAATATTTTTATGATGGTTTTAAAAAAATTAATTCATAGATTTAATAAATGTTTTGTGCTTAAGGGTGATTATATTGAAAAGGAAAAATAGATTCATTGTTTTACTTTATTTAAAACCCTTTCATTCCACGAACTTCTGGACCTCCTCGTACTAATACAGTAGTAAAGAATCATCTATTTCTGTAGTGATCACCACACATAATTCACGATTTCCGCACACTGAGCCATTGCAAGGATAGAAAGCAAGCCCCCAGAAAAGTTTTAAAATCTAAACATTTTTGCAACAATTTTTATAAACAATTGAATTTGGGTATGCTATTCGTCTATGGAATAGGTAAAGAATCATTTTTTTCATAGTGCTCGCCACTTTTTATTTGAGACTTTTGCTCACGAAGGTATTGATAAGGGAGAGAGGAGTCCGCCAGAAAAGGAACAAGGAACAAGAAAGGATTGTAACAATTTTTATAAACAATTGAAGTTGGGTATGCTATTTGTTTATGGAGCAGGTGAAGAATTATTTTTTTTCGTACTGTTCGCCACCTTTTATTTGAGATTTTTTCTCACGAAGTTATTGCCAAAGGAAAGGGGATTCCGCTAGAAAAGTTTAAAAATGTAAACATTTTTGTAACAATTTTTATAAACAATTAAAATTGGGTATGGTATTCGTTTATGGAATAGGTAAAGAATTATTTTCTTTTCGTAGTGTTCGCCATTTTTTATTTGAGATTTTTGCTAACGAAGCTATTGCCAAGGGAAAGGGAGTCTGCTAAAAGTTTAAAAATGTAAACACATTTGTATCAATTTTTATAAACAATTAAATTTGGGTATCCTACTCGTTTATGGAATAGGAAAAGAATTATTTTTTTCGCTCTGTTCGCCACCTTTTATTTGAGAGTTCTGCTCACAAGGCTGTTGCCAAGGGAAAGGCGAATCCGCCAAAAGAGTTTAAAAATGTAAATATTCCTGTAACAATTTTTATAAACAACTTAAGTTGGGTATCCTATTCGTTTATGGAATAGATAAAGAATCATTTTTCTTCGCAGTATTCGCCACCTTTTATCTGAGATTTTTGCTCACGAAGCCATTTCCAAGGGAAAGGGGAGTCCGCCAAATAAGTTTAAAAATGTGAACATTTAAAGTTGGGTATCCTACTCCTTTATGGAATAAGTAAAGAATTATCTCCTGTATGCGTTCATAGCGGCAAAAACAAAAGAAGTTTTGATGTATATTTCATTGACTTAAATATTATTTCTTTTTTTATTTATACGTACATTTTAAAACCTTTCATGTATCTCCTAATATAACTGAAGGTTGCAGTTTTGATCAAAGACTATTTTAAGAAATAGTTTTAATGAGTATGCTACAATTAAGCGCTGTGTGCACACAGGCGGGAAAGTATTCTATTGGTGAGATTAAATGGTTTATTGTTTACTCATTCCCGATTCTGTTCTCACTTTGATAATAGCATTCGTTGTGTATATGTTATTAACAGTTCAACTTTGTCAACAGTGTGCAGTCGAAGTCGTTTATTTTGAAGTAGTTTCATTTGCATTTTGCCGTGTTACTATATAGGCGTGTTCTATATTATTAAGTTACATGAGTTGTTTTATAGACTTAATATTGTTTCGGGTCGTTCGTGTTATATCATCTTTCGTTATTTTTTTATCGTATATTGTTTTAAGGTTACTTGTTCTTCTTAGTTTGAAGGATTTTGCAAATGTAAACGTTATTTGTTATCTTTGTTGATATAGTTTGTCAGTTGCACATGCTATTGTTTTTGCGTTTCTAGAGAATTTTCTATCTTCATGATTTCTTAAAAGGTATTCAACGCAATTTACGTTCATCATGAATTATAGTCAGGATCTTGCCCAGTTGCTCAATAGTAGTTCGTTAAGTGTTCGCCAATTAAGGCGCTTGAATTACAGACATGAGCTGCTTCATGAAGCTGCCATTTTAGTCTTCGGAAACGATAAAATTTTTAGTTGCCTTAATATACAGAATATTATTAAGCGCAATACAAATGGTATATTAAAAGACGTTGACCGCATCAGAAGAAGCAGCACTCAAGTAACTGAGCTCCAAAACTCTACAGCTGTAGATTCCGCCGTATTGGTTACTGAGCTAAAACTAAGAGACGGATGGAGTTATAATTTCACTGGGCACGACCAAATTCCTGTATTTGTCTGTAACATCGATGAAAATTCTTCATTACAACTATATGAAATAGATGTTTCTAATGACGAGAATCTACATGTAAATACACATATACAAAATTTGTATGACAAAAGCGCTGGTCAGCATATTCTTCCAAAAGGGTCTAATAACGTATATCCTAAGTTCATTCGCTCAGGAAGATTAACATTTTCTTGTCCAGTAAGTATTACAAGGTACTTTTGTTATTTCGGTTTCGGAAGTTGAATGTATTTCACAGAAAGGTACTCTGATATCAGGGTATTATAATTTTGTTTTTAAAGAAAAAAATGTCCTCAATAAATAATATGTGCCCTTAACAATCAAATCCAAAAACACCGTCAAAAACGATTTTAATTTATAAGCTTACTGCGCACATACGCGCTGCAAAACTTGTATCTTGAAGTGTAGGCGCAGGGACAGCCTTGTGGTGGATGTTTACAGTTCTTCATTAAACTACAGCCATGGAGAACAATTAACTAGAAGTGTTAGAGGTGTGGAATGACGTTTGCTCGCTTATAGGTTCCAACAATGCTCAGCTTTTAACGTTCGGCTGCAAGATATGAAATCGATATCGAGCTCTTTTCTTCTACATAAAAACTTTCACATATATATCTCTCCGGTATTGAGGAATTAATACACACAATGTGAGAATATCTCTTACATTTTATGCGTTGAATTTCACCTCTCTTTTCAGCACAATGTCAACAAGAAAACCTTTGTGTTGTCTTTCTAACATGATAACAAATAATCTAATTGGTAAGACAGGTTTTTAATAAATTGACTTTACCATAACAGCTGTCAAAGTTTGACTTTGTAAAAGCATTACTGTTCCACAGTGAAACTTATAGGCTACTCTAAATGAAAATTTAATTGAAGGTATGGTATGTGTACATATACACTGCAGTGAACTGGCATATGTAGGCTGTATGAAGCGGTCTATGATAACTGCCTACTAGTGCAGTCAAAGATAATCCATTCTACTATGGTTTGCCTTTTAAAAAGTTAACGAAAGGTTCTGAAAGACTTCTACATAGTTTTCTCCTAACTTATTAACTTAACTTATTGACTTACTAATTTTTAATTAATAGGCGTTTAGTGCGCGACTACTTCAGTCTTTAGTTTACTTTCAAGTATGTTTCTTTCATATGTAATATATCCATTTTGTCAAGTTACCAGTTAGTTCAATAAATATATGTAACAGGTTATGGGCCCAGGTTAAACTGTGAAACTGTATAGTGTAATAATCGTTGCAATTGTTTTGGAAATTAACAAACATGAGTGCTACGAATTTACTGCGTATAGATATGCTTAACCGGGATAACTACGACACCTGGAAAATGCAAATGCAAGCATTATTGGTAAAGAACGACAAATGGATGTTCGTAAACGGTGAATATAAGAAACCGGAATGAATTGCTGGTGACACATCGGAACAACAGGTAAGCCAGTGGATTCAGAATGATGACAAAACAAGGGCTGAATATCATACCACAGTATAGAAAAGATACAGTAATGACACTTGTCCTATTTATGAATGAAATTATTCGCCCAATTTCATTGACCTTCTTGCAACCGCGTCCCCAGTCACGCGCAGGAAGAAGTGTGGCAAAATTCAAAAGTATTCGTTCGTCTTATAGTAGATATATGAGGTGTAATTGTAGGTGAATATGAAAAATTTGTCCAATTTAGAAAATGGGAATAACGTGTTTAAGAGTGTTGGTATTAAAAAAAAAGCAATAGTAGAAATAGTTTATAAAAGAATTTCAAATAATTGTCCGTATTATTCGGGTGTATACGCAGAACTCCCACCGGCCATGTAAGAATGTTAATATTTCTAAACATTAAATATTACAAACACGATTACATATGCCACATTAAATATGTCAATTGTGACTATTTATTAATGGATGATTTAATATGCGTTTATACTTTTTAGCTCTTACAGCAGGAGTTGTCAGTAATAAAGTAAAGATAGAATATACAGAGTTGGAAGTAATTTATTTCAGTCAGTTACACAATGGAACGACACAATTTAATTTGTTACCAAATATTGAATGCAAGCCCTCACATCACCGAGACAATCCCGACAAGCTCTTCTTTAATCGCTTTAGCAACAAGAGTGGAAGTGTGATAGTATGTAATTGAGGTTTTCTCACTACAATACTGGGATATGTTTGGAAGAAAATTATAATGTGGATTACTTTATTATATGACGTAAAACAAAGTGAAAAGTTCTCAAAAGTGTTTATTGGATTGCATGGTGATTGCGATGCGTAAAATTACTGTTGTCCATGAAAATGTAATCGGACATTATTATTTGAAACGGCTTCATTGTAAATATTAGGCAAATGCAAATGGGCAAATTGTCTCACTGAGTGGCGTTGAAATTGCAAACTTCTTTAGACGATTCTTCAAAGCATTCGCAAACATCTCTTCTTCGAAGTGCTCGCTGCAAAGGCGAAGATTTCTGTAGCAATATTCCAGAGTGAGATGTCCCCTATTCGCCAACTTTGCGTTAGCAATCCAGATTTTACACCTGTATAAAAGAAGTTGTAATAATATTATTGAGTTCTTCAATAGTGGGCAAGCATACCTGTTTAAAAGCTTGGGGAACCTGAAGAAACTTAAGTTATAGTTGTCCTTTGCATTATTTCGGCAATTTGGAGCATGACAACGGCTATAACTGGGGATCTTTGGTTGCCTGTAAAATCGGTTCCATTATCACGAACCGCAACAATTAAACAATGCAGACCACACAACACGGTAATGATTAAAAAGTAATAATAAATAGCGAAAGCTTAGTACACTATGAAAGACTCAACTAACTAACAAATCAGGAGATAAACGTTAATACAATAAACGCATTACTGTTGCAATCAAGCGGTGGCAACTCCTACATTACCGATTGGAGACAAGTGTCAGCACTGTCGGGCTCCCGTACTAAAAACTAATGGCGGGAATTTGCAAATCGTAAATTATATACTACTTCAATCTCCACTTTTTGTATTATTGGAATGAAGATTGCAATGAAAAATATATGTATCAAACAAGACATTTATAAAATTTAACTCGATGAACTCCATTGATTACAACCACATTTAAAATAATACAAAATAATTAACACAATTGTTGACAGTAGTGTCCTGCTGCTTCGATTCACCTGAAAGGAATCAAGATTAATATATAATGGATCTCATTTCACTTTTCATTTTTATAAATAAATGTCTGGTAAATCTTGGCCCAAATCGACAAATAACTAAACAAGATATTATTGTATTACCCCATTGAGTAACAAAATTCCTTTGCTCCGAGAAGTATAACAATCTTTAATATGTCCGTTATAATAAGTTGGCCTTCTACAACTATTTATGTTACAATATCATGGAGATCACCTCGGTTTGGGGTTCCACAAAGGATACATTGTTCCCGGATCAGAAGTGAATTTATCCAAAGTTGGATAATCAATCACAGCTGCAAGTATTGCAAAGTGTTCTTAAAACTTGCAGGTAGCACTTACTTGTAGCATGAGATTGTTTCAATTGTTCGCAGATATATTAGAAATAATGGTCAATATATATTATTCCTTGGTCGATTAGGGTTGTTAAAAAAAGTAGTTATATTTCTTTTGCTAATGTTTACAAAATTTATTGGGTAGCAAGTAATTTCTCAATATATTTCTTTAATAATACTATTTTCATTACTACTGCTTTGTTATTACTATTACTTTTTGAACAAACATTTATATAGTAATCCTACCGAGCCAATCACTGGTAGGAATACTTCATGCGACAACAGTTGCCCACATACTCCAGAAGTAAGTTTGAGCAATGACTTTGAATTAACACACGCACACACGCACGCCCACGCCCATGACCACGCCCTCCCACCGGCACCCCGTCCACGCCCCCCCTCCACGCCCCCCCCCTCCACCGCCACGCCCCCACGGCCACGCCCCCACGGCCACGCCCCCCACGGCCACGCCCCCCACGGCCACGCCCCCACGGCCACGCCCCCCACGGCCACGCCCCACGGCCACGCCCCACGGCCACGCCCCCACGGCTACGCCCCCCCACGGCCACGCCCCCCCACGCCCCCTCCCCACGGACACGCCCCCCCCCCACGGCCACGCCCCTACCACGCCTCCCGCCCCCACGGCCACGCCTCCTACTTCCGTCCCTCGGCCACGCCCCCCATTTTTGTAACAATTTTTATAAACAATTAAAATTGGGTATGGTATTCGTTTATGGAATAGGTAAAGAATTATTTTCTTTTCGTAGTGTTCGCCACTTTTTATTTGAGATTTTTGCTAACGAAGCTATTGCCAAGGGAAAGGGGAGTCTGCTAAAAAAGTTTAAAAATGTAAACACATTTGTATCAATTTTTATAAACAATTAAATTTGGGTATCCTACTCGTTTATGGAATAGGAAAAGAATTATTTTTTTCGCTCTGTTCGCCACCTTTTATTTGAGAGTTCTGCTCACAAGGCTGTTGCCAAGGGAAAGGCGAATCCGCCAAAAGAGTTTAAAAATGTAAATATTCCTGTAACAATTTTTATAAACAACTTAAGTTGGGTATCCTATTCGTTTATGGAATAGATAAAGAATCATTTTTCTTCGCAGTATTCGCCACCTTTTATCTGAGATTTTTGCTCACGAAGCCATTTCCAAGGGAAAGGAGTCCGCCAAATAAGTTTAAAAATGTGAACATTTAAAGTTGGGTATCCTACTCCTTTATGGAATAAGTAAAGAATTATCTCCTGTATGCGTTCATAGCGGCAAAAACAAAAGAAGTTTTGATGTATATTTCATTGACTTAAATATTATTTCTTTTTTATTTATACGTACATTTTAAAACCTTTCATGTATCTCCTAATATAACTGAAGGTTGTAGTTTTGATCAAAGACTATTTTAAGAAATAGTTTTAATGAGTATGCTACAATTAAGCGCTGTGTGCACACAGGCGGGAAAGTATTCTATTGGTGAGATTAAATGGTTTATTGTTTACTCATTCCCGATTCTGTTCTCACTTTGATAATAGCATTCGTTGTGTATATGTTATTAACAGTTCAACTTTGTCAACAGTGTGCAGTCGAAGTCGTTTATTTTGAAGTAGTTTCATTTGCATTTTGCCGTGTTACTATATAGGCGTGTTCTATATTATTAAGTTACATGAGTTGTTTTATAGACTTAATGTTGTTTCGGGTCGTTCGTGTTATATCATCTTTCGTTACTTTTTAT
Source organism: Trypoxylus dichotomus (assembly GCA_023509865.1). Taxonomy (NCBI): domain Eukaryota; kingdom Metazoa; phylum Arthropoda; class Insecta; order Coleoptera; family Scarabaeidae; genus Trypoxylus; species Trypoxylus dichotomus. Next base: position 51,531,968 of record CM042074.1, on the reverse strand, counting down.
CGTATATTGTTTTAAGGTTACTTGTTCTTCTTAGTTTGAAGGATTTTGCAAATGTAAACGTTATTTGTTATCTTTGTTGATATAGTTTGTCAGTTGCACATGCTATTGTTTTTGCGTTTCTAGAGAATTTTCTATCTTCATGATTTCTTAAAAGGTATTCAACGCAATTTACGTTCATCATGAATTATAGTCAGGATCTTGCCCAGTTGCTCAATAGTAGTTCGTTAAGTGTTCGCCAATTAAGGCGCTTGAATTACAGACATGAGCTACTTCATGAAGCTGCCATTTTAGTCTTCGGAAACGATAAAATTTTTAGTTGCCTTAATATACAGAATATTATTAAGCGCAATACAAATGGTATATTAAAAGACGTTGACCGCATCAGAAGAAGCAGCACTCAAGTAACTGAGCTCCAAAACTCTACAGCTGTAGATTCCGCCGTATTGGTTACTGAGCTAAAACTAAGAGACGGATGGAGTTATAATTTCACTGGGCACGACCAAATTCCTGTATTTGTGTGTAACATCGATGAAAATTCTTCATTACAACTATATGAAATAGATGTTTCTAATGACGAGAATCTACATGTAAATACACATATACAAAATTTGTATGACAAAAGCGCTAGTCAGCATATTCTTCCAAAAGGGTCTAATAACGTATATCCTAAGTTCATTCGCTCAGGAAGATTAACATTTTCTTGTACAGTAAGTATTACAAGGTACTTTTGTTATTTCGGTTTCGGAAGTTGAATGTATTTCACAGAAAGGTACTCTGATATCAGGGTATTATAATGTTGTTTTTAAAGAAAAAATGTCCTCAATAAATAATATGTGCCCTTAACAATCAAATCCAAAAACACCGTCAAAAACGATTTTAATTTATAAGCTTACTGCGCACATACGCGCTGCAAAACTTGTATCTTGAAGTGTAGGCGCAGGGACAGCCTTGTGGTGGATGTTTACAGTTCCTCTTTAAACTACAGCCATGGAGAACAATTAACTAGAGCTGTTAGAAAAGTGGAACGATGTTTGCTCGCTAATAGGTTACAACAATGCTCACACGTTCGGCTGCAAGACATGAAATCGATATCAAGCTCTTCTCCCCTACATAAAAACTTGCACAAAGTAAAGTCTGATGATGTGTACAAAAAATTAAATCACAAAAATCGTCTGTTCTTGATCGTCATTCGGATGATGTTTTTGACATTGTCATGATGCAACGAGATAATGAGCATTACATTTATCAGGTTTCAGTTCCTCTGAATATTATGATATTTAGCAGAGAATAGTTAGAGTTTGTAAGATATTTCAGCAAACCAACTTTATACTTGGATGCCACAGGTTCAGTGGTGAGAAAACAAATTGCCCATAAATGTAAAAGGGTACTGTATTACGCAGGTGTCGTGGGAACTAAGAAAAACCGTGTTATTCCCATTATGGAAATGATTTCGTCAAAACACGATACAGCCACTATTTCATCGTGGCTGAATAATTTTAAAAATTTTTGTATTAAAAACCACACCACATGGCCTGCTTTTACTATAGTGACGACCGACTTTAGTATGGCGCTTCTAAATGCTGTATCTGAGTCATGGAACAGTATGTGTCTACTAAACTACATTAACAAGATGTACGAGAAAATTTGGGACGTGAGTATTGACTGCGAGGGATTTGTTACAATTAAACTATGTTGTGCGCATATTGTGAAGCTAATATGTCGCGACGTTAATAAACATTACAATGATAAAACTACAAAGACATTGTTAAAAGAGATAGTAATATCGCTATTCGACATGCGCGATTTTATTCAAATAACGGACCATATAATCAACTTGTTCATAATTACAGCATCCAAATATGAATCGAATAGTGTACTTGAAAGCAAAAGACAACTTATATCCTCACGTATTAATAAATTAGCATTAAACCTGGACGATGAAACTGCCACTGATCGCATAAGAACTTCTGAAAAATGGCTTTGTTGAAAACAGTAACTTTTACATATACTTGAAGAACAAATTAGCGACAGTAGTTACTGATACCACACCAAATCCTTTCTATAATTGCTCTTTTGCTGAGTATTTCTTAAAGCATTATATCGCGTATCTACCTTTGTGGACATCTTTGCATTCCACGAAAAGAGAAAGTAACGCAATGGCAGAGGGATGGTTTGGGATTTTAAAGAACAACGTCATTGGAGAGAAACTACACAGAAAATGCTCCAGGTTTATTCGAGCCACACGAAAATATGTGTTAAGTGAATATAAAGAACATAAATATTCTCTCGAACGTAAAAAACTATGTGCATTCAATAAAGTGAAAGATGAGGAAAGATGGTGTAAAAGAGCGAAGAGTCTTCACAGTTACTTTAAAAACAAAAATTACAACAACTTGAAAAAATGTATTCTAAGAAGGCTACTACATTACCGAATAGAGTAACAAATTTCTTATACAAATACTCTCCCAAGAAACCTTCATTAAAGCAATTCTCTAAAGATTATGTAGTAGCTGTATTTCAGAAGGAGAAATTGGATTTGACAAACTTCGGTTTTCCCTGGTCCTTCTCATGATAGCATTAGGGTCGTCACCACTTGAAGTTGGAATCTCAATGTCACCCGAATTTTCCAATTCACTTCGAATATTTTCCAATATTGGAATGAAATTTCTTTCATCCGACATGAAAAGGTCTTCTAGTGCAAATTCCTCGTATACTTGTTAACTTATTTTCAAGGGCTCTCCTACAAACTTGACATCACGAGGTATCTCTATTTTCTTTCTTTGGGTAATCATATCGATACCCTTTGGATTGTTCAGAGTATTCAACAAGTATATCCTCTTTGGAACGAGGCTCAAACTTTCCCCTACCAGGTTCTCTATTCAGGATGAACACCTTGCTTCCGAACTTAATCCATTCAAACTTTTGGTTGGGCATCGATTACGAAGGTAGTTTGCTGCGTTCACTGCCTCTGCCCAAAACAAAGGAGGTAATCCAGATTGAATAAGAAGGCATCTGGCTCCGTCCAACAAGCGTCGATTCTTCCTCTTGTGTTGCTGTTGCAAGACAATGCGCAGGTTCACAAGAGCAAAGTTACAATCGCTGCTCTGCACAAGCATGGCTTTCAATCAATAGTCCATCCACCCTACAGTCCAGAGCTGGCACGTAGTGATTTTTATTTGTCCCCCAATTTAAAAAGACTTACGTGGAAGAAAGTTTTCGACCACAATAAGGTAAAGAGGCAATTTTGGCCCATTTTGAGGCAAAAGATAAAAATATTTTTATGATGGTTTTAAAAAATTAATTCATAGATTTAATAAATGTTTTGTGCTTAAGGGTGATTATATTGAAAAGGAAAAATAGATTCATTGTTTTACTTTATTTAAAACCCTTTCATTCCACGAACTTCTGGACCTCCCCTCGTACTAATACAGTAGTAAAGAATCATCTATTTCTGTAGTGATCACCACACATAATTCACGATTTCCGCACACTGAGCCATTGCAAGGATAGAAAGCAAGCCCCCAGAAAAGTTTTAAAATCTAAACATTTTTGCAACAATTTTTATAAACAATTGAATTTGGGTATGCTATTCGTCTATGGAATAGGTAAAGAATCATTTTTTTTTTCATAGTGCTCGCCACTTTTTATTTGAGACTTTTGCTCACGAAGGTATTGATAAGGGAGAGAGGAGTCCGCCAGAAAAGGAACAAGGAACAAGAAAGGATTGTAACAATTTTTATAAACAATTGAAGTTGGGTATGCTATTTGTTTATGGAGCAGGTGAAGAATTATTTTTTTTCGTACTGTTCGCCACCTTTTATTTGAGATTTTTTCTCACGAAGTTATTGCCAAAGGAAAGGGGATTCCGCTAGAAAAGTTTAAAAATGTAAACATTTTTGTAACAATTTTTATAAACAATTAAAATTGGGTATGGTATTCGTTTATGGAATAGGTAAAGAATTATTTTCTTTTCGTAGTGTTCGCCACTTTTTATTTGAGATTTTTGCTAACGAAGCTATTGCCAAGGGAAAGGGGAGTCTGCTAAAAAAGTTTAAAAATGTAAACACATTTGTATCAATTTTTATAAACAATTAAATTTGGGTATCCTACTCGTTTATGGAATAGGAAAAGAATTATTTTTTTCGCTCTGTTCGCCACCTTTTATTTGAGAGTTCTGCTCACAAGGCTGTTGCCAAGGGAAAGGCGAATCCGCCAAAAGAGTTTAAAAATGTAAATATTCCTGTAACAATTTTTATAAACAACTTAAGTTGGGTATCCTATTCGTTTATGGAATAGATAAAGAATCATTTTTCTTCGCAGTATTCGCCACCTTTTATCTGAGATTTTTGCTCACGAAGCCATTTCCAAGGGAAAGGAGTCCGCCAAATAAGTTTAAAAATGTGAACATTTAAAGTTGGGTATCCTACTCCTTTATGGAATAAGTAAAGAATTATCTCCTGTATGCGTTCATAGCGGCAAAAACAAAAGAAGTTTTGATGTATATTTCATTGACTTAAATATTATTTCTTTTTTATTTATACGTACATTTTAAAACCTTTCATGTATCTCCTAATATAACTGAAGGTTGTAGTTTTGATCAAAGACTATTTTAAGAAATAGTTTTAATGAGTATGCTACAATTAAGCGCTGTGTGCACACAGGCGGGAAAGTATTCTATTGGTGAGATTAAATGGTTTATTGTTTACTCATTCCCGATTCTGTTCTCACTTTGATAATAGCATTCGTTGTGTATATGTTATTAACAGTTCAACTTTGTCAACAGTGTGCAGTCGAAGTCGTTTATTTTGAAGTAGTTTCATTTGCATTTTGCCGTGTTACTATATAGGCGTGTTCTATATTATTAAGTTACATGAGTTGTTTTATAGACTTAATGTTGTTTCGGGTCGTTCGTGTTATATCATCTTTCGTTATTTTTTTATCGTATATTGTTTTAAGGTTACTTGTTCTTCTTAGTTTGAAGGATTTTGCAAATGTAAACGTTATTTGTTATCTTTGTTGATATAGTTTGTCAGTTGCACATGCTATTGTTTTTGCGTTTCTAGAGAATTTTCTATCTTCATGATTTCTTAAAAGGTATTCAACGCAATTTACGTTCATCATGAATTATAGTCAGGATCTTGCCCAGTTGCTCAATAGTAGTTCGTTAAGTGTTCGCCAATTAAGGCGCTTGAATTACAGACATGAGCTACTTCATGAAGCTGCCATTTTAGTCTTCGGAAACGATAAAATTTTTAGTTGCCTTAATATACAGAATATTATTAAGCGCAATACAAATGGTATATTAAAAGACGTTGACCGCATCAGAAGAAGCAGCACTCAAGTAACTGAGCTCCAAAACTCTACAGCTGTAGATTCCGCCGTATTGGTTACTGAGCTAAAACTAAGAGACGGATGGAGTTATAATTTCACTGGGCACGACCAAATTCCTGTATTTGTGTGTAACATCGATGAAAATTCTTCATTACAACTATATGAAATAGATGTTTCTAATGACGAGAATCTACATGTAAATACACATATACAAAATTTGTATGACAAAAGCGCTAGTCAGCATATTCTTCCAAAAGGGTCTAATAACGTATATCCTAAGTTCATTCGCTCAGGAAGATTAACATTTTCTTGTACAGTAAGTATTACAAGGTACTTTTGTTATTTCGGTTTCGGAAGTTGAATGTATTTCACAGAAAGGTACTCTGATATCAGGGTATTATAATGTTGTTTTTAAAGAAAAAATGTCCTCAATAAATAATATGTGCCCTTAACAATCAAATCCAAAAACACCGTCAAAAACGATTTTAATTTATAAGCTTACTGCGCACATACGCGCTGCAAAACTTGTATCTTGAAGTGTAGGCGCAGGGACAGCCTTGTGGTGGATGTTTACAGTTCCTCTTTAAACTACAGCCATGGAGAACAATTAACTAGAGCTGTTAGAAAAGTGGAACGATGTTTGCTCGCTAATAGGTTACAACAATGCTCACACGTTCGGCTGCAAGACATGAAATCGATATCAAGCTCTTCTCCCCTACATAAAAACTTGCACAAAGTAAAGTCTGATGATGTGTACAAAAATTAAATCACAAAAATCGTCTGTTCTTGATCGTCATTCGGATGATGTTTTTGACATTGTCATGATGCAACGAGATAATGAGCATTACATTTATCAGGTTTCAGTTCCTCTGAATATTATGATATTTAGCAGAGAATAGTTAGAGTTTGTAAGATATTTCAGCAAACCAACTTTATACTTGGATGCCACAGGTTCAGTGGTGAGAAAACAAATTGCCCATAAATGTAAAAGGGTACTGTATTACGCAGGTGTCGTGGGAACTAAGAAAAACCGTGTTATTCCCATTATGGAAATGATTTCGTCAAAACACGATACAGCCACTATTTCATCGTGGCTGAATAATTTTAAAAATTTTTGTATTAAAAACCACACCACATGGCCTGCTTTTACTATAGTGACGACCGACTTTAGTATGGCGCTTCTAAATGCTGTATCTGAGTCATGGAACAGTATGTGTCTACTAAACTACATTAACAAGATGTACGAGAAAATTTGGGACGTGAGTATTGACTGCGAGGGATTTGTTACAATTAAACTATGTTGTGCGCATATTGTGAAGCTAATATGTCGCGACGTTAATAAACATTACAATGATAAAACTACAAAGACATTGTTAAAAGAGATAGTAATATCGCTATTCGACATGCGCGATTTTATTCAAATAACGGACCATATAATCAACTTGTTCATAATTACAGCATCCAAATATGAATCGAATAGTGTACTTGAAAGCAAAAGACAACTTATATCCTCACGTATTAATAAATTAGCATTAAACCTGGACGATGAAACTGCCACTGATCGCATAAGAACTTCTGAAAAATGGCTTTGTTGAAAACAGTAACTTTTACATATACTTGAAGAACAAATTAGCGACAGTAGTTACTGATACCACACCAAATCCTTTCTATAATTGCTCTTTTGCTGAGTATTTCTTAAAGCATTATATCGCGTATCTACCTTTGTGGACATCTTTGCATTCCACGAAAAGAGAAAGTAACGCAATGGCAGAGGGATGGTTTGGGATTTTAAAGAACAACGTCATTGGAGAGAAACTACACAGAAAATGCTCCAGGTTTATTCGAGCCACACGAAAATATGTGTTAAGTGAATATAAAGAACATAAATATTCTCTCGAACGTAAAAAACTATGTGCATTCAATAAAGTGAAAGATGAGGAAAGATGGTGTAAAAGAGCGAAGAGTCTTCACAGTTACTTTAAAAAACAAAAATTACAACAACTTGAAAAATGTATTCTAAGAAGGCTACTACATTACCGAATAGAGTAACAAATTTCTTATACAAATACTCTCCCAAGAAACCTTCATTAAAGCAATTCTCTAAAGATTATGTAGTAGCTGTATTTCAGAAGGAGAAATTGGATTTGACAAACTTCGGTTTTCCCCTGGTCCTTCTCATGATAGCATTAGGGTCGTCACCACTTGAAGTTGGAATCTCAATGTCACCCGAATTTTCCAATTCACTTCGAATATTTTCCAATATTGGAATGAAATTTCTTTCATCCGACATGAAAAGGTCTTCTAGTGCAAATTCCTCGTATACTTGTTAACTTATTTTCAAGGGCTCTCCTACAAACTTGACATCACGAGGTATCTCTATTTTCTTTCTTTGGGTAATCATATCGATACCCTTTGGATTGTTCAGAGTATTCAACAAGTATATCCTCTTTGGAACGAGGCTCAAACTTTCCCCTACCAGGTTCTCTATTCAGGATGAACACCTTGCTTCCGAACTTAATCCATTCAAACTTTTGGTTGGGCATCGATTACGAAGGTAGTTTGCTGCGTTCACTGCCTCTGCCCAAAACAAAGGAGGTAATCCAGATTGAATAAGAAGGCATCTGGCTCCGTCCAACAAGCGTCGATTCTTCCTCTTGTGTTGCTGTTGCAAGACAATGCGCAGGTTCACAAGAGCAAAGTTACAATCGCTGCTCTGCACAAGCATGGCTTTCAATCAATAGTCCATCCACCCTACAGTCCAGAGCTGGCACGTAGTGATTTTTATTTGTTCCCCAATTTAAAAAAAGACTTACGTGGAAGAAAGTTTTTCGACCACAATAAGGTAAAGAGGCAATTTTGGCCCATTTTGAGGCAAAAGATAAAAATATTTTTATGATGGTTTTAAAAAAATTAATTCATAGATTTAATAAATGTTTTGTGCTTAAGGGTGATTATATTGAAAAGGAAAAATAGATTCATTGTTTTACTTTATTTAAAACCCTTTCATTCCACGAACTTCTGGACCTCCTCGTACTAATACAGTAGTAAAGAATCATCTATTTCTGTAGTGATCACCACACATAATTCACGATTTCCGCACACTGAGCCATTGCAAGGATAGAAAGCAAGCCCCAGAAAAGTTTTAAAATCTAAACATTTTTGCAACAATTTTTATAAACAATTGAATTTGGGTATGCTATTCGTCTATGGAATAGGTAAAGAATCATTTTTTTTTCATAGTGCTCGCCACTTTTTATTTGAGACTTTTGCTCACGAAGGTATTGATAAGGGAGAGAGGAGTCCGCCAGAAAAGGAACAAGGAACAAGAAAGGATTGTAACAATTTTTATAAACAATTGAAGTTGGGTATGCTATTTGTTTATGGAGCAGGTGAAGAATTATTTTTTCGTACTGTTCGCCACCTTTTATTTGAGATTTTTTCTCACGAAGTTATTGCCAAAGGAAAGGGATTCCGCTAGAAAAGTTTAAAAATGTAAACATTTTTGTAACAATTTTTATAAACAATTAAAATTGGGTATGGTATTCGTTTATGGAATAGGTAAAGAATTATTTTCTTTTCGTAGTGTTCGCCACTTTTATTTGAGATTTTTGCTAACGAAGCTATTGCCAAGGGAAAGGGAGTCTGCTAAAAAGTTTAAAAATGTAAACACATTTGTATCAATTTTTATAAACAATTAAATTTGGGTATCCTACTCGTTTATGGAATAGGAAAAGAATTATTTTTTCGCTCTGTTCGCCACCTTTTATTTGAGAGTTCTGCTCACAAGGCTGTTGCCAAGGGAAAGGCGAATCCGCCAAAAGAGTTTAAAAATGTAAATATTCCTGTAACAATTTTTATAAACAACTTAAGTTGGGTATCCTATTCGTTTATGGAATAGATAAAGAATCATTTTTCTTCGCAGTATTCGCCACCTTTTATCTGAGATTTTTGCTCACGAAGCCATTTCAAGGGAAAGGAGTCCGCCAAATAAGTTTAAAAATGTGAACATTTAAAGTTGGGTATCCTACTCCTTTATGGAATAAGTAAAGAATTATCTCCTGTATGCGTTCATAGCGGCAAAAACAAAAGAAGTTTTGATGTATATTTCATTGACTTAAATATTATTTCTTTTTTATTTATACGTACATTTTAAAACCTTTCATGTATCTCCTAATATAACTGAAGGTTGTAGTTTTGATCAAAGACTATTTTAAGAAATAGTTTTAATGAGTATGCTACAATTAAGCGCTGTGTGCACACAGGCGGGAAAGTATTCTATTGGTGAGATTAAATGGTTTATTGTTTACTCATTCCCGATTCTGTTCTCACTTTGATAATAGCATTCGTTGTGTATATGTTATTAACAGTTCAACTTTGTCAACAGTGTGCAGTCGAAGTCGTTTATTTTGAAGTAGTTTCATTTGCATTTTGCCGTGTTACTATATAGGCGTGTTCTATATTATTAAGTTACATGAGTTGTTTTATAGACTTAATATTGTTTCGGGTCGTTCGTGTTATATCATCTTTCGTTATTTTTTATCGTATATTGTTTTAAGGTTACTTGTTCTTCTTAGTTTGAAGGATTTTGCAAATGTAAACGTTATTTGTTATCTTTGTTGATATAGTTTGTCAGTTGCACATGCTATTGTTTTTGCGTTTCTAGAGAATTTTCTATCTTCATGATTTCTTAAAAGGTATTCAACGCAATTTACGTTCATCATGAATTATAGTCAGGATCTTGCCCAGTTGCTCAATAGTAGTTCGTTAAGTGTTCGCCAATTAAGGCGCTTGAATTACAGACATGAGCTACTTCATGAAGCTGCCATTTTAGTCTTCGGAAACGATAAAATTTTTAGTTGCCTTAATATACAGAATATTATTAAGCGCAATACAAATGGTATATTAAAAGACGTTGACCGCATCAGAAGAAGCAGCACTCAAGTAACTGAGCTCCAAAACTCTACAGCTGTAGATTCCGCCGTATTGGTTACTGAGCTAAAACTAAGAGACGGATGGAGTTATAATTTCACTGGGCACGACCAAATTCCTGTATTTGTGTGTAACATCGATGAAAATTCTTCATTACAACTATATGAAATAGATGTTTCTAATGACGAGAATCTACATGTAAATACACATATACAAAATTTGTATGACAAAAGCGCTAGTCAGCATATTCTTCCAAAAGGGTCTAATAACGTATATCCTAAGTTCATTCGCTCAGGAAGATTAACATTTTCTTGTACAGTAAGTATTACAAGGTACTTTTGTTATTTCGGTTTCGGAAGTTGAATGTATTTCACAGAAAGGTACTCTGATATCAGGGTATTATAATGTTGTTTTTAAAGAAAAAAATGTCCTCAATAAATAATATGTGCCCTTAACAATCAAATCCAAAAACACCGTCAAAAACGATTTTAATTTATAAGCTTACTGCGCACATACGCGCTGCAAAACTTGTATCTTGAAGTGTAGGCGCAGGGACAGCCTTGTGGTGGATGTTTACAGTTCCTCTTTAAACTACAGCCATGGAGAACAATTAACTAGAGCTGTTAGAAAAGTGGAACGATGTTTGCTCGCTAATAGGTTACAACAATGCTCACACGTTCGGCTGCAAGACATGAAATCGATATCAAGCTCTTCTCCCTACATAAAAACTTGCACAAAGTAAAGTCTGATGATGTGTACAAAAAATTAAATCACAAAAATCGTCTGTTCTTGATCGTCATTCGGATGATGTTTTTGACATTGTCATGATGCAACGAGATAATGAGCATTACATTTATCAGGTTTCAGTTCCTCTGAATATTATGATATTTAGCAGAGAATAGTTAGAGTTTGTAAGATATTTCAGCAAACCAACTTTATACTTGGATGCCACAGGTTCAGTGGTGAGAAAACAAATTGCCCATAAATGTAAAAAGGGTACTGTATTACGCAGGTGTCGTGGGAACTAAGAAAAACCGTGTTATTCCCATTATGGAAATGATTTCGTCAAAACACGATACAGCCACTATTTCATCGTGGCTGAATAATTTTAAAAATTTTTGTATTAAAAACCACACCACATGGCCTGCTTTTACTATAGTGACGACCGACTTTAGTATGGCGCTTCTAAATGCTGTATCTGAGTCATGGAACAGTATGTGTCTACTAAACTACATTAACAAGATGTACGAGAAAATTTGGGACGTGAGTATTGACTGCGAGGATTTGTTACAATTAAACTATGTTGTGCGCATATTGTGAAGCTAATATGTCGCGACGTTAATAAACATTACAATGATAAAACTACAAAGACATTGTTAAAAGAGATAGTAATATCGCTATTCGACATGCGCGATTTTATTCAAATAACGGACCATATAATCAACTTGTTCATAATTACAGCATCCAAATATGAATCGAATAGTGTACTTGAAAGCAAAAGACAACTTATATCCTCACGTATTAATAAATTAGCATTAAACCTGGACGATGAAACTGCCACTGATCGCATAAGAACTTCTGAAAAATGGCTTTGTTGAAAACAGTAACTTTTACATATACTTGAAGAACAAATTAGCGACAGTAGTTACTGATACCACACCAAATCCTTTCTATAATTGCTCTTTTGCTGAGTATTTCTTAAAGCATTATATCGCGTATCTACCTTTGTGGACATCTTTGCATTCCACGAAAAGAGAAAGTAACGCAAATGGCAGAGGGATGGTTTGGGATTTTAAAGAACAACGTCATTGGAGAGAAACTACACAGAAAATGCTCCAGGTTTATTCGAGCCACACGAAAATATGTGTTAAGTGAATATAAAGAACATAAATATTCTCTCGAACGTAAAAACTATGTGCATTCAATAAAGTGAAAGATGAGGAAAGATGGTGTAAAAGAGCGAAGAGTCTTCACAGTTACTTTAAAAACAAAAATTACAACAACTTGAAAAATGTATTCTAAGAAGGCTACTACATTACCGAATAGAGTAACAAATTTCTTATACAAATACTCTCCCAAGAAACCTTCATTAAAGCAATTCTCTAAAGATTATGTAGTAGCTGTATTTCAGAAGGAGAAATTGGATTTGACAAACTTCGGTTTTCCCTGGTCCTTCTCATGATAGCATTAGGGTCGTCACCACTTGAAGTTGGAATCTCAATGTCACCCGAATTTTCCAATTCACTTCGAATATTTTCCAATATTGGAATGAAATTTCTTTCATCCGACATGAAAAGGTCTTCTAGTGCAAATTCCTCGTATACTTGTTAACTTATTTTCAAGGGCTCTCCTACAAACTTGACATCACGAGGTATCTCTATTTTCTTTCTTTGGGTAATCATATCGATACCCTTTGGATTGTTCAGAGTATTCAACAAGTATATCCTCTTTGGAACGAGGCTCAAACTTTCCCCTACCAGGTTCTCTATTCAGGATGAACACCTTGCTTCCGAACTTAATCCATTCAAACTTTTGGTTGGGCATCGATTACGAAGGTAGTTTGCTGCGTTCACTGCCTCTGCCCAAAACAAAGGAGGTAATCCAGATTGAATAAGAAGGCATCTGGCTCCGTCCAACAAGCGTCGATTCTTCCTCTTGTGTTGCTGTTGCAAGACAATGCGCAGGTTCACAAGAGCAAAGTTACAATCGCTGCTCTGCACAAGCATGGCTTTCAATCAATAGTCCATCCACCCTACAGTCCAGAGCTGGCACGTAGTGATTTTTATTTGTTCCCCAATTTAAAAAAAGACTTACGTGGAAGAAAGTTTTTCGACCACAATAAGGTAAAGAGGCAATTTTGGCCCATTTTGAGGCAAAAGATAAAAATATTTTTATGATGGTTTTAAAAATTAATTCATAGATTTAATAAATGTTTTGTGCTTAAGGGTGATTATATTGAAAAGGAAAAATAGATTCATTGTTTTACTTTATTTAAAACCCTTTCATTCCACGAACTTCTGGACCTCCCCTCGTACTAATACAGTAGTAAAGAATCATCTATTTCTGTAGTGATCACCACACATAATTCACGATTTCCGCACACTGAGCCATTGCAAGGATAGAAAGCAAGCCCCAGAAAAGTTTTAAAATCTAAACATTTTTGCAACAATTTTTATAAACAATTGAATTTGGGTATGCTATTCGTCTATGGAATAGGTAAAGAATCATTTTTTTTTTTCATAGTGCTCGCCACTTTTTATTTGAGACTTTTGCTCACGAAGGTATTGATAAGGGAGAGGAGTCCGCCAGAAAAGGAACAAGGAACAAGAAAGGATTGTAACAATTTTTATAAACAATTGAAGTTGGGTATGCTATTTGTTTATGGAGCAGGTGAAGAATTATTTTTTTTCGTACTGTTCGCCACCTTTTATTTGAGATTTTTTCTCACGAAGTTATTGCCAAAGGAAAGGGATTCCGCTAGAAAAGTTTAAAAATGTAAACATTTTTGTAACAATTTTTATAAACAATTAAAATTGGGTATGGTATTCGTTTATGGAATAGGTAAAGAATTATTTTCTTTTCGTAGTGTTCGCCACTTTTTATTTGAGATTTTTGCTAACGAAGCTATTGCCAAGGGAAAGGGGAGTCTGCTAAAAAGTTTAAAAATGTAAACACATTTGTATCAATTTTTATAAACAATTAAATTTGGGTATCCTACTCGTTTATGGAATAGGAAAAGAATTATTTTTTTCGCTCTGTTCGCCACCTTTTATTTGAGAGTTCTGCTCACAAGGCTGTTGCCAAGGGAAAGGCGAATCCGCCAAAAGAGTTTAAAAATGTAAATATTCCTGTAACAATTTTTATAAACAACTTAAGTTGGGTATCCTATTCGTTTATGGAATAGATAAAGAATCATTTTTCTTCGCAGTATTCGCCACCTTTTATCTGAGATTTTTGCTCACGAAGCCATTTCCAAGGGAAAGGGGAGTCCGCCAAATAAGTTTAAAAATGTGAACATTTAAAGTTGGGTATCCTACTCCTTTATGGAATAAGTAAAGAATTATCTCCCTGTATGCGTTCATAGCGGCAAAAACAAAAGAAGTTTTGATGTATATTTCATTGACTTAAATATTATTTCTTTTTTTATTTATACGTACATTTTAAAACCTTTCATGTATCTCCTAATATAACTGAAGGTTGCAGTTTTGATCAAAGACTATTTTAAGAAATAGTTTTAATGAGTATGCTACAATTAAGCGCTGTGTGCACACAGGCGGGAAAGTATTCTATTGGTGAGATTAAATGGTTTATTGTTTACTCATTCCCGATTCTGTTCTCACTTTGATAATAGCATTCGTTGTGTATATGTTATTAACAGTTCAACTTTGTCAACAGTGTGCAGTCGAAGTCGTTTATTTTGAAGTAGTTTCATTTGCATTTTGCCGTGTTACTATATAGGCGTGTTCTATATTATTAAGTTACATGAGTTGTTTTATAGACTTAATATTGTTTCGGGTCGTTCGTGTTATATCATCTTTCGTTATTTTTTTATCGTATATTGTTTTAAGGTTACTTGTTCTTCTTAGTTTGAAGGATTTTGCAAATGTAAACGTTATTTGTTATCTTTGTTGATATAGTTTGTCAGTTGCACATGCTATTGTTTTTGCGTTTCTAGAGAATTTTCTATCTTCATGATTTCTTAAAAGGTATTCAACGCAATTTACGTTCATCATGAATTATAGTCAGGATCTTGCCCAGTTGCTCAATAGTAGTTCGTTAAGTGTTCGCCAATTAAGGCGCTTGAATTACAGACATGAGCTGCTTCATGAAGCTGCCATTTTAGTCTTCGGAAACGATAAAATTTTTAGTTGCCTTAATATACAGAATATTATTAAGCGCAATACAAATGGTATATTAAAAGACGTTGACCGCATCAGAAGAAGCAGCACTCAAGTAACTGAGCTCCAAAACTCTACAGCTGTAGATTCCGCCGTATTGGTTACTGAGCTAAAACTAAGAGACGGATGGAGTTATAATTTCACTGGGCACGACCAAATTCCTGTATTTGTCTGTAACATCGATGAAAATTCTTCATTACAACTATATGAAATAGATGTTTCTAATGACGAGAATCTACATGTAAATACACATATACAAAATTTGTATGACAAAAGCGCTGGTCAGCATATTCTTCCAAAAGGGTCTAATAACGTATATCCTAAGTTCATTCGCTCAGGAAGATTAACATTTTCTTGTCCAGTAAGTATTACAAGGTACTTTTGTTATTTCGGTTTCGGAAGTTGAATGTATTTCACAGAAAGGTACTCTGATATCAGGGTATTATAATTTTGTTTTTAAAGAAAAAAATGTCCTCAATAAATAATATGTGCCCTTAACAATCAAATCCAAAAACACCGTCAAAAACGATTTTAATTTATAAGCTTACTGCGCACATACGCGCTGCAAAACTTGTATCTTGAAGTGTAGGCGCAGGGACAGCCTTGTGGTGGATGTTTACAGTTCTTCATTAAACTACAGCCATGGAGAACAATTAACTAGAAGTGTTAGAGGTGTGGAATGACGTTTGCTCGCTTATAGGTTCCAACAATGCTCAGCTTTTAACGTTCGGCTGCAAGATATGAAATCGATATCGAGCTCTTTTCTTCTACATAAAAACTTTCACATATATATCTCTCCGGTATTGAGGAATTAATACACACAATGTGAGAATATCTCTTACATTTTATGCGTTGAATTTCACCTCTCTTTTCAGCACAATGTCAACAAGAAAACCTTTGTGTTGTCTTTCTAACATGATAACAAATAATCTAATTGGTAAGACAGGTTTTTAATAAATTGACTTTACCATAACAGCTGTCAAAGTTTGACTTTGTAAAAGCATTACTGTTCCACAGTGAAACTTATAGGCTACTCTAAATGAAAATTTAATTGAAGGTATGGTATGTGTACATATACACTGCAGTGAACTGGCATATGTAGGCTGTATGAAGCGGTCTATGATAACTGCCTACTAGTGCAGTCAAAGATAATCCATTCTACTATGGTTTGCCTTTTAAAAAGTTAACGAAAGGTTCTGAAAGACTTCTACATAGTTTTCTCCTAACTTATTAACTTAACTTATTGACTTACTAATTTTTAATTAATAGGCGTTTAGTGCGCGACTACTTCAGTCTTTAGTTTACTTTCAAGTATGTTTCTTTCATATGTAATATATCCATTTTGTCAAGTTACCAGTTAGTTCAATAAATATATGTAACAGGTTATGGGCCCAGGTTAAACTGTGAAACTGTATAGTGTAATAATCGTTGCAATTGTTTTGGAAATTAACAAACATGAGTGCTACGAATTTACTGCGTATAGATATGCTTAACCGGGATAACTACGACACCTGGAAAATGCAAATGCAAGCATTATTGGTAAAGAACGACAAATGGATGTTCGTAAACGGTGAATATAAGAAACCGGAATGAATTGCTGGTGACACATCGGAACAACAGGTAAGCCAGTGGATTCAGAATGATGACAAAACAAGGGCTGAATATCATACCACAGTATAGAAAAGATACAGTAATGACACTTGTCCTATTTATGAATGAAATTATTCGCCCAATTTCATTGACCTTCTTGCAACCGCGTCCCCAGTCACGCGCAGGAAGAAGTGTGGCAAAATTCAAAAGTATTCGTTCGTCTTATAGTAGATATATGAGGTGTAATTGTAGGTGAATATGAAAAATTTGTCCAATTTAGAAAATGGGAATAACGTGTTTAAGAGTGTTGGTATTAAAAAAGCAATAGTAGAAATAGTTTATAAAAGAATTTCAAATAATTGTCCGTATTAATCGGGTGTATACGCAGAACTCCCACCGGCCATGTAAGAATGTTAATATTTCTAAACATTAAATATTACAAACACGATTACATATGCCACATTAAATATGTCAATTGTGACTATTTATTAATGGATGATTTAATATGCGTTTATACTTTTTAGCTCTTACAGCAGGAGTTGTCAGTAATAAAGTAAAGATAGAATATACAGAGTTGGAAGTAATTTATTTCAGTCAGTTACACAATGGAACGACACAATTTAATTTGTTACCAAATATTGAATGCAAGCCCTCACATCACCGAGACAATCCCGACAAGCTCTTCTTTAATCGCTTTAGCAACAAGAGTGGAAGTGTGATAGTATGTAATTGAGGTTTTCTCACTACAATACTGGGATATGTTTGGAAGAAAATTATAATGTGGATTACTTTATTATATGACGTAAAACAAAGTGAAAAGTTCTCAAAAGTGTTTATTGGATTGCATGGTGATTGCGATGCGTAAAATTACTGTTGTCCATGAAAATGTAATCGGACATTATTATTTGAAACGGCTTCATTGTAAATATTAGGCAAATGCAAATGGGCAAATTGTCTCACTGAGTGGCGTTGAAATTGCAAACTTCTTTAGACGATTCTTCAAAGCATTCGCAAACATCTCTTCTTCGAAGTGCTCGCTGCAAAGGCGAAGATTTCTGTAGCAATATTCCAGAGTGAGATGTCCCCTATTCGCCAACTTTGCGTTAGCAATCCAGATTTTACACCTGTATAAAAGAAGTTGTAATAATATTATTGAGTTCTTCAATAGTGGGCAAGCATACCTGTTTAAAAGCTTGGGGAACCTGAAGAAACTTAAGTTATAGTTGTCCTTTGCATTATTTCGGCAATTTGGAGCATGACAACGGCTATAACTGGGGATCTTTGGTTGCCTGTAAAATCGGTTCCATTATCACGAACCGCAACAATTAAACAATGCAGACCACACAACACGGTAATGATTAAAAAGTAATAATAAATAGCGAAAGCTTAGTACACTATGAAAGACTCAACTAACTAACAAATCAGGAGATAAACGTTAATACAATAAACGCATTACTGTTGCAATCAAGCGGTGGCAACTCCTACATTACCGATTGGAGACAAGTGTCAGCACTGTCGGGCTCCCGTACTAAAAACTAATGGCGGGAATTTGCAAATCGTAAATTATATACTACTTCAATCTCCACTTTTTGTATTATTGGAATGAAGATTGCAATGAAAAATATATGTATCAAACAAGACATTTATAAAATTTAACTCGATGAACTCCATTGATTACAACCACATTTAAAATAATACAAAATAATTAACACAATTGTTGACAGTAGTGTCCTGCTGCTTCGATTCACCTGAAAGGAATCAAGATTAATATATAATGGATCTCATTTCACTTTTCATTTTTATAAATAAATGTCTGGTAAATCTTGGCCCAAATCGACAAATAACTAAACAAGATATTATTGTATTACCCCATTGAGTAACAAAATTCCTTTGCTCCGAGAAGTATAACAATCTTTAATATGTCCGTTATAATAAGTTGGCCTTCTACAACTATTTATGTTACAATATCATGGAGATCACCTCGGTTTGGGGTTCCACAAAGGATACATTGTTCCCGGATCAGAAGTGAATTTATCCAAAGTTGGATAATCAATCACAGCTGCAAGTATTGCAAAGTGTTCTTAAAACTTGCAGGTAGCACTTACTTGTAGCATGAGATTGTTTCAATTGTTCGCAGATATATTAGAAATAATGGTCAATATATATTATTCCTTGGTCGATTAGGGTTGTTAAAAAAAGTAGTTATATTTCTTTTGCTAATGTTTACAAAATTTATTGGGTAGCAAGTAATTTCTCAATATATTTCTTTAATAATACTATTTTCATTACTACTGCTTTGTTATTACTATTACTTTTGAACAAACATTTATATAGTAATCCTACCGAGCCAATCACTGCTAGGAATACTTCATGCGACAACAGTTGCCCACATACTCCAGAAGTAAGTTTGAGCAATGACTTTGAATTAACACACGCACACACGCACGCCCACGCCCATGACCACGCCCTCCCACCGGCACCCCGTCCACGCCCTCCCACCACGCCCCACGGCCACGCCCCACGGCCACGCCCCACGGCCACGCCCCACGGCCACGCCCCCACGGCCACGCCCCCACGGCCACGCCCCCCACGGCCACGCCCCCCACGGCCACGCCCCCCACGGCCACGCCCCCACGGCCACGCCCCCCCCTCCCCACGGCCACGCCCCTACCACGCCTCCCGCCCCCACGGCCACGCCTCCCGCCCCCACGGCCACGCCTCCCACTTCCGTCCCTCGGCCACGCCCCCCATTTTTGTAACAATTTTTATAAATTAAAATTGGGTATGGTATTCGTTTATGGAATAGGTAAAGAATTATTTTCTTTTCGTAGTGTTCGCCACTTTTTATTTGAGATTTTTGCTAACGAAGCTATTGCCAAGGGAAAGGGGAGTCTGCTAAAAAAGTTTAAAAATGTAAACACATTTGTATCAATTTTTATAAACAATTAAATTTGGGTATCCTACTCGTTTATGGAATAGGAAAAGAATTATTTTTTTCGCTCTGTTCGCCACCTTTTATTTGAGAGTTCTGCTCACAAGGCTGTTGCCAAGGGAAAGGCGAATCCGCCAAAAGAGTTTAAAAATGTAAATATTCCTGTAACAATTTTTATAAACAACTTAAGTTGGGTATCCTATTCGTTTATGGAATAGATAAAGAATCATTTTTCTTCGCAGTATTCGCCACCTTTTATCTGAGATTTTTGCTCACGAAGCCATTTCCAAGGAAAGGAGTCCGCCAAATAAGTTTAAAAATGTGAACATTTAAAGTTGGGTATCCTACTCCTTTATGGAATAAGTAAAGAATTATCTCCTGTATGCGTTCATAGCGGCAAAAACAAAAGAAGTTTTGATGTATATTTCATTGACTTAAATATTATTTCTTTTTATTTATACGTACATTTTAAAACCTTTCATGTATCTCCTAATATAACTGAAGGTTGTAGTTTTGATCAAAGACTATTTTAAGAAATAGTTTTAATGAGTATGCTACAATTAAGCGCTGTGTGCACACAGGCGGGAAAGTATTCTATTGGTGAGATTAAATGGTTTATTGTTTACTCATTCCCGATTCTGTTCTCACTTTGATAATAGCATTCGTTGTGTATATGTTATTAACAGTTCAACTTTGTCAACAGTGTGCAGTCGAAGTCGTTTATTTTGAAGTAGTTTCATTTGCATTTTGCCGTGTTACTATATAGGCGTGTTCTATATTATTAAGTTACATGAGTTGTTTTATAGACTTAATATTGTTTCGGGTCGTTCGTGTTATATCATCTTTCGTTATTTTTTATCGTATATTGTTTTAAGGTTACTTGTTCTTCTTAGTTTGAAGGATTTTGCAAATGTAAACGTTATTTGTTATCTTTGTTGATATAGTTTGTCAGTTGCACATGCTATTGTTTTTGCGTTTCTAGAGAATTTTCTATCTTCATGATTTCTTAAAAGGTATTCAACGCAATTTACGTTCATCATGAATTATAGTCAGGATCTTGCCCAGTTGCTCAATAGTAGTTCGTTAAGTGTTCGCCAATTAAGGCGCTTGAATTACAGACATGAGCTACTTCATGAAGCTGCCATTTTAGTCTTCGGAAACGATAAAATTTTTAGTTGCCTTAATATACAGAATATTATTAAGCGCAATACAAATGGTATATTAAAAGACGTTGACCGCATCAGAAGAAGCAGCACTCAAGTAACTGAGCTCCAAAACTCTACAGCTGTAGATTCCGCCGTATTGGTTACTGAGCTAAAACTAAGAGACGGATGGAGTTATAATTTCACTGGGCACGACCAAATTCCTGTATTTGTGTGTAACATCGATGAAAATTCTTCATTACAACTATATGAAATAGATGTTTCTAATGACGAGAATCTACATGTAAATACACATATACAAAATTTGTATGACAAAAGCGCTAGTCAGCATATTCTTCCAAAAGGGTCTAATAACGTATATCCTAAGTTCATTCGCTCAGGAAGATTAACATTTTCTTGTACAGTAAGTATTACAAGGTACTTTTGTTATTTCGGTTTCGGAAGTTGAATGTATTTCACAGAAAGGTACTCTGATATCAGGGTATTATAATGTTGTTTTTAAAGAAAAAAATGTCCTCAATAAATAATATGTGCCCTTAACAATCAAATCCAAAAACACCGTCAAAAACGATTTTAATTTATAAGCTTACTGCGCACATACGCGCTGCAAAACTTGTATCTTGAAGTGTAGGCGCAGGGACAGCCTTGTGGTGGATGTTTACAGTTCCTCTTTAAACTACAGCCATGGAGAACAATTAACTAGAGCTGTTAGAAAAGTGGAACGATGTTTGCTCGCTAATAGGTTACAACAATGCTCACACGTTCGGCTGCAAGACATGAAATCGATATCAAGCTCTTCTCCCCTACATAAAAACTTGCACAAAGTAAAGTCTGATGATGTGTACAAAAAAATTAAATCACAAAAATCGTCTGTTCTTGATCGTCATTCGGATGATGTTTTTGACATTGTCATGATGCAACGAGATAATGAGCATTACATTTATCAGGTTTCAGTTCCTCTGAATATTATGATATTTAGCAGAGAATAGTTAGAGTTTGTAAGATATTTCAGCAAACCAACTTTATACTTGGATGCCACAGGTTCAGTGGTGAGAAAACAAATTGCCCATAAATGTAAAAGGGTACTGTATTACGCAGGTGTCGTGGGAACTAAGAAAAACCGTGTTATTCCCATTATGGAAATGATTTCGTCAAAACACGATACAGCCACTATTTCATCGTGGCTGAATAATTTTAAAAATTTTTGTATTAAAAACCACACCACATGGCCTGCTTTTACTATAGTGACGACCGACTTTAGTATGGCGCTTCTAAATGCTGTATCTGAGTCATGGAACAGTATGTGTCTACTAAACTACATTAACAAGATGTACGAGAAAATTTGGGACGTGAGTATTGACTGCGAGGATTTGTTACAATTAAACTATGTTGTGCGCATATTGTGAAGCTAATATGTCGCGACGTTAATAAACATTACAATGATAAAACTACAAAGACATTGTTAAAAGAGATAGTAATATCGCTATTCGACATGCGCGATTTTATTCAAATAACGGACCATATAATCAACTTGTTCATAATTACAGCATCCAAATATGAATCGAATAGTGTACTTGAAAGCAAAAGACAACTTATATCCTCACGTATTAATAAATTAGCATTAAACCTGGACGATGAAACTGCCACTGATCGCATAAGAACTTCTGAAAAATGGCTTTGTTGAAAACAGTAACTTTTACATATACTTGAAGAACAAATTAGCGACAGTAGTTACTGATACCACACCAAATCCTTTCTATAATTGCTCTTTTGCTGAGTATTTCTTAAAGCATTATATCGCGTATCTACCTTTGTGGACATCTTTGCATTCCACGAAAAGAGAAAGTAACGCAATGGCAGAGGGATGGTTTGGGATTTTAAAGAACAACGTCATTGGAGAGAAACTACACAGAAAATGCTCCAGGTTTATTCGAGCCACACGAAAATATGTGTTAAGTGAATATAAAGAACATAAATATTCTCTCGAACGTAAAAACTATGTGCATTCAATAAAGTGAAAGATGAGGAAAGATGGTGTAAAAGAGCGAAGAGTCTTCACAGTTACTTTAAAAAACAAAAATTACAACAACTTGAAAAAATGTATTCTAAGAAGGCTACTACATTACCGAATAGAGTAACAAATTTCTTATACAAATACTCTCCCAAGAAACCTTCATTAAAGCAATTCTCTAAAGATTATGTAGTAGCTGTATTTCAGAAGGAGAAATTGGATTTGACAAACTTCGGTTTTCCCCTGGTCCTTCTCATGATAGCATTAGGGTCGTCACCACTTGAAGTTGGAATCTCAATGTCACCCGAATTTTCCAATTCACTTCGAATATTTTCCAATATTGGAATGAAATTTCTTTCATCCGACATGAAAAGGTCTTCTAGTGCAAATTCCTCGTATACTTGTTAACTTATTTTCAAGGGCTCTCCTACAAACTTGACATCACGAGGTATCTCTATTTTCTTTCTTTGGGTAATCATATCGATACCCTTTGGATTGTTCAGAGTATTCAACAAGTATATCCTCTTTGGAACGAGGCTCAAACTTTCCCTACCAGGTTCTCTATTCAGGATGAACACCTTGCTTCCGAACTTAATCCATTCAAACTTTTGGTTGGGCATCGATTACGAAGGTAGTTTGCTGCGTTCACTGCCTCTGCCCAAAACAAAGGAGGTAATCCAGATTGAATAAGAAGGCATCTGGCTCCGTCCAACAAGCGTCGATTCTTCCTCTTGTGTTGCTGTTGCAAGACAATGCGCAGGTTCACAAGAGCAAAGTTACAATCGCTGCTCTGCACAAGCATGGCTTTCAATCAATAGTCCATCCACCCTACAGTCCAGAGCTGGCACGTAGTGATTTTTATTTGTTCCCCAATTTAAAAGACTTACGTGGAAGAAAGTTTTCGACCACAATAAGGTAAAGAGGCAATTTTGGCCCATTTTGAGGCAAAAGATAAAAAATATTTTTATGATGGTTTTAAAAAAATTAATTCATAGATTTAATAAATGTTTTGTGCTTAAGGGTGATTATATTGAAAAGGAAAAATAGATTCATTGTTTTACTTTATTTAAAACCCTTTCATTCCACGAACTTCTGGACCTCCCCTCGTACTAATACAGTAGTAAAGAATCATCTATTTCTGTAGTGATCACCACACATAATTCACGATTTCCGCACACTGAGCCATTGCAAGGATAGAAAGCAAGCCCCCAGAAAAGTTTTAAAATCTAAACATTTTTGCAACAATTTTTATAAACAATTGAATTTGGGTATGCTATTCGTCTATGGAATAGGTAAAGAATCATTTTTTTCATAGTGCTCGCCACTTTTTATTTGAGACTTTTGCTCACGAAGGTATTGATAAGGGAGAGAGGAGTCCGCCAGAAAAGGAACAAGGAACAAGAAAGGATTGTAACAATTTTTATAAACAATTGAAGTTGGGTATGCTATTTGTTTATGGAGCAGGTGAAGAATTATTTTTTTTCGTACTGTTCGCCACCTTTTATTTGAGATTTTTCTCACGAAGTTATTGCCAAAGGAAAGGGATTCCGCTAGAAAAGTTTAAAAATGTAAACATTTTTGTAACAATTTTTATAAACAATTAAAATTGGGTATGGTATTCGTTTATGGAATAGGTAAAGAATTATTTTCTTTTCGTAGTGTTCGCCATTTTTTATTTGAGATTTTTGCTAACGAAGCTATTGCCAAGGGAAAGGGGAGTCTGCTAAAAAGTTTAAAAATGTAAACACATTTGTATCAATTTTTATAAACAATTAAATTTGGGTATCCTACTCGTTTATGGAATAGGAAAAGAATTATTTTTTCGCTCTGTTCGCCACCTTTTATTTGAGAGTTCTGCTCACAAGGCTGTTGCCAAGGGAAAGGCGAATCCGCCAAAAGAGTTTAAAAATGTAAATATTCCTGTAACAATTTTTATAAACAACTTAAGTTGGGTATCCTATTCGTTTATGGAATAGATAAAGAATCATTTTTCTTCGCAGTATTCGCCACCTTTTATCTGAGATTTTTGCTCACGAAGCCATTTCCAAGGAAAGGAGTCCGCCAAATAAGTTTAAAAATGTGAACATTTAAAGTTGGGTATCCTACTCCTTTATGGAATAAGTAAAGAATTATCTCCTGTATGCGTTCATAGCGGCAAAAACAAAAGAAGTTTTGATGTATATTTCATTGACTTAAATATTATTTCTTTTTTATTTATACGTACATTTTAAAACCTTTCATGTATCTCCTAATATAACTGAAGGTTGTAGTTTTGATCAAAGACTATTTTAAGAAATAGTTTTAATGAGTATGCTACAATTAAGCGCTGTGTGCACACAGGCGGGAAAGTATTCTATTGGTGAGATTAAATGGTTTATTGTTTACTCATTCCCGATTCTGTTCTCACTTTGATAATAGCATTCGTTGTGTATATGTTATTAACAGTTCAACTTTGTCAACAGTGTGCAGTCGAAGTCGTTTATTTTGAAGTAGTTTCATTTGCATTTTGCCGTGTTACTATATAGGCGTGTTCTATATTATTAAGTTACATGAGTTGTTTTATAGACTTAATATTGTTTCGGGTCGTTCGTGTTATATCATCTTTCGTTATTTTTTATCGTATATTGTTTTAAGGTTACTTGTTCTTCTTAGTTTGAAGGATTTTGCAAATGTAAACGTTATTTGTTATCTTTGTTGATATAGTTTGTCAGTTGCACATGCTATTGTTTTTGCGTTTCTAGAGAATTTTCTATCTTCATGATTTCTTAAAAGGTATTCAACGCAATTTACGTTCATCATGAATTATAGTCAGGATCTTGCCCAGTTGCTCAATAGTAGTTCGTTAAGTGTTCGCCAATTAAGGCGCTTGAATTACAGACATGAGCTACTTCATGAAGCTGCCATTTTAGTCTTCGGAAACGATAAAATTTTTAGTTGCCTTAATATACAGAATATTATTAAGCGCAATACAAATGGTATATTAAAAGACGTTGACCGCATCAGAAGAAGCAGCACTCAAGTAACTGAGCTCCAAAACTCTACAGCTGTAGATTCCGCCGTATTGGTTACTGAGCTAAAACTAAGAGACGGATGGAGTTATAATTTCACTGGGCACGACCAAATTCCTGTATTTGTGTGTAACATCGATGAAAATTCTTCATTACAACTATATGAAATAGATGTTTCTAATGACGAGAATCTACATGTAAATACACATATACAAAATTTGTATGACAAAAGCGCTAGTCAGCATATTCTTCCAAAAGGGTCTAATAACGTATATCCTAAGTTCATTCGCTCAGGAAGATTAACATTTTCTTGTACAGTAAGTATTACAAGGTACTTTTGTTATTTCGGTTTCGGAAGTTGAATGTATTTCACAGAAAGGTACTCTGATATCAGGGTATTATAATTTTGTTTTTAAAGAAAAAAATGTCCTCAATAAATAATATGTGCCCTTAACAATCAAATCCAAAAACACCGTCAAAAACGATTTTAATTTATAAGCTTACTGCGCACATACGCGCTGCAAAACTTGTATCTTGAAGTGTAGGCGCAGGGACAGCCTTGTGGTGGATGTTTACAGTTCCTCTTTAAACTACAGCCATGGAGAACAATTAACTAGAGCTGTTAGAAAAGTGGAACGATGTTTGCTCGCTAATAGGTTACAACAATGCTCACACGTTCGGCTGCAAGACATGAAATCGATATCAAGCTCTTCTCCCCTACATAAAAACTTGCACAAAGTAAAGTCTGATGATGTGTACAAAAAAATTAAATCACAAAAATCGTCTGTTCTTGATCGTCATTCGGATGATGTTTTTGACATTGTCATGATGCAACGAGATAATGAGCATTACATTTATCAGGTTTCAGTTCCTCTGAATATTATGATATTTAGCAGAGAATAGTTAGAGTTTGTAAGATATTTCAGCAAACCAACTTTATACTTGGATGCCACAGGTTCAGTGGTGAGAAAACAAATTGCCCATAAATGTAAAAGGGTACTGTATTACGCAGGTGTCGTGGGAACTAAGAAAAACCGTGTTATTCCCATTATGGAAATGATTTCGTCAAAACACGATACAGCCACTATTTCATCGTGGCTGAATAATTTTAAAAATTTTTGTATTAAAAACCACACCACATGGCCTGCTTTTACTATAGTGACGACCGACTTTAGTATGGCGCTTCTAAATGCTGTATCTGAGTCATGGAACAGTATGTGTCTACTAAACTACATTAACAAGATGTACGAGAAAATTTGGGACGTGAGTATTGACTGCGAGGGATTTGTTACAATTAAACTATGTTGTGCGCATATTGTGAAGCTAATATGTCGCGACGTTAATAAACATTACAATGATAAAACTACAAAGACATTGTTAAAAGAGATAGTAATATCGCTATTCGACATGCGCGATTTTATTCAAATAACGGACCATATAATCAACTTGTTCATAATTACAGCATCCAAATATGAATCGAATAGTGTACTTGAAAGCAAAAGACAACTTATATCCTCACGTATTAATAAATTAGCATTAAACCTGGACGATGAAACTGCCACTGATCGCATAAGAACTTCTGAAAAATGGCTTTGTTGAAAACAGTAACTTTTACATATACTTGAAGAACAAATTAGCGACAGTAGTTACTGATACCACACCAAATCCTTTCTATAATTGCTCTTTTGCTGAGTATTTCTTAAAGCATTATATCGCGTATCTACCTTTGTGGACATCTTTGCATTCCACGAAAAGAGAAAGTAACGCAATGGCAGAGGGATGGTTTGGGATTTTAAAGAACAACGTCATTGGAGAGAAACTACACAGAAAATGCTCCAGGTTTATTCGAGCCACACGAAAATATGTGTTAAGTGAATATAAAGAACATAAATATTCTCTCGAACGTAAAAACTATGTGCATTCAATAAAGTGAAAGATGAGGAAAGATGGTGTAAAAGAGCGAAGAGTCTTCACAGTTACTTTAAAAAACAAAAATTACAACAACTTGAAAAAATGTATTCTAAGAAGGCTACTACATTACCGAATAGAGTAACAAATTTCTTATACAAATACTCTCCCAAGAAACCTTCATTAAAGCAATTCTCTAAAGATTATGTAGTAGCTGTATTTCAGAAGGAGAAATTGGATTTGACAAACTTCGGTTTTCCCCTGGTCCTTCTCATGATAGCATTAGGGTCGTCACCACTTGAAGTTGGAATCTCAATGTCACCCGAATTTTCCAATTCACTTCGAATATTTTCCAATATTGGAATGAAATTTCTTTCATCCGACATGAAAAGGTCTTCTAGTGCAAATTCCTCGTATACTTGTTAACTTATTTTCAAGGGCTCTCCTACAAACTTGACATCACGAGGTATCTCTATTTTCTTTCTTTGGGTAATCATATCGATACCCTTTGGATTGTTCAGAGTATTCAACAAGTATATCCTCTTTGGAACGAGGCTCAAACTTTCCCCTACCAGGTTCTCTATTCAGGATGAACACCTTGCTTCCGAACTTAATCCATTCAAACTTTTGGTTGGGCATCGATTACGAAGGTAGTTTGCTGCGTTCACTGCCTCTGCCCAAAACAAAGGAGGTAATCCAGATTGAATAAGAAGGCATCTGGCTCCGTCCAACAAGCGTCGATTCTTCCTCTTGTGTTGCTGTTGCAAGACAATGCGCAGGTTCACAAGAGCAAAGTTACAATCGCTGCTCTGCACAAGCATGGCTTTCAATCAATAGTCCATCCACCCTACAGTCCAGAGCTGGCACGTAGTGATTTTTATTTGTTCCCCAATTTAAAAAAAGACTTACGTGGAAGAAAGTTTTTCGACCACAATAAGGTAAAGAGGCAATTTTGGCCCATTTTGAGGCGAAAGATAAAAATATTTTTATGATGGTTTTAAAAAAATTAATTCATAGATTTAATAAATGTTTTGTGCTTAAGGGTGATTATATTGAAAAGGAAAAATAGATTCATTGTTTTACTTTATTTAAAACCCTTTCATTCCACGAACTTCTGGACCTCCCCTCGTACTAATACAGTAGTAAAGAATCATCTATTTCTGTAGTGATCACCACACATAATTCACGATTTCCGCACACTGAGCCATTGCAAGGATAGAAAGCAAGCCCCCAGAAAAGTTTTAAAATCTAAACATTTTTGCAACAATTTTTATAAACAATTGAATTTGGGTATGCTATTCGTCTATGGAATAGGTAAAGAATCATTTTTTTTTTCATAGTGCTCGCCACTTTTTATTTGAGACTTTTGCTCACGAAGGTATTGATAAGGGAGAGAGGAGTCCGCCAGAAAAGGAACAAGGAACAAGAAAGGATTGTAACAATTTTTATAAACAATTGAAGTTGGGTATGCTATTTGTTTATGGAGCAGGTGAAGAATTATTTTTTCGTACTGTTCGCCACCTTTTATTTGAGATTTTTCTCACGAAGTTATTGCCAAAGGAAAGGGGATTCCGCTAGAAAAGTTTAAAAATGTAAACATTTTTGTAACAATTTTTATAAACAATTAAAATTGGGTATGGTATTCGTCTATGGAATAGGTAAAGAATTATTTTCTTTTCGTAGTGTTCGCCACTTTTTATTTGAGATTTTTGCTAACGAAGCTATTGCCAAGGAAAGGGAGTCTGCTAAAAAGTTTAAAAATGTAAACACATTTGTATCAATTTTTATAAACAATTAAATTTGGGTATCCTACTCGTTTATGGAATAGGAAAAGAATTATTTTTTTCGCTCTGTTCGCCACCTTTTATTTGAGAGTTCTGCTCACAAGGCTGTTGCCAAGGGAAAGGCGAATCCGCCAAAAGAGTTTAAAAATGTAAATATTCCTGTAACAATTTTTATAAACAACTTAAGTTGGGTATCCTATTCGTTTATGGAATAGATAAAGAATCATTTTTCTTCGCAGTATTCGCCACCTTTTATCTGAGATTTTTGCTCACGAAGCCATTTCCAAGGGAAAGGGGAGTCCGCCAAATAAGTTTAAAAATGTGAACATTTAAAGTTGGGTATCCTACTCCTTTATGGAATAAGTAAAGAATTATCTCCCTGTATGCGTTCATAGCGGCAAAAACAAAAGAAGTTTTGATGTATATTTCATTGACTTAAATATTATTTCTTTTTTTATTTATACGTACATTTTAAAACCTTTCATGTATCTCCTAATATAACTGAAGGTTGTAGTTTTGATCAAAGACTATTTTAAGAAATAGTTTTAATGAGTATGCTACAATTAAGCGCTGTGTGCACACAGGCGGGAAAGTATTCTATTGGTGAGATTAAATGGTTTATTGTTTACTCATTCCCGATTCTGTTCTCACTTTGATAATAGCATTCGTTGTGTATATGTTATTAACAGTTCAACTTTGTCAACAGTGTGCAGTCGAAGTCGTTTATTTTGAAGTAGTTTCATTTGCATTTTGCCGTGTTACTATATAGGCGTGTTCTATATTATTAAGTTACATGAGTTGTTTTATAGACTTAATATTGTTTCGGGTAGTTCTGGTTATATCAAATTTAGATATTTTTTATCGTATATTGTTTTAAGGTTACTTGTTCTTCTTAGTTTGAAGGATTTTGCAAATGTAAACGTTATTTGTTATCTTTGTTGATATAGTTTGTCAGTTGCACATGCTATTGTTTTTGCGTTTCTAGAGAATTTTCTATCTTCATGATTTCTTAAAAGGTATTCAACGCAATTTACGTTCATCATGAATTATAGTCAGGATCTTGCCCAGTTGCTCAATAGTAGTTCGTTAAGTGTTCGCCAATTAAGGCGCTTGAATTACAGACATGAGCTACTTCATGAAGCTGCCATTTTAGTCTTCGGAAACGATAAAATTTTTAGTTGCCTTAATATACAGAATATTATTAAGCGCAATACAAATGGTATATTAAAAGACGTTGACCGCATCAGAAGAAGCAGCACTCAAGTAACTGAGCTCCAAAACTCTACAGCTGTAGATTCCGCCGTATTGGTTACTGAGCTAAAACTAAGAGACGGATGGAGTTATAATTTCACTGGGCACGACCAAATTCCTGTATTTGTGTGTAACATCGATGAAAATTCTTCATTACAACTATATGAAATAGATGTTTCTAATGACGAGAATCTACATGTAAATACACATATACAAAATTTGTATGACAAAAGCGCTAGTCAGCATATTCTTCCAAAAGGGTCTAATAACGTATATCCTAAGTTCATTCGCTCAGGAAGATTAACATTTTCTTGTACAGTAAGTATTACAAGGTACTTTTGTTATTTCGGTTTCGGAAGTTGAATGTATTTCACAGAAAGGTACTCTGATATCAGGGTATTATAATTTTGTTTTTAAAGAAAAAAATGTCCTCAATAAATAATATGTGCCCTTAACAATCAAATCCAAAAACACCGTCAAAAACGATTTTAATTTATAAGCTTACTGCGCACATACGCGCTGCAAAACTTGTATCTTGAAGTGTAGGCGCAGGGACAGCCTTGTGGTGGATGTTTACAGTTCCTCTTTAAACTACAGCCATGGAGAACAATTAACTAGAGCTGTTAGAAAAGTGGAACGATGTTTGCTCGCTAATAGGTTACAACAATGCTCACACGTTCGGCTGCAAGACATGAAATCGATATCAAGCTCTTCTCCCCTACATAAAACCTTGCACAAAGTAAAGTCTGATGATGTGTACAAAAAAATTAAATCACAAAAATCGTCTGTTCTTGATCGTCATTCGGATGATGTTTTTGACATTGTCATGATGCAACGAGATAATGAGCATTACATTTATCAGGTTTCAGTTCCTCTGAATATTATGATATTTAGCAGAGAATAGTTAGAGTTTGTAAGATATTTCAGCAAACCAACTTTATACTTGGATGCCACAGGTTCAGTGGTGAGAAAACAAATTGCCCATAAATGTAAAAGGGTACTGTATTACGCAGGTGTCGTGGGAACTAAGAAAAACCGTGTTATTCCCATTATGGAAATGATTTCGTCAAAACACGATACAGCCACTATTTCATCGTGGCTGAATAATTTTAAAAATTTTTGTATTAAAAACCACACCACATGGCCTGCTTTTACTATAGTGACGACCGACTTTAGTATGGCGCTTCTAAATGCTGTATCTGAGTCATGGAACAGTATGTGTCTACTAAACTACATTAACAAGATGTACGAGAAAATTTGGGACGTGAGTATTGACTGCGAGGGATTTGTTACAATTAAACTATGTTGTGCGCATATTGTGAAGCTAATATGTCGCGACGTTAATAAACATTACAATGATAAAACTACAAAGACATTGTTAAAAGAGATAGTAATATCGCTATTCGACATGCGCGATTTTATTCAAATAACGGACCATATAATCAACTTGTTCATAATTACAGCATCCAAATATGAATCGAATAGTGTACTTGAAAGCAAAAGACAACTTATATCCTCACGTATTAATAAATTAGCATTAAACCTGGACGATGAAACTGCCACTGATCGCATAAGAACTTCTGAAAAATGGCTTTGTTGAAAACAGTAACTTTTACATATACTTGAAGAACAAATTAGCGACAGTAGTTACTGATACCACACCAAATCCTTTCTATAATTGCTCTTTTGCTGAGTATTTCTTAAAGCATTATATCGCGTATCTACCTTTGTGGACATCTTTGCATTCCACGAAAAGAGAAAGTAACGCAATGGCAGAGGGATGGTTTGGGATTTTAAAGAACAACGTCATTGGAGAGAAACTACACAGAAAATGCTCCAGGTTTATTCGAGCCACACGAAAATATGTGTTAAGTGAATATAAAGAACATAAATATTCTCTCGAACGTAAAAAACTATGTGCATTCAATAAAGTGAAAGATGAGGAAAGATGGTGTAAAAGAGCGAAGAGTCTTCACAGTTACTTTAAAAACAAAAATTACAACAACTTGAAAAAATGTATTCTAAGAAGGCTACTACATTACCGAATAGAGTAACAAATTTCTTATACAAATACTCTCCCAAGAAACCTTCATTAAAGCAATTCTCTAAAGATTATGTAGTAGCTGTATTTCAGAAGGAGAAATTGGATTTGACAAACTTCGGTTTTCCCTGGTCCTTCTCATGATAGCATTAGGGTCGTCACCACTTGAAGTTGGAATCTCAATGTCACCCGAATTTTCCAATTCACTTCGAATATTTTCCAACATTGGAATGAAATTTCTTTCATCCGACATGAAAAGGTCTTCTAGTGCAAATTCCTCGTATACTTGTTAACTTATTTTCAAGGGCTCTCCTACAAACTTGACATCACGAGGTATCTCTATTTTCTTTCTTTGGGTAATCATATCGATACCCTTTGGATTGTTCAGAGTATTCAACAAGTATATCCTCTTTGGAACGAGGCTCAAACTTTCCCTACCAGGTTCTCTATTCAGGATGAACACCTTGCTTCCGAACTTAATCCATTCAAACTTTTGGTTGGGCATCGATTACGAAGGTAGTTTGCTGCGTTCACTGCCTCTGCCCAAAACAAAGGAGGTAATCCAGATTGAATAAGAAGGCATCTGGCTCCGTCCAACAAGCGTCGATTCTTCCTCTTGTGTTGCTGTTGCAAGACAATGCGCAGGTTCACAAGAGCAAAGTTACAATCGCTGCTCTGCACAAGCATGGCTTTCAATCAATAGTCCATCCACCCTACAGTCCAGAGCTGGCACGTAGTGATTTTTATTTGTTCCCCAATTTAAAAAAAGACTTACGTGGAAGAAAGTTTTTCGACCACAATAAGGTAAAGAGGCAATTTTGGCCCATTTTGAGGCAAAAGATAAAAAATATTTTTATGATGGTTTTAAAAAAATTAATTCATAGATTTAATAAATGTTTTGTGCTTAAGGGTGATTATATTGAAAAGGAAAAATAGATTCATTGTTTTACTTTATTTAAAACCCTTTCATTCCACGAACTTCTGGACCTCCCCTCGTACTAATACAGTAGTAAAGAATCATCTATTTCTGTAGTGATCACCACACATAATTCACGATTTCCGCACACTGAGCCATTGCAAGGATAGAAAGCAAGCCCCCAGAAAAGTTTTAAAATCTAAACATTTTTGCAACAATTTTTATAAACAATTGAATTTGGGTATGCTATTCGTCTATGGAATAGGTAAAGAATCATTTTTTTTTTCATAGTGCTCGCCACTTTTTATTTGAGACTTTTGCTCACGAAGGTATTGATAAGGGAGAGAGGAGTCCGCCAGAAAAGGAACAAGGAACAAGAAAGGATTGTAACAATTTTTATAAACAATTGAAGTTGGGTATGCTATTTGTTTATGGAGCAGGTGAAGAATTATTTTTTTTCGTACTGTTCGCCACCTTTTATTTGAGATTTTTTCTCACGAAGTTATTGCCAAAGGAAAGGGGATTCCGCTAGAAAAGTTTAAAAATGTAAACATTTTTGTAACAATTTTTATAAACAATTAAAATTGGGTATGGTATTCGTTTATGGAATAGGTAAAGAATTATTTTCTTTTCGTAGTGTTCGCCACTTTTTATTTGAGATTTTTGCTAACGAAGCTATTGCCAAGGGAAAGGGGAGTCTGCTAAAAAAGTTTAAAAATGTAAACACATTTGTATCAATTTTTATAAACAATTAAATTTGGGTATCCTACTCGTTTATGGAATAGGAAAAGAATTATTTTTTTCGCTCTGTTCGCCACCTTTTATTTGAGAGTTCTGCTCACAAGGCTGTTGCCAAGGGAAAGGCGAATCCGCCAAAAGAGTTTAAAAATGTAAATATTCCTGTAACAATTTTTATAAACAACTTAAGTTGGGTATCCTATTCGTTTATGGAATAGATAAAGAATCATTTTTCTTCGCAGTATTCGCCACCTTTTATCTGAGATTTTTGCTCACGAAGCCATTTCCAAGGGAAAGGGGAGTCCGCCAAATAAGTTTAAAAATGTGAACATTTAAAGTTGGGTATCCTACTCCTTTATGGAATAAGTAAAGAATTATCTCCCTGTATGCGTTCATAGCGGCAAAAACAAAAGAAGTTTTGATGTATATTTCATTGACTTAAATATTATTTCTTTTTTTATTTATACGTACATTTTAAAACCTTTCATGTATCTCCTAATATAACTGAAGGTTGTAGTTTTGATCAAAGACTATTTTAAGAAATAGTTTTAATGAGTATGCTACAATTAAGCGCTGTGTGCACACAGGCGGGAAAGTATTCTATTGGTGAGATTAAATGGTTTATTGTTTACTCATTCCCGATTCTGTTCTCACTTTGATAATAGCATTCGTTGTGTATATGTTATTAACAGTTCAACTTTGTCAACAGTGTGCAGTCGAAGTCGTTTATTTTGAAGTAGTTTCATTTGCATTTTGCCGTGTTACTATATAGGCGTGTTCTATATTATTAAGTTACATGAGTTGTTTTATAGACTTAATATTGTTTCGGGTCGTTCGTGTTATATCATCTTTCGTTATTTTTTATCGTATATTGTTTTAAGGTTACTTGTTCTTCTTAGTTTGAAGGATTTTGCAAATGTAAACGTTATTTGTTATCTTTGTTGATATAGTTTGTCAGTTGCACATGCTATTGTTTTTGCGTTTCTAGAGAATTTTCTATCTTCATGATTTCTTAAAAGGTATTCAACGCAATTTACGTTCATCATGAATTATAGTCAGGATCTTGCCCAGTTGCTCAATAGTAGTTCGTTAAGTGTTCGCCAATTAAGGCGCTTGAATTACAGACATGAGCTACTTCATGAAGCTGCCATTTTAGTCTTCGGAAACGATAAAATTTTTAGTTGCCTTAATATACAGAATATTATTAAGCGCAATACAAATGGTATATTAAAAGACGTTGACCGCATCAGACGAAGCAGCACTCAAGTAACTGAGCTCCAAAACTCTACAGCTGTAGATTCCGCCGTATTGGTTACTGAGCTAAAACTAAGAGACGGATGGAGTTATAATTTTACTGGGCACGACCAAATTCCTGTATTTGTCTGTAACATCGATGAAAATTCTTCATTACAACTATATGAAATAGATGTTTCTAATGACGAGAATCTACATGTAAATACACATATACAAAATTTGTATGACAAAAGCGCTAGTCAGCATATTCTTCCAAAAGGGTGTAATAACGTATATCCTAAGTTCATTCGCTCAGGAAGATTAACATTTTCTTGTCCAGTAAGTATTACAAGGTACTTTTGTTATTTCGGTTTCGGAAGTTGAATGTATTTCACAGAAAGGTACTCTGATATCAGGGTATTATAATTTTGTTTTTAAAGAAAAAAATGTCCTCAATAAATAATATGTGCCCTTAACAATCAAATCCAAAAACACCGTCAAAAACGATTTTAATTTATAAGCTTACTGCGCACATACGCGCTGCAAAACTTGTATCTTGAAGTGTAGGCGCAGGGACAGCCTTGTGGTGGATGTTTACAGTTCTTCATTAAACTACAGCCATGGAGAACAATTAACTAGAAGTGTTAGAGGTGTGGAACGACGTTTGCTCGCTTATAGGTTGCAACAATGCTCAGCTTTTAACGTTCGGCTGCAAGATATGAAATCGATATCGAGCTCTTTTCTCCTACATAAAAACTTGCACGAAGTAAAGTCTGATGATGTGTACGGAGGCGTGGTCGAGGGGCGGGGGCGTGACAGGAGGGTGTGGTCGAGGGCGGGGGCGTGACAGGAGGGCGTGGTCGAGGGCGGGGGCGTGACAGGAGGGCGTGGCCGAGGGGCGTGGCGGAACGTGGGCAGGGGCGGGACGTGGCGGGGGCGTGGTCAAGGGGCGGGGGCGTGGTCAAGGGGCGGGGCGTGGTCAAGGGGCGGGAGCGTGGCGGGAGGGAGCGGCCGAGGGCGAGGGCGTGGCGGGAGGGTGTGGCCGAGAGGCGGGGGCGTGGCCGAGAGGCGGGGGCGTGGCGGGGCAGGGGCGTGGCGGGAGGGCGTGGGCGTGTGTGCGGGTGTGTGTTAATTCAAAGTCATTGCTCAAACTTACTTCTGGAGTATGTGGGCAACTGTTGTCGCATGAAGTATTCCTACCAGTGATTGGCTCGGTAGGATTACTATATAAATGTTTGTTCAAAAAGTAATAGTAATAACAAAGCAGTAGTAATGAAAATGGTATTATTAAAGAAATATATTGTGAAATTACTTGCTACCCAATAAATTTTGTAAACATTAGCAAAAGAAATATAACTACTTTTTTTAACAACCCTAATCGACCAAGGAATAATATATATTGACCATTATTTCTAATATATCTGCGAACAATTGAAACAATCTCATGCTACAAGTAAGTGCTACCTGCAAGTTTTAAGAACACTTTGCAATACTTGCAGCTGTGATTGATTATCCAACTTTGGATAAATTCACTTCTGATCCGGGAACAATGTATCCTTTGTGGAACCCCAAACCGAGGTGATCTCCATGATATTGTAACATAAATAGCTGTAGAAGGCCAACTTATTATAACGGACATATTAAAGATTGTTATACTTCTCGGAGCAAAGGAATTTTGTTACTCAATGGGGTAATACAATAATATCTTGTTTAGTTATTTGTCGATTTGGGCCAAGATTTACCAAACATTTATTTATAAAAATGAAAAGTGAAATGAGATCCATTATATATTAATCTTGATTCCTTTCAGGTGAATCGAAGCAGCAGGACACTACTGTCAACAATTGTGTTAATTATTTTGTATTATTTTAAATGTGGTTGTAATCAATGGAGTTCATCGAGTTAAATTTTATAAATGTCTTGTTTGATACATATGTTTTTCATTGCAATCTTCATTCCAATAATACAAAAAGTGGAGATTGAAGTAGTATATAATTTACGATTTGCAAATTCCCGCCATTAGTTTTTAGTACGGGAGCCCGACAGTGCTGACACTTGTCTCCAATCGGTAATGTAGGAGTTGCCACCGCTTGATTGCAACAGTAATGCGTTTATTGTATTAACGTTTATCTCCTGATTTGTTAGTTAGTTGAGTCTTTCATAGTGTACTAAGCTTTCGCCATTTATTATTACTTTTTAATCATTACCGTGTTGTGTGGTCTGCATTGTTTAATTGTTGCGGTTCGTGATAATGGAACCGATTTTACAGGCAACCAAAGATCCCCAGTTATAGCCGTTGTCATGCTCCAAATTGCCGAAATAATGCAAAGGACAACTATAACTTAAGTTTCTTCAGGTTCCCCAAGCTTTTAAACAGGTATGCTTGCCCACTATTGAAGAACTCAATAATATTATTACAACTTCTTTTATACAGGTGTAAAATCTGGATTGCTAACGCAAAGTTGGCGAATAGGGGACATCTCACTCTGGAATATTGCTACAGAAATCTTCGCCTTTGCAGCGAGCACTTCGAAGAAGAGATGTTTGCGAATGCTTTGAAGAATCGTCTAAAGAAGTTTGCAATTTCAACGCCACTCAGTGAGACAATTTGCCCATTTGCATTTGCCTAATATTTACAATGAAGCCGTTTCAAATAATAATGTCCGATTACATTTTCATGGACAACAGTAATTTTACGCATCGCAATCACCATGCAATCCAATAAACACTTTTGAGAACTTTTCACTTTGTTTTACGTCATATAATAAAGTAATCCACATTATAATTTTCTTCCAAACATATCCCAGTATTGTAGTAAGAAAACCTCAATTACATACTAT
This sequence comes from Trypoxylus dichotomus, assembly GCA_023509865.1. NCBI lineage: Eukaryota > Metazoa > Arthropoda > Insecta > Coleoptera > Scarabaeidae > Trypoxylus > Trypoxylus dichotomus. The sequence continues at coordinate 51,493,395 of CM042074.1, read as the reverse complement.
CACACTTCCACTCTTGTTGCTAAAGCGATTAAAGAAGAGCTTGTCGGGATTGTCTCGGTGATGTGAGGGCTTGCATTCAATATTTGGTAACAAATTAAATTGTGTCGTTCCATTGTGTAACTGACTGAAATAAATTATTTCCAACTCTGTATATTCTATCTTTACTTTATTACTGACAACTCCTGCTGTAAGAGCTAAAAGTATAAACGCATATTAAATCATCCATTAATAAATAGTCACAATTGACATATTTAATGTGGCATATGTAATCGTGTTTGTAATATTTAATGTTTAGAAATATTAACATTCTTACATGGCCGGTGAGAGTTCTGCGTATACACCCGAATAATACGGACAATTATTTGAAATTCTTTTATAAACTATTTCTACTATTGCTTTTTTTTTAATACCAACACTCTTAAACACGTTATTCCCATTTTCTAAATTGGACAAATTTTCATATTCACCTACAATTACACCTCATATATTTACTATAAGACGAACGAATACTTTTGAATTTTGCCACACTTCTTCCTGCGCGTGACTGGGGACGCGGTTGCAAGAAAGGTCAATGAAATTGGGCGAATAATTTCATTCATAAATAGGACAAGTGTCATTACTGTATCTTTTCTATACTGTGGTATGATATTCAGCCCTTGTTTTGTCATCATTCTGAATCCACTGGCTTACCTGTTGTTCCGATGTGTCACCAGCAATTCATTCCGGTTTCTTATATTCACCGTTTACGAACATCCATTTGTCGTTCTTTACCAATAATGCTTGCATTTGCATTTTCCAGGTGTCGTAGTTATCCCGGTTAAGCATATCTATACGCAGTAAATTCGTAGCACTCATGTTTGTTAATTTCCAAAACAATTGCAACGATTATTACACTATACAGTTTCACAGTTTAACCTGGGCCCATAACCTGTTACATATATTTATTGAACTAACTGGTAACTTGACAAAATGGATATATTACATATGAAAGAAACATACTTGAAAGTAAACTAAAGACTGAAGTAGTCGCGCACTAAACGCCTATTAATTAAAAATTAGTAAGTCAATAAGTTAAGTTAATAAGTTAGGAGAAAACTATGTAGAAGTCTTTCAGAACCTTTCGTTAACTTTTTAAAAGGCAAACCATAGTAGAATGGATTATCTTTGACTGCACTAGTAGGCAGTTATCATAGACCGCTTCATACAGCCTACATATGCCAGTTCACTGCAGTGTATATGTACACATACCATACCTTCAATTAAATTTTCATTTAGAGTAGCCTATAATTTTCACTGTGGAACAGTAATGCTTTTACAAAGTCAAACTTTGACAGCTCTTATGGTAAAGTCAATTTATTAAAAACCTGTCTTACCAATAAGATTATTTGTTATCATGTTAGAAAGACAACACAAAGGTTTTCTTGTTGACAGCTATTTTAGAACTGGTAGATTGGTAAACGAACAGTGGGTTTATGCATTTAATCAATAATCAATGTGCACGGGATTTTCGTCAACAGTTCCCCGATTTTGTAGTTACATAACAGATTTCGTGAAAAGGGGACAGTATTTCGTAAATCCGGGAGCGGAGCACCTAAAAAGAGAAATATAGAATGTATTGAAGATATTCGACATTAAATGGAAAACACACAAAAGATATCCATTGCGAAACCGCCACAGGAACTTCAGTTATCAACGTGCCATTGGAACATGCCATACTGTTCCTAAAAAGGATTTAAAGTCATATCCATATAAAATTCAAGCTGTTCATGAACTCAGTTCCGTTGATTATAATAAAAGAACCGAGTGCTGCCAATGGTTCTTGAATAATAACGACGTTCTTAATAAATGTTTCTTTAGTGACGAGGTCTGGTTTCATCTTTTGGGATATTTAAACAAGCAAAATATGGGGGTATGGTTTCCAGAAAATCCTCATGAATTTGTGGAAAGCCATTACCTTCGCAAAAAAATGGTGTTTGATTGATGGTGTCAAGATAACGAATCGTTGGGCCCATATTTTTTAAACGGAGTAACAAATGCTGAAAGATATCGGAATGAGATATTGGAACCTTTTATTAATCAGTTAGATAATAGTGGCACTACAGAGGGATATTTCCGACAAGACAATGCTTCAGTACATATGGCTGAACAAACAATTGTTCACTTGGAAGAGTTCTTTGATAATCGAATAGCGAATTTTCCTCCAATGTCTCTAGATCTCGCAATTCTAGATTTTTAGTACACCACAATACAATATTAAAGAACATTTTAATGGTATTATAGAATGTTGTAGCAATATAACACTTGTCAAACGAATTTGAAGACATAAAACTCAGAGTTCGCGTATCCATCGATACAAACAACATATCATTTCTTTAACGTAGCTTTTTTGCAATAAACGCATTTCTGTAAATACGGTCTTTTATTTAAAGCATTTCACAATAAATAGAATTAAGCTCACAACTAAATCATAATCAGTCAGATGATAGTTGTCACAGTTTAATTTTAAAAAAACTGTTCCACAATGTTTCTAAATTTAAATAAAAATCAACAAGGTGGTGGTCATTTTCAACAATGTTTATAAAATCTTGTTTATTGCAAATAAACACAATTCATCCAGTTAAAAATTTTCGTTTTGTGATCTTGACATTTGTCATGTCATTCAAATAGTTTATACCGAACAAATTTCGTGTTAAGAGTTTCGGTAACATGCTAAGACATAATTATAATTTCAAAGGCTACTTTGAGGTAAAATGTATTTGAATGCATGTTACTTGCATAGATATGGTTGATTCAAAGTTATCCATAAAAATACTATAACTAGAGTAGTTCTTTTAAGTTTTTAATGACTCAATAAAGCCTCGCAACATTATTACTTCAAATACCTCCTGTAAATATATTACATATTAATTTATCTTGCTTTAGATAATATAATCTATATAGTATTACAATACCTATCGAAACAGAAAAAATACTTATGATTTATCTTTATCTTCATTTATCTTCGCGGAATATCGGCTCTCTATTTTGCTTTTGTTGAATTAAATCCCTCCAAGTATATTTATATCATAGAGACTATCAACAATTGTTACTGACCGATTCGAAATATCTTAATGAGATTGTAGACGTTGAGAAACTTGAACAGAAATGCACGTTCCAGGAAATAAAATTTTATTTTGGTTTACCACCATTGGTTTTGTTGTTCTAGTGCTAAGCCTTCTATTTAGTTTTGTGTTCATTCCTTTAATTATAGATGATCAAATTTACAGGGTAAGTTACTGTTGCATTACTATTGCAAAAACAATATTTGCTATCATCAAATTTCATTATCTCGTTAGTTCGTTTGTATTTTTACAATATTTGTTCATCAAAAGGATTGTTTGAAAAGATTTTATACTTAAAAAATTAGTTACTCAGGTCGCATGGAAAGTATAAAAAATGACATATTTCTTTCTTCAAATCTTACGTGATGGTTAATTATCCTTATGTAATTTTGCTCTTTGGAGGAAGTTTCAGGGAAGTAGGACGGAACGCGTTGTTTATTTATCCTATAAACAACATTATAAAAATATTATCATTGTGAATTGGTTTCATGTAATCTACATATTGTGCCAGGAAATTTCTTCCGGAATTATTTAACATAACATGAATTTAAAGTTCACTCTATTAAAAGCTTAATATTTAAAATCTGCACCATAATATTCATAAAAATACGTTATCCACAATTAAAGGCTAAATCTACGCTCTTTTTGTTCCTTATCTGTCACGAGCATATTATGCATTATAGTATATAAATCCTTTATGCAATATAATTTCTAAAATGCTAACTCTCTCAGTCGAGATATTTTCGAATTTTCAGAATGTTCGTTTGGTAGATGGTACAGAGCAGTACAAGAGATGGCAAGATCTTCCCATAACCGTATATTACACGGTGTATATGTTTAACGTGACGAATCCAGACGAGGTGATGTATGAGAATGCTATACCAATTGTAAACGAGGTTGGACCATATGTTTATAGGCAAGCAAAACTGTAAAGTTAACACATTTAAGTATTGGGAACACGTTCATGCCATAAGTCACCGAAATGCATTTATAGTATTTTTTCATACAATGCTTACTTTCCTACGCTACTTAATGATAACAGTATTAATGATAGAACTTTGCGGCTTATGAATGCTTTAGTTTATAAGTGAACAAAACCAATTCTTAATTTTTTTCTCAATAGGTATTTTACGTACATGTTTAGTCGTCTAGTTTTTAAGCAGTGTCTCTTATATCTACTAAAACATTTCTCGCCTGCACAGTTAGTTATGTAATTTTGCGCTAGTTTAATTCGCGAGATATTCAGGATTACGGGTTGGAGGGGGCTCTTATTTTGCAACCATCGCATCAATTTCAAAATTTTCCGATCTTTGATAACCATAGCATTTTGTACTCGTTAAGCGCTGATTTATGCCGTAAAAAAATATTTTATGCTGATATCATTCCCGAAGTGTTTAAGAATTTCAAATTTTCGCGGCCTACTTCACGCACCACGTACACACCTCAGTCGAGTAATCATCTCGTATTAAATACCACGATTTTTGTAAATACCTTCATTAAAACTATCAATATGTCTGTAGTAATTAAGGCATTCAAAAAAGCTGAAATCTGGCCCTGTACCCAAAGGCTTTTACTGCCACTGATTTGGCAACAGTTGAAACCGCGAATGCTATATTTGTTGAACATCGGAGAAGATGTATACTGACAATATATACGCTGATCCCGGAGTACCAACTTGTGATAGTGTTTCTTCTTCATTATGCTCTCTGGACGACACAACAGTTATTTCTTGTGTTGGAGATATAAGGAAAATTCGTTTAAAACGAAAAAACTACACTCCTTCGGATACATACATAACAAGAAATTGATAGGAAAAACAAGCGTAAAAAAGGCCAGGAAATCTCTTAAAGCAACTAAGTGTTGAGAAGAAATAAAAAGACAGAGGTAAAAAAAAAGGAATTAGGAAAAGAATAGTAAGTTACATCGAGTGGAATAAGCAAGAAATATTTTTTTTAGAAAACGGGAGAGAAAAATCTTATTCTAACGAGGATAATCAGGCTGCTATCTTTATCTCGTATCAGGGAATACTACAGGGTGAAGCATAATGATTTTCCACATTTTGAAGAGGTATAAAAATTAAGAAATTTAACTAGAAGGAAACTGAATATATTTATGAAACGAACTTAAAATTTAGTTTTTATGTGTTTTAAAAATTATCCTGGCTAGAAAAAAATATTTTAAATCATACCTAAAATGTTTTCCCTTATATTTACAAAAAATAAAGTTCTGGGATTACTGTACTGAAAATTTAATATATGTACTTATTCAAAGGAAAATAATTACTTTATTTTGCTGTAAGTATACGAATATTGCTTTTACGATTTTGGTTTGTCAACATGGAGGAACTTTGGGCTCGAATACCACTAAACGATTTTATCAGTAATTGCAACATTGCTTGTTAGTAAATCTGAATATTTCTTTTACGATTTTGATTCGTTAGGACAGAGAATTTAGGGCTTGAATAGAGCCTAAAAATCTTATTAATAATTTCAGCATTGGCTCTTTGCTAGTAAATCTTTCAATATTTCTTTTATGATTTTTGTTCAGAAATACAGGGAATTTAGGTCCCGAATAAAACCCAATAATCTTATCGGTAATTAACAAAAACTTGGCACTGCATAGATCCGAGAAGAAGGATGATGTTAGAAGGCACTAAATATTATTTTTATGGAACTATGGAGTCGTGTATTACTATAAAAGGCAGAGTGTAAGTGTGACAAAATTGTCACTTACCTTCGGCAAATAAAAATTAATTATGGTAGTCAGAGTATGAAAGCTCACGTAATATATGCCTATTCCAATCCTGAACAACTTGCAGCAATTATATATTTGTCGGGCATAAGTTGTCTTACTACTACAACTCATGAAAGTTTAGGCATACACATGTGCTTCTTGTTGCGTACATAGGTGTTCTATTGACACCAATGTCCGCAATGCAGTTGTAGTACGAGGGCAATCTGAAATGTTTTCGGAATCGACAAGAAAAACTCGGTATTGGTGTAATTTTTCATTTTTATTTTTCAATGTAGTCTCCTCGAAGATCAATACATTTTGTCAAACGGTGCTCCACGCTCTCCAAGCCGTCGGAAGGTAGGATGTTTCGAGGTCTGCAAAATAGCCATCTGCAGCGGCGATGGCTTCATTTGACGCAAATCTCTCCTCCTAGTGATTTGTTCAGGTTGGGAATACGAAAAAGTTGCTGGGTGCTAGGTGTGGTGAATATGGAGGATGAGAGATTAATTCGTAGCGCAACTCATTCAATTTGGACACGACGACGCGGAATGAATGGGCCGGTGCATTGTCGTGGTGGAAAAGCACTTTCATCCGCTGCAAACGAAGCTGTTTCTCCTTCAATACTACATCGAATCGGGTCAATAAATCGCTGTAGTATTGCCCCGCGATCGTCCTTCCCTTCTGCAGATAGTCGATGAGCATCACACCTTGAGAATCCCAAAGAATGGTCGCCATGACCTTTTCGGCCAATGGAACGGTTTTTGCTTTTTTCGGAGCCGATTCGCCCAGAAAAGTCCACTGCTTCGACTGTTCCTTGGTCTCCGGTATGTAGTGGTGGATCCAAGTCTCATCCACGGTTAGGAAACCCATGAAGAAATCCCTTGCATTGCGTTGGATCCTGGCCAGACACTCCTCCGAAACGGTCACCCGATTTCGTTTTTGTTCCGGTGTGAATAAACGCTCTACCCATCACGCCGCAAGCTTTTTCATACCCAAAATTTCGTGTAGGACATGACCAACGCATTCTTCTGAGATGCCTTTTGTCTCTGCTATCTCTTTCAGCTTTAATCGGCTAACACGACATCATGAATCTTGTCGACCATTTCATCGTTGGTAACGGTTTTTCGGCGTCCACTGCGTGATTCGTCACTTGTGCTTGTGCGGCCACGTTTGAACTCGCTCACCCAGAAGCTGGTGGTCGAGGATGATGGAGTACATCCTCCATGAGCCTCTAGCAAAATATTTCAAATTTCCGTGGCCGTTTTCCCAGCCATTCAGAAATATTTTATCACTGTACGAAATTTGGTTTTATCCATTTTTGCGAAATCGCCTGACTTGCTACACAAAACACACTCTTAAACAACTATTCACAGTAGACGTCTGAAATATTGACAGTTGCCATAAAAATGGTTCAACCTTCGTGGGCCATTTCTTGCCGATTCCGGAAACATTTCAGGTTGCCTTCGTACATAGTTGTTGTAGTACATACTGAGTGATTTTAAATGTTTGAGGACAGTTTAAATTTCGCGCCTTGCTAAATTTTTGTCACGTTGTCGATTTGGTTTCGAATTCGTAACCAGTAGCGTAGCAAATAGATTTTGGATGGGTGATAAAATATTGACAACAGATCTTCAAAAAATCAATTTCATATTGATTTTCTAAGCAGAAAATTAATGTAAATGTGATAAAAAAATGGAATGAAATATAAACAGTAGCTCTAAGAAGAACAGATTACAAGTAAAAAAGAAGCAAATAATAACGAATAAAATGAATATAAATAACGTGTCGCACAGGCAGTTGACAGGACCGATACTCACAATGGCCACTCTTAACATGTCAAATCCCCTAGAATCCACCGCGCGAAATTTAAACTGTCCTCAAACATATAAAATCACTCTGTAGTTGCATGTATTTGCATACATATAATTACATTATATATACACGGGAGAATATAAATCAATTATAGCTTATTTGAAAATAAACTTTGCTATTACCGTGTTAGTTTAATGTACTGTAATAGAAATTTTGGCTGGCAGATACATTCTATAAAATTTTCTTAATTTCAATCATCTTCGATTTTGCTCGATTTTGATTGCAGTTTTTTGGTAAGACAAGCGAAATAATGGGCGTTGAATCCGTTATTAAAAATAATTTGAAAATGTGTTTTTCGATTATGAATTTGGTAGGTGTGATTTGAGCACCCCTCTTATCGCATATCTTTGTTCTTTGACGCTATTGTATTACCTATGGCACTTGTTGGTAATATTTTTGTTTCGATGGGGTTAAGATCGGATAAACGAAATAATCATTGTAATAACTTGATATTCTATTTAAGAAACCAAACCTTTGTTTATTTAGAAATACAGATAGCAGCCTTATCTTACTGGAATATCCAATGTTGATATTAACTAATATTCCAAAAAGAGAGACATGTATCTGAACAAACTCGTGTAACAGCTTTTTTTTATTGGCTGAAAGCAAGGCGAAATCACACCGTACAACATTCCCTTTTTTGCTGTAAATTGTCAAAGATTTTGACATCCTTACCATTGTTTATGTGTTTGTGTTTTTAGTAGTTTTGTTCATTCACAGAGGTTTGATTTGAACATTAGTAGATTATGTAAGTAATATGCAAATACAGAGAACTTTAGTTGTATTGAAGTTACAATTCTGTAGCTGCTGCTTTTAATTATGAATGCAGAACTTAGCACCAGTACAGGTGGGTATTCTCCAAAGAAACGAGAGAAAGCAAATCACTTGAGTACCGCTAAGAAGCAGGCAATTTTGAATGCCTACAAAAAAAGTTGTAACAATTGACTGCAACATATCAATATCTTACAAGATATTGTGATTGTAGGGATTTCAAAACTTACAGTGTATCAGGTTATCAGTGAATATAAAAAAGCAGGAAAAACTTCAGAGCCAAACAAGATATTTGGTAGACCATCTTTACCGGAATCATTTGATGAGGCTGTCGAAACTGCTGTTCACCCAATAGTTTACGATATCTTTTGTCAAAATGAACTACCAAAATTACATTACATAGTCTTGACTCAAATAAACAATAGTAGTAAATTGCCAAATATGAGTTGCTCAATCGCTTAATGAAGCAACTGAAATTTATGTAAGAATTAGTACATTTATATAATTAAAGATACCTTAATTGTGGTAGGAACAGTGTTCTTACTGAGAGATATGATATCATAAAATAGAGATGACAATATCTGAAAGATATATCATTACATATCTGAGAATAGATCAATTTTTTATTTAGATGGAACCTGGTTGGATGAGAGGCATACAATACAGAAAGTATGGATGGACACAAATGTTTTAAGTTGTCGACAGGCCTTTGTAGAAGGGCCTACCACAGGATTAAAAAATTCATCCGGTAAAGGATGTCAGTTTATAATATTACATATTGGTGGTATAGATGGTTGCATCGTTGCTGTTTGGGGGGAAGAAGACTTCTGATTACCACGAGAAAATGAATTCCATAGTTTTCGTGGTGTGGTTTATTAAAATATTACATAATTTACTGGAGAATCTTATTGTAGTGATGGATAATGCACCATATCATAGCTGCAAGGTTAAAAGACAACAACAACAATGCGGAGAAAAGTATACATACTAAATTGGTTACAAAATAAAGGGATAGAGCGTAAGAGTTCCGTATAGGGGGCATCGAGTTAGGGATTTTAATGGATTCAAACGGAAAGCTCACATTTTGCTGTATTTAAAATGATCGTTACTCTTTTTAGGAGTTTAGTTTAAGGTACCTAAAAATCGATTAAAAAAGGGCTATTTCTAGGTTATATTTATTGGTATATGAGTTATAGTTTAAGAAATTTAGGTTGGTACTTATTGTGTTTGGACTAAAAGTTACTAAATAAATACAAAATCCTGAGCAGTAAAATTTGATTTGAATATTGGGAAATAATCTGTTGTATAATATTTATTATCCGATATTTTTTATTTTTGTATACAATATAGGTAAATAGCCTAATATTCACAGGTATAGCCTAGTATTGTTTTGAAACTGTATTGGATAATAGCGAAGTTCACATAGTCATTTTTCTGTGGTTCTCATTATAGAAAAGAATTAACAGAGAAAAAAGGACAAAAGCAATAAGATAATAATAATTTTCTGGTGAATGTTATTATTTATAATAGCATGCGAAATACATGAAAGTTACACTAAGAAAATGAATTAGTTTGGTTTTGGACGAAATTAACTAATTATTCCAAGATTACAAAAAAAAGTGTACCGAACTGTGTGTGTACTGTGTAAATCATAAAGTGCACTCTAATAATAATTAAGTCCAAATTGTTTGAAACGTCAAGGCACTAATTCGTGAGTATGTCATGCACAGCAACTACCACAAAAAGACGGACAAATAAAACTACTTCTAAAATAGTAAAGGATTAAAGAGTTAACAAATAATTCTGGGAATAAAATAATATATATACTACAAAATATGCCAGAAGAAAAAAAGAAGGTAATTCTGTAACATCGTCTAAATATCCCGAGGAAAACATCTTCGATTTTTTAATTAAGGATGTGCAAAACTTTGATATTTAAATTATACAAGTTTAATATGCATATTAATGTATGATTTTAGGATAAAAAATATTCCTAATTGAAAAAACCAATACACTGCCCTTGTACGAAATAATAAGAAAAAAAGAGACTTGAAATTTACACTGGGTACTACTGTCTAATAGTCAACACCTCTTTTGCATATGTACAACCCTACCCCATAACCATTCCAGAAGGTAGTCTGCAAAAGTCTCCCGTGCAAAACGTTTAGCGGCAAACTGAGGCAGCAGGACTCAATCTTCTGGGTTTGCACACCAGCAGCAATATTTGTGTAATCTTCGAAGTAATAATTAGTTAATTGTATTCAAAACCAAACTAATTAATTTATTTATTGTAACTTTCACGCATTTCGCGTGCTATAACATAACAGCATACACTAGGAAATTATTGTTTTTGTCCTTTTTTTCTTGTCAATTGTTTTTTATAACGAGAACCATAGAAAAAAGACTATGAGAACTTCACAATAATGTAATACAGCTTCAAAATAACCCTAGTCTATTTACCTATATTGTATACAAAAATAAAAAATATGGGATAGTAAATATTATACAACAGATTATTCTCCAATATTCAAATCAAATGTTACCGCTCAGGATTTTGTATTTGTTTTAGTAACTTTTAGTCCAAATACAATAAGTACCACCCTAAATTTCGTAAACTATGACTCATATACCATTAAACATAACCCAGAAATAGACATTTTTAAAACTAAACTAAAAAAAAAGGGTAATTAGCAAAACGCGAAGTTTCTGTTAGAATCCATCAAAATCGCTAACTCGATGCCCCTTATACGGAACTATAGCCCAAAAATCTTCAAATAGTTTATAAATTTAATGGTGTTATTAACTTGGTCAGTTCTAATTTTAAATAATTGTCACGCATTGTTATGGCTGTAAAGTTTAGCCTGTTTTCAACTCCACTTATTACATATATTACAATATATGTATGCTGTTATCTATATAATGACATGTACTGTCCGAACTTTTTTCAGCAAATGAAATATGAGTTTTCTAGACATATTTACTTACTTTCATGTGTTGTAACTAGTACTTTTACCATTTTGTTGTTTTACTTGTAGAATTATCTCTGAAGATTCCATATACAATTTTATTTGGTACACCGCGTAAAACATTTCACAGATTTATAGGTTGCAATTTGGGCTGATGGTTTGTTCAGAATTTTGTCTCGCTTTTTGGAATAAACCACGCGGAATCTTCTTAATAGGGCAGCAGTAGTATCGCATCAAACTTCACTATATTTACGTCCTCCTCGTGCCTCTCTTTCCCGTTCCCTTATAATTGTCGCCCATTTTTGTAATTATAGGTCTTGCGCGGAGCGTTAGCGAGCACACGACACTAGTAAAAGTGAACCTCAGTACGTTCATGCGAACCGGTAGCCCCGGACAAAAGCGTTTAGATAATAGTGATAATAAAAACCATGGTGTCCAACAACACAAATTGGGAGGACGACAAGGATTCCTACTTGGAGAACGACGTAACTAGCTTGCGCCGTATCAACCAAGCAGTGACAGCAAAGGCAGCGTCGAATGAACACTCAGAGGAGGCGCTAAAGGCCATTCTGGAACAGGTCAAGCAAAGAGAAGATGCCATTGTACAATGGAATCTTCAGGTTCACGAAATCCTGGGGACCATAAAAGCGGAGAAAAGAGCAATCGATGCTCTCAAAATCCAAGTGAAAAGTATGGCAGCGACAAAGAAAGCCAAAAAGGACGGACCCAGGAAGAAACGAAGCTGCCCCTCGCCTGTCTCAGACGAAGAGGAAGGAAACACCAAAGAATCGGGGAATAAGAACAAAACCGAAAGGAAATTCCCCCAAAACCAGTTGCAGCGACGAACCAACACCCATTGGAGGACCATCCAACGAAGACATGGACATAAACACCGAGGACGCGGAGGCCATTCAGTACACGCAAGAGTGGCCGGACACGGAGTCCGAAAAATCCGAAGAGAAAGAAAACGATGTACTGGCGAGCCAAACTCGCAAAGAATACCGCCCTCCTTCGTGAGGAAGGGAAACTGGAGATAATTAGAACAGAGTCAGCTGCTAACAACATCCAACTAAGGAGCTGCAAAAGCACGCGGGAAGGAATCAAGCTTTTTCCTGAGACGGCAGCCGATTTTAGGCGCCTCCGAAACCTCTTTGACGGGAAAAAGGTACAATACTACACCTTTTCCCTGAAGGAGGAAAAACAACTAAAGGTGGTCCTCAGGGGTATGCCAAAGGATATACCTGTGCAAGAGGTAGAAAACGAACTCATCCAGAGAGGCTTTCCCGTTTCATCGACAACCAAAATGAAACGTTTTAAGGAAGAACTCCCGTTAATTCTAGTGAACGCCGAGAAGTCGTCAGAATCTCGGCGGAACCAAAAACGAAGTCCACGGCAGCGACCCAATGCTTCCGCTGCCAGAAGTTTGGGCACATCCAGTTCCGTTGTACGGCCGCGTTTAAATGCCTAAGGTGTGCAGAAGGGCACACCACATATGAATGCCCACACAAAGGTTCCCCCCCAGCGAACGAAGTGCGCGAACTGTGGGAAAAATCACGCGGCCAACAAGACCTGTGTGCAACATCCGGAAGAAAAAAGAGGCCGAAAAGATTAAGAAAGTCAAACAGGCGGAAAGGAAGCCGGGCATTTCGTACTCGCAGGTAGCGGCGGGAAGAAAAAAAAACTGCCCCCAGAAGATCCCGTGAGGAAATTCATCGCCCTCGCCGATGAAATTCAAAAGTTACTCCCCACCATAAAACAGCTCGCTAAAAGCCACTAATCCAAGGACACAGGGACAAAGAAAAGAACACACGACCATATGTTCGTGGAACGTGAATGGCATCAAATCCAAGAAAGACGAACTGGCACTGTTCCTGAACCAGGAAAATGTCGACATTTTACTGGTGCAGGAAAAATGGCTGAAAAAAGGAGATCAGTTCAGGATAGGCGGTTTCGCCACGATCAGAAAAGACCGAGAAGGATCCCCATGGGGGGAGTGGCCATACTCGTAGACATCTTCATAGCCAAAGGAATCGGAATAAAAGGAGTAAGAGTCGTCCATGCCATGGACTCCGACCACTTCCCGGTACTAGCTGAACTGGGGGAAGGGAGAACGTCTTCGACCGCCCCACCCAAGAAGACGAATTGGATGAAATATGCATGGCTCTCATCCAAGCTAATTTATGAAGACAGAGATCTGAGAGAAGAGGAAATAGAAACCGCGGCCCAGAAAAAAAGAGAAGCGTCCTGGCTCCAGAACATCCAACAAGCAAACGAGGATTCGGGGAAGTTCTGGAAACTGCTGAAAAGACTGGGCAAGCAGCAAGAACTAAACGGCGCGTTTGGTTCTTGCGTTTGCGGTCTGCATTAATGGGCGCCATTAACGCAGACGGCAAACGCCTGTACAGCGACCCAGAGAAGGCAGAGGCAACAGCGCTTTTCCTGGAGAGGCAGTTTACGTTCCAGAACACCTCCGACCGCAAAACAGTCTCAGCGGTAGAGAGCACCTGTAGGAAGCTACGAAACGCTAAAGTAGTGGAAGTAGGAAGAGGTATCCACGATCATCGACAAACTAGCTTCCAAAAAAGCACCGGGGACGGATGGAATCCCGAATAGAGCTATTAAAATTATGGACAAGGGGCCAAAGAAACAAGTAACCAGGATCATAAACGGTGCGATAAGATACTCGATCTTCCCGAAGATCTGGAAGACAGCAACAGTCATCTCGCTGCCAAAGAAGGATAAAGACCCCTCCATCCTGCCAAACAGAAGGCCAATCAGCCTCCTCAGCGGCCTGGGGAATTTTTTTTCCAGTAAAGATTGGTGCTGTTCATATCTGTCATTATCACTCGTGTTGATGTACTTTTCCTCAAAAGTCACCAGTATCCTGCATATACTATATATAGATCCTTTATTACACTTCTGATAAAATCACGGCGTAACGCGAAAGTTAGGCCAATAACTACTACAATCTTACTACGCTTTTATTTTTTGAATAACTTTCCTATAACTTTTCGATATTAAGCTCGTCTATCTCTTCGATTTGGTCTCGTTAAACTGCCCGTACGTTTTTCCAGTAAAACTCCTTCCTCCGCGTTTCTTTTCTCCGTACCTTATCTACATGTGAACTCCATGTACTTGACATCCAATACCTTAACGCGTCGAATAAGAATTCGTGTTAACAATATAGTGTAGACAGATTAGTGATACATGTATAAATTGTTCCACATCACTATATATTACTCTTATTTATATATTATAGTTATTCAACCGAAGGTAGTTCTGAGAAGTGAAGGTCAGAGAGAGTGTACGTATTATTCATTCATAAATTTGAATGTAATAATAATAATAAAGCAATAGTAATTATAGGGGAAAGGTATATATTTATGTTGGTTATACTGGAGATGTATTGAGGTTACATATGGCTGCAGTAAACTAATGCATTGTATCAGAGATAACAGGGTTGTTTCTGATTGTACGTCGCAGTATCAGTACAACCAAGTACAACTATATTCAAGCCTAGCTTAAACGCTAATGTCGTTATTGGACTGTGAATGATTCGTGGTTGAAAATCTTAGGCAATTCTTTTTCTGAATGGATTCTTTTCTTTAAATTTTTCGATTAAATTAACACAACTCTTTAAACATTTACCTGGAACAATTCCTGTCTAGCTAAATTTTCAAAATACAGAAACAAGATAACAGTGGATTTTCATAATAATTACAATTTTAATGTCGAAATAGTACTTACACTCATCCACTTTGTATCGTATTTTTAGATTTCCTGGGCTTCGACTTCCATCAGTGTAGCTGGAACTGCAAATAAATATGAATATATCAGTTGGGACACTTTATTATTTCAAATAACTTTGAAGATTTTTAATAACTATATGTATTGTGAAAAATAAAGTTTTCCTCTGGAGAGACAACTTTGACATCAGTGACCTTGACACTGTCGTTATTTTATAATCGATTGTTTCCGGCGATAGTCTCACTATATTTAACTTGTTTACCTAAATGATAGTAAAATCTTTATGGAATAAAATTATTTACAAATAAAGGCTGCCATAGTGTGTGCGTTAATTCCGAGGCGACACTTATTTTTGTAATTTGATAAAAATGTGTAACTACAGTACGTTACGCGTTCTTAAGAATAATTATACCAAATCACATTTGTATTAAAAAAAAAGCGATGTATATATATATATATATATATATATATACATACATATATAAACCTGGGAATATTTTTCCACATATTGTAGTGAATTTTTCTCTCAGGGTTCGGAAATTTTAACGAATGAGTTGAGGGGTTATATAACTTTTGAAGTAATCTCTTCAAAAGTATGTGTGAAATTCGCGTAAATCCGGAGCGTACAAACTCTGTTGATGCTCGGAATTTTTATACCGACGCTATTCGTCAGTTGTTCCGGGTGTCGAGTCCCGATCACGCTCGTAAACCGCTACTAGATCCAGATATTAGGCGACAAATGACTACAGAAGGGTCATCATGGCAACAAAAACATCTTCTATGTGTGTACAGAGATGGAGATGTAGGACTTGGATATGTTCTTCGCTAAGTGCCGTGTGGATATGCGTGTGTGTTAAATATATTTGTATAAAATGTTACATTAATTTCATTGACTTTTGAGATATAAAGTTTTTATAGCATAATTTCATTATTCTCTTCTCCTGTTATTTAAGGGAGTCTTTTTTTTGTTTCTCTGTTTTTTTTTGAAAAGATTTTTCTACATAATAATGAGCATGTTCTTGAGGAGAACAGGGGCCTCAAAAAATCCCTTATAATATATATATATATATTATGATATATTATATATATATGTGTGTGTAGCGGAAAAATAGTTATAATGGTGATAAAATATATATATAAAGCCACATCTTAGACGATAGAAGGCAACAGGAGGAAACATACTCTTCAAACGTGAATATCTTAGAAAAATTGCTTGCATTGCATAATACTTCTGGTCTAATATTATTTAGAGCTTAAAGAATTGTAAGCTGTAATTGCTCCAAGGTATGGATACAATTAGAATGAAGTTTATTTTTTAAGTAACCAAGCACGAAATAATTCAGGGGGTCAAGTCTGGTAATCGAGGGGGTCAGTGGTTTTTACTTATCAATCGGTCTCCGAAAAATTGTTGTAGTCTAATTTTCTCTGAGAGGTGTAGCCTGTTGCACAATCCTATTGGAAATAACTAAGTTGCAACTAATTATCATGATGTTTAATAAAAGGACCTAGAATCAGATTTTGATACGTATTGGAATCAATGTTTTGATAAAAAAGAAAATAGGGCCAATGATTCTTGACATTATACATATATTGTTAGAAACTGGATGTATTTATAGACTATTCATATTCTAAAATTTGACAGGTGACAGAAACGACAAACAAAACAAATATATTATCTTATATATAACACATGGGCTGAAAAGTCCCGGGCCTAACACATAGATGACGCTAGTTTTATTGCAGTCACCTTTCTTTCAGTTAGTACTAACCTTCAAAAGACAGCTGTTAAAATTTCATGATATTCTATTCATTAGTTTGTGAGTTATTATGCTAAGAATCACGCTACATTTGTTATTTTCAAAACAATGGATCAAAAACAATTTCGTGTTTTAATTTTACACTGCTTCTTGATGGGAAAAAATACCGTTCAAGCGAAGCAATGGCTTGAAAAGTGTTAGGGGGACTCTGCTCCATCAGAAACAACAATAAAACGTTGGTTTGCTGACTTCAAACGTGGTCGTAGAGACACCGATGATGCAGGACGAAGTGGACGTCCAAATGAGGCGGTAACACCAGAAAACATCAAAAAAATCCACAAAATCGTTTTGAATGATCGAAAAGTGAAGTTGCGTGAGTTAGCTGACATCGTAAAGATATCAAAAGAAGGTATTGGATTTATATTGCATGAGCATTTGACTATGAGAAAGCTCTGTTCAAAGTGGGTGCCGCGTTTGCTCACTGTTGACCAAAAACAAGAACGTGTTGATGATTCTGAGCAGTGTTTGGCCATGTTTAAACGTAACAAACCGGAATTTTTGCGTCGATATGTGACAATGGATAAAACATGGATCCATCACTTCACCCCGGAATCAAAACGATCGTCATCTGAGTGGACAGCAACTGGTGAACCTCGTCCAAAGCGCCCGAAAGCACAACAATCGGCTGGAAAGGTTATAGCCTCGGTATTTTGGGATGTGCGTGGTGTAATATTCATCGACTAGCTTGAAAAAAGAAATACCATCAACAGTGAATATTATATAGCGTTATTGGAGCGTTTGAAGGCCGAAATTGCAAATAAACGACCGCATATGGCAAAGAAAAAAATTTTGTTTCATCAAGACAACGCACGGTGTCACAAGTCAATCAAAACAATGGCAAAACTACATGAATTGAACTTCGAATTGCTCCCACATCCACTGTATTCGCCAGATTTGGCTCCCAGCGACTACTGGCTGTTCGCAGACCTCAAAAAAATGCTCGCCGGTAAGAAATTTCGCACGAATAAAGAGGTTATCGCTGAAACTGAGGCCTATTTTGAGGCAAAAGATATATCGTTCTACAAAAGTGGTATTGAAATGTTAGAGCGGCGCTGGAATGATTGCGTTGCTCTTGATGGAGATTACGTTGATGAATAAAGCTAATTTTGAACCAAAAAAAAACGTGTTTTCTTTGTTAGGCCCGGGACTTTTCAGCCCATGTGTTAGATTATATTATTCACTCAGTTTCGAAATATTAGATCTTATGGAGTGTAGTCCTCATCTTATATGGATTCATATGTAACTATCTTTTTTTTGGAATTACTAAGTTATTTGGTGTTTTTTTGGATCTACGGTAATACAATTGCTTTTGTTTATCGTTTCTGTCATTTATCAAATTCGTTTTATCATTTGTTGTTTTACTGCCTTTGAGTTAATTTCTTCGCACAAATTACTTCAAGTAAACAAAGTATGAAGAAATTTAGCGTTGAAAATCACTCTTTTTTAAATAAAATTAGCATTTTTTAACTTCGTATTCTTAACTTTACGTTGGCAATACCAAGTAATTACTGGTTCGGCCGTAGTAT
The DNA here is from genome assembly GCA_023509865.1 of Trypoxylus dichotomus. Lineage (NCBI taxonomy): Eukaryota > Metazoa > Arthropoda > Insecta > Coleoptera > Scarabaeidae > Trypoxylus > Trypoxylus dichotomus. The sequence goes on along the minus strand of CM042074.1, from coordinate 51,474,862 downwards.
GAAGGTGGCGTAGATGCCGTAATTCATCTATTTTCTAATAAAGCCATTTGATAAACACGCAATAGCATTCAGGCTCGAATTCGCGGTGTATCATTTTCCCTTTTTTTTTTCGGTAGGCCTGCTTTTAATGCGACAACTCTTTAGTAACCAAATAAACCAAATATTGTTTTTAACTACACGTATAGCTTTTCTAACTTCTGGGCCCTATTTTTGGAGGTTCTTATCTCCAAACTTATGCAGGAAGATAGTTATTTCTCTTTCCATTCTCAAGTCTAGAGTTACGCAATGTGCTAACACACAATCTTCCAATGTTTAGAATAGTTCTTATTGAATTTTGGCCGTAACACCGTCGAACCTTACGACCATTCCCGTAATTTGTCATAACTTCCTCGTATTCCTCATTTTTGGTCCGGAAAATCGTTAGTCGGCCAAAGTGAATCACGCTCCGTTTCCCTTTAGGTTTCTTCTTTATTCGGTAAACAGCGTCAATAACTGTCTTGATGACTTCTTAGGGTCCTTCCTAGGATCGTTAAAGTTTAAGCCGGAAGTTGCTAAGGATTGTATAACCAGGTCAAATACCATGGATAATATCCGTCTTCTTTAGCTTTAATGTCATACCATAATGTTTCTTCACCTTGTCACTTGCTTCTTAAATCTTAGTTCTCACTCCAGGCATTAGTAATGTGGGTTAACGGTTGTCCTATCTCGTCAACCCGTTTTAGTTTGCCTGTTGCTTTAATTTTCGGGATTTGGGGCAACAATATGTAGTTGTCCCATGTCCCTGCAATCAATTTTCCAGGAGCCAAGGTTTCAACTGTGGTCAAACCAAGGCTTCTTCGATACTATCTACTATCTCATATTCAGTACCGTTCCCTACTGCTAAGCAAAGTATATCGGCTTTGTATTCCTGTGGCCTGTTACCTGGATTCCGATAATGGCTATTCAACTATGAGCGATTAACCTATTGCCGAAGCGCATCTCCAATTGTCTAAGGAGCTCTTGATAGTTTCTTCGTTCAGTCGGAAGAATTGATTGAAGTATATTCAGCGCGAAGTGCTAAACACAGTGTAGATGCTTTAACCGTGTCTGTCAATCTGTTTACCAGTGTAGATATACCAAGTAGAGTTAGATAATTCTTTAATAGTGTTTAACCATCGAAAGTTGGCAGTTCACTTCGTCTTTCATACGTAGTTAGTACAACTCTGTCCGTCTCTCGCTATTCCTTGTGTATTTCGGCTCCTTCAGCTTCCATTATGTTCACATGTGGCAACTCTCAAACAGGCGATATTGTTTATACAAAAATGACAACAGGAAAATAAGTAATAACGGTAATTAACTGTGAATTATAAATAAAAACAGTAACGCTAATGATTATTTATCTGTACGGAATATTTATCTCCACAAATATTTATCTCTCGACAATTTCGTTACAACGAACGTACTGTCTCTCCTATAAGAACAGACAGTATCTATAGCCTCTGGAAAACATGTATAAAACTTTTAGTATTCTAACGCTTCCGGCATCTTCGCCGATGTTTCTAGCGCTCGTAACAATATATCTTGGACAAAATATCTGAATAACATAAAATTTAAATTACATAAAAACGTTCGCAAACACATTTATTGTAATAAACGATCTATTCGCTACCTTCCGTATGTACAATGCGTATTTGTATAATAATATTCGAAGAGCATCGGTATGAAAGGTATTCTTTTATCTTCGTTAAAAAATTAAAATAGGGTACAAAAAGGTCTGCCGCTGGACCGATATTTGGCTATATATTTAGCTCAACACATGTATTGAACAGGAAACTGCTATCATAATAAGAATTATAATAACAATGAGAATAACAACCATGACAATAGTAATAGCACTAACGATAGTAATAATGACAGTAATATGTAGTAATAACAATGGTAATAGTGAAAGTAATAGCAACAGCGATAGCAACGATAGTAATAGGAATAGCAATTGTAACGCTAATAGCAATAGTATCAGTACTATTACTACTGTTATTGCTACTCTACTACTATTACTAGAAGAATAATGGTAGTAACAATAGTGACAGTAAGAGTAGTATTAGTAATAGCACTGATAGTAGTAGTAGTAGTAGTAGTAGTAGTAGTAGTAACAAGAATAGCAAAAGCAGAAGCAATGGCAATAATAATAGTAGTAGCACTAGCCGCAACACTAGCAGCTACGCTAACAGCAGCACCAGCAGTGGCACTAGCAGTAGCTCTAGCAACAGCAGCAGTAGCAATAGCGATAATGATAACGATAATTATAGAGACAATGAAAAGGATAATGGTAACAATAATGAAAATAACAGTGGTAAGCATAATAAAAATGATCATGATAATGATAGTGATAGTGACAGCAATAGTAATAATAATTGTAGTAGTAATTGTGGGACAGGTGATGGTCGAAATAAAACTGGCTAAAAGTTCAAAACTCTATATATTTCATAACGCACCGTACATAACAAAGCATAACACATAACTATCATAAAGTACCTCATTCCCCACCCGGGGGCTAACTTTTTCTAATTTAAAATATTATCTTACATAAGTAATGATAGAAAGTGTTTGTACTATACCCAACTATATTTACACAGTTATTATTCTTTCCGTGACTATACTCATGACTGTATAAAAATTTTAGACAACTGTACTTCTACCGAACTACTTGTAACACAATATACAGTCCAACAAAATTTGTATTACGTATTTACTTATTGCAAACACAACATTTTGGTCCATGCGACCCGGATACATATATACTAACAAAACAAACAGGTTAAATTGCCAGAATAAGGAAAAGAGAATGTAACCACGTAGGCGACATAACCTAGAAATTGAACTGGAAGTGGAATATTTGAACCGTTTGGTATATTGGACATACATACATAGGAACAAATAAACAGGTCACCTTTTCCCTTTTATAACCATTTAAAAGTAGTGTAGCTTGTATTGAGTAAGAACGCATACATATAACATAACATGGCAGAGTTTCCAACTTTAGTTTTAAGACGCGGTCAATTAAAAGCGCAAAGATTTAAAACATTTTTAGACCCTATTCAAAATGATAGAATTTCAGAAATAGAGTCACGGTTACCTAGATTTGATAATATATTAGAGAAATTCGAAATTATACAAAACGACAGAAATTTTATCGGGTAACCAAGTTCAAGAAGATAAAAGACAAACGTTTAAAGATACATATTACGAGGTACTGTCTTTAGCTAAAATTTTATTAAACGCAAACCGTAAACTTGTGTGAAATTAGCAACGGCCTGCCAGCAACGGTTTCATAGATTACAAAAACATGTAGATAGGCGAAAATTTAGCAGCAATAAATCACGCATATTGAATCAACCAAGTATAATGTATAAATCGTGGATATATAGGTCACTCCTTTTACAAACTAAGAAGAGCACCAACCCTTCCAGGCCGCCTAAGGGGTAATAAAATCGGAAAAACTTTAAAAAAACGTAAAAAATATCGTTGTAATAGAAATGAATCGAAATTTTCAATCAAACTAGCTCTTGTGCAATAATTTCGATTAGTAGGGGTTATTGCGACAACATCCCCCTATCAAACGGTGTGGGTGTGAATATTTGCCAGGTCGTCAAAGAGGTTGAAAAAAATTGGGAAACTTAAAAATACCGAAAATCGCGTTGTTCCAGGAGTTAATCAAAATTTGTAATAAAACTAGCTCGTGTACAATAATTTCGATTAGCTTGGGTTATTGCGACAACATCCCCCTATCAAACGGTGTGGGTGTGAATATTTGCTAGGCCGTCGAAGGGGTTGAAAAAAAATCGAGAAACTTAAGAAATACCGAAAATCGCGTTGCTCCAGGATCTAATCAAAATTTGTAATAAAACTAGCTCGTGTGCAATAATTTCGATTAGGAGGGGTTATTGCGACAACATCCCCCTATCAAACGGTGTGAGTGTGAATATTTGCTAGGCCGTCGAAGGGGTTGAAAAAAAATCGAGAAACTTAAGAAATACCGAAAATCGCGTTGCTCCAGGATTTAATCAAAATTTGTAATAAAACTAGCTCGTGTGCAATAATTTCGATTAGGAGGGGTTATTGCGACAACATCCCCCTATCAAACGGTGTGTGTGTGAATATTTGCTAGGCCGTCGAAGGGGTTGAAAAAAAATCGAGAAACTTACGAAATACCGAAAATCGCGTTGCTCCAGGATTTAATCAAAACTTGCAATGGGCAAATGGGCTGTGAAGTCCCTCCAACTTTGATTCTGAAGAAGAATAGTCAAGGAAGGGGAAAAGTAGGCTAGGTTATTTCAACCAACCAATGCTTAAAAAAATATATACACAACAGCAGCAAACTGACACATCCATCGGCTATGCTAAATTACTTGCTCCCTGATAGATCGTACTATATGAACGTTGCATTAAAAATATTTTGTTTAAAGGGGGATATATAAACACCAACAAAATAAAATAGTGCTCAGCAGCTCTGATTTCAGTACATTGGCTCAGTGAATCCTGTAATAATTATACGGAAAGTTGGATTTCGGATCACGTCATAGATGCATCTGCGATATCTTACCTACGTAATAGCACGGATATATATTACATTGATACTGTGTCAGGTCTACTTGCTTTCGGAGACTTTGCGACTAATTATAAAAATTTTCCACCGTATCATATGTTATATAAAATCTATTCTTATATTTGAATTACGATAATAACCAGTGGATAGTAATAATTCTCGCTAAATCTATAAGAACGGTGTTTGTATTGGATCCAGCAGGCACAATTCCAAGCAGACAGCTGAAAGTGTTTAAAATGGTCAGAAGATTTATAACCAGAGATCGCATCAACGTAGAAGAAAAACTCGCTGCTCGAACTTGGACCCTAGGAAACATTCCTCGAAACATACCAACTCAAAATGATAACTTTAATTGTGGCATCTACGTTACTTATTATATAAAAAAGTTTTCGGAAGTACACAATATGAAAGGTTTTTGGACCAGTTTTCAAGAAACGTTTGAACCTAACAAATACAGAATCGAATTACAAAACTATCTTCTACTATCTTCCGGAAACATGGCAGAAATATGTATCGTCTGCGGTCAACAGGAGACTGGAAGTTCTTGGGTATTATGCAATGTGTGCAACCGCTGCACTCATTTAACCTGCCTACCCATTACTATCTCCAAAGATTAAGCGTCTCAACCAAACTGTCGACATATTTGTTGTATCTGTATTAACCAGCTGCCGTTTTCTACATAACAAAAGGTAAATCGTCAAATCAAATACTTGCGCCATATTTCTCATGTCCTCCGCAACTCAAATTCGTCTGAAAAATGATGCGGAGACCGACCGCGTTTAAAGCGATATAATTATCACCCTTCCGGAACGCCATGGGCGGCGAAAACATAAGGGAACGCGATGTCGATTAGTCCTGCAGTCGCGGGACGCGGAACTGTGTAGTCTGAACGGTGGGGGTCGGTTCCGGGTGTTGTGCGGTCGCCTTACGGGATAGAACTGACAGCTCTACGGTTCTTCGGTCTAAGGGACGGGGAATATTTTTCTTCTAGGACCCTCCTCTACCAAGGAGGATAGACGAAGAGGACAAGCTTCGGAGGGAGCAATAGGTTAAGTATTTACTTTCTTGATATTACTAAATGAATGTTGTGTGACCAGAAGCAACAACTAATCGACAATCGTCTGAATGTTACTATTGCCTAATCACCATTGGCATCGTGATTGCCCTATAGTACGCGAGAAGGCTCAGCAATGACGAAAAAACAAACACGACCATTCTACCTAACAGTGCAATCTAGTTTATATATTACAGGCAAATACACCCAAGTTACAGGTTACGACTAAGAAGAGGCAAGGGACGAACCCCACACATATGTGTTTCATTCAGACGACGAAACACAAAGAAGCACCGTAGCCAATTATATCTCCTCTCTCATTGGATTTGATTGGACCCTTATTTGGGCACTACAGCAAGAATCCCTACATAGCAACGTAATATTTGCACGCGTTCGCGATCCCCTTCAATATTGTATTCATTCACATGTTTTCGAACCATTTATTTCAAAATTTTAGCTAGTGATGTAATTGTTAGGAAAGTGCGAGAATGCATTTCTCAGGCTACGCTAGTCCATTTTCTTTCCGATCCGATCGTTTCATACGAAAATGTTAATGATACCATTCGTGCAGTTAACATCAAAGTGACTTAAACACTCATGGCAGTGATTTCTTTCATATTGATGTGATTTACTTAGTTTGTCCAAACAGCTTTAGTCCCTACTGCCACTGATGTTTAAGCTCACAAACTTGCTCCGTCGTAGAGGTTTCCAGGTTTCCCTACGGATGGCTCGATGCTGGTAGGAGTACAGTATAGAAGTCGCTCCTGGGCGCTTTGTCCTTAAGATCGCTACGAAATTAATTGCGGTTACATCCTTCGATGTACTAACCATTGATTACACATCCCAGATATTGTCTCTGTATAGAGATATTGTACATGCCTTATTTTTTTTGTATTATTTTATTAGTTTCCGCGATATATTCTAAAACTGAACAATACCTTCTAAATTTTGTATTATCCAGATGTTTTATGATAGCGCCAATATCTGCAGCAATTGTGTTTCCTGGAAGGGAGTAAAATGTCTACCCTAAATGTATTTTGCTTTATTTCAAATATGCTGGTACTTGTAACGGTTACTTCTACAAAATTTTACCATAGTTCATTATCTCGCAAACCTAGAGACTAACTTTTAACTACCGCTCGTTTTCTACCAGCACCACTATTCTATTTTCTTACTCACTTATTGAAAAATTTAACTTTGTAATTTATTTTCATATTTTCGCGTTATTGCTTGTGTGTTTCTATTATAAATAAATTTATTTAAGGACACCTCTGAGCATTTTCGTTTACTATTTCACACCGTTTGATAGGGGATGTCGCAATAACTCCTGATAATCGAAATTATTGCACACGAGCTACTTTCATTGCAAATTTCGATTCATTTCTATTACAACGATATGTCTGACGTTTTTCCGATTTTATTACCCCTTTGATGGCCTGGAAGGGTTGGTGCTCTTCTTAGTTTTTAAAAGGAGTGACCTATATATTCGTGATTAATACATTATACTTGGTTGATTCGATATGCGTGATTTATTGTCGCTAAATTTTCGGCTATCTATATGTTTTTGTAATCTATGGAACCGTTGCTAATTTCATACAAGTAAACCTTAATGTATCTGTAATACCAAGTTAACCATTAGATCGAATAGCAAATCTCTGAACAAATTGTGGTTATACAGTAGACATTTCAAATGTTTCGAATATACACGCTCTTCAAACTACCAAACAAAAGTTTACCAGATTTTTCTGGACATTTTAGTCAATGGGTAACTTTTCCTGATACGTTTAGTAGTTTAATACATAATAATTTGCAGCTATCAAACATACAAAGGTTTTACTACTTCCGGTCGGTTTCATAATATAACCCCTAAGGGAGAATTATTTAATTGAGAATTAAAGATAATGTGTATCAAGTCAACATACAGATACTGGACGTAGTGTATCAAGTCAATATACATACACAGTGTATCATATCAAGATAGAATAAACGTTATATACGTACATGTGTTTCAATCAATAAATATCACAAAAATACAGTCCATTCTATCGTAACATTTGGTCCTTCGAGCCAGATACACATTCAAATCAGCATTAATCAAGTGATGCCGCAAATAATCTGGGAAGAAATCAAGCAGGTGGTCACAAGCCAGCAACATTACCTCTCCAAGAAGAAATCAAGCACGTGGTTGCAAGCAAGCAACATAATCTCTCCAAGAAGAAATCAAGCACGTGGTTACAAGCGAGCAATATAACCTATCCAAATAAGTTCCTTTTAACCATATCGATCTCTATTTGCACAAGTGTTTCAAATTATTCATTTACAATCAACAATCCAAGCATTAGAATCACGATTACATTACGTATCTTACGTTACATAATCACAAATACGAATAATTCATTACAAAATGAACGATCTATTACAACTTACCCGAAAACGGGGTGCAATCAAGCATAAGTTATCCAACTACACATTTTTGAATCAAATTCAAGATACATGTGAAAACAAACACGATATCGATAGCAAATTGCTCATCGATCTGCAAATAAGATAAGATGGGGCTACTATCACAAGAATTCGATGTTCAAATAAACATTGAATATCTTTGCAATGAAGACAAACACAATGAACAATGTATAGAAAGAGATAATTTTATCGAAAATTATTCTCAAGCATTAGCATCAACTAAAATCATCCTTCAACAACATAAGAACGATGATAATATTCAATCATGTAATACAAGTCCAAGTCCTCAAAACATTAAACTTCCTACAATTCATTTACCAAAATTCCAAGATAACTATAATCTATGGCTAGAATTCAAAGATACATTTGAAACTTTAATACACTTAAACTATTCTATTAATGAATCAATGAAAATAATTCAATCATTGGAGTTTTCATCAGCAAATTATTCAGTAGCGTGAAAACTTCTGTGCAATCGTTACAATAATTCACGTTTACTAGTACACAATCATATCAAGTCAATATTTCAAATAGAAACTATTATAAAAGAGTCGTCCGCTAGCTTAAGAAATCTATTAGTTACAGTTTCTAAACATTTACGAGCATTATCAACTCTCAAACAACCCACTATTCATTGGAATACTCTAATCATATTTGTTATAACTACTAAGTTAAACAAAGTCACTGCTCAAGAATGGGAAAAATTCAAAACTACGAATGAATTTCCAACATTAGAGGATATGTTCACCTTTTTAAGGTCAAGAGCTGACTTGTTGGAAACTATAGAAGAAAACCACAACATAAAACACACTAAGGATAGTAGAGAGCTTAAAAACATTAAGCAAGTTTCATTATCAGTTCAAAAGCGGAAACGTAACTTTTGTAAACAATCGCATTTAACCTATCATTGCAATGAATTTTTAAAATTACCAATTAAAACTAGAATTCAGAAAATAAATGAACTAGGTCTATGCGCGAATTGTTTACGCTTAGGTCACAATAAAAATGAATGTCATTCAGGATCATGTAGAACGTGTAAAGGCAAACATAATTCCTTAATTCACCTAGATAATTCACAAGAAACGGAATCTGAAGTTTCTTTGGTATCGCTAAATCACCGCAACACTGAAAGTTTATTGTCAACAGCAATTGTTTCTATAAGCGATTCGGGAATTACGTGATTGCAGAGTATTACTGGATAGTGGATCACAATTAAATTTCATTTCCGCTGAATTCTTCAAAAGACTAAATATTCCCAAATTACCTACAAATATTTCTGTTACAAGAATCAATACAATCTCATCCACTTTAAATTATAAATGTGACGCAAAATTAATATCAAAATGTACCACATTCTCAACCACTATCTCATGTTTGATCATTTCAAAAATCACAGATAACTTACCTGTAACTAGGTTAAAATAACTTCATGGGATATACCACAAAATATAAAGTTAGCTGATCCACAATTCAGTGATTCTAGAAAAATAGACTTGCTATTAGGAGTAGGCATATTCTGCTCACTAATACAAGGTCAACATGAAATACGTTTAGGCAAACACTTACCAATGTTATATAATACGAAATTAGGATGGGTAGCTTCTGGACAGATTAAAGTTTTAAAACATACTGCAATTTTTCAAAAACATCAAAATTGCACAATGAACTAAAGAAATTTTGGGAAATCAAAAATGTTTGTCAAAATTACATAATTTCTAAAAGAATTATATTATCAGACATAGCAAAAATTTATGATCCTCTTGGTCCTTTAGGACCTTGCATAATTTCAAAAATTATTATTAAAAAATTGTGGAATTTAAAACTAGTTTGGGATGACCACATTCCGAGCAATTTAGAAATAGTTGGAAAATATTTCGAGAAAAATTGTTGCTACCAAATAAATCACAAATAGAAAGACTTTATGCAAATATCCAAGTGCAATTGAAATACATGGATTTTGTGATGCGTCACAAAATAGTTACGGGGTTTGTATTTACCTACGAAGCCTTAACAAAGAGGAGATTAAACTAAATCTTCTGAGCGCCAAAATAAAGGTAGCTCTACTGAAACCTGTCACAATTCCTAGGCTCGAGTTGTGCAGTGCACTTATGTTATCTCGTCTCATTAATAAGGTTCAAAAGGCTTAACTTGTAAATATAAAATTTTCCTCTGGTGCGATTCACAAATTGTTTTGTACTGGCTTCACACACAACCAAATTTATTGCGCACTTTTGTTGGAAGTCGTGTATCTGAAATACAAACAATTACCGATGTAAGGAGCTGGAACTATGTAAACTCAAAGGAAAATCCTGCTTGTTTAGCATCACGAGGCATATTTCCAGATATCTTGGTGAACTCTATGTTATGGTGGCATGGTCCATCTTGGTTATCACTGTCAAAAGAACATTGGCAAAATTCAAAAGAATTCTCAAAATCTCAGAAATTGGACACAGATATTCCAGAATTAAAGCAACAAAAACAAATTTTCACTACAACTGTTAACGGTTTATCTGTATTTGAAAGATTTTCTGACTTAAAAAAACTGCAAAGGGTAGTAGCATATTGTTTAAGATTTGCTGTAATTTTAAAAACCCATATCAATGATTAGGTGGACCCCTGACTGTTAACGAACTAGAAAAAAGCATGAAAACACTTTTCAAAATTGCTCAACTTCAAAGTTTTGCTGAAGAAATCAATTTACTAACATTTAAGTGGCTAAATTCAAAGCACAATCTAATAGCATTAACTCCGTTTCTTGATTCGAATGATTTATTAAGAGTCGGAGGTAGATTAAAATATTCATCAAAATATCCTTTACTGTTAAGTGGTAAACATAAACTAACTGAGTTGAATCTTATTCATGACCATAAGAGATTATTACACTGTGGTCCTCAGTTATTGCTAGCTACTATTAGCCAACATTATTGGCCTACATCAGGTATGAGTGTAACCAAAGAAATCACTAAAAATTGTCTGAAATGCTTCAAATTTAAACGCAAATCAATAACTTCTATTATGGCAGACTTGCCAAAGGAAAGAGTTACAGCAATGAATACGTTTTATGTTACTGGCCTAGATTACGCAGGTCCTTTCAACTTAAAGGATCGTAAGGGATGCAGTTGTAAATTAACAAAATGCGATATGTTTGTTTATTTGTTTTGCAAGCAAAGCCATACATCTTGAATTGCTCACCGATTTAACTACGGAATCATTTATTGCTGCTTTACGACGTTTTGTCTCATGACGAGGAAAACCAGCACATATCTATTCTGACAATGAAACTAATTTCATAGGGGCACAAAAGCAACTGAAAGTCTTATATAACTTTATTCTAAATTCAAACAATGATATCACTAAAACGTGTGTCTATGACAATATCTCTTGGTATTTCATACTACCAAATGCACCACATTTTGGAGGATTGTGGGAATCTGGTGTAGAAGGTGTAAAAAATCACTTGCTAAAGATACTAGGTAATGTAACATTGATCTATGAAGAATTTCTAGCAGTTCTTGCGCAGATAGAAGCAGTATTAAATTCACGACTACTCTATCCACTGTCCTCTGATCCTAATGATCTTCAACACCGCTACATTTCCTAATCGGCAAACCAATAACCACCATACCGGATCCATGCCTTAAGGACGTCCAGCTGAACAGATTGTCAAGGTTCCAACTGCTCCAACAGTTACACCAGCAGTTTTGGAGGCGTTGGTCAAAGGAATATTTGTCATGCCTACAACAAAGAAGAAAATGGAAGCAAGAATTTCCAAAACTTAAGCTGGATACTCTAGTCATAAGCAAAAACGATAACGTACCTCCATGTGCCTGGCTCCTTGGAAGAATCGTTGATATTCACCCTGGTCCAGATAACGTTACCAGAGTTGTCAGTGTAAGGAATACAAAAGAAGTTCTGAAACGCCCAATTACGAAGATATGTCCCCTGCCTACACCGGAAGATACAGACTCCATCAGTGAACGCCAAAGCAGTGTGCAATACTTACCTTAAACATTTGTTTTGTATTTGTTATATCTACATACTTACCTTTTATATATGTATATTATGTATATATTGAACTCTTTAACAATCCTTCAAGGGGAGAGTTATGTTCAAATAAGGTTCAACAGAAAGGAGTCTTTAAGGTAGGCCGATGTATTAACAACAAGTAATAAGGGGTAGGGAAGTAGACATATATATAAGAGAGACTGTAACCAAATTGAGAGATACTAAATATAGTGTATCAAGTCAATATACATACGCGGTGTATCATATCAAGATAGAATATGCGTTATATACATACATGTTGTCTCAATCAATAAACAGCACAAAAATACAGTCCATTCTATCGTAACATGTTCATTTATTATAAGTTGACGATGGTGTCTCGCATTATTTACATTAATTACATTATCTGGTTTCTCTTCATGATCCTCGACAACATTTGGACAACATTTCCTCATTTGGACGCGGATCTTTCATGTCGATAGCAATGTTGTGCAATACTGCAGTTGCAACAACTATGGCCATTACACGATCAAGAATGAGGCGCATTCCACATCGCAGGATTGAAAATCTACGTTTTCAAACACCATATTGTCTCTCAACGACATTTCGACTTCTAATTATAGACTCATTGTATAAATTTTTTGCAGCAGTTCTGGTTTCTTGGAGCTTGGTCATTAAATACGGTTGTAAGGTGTACCCACTATCACCTACTAGAAGAAATCTCCCAAATGTGCCATCTTGAAATTTGTGTTTTAGATTACTATTGTTAAAGATTATTTGATCGTGGGTTGCACCTGGCCACCTCACAACAATATCACGTATTTTCACATTAGTATCGCTGATAGTTTGCACATTTAAAACAAAAAACCTTTTCTAGATCGGAAAATTTCTGCATTTTCACCACCAGGTGAGTCTATTTTAATTAATGTACAATCTATTGCCCCAATTACACGAGGAAACCTTGCTATAGCATAGAATTGCTCTGCGCTTCTTTCCATTTCTATGTTACTTTCGTACATTTTGATGTACCGTGGTCGTAGTAATGCAATGGCAGTGCGACAGGCTGATGCTTTTGATACACTCATAAAATCAGCGGCAGCTATTTGCATGTTGCCTGATGCATAAAACCTCAAGGTTAATAACAGTTGTTCCATTGGTTTTATACATCCTGCTCTACAAATAAATTATCTTGTATAATCTTGTTTTCTATTAATAAAATGTAAACCTACCTATTTGTATCAAGAGTTATAAGCGGCTCGATTTCTTCTAATATGAACTGGAAAGATGCTTTTGACAAACGAAAACGATCTAAAAATTATTTTTCATCAAAGGAGTCAATACAATTTCTTCTTTCTTTATATACCTTTCCTCTTCGTACTATTACGCGTTCATCATCTGATGAACTTGAGCTTGAACTATCACGATGAATCATAATTTTCTATTTATTTACTTTAACACAAGAATATAAGAACTCTGATAAGAACACAACAGAACTTCATCGCACTCGGTTATAGCAGAATTTTAGGTTAACAGAGTATTAATTCCTTAACTGGCCGCTTTAGACCCATTAAAATTAAACGTCCGTTAAATGTTAATTGTGTATTATGAAACCCAAATTGAAATTTGAATTAAGAATTAAGATTAATGTCTCCGTTAAATTTATTATGAAACCGGCCGTTACAAGTTTGTCTAAAAGACGAAGCTGCGCAGGTTATTAGTTCGATTGAAATGTCAAATAGTAACTATGAAATAGCTTGGTCGTTATTGAAAGAACACTATGAAAACAAACGCTTAATTATTAATACACATATGAAGGCTATTTATAACCGACAACAGGTAAAATTCGAGTAATTTTTATCCTTACGGAAATTAGTTGATAACTTTAAGAAAAAATTCCGCGCTTTGACTGCAATAGGTCAACCTACCGACAAATGGGACACGCCCATGATGTGTACATTAACGTCAAAATTAGATCAGGTGTCAAAAAAGGAATGGGAACAACTAATTGCAAAAGATGACATCGAATCTATTACGGTTAAAAAACTGACTGATTTCTTAGCACGACGTTGCCAACTATTAGAAACTATTGACAATAAAACCAAAGTATTTACCGAACCGATAGATAATTCTCGTGAAAATAAGACATTGGTTTACGTATCAACACGAGATATAAATTGTTCATTCTGTAAACAAAAACATTTTAATCAAAATTGTGATAAATTTATGAAGCTAAGCTTTGTATAAACTGTTTACGTCCGAACCACTTTGTAAAAGATTGCCGGTCTCCTGCATGTAAACATTGTCATAAAAGACACCATTTTTTGCTGCACATACAGGAAAATGGGTCGGCTACCACCAACGAAACACAGAAAATTGGTACACCTACTAATTACGATTTACACGAGCCAGTTGAACGCTTCTGGGCAGTGGAAGGAATCAAGATTAAAAGGATGCTAACAAGGAAGTGAGAATCATTTTTTGGATACGTTTAGGCGAGATAACGAAGGTAGATTTGAGCTCAATTTGCCTTTAAAGGACAATTCACAGGTATAGCAGTAAACTCCACTCACACAAATTAATTAATTATGCGGAACGCAGCGTTTCGAGAGCACGTGGGCTCCCATTGTCAACAGTGTTATCGACTGAAAGTAAAAACTGTATCTCACATGTAAATTATTTTCTACGCAGGCTCTAAAATTTCTAAACCATATGACTATTTACAATCTACTACTCGTTCGAGGTTCAAAGAACATATTAGACACTATCGTTTCGACAAACCTGAACTAACAAGCGTAGCAGAGCATATGGTAAAATCCGGACATAAGATTGATTTAAAAAATCTGACACTACTTAAAAATGTGAACTCGTATAGAGAATTAGACGCGTACGAAACGGTATATATGAAAAAGAACGGAAACTTATTGAACAGAGAAGCACCCCCAATTGCACACTCGTGTTTGATGGATTTATTACCATAGGCCCTGTTAAAGATACGGTTCGCTTTCGGTCCATCCTTTCCCGTAAAAGGCATGAGGCCACCTAGTAGATTGTAAATAGTCATATGGTTTAGAAATTTTAGAGCCTGCGTAGAAAATAATTTGCATGTGTGATACAGTTTTTACTTTCAGTCGGTAACACGGTTGACAATGGAGCCCACATGCGCTCGAAACGCTGCGTTCCGCATAATTAATTAATTTGTGTGAGTGGAGTTTACTGCTATACCTGTGAATTGTACATCCACACAGTCCTTGTAATCGTCATTTAAAGGACAACGTTGCAACTTTGGGATTCCCTGGGAACAGATATTTCTAGATTTGAGATGCTCGAAAAACTATTTGAAAGAGATCCTAACTTGGTAAACGGTGTAATTAAAGAATCAACGAAAGCACGATAACAAAATTATGGGTTGTTTTTGACGCATCCTGTAAGACAATTTCTGGTTTATCTCTAAACGACATTTTGATGGTAGGACCAACGATTCAACACGATTTCTTTTCCGCTGCACTGAAATTTTGTAAACACAACGTTGTATTTACAAGTGATATTGAAAAAATGTATAGACAATGCAATATTGTGGCTGAAGAAAGAGATTTACAACGAATAGTTTGGCGCAGTAAGAAGATCGAAGAACTTTTAGATTGAATACTATCACGTACGGTACGGGATCTTCATCTTATTTAGCTTGTCGAGCGCTATATCAATTGGCAATTGAAAATGAAAACGAATATCCAGAAGCTACTAATGTAATAAGAAATGATTTTTACATGGACGATCTTCTTTCCGGTGCTGAACATGTCGAAAATGACTAAAGGATGAAATTTCAACTAAATTTACATCTGCTGGATTTAATTTGAGGAAGGAATTTATTGAAAATAACAATTTGGAATCCTTACCACAACATTATATTGTAAAGAACGAAAGTATTAAGGCTTTAGGACTTATTTGGGACCCTAACGAAGATGTGTGTATTCATTTAAAGTAGATTTAGTTGAATGTCAGTTTGTAACTAAACGATTTGTTCTTTCAGTTATATCCAAAATCTTTGACTCTTTAGGATTGATAAGTCCAACCACGGTTCAAGCAAAATTATTTTTGCAAAGGCTTTGGCAGACACAGAGTTCGTGGGACGAAGTTATACCTTTAGACTTGCAATCCTTATGGAAACAGTTCTACAAGTCAATGAAAAATTTGAATGACATGAAGATACCTAGGAAGGTGCTTACATCTGGGGCAGTTGATTTTGAGCTGCATGCCTTTGGTGATGCCTCTGAATCAGCTTTTGGATCTTGCGTATATATAAGAAACATTACTTACTCTAGACTCTTGTGTGCTAAGTCTAAGATTGCACCTTTGAAAAGAATCACATTACCTCGTTTGGAGTTAAACGCCGCTGACTAGACTAGTAGACAAAACAGTGACCTCATTAGAAATGAAGTTTATACGAAAGTACTTTAGGTGTGACTCTACTATAGTTATGAGCAGGATAGCTGCATAACCTATTACTTGGAATACTTACTTGGCTAATAGGGTCACAGAAATCCAGGAACTTAGCAAAACTGCGGAATGGCGATATGTTCCATCTTCACAGAATCTAAAAACTACTTGTATGTAACACAATATACAGTCCAACAAAACTTGCATTACGTATTTACTTATTGTAAACACAACAGTAAGCATAATTATATATAAATATTTACTAGTACATACATCCCTTGCGAGCGTAAATACGAGAAGTCTTCTTACTTTTAAAATATTGTTCTCTACCTCACAATTGTCGATAGGGAACGTAATTATCAGTCGGTGGAATATCGTAAAAGCTCGAGTTATCTGAGATTCGAGTAACGAAATTTTGATTAACGAGACGTTTTAAAAATTCCTAAAATTCAATTCGAATTACGAAAAAAAAATACTTACGAGAGGACGTAATGCACGGAATAACATATTACTATTCTATTAAATATTCAATATGAGGGCAACCTGAAGTGTTTCCGGAATTGGCAAGAAAAACACGTTGCTGGTGTGGTTTTTATCCTTATTTTTCGATGTAGTCTCCTCGAAGATCAATACACTTGTTCAAACGGTGTTCCAGTTTTTTGAAGCTCTCGGAAAAGTAGGATGTTTCGAGGTCTGCAAAATAGCCATCTGTACCGGCGATGACCTCATTTGAGACAAATTTCTTTCCTCCCAGTGATTTTTTCTGGTCTGGGAATAGGAAAAAGTCGCTGGGGGTTAGGTCTGGTGGATATAGTGAGCGAGTGCATTGTCGTGGTGGAAAAGCACTTTTTTCCGCTGCAAACGAGGCCGTTTCTCCTTCAATACTGCATGGAATCGCGTCAATAAGTCGCTGTTGTATTGCACGGTGATCATCCTTTCTTTCTGCAGATAGTCCATGAGGATCACACTTTGGGAATCGCAAAGAATGGTCGCCAGGACCTTTCTGGCCGATGGAACGGTCTTTGTTCTCTTCGGAGCCGATTCGCCCGGAAAAGTCCACTGCTTCGACTGTTACTTGGCCTCCCGTATGTAGTAGTGGATGTAAGTCATCCACGGTTACGAAACGCATGAAGAAATCCCTTGGATTGCGGTGGATCCTGGCCACACACTCCTCCGAAACGGTCACCCGACTTCTTTTTTGCTATGGTGTGAGCAAACGCGGTACCTATCGCGTCGAAATCTCTTTCATACTCAAAATTTTGTGTAAGATATGGCCAACGCATTCTTCTGAAATGCCTGTTGTCTTTGCTATCTCTTCAGCTTCAACCGGTGATCGGCTAACACGACATCATGAATCTTGTCGACCATTTCACCGTTGGAAGCGGTTTTGGTTCGTCACTTGTACTTGTGCGGCCACGTTTGAACTCGCTCACCCAGAAGCTGATGGCCGAAAATGATGGAGTACATTTGCCATGAACCACTAGCAAAATATTTCGAATTTCAGTGACCGTTTTCTCAGCCATTCAGAAGTGTTTTATCACTGCCCGAAATTCAATTTGATCAATTTTTGCCAAACCGACTGACTTGTTACACAAAACACACTCTTAAACAACTATTGACAGTTGACGTCTGAAATTTTGACAGTTGCCACAAAAAAGGTTGCCCTTGCCGACCAATCAATCCGCTTCAACCTTCATGCGCCATCGCTTGCCCATTTCGGAAACATTTCAGGTCGCCCTCATATCTATTAACTACGTTATTAATAAAAATCTCAATGCATCTATTAAGGGATTAAAATTATTCTTCTCCAAAAATGCCCCTTTTG
This sequence comes from Trypoxylus dichotomus, assembly GCA_023509865.1. Taxonomy (NCBI): domain Eukaryota; kingdom Metazoa; phylum Arthropoda; class Insecta; order Coleoptera; family Scarabaeidae; genus Trypoxylus; species Trypoxylus dichotomus. The sequence continues at coordinate 51,456,496 of CM042074.1, read as the reverse complement.
CTGATCATATCAGTCAATATTTTTTGATTTGTATTATTCATGTTAGTTTATTTAATAAGCGGCATCAACAACAGCTTTAGAGAAAATTATTTATTCTAATATCCAAACAGCACACGATAATACAACTAGCATATGTATTAGAGTGTTCTTCTTACTCTTAAAATGTAACATAATATACGATTGGTACTGTTAATTTCCACTACTAACTTGTGTAGCGCGCCAAATACAAAACGTTTTTAATTCACACTCAACATTGCGAAGGCTACATTTTACAAATATGCCGTGATGCTGGGAAACCGGTATTTGACACTTTATACATAAATCTAGACTCAACTTACGAAAATTTGGAGTAATGGCAATCGTCACATAATTTTATTATTTACATATATATTAATTGTTATTTATGTGTATTATCAAATCTCCCTTCCCCTCCTTTACATCCTAATAAATCCAAAACTCCGCAAAATACGTATGGATGTTAGTTTAACTATTACGCACTTGCCGTTTAATAATATCGTGTCCGTGAGATATTACAAGATATCTACTGGTATCGTGACATCTAGGGCGATTTAAGGCGACTTGGATTCAATGGCCCGTGGTGCAATTGGTTTAGCATGCTATACCGGAGATATAGAGATGTTGGGTTCAAGTCCCCTTCGAGACCGATATTTTTTCGGAAATGTAATACGTTGGAAATTGTAATGTTATGAAGGAAAATTATAATTTATCATTGTATCATTATAAAAATCAACGAAAACTTCATATTAATTTACTTAATAAGAACTTGGCATTAAAGATAGCATTATGTTTGCTGGTATATTGTAATATATCTGTAGACATTACGACATCTAATAGGTATTAAAAGCGATTTGTATTTGCAAGGTCCCGTGGTCTAGTGGTAAGGTGCTCGCTCGAAAGCCGAGAGGGAGTAGGTTAAAATTTCACTAACACCGACACTTTTTCGGAAGATTTTAAAAACGTTGGTAAATTATAATTTATTATAAAGAACATATATATTTGTGTATAACGTATAAGAAGGTAGGTGAGGTTTATTATTCAAAGAAAACTTACTGTTAAAGATGTAAACATATATTTATGTATGTATATACAAGTATTCTGTAATTATATTAACTAATAAAATAAATTATTTAAACTTAGGTGCTATATGTGCGTGGATTCCTAATCATCTTCAAAAAACGTAGCTAAAGTCGTCGTCATGATTTCAACTTTATTTATGTATGTAACCGTTTCTCGATTTATATACTGTTTGAGTTTCTGGTCATTTAACTTATCTTAAAAGTGTAACTTATCTAATATGGACTAAATTGATGGAAATATTTGGATCAATAGAAATAAATGAGAAAAAACAATATGACACTAAATTCCGATTTTTGAATGGTGAATGAAGTCAATTACTCTAACAGGATTGGACGATCAGTATGGTCCACCCGATGGATAGCCATTGCCATTTGGATAACCCACGACGCCCTCTGTCAAAATAACATATTTTCAGAAATGTTGGTTAGTAAATCCACTTAAAGTAGTACATAAAGAAAGAGCTGTGAGCTATTATTAATAATAGCACTAATGTTTTATTGTATAAAACATTAATCAGTTCCTTGTTTTAAAATAAATTTAAAATGTTAGTAATTAAACGATTTTTTGTTATTCTTGTTTTTTTTATTAAACGTGATGTGGCTGCATTGCTAGTTAGTTTTAAGAAGATTTCCCAAACCAAAATTTTTCAATTTTCAAAGCTACCTTCATAATTGACCTCGGGTTTATATCCTTCTGTGTCAGCTGTGTAAGATACGACTTGCTTCCTGCCATCAGGAAGAAGTACGTTGTACTCGCCTGTTGCTACATCTCCGTCCCTTTCTTCTTTGTGTCCGAAATCCAAACCGGCTTCTTCATCTTGTACTTGGTACTCAAACTGATATTTGGCATACTACGATCCAAGAATAATTCGAAGATAAATATTTTCAGTTTAACTCGATAATTACAGATGAAATTTAATTACTTACCCCATTCTCATCACCATTTGGAGCGCCGTAAATTGGAGGTGGTACTCCATTTCCATTACCATTCGGAGGTCCGTATACACTGCTTGGCGTGCCGTTACCATTACCATTTCTGTTACCATTTCCATTTCCGTTTGGTGGCAAATATGTTCTTCCATTTCCATTATTGTGATTGCCGTTGCCATTACCATTTCCTGATTCAGTAGAATTGAATTTGCAATTTTTGAATTATTATTATTATACTGTATACGTAAATGATAAGTCGTTATTTATGGTGCACAACATTAGGTTGGTGCTAATCTTGTAAGTCACTTTGTGTTATGTTAGTCACGCAGAGTAGGAAATATATATACGTTTGCATAATATACACACTTACTGTATATCAAATATTGTCAATCGAGTTTCTTCTTAATAAAATAGGAACATTCTAAAACTTCAAGAAATGATTGATGACTGACTTTTTTATTTTATTGTAGTAGTTTTTGTTTAATTGCCGTTTATGATTTTTTAAGTTTATTATGGCTAATAATATTACCTGTATTATTAGGTGTACCATACGTTGAAATTGGTGGTCCATATCTAGAACTTACCGTTAAATCCGTTTCCATTCTTGTATCCATTTCCATTGCCATTGTTATATCCGTTGCCGTTGCCATTGCCATTGTTATATCCGTTGCCGTTGCCGTTGCCATTATTGTATCCGTTGCCGTTGCCGTTGCCGTTGCCGTTGCCGTTGCCGTTGCCGTTGCCGTTGCCGTTGCCGTTGCCGTTGCCGTTGCCGTTGCCGTTGCCGTTGCCGTTGCCATTGTTATATCCGTTGCCATTGCCATTGTTATATCCGTTGCCGTTACCATTGTTGTATCCATTTCCGTTGTTATATCCATTGCCATTTCCATTATGTCCGTTACCGTTTCCATTTCCATTATGTCCGTTACCGTTTCCATTACCGTGCCCATTACCGTGTCCATTACCGTGTCCATTACCGTTTCCATTACCGTTTCCATTGCCGTTTCCATTACCGTTTCCATTACCGTTTCCACTATGCCCATTACCATTATGTCCATTACCATTTACGTTACTATATCCGTTTCCATTTTGTCTAGGAGCGCCGTAAACTGGACTTGGAGGACCGTATCTTGTGCTCGGGTGACCATTTTTGTATCCATTATCGTCATTTGGTGCTCCATATACTTGACTTAACCCATTTCCGTTATTATTACCATTCACACTATCATGAAATCCATTTCTTCCCCCATTTCCATTAGCATTAAAACCATTTTCGTATGGCGCTCCATATAGTGAACTCAGTTTTCCATTCCCATTTATTTGACCGTTACCGTTATTACCTGGAGTATTATACACTAAATTTCGTCGATATCTGTATTTATTACCTTTCCTGCAACCCTTATCGCTACCCCTACAACTACTACTGAGATTTTAATAGTAAGTCATAGCATTTTGCAATTAAAAAAGAAACTCGAGAACTACCTGACATTGGTTTTATATTATTGTCGTTTTATTTGTTATTGTTGGTTTCTATTAATCGCTATAATTAGAACATATTCTGTGTTATTTTAAAGTTAATTCGTACGAAGACTTTACATTTCAATAACGTCCCATTGTCTTAACTACCACCTGTTTACATTGCAAACCTTGACCGAAAACCTTTAAGCTCAGCAATCTGTAGGTATATTTGGGAGTTGATGAAGACCGTATATTGCTTTAGAAATCGTTAACTACTTCGTGATTTTAGGAATTGTTAGGCGGTAACAATGCTATGAGATATTTAAAACTTACCATTGGGAGGTAAATATGCAGGAGGTTCACTATGGACAAGTGTTACGGCAAACAACGCCGCAATTGCTAAATACTGCAAAAATTAAATTACATGTAATAAGTTTATGTCATCGCAAATTTAAAAATCAAACCCACGGTATAATTGCAAAAAATATGAAGACATTGCTGTCTATATAGAAACGCATATTTCATTATTCACTTAGTAAATCGTTTATAAAAAGAAAAAGTATTGGCAGTAACAAGCTGCAGCGAATCACTCAAAATATTTTTTTACAACAGAAAAATATTGTTAACTATCAATGGAAAAGAAGATAGAAAATAATAATAAAATTTCTGCTATTACTTAATGTAGAACTTGTATTATTTGTTGTAGAGCAGTATGTAATATTTAGAAACTGAATTAAAATTAAACGTACCTTCAGCATGCTTTCAGTTATTTCTGAATTACAACTGCTTATCAGATATTTTCTTCGTATACTTAAGTCGATGACATTAAAGTTGATACTGAATGAATCCGTACAAGTGAACGAATCTTTATATATGTATAGAATCGTGATTCCATATCATGTATTTAGTACGATCTCGTAAACGTTTTATTTTTACATTTTTTTTCTGTAATTCCCACTACTATCATTAAGGAATAAATTTTTGCACATGAAGAAGCTTCTGTTTTACTATTTCTCATGATTGCAACCGCTTAAAACTATAAAAGGTCGCGACTGTGTACAAATGCTTTATTGATCTTGTTATTTATAAAAGTATATCTTCTTTCAGTGTTTTCAGTTTATGGTCTATGTTGTAGTTGTAGTTGTATTCTCTCCATATACGGGCTAGATTCAAACACCGAGGACGTATATGTTTCAATGAGAGAAAGAGAAAGAGAGAGAAAGAGAAAGAGGGAGAAACATAACAGATACACTTTTACGAAAATCATTCATGTACTGAAATCGACATACAGAGCAAGGTCGATTGCTTATTTGAGAAAACCATCACATAATCTCGTTTATTGCTCTTACGAAAAGTGATTTAGAGGATAGATACGTTTATAGTAGTAAGAGCGGTTGCATCTTCGCATCGAAGACTCCGTACACATAAATTAATTCTTTGGCAATACTCCGTCGAGAGCGTTTTAGCAGTTGTTACAAATCAATTACAAGATGTCTTACCAACCACAATTAAGAGTATTAAGTGTTTTACCCCACATTACATATAGCTTAGCATATGTAGTGCAGACCGACACTACTAATATAATATAAAACATCATTGTTATCGGTTCAGTGGAAATGATATTTCAATTTTGTATGTTAATGCTAAAATGCAGTGCAATAAGTTCTCTTAATGGTTTCTTAAAATGGTATTAGGTCTGAGATTTCATGGTAAGATTTAACTGTTTACGACTTTGAGAAGCAATTGCAACAAAAATAGAAAAAGTAATAATCGTTTATTGCCCAACAGCCCAAAGATTAATTATAGGACAAATTTACAAAAATTATTGTTTAACATTCAAAAATAGAGTATAATAATATTTACAATAATAAAAAGAAAAAGTAGGAACTATGCTGAGAATATACAACATAACAATAACTCTATATTATGGGAACAAGAAAAAAAGGGGGACTCGCAAATCGTGTGTATTCGCGTTCCTCATCATGCGACTAATAGGCGCCTTAAGCAAGATGTTGGTATTGGTTCTAGGCACTTATAAAATAATAATATTAAAAAATCGAGTACTGTAAAGTTTATTTGCGCTAAAAGGAGCTGGCGAATCAATATCATTTTTTAAGAACTTGTAAAACAATTCCATATTGTAGTGCTTACGGCGTTTAGCAAGGGACAGAAAATTGTGCTTCGAAAGTAGGTTACCATATTTAGTACTTCTCGCAGAGTATACATTGTCCATTCGAAAGAAAAATACTTGAAAAATCTCTTTTGAATACGTTTGATCATAAGATTTTAGTATAAATTGTGGAGATACCAAACAACTGTATTCAAGCTTAGAACAAACATAAACATAATATAGACGCTTCATTAAATTTATCGGAGAAACGTATGTAGGAACCCATAAAAAAACCCAGAAGTTTGGAAGCAGATAAACATTTTGATAAAATATAATCAATAAATAACAGTCTGTTATTGAGCAAGACAGCAAAAGATCAAAATTTTGATCTTGCGCGGGATGGCTGTATGGTTAATCTAATAGTTATAGTATAAAATAGTGTGTTATTGTAGAATGCCATGGTGCACTTATTGATGTATAGAGAGAGATAATTGTCTTTGCTCCAGGTACTAATTAGCAGAAGCTTGTCTTGTAAATGTTTGAAATCGTAAATGCTATTAATTGTATTAAATAGTTATATAAAATAATAAATAATAATTAAATACGTCATATGTATATGCTAAAATGTGACAAGTAAGTAGAGATAGTAAATCGTTTATGTATAAATTGAAGAGAAATGGCCCCAGATTTGACTTTTAGGGAACGTCCGATGTTGGAGAAAATGGCAGAAAGGAATAACCACAATAGTAAACGTAACACTCTTTTCCAGTAAGACTCAACGATAGAAAACCTATACTGAAAGCAAACCTATCCTTTTTTAGCAGTATCTTGTGTTAAATATATTTAATAGCGGCTAGGGCAAAACAGGTGTACAATCATATACAAAGAAGCTCTGTAATCCAACATCTCCAGTTGTCATATTTAATTTAAGTCTTTTAATACTGTTCTCCACATCCAATTCAGAGAAGGCATGAATTCAAAAAAATTCGTTTGGCGTTAAAGTCTTTGTCGTCATGCGGAATGTTTCCTGGAATCTTGGAAGGACTGTTCTTCTTAACGAAGTGTCAGAATAACCTAGGGTCTCTGTTGATATTCATTTCAGCATCTACTAAATAAGCATCGTATGCATCTCTCATTTCATGCCTTATGGGAGATCTCATTTGTTTGTATTCATAGAGATAGCGTATTGCTTTTGCTCTTTTCCATTTCTTGTTTCGTGCCTTTTGGATCAGAGGACCAGACAAAACTCCAGAAGAAGATGACGAATTCATTGACTGTGGAGTCAAATTGTTACTATTGGACAGACTTAGAGTTACTATTTGCTTGGTTGAAGTCTAAATCAGCTATGAGACAGAATTGTTGACAACACAGTGTCAGATATATAGTAAACAAGTATTAAGAGCAAGCATTACGTGAACACAGCAGATAACACTGTAGGCATTTTATCCCGTGGATGTCATCCCAATTTTCTAGAAGAAAATTCTTTGCGATGGAAAGGACCCATTTGGCATGGGCATTTAAAGAGACAACATTAGGGCTTTTAAATCATAATAAGTTATGTGTAACATGTACTTGATTTGCAAAAATCCTCAAAATACAAAGTTTTTAAAAAATTTTCTGAAACCCGATTGTCTGTCCAAGTTGATGTAATAAACGTATTATATTGACGTTATAAGAAAGTTCTAGAAGCTTTGACATTTATTACTCATAATATTTAAGTAGCAAGAATCATGCAATACATCCCATGCTTCCAATTTTACTATGTACATCTTTTACAAACCACATACGAAACGAAAGTAAAGTGTACCAACAATATTGGTTGAGCAACGAGCAACTTTAAACGAGATTATTACGTTACAATATAATCTAACAAATAAAACTTTCGTGAAACATTAGCTGAGTTTATTAGGAAACTGAAGAGCAACTTTTTTGTTCTGCTTGCAAGGTTTTGGATTCAACCGGTTCGTCATGGTTTACGAAGGACGGAGACGATTGGAAGAATGTTTGTTGAAAAGCCTTTCACGGCCATTTTTCATAGCCATAACGGTTGCCGGGTTCCGCCGTATCACTAGGTTTTTTGTCCCTTACGTTTCATGAACAATTGCGGTTCGCATTTTCACCTTTGAAAATGGGGTGGGACCAAAGCGGTGTTGTGTATTATGAACTTTTGAAGCCCGGCGAAATCGTTAATACAGAACGCCATTCCCAACAAATTGTTAGTTTAAACCACGCATTAATCGAACGACGACCGTAATGGGCCAGAAGACATGGTAGTGATTTTGTTTTACGACAATGCGCCGTCTCACACAGTAAGACAAGTGGAAGACACTTTGAAATCGCTTAGATGAGACATCCTCCGCATCTCTTCGTATCAATGGGGAACGCGCTCGCCGAGCATCACTTCAGCAATTTCGAGGAAGTCGATGGCCCGACGAAATGTTTGCCGCAAAAGGCAAGCAGTTTTTCTGCCGTGGCATCCATAAATTACCTGAAAGATTGGTGAAAAGTGTAGAAGCCGATGGCCAATATTTTGAATAAAAAAAATTAACTTCCCTTGAAAATTACGTATTTCCTTTTAGCAAAAAAAAGGAAAAAACTTATGCAAACGCTTGGTATGTAGATTCGGGGGAGATTTTCATATTGGGACACAGATGGCGCCACCAAGAAAGTGTCACTACTAAAAATTAACTTACATCTTTAGTTAACTTAAATTCAAAGTTTCAGTGCGGTACGTGTACTGTTGTAGCTACAACGAACTGTCAAGGTTGACAAGTCAGTTGAAAAATGGAAATAAACTAAGAACATTTTCGCACAATAACTTTTTATAATTTTCGAAGAAAGTTATCTCAATAAAAATGCTTCGTCGAATTGATTTATGTTTTCGGTAATGAAGCACCATATGCGTTAACAATTTCTCGGGGACGGATTAGTCTTAGCGACAATCCAAGATCAGGTGCATCAAAAATGGCAGTTGCTCAGGAAAACGTCGATGCTATACGAAAGATCATCAATGAAGATCGACACGTATCGTGAGATTGAGGCATCATGGGGAATTTCAAAGAACGCAATTCGAAAAAATGTTGCATAAAGAATTGTGTGTAAAAAAGGAGTTTGCCGTTGGAAACCACATCTATTGATCGAAGAACAGTAAGCAGCTAGGGTGAATTGGTGTTAAAGAACTATAGACCGCTTCAACGCCGGAAACTCTAAAAACGTGTACAAAATCGTCAGTGGATCTTGGATTTACTCATACGAGTAAGCGCCAATCGCTTGTTTAGGTGTTCCAAAGTTAAGAAAAGCCGACAATAGTCATCCGTCCTGGATGCAGGTTATGCAGCAACAGTTCCTCTACAAGATCAAATAACAGTTACTGTTGATTGCTATGCAACCATATGTTTATCGCAAATCATCGCTGAGCTTCAAAAACTAACCCCTAACGACAAGTCATCCTCCACTAACACAATACAAGTTGCACTCAACATGGCAAGACAATTGAATTTTTCACACAACATAACGCCGAATTGTTAGATCGTTCTCCGTAAACTCCCAAAGATTTGTTTACCTTTCCGAAAATCAAGAAGTGACTACGAGGTCAACGGTTCCAGTTGTCAGAAGGAGCAGTCTATCCCATCAAAAACGCAAGTTTGGCTGTACTAATAAACGAGTGGAATAGCTGCTTCCAGAGTTGTTTTGTACGCATGCAAATCTGCATTAATCTTCGTGGAAAATAATTCGAAAAACGATAATGTCTTTAAAGGCGACCTAGTCTTTTATTCCAGCTCTATATGCAAAACTTGAAAGACAACCCGCGTAGTACCAACTACTGTTTGTCTTTGCTTGTTGTTATATTCATGTTGGTATGACAACTTGTAATAGTCATATGCAGAGTTAAGTTAATAAGAATGGAACAACGAGTTCTAGAATACGTTAGATATACGTATACCCTAGACATTGTATCACATCCCTCTTTTCCGTACGTTACGCTTACATTATACAATTACGCTATTTGTGATATATATATAGATTATCCAAGTTAGAGTAAACGTATTAAATAGAGGTTCAATAGTTCTATTACAATACACCCGTACATACAACAGTGGCGATGAGGATACAAAAAAAAAGGAAACACGTGCTTAACCTAAAAAGTTTAGAAAAATATGCAGCATGGCAACATCTACTACAGCAGTTTTTTCAATTGAAGTGTTTGACCATACAAAATCAAGATTCGACCGATGGCTGGAACGATTGGAAAGCGCTTACACAGTTTTTAACATCCAAGAATCATTTAAAAAAGCTTACTTATTACATTACATTGGACCAGAAGCATATGACATCATCTGTGATAAGACAGCCCCAAAGAAACCAGCAGATTTTAAATATGAAGAATTGGTAGACTTGATGAACCTACATTACAACCCAGAAACTCTGGAAATCGCAGAAAACTTCAAGTTCCACACGAGGAAACAGCAAGAAAGTGAATCCATCAATGACTTCATCTCAGCGCTGCGGATGTTAGCTGTACATTGTAAATTTTGTACATACTTAGAGACAGCACTGCGAAATTAGTTGATATTTGGATTAAGGTCAGGTAATATTCACAGTAGATTATTAGAATGTAAGAATTTGACATTAGAGCAAAGCATTAGCTACAACTACTGGTATGGAAATATTAGCTAAAAGTACAGCAGAGAGCAAAAAATGAATATGTACATACAATACATACTCAGGTTAATAAGAGAAGACAGAACCATGTTAGTAGCAATAAGTATCATAGAAAGAGTTCAAATAGTGTACAGAATAAAAAGTCAGATTCACATACTAGTAATGCTAATAATAAGAAATGTTTTCGATGTGGTTCAAATAAACATCTAGCTAATAATTGTACAGCAAGGAATTTGCAATGCTCTTATTGTAATAGAAAAGGTCATTTACAGAAAGTTTGTTTACCAAGTAAGAAAACTACAGGTACCAATTTAGTTAGTGAAAATGTTTCAGATATAATGCATGTTATAGGGGATTCATTAAGAAAAAAAATTGAATTGAAATTGAGGTTAATAACAGTAGAGCTAATTTTGAAATAGATACAGGTGCTGCGGTATCAATATTACCCCGACATTTATACAATACCACATTCTCAAACCTTAATAACGAACTGGATGTATTAGGGCACGTCAACGTTTAGGTAAAATTCAATGAAACTATACAAAAATTGATACTATACATAGTTAACAGTAACAGACATCCATTAATGGGAAGAGAATGGATACGAGCACTAAACATAGATTTACAGAGCATTAGTAAGATCGACACAATAAATACGGAAGTGAAATTAGAAAATATGCTATAGTCATTTGCAAATGTATTTGAAGAAAATATAGGGAAAATTAAAAGAGTGCAAGCTAAATTGAATATTAAAGATAATGCAGAACCGGTATTTATTAAACATAGATTAGTTCCTTACGCATTAAAGCCTAAAATAGAGGCAGAAATTGAAACGTTAATTAAAGGAGGGTTAAGCAAAGTGCATACCTCAGATTGGGCTACACCTGTGGTTCCCACCGTGAAAGCAAATGGACGAATACGCTTATGCGGTGATTTCAAAGTTACATTAAACCCTAATCTGATAATAGATGAACATCCATTACCTACAGTCGATGACTTGTTTACAGCTATGGCTGGGGGAATAAAATTTTCAGTGATCGATTTATGACAAGCATATCTACAAATGGAAGTTAGAGGATCGGACAGGAAATTTCTTACGTTAAGTACACATAAAGGTTTATATCAAAGCTTAAGGCTTATGTACGGCATCGCAACGCATCAGTTTTGGCAGCGGGAGATAGAAAATATATTACAAGGCATACCAGGTATTTCAATTTTCTTAGACGACATTAAAATTACAGCACCTGATGATACTACTCACTTAGAAAGATTACAATTGGTTATAGGTAAACTATCAGAGCATAACATAAAAGTTAATTTACAGAAATGCCAGCTCATGAACGACGAGATTCAATACTGTGGATACAAAATTAATAAATCCGGCATACATAAAATAAAGGAAAAAGTCGAAGCAATACAAAAAGTACCTACACCAAAAAATAAGACGGAAGTAAAAGCATTTACGGGGTTAGTCAATTACTATGGCAGATTCTTTAAGAATTTAAGTCAAACTTTGTTACCACTAAATAATCTTTTAAAAGATAAGGTACAATTTAGGTGGACAACAAAATGTGAAGAAGCATTCGCAGAAGTTAAAGAGCAGATACAATCACCTACGATTTTAGCACATTATGACCCATAACTACCACTTGTACTAGCAACAGATGCAAGCCCATTTGCAGTTGGTGCAGTACTTTCCCACGTTTATCCAGATAGTACAGAACGCCTAATTCAATTCCAATCGCGTCCAAAGCATTAAACAACATACAAGTAAAGTATGCGCAGATCGACAAAGGAGCTTACGCCATCATTTTTTGTATAAAGCGTTTCCATCAGTATTTATATGGAAGAAAATTTATATTGCTTACCGATCATTTACCTTCGGTACACATTTTCTCTCCTAAAAAGGGTTTACCTATTTTTTCAGAGAGTCGCATGCAACATTACGCGTTATTTTTACTTTTTATTGAGGATTCGATTTCGATATTATTTACAGAAATACGAAATTACATGGAAATTCCGACGCACTTTCTAGACTTCCTAGTGATACAGAAACAGAAGATATGTATGATGAACCAGACTGTTTCGAAATACATCAAATCCATACTCTACCAATAAGATTTGAAGATTGGGTAAAGGAAATCGAAGGAAATGTAACGCTTCACTTACTACCAAGTGGTTTACGAAGAGGAATCACGGTAAAACCATCACACAGATTTGGAATACGTCAAGAAGAGTTTAAAATTCAAAACAATGTAATTATGAGAGGACAAAGACTAGTAGTACCACAAAACTTACGAAAACCAGTCCTAGATGAACTACATAGTGCTCATTTTGGAATGAATAAGATTAAACTTTTTGCAAGAAGCTATTGTTGGTGGCCAGGCATAACGGAAGACGTAGAGAGAATATTAAAGAACTGTTAGAATTGTAACAAGATCAGAAACAACCCAAATAAGGAAATAATTCACCCATGGGTAGAAGCAAAAGCACCATTCGAAAGAGTTCACATCGATTTTGCGGGACCCTTTATGAGACATTATTTTTTAATTTTGATCGATGCATACAGTAGATGGCCTGAAATACACCCAATGAAAAATATTACTTCGAAAACTAGAATTCAGATATGCAGAAAGATATTCAGTACATTTGGAATACCATCAGCATTAGTCAGCGACAAAGGTACACAATTCATATCAGTGGAATTTTAGAATATCCTGCAACGAAATGGAATAGTACACAGACTAAGTGCAACTTACCATCCAGCGACTAATGGCTTAGCAGAAAAATACGTGCAGACATTCAAGCAAGCTATTAGAGCAATCAAATGTAATGACATTAATATAGGGTTAGCTCAATTTTTACTCCAGTACAGGAAAACACCAAATCAAACTACAGATCTAAGTCCTTCACAGCTAATGTTCAACAGAGAAATCAGATCAAGATTAGATTTGATGAAACCTACTACAGAAGAAGAAATTACTGAGGAGTTTAGTACAAAGTTCGGAGAAGGAGAAAGAGTAGCTGCAAGACATTACGGACAAGAGGAAAAGTGGCAGTTTGGAAGAATCAGAAGCGTTTTAGGAAGAGTAAATTATACAATTGAATTAGATGATGGAAGAATATGGCAGAGGCATCAGGATCAAATTAGAAAAATTGGCGAAGATACACCTATAATACAACCGTATCAAAACTACGAAGACATCCAACCGGAAGATGACAATAATACATCAGTAGAGACAGAGATACCAAATACACAACCTGAAACCTATACGCCTAACCAGCCCCAAACTCCTATACCACTAGAATCAAATGAAACTTCACCACAAATTAACCTAAAGAAGATCTGCTAGAATTAAAAGAGCACATAACAGGTTGAATTTATAAACAAGGAAGGAAAGTGTTATATTCATGTTGGTATGACAACTTGTAATAGTCATATATAAAGTTGGTAAGAATGGAACAACGAGTTCTAGAATACGTTAGATATGTATATATACCTAGACATTGTATCACATCCTTCTTTTACGTACGTTACGCTTACATTATACAATTACGCTGTTTGTTATATATATAGATTATCCAAGTTAGAGTAAACGTATTAAATAAAGGTTCAATAGTTTTATTACAATACACCCGTACATACAATACTTGTAATGTAATATATGGAATAAAATACAAACACAACCTTGTTTTGGAAACAGTAGATTTATTTATGTACCTTCAAGAAGATTTTTTTGTTTATTATGGGTAGAATATTTGATGCCTTTTAAACATTGTGTTGTTAAGGTTTTATATGCAAAGGATATAAATGGGTGTCTACACTTTTTCTTAATCTGACTGATAGTCTAGTAAATTATAAACATTTATTGAAATTAATTATGCATGTGTAAATTTCTTAAAATTTTATTTAAAGGAAAAGAGATAAATTTTAAGGTATATAATTAAAATTATCTGATGCATGGTGAATTGAATGCAAGTGAATGGTGAAAAGAGTCCTTGTTGAGAAGTAACTGAAAACAGTAACTACGTATAGAGATTGCAAAATATGAGAGCTAGCATAGTATTATTTATGATACACGTACAACAAGCGAATGCGGCACAAACTGGAGCAGATATCTATGTTGTTTTATTAAACAGAAACGTCATCATTTTGTTGATGATCACGCAAGATCGCGAAATAATTCTAAACTACCACATATGTAAATTAGAAGAGAAAGTATGTACTTGATGTACTTGTATCATGTATCTTATGAAGACCACGTTGTTATTTGAGTTTACTACTAAGAGATATACAGTTTGTAGAATATGCGTACATATGTGCATATTCGTAAATAGAATTTACTTTATAATTTAGTATAGCGCATCCCGATTTGAAAATTGACATAACATAGATCGGACAAATATTTCGCAGATGATTGATAGTTCTAACAACAAAAACTGTATTGTCCTAAAAAATTGCAAATAAAGGAATAACCTTGTTGGTAGGGCATCCGATAGATACAGGAGAACTTTATTCGGCAAGTTCCTAAAATATTAGCGTTGACGAAATCAATGGAGGCAGAACATTATGCAGATATGGTGTGATTGAGCTCTCAAACCGGCCACGGGCCTTTCCATTCGTATTCGTGAAGAAGAAGAACGGTACCACAAATTTTGTGTAGAGTATCGCTTCTTCAATAACGTAAAAAGGGCAGGTATCCGTTTTCTCGAACTGACATCTTGGATAAAATATTCTCAATCGTTAATTATGAAGCGATTATTAGCAAGCAGAATTAGAACCCAAGAATTGAGAAAAGATCGCATTCACAATTGGAATAGGGTTCCGGGAATTCACTCTCATGCTATTTGGGCTCCATAAGCATTTGAGCAATCAATATAAAACGTAGTAAGATCACTATTCTGGGAAATTTGCCTAATATATCTTGAGCGTCCCGTTATGGCTAAATTTTAATTTGTTGTATACGTTCTTACACAATTTTAAGTTTGTCCTTTAAAAGCTAATTTTATTTTCGCGATGCTGCTGATGGTATTGTTTGCATCTGTTTTGAATTTATAGTCCTTTTCTGGAGTGGTAAGTGTGCTACTTTTAAAAAAAATGTTATCATAATTTTTGATTGTCGCTTTCACTTGCTATTCCAGTCCGATGATGATGTGCAAATGTGCACGAAGTCGGTAAACATTGTTTAATTAATTTATTTGAGACACTGTTCGTCCCACGTTTCTCCTTCTTCTTTCTATATTTTAAAGAAAAAATGCTGAGCATTCCTCGTCTCTCTGAACTGGTAATTACCCGGTGGGGTGCATGATTAGGCGCAGTCACATTCTTTGCGAATAACTATTCTTACATGAAAAATATTGTATGAGATTTTATAGATTTAGCTGAATCAATAAACAAATCCAAAAGTTTGTTCGAAAAACGGTAAATTACGGAGCAGTTATCATTACAGGTTCCTAAGCAGTTTTATTACAAAATTAGTAATTATTCAAATTACGAATTGTTTGATTTTGAAGATTTATTAAAAATTGCCCGGATAAAATTGTATTAGATAAACTTAACACTGTAATGTTAAAAATGATGAAGTTCCATCATCAACTGCCACAGCAAGAATTTTATTAATAAATCCGATTAATAATGATTTAGATTTTGATCGTATCGCTGCATAAAATACGTACCAACGGCATCAGTCGATGTTGAAAGAAAATTTTCGACATATAAAATTGTACCAACTGATAAAAAACAAAAATTTACTGTTGAAAATCTAAGAAGATATTTAGTTGTTAATATATATGTATGTATACTGGGTTTGATACAACCCCATGGATGTATCCTACGGCAAGTATTATAGACGTAATACGTGAACAAATATGCGCATACATATGTATATCGTTTTAGCATAGTTGGTTAATCATGATTTTTGGTCTTCTCGTAGTGTCTTTGTAGATGGAGGTAGTGTTTGTCGTCTATTCGTCACGTACTAGTGATGTATTGTTGATCATTTCCAGTTTTAGGTACCAGGTTTTGTACACGTATTTGTTATTGTCGATCTTCCGATACATTTCGGATAATGCTGGATATGTGAAGTGAAGCTGCTTTCTACACTTAGGTTATATAAGTAAAAGAAATGATAAAATGTATTAATTAAACCCGTAAACTAAAGTATTATGAATTTTAACTTTTGTTGGACGTATTGCGCACTAGTAGAATCATCAGAGACTTAGTAAATTTAGGAAGACTAGGTCTCTGAGACTCTTTAACATCCTCAATTATTTCAAACTTTATAATTTTTTAGTTATTACATAGTTACTGAGTGGGTCTCTATTTCGATAAGTAACAAAGCGCAAGATACATCAGTAGACAACGGATTATATGCAAAGTGCATATATTTGATTTTATTTATTATATTTTACGTCTATTTGTAGATGTCTTACACTGATTAAAGTTAATTAACGCTAATTAACTTTAATCAGTGTAATATATCTACATATAGACGTAAAATATAATAAAGAAATAAAATAAAATATATGCACTCTGCATATATAATCCGGTCTCTACACATCAGTATGATTGTGTTGTAATAAATTAGACGAAGAAAGCAGTAGATTATGCACGTTTAACACTCCTTTTGGGAGATTAGACAAGATCAAGCAAACTTTAACTAGCCCACGTGTGGAGACATTTTAATATGAGGAAAGATATAGTAGTATCATCCGATTCGTCACAGTTCGCATGTGGTACAGTATGCACCTGTAGCATTTTCTTCACGGGGATTAACGCCAACACAACAGCGATATGCTCAGATAGAAAAAGAGATATTGCCAATAGTATTGGTATGTGAAAAATTCCACCAATATATTTATAATGAACTGATGTGATGATCTATAACAAACCATTAACACAAGCACCAGCGAGATTGCAACGAATGCTTATTAAACTGCAGCAATACTCATTAATTTAGTTTATAAAAAGGGTAAGGAATTGTATATAGCAGATATATTGTCACGAGTAGTGACGGAAAGGATTATAAGCCAAGACGAGGAAGAATTCGAAGCACAGTTGTGCTTTGTGAGAAAAAGTTTACCCATGACTGACACGAGATTTCAGGAATTCCAAAGGATAACAGCTTCGGATAGTCATTTAATGCATTTGTTCGATGTAATAAAAAAGGGATTTCCCAAGGATCGAATATTATTACCAGAAGACTTGAGGGGTTACTGGAATTGCCGTGACGAATTAACCACACACAACGAGCTAATTTTCAAGGGTGATTGAATATTTGTACCCAGAAAATTAAGACAGGAAATGTTAAAGAGAATTTATTATTCCCATCTTGGGAAGGAAAAATGTAAAAATCTAGCGCGACAGTCGTTATTTTGCCCAGGCATGAGTAACGAAATAGATATAATGATTGAGAAATGTGCAGCATGTTCTACAGTGAAGAGGAATAATATGAAAGAAACGGTGGTACCACACGAAGTTTCCGATAACGTTTGGGAGAAAGCGGCTCTCGACTTATTCATATTAGATGGTAGTGATTATTTACTTGGTGTGTATTATTACTCCAAATTTGTAGAAGTTTTTAAATTGAATATTACTACTGCTAAAGAAGTAATAGATCAAATGAAGAGTATATATTCAAGGCAAGGCATTCCTAAATTAGTAGTTTCAGATAATGGACCTCAATTTAATTGCAGATTTCGGAAAATTTGCGAGTGAATATGGTTTTACTCATGTTACTTTTAGTCCGAGATATGTGCTAAGTAATGGATTACAATTCAAACAGTAAAGAACACGTTAAAGAAATCACGTTTAGATGGAACAGATCTCTACTTAGCCTTGTTAATGTTGAGGAATACTCCAATATTAAGCGAAATTCCTAGTCCAGCCCAGATCCTATATTCAAGACGACTCAGGGATATATTACCTGCAACAGGCAAGGTGTTAAGAAAGACAACTGTTAATGACACATTAATTAAATGAAAATTGGAGGAGAACAAGCACAAACAAAAGATGCATTACGATAGAAGAGCAAGAGACTTAGAAGATCTAGAAAAAGGAGAAAGGGTCAAGATTAAAATAAGTTTGAAGGACAAGGAATGGAAGTTAGGAAGAATAGTTTCTAAGTTAAGAAGACCTCGTTCGTATCTTGTGCAGTTAGATACTGGAACAAAGATTGAAAGGAATAGGAGATATATATTAAAACTAAACGACGACTATCAGTTGAAATACCAAAACCAAATCGATTATTACTTATCCAACACAGAAGAAGCTTCTAAGAGCCCGAATGCAGTAACAAGTCCTGAAATAAAAGTAGATAATGATGATGGTAGCAAAGTATATAATGATAAGAATTTATATTTACCTTCAACATCTGGTATTGTTAATAACAATGTAGTAACTAGGTCAGGTAGAATAGTAAAGCCCCCAAAACGTTTTTATTAATCTATTGCTAGTTAAGAAGGAGGGTTTGTTTCTAGAAAAATCCGATATGTCATTTATATGATGGACAATAGCTTAAACGTAATGTAAAATAGATAAATTTGAGAACGTTTCATCATAGTGTCAATAATTTTTAAAAAATCGCAGCTTCCCTATATTTTATTTAACAATAGATATGTATTTGTATTTCTAGAATATTACATGGGTTAAACATTTACAAGTGATATATTTAAAACAAAATAATCGCACCTGAAAGATTCTTTACTCTAAATTTTCAGATTTACGATTTACTTGTATATAGTGCGACAAAAAAGTTCAGAGACTCGAACGATATTTGAGTAACTAGAAACGTCGTCTATGTGTTCAGGCCGACGTTTGAAATCTGTTACATGGCTCTTTCCGATAATACTAACTTTCAACTTCAATCAGTCAATAAATAGCAAAGTTACGACAATTCTCTCAAAACAACTTTTGGGTCGCTGATGAAATACTAACATTGGAACAAAGAACAGTTACTAAATTTCGTTTTTCGATAGCAAGGGAATTATCCACAGGAAACTCGTTCCAATTACTAGCAAATATTTTGGGAAAGTTTTGAAGTGTTTGATGGCCAGAATCCGTCGTATTCGATCCGAATATTGTAATCCAGACACCTGGTGTCAATAGCACGATAATGCACCGAGCCACACCTTACTTATTGTTCGTCAATTTTTGGCTCAAGGTGAACTTTGTGCGTTGAATTATCCACCGTATTCACCTGATTTGTCTCCGTGCGATTTTTCTCTGTTTCCTAAATTAAAATTGAAGTTGAAAGGATGTGGTGTTTTTAAGACATTTCGACCATCAAAAGAGCTACAACACAAGCACTCGACGCAATTCCACAAAATGAAGTAGAATACGCATTTGAATCAGTGTTAAATCGCTGTAACAAGTGTATTGAAACTGGAGTAGAATATTTTGAATAAAAAAATTTCAAAATAAAAAATATTTGGATTTTTTATTTCAGATTTTTCCCACGGCCAGTTTCGAAACTTGTTTGTCGCACTGTGTATACTTATTACAGGCAAACATTGTGATAGCTTTTATCAGCATTTATTTGATGCATTTAGGTAATAAAACGTGATAGTATTATTTATAAGGAGAGTTATTTATATGTATAGAGAAGTTTACTGATGAGAAGCCTTGATGTATAAATTAGATCATAAAATTATAGAATAGCTCTCCGAAATGCATTCTTTCACAAATCTGAGTAAATGTATAATACAGGAATAGCGAATGCTAGAACAAAGATTGAATTATTCTTATATTTGTATGCTGTACAAGAGAACTATTTTTCGTTTGTACTTCAACAGGTTACACAAGAAGTGAGAGCGTACTCTTGATAATAGATTAGCACTTTACTTATTTTTAAACCTACAATTGTCACAGGTATAACATTTTTCTTGGGTTACGTAATAAATTGCCAATTACTATCGTTGTGCCGACAATAAAGCGAAGAGTCTTATTTACATTTACATAGTCTAAGTAGTAGGTCGTTACCAATATATATAAGTGTTAGAGACTCTGCTGCAATGTTGGTAATTCTTAATTTTATGTTAATTGTATTAACATTTTCTGTACTACACTTCCAAATTATAAACTTAGTGGAATTCATATTTTCATATAAGATACTTTATCTTTTTGCTTCGATTTATGACTTATGTGTATATGTAAGTACATTTATATAATATACCGGTAGTTTCGTTATACAAGCACAAACCAACTCAAATTTAGTATTTACACTATAATTTTTAACGAATATGTTTTATACGATCTTACAAAAGAGCGAAACACAATTTTAATATTATGCATTTATTATTTTACCATATGTAAACATATAACACTTCTATCACAATTTTTTACCAAAAGTCATAGTTTAGCCAGCATTTTTTCGTTTCTTTTTCTCTTACTCTTTCTCTAGAAGTTGATTTAATTACAGATTAGCAATAAAATTATCTTTGAAAAAATTGATCTATTCTAATATAAGAAAATTCGGGCACATAGAAATATTACACTCTTTTTTACTATCAACAATTCTTTTTAAAATATCATTACTAATATGACTATTAGTAATGATATTTTAAATTTTATTTTGTGTACGCACATCTAATATAAATAATAATAATAAATTATTATGGTTTGTAATAATGTTATAGTAATTAACGGATCTGCTAACTATATACAGATACATATCCGATATTAAGTTAAGACACCAATGTGCGTCTAAACATAGCAGCGTTTCTAGCCCGTACTATTTTAATATGAATAGTATTGAATAGGGAGGAAAAGTGATGACGTCAATTTACCACAATTTATGCTGTTGGGACCTCTGCTTAGCTTTCCAAAGAAAACAACCTACACTGAAAACCACGAATGTTTGTAGTTACGTCATAGTTGGTTATGACGTGTGCTAAGTATCTACGACTTATGTTATATACTTCTATCTCGCTTGTCTACACGTATGCTTCTGACTTTTATATATAGCGCTTGTCTTCATTTTATCAATGAAACACTGATGTACTACAAACTTTCGTGGTTTCATCTGTACACATGTATATATCATTTGTTTTTTCAGTCGTTATTACTATTTACACGTGTACGAAATTTGTTTGTATCGTGTTATTGCAATTGTTTTATTTTTTTAACTACATAATTACTTCTCTTTCTGGTACCCGTAATAATTGGCTACATATATCCGTTAGACAGAAGAGAAGTATATATGAAACTATAATACCAATTTTTTAAATATCAAAACTATAAATTTATCTACAACATGGATGTCTTATGTTATAAATTATTATTTGAACATAACTGCACGTTTCTTACAATTATAGCCTTAAAACAAATTGTTTAAAATAAATTCTTTCACTTATATCTACATTTATAAAAATATAAAAAAGTAATGTGCTATAAGGTTTTACTCTAAATTAAATGAATCTTTAACTTCATTCCCAGTCCAATGCAAATTTTGAGATTTGGGATACTGGTGCAACAACCCGTAGTAAGCGAAATTATAGCACACGAGCTAGTTTCATTACAAATTTCGATTCACTCCTGTGGCGACACAAATTTTCAGATTTTTTAAGATTATCGAATTTTTTCGCCTCTTCGACGACATAGCAAATATTAAAAGCTACACAGTTTGCTAGAAAGGTATTGGCACAACAACCCCTGCTAATCGAAATTAGTGCACACTTCGAGATTTTTTACGTTTCTCGATTTTTTTTCGCCCCTTGGACGGCCTGGCAAATATTGTCACCTACACCGCTTGATAGAGGGATATCGGCGTAACAACCTGTGGTAATGGGAATTATTGCGCACAAGCTAGTTTCATTGCAAATTTCGATTCATTTCTATAACAACTATATTTTTGACTTTGTGGGTGATTCAATATTCGTGACTTACTAGATTTTCGGCTATCTACATGTTTTTGTAATCTATGGAACCGTTGCTGGCACCCTGTTGCTAATTTCACACAAGCAAAATCAATAGGTACCGATGGATGCACACTAACCAAGTGATAGCGTCAGATAGCATACCTTCGCATACATAACTCCACCTAGATGGAAATGTTGTGACGCTAAAAAATGCCATCTGTTGGTTTGCTAAGTAAGCTTTTCTCGAGCGTGCTGTCAAAACCGGGACCTACTTATGGCGAGAGATTTAAAATATATTTATTTCCTTTTTTTGGATTGTTGGTAGATATGGAAACACTGGCATTTTTAAAAAATTTTTATTTTATAAAAGTTATACGAAATTACATGGTACGAGTGTGGTATTACATTGTGTAATAATGAGTAAAGGCTGGAATTGAGAGGGCCGAAATCTGCAATAATCAACAGAAGTTGGACTTTGTGAATTCCATGCCTTCATTACAATTTCAACGAATAGATGTAAAGATTTGCAATAAGTTTTATATTATCAACAAAATGATTTCTTTCAAGCGTATGTAGGCCGACATTAATTACTTGCAACTTTCTAAATTAAAGATGAATGAAATGCTATTTGTAGGTAATTGTAAAACATCCTTTTGTCTGCCCAATATATACTCGATCACAGTATTAACGTTATACTTAGCAAATTCCCGATTTTTTCCATGTTATCTACTTGGCCTTTGGGGTTTCCTAGAAAGTGTTGGACGGTATTGTTTGCCAAAAAAGACATGTTGCAATCAACGGCAGAAAAGTGTTTCTAAGGCCTTTCCTGAAACAAACCAGAAATCGACATTTTACAAACTAATTACAAATGCTGCTTCCCACTCTGGTTTTATTTGTAACTGTTACTCACGTGCTAGGCCTCTTAATAGTAGTATATATATCATGTTTGTAGGATCAGCAAACACTTGCAATTTATATGCTTTCATTGACCTGGTCATATTACACGTCCTTAGTTTAAGATTAAATGCGGTTTTGATAAACGATAAACTGAAATGCCGAAAGCGAATGTTCGTATGACTGATTTGAATCTCCAATGATGAATATACAGGTATTAGTAAGTTTTATGTATCTATTTTTTGCTTACCTCTACGTCGTGTAATACATCAAGCCATATATGCTGAAATCCGTACGTTCACCTGTTTTTGCTGTTTTAGGCAGATTGACAGACCTTCAGCCTACTCCATCGGAGTTTAATGCTGCAGCACTGGTTCCTGCCAAACTTCTGCAGTACCGGTGATCCCGAAGTTCTACAAACATATGCAAATGATATTATTGCTGTATTAGCAACGCAACAACTTTTTTTGAAGTTTTAATAGTGACATTCCTATTTTTTTAAAGTGGAGGTTTCCCATTTGCTTTACGCTTACCTCGTATTGCAGTTTTACAGCAATCTTTAGATGTAGTCACACTTGTAGTAGCTACATGAAAGGATTTCCAAACGATAACTTCACCAGGCTTTGACTTATTTGACATATTACAAGTACTTCTGTCAACTCCATCGGAGTCCAGTGTTACAGCGGTAGTTTCAGCCATACTTCTCCAATACTCGTGATCCGAAACATCTGCAAATATATATAAATGGTAAATTAGCATATTTTTCTTTTATATCTGGGAATTACTTTTCTTTACTATTACATTCGTTCTTAACAAACTTATCTCTTACATCTTCATTTACTTACTTTATCCTCTTTCTACTGTTGGCACAGGCAAAAATAGCGACGGCATTGCATTCTTCTTCAGAACATTGTTTGAAGTTCAATTCTCATCACGAAAGTGCACATGGCATATTAGATGAGAATTATATACCTGCTGAGGGTTTGTTTGGGTTAAATTTCCATTGCCACAAGCAGCTAGCCACGCATGAACGGATCCTAAATGCGGCTAAAATTAGATCGAGTATGCGATAACTATCAGGCCGAATTGGTAGCTACAAATCTGGTGGTAAAATACGTGAAGGAGATGCAAGTAGAGCGAGCAACGTTGTTTACGGACAGCTTATCCATGCTGAAAGCTCTGAAAAAGCTGCAGTCTCGGGCTGGGCCTTGCCTTGATGGGGTCGGGCTTCGCTAGATGTGGGTCTATGGTCTGAAGGGCGGGGGTCGGCGAGGGGCGATTCTGCGCATAAGTCTTCCGGGATAGAGCCGGTGGCTCTGTGGCACTGGCTGGTCCTCCGGTGTAGGATTCGCGGAATGCGAACGTAGTAATTTTCTCTTACAGCGGGATCCTTTCCCATGCCAGAGTTGACAACTGGATGACGGACTACGTTTAAAACGATAAGTTAAGTATCATATTTACATTATTATATTTCTGGATTGTTTAAACAATTTAAAATACTAACGGGGAGGACACACACGGTGTGCGGTTAGTCATGTAAGTGGATACTGCCGGTTTTCTTTTTCTGGTACGTCAGAGAGCCACCCTGGCGACGAGCGACGACGAGGGAAGCGACTCACTACACCGGAGGAGAGGAAGGACAGCCCGGACGCCAGGAATGTTTGGGGCCCTTTTAAACCGAAGGAACGACTGCTTGGTTGAGGCAATCTTACAGAAGAGGAGGCGCGGCGATACCTCAGAACTAGCAACAGTCACCGAGGAGGCGATCTGTGACGTAAGAACAGAAGGGAGGATCACAGAGCGAATTAACACTGAGAAGAGAATTTTATTTTTAATTGACGATATCTGAGAACAATGTAAATATAATATTCAAGGAAACTAGGTAGCGAACTACTTCCGCAGGGCTAGGAAATAAAATGTACATAGCTAAGTAGGGAAGTGGGCTACTTCTGCACTAGTTTAATTAGGTTAAATTAAAGTAGTTTCTAGGTAGGAACTGGGACATGTATTGTAGTAAGGTTAGTATTAAGTATCCGAAGTAAAGACATCGCACCGATACAGGAGTTGCAAATCCTATTTATTATATAGTTATTATATATACTATATATATTATTATATAGTTTCTAGAAGATTGCCATTGAAGAAACGGACGGAAACATAATAAACCAACCAGGACATGGAACGGGAAGTTGTGATTGAGCCATCAAAGTGTCTACAGGCCTCATTGCTCCTTATTGCGAAGAAAAAGAACGGCTCAATAACTTTACTAATAAAAATAGTTATTCTCTATCAACAAATGATGACACATTGGATATTTTGGGTGCATGCCAAATATTTCGACCTCTGATCTTAAAAGCAAGTATGGGTAAATGAAATTCCAGCCCATGGATAAAAAAAAGACTATATTCACAATTGGGACAGGGTTATGGGAAATGCCCTTTATACAATCGCAACTTAATTTATTTTGCAAATTTTCCTTTTGATGTGTAAACGTCCCCAACAAATTGCAATTCCGTATATTTCGATTTTGTTTGCCCAAAGTGATAAAGATACCAATTCATTGCCGTTATTGTATATTTATTGAAATGTTTCTATTGTCGCTACCTTGTTATCATCAATATTGATGCATTATATTAGTTTCCGAACCGTATATATTGGACTTTCTGATATTTTGGGATGCCATATTGCTTTGACTAGCATTTTTTAACAATAATAACTCAAATCATGAATTCATCTACAGTTTGAATCATTAATGAATCTGGAAATTCGTTTAAAACTTTACAACAATGCGTCACACTGCAGAATACTACTGGCAACAATAGCTTGAAGAAGAAAATGTTGAAATAATTCAAAGTAAAACTATCCGAACAATTTGTTTTATTTTTGTTTTGTGGTAGTGGGATCAACTAGATAATTTAAAGAAAATTAATCTAAAGACAAGTTCACTCTTAAATTATTGTTATTTCACTGCAATTTAAATATTTATACCAATGGATTCACTTAAATAATGATCTACATAAATATGTATAAGTTTTTATATATTGTGATGTGCATAACTGTATTGATTATATGTTATCGCGGGGCACATGCGCGCGGTAATTGTAACTCTGTCGGAGGAAAAATGTATAATCGAAAAAAGAGTAATTATACTACACGTGCATATGTGACGTATATATTATAACCTTATTCTATTTAGGTTTTATTACACAGTAATATTATTTTGGCTTTGTACTTTTCTTTCAGAATTACATTTTTGTGTGGTTATCTTTGGATAAAGCTAAAGTTAAAGATTTCACACATCTGCCAGCTAATGCAGGTATCTTATCACATATTGTTTAATGTTTGTATGTGTATTTGTCCTTAGATATTTATCGGATTTGTTAATCGATGTTTTCTGTGTAATAATACAATACTGTAAAATTATATTTTGGTTTAATAGAATTTAATAGAATTAATAAATAATAAGAAATGATATGTAAATGCGAATTTAAATTTAAGAATGGCTCAAATTTATCAAATCAGACGGTTTTTCGCTACTACAAAGGCATCGGGCTTCTGTAAGGCGAGATTTGTTTGTAAATATTGCGACATTTGTCAATATAGTTATGCAAAACTAATGAAGTGATATTTGTTGATAGTATTTGTAATAAACCATGTATTCTATTCTAATCTATTTTTTAAACATTAGACATAGATTGGATTCATATTGAATTACATATTTTTAATTACAGTGAATTATTTAAATAGATTAATTTATAATATAGTATTTATTAGTTACTGCCCCTTCAATATTATTTTCCTTTAATTTGCTTATATTCTCTATTGTAAATATTTATTAACATTGGACCCATCTTAAATAAGAAAGCCTTTATTTCTCATTTGCGATGTTTATCAACTTTAAATCTATGTCGGGAAACGTATTGCAATGCCGCTTCTGTTAATATCAGCGTTAAAATATATACAGATTTTATTTTATTAGATGCTTAGGCTTCTGCTAATGTACCCAAGTATAGAAACAAGTGATTTTTATTCTATGAGTTGTTTGATTCAATCAGAGTACCAGTGGTTCGATTTTCGTTATAACACACTAAGGTGTATCATAAAATTATACAGTGGGACCACGAAGCAATTCCTCAGCCTGCTAACTTTTGATGAATTTAAACAAAAGCGCCACTTTTCATCCTTTGGTCTTCTTGTATATTTTGACGCAAGATATGCATGCAGCAATAACAATTTTGGCAATATGATTTTGTTTTATGTAGTCGGCTAGAAGAAAAACGCCAAGTTGTTTCTTATTATATCAAATACATGCAAAGGGCTTTTTTGCCAGATAGTGTAATCACAATAATTATCAATTTATCGATAATTATATTGTTATTTATTGTATACTGTTGCTGTATGAATGGAATTCTGTTTGTTTTTGACTCTTTTTTACTAGTAATGACATGAGATGATGAATTTCAATTTTATCTTCTGTCAGGACAGATTACTCTGATAGATTCCATCTACATTATTCACTGTAAAATTGAAGTACTAAGAAAGCAGAACCCACATGGTTGGCCGTCAAAATATCAATATTACCTTAAATGTTGACATTTTAATAGTAGTAATTGTACAAACAAATTTTGTTCAAAAAGCAATTTGAAATTCTGGTAAAATCTTTATTATTTACATCAGCATAAATGCGCAATTATTTACAATGTATTTTTTTTCAGTGGTATCATTGAGGGTAGGATGTTAATTCAGCTTACAATGTTTAAGCTTATTTGGATTTACATATTTTCAAATTGTTATTGAAACGGATTTCTATACAGGGTGAAGTGAAAATATCCAAAGATGTAGAAACTAACAATACTAATCGGGTAAGTTTATTACGCTATGAAATAAAGAGATTAAAAAGGATTCTTTTGGCGATTAATGGTTTGACAAATTATTTAAGAATTGTTTACTTAAATTTTATATTTTAGTGAATATATTTGTGCTTGTTTTCTTTTCAATTTTTGGTTTTATTGCGATTCTCTTCGTCTTCCAACCGTATAGCTTTTCAATATGATGCATCATACCGTTTGGCGACCGTCCAGGAACATTTCTACAAGTTGTTTTACCGCTAAAAAGTCATTGTTGTCATTTGCGAATGCGTGTTTTCACTAAAAACATATTTTCAGGCAATATATTTAGGAACCTTCTCATCGATTCGTCCTGGTGTATTGCACGTTGAAAAAGGTTTTAAGTAGGAAAGTTATAGTAGCACCACATCGATTTGGAATAAGTTTTTTTTCGCTATTGTTGTGTATTTAAAAATAGTTGGTTAATTTTATATGAAATTGCAAGAAAGTCTGATCGTTTGTTGCTGAATTATGATGTTCTGCATCTACCGTCAATAAGCCGACAGCGCGCATAAACAATGGATTTCTTTTGATGCCTGATATTTGGAAACATTCTGTGTTCTTTGTAGATTGGCAATGTAATCTAAACATATTTTCACAGTACGGCACAATGATTCAATACTTTTTGTCTAATTCGTTTTACAATATGTTGAACTAGACTGTCTGGTCTACTCTTTTATTGCAACTAAGAGCTATTCCATCATACGTATCAGCTTTATATTTATGTTTAAGGAATTAACTAATTAGAGCAATAATAATAACCATAATCAGAATATATTCACAACATACTAATTTATTACAATGGTTTTTAATACAATATTTTCAATACAAGACAAGTGCTATATATAAAAATCAGAAGCATACGTATTGTAATGATATGAATTATTGTCTATTATTTACCAATGAGTTTTTTAAAAACTTTACTAGTTCACCTATCCAGATATTTTCTCGTCACTGTTTCGTGCACGCCGTTACTTTTATTTTGGTTGATGTTGGAGGCAAAGTACCATTAGTACTCCCTGTTTATGAAGTTTTAAACACAAATATTCAATCTGTACAGGTGTCTTCCTAAAGTTTTACAGATATCTACTTTGGGTTATTCTTTAATAACATTATTCACAATTTTTCTTGTTAAAGAAAAAATCTCTTCGACAACACTTGCAGAGGAGACGTAAACTTTACTATCGTTTATCATATATATCGCTTTTCGTAACCGTATTTTTTTTATATAAATAAATATTTCAAAATTTCATCCTTAAAATACGTTTAATATACCGCACTCACATATTTCAATTACATTGTATAAATATGCATTATTGCGAAGTTATACTTATAATCTTCAAAATTTCTCGTACGACAGAAGGATGGCACGACTGGCAGCATTTTGACACAGATCAAGTACGTGTGTACTGTGTGGCCTACCATATAGGCGAACAAATGCGTTGCTATGGATATAAAACAAAACCAAGAGATGAAGATCGTGTCAAAAGTCAGACATGTTGGCATCGTTTCTCCTGAGAAAGAATAATTAGTTATTTTCTCATATAACTCCGTAATTTTATAAATATCTCCGTTTATATCCAATAATAAAGTGTATCACCTGATTACATATAATATCCGGAAGTTCCGGACACATACTTTGGAAGCCGAAGACCAGTCCATCTTAAAGGCGAGAAATCACCTGGGTGTGAGTACGATTTCGAAGATTAAAGTCGTCGAATCTCCTTAAGTTCTTCAAAATTATTTGTATCCTCCGATCTCATTTTTGTTTCGTAAATTAATTAGAATATTTAAAGTTTAGCTGGTCATTGCCTTAGGTTTTCTGTAAAAAACATATTTTTTCTTTTTTTTTTAAAGCGGTATATATTTCTCACTTTGTCAATATATCAATCTTTTCAACTTTACATTTGGTATTTTAATTTAGAAAACATTATCACTTAATTTTAAAACAAATAAATCAAAATTTTAAATCAAAGAACCCAATTAAAAAAAATTAACGAGCCTGAGATTTTCCACCACAGTAGTCAGAAGCGAGATAAAAGGATATAACATAAATCGTAGCTACTTAAACATACGTCATAACCCACTCCGACTACAAAGTTTCGTGGTTTTCAGTGTAGTTAGCCATCTTGTGTAATTTTCAATTTTCATTACTTTTAACTATTTCTACTTTTTATCATAAAGACAATTATCTCTATTTGCTCAATTATGCTCAATTATAAATTTTAATAATTTACACTTTGTCATTGCCACTAACTTTATTTATTTTCTTGTAGCTAGCTAATGGACGCTGAACCTGGTATTAAAGATTTTAAAAGGTAAGGGATTGTTTTGTGAATAAATTTAGTCGCCATTTTCAAAAAATTGTAGAATACGTGTGATATATATTATATACATGCTGATTATTATTTATTTTTATGAAAAAGTAATTTTGTAGTGTGCAAACTAAATAAGATTAAGTCAACAATGTAACCAGAAACGAGAGAGATTCGAGAGAATGGTACTGATAAGTATTTGAAAGTAAAAAGAGTTAGGTACTTTCTTTCAAATGGAACAACTTCACCGTTTTCATTGAAATTCATTTCAGTTTCCGAAACCGACTTCTTTTCAATTTTCACATTTTTCTTTTCCAAATTGTCCTTACGTTTTTCAAGTATTGCTAAACATACATAATTACCTATTCATTAAATATAATGTCAAAACGAGATCAAAAGCAAAAAACTTTTCAGATAATTTATTTGTTTTTGTTAAAATAAATGATGATGAAGCCTGAAATTAACGTTTCGCGAATCCATATCATTAAAAAATATGACGTTTTTAATTTCATGTTCTGTGTTTTATTAATGGACATCTATCTTACTTGTAATATTTCCTCTTCTTGCCACTTGATTTCAATTCTTACGCGATAACTTAAATTCTTAAACGTAAGAGAATAGTATAGGTCCGATTGCAACATGTATATTAATATGTTTTGAGAACGAATGATAATGATGACTAAATAGTATTCTTGGCTCTCTTTAGTTGGGTGTCAACAAACTCGAATTAAACAGAAAGCTCGTTAAATATCCCCTGCTCTGTTAGCTTTTGAAAAGCTAGTCGGAAAAAATGAATCGATTTTAATTTTGTATGAACTAATTTTTAGTGTTATCTTTTAGTTTAAGTTTCGTTGTCATTGGAAGGAATGCAATCTTTCTCATTTTAAATACAATAATTTGTATATTTTTACGTATTGCGAATGATAGCGGAAAGCGAATTAAAAGATATACTTTAATTAAAAAAATGTATATATGGAGATATGGAGCAATATCGGTGTTGGCAAGTGAAAACTAGAAATAATTTCTAATTGTCAGTTCTAAAATGGAGATTTGAATGATGTTATTAAATGGTAATTGTTGTGTTCTTAGCAACGAGTCTTTTATATAACCCTAACACCATAAGAGATAATTGGGCGCTTATACTTTCATATTTCGTAAAGTGTAACATATGACGTGTATCGTTAGATTCAGTTTTTCTATTGTCTCTTAGAAAAATGTAAGAGTGTAGATTTTCTATTTCAAGTTACGCATGGATTCCAGTGATAACGGAATTGGAATTAAACTGCCGGCAATACTAAATGTTAGTTTTAAATATGATATTAAATCAGCAAATAGTGTTCTGTCTAATGAACAAAATTCGAAAAACCGATTGCCTCACTTTTAATAGTAATCCTACAAAGTGCCATCTCTTGTAAGACCGGGAGCTGGGGATCACGAAGAATTCAAGTTAAAAGCTTAGGGAGGTCGTAGGCCGCAAGAAATTTAAAGTATATAAAATTTCAGATTAAGAATTTAATTAAATAAAAAAATATAAAAAGAAACCATCTTACTTAACAACAAAAAAATACAATACTACAGCTGTTAAGCACCGATGAAAAATAAGTAATTAAGAAAAGAACCTCAAACCTCTAATCCAAATTGAATGATTTCTCCAATCGAAGGTTCTAAAATTTTATCTTAATTGCATGCATAGCTTGGCTGGTCCTGTAGATTTCCTGGGCCATCGCCCTCGAAGAGACTGGTAACAACAGATATAATAGGAAAAAGTTTGCTTACTCTATATGAAAAAACTCTAGAAACACTAAAGCATACCACGCTGCAATTAAAACAAAGCTATAATAAATTTAAACTCAAAGAGTTCATTACATGGATAGAGGGAACCTGGTTCGTTCATATGGATTTTAGTCAAACCTACAGGTGAAAGAAATCCTGATTACTAGACATCAAATGGGTATGACCTTAAATTCTTTGTGTGCCAGGCGGATGTTTTGCCATCACCGTCAGAAAGTTCGTAAATGCAGGGTGAAAGAATCTTAGTAATAGCAAAAGGACAGACAAGCTTAGAAGCATGTTTAGCTGTGAACTATTTAGCAGCATCAGATAGTACGTAATTTCCTCTCCAGACGCGTTGAAATAACTGAAATGTATCAGGATGATATCGAAGATTGTAACGAGCACTTTGGATGTGCGTCTCACGGTTACGACTTTGGACACCAAGATAAAGTTAAGCGAAAGTTTGTTTATGATTGGTATTAGAGAGTGGTATGTCAGATAGAATAAAGGTTTCCTCTTGACCATCGATAATAATTTCTCTCCTAAAGTTGATAAATTCAAGGATTAGTTGAGTTGCCTCATGTTTAGCTGACCTCATTGCAAAACTAATATGATGTAAATAACGACCTTTGTTTTGATCGCACGATTAACGCGTTCTATAGGATTACATTGTGCACGATAATTTCCACGAAATGTAAACGTTATATTGCTTAGTTAGATTTTGCATAAGATCCACTATCAGCGTTTTATGAACCTCAAAGAAAGATCCTCCATAATTTGGACGACCTTATTAGCTGTCGCGGAACGCAAAGGGAAAAGCATTACAAAATTGTTCAAAATGTCGCAAACTACTAGAATATCCGTATGATCTTTGACAGTACGAGGTAAGGGACTAATTAAATCTGCGATAATTATTTGCCAAGGACGAGACGCTTACTCGCATTTGCTTAGGAAATTACCGGCAGAAGGTTTCTGTTCTGGCTTGGTACTAAGGTACACAGGTGTAGTGGTCGACGTACTTAGCTACATCGGTTATCAACTTGTGAAAGATCCTAGCGATTGTTTTTGCTACACTACAGTGGCCACAAGTACGGGCGCCATGACGTGCTTTAATTATTCCAGGACGTTGAGAGTTAGAAACAATTAATTTCCATTCATCAGAGGGATTTCCTAAATCTGGTTGCTTGGCAGAAATATGCTTGTGGAATTGGAAATTTATTTGGACTCTTAGATATCTTCTATTGATACCATTTATCAATACCACGAACTGCGTGCTCAGAAGCTTTGCGATGTATGATTTCAAAATGATAAGGCATCAAGTACAAGGTCCAATGGCCCAAGCGACCCTGTGAATTTTTCAACCTATGTCACCAAACGAGTGATTGAAAATCGGTAATGTTCTCAAAATGATATCGTTCTAGGTAATTTCGAAGTTTTTCAACTGCCCAAATCACTTCGATGACTTCATGTTCGGTAGCGTTGCATTTACTCTCAGTAAGTGTAAAAGATCGAGAAAGGTAACACATAACATTTTCATCTTTTTTTCAAACAGTTGTGTGAAAACTGCACCTGATGAAGCATCAGTTTTAGAAAATCGGGTGCAGAAACCAAGATCTTTTTCAGCGTTTGAAGCGCATTCACACTGAGGACGGACTCCATTTGACATTCTTTTTGTGAAATTCGTTAGCGGAGCAACAATTTCCGCAAAATTCTTTACCCACTTTTTATATCAGGAACTTCTTTAATTGAACGAGGCAAGGGGATATTTAATACAGTCACGAAGACTTAATTAACCCACAACAAAACCAAGGTATTTCACATGTGACCTACAAAATTGATATCTTTCAGAATTAACTATAAAATCAAAGACATAAAGTCGATCAAAAACTAAGCGCAACGTCTGCAGATGTTTTTCGAACGAATCACTCTAGACTGTTATGTCGCCAAGATTAACAAAGGCCGACAGTGCCCGTAAAACGTTGAAACAGGTCAGGCGCAGAGATTCATTAAGATGTATTTGATAAAATGCACTCCTAATGCCTGAGGAATTCAAATACTTGGCATCATGCAAACAATCTAAAATGGTCGAGATGAGAGGTAAAGCGTATTCATATTTGCAGGTCACAGCATTAAGCTATCGATAATCTACAGAGAATCTATAACCACCGTCCTGTTTTTTACCATACAAACTGGAGAAGCCCAAAGACTCTATGAATGGCTCTATGAAATCGGCATCCAACATTTTTGGATTTCGTCATCGACAATATGCTTCTTAATTGGAGAAACTGGGCAATATCACTGCTTGAAGAGTTTGGTATCTGGCAGAAGTTCTACCTCATTCGAAATAAGATGAGTGCGACCTAGACAGGTTTCCACAAGTTCCCTCATTCTAATAAGAAACTGGTTTAAAGTATATATTTGAGATTCATGTAATGAAAAAGCTGTTAGAATACTGCTAACGAAAAAAGAAATCTGCAAAATGCCAGACACTTTTACGCAAGAAGCAACCCAAAAGTCTATTCTCAAAATCATGATGAGGTTAGTTGGGTAGTACCAAAGTATTCATCAATTTAATTTTTCCCTCCAATTTTTCTGGGATTGAAACATATCCTAAACTGTAACATTCTCTCCATTAGCTGCAGTGTATTGAACGATATCCAGTTTTAATCCAAGTCGCTGTAACAAGTCACAATCTTTAGGACCAACTAAACTTCTATTTGATCCACTATCCAATAATCCCATTACAGTGTATTTCAAAACCTGAAGATAAGGTCGTTGATCACCAACAACGCGCGACATAACATAATCAAGGAAAACTTTTTGTTTGTTGTCTAAATTTTTTAAGGTCAAACTAACATCCAGGGAAGTAACTACTCGACCATCTAGTGGTTCTCGGAAGAGTTTCGTGAACACCTGGAACAACTTCCAACTTACTCCAACCTCATCGTGTCGATAACAAAATTTTCACTTACGTACCAAGATATGGTCTAATTGATCACAATTAAAACATATACAGGGTTTTTGACAGATAGCATTTACTTCAGGAATGGATGCTGTAGATGACGGAGTGCGAGGTTCAGAAGACGTATGAGAATTAGAAGAATAAACTAAAGCTAAATTTTGCTCAATGCAGTACGCTTGCGGGAGAGAGGTCTGTAATGATACGTGTGATGTTTTTTTAGCTCAAGCTTGAGACACAGTTTCTAGCTCATTTAAAGTCTGAAGCGTGGGAAGCTGCTTTAGACAGAAAGGGGCCAAATTCCTATAAATAATGTTAATAAGTTACATCTCTTGGGCAATATTCTTGACGTCGCATCTTAGAAAACGTACAAGAAAAATATACGGTAAAGTTTTGGGTCTTGATTATGGGCAAATACATCTTCAAACAAACAAGCTTGATAATCAGGTGGCTCACAATATTTATTTAATAAGCCATTAAATGTTCTCCAATCACCTCAACGTTAACGATTAGAACAATACCATAATAACCCTCTACCCTCAAATAAATCGATAACGGATTCAAATAATTGATGTTTGGATAAATCACGAGCTATACGCAGTTCATCCATTCGTTCTAGATAACCGTGGCTGACTGACTACGAGGATCACAATTAAATTTAATTTGCCATTTTGAGACAGGCATGACCAGAGGATTGTACGAGAGTATAATTGAAAACACGACGAAGATTTATTGTTCGTGGATCT
Source organism: Trypoxylus dichotomus (assembly GCA_023509865.1). Taxonomy (NCBI): domain Eukaryota; kingdom Metazoa; phylum Arthropoda; class Insecta; order Coleoptera; family Scarabaeidae; genus Trypoxylus; species Trypoxylus dichotomus. The sequence continues at coordinate 51,420,810 of CM042074.1, read as the reverse complement.
GGTGCCCCATTGAAAGCCAAGTCTACAGCCGGATTACATTTAATACTGACGCGATCTATATCACTCAACTCGCCAGCCAACAATGAACAACGTAACGCACTTTGTTCCGGAGAAACACTATCAATCGAAATCCGATTAACGCGATTTATGACATGATGGAGTCGGAAACGTAAGCGTTCAGCTCCATAAACGTCTAACTTGTCAAGAATAGCAAAATTAAGTTTTAAACCAATAACTTTTGTTTTTAAAGGCTGTAACTCATCCGCTTTATCAACCGCAACCGATACACCGCAAAATTCAAGCCGATAAATCAATTGATCAGCCACCAAACCTTCAGCATCAATGGCCAAAGACTCCTTGATTTAATTAGCAATTACAATAGGAATTTTTTAGTTAAAAAAATAAAAATAAATACCACAAGAAAAATAATTGTGGAATCAGTAATACTAAATCGAAGCACAAAATCTTCCCCTTTCTCAAGGGCGTTCGAAAATTGTTGACGATCAGCGAGGTGATTCAGACGGTAACCCAAACAGTTTTACGCAGCTGGCATTGATAAAGCGATGGGATAAGTATATTAATGTAGGTGCCGACTTTGTTAAAAAATAAAACTTGTTTTTTGCTAAATATTTCTCTAATTTCTTTCTGTAATAACTTTTTGTGACCTACTTACTGACTTTCCCTCGCATTAATGAAGTTGAAATTGAAGTAAGGTTTGAATTACTTCTGATGATGATAGATGGAAAATTAAGCAATATCTTTGAGATAGAAATGCTCTACTTAAATCTTATATATGGTGTTAGGCCTAAACAATACGTTGGAAATTTCTGAGAAACGTATGTTGGAACATTATTGATTTGGTTTGCCAATTCATTAGTTAGGTCTTTTCTGCAACTTGGCAAATTAGAAACGGAAATAAATAAGCTTTAGAAAATGATAAGAAGAATACGAATTTGAATATAAAATAGAGTTACCTGTAGGCAATCTAAAAAGCATGCTACAGATCAGGAAATAATGAAAACCGTATCAGAAGATTCTTCAGTAAACATATGCTGTAGGAATAATAAGAGCTGATATTGAGTTAATTCACAATTTCTCTCTAAGTTTTAAAGCTTACTACAAAAATACCAACAAATTATACTTAAGAGATTGGATTTTAGCAAGAATTTGAAAATAAGACATATGGAAATTAGGATTATCTCAACGTTTTATGTGTATGCTATATACGTTGAGAACAGCGACAAGTACAAAAAATTAAATAAAATAAAACAATAAATCTATTTTTCCTTTTCAATATAATCACCCTTAAGCACAATACATTTATTAGATTTATGAATTAATTTTTCTAAACCATCATAAAAATATTTTTTAACTTTCGCCTCAAAATGAGCCAAAGTTGCCTCCTTTACCTCATTGTCGTCGGAAAACTTTCTTCCACGTAAGTCTTTTTTTAAATTGGGGAACAAATACAAATCACTAGGTGCCAGGTCTGGACTGTAGGGTGGATGGACTATTGATTGAAAGCCATGCTTGTGCAGAACAGCCATTGCAACTTTGCTCTTGTGAACCAGCGCATTGTCTTGCAAGAGCAACACACCCTTGGTCAATTTTGCTCGACGTTTCTCTAATATCGCTGCGAAACATTCTCCGGTTATGCTCCTACCTTTTTCTTTGTAATCAATCAATAATATCCCCTCACAATTCTAGAAAACAGTAGTCATCAACTTTCCAACCGATTCTGACACTTTGAATTTCCTTGGCGGTGGTAACCCCTTATTATGTCATTGCATGGACTCCTGTTTCGACTCAGGCTCAATGTGATGAACCCATGTTTCATCTCCGGTAACAATCCACTCCAAAATCTGTGCAGGTTTGTCGCCACACAGCTCCAAAAATTGTTTGGACGCAGAGACGCGCTGCTGTTTCTGCAGCGGCGTGAGCATTCTCGGTACCCATCTTGCACTGACTTTTCTCATACCCAGGTGATCATATAGGATACGCAAAATGGTGGTATCTGATACTCTAACTAATGCAGATAATTGTTTTTTCTTCAAACGGGCATCTTGCAGTAGAAATTTTTGCACTTTTTCGACGATGTCTGATGTGGTGGCCTCAACTGGCCGTCCTGAGCGGGGGTCGTTTTCAATCGACTCCCGACCATGTTTAAAAAGACCATGCCACTTATAAATCATTGATTTACTAGGACACTGTTCCCCATAAACGGTTTCCATTTCATTCAATGTGGTTTGAGCGTTCTTTCCTTGCTTTGTAAGGAACTTTATCACAGCACGGTGTTCAATTTCCTCCATAGTTTCAGTTTTCTTCCGGACTGATTTGTTTAGCAGGCAACTATTCGTAAACGGCTGAAACTATAGGGTTGCAACTTAACTTATATACTAATGATGAGTCGCCAATCAGAATGACACCTAGCGAGCGCTCCTATCCCCACTCCATGCCCTACATTCCACGAACTTCTGGACCTCCCCTCGTATTTTCTGTTACTTACTAAAGTCCAAAGAATGAATTAAAAAATGAATTAAATTACTTTTGTTTTTATAAACAATTTTTAAGATTCAAATTGTACCCATTAAGATTTTGTCTTCAGTAAATTATTCACTTCAATGAAAATATTGTAGTATGTTGTACATACATACATATTTGAAATTTTCGAAGCAGAATTTTAAACTTTAATCTTTACAAAGGTGGTTGTAATGTATATCATTTTCTTTAATATCTCACTGTTGGAAGGCAAATTATGTTGACAATAACGCTTGCACAATATGTGACCAACTTGATCTCGCCTTGTGTTGTATTTAGTAAATGTTCAACAGTTTTACAGAAACATAACATAAAACTGTAAGCGGCGATTTGGGTAGGTTTCCACTATAGTGCTTGTAGCAAAAAATACTTACATATGTTTGTGCAGACGTGTTTATTTAAAAAGGGAAGTTATTCAGTTTTCCTGTACTTGTCTAGAACACATTGAACGAGTAAGTATATGAATATGTTTGCTTTAAACGAAGAACGCGGAAAAATTCTTTCGAAGTAGCCTATTGTAATGCAAACGTTCTCCCGAGAAAGATTTATCACAGAATATGACATTTTGTACGCTCAAGCAAAATTTACGTAGAGACTTTTTCTAAACCTGTTCAATGCATTATTCAACATTAAACAGCAATTAACAGTGACGAAAAGTTAACTAACTAAACTTTGCATATGTGAACATAAATTGACCGGTCGTGGGGCTGGTGGGTTAAAAACAGGTAAAATGTAACTGTGTACAGAGACCAACAGAAAAGTTTGATAAAGCTAGAGTAAAGAACAAGATGGAAAGTGAGCAAGATTATACATTGGAAGTTTTACGAAATAGGAGAAGAGAAAGGAAACATCTACGGATAATATTTAGAAAGAGTAAGAAAATGACTAAATCTCTTAAAAAGAAATATCCGAGGAAGGAAAATTAATTGATATGTTGAAAGAATTGGTGAAAGATGTAAAGGAAAAAAAACATAATCAGGAGTTATACAAAAAAGTACTTAGCCAATTAAAAAATAAGATAATGAAATATTGAAAAAAAGTGAAAGAAAAAATAAAGAGACAAATGAAACCGATGGAATTCTAAATAAGCACGACGAAAAAGAGAATCACAAAGAAGAACATTGTAATATCAGGTCTGAAGATGACATCGGTAGATGAAACTGATTTAAAAATGGGTAAAAACAAAAAAGAAAATGTAAAGAGCAAGTTGGGTGTTGAAGTAATTATAAAAGAGGCGGACAAAATAGCAGAGGCAGTGTAGAAGATAGAATTAAATACTACAGAAGAAAAAGATATAATATTTATAGAGAATGAGATGATCTAAATCGAAGGAGAGATACAAAAGAAATTAAAACAGGAGAGAAAGGAGGGCAAAGCAGTGAAAATGGGACATTAAAAAATTATAATCCAGGGGAAGGAGTACGTATGGACAGAGAAGAAGAAAACCTTATAGAATGGGAGAAAATCCACACTAAATAACAAAATCAGATTAGAGAACGTATTGGAGTAACCGAAGTAAAAAAGTAGGGTCAAGAAATAGGGGAAATGAAAGATGGTTACTAGCTGTACTGATCGGTAGTGATAAAAACGACAGAGAAAGCGAAGGGAGTAGGAATAATGATCAAACCTGCGACAGTGAAAAACATACAAAAAGATAAGTACATAAATATAAGAGTATTAAGAATTGATACAAAACTGGAAGGAATCGAATTATGGAGCATAATTGTGGCATATGCCCCAAATGATAACGAATAATACGAATGATAACAAAAAGAAGACAAAGAGGAATTCTTCAAAACACTACAAACTAAAATAGACGTTGCCGAAATAAATATTTATAGTAATAGGTGATATGAATGAACGAGTCGAAAGAGACTATGACGGAGTGAAGAGACATATGGGAAGGGAATATGAAGAGGCCATAAATGATAGTGGGAGAAGAACAATAGATATGTACATTGAAAACGACATGATTATAATAAATACAAAATTTAAGCGTAAAGACATCCACAAATACTCAAGAGTACTCCCTAGTAGGAAAAAAATTAATCAATGATTATTTTTTAATAAATTCTGTAAACTGGAAAAGGATAAAAAATGTTAAAGTTCAAATAAATGCCGAAACAGAAAGCGACCATTACCTATTACGGATTGAGATTATCGAAAGTACAAACAAGATGAAAGAAAAAAGTAATCAAAGAAAAAATAAAATCCCATAAACTAAAAGAGGTACAGAAGACAAATGGAAAAGATTCAAAAACAACCTATTAAAGGCAGCGTGGAACAACAAAAATAGCAAGTACATATACAAAAAGAAGCAAATGATGGACAGCAGATACACAACTTAAAGTTAAGGATAAGAAAAGTAAATGGAACATATATAAATATATACATAGCAGAAAAGAGGAGAATTATAAAATGTACAAAATAGCAAGGAAAAAAGCCAAGGAAAGTATCAAGAGAGCAAAACAACATTAACAGTTTGGACTAAATGTGAAAGATCACTATAGAGAAAACCAAAAATTATTCTTAAGACAGAGGAAGACACCAAGATTGAAAAATATAAAAGATTATAAAGGAAATATACTAACTGAGGAGAAGGAGATAATGAAAGGATGGAAACAGTACTACGAAGAACTCATAAAAATAAAAGAAAATAGATATGCAAGAGAAAAAGACCAAACAGCAAAAAACGACGAAGAACGTATCACACCAATAAGTGATGAGGAAGTCAGAGAAGTAGTTAGCAAACTAAAACTAGGAAAAGCTGCCGGGGAGGATAGAATCATGGCTGAAGTGATAAAATATATGGGAGACAAAGGTAACAAAGAACTACTTGACCTCTTAAACATCATTAAAACAGAAAGAACTACAAAAGAAATGGGGTATGGGAATAATTATGCCCATATAGAAAAAAGGAGACACAAAAAATGCCCAAATTACAGAAGAATAACGTTAATAAGCATCCCAGGAAAAGTATTGAGGAATATTAAAAAAGGACTCCGAGAAAAATTGGAAACAACAGGAACACAAGATAGATTTAGAAAAGGAAGAAGCACTCAAGACTTAATAGTTATAAGCAGACAAAACTAACACGAGAAGGAAAGTAAATACATATATGTTTTATAGATCTCAAAAAAGCGTTTGATAGGGTAAAAAAAGATGTATGGCAGAGTCTGGAAAAGAAAGGGCTAGAGAGAAGAATGATAGAGATGATTAAGGTATTGCATAAAAATAACAAGAATAAATTCAGAACTTCCAACGCAAAATCAGCTGCATTCGAAATACAAATTGGATTAAAGCAGGGATGCGTATTAAGTCCATTATAATTCTCTATACTAATATATGACGCTATTAAAAAAGCCAAACAAAAGGGAAAAATATGAAAGTAGGAAACTGGAAAATGAATGCAATTAGTATACATGAACTAATGTTTATAGATAACATGGTATTGATAACAGATTCAGAAACGACATTACAGCAAAACCTAAAGATATAACAAGAAGATAACAGAGATAAACACAATGAAAACAAACACAATGATAATACTGGTAAAACAAAAAATATATAACATCAGAATCGAGGGAACAACTTTGGTACAAGTTAAAAGGTACAATTACTTAGGAACAATAATTGAAGACAACGGGAGAATAGAGAAAGAAATAAATGAGAGAATAGGGAAAAATATATAATACATTTAGACATACATTTTGAGATAAAAAGAAATACCAACACAAATAAAGACAGAAGTGTATAAAAGAGTGGTCAGATTAACATTAACATATGGCAGCGAGTCATGGACAACCACGTATAGAATCAGAAGCAAAGTCACAGCCATGAAAATGAGATTTTTAAGAAGAATAGAAGGAGTAACAAGGAGAGGCAAAATCAGAAATATGACAATCACAAATAGTCTAAATATTTAAGCTTGGACATGTACACAGAATGGAAGAAGATCGAATAACAAAGAAGATTTTCGAAACCAAAGCAGAGGGCGAAAACAGAATAGATAGGCCCCAAAACATTTGGAAAGGATAAATGCGGAACTCCTGTTTGAGTTGTTCTGGAAGTGGAGATATCTTCTTCTATTTTAACAGAAAATGTTCTGTCGCGGAGATAGTGTTGAATGAGATTGGTAAGCGTGGCCGGAATCCGGTGTAATCTCATTTTGTGTATGACACTATCATGCCAGACTTTGTCAAACGCTTTCTCGATGTCTAGCATGATGGCTATGAGTTGGCGGAGATTCATCCATGTGCGAGGTGATATATTCAGACATTCTCAGTAGCTGCTGTGTTGTCGAGTGCTCCCAACGAAATCCAAATTGAAATCCTGGGATGATGGATTTTTCTTCTACTACCGATAGTAACCACTTTTGTATTACTCGCTCCAAGATTTTGCTGAGTAGTTGACTTCAGTGCCAATGTTATGTTCTCTTCGAATTGCTTTACCGCTGTGTCCATGTTGTTGTCGGTGCTGATATACCTTGGTCTTAGTTTAAGATTCTTTTGAAACTTTTGCCAATTTGCGGTGCGAATTGCTTGTTGGATGTTAGAACTCTCAATCGACACTGTAATAATCACAGGAAGGTGGTCAGATGACAGGTCGTTTATAGTTTCAAGGCAGTAAGGTGCCGTGACGTTCTTTAGGATTACTAGATCTGGAACGTCTGTTGACCCGGTTGGCGCATGAATGTGCGTATCCTCTGTTGGTGCGTCCACGGTGAAGTTTCTTTCGTCGACAATTTTTTTAAGTTGTTTCCCTTTACGGTTCAGAGTTTTGGAATTTCATTGTGGATGTTTACTATTGAGGTCTCCCGCCAGAATTGTAGGGTGATGAGAATTAAATACTGCGTCGATATCCGCTTCTTCTACGTTGTCGTGTAGAGAGCTGTACGCCGCATACAGTGCTATGATCCCTCTCTTCGTGTATATATGTACAGCAGTAGTTTCTATTATTGCCGTGTTTGTTCCAATTGAGTAGTGTTTGATCTTTTTCTTCACCAGGATGGATGTCCCTCCTCCAAGTTTTGTGTTTCGGTCCGTTCTGTATGTTATGTAGTTCGGGATGTTATATGTATGACTGGCCTTAAGGAGGGTTTCCGATAACAGGGCCACGTCTATTTCGTTACGCTCGTATCCGTTCTTCATCTTAGCTATGCCTTGAGCATTCCAGAACATGATTTTAATTTTCTCCTTATTTATTTTCTTCTTCTTTTTTCCTACTTCTTTCCTTTTCTCTTCTTTTTTTTCCTTCTTGTGCCAGTCTTTGCTCGGTTGTAGCATTGGTACTGTTATAGTTCAGTACCATACGCCCTAGTATTAAAGCCAATTTTTTTTCCGATTCACCGCTATGGTTTATAGTATCTTCTTTGGCAGATCGCTTCTCGGTTTCATTTTTCATGCCGGTAGTTTCTTTTTTTTTACTCCATGATTTACTTTGGCAGAGGGGCGTCGATGAATTTTTTGTTGATAGCAGCATTGTTAGGGTTCGCGGGGCACTTTATGTAGGTAGACAGATGTTCACCCTGGTAGTTGGCACACTTTGGTGGAGTAGTCTTCGGTGTGGTGCATAAATGAGTGGAATGACCCTCACCGCACTTCATGCACTTATAATTAATGTTATAATTGCTTTGTGTGTGCCCAAACATTTAACATTTATGACACTGAACTATTTTACTGCGCGTGCGTAGCGGTTCGTGGACTCGCAATAAAAGTGTTATTGCGAGTCCACGACAGTTCGCGATATTATATATAGATTTATATTCGCGACTCACTTCAATTAACACTAGTGATGTCGGCTGGCCGTGTATACCCTTCATCCGTGAATTTTTTTCAACCGGATAGTCCTGTTGCTGGAGATCGTCCTTTATTTCATCATCGGTGATATCCTGTGCTATACCCCGGAGAACCACCTTCAATTTCTCTTCGCTTTTCAATTGAAATGTATAAAATTGGATTTCTTCTTCTTTGAGCATCTTGCTTAATTTCCTGTAGTCGTCTTCGGTTGCCGATGCAACTTGTATGTCTGTTTGAATTAATTTACGCTTTATGGCGGTTACATTCTTAGCTCTTATCATATTGGAGGTCTTCGCCAATTTCGCGGTTTCTTTCATTATTATCCGTGCGACTTTGTGTTTAAACTTTTCTCGTTTCTGTGGTCTGGCGGTTTTCTTTCCCTCGTTCTTCTTTGATTGTTCCTCTTCAGTGTTTTCCGGTATTTCGTAGTCCATTCCTTCCTGCATGTCCTCGACGTCTGAATCGTCTGTTGCCAGTGCTTCATAGTTATTAAGGGTTGGTATGGAATGCCATTTTTTGGTTTTATTGTCTACGCACCTCTTCTTATGCCTTTTTGTCTGTTCCATGTATTCCTCAGTTTTCGGTTCATTCAATTCGCTTTTTTTCTACGAATTTTCGTTGGTATATTTCCATCATCTTGTAGATGAGTTCCCGTAAGGATGGTTCATCCAAATTGTCAGCGAATATCTCCTCCATATCAGTGTGGGAATTCCCTCCTGTGGTCAAATTGCGGTTCATTTTTTCCTCATGTAAAATCAGAACAGAGGTCTTAAAAAAGACTGTTTACTACCTTTACGAATTTTTCAGACTGCAAAGGTATTCATATTGATGTTGAACTGTGACGCTTACGTTTCGACTGCTCGATCGATTATGTTTGGCTTCATGCACGTTGTTACTGCTTCTCAGCTCCGCTGAATCGTTGCGCGCGTGCGCGGCGAGCAGCAATAGCGTGACCGGATACACTCAGTACCGTTATCTATATTCGGTTCGGTTTCCCTGTTTAATCGGCTATAGTAGTTCTTAGTTGATGTTAGAACTTTTCTATCTTCGATTCAAAATCCTATGATTCGGGTCCGAGTGGGTATGTTCGGCAATGTTTCGCACATTCCTCCTCAGTACACTTTCTCGCATGAGCACGGTATGCTGTATACCCCGGGTGTTGACAAGGGGTCCTCTTTTTCATTGACTTGTCGTAGTAAACTAGACACTTTTCTTGTAGGAGGAAAACCGTCGGGATGTTGAAACGCTTAAGCAGTCGTCCAATCCTGTCTGTTTCTATCTGATCATTCCTGTCCCTTTGTCGAGGTTTACTCGTGATGGCACGGTTGATTATATTCTCAGGATAACCGCTACACTGCAGTACTTGTCTCAGGTGGCCCAATTACTTTTGTGGCTGTTTCTTACTACATACTCTGCGTGGTCGTTCTATCAGCGTGCGCACCACCGTATTCTTTTGGCGAGAGTGGTGGTTAGACCTATTGTGTAGATAACGGTCGGTATGGGTAGGTTCCCTGAACGCACTGGTTGTTGCCCCTAGTTGGTCCCTGTTGAGACGAACGTCCAGAAAAGGTAGTACTCTGTTATATTTTAGCTCCATCGTACTACGTTCAGATGTTTAAGAAACCGGTTGAATTTATCTCTTCCGTGTGGCCAAACGACAAACGTATCTCCACTAAATCGTAGGTTTGTTCACAGCTGTTTCGATATCTAGGCTCTCAAACTGTTTCATAAAGAGATTGGCTACCACAGGACTTAATGGGCTTCCCATCGCTACTCCATTCGTTTGTTCGTAGAAGCTGCCATCCCGTACAAAGTAGCTGGTCCTAAGGCAGTGTTTAAAAAGCTGCGTCATATCCGATGGGAATAAATCAGCAATGTACCGTAGTGTGTCTATTAGCGGTACTTTAGTGAACAGCGACACTGCATCAAAGCTCGCTAGCATATCACCCGGGTTGAATTGTATCTTCTGGAGTTTTTCCACGAAGTCCACTGAATCACGAATATAACTCGGTTTTCCGCCTATGTAGGGTTGCAGTAGTGTAGTTAGGTGTTTTGCTAACAGGTACATCGGTGCACCTATAGCACTCACTATTGCTCCAAGTGGTACATCACGCTTCTGGATTTTGGGTAAGCCACATAACCTCGGCGGTAACGCTTCTGTTACTGTGACTTGTTTCTTCACATCATCCGGAAGTGATAATACTTTAACTAATCTATTAGTTTCCCTTAGCACTGACGACGTGGGATCTCGTTGACGTATTACATATGTTGGCGGTCGAGTAACATCTTAATCTTCTGTTTGTACTCTTCAGCATTTATTATAACCGTGGCGTTGCCCTTGTCCGCTTGTATGATCGTTAGTGACTCATTCAGTTTCAGTTGTTTTAACGCTTTCCATTCTGCAGAAGAGATATTGCTCTTTTGTTGTTTGGATGTTGGCAAAAATGCGTGCAACGTCTGTACGAACCGCGTCTCTCTCAGTCGTAGGCAGGGGTCTGGTTGCGGCATCCATGTTGGCTATGATTTCCTCTTTTGGAATGGATTTCGGTGTAACGGCAAAGTTACCTCCTTCTTCAAGGATGCTAATAGCTTCCGGCGGTAGGGTTTTATCAGTGGGATTCACTACCGTTCTAGAAGGATCCAATTTATATTGTGTCGTGTTGTCAATTCGCTGGAATTTTGCGGCTTGTTTCTCCACGAGGTGCTTCTTTAAGCTTTCTGCGGCGTTATCCGTTATGGTGTCCACTTTTTGCCAATTATAATAGGAGGGAGTAGCTGCTAGTCATAAGTGCAGTCTGTATAAAGTACTAGCATTTTGATCGAGACGTCGGTGGGTAGATTAAATTTGTTCCCTCAACAGCACTTTCTCCGCGCTTATATATATTCTTGCGGTTTTTGCACCTCCTATGTTGCGTTTCGATCGGAGATAGTATATTAAGTATATTAATTTGTGTCGTATTATTTAATTGAATGTAAATATTTACAAAATTATCATTTCAACTTTATTGTTCATAAAGACGGCTTAAGAATGCTTATTTCTTATTTAATTTATTTTATTTGTAATACTACAGTTCCAATTATTAAAAATAATAATAAATTCAAAAGTTAGGATTAGTTAAAATGTGCGCCAAGATCCGTAGGCTTCTAATACAATTGATCTTAAAATATGTAGTCGTTATACAAGAATAAATACAATACTGGATATCACTACTGTCGAAATAAATGAAACGTTCTTTTTTTACATACAGAAAGACAAGAAATTTGAGTGAGAAAAAGCGAAGGGATCAGTTCAATATTTTAATCAGCGAGCTAAGCACCATGGTATCTGCTAATTCTAGGAAAATGGACAAAAGCACGGTTTTAAAATCAGCCATATCTCATTTAAAAACTCATAGTGGTAAGTACAAATAATAAATAAAATAAATTTTATTTTAATTTATATTAGTGAATATATATACTTTTTCCGGGTGTTGATCCACATAAACAGCTGGTTCTCAGAAGAATCAAAAGCAACCCAACATTTCGATGAAGTCTCTTTCATCTTCTTCTTCCTTTTTGGAATTTGCCGGGATCTTCTTGGTTTCTTCTTGAGTTCTTGAAGTCTTCGTACTGGACTTTCTCGCTTATTCTTCTTTTGCCTAGAACAGATAATGTATTAGGATCAGTAGATTTTAGTGGTATGTGATATTTCCTGACAGGTTACAGTTTCCTGAGAAACAGTAATTGTCCTGTCTGTGTTTCTATGTAATCGCCGTTTTCAATGCCGGGTTCTCCTCAGAAAGGGTTTTCTGGCTGCTTATTCTTGGTAGACTTCTGCTTCCTCTTGCTTGGGACCTCTTCCTTCTTCTTTTCAGGTAATTCTGCCCGAGGGAACTTCACTTGTTTAGGAGGATTATTTTGTGCTTTAGCGACCACAGCGTAGGTGTATTTCGCCGACAAAGGCTCATTCCAATTCTATGCACATTTTGCGAGGTCGGGAGCGTCATGTGCTTTATGCGTGTCAATGGTAGGCAGTTGGGGAATTTCTTGAGATTCTGTACCAGAGGTGGTTTCGGCTACACAGACTGCTGTCTCTGTTTCGCAGGTTAACGCCCTGTCAGCTTCTTATCGATCTGACATTTGCAATATGTTACGGGGTGTGAACTTTTGCAATTGGCACACTTAGGCGGTGCCCACTTTGCCAAGTGGCTGAATCGCTGACAGCGATGACATTGAGGTGTTGCTCTGCGACTCTTGAATCAGGATATAATGGGGCTAAGAAAATGATCACGCTCTTCTGATCGTTCAATCTTAATTATAAGATGGTTCACATTAAATTGGAAGGTAGAAATGTTGTTGCCCTTTGCTGTGATAACCTTCACAGTTTTGACAAAGTCTCAGTCAGACAGACTGGGGGCGTCAGACGTCTGTGGAGTTGATATAACGCCTGCGCAGTACCGACCACTGTTTTCCGTTTTGTCGTTAGTTTTCTTTTTCTTCTTCTTCCTGTCTTCTGTTCTTCTCTTTCCGACGTGGTCTCGGAGAATAGGTTTTCATCGGGAACGGGCCTCTTCTGGGCTCTATATACCGTTTATTCTTGCTCAATGGATGGTAGTTTGTTTTTGCTTATAATTCTTTTTCGAAAATTATTACACTTTACTATGGCCCTAGTGTTGTCGAAGTCTAGAGAGTGTCCGGTTATCGTTACATCTAGCTCTAGAGACGAAATAGGTTGTCTGTTTATTACTGCAATTTTCTGTACGTCTCTACGTACTTCTATTCGTCTGTTGGTCTGACTGATGTGGGTTTGTTTGTAATCTCTTCATGGTATTGCCAAGTATTTGTTCTGTTGTGGCTCCGATGTGGTGTTTGCGTAGAAGTTTATCTATTTTGTCTGTTGTGTATTTCGTGTAAAGTAAAATAGCTCTATTTTTGATTGCCAGATTGTCGTTTTCTGGACAGTTTACAGTTTTGATTTCGTTTTTCACGCGAACTGATAAGTCTGATAACCCTAGTTACCCAAGTACAAGAGTTTTTACTATAGTGATAAGTGAGAGATGATGGTATGAGTTATAATTCAAGTAGTATTGTGTATCCTAGAATACTATCCTCTCTCTATCGAATCTATTTTGAATTGAATTCTTGGATGTATGTTGTTTAGATGGTCCAAAGAATTGCTGAGTTTGTGTCTCTTGGATATCTCGGGATAATAAAGGCATCGTCTGCGTAACGGATCTATAATTTTAGTTTGTTGGCGCAAGTTGCCTTAGTTTCAGTCCTCAAGTCCTCCATGAATAAATTAGCAATGATTAATGAGAATGGCAAACCCATCGGAGTACCTTCTACTTGTCTGTTAGCGAGTGCCTATACTAGAATCGCCGAACAGGTGCAGTAGCAATGTCGCATTGATATAAAAATTGAAAAGCCTATTCACAATGTATAAACTCTGAAAACATATGCGATTTCTTGACATTTGCAGTGAATACTTAACATACGAATGCGCAAATAAGAAAGAAGGACTAAAACACTTTTTAGATTTTCAGCTAAACTCATATACATGCTTTATATTACAGGGAACTATTTAGAGTCTTAGAAAGAAAATGACAGTATGTCCAAAATAGACACTTATGGAATATCGATTGTTTTGAATAATTTTTTTGACAATGAAAGTTGCGGTATCTTCTATACCCGTAACATTTGTATTCAAAGACCTAATAATAACACAGGTGCACCGGTAATACTAATTTATAGGGTTAGCGTTCTATACTGTAGACAAGTAAGCTTTTAATTTATCTATATGTCAAAATTTTTTTTTTTAATACAGAAATAATCACCAAGTCTAGGATGCATGAGATTGAAAGTAACTGGAAACCCTCCTTTTTGGCAAATGATGAGTTTGCTCACCTTATATTAGAAGCAATTGATGGTTTCATAATAGTGTTTTCCATATCTGGACAAATTTTCTACGTCTCCGAAAACGTTACTTCACTCCTTGGACAGCTAACTGTAAGTCAAAGTATTATAACGATGTATAAATGTTCAGTAGTTTGTAAATTGTTGGTATATTCAACAATGACCTGAATGAATGCCACATGTTCATTACATTTTGATTAAAACTAGTTTAACTAGTTAACTTCAAATTTCATGTTGTATCTATAACGCATGAGAAGGTCCAAAGTTTCATTAACATGATTATTTGCGCGCATGGATAGATATTTTAATATGAAACAGGTAATAGAGAAAGATTTTTTTAGAATTGTAAACTGAAATATCCTATTTAATATAATATATAATTAATTCGTAAAGAAAAGTTTTAACGTTACAAAAAGGAGATACTTGTTGTTTCAATAATTTACTGGTGATGGTATAGTTAGAAATATTGAATTTGGCATCCACTCTATAGGTTTTTGCGACTTGAAGATGTGACGAGATGGTATGTAGTTAATGATTTTACCTCCCATAATTTTTACAAAAGGAGAAATCTAGAAAATGATCAGAAATGCTGGTTTACGTACTTACCCTATACATACATATATACACACATGGATTTGTGCATTCTCTTATTAATCTTTTCAGACAGTATGCAGTTATGTAACTTTGTGTATAGAGAAATACATAAGACAACTCGAAGAAAATGTAGGAATTAAAAGATATGCTTGACAAAATAGAGTATGTAAAATATCTTTTTACCGATGATGACTTTGTCACTAAACTAAAATTAGTTATGCAAGAAGAATGAAATTGCCGCTTACGAGAAAACATTTAAGTCCAAATAACTTTAGTGTGCTAAACACGAATATCATCTTAAATAAAGTTGATTGGCTCTCGTTGCAGAGGTATTAAGGTTTTATTTGTTATCGTATAATTGAAACGGATCTTTTCGCGATCGCTGTATGTGAAATAATATCCCAGAGTGTCTGACCGCGTATGTTACTGTTTCCGACGTTTTAACGAGATTATTCATCTTCTTCTGGTCGCTCTCAATCAGATAGCGATCGGGAATGAACTGCAAGCGCCACTAAACCACGAACACCGTAGAAACAACTCGCTTCTAATACTAGATAGTTGTCAGGAAAACAAGAGACGTAGGTTCAAATCCTACCAGGAACCAATTCTTCATGAAATTTTAACGTTGGAAATTATAAAAGAAATTATAATTCATAATTAAAAAGCCAATATAAGTCTCATGTTAATTTAATTAATAGGACCTTGGCATTATTAATATTGTGTCTGAGATATTACGGTTTCCGTGATGTAGTGGTTATAGCTCTTTTCCGGCAAATAAGAGACGTATGTAGGTATAATCCTACCGCCAACCAAAATTTTTCATTAAACTTTAACGTTGGAAATTATAAGAAAAAATATAATTTATAATTAAAAGGGCAGTAATACAAAGAGCGGAACGAAATAGCTGACTTGCTAGCAAAAGATGCCAGTGGACGACCATTCTCAGGTCGTGAACCGACGTGTGGGAGTACCTATGGTAGTATTAAGACCTACGTTAAATCCGAGCTCGCCGCCAATCACCGGTCCTACTGGAACGGTGTACACGGTTTAAGAGACTATAAGTCTCTCTGCATTTATTTGGGCGAGGGAAGACTGTGTTAAGCAGTCCTAATGAGCAGGACCAAACTGAGAGCACTCACAGCGGTCTTAACTGGACACTGCGCACTGAATAAACACATGCATCGCATGGGTCTAGTAAACTATCCTTCATGTAGAAAGTGTGGGAGAGCAGAGGAAACTCATGTGCACCTTCTTGTCAACTGCCCTGCAGTCTGCAGAGAAAGACATGTTCACCTTGGGGATGCTTAGCTTGACAGACCCAAGTTGGAAAAATTACCGCTCAAGCGGATTATGAACTTTGTTGCTGAGGTACAACCCGGTCGAGTGAACTAGAATCACATGGCTGTACAATAGGCGAGGTAATGGCCGAGTTGCTCTTCGGGATTAAAGCCCCGCCCATGGTTATACAAAAAAAAGACAAAGAATTTGTTGCATCATATGCTCTAAGTTTCTGTTGACGGCGTCGCAAAAGTGATTGTGCAAGATTGAACAATAGTTTATTTATAGCTGCGGGGTGTCATAGCTCGAGTAAGTTCCTTTCATTTGGTCCGTACAAATTACTTTTACGGTATAATTTTAACAGCAGCAATGCCTCGTAACTGCGTTAATAATGCTAATAGCTCCTCTTATATTTGCGGAGAAGTGACATTTGCTGCGCACGAAAAATGACCAGTGCAATAGTTAAGAAATTGTATCATTTGCATTTCGGTTGCAAAATAGGTGACCAGCACTGACCTCTACAAGTACGATGCCGCATTTGTGTAGTATAGTTATTGCAGTGATTTAATGGCAAAAGAAATGAAACGTTATTTGCTTTGCCCATAATTAGGAGGAAGCCCACTAATCACATTAATGACTGTTATGTCTGCATAGCGCCACCAGATTTTGAAAGTATCACCTTGAAATAGGAGTGGAAAGTTTAATACCTTAAGATGCCATCTGCTTTGCGTTCCGTTTTATATGACGAACAACTTCCTATTTTAGAGCCTGCGATATATTTTTCTAGTAGTTCAGATGAGAAGGATTCGTACGCGTTCGTGAATTCCCCTGAACTGTCAACTCCAACATGTGGTGGTTCTGAGTTCGTGAGTTTTTGTGGCTTGACGAAAAATTTGCGCCACGCAAACTTACAAAAGAAGAATAGAACGATCTCCTTCGCGATTTGGATTTGTCTGAAAGCTAAGCGGAAATACCGGCTTCAAGACTCTGACTCGTCATCAGCTTTTTTTGAAAAGACAGAAAGCCTGGTGTTCTGCAACGATTGATTGATGACCTACTACGAGAACGAATTCTCCGAAGTATTACATATGAGCTTGAATGAGGCGGGTTTATTGAATAACGGAAACCAGTTTCTGTAATAGGATTTTTGCGACCACAGTTTTCCTCAAAAACATGTCTAATTTTTATTATATTTGCCTACTTACTTTTGTCATTAACTTATCTTTCTTATAAATAGTACCGTCAGTACTCCCTTTTATGAAATTTTTAAACAGAGATATTCAATCTGTACAGGTTTCTTTTAAAAATTTTACAGATATCTACTTTGGGTACCTTTAATAACTAATAACTAAAGAGTCCCTTCAACAACATTTGCAGAGGAGACGTAAACTTTACTATCGTTCATCTTATATATCGCTTTTCGTAAACATATTTCTTATGTAATTAAATTTTTGTGAATTTCACCTTTAAAAGACGTCGTAACAATTTTAACCACTATCGTCACAAAAGTTGTTTTGTATCTCGAGTTTTCTTCTGTAAGTATTTGGTAGTATTCACTTTAATGATGCATAAAAACATTTTCCGAATAATCGGTCTAATTGATGGTTTATTATAGGTCAAGGATATTCCAGCTGTTTTGGTACCGTGTTCAACCCCCTATAGTCAATGCATAATCTTCCTTCGCCATTTTTATTTTTCACAATAAGTAATGGACTTGTGTATAACGAATTTGAATCTACTAAGTACAACCAAGTTCTTATGATATAACAAAAAAATTTTCATACTCCCTCGATATTCCAATTAATTTCGCTTTCACATTTGACTCAACATTGCAGTCGACATGAACATTTTCTTCTTGAATTTTTGATTTCTTTTGCGCCTTTTAAATAAGTATGCTACAAATAGACTTTTAATGTTCTTTTCAGGTTTGATATTCTAGTGATCTGGAAAGTATGAAAGTGTTTTCGATATTCCAAACATGATAAGCTTCTTCCATATGTTGTAACACCTGTCAGAATACTTCGTCACAAAAATGAAAACTTTTAACTAGTGGATTATGCGGGACCATTCAGTCTCCTATACTGTACTTCATAATTAGTGTAAAGAATGGCTATAAACAAATCGCGTAATTATAAAAAGAAAACTGAACTTTACAGTTGCATTCAGCAATAGGAAAAATAGAATCCATTGAATAATTTAAAATTATAGTGCCCTAACTTTGTTTTACACTATAAAATAAATAGGGAATTATTTTCAAAATTATCTGATTAAAGATTAAAGCAAAAACATTTTAAGTACTTTAGTGATTAACCAATTCAACATAATATTTGCCATTATTTGACATTGCAAAAAGATAATTGCGCAATTCGCACATATCTGCACATCATTTTATCGGTGTTCTATTTTTGCATAGGCCGTCAAAACTGCATATATAATAGCACGGTACTAGATATTAACATTTTTTCCGTTAATGACTCTTTTGTTACGTTAAGGTGCATGGTATGAATAATAACGTGCATTTATTTGTTGCTAACTTTGAGCACGTGTGACAATGCACACTTCCGGTTTATCCTAACTTGGTGTGTATGTGTGTAGGTCACGTGGGAAGGATGCAATGTATACAACATTATCCCCCGTAAACCTTTCGATTTAGATTAGGTATGGAAGATGGTTTCCTGCTGTAGATTGTCGGCGTACTGGTGCAGAAGATGCTCAGATTCAGCTGTATTGCACCTGCAATAAACTCGTTCAAAAATCTATGTTCCAATAAATGTCGTGTAGTAGACGAATTATTAAATAATTTATTTAGTTTACATAAAGATTCACATAATAATCCACATCATAAAAAAATGCATAAGGATGAACATTAAAACAAGACACAAATACATAAACTTACATACCATAAGCAATTGAGATATATTCGTAAATCCCATAAGGTAGACATTATGATATAAGTAATTATATATACATAAGTATGATAACTAAAACACATAAAGACATTAGACACAAGGGAATGGACATAAAGGAATTTATACTCGCAACCAATGCTTCATATTTAGGGCATTGTAAACGCCTTCGAATGGTCTTTGGCTAACCTGGAAATTTTCTACATCAGTAATTAAATATCTGTCAATACAAAGACTCTTTTTGATTTCATACGGGTCTCTATATTTTGACAGCAACTTTTTGTTTATACTTGGGGTAACATCATTATTTTTTTCCATTACATAATTTCCAATGTTATATTGCATAGGAGGTTTGTAGTGTTTATCATAATACTGCCTATTGTAATCTTGTATCTTTTGATTTTGATCTTGCGCTTTTGATATTGGACTTTCCAAATCTCCATTATTTCTTTCTAATTATAAGCAATTACGTAGGGTATCGTTCGGATCTCTGTGATTTACTCCAAAAAGAAGCACTGCAAGTGTTGGGGTTGATTTCCGTGCTCTATTGTTTACGTAGGTTTAGGTTTTTGTATGCTTGCGTATTCTTTGTTAGTATACCTTCCCGTTGGCACAACCAATCGGTGAAGTAAATTATAAAACAAATAAACAAAGATAATTTTGATTCAATCACAGTGATAGAATTTGTTTATAAATATAATATTTATGCCTGATAGGGCTTGCTGCTTCTTCTTGATTATTGTAGGTTATGTGCCCACGTGCTTACTTGTTCGATGTACACACAACACTATTTATATCCGAACAGTATATTACACACGAGTGTAAAAGTATCTGAAGAACAAGTGATGTATTAATAGATCTACAATAAGAATTGTTGATGGCGAATTCTTGTCTTCTTTTAATAATAAGTTATCCTTTATAGATTTAATTGTTGGATCAAGATTCTGGACAATTGAGAGATTTGGACAAATGTACTTTCCTCAAGGGCAAAGACGTTGTTGTATCTACTCAATGCATCCACGTGCTACATCCGATTATTACTCCACGTAGTTAAAATTCTGCAGGGCTAAAGCCCAAATTCTCGGATTAAGTTCCTTCTCATTCAACGCTAATTTAATGTAATTGCAGTCTGTTACCATTTTAAAAGGTATCCCTTGTAAATATACGCGAAATCTGTTTAGTGCATTAACGATTGATAGCATCTCTATTTTGTAACTATGATAACTATGTGATTCTGCACGCTAGTGCGTTTGCTACAATAAAAAAATGGGTCGAAAAATATTTTCATTTTGTTTTTGTAACAGGACAGCTCCGTAACCTTTACTACTAACGTCACAATGTAGCTCACAAACAGTGAGTAAAATGGGCGAATAAATAGCTAATATCGGTGGTTGTGTCAGTTTATCTTTTAATTCAGTGAGCGCTTTCAGTTCCTTCTCTCCAAAAATGAAGTGACTATCTTTCTTTATTAAGCCGTGCAATGGCATAGCAATTACAAAAAACGAAGGCACAAAACGATCTAGATATGGTTCGACCTTCTTAGGGTTATCTGGGATCGGGTAATCTTTAACAGCACGTATATTTTCGGAATCTGGTCTAATACCATCGCGATCTATATTGTAACCTAAATACGTAATTTTGTTTTCTATAAAGTAACATTTATCAATTCTTAACTCTAATAAATTTCGACGTAATAAATCAAATACTGAACTTAAAATATCTAAATGTTCACCAATAGTTTCGGTCGTGATTAAAAGATCATCCATGTGTATTAGAATTCGGTGATTACGTAATAAAGGCTGGAAGGTTTTATTAATAAAGCGCTGAAAAACGGAGGGTGCATTCGAAAGCCTAAATGGCATTCTTAGATATTCAAATTGGCCTAAAGGTGTTATAAACGATGTATACGGTATATAATTTTGCTCTACTTTCACGTGATGGAATCCGTTCTTTAGATCCAAGCAAGTAAAATAGTTTTTTGTTTTTAAGAAGGTCTAATAAGTCATCGATTAGCGATAATCTATATTTTTTCTTAACCAAAACAATTGGGCTGCAATATGGAGAGCTACTTTCACGTATTATTTCCTTTTCTATTAAATCATCTAAAATTAATCTTAATGTATCTTTTTCTTCATAGGACAGTTTTCGCGGATGAAATGAGAAGGGTTGTGAATGTTTTAAAACTATTTTAATTTCGTGATCGGTTTCGGGTTCTATCGCTTTAGGCGCGTTAAGATATTCGTTATAAAATTTTCTCTCTAAATCGTCTTCGGCAGTAGACTCTAAATTAGGGTTGATCTTAAGAATTGGTGTTTTATTACAACCATCACGCGTATCTATGAGCGTTAATTCGTTAATATCGCTAAAAGAATCATTACTACTATGACATAAAGATATATTATCAAAATGAAGTTTAAAATTGGTTCATGTTAAAAAGTCTCTGCGTAAAATAGCTTGAAAATTCATAGTATCATTAGAAACAACATGAAGGAGCAATTTCATCATTGACAATAATTTTGTCTGTATATATGACCAATACATTTAATTTTGCAATATTTATACCATAATAGTTGGTTGTATATGGATTACTTTCTAAAGGAGAATAAGTGGAAGGAGATAAGTATTTTGCTAAAATGATACTTACAGTACTACTTGTGTCTACCATGGCATTTACATTTTACCTGTACACAACTCACTACTAAACTGTAAAGAAATGAGGATTTCATATGGGGCTGTTGAGTTCATTTTACTAATAACTATGGTCCTGCTATCCGGATGGGCTGGAGTGGGTTGTCTCTGTTGAGGGCAATCATGTCGACGATGTTCGGTCGATCCGCAATTGTAGTAGCTTCCTTCGTGGAGGACCTCTTGAACAGCTTCTAGTACTTGGTGACGTTGTAACCACTCTTTCTTGCATGGTGATTTCATTAATTTTAGTCAGTAAATAGTTTAAACCTGTGAATTCTTTCATTTTGCGCTAATAACATATTTTCCATATAATAGTTCGAAAACTTTTCAGTCTTCTTCCATCTTCCATTTTCAAATTTTCGCATCAGTGAAATTATGTCTTCCTTCACGGAAAACGTAAATATCATTTTCCTTTCCAAGGCTTTGAAATCGTAGCTTACATAGTCTGGTTTAGACATTACTTTGCAACTTGCCCACAACTGTAAGTAAAATTTTTTCTTCAGAAATGTTGAACCTGCTTACAATTTTATTGATTCGAGTAAACCATGCGTGAATATCTTCGTCTGAGTTACCAGAAAAAGTAGGAATCAGTGATGCTAGTTCGGCATTACTCACGCGAGTTTCTTCCCTCACAACAATGGGCCTCACAGCTGTGTTGATTAAATCCTCCATAGACACTTGAGTAAGGCTGGTATCTTGATATCTAACTTCACGAGATAATTCATTTGTTTCCTATTCCGATATTTTTCTTGAAATATTCATTTCGCTCACTAAACTTACACTATCACGTAATAGTTTGTTATATTCAGTTATATCCCACTTCTGAATTTATAGTAGGCGTTTTATTAAATAGTTTATTTAGTTTACATAAAGATTCACATAATAATACACATCATAAAAGAAATGCTCCTGCCTGTAACCGCCATCTTATCCCTCTCCATAATGATATACATACACATAATACAGTGACGTAACATAACCCGCCAAATTTGAAATTTGAAATTTTACTTCTACAGATGTAAATGTTCCCTCGATCTTGTAATCGATTAGGCGGCTTTCTCTTAAGGGCTTGGATATATCTTCCTGTCTGTCTGCTCGTGGCGGGACAATATGCTGCATTAAGTTTATGATATATGCCATTATTTTCTATCCATTTTTTTAATCTTAAAATTTATAGTATATCGGTACAATTCCTCAATCATGTTCCTGACAACTCTTCAATTTACGCCATCTAGTCCACAACCCAACTTCGGAATACTCAGTTTCCGGATGTCCAACTCTAGTAGACATTGTCTCAGGATTAACAGGCTGTTCTAGAAAATGCTGTAGGTGGGCTTTTGATGTAGCCAATCGGAACAAATGTCGTTCTTTTCTATATAGATATAGAGCTTATTCCACTTCGTAATCCTCGTGTCGAAGCTTTTCACCATATCCAAATTTCTGCCGAAACGCTCTAGTTATTGCTTTTTCCATTCTCAAGTCCTGAGCTACGTAGTGTGCCAGCGCATAGTCTTCCGACGCATAGGACAGGTCTTGTTTTTCCTTGGAAGCTTCTGGAATTTTTCGTAAGTTCTTTCTTTAAATTTATAGAATGTTCCATGGATTTCTCTCTAAAGTTTTTTTAATTTTCCATGCACATCTCTTTCATGCTTCTAGAACGTTCTCTGGGTTCCTTAGAACTTCTACAATTTTCCTCGTCCATGCTTCTAAACATTTCGTCTAGATCACCTGCATCACCGTTCACTTTAAATAAATAATTCTTTGGATCTTCAGCTATTGTTTCCGTCGCATTTTTCAACCATTACTAGAGCTCGCCCTTTTCTTCACTATGTACTGACTTTTCCTTTCTTCCAATTTCCGTTTTTCAATACATTAATTTGCATTGCCTCGCCGCCATGTTTCTTCTTTACGCTATATGTTTAAACAAAAAAATACGCCCGTACAGCCCGTAACACCACTTACGTTTTTATCGAGTCACAGTTTAAATAGGCGATATTCTATTAAAATTATTTATTTACAAATCTGAAACTAAATTAATATTAAAAGGAATAAGAAAGAATAAACGAAGGCTATAGATCCGTATAAGGGGCATCGACTTAGCGATTTTAATGGATTCTAACGGAAAGCTCACGTTTTGCTGTGTTTGAAATGGCCCTTCTTTTTTTTAGGAGTTTAGTGTAAGGCACCAAAAAATCGATTTAAAAAGGACTATTTCTAAGGTGTTTAGAGGAATAATTTTAAGTAAAATTACAAACATACTAAATACTAAACAGATAACTTAGGTTGAAATTGTATAGCAATCAAAAAATACGACCTCTACAGCGCAGGGTTGGTTGGAGCCATACCATAAAAAATAATGGATACTTCGAAACGTACTTATCAATTATTTAAAGCTGCGAGAACGATTCGACTATGGAAAAGCCCTGCGTCTTTGCAGTAATACCATTACAAAATCTTTCAACCTTTCAACAGATGGATATGTGACATTTATTTATGAGTATGCCATATAAAAAGAATATGTAAAACTAAGTATAACAAACAAATACAAAAGTAAACAATTGGCAAGTAGGAAAATAAGTAAATAATAAGGATGTAGTGAATCATTGAAAATTTCTCAGGTGTTTCATAGTGCTTCTCCGCTAGATGGCAAAGTTCTTAGCTGCAAAGGAACACGGTTTTATAATTTACTATCGCAATAATTAAAACATCTTTTAGGAGCACGTCGAGATCACAGCTACATTTGACGTATATTGAATCAATAACGGTTCAATAAGTTATTGAGCCTGCAAGGTTCTGATAACTTATATGACGTATGCTTAGTTCGCTCAACCACCGTTCGGAACAGTTCGCGTTTCGTTTTTCGCGTGTTGTTGATTATTGAAGTAAAGTTTAACGCCTTTCTTAAGTAAAAGGTAAATGCTATCGCAAGGAATTGCGCATTGGAACTGAAAGTGATATCAATAAAAATGAAATAAAAGACTAATAATAGAGGCCTTGGAAAAATTGAACGATATCCAGGTCTCCCATTTTTTTGCTTATTAATAAAGTTTAAGAATTGTGCAACTTCTTTTAATCTTTAAAATACTTACGACATTGTTAGCTAAACAGTAATGGCATTCGTCAGATGAAGAGGCCATAGTGTACAATTCTATAGAACTAGGCGTAATTATTTTGAAATATACAACCGGGGGAATTTAGAAGCAGGTACCGTTTTAATAAAGAAACTGTCGCCGTAATCATGAATTTACTAAGGAGTGATATTTCTTCAGTTACTTTTAGGAATCGCTCACTTTCAGCTGGCGAATGAATTTTAATAACATTTTGTTTTCTACCGCTACATAGATAGCTTTTCAATATTTGGCGTCGAAAGTAACTGGTAAAACATAAATATAAGTGTAATTTACCTTCAACCTTTCTTATTTTAAAATTAACATAAAAAGTAGTTCAGAATTATATTTTCTACTTTGGAGATGACAGGCTCGATTTTATACGAACAAGCGCGAAATACGCCGAAGGTGTAGTTGTCATTTCTCGGTGCTTTCGTGCTTCAAGTCGCGTCATATTTATCGAATCGATACTTATCGAACTCATTACTTATGGAACTGTCCTTTTAGAAACAGAGCTTGAACTTATGAAACCCATAACTTCATCCATCCGATAACTATTGAATCTATAAGAATACTAGAAAGCGGGCATATACTAAGTACTCACCTATGGCAATATGCCGCGGGTGATTATTTAAAGAAAATAACAAGGTTCTGTAGTTTCTGATATTTTCAAATGTTGAATTGTAATAATGATTACTTACTGGCATGTAATTATAACGCAAATTAATACAAAAAATCATGGAAAAGTAAATATACTTGGAATCCGTATGATATATCAACAAATTATCTGAAACAATTGAAACACAAGCTAAGTGTACCGAAGGTAAAGAATCTTTCTAAGCTTGCTTAAAATAGGTAGTTTTGACTACAGTTAAGAAAGATGACAAAATAAACTATAAAAACTATCCTCCTTATTGAATTTCGCACAATTAGCAGTTTCGATAAATATAAATATGTAACACCTAAACAGCCCGGTTATGAGAAAGGACATTCAACAATAAGCGGCATGTCAGACCTAATACAAGTTACGCAGGCGTGTGGATTTAACAAAATAGATTTGATAAAAATCTTTGCTTCTGTAATTTATGCAATAAGTGGCTAACCATTCAATTTGCTGAATTCACCATATATTATAACTAGTGAAATGGAAAAATTTCCGGTAAATTCCGGAATATCACACCGAGTCCCCCAAAGCACAGTTTATATAACTTATCTTCCCTCAATGTTGACGAAGCCGATATTTATTGATGCACAGAAGACATATTCGTCTTTGTACAAGCAATATGTCGCAAAACAATTAACTTAAACAAAAGACACATAATTTTATAAGTATATCAATTAGCGTACTTGCAGAAGTTAATTTTTGGTATAACCTTCGACCCCTGCATGAAATGGAATGAGTTCATAGACACACTTGCTAATGAATTATTGACCACGTTGTACACTACTGTTGGTAGGCATTTGAAAATATCAGAAACTACAGAACCTTGTTATTTTCTTTAAGTAATCACCCGCGGCATATTGCCATAGGTGAGTACTTAGTATATGCCCGCTTTCTAGTATTCTTATAGATTCAATAGTTATCGGATGGATGAAGTTATGGGTTTCATAAGTTCAAGCTCTGTTTCTAAAAGGACAGTTCCATAAGTAATGAGTTCGATAAGTATCGATTCGATAAATATGACGCGACTTGAAGCACGAAAGCACCGAGAAATGACAACTACACCTTCGGCGTATTTCGCGCTTGTTCGTATAAAATCGAGCCTGTCATCTCCAAAGTAGAAAATATAATTCTGAACTACTTTTTATGTTAATTTTAAAATAAGAAAGGTTGGAGGTAAATTACATTTATATTTATGTTTTACCAGTTACTTTCGACGCCAAATATTGAAAAGCTATCTATGTAGCGGTAGAAAACAAAATGTTATTAAAATTCATTCGCCAGCTGAAAGTGAGCGATTCCTAAAAGTAACTGAAGAAATATCACTCCTTAGTAAATTCATGATTACGGCGACAGTTTCTTTATTAAAACGGTACCTGCTTCTAAATTCCTCCCGGTTGTATATTTCAAAATAATTACGCCTGGTTCTATAGAATTGTACACTATGGCCTCTTCATCTGACGAATGCCATTACTGTTTAGCTAACAATGTCGTAAGTATTTTAAAGATTAAAAGAAGTTGCACAATTCTTAAACTTTATTAATAAGCAAAAAAATGGGAGACCTGGATATCGTTCAATTTTTCCAAGGCCTCTATTATTAGTCTTTTATTTCATTTTTATTGATATCACTTTCAGTTTCAATGCGCAATTCCTTGCGATAGCATTTACCTTTTACTTAAGAAAGGCGTTAAACTTTACTTCAATAATCAACAACACGCGAAAAACGAAACGCGAACTGTTCCGAACGGTGGTTGAGCGAACTAAGCATACGTCATATAAGTTATCTGAACCTTGCAGGCTCAATAACTTATTGAACCGTTATTGATTCAATATACGTCAAATGTAGCTGTGATCTTGACGCGCTCCTAAAAGATGTTTTAATTATTGCGATAGTAAATTATAAAACCGTGTTCCTTTGCAGCTAAGAACTTTGCCATCTAGCGGAGAAGCGCTATGAAACACCTGAGAAATTTTCAATGATTCACTACATCCTTATTATTTAGTTATTTTCCTACTTGCCAATTGTTTACTTTTGTATTTGTTTGTTATACTTAGTTTTACATATTCTTTTTATATGGCATACTCATAAATAAATGTCACATATCCATCTGTTAAAAAGTTGAAAGATTTTGTAATGGTATTACTGCAAAGACGCAGGGCTTTTCCATAGTCGAATCGTTCTCGCAGCTTTAAATAATTGATAAGTACGTGTCGAAGTATCCATTATTTTTTATGGTATGGCTCCAACCAACCCTGAGCTGTAGAGGTCGTATTTTTTGATTGCTATACAATTTCAACCTAAGTTATCTGTTTAGTATTTAGTATGTTTGTAATTTTACTTGAAATTGCAGTAAATAGCAGTTATTATAGGAAATGTATATTTGGTTGGAAATTGAAAACATCTTAGAAGAGTATTAAGTATAAGAAAAAAGGCTTTTGATAGTTAGCCGCAGGATTAGAAAAAGTTTGAAATCAACATGGCGTCGGTGGCAAATGTAAAAATCATGTACCTTGTGATTTTAGTGTATAATTGTAGCGTAAATATATTTTGTTCCTTCCTGGAACTGTATCGTCACCGGTTTTGTAGTTAGTGTATGTTATACACAAAAATGCGTAATTCAGGCACTTTACAATTTGTTTTAACTTAAAATTGCAACAATGCATTGTGACATAGAAAGTGCGCATGCTTGCTTTGATCTGATTTGGTGTATATATTTGTGCACATGCGTATATGTGTGAGCGTCAATGAATGTGTATATGTGTGGGTTACGCAAGAGTGGTCTTCATACATGTAATACATAATCTTTTTTTCTTAGGACGATATCGCTAATGGTAGTTTCTATAAGATGGTTTATGAAGCTGACAGAAATATTTTATTTAATATGCTCTCCAGCTTCCACTTGACGGAGAATCGTGTATCTTTTTGTTGTCGTATGCAAAGAGGACAATTAGAGAGCGATAATCCTGTGTCTTATGAAATAATAAAATTCTTAGGATTCATAAGTAAGTTTGGATGAATTTTTACTATTTTATCGTGTGATACTATTTATAAATATATAATAATTCGATGGATAACAGTTATAAAATCTGACATGATGCACTTTCACTTAATCTTATTTTACCCCAACAAAATCAATTTACAATTCTTTGCACTTAAAGTGCGGAAAATGAACATTGACTGATAGTATATTTAATGTAATATATTTGCAGTTCAAACTAGAACGGTGGTATATACACATCCTGTTAAAAATTTCATCAGAGAAGACTAACGGTAGGATACCTTGTGCTAGGGCAAGAAAAAGGTTATGTCTGTCTGTGTGTGTGTATCACATCAGATTATTTTTTCAGTTATCTTTTGTTACAATACGCCTTTTGTCAGTCTGTTTGCATATTCTATTACAGTTATGTTTATATGGCAATTACCCAACGATTTTGGTTGATATCTGCAACTTGGCTTAGAATAAAATACCATTTTGTATTAAGCATAAGTAATAGTGTTCCAAATATTTGGAAAACGAAGTACTTTTAACAATAAAACGTTACCAATGTTTTTTTATGCATTACGGCAAAGTTTTCATTTTACGTAATTAGTAGATACAGTCATACAGCAGCAGCGGGACTACACCTAAATTGGGCTGAAAATTAGGAAACAGAAGAAATACAAACAACAGAATACAAGGGAATAGAAAAAAAACAGACTAGAAGTTCCTAGAAAAAATGCGATTAAATAAAAATAAATCGGTCTGCCTTAAGATTTCCTACGAAAATTGCAAATTCAAGTTTTTGTGTTCGCGTATCATGACGATGTATATTACTGAACATAAAACAGGAACTAACTTTGATATACTAATATAAATTCTAAAATATAAATTAAAACCTCGTTCGGATAATCCGAACACTATTAGAAAGGTAATGGAAATAGGTTGTTAAATGACGATCAGAAGACAAGAGTGTTTGTTATATAAGGAAAATAAATATAAATGATTGTCTACATTTCTGCATTTACACTTGCATAATCTTGTTTCTTTCTCTTTTTACACAGAAACAACAAACATATTGTAATGATATGAACTAGTGTCTATTAAAAACTTTTATAATATCAATGATTTTTCTAAATTTTACTAGTTTATCTATTTTGAATATTTTCTCGTTTCTCACTGTTTGGTTCACGCCCTTATTCTTATTTTTGTTGATGTTATTGTTGGAGGCAAAGTACCGTTAGCACTCCCTCTTTATTGAATTTTATTTCAGATATTTAGTCTGCACAGTTTTCTTTCTAAATTTTACATATATCTACTTTGGGTGTTTTTTAACATATAATTTACAATTTTCATGTTTAAAGAAAAAAAAGAGTCCCTTCAACAACATTTGCAGAGACGTAAACTTCACTATCGTTTATCATATATGTATATCGCTTTTCATAAACATATTTCTGTATATATAAATAATTTCTTCCAAATTCATTGTTAAAAGACGTTTAATGTACTCTATTCACACACTTTTATTATATTATTAAATATGTATCATCCTGTAATTATATCACACTATCTTCAAAATTTTTCGTACGACGGAAGGATGGCACGCCTGGCAGCATTATCTCTAAATCATTTCATTCCCATCAAGAGTGTGTTTCCTTTCTGGCCTAACATATAGGCAAAGAAATGTGTAACCCCGATAACGATGGCTAATAAAAACAAAAATCGTGTCAAAGTCACACATATCAAATTCGTCTCTCCTGAGAAAAATTCAGAGAAAACTCAATTTATGAAAGTCTTCGAATATATTTAGTCATAAAGTGTATCAGCTGATATTATAATAACAACTTGGAAGTTCCGGACACACTTTTGGACACCTAAAATATGAGAAATTACGTGCGGGTGAGTATGATTAGCAAAATTAAAGACTTCAAATCATCATCAATTCTCAAAATTAATTATATTTTTTGCTCTCATTTTATTTCGTACCTTATTTAGAATATTTAAAACTAGCTAGACTGGGATTGACTTAGGTTTTCTGTTACAAAAAGATATTTTGTTAAAAAAGCGGTATATATATTTTTGATTTGTTAATATATTTATTTTTACAACCTTATATTTGGTTGTTTTAATTATAAAACACAGTACTCGTCAAACAAAACTATCTTTAGAAAAAAATATTTACATAATGCGCACATCATTTTTTTTTCATGAAAATCATATCTCAAGAACAGCAAACTAAATTAGATGAAATGCATCTGCTGCATGATCTCATCGTTTCTCCGCTTTTTCATTAGCACAGAAAAGCATTCTATCGATTGTATTACAAGTCATAGGCATCAACTATTACTGTTGTAGGTTTTATGTTTTAATTATTTGTCGCAGTTATCAACGTCATCCGTATTTATAAGACCGAAGTGTAAGTGAGAATGAACAATGTGATGCTGCTATCAGCGTGACGTGCTTGGAATCATAACCATTGCAATTTTTTGTGATATTCTACTTCTTTGTTTCTCAAGAAAATATGTAGAAACCTGTATTAAAGACATTCACTCAGTTAATTTGGTTTGAAATGTTCTATCACATACTCGTATTCTTTTCGGTCCAAATAAAATACCTTCTTTTGTGTTTACTTCTATTATTTTTGAGAACTTTTCCCGAACTTACTGCTTTCTTTGAGCTTCCATGAGCACCAGTTTTACGTATAGAAGTATTATGATTTTTTTCTTTTTTACTAAAGCCTGATGTAAATTCTTATTTCCTATTATAAAAATCCTTTCGTAATGACTTCTGCTTAATGTTATGGTTTGATATTACGACTGTCCCAAATACATAAAAAGCAACAAAATTTGATGTAATCTGATTGCATCCCCAAATAAATGCAACAATTTAAAAATTTCATGACTTTCTTTCATAGAAATACCATAACCTATAGGAATGGAGGGATAAAAGTTTTCATTGTATAACAGAACTGCTTTTAGGTTGGTCTTTCATGCATCTATGAATAACCTCCACGGACTGGGGCCATGATGCATTTTGGAAGCTCCAAAATGTACATAAATATCACTGTAGTAGTGGAAATTGCCTCCATTCCATAGAAATCAACAAGATTATTGCGAAAAAACACAAATTCGTGTTTCTTTTGTTTATTCTATTGTTGTAGTCGCGAAACAAGAAGTTATGTTTGTGATTTTAACAGGTTCAAATCCCGCACCAAAACTTTTAATCGCAACTGTGTGATTAAACGTGGCATGCTTGGTGTAGGCGGAATAAAATCAGGATTTCTAGAGTATTCAATACCTTCCGTATTAGTATTATCAGTTGTAGTTTGTTATTTTTTTTTTTTTGTTAATTGGCACTTGAGGAACTAGATGATGTGCGTCATGTAGTGAAGGTTTCTGAGGTGATATCATTTCTACATTATCATGTTTTGTTTTCTCGCGGCTGTTGGGTCCAACAGTGCTATTAGACCAAAATAGCAATTGTCAACATAGTTGGTTTGTTCTCTTTACAACAGAGGAAGACCAGAAGTTAGTGAGTGTTGCTGCCTAGGCAACCAATATCTCAAATATTTGGCGTATGTAGTACATACATATTCTTGACGATCCTAGAATTTGTCTTGATTTTTAATGGTTATACCGAAATAGAATTTATAGGCCCTACAAATTTTCGGAGTTAATTGTTCATCCTTATCCAATGGAGCAAATTTATCATACACATAGTGAAAATTATTTATACCATTCTTACACATACCAGGGCTAAATGTCGAAAATTTTCATTAAAATTATTTTCCTTAGCAATGCACTATCTAAACTGAGCCGGTTAGAATATAATTTTACTGGTTGGCTATTGAATCAATTGTATATTTGTGCAACTATGCATTCGAGGTTACACAACGACTGCTTTTGAAATTCGGAGAAGTAGTTAGAATTGTTAATCAAGATGTCTAAAAAATTTGGGCTGAGTTCTTAAAACTTGTGCAGTTTATATTGTGAGTGTCACATTTGATGAGGTATTTGTGTCTTTGTTATACACAACACACATGTGTAAATATGGTGTACAGCATATTACTTGCAGCATTTGCATATTACATTTCGAAACCGTTTGTAATTATAAATGCTGCCTTGAATGTGTTTTTTAATATTTACATTTTAATAAAAATAAACGGTTTGCGTTTATTAAAATATTATGTAAGAAATCCAAATACGGTGAAAACGTGTATTCTTTATGTTCTCTCTATAGATACTTTTATTGGAAATCGCACAGCAGGAAAAAGTCCGTTATCAGATTTACCTTAACCCATGTTATATGATAACGCTGTTTAAAAAAAATATAAAAAAACAGGTAACTTAAAAAATAATTCACTTTGTGAATATTTGCTATTTTTCTAGAATTTTTGAAACAGAAACAAAATTTTGAATTGCATTTAGTTATTTAGTTATATTAGTCAAATTTTACCTCGCATTTACCCCACCTCGCCTTGTGATTTATTAGCTACCGAACATGGGTAAAAACTTTGTTGGCCAATGTTGTAAGTCTAAACTGTATAGCCAGTAGCATGGGCATACATTGAAATTTATTTCTGACTTAAATAAAGTCACAGAGAGAATGTGACAACCCCTCTACTTTAAATGATGGTAAATGTCTTGTTCTAACTGTCATTTTGACTTAATTAGAGACTACAATTTAATTCGTTAGTCGCACCACACACGTTCGTGGAAATAAAGATGAATCAAAAA
Organism: Trypoxylus dichotomus; assembly: GCA_023509865.1. Lineage (NCBI taxonomy): Eukaryota > Metazoa > Arthropoda > Insecta > Coleoptera > Scarabaeidae > Trypoxylus > Trypoxylus dichotomus. Next base: position 51,387,633 of record CM042074.1, on the reverse strand, counting down.
ACGAAATCACCTGTTACTTATTCACCACATTATAAGTTACCTTTTCAGAATACTTCTTTATTTCAGTAGTATCATATATCAATGCAATTAATTTTTAATATAAATGTAATGAATATTAAAAATTAAGTATGTGTGTGGATGTAAGTGGAGTTGCTTTCGAAAATTTGATAACATGATAATACCTAGTTCGCATTAGTAAAATTCATGTTTTACCTGATTATCAATTGATATTTGTAATTTTAGCAACAAAATTCCTTGTTACATGTATTTACGTTTTTCTATTCAAAATATCATTAATACATATACATATTAAAAATTTGGATGCAAGTAAAACTATTCTTCATGAATAAAAATATTTGTAGTATTCTTGCTGAGAAAGAGGATTAGTATACTTTGAATTCTATTATTTTTCAATTGTATTATTTGTAGATAACGATCACAGTCGTTATCAGAAGACCACTGTAGGCATATGATCGGCAAACTAGCCATCATACGGCATATATCGATATTTTTTACCATATTTCTGCCGATTCATTGCGTCTTCATAAAACAACGTTTCTAGTCTCGCATGTGAAATCTTTCTAGAAAGAACTATTTTTAACTAAACAAAAACAAATTAATATTCCATGTACAAAATTTAATTCTCGCGTTTAATATAAACGAAGGACATTTTAATTTTATAATCTCAGCGTTCATATCTAACGTCATTATTGTTTTTCATTGTTACTGTTATAGGTTTTACTTACAAAAAAAGGAAAATAAATTTTTTTTGTTTGCACTGAAATTCACTCTGAGGGGGTGAAGCACTCCTTCGAAAATTCACAGATTTTCAGTTTTCTTGATTTAATTTTTGAACGGAAATAGATAGAACAAGAATTTAAACGTAAATGTTGTACCTTATTGAAAGATCATTCAAGACACGTAAATGTGGTATATATACGATGTTGCATTTAGGCGCTAGAGTTGGTTGTAATAATATGGAAGAGAAAATTAACGCAAATTGTTCATCTTTAACATCCTTTATTGATTTTTAAGCATTATACAGGGTATTATGTACGTACTACACACATATGTAGATATATTAGAAAAGGGAAACAGGTATTCTATATAATCCCACTTCATACAGTTTAGGTAGTTTAATTTGATTTGCATTACCGATTTTAATTAAATTTTATAGATGTACATAACTGCAATCGCCAATTGATATAGTATCAGATGCAGCTGTTGTTAGTGTAAGTGGATATAAATAAAACCTGTCAAAATTGACACATTGCTATGTGTGGTTATTTGTTGTCGTAAATATTGAGAAATATCACATTTGTTTAAAATGAAATATTTACGAAACGCATCCTATTATTTGAAAACTCATGCTTAAGGTGTTATTGTCGTTTAATGGCAATTTTAAGGATATACATATTTTGATATTGATGATATTTGCTCGATTCTAGATATTTTCATAATATACCACATAATTTGTTAAGGTATAGAAAAAGAAATATATAATAGAGATAACGTTGTGGTTTTGTAATACAACATTTATATACCTACCCGACGAATTTAAAAACAAGCAGAAATCATATATAAATATAAATAATATAAAAAGCTGTGTTATAAGTGTAAAAAATCCAAATTTATAAAATGTCATTCAGAAACGAAATAAATGTTATTAAATTATTAATGGAGTCATCTGATATTGCTGAAGGCAGACAAATACCTGTAAATTGACACGAAATAGAACTGTGTGATATACTAAAAGCATTAATCACAAGAAGTATAACTGATACTACATTTGAAGTAGATATGGATACGACTTCGGAATTTCATTAACCGCTTAAACCGCACTCCATCGAATTGATCAACAGCGAATATCCAATTTCTCAAGAAGATCTAGAACAGTATTTGCAGGAGGAATCGCGACCTTGTACATTAGAAGAGGGCGGCATTTTAGATATGAAGTATAAAGAAGATGCAGTTAATTATAGGAAGAGTGGGAAAAAGAAGGAACTTTCCACAGAGTCGGTGCAAAGCAGATTTAGGAAGGTAAACTCTCTACGGCAACTGTATCGATGGGAGGAAAGTCTAGAAAAGGGCGGAACGAAGAGAGAGAAATACGTGATAGAAACATTTGAAGAAATGGGTGGACCGAATACCATTATACACGATAAAGATATACGAAAATAGGCATTAGAAGCTAACGAAGATATTAAGCTAGAAAATTTCAAAGCTTCAAAGAAGCAGATACTGAATTTCAAAAGAACATATAGATTTGTTTCGCGCAAAATCATTAAATTTATCAGTCGTTTATATGGATCAGATACTTTACAATTAGAAAAGTTTGCTACTGATTTTATTAATGAAGTTAAACCAGTAACCCAGAGTTATGGCGCTGAGCATGTATATAATGTAGATGAAAGCGGTTTCAACTTAGAGCTACATTCTAGACGTTCACTAGCATTCCAAGGTACAGTTACACTATTCCCCCAATAATACCTGCATCTGGTGGACTTATATCTCTACTATTGATAGTACTAAAACAACCTGGCAAATTTGGGCTGCAAGTGCAACAAATCCTATTTCGATCTGCAAACGTTGTTATTCAAGCCTCATCTTCAGGAAAATTAAACACTGATTTCTTTAATAATTTGTTTCTAAATACTTACTTACCAAGCGCTGAGCCAAGGAGTCTTATGCCTTTAGACTCATGGACAGGTCACTGTCCAGAGTCTTTGAAGAGAGTGGTTCCATCCAACAAAGATCTCCAAATATTGACAATACCAAAGAAAACAACAAGTATGACTCAACCACTGGACGTCTATGGTTTTCGAATATGGGAATAAGGGATTTATATGACGATTTTCTGACCTGATGCTTATCTGAAATTATAACGTTAATCTCCATTTGCGAAATAATGGCATAAAATTGTAATCATTAATACACAATCAATTGTCGTCCTCTAAATATATCAGTTTGTTTGCATATGCTTGGTACAAGTCCGGTTATATAGAGAATTGACCTGGACTATTCGAACATCCCACGAATTTTGCCTTTTCAAGTTAAGACCTCCCGTTTCTTCCCCGTTGTTTTCAATGTGATACTTCGTTTTTTTAGTATGAAAACTTCTTATGCTTTAAGCATTTTTTTTCGACTCTCATCACCATACTCGATCATAAATACATAATTTAAATATGGATTGCAATAAGTACTTTATTCATTACTATTTAATGCTAAGGATTTGTTATCACGCGTAATGCCGTGTTTACATTTGTATGAATTATGAACATTAGGACATACTAACTGATGCAATTTTACTAATTAGTGATACCTTGTAGAAGGCATGTGCAATATACAGATGGTTTTGCTTTAGGTGGCATAAGGTATGACTTCTTCTGCACCTTTGGAACACGCTGTATAACTGAAAATGTTTTAAAATCAACAGATGTTAAAGATGAACAGCTTGCATTAATTTCTTTTCCATATTACTATAATCTGCTGTAGCATAGGAGGGTAGTCTTTAAATGCAACACTCCGCACATACCACATTCACGTGTTCTGAAAGTCCTTCGATAACGTACAACATTTGCATTTAAATTTTTGTTCTATCTATTTCCGTTCAAGAATGAAATCAAGAAAATTGAAAAATATTTTCAAGTCTCGACATACTCTACTTACCTACAAAGCTTCATTAAATTCTGAATTTGACACCTGGGAATCTTTCCTTGAGAGTTAAATCCAATTCAGAAGTTCGCATAATATTTCAAGAGGAATTTTTGAAGAACCATCAACATCGCAGAAAAGGCAGGTTGTTGCAATAGGGATACATTGAGAACAATTTCAATTACTACAAGTAGACTGGTACATGTGTACATTTCCAAATTCAAAGACTGTGAATGCGATTATACGTGGTAAAGTACAGTCTAGTACTAAGTAGAATCTTTATTAAAATTGATTTCAGGACGAACAAAATGATACAAAGTGCCATTTACACCGACTTGTTTTACAGTTTTTACTATGTTGAATGCATTCACTTTCTATGTTCGTTTAAGGTAATAAAACAATTTTAATGTTGTATAATTTACTGTATAAGATCACAATATTGCGCAGTGATTTGGTATATAATCCTTCGATAATATTGTACATATGTTACATATTTTTAAACGTGGAGGATGTTTCGTACTACATAAATGTATTTTTTGTAAGACCTAACAATTTTACAATAAAAGTATGATACACATCTGAAAAACTAACTAACCGAGAAACATAATTTTTCTATACTGCTTCATTTGATTTTAGAGACAAATTGCGATTATATATCTGATGTAGCTCAAAAAGCTGAGCATCCTGATACAACAATGAAAATGAACGCAAGGTGAGTCCTCCATCAACAACTAATTATTGTAGTGTTTCCTTCTTGTACGTATTGTCAAACGGAACGTAACATAGCACTTGGTAAAAACCAGTTAAGGATATTTCTATTGATAGAATATCGACTAATTGTAAATATCTGGTTCATCTTAAGAGTATTTATTACTAATGTATATTATGCCGGTTCTGGATAGCCAAAGTATCAACTGCTAAAAGTAGCTATATTACTATTTTTCTGTCACTTAACTCCTTTTTTTAATTCATGAATTTTCCTTAAAAACACACTTTTCATTTGCTCACACTTGAAAATTGCATAAAAAGTTTTAATTTTGAGCATTATACTTATAATTTTGTACAAATTTATTGATTTCATTGTTTGATACCATTTTGCTATTTCTTATTCTAAATTAGTACAATCAGAATCTAGTTTGACGATTTGATTACCATTTGTAAATAAGAATTCGTTGTAGATGATACCTCTAAAACGAATTCAAAAAACAACTACGCATTTTAGGTGTCTGTGCTTGTATTACACATAACATTTTTTCCATGTCCATAAATTAGAAAGATTATACACAATGTTAACTTTCAAGCACAGCATTTTTCTTTTACTTTATATAGCTGCCTCCACTTACGAATTTATATTGATTGTTTAAAATTTTTCAGGAACCCATACAATTTTACGAATGTTCACAACCATATAAAGCAACATTTATTACGTTTATCTCTATCTAATTTACGAGGCTTGCCCGGAAACTACATACTGTTTCGTTCTGCTACCAGTGCAGCGTTATTATTTCAGTTCCGCGCATGTACACATATCTATGCTTCCACAGAAAGGCAATAAATATAGGTTAACTTCACGTACGATTTGTATTCCGCAAAAGTGTAATCTTGGAAGACTTTACCCAACTAACATGAAGAGGCGGGTTGCTTGAATTTAATTGATGGTAGACCAAGGAAGCTGTTGTAGCTTGTAATTTCTACATTGTCGTAGTTGTAGAACAGATTTACATATAATGCTAACGGCAATGTAGAAAAAAAAAACCAACAAAACAACTTTGTTAATTAATAAGGTTGAACAATAAATTTAAAACAAATGTCAACTTTTATCACTCTCTAAATAAAACACAAAATTGTATAATGGGAGTGATTATACCAGAAAAGCATATAACCTTCCAAACAATATTGGTTGGAACACTAATATAAATTAATCTTTCACGAGAGACTTTTTAAAAATAAATAAGTTTTGTTCGGGCAAAACCTAGTCTAAAATAAAGATATTAAAATGTTTTAGTTCTTTTCGTCTTGAAGTAATCTACTCCTTGAAAGTAGATAGTCTCTCCTTAGAACATGCCTGTCTTTACCTATTAGTGTACGGTTGATACCAATTATAACAGCATAGGTTGCTGAAGTTAAATAAGGTTTTATACATCACCTCCTCAGAATGTGGACACTATATAAAATCAAAAGGTCTCTGTTTTTGAATGTCAAAAAAATTAACACTTAAGTCTGGAATAAGTATTGAACCACAGGATATAGAAAAACGAATACACGATCAAACTAAACTTGTTCATGAGGCACTCCGCAGAATAATTGACAACAAAGATGTTGGACAAATGATGAACATATAATAAGTAATAGATAAAAAAATGGTGATCAGTCAATAATATCGTGATAAGAACATATCAATAATAACATGTGTTTACCTGCGCTCTCTTTGGAGATTTTACCCCACTATTTCTAATGAAATCAATTATTTGTATCAAGAAAATAGGCCCTGTCTAGTTCACGGTCTTTCCGAAATATAGCCGGATTGCGTTATCTTTACATTTGTTAGTGATCACTCAAAATGTTTAAGACAATTCTTAGGCTTGTAACACGGTTTTTGAACGCAGGGAAGCCAACCGAAATTCATCGTTAACTTGTAGAGATTTATGGTGAAAATGTGATAATACATGGAATTGTGAGGAAGTGGGTTAAACAATTCAATGATTGACGAACCAATGTTTATGACGAAGCACGCAGTGGGCGGCGTTTTGTTTTCTATGATGGTTTGGTTGAAAAGGTTAATGAGAAAATTCATGACAGCGGACGGTTCACGGTCATTTTAAAGGGAGGTGCCTTCACTGCCATAACGATGTAAAAACGGTGTTCTGCTGCTTTCACCGGGCTTCTTTATATGAAGGAGGTATAGAAAAATTGGTTTTCCGCTATAATAAATGTCTGAACAATGGTGGCAACTGTATAGAAACATAATTTAAGAAATGCTCTTTCATGTAGAACTAAATTTTATGCTGAGTAAAATGTTTTTATAAGTTTTCTTATAAAACGGTACCTTACCTTCCCGACAAGTCTCGTATGCAGTAGATCTTTAGAATTACTTATAATATGAGTAATAAAACTAAATAGTTAATAATTATCATTTTTATTATATGCTTACTATATTTACAGCATAAACACTCTAAAGGAATAATATAAATGTGAACATGAAATGTTAAGCATAATACGCGGGCGACTTGAAATGTTTCCAGTATCGGCAAGAGATGGCGCACGAAGGTTGAAGTGGATTCATTGGTCGGCAAGAGCAACCTTCTTTATGGCAACTGTCAAAATTTCAGACGTCTACTGCCAATAGTTGTTGTTTAAGAGTGTGTTTTGTGAAGCAAGTCAGGCGGTTTGGCAAAAATGGATAAAATCGAATTTCGTACAGTGTAAAATACTTCTGGATGGCTGGGGAAACGGCTGCGGCAATTCGAAGTATTTTGTTAGAGGTTCATAGCCGATGTACTCCATCATTTTCGACCATCAGCTACTGGGTGAGAGAGTTCAAACGAGGCCGCACAAACGCAAGTGACGAGCCACGCAGTGGACGTCCAAAAGTCGCTACCAACGATGAAATGGTCGAGAAGATTCATGATGTCGTGTTAGTCGATCGCCGATTGAAGCTGAAAGGGATAGCAGAGACAACAGACATCTCAGAAGAACGCGCTGGCCATATCCTACACGAAATTTTCGGCGCGATGGGTATTGCGTTTGCTCATGCCGGAGCAAAAATGAAATCGGGTGACCATTTCGGAGGAGTGTCTAGCCAGGATCCAACGCAATCCACGGGATTTTTTCATGCATTTCGTAACCATAGATGAGACTTCGATCCACCACTACATACCGAAGACCAAGGAACAGTCGAAGCAGTGTACTTTTCCGGGCGAATCGGCTCCGAAGAAAGCGAAGACCGTTCCATCGGCCGGAAAGGTCCTGGTGACTATTCTTTGGGATTCGCAAACTGTGATCTTAATAGACTATCTGCAGAAGGGAAGAACAATCACGGGACAATACTATAGCGATTTATTGACCTGATTCGATGCAGTATTGAAGAAGAAACAGCCTCGCTTTTTCCACCACGACAATGCACCCGCTCATTCATACCGCATCGACGTGTCCAAATTGAGCCAGTTGTGCTACGAATTATTCTTTCATCTCCCATATTCACCGGACCTAGCAACTTTTTCCTATTCCCAAATCTGAAAAAAATCATTGGGAGGAAAGAGACTTGCCTCAAATGAGGAAGTCATCGCCGCTACAGATGGCTATTTTGGAAACGTCGAAACATCCTACTTTTCCGACGGCTTGAGGAAAGTGCCCCACTACAACGAAAACTAAAAATAAAGAACCACACCAATACCGTGTTTTTCTTGTCGATTCCGGAAACGGATAACGTCAAAAAATAAGCATATGTATAAAATGCATGGTTTAACTTTTTCAGGAATGAATGCACATCGTAAGTGACGCTGATATGACGTTTCATTACTAATATAAAGCGAACATTTTTTAAAGAATCCGTTTCATTTAACCACAGGAAAATTTAAATAAATTGTAAAGTGTTAGTATATTTAATAGAAAATATACGACTTACGTCTAAGGATATTTATTTTGTTAGCGTTGAGGTACCTGCAGTTACAAAACGCTATGTCTCCATTTCGTCATAACCTTTCAAAAACAGCAGTTTATAATTATGGGTACAATTAGTGTTTGTATTATTATTTCAAGGAATCATCTGACATCATTGTCGATTGATGACGTGCATTCATTCCTCAAATAATTAAACTATACTAATCTAAAGTCCAGGTAGCAGTATGGATTACAATAGAGGACAAATCGTGTAAAGTGCACTTAGTGAACCGCAATTGGAAAGACAAGTGTGACGTCACGAAGGGTTATCTTGTTGGAAGTAATTTCCCTCCGTTGCCTTCGTACCCTCGGCTGTTTGTTATTTTTGTACTCTAATCTCTACGACGGACAGTGTTAGCATCAATCGTGGACGAAACAGAAATGAGAACTTTGAATATGTGACAGAAGTTTTACATCAAAAATACTAAAACAGCGAGTTCAATTAATACAAAATGGTGCCCGGGAAAACTCTGTATGTGCGAGAGAGGGAAGAGCAACGATACCATATCAGAGTCCGACAGATCGACCAACCGATGAGGAGAAAAAAAAAGAGAAAACAAATGAACTCGATGGAGATTAGACTAAACGCATTGGAGAGAAAGGTCACCAAGAAGAATATCATAATAACCGGAATGAAAATGTCATCAGCAGATAAACACGATTTAAAAATAGGAATGAAAAATTTTATGAAGAATAGTATGGATGTAGAGGTGGAAATAAGGGAAGTGGAAAAAATAGGGAATACAGTATACAACATTAAATTTGAGAGTGCAGGAGATAAACATGTGGTGAGTATACTAAAATTACTGAAAGAAAGAATTTATATAGATAATGAAATAACTAAATAAAGAAGAACAAATGATACGGAAAATGCCGAAACAAATAGGAGAGGAAGAGAGAAAAAAGGGGAAAGCAGTGAAGTTAGGATATCAGAAAGTTACGATTGAAGGAAGGGAATACAAGTGGGACAATGGGAAAGGAAAGCTGGTGGAACACAACATGGAAGCAAAACAAAGAAGAAATGAAAGGGATGTATACAGATTACAAAAAACACATAATATTATTCAGGAGTTCAACAAGAACACAGAGTAAATGAGGAGGTGGGAATAATAGTTATAGAAGAAATAAACCATAAGGTGGTAAAATATAAAACAGTTAATTCAAGAATAATGGTAATATTTTTAAATATAAAGGAAACAGAAATTTTAAATGTCATACAGATTTATGGTCCCGTCGAAGGGGCAGCAGAAGAGGAAATAGCAGATTTCTATCTAATGTTACAAAGAGAATTAGACGAAGCGAAAAAAGAAAATGAGACAACAATAACAATGGGAGATTGGAATAGCAGAATGACCAAAGACCAAACCAGAGAAATGGGCTCGATGGGGGAGAAACAGTAAATACTAATGGGATTGAGATGATAGTTTTGTAGAAGAAACGACTTGGTTATAGAATATACGATGTGGTACCAGAAACTAGAGGACAAATACACATTTGTTTCAGAAGAACGGAGCGCCAAAAGTATGAAGGACTATATAGCGCATACTCAAAATCTAACTGGAATAATACAAAATATAGAAACAAGGAAGGAAGCTGAAGCGGGGACAAACCATAGATTAATAGTAACAAGCTGCTTAGTAGAAATTGACTGGAAAGAAGAGACAAAAGAGTACAGCAGCTTAAAAAATACAAACTTAACACGAAAGAAAATAAGCACAAATATGAACAAGACACAAACAGAGAATTCAGAAGATTAGACATTGAAGAAACAGAGTGGACCATAGAAGGGATATGGATGGCCTTTAAAGAAATAGTGTCAACAACAACAGAAAAATATGCGGAAAAAGAAGATAGGGAAAGCAGACGGAGATGATGGCATGTTACCAGAAATTATCAAGTGGCTAGAACAGGAAGGAAACAGTGGAACGACACAGACACGAAATCAGGAACCTGTAAGGGTGAGTAACTTACTATATGCAGATAATGCGGTCCTGATTGCAAGCTCTAAAAATAAAATGCAAAAGCTAATGAACATCTGGACGAAGAGAATAGAAAACGGTACAAAAAGATGGAAGTAAACTTAAATAAAACTAAGGTAATGATCGTAAACGAAAACCGAGACAACAGAGTCAACAAAGGAATTAACTGTAGAGGAAATACATAGGAGAGGGTAACCACATATGACTATTTAGGAAGCATACTGACAGACGACGGAAAAATAGATAGAGAGTTAACGAACAGAGCGAATAAATTAACAAGAATATACTACTCTTCAAATAAGACAATTCTAGGAAACAGAGATGTTGATGTGGAGACAAAAATAAAAATATATAATAACGTATGTATGTGAAAACTGGACGTTGTGGAAGAAAGATGAAGTAAAGATAAATGCAATGGAAATGAAACATCTAAGAAGAATGGCGGGGAAAATAAAATGGGATAGTATCAAGAATGAAGATATTAGAAAAATAACAAAGCAAGTACCAATAGTAAAAGAAATAAAGAGGAAGCAATTAAATTGGTACGGATATATAGTAAGGATGAAGACAGGTAGAATTACAAGAAAAATGATGAAGACAGGATACCTAACAAAGAAATTGATGGAAATGGTTGGATCAGATAAGAGAAATGGGTAGAAAAAAAACTTAGAAGAAATGAAAGCAATGGCAAAAAATAGAAGAGAGAGGAAAAATTGGTACGAAAAGAACCGAAATTCTCATCCGACATCTGAAAAGATATAAGAATATGAGGAGAAGAAGAAGAATCTTATATAAAACAGTAACAAGCAAAATGTCAAAAACTAGAAATAAACGAAATAAAAGAAATACAAGGGAAACAGAAACTAGTGATGAAGAGGAAGAAGTGGCAAACAGGGAATTACACAAAAATCTTACTGAAATGCAGAAATCAATGGAATTTATGTCAGCGAAATCTGAGGAGACACAAAGGGAAAACACAGAAATAAAGACATTCCTGAAAAAAACGAAAGGGAGAATAAAAATTTGAAAGAGACGGTAGAGAACCTAGAAAGTACACTTGAAAGAATGGAAAGAGAACAAATAAGGAACAACATTATAACCAAGGGAGTAGAGAAACAAGATAAGCAGGAAAATATAGTTGAGGTGGTGGAGAAAATAATGAACCAACTAAATATCAAAATAGAAGGTCATATCATATACGCTACCAGAAAAAATCGGGAAAAAACAGTAACTCACCACAATGATAAACAACTTATTCTATAAAGCCATGAAACTAAAAAACTGAAAAAATGGGGAATGTTTAGTCTCGGGATTGCAATATCTACGCAAGGAGAACAGAAAACAATGAAAAAATTAAAATCAAATCCGAAACTGATTTACAAAATCTTAAATAAATTATTAAAAAGGGAAGATAAAGAAAAACATAAACACCTAAAGCAAAATGTATTACATATACCTGCAAGCGTAAGAAGCATCAAAAACATATTTAAAATTTTACACAAAACTATCATGAAATTATGTTTTACGGAAATCTGGTTATCAATATCGGATGAACAACTGTACTAAATAGAGAATTACAACGCCGAATTTCACTATAGAGAAACAAGAGATGACATGGTCATTTACACTACAAAAGATTTGGAATACGTATATGGAAGAAAACTATCATGAAGATTGAAATAATTACAGCAAAACTTACGACACCAGGTACTCTAATCTACAAGCCACCTAAAGTCCACTTTCAAGATCTCAGAAATACACTGGAAAATAATTAGATGTTTTGACCGGTTGTTGGGGTCGATGTGTGACAGCTCGCGTTGTCGTGGTGAAAATTGATCCTACGTCGCTGGTTGCTTTTTCTTATTTCTTCAAAGACTTTTGCCAAACAAATCGTTGTGTACTATTAGGCATTGACCGTTTTACGATTCTTTAGTGGCACTGTAGCTACATTCCCGTTTATCCAAAAAAGAAAACAGGCGACCATTTGCTTCGAGGTACTTTTGGCGTGAACAACTTTTGTTGGGTTTGGCTCACACAATCGGTTGCTGTTTACTTTTGCGCTCATGCATAGATCGAAGATTCGTCACCTGTGTAAATGTTATACACGGTTCTTGACGCACCAGGATTGTATTTTTTGACCATTTCTGTGTACCAATCAACACAAGTCTTTTTTGAGCGATTGCCAATTTATGCGCAATCCAATGCGCACAATTTTTTTTCACTGTTAAATGTTCGTATAAAATCTTGAGTATGCTTGTGTATGAAATCCAAAATTATCTGAATATTATTCAGACAAATTTTATTCCACATTCAAAGGCAGGTTATATACAATTTTCAAAACAAGTGATTGCTGATCAGTATAAACAATCTTGTGTGTCTCACTGTGCAAAATGTAAATGAATATGAAAAATGAAGTATAAAAAATTATTATCCACCAAAGTGCAGTAGCTACCACATAAAGAATTCGGCACGTACAATGCTTGTTACCACACACACACATACCAGCGAAATACAATTGAGTTTCGAAGAGTTCTTGGGGTGCGTTGCCTACAACCCATAGACAAAAAATTCATATTCGGAAGTTCAGAAACTATCATATACAGACTCGGTATGTACAATACCAATACACATATGAAACTACCATCGAAATATAATCGACTTGCAAAGGGTTCACGGGGTGTTTTTCCTACAACCCCCTCACATAAAAATTCATATTCGCGGAAGATCAGGAGCTACCATATACAGATTCGGTATGTAGAATACCTACACACATACGAAACTACACTCGAAATATAATTGCGAATATGAATTTTTATATGGGGGGTTGTAGGTAATACACGCCGTGAACCCTTTACAAGTCGATTATATTGCGATGACAATTTCATATGTGTATCGGTATTCTACATATCGAATTTATATATAATAGCTCCGGAACCTCCGCGAATATGAATTTTTATATGAGGGGGTTGTAGGTAATACACCCCGTGAACCCTTTGCAAGTCGATCATATTTCTATGGTAGTTTTGTTTGTGTATACTTATTCTACATAGCGAATCTGTATATGATAGCTCCTGAACGTCCGCGAATATAGATTGTTATGTGAGGGGGTTGTAGGTAATACACCCCGTGAATCCTTTGCAAGTCGATTATATTTCGATGGTAACTTCGTATCTGTATAGGTATTCTATATATCGAACTGAACTTCCTCGAATATGAATTTTTTGTCTAGGTGTTGTAGGTAACGCACGGCAAGGATCCTTCGAAACTCAATTGTATTTCGCTGGTATGAGTGTGTGGTAACAAGCATTGTATGTGCCGAATCTTAATGTGGTAGCTACTGAACTTCCGTGGATAATAATTTTTTATAATTTAATTATTTATTCTGCCTTCTACGTCCACCTATGGGCGTTTGGGTATCATAGGAGAAACTGGCTGCTAATATAATATAATTTTAAATTGAATTTCTTTGTTGAATGTTCCCAAATCACTTTCGCTACTCACAGTTAGCTTTGGTTGGTTTCTTTTGGATTTTCGAATACGTCCAGGTTACTAAATAGGTTATGTTCTGAAGGTGACAAGGCTAATAGAGGAATTTGTGAATTATTCGCACCGTGTTTGTAAGTATTTGGTTATAAGAATACTTTAACTTTTTATTAATGGAAAGAATATCTATTTTCAGATGTAATATTGCGCTACTTTTACGAGAATACTATAAAAGCTCTTGCTCATTCTTTCAACGACGCTCTCTCCTTTGCGCTGCTTAGCGTTATACGTTTGTCAAAGGCTTGCTATACATTTATCAGTATATCTATCTAAAATACCTAAGTGCATAAGCGATATAATGGTTGCTGATCGCTTGTTCTCCAAAATTATATGTATGTCAAATAAAACGTCAAAACCTAATTTGACAACCGCATGTCAGCGGTGTGACATACACTGAACCACCTACACTTAAGCGCTGTCGCTAACGCCACAGAATAAATCTATTTACTCGTTCTTGAAGTTATTCTACTAACTTAAGTAGCTTACATAATTAAAAAAAAAAGAATTATACTGTGTGCCTTTTTGGTTTTTAAACAATTATATTGTTTATTTGAGTTTTAGAGAAATTTAGTGCTCTTTTGCTAGGGTTGCTGTAGTATTTTTGCTTTTTTTAATATAAGACTCAATAAACCTCAATAAAATGAGACTCAATAAAAAAAAGACTCAATGTGACTAGACAGAGATAACTATGTTTTCTTTTTAGGGGAAAACCCAGTGGATTCCAAAGCGTGACAACAAACTTGTAAAATCAGCGGATACATTCAACTGTAAACACGAACGGAGATTTAGAAAAAAGGCCCAAAATGAGGGCGGGTGAAGACAAGACGTCTACAAAGCCATAGCAATATATACCTATGTATACTTTCTTTTTCACGTACAGATTAATATATGAAGTAAGAATGTTTAATAGTTTAAGTGTTGTCAGCGATTTTGTATTGGAGACGCCGAAAGTATAGAAAACTACTTACACGACTACCTAAACTTTTTTTGAGAACCACAGTTTAACTCTTTTGTATATTTATTTTATTATGGTCCGCTTAAATTACAAACAGAAATTAATTCTATATATCGGAAATTTAGAATTTTAATGAAGTCATTTCCGCGCACTGCGGGACTATATCCTATGACTTTTCTAAAATTTGATCTTTTTTATAACATTTTTGTTTATAAACACGTTATTATTTTTGCCATTTTTTTTTACGGTTATTCGTACGAAATTACCTACGATGGTGACTAAACAATATTGGATTAGTTCAATGTCTAACCTGGATAATAGTTGTCAACGTTTTGATGTTTCTGTTACGCACAACTAAATTTTGGGTGTACAAATTTATAATAAAAAAATGATATCAAATAGTGAAATCAATAAGTTTGCACAAAATTATAAGTGCAATGGTTAAAATTAAACATATTATCCAAATTTCAGGTGTGAACGAGTAAAAAGTATGTTTTTTGATAGACGTATAAATCTATAATAAAAAGGAGTTAAATGGTAGAAAAAATGGTAAATATTGCTGTTTTTAGTAGTTCTCGCTTTGACGGACCAGAACCGGCGTAATACATACTACTTTTACTAGATGATAATATTTATAAGAAATAAATATGTACAGGACGCTTCCTTATATTCTAGACAATTTTTCCCAAAGCTTTTGAATTTAATATTGAAGCATCATTGCAATTTTGAAAATTTTACATAAGTTGCATCTTTTTAATGCATGCCGATGACCATTTTTGATGGGGTTCATTATCCAAAGAAGTCACAAATGAATTAACATTACTGATTGTTGTATCTGAGAATTAACATGCTATGAGCATGCCTAACTCTTCCAACCTCCCTATATTTACTCAAATTTCATCTGCCTTCTTCTCTATGTGAGTAGCAATCAGTTTCCTTAGGGACATTTATCATTCTGGTGTAGTGTGTTCTTGCTCTTTTGCAAACTTTGTGGCTATAGTGTGATAGTAGGATGTGACATTTAACGGTTACGTCTTAATTGCAATATTTTGTTCTTTGCAAGATAGCGTATACTTCCACATATCAAAATGTCACAACTTTGTAATAACCTGCTTTACATTATGTACTCAATACTACCGGGCTCGATTCTTTCCAATTCTGTTTAATCGAATCCCTAACGTCAAAATTGGTATAGATAAATACACTATCTGCAATTAAAATTGCACCATCCCTAAATTGTTAGAATATTTTCTTTATAAATATATTTCTGAAAGTTACCTGAAACAATGTTATATTATATTACGTCGGTTTGGTTAATCTCCGTGTCACGAGATTGAAGTGTTCCGTAAGTGTTCTTTCGGCAATAGGTGTTGTAATCCGGTAATTGCAGTGCAGATATACAAAAATCTGTAAAATTCATGACTATGTCTCAAGTAATCTTGAGTGACGTCCCGCAAACAACAACGCGCTCGTTATAAACAATTAACCCTTTAAAACACAGGAGGATAATCGGGCTACACAAAGGCGATGTTTGTTTCCCGGAAATTGGCTGGAGTTAGTCGTAATCACTCCACTACACTACGGTGCCTATGGAATGCAAATCAACCTAAGGCACGTAGATCAGCTTCAGGCGCACTTGTATGAGCCACCCCCCAAGAAGAGTTTTTTCTGAAGTGATAACAATTTTAGCACAAGAGTGGCACACTGTCGGTTGTAGAACATTATTATGGACAATTTACGAATGAATAGTGTAAACAGTATTCCGTAGCCATCGGATCCCAGTGCGAAACTCCTTAACACCCGAACAAAGATGTATAGGCTAGCGCGGTACAGAGAACGGCGGCAATGATGGCATGTTTAGTGATGAATCACGCAATAAGATGACGGTAGGATAAGGATGCATCGGAGGTTTGAAGAGAGGATCAACTAAAAGTGCATATCTCGGCAGCATACAGTACCTACGGTCGACATAATGGTTTGGGGAGCTCTCAAGTTCTACTTCCAGGTCACCTTTGGTTCTAATTCATCGCGTTGATATAGTCGCCAATTACATACAGAAAGCAAAACTTCCAGAACTTTTAACACCACCCTTTATAAAGACCATTATGAATGGAATATTCCAAGGTAGTGTTCAGCGTAACAAACTATGAACTTCATCGAAAATGTAATTCTCGTGGTTCCTGAGATCGCCTGGTCTGTCACCCATAAAACACATATATACATACTACCGGCACCGATTCCTGCAAAATTCGATTCCCTCTGTTAACAATTGCTGATAAAAAATGGTGGCGCTATATCAATGCAGAACATTGTCATAATACCTCTTTTAATTAATTTAATTCTCCTTCAAAAAGGAAGCGATTTTGACACATATTTACTTATTTTTTCGTCAATTTTGTTTCATTTACATTTATATGCATTTTTGATATTAATAAAGAAAATTCCAGAAATTTCACGGTGGTGCGCTTTTAATTGTAGGTAATTGCTTGTACAAAAGCTATAAGTGTATATTACGATGCTGGAAATATAGATAATAAGATAATAATCTTATTTAACCTATTCCATTTCAGAATAGCGTTCGTTGGTGTAGGACAATTAGAAACACCTCAATTAACCAAACAGATACGTTTACCAATTGACAACCAGTGCGCAGAATTTTCTTCACGATATAGTTTGGAATGGAAATTCTTATCTTTAGATCATCGGGCTGCATCTATCATCGGATATCTGCCCTTTGAATTACTGGGGATGTCTGGATATGATTACTATCATATCGAGGATTTGGATGAAGTGGTTAACTGCCATAAGTCACTCATGCAAAGAGGAGAAGGGACATCATGTAATTACAGGTTTCTTACAAAAGGACAGCAATGGATATGGTTACAAACTAGATTCTATATTACATATCATCAGTGGAATTCAAAACCTGAATTTGTTGTTTGCACCCACCGTGTAATAAGGTTCGTATTAGTTCTTACGTATCTCATACTTCATTACTGAAGTTTTTGTTTCTTTGTTGACGATAGTTATATATTGCAGTTTTAATGTGGATGAATTGCTTTTGTCTGTTGATTATAAGAACGCAAATTTAGACAACGTAAAATATCGAGAACACATCATTCAAAGATCAAATGTTCAATATCATTTGTCCCGGCATCCTCTAAATCTGCCAGGGAGATAGTGGACAACATTTCTATAACGATTAATGGGCATAACACCGCGAAGAAGCTAGGTTATCCTATTGAAAATGATCTTAGATTTAAATATCACATAAATACATGCGTACAAAAATCTTTTAGCTTCTTAAAATGGTTGAAATTGAAAGTGTCATTGTGTAACTAGCGAGGACTTTGAACGTGCTCGTTCAAATATAGTGTAGATGCGTTATTAGCACTATTATAGCACCTAAGCATGTAGAATTTCTCAAAGTTCTCACGATACGTTTCTTGCTATATTCTTGAATGAATAAACTTGCAAAGCAGCTGCTGCATTCAAAAGAATAACAAGAATTAACATAACAATTTGTTGTCACTTGTACAGTATTAGATAATAATTACAACTAATAACGCGAAACTGCATCTCATTAAGGGAATTAAAGGAGATTTTACCTTTGTTACTGCTGAGCATGGGAATATGCTAGCAGGTTTAGGTCCAAATTCAAAAAGTCCACTAACACCTCATTTGAAATCTCACTCAGGCTGGCCTGATTCAAGTACTTCCTCGATGTCAAAGTGTATTTAAAACGCCCTGCTGAAATAAATACATGCTTACTAAAAATCATCACCAATACGCCATTTTTAAAAACGTTATGAGATGCCTCGCGCGGGAAACTAGTTTTTAATAGAAATTATTCAAGTTTATTTTTGTTACGGTCACTAACGGTGATCATGCAAGTTTCAACTCCTATTTAGGAGAAATTTTTGTTTTTTTTTCAGATTTTAACAATTATTACAATTTAATTAAAACATCCTATTAGTTTTAATAATAGATATGGATATTAATAATAGTTGTCGTCTTAGCATTTTTAATATAATTTATAATTATTTATAATAGTTACCTTTGTCCCTTTACAAATAATCGGTGACTGTACTTATAAAGTGGGCAATAGAAGATAAACGAGGAGCGATTTCAAGTCAGTAGAGAGCAGTTGTGTTTGGATTAGCAAATAATTATTTTCTACAGGATGGTAACACGGATGGGAGTTCACGTGCACTCAAAACGCTGCGTTCCGAATAATTATTAATTTGCGTGGAGTGGAGTTTACTGCGATACTTGTGAATTATATAACCACAGTCCTAACAATCATTGTGAAAGGAAAAGATACTTCTTCAGAAATATCTTTTCTCGGCTTTATCGCAAAAAATAAAAAAGGAAAACAGAATACGATAATGCACACAATAATAAACGCCAGAGGTTATTCTTCTTTTCGAATGTATTACTGCACTTATACTGTATCTCGCTGCATTTATTACCTTGTTTTTTATTATCTTGTGGTTTTTACATAGTTTTGTAATTGTGTTACACCATTACTTTTCTTAAATTATAAGTACTACTACTGTGTTGCTAGTTTGCAGATTACGTTTCTCCTTTCTTTTACATTGTGACATTAAGGGTAAGTAATGCGTATAATTCTCTGTGTTATCTCTCTCTCTGTACCATCTTCATCCTTTGTTGTAGCCTAGTCATTGTCTGTGTCTCGTCAATCATCACGCCCGCTCTGAAGTTTTTCTGTTCAATTATAAAATTTTGTTCTAAATTCACAATTTTCTTATCTTAAACGAATAATTATAGCAACTGAGAATTCAGTAAGTTGCGGATGTAACACATTCGATATCAAAAGCGAAACGATTGTTTAATCTCCTCCTGGTTTGAAAGAGTTAAGTGTTTTCTTTGTAACACGTTGCTAATAAAACTATTAAATACAATATGCACACTATATTCACAGTTAGTTACAAAGTACACTTAATACACTGAATGACGAGTTAACCCGCTTAATGATGAATTGAAACTCACTTTATTTTTAATATTGTATATAGAACTACATATATTCTGCTACACCGTATACTCTGCTTCTAATACTGTATCTATCAAACTATGACTTGCTTTGCTTGGAGATACACCGTAAACTCTGCTTCTAATATTGTATCTATAAAAACTATGATTTGCTTTGATGGAGGTACACTTATACTCTGCTTCTAATATTGTAACTATTAAACTATGTCTTGCTTTGGTGGAGATACACGTATACTCTTCTTGTAATGTTGTTTCTATAAAAGTATGACTTGCTTTGGCGGAGATACACGTATACTCTGCTTCTAATGTATGTATAGAACTATGACTTGCCTTGCTGGAGATACACGTATACTCGATATAAATTGTGTTGTGTTTGGTTTAAATAAGCTTCGGTTTGTCTTATCGGTAATTACAGAAATACCTGAGTGCCCTTGCAACAATGAACATTCTAGATAATTACCAATAATATCATAAGCAACAATACCCTAAATACGAATGAGGATAATATTGTGGGTTTTCAAAGATGCACGTAATTGCACTAAATTTAGTAAAACTTAAGTCTGGTTTTACAATGGATTACAATGGTATAATTAATATATGTATCTTGATGAGTACATGTTTAGTTTGAAATAACTTTGTTAATTACTTCGTTAATTTTGATGTGAAATCAGTTCCTTGATCGGACAGAATTGTTTTCGGAATGCCAAAAAGAGTTATGAACTTTGAAAGTTCGATAGCTAGTGTCTGTGATTCGTGATTTGGAATTGGTACAGCATAAGAGAATTATCTTGCATGGTGAAAATGAAACGATTATTGTGTTCTGTAACTTGGTAACGGACCTATTACGTCTATTGATAATCTCTCGAAAGGTTTACTTGCGGTAGATGTTATCTCCAAATTAAAACTAAGGCATTATACTGTGAGATATGTAATTATCACTATGATCTCACATATTTAAGTGAAACCTCTGCGGAAGTAATCACAGCTAGATGAATCTTATACTCACTAAAAAAAATACCCTACCGGCACAAACAAGAGGGAAGATAGCAGTTCCCATCCTAGCAAGTATTGCAAGTAGTGCTGGAGCTCCGTCAGAGACAATGCATTTTTCGGTGATAGAAAATGCTTCAGTTTTTATTACACATTTGAATAGTTTTTCTTTTCCGACTTTATTATTCTTGCCGGCTTAACCTAATCATATTCCCAATAATTTTTAATTGAAATTTGCTATTTCTGTAATGTTTGTATGTAATTTACTTTCGGGTATACTTGCCCTTTTATATTAAATATTGTTTTATATTACGTGACGCTTTTTTTGCATGCAAACTAATGGAGTTTTAATACGTATGTTAAAATAAGTTTTACTTTGTTAAGTGTTTTTTGTTTACGGTTATCCTTCTTTTACTTTTCTTATTATTATATTATATATATTTTATACCTTTTTAATAGCTTAATGCACCATTTCGGATTAACTGATAAATACTTACCTACGTTAATTCATGCAAGAATTATTTCATTTACGTTATGTAACACTGTGAAGTATGTTAAATTATAATTAGATTAATATAATTTCAAACAAAATACCTTTCAACTTGAATAAAAAAAAATGTTTTTTGCGTCGGTCGGGTATTATCTTCCTCAGTGCATATAGTGTTTGTCTTAGTTTTTATTTCTTTATTTTCGTTTATGATATGCGTGTTACATTTTTATATCACTAAAACAGTGAATCTGCATTTTCTCCGGGCACTTCAATTCAGTTGTTTTTATTACATTATTCTGAACTTGGAACTGCTTCTCTATATTCGCTTCAGTATGCTTTCCCGTAATAAAATAATCTTTATAGGTTTATACATAGGTTTATAGGTTTTTTTATATCTCCCTTCCCAAGACTCCTTCCTTATTTACGCTTCATCACCCTAGGCTTCCTTAATCAATACACGAGAACTCAGCAACTCATTAGGCGCAATTTCTTGTGCCATTAATTCCTCTTGGCACCTTCAGCAAGAATTTATCAATTGTGTTTGTCGTTGACACGATTAGGATCGATCTATGACGACGCTCGATTGGGTGAGATGTACCAACTCAATTGCTCCAGCATATTACAAAAGTAAGAACTACTCGTATCTGCTACAGCCTTCAACTACATGAGTTTTGTAAATCCATCAATAGTTACCACAATATATGCATTATACTCTGCTATTTTGCAGAACGGCTTGGGATGGTTCAACTGAAGCGCATTAAAAGGCTCTGCTACCTTTTCTAGGAAATGCAATTCCATTTTTCACTTTCCTCTTGGCCTTTTGTTTGTAATATATTTACCAATAATCTTTCTAACAAAGTTTTGTGTCTCTGAGAACAAACAGGTTTGACTTATAGGTTCAAGAGCACATTCCCAGTTTGGATAACTATTGCAATAATGGAATATTTTTGCGACGCGCCATTGTACATCTTGGGGAACAGCAACTTTCAATTCTTCTCCAAATTTTCTGCGTATTTTCCCGGCACTATACCATTCATTAGCTTCCTTCTTTGAAGGTTATTGCTTAATAAGTTCTAATTCTTCATTTTACAATTGTACAGCAATCATCCAGTCGTTCGTTTTGAAATTGTTTACTTTCACCGAATTACGAATCAATGCGTCTATGTGGCGCATTTATGTAGCTCGGCGGTGTACCACGGTAAAATTGTATTCCTGCATAAATAACCACCACTTAGTAATAAACGAACTGTTTCCGGATTTGGACCGTGTCATGATAAAGTATATAAAACGAAAAATAAATAATAATAGTAAGAGAAAACAAGGAAATAGAAAAGATATAAAAAGGACAGAAAATTTCTTTCCTTATTTTCTCTTCTTATTATTATTTATTTTTCTTTTTATATTCTTTATCATGACACGGTCTAAATCCGGAAACAATTCGTTTATTACTGACTCTGGCCGAGGAAGGCTACGCAATCATTTCAACCACCACTTTCCTGCACGAAGTGATATTTCTTTTTTATCCAGATTAATCACGTTGCATTATAGTCTGTTACAATCGTTGTATTTCATCAGAAATACCTATCACTTTAAAAAAAGAATGATTTACTTGCTTTCAAAGAGTGAGCTTTAGTCCGGTAATCGCTTTGCTTAGGTTAGACGCCGATTTCTTAGCAGAATCACAAGTTCCAGATGTCAAACATCTTCATACGACACGGCCGATAATTAAGAATCAACTATAGACAATGCAAAGTAACAAATGTACCACAGCCTGCTAATCTCAGAATTACTGAACAGACTATACTGGAAACAGCCAACATTTAACCCGGATAATCAATATCAAGAAATAATTTTATTTTGGCTGAAATCGCCAATACCTGGACCTAAAAGAAAGACATTCAATCGAGGCAGAAAGTCAACATTAACGGAGGTACTCACATCTTCTTACAAAAATCAATCAGCGAAATCTTTACAAAGGTCAGAAATGCGCAATCGTCGTTGTAGCGGCGGTAATGGTCGCGGTCGGGCTACAGGTAAACCACCGTTGCCATAAAGAGAAAACATCATCTACAAGTTAATATTTTAATATTTTTATCTTTCACTGTTACCACCATATATTTAGGTTTTCTACATCAATCTCTCAATCTGACATATTAACCGTTTCCTTTCGCATTTTACTGTATTTACTATGTGCTACACTTAGCATGATTATTACATATCAAAACCTTTTCCTATATATATAAAGGACATAGGTAGATCGCCCTTCTGATTTGTTAGTCTTAGTTCTTATTTCGTTTTCGTTTCTACTATGCTTGTTACATATTTTTGCTACCACTAAAATAATGAATGTAGTTCCTGGGGCCGTTTTAATTCAGCTGTTTGTTTAGATTATTCTCAACCTGGAACTGCTTCTCTATACTTGTTTCAATATTCTTTCCTATAGGAATCTTTTTTAAGGGTTTGTACAAATGCTCCAGGCTCTAATACTTGTATAAAAATTTTAAATTACCGTATTTCTGCGTACCACAAATTTAATCACATACATAGATTGTATGTGTACTATATATTTTTTTTCGCAGGGTGGAAGCCACGCATTTTTTATATATTTTTGAAATAAGATAGAAGTTAAGTCAATAATTGAATATACTTTTCAAGTCAAACGAGCAGTGCGATATATTGAATTGAGTTCAATTTATTTGTGTAAGTGATTTACTCAGTCAATTCCAATTTTAGCGGAATTTGAATACACTAGCAATGACATCACCTCACAATATTGAAAAGAAGAAATTACCTATTTAGAAGAAACAACATTCCCAAGAGTTATCATTGATGCTCGGTTGGAATGGAACAGACATCTTGATTACTTAACATCTAGGTTGAATGGTTTGTTTTGAGCTTTAGGAGATCCTCGTAGGGACATAATTATAAAATATAATGTTCTATAGCGTGCAACATTTACGAAAAACAATTATGACAAGTTTAAGCTGGGTGAACTGACGCAGTAAGTTTAATACTAGCGATAACAGAATCGAAGAGTTTAGTGTATTTCAATATTTGGAAAAGTTATAAAATGCAGATTAGTTTGCTTCGATCACTTTAAACTGCTACTAATTTCTTTTTATTTTCTACCAGTTTTGAAGTATTTCACTTTACTAATATTCCTTACATTTCTTTGGTTGAGTGCCGTTGTGGGTTCGTGAAGTTTGTCTTCGCGCTTAATTTTTTTAAAATTTGAAAATCCCCACTTTGTATTCGTTTTGTGCTGATTTGTACCATGAAAATCTTTTTTGTGTTTATTCCATACTTGACGTTAATTTGATAACGGGAGCGTTTATGCTCGTTATGTGCTAATTTGTCTTGTAAAAATTTCATTCTGTGTTCGTCCTAATCCTAAGATATTAGAGAGTAAGAGATACTAAGTACCCTTATTTTACAGCTGCTGCAGCTATTTTACAATTTTCAAAATTTTGTTCGTTTGGTACTGATTTATACAATTTGTAATAATTCCTTTTGTGCCTTTCTCCTTCCCGAAATATTCAAGATTAAGGTATGGTGGGTGTCGTGTGGTTGATATTATTTATTGCGAAAAATAATTACAAACCACTGACAACATGTATAAAGGTACACAATATCACTCACACTCTAGAATAGTTCTCTCTGCTGCCACTGTGCGCGTCTAAGTTCATCTGCGTATATATAGTGTGTGTAATATCCCATACTATATTTCTTCCCTTAGATAAAGAAGAGATAACTCCCGGTATCTTGAAGGGAAACGCCTCTCGCTGGTTGGATTTCTTTTCGGTGAGGGAGTAGAAGGGTGTTGTGGTGTCACAGTTAATTCTACTCTATTTTCTTGTTCTGGCTTCGAGTTCTGGTTTTCGGGTTGGCGTCTTTCATCTGGTCGTTTTATGTCACGTGGTTTTTCGTTGCTTGCTGCTGGCACGGTTTCTGTAGTTAGTTCTATATTTGGTGGTCCATAGGGCATCCAACCTCTGGTTCCATACGAGGTCTTAAATGATTGCCGTGTTTCCTTCTGGAATTTCCATTAACGTCCACGACGTATGAATACGCGCCGGTCTGTTAGATAATCCTACCTGGAGAACTTCCTTTTCCCATTGGATTGTTCACCCACACTGGCTGGTGTTCTATGAAAACCGTGTCCCTGGCACCTCTGTCGTGGATTCGTTTTTGATTCTACTGTGCGCTGTCCATTCTGTGGAAAATATCTGATTTAATTTGATCAAAAGCAGATCTGAGATGTGTACCGAATAAAATTTCACAAGGCGCACGACCGGTGGAACGCTGTATAGTATTCCGGTACGAAAACAGAAATTTTTGCAAGCGTTCGTGTAGGAGTATATCCTGACCACTAGCGGTCATTCTTTCTTTATGTGTTAACCGATCTTTCCGCGAGACCGTTAGTTTTTGGGTGATAAGGTGTAGTGCGAATGTGGGTTATGCAGTTACTTTTACAAAACTGTTCAATTTCTTCGGATGTAAATTGGGGTCCATTGTTTGACGCGATTGTTTTCGGATAACCTAACTTTGAAAAAACGTAACGCGTTCACTGTCACGGTTGACGTGATGTTTTTCATCGCGAATAAGCGTCAATGATCACTAGCCACAATTTGTTTTGCAGAAGGTCCTGCAGAGTCTATATGCACTCGCGCCCATGGCTTTGGTGGTGCATTCCAGGAAAAAAGTGGGAGTTTGGAATTATTTTGTTTTGATTCTTGACAAAGTTGGCATGATTTCACAAAGTTTACGATGTCGTCAATCTTTGGCCAGTATACATGTAGACAGGCGCAGATTGCATGGCTATAATTCCTGGATGTCCATCGTGAAGAATTTCCAAGATATCGCGTTGTAAGGATATTGGAATGCAAAGTCGTCCCTTACTTTGTAGAATTTCTTTTCGTAAGAAAGCTCTTCGCGCTTTTCATAAAAATTTGTTAGGTCTGCAGGAATTTGTTGTCTTTCAGGTCAGTATGTCTGTAGATATTTAATAATTGCAAGCAGTGTTTTGTCACTGCTTGTTGCATCTTGTAATTTGCGCTTGGTCACTGGTAGATGATGCATACGGAGGTTAAACAGATGACCTCTCTTAGGTAAGCCAACCTCTTCCTCGAAAGTCATGTTTTTATCTGTCAGTGAAAGTCGCGATAGTACATCTGCAGGTGCATTCTCTTTTCCGGGGTGATAAGCAATTTCATAGTCGTTGTTATTTAATATCATCGTCCATCTTAGCAGTCTGTTACTGGCTGTTTTCGGCGTTTCTCTTTCCTTGCTAAATATTCATTCCAGAGGCTTGTGATCTGTAAATAGTATAAAATGTCTCCCATATAAATAACGGTGAAAACGAGTCATTGCAAAAATTATTCCTACAGTTTCTTTATCGATCGTAGAATATTGTGCTTCAAGCTCGCTAAACGTTCTGGAAGCAAAAGCTACTGGTCTTATCCCACCATCTGCATATTTGTGAAAAAGCATACCTTCTGCTCCTTTATCACTGGCATCGCTGGTTACAACAAGCGGCAAGTTAGGATCGTAATGCACTAGCGCATCATTTGACGTTAAAATCTGTTTCAATTTGTTGAATAGGGCTTCATCGTCTGTCATCCATTTAAAACTGCTTACTTTTTTTAAGTGTCTATATAATGGTGTATAAATAACATGTAAATTTTTAATAAACCGGCTGTAGTACGATATTGAACCCAAAAAGGAACGTAATTCGTTTAGGTTAGTTGGCCTAGGTATTTTCTCTATAGCTGCAATATGTTCTGTGGTAGGATTCGGTTCTTCTGCATCTATAACGTGTCCAAAAACGATACATTTTTTCTGAAACTATTTACATTTGTTCTTTTCAGTTTCTATACCTGCGGAATGCAGGCGTTGAAAAATCTGTTCTAATCTAAAATTTGGTTCATGGTCCTCTGGAAAAGTGATGGTGCAAAAGTGACACCAAAAGGTAACCTTTTGTACTGATAGTAGCCTCGGTGTGCCGAAATAACTAACAGCTTCCTCGATTCGGGATGCACCTGCAATTGTAAATAGACATCCTTTAAATCCAATTTCGAAAAGTATTGGCAGCCGCTAAGTTTCGCAGTAATGTCTTCAAAACGAGGTAAGGGGTAATTGCCTTTTCCTATATAAGAATTGATTGTTACTGAAAAATCTCCGCATATGTGAATACTTCCATTTGATTTAACTGCGAATACACTGGGTGTTGCCCATTCAATGGGATCGGTGTGCAGGTTCACTGATTCTAGAACATCTTCCATCACTAGTCGGTCTAATTCAGCTGTCATTTGTTACTGTAATGCCAACGATACGGGTCTAGGTCGGAAAGTCTTTGGAATCATGTTATGTTTAGAAGATTCGCCCTTTTTGTTGTTCAGTCCCGATTTCTGTTTATTTCGAAAACTAACACGATTTGTATGTTTGTCGAGGGTGTTTGTTGCATGCATCGCTAGATGTTTCCATTGCAAGGTAGCTTGTTCTAATATAATCGCGAACGCTTCAATTTCTTCTAAATGCCGCGGCATTTGACGGATGTACGCGAATTAGTTCCTGCCGCACACGCACTATTGTTTATCCCGATGACCAACTGATCGCGTAAACGTTCGTTTAGATTTTCCCCGAACTCACAGTTACCGGCTAAACTACGTAGTAAACTTAAGCACTGTGTTATTGTTTCACCGTTGCGCAAATAAGACGAGTTCGGAGAGTGTATGAGCCTTTTTACCGTAATATTTGTTTAAAACGCACACTATCTCATCGAAGGTCTTTGTTATTATTTCGTCCGGTTTAAAATGGTCTACTAAAATCTTCGGCACCTGCCTTACTAAGTAGCGAGTTCCGCCGTTTACCCTTTGCGGCTTCGTTATCCGGGTTCAAACCGTGCAGTTCTAACTCCATTTGGAACCACTGTATATAGCAGTCCCATGCCTCGATTTTCTTGTTTTTACTGTTGTTGTTTTCACACTAAATAGACAAAAACACTAAAACTTTGTTAGTTTTCGTCGCCAATATGTCGTGTGGTTGATATT
This sequence comes from Trypoxylus dichotomus, assembly GCA_023509865.1. NCBI lineage: Eukaryota > Metazoa > Arthropoda > Insecta > Coleoptera > Scarabaeidae > Trypoxylus > Trypoxylus dichotomus. Next base: position 51,359,301 of record CM042074.1, on the reverse strand, counting down.
ATTTATTGCGAAAAATAATTAAAAACTACTGACAGCATGTATTTAGGTACACAATATCTCACACACTCTAGAATACTTGACGTTAATTTGATAACGGGAGCGTTTATGCTCGTTATGTGCTAATTTGTCTTGTAAAAATTTCATTCTGTGTTCGTCCTAATCCTAAGATATTAGAAAGTAAGAGATACTAAGTACCTTTATTTTACAGCTGCTGCAGTAATTTTACAATTTTCAAAATTTTGTTCGTTTGGTACTGATTTATACAATTTGTAATAATTCCTTTTGTGCCTTTCTTTTTCCCGAAATATTCAAGATTAAGGTATGGTGGGTGTCGTGTGGTTGATATTATTTATTGCGAAAAATAATTACAAACCACTGACAACATGTATATAGGTACACAATATCACTCACACTCTAGAATAGTTCTCTCTGCTGCCAATATGCGCGTCTAAGTTCATCTGTGTATATACAGTGCGTGTAATATCCCATACTACGGTGGGGATTCATAGCTAGCGCATCAATTCCATGAAAATTCCGAAAAATTAACGATTGCGTATTGTACTTGTTCTGTGCTGATTTGATAACATTTTTATTTTCTACTTATCATTCCTGAGATATCCAAGATTGCAACTACTGATCAATTTTAGGGTTTTCTAAATTCAACATTGGTAGTACTTCTAGCTCCGTTCGAGCCAATTTGAACATTTATCTTGCTTTAATTGCTTAGATATCCGAGATTAAAGTATGACGAGGATTGATTTTTCACGGCATAGTAATTTTCCAGCTTTCGGAAATTTGATAACGATATCGTTTACCATTGTTTAGCCAGATTTTTCGATCCTACACCTTTAGTTTTTTTTTTGAGGTTTCTCTAAATGTAAAGCCCTTGAGGAGATGGATGAAAATGTAATCAATCCATTTCACAAAACTAACACCAGTTTATTTAAAAAACTGTATGAATGTGTGAAATACGTGAAAAATAGTTTCTGGCAATTTAGTTTAGTGCATTAGTTTGAATAGCACGGGAATGTTGGTAACATACAACAAAATAGATATTTTTCCATTGTATTTCTAAGACCTACTTTCAAATTGGCAAAATTATTTTATTAAGAATTTCTTTGTTTTTGTTCATAATATAATTGTAACAACATAGAGGAGTTCTTCTATGGCGCACTATTTTTTACAAAATTTGGAAAAAAAGAGAACTGTCGCTATTTAAAAGATGTGTATACACATTCAGAAAGTTTCTTAAATCTGATATTTGCTTATTAAAGTCTACCATAGCTTTTTTAATTCTACACAAAAGATATACAAAATGCATAAACTAAATAATTTTAACTATAAAGTTATCCCCGTAATGCAAATTGAAAAAAATATGTTTGCAACAATTTCGAAAAGAGCGTTGACATAGTTCACCCACCCCTTTTGTCTTACATACACATGTATGTAGCTACTAGATGAACATCTAATCAATTTGTAGTTTGTAATTATTAAAATCAAATATTGTGTTGTTAGCGATAAAAATATGCATATATTTCCATTGATACTTATTTTTAGATTATACAACAATAGACAAATTATATATCAACATTTTTCTTTACAGGTATCATTCCACGCAAACGGAATAAGCTCCATGATCTTCAGGAAAGTTGTGTAATTCATTCATTGATGGACTGGACAATTTGACAAAATAATTGTTAATAACTAAAATAATAGGTCGATATATATATATATATATATATATATGATTAAATAAAAATATTAATATATATATAATAGATTAAATACTTATATATACCTTCGTGTTATTATTTGAACCTATGCGGAACCCCAGATTTTATTCTATAGTATTGTGTATCACCGTTACCTGTTTGATTGATTAATTTATATCACAATGCAAATGTCGGCCTTGTCAGATTGTACTACTGTACTAATTCCGCATTAATTAATTTGATTTATACTTTTGATATATTAGACAATACATTAATAACTCTAAGTTATAATGTGGCAAAATGACGCTTCAATTGAATAGCTGAATGGTGTCCGAAATCAATGGTACATATATGTATGTATGTATATACCGAGTGGAAAGCTGCTAACTGTTGGTTGCATTCTGAGCGGCTGGAAAATGAATCGAACACCAGCCTCACTTGAAACGAATAACGCATGTCTCACCTCGCAGTAATACGGAATGAGGGCTTCATTGAATCGATTCAAATGGAAGAGATCGATGTGAGAATAGGATTTTGCAGTAGTCGTTAAACATGGGTAGAGATTACCGTTACACAGAGCTAGCATACTACCACACAATCGCCCTGCAGAATAGGATGCGTATCTCTCGACTTCGTTAACTTATAGAAATCTTATTTTATCCTCCTCTAACTCATAATCACTGCCATCGACACGTCGAAAGTGCGCTCATGGTATATATTGTAGCATAATATCTCGCGTTCGCAATGTATTAGTGAGTGAGTGGATACTTTTATCATGGAATTTGCTTTTATTTAACAAATTTAGATGACCCGAATTGAATTAATGAGGAAAATAGAATAAATTAAATCGAAAAACACCAATGCCTTAAGTTATATCACTTACATCGGATCGCGCTCTAGACAAATCGCAATCCATAGCTAGCTAATAAACTTTTTTTAATTTTGATTAATAAATAACTTTAACAAGAATGAAGTGCTTTTCTCTTTGTACTCAGATATGCACTTTGGTATTCTAGATCGGCGAATCGTCTGTCTCCGCAATAGAACCTGAAGTAGTTCGACGTTTCAATAGTCTCTTTCATTTTCTTCTGCAGCGAGTCGTGACTCTGTCACGTATGCTGTGCTGTGCAGGTGCTTGTATATTTACCTTCGGTACAGAGAAGGGGGGATTTCATAGTGTTGTTGGGCTTCCCCCGGATTGCGATTTGGTCCATATAAGTTCCATTAGTTGCCGTTAGTTCTTCCTTCGTATTAGTGGCCGGGTTTACTGGTGCGCTATTCGAACAAGACATTGCTACACCAGGAAATGCATACTAACTTTGAGTTGTTGCATGCGATAATGTTGATGAAAGAGATGGTAACTATTACAAAAACTGATGATATGACTACGCAAGGTTTCCTTTCAAAGATGCAAGATGTAAATAGGAAAGTGAAGAAGATCGGTGTTGAATTTCCTCATAATTCATGCCGTTACTTAATAAGATTACCTATGAGTAAATATGGACAACTTGTTGGAAATTTAGAATAAGAAGAAGCCAAGGTAAATACGAAACTAGTAAAAGCAAAGTGAAGTGTTAGAGGGTAATAAAGCAATAATTACGAAGAATGCAAATTTTAAAATGCGAAGACTGCAGAAATAAAAATAGTATAAATGAACTCATAAAGTAAATTACTTTGTTTTGAAGAAGAGTGATAGATAACTTAGATGATCGCAAACAAAAACAAGGAAACGAAGTTGAAAACAGCGAATGTATACTCCATTCACGTTAAGAATGCAGACTTGGCATAGATAGGCCTTAAAACCATCACGGGAAGCATATTGGCAGTAGCTAGAGGCTAACTTGAAGATATGGTCAAAGAATTTATTATAACAACAGCTGCAGATTCATCGACAGATACATCAGATTCTGATTTTGTGTAATAAATTAATGAAATGTATATAGCACTTAAATACTCAGATTGCTCATTTATATCTTCATGTATTCCATACATTTAGTTAATGTATTTTATACAATATAGTAATTTTAAAAGAACATGTGTACAAATTAATTGTATCAAACATGTTATCGAAGGAGAAAGTATGATGTATTAACTGGATATCCATGGAGAGATTTACTTCATGACAAATGACTTGGTATAACACTATGTATATAACCATACATCTCGAAGTTATATCTTCGATTCAAGTTTATCCATAGCAATATTGTTATTTTAAAGCTTGTCATATGGCATTTATATTCTCTTCGATTAACCCCAAATTATATTGCAATTGATGTTACCTTCTCTTTATTATTGCAGTATTATTTTACCTGGTCATATAATCATAATGAATACCAAATATGAAAAATTGCTACATGACTCCATTTAAAGAAATGCTATCAGATTTTACTGAAGTAAAATTAGGACGAGGACTAACAGCTAATGGGAATAACCTAGATTTTTGTGGGAAAGATACCACATTTTTAAATAAATATGATAGTTGGAACGCAAAAGAAGAAAATGTGCGGTATGTATCAATATAAGAAGACAACTTACTGTCATTCAGTAAAATTGAAGAGAAAGGTTCACTTTCAGTGGGGGTACAGCGAGAATAGTTAATAATGGAGATATTGTGGTAAAAGCCAAGAAGAAAAATTCATTTTGCAGGGACTTAGCCACTAATTGAATATCAGTATCACAAATTAAACGCCATATTTAATAAACCTCAATCTAAAGTTTCAGTACGATACGTGTAGTGTTGTAGCTACAACGAACTATCAAAGTTGACAAGTTAGTTGAAAAATGGATTTAAATCGAGAACGCGCAATGATTTTTTTATAATTTTTGAAAGCAATTATCTCAACAAAAATGCCCCACCCAGTTGGTTTTTTGCCAATGAAGCAGCACAACAGTCAACAATTTCTTTTTGGTATGCAGAATTCAAACGTAGACGGATTAATCTTAGCGACAATTTAAGAGTAGGTGTACCAAAAATGGCAATCACTTAGGAAGACGTCGATGCTGTGCGCAAGATCATTAACGAAGATCGACATGTAACATATCGCGAGATTTAGGTATCATTGGGGATGTCAAAGACTTCAGTTTTGCCTGAGGAATTGTATGGAAAAAATAGTTTCCTGTTGGATACTGCTTCTGTTGACCGAAAAACTAGAGTGAGTTGGTGTCATAATAATAAGGAGAAAGAACGATGCGTTGGATGAGTTCAAGAAATATCAAAACAAAGTGGAAAATCTACTGTCTAAGAAGAAACAAACGCAGTGATAATGGTAGAGAATATTGAATGTATAGAAAAACTACACCTTACACTCTACAGTAACGAGAGTAATCTGGATTATTGCATAATTTTTGGGTAGAAAGGATACAGATTATATTAATGAAAAGAACATTTTTGTGACACGCGATGTTACTTTTCAAGAAGACTATTTTCCTTTCAAAGACAACGAGGCTAAAAAAGGATCAGAAACATAAATAAAAGAACTATATTTCCGAATAGAAGATGAAAGGAGAGAAAATGAAAATATTAGAAATAATAGAAATGAAGAAGAGCTGAAGAAGTTGAACAATAAGTAGAAAAGACAAGAGAGAACAATATTGATCCAGGAAAAATTGGAGATATTAAAAAAAATCAGACGAGAAAACAAATCAATGACCTGTCGCTGTTGTAATTTGGCCCGATCTGAAGGAAACAACGTAAGTGAACCAGAAACAGTAGAGAAATCTTTATCCAGTGAAAACGCGGAGGGTTCGAAGTTTTAAATTATTGATAATTGTAATCGTTGTTTTTTTTGAATATATCCAATGTTTTGCGCTTATTAACATCTCAATAAGGGGAAGTATTGGTAATATACTTATGTATATTTATACTGATATGTTAATTTCTTCTACATGTATGTATTCTATTATATATTATCTATATACGTTCTAATATAAGAACAGTGATGAATTCGAGCGAAGTTCGTCAACAAAGAGATATATGCAAGTCTAACAAAATGAAGGTCTGGATAGCGTTCAGGGTGAACCGCCTTCTGATCGGCCATCTGTAATCAACGGAGCCCTGGTGCAGGCAAAATTCATGAAAGCAGGAGATTTTGTATTTCTAAATTGTTTTGGATTGATTGAATTGATACAAATTTCAGGATCAGTGTTCTTGATGGGTTCATAAGTGTTGACGGTAGAACACAAACCGAAAAAACTGGCAAGTGATTTAGCATTTTTTTGTTACAACGAGGAAGGTGATGACTTATTGAGTCATATCATCACAGGAGATGAGCCATACATAGATGTACCACGTACTCCTGAGTCTAAATAAGAATCAATTGAGTGGTGACAGTAAGGCAAATATCTTCGCTAGTCAGAGTGAAAGCAAAACAGAGACTTTCGAAACGTAAGACCTTGGCTATTATTTTTTGGGACAGGCAGGGTATGTTGTTAATAAACTTTATACCACAAGGAACAACAATTAACTTAGTCACATACTATGAGACCTTAAGAAAACTACATCAAGCTATTAAGAAGAAAGGGCGTGGAATGCTGTTAGCCGTTGTCGTACTACTTGATAACAATACTGTGGCTCAAGCTTCAGATTTGATCACCCCTTCCAGCAGGGAGGAATTCGATCATCTGCCAGACAGTCCAGATCTTGCGTTTAGCGGCTACCTCCACTTCTGATGTCTGAAGAGATTCCTGGGTGGCAAACGCTTCTTCACGGACGATAAATTGAAAACAACCGTGAATAACTGGCTGTCATCATAGAAGATAAAATGCTATGAGGAGGGTATCAAAAAATTCGTTGTTTGTTACCATAAATATTTTGAATCGACAAGAAAATTGTATACAAAATTAGATATCGGATGTAGAAAGTAAATGTGTTTCTGGAAAATGTTTACTTGTTCTATTCTAATTGCAAATAACACTCGTAGATTCTAATTTTCACCAAGCATTTGCTAATTTGGTCAATTTTTCGACAAAAGCAAGAAAATGAAATCTATCTTTCACATGCGTAAGATCTAGGTTTCGATATTTATTCTACGCAATTATTTTTCTTCAAGTACTCGTAGTGAAAATATTTTATGCAACTATGGTAAAACCTGTGTGAAAAGGGTTGCAAACATTGATTGTTTATGTTATTTTCCTAGGGATCTCGCTCTAGTTCAAGTGATGTTTATAAAGCCAATTTTGACGAGTCTTTATTATACCGTGCGTTCAGGAAGTTCGGGCGCCGCCGGAGCTGAGCTCCGCTAGCTCGAACGGCGTCCTGAACGCGGCCGCTAGGCCCGGGCGCTCGAGCTAGCGGTCGCCATCTTGCTTAGCGGAAAGAAAAGCACTGGGCAATCTAGCGGATAGTGGGGATAGGCGGCCAACATTCAAATATAAAACCATATTATGCAGCTTAATATGGTTTTATATTTCTCTCTCATTTGTCTATGTAAGGAAGAAATGAAAAATATTTTTTTTGGTTCTGATCTAGATCCCTACAAAAATACATTATCTAGAAGTTTATGTTGCAAAAATAAACAGCAGCATTGTAGCTCTTGTGTCCCATAGACCATAATTTGTAGATTTATCAGTGCGGCTTGTATCGATCTACAATTCACGCTTTGACAGCAAAAATATCGATATTTACGAAGTAAGAAAAGACTAGCAGCAGTTTCGGAAGAAAGTGATTTATATCGCATGATAACATAGTCCGGGAATGTTAACTTCCTTATGTTTTAGTATTACTCATATACCGTGAGTTTCACTGCGAAAACATACACAATGTTTTCCATTTTCTCCTTTTGTACTTTTTCGTGTTATCAATAGCATGATGCTACACTTACGTGTATTCTCTTGTTTGTTCAACACTGTTCGCAGGTATTCTAATTACTTCGTCTAGTTATATCTGCTTGTCACTATTAATTTGAGTGCAAATGCATATGCATCTTATGTACAAACCAAAATTGTTCTTGTTCAAAGTCGAGAGCATGCAAGACAACATTTTCAATTGGAAATACTCTACAAGAAATTCACTAAATAGTTTCTATTAACTGTTGTATCATCATTTCTTATACTTTTACACTGTTTCGGTTTGGTTTTAAATAAATGAGCTATTTATAAATCAGGAAAAAACAATAATGCAACCACAAATAAGGTAATTTTATATTTTCTAACAAAAGTGATAGCTCCATACAATATAATACATACATTTGTTAAATAGAAAAGAAATATTTACATAATATACCAGTTAGCATTGGCATTATCTTGAAATGGCACCATTTCATTTTATGTGCTATCTTCCACAAGATGCATATTGTCTGCAATGATAGTGTATGATTGTGTGGGTTGTGCTGCTACGGAATACCCGGGCATCATGTACCCTACTATTCAAATGCAGGAGTTTTTATTCTAATAATATATCGGATTGTTCATAAATGCTCTTATTGGTATAATACCAGAAATCCATGTTTTCCAGAAAACAGTATCCTTGGCTTGTACTTCTTCATTTCTTGACCAGCATATTTTTTGAAGGATCATTGCACATATAGTTTGTATCACTTCATAAAGAAATAAATACTCGGTACCTTATAGGATACCAAACCAATCAGCTTGATCTGAATGATTCTGGTTTGGCCGGCATCCTTAGCGTAAATAATAATTTCCTCTGGAGTAGTACTATAGACACAATATTCATTTAGCACCCGATATCTTCTAACTCTTACAAGTGATGTATTTAACTATTAGTATCCACTTAACAAAATTCTATCCACAACTTACTTTTTGTCATACGAGTGTCCATGGAAATCGACGGGGTCGTCAAGCGTGCGCATGTCAATGCATATTTTGTAAGACAAGTTTCGGACCAGTTTAGCGACAAAACATCTGTTAACAGTTTAACCGCGAAACTTAAATGGTTTTATATTTTGTACTTAGTAATTAGTGATCCTTTTTCTTTTATATGTAATCACAAACTACAATAAAATCCAGTTGAAAACGTGGTTAAACGCTTTCATAGAATTTTATTCATACTTTGTGATGACAACTAAAGGAAATAGCATTATAAAAAAATGATCTACAAAGATACTTATAAAGAAAACAAAAGGAATAGCAAACAAGTGATTTATTTATAGTGTATTATGTAATATAGTATGTACAACAAAATAATCATGTTTTCAAATTCTTTTTCTGTATTTTGTTAGCTGCTTCTTGCGTTCTATCTGTGGAGATGTTTTCTCCTACCAATATCAGATTATTTATTTACCTTATATATACCGATAATATTAATTTAACAAAGCTATCCACAATTAAATTTTGTAATTCGATTGTATGACTATAATTATAAAATGAGAATGGAACATTTACAAGTACATGTTTTCGTTTTCTCAGTAAATCCTCTTTTGTGTAATACCACTGAAAAAAGGAATATGCATATATTATATACATAAGTAAGATTACAACTACTCAAACATATCTAGGCAATTGTAGTCGAGCTAAATCTATATTAATAAAAATATATCGTTTAAAGTTTTCACAATTTTTAAAGGCAGACATATTTTTAATTACCCAGTTGTTAATATATCCAACTGCATTTGATTTGATAGGATGTGAGAAATAGAAATGCTCTGGTAAAGACTGCTTCGCCTTCTAAAAACATTCTCTTCTTTAGTAGGTAGGAAGTTGATGGTTATTCTAAAATAGCATTAATAGATATTAAACATAAATAGCATGAAATTAACCTTTATAAAAGTACTGACAATGAATGTTTTTTTGGTCAAACTTTTCCTTGGGGTCTCATCTTTTGCAATATCACTAGTGGTATATGATGGAACCCATACTTCATACTAAGACTGCTTAAATAAAGCCCAGTCCTGATGTGGACTAGAAAAACGATATAGAACAGCTTCTCCTCCAAAACTATTAATAACAACACATACGCTCTGAGCAAATAATATACCTGGACGAGATAGATTATAGACGAAGACACAGATCAAGATTGATATTCAACAGCGGAAATACATTAGCAATGGTAACTGACACTAATGCTGACCGGATACTAACAAAACCCTAACCTAATAGTTACCTTAAAAATATCACAGTAGATAAAAACATAATCTGTACTTTAAGTAAAACTTTTACGAAAGAGCGCCCCCGGCCGACAGTGCGGTCGTACTAATTCTTCAACCAATCAAAATGTGGCAATTTATTTCTAATTAACCATAACTGGCCCTGGGGGTTGTACAGGAACTACTTCTACTGCATAATAGTCATCCCTTATGGGAGCATTCTCAAATATTTGTTACTTTTTGGCGGTAGTTTTAAAATTAGCTATGATTTTATATAAATTGTAGTTACGTAATTAATTCACTACTCATTACAAAAATAATTAATCAATTAAATATAGAAAACATTGCAGAAAGATCATTGATCAATTCAATTTTATATATCGTACCTTTCTTAATGGAAGGTTCTAAATGTTGCTAGATTCTACTATAATTCTTACTTTAGTAAGAGTTCAGTATAAGGGACATCGAGTTAAGGATTTTAATAGATTCTAACATAAAGCACACGTTTTGCTGTGTTTAAAATGGCCCTTCTTTTGTTTAGGACTTTAAGTTTTAGTTTAAGGTAACCAAAAATCGATTTAAAAAGGGCTATTTCTAGGTTATGTTTAGTGGTATATGAGTCATAGTTTACGTAATTTAAGTTGGTACTTATTGTGTTTGTCCTAAAAATTACCAAAATGAATAGTAAACACTGATGAGCGGTAAAATTTCATTTGAATATTGGAGAATAATCTGTTGTATATTTACTATCCCATATTTTTTTATGTTTGTATACAATATACGTAAATACTAGTACTGTTTTGAAACTGTACATTATTGGGAAGTTCTCTTAGTCTTTAGTCTTTAAAAATAGTAAAGACAATAATTTTCTAGCGAATATTATTTATTATAACATGCGAAATACAATAAATAAATGAATTAGATTGGTTTTAAACGCTATTAACTAATTATTACTACGAAGATTACACAAAAAATGTACCGAACTGGTAGTAAATTATAAAATGCACTCTAATATTAACGTGATTTTGTTATATGCATCAATACGTCCGTCAATACGAAACATAATTGTAATGTCTACACTGTTTGGAACGTCAAAGCACTAATTTGTGAGTAGGTCATGCAAAGCAACTGCCACAAAAGGACAAATAATAATAGTTCTAAAGTAATAAATGATTTATAAATTAGAAACAATCACGCACATTGCAACAAAAACATATTTCTAAAATAATAAACGATTAATAAATTAACAAATAATCCTGGGAATAAAATAATATACTATAAAATATTTATCAAATAATAGTTTTGAAAATAATTCTGTAAAATAAACAATATGCCAGCAAAAAAAGAAAGGTAATTCTGAAACATGGTCTAAATGCCACGAGGAAACATCTAGGATTTTTCAATTAAAGATGTATCAAACTTCAATGTTTAAATTATACTAATGTATGATTTTAGAGAAAAAAATGTTCCCTATTGAAAAAACCAACACACTGTCCTAATACGAAATAATAAGAAAAAAAGGAGACCTGAAATTTACACTGGGTACTGCTGTCTAACAGCGGCTAGCAGTTCCCTGAAGAGGTCAACACCTCTTTTATGTATGTACATCTCTACACCATAGCCATTCCACAAGGTGGTCTGCAAAAGTCTGTCATGCAAAACGTTTGGTGGCAAACCAAGTCTTGGTCTTAACCTACACTCAATCTTCTGGGTATGAACATCTTCAGCTGCTGTATATATGTAATTTACTACCAGTTCGGTACACTTTTTGTGTAATCGTCGAAGTAATAATTAATTAATTCTATTCAAAACCAAACTAATTCATTTATTTATTGTAACTTTCATGTATTTCGTATGCTATAATAAATAATAACATTCACTATGTCTTTGTTTGATTTTGTCCTTTTTTCCGTTTTTTTCTATAACGAGAACCATAGAAAAAAGACTAGAAGAACTTCACAACGATGTAATACAGTTTTAAATCAATAATAGTCTATTTACCTATATTGTATACAAAAATAAAAAATATGGGATAGCAGATAATATACAATAGATTATTCATTCCCCAATATTCAAATGAAATTTTACCGCTCATCAGTATTATACACAATGAGTACCAACTTAATTTCATCAACTATGACTCATATACCTCTAAACAAAACCTTTTTAAATGGATTTTTAGGTACCTTAAACTAAACTCCTAAAAAAAGGAAGGGCCATTTTAACAGCAAAACGTGTGCTTTACGTTAGAATCCATTAAAATCGCTAACTCGATGCCCCTTATACGGAACTACAGCCCTTATTTTGATATGTTTATTTACAAGCGAACAACAATTTAGACTAATATTCAATATAGCATATACATATTAAACAATAAATTGACCTTAAATAGATGTGAATACATTACATTACCTTCTAAAATAATTACTCACTGTCACTTTCCATTTCACTTGAACTACTATCTTTACCCACTGATATAATAAAATACTACCATCAATTAATCCATCTAACACATTTTTCTTTCTTCTCTAATCACATGTTCTACATATTTCTTCCAATTGTCTGTAGTGACATTCTGGTTGCCTGTAGTAAAAGTACCCTTACATCTGCTAATTTGAATGAGATATTCTTAGCTGCCACCTCATTTTTTATTTAAGCCCGTACTAACTCAATTGGGTTGAGTTCGCAGTGATAAGATAGTAACCTCAACATAGTTTTGTTGTAACTTCTGGCCATCTCATCTGTCACATGTGTATTATATTGATCTTTATTAAGGCGAATTAAATGAATAAGTTCAGATCAAACCATCTCTTTATCATACTCGATATTTCTTGATTCTAACCAAATCTGCATATTGAGTTTTCTAGATGTTGCATTCAGCACTTTATCAAGTGTAGGAAGTTCATTTTTATAAATAAACTATGAATTAATTGCATAGAATTCTTGACAGTTTCATCGTAATCAGCAATTAAAGAATGTCTTCCAGAAATTTTCTTTGATGGGGTAACTTGTCCTTTCTCCGTGTACTCTTTTATGGCACGATAGACAGTAGACTGTGCCACTCCTAAGAATAAGTTAACATTATATGTATAATGATGGTAATGTAATATAACACCAACCTATCATGCTTGAGATTCTTGCAGCAATAGCAGTAATTCGTATTCTCGGCTTATCAGTTCGAAGTTTTTTAAATATATTCAATATATTTTGCTTCCTTATCAAAGTTAGATGTCCTAACCTCAGATATTTTCGCTTTCTCGACGGAGATATTTGGGTTCCAGAAGTAGTTGCTACTTCCTCCATATCCACGAAAAACGCTGTGAAAATGTTTTACACGGAGAATATGTCAGCCAATTAGTTCTCAAAGGAACTTGTTTTATTACAACAACGCGAATTTAGAGAGAAAAACATCAATCAGCTGTTGTAACAATATGGCAGTCGGCAATATATCGATTATCGCTAGTGTAATTTTGACCGAAAACTGACCAACAATTAACCTTCTTTTTGGCGCTTTAATTGAAAAACATTCCTCCTAATTAAAAGAGTATAGAGGAGCATATATTATGACTACGTACGTTGTCTTCAACAAAACTCCTAATACTATTACTATTATATAGAGACCTGTAAAATATCTGTTATAAAATTGTACATTTATTATATACATATTAATTTAGTAATTACAAATAAATAAATGTTTACATAGCATGCTTGATGTTAAAAATTTCATAGTTACTCTGTATAAATTCAAACCCAACCGGTTATGCAGGTTCGTAGATCCTTAAAGCTACATTGCAGTGGTAAATAGGGTAATACAAACAACCTTGACAACATCCGGTAAGCAAAGTATTATAAACGAATATTACAAATCGATGGTTTCCGCTTAAAATATCTGAGACATTAATCCTAACGATCACTATAACATGTATTCCATTAGAAACTTAAGAGAACAAGAATTGAAAAGGTAAAAATAAATGTTTTAAATCAAACTTTGAGCACGAATTAAATTTACTTATAATTGTTATGTAAACGTTATTAAAATATAAAGAAACGAAAAATTTGGTAGTATATTAGAATTCATTTTGTTGTCATTAATGATTCAATTTCCTTGTTATTACCAATGTTAAATTTAATTGGATTAGTTCTTTTTTGTGAAATTTTTAATGAATAAGAATTTTGATTGAACCTACAGCTCCAGTTCACTAGGCCAGTGTATATTCATTTATACCACGAATACCGTCTGAACAACACATATAAGTTGCTAAATTTTAAATGGTAAATTTAATACCGAGATATAATAGTTGGCTGTAAATATACCCCTGATATATACACAGACGCTATATTTTAATATCAATGCCAAGTTGCATTATTTACTTCCATTGGCCTTTCAATGATAATTCAATTTCCTTGTTATTACCAACGTTAAATACAATTTTGATTAGTTTTTTGTAACATTTTTAATGAAGAAAAATTTCAGGTTCCCGGTAGGATTTGAACTGGTGCGGTAGACCAGTACGCTAGACCGGTGTGTATCCATTTACACCACGGAGACCGTCTGAACAAATTGCTATTTAAATCGCCATATACATAAGTTGCTAAATTTCAAATAGCAAGTTTCAAATCCTAAATCCCTCCGTAAAATTTTTATTCATTAAAAATTTCACAAGAAACTAATTCAACAAAATTTAATATTGATGATAACAAGAAAATTGAATTGTCATTGAAAAACCAACGGAAGTGATTCTAAATAATTTATTCATCAAACATCAGTGGGAGACGCAGAACAGGTAACAGAAAATTAATGAATAAGAGAAACATATTTTTTTGTATACAAAAATATAAAAAAAAATAAAAGAATAGTAACATAATATCTAAAAAATAATTAAAACTTGAAATAAATTCAATTTGAAAGTCAATAATTTTAAAAGAAGTTGTGTTAAACCAATTTGGATTTAGAGAATTAAATTTGAAATATATTTATATATGTTTATTATTATTACTTATGGAATGGATGCACGTTATATATTCAACATGTTAAAACATGAATTGATGCCAAATTTCAACGTTTACGTGACATAACATGTTAATTTATATAATTAGAGGTTAAAATACTAAAAATACTCGAAAGCAATAAATAAATGCTATGATTAACAAAGAGGTCTAGATTATATGAATAGGTATTAAATATAACAAATCGTATAAATAAATGTGCTCAAGTGTATTTTACATTGCATTTAAAACTTTATGAGTGATACTGATAACATACCTGGCGTTGATATTAAATATCGTGTCTGCCTAAAATATCAGGGGTATATCTGCAACTACTATAACATGTAGGTATTTAAAGTAGCCATTTGAATTTTAACGATATAATGGCGATTTAAATAGCGATTTGCTTATACAATTTTCGTGGTGCATGTCAGTACACACCAGTCTAGCGAACAGGAGCTGTAGGTTCAAATCCTATCGGGAACCATGAATTATTACTCGCAAACTAATCAGAATTAAAAATTTAATGTTAGTAATACCAAGGAAATTAAATTATCATATTATATTTTTACGTAATGCAATAAATTAAAATTATATATATATATTTATATAGGAAACAGTTTTTTATTGTACATAGTTATTGCAGATAGTTCTAAAAATATTGAAAACAGAATTACGTCTACCATGTGCAATGTACAAATCTAGGTTTGTCACACATTTTCGAAATGTGGTGGCCATTCGCCGATATATCCATTTTTATATGATATATATTTAAATGGACTGAATAATCTTGGCGGTAACAATCGATTATGTATTAAATATTGTATTTGAATAATGATCTAAATTAAGATTCATAAGAAGCACTTCACTTGAAAAGGTTTTAACAAAATTTTTCTAATAATCGAACTGTCTTTATGTTTTTACTACCGTATGTGTTTAACCATGAAACAAGGCCAAGACCCTTAGGCTAATTCAAAGCAAGGAAAAAGTATTTGGCTCCCGCGAAGGGACATATAAATAAGCCCAGCACCGAGGTATACATGTATACTCGAATAACTGCAATTATTGTGCATATCCTACGTACATCGTAACTATACATAGGCTAGAGTAAAAACTCTGTAAGTAAGTATTGGTCAAGTAATTCAGGAATTTACGAGCAGGCTACGGCGGCACTGTTCTTCAAAACAGGAGAACGTAACAATTTTGTATATTGTAAATCCATACATGTCTTGAAGTTGTACCATTGATGTTGCGTTCTTAGGAATTGTGGAAATATTTGCCTTTTCGTTTATGCCTACTAAATTTTGAATATGAGTTAGACAACGACCAATCCCAGAATCTAGTAGCAATACGCTTTCGAATTCAGCTTTTGGTAAGAAAATATCGGCAAATCAAGCTAGTGTTATCATGCTGAAGATGTTTGTTACGATACCACAGCAGCATATATACGCTGACTATGCTCTTAATACCTTTGTCTCTATAGGATACAGGTTTTATTTGAAATACATGACCGGCCCACTTTAGTAATATCAAATGTAGAACGTACATGTTTTTTCTCAAACTGACTAATCCATTTATAGAACAATTTAAATCGTTATAGGTAATATTGTAAAATTCTCTGGAAATACACACATTTCCACGTCCTACTTGCACGCGTATAAAGCTACATTTGTACTATCCGCACTACCAGAGGTTTATTATGGATAATATAAGAGATTCAAATTAAAATATCTGGTTTATGATTCATGTTTTTTTTTTTCTATTTTAAATATATATTTTCACATGTCAAGTGTGTGTTAATCTTACTGGCATTATGAAAACTACAGAAATCATAAATAAGCATTGGAGAAATAAAGTAGCAAAGGTACGCTAATACGTTGGGAGTTGGAGACTAGGTGTTCTACAAGCTCGTTGTTTGTGTGTTCAGTTCTGTAAAAAGGTTGATTTTTTTGAAAAATGATTACAAGGGTATATAACAGAGTATTCAAAATGTAATATAACTGAAATTGGGTAATTATTTGAGAAACGCCTCAACAGGAGATGGGCAACATTTTCGGGATCGATTTATTTACTTTCAACTTTATAAGTTGCTAGTGCATCTTTAGGCATGTTATTATACTAAGTTGATTCTATAACTTGGGATCTTATCACAGATTTTTTTCTAGCGGTTATTACATTTTTCTAAATTGTGATCGTGTTGAGTATCAAGTTGACATTCTCAGAGACACATAACCCTGTTATCATCTAAAGTCTTCCATTAATTGTCCTTATAACATTACAGTAGATAGTCCATTTAGCATTAATTGTACATGCTTTAAGATTTTACTTTATATTATTCTAAGACTATTTCTGTATATATTCGTTTACGTTCATATATTTGGTACATTATATTTTCAATCAGTCGATTTGAATATAATCCTTGCAGTTTGGTAAATGCAGATTATATACAATTTTAATTTGCAAGCAGAAATTTATGCATGCATAACAAATAGATAAAATTGCAGTGATATGTCATTATGATAAAAAAAACACGCAAAGGAAGCATTCTACATAGGTATCAAAGTGAATAATGTGTACTATTGGTACTAAAAGAAACACATAGTTTCTATTATGACAGCAGCTATATAAATCCGTTTTAATAAAACTGGCAAAAGAAACTTTTTGGTTTCTTTTCTATTCCTTTTCTGTCTTTTAAATAATCATAAGCGCTATAACATAGACTTAGAGAAATTGCGCGTATGTCTTATTTCCGTATTACTTTTAAATACATACGTCTCTTATATATAATCGGTTGTTTAGATTTCCGCAGTCGATCCCTAAAAGTATTCGAATTTCGGTTCAAGCTATGTTGAAGATTCGTCAATATGCCGACGTTTCGCTTTATTGCACAAAGCCTCCTCTGGGCTGCATCGTGTCAATAATGCTGCCAAAGAACAATTCTTGTCTCGATGTAGCCCAGCTGACGAACCTTCAACGTGGTTTGGATCCGAGATCCGAGTACGTGTGTATATATTTTTATACATCAACGTTTATTTAGAGATATTGGTAAATTGTACAAATAATGAGTGTACAAAAGTTAGTATAATAACGACTGTAACGGTTTTTACGTCGATATACATTTTGAAATGGAAAATTGTCGCGTGTGTGATAATCTTAAGTATAAAGGCACATTAATTGAACATGCTAGATGTAGTCTGAATCTTATCCTAATGGTATCTGACACAATCTCGTTCGTGAGAACCAGTTATATATATATATTTATATATATTTAAAACAATATAAAACATTATGAAATTCACTGCTATAATTACTGTACTATCTACAATATATACTAAAAGAGATTCGATCGTGTATAAATGTGAAATGTCATTAACCATAAGACCTCAATGTAATTGAAAACCTGTTTTCTAGAATGAATGAATGTATAACATCCGGTCACGTTACAACATCCTAGCGCAGGTTAGTTTAATGATCTGAAACTGAGATCACGGCGATTTCTTGTTCTCTAGTACACCTTAATCTGTGAATGAAAGTACTACACCTTGCTAGTGGTGCAAACTACAGGATGCGATATTTCTAGTTGAAAATATTCTTCGTTTAAACAATAATCCAAAAGGATCGTTTCTAAGGATCGGCGAATATTGTGCAGCATATGATTATAGTAAATAAGTTACTGCAATACTTATGGAATATTATATATTAATAATAATTAACCATATTCATTAATACATAGAAAAAATACCATCCTGTAATTTTGGTGTACTATATAGGTCAAATATTTTCAATAGAAAAGCATAAAATTTAAAACACTTCCAAGAGTTAACATAATCTACGTGGTATTTTCAGTAGAAATAAAATATTACCGTAGTCAAACACGGTAAAATTATTGACTTAGTGAATGGTGTATTTATGTGAAGTTACCGATTTTCCTACAAAGGTAGCTGCGTAATAAAATTATCGTAGCTACAACATATACTACTTTCCTTTCAGATATGTTTTTTTTGTTAAGTTTGTATTAGCTAAAATGAATTATACTAGAAAGACTATATCAGAAAAATGATATCTATATTTACATAGGCTTGGTCTTCATGTAGGCCCACAAGTTCACGACTGGGCTGGGATTTAGCGACCGTGATAGCTATTCTAGCAAATTGATCTCATTTTCGGCATTCTAAGCCGTACACCGACGACTCTGAACTTTCGGATAGTTACCTTCCTGTAGCATAAAATCCGCCATGGACTCTCCAAACCAACGTTTGGTAGACTTTAATAAATATTTTCTATAAATTTCCAGCATCTTTTTGCATTTGGACTATCGGTTAACAAATATAATGATCCAATGATGTTTCACTCTTCTTCGCAATACTGTAGACCACGAGCTGTCCATGTCTTCTTTCTAGAAACCCAGGCCCAAAGTGTGGTAGAAGTTACGTTATTTCAATTCCTGCTGATATTTTCTCATATTCATGCTAACCGTCTATTAATGCGATATTCTGAGAGCAGACGTTCGGTACTTCGCCACATTACTTGAAAGTCTTTTAATCGTCGAATAATTATAGTTATTATATTTTGATGCGGCGTTAAGTTTGGATTTTCAGTAAATAAGTGTTCATTGATCTTGTATTAGCCTTTCGCAGGAATTCGCAAAATTTTTCGTTCCTCTAAATCATCGATGTATTCCGCTACTGTTATACACATTTACAAAATCACATCTCTGCATGTATTCATCAGCAGCGACCAGATTCATCTTTGGCCCTTTTGGGTGTGCACAGAGATACATTGTTTCGAAGCGAGAGAAATACGCGGCATTCATATTAGAAAACGTTTGTACTTATTTCAAGCTATACTAATTTTCTTTAGATCTTTCTTCTATTGTAGGGAATACAAACAGCAGGAAATTTGCAAAGCAAGACTTGCTGATCTTTAAATATTTATTTTATCCGTTATACACCACGCAGGTTACATACAATATTTTTATTATATATTTGAAATTGTAGCACACTCTCTTATGTTTTACTTATTTTTATTTTCACTCAAAATTATTTTTGCACTGTGGATACGTAGTATAATTTTAGTATTGCATAGTGCTCATTTTATTACCGTCTTGAATAAGACAAGGCATGTAGCAAGGACTAATATAAATGTTTACTGATAATATGGAAAATATCAGTATGTATATAACAAAATCAACCTATGCTATAGAAACAAGGCAAATTCATTCTGAAAGAAAGAATCTAGGTATGGGAAAGTAACATAAAGAAGAAATCTGTTCCCTTATGAATACCAATTCTTTCATTGCCACACTATAAATTGATATATTACTTGACTATCTCTTATTGTCAGATTATTTATATCTTTGCTTGTTTTAATAGAAATCGCAGAGCGCATCCGATTGCTCGAATAAAACAATGCGTTCGAAAACTAGTTGATTTGTTATTTCAACCAAAACTCACCCACAATTTTCAGTAAAAGTTAAGGTATATAAAATGTTATACATATTTATATATATTTATTTATTATATATATATATGTATAAATGTATATATTGTATATATATATATATATATGTATAAATGTGTATATTGTATATATATATATATAATATTTTAACATGGAATTGTCACGTTCTGTTATTGCCTAAGTATCAAATGACGATAACAGGATCAATAAAATTTCTTCTTCATAATATATAAGATAAGATGTAGACTGTAAGTGGACAGGTAAGTAATTAATAAGTATACACAAAGCATATTTACGTTTAAATTGTTAAGCATTCGTGTAGTACTTGATTTTTCAAAGGAAAATCTTAATTAAACCTTTAGTATAAGATATTTTCATATTTACTAATCTATAAGTATTGATCTACGTAACATATTCTGATAATGAGCACGTAGTTTCGGTAAGGCTCTTTTGCAAACCTTACAACCCTTTCGCTAGTATGTGTTCCAAACATTTCTGATTAGGTACAGTTTAAATCGATACAATCGAAAACAATTTCTTTCTATTTTTTTTACGTCTGCCTGTAGATCGTTTTCCAAAATAGGAGGAAGTGATGAAACTATAAGTGTAAAGCGCTATTTTATTATCACACTATATACGTATGTATCTATCCGTATACACTTGCAACATCTAGTAAAACCGGTATGAAGTTTGCGCAGTCTATGTGGCAAACGATATGAATGAACGTATCAGGGACTGCTACAAATACCTAATAAATACAACAGGTTTGATAAAAATGATTAACATGTAATTTCAAAACCTGTTCTCTCAGAGCTGCGCTGTCAACGACACGTTTATTAGAGCGAGATCTGTTGCAACAAGACGTAGATGAATACTCACTGCTATATTAGTCAATGCTTTTCAGTTATGTTAAAAGTCAGAAATCCTGGTAAGAGGTTCTTGCGAGAGAAATATTTTGCCGCTAAGGATAATGACAAAATGTTATTTTGAGGTATCTTTCACGGACAAAAAGAGATTGCTAGAAATATGAAATAAAAACAAAAAATAGTATTACCACTGATTCATGAACATTTAATTGTGTAGTTTCATAAGATAATGTAGCTGCATTTTAACAAAAATTACAAGTTAATTAATACTGCAGATTAAATGCAAACTAATTATTAGTCATTTTGTATTTATTTAGAGTTACTAAAATTTAACTTTACTTGAATTTTACTGAATGCGGAGATAACTGACATTCTAATACTTCTAATTTTAAATCTATTTTGATTAACAGTCAATGAGTTTAACTTATGAAACTGCAGAAATTCGTTTGAAGTACAATATATTTGTAAGGTATAATGCAGAAGTTCAAATAAAAAAAAAAAGATTTTTCAATCACATGACTTGTAAATATAATCTTAATGTAGGAGGCGGAAGTGAATTTCGTTTATTTATATAAGTTATAAGTACTAATATCATTAAGTGAAAAGAATGAAAACACAATACTTTTGAATTCCAACCTAGGACACAAATTCCCTTTGTATCAAAATTTATTTCGTGCTTGTTAAAAACTATAAATTAATAAATTAGTATATACACTTTATCGGAACTAAATATACAAATTCTTATTTGAAATTTATCATAAATATAAATAACAATACAATGAAAAATTGACAAAGGTAAATATGTTTATGCAGATTAACAACAGTAGTGGATTTTCGTATTTTGTACAATGACCTCCAAACCTCTGTGTATAGACGAAATGTGTTCTCCGGAGTCTTTCCCAAGTTACATGAGCATATAGCCCCCCTCATTCCGGCAGCATACATTTCCTCTATTTCTTCAACCCATTATTTTACCACTAAACGCTATGTATTTTCAATAGTGTTTAAGTCAGGTAACATGGATCGCAATGGTAAAATTTAAATTTTGTTTTTGGAATTATGAAATAACTCATGCACTATACAGGCGTTAGGTATTTGCTTTCTATAGGGCTTAAATCAGGTGACTTGGGTGGATGGTTATGTAAAACTTTAATTTCAATTTCAAAATTATGAAACCACTCCCATGAGCGTTATGTATAGGTAAAGGAAGAATTAAATTTAATTTGTAACGTTGTCTATACATTATCATAGATATATATCTTAGAAACGTCAAATTCATTTATTAGCAGAAAGTGCTTGTACATGTAGCTAAAATTCGGGGTGGCTAAAAGTTTATATACATTGAAATGCTTATAATGTGTTCTAAATTTTCCCATCTTGAAATAAAAAAATGTTTTTGTTGGACTTCTACGAAATAACTATCGTTTTTATATTCTTCTTGAAAAATGAAGATTGGGTTTATCATATGCATATAAGTCTATGCAATCGCTATAAGAAATGATTTCCTTTGCCTAGTATGATGAACCAACTATAATTTAAAAATTAATTTCTTAAATTCTTAGTTCTTTATAAAGTCTTCGAGGTAACAGACATCTGCACTAGCAAACAATGCTATTCACAAATTAATCTAAGTATACTTTGATTTGTGACCGTTTCGGGCGTTCCCTTTTCGTGTGTTTCACAAAATTTTCCTCTTTCAAGCGTGCAGTTTATGGATGAGAAGTGAATGTGTCAATTTTATGTTTTACGGGATGTATGGAAAATAAAAACAAAATTAACGAGTTTTGCTAATTCAGCAGTTTAATTTCCAATTAAAAGAAATGTACGATAACCCTTGAACACCTATACACAATATTTACATATATTATTACAAAGTAGCACATGTATTAAAACGTGAACAATAAAAGAACGTGAACAATGAAATCATGAAACAATACCTTTAACTGTACGTAAAGTAACATTCATCTAATCTCTATATTATACAATACTTAAAATGAAAAGTAAATATATCCATAATTTTGCAATATATTTTAGCTTGTCCAGTGTGTCACTAAAATTTTGTCTATTTTGAATTAGGTCACTTACAACTATTTTTAACCGACTATCTAATTCACAGTATTTTCGTGCTCTTTTAGAGGCACTTATGCACACAGAATTTTGCAGGAAAACACCAAAGAACTTGATTAAAATGAGAGTTCATCCTTGTAGTCGGAAACTTGTTCTAAAGCATTAATTGTGCCAGCTTCAAATTTTTTTGGTAAAAAATTCTTTCCTCATGATATTGGTTAAATCATTCACGAAAAAAACAATGTGAAGAGACAAAAAACGCTAACACACGGACATGCTTCTGCTCACCCGGCGTCATCAGCGTGGTTTCGAGCGGTTTTTTGCTAGACACATTGCAATTCCCTCTCTGCTATTATCGCCATATCTAACTCTACAATTCAAGTGATTATTCTTGCCGCTAACTAGTGTCAAAAGAATGAACCACTTGTCTGCAAAGGTCAGACAGAGTGAAAAGAAGCGGGTACAGCTTCCCATGCTTCTCTTGAATACTTAGATTGCTAGTCCCGCGAGGGCACTGCCCATTGGCGCGAACCTCCTAAAGTTGATTTTATTTTTTAATAAGAAAAAAAATCGTGTATATGTCACGTCTTTTTGGCGGGCATATACAGCAGGAATGATCTTTGTTATCTCTTTTGTTCTACCAATATCCACGTGAATTGTATATATGTAGTTCGCAAAACAGTGAACTATAGGTTTTAAAAATCCCATCGAATGAGAAGCGAGAACCTTCTGCTGATAAATTACCCTCGTCCATTGCGAATACAAGCTAATACCTAGCAATTTGTGTCACTCATTATACAATGTATGTTTCACTGATGTAAACTGTAGAATATGAATAACGAAATTCAAACCTTTGTAGTTAGCAACCATCATTTCTTGTCGATATATTTGCGATACTGCTGTCATTTTTTTCTTGCGCTCTTTTTCGCTTTATATAAACATTTATCGACTTTTTTGCAATATCTGGATTACAGTTATGGCTTTTCTCACTTATAACTTTTGATTTCACTTCATCAGTAACAATCGCTCCTGGGCAGTTCCCACTTATACAAATCCATCGAAGAGTAAAATTTTTGTCTTTTGCCTTTAAGTTGAATTTGTGCCCAAAGTACAGGATGACTAGTTTTCCGCGTTATGGTTCTATCACTTCCATCATAAGATTTCCGAAGAACTGATTTCTTTTTATATTAGTCAGATATAATTTGATTGGTAGCAAGAAGTGCGAAACCACAATCATTTCATTGGCACTGACTGATTTGCAATTGCTTCATGAACAAAGCTAATAATAAATTGATAGTTAATCTCTCAGCAGGTTAATTGTAAACAAGATTGATTGCCTATGCAATTAAAAGTAATTGTAAATTTTGAACAAATTAATTCTTAGTCCGTAAGCGATTACTAGGTAAATAACTTAATATTTTAACAACTTTTACCACTTATGCAAATGATTTTAAATTGAAATCAATATATTAATATTACAAGTTTAAAATAAATTGATTCTTAATCCCTTGCACCTGCAAATTTTACGCTCGAAATGGGATTAAAAAAAAAGTAATATAGTGTGGACGTCCGAAACGGGAATATTTTAGGTAACATTTTTGAAGCCCGAAAGGGGAGCGCACGAGATAACAAACGGAAATAATGAACCAGTCATTGTTTTGATTGCCATAAAATTTTAGCGGATACCTTAATATACTTGCAGGTTATTACGTTTTTTTTAATCTTCTTATATTTTATCAGTTTTAAAATTTTGAAAAGAATCGGAAAACAAAAAATATTTTTAACTGGAGCTGATCCTTAAATTTACTTAAAGATATTAACAAAAATTTATCGATCACTTATATTCTATTAAATCACTTTACAAATCTTACAAATTCGGGAAAGCAGTCGATTGAAGCATCTGCACTGTATTTAGCTTTGCAGGTAGTTCAATCCATTCCTCAGGTAGAACTGCCAAGAGCTCGCTAGACAATTAGAGATGTGTTTCGGCAATAAACACATAGAACAATACACACGAAATCGATGCTTATGAAATTCGCAGAGGCTTCACTCGGGGTATGAACTGCCAATATGGTTTTGAATAACTAAGGCAAATGTTTATTTGCGCACCTAATTTCAGTTCAGGCTTAATAGCAGATTCATCCTGAACACAGATATTACTAAGGTATATTGGATTCGCAACAGTTACCTTAGTAAGATGCTGTCGAAACCGAAATTATTGCGAAACGATATTAGAATTGCTGCTAGTAGTGAAATACTGTTATGTTTATAGCTGAAATTTTTTGTTGAGATGCTGGATGTCTCTGCAACATTTCAAGAACCCAGAAATTCAAGTGGATAGACCGCTTGCAGGAATGTGACTTTGATTCTCGACATTGGCCAAAATCCAGTAATGCAAGTAATAAAAACTGCAATGCAGTTTGCATTTTCAAGAAGAACTTGTTCTGAGAAATGCAAGCATTGTCGGCAGGCAGAATGAATAGATGATGAATGGAGTGAAGATCGAATTCGAGATGACCAAGAATTCGATCTAGACTTGAAGTTCGTCAACAAATGGAACCTTAGTGTCATACCTCTTATGACACTAAGGTGGGAAGCAGTAACTCCGCATAATCAGAGTGTACAATCGTTTTGGGCATAGATTATTTCTCTGGTCTGTTAAAATGGGTATTTTAAAACGACTTGGGGACAAACAAAAAAATTGCAGGTAGTTGCCCCGAAACAGAGAATCTTAAAAGTTTTGGATTTTTTCGTTTTCAAAGCAGACGAGGAAGTGGTTTAATTTACGTTTATTCTTTAAACTTTGTATAGGTTCGAACTATTGATTATTAATATTATTTCTTCTGATCGGTATTTTGGGAATGGGGTGTATATGTTCTTCTCTCTCTTTTTTTAATTATTTCAACTGTATCAGCGGTTTGGCGATTTAAATATTTGTAACCAACTATGGATTCAAGTATCGATTTAGAGATTATCGTTGCATCTCACTCTTGCTGACCGGTATCCGGCTGAGCGATGCAACGTGATTTTTGGAACTGAATGACTGCTATGCATTGGAAATATGAATTTTACGTGTGCCCATACCGTTTATTCTCTTTACCCTACCTAGTCCTTTTCAGGGATATCATCATGAAGTTCTTCGTGAGGTATAGTAGAAAGTGGATGTGTATTTTTGTGATTTGGAATCGCCTTTTGATGTTTTATATATGACATATAGAAATATAAGTTCTATATATATGGAATAGTTATTTTGGTTGAAGGCGGCTAATATCCATTTGAAGTTTATATTTGGAACTTTACATAGTACATGATTGGGATTTGTTCCTACTTCACATAACTTTCATTATACTGTTCTTCATTTTGAATTCGTATAATAACCACTTTTGTTCCTGTTTCTTAGTTTGCTCCCTCTCCATTATTCCCTGTACCATCTGCTGTTATAAGTTCTTGGTTCTGTTGTATGCCGATTATTTAGGAACTATACCTGCGATAATTACCAATTATACCTATAGTAACTATTACGTACTATTATTACTACCACTACTATTGCTATTACAATTACCACTATTATATTTTTACTGCCGCTACGATAACTACAACTACTAATAATTGCAACTAACTGCTACCGGTAGTCTCAATAAAGCTTAGCAGTGCCCATATCTAATTTCTGGTCATTTTTATTCACCTAGTCCTAAATATTGTTATTATTATTACGACGCGCTGTGTTATCTGTGTATACGTATGCATGTATTTGTATGTATTTCATGTTGTACAGTGGCGTGTGGCTGTGAGTACATTGCTGCCAACATCAGACGTAATAACATACTCATACGCATATTACGGTCTTGATTGAATGGAGCCGTTACGCTGTCACACAGAAAAAAATAATTTAAATGTTTTTCTTTATTTATGCTTTTTATTTATCTGTCATTAATTATATGTAAATTTTATAATTAATATTTTTTGTTTTTTTTTGGTTTATACTTGCACTAGTAAATGAACTTTGATGTCAGGTTTTAGAGAGAGAAAGACCTAGACCCACTCCGTCTCCACTGAGTTGTCAGGCCTCCCTATATTGGGTGTACCAAAGTGTGCAATGTACGGGACTGACAAACTATTACATAATATATTCTGCGTATCGTGTGGTGGTCTGTCTCAAGTTTGCGACGTTACCAACTGTACTATTGATTTTTGTATGCCAACCTAAGAATGTTAAAACTGCAAACTAAAATACAGTGCCACCACATTACCGCCTTATCAGTGTAATGATAACATATGTATTGTATTAACATGTTAGATGGTACTAAGAGTATATGCACAACAAAATTACTTAATATTAAATGTGAAAATGAACCATTGCATGACCGTGAGTACGTATGGTCATGTTGGACATCCGTCTCTTCGTTGAGAGATCCAGTGATCGTAAATAGCGCCTGCAATAGTTTCAGCAGTACTATCGGAAATCGGAACAGCCTCAGGTCATCGGGAAAAACGATCGATCATGGTTAGCAAGTAGTTGTAACCTCGATTGGGTGGTAGTGGTCCAACTATGTCAATGTTGGCATGTTGGTTTCAGGCGATCTATGGACACTTTATCTTCGCACTCGAAGAAGATAGTAAAATATTTGGCGCTACACTGCATAACGGGGTATGCTCCATCGTAGGTTGGTTGGAGGAGTTTGCGATGGGTGTCATGCCTGATAAGAACATGTGTTGCCGTAAATAGTTCAGGATGAACAAAGGGTTTCTGTTGTGAATGACACTGAGAAGGAACTGGCTTCATTTGATGCATATGTTCGCGTAGATTTCAAACAAATGATGCAAGGTCACTCGATGTATTGGGTTCCTCAAAGAAGTCCGATGGTAATCGTAAAGTTTGACCATAAAGAATCTCAGCGACGCTGGAATTTGTTTCGGGGATGATATATGAGCGGAGCCTCCGTAACACAGTAGGTATCTTCTCAACTTACTTTTCTGTTAATTGGGCGGTGAGTGCAGATTTCATTACACGATGCCATCTTTCTATCTTTCCATTTGTTGCCGGGTGATAAGCAGTAGTCTTCTTGTGGTTCATTCCCAGAAGGTTGCAAAGTTGGCGGTGTAAAGTAGATGCAAAGCTCTCGTCGTTCGAGTAAAAAGCGGAAGTGCTTTACTGCTAAGTATGTTGCGAGTAGCTCTCTGTCGTATGCGCTGTAGTTTTTCTGCGCGTCTGTTAGTTTCTTGGAAAAGAATGTTGGTGGTTCCATCGTTCGTTCGAATTTGATTAATTGACGCACTGACGGCGACATCAGATGCGTCAACCATAAGCACTAATGGCAACTTACTATCCGAATGCGCTAAAAGAATAGCTTCTGACAGCGATTCTCGTAATCGTTCGAAAGCGTGAATGGTGTCGTCTGACCATGCAACCTTGCGATTATCTGTCCTTTGGCCGGATGTTAAATTGTATAGCTTGGAATGTATAGCAGCAGTGTTCGGAAGTCATCTTCTATAAAAATTGATTACTCCGAGGAATCGTCGAAGTCCTTTTACCGCTTTGGGCTGTGGATATTCTCAGATGAGTTTCACTCGTTCTTCGAGCGGCCGCGTTTCCTCTGGAGAAACCATATAGCCCAAAAATCGAACTTCGGTTACACGCTTCGGGAGTTTACTCATTGTATTCTCGTAACCTTGTAAATATAGTTCGAAGATGAGTGTTATGTTCGCCTTCGTTTGATGAGGCTACCAATATGTCGTCAATGTATGCGAAGACAAATGGCATATCTCTGGTAATTTCGTGGATGAACCTTTGGAAGGTTTAGGCAACGTTCCTCAGCCCAAAAGGTAACATGAGAAATTCATATAGACCAAACGGAGTAATTACAGCTGTTTTCTCTGTATCCTCGGACGCTACTGGGATCTGATGAAAAGCACGGATTAGATCTATTTTCTTATTAAAATAGAAAATATTGTCTTACCCGATAATTCGGCATTGAAGTCCTGCAAATTAGGCCGGCTTGGTTATGGCGTTTAAGGCGCGAAAATCACCACATGGACGCCATGAACCATCTCGTTTAGGTACCATGTGTAGTGGGCCTGACCATTAGCTTTTGGATGGTCGATAGATGCCTAATTCTACCATATGTTGGAATTCTAATTTTGCAGTAGCTAATATTATCTGGCGGTAGACGTCGTGTCCTTGCTGAAACCGGAGAACCTGTGGTTTCTGTCTGGTGCTGGGTGTTCTGTTTCCGATGTTTATCATCTGGCGGTGGCAGATTTTCTAACCATCGAAGGTGTTACGGTAGTATGGTGTGAACGGATGAGCGTACATATGAAGAAGTCACTGTGCCGTTTACTTGGAGTAGGGTGATGGTATCACGGAGTCATGCGTCGCGAATGTCTACTAATAAACCAAACTGGCTAAAAAAACTGCGCCTAGTACTGGCGTAGACACATCGGCAATAACGAAAGGCCAGTGGAAGGCTCGGCGCAAGCTGAGGTCCAAATTTAGCAGTTTTTCTCCATACATCAGAATTTCTGTTCGCGGGCTTGAGACGTTTTCCGCATTTGCTGTATGGTAACACTGAAATATCTGCACCAGAATCCACTAAAAATCTGATGTTATTGTTCTTGTCTGTGACGAACAAGCGGCGTGATTGTGCAACCTCTTTGATTACCGCACTTAGGCACGGGGCATGGCACTTCTTAGCTTTGTCACCGAATTTGCTGTGATACCAATACATGCCTGAATTACGATTCGCGGATAGTGATTGTGAACGAGAACCAGAACGCGATTGAGACCAACGCGATTTACGAACACTAATTCACTAATCCCTTCTGTTAAGTCCTTAATTTGTTTTCCTAAACGCACTAATCTTTCATTCTTACGTGGGTTTGCATCCATGTACACGTAACTGTTGCTGGCACCAAACATCTCAAGTACTATGTCTCCCATTCTGGCCAGGGTGTCCAAATCGTCCTTACTGGTAGCCAAAATTGATCGTACATGCGTTGGTAGACGTTGTAAATATATTGTTTTAAGAAAATAATCGCTGACACTCGTACCTGCTAGTGATCGCATCTCTCGTAGTAATGACGAGGGTTTCTTGTCACCGAGTTCAATTTCCGTAAGCAGTCGTTTTGCTTTCCGTGCTTCGGACTCTGCAAATTCATTAATTAAACGGTTTTTTAAATCCGTATACAGTGTTCCAGTTAAATGCTTCGATATTAAATCGCTAACTGTGTCTGCAATCTCAGGATCTAGAGATCCAAGTACATAGTGGCCTCACTCGTGATTCTTGAGGTAAAAAAATTGAGATTCTACTTGCAGTAGCCACGTCCTTACGTTTTGTTTCCAATACGGAGGTAATTTTAGCGCGATGTCACGTGTGATGTTATTTGTTCCCTGGTCTTTTATTCGTTTTCCATCTTTGCGATCACGTCGGGGTCACCAATGTGGAAGTTCGTCGGGTGCTGGTTAGTTATAAATTAGACAACTCTAAAATTTAACAACTTTAATAAACAACAACACTGACAAACTATTACGCAATATATATTGCGCATCGTGTGGTGAACGTGTTGGTCTGTCTCAAGTTTGCGACGCTACTGACTGTACTATTGATTTTTGTATACCAACCTAAGAATGTTAAAACTGCAAACTAAAATACAGTGCCACCACACTGGCATACCGACACACCGGCATACGGACTTCGAATGAACATTTCTTTTTCCTGCTTCACTGTTAATTAGTCACTACGAAAAACCTAATTAGACGTGTACTACTTTTTTAATACTTTTCTCTTAAAATATTTTAGTCTGCAGTTGAGCTAGAGTTTCCTCTTTTTCTCTATGTCTGCAACATATTTCCAAAAATATGCTGATATACATGCTTATGCACGTGTATATACGCGTTTGCTTCGTGACTTGCTTTTTTCTTGTTTATTTGTAGTGAATTCTGAGTCAATTTAACTAAAATTTACACAAGTGTGTAGCTTGTCTCATTTTTTACAAGCTACTGTTAGTGTTGTTTGTGTTCAGTGATTTATTTGTGAGAGATATAGTAAGATTATTTATCTATTTATAACAAACCGGGTTTCGCTGTACTTCTTTTTTGTAACGTTGCTATTTTTTTTCTTTTTTTTTTGTTCGCGTCAGAACGTTTACTTCAAATGTCTTACTATTACAAGTTGTATACAATTGTATCAACCGAAATTATTCCAACTCTGGTTTTCCTTTTCCTGTTTCCTTTACTATCCGCGGCCTTCTAGTATTGTGCTTGTGAGTCACGAAGATAGGGCTCCTCTTGCGAAGCGTTGTATCCTTCGTTTCTATTCCTGTTAAATTATTGTTTTTCGTAACAATATCTTCCCAATATTTAATTTATAAATTGGACTTGGCTCATGATAAGGAAATTTTACGTGATTCTTGTAAAACGTACTTACATTCCGCATGTGCAGGCTTATCACGCTAAGGAACACTGCTCATTAGATGTAAAGACCGCAAGATCTCATATTTTGTCCATCATGTTCGAATTTTAAATTAAAATTATTCAGACTGCAGGAGTTGAGTACTTTGGTGCGTGGACTACAAGATGAAGAGCAATCTCTCAAGAATAGCTTGCAAGGCAAATTAGATCCTCATCCAGACAACTTTCCTGAGTAGGTAATTGAGGAGTTGAATGACCGCAAGCAGCGTGAGCGCAACATTCTTATTTTCAATCTTGCTGAGGCACCGAAGGCTGATGGGGCTGAATGGTTGAGGGAGGATAAAGCGACTGTATCCACCACTCCGCGGGGTTTGGGGACCGACTGCATTCTGGACGATAACAGATATTTCCCGCCCGCCCTTCTAAAAGCGATGATGTTTTAAAATTATTGAAAACAACAGATCCTTAACACCTCTATCCATTTCTGCTGACTTAACTATGAGACAGTGTGAATATCTGAAGAATATTCGACTTAAACTAAAAGAATTGAATGATCAAGGCCAAAACAGAACCATAAAATACATAAATGGTTCACCAAAAATGGTTGATTTAAGAAACTCAACTCAACATCCAAAAATGTTGAGCAGCTGAGTATCTTCTATCAAAATGTTCGTGGGTTGCGAACGAAGCTACATGATGTTTATATAGAATGTTTCAATCTTAATTACGATATCATTGTTATTTCGGAGACTTGGTTAGTGGATTCCATCTTAAGTAGTGAATTAGTTTGTTCTGACTACCTGGTTTATCGCAAGGATAGAGATTATTCGGCCGGTTCGGGACAACGTGGTGTTGTGATTGCTGTGCGTTCGAACATGCCTTCATCGTTCCAGTATAATGTCAACCATCTTATAAACTTAGTGTCATCTATTGATTTTCTTGCTTGTATGTGTCAACTTGACGGAATGTATTTATTTATAACCAATATTTATGTTCCACCATATATTACTTGTAATCACTATGAGATATTTTTTGATGCCTTGCGTCTAGAATTTCTTGACAAACAGTTATTAATTTTTGGAGATTTTAACTGTCCACAATTTAACTCGGACAGTTGTAACGATCGTAGAACTATTACGCTTAATAATTTCATATCTGCCTTGGGATTGAAACAACATAACAATGTATTGAATTGCAATGACAGAATGTTGGATTTAGTATTTTCAAATGTTACACATACAATTACAGTTACAGTCAAGATCTCGATCCGCTAATAGCTGAAGATGTACTTCATCTTGCTTCAAATATTTTACTCAACATTTCTAATACTAAATTTGTAAACAACTTTCCTTCTAACAAAAACTTAAAATATAACTTTAGTAAAGCCAATTTCAATTCACTGTACAACTGGGTGCTGCAAACTGACTGGTCCTTCATTAAAACTTTTTCTGATGTTTCTGCGTTCTACGAACAACTGTTTAAATGTATTCACAATTTTGTGCTATTATACAGGAGCCGTCGGCGTTATAATTTGATGCCTCTATTAAAACAAATCTAAAATTGAAGCATTATTATTACATAAGATGGAGACATGAAAAATCAAGTTCATACCAAACAGAATTTTCTCGTTTGAGGGCTCTAACCAAAGTACAGATTAGGAAAGCGTATATTGACTATCCTAAAAACATCGGGAATGGTATCGTGAATGATTCAAAGCTATTCTGGCGATTCATAAACTATAAACGCTCTACTTCAAGGATTCCTGGTTGCTTGAGGGTTACTTCACTCCTGATGGCGTTCTACAGGTATTAAACAAACTTAAAACAACATTATGTGAGCATGATAGTTTGCCAAGCTTTTTTATTCATGATTGTGCTCTAGTACTTTGTGATCCCATCTCAGTTATATTCAACTTGGCAGTTCGTACGACAACTTTTTCATCTTATTGAAAAGTAAGTAGAACTACACCAGTCTTTAAGAAAGGAGATCAGCATGATATTTATAAATATCCTAACCTATAAATATTTTATCTAATTGTGATCAGGCTTTCGAACAGCTTCTATGCGATAGATTATATAGTTGTGCTAAACCATATCTTTCTCTTTACCAGCATGGCTTTATCAATGGTCGTTCAACTACCACCAATTTAGTTGAAATCACCCAATATATTAGCGAAAACCTTGATAAACGTCTACAAGTGGATGTAACATACACCGATTTTACCAAGACCTTTGACACAACTGATCATATAATATTGTCATCCAAGCTATCTAGTATTGGTTTCTGCCCTGCGGTTTTTTCTTTAATTCGGTTATATGTATCTTAGCAATTGTTCATGCTATGTCCACTATAACAAATTTCAGTCTCAATCTTTTATTGCATCTACTGGTGTATCTCAGTGCTCAAACTTGGCCCCACTTCTATTTAATATATACATAAACGATCATTTACATTCCCTCGACTGCAATATTCTCGCTTATGCGGACGATTTAAAAAATTATGCCACTATAAAGTCAGAAATAAATTCTTCAATTTTTCTCGGCACATCAATGCTATCTCCTCTTCAGCTTCCTCATCACTTGGTTTTTCGAAGTTGTAAACATTTTTTCAATGAAGATGCGTTAAAGGTTGTGTATTTCTCGCTTGTGTGCTCGAAATTAGAATATGCATCGTCCGTTTGGTACGTGTATTATCATTATCAGCAATTGTTGATTGAACGTGTTCAAAAAAGGTTTCTGAAATATTTATCTCTTAAGTCAGATGGTAGTTATCCTACACGTGGAACGAATTATAGAAATGTACTTAATAGGCAAAAGTTGCAATCGTTATCTGTCGTAAAGATGTAGCCAGTGAGAAATTTCTATTCAAAGTTACACCATCTTGTTGATTCTCCCGCTCTAGTTTCTCGTATTCCGTTTTGCGTCCCTCAGTATCACCATAAATCTTGTGACACGTTCAATTTGCCTACTGCACACACCAACATCCTACTAAAAGCACCCTTAACAAGTATGTGTAGGAATGCAAACATTATGTAACCGGTTCCATTTCTTAAATTTTAAATACACCTATGAAGTTGTTAACAAGTGTATGTTACTGTGTTTCTTGGAATTTTTTTGTTGTTTCTCTTTTATATATGTGTGTATATATTGTAATTACTGATTGCATTGCATATTATTTATTTGCTTTATATATTGTCCTATAATTGGATGTACAAATATCTGTTGGGCAATAAAAATCATTACTATCATTAAAAATACTTTTCATGCATTTTCTCTGTTCATTTTGCCTAGAAAATGATCTTTTTCTTGAAGAATTTTATGCTTTATTATCAAAAATTTGGTTATCGTGACGTAAAGATTCTGTAATTTATCCTCCAAAATACCATGAATTTCTTCGAAATATAGTATACCACTAGTAGTTGCGTCGTTTCTTAGCATCTATTTTATACGCAAATGTGTTCAGATCCTCTACCATGTTATTCCGCAATCGCGTGTTATTACTCTTTTTCTTGAAATTTGTAGTTTGTTTTTAATCGCAATTGGAGAGTGGCTTGATGACAATTCGCAGTCTTCATTTAACAGACCATCGTTAAGAATATCGCAAATATAAAATTACTCCTTAAAATTCGCTTTATATCTATCTCGCGTCGATGCTAATTATTTGCTTTGATCAAGGCATATTCTATGTTAAGGCCTAATTTCGCGGTCAATTTGTTTGTCCGAGTGTCCACTTTGCACTTTCATCTCCAAGTTTGACTTTCATGTTACTCTTTGGTGAGATTGTGCTGATGAGGTCCAATTAGCCCAAAATTAATATTTGCGGTTGCTTTTAATTTTCTTATACATTAGTGATATAAAGGTGAATATACTGCAGGGAAACACTTTTTAAATTTTTTCTGGGAATCAATGAAACAATGAATATAGTGTTGTACATATGTAACGAAATAGTTATTTTCTGCTCCAAATTCTTATGCTTCAAGTACTCCTTAAAACTATATTATCGCAATGAAATGTAATTTATACGTTCTGTGCGTTTGCATATATTTCACACTATACAAGCTTTATAGTAAATGCGTTTTCTGTTTACACGATAAATTAAATTCCATTTCAACCTACAGTGCTTCCTTCATGCGTGCTTTGATAATTCTACAATTACGGTGTACAAGTTGTAAACAGTATAATTGAAGGATTAAGAAGCATCTGGTGACAATTTTTGATGCTTTAATATTTTTGAGTCTTTATCTATTTAAACGAAGAAATTTACATGTCAGAAATTATATGTCTTACTGATAGGAAGTACGGCTTTATGATTCTTGTAAAAAGGATTTTTTCTGATAAATAGTTTTTGCAGTATAAAAATACTTGATTTACCGAAACGGTCCACTGTGGCTTTTCCTGTATAAACGCAGGTAATGGGATTACGTTTTATACTTAGTAGTCGTTCGCTCAGTTTGTGATCTTCCCTGGAGTTGAACCGCCTTCTATGTAATTCTCCCAGTTTAGGGGAGCGGAGAAATCCTCTTATTCTGTGGAATTGGAGACTTGGCATCAGGTAGTTATTTGTAAGTTTGATATGTTGTATAATTTTTCCTACATTTAGTTTTGCCCATTACGCATAGAAAATATGCATCCCTTTGACAGCAGCTATTAGAAGCGATAGTAGAACAAATGAGCGATATTGCGTGCAATACCGGGTACGCATCATCTAATGATGAAGGAATAGACATCGCCTTACGTCTTCCCAATGATGAAAGTAACAGAAGTACTCCACAAGTCTGATAGTGAAGAATACGGAGATAATAGTGATGTTCAGAGAACTCGTGTTTTACCTGAAATAATAAACAAGTTGGCTGGTATCAAGATTCCATCTTATCTCATACAGGAAGAATGTTTTCATAAAACATATCCTAAATTGAATGAATACTGAAGGAAAGATTGTTTACGAAAAAAAAAAATGGAAATAAATGAACTTTTCGAAGCTAAAGAAATTTTTTGGAGCTTTGATGCCTATAGATGTATACAAATCCTACAACGAGGATGTTACGCAACTTTGGAGCAAAAGTAATGAGAGGAAAATATTTAGCATGATAATCAGCCAAAGCAGATTTCAAGACATACCTCGTGTTTGATAATGCAAGGCAAACACAAAGAGGAACAAGTAGTCGCAAAATAGCATCAATAAGGGAATTTTTAGAGTTAGAATATTCATTTGCAAGATAGTTAATACCAAATTGGTGTATGATGGTTGTTGAAGAACTCAACTTCAGGAAAAGATGTCCTTTTATGCCGTCAAAGCCTACCAGGTATGGATTCAAGTTTTAAACTATTTTTAAGAGTGTAGCAAGCTACGCATGGAAAGTTGAAATTTATGCTGGAAAATAGGGCGATAAAAGAAAAAGAAGAGAAGGTTGTGAAGCGTGTGGTTCAAGAAATTTGGAACTTTGGAAGGAATATTGCTTGCGATAACTTTTTCTCTTTCTATAATCTAGGAATGTACTTGTTATAAAAAAATCCAACAATATTCGATGCGATTCGCAAAGTTTATATCAGTCAAAATTATTTAATGAATATACAATCTATTATAAAAACATTTGGCACACACGCGCACAAGACAATTAGCGAGAATAACATCCGAAGTCAACATCTCCATCTTTGGAAGTATTTGGGAAATGTTTTCGGTGGCAGGATGACATATCGAAGGCAATTGTCTACTAACATCAGGGTCTAGTGGTGGTCCCGCAGAGACGCGTCAAACAAATAAAAGTTAGCTTGGCTAGTTACTAGAGAGCATCAACAAAGCTTGTGAGCTCCTCATTTATGGAAATATTTTAACTTATTTAGAGAAAATACTTCGCAAAAATAGTATAAAACACTTTGTGGACAGTGTTACTCCATTATCAGGACACTGAGAAAATCACCCTTAATCCAGACGAGAACCTTGAGTAACCTTGGCGCCTTCCATGGACGGTGTCCTGTTGGGGAATTGAAGGTTCGTTGATTTACAGAGCCATTAAAAATTGAATGTGTGAATAATTGAAAGAAAAGGACTTCATTGCATCAAAATTGTTTGTTAAAATTTCTTTTCAAAATTTGACTAGGTTTTTAGGGATTCCGTTAGGTATTTGTCGAACTCTTACCACAGTAAGCGGTATAACCCTTTTTTATTAATACATTGTCATTTTTTTTACACTAATCTTTTCTTAAATATCTCAATTATTTATACAAAACAAAATTTTAAAGAAAAGTATCTACACTACGTAAAAGTACATTACTAACCCATGAAATTCACACGATAATATAAAGCAACTGTAATTTAATTTTGTTAAAACCAATACAATTCTCATTTAAAAACAGACAAGGATTTTTTTGAGGGTTTTGCATACGACAAAAAGGATGTTTTCGTTGTTGAAAAGCAAAAGCCCTTAGCTTTCACTCTTGCAGCAACAGCATCTATAGCATTTTAGAATCTCTGACTTGTAGATTTTCTAAACTTATGAGCATCTACCAAAAGAAGAAAGAATTGAGTCGACAATAGAATTCAAAGCAATATAAAATAAAATAGCATTGAGAGCAAAACCTTGTGGAATACCAAATTCTTATTCATGTAAATTTGAAGAAAAATGTTGCCAACGCGAATTTTGAATGTTCTTTCCGTTAAAAAGCTTTGAAAAAGCGTTGAAGGTTCCTTTTTATACCCTATTCAAGTATTTGATTTAATATAATAAAACTCTTAAATTTCTCGTTTCTATAGCCAATCCGCCGATCCCTCAGGCTTACCATGATGTCTTTTACCTTGCGTAGCTGTATTTAGCAGCATTATTACGTTATTCACATGTGCAGTTACCTGATGCTCTGTTCATGCGCACTCTCCCTGGTTAAGCAGTCCATGAGCTGCTCGGGGGAAGGGTTTGGTAGACGAGTATTTTTATGGCACTAGGTAGCGTCAAGAATGCTGACCTAGGCTTTAATTTAAACACGCTGATAGTAGCCGAGAGGAAATTGAAATGTGTTCAGCTAGAAAAGTCGCTCGAAACCACACTGTTGATCCCGAGTAAACAGAAACATGTACATGTGTCGGAGTTATATCATGAGTAGCTGTATTTAGCATCATTATTATGTTAGGTATTGTTTTCTAGACGTTTTTAAATTTGAAACTATTGATAGAAGCAATACTTTTTAGTGTATATGTATTTGGTTTGTTGGACAAATAGATTCCTTATTACAGGTACCGCTACTATTACTATTACTATATTAGTGGAATTGAGGAATATTTAGTGGGGGTTAATCAAGAACTACAGGCAGTTTGTAATTTGGGGACTTTATTATGTAGCCTACATATTTATACTCATTTTTAAATATTGATTCAATCAAAAACCATTGTAGTGAATGTTTATGTTTTGCTCTGGAGGAGGTAAATTTAAATAGTTTTGAATATTCGCAATCTGAATATTTATACGATAGAGAAGGTTTTGAAAGAGTTAGTAATTTAAGAAACAATAAGTCTGGGGGTGATAACTATATATATCAAGGCGTACTAACACATTCAGATTAGCGGTGCACCAAAATCTATTTTGTGAGGTTGTGTTAAGCGCTTAACGTAGTATGTATATTTTCAACTTTACTGTTGTTTCTGGGTTTCAGACCACATATCTTGTTGGTCTTGAAAAGGACCGTTTCGACTAAATCGGCATTTCGACAAGATCTCACTCATCTTCGTCGTGTCCCCCCCCTTAGCGTCGGTGCATAGGCTCCGGACGGTGGTCGCTGCGTACGCCGTTCGTGGGCATCACTGTCATTGTTCTGCCGGTCCTGTGTTACTTTTTGTAGCTTATTTCTTGGTGCGTATTTTCCAATGGTTCTCCAAATCGGTCGTAGGCATTGCGCACCGTCCCGTTTGTTATGATGTGCGTTTATGCTTATCGTTTTTGTTCTTTCAAAGTTAATTTTGCGTCCAGTTTGTTTTGCTGGTACCGCTAGTTTGAGTTCCTTTATGATGTAAATAGCTGGACTTAAAAAATCTTTAATCGACAAACCAGATCAGATTTACATCCTAAGACACGGTTATTGGGGGGTATATATATATGTACACAATCAGCAAAACCCTATTAAAAATAAGGACATTCTCAACTAGTAATATCAAAATTCACAAAAAATGGCCTCAAATAAAGAAAATAACCGTTTTCAAAACGAGAACTTTATTATTGAATATCTTTGCATGTATTACAATTATTTTTCGTCACAATTAAAACAAGGTTCCTTATTTATTACTAACATTATATAGTAGGAATTTATGATTTCTATGATCAATCTCGATTCTTATTTACGCATCTGGGTAAAAAGCTGATTTCTAATTGAATAAAACGTTTATGTATTACTTGTGAATTGATTATTTCATAGTATTTCGCAGATCTGTAAAATATTTAATATTCTTACAATGTAATTAGTACTTAATGTTGCAAAGAAGATAGGTTAGTACAATATAATTAAAATACAATTATATTTTTGAGAAAATAGCTTTAAAATAGAACTATTGTTTTGACAAATCGTATTTATGTTCCGGTTTGCTGCGGAAAACTAAAATGCTAAATCAACAACTTTACATCGTTGCGATAGCACGTTGCATTTGGTCTCCAACAATTAAAAAAAAACGATACTTTTTGTATCGATGAAAAGAGATTTAAGGCGGTTTCAACTCTTTTTCATCGAAACACTTCACTCTGTCCCTAAGATAGTGAAATGTTTCAGGGCACCAGTGCCACAGTGCTCGAGTTTTGTGACTCTTGTCATATAAATGCCATTCTATTTAAAATACAACGGTAGGCAAGCGTATCACCACATGACTCGACAGCTGGATACTTCTCAGGAGCTGTATGTCCAAAGTAACAAAAAATTAACTGAATCGATTATTTCTTACAAAGCTTAACAAGCACTAATACTTCCCCTTTAAGCGAATTTAGTATAAATTTCTGCTTTCGTAGGAGAAGCATTAG
This sequence comes from Trypoxylus dichotomus, assembly GCA_023509865.1. NCBI lineage: Eukaryota > Metazoa > Arthropoda > Insecta > Coleoptera > Scarabaeidae > Trypoxylus > Trypoxylus dichotomus. Next base: position 51,318,775 of record CM042074.1, on the reverse strand, counting down.
ACATTTTCGTAACAATTGAGTCTTCATATGGTGCGTTGTCCCTTATATCAGTAGATGATCTTGGTTCAATAAACTACATCGCCCAACAAAATAAATTTTTTATCGCGGTGTCTGTAAAATACGACCTGATTTAGGGTATTTGTGATGTGTTGGTTCCAAAAATAATTGGCATTTCTTCTTAGCTAGTCTAGTTTTTGAGATACACCACGGTGAAATTTATTACTCAGACGTATAAATAGCAAAGTCAAAATAATTAACTAAATATTTAGGAGACCTAAATTGTCGCTCGGATGTAACATGAGCGTCAAGATTCATTACCTCCACAGCCACTTAGATTGTTTTTCAGAAATAATGATATTAGTGAGGAACAGGGAACTCTTCTGGTTTCCTCTATCTGGTTATTATTTATTAGTGCTTTGCTTCCAAGCGGATGCTTCTTATTTACATTGAAAATAAACTGTTTTCATCTTCCTCATTTTCTCATTCGATACGTTCCTTCTTTCTTATACCATATTTTATTTTACCATAATAAATTGTTTTTTAAAATTTCAGTGTTCTTTTTGATTTTTTTATTTCTATTCTTGTTTAATTTCTTTCGGTCCATTTTTATGTCTTTAATTTTCTGTATAGTATCGAACTCGTTTTACTTTTTCTTACCTGTTTTTTTATTGCTTCAAAGACTTCTACCTATTATACATATATTCTGTATACTTGTTGTGTGATACAGGCGCCAGTTTGAGTAATATGTCAGACGGCGTTAAAAAGGCAAGTTCATGTTTCTGATGGATTAACCCTACTACGTATTACTGCTGCAGTAATAAGGGTGGAGGAATAATAAAGAATGTTATTATTCCTCCACCCTTATTACTTAGATACTGTTTGGATAGGAGAAGTTAGTGTGTTGAATTTTCATTTACGCAATGTACCCCGTAAGTTTCAAATATGAATTCTGTTTAAATTTTCAATATTCAGATTACCTACTTCCTCAGAAAATTCCTTTCTGGCTGTTATCTCACATTAACTTTTCTATGCTTTAATTTTCTAGATTTACTCGATTGCAATTTGTTCCACACGTCAGTAGCTGATGTCGGAGCCGATTTCCGTACTTCCCGATCTAGTTCTTTCCGTAGTAACTCGATTGGATTCAAGTCGGGGCTCTGGGGAGGCTATTCCATAATTTTGAGAGGTCCTTCCTCTTCTAAATGGCGTAAATAGTCTTTACATAATTTAGAGGAATGTTTTGGGTCATTATCTTGCTGGAAGATAAAATTTTGACCCAAAAGTCGAATTCCGGAAGGTATTGCGTGGTTCTCCAAAATTTCGCGGTAGCCTTCTTTTCTTAATATACCGTCAATTTTGACAATGTCCCCTACACTAGTGCCAGCAAAACAGCCCCAAATGATGATAGAACCTCCACCATGCTTCGCGGTAGCAGCAATACACTCTTCTCTGGCACGTTCACCCACAGATCTTCTTACGAATATGCGTCTTCAGGTTCCGAACAGCTCAAATTTGGACTCATCCGTCCATAGGACGTTGTTCCACTCTTCTATGGTCCAGTGTTGATGTTCACGAGCCCATTTAAGTCGCTTTTGCTTGTTTTGTTTGCGTAGTAATGGCTTTTTCATCGCAATACGTCCGTGGAGCCCGGCTTTCTGTGGGCGACGTTTGACTGTAGAAACACTGACTAGGTTTTGGCGATCAATATTTAATTCTGCGGTGATTTTCGGGGCTGTTTTGCGTTTATTTAACTTCCTGGTAACCGCTATTCTGCGGTCATCTGCAGATGTTGTCGCTTTTGGTCTTCCACTCCGTCTTTTATTAAGAAAACGGCCACTTTCCCGATATTTTTTTACGTTATAGTCAACCGTAGCGTGGTGTATTTTCATTTTTTTGGCAATTTGTCGATTACTTATGCCACTTTTATGGTAAACTATTATAAGCGCACGTGTTTCCGTACTAATTTCTCTTCGCGGAGGCATTTTAAAAAATTGTCACACGATATTTCGCTCACGACGTGAATAGAGTAAATACCACACTGCAACTGACCTTAGGTTACAGATTTCACTATAATCTTCTAGGAAGGTAATTTAAACATTATTACCTACAATCTAACAGATGACTAAATTTATCCAGTAAATTCAGGGGGATTGTTATTGTAATTGCACCGCGATAAACAGTTTATGGTAATCCGACCAAGTGCAGGTAAATGATAGTAAACCTTATGCGATATAATCGGTGTTTATCTTACTGAAATATATTTTAAATACGTATTTCATTTTATTATAATCTTTTATTGGTAAACATAATACTATATGAATAATCCATGAAAACAGGGGTGCCTAAACACTTTTGAGCGGTAGTGTATGTGTTAAGGAAATTTCATAGCAATTGTAAAGGATAACTAAGAAATGTATAATTTCTGGTTTTAGAATATTACTGCAGCTATAAGAGTGCTGATTACGTAGTCTTTATTTGTCAACAATAAAGTACCGCGAAGGTCATTCCACCCATTTATGTTCTAAACCGAAGACTACTCCACCAAAGTGCGCCAACTGCCAGGGTGAACATCTGTTCACCTACATAAAGTGCCCCGCGAACCCTAACAACGCCGCTATCAATAAATATATCTATGCCGATAGTAAATTCATAGAGTAAGAAAAATAATGCATAACAAATTAAACCGAGGAGCGACCTGCCAAACAAGATCCTGAATCGGAAGAAAAACTAGCGTTGATACTAGGATGCAAGTAAAGAAAAAATATAATTAAAACACAAGTGGTAAAAAAGAGATAAAAAGGAAACAAAAAATTGATAAACAAAACATTAAGATCAAGTTTTGGAATGTACAAGGCGTAACTAAGAAAAAGAACGAGTTAGGAGCATTCATCATCGATAACGAAATAGCGTTATCGGAAACCTTTAACGCCAGTCATACATTTAACTTTCCGAACTACATAATATCAGTCAAGGTAGCACTTGGGCCCTCGATCTCTCCGCACGGCGGAATGTACTGCTACTACACCACGATACTGAATGTAAGTTCAAATCGCTTGTAATACCTTCATGTTACAATGTCTGTAGATATATCGCAGCAGATACAGTATATTATATTATCGATAGATACGAGCAAGTTTCTTTATTTATTTAAATTTAAAACGTTAGTTAATTGTAAAAAGATCGCAATTTTATCATTACTAACACCGACGAAAGCTTTATATTGATATTAATATTATTTCGTTCGACCGAGTCTACGTTTCGACGAGATCCTGCTCATCCTCTTCTGGACGCTGTCGTTCGGCTGCGAGATGAACTAATTGCTTGTTTTGTTCTCGTTAAACTAGCTTTCGTAGACGAGCCTATCGTTTGATTGAAATCGTGTACACACTGTGATCCCAATAAAAATACCATAAAATATACATAGTTGTAGTTTTTTAAAATTTTATTTGTATGAGAATATTTTTCAATTGTTTATCTTTGACGCATTTTCTATGTGAAATAATTTTTCTAATTTCACGGTGTTATAAACATTTTTGTACTACGCTATACTCCACGGAACGTCAGCAACGTTCGAGCTTGAACAGATACAATTTTCTAAACAAAGAGAATTAAAAGATGAGTGTGGGACAGTCGGTTATCACTTCATTTATTAAGATTCAACTGAAATTAGATAGTTCATTCAATTTGGTGCAATTACTAAATAATATCAGGAAGAATTCAAGAAGAAACTAAAATTATGTAAATAAAGTATTATTTGATTACCGTGCGGTATAGTTTTATACATCTATTTGAGTAAATGCAAACACTGCGCCTATTTTAAAAATATCATTAATAGGGGGCAGAAAAGTATTATTAACGCACTAAGTAGGAGGTCCGTTGAAGCCAGTATTAAGTTTCGTCCCGCATGTGTGTTATTGTAACATGTTAATCATTATATATACATACAAATTATGTAGTTATAAAGCAGTAGTTAGGTATTCGACATGACTTTGATGCTATCATAGAAATAATAATTAGATTATAACTTAATTAGACTACATAACCGTTTTGATCTACTATTTGGAGTACAAATTTTGCTTAAACAATGAACTGAACATGTTTAGCAGATTAAGAATATTTTTAGAAACAAATAATTTTCTATTACCACTTTTGCATCAAGTTCAATTTATTCTATGTAACAATGTAATTCATATTAACATTCAAAATATATTAATCGCGTAGTGTAATTCATAGTTGGTCGATGTAAATCAACTTCCTTGTTACAAACCTAACATTTTATTTGAAACCTTAACGAACATCAGTTTAACTTTAACACTGTAGCTGATGATAAAGTAGCGCGCAATTTTATAGGAAATGTACCTAGCGTAGGTATTTATGATTGATACTAGTTATATATATAGCTTTCATTAAATGAGCATACAAGCGTATCGTTTAGAATCGACACAAAAGCAACTTCACTTTTAAATGTAGCTTTAATGTTATTTTCGACAACCGTGCTTGTATACGTTGCAAAAAGTAAATGGAATGTATGACCCACATAACGTAGCAAAATCGTTTAGAATCAGTATGAAAAGTAATATTTTGTATAGCATCTTTAACAAGAATATCTGTAAACGTTAAAAATCGCTTGGGGTTAACATGGAAGCAACATTATTTGTACCAGTAAAAAATAAGACCGAGTGAAAAATTTTGGAGTCGGGGAGTAGGAATGACATATTTTACTCCACTTCAGTGCAAATTATACTCATGGTTAACTCACCGCAAAAATTTTACTCAATTTTTATGAAGAACTATTTATTTTTTACTGTTAATGAGTGCTTGTATAATATATACGCGTGAATGTTTGAGTTCAGTTTATTGTAAATCTAGAATATAAACTTATTTCTTATTAATGCACTCATCTTTGAGCATTAATAAATACACCTTCTAGTTGCTAATGCGTTTTATTATTTTTCTCAAGTCATATTATAATACAAATTAAATAAAAATACGCTTTGAAGTACATGTTACAGAGTAAGAGAATATTCATTGTAGAGTTAGAATATACTCTAAAATTGTAGGAAAATGTCTCAACGTATAGTTAACAATTTCTCTGTAAGAGTACATTTTTTTTTGAATTATAGTTGTTTGTACTCTATCCAGATCTTAAATATTTAAGATAAACATTTACTCTCTTACGATTGAACTGGGATCGACGCTAGCCTGAGTTGCTTTTGAGTAAGATATTTACTCAAAATTTTTGAGCGTGTATATATGACGTTAATAATGTTCGCTAACGTTGAATAAATATACGAAGATCCCGTCAGAATTATCAAGTAACTCTGTCAATGTCCATATAAATGTTGTAATAAAAATATTTGCAGAATTTTTATCCATTCCGCTGGAATAGACTTTGCTAGATTCTAAATTTTAGATGTTTGAAATTAGTTATCGCTATTGTAATTTAAGGGAGCCACAATAAAATGATACAAACATGATTTTCATTAACATAAAAGACTTTTAAACTATGATACTATCTGAAAGATGAATATTTAAGCGATCATGTAGGCAGCGCGTAAATATCTTGTTGTATATTAGCGGCATCTCCCAAGTAAAAACCGCTAGCAAAACGAAGTTATTTTAGCATTTTGAGATGTAAGTTTAATAAACACTAAGATATGATGAACTAAAGGAGGTAAATATACAATATAAATCTTATTTCTATAAGAAAGCATTAAATTTTGATTATATCGGTTTCACTATTTTTATTACTTTATTATATTTTATTTCAATTACTATGAATAACGTAAGTATCCAAATTATATGGCATTTGTGATAATTTATATAATTACTAAAAAACATCTTAACATTAATTAAACATTTTTTACAATGTTGTAGTAATTATGTAAAATGACATTGCATTAGGCATTATCTGCAATCATCGGATTTAGAAATGTATAAGAAATAAAATGCTAATTATTCTAATATAGTAACATTCTAATGTCCGAGCAGGTAAACCGATGTATTGATACGCATAAATTGTGTTAAGAAGAACTATTTACTGTGCCTGTAAATTCTATATAAAGTAATATACATCTTGATTTCATGTAAATCGAAATTATCTTTTTATATGAAGAAATTGAGGTATAAGACGAAAGTCTAAATATGAAATTCGTTCGGCTAAACATGAGTCGAAACGTCGGGACCAACACACGCGGCCAGAAACCCGAGAATATTGATATTCATATATATATATACTGAAAACCGTGAATCTTTGTAGTTACCTCATAGTTGGTTATGGCGTATGCAGCGTCTGAAACAAATTCAGGTACACCAACCATGTTTGCAATGAATTGTACAAAACCAATTGTCAAATTTTGAGGTTATCATCTTTAATACATTTTCTTGGTTATATAACATTTTAATCAACGATGCATTTAAAAATCAAATCTGGGGTGATTGCAAGCAACAGCATTATAAATAGTGAACTCTTCTATTGACAATTTTTTCATAATAATATATCAATGCATGTGTTCTTAAGGAAAGGAGCTGAATGAGCTAAACTAATTATTAAATTTTTTCTTAAAAGTCTGTATCACCCTAAGAATATAGGTCCCATATGAAGAAACCTATTTTTAAGTCAAAATGTGGAAAAACAAGAAACAAAAGTGTTTGGTCTAATGATTCATTAAACGAAATATATCTTTATTTTATTTAATTAACACATATTTCTATACAATATGATATGCAAAACATAACATGAATTAAATTAAATTAAGTTATGTCCAGAAGAAATAGTGGAATTAATGAAAAATAAACGTTGAAAACTAAACTCGAATGAACAATACAAAGCAGATGTCAAGTGTCAACGGACCGATATTCGCTGTTATAATTATTAAGGTTGCATGTCCTGTAGTAAACATTTTGAACGGTTTTATCCATGCATTATTGATCGTATTCTATCTCACTTCAACTAGTTCATTTATTCTGCATGAAATATGGACCTATATCTTAAGAAGCTGCGACTTATGTTATATACTTCTATCTCGCATACTTATAGGTATGATTCTAACTTATAGGTGTAGCACTTTAATATAGGGTAAAGCCATCGAAATCGAAAAACGCCCGGCCAATTTAAACAAGCGCGATGATTTACAACGCCTCCCGACTATCTGGAGAACTGTGCCCACGAAACAACATTAACAGGTCACAAGACAATCCACCGATCGTAATATAACAAAGAGCGCATCGCAGATCGTAGATTGAATGGTGGGTTCGAAGTACCGGAAATCCAGTTTCCTCAACGTCTCCATCGGATTGGAATACGCTCGAACGTCCAGCTACTCAATTTACCTTTCGCCCGAGCGAGTTTTCCTTGACGCAATTGGTGGACGTCGTTTCCCCGTCTTATGGTAATTCACTCCAGCTTCCAGCTACTCGATCCACCTTCGGCTAGAGTGAGTCGTAGCTTAGCCGTGACACGCGACGGCGTGTCTTGGACGGGGTAGAAATGTAATCTCAACCTCGTCGGGGTGACGGTTACCCGAGCGTCAGGCTACTCGATCCACCTTCGGTTCAGGAAAACCGCACCTGCGACGAAGCGTGAGGGTTCCATTTCTAGAGGAAGATCAGCAGGCTGGTTGCTCTGCTGCTAATCTTCGCTGGCCACGATGAGTGACCGTGAGCGGGCGTACCTCCAAGCGATCCTGGGGTCGTACGCCTGGGACTCCGACACGAGGGGGTTCCAATGGTCTACCGCTCGGTCGAAGAAACGGACTGCTATTCTCCGGATGAAGTCCATGAGGGCCTCCACTCCAGTGTCTTCTTGGATGGTGGCGTTCCTTACGTACCAGTGGTAGGGTGTGTTGAGGGCCCTACGTAGTGTCCGGTTCTGGAACGCTTCGAGTGTCCTGATGTGTGTGGGCGCTGCGGTTGCCCACACGGCCGATGCATATGTTATGGTGGGCCTAAGGAGGGTTTTGTATATCCGAACCTTAAGCAAGGGATCTAGCCTCCCTCGTTCCGCCATCATCGGATAGAGGGTTCCCAACATCTGACGTCCACGGTCGAGCACGCGGTGTATGTGGGCTGCCCAATTTACCCGGGAATCTAAGCGTGATTTCCAAATATTTGACTTCTCGTTGCCAAGGAATGATGCCTCCTTGGGAGGTGAGTTCCGGCGCGTTGCCATACCTCCTTCTTCGGCGACCTCCTATCGCGAAAAGTACGGTCGTTGGTAGCTTCGCCTTCTCGGTCGCATCGGTCGATGTCGATCTCGATGTTGATGTCCTCTCCATATCCGGCGTGGTCTTCGGCGCGGTCCTCGTAGCCATCCGTCCGGGCGTGATTGTCGTCTGCTTCTTGGCTTCCGTCTGCAACAAACTCAAACAGGCAGGGAAAAGATGGGAAAACAAAAAGGACGAAAAATGTGTTAGTAAATTGCCCTGGAAAGTGCATGAATCTCAAACTGCTGCAGCGTCGGGTTCGGACCCCCGAAAAGTACACGAACCGCAGTCTGATATAGATATGTAGCTACAATGCAATGTAGAGTATTGTTGTTGTTTTAATCTGTAAATTTTAGCGCTAGTACTATATGGTCATATAAATTTATCCCCTAACAAGCCATGAAATCATTTCTTTAAAATATCTTGCTGGTAGAGAGTATTGAGTTGACAGTGACAAATAAAATACATTTGTTATATGTACTGTATTGATTTATTGACACAAAAATGTCACATAGTTTTCATTATCGAATCATACTTCAGAAATGGTATAAAACTATTAAATGTAAAATGGTCGCACTCCTTGCAAATGTGTAAATTTCGTGAAACAGGGTCTGTGTCCCGAAAACCAGGTAGTGGTAGACCATCAACTGAAAATATAGTAGATGTTTGTGAACGAATAACTCAATCACCTAAGAAATTTATTCGCAAGCTTTCATACTAAGCGCAACTTTTATATGGGACATCCCAGGCAATCCTTAAGAAGATCTACAAAAATGTCCATACAAGTTTCATTGCATGCAGTAGTTTTTACTCATTGATCGTGCAACCCGGCTTAATCATTGTCAATGGTTTTTACGTACGACAAATAACGATGTTTCTCCTTCTTCTCGGATGAAGCATGGTATTTTTTTTCTTGCCTTGTGTTTTCTGTCTTTTCAGCCTGAAGGCTATGCAACAGTTACCTATTCGCCTTCGTCCCAGTTGGATGGACGAAGTGTGGGGGGACGGGGGAGGGGGAGGATCCCTCGTCGGGCTCCGTGGTGGAGTTAGACTCCGATTAAGGTAACTCACTCGAGTTTAGTTGCCCTGCATCTTACAGATTTAGCTGGGTGGTTTTTTATGCTGGTTATAGCCTGTTGTCTTCTCCCTAGCGTAGTTTTTTCCACGTCTTCTAATCTTAGCTCCTTTGTTAATTCAGAGTTCCTGGTGAACCAGGGAGCACCTGAGCATTTCCTAGCTAGGATTAGCTATGTCTTTTGCGTCGTTTTTTTTGCTTTGGGGCTACCTTTCACCCAGATTTCTTGACCGTAGAGTGCCTTGCTTTAGTGAAAGCCCACTATTTTCTTTAAGTATTGGGAATAGTTTCCCGATCCTCCGCTTTGCGAAGCCAACTCGAAGTTCTGTGTGGCGTTGGAAGTTCAGTTTGTTGTCCAAGCATGGTGTTATTTTTGTCAAGATATATAAATGAACCAATACGAAGGGATATCCAGAAGTTCGTGGAATGGAGAGGATGGAGTGGGGATAGGGGCGCTCGCTAGGTGTCATTCTGATTGTCGACTCATCATTAGTATATAAGTTAAGTTGCAGCCCTATAGCGTCAGTGTCGTGCGCGGAGCGTAAAAAGCGTAAAAGTGAACCTCAGTACGTTCATGCGAACCGGTAGCCCCGGACAAAAGCGTTTAGATAACAGTGATAATAAAAACCATGGTGTCCAACAACGCAAATTGGGAGGACGACAAGGATTCCTACCTGGAGAACGACGTAACTAGGTTGCGCTGTATCAACCAAGCAGTGACAGCAAAGGCAGCGTCGAGTGAAAACTCAGAGGAGGCGCTAAAGGCCATTCTGGAACAGGTCAAGCAAAGGGAAGATGCCATTGTACAATGGAATCTTCAGGTTCGCGAAATCCTGAGTGCCATAAAAGCGGAGAAAAGAGCAATCGATGCTCACAAAATCCAAGTGAAAAATATGGCAGCGACAAAGAAAGCCAAAAAGGACGGACCCAAGAAGAAACGAAGCTGCCCCTCGCCTGTCTCAGACGAAGAGGAAGAAAACACCAAAAAATCGGGGAATAAGAACAAAAAGCCGAAAGGAAGGTCCCCCAAAACCAGCTGCAGCGACGAACCAACACCCACTCCAGGACCATCCAACGAGGACATGGACATAAACACCAAGGACGCGGAGGCCATTCGGTAAACGCAAGAGTGGCCGGACACGGAGTCCGAAAAATCCGAAGAGGAAGAAGACGATGTACTGGCGAGCTAAACTCGCAAAGAATACCGCCCTCCTCCAATAGTTCTACGTAAGGAAGGGAAATTGGAGATAATTAGAAAAGAGCCAGCTGCTAACAACATCCAACTAAGGAGCTGCAAAGGCACGCGGGATGGGATCAAGCTTTTCCCTGAGACGGCGGCCGATTTTAGGCGCCTCCGAAACCTCCTTGACGGGAAAAAGGTACAATACCACACCTTGTCCCTGAAGGACGAAAAACAACTAAAGGTGGTCCTCAGGGGTATTCCAAAGGATATACCTGTGCAAGAGATAGAAAACGAACTCATCCAGAGAGGCTTTCTCGTTTCACCGGCAACCAGAGTGAAACGTTTTAAGGAAGAACTCCCGTTAATCATAGTGAACGCCGAGAAGTCGTCAGAAGGGAAGAAATTCTTCGACCTGACGGATGTGGCCGGAATCAAAATCTCGGCGGAACCAAAAAGGAAGTCCACGGCAGCGACCCAATGCTTCCGCTGCCAGAAGTTTGGGCACATCCAGTTCCGTTGTACGGTCGCGTTCGAATGCCTAAGGTGTGCAGAAAAGCACGCCACATATGAATGCCCACACAAAGACTCTCCCCAGCGAACGAAGTGCGCGAACTGTGGAGAAAATCACTACGCGGCCAGCAAGACCTGTGCGCAACATCCGGAAGAAAAAAAAGGCCGAAAAGATTAAGAAAGTCAAACAGGCGGAAAGGAAGCCGGGCATCTCGTACTCGCAGGTAGCGGCGGGAAGAACTGCCCCCAGAAGATCCCGTGAGGAAATTCATCGCCCTCGCCGATGAAATTCAAAAGTTACTCCCCACCATAAGACAGCTCGCTAATGGCCACTAATCCAAGGACACAGGGGCAAAGAAAAGAACACACGACCATATGCTCGTGGAGCGCGAATGGCATCAAATCCAAGAAAGACGAACTGGTACTATTCCTGGGCCAGGAAAACGTAGACATTTTATTGGTGCAAGAAATATGGCTGAAAAAAGGGGATCAGTTCAGGATGGGGGGTTTCGTCACTATCAGAAAAGACAGAGAAGGTTCGCCCCATGTGGGAGTGGCCATACTCATAAGATCCGGATGGTGTTATCGGGCTAGTCCCCTCAACCTGGAAGTAGAAGCGGCCCAAATAGAGACTGTGATACAGGGGAGACTGACAACCCTAATATCGGCATATAATAGGCCATCTCGGAAACTGAAAACAGAGGACTCTGGTTGTGGGTGACCTTAATGCCAAAAGCCAGCACTGGAACTCCCGCACACAAACCTCAAACGGGAAAATTCTATGGCGATGGCTGCTTATCAACAACGACGTAGCGATTGTAGGCCCAGAAGACCTCACATCGTGCCCCCACAACGGCTCGCGTGGAGATGTCGTAGACATCTTCATAGCCAAAAAAATCGGAATAAAAGGAGTAAGAGTCGTCCATTCCATGGACTCCGACCACTTCCCGGTACTAGCCGAACTGCGGGAAGGGAGAACGTCTTCGACCGCCCCACCCAAGAAGACGAATTGGATGAAATTTGCATGGCAGAAGAGGAAATAGAAACCGCGGCCCAGAACCTCTCAGCAGACCTACAAGCCACCCTAAAGGCCGCCGAAGACACCCCAAGTCAACTCACCTACAACAAGTGGAACCCCACGCAGGAAGAAAAAGCGCTAATTAAGAAAAAGTACGGCGCCAAGAAAAGATGGGTCAAGTCCAAAAACCCATGGGACAAAACAGAACTAAACTCCCTCAAGCTCCGGGTCAGGGAGATGATAAAAGAAAAAAGAGAAGCGTCCTGGCTCCAGAACATCCAAGGGGTACGGATGGAATCCCGAATAGAGCTATTAAAATTATGGACAAGGGGCCAAGGAAACAACTAACCAGGATCATAAACGGTGCGATAAGATACTCGATCTTCCCGAAGATCTGGTAGACAGTAACAGTCATCTCGCTGCCAAAGAAGGATAAAGAGCCCTGCATCCTGGCAAACAGAAGCCAATCAGCCTCCTCAGCGGCCTGGGGAAGATAATAGAAAAAATGATCCAAAAGTCCATTACGTCGGTCCTGGAAGAAAGGGAATTGATTCCAAACTCACAATTCGGGTTCCGGACGAAGCTTTACGCGGCACAACAGGCCATGAACCTGGTGGCCAAAATCAAGGCACGAATCAGACCAAGATCTCAAGTAATGGTGGCTCTCCTAGACATCGAAAAGGCGTATGACAAAGTCTGGAGGGAGGCACTGTTACACAAAATGGCTAGTATCGACATCCCTTGGCAATGGACCAAGCTAACTCAAAACTGGCTGACGGACAGAAGTTTCCAAGTCAAGGTAAAGAACTGCCTAAAGAAAAGCCAACCAAGGCTTGCCCCAAGGATCCCCGCTATCACCGGTGCTCTTCAACATCTAAGTGTGAGACGTGTCCAAATTTCATTGGGTCGACAGCCTCTCCATTTTCCAGTTTGCCGATGATACAGCAATTGTGTCAAAGGCAAAAAACGAAAGCTCAACCACAAACAAGTTAAAAAAAGGGCTAGAGGAAATAAAGAAGTACGCTGAAAGGTGGAATATTAAGATCAACGCCTAGAAAACAGAACTGGTCAGTTTCTCAAGGAAAATGCTTAAAGACGACAGCGTACTTTGGTGTAACCGCAGAGTGAAAATAAAGAAAAGAGGGAGGTACCTCCCGGTCTGGAATTGGACAACAACTGAACTTCCAACGCCACACAGAACTCCGAGCTGGCTTCGCAAAGCGGAGGATCGGGAAACTATTCCCAATACTTAAAGAAAATAGTGGGTTTTCACTAAAAGCAAGGATGACTATCCTGAAAACAATCGCCCTCCCGATGGCACTCTACGGTCAAGAAATCTGGGTGAAAGGTAGCCCCAAAGCAATAAAAACGATGCAACAAACACAGCAAATCCTAGCTAGGAAATGCTCCGGTGGTCCCTGGTTCACCAGGAACTCTGAATTAACAAAGGAGCTAAGATTAGAAGACGTGGAAAAAACTACGCCTGAGAGAGGACAACAGGCTATAACCAGCACGAAAAACCACCCAACTAAATCTGTAAGATGCAGGGCAACTAAACTCGAGTGAGTTACCTTAATCGGAGTCTAACTCCACCACGGACCCCAAAGGCGAATAGGCAACTGTCGCATAGCCTTCAGGCTGAAAAGACAGAAAACACAAGGCAAGAAAAAAACATATAGCGTCAGTCGTTTACGAATAGTTGCCTGCTAAACAAGTCAAACCGGAAGAAAACTGAAATTATGGAGGAAATTGAACACCGTGCTGTGATAAAGTTCCTTACAAAGCAAGGAAAGAACGCTCAAACCATATGAAATGAAATGGAAACCGTTTATGGGGAACAGTGTCCTAGTAAATGAATGATTTATAAGTAGCATGGTCTTCTTAAACATGGTCGGAAGTCGATTGAAGACGACCCCCGCTCAGGACGTCCAGTTGAGGCCACCACATCAGACATTGTGGAAAAAGTGCAAAAAATTCTACTGCAAGATTATACTTGCATTAGTTGGAGTATCAGATACCACCATTTTGCGTACACGAGGACACCACCGCCAAAAAAATTCAAAGTGTCAGAATCGGCTGGGAAGTTGATGGCTACTGTTTTTTGGGATTGTGAGGGGATATTATTGATTGATTACAAAGAAAAAGGTAGGAGCATAACCGGAAAATATTACGCAGCGATATTAGAAAAATTAAAGGAGGCCATCAAGGAAAAACGTCGAGGATAATTGACCAGGGTTGTGTTGCTCTTGCAAGACAATGCGCCGGTTCACAAGAGCAAAGTTGCAATGGTTGCTCTGCACAAGCATGGCTTTCAATCAATAGTCCATCCAACCTACAGTCTGGGGAGATAAAAATCAGTAGGTGCCAGGTCTGACCTAGTGATTTTTATTTGTTCCCCAATTTAAAAAAAGGCTTACGTGGAAGAAAGTTTTCCGACGACAATGAGGTAAAGGAGGCAATTTTGGCCCATTTTGAGGCGAAAGATAAAAAACATTTTTATGATGGTTTAGAAAAATTAATTCATAGATCTAATAAATGTATTGTGGTTAAGTGTGATTATATTGAAAAGGAAAATAGATTTATTGTTTTATTTTATTTAAAACCCTTTCATTCCACGAACTCCTGGATCTCCCCTCATATTACACAGGAAAAGAAAAAAATGTTTACAAGTAAAAACAAAATATTCTGGAAAAGTAAAATAATATAATAAAATACATTCCGAAAAGCAAATAATGTCACACAATCGTGTCACTCAAAATAATATGCAAATGAAATATACAACTTTCTGCGACAAAAAACTTTTCGACAATTTCTTAAGTATTTCGATTATATCCGTTATTATGTTGTAGCCCCTTTTGCATCGAATTCATTAAATAATTCACAGAAATTTGTTCCACAAAATCGATTTCAGACGATGTCTAACGTTTTCTGGATTCCTTTCTTTAAATTCGCCATTCATATTATTTCCGCAATTTCGAGCCATTACGCCCATATATTTTCTATAGGATTAAGATCTGGTAATCTTGCTAGCCATTCTATAGTTTCAATATCGTTGCGATCTGCAATCCATTGTCTCCCAACTAGCGCCTTATGGATTGGGGAATTATTTTTCATTACCTTTATAACCTCCATCTTCTCTTCGAACTGCACCACTCTTACACTCGGAATATGAAGATTCTCTAAATTATTTGCCCATTGTTCCGATGTAAAACGAGATGGCCATACGAGTCACTTTTAGAAATCCATCACCAAACACCAATGCTCATTCTTTTACTTCTTCCATCAGGAATAATATGTTCAGCATTGAACAGTGTAAAATTTTGTCTCCATAACACATCACCTGAATCTTGAGCGCTCAACAACACTTTCTTGTCAGTAAAAATTATTGTACTCCAATCGCGATTTAGATTAGCTTGGAAAAAATGCAATCCCTCTGTGAATACTGTTTCGTTAACAATTAATTTTTTGAAATTCGAATATGTAAACCGGATTGATAGTTTTACAAGAGTTTAATCGTACCTATGTAATAAAATACTATTAAGGTCATATCACGAAAACAATTATTTAAGATTTATTTTTTTGGATATTGGGGATATTTGCATAATTTCATTCATAATAATAGCTATGTCACACATGGTATACAAAAATATGTAAATATCGTATTAACTGAAATTTAAATTAATATAGGATTTGAGCTTTTAAATGTTTATTGCGTTTATATATGTAGATAGTATATCTTGATATTATGTGTAATATTTACTAAATACAAAATAAACGTTTTATATGAGCGGATTCTGTTACGAATATCCTACGACGATGGAGTATTGGAATGTTAGTATGACGGAATAATACTGTAATTTTATTATTTGTGGATTTTTAAACGAGGCGACTGTACACCAGCATTTAAATATACCGCTCAATTCAACGTGAATTTGCAAGTTTTACATAATGGCGATAAATGTATAAAAAAGGGGTGCTGGAACGTTTCTATAATGTTGATGGATCAATGTATGACACGTTGCTATTTAATATCATTTTAAGCGTTATTTTAAAATGCTGTTCAATTCAAGACTACTCAAACGTTTTTTTTTCTCTTTTAAAGTTAGTGCAACAATATCAAGCAACGCAGTTTTCTAAGACAATTGAAACCATTGTTACGAATATAGGTTTATTCAACGTTTGATAGATATATGGTTATAGAATTAATTTCTACAAAAGGAATAATATCGAAAGCTCCACCATGAATGTCGTTATGTAAAGAAATATGTCTTAACGTTTCCTCGGCAGTCCCCTCATTCAGTAGACTTGAGTCTTTGTGACTTTCTCCTTTTCTCAAAACAAAAAATTCTCCTAAAGGGGCACTACTTTGGAATGTTGGAGATCTGAAAAAGTAATTCCAGCGCGGAATCAATCAAGAATTGCCATTAATTTATTAACACACCTCGTATTATCTCTTCTCGCAATAAGATATAAAGCTTCTTGCATGAATAGAAAATTGGCAATAAATACGTATTTTTAAATAGAGCAATATAATGCATTTTATTTATTTTTAACGGCATGCTTACTAATCGAACAGTAGTTTTATGAGAATCCCACTGCAAAAACGAAATTAATATAAACTGTTTGTAGTCGTCGTTGTTACATACACCTGGCAGGGAACGTAGATACAGGTTATCTGAAATTCCCACTAACTTCAGTCGCGTTTTACGTTCAAATCATCAATACTTGTCTTGATGTCTCTTTAATAAAATGTGCAATAACAAAAATATGGAAACAACTTAATATTTACAACCTTATACTATTCTAATTGGTAACCCCATATGCGGTATAATGTAAAACTATTCTATCCCCAGTTTCTCTTTAAAATTTACTCAATTTTAAGTGGGATTTGTTAATTTTGTTTTCTTATACTCTCTTTTAATGCTAGTTCGGTTTGCCTTAATACGTCATTTATAAGCAATTCTGCTGGGTTTCTGTCTTTAATTGCCCATGCTACATTTTTAATTTGCATTACAAAGAGTTTTTAGAATTTCTTGCATTCTTGCATTGCTGGCATTAAATTGGATAATTTTTATTTTAATATATTTTACTTATGTTTGATTAATGGAACTTTGATCGGCGTGGTTAGGCTATTGTATGCAATAAAACAGCATCAAAAATGAATGTTACCTTAATAGTTTAAATAATCGCAAAAATAACAGTAGGTATGTTTCTTGGGATTAATTATATGTTTTAACATTTTACGAGTATATAAAAAGTTATTCAAACACCCTGCAATGTATAAGCTTTATATGAAATCGAATCCACACGCAGGGCACTAGAAGAACGTGTTTTCTTGTACTGTATCCCCACCACGTTCTCTCTTGGCGTTTTCTTCATTGATGATTTAGTAGTGCGGGCGATCGTCGAAGCGTTGGCTTGGGTTATCCAAATAGCCGTCACAGAAACGCGCGCACCTATTGTACAGGTGAAGCTATTTAGAGGTGGAAATTCGATCTTTGCGAAAAATAATAAACAATAAAATTTCGTCTACATAACTAGTGCAACGACCTAGAATATCAAAGTAGCAGCTCGTTGGTTTTTATTGCAAATCACAATATGCCTGTAATGGAGCTACGTTATTGTTATACGTGCGCAAGGGGTTAAAAATGTATATTGTTAATTGATGGAAAATTGTCTCCGCTACTTTACAAAGTATGCAGTACTTTTAAGAATAGATGTTGTATATTCTACTAACATTTTTGTTTCTTTCAGTGTTGGTGTTGATGCTTCTATTGGGCGCCGCTGTAGCCCAACAGCAATATTTCAGGGTGCAACCCAGGGATGTCAAGGTTCACGAAGGGGGTGAAATTATATTAGAATGTGAGGTAGCTAATCTTGCCGGTCAAGTGCAGTGGACTAAAGATGGATTTGCTCTAGGTGTGTTGTGCATCGAAGTTTTATTTAATGTGTCAGTTATTATATAGTGCTTTTATTTAAATTTCTGCATATTGAAATTTGTGATTCGTGGTTTTTATTTGGGTCTATAATAGTTTTGGTGTTACATCAACAATTTGTGAGTATTACTTGCTTTTTAATGTGAGTAGAGATCAAACAATGAGAAGGGAGTTGACGGGGATAAAGTTCAAGCATTAGTGACCTTTCAATTTTTAAAATTTCAGCAAATGTATTCAATTTATTTTTCAACAGGATATTTATAATTTCGTTCTTCAAGTAAATTCAGAGAACCAGTTTCATAATCTTTGTTGTCAATAAATGTATTATGATTCATCAATATAACAGTAAATCGGTGATTGTTACGCCACTGATCTAGGTTTGAACTTGTATTTCAAGTCACCTGCAGAACATCTGCTGTTCCTCAGGAAATCGCTTGTTCTTCTTTATTGTATTGGCCTCCTTTATTCAGCATGAGGTAAAACATCTTTTGTCAATGTCGCTGTATCTCATTACATAATATTTATTCATTATCAAAAAATAAAATGCGCATTATTCTACAAAATTGCCATACTGCGTACACTTGATGTTCTCTCACCGTTAATGGGGTGTAATTGGTAGTAATCAACATTTATTATTATTTAATTAATTCAAATTGCAAATAAAATGATTTTCTTAAATATTTATGAATAAAATGTACTATTTTCGAAATATATATATATATATATATATATATATCAAAGTAATATCCGTTCAGTATTTCGCACCTGCGATTTCTTACGCGCTAATGCAGTAGGAGGATGTACCTGTTCGTATTTATTACAGATTCAATTAAAGCCGTTTTTTATTATTTTTTTACCTTAGATGAAAGGAATATACAATTATTAGGAGGATTAAAATATATTTTGCTAGAAATCTGCCTTTGAATGTCTATTGCAAAAAGTAGTAGCTCTGCTCTGAAAATGGCAATATAGTAATGTAAACGTTTGTACATGTTTACAATTATTGCTCAATGTAATGAGTAATCAACCAGATCCTGTTACATTGTAACCTGTATTTTATATATCTAAATACATTTCTTAGCTTCAAATAGATGCAGATACGCGTTTATATTAACTAAATTCTACCAAATTGTTATTCATTTTGTATTACCCGTTAACCCTTGTCGATTTTCATAATTGTCGTTTGATTTTATCGGGAACCCTTAGACATATGTATGTACGGGGCACATATGCCTAAGAGTGTGCGTGTTATTTTGAAATTATTACAAGAAATAATCTTGTATTATATTATTGTGGTATATTATTATATTTAAAATTTATTAGGACAAGACCCGATATTTTCGGAAATTTTCAAGGACGGAGTCGTTTACCCTCTACATATTCATAAAAGCTAGTAAAAAATTAAGTTTAATGGAAAACCCACTCTGCTCAAAAGATTTAAATAAAAATAAACTATTAAAATATCTAAGATATATGTATAGTCTGGAGATTCCATTTAAAATCATTTGATAATTCTATATAAGTAGTTTTGTCGAATATGCTCTCTACCCATTCATTGCAGTTCACTCTTTTATATAAATGTTACTCTATTCCTTAATTAACCATATATTGATTACTGCCAATATTTTCTAGCATTGAGTTCACCTAGGCGTGTAAAAGCTGCCTTTCGGTACGTACCTACTGCTTGATAACTTGAAAACTCGCAACACAACATTCAGGATTAGTTTATCTAACGGACGATAGGTGTCTCTTACTGCTAACTTGCAGTTCTGCTTTTGTTTGAAAATCAAAGCTACGTTAACAGTAATGTACATACATATGTATTGTATTTGCTACATAAAATAAAATTCCTAGTTGGATGAAAATGAAAAAAAAAAACGACGTAAAAAGGCAATAAATAATAGGAAAATTATCGGTTACAGATATTAACGTACCTTTCCTTTAAAACTATGTGTAGACAGACCATAGGCAATGTTTGTTACATATTATTTCAAGACTATTAAATTTATGAACATTTTCAGACAGATAATATATCGAATATAATAATTAAAAAATACAAGAATAGTATATCGTACTGTTTCTCAACGTTTCTGTTTAAGTTTGGTATTTCTTACTAATAGCAATAAGGGTAATGAAACTAGGTTTTAGTGAATACAATACTAACGAATTTATTGTGTTTACACATATTTCGTAATTTATCAAACACAAACTTATTTATTTCTGAGTCTGCGTTTTAAAATGACAACTCTAGTTATCTTGTGTTTAGTTTTTTAAGAATGATTTCATTTTATGTTTCTTGTAAAAAATGAAATGAAATGTGAAAAGTATTAAGTGTGTGTGGTTGTTTTATTACAATGACGTTATAGAAAAAAATAATAATGTTCGTTGAATTTCCAAGTGAACGTAGAACAATTATTTCTGTTTTTAGTGGAACCCCTACATATTCGCTTATATATCGATAAAAAGAATATAATTTTGTAAAATATACATATTTTTACATTATAGTAGCATTAAACACTGGAAATAGTGAAATTGTAGCTCGAACTTTCAAAATACAGTAAATTTGTTTGACGTTTGACTTAAAAATGCGAAAAATCGAAATAATTTGGGAAATTGATAAAATCGTCGTATAATTACATTGCCGATAAAGAATGTGCCTTAAAGAACGATTTGGTTAAATGTCTATTGACTAAATATGTTGATGAGGATATCATTAATCATACAATCCAATGAAGGCAATAATATTAGAAAATGTGTGAAGATAAGTGGAAAGTGAATGCGTAAACTATAAAATACCTACAAACATCTAAAATCTAGGAAAACTTCACGGAGGTCATAGAAATCTATAATATAGTATAGCCACAATTAATGAAAAAATATACGTAGGGGAGAACATTGAAAATGAAATTAAAACGGCAGACTTACTTGATAATGACAAGAAATAACTTAAAAAGAAATTAACAGGAAATAGAAAGAGGTAACAAACAAAATAACAGCTTCATGGATACATTGTACTAAACACGTTCCATAAGTACACTAAACATGAATAAAGCTATGGGAATGATAGTAGTGCAGAAAATGGAAGTAAACGAAAATGCCAATCAAAAAAAAAGAAAACTAAACGAAAAGGCGGTTAATATTCTGGTAGTACCATGCATCGTAGGAATACAAGCATTTATTACGCATATACCTAAGAAAAGAGAAGCTTAACTGCGTAAGGGACATCATTCCGTAGATATTATTTCAGTTCTCCGACGTTATCGTGTTAGCCTCCCCTCTCTGCACATCCGTGGATTTGGCATCGGCTTTGCAAGTTTTAATGATAACTAACGAAATAATATATTAATAAATAATATATTTTATGAAAGACAACAGAGGTACAAGGAATAAAATAATGTTATCGAGCAAGCGCAGATATACAAAAGTTAATCATAATAAAACAAGAAACAATAATAGTAATAATAATGGTAATAACCAAATGATGATAATAATGCTAATAATAAATAATAATAACAATGATAATGATTTTTTTTTGTGTTGTGAGCTCCTCAATAATGTTTATAAGCTCTTTTAGCTTGTCACAAACTCCAGGAGCCGTAACATGTAAATATTTACATACACCCGTTACATCGTTATTTATTTAGCAAAGAATTTGAAGGCTGTAATACGGCTATTCTTCGCCAACGCAGGATTTTGGTTATAAAGTTTGGAGCGAGGTAGGCGAGCGCTGTACAAGCTAAGACAGTTTAAGTGGGAACATTTTTGCAGTATTTGAGCGACAAACCTGGTAAGGTGATAGACTATAGTGGACCTAAAGATTCTAATTTATTTCATTGTAACTGCTACACTGTTATTAATTTTCGGATTCAAGAAGATCTGTTAATAGACAATAATTGTTGTAGACTGACTGCATAATTGTTTATTTCTTACACAGAAAATACACAGTAATGAAAACGAGTTGTATATTGATACAACAACGTATTAACAATAACAACGACTTTCTATTGTATATAATGTTATTCTATGGTACCAATTGCGCATGAGCATATTTGAAATTGTACAGTTAAGAAAATATTGTTAGCGTCTTTCCTTAAACTCGCTAACTGCGACTTGGAAATTAGTTCTGTTGTCGCTGCATATCTTTGATGAAAATAAATCTCTTTAATGCTGATACGAAATCATCTGTTGAGAGACTAGTGACCAATTCGAGGTGCATAGTCATACAAATGAATAAGGCGATATATATTCAGTTTACTTGGGTCCTCCATAGCTCACATCTACATTTAGAAATAGTTGCATAATCTCAAAACGGAATTCAGGGACATCTTCTAATACTTCAGAGGTCTGCATGCCAGTGCTCTTGATTTTTTTCGTGCTTCAAATATTTTCTCATTACATATTTCATTTGATTTTATCCGTAATTTGATTGTCGCATGTGATTTATAAGCGTTTTTGTTCTGGAATGCGTCGATTTAACATGTTCTTGTTCTAGTATTAACTTTATGAGTGTGTGGTTGTTTGCAATAATGATTAAAGTTTTTTGTAGATACGGTACTTGTGATTGAGCTGGTTTTCCTTCTACGCGCATAATTGCATCTGAATTTCATTCAACAGCTTCCTCAATCAATATTTTTGTTTAAATATCAAGGCCCTAATAAACCTAACGGATTATATAGTTTAACAATTTCTGATAGCATTCCTTATATTGTAAGTGATGTGTTTTGATTAAAGAGAAAATTATACATATTACATCATGTTGAGCATTCCATTGTAAACTCAAAGTCTTGTGCGTTTTGTGACACCTACTAATACTAGTCCAGTATTACAGATGATTCAGACATCTGACTAAAGCATTCAGAGCTTCAGTTTCTTCCAAAACATCATTAACGTAAAAGTCACGGTTCAAAACTTTTTCTGCTATCGGATATGATTCTTGTTCATGGTCAGTCAATTGATGCAATGTAAGCATTATAATTATTATTTTATTATTATATTATACTAAATATGGTGCGCTAGCTATGCCGTATGTAACAGTTTGTAACTCGGTCTTATCATCATGATTTAGATCGAGCCTATCTTTTAGCATCGCAGCACAAATTTTGGCACTCAAACTAGTGTCTTGCAGTATTGCATGGTGTGGAATGTAAAATTCTATACTATTTTCACCACTCTTTGCCCCCTACATATGCCCTAAACAATGATATTGATCTAGAAATTGTTGATACCGTTATTTAAAACCCTCGTCCCTTTGTGAATCTTCTTTCGAGTGAGTTCAATCATTTCAGTGCTGTGCTATAAATTCTCCTGTTGGCATTTTGTATGGCAATGCAATTATGTAATTTTGAGATTCGTTTCGTTTACTGTTCACATGGCTTTTCTTTTTCGGAAAAGTATTTTGAATTATAATTTTCTTTGCTTTCTCAAAATTTCTATAGCTGATTAGATGTGTAAAGCTTAAGACAATTTAGAAAAATCTGCGCACTAATAAGCACATCTAATTCAGCGGTTATGTTGAATGTTGCACCCGCCAAATTAACATTATGTAGTATCTTCCGCTTCTGATAATCTATTTTAAATGCTGGTTAAATGTGTGTAATTTTTTTTTGTTTTGATGAAATTCGTAAAGTTGCGGTTTTGTTTACTTCTGTGAGAACTTGACCTAATCAAAATGAATTTGAAGTTGGTTGAAATCCTAGTTTTTGAATAAGTTTGTATGTAATAAAATTGGTTGTTTGATTTACGCTATCCATCGCTTTACATATTTGTCAATGACCGTATACATCTTAACAATGCAATAATTGCAGTGGCTAGTAAAATCTTCACTATTCCTCTTAGTGTTTGTAATGTGTGATTCTGTCTTAGCTTTTCTCGCATTTAATTAATTGATGACCGCCCTTACATAATTTGCAAATTATTTTATGCTCTTGAACTGTAGTTGCATGAGATGGAAATGGCCCACGTTTTGATCTTTCAAAATTATTAGCGGATACTGCCTTGAATGAGAAGCTTCGATTCAATTACCACACTTCATCGTAATTTTCTACATTAATTCCAATTAACTCTATTGTTTCCGTTGCCTCTCTTTCTAACTGCGACTTTCAGTAATAAAACCTTTGTATTTTACATAATCCAGTATTTTGATTTACAAGACTATCAAATATCGTGAAAGTTTTGCCATTGCCGATCACCTTTAAAAATGGGTATATAATTTCATGTTATCTTTGTTCTCATGTGACACCTCTAGTAAAATACCCGGTGTGGATTCGAACGACTTCGATTCCAATATCATTGTATTTTAGTATTTCAGATAATTCCTTCTTCGCATTAAAACACAAGACTTCGAAATTATCGCGATTATTTTCATGAATACAATTTAGAAATATAAGCTACCTTTATATATCGTTGTATTTTTGCCAGACTATCTAATCATGTGTTTTTATTGATTAATTGCATAATTGTTGCCTTGAAAATCTCTAGCGAAGTTGGAGTAATTAATAATACTATGCGATTTTTCAATTCTTTTTTCCGTTAGCGCTATTATTGTCTTAATTGGTACAAGGATTAACTGTGGGTAAGACTATTTAAACAATGAAAGCGAATTGTAACTTATTATCTAACGTCGACTCTCTATGGTGTGTGGTATGAATTGCACATATATTGCGGATATATTAAATTGTATAGATAAGGAAATATTGTTAGCGTCTTTTGGTAGCTATCGTGCTTTAAGCCGTAATTCCTACCAAAAATGCAATTATTTTTGCACCGGCAAAAACAACCTGGGATCTGTTAGTGGCTGTAAAAGTACTACTAGAAATTATAGCGCACTAAAAATTAATAAGACTGAAAAGGGAAGGAGGACATTGAAATTAAGGCACTAAGATCAATATAAAGGTAGGATGATGTAAAAGCAAAACATATTTTGGAAAAGTGGGTGGAAGGTGGAAATAGTCATATATTTCCTTGTGGAACAGGAAGATTACAGGTATCGTTGACCAGATATTTAGTTATTTTTAGCGAAATTTGTAGAGAAACGTGATAAACGTTGGAGTAATTTCTAATTTCATCCCATGCGTAGCCGATTTTTCTCACTATACTTACATCAATAGTATACTAGTTAAAAAACTGATGTAAAATATGTAATACGAGAAAATAAAAACTGGGAGAAATACAAACAGAATGACATTTAGGATAAACCGTCAAACAATCCTGGCACATTTTACATTTCATTATTACTATTAAACGGACAGAAAGAAATCAACTTACTACTTTTAATAATTATTCTGATTAACGGGCCTGAAGTTGGCAACGGTTTTTCCAGCAACGGTCTCGCAGTGCGGCAATCTCGTCCAAGTTGTATAGTACACGTATAGTAAAGGTTACAAAAAGATTATCCGGCATCCACAAGGTAAAAAATAATTATCCCTAATGCCTCCGTTGCCTATTACAACGTAAACCGACGACGACGCTAGTTCATTGTCGGGTCGTCGAAGGGGCGAAAAAAAAATAAAATAAATACAAAATACTTTTTCTCCATCTTATAAAGCGATGTCAATGATTTCTAAATAGCAAGAATTGTAATAGGCGGGATGCTTTACATCACCAAATAACAAAAGTTATTTGTCGGGTCATCAAATGGGCGCAAAAAAATAAAACAAATACAAAATACTTTTTCTCCATCTTATAAACCGATGTCAATGATTTCTAAATAACCAGAATTGTAGTAGGCGGGATGCTGTCTGAAAAATGCTTCAAGACATTTAACTAATAAAATAAACATCGTGAATCATGATGAAGATTTTAGAACACTTGTATTATCTACAGACTCTAATCTCGTACATGTAAGTATACCGTTACATAAAAGAAGCAAATTCTTTTGTTCTCATTGTTGAATCTGGAAATTTGCAGAAATGCAGCGGAGTTGTAAGGTCGATAAGAAAGAGGGTTCTATATGATCTATAAAGAAATAAAAAAAATACCGAAGCATGGCTGTGCATCTGACCGACCACGTCGTGAATTAACTCCATGCGAGACATGGAAAAAGAGAAAACCAATGAGTAACTACTTGAAACGAGCAGAATTAGAAAAGGTCAGCAACACCAGTAGGGGAGAAGTACTCATGAGAAAGCAAGCACAAATAAATTAGAGCTCTACGATAACAGCTTGGTCAAATGTCCGAAATATTACCGAGAAATCGGCAAAAATTATGTTGTGGCTTATTTTAAAGGTGCACAGTGGCCAGAACTCCGCTATGATTAAATGGCCACATTAAATGCAAGGGAATGGTTCTCCGATGTTGTCATTAATTTAGGATTCCATTGCGTTCTGAACAAGCATAAATGTCAACACAACGATTGCTTGTTGCGTACAACCGATAAAACTTACGCTATCTTTCACCAATTGCGAAGTAAGTACCAGAACCCACATACAGCAAAGGGACACATACATTTGCGGGATGTATATTCTCTACTTCTTACAACAAATTTTAAAGAACGAGTCACTCGAAAACCCGCAAGATATGAACAGATTCCGCCATACAATAAAACAATTGCTTTTGGAAACACCTGATTCAATGTAAGAGCAATGCTTGATATGTGGCGATACTTGTGACTCCAAGTTGCTTGACACATCTGCCTGCAAAATTTGCCTCAGACTAACGCATAACTACTGCAACGTACTCAAAAATAACAAATGTGTGCTATGCACACTTAATAAATCAGCTTAGATCCACTTTTTCTTTAAAATGGACTCACCCCATTTGCTTGTTTAATGATTACTGTGTATCATCAACAATGTCTTATACATTCAAGAAACATATGTTGGTTCTTTTGTTCTTTTCCGCCCCTTCGAGGGCCTTACAAGATCAAAAAAAGAATTTTCTACACATTTAATTCTTTTGCACCCTCTTGACGACCCAACAATAAACTTTTGTCATTTGGTGATGTAAAGCATCCCGCCTGCTACAATTCCATCTATTCGGAAATTATTGACATCGCTTTATAAGATGGAGAAAAAATATTTTGTATTTATTTTACTTGTTAGCACCCCTTTGACGACCCGACAATGAACTTTTTTTGGTTTGGTGATGTAACGTACCCCGCCTACAACAATTCTGGCTATTTAGGAATCATTGACATCGCTTTATAAGGTGGTGAAAAAATATTTTGTACTTATTTTATTTTTTTGCATCCCTTTGGTGACCCGACAACGGACTTCTGTTATTTGGTCATATAAAGCGTCCCACCTGCTACAACTAGCGCTATTTTAAAATTATCGACACCGCTTTATATTATATTTATGTATTTATTTTATTTTTTACACCCCTTTGATGACCCGCCAATTAACTTTTGTCATTTGGTGATGTAAAGCATCCCGCCTTTTACAATGTTGGATATTTACAAATCATCGACATCGCTATATAAAATGGAGAAAAAATATTTTGTATTTATTTTTTTTTCCACCCCTTTCGACGACCCGACAATGAACTATCGTCGTCGTCGGTGCGCATTGTAATAGGCACTGGAACCATTAGGAATAGTTATTTTTTTATCTTGTGGATATCGGATAATCTCTTTGTAACCTTTACTATACGTGTACTATACAACTTATACGAGATTGTCGCACCGCTCGAAAAACCGTTGCTAACTTCACACCCGTCCTCATTAGAACAGGTATAATTTTTGCACTTTTAGTAGAATAATTTAACGAAAAAAGTTGCAGGCATTTTGGAGAATAAAAAAATTACATTTGACATTTACTCCAAACAATAATTTTTCACACTAGTGAAAAATATTTTTCGCATAACTCGTTTTATCGAATAAATGTGGAACAATTACTTATAGGTATAGGGATCACGGATAAATGTTGTTTTATTTTTGGGTTAAAAATTGACTGGAATAAAGAGGATATGGGCCTGTCATTTAAAAATCTGCAATTTGATGTATCTTTTACTCTAACGTCCAAAAGATTTTTAATGTATCTTATTTATTTTTCAATTTTGTAATTACAACATTATAATGGCGCAGCAAAGCTCAAATTGTTTCGTTTTATATGTCAAAATTTCATTCTCAAAATTCCTAATAAAACGCAGGCATATTTTCTAAATTATCTACTTGAACCGCATGAATGTATATGTTATAAGAATCGCTAGCCATTCGAAAGTGAGTTTAAGCAATAATTCCGGAATATATCGCAATAAATCCACTCAATTACAGTATAGACTGGAATACTAACTAATAATTCAAACAAAAGAATTAAAATTGTTATGCACTTATTTATTTCGAAAAAATCCATTTCCATATTTTAAAAACATCAAGTGGACGAGGCAGTTCCAACTCAACAAATTTCTCTGTTATCACTATTTTCATTATATTTGTATCTAAGCGCTGTTATAACAATTATTCAGTTGCCCACGATGTGTTAAAGTCTCTCTCACGAAATGTTGATGAGACAGTACATATATATATATATATATATACCAAGCAGCTTAGTCTTAGCGGATGTAGACATAATGCAAACGCTCTTCCACCTGCTTGCGTATGTACAGGTCCCACGCTATAATGAGCCAAAGAATAGCGTATCTCGAACAAATTCCTCGAGTAGTTACATGATTCGTAGAAAAAATATAACAGGGACAGACCTTGTGTCAAGCGTTTTTGGAGGATAACAATTATGTTAACGTAATATCGTGTACCTACTTCTGCACATCTTTAGTTCAATTTTGAATGGTTTTAAATCTTTGAGCAAGTACATAGATGTTTCGTGGATTAGTTCCCCCAAAGTAACATCTATTTTACAAAAGTATATAAAAAAATATTTCGAGAAAATTGCGAGAATGTGGACAATGCTTTCAGAACCTATTTAACACTTTAAAAATAATAAAAGTAACGCTTGTACTTCGAAAGCTTATCATAAGAATCATCAAACGAAACAATCCTTCTGTCCTAAATATCTTCCTAACTACCTATTTAATAATTCATGTGTATTATGTTATAGTAATCACTAGAGACCGGATTATATGCAAAGTGCATATATTTTATTTTATGTATTTATTATATTTTACGTCTATTTGCAGATGTCTTACACTGATTAAAGTTAATTAACGCTAATTAACTTTACATAACTTTATAATATAAGTTTAAATTTGATAAATTTACAAATTTAATATTAATAAACAATATAGTGTATCTCAGACTTTCACTGCTGGTTGTCATAGTCGTAGCGGTTGTCGGGTTCCGCCGTGTCACTTTCAAAGGTACTGTCGACTTGACTACCTTTGAAAATGCGAACCGCAGTTGTTCGCGAAACGTGAAGGATAAAAGGCGACATCCTCACACTGGCCCGTGATTTCGAAGACAACGTAGTCCGGAAGATTAAAGATTGAGAACTAAATTAATTAAGCGCGCAAACACAAGGTCTTTTCAAAATCGGATACCATTGCTTCACAGTAGTGCATGCGATGGTTACCGACAGTTAAAGCCTTGCGGAGTATGTATTCTTCGTTACTTTATATCAAATATACTTTTAAATCGAAAAATTTGTTATTTGACATTCATACTTTATTTTGGTAAATGCGAAAGGCGATTTAAACTATTCCTACAGAAAACGTTAAACATGGAAGATGCATAGTTGCATGGTTTTTGTTTAAATATTACATATTTCAAAATTTCATTCTTGAAATTAGCCTTTTATCTTTTGCCTTGGGTTTATGTACGAACACAATCTAGAAACTACGAACAACTTTTAAGGATCACAAAGAACTATAAAATTAAAAACTTCTTTTTACTAATTTTTGTCCGAAAAAATTATTGAGTGGAAATAGTCGCAAGATCCAATTTTATTTTCGTATATTGCTAATTTTTAGTAGAAACGACAAGTAATCAATCAATTCCAAGCTTTTCTTGTAAGCTCTACTGTTTCTGGTTCTCTTTGTCGTTTGTTCATATTCATGTAATTACAAAATCATAAGATTAAGAGAAACAACTTACAAAGATCGCAGACGTGAAAGGCTTCATAGAGTTTTACGCGCTGAAGAAGAGCTGCTGGACCTTATTTAACGAAATACAGGTGTAAGTAGACAAGATGCAGTAAGACCGATGGGGTTGTCTCGATATACGGTACACAGTATATTGAGACGTAATTTACTACACCCTTATCATATTCAGTGTGTACAAGAATTGGATGTCTGCTGCGTATTACAATCAGCATCTGACTTCGTCAACATGTCGCAGAAGATGTGAGCTTCTGCGTTAGTATTATTCACCGATGAATGCTGTTTCGCGAGAAATTGTATTATGAATTATCACAATGCACATCATTGGGATGATGCCAATCCACATGTGGCAAGACAATATCAGTTTTAGCATCGGTTTTCAATGAACGTATGGACAGGAATTTTAGGAAATACGCTTCTAGGGCCTCATGTACTTCCAGAGCGCCAAAAATGGGGCAACTTATTTGCAATTTTTGTAGAACGTTTTACCGGACTATCTAAACGATGTACTGTTTGACGTACGTAGGCAAATGTGGTTTATGGAAATATTGATCACTACATACAGCACACATAAGAGACACACAAGAGAGCACACACAAATACAGACATAAAGCTTGAATGAAAAGTAAACATATTTTACCAGAAAAAGTTCCCAGATCTTCAAACCACTAGGTTGGTTACATATAATTTTTGACTTTCAGGTACAATGAAGATGTTCGATAAAATGGCTTTCATCATCAATTGATTCAGAAAAAGATAATGTATTTATAGAAAGTAATATATTGTTGCTTGACCTATGGATTATGTTTCACAATATAAATTCGTTCATAGTGAAAAATGAACCTCTTCGTAATCATCTCCATTCCAGCGAAAATCGATATTTGTTTAAATTTTTACAAGGAATGGAATGCTTCCATGAAATACATTCCTTTTTTATAATAGCTTAATAAGAGATTGTTGGGTAATATTTAGTCCTGAAGCAGAAGTCACTACAATCTACGTAAATATTTTTTATTATTGACCGCGAAAACATCCGTCACAATATATATGTGTCAGAAACTTCTCGGGCATCCCGCGTCGTTGTTTTATCCTTACTAGGATAGTGGCTTCGCTGACGTTTCGATGAAATCACATTTATCTTTTTCTTAAGCTTCTTCGAACGGTGTCTGTCGCAGAACTGGTGTCCGTATGTTTTTTTTCCTCCCTTCATTAACTCCATTTCCAACCTGATGGTTATGATGCGTTGTCATAGCCGCCCTAGTCCCTCAAGGTGGGCTAGGTGTGTGTTTCCCTAAGTACGGTTTTTCTTTCAGGTTTTTCATTGTTGGTGGTGTGTGGATGCGTTGTTAATCGGGGGTTGCCTCACATAATATTGCTCTCTTCCTATTTTTTTCCGCCTGCTGGGTTTTCATACTCTCCTCCTTTGCTCTTGCGGTTAGATGTTGCAGTTTCAACTCAAGTCTTAGCTCTTCGTTCCTGATGAACCACGGGGCTCCCGCGCATTTTCTGGCTAGAATAGTCTGCGTCTTCTGGCCGTCTGTTCGGCTTTGGGGCTTCCCAGGCAGCACACCTCTTCCTCGTATGTGGCGCTCGGGATGGCTATCGAATTGAGGATCCTCATCCTTAGGGTTAAGGACATCTTGCTGTCCTCCCTAAGGAGTACTCGGAAGTTGTTTACTCTGGACTTGGCTAGACCCGCTCTCCTCTTGGTGTGCTTGTGGAAGATTTTTATCAATTGTCATCCCTAGGTAGGTTGCCCGTGTCTTGGTTTTTACCACCTTGTTTCTCCACCTGATTCTCCTTTCCTTGGGCGTTTTCATTCCAAATGCGACGATCTCTGTTTTGCTGTAGTTTATGCTGATGTTCCACCGGTCCGCGTATCTGGCTATCGCTTCCAGGCCGGCTTCTATTTTATCCCTGCATCTCTCTCCAGTGCTTCCTACCGCTAGTATCACCCTGTCGTCCGCGAACTGGAAGGTCCGTAGTCCCGGGCTTTCATGGAACTGCGGGATGTCGTTGACGTAGATGTTGAAAAGAATAGGAGACAGTGGCGAACCTTGCGGCAGCCCCTCTCTCGCTATCTTTTGCTCGGACCTTTCTTTTCCGACTCTGATCCTGAATCATCTGTCTTCTAGCCAGGCCTGCGTTGTTTTAACCAATGGTGTTGGTAGGCCTAGTGCTCCCATTTTGAAAATTAGCCCTTCTCGCCATACCTTGTCGTAGGCCTTCTCTATGTCCAAGAGAGCCACCATGACCCTTTTCCTGGGTTCCATGGCGCTTCGGATGGAGTCGACCACTCGACATAGCTTGTTAGACTGCTGCCAGCTGTCTCCTGAATCCAAAGTGGATGGGGGGATCAGAAAGAGACGACAGTATTGAACAAATCACGGATACGGCTATTATATTTGTTTAATCCTTTTGCAAGATCAGTGCAGGGTGAATTACACAAAATAATTAATATGCCATTTTCCGAGAGACAAAATTTACAAAGCAAAAGCAAACAAAACCTAAATGTGTGAGAAGACAAACGTAATTTTATCAGATAAGAATAATTTGCAACAATTTTATTTTAAAAAAGTTCGAATAAAAAAATCGGCTTGATGGTCCAGTGGCATGTACCTGAATTTGGCAATTCAGCTGTCTTGCATTTGAAAAAAATTTGTATTCGATAAGTATAGTGGCAGTACCTTTTTGGGCGGATCTGGTATGTTCCCGCTTTTCACTCTTTGCGGCGAGGTGATGTAGTAACAAGGTCATGGAAAACTATCACAA
Source organism: Trypoxylus dichotomus (assembly GCA_023509865.1). NCBI lineage: Eukaryota > Metazoa > Arthropoda > Insecta > Coleoptera > Scarabaeidae > Trypoxylus > Trypoxylus dichotomus. Next base: position 51,286,088 of record CM042074.1, on the reverse strand, counting down.
ACTTTCGTACACCTTAAGGCTGCTGTGATGTTATGATAAACTAAATTAGCTTACAACTCGGTTGGACTCCTCAGCATCACAGAAAAGTAAAAAAGAGCACACAAAAGAATAAGAACATTAAATAACATACATATGTACATATGGGCTATTACGAAACTTTTTCAGTCTGTTGGAATTGCTATCATTTTGTATAATTTAAACAGTTATACTTTAATATTTAATATTATCGTTCCTCTTCATTGTCGTTAGATATTGGAATTTAAGTGTTGTTTTGCAACGTTAAGTTATGTAATAGACTCTGGATGAAGCAAATTTATTTTGGTGTCTGTTAGTTTGCTTCAGTAAGTATTTTTCTCTTTCTTTAAAATCACCCCACCTCTCAAATACTTTATGGTATCAATATAGAATATAATTAGAAGAATATTTGTGTTTATATTTAGAATGGCTGGCGTTGAATAAGAAACCGTTTCATTTTAGGTACTATATTATTATGATGAACTGATATATAAAGAAAATCAGTTTGGGTGTTTGTGTTAGTTCAAAGGCAACTTGACTTGGTAAAAGTAAATGAATTAGAGTTACTTGGAAAAGTCGATCTTAAATAGACGACTCAATAAAATTGATTGACCCGCAGCTATATATAAATAGTTAAGCCCGTATTAATGCGGTGTTTACTACGTTAAGAATTTCTAACCGAGGTTGAAAAATATCTCTGGATTCGGCAAAAGCTTTGACTAATGATAAACCAAATTTAACAAATGACACTATGGACCAACAAAACAGATGTATTATTACTCTAAGAACATAACCCGCTAAATGATTTGACGACGTTTCTAATTCAAAAAAAGAGGTAGTTGTGCCTATCTGTAGTAACACAGTCTATGGATAGTTAAACAGTAACTGGATCCATACGCTAATCTTAGGCCTTTAGAAAAATAATTAATTAAAGCCATTAATAATAAATGCAGAAACTATTATGGTGTTAGACAATTAACTTTCATCTATATCTCAACCTTATTGAAGAAATTGCAATTTATCCAAGTGAAATGACAATAAAGCTAGAAGAGCCCATCTATGGATTTTTGTATAATGGTAGTAATTGCAAATATAAGATTTATAAGTTTATTACTAAGAGATAAATCCGAATAAAGAAATAAGGGATACCAAAATCAAAAAGAAGGCAAAAACAATTTAAATTGCAAGGTTATGTGAGACACTTAAATTGATTCTCCAAGGTGTCTCATGTTACCTGTTATACATTTAGTCCTTTAATAAATTTATAATAATACTAGGCGAAAGCAATGATTGAAGGGTAAGTTAAACAATTACCGTATAATTAATTTACCCAATACAGGACCGTCGGTTCCCATGGATAGCTTACGTAAAAACGCGCATTACAGTGACCGCGGTTCCTGGAATATCATAACAATGAGTAAAACCGGGCTAGAAGTTCCACATTGAAAGGTAATCGATAAAAGTGTCGCGTTGTCTCAATTAACGGATCAATTTATCTGAGCAACATTATAAGCACTGTTACTAATTATCAGTATTTTTTAATAATAACACACAATCAATGCGTAATATAGTTATAACAAGTATATCACCTTCATATTTCATGTTAACGATCGGGAATAAAATATTACTTCCTTATTGTTCCTGTAACAATTGTGTGAACCAATTTATTTGTACATTCTCTATTACCCATAAAAATTAAGAAAAATGGTAACTATTGTACGGTCTTTCTTTCTGCTAAGTAATTATGTAGTAAGTAATGCTTGTCTAATCTAGAAGTTAATAGTCTAAAGAGAGTTTTTCTTTTGTTCTGAAACTGATGTTGATGATAAACCCTTAGTAAATGATATTAAATATTAGTTGAAGTAGGCAGAATAAATTGGTCCAAAATCATATTGTTAGTCTTAACGAAATGAAAACCTTTGTAATGTTCCACATCCGTAAACATAATATACCCTGGTCCAAAATAAAAAAAAAAACCTAGTTCTGCATCTTCACAAGAAATATAGTGAAACTAAATATAACCTAAGAAACAGACAATTTAGCTATGGGATCGGCGCTTTGTTTGCGGGGTTGCAGCAGTACGTAAAGTCACCGTTAATGACAATTGCAATGATTAGAGAAAGTACTGAAACTTTATGGGTGGGCAAGTCTGCCGGATCACAACTCTATTATTTATTATCATTAACAGAGAGGACGGTCTTTTATCCGTGATATGGAAAACGGGTGTAAAGTTAGTAATGGTTTTGCGGTACGACAATCTCGTATAAGTTGTATAGCACACGTATAGTAAAGGTTACAAAGAGATTATCCGGTATCCACAAGGTAAAAAATAAATATCTCTAATGCGTAGCCTGCGCCCGTCGAGGGCCTTACAAGATCAAAAAAAAGATTTTCTGCAGATTTAATTTTTGTTGCCCTCCTTTGACGACCTGACAATGAACTTTTGTCATTGTGATGTAAAGCATCCTGCCTACTACAATTCTGGCTACTTAGAAATCAGTGACATCGCTTTATAAGATGGAGAAGAAATAGTTTGTATTTATTTTATTTTCTGCCCTCCTTTGACGACTCGACAATGAACTAGTGTCGTCGTCGGTTCGCGTTGTAATAGGCACTGGACGCATTAGGGATAATTATCTTTTACCATGTGGATACCGGATAATCTCTTTATAACCTTTACTATACGTGTACTATACAACTTATACGAGATTGCCGTACCGCGAAACCGTTGCTGCAAAAACCGTTGCTAACTCCACACCTGCATATGAAAATCGTTCCTACAAACCTCGCCCCCCTTTACTCCATCAACTGATCAATTGTAACAATTAACTCCACCAAAGTGCGACAAACCTAGACAAGATGCCTCGCGAATCCTAACAACGCTGCTGTCAACAAGAACTTCATCAAGAGAAACCGCAGGCGCAAAAAACAAAACTGCGAAGCAATCTACCAAAGAAGATACTATAAATCGCAGTGAAGAATCGAAAGAAAGACTGGCCTCAATACCAGGGCATATGGTACTGAACTTGAACAGTACCAATGCTACGACCAAACAGAGACTCGCATTTCTACAACAAACCGAGGAATTAACACTACTATACAGAACCAAGTAAAAAAGAACAAACAAAAAGACACCAGAAAAGGTAGTTGAAAACATAAAAGCAACTCACAATTCCACTGTGGAATTCGAGAACTCGGAAACCACACAAAAAATCGACAAAAAGAGAAAAACCTCACAGTAGGCGCGCTAGAATAGGATACTCACGTACATATACCAACCGGGTCAACGAACGTCAACCCGCCATCTAGAAACTGTCATCTGACAACCTTCCTGTGATTGTAATAGTGCCGTTGGAGAGCTATAACATCCAGCAAACCAGTCGTACCGCAAACTGGCAACAATTCGAAAAGAATTTCAAACTAAGGTTAATGTGCATCAAGACCGGCGATGGCATCGACACCATGGTCAAACAATTTGAAGAAGACGTAATATTGGCACTGAACTCAGCCACAACCACGAAACTCAAGACACCAAGCGAAAGAACATTCATAAAAAAAAACCACCAGAAGAAACAATTTTAAAGACAATATAACAAAATTACAAACGAAATTAAACGAAAGACCATGCCGAACACTACAATGAACAATGATACGCCCAAATCGAAAAGATGACACCGATCTGTGGAAAATAACCTGAATACTACAAAAAAAGAACAAGATTCCACTGATACGCGGAATTATCAATAACTTTGATAAGATCGATGAATTCAAATTATTTTGAGACAACTTTCCACCCTAAGCCACTAATAGACCAGTATTATAAAAAACTCACCAACACTATCAACAAACAAGTCTACACAGAATACCGAGACACCATAAGCATCCCAAAAACGACGACAGAGCAACTTCAGAACATCATAAAAATCCTTTGAAATCGTAAAGCGCCCGGATGGGACGGAGTTACCAACACCGCTATTAAACATTTGACCTTAGAAGCCATAGACACGCTGAAGGAAATTATAAACGCTATAATTAAACACCAGCACTACCCGACGACGTGGGAGCATGCTTCAATTATAATCCTGCATAAACCTGGAAAGTTCAAAAGCAAAACAGATGGATATCGCTTAATCAGCTTGCTATTTATCATCTTGGAGTTTCAATTTGGATTTTGTCGGGAACACTCCATAAGACAGTATCTAGGCAGAATAATCAAACGTATCACCGCGGACATGGACAAATCTACACCAGCAGCACCTATCATGCTATACACCGAGAAAGCATTTGACATGGTTTGTCATGCCAAACCTAAAAGACACAAAAAATCCAACGAAGTCCGAATTAATTGCCGCATAATAACCACACCATTATTATTGCTATAAAAGCGAAGTACCTAGGGGTTGTACTAGATGAATAATACATATACCTGGCACATTAACGAAATGGAACGAATGGAAAGGGGAGTCTGCAAGATCCTACATTCACTATTGAACGGAAAAAGGAAGCTCTCACTGGAAAACAATATCACATTAATTACAATAATAACAATAATAATACCGATAGTCACCTACGCTTGGGAACTTTGGTATCAGGCAACTGGACCGAAAAAGAAGAAAATACAACCAAAGACAAATAGACTAACGCGATTCGCATTAGCGATACCACTTCACATCACAGACGCAACACTGCATCAGGAGATTAATATTGAAATGCTTGACACCATAATACACCGAAGAACTCACAACACTCACACACACGGCAAAGTAACCATCAAAAGAATAATACAGCCAGCACGACGAATAAGGAAATACAAAGTTAGACGAATTAAACGAAAAGTCGAGGAAAAAGACATAACGTTACGAAATACAAAAAGAAAGAAAACATAGGAAACATGTACGTACAATGAACCTGTAAATAAAAGAGCAAAAAAAGAACCGATCTACCAAGTGACCAAGTGTAGTTGACACATCGACTTACCGTGACCCTCTTCCAAAATGGTTTCGCTTCTAGCGTGGTTAGACATAGAGTAATGCCATTTTGGCTTCCTTTCCATTCTCCTGAAAAGTCTTACGATGAAAGCGGAACATCGAAAGATCCCGCCTTCTTTTTCTATTTCTTTCTTCTTCTTTTTCTTTCCGTTGTTTCTGCCCCCCTTCCCTTTTCTCTTTCTTTTTCTTTCCTTTCGTTTTTGTTTTTCCTTTTGTTGTTTTTTTCCTCCTTCCTTTTATTTTATTTACCCATAATTTATTGTTTTCACTGCAACCAGCATTTTCGTTTATGTGGCATTTTCGTTCGTCACTGTACGGGAGAGTGAATCAACAACATACACTTTCGAAGCGATTCGAGTGAACCAATGCATAATTGCGCGATATAGCTATAAATATAAGCACCTCAAAATATACACACGCCATCTGAATTCATACCAGCCACGTTATTGTGCACCGGCAAAACGATCCATCTCTAGTAATATACGAAATTGTGAGTATAACTATTTTCCGTCTAGTTGTGAGATAAAATATACAGGTGCCTATCGTTACAACTATCAATGTCGGGTCAGTTTGTGTCTGGGAGATCCGGAAATGTAGAAGATTGCTAGCATTAATAAGGCAAACCGACTAAAATATTTGTAAATGTTTTCATTTGAGCTGGATAGGTAATTTTTTTCCAAAACTTAGAAGTAGTTGCATATAGAATGGGGATGTATTATTTAATACTAAAGCTTATATAGAATTAAAAAATGAATGATGAGATGTTCCGTTTAAAATAATTTAGTTTGCATTGATTTTCGGCATAACTATAAGCGATACATATCAAAACATTTTAGTTGAATGATGATACTAGTAATCCACTCAATTTCTAGATATCGGTATTTGTAGTTTCCGTTGCAACATTTTATTAGTAGTAGTAGGTAGTACTAAGCAGTTCCACGGATGATAATTTCGTAATTGATTGGCGATCAATGTTCTCCCATTCTCTTTTTAGAATGTAAGAACTTCTTTTCTTGTTTGTCTGTGAGTTCGTGCAATGAAAGCTCTGTGGGCTTTCATTCTATTTTTAACACATTATTTCTTGTTGTGCTTTTAAATATTACCTACAATACTGCAGTGTGCTATGAATAGTTATTATAAACATGAAATTTTGTCCTAGTAATTTTGTCCTTGATGGAATTGCATGTCGATCGATTACAGTAACGCATATTCTAATTACTACTTACCTGTGATTATTTTATTAGTGAAAATAGTGCACACAGGTGATAGTGATGAGAGTGATTTGATATTTGTAAGTACACAATCGGGGTTGCTTTCAAATTGTTCAAATCGACGCTATGATGGCCAGTTTTTAACCCAAAGAAGGCAAGATATAGTTGAATGTCGTTACTGCAGCTAGACAGAGACGAATACATTTACAATCAAAATTATCAAATCAACTTTAGAAAAAGAAAAAACTAGTTTCGTACACTGCGAAAAGTTTTTATTATATGTAATACTTTTAATGAAGGGCAAGGAGTATTTAATTACAGTTAGTTAAATTAGTCATAAATAAGGCACGGTTACTCTCCAATGAGACATTGATTGTAGTTATTGTGATGACATGTCCCTGAAGCAAGCAATATTATTATAAATAACAGAGGAAAAGACACCTTATTGAATAATAAATTTCAGATATCGTTACTGAAAAAAAAAAAATGCGGTAATGTGGTTTTACAGATATCTTGCAGATACCGTGGTAAACGTTAGCATTTTCATTTCGAATGAGAGCTTGTACTGTTGCTGAAGAATACGAGAGATTTTGTGATTCCCCAAATTGCAGTGGAGTATTAGATGGCAAAGTTATTAGAGCAAAATGTCCATCTCATTCATCTCTTTTAACCAAAATGGATTTGATGGTGTTAGAAGGATTAGTTGACAACTATTTCAAATGTACGCCCATTGATATTAACGGATATGGAAAACAGCGTCATAAAGATGCGTTTCGTGCTTCTGCGCTCTCAAAATTATTAGAAATAAATAAGTTGACAAAACTAGAACCGAAGAGCCTACTAAGTTCTGAATTCTGAATTTCTTATATTTTCATTGAGATGGCACATGTCCATATGCCATCGGACTAACAATTAAAGAGAAAGAAGAATTAATCGCTATCCAATCTGACACGTCTTTAAGAGCAAGATTCATTGAAACGGATACGACTTTGTTTTGGATACTATGAGAGATAAGAAGGGATTATCCTCTCATTACATAAGGCATTGGATCTCCATCTTCTACAACAAAAATAACGAAATCTAAGTGCAAGACAACATTTAGAGACATTGGTGGTGAAAGAATCCTATTTTGTATGTAAAATAAGATTCCCCGCTCTCAAATCTACCCTTGTACTGTATTGAAACATAGTGCAAATAAATCACTGATTACAAAAATTATAAGAGAAGAAATGCATATGTGTAATATAATTTTATCTTGAACTATTCCATACTAACAAATCTATTAACAATACTATGTAAATAAGTAAATTAGCAAGTAAAGTAGTACATTGGTATGTTCCTTCGATGATAATTTGATATCTTCATTGTATCGCATAAGCGTCTCTATCTTACGTTAGTTCTCACACTGCTTATCGAACTTATCACACTATCCTACGCTAGACATGTTAGTATTACCTATTATCAGTCCATCAACGTCATCAGTCCATAGCTTAAGAAAATTGAGGGATGCGTCAAATTTGAAATATTGTTAGTTATTTCGTTGTGAGCAGTAAGAAATATGAAAGCTACAGATATTCACCGCCAGATATGTGAAGTATGCGGGGAGAATGCAATAAGTGATAGCAAAGCGCGAAAATGGGTCAGATTGTTGAAAGTTGAGACAATGTCCCAAGATGCATAGCGCTCTGGTCGTCTATAATCAAATACAATTTGGTGCAAGCAGTTGACCACAAAATCCAGGAAAGCAGGGCACTCATAATTTCCAAGTTTCTTTTGGAGTTCCTACACAGTTCGTGGACGAAGTGAAAAGGAACCTGAATGGGCAAATAAGTTTTATAAAAAAAATGGATGTTATGTTGTATATTCAGAAAATAAATGTGTTCTTAGAGATTTTTTACTTCCTTCCTTCTTATTACAAAACGGACCCTATTCAAAATATAACCCTTGTTTTCAATCTACTTCTAGTTCACTATCTAAATGAATCAAATCGTTGCAATATACAACATGGCATTCAACTTCAGAGTCTATATTACTTATATTATAAATAGAATTCAATGTTTTAAGTTAAAATTACCTTATTTATCCTAGTTACACCTTTTTTTCCAAATTATCACTAACTGATTCGATCTTTATAGGTTATTTTAGTTTATATCTGTTTCGTTAGCGAACCATAATAAAATAGCACGCTGATGTAACACTAGGGTATTGTGTAAAATTCAATATTTATATTAATAAATTTTGCATATATTTATTTGATTTGTTTTTAACAGGTTTCTCAGCAGTCATACCTGGATTTCCTAGATATTCAGTTATTGGTGATCGCAGACATGGAGTTTATAATCTTAGAGTGAGCAATGCTTCCCTGGAAGATGATGCGGAGTATCAGTGTCAAGTGGGGCCTGCTCGAATGCATAAGGCTATTAGAGCTAATGCCAAACTGAGCGTTATCTGTAAGTATTTATTTCTCATAAAAATCACACCTTAATAATTGTTAGAAGACATTTTTGGGAGTTAATTTAACTAAAATATATATAAGAATTCTTAAAAGTATGTTAATATTTAATCCAGTTCTGTAAAATGTGGGTTCTGTTAAAAAACCTGTGCCACCATATTATATGCACAAGCTTCTCAGTGAAGGATGTAGCGAAATACCTTTATATAAAGATTAGAAATATTTTATTAAATAAATTGTATCGGGGTTAATTTCAAATAAAATAACTAGATTAAAATATTACTATTAAGCAATGATGTTTATTTTTTGAATGGCAGCAATCATTATTTGTTTTTGTTCTACTCGACGATCATCGCATTTGTTAATATTCAAAGAACCGTAAATTCGCATGGCTTCGCGCAATTTGCAGTCTGCATCAGCTAAGTTGCACTGCGTAGTGCTGTTTTAAATTGTTTAGCGTAGATTAGCGCATTTGGACTTCTCTCTAAAAGGAAGCTCTCTACAGCGCCAGAACATGCTTAATTAAAAGAGGTATCAAAATTTTGTTTCGATCGCCATTCATGCTTCAAAAGAGTGACTTAAATATCAAATCTGAACTACGCTAATTACAGAGATACAATACAACGAAAATAAGACAAAATCGAAATAAAATTTGAAAGAAAATTTGGAAAAGAGAAGCGCTTACGTAATCTGTTATTATATTGACTTCGGTGCGTTCGCATTTTTATTTTTAGGAAACACAATTGTTGATGTTTAATTATAGCAATTGTATTTGTTTTGTCTTTATTGAGAAATAAGCTATGAAATAGTTGTTACATTGCACGTATTGCTCTACGTTCATCGATCCTTTATCTACTTGCTTAAATCTGTCTACTTCGCACGCACTAGTATATAATAAATATACCAGTATTTAAAAAAGCATGAATCATTTTTAGTATTGGGTATGGTATCATTTTGTGACATCTTAAGCATGCATGTATATTGATTGTTATTGCGGATTTCACTCTAAATCGTCTAAAAACAAAGACGTATGCAGTGCATTTCATATAAATTAACAAAACAAAATATAATTACAAAAGCTAATTTGGTGTATTATAAGTTGCGAACAGGTTGGCATTTTATATGCGTAGGAATCAAATAAGATGTATTAAGCAATTATATGTTTTATTTAATTGTAAATTATATAACCAGACCAAATCCCTCGATTGGTATCCACCTTCTTCCACATCCTTCTAACATCATAATGTTCCTTCCTGTGTCTTGCTTCTTGAAAATTAGCCCTCACGCGGTTGTGGATTTCATTCATTCGCATCCGAAGATTCGGTAGATAACCTTCCCCGACCACTTCTTTATCTGATTTGAAACAAAACTTCAGATTGCACAACAGTCGTAGTTCCCAGTCGAATAGCACATTCGCTGGGCTTTGCCCTGTAGTTTCGAGGCTGGATGTTATGTGTAGTAAAAATGGGTGTGCATGTTGATCCCAGTCTTGTTGATGATTGGACAGGTACTTTATAGCGGTTCTGTACATGCGCTCCACCATGCCACCAGATTGCGGATGCAGTTTTCTAGTCTTTCAAATGGCCAGTATCTTACAAACATTCTGGAATACAGATGACTCTAAGTTACGTTCTTAGTAGGAGTGTAGTTCAAGTGATGCGCGAAATCGATCAATGAGCTTTTTAATCAGTTTTTCGGCGGTAGTTATGGCTTCTTGGTTAGGGAGTGCGTAAAGTCCACCCATTTATTAAAGTAATTGTAACCCGAATCAACTTATTTCCGTCTTATGTGATGGAAAACGGTCGAGCAATGGAGATTGCAATTCTTTCGCAAGAGCTGCCTACATTATACTGCATCACTGCGACTCTCTGTCTTTGGTGAGATTTATTGGGCGTGGCACAGCATACGTATTTTCGACACCAATCTTTGACACTTTCCTTACAGTTCACCCAATAAAATCGTGTCCTCCTGAAGTTTCATCGTGTTCTAAAGCTTCCGGCATTCTCTGTTTCACAACAAGCACCTGCAGCTTTCTGTTTGTCCCCGTAGTATTCTCCAACATGCGTTTTAGCAGACTGTTTTCCATTACCCACTGCGGCCAGTACAATTTTACGCCTTCACTATACGAAACTATCTTCTCCCAACTTGGTCTCACTCCCTCTCTCTTCCATTCATTCACAAACTTCAAGTCTGGATCGGATTCTTGTTTAGTGCTTCCATTATAATTTGTTGTTCTGGGAAATCGCCATCTACCCTTGTCCTTGCAATAACTCCTCTGCGTTCTGTTAGCATTTTGTCTTCCACCAGGATCATACATGCTGAATTGGTCTGATGACTATTGAGGATGATCTCTTTATTTTCAACACTCCGTTTCGAAGATCAAATCTAAATGTATATTATCTAAACGTACTTTGGATGCTTCTTTCGTTTTGCACTATTTGTATTAACGAAAAAACATCGCCTAGCTCGCACCTAAGACTAATTGTTGCATTCTAACCGGGTCTTGATATAAACAGACGATTTTATTTACGAAACTAAAACTAAATTAACGCTATAAACGAACAATAAATAATAAACAAATAGCAAACTATTAACTATAAAACACTAACGAGATGATCCCTACCGTGACACAATCGGTACAACGTTTGTACGATTGACTGCCTCTATGCGCGGGCCGATTTATGATAACCGGAGAATACATTTTCGGAACTTCTAGCACATTCTGGACGTATTCTCGAGCTTCCCGCATTTTCGCTGCTGTTTTCAATGTTCGTAACAACATTTATTTTAAAAGCAAGCATATAAAAATGTTTAATAAAGTCTAAAATAATTTAATGCAGCAGATTTTGCTTCAGACATACTAATTTCCACCTCACATGTCGCTGTACTAACTAAGTAGTTGTTTCAACTACTTAGTTGGTGGTAGTGAAAAAGAACAAGAAATAGTTACATTGAGATACAACATATATTTGTATTGGGCGTATTCATGCAATGCAATAACTGATTTAACGTACTTATATCTTTATATTGACACCTGTATTTAGGTCCAGTAATCTTATATTAAAGTTGATAATAACTATGTAATGCAATCCAATATACCAGGTAATTTTTACGTACAACTCTTCTGCACTGAGATACAAGACATATTGGTTGAAGTAATCAAATCAACATAGTTTTGAATTGTTATTAAATGTATGGCGTTTATCTATCATAACTACAGAAATTTACGTAGCTTAAAGTATTATCTACCTAATTTTTTGCTCACTTATTCGGTCTAGTATTTCTTAAGTTTACACTGTACACATATGTAAACTATAGAGAATCAGTGTAAAGGAAGTTTTTGAAGTTTATACACTTTCAATTTGAGAGATTCTACGCTGACTTAGGAGTACAGTGCTTTACTAAATTAATTTAACTTTACACCATTCTAAATTAGAGAAATAGTTTCCTTGCTGAAATTTCTATTTTTGTCTGCTATACAATAGTATCGCACTGTGTGTGGCGTATTTTCTTGTTCATAAAGTCAATTCCATGTTAACGTTTATTTTTTACTATGACCCTACTAGAGTAAATGCGACAGTAACGCTGATCAATTCAGTGTGATTATAAATACTTTTTTGCGTCAGGTAACCTTTCGAATTATTTATCGCCGAATCAGAGCTTTCGGCCTACCATCCTATCGGCCATATTTTGTGTTATCAATGATCACTTACTCACAATACTGACAACAGCGTTTGGAGTGGTGTAGGCTGTGAATGCATTGGAACATGGATTAGTATAGGGTGGTATTCAGTGATGATTTTGTATAGGAATCTATGATGAGCGCATGAAGGTTAAAGGAAGACGTGGGGAGCGTCAGAGAACATTCAACTGAAAGACGTATGCGCCGAGCTATGGGAGTTATGGTGTGAGGTATTATAGTATATCGGAGTAGGTCTTAGTTGGCGTTCATCCGAGACACCATGAACGACAAGTGTTACATTGATGAGTTGGTGGAATCCCATATTCTTCGATACCCTCAGAAGATCTAAGATTTACTTTTCCAGCACTGATAATATTTTCTCGGAATCACCTACATCTCCTGACTAAGAGCGTACGTGTTGAACATTGTGGGAAGAAAGCTGAGGAACTTTGCGAATTCTCCGCAAACACTGGAACCTGTCTGGCACGAATTGCAAGTTGCTTGGGATCCCATACTCTAGAGGGAAATCTACTAACTACTGGAATCAATGTCACGAAGAGTGAGGGTGGGTGAAGCTAATAGGAGAACGGGACAATGTACTATTAATAAAAATAAAATTAAATAGTTACACGTTTTCGCCAATTTTAGTAAAGAAATGCTCATCTCTTCTCGGTGTTGCAATGTTCCTATCGTGCAGTATACATGTATGTAAATTGTTACTTAGTTGCTACCAAGTGTCTTTGCAATTTGCTGCAGTTGAGTGTTACAATTTATTGGAAATATATTACTATTATTATTGCATACGACACAATGAAATACGCTTAAAGAACATCGTAGCATTTTTATTGTTTATGCTTTTTAGAGGTTTTTTTATAGATAAATCTGTTTCTCCCTAATGATGGAAACCCATCAGTTTCTGAAACATGTGCTGTGAATAATAAAGTAATTGTGCGTTGTGGAATATACCGATAACTTGTATTAGTTATAAACTTGTATCAGTTATAAAACCCATCATCACCTTTAGTTTTTGAAGTTATTTTTGTTTTCTTTGAGAATATTTTTAATTTCCGTTATCTATTACGAAAATTTGTACTGAATTTATTGTATATAGTTTTTAGAATGTTACTTTTTTGGTTCTTAAGGAATATCTTCACTGCTATCGATTCGCTACGTACGCGCAGTGAAATAGTGAAGTGTACCTGTAACACAAATTATAAGTGTATGTAGTGCGGTGAAGGACATTCCACGCATTTCTGTAAGAAATCAAAAACAATCCCACCAAAGTGTGTCAATTGCCAGGAAGGGCATGTATGCACCTGCATAAGGTGCCCCAAAAACCCTAATAAAGCTGTCGTTAACAAGAAGTTCATCGAAGCATCTCTGCCGAAAGTAAATCCTCAGAGCAAGAAAAGGGAAACCGTACCCATGAAAGACGAACGAAGTCGAGAAGCCATCTACTAAGGAAGATTCTACAAACTGCAGCGAGGAAGAGGAGGATAAACTAACATTAATACTGGGACGTATGGTACTGAATTTCAACAGTGCCAATGCTACGATAGAGAAGAGACTGGTATTCCTACAATTATCCGAGGAATTAATAAAACTATACACAACCAAATAAGAGGACGCAAAGGAAAATGTAGGTAGAATAACACTGATAAAAAAATGAGAAAGTAGGAAAAAAGAAAAATGGACAAACAGGACACAAAGACTATGTTCTGGAATGCACAAGGCATAGCGAAGAAGAAGAACGAGCTACGAGCGTTAATCGTTGATAACGAAGTAAATGTGGCCCCGTGATTGGAAATCATCCTGAAGACCAACCATCAATTTAACATCGCGAACTACATAATGTATAGGTCCAACCAACACACAAAACCCAGTAGGGGAACAGCCATCCTCGTGAGAAAGGAGATAAAACATTACATAATTGGAACAAACATAATAGAAATGGAGAGCACAGCTATATATACATATACTAAGAGATGCATCACAGAACTATACATGGTGTAATGGTGTACAGTTCACCACGGACCAAGATAAAGCAAGCAAATACCGACGCAGTATTCAACTTATATCAGCTCACAATTTTGGCGAGAAACCTCAATGGCAAGCATCTGTTGTGGAATTCCAAAATCCAGAATTGAAAAGGAAATTAACTTTAAGAAAATCCCGAAGACAAAAACCTCACCATAGACGCGCCAACGAACGTCCTGGATCTGGCAGTTCTAAACAACGTCACGGCAGCCTATCACCTAGAAACTGTAAACAACCTGTGATTAAGACAGTGTCGTTTGACAGCTGTAACATCTAGCGAACCGTTCGCACCATAAATTGGTAACATTTCGGGAAGAATCTCAATGTGACTAACGTATATCAACACCAATGAGCGCATCGATATTATGGTCAAGCAATACGAAGAAGACGTAATATTAGCACTAGACTCAGCCACTACCACAAAACTCAAAACGCGAAGGGAGAAATACCGACTTACATAAAACAAAAAAACCCATCAGAAGAAACAGCTTTACAAATAATATAAAAGAACACTATACCCCAAACACACTTCTAACCAACATCACACACAAAATTGAGAAAGACCTTGCCAAACATTACAATGAGTAGTGAAACGCCAAAATCGAAAAATGAATGACGATCAGACCGAACTGTAGAAAATAACCAGAATACTCATCTTGTCCATTTGCAAACTACTTTGAGACGACTTTTCCCCCAAACCCACCAAAAGACAAGGTTCAGGAAAAGTTGACCGACGCCATCAACAAAGTTCACGTGGAATGCAGAGATAACATGAACATTCAAGGAACAATGATTGAGAAACTCAAGAACATAAAAACCTTTAGGAACCGGACGCGACAGAATTATTAATACCGCGATTCGTAGCAGGATCACTGCATCACATCACAAACGCAACACTGTATCATGAGCTTAACATGGAAATTCTTGACACCATAATACACCGAAGAACAACACATTACTCGAGACAGAGACACACGACAACGCAACCGTCAGAAGGATATTATAGCCAACACGACGAATAAGGAAACACGGAATCAGACAAATTAAACGAAGAGCCGAAGAAAAGGCATAATGTTGCGCAAGACAAAAATAGGGAAAACAGAAAATAAATGCACACAGGCCCCGTAAAAAATATGAAAAAGCACAGATTTACCAAATCAGACGAAGAGGAAGTGGAACGTTTATCCGACCTTTGTTGAAAATCAACAGGCGTAGGGCCACAGGACACTTTTGTCACGGCCCGCTCCAGAAGAAGCTGAAAGAGACGTCATCATCGAGACGTCAAGCTACTTCATGTTGTTCTGAGAACCAGCTATCTACACGGCTCAACATCCCGAAGCATTATATTATCATCTAAAGAAAGAATATAGGATATATATATATATATATATATATGCATTTTCTCATACCCTGTATATTTGACAACTTGCTTTTAAGGTGGTGATACGCCTGATTGAAACTATGCGACTTTTTTTATAATGAATGTTCGTATTTGTTTGTTAGACAAATACTGCGCTGTTTGGACGTTTTAAATTTAAATAAAATAATGTTACCTATTTTGAAGCCAAGTACCATAGATAGCAAAAATTATCAACTACGTATATATGTTCTTCTGGCATTCACAACCGTACAGTTTAACTTCTTACTGATTAATCGAAGTCTTTTCATTGTTATAAATACACACTAAGAGCAACTTCAACACAGAGCAGGTGTTGTCATAGTTATTTATCGAACAGTTGCTAACTAGTATATGCAGGATGTGTAACCACCTGTCTACGAGAGTTTATTTTAAAATATTATAGTAAATTTAAGATTTGCCTCGATTTCCATCCGTAAATATATTATTTGATGAATCCATCCGGCGCTAGTTAAATGTTTAATTAGCAAGTAATTGATCAAAGCAGTAATTGCATATCCCTGTACTTTAAAATATATAGAACGTTTCATATTAAATGCTTAAATTTTTCTCTTGTTAAGTAGTAACACTCACTAGAATTCTTAAACATTGGCGTAAACGAAAATGAAACAGAATAGCTGGAATTATATTGAAGTTGTGGTAATTACTTCATGCCACACAAAGGAACCGAACACTTAAATAATTAACGAACCAACTCTACTGCTTAAATAGCACCATTTCATTATACTCAGAAATATTTGCTGTAATAAGAGTTCAGATTAATCATGGTTTGTTAGGATTATTGCAATTTCGAATCAAAATAGCTCAACTACGGAATTCTTGTATTTTTAATTTCACATACTTTCTAGAATTTTACCTATTTAACATTATTCATTTGAGATTTTATTTTATTTTATAACATAGGTCCGATTTATACTTAACTCAGTCGCATATGGAGTGTTCACTTATTATACTGCCTGGACTTAGATTAGATGCTTTCAAAAAGAAGCAGCTGATCTTTTGTATTGTACCCATTGCTATTGTTTGAGAACACTATGTTTTTCAGGTGGCATACACATGATATGTACTTAGCAGTAGCGACTAGTAATAACGAACAGATAATTTTGGACAGGTTGTATATAACTTATACATATAAACGCGAAAAAGATATATTTCAACGTAAGTATGAAATAAAAGACCTATACGTCCAGAAGGTATTTTGAAACTTTACAAAATTCCTGCTGGAAGGCATACAATATTGTGTGTTGCTAATTGCTATTTGTACAATAAGTAAGCAGCACAGCTGTCCAATATGCTATTTCTTAGTATTGAGTTTGTAACTATTCCTATTGTGACGGTTTCCAGGTGTTGCGTTACTAAGTTTTTATTCCCTGACGTTTGGCGAGGAACTATGGTTCGCACTCTCAAAGGTGTTAGCGAAACGTGAGGGACTAAAAATTTAGTGACATTTAGTGACTTAGTGACATGATTTACACCTAAAAATTATTTGTGAGAATTCAAATAATGATAATAATGACAATGACAAGGATAATGATAACAGATAACAGATGGTTACGATTCGATAACAGTATACATCTACTGTATTGCAATCCGATTAAAATTTCTTTCATGTGCGGTACACAGCTGGAGGCCATAGACTGGCTATGATTCATTTCCACTAGCTTCTAATAACATGGCACTACTTGTGCAATGTTATTACGGGCAGATTGAGTCACTACAATTTTTACTTTAGTATGTTTAAATATACCTAATATAATTTTAACAGCCTGCAATTTGTTTTGTGATCTGTTTTATGGAACGAATATTCGGGATGCTCCAATAATTACAACGTCATCGCTTCAATACAATGCATATGTTTTACATTTCTTTTAATCGCATCTACATATAATAATTACACACAATTACCTTATTCGTGACGATTATTAGTCGTAGTTGTTTCTTTGGATTGGCTCTATTCACACGCAAATGTACTCTGATTTTAATCAATTTGTGGGTGATAAATATGTTAATACTTATTTAAAACACGATTATATTTTCAAACACTCATCACGTGGTAAACATTTTTTGCTTCTATATGAATTTATAATTTTAAAAGAAAAAAAGTTGGCAATCGCAAGACACGCATAAAATCACATCACCAATAATATTAAAATTTTATAAGTTAATTACTTTTTAGAAGATAGCGTTTGCATCCATATAACACAAAATATCATATTATTTATTTACTTACATGCACGTTCTCTTCTAGAAGTCATGGGAACGATGAGTCAAGCTGTCATAGGTAATATTAATTCTCTACTTCCTTGCTTTGTTCTTTGACAATTTTCTGCTTTGCCTTTTTCCCACCAAGAGCGTAGCGTCTCGTCGTTATGCTACTATTTAAAGAAAACAACAATCCATTGTTAGCAGTAATTGGCTTGCGAATGAGAATTTCTCACACCCTGATCTTTTGTTTGTTACAGCACCACCTTCTTCCGTAGAAATACTAGATCATCCGTCGAATTCAAAAATCGAGATCCGAGAAAATGAAGAATTCCATCTTGAGTGCCGTGTTAGAAATGCCAAACCAGCAGCTAATATACTATGGTACAGAGGAAACGTGGAACTAAATATACGTAAGTTAATTCTTTTATATCAGAACAGTAACGATACAAATAGATTGGCATCAACGAAATGTACTTAAATTATTAGTTTGTATTGAATTAATTCATTTTAAAATATTTATTTCTTCTGAGAAACCTATAAAATTATGTCAATTTTGAGCAACTAAGGGTTATTTGCTTACCACACAAAATTGAATTTCGTGAATAAAAAATATAAAATACAAATGTCGCTGTTGTGTACAGTAACTTTTATTGTTCGAAGATGTTTATAAAGTACATAATCAATGTACATAGATACAAATGCATAATTATCTTATCTTCCATATATATCATATCTTCCCCATATTTTTTTATTCGTCTCAATAATAAACAGAGAAATACACTTCACTTTCCTTTTCTTTTTTTAGTTAGTTTTTCTGCTTATAAAAGTGTTTAAGAGAGTTAGGGACATAATCTTTATTTTCGGACTATTCACTTTAACACACATTCAGCAACAGATTAATATTCTTTTATCATTATCATTCTGATTTTCTGGATTAAGATTTTCGATTTTCCGATGTAAATAATTTCTTTGCCAGCTAATGATCAACATATCCTAGTTTACATGATGAGTCTGTCCTAGCTTCTATTAAAAATGCCGTTGACATTAAGTATGTTCCAGGTTTACACGTTACATTCAAGTCTTGATCTAATAATCGCAAAAGTGTACGATGCTGACTTGCGCTTATCTTATGCTAATCTGTTTTATAGACAGAGACGAGTGGAGGTGATGCTCTGTTGAGATTTGTACGTTGTTGACACCATATATTTTATGAAATTTTTCAGCGGTAAATATTATACCAAGCAACTCTTTCCAGATCTGAAGATGCTTTTGCTCAGTCACTGTTAAACATTCAGAAACAAATGCCATTGATGATTATTTTTCAAAATGCACGCTCCTAATCCATCCTTAGACTTTGCCAAAAGTCATAGAAACAGATTATTCGCAGGGTTTTATCAAAATACAGTAACATGAATGTTATCGTAATTATTTTATGTTGGGCAATTGTTAATAAGCGTTAGTGCGGTGTCAGTCTGCATTATTTCCCAGGTGAAATCACTTTTCATGTGAAATTGCTCAAGAATTTCATCATTTCTAGTATGCGTAATGTTAATTTTATTTTTGTGCTTTTCTTCAGTTTTTTTTTAAGAATGCTTGACTCCTAAACTTTAGACTTTGAAATTTGAATTAAATTTTCCTCTTATTAAATTTCAAGTTGTATTTTACGGTACGTTCTAAAACTAACTTTAAATTGTAATCATGTTCTCTTTCAGCAGACATCGTTATTAATATGTTATCGAAATATAGCCCAACTCCATCAGGATCAGAAAAAATGTTATAATTTTTCTACACATTCGAGGTAGAACAAATTCCAATAGGCAATCCATACAACTGATAACCCCCAAATGGCATTACAAATGTACAAAAAACTGTACTTTTATCATCTATTTAAACTTGCCAATATCTATCCTCCATGAATTAAGAAATGTTTAGAATCTAGTGATAACTATGTATCGCCATTTTTTTCAACTATAACTAGAAGATTACGCCATTCTGTGGGTTTGTGAACCTTTCTAACTGTTCAATAATATTTTTAATAATCTTAAAATGTTTACTTGTTATGGTATCTGTTCTTTTCATTAACTTTAAATTAATACACATAGTTGCAAACATAATAACGGACTATGGCAAAGTTTAGTGACGTATCCCTAACTCTATACATAAAATTAATTTAATTTATAGGATGTATCTTAAATTTCGTGCTTCCATATGATGTTAATAGTATTTTTGTGTTTTTAAGCTGAATATCTCTAGTAACTACTCTAAGTACAAAAGAACACTTACTTCAGTTCTCTTTTCCAGTTTAGATATCACCTGCTTGTCTTCTACTTGCATTACTTTCTTTTATGTGTTCTCACCTGCATTAATGATCGACGTAATTACCTTTACAGAGTGTACGTAAAAAATATTTTCCTTTTCTCAATCTGCTTCCTCAACTGTATTTATTCTTTTGTTGTACGAATTTTTGGTTTCTACTTTGCATATGCGGGTAAAACGTTTCTTTTCGAGCAAGCAACACATTTTGTTAAGCGTAGGACTTTTTTTATATTATAACCGCGTTAACGTTTTGCATACGATTCCCACTTCTTCTGTTTGACGATGTATTGTTTCCTGTAATTGCACTAACATATACATTGAAAACCACGAAACTTTGTAGTCACATCATAGTTGGTTATAACGACTTAAGTAGCTACGACTTATGTTATATACTTCTATCTCGCTTGTGTATATGTATGGTTCTGACTTTTATATATAGCGTTTGTCTTCACTTTACCGATGAAACACTAATGTAACTACAAACTTTTGTGATTTTATCTGCACATCTCACCTTGCAAAGCTTGGTTTGGGTTTTACTAATCTCAGCAGCTCTGCAAAAATTTATGGATTTCTTAAGCGTCAACTTCATTTTCGAAGTAATCGTTAGAGTGCTTATATAAATGCGATCCCGTATCATGTCATCTTGTTCTATATAATCTGTTTTTTCAACTGCATTGCAACTTTTGTATTATGTTATATTAAACATGTATCGTTCAAAACACATTTAAAAAAATGCCAAAAAAATAACACCAAGGATAAGAACGCTGTAAATACAGTTTTTCTCGTGGTATTCGTGAAGTCATTCACGATAAAAACAATGTGAAGAGACAAAAAACGCTAACACACGGACATGTTTCTGCCTATCCGGCGTCATCAGGGTGGTTTCGAGCGGCCATGGCGTCATGGTAAACCTTGAAAAGTCATTCACATCTGCAGTTACCCTATGCACTGCCCTTTGTGCGAGCGCCCTCTCGGTACTAACAATCCATGTATTGCTCGAGAGAGGGGTGGGAAACTGTACCCGCTTCCTTTCGCTGTATCTGACTTTTGCAGATAAGTGATTCATTTTTTTGGCGCTAGTTAGTGCCAGGAATAATCACTTGAATTGTAGGGTTAAATATGGTGATAGTAGCAGAGAGGGAATTGCAATGTGTCGAGAAAAAACCGACAAACTCGAAACCACACTGATGACGCCGGGTAGACAGAAACATGTCCCTGTGTTAGCGCTTTTTATCTCTTCACATTGTCTTTCTCGTGAATGATTTCACCAATAGCATGAGAAAAGCTGTATTTACAGCGTTCTTATCCTTGATGTATCGTTCAAATATAACATTTTTCTGCAGAACACAGCTTATTTTAAATTTTTCCTTTACATCCTTGAACATTTTACTTTCCTCTAGCGTAAAGGTAAACGAAAAAGATAATGCAAATCTCTTCTGCTAATCTTCTATTAGATTCAAAAATATTGCTGCTTTCTTTATTTCTGACTTGTCGTTTTAGTTCCACAGCTTTCACGAATAAATCACAATTCTGTTAAAAAAATTTCCAGTTGATTTCTGGACTTGTAGAAGGGTTAAATATCGAATCGATTGTGTTTCTTCTAACTTCACTATCGTATGTATACTATGATGTGTAACCCGTTTCAGCATTCAGCATTTACTATCTGTTAACTATTGCACGTATTCTATGTAAATACTACATGCTTAATTCTGTTCCGACATGCGCTGAATAGATGGTTTATTAAAGTATTTTCAAATTTATAACATTACTTCTGTTCTATGTATCAATGTATATTTCTACATTGACTTACTTTAACTATTACTCTATAAATGTATAATGCTGCAGCGAGATGTATACAATACACTATCTGTTACAATGATTCTTAACAGTGGGAACTTGTAACGGAATTTATTAAATGCAATAAATATTCTCATCAAATTCAATGATCCAAACCTACAGTTATGTTTGGATAAAAAGTATTGGATTATTTACAGTTACGATAAAATTATAATTTTCTTGCAATTTCCAACGAAATTAATTTCCGAAAAAATATCGGTCTCGGAGGGGACTTGAACCCATCATCCCTACATCTCCGGTGTGGCGTGCTTAACCCTTGCACCACGGCACCATGAATTCAAGTCGCCTTAAATCCCCCTAGATGTCACGATGCCAGTATATATAATAATATCTCACGGACGCTACAGTTACGAACAGGCGGTGAAAATAACTCACCCAAGGGCACTAATATGTAAGGTGTCCCAGCAAGTTTGTCGACCATGTTACTGACGCCCCGAAGACACCCGTGGCCGTTATACCAATGGCGTGCTAAGCCAATAGCCTATCGTTTTCTAAGCTATTGCATAATTCAATTGATATGACTTGTCAAGATCTGATTATTGAACAACGCCAAGCAGTGAAAACGATAGTTGGAAATTATCAAGACAATTTCCATACGAAGGATTCTACAGTAAGCGGAAGATCTATGTAGTGTCGTGCGACACCGGATAGATACAGGAGACGCGAACTCTATTCGCCAAGAAGATTACTATTGGCGAAGTGGTTAGAGACAAAAGAGATTATCCAGGATATGGAGCTGGATGGTATGATTGAACCCTCAATCCATAGCCTTGTTAGCTTTCTCAGTAATGTGACCAAGAACAATTATTCGGTTGGCACTGAGGGTCCATATGTGCTTGAAGCGCTACGTTCTGAATAAACTGTTAACTTGTGTGGTGTGGAGTTTATTGCGATACCTGTAAATTATACAATTATATAATCCTTCGTTATATTATATAATCAATCGTAGTAGGGATTCAGTATTCACGTAGAAAGTTGAATACGGAAATACGTTTTTTGGTAAAATGTCGATTTCCTTAAACTATGAGTATATAAATTTAAAATATGTTATATAATATGTTATTTTAGTTTCTTGCTGTTACAATGCAAATTTCGATTTTATCTTACATAGTTGTGCGTCTATTGGTGAGATGTCCTTCTAATATATTGCCGATATTTATATTAAGAGAGACCCGTCTATTTTATCGTGTTCTATGGTTGCTGTTGAAACATCGTGGTGTATGGTTTATGCTTAACCAAATTTCAGCTCTAAATCTAAAGATCTCATGTGGGGCATTCAGTATAATTCGAACCTGCGGTTTCACAGGGAATCTGATTTCATTCATGTGTATATACTGATGCGAGCCTTTTTTAACTGTTACAAGAATTTTTGGTATTAACCTCCGGTTGTACTGCCCTATGAAATTATGTGTACTTAAGTACAGGTTTTAATATTTACCGTGTGTTCATACACTTTTAGGTTAAGTACTAATAACTTGCACGGCTATCATTATTGTAAGCGTACAGCACAAAATATAAACGCTACGATTTACTTATTTTACCTGGGATATTTACACACTTAATAATATTAATAAGTCAATTATAACGAGTACGTATAAAATTTACTATAGCTTAGAACGTTACAAATTCAATTAATTGTCATTTTCACAGCGAATCGTGAAGACCAAATTGTAGACGTACCAAGTTCCAACGGCAATCCGAACATCAAACGATACGACACTCACTCCAGAATAACATTAAAACCCACAGCCGAAGATGATTACGAGGACTACACTTGCGAAGCCAGACATGAGGCATTACAAAGCGATCTTCCAATGAAAGCAACAGTGCAACTAAGCGTCTTTTGTAAGTATTACAACCTCAATTACTTTGACATAACATAAGAGTATAGTTAATTACGACGTAATACGTCGCTTTATCATTTTCTTCAACGCATGTAATGCTAACTATGTCACGATAATTATCGATTTGTATGGGGGTATAAGTAGAATGCAAATTTGGAAAACTCACAGATCTTATTTTAAAACTACTTAACTAAACTATCTCTTGGTTGTATTACTGTAGAAAACTAGTTTATCTGTATATATTTTCGTTCACTCTTAACTGGAAATAGTGCCCACAATAATGTGTAAACGCATGTTAACCCATTCTTACACAGCATTTATAAATTAATTCTAGTAATAGAAACAATAAATTCGATATTATTCTATATACATTCTACATATATCACCCATAGCGGTTACTAGCTACTTATCCTAGGGTTCGCCTAGCTTATCAATTCTTAAATTATCTAAGGAATGAATGCTCGTAAAAAGTGACGTTGGTATGACGTATCATTACCAATCAGATAGATACATTTCTCCAAAAATACAATCCAACAATATCTTGTTGGTAGTAAGTAGTGAATTGACAGTGACAAATAAAATACATTTGTTATGTGTACTGCATTGGTTTATTGACATTTTTTTTACAATAAATCACAGTTTTCATTATCGAAATGGTATAACATTAGAAAAATGGAGAATAGTCGTACTCTTTGCAACCAATTGTACATAAATTTCGGGCAGAATTTCTAAATTTTCTAACATAACAGTTTGTTATTCAAGAATTAGTGACATTTCGTGAAACAGGATCTGTGTCCCGAGAGCCAGGTAGTGGTAGACCATCAAAACGGACAGCTAAAAATATAGCAGATGTTGAAGAACGAATAACTCAATCACCTAAGAAATCTATTCGCGAGTTTTCATAGCAACCGCGACTTTCTATATCGTAAAACAACATCTACAAAAATTTCCGTACAACATATATGCGTGCAGGAGCTTTTACTCATTGATTACGCAACCCAGCTTAATTATTGTCAATGGTTTTTAGATACGATAAATAATAATTATGTTATTCGTTCTTCTCGGATGAAGTATGGTGTCACTTATCAGGGTATATAAATAGACAAACAATGCGCATTTGGTCTAGTGAAAATCCACATGAAATTCTTGAGACCCTTGCATTTCCAAAAAATGGGAGCTTGGCTTGTTGTTTCTCGTAGACAGATTGTTGGCCCAATATTCTTTAATTATGTTATAAGTTTGGAACGAATCGTAATAACTTATCCCAACCATTTTTAAATCAATTACATGACGACGAACTCCTTGAAGGACATTTCCAGCAAGATAATGCAGCACCTCATGCGACAAGGGAAACGATGTAATTATTGCATGAATTCTTTCATAATCGGATAGTAATATGTATATATAAATATATATAGTTATTCGTCAAAACGTCAAAACCTAATCTGAGGACCTCATATCAACGGTGTAACATAAACTGAACCACCTATGCTCGCCTACTAAGGGCACAAAATTTAAATTTACATGTTTTTAAAGTTATTCTACCAACGTAAGTTTAAAGAAAAAAAAATTCATTGCTTGCTAGAGGGTAAATTTAATCGATCATGTGGTAGTATATATATTATCTTTCCAAATGTTCCATACGGGTGTATAAATTACCCAAGTTTTGGTTCTACTGTTACGTACAGCTTCCATTTGGTAGCACAAACAAGGTCAAAATATCCTTGATTTTTAAGTATCGTGCCAAAACCTTTCGAAGATGTGTATCTGGGTCTCACAAGGGTTAAAGAGTTAAGGAACTTCAGAAGTGACTGTTTTAATAGAACTGGTTTGACATCGTCAAAAGTTACTGTTTTATGATTTCTCACACAAACTGGCTGTTTTTCTTCAATAAACGCGTCCGCTGGTTAAAATTCGCAACAAAGCATCTAAAAAAAAGTCGTCTCACTTTATGAGCATCTTTAGGCCTATGACATTCTTCGGTAACCTTCATTATTCTTGGTTCGGGCTTTATACTGTTGCCAAATATAATAAATTTATATCTTGTTCCTTGAATTTGCGTTTGATGATTAAATTTGCTCTACGTAAGGCATCATACATTTGATTCTGATTCTTAGTGTCTGTCCAATTCTGTGTTGATATGAGTACGTCGTGTAAACAACATAGGGGCACTTGTCCTTCTAAGTATTCAAATACTTTTTACGAAAGTTTGGAAAAGTAAAATGGCGCATTGGTTAATCTAAACACCATTCCTTGAAATTTACATGTGTCGTCGAGCGTTATAAATGCTATTTTATGCTTCCACATCTTCCTTAGCGCTTCTCCTAAGTAACCATGAGCCAAGTCTATAACGGAATACCGTCTTACGTTATTTAATATAGTTAACTGATTAATATATTTGATTACTCGCTCGATACGGTTTTGTCCGCAATGCTTCACTAACTCTTCTTTCAATAATTTTCATTTCTATCAAATTTGTGCATCCTAGTTTTCTTATATTCCTTGCTATATAATTTGTAATCATCTAATAATAAGTTTTCTAGGTTCTGTATTTCGTTTTCAGAGGTTTTCTCGTCAATTTGTGTCATTTCCTTAGTAATCTTGCTTTCCTTGGTTTCATTTAACGTTTTCAACTCACAAACTTCTCCTTCATGTCACTATTACACACTGCAATAAAACACACAGTATTGATGAGGGATCTTATACCGGTTGAATTTATTTTACAAAATTATTAAAACCTAATTTTTAATACAAGTATGCACGTAGATACATATACTCAGATTAAAATGTTGGGCTTCGACAAAATTCGTTTTTTAATATTAATGTTTAACCAACATTGAACCTAATAAACATTTATTATAGGATTTAGTAGCTGCAATAAACCTAGAAATCAAGCGAAATGTAACGTGCTTTTGAAATCGAAACAAAATTTTGGGAAACCGGTTGTTATTAACGCACAGTTACCAGCTTGAATGTTACAAATGTTGCTACATACAGAATTATAAATACGAAAATGAAAACAAATAAAATGCAACCAATTCAACTTGTAAATAAAAACTACTCTGCTTAACGAAGACCATATGCAGAATGTATGTTCAAAATATTGCATATAAATTGTTTGGGGTTTGTGGCAATGATTTTTCTATAAAAGTGCGGACTGGTTTAGTATGTTATGATAGACCGCATCGCTTCTCTTATTATAAGCAAGAGCATACCTTTCAAATAACTGTAAAATAATACTACTCCTTAACGACTATGCACTAGTCCTATTATGTTATGTAACTACCACACATTGCTATACAGATACACTATAAACTAAGTTTGTACTGGCGGTACATATTTGCTGGCTTGCAGGCCGTGGTCTTCTCTCGACGTTTCGCTAAACACTACGACTAGAATCTTAAGAATGATGTCGACGGTTCGCTGGTCGTCTCATTAATGGTTAGTCAGCACGTCTTACCTAAGCAGCTGCTCCGCCAAGCACATATTTGTCATACTTTTCGGCAGACCCAATTGGTAACAAATCACGTTTTAACAATCCGTTCCCAAAATCAATACCTTCTGAGTTTAAGTAATATACAATTTCGTGTTTCTTGGTGGCTATAGTAGATATTTTATCTAGTTTGTGATTGTGATAAGAACCGTTGTCGATTACAATCACTGAATTGCCAGACAAATTAGGTAATAAACAGTATAAGAATCAGTCTTCATTATAATTCTACACATACTTCATCGTGAATATTTAGAGAGCTTTATTCGGGAAATGATATTCAGCACATGTAACGATCAAAATAAATACAAATTAAGGGGAAAACACGGGAAAGTAAGTATAATGGAAATAACACGACAAGCGATGAACCGAATTGACAAGCAGCAAAAACGGTAAACAGAATAAGTGTATTTCGGTAGATGTAGAGCACAGTAAATTACTTAACAACACTCTTGTTCTAAGAAAAGATAGTCACATGCGAATCCAAGTGAGCTAATAAAAGAGGCTTATACTCCATAAGACTTAATATTTGGAAGCCTGAGCAACAGTCTGCAGCCTAATACAATCCAGTGGAATTAACATACAGTCTTTAAATATAGCTATCAAAGTACTACAACTAACAATTACAACTAACAGCTTTCTTAACGTCGATTCACACATAAACGACTCACATGGTGTACTGTGCTGGGACCAGATCATGTTATCTTCAATCAGAAATAGAATCTTTCGCTTTAAAATGCAATTCACATACAGGAGCTGCGCCATGTTTGACAGTCATAACGACACGTGATTATGACGGGACAGATTGGAAGTTGGCAGATGGGAGTTAGTAAACATGGAGTATTACACCATAGAACAACAGTGGACAAAATTTTCCTAATTCATATACTGTGAAACGAATAATCGAAATATCCGTAAGTGCTGGTTTGGTTAGTGATGTAAAATACATGGCACGCGCTCGTGGAGGTCGTTCAGAACAAAACATCACGGCAGTTCGCGAAAATGTGGCCGAATGTCCAGAGACGTTGATTCGTCATCGTCCACATGAATTGGACATTACAGTAGTTAGTCCTCAGTGTATTCTAACTAAAGACTTACATCTGCACGGCTACAAAGTCAAATTGACTGAACAACTTCTACCAACAGACCATGCACAGCGAAGAAAGTTCACCAATTGAATTCTTGATAACTCTTCTTCTTCCCATATATAATTCTTTATTTATCCGGGTAGACGTCACTCGCGAGTGACGCGAGTTTCAAAATCTTGCCGGATTACACTCTCCCCCTCTGCATGCCAATAAAATAGCATTTGGATGCAATTCTTAGAAAAGTCTTCTGGGCTCCATCATAACCGGCTGTTGGGACATCATGGTATTCTTTCATAATGGTTATACGCATACTTGTGGGAACCACCAACTGGGGATCTTCTTCGTCTTGATTGTAGTGATACAACACCCCATTATTCATCACATAATCCCGTTCGCACCAACGTGTTGCTTCTTGGATGTGTTTTCCATCTAAAGCACGCACGATTTTCTCCAGTTCACGATCTTCCAGTTGGTGACCACAGACTTCTTCGTAACTTAAGGATCAAAACTCTACTGTAATATGGTAAAGGTTATTAGTATCACAATTTGCGTTCTTAGCAAACGGCCTGGACAATATATCAGCGGCTGCATTTGATTTTCCTGGAGTGTATACGAGTTTCATATTTACTGCTTGTATTCGAAGAGCCCATCGCGCAATTCGTCCAGAGGGTGTTTTCAGTGAGGACAACCACTGAAGAGATTGATGATCGCTGGCGACAGTAACTTCTGCTCCTTCAATGTACATTCTGAATTTTTCTACAGCCCACAGAACAGTTAAAGCTTTTCATTCGATTGTTGAATAATTAGTAATACATAAGGTTTGGTTTGATCTGCTTGAGTAAGTATAGGAGCACTAGTAAGCTTCTGCCTTAATGTGTTAAAAGGTTGCAATTCCTTTCGCCAAATTGAAATGGCTTTCCCTTCTTCAACAAGTTTGTGAGTGGTCGAGCAATATCTGAAAAGTGCGGAACTAACTTCCTGTACCATGAACACTTTTGAATAAACCTCTGAACATCCTTTGCACAGATAGGTGGTTCCATACTGGTAATTGCAGATATCTTCCCTGGATTAATTCCTATTCTATCCGTACTAATAATATGTCCAATGTATTGCACCGAAGAACGGCAGAAATGACACTTCGAATATTGTGCGCGTAAACTGAATAACCGGAATCTGTCAAATACTTTCCTAAGATCACTCAGGTGTTGTTCAAATGTCTCTGATAAAAGCAAGATATCGTCCACGTACGCAAATACTTTGCATTCCTTTAAACTCGCACGAAATCGGTCCATTAAGCGAACAAAGGTAGCTGGTAAATTCCGCAAACCGAAAGGCATTCGCTTAAGTCTATATATTCTGAATGATGATGTAAAACAAGTTTTGTCACGATCCTCTTCTGCAATTAGAACTTGCCAAAATCCTGAATGCAAATCTATTGTAGACAAATATGGTGTTCACTTCGCTATATGCAATAGCTCTTCAAGTTTTGGCATGGGATGACAATCGCAAACTGTTATCGAATTCAATTTTCGGTAGTCAACACATAGTCACACATACAACGGTAAAGCTCCGCTCCTTTCTTAGGAACCAACATTATCGGGCTACACCATGGGGATTCACATTCTTCAATTATTCCATTTTGGATCATTTCATCGAATTTCTTTTCCAAGAATTCTCGTTTGTCACAAATCACAAATCTTGTACACTGTAATGCTTTGTGTACATTGAATAATGCATTGGCGTGGCCATTGAATCCAAGTCACCTTAAATCCCCCTAGTTTAACTATTACGCACTTGCCGTTTAATAATATAGTGTCCGTGAGATATTACAAGATATTTACTGGCATCGTGACATCTAGGGGGATTTAAGGTGACTTGGATTCAATGGCCTCGTGCTGCAATTGGCAGCACGCTATATCGGAGATATAGAGGTGTTGGGTTCAAGTCCCCTCCGAGACCGATTTTTTCGGAAATTTAATTACGATGGAAATTGGAAGAAAATTGTAATTTTCTCATTACAAATGCCAACGGTGGTTTAGTATTGATTTCATATATTGATGTTAGTTTAACTATATGGTGCGTTATTCACTGCCTATGCCCATAAATATTTTGGTAAGTCTTTCGAATATAACATCGCGCGCGCACTTTCACTAGTGTTCGCATTTCTCTTTCGCGTTCTGTTTTGGTGTGTAACTTGCGGTTTTCTCGTGTTCTGTTCCGCATCTCACTAAATAATCGTTGAATTGCTTGTTACAGTATTCAGTCCCGTTGTCGGTTTTCAATATTTTCACGTAATGACCAAATTTCGTTCTAATTAGTTCATCAAATATCTTGAATCTACATAGAACGTCGCTTTTTTGTGTTTTAAGTGCACAGTCTTGAATAGTCGTCCTTGAAAAGTACAAAATATCGTTCTCCTCCTATAGACGTTGTTGAAAATGGTCCGCAAATATCACTGTGGACTAATTCACCAATTTTCATCCTTTCATGTCTACCTTTGGCAAAGGGTAATCTATGTTGCTTATCGTACATACATGGTTCACAAACAAGACCATTCATATCACTGAGATTGACCTCATCCACTATGTTCTTTGATATCATGTATTTTAATGTTTTTATATTTACATGAGCTAATCCTTCATGCCAAACTTTTAGCGAATTTTTTTCTGCTATATTTGTCTCGGTAATCACGGTTCTGAATTGCATAATATATAATTTATATAATATATAATTTGTATCGCGAACGGCTTGTGCCAACAATCTACCTTCACCATAGATTTGTGCTCGTCCATTTATTTTGACAATCTTCATTCGTTTGTTCGTTATTGCTTCCTCTGAGAACAAATTCTTTCTGAAGTCGGGAACATACAGCACGTCATCCATGAATCCATCTTCCCACCTATTGTTGATGAATTTTTGAATTCTTATAGTACCTTTTCCAGGAATTTGTAAACATGTACTATCTCCTAGTGTCACCTGTCTTCCTGTGTCTATTTCCTGGAAAGTTGTGAACTATTCTTTTCGAAATGTCATGTGTGCTGAAGCACCACTATCCATTATCCACTTATCATTAGGGGAGAATTCTATTGGTTTGTGTTGTATAATATTAAAAGCCGCTACATTGCCTGCAAGTTCTAGTTCATTATGACTTTTATTTCTCTTCTTACCTCTACAGAATTTCGCGATATGTCCCTTCTTGTGACAATTGAAACACATAATCTCTTTAGGTCTCTTGAATTTCTTTCCTTTTAAATTCTTTGTTACTGTGAGGGCCGTATCTACTTCTTCAACAGATGTTAAAATACTTTTTTCATCTAATAACCTTACTGTTAAAATAGCCATAGTCTGCTTATCTTCACTAACTGACAACTATGCTTGTCTAAAGTTTCTGTATTTTGTAGGTAAAGTTCCTAAAATTTTTGTTCTTACAGCCGCATCACTAATCGTATCGCCAGTCTCTCTTATTTGTTTTGCTAAATTTTGTATTTTGGCAATATGTTGTGCAACTGACTCAGTGTCGATCATCTTATATTGATGAAACCGTTCGTGACACAGCAATTTGTTTGTATCAGATCTCAATTCGTATATTGACATTAATTTATCCATTATTTCTTTAGCATTTGTGCAATTTTCTACTAAGGTAATTTGAGAAAGATCCATACCTGCTGTTAAAGTAAACATTGCTCCTGCATCTTTCTTTTCCCATGCTTCAATAGCAGTTTTAATTTCAGGGCCGTCAGTAACACTTGCTGGTTTCTTTCCCGATCCTGAAACTATGCCGTACAAACGTTTGGCTTTTACAGCGCACGTCATCTGAAACTTCCACTGTTAAAAATTCTTTCCATCAAACTTATTGATGATTGTAACGTCTATCTTATCCATGTCGTTCTTAGTCAACAACCACGAGTTCCAATAACAAATTTTTACCGCGTAAAAACAACCAGACACGAGGCACACTTAACCTGAAAACAATGTTATTGGAAGTTTATCTCATACGCTAACTTCTGTTTTCTTCGAACGAGTGTCCTGGGCCCATAACCTTTTATGGGTTATGATTAAATAATAAAAACAGCACTGTATGTGATTTATAATTGTGTATAATTAAGAAAAAGAACGTTACACTATGCGTTACACTTCACGACCTTAAATGCACACCTTATGACTATAGATATTACATTATGTAGATCGCCACTACTGACTATTGAACTATGTATAACTTATAGATGGCTCGTCAAGCACGCAGATACCGACTAATCGTAATACTAATACAAAGATACATCTATCTATAAAAGGTAATAGCTTGAACACAACAAATCTGCGTACTAATAAACTGTAATAAATCTCGCTGCGACGGAAGCAACCTTGTGAACCATCTGTCAACTCTAGCTGCGATCACGCAAATTTTGCCCAATTCCCGCCGATCTACCAATGAAGTAAGCAACGGACATGTGCCAGAAAAAGCAATGCAGTGGACAGTTTAGCCAGTTCTAGTGCTGGCCGCAAGCGTCGTCGTTATGCGACGTAACTCCGTAACAATTTCGAATATTGGGGGGATTTTAAAAAATTATCGATTTTTATTTTATATTGATAAATATTATGGTTAATGCTAAGGTACTCCCAAAAACACATAGATTTTAATAAACGCAAAATGAAATATACATTCTATTTAAAAAAATGTAGGTTGTGTGTGGTAATTCTAAATAATTAAGATTGTCTGTCGTAGTTGAAGTGATATCCACCGTGCATAATAACCCTACCTGATTCGAATTTGCAATACTTGCTTTCTTTCTATGTTATTTGCGTTTATCGCTTTAAGTAGTTCAGCCTATATATTACAAGATAATACCAAAAAATACATTTTCAATTGAGCTAGATAACCTGAAGATATTTTTTGCCACACATATATTGAATAATTTCTGTTAGATAAAATGCATATAGTAGAAAATATCTCTTTGAAATGGTCTTGCAGATCCACCTGGTTTACCATATATTGAAGGCTATACTGAAGGAGAAACGATACGTAGAGGACAGACAGTCGAATTGATTTGCAGAAGTAGAGGAGGCAATCCACCTGCACAGCTTATATGGTATAAAAATGGGGAGCAGATTAGAATGGCCTATCGAACTGCTGGCAGAATATCCGAAAATGTATATACATTTACAGCGGATGCTAGTGACAATAAAGCTAGATACAAATGTGAGGCTAGTAATATAATGTCAAAAGCTCCGTTGAAAGCTGAGATAGACATGACCGTTTTGTGTAAGTATTGCTTCTGATATAGCTTTAACTTGAATCAATTTTTGCATTAACCTATCAATGCCTATATTACGATTATGTTTTACAATTATTATTAAGGTATTTGGTTCTCTATTTTTTCTAACAATATTTAAACAAACGCTGTTTTGTATCGTACCCCGATTTGATTGAGTTTTTAAATATAGTTTTAATATAATTTAATACAAAAATAACCAACTAGTTAATGAGCTTTTTATTAGTAACATACAATAACAGAACACGAAGTAGTGTTTATAGATTAACGAAGAGCAATCTCGTTTGTCCACACCTTTGGATTTTAATGAATGTTTTGTATTCATAACCAAAACTATAATACGACATACGAAGATTGAGGGAAAAGGTTATTTCTAGAGTATATTGGATTTAAATGTTAGTAAAATAAAGTTGTATTTGTATTAAGTTACCTAACTTCGATTAGATAAATATTTTTGCCACTATTACTGCTTATTCATCTGCTCAATGTTTTCAGTTTCACCTGCCCATGTCACAATCTCAGGGCCAACAGAAGCTAGAGTAGGTGATCCAGTTCCCTTAACATGTACAACAGCAAACAGCAATCCCCCCGCAGAAATAAAATGGATGGTAGCAGGTAAACAAATTCGTAATGCGACATCAAGAACTGTTGTATCTCCAGAAGGAGGATGGATTACCACGTCGAATATAACAGCAATGGTAGAACCAAATAAGAGAAGTCTTGTAGTTATTTGCCACGGCTTAAATATGCAGCTAACTGAGAATGTAGTGTCAACACATACAATAAATGTTTTATGTAAGTTCCTACTTACTTATTTACACTTTTATGAGTACCTGTTTATAAACTTTAGATCCGCCCAGTCAACCATTTATTCATGGATATACTGAAGGACATTCTATTCATGTCGGGAGTGTCCAAAAAATGTCATGTACATCTAGTGGGGGCAATCCTTTAGCTACACTAACATGGTACAAAAATGATAAGAAGGTCTGTTATTGAATATTATATCACACCTTAAACTACTAACTACTTCATTGTAGATACATTCCACTATAAAGAAAAGTGATCGCTCAGTGACTGCAGAAATTACAATATTAGCAAATGTGACAGATAATGAAGCTAGATACAGATGCGAAGCGGCTAATTCAGCAACTGAGATACCATTATTTGAAACTATTACAATGAGTGTTTTGTGTATGTAAAGACTTTGTGCAATATTTTTGAATTGTATAAATTTATTACCTCTAGTTCCGCCGGAAACTGTTAAAATAAGAAAAGAACCCCTGGAATTTAAACCAAATACGCAGGCAGTTTTAACTTGTGACTCAAGTTCAAGTAATCCTCCAGCAAAACTATCCTGGTGGAGAGAAGGTATACCAGTTCAAGGAGCAGTTAACACAACCAAGCCAGGATTACATGGTGGAAAAGTGTCCTCTATCGAAGTAAGAGTAAATATTTCAGAGCAATTAAATGGGGTTGTTTACACCTGTCAAGCCACAAATGAAGCAATGCAGAGATCTGTCCATGATGCTTTAATACTACAAGTGTTGTGTAAGTTCTGAAAACTGTATAGATTCAGATATGTGAATAAAATGAATTGTGACCAAATTAGACTCCGATAAACTACTGAAAACTGTTTCTCTTTAACAAATCAATACAAAATACTATTCAGTGTGCTACATACAGGAGGAAAAAATAAATATTCAAATTTAGTTATTACATTATTTTTCTTATTACTATTAGATATTTAGACAAAGAGTTGGATGCATTATTATCAAAAATAATGTTATTAGTTGACATAATCGTAGGCATTAGATAAGAGTGACAACTTATACTATTTTGTAGATAAACCAGTGTTTGATTCTGATAACGAGAAGGTTGTTACTGGTATAGAAAGTGAGCCTTTAATTGTATCCCTGAAAGCTGACGGTAATCCTCAGAAAATTTCCTATACTTGGACTAAAGATGGTTTACCTATAATGCAAAGAGATTCCAGGACGGGAACTGATAGAATCATATCAGATGGCCCTACACTGAATATAACAAAGCTAAGTCGTTTCGATGCCGGTATTTACACATGCGAAGCAATAAATTCTCAAGGCAACTCGATTGCAAATATTAATATAACTGTTCAATGTAAGTTGAAATTCGTATTCCGTGCCCTTGTTCATTTTCACGTTTATTTTATGATTATAATGTAAATACATAATTAATTTTTTCAGTTCCAGCAGCTGTTATTGCGATTAGCGAAAACGTAATCGTTAAACCTGAGGAAGACGCTACGCTGTCATGTACAGCCGAAGGCAACCCTATTAGCGACGATACGATTACTTGGAGTCGTGACGATATACCTGACTTTAATGTGAAAACTTCAGTTATGTATGACAAAAATGGAACTTCATATCTTAGGATATCTAAAGTTGCACGGGAAGATATGGGAAACTTCAAATGTAGCGTAAATAATGGAATCGGTAGAACATCTAATAAGAATGTATTACTGATAGTGAAGCATAAGCCAGAAATGGATCAGTCACCAATATACTTAAAATTTGCTAGTGATGCTGGAAATATGGGTAAGCTTGTTTGCCGTAGCCAAGCATCTCCATTAGCGAGGTATTCTTGGTCAAGGAATGGAACTCCTATTTCTGCAAATGTTACTGGAAAATATTATACAACGTTTAAACAAGTAAGGTTTAATTTTACATAAATTAAAATCGTTTTTCTACATTTATATTACAGTAGAAATATTGAATATAATAGATATACATACATAGCCCAAAAGTATGTAAAGTGACTGTTTTTTGGTACAATCACAATACAGTGAAGCGAGCTAAATTAAACAATATATCTCAATAAATCATTTACCTACAGTGTATTGACACTAAATGTTTGGAACAGAAAATAAGGACACAAATTTAAAATCAATGTTTTAAATATCCTCAGTTATTTCATATAAGATCAGTTACTATTGCATCTGTGCGCCCGCAGCAAGTATCCCCTTTTGAAGTACTTCCACAACATCTGGTATAAATTTCTTGTAGAAGTTAGAATTGTCATGTGCTCCCATGAATGAAATTCTAGTAGATCTGGGTCAGATAATGAAGCCGGTCAGCTATTTACCTACTAAATCTACTATTTAAGTAATGCACTACTTTTCAACTAATATGCGGTAGCGCTCTATTATATAACAATCTTATGTTCGCTATTATCTGATGGCACTCTCCCAACAATTCGCTTACATTATTACGAAAAAAATCAATGGGATTACAATTAGAAGTGATGATCAATTTCATGAGGATCTTTACTAGTCCAAACATGTACTTTATGTGAATGTAATATGCCTTCGTCTATACCTAGATCTGATTGCGCGTCATATAAAAATTACACTATGCTAAGGTAGTAAATGTCTTTAAGTGAATATTCGTCATATGTGATAAATCTTTTACAATAGCTTTCGTGTGGTTTTTTAAACTCAGGGTTATGATGTTGATTTTGTCGATTGTCGATTTTTACAAAAATTTCCTTGTATCTTTAACAGAAGTTAAGACTCAGCTACAAGTACAGACTAAATAACATAGTTTTGGCGATGAGAAGGCAATAATGGATTCATATCGGAGGCAAAAGTGGCTAGGTGATGGAAGTGAATCTCGTTCACTGCGCTTTAACATTATCGATATCAAATTAAATTTAGTCTATAATAATATCTCGCACGTCTTCAATGGCTTGGAATAGAAAGTGATATAAATATTCCTTAAAACTTCCGTTAGTCGACGAACCGTAGGTGTTCTAGTTGGTTAAGTTCAAATAGAATATGTATTATGTGTCCGCTTAGTACCGTACACTACCGTCTATATTAGTTCGGATACGCAAATAAATTTAAAAAAAACGAGAAAATATTCACTAATTTTTCCAAAATTTTTATTGCGTTTTATTAATAGCGGAAAAATTAATACTTGTTTTTTACTTTTTACACTTGTAGTACGTAAAAAAAAGTAATTCTAACGAAAAATAAACGAAAACTTCTTAAACAGTCCGTTCATTGGAAGAAACTCCCTTCCGCGCAAAGAACAGCTTTCACAGTCCGAGGCATCCGCTCCACCAGTTTTTAAGGACTCTATTTGGCACATTAGTCTACTCCTCTTGTAAAATGTTCCACAGGTGGCTTACCGAGGTAGGGCATACTTTTCGGACACTCCTGTCCAATTCATCCCATAACAGCTCGATGAGGTTTTGCGGCGGCCATGTAATTATTTGCAAAGTGGTGTTATCTTGTCTTCATATAAGAAATTTTTATACGCGAGG
Organism: Trypoxylus dichotomus; assembly: GCA_023509865.1. Classification (NCBI taxonomy): domain Eukaryota; kingdom Metazoa; phylum Arthropoda; class Insecta; order Coleoptera; family Scarabaeidae; genus Trypoxylus; species Trypoxylus dichotomus. The sequence continues at coordinate 51,247,914 of CM042074.1, read as the reverse complement.
TCGTTGTCCTGCATGAATACAACATTTTCGCCGATTAAACGTTGCCCCGATGGTATTGCATTTTTTTGCAATATTTATAAATAACTCTTCGCAAAATACCTTCGATCCGCTTCAAGTCTCCTGTACCACCGTAGGTAAAACAACCCCAAACAAGCACAGAACTTCTTCCTTGCTTGATTGGCACTAAACAATCCTGCAACATTCTTTGGTCTTTCGCTCTTCTTACCAAAACGCGCCTGGATTTTCCGAACAACTCAAATTTTGAGTCATTAGTCCATAACATCCTTTTCCAATCATCCACTGCCCAATTTCCATGTGTTTCTGCCCACTATAGCCGTTGTTGCCTGTTTCCCTGTCAAACTAGATAGAGATGTATTTTTTCGGAAATTTGGCACACTGAATAACCTTCTTGATGAAAAGCAACAATTGTAGAGCACTTTTCTAAACTTGTCGGTGTTCCTCTCGGCACTTTAATAACTTTAATCAGGTTCACACAAAAGATACGCTCTTAACACTAACGCACGCACAAGCAGGTTTATTTGGAAACTAAAGCATTTATCAATACACAATACAGTTTTGGGTGGCCTGCCGCCACCCCAAAGAGTATTGTGAATTTATTATCTCGAATATGGTCCCAAAAATAATCCTATTTGTGGCGATAAGGTTTATTCTGAAAATAACTATACTGGGTCGTAAAATATAATAGGTTTTTAATTATTCTCTAATCGATATTATTGGAAGTTTGCCTGCACAATTAATAAACAGTAAACTTCATAAAGGACTAATATAAGTGCCATTTATATATAAAAGCTGTATATATCTTTTAGTAGAGTTTACAACATTTTACTGGGTGTCCGACCTAATATGGACGGCAGTGTACATACATCTTGAATAAGCGCACACATCTAATGCAATTTTCAACTGTAGCTTCCGCCGCACTAGCCTTAGCTGTACAATAAACCCTTTAATGTTCGTGTACTGAATAAATTCTATAAATTTCAGGTTGATCAGCTTGTGTCTGAATCTACATTAATAATTACACACGTTACATCTGCTGATTATGGAAACTATGAATGTGTGGCTAGAAATGAAATGGGTTTCTCAACTAGTTCACCGAGGCTTGAGATCACATCTGCTCCCGATATTCCATCTCTGCTAAGTATTGTAAATGTTACCCATGACTCAGTAACGTTATCTTGGATACCGGGATTTAACGGAGGCATGGCTGCTACTTACCGCATTCGGTATAGACAAATGCAAGAGGAAAATTATAAATACGAAGATGTTCCTTTATCTAATGAGACAAAGTATACTGTTAAAGGATTAGATATAAATACCGGTTACGTATTTTCCGTAATGGCAATGAACAAACTAGGAAACAGTAAATACATGCCAGATATTGTTAGTGCCAAAACATCAAGTAAGTCATAATGTTATTCAATACTCTACTTCTGCTATGTACTAAATGGCTTATATGTATATCAAATTAGTGCACATGTATGTGAAATGCTCGAAATGAATAAGAACACTAAAGCCTACGAAAAATTAATATCTTGATAAAACCATAATGACTTACCGAATGGGAATCATATTTTCGAAAAATTTGTAAAACTAAGACTTGTTATAATACACTGTAGTGGTGGACAATATTTGTGTACGGATGACATAGGAGATATTAATGTTAACTAGTCAATCTCCCTAAAAATGGATTTTAGGCCATCTGTTACCATCCTACCATGGCATTACTACTCAATGTTGAAGTAATCATAAGCGTAGAATTTTCTCTACATTTTTGTAAAAAATAAGCGTTCCTTCTTCATAAAGTTGTTAAAGTATTTAGTAATTCCTGTAGTTTATAGAATTGACAACACTGTTACAGTAATTCTTCTAGTCTTCTATTTTATTAGCATGTTGATACTAACACTATTTTACGTATATAAACTGACTTTCAGGTAGGGATTCAGTAGCCTGCTCTGGAATGTTCCAATTCGCAACTTTCATTATAATAACGTTCAGAAGATTCCTCTCTTCACCCTTGAGTTTACTTGCCAAATCGTGCCCTTTTCTAAAAAGGTGCTTAATAGTAATGCGTTGCTATTGATGGTAGCATCAAAAGTTTATCAGTTAGTAGACAGATAAATAAGTTTGTGTGAACAGTATTAATAATAAAATATAATAACAGCAGTAAATAATAAACTCATGCAAATGTCTGTTCACCAGCATTCTATACGAATATTTTGTTTTCTTAAAAATTTCCTTCCATTAATTGGATTGCTAAATACATATTTTTTTATGTCATTCACATCATTAATAACTTTTCTTCGTACATTAAAAACAACTGAGTTCAGATTATACGATTCTATATCACTGCATGATATTTAATCTCTCTTTGGTATATTTCGAGCATAGCCTTTAGATTAACTATAGTTGTTGTATTCACTTAGGCAGAAGAAAGATTGCATTCGGCAACACTTGCTTCTAAGACGTGCATTCCTCTCCGTATTTGCTGTCAGATATCTCGCTCTGACGCACACAATACGTATTGTATATGGGACATTCCTCTTACTACTCCTCTACTTTGACGAAGACTTTCGTCGTTTTTGTAGCCTATTACTGTCGAGAAAATGCTAGCAATATGCGATTTACAACGGTCAAAGTTGTAGGCTATCTTATTGCGCCGTTAACTTTCATTTTTGCAATATACAAGATCTGTACATATTTATAAGCTATTTGGTTTAGTTTAATTCCGTTTATAATAAGAATTTTTGTAGATTATATTTTTTTGTAAAAATCTTTGACTGATAATTTCTGGGAACCACTCAGATACTTACATATATTGTGTATTAGTAGATCAACAACAACACATAAAAATGGTTCTGGTTCTCAATTGCTTTTCGTGTTCAAGTAAAAACGTTGGCAAACGGAAACATTATAAAACAGTCTAAAGAAGTATAGAAGCCGTGTGTGTAATTATGTCACATGGTATAATTATAAATAATTGTAAACAATTGCATATATTTGAATATTAGAGTCGAAAAGTTGATAATGTAATTGACATGGAAATGATTATGATAAATATATTATTGATACAATAAGAATAGGGTAAAATGCACTAATTACGCGATGTGTTTTTGAGAACTACAGGTGGATTCCAACACCCAATCTGCTTCTAATCTAAATATAAAATACGAATTATTCGAATATTTAAGATAGTGTATTGGGAATATCCGTGTGCACGTGTAGATTTTCCCTGTAGACATTCTTCTTCATTCATTCGCGCAGTTAGTGTAAAATTTAGTATAATTTCTTCGTTTACTTCTTTTGCATTTTTAAATCTTCTTAGACTTCATTTTTACAATCTCATTTTCCCCTGTCTCTCACTTTTCTTTTTTTTTCTTTTCGTTCTCTTACCTCTTACATTGCTATGGCATCTGATATAGGATCAGGTCAGTTATTTATTCTGTATGGGCAGTGAAGTAAATCTTACTGGCGCAGTCAAGAATATAAATAAGGTTGAAGTGAAAGTAGGAAATTAAAGAGCCGATGGGCTTGTAGGTCTTCCGATGTAAAGGTGGCGCAATGGAGATTGTTCGAATATGAATAAAGTGGAACGTAGAATTAACGGCCTAAATGAATCCCTACATAATAATGATTTAGTAGTCATCGAAATTAGAACTTTTATTAATTTACTTAACCCGAATGTTTTAAACAATTTGCAATGAAAATATCGGTTTATATATAGTTCTTAAAAAAATTCAAAATTCTATATAGTTTTGATTTTTTTGAGGATCTGTCGGAGCACTATTATTATAAACTTATCGTAATCTATCACAAAAAAAATTTCTCTGAATACAGTATTAAACTTTTCTCTGACACAAACACTTTTTTCATCATTTAAAGACTCCGCTATCAATTTGCTTGCAATTTGCAACGATTGAGGTAACGACAACGAAAGTGTGCTATTAATTTATCCACTTAGGGATAGCACTTCCGTATAGTTCCTCCAGCAAGGTGGAAAGTATGAAGCAGGCGTGCAACGTGTAGCAAATGGAGATGAAAATTTCTGAATAAGTGACCCACAAGAAGCATAACTTAACCAGCATCAGTAACACTTGCTGTGTTGCAATGTGGAGGGTTGTAGCTTCCCAACTATAACATTATCAATTACTTCGCCAGCAGATTGTTTGTTCGTTCTTATCGAATAGTAAATAAGGCTGGCGATGCCTGCGAACTCAGTGTGCATACTAGTATAGATATAACGGGATTCTCTTTCGTATCTGTAGTTTCATCTATATTCCTTTATTTCTTACTGTCTAATATTGTTGTTATTTCTTTCGCGTATAAATAGAAAATTACTTCGGATAATACTATAGTGAGTAAAAATATTAGGCGCCTATATATGCTCTATATACATTAATATCTCTCCCGGTTTCAAGTTCATAAATTTAATTTACAACTTGCTTCAATAACTATCTTTGGGTGCGAATTTATATATTAATGCTGGTTTCTCTTCTATCACCTCCTGGTCTTGTTGGTACTTAATGCGCTGGCAGCTCGTGAGATCGTGAAGCAGAGCCTGCAAAATCTATCCCTCCCCTGCCTTCTTAGCAAAATTAATGTGTATGAGGTCAAGATTAAAAAAGAAATAGTGATTACGGTGAAATTACAGGTGGAACTATTTCTTGAATTCTTCAATTCTTCTATTCTTTAATATATAGTAGTAGTTTTTATTGTAATATTATAGTATTAGTATAAATACTATTTTTCTTATACGAAAAAATAGTTTTAACTTATTTTCCAAGCGAAATTTAAGAAACAGGGAATAAAATATTCACTAATTGAACAGAAATTTAATGTGAATCTGTGCTTCATTTGATTCATCAAGAAAGCCACTTCCGTCCAAATGCTCATTTACCTTACCATCTCCACCGACTAAGTGTCTTCTGTAGATTTTTCCTTCTCTAATGTCCTAAAGGCTTTCCCCTAGTATAGCAATCTCCTATCTTCATTAGTTCGTCTAGATGCATTTCCCATATCGTATTTTCGCTATCATCTCCTACTAAATATGTTTGGAAATGGCCTGCTTTCATTAAAAAAACTTCCTTGTTTATTTCAAACAAACTCATCACAGGTTTGTGATCTGTTGCGAGCATGAATTATCAACCCGTCAAATATTAGCAAAATCTTCTTACTCTCCAATATAAAGTTAGTGCCTAACTATGAATTATTGAGGAATTTTTCTTAGGTTTGGTTAAAATTCGTGGAGCAAAAGCAATCCGACTCTCTGTTTTATCAGGGAAAATATGAAATAACACTGCCTTGATTTCTTCAGCTAAAACATCGCAAGCTAACTTGATTGATAGCGGATTATAATGAATCAATACTAATTCAGAAGCAATTATTTTTTTGATATGTAAAACAAGTTATCACAATCTTTACACCAATGTAATTATTAAACTTTATTCAATAATATATCTTCTATTTTGATCAGTGACCTTTTGCCATCTTTCCGTCAGCTTTATTATTCCATGCTCACAGAATTTCTAGTCTTTATCAGGAAAAAACAGAACTAGATGTAATTTCACAGCATTATTACCATCGAAGGTTTTACCAATGAAGGAATTTTGTAAGGCTCTATACAAATTGTAATCCGAGAGCGCTAAGTCAGTGCTGTACGGCGGATGTGACACCATTTCCCAACCAAGCGTCAATAATTTTTGGCGAGTAACCGATGACGTGTTTGACCTAGCATTGTTGAAAGAATTTAAATTTCCCGCCTAAACCTTTGACTGTAAAGCATGAATGTAGTTAGAAGAGAGTTGCTCTGTATTCGGTAATAAGTAAAAACATAGTTGAATAGCTCATAATTTCATAGCAGGCTATGAGCCTGCATTAAGAAATTATTTTGTGAATAGTTTGTCAATATCGATATTGTCTCGCGTAGTTGATTGTCTGAATGAAACGTGTTCAAAAAGCTTTAGATTGGTTTTTGTTTCAAGTCCATTCAGAGGTAATCAAAGTACTGCTTTTAATATTGAAACAGATACAGACATGAGGAAAGATAGATCATGGATGGTGGAGCATCACAACACATGTGTCCATATCGACATTACTTTTCTTCTCTCAATGAAACGAATGATTTGTTTGTAATATTAGGAAATAACGACAAATTAGAAATAAAGGGAATAGGAACAATTGAAATTCAAAAATCTCTAAATGGAAAAATTGAGAATCAATGATTCGTTCCAAACTTGGAAAATTTGAAAAGAAATTTATTCTCTGTAGGAACGCAAAGAGGTTTCTTTGTTATGTGTTGAATGCAACGGTTGTACATGACGAAAATAATCTATACACCCTTCAAATCAGAGTAAAACTAGTTAAAGTGGAGGCAAACGCTGCCAGTGGAGGTTCTTTGCAATTGTGGTATGAGCGCTTACATAAGAGGTTTGAATAAACGAGTCTGTTTATTCAAACCTCTTTTTTTCATTATTATGAAGGAAATCTTCGCAGACAATTTAATTGATGGTGTAAGACTAGATGAAATAGATGATTTCTTCTGTGAAGGATGCGTATGTGGAAAACAGCACCGTTTGAAATTTGGCCCTCTAGAAAAACAAGAATATAAACCAAGTCAATTAATATGGAGTGATGTATGCGGACCAATGAGTGTGGATTCAATTGGTGGTTCACATTACTTCATTCTATTCAAAGATGACAGCACTCGGTACCATGAAGTAAGGTATTTAAAACATAAATCTCACGTTTGTGATCATGATAATGATAGCAAATGATTATGATAAGAATTCATTAAAAAGTGTAAAACAAAGTTTGGATACAACATAAAATGTGTGGGAGTAGACAATGGTACAGAATTTATTAATAAAAGAATGAATGACTTATTTAGTCAAAATGGCATAATTTTAGAAAATGCTAGATCTGAGAGAGACAATCGTACAATAGTAGAAAGTGCTCGATCAATGATATACACCAAAGACTTACCACTTGAATCATGGGCTGAGGCTATAAATACCGCAGTGTATCTGTTAAACAGAACACCAACGACACAGGGTCAACACCGTTCAAAAAATGTTCAGGTAGGACACCTAACCTACAACATGTTAAAGTCTTCGGTTGTAAAGCTTATCCACATATACCAGATAGTCTACAAAAAAAATTCCATAAAAGAAGCAAAAAGCTGTTACTAGTTGGCTACGATACTGGGCCAACTAATTATGGGTTTACGATCCTCAAACAAATGAAATAAAAATATCTAGAAATGTTATTTTTAATGCGAATAGTAAAGGATAAACACTCCCAAGGGTAAATACTACATTAATCAGTTTAGGTGATGCGGATCAGAAAGCCGGCGAAATAAAAGGTAATGAAAAGGATGAAGAAGTATTGGAAAACATAATCGAAAAAGAACAAGAAAATAACGCAGGACAACAGCATGAAGATTACATTCTCTAATCTCGACGTAACATAAACTCACCTTTATTTACGACGTTTAAGTGTGACGTACCAACGATTTACAAAGAAGTTGTGACAGGTACAAATTCTTTGAAATGGAACGAGGCGATAGAAGAAGAATTTCCTGGCTTAGAAGATAAAACATGGGAGGCAATAAAGTTACCACCAAGAAAATCCATTATTGGCTCACGACGGCTATTTAAAGACGCACGATTGTGTGCGAAGGGTTGCAGTCAAACGAAAGGAGTCGATTACAATAATACACTTTTGCACCTACAAACGTTATGATACAATTAAGGTTCTATTCTTTAGCTGTACAAAGAAAACATAAAATGCTACAATTTGATGTCAAAACAGCATTTCTAAATGGAGAGTTGGAAGACGAGGTGTTTATGCTGCCACCAGAAGTTATAAATAATGGTAGAAATTTAGTGTGTAAATTAAAAACGGTCACTATATGAGTTAAAACAAAGTCCACGTTGGTGTAAAACATTTGACAATTTTTTAAAATCTTGCAATTTTGTACAGTGTGAAGATGATAAATGTGTGTTCATTAGTAATAATTCAATCAATTCTGAGACTATATTAGTGTTATATGTAGATGACAGTTTAATTATGACTAGAGACGGATTACATGCAAAATGCATGTATTTGATTTTATTTATTTATTATATTTTACGTCTATTTGTAAATATCTTACACTGATTAAAGTTAATTAACACTAATCAGGGTAATACATCTACATATAGAAGTAAAATATAGTAAATAAATAAAATAAAATATATGCACTTTCCATATAATCCGGTCTCTAATTACGACAAAAGACATGGACGACTTAAGTGAATTTATTGAAGATTTTTAACTAGAATTGGTACAAAGGTCAGACTCAACCTTTATACATATGAGATCGCGTATTAAAAGCATGCTCTCTAAATTTAATTTAAATGAAATTAAACCTAGCAATATCCCAGAAGATTCAAACACAGTGCTTGTTCAAGATATAAATTCTGAAAAGTTTGACGAAATCAAATATAGATAAGCTGTAGGTTGTTTAACATTTGCACCCATTACAGCGAGACCAGATATTGCATATGCCGTCAATGTAGTTATTCGTTTCCAAAATTGTGCAATAAACGCCTTCTGGAATCCAATTTTACGTATATTTCATTATTTAAAGCTCACTATAAAGTATGGAATAGAATACGATAACAATACAAAATTAGTAAGCTACACGCAGATTTTGAAGGAGACAGAGATACTAGAAGATCTATCAGCGGATATGTATTCCTATATGGTCAAGGAGCAGATACATGGTTATCAAAGAGACAAACATCAGTTTCATTATCAACAACCGAATCTGAGTATATTGCTGTATCAGTTGCTACCAAAGAACTTATATGGTTACAACACTTATTCAGTCAAGTGACCAGTGATACATGTTGATAACCAAAGTGCAATAAAGCTTATTAAAAACCATGTGTACCATAAGCGTACAAAACATATAGGCATACATTATTATTTTATTAGAGGAAAGTATGAAAGAGGTACTGCAAATATAGTATATATACCTACCGAGAATCAAATTGCAGCTATATTTACAAAACTTCTTACATTCTCAAAGTTCAATAATTTTAGAATGTTGACGAATATGAGATGTTAAGTGACCGAAGGATTTTCTTATTGTTTCTTATTTTTATATATCGTAATGTTTAAAGGGTTAAATTTAATTTGTGGGAGTGTTGAAGGAATTTAAATTTCTCGTCTAAACATTTGAATGTGAAGCATGAGTGTAGTTAGAAGATAGTTGCTCTGTGATCGCTAACAAGTAAAGACATAGTTGAATAGCACTCTTGCTTTTCTTTAAAATCATTTCATACCGATTCATCAACCCTGGCTATTATTTTAAATTACAAAGTATAATTTCTCCAATTGGCGACAATACACGTCTCAATTAATCGTTTGGTTCCTAGAAAGCAACTTAAAATTTACAATACTCATGTAATTCCGCCAAAATGACAGCATACTCTTCTTTTGGTACGTATCAGCTTTAGCAAAATATGACGGAAGTGAACGCTTTGTTCTCCATATTAAAATTGAAGCAAACAAATTCATAAAAAAACACACTTTTTTTCAAAAAGCTAAGTTTACAACTGACAAATGTTAAAACTACATATGGGTAACATATTTCAACATAAACACTGCTCTCACCTACATTTAAAATCGGCAGTTACTTTGTTGCCAACCTAATACCTTCCTAAACGTCTGTCCTCTTTCCAATGCCGCAAAAATGTTCTCAATCTGGGGTGCTAAGAACTCTGAATAAACCAGTATACAGTTATTTTGTAATATGCACAAAATATTATTGAGTTAGTGAGCTTTAATACTGGGACTAATGGAGAAGGTTCATTTATGTTGCATCCTTTTAAATAATTGATGTCTTGTCTTACCTCGACATGTGATTTTCTGCCATCTTGTAGTTATATCGCCTTGATGCTTTTTTTTTGTTTTATCCTTGTCGGTAAAATGTAATATTGTGAACTAGCGCATTAAACTAAACGTCTCTAACACATGGAACAAGATTGTACTTCTTTGCTATAGACTCTGATTCAAGTTACCAAAACAGAACTACTATCGGTAATCTAGGTTTCTATACTACAGCACTACTATTAATATATTACATTCAACACAATAACAGCTTTGTCACAAACTAAGCACACCACTTATCCACCATTATAGTTCGTGACTTGCCATAAAATCCCTTTCACAGTTGTGCAACATCTCTATATCTCCGGTATAGCCTACCTAAACCCTTGCACCACGATGCCGTTGAATCCAAGTCGCCTTAAATCCCCCTTGGTAGTTTAGTATTGATATTCAGATTAATATTAGTATTAATATGGATGTTAGTTTAAATGTTAGTTAATAAGTACTTCATTTTCGTTATATCCATTTTCTATATTCATCACATCTCTTGTACCAATCTATTGCTGTTCTACTACCAAATTAGGTATCTGCAAAATTATGTTGCCCAATTTCAAGGCAGTATTTTTAATGGCTACTCATATCGCCCGAATGGGGTTCATAAGACAGCATCTCAAAACTGTGTGATCGAATCCTTATAATGACTGATCGTACTTGTGTATAATATGTTGTTCCCTGTTATATTAATAATTTTATGTGGTTCTGGTTCAATTATTTTGAGATCAAAATGTATGTTTCTTTATTATTTATTTATTATTAATTATTTTATCTAATTAATCAGTAAATCATCTCTGATTTAGTTGCATAGCAGTTTGGTTTTCTACCTATTTGCTTGTATGTATGGGTAAATTTGCTTGTTTTTCTAACCATTTGTCGTAATTCTGCATTCATTGGGTTATAGCAGTTCACATTTTGTGCCAAATTTAAACATTAGTATGAATTATTAGTACTCAATGTCCGATGGCCATAGTTGTTAGTAATCCTTTTGCAGACTCATCGGACCAATTTTTTGGTGAAGTATGTCCGCTATGTATATAATATTCTGGTAATTCTGTTAATGATTTCTGTCCTTCTGAACGTTTTTTGTTTGGATTTAAGAATTTTATTTCCATGCATTCTCTATTATTTACTATTATAGCCTACTTTTCGCGTTTTACTATTTATTGGGTTTTCCAGCAGCTACTGAAGATACGCTTATATTACGTCTGTAACTAACGTATATAGCAGTCAAGTGGGCGTGTACGTTCTTAAATTGTTCCTTGTGTACTTATTAAAGGAACATAATTTTTGTAGTCTACTTGAAATGCAACATATTTTCTTTCCTAGTTAGACCATTATAATCTGTGGAAAAGGTAATCTTATATCACATACATTGTAGCTTCCTTGCCTTTCACTTTAAAACTAGTAAGCAATTTTTTGGTATTCCATTTTAGATAATACCAGAAAGGATGCTAACTTTCTGATATATTTTTACATTTGAAAGATAATATAGTGACAAATCCAACTATTCCGCATGTTTTAGTTTAAATTTAAAAAATGAAAATATGAATGGCAATATGCTCTAGTTTTCGTATAAATTGGCTAAAAAAGCGTTAAATTGATTTCAGGCAAAGCGTTGGTTACAAATAACTTACAACTAACAGTTATCAACCACAATAGTTTTTCTTATTAGTTAAAAACTATAAATAAGTGTTACAAACGTTAAAACAGATAGATTACAAGTAATATACTTTGTTCAGTATTTATTCCAGCATAATAAAGTAGATCTCAGAAAGCATAGGTTTGTTCCAATAATGCCACAAACTATTCTGTGATTGTCCGAAGCATGCGTTATAAATGAACGTTCAAACAAGCTCGAACTAAAATCACTAAAACAACTAAGAAGAATTGCAAATGTTCGCTGATCGCCAGCCAGAAGAGCTTGAAGATTTTTCTCCGATTAAGATGTACTAATAGCAACATATGCGCATTATGCAATTGTATTTGTTTTTGAACTATAATTGCCTTATGCTTTTTATTACACGTAAAATTAAATCTAAATCAAATTTCATGTTCATTAATACGTGTATATATATGTATATATATATATATATACATATATTAAATGAGGCAAGAAATAAATATTGTATTAATTAATTACTTGCTTTAAAGAAGTTATGATATAATCTGTATTAATCAAACAACTAAGTTACATCAACCACACCCAATTTGAATCTATAGAACTGAATGACAACTGCTTATTTGATCCTTATATGCATGACAAAACTATATGTATGATTGTAACTAACAAATAACTAACATGTAACACTACTAGATAAAGCACCTCCGTCCTACCATTCACCCAGCCTGGATGAGAAGAACTTTAAGGATTTTCCTGGTGTACTAATTATTGTGGGTACGGTAGTGGGAACTGCACTAATATTAATGAATGTTCTACTAATTGGCTGCTGTTTACACAGAAGATCAAAGAAACGTTTGACAGGTAAATAAATACTGTTATTTTTCTTACATAGTGTTTGTGGACTCTGTGGAAAAAATTATTCCCGAGGACCTTCTCGAGAAACAAGATCTACCCAAAATAGTGATCGTCAGTGTGTCAATTATAGGTGTTACCTTGTTGCTGGTCAATATTGGTCTGGTTCTTGGTTGTGTTTATAAAAAACGAGTAAAGGGAATAAGAGGTTCGTTTGTTATATATATATAATTAAACCACTTGTCTAGTTTAAAATTCAAAGAGCGCTTAAATAAACTAAAAGCAAATGTTTTGAGATCAAATTTATTGATAACATGAATGAACCTAGTACTATTGTAAACCTCTTCATTTGTTCGTTCACTTTTTCAAGATTGTAGGAACACAAACGTTCACGAACGGGCTATAACTACTTAATAATCGAAGTGAGTTAGAATAAAATTTTTGTTGTTTAGCAATATATTGTCTACATACCAAAATTTTACCACCATTTTAGAATATCAATTCAGCGTGTGTACTTTCTATTCTATTAATTTTATGATACAAATCGTTTTTTTTTTAATTAAGTAAAGGTAGAGTTTAGTTATTACAGAAATATCTTATTGAGAAGAATCAATGCAGCTACGAAATTAATTAAAAATCATTTAAATTCAGTGTTCACGGATCATGTATAAAAACACAAATTTAGGCAACCTAGTAGATGATCTAATATAGTTTCTGCTGAAAAAAAATTGAACGAATTTTTACAAAGGATAAATTTTAAATGTTTGTATGCCCTTCTTTTTAGAATCTAACTTTAAAATACTAAATGCGATTTATACTTTATTGATCACTAAAGTGTCTGAAATATTAAAATTTTCTTAGAAGTCTGAAAATTTGTATTTAGAGGTTTTCGGTTATAATCTTTCTGAAATTTACATATAACAAAATAAACTATATACATATGTACTTATATATACTCGTACATACTTCCTTATTACATTTCTACTATTAATTTTCATATTTTGCCTTAAACTTAATTTTTGTAGTCTCTCTTTGGGAATTGATTTGCTTTTTTCGTTTTAGATCAAAATATTCAAAACAGCAAATCTGCCACGATTGAAATGTATGCTCCTAGCAGCTACAACGACACTGTAACAGGAGAAACTCTATCTTCAGTCAGCGAAAAAAGTGAAACGTACAGCAACGAGGGTAGCAATAACGAATACGTAGTAAGTAAAATTAATCTTTTAGATCTTTACTCTGCTAATAACTTTAAAAACCATTAGCTTGACGTTACGTAGTAATAAATTAAAACACGTAATGTCTAAATGTTTATTGTATTTAAAAATTTTAAGTAAGATCAATGTGCCTGTGGTAATTTCCAAATCAATGTTCAACTACCTTCTATGGATGAAAAAAAAGTGAGTGAAAACATTGATTTACCAGTTATTCCGTGCGTTCAGGGAGTTCTGGAGCTGCCAGCACTGAGCTCCGCTAGATCGAGCGGTGTCCTGAACGCCACCGGTAGGTGCCGGCGCTCGATCTAGTGGTCGCCATCTCTTCTAGCGGAAAACAAAAGCTCTCGGCAATCTAGCCGGGAGTGGGGGTAGGCGGCCAACATTCAAATACAAATTTATATTAATATCCGATCTATGTCAAGAAGAAATGAAACATATTTTTTATGTTATAGTGCTCTATATTTACGGAGTATTTATAGAAGCTGTTATTGGTATGACACCGAAAATCCATATTTTCCAAAAAAAAAAGTATCCATGGCTCTTACTTCTTCATTCGTTGAGCTGCATATTTCCTCAAGGATCGTTGCACAGTTGTATCATTTGATGAAAAACTAACTTGCCGGTACATTTTGGTATACCAAACTAATCACAGCTTGATCTAAATGCTTCTGGTTTGGCAGGCATCCACATCGTAAATGATAATTTCTTCTCGGTTAGTACTGTAGGAGTAGTTACTTAGTACTGTGGGAGTTGGTCCTGTATTAGTGTTGGATAGACATGTGTCAAATAGCTCCAAAATCAAACTAATTTTTGAGTAAATTTGTTTCACTAAAAACTTGTATAAGTGGAAAATTAGTGCATAAAAGAATATAGTAGTGCATATAAGAGCTCAAGGTAAGAAATTAAACTTATATTTAAAGTAAGAAAACAAACGGCGAAGGGTAACCTTCGAAGCGTCGGGCTGGGTTAATCCGCTTATCGCGGCGCGCAGATCGCAAATAGCGTACAACTAAACAGAGTTGTATTTAAATAATTTCGTTTATGATGGATACTGACGGAAGTACTACGGATGAGGGAAAACAGAAGAGGAGTACAACAGAATACACGGAAATTTTTACGAAAACTGAAAAAACGACAAGATCTCCTGCTGAAAAATCGGAAGACAAACTAGGAAAGATTATGGAAATGTTGACCACGGTAACTCAAGGAATTAAGGAAATGAGAATCGAACAAAGAATACAGAGAAGAACTTAAACAAATAAGGTTAAAGAATGAAGGAATTAAAAGAGAGAACACAGAGCTAAAAAAAAAATACAAACCATAAAAGAAAAACTTATCGCACTCGAAAACAATAACCTAGGAAAAGCGCATGCGGAACTGGGAAAGGAAGTCAATCAAATGAATAGGAAATTAAATTTCCTTGAAAGGTACAAAAGACGAAATAATGTTATAGTACAAGGATTAAAAATAAACGAAGAACATCAAAGCACACTAAAAGAAGCAATGACAGAGTTTATAGAAAAAGAATCGAGACAGAAATAAAGACAAAAGAAAAATTGCAGACAAAACATATCTAATAGAATTCCCGAATATGAATGAAAAATGTAAAGTAATGAAAAACAAAAGTAAGCTAAGAAATAAAACAGAGAGGAAAATCTACGTTAATGAAGACATGACAAAAGACGATAGAGAGACTCAAAATAAACTAAGAAATGAAGCCGCTCATGCTAGAAATAAAAAGAAGAGGGTAAAAATAGGTTTTCATAAGTTAATAATAAATGACGAAGTATCGAAATGGAACGTGGGAAAGTGTGAGCTAGAAAAAGCTAGGAAAATCCAGAAAACTAATAAACATATAAGCACAATGGAGGAAATCTAAGATGACGACATCGAATGAAAATAGTTCAAGAGAAGGTTTATATAATGGTAAAGCGAAAACAATTGAAACTGGAAATACCGTGGGGAAAGCAAAGGTATTTAAGATATGTGTATGGAATATAAGAAATCTAAGCGGAAAAGAAATAGAATTAAGTCAAGAATCTGATAAAGTAGGACTAGACATTTTAGTAGTAGCCGAAACAAAAAAGAAAGGAACTGGAATTACAAACATACGAAGTGAGCATATATTAATTTGGAGTGGTGTAAAAAAAGAAGAAAGAGCGTCAGCTCGCATAGGATGTTTGCTAAATAGAAAACAGATGAATTATCTAAATAAATGGGAAGCAGTTACAGAAAGAATACTGACAGTTGAACTTAAGTAGAATACGCACACAATGACGTTAATATATAATATATGGACCCAATGAAGATGAGAGAGTCGATAAAAAGGACAAATTCTGGGAAGACCTCTCCATGACAATAGAAGGCGCTAAAGGGATAATCTACATAGCAGGAGATTTTAATAGTAGAGTTGGAAAAAGAGACAGATTATTTAAAACAGTGATTGATGATGAAGGGGAAGAAATAAGAAATAATAATTATTAAATTTTAGTCAGAATTATGATTTGATTATAACAGATACATTTTTCAAACACAAAAATATACACAAATTTACAAGAGAAGAACCGAATCGGAGAGAAAGATCTATAATAGATTATTTATTAGTAGAAAGACAAAACAGAAAATCAGTACTAGACGTAAGAGTTAAAAGAGGGTATGAAATAAACAGTGATCACTATCTTTAATAGTTTAAATAAAGGAAATCGACAACACACGCAAAAAAGACCTGGAAATAGAGAAAAAGATTGGTTACGAGTCAATACGTTCCTATAAATTGAAAGATGGGAAACTTCAGAGGATTCAAGGAAAATACAAAGGGATGAGTACAGAAGAACTATGGATACTGTTTAAAACAACGCTTATAGATACAGCTAAGACCATATGTAGCGCACGAAGATAAATAATTATAAAAGGCAAACTTCATGGTGGTCTGATGAAATCAAGAACCTAGTGAAAACAAAAAAGAAGGTATGGCAGGGCTATTTAAACAGTAAAAATGAAGAAAGGTATGAAATATACAAAGTACAACGAAAGAAAGTCAAGATCGCAGTAATGGAAGCGAAACGAAAATTATGGAAAGAATTTGGACTGAAATTAAAAAAAGATAGTAAAGGAAATAAAAAACTGTCTTTTTAAGTACTTAAAGGTATGAGAAGTGATAGAAAAGTGAATTCAGCAGCATTAAGAGACAAAGGAGGACAAATACTTCACAGACCGAAAAATGATTATAAAAGCGATGGAGAGAATATTTCGAAGAGTTGTTAAATACTCCAAGTGAAGTGACAATACAGCAGATGCACGGTCTAGGCGACAGTCGGGATACTGCGGGCGAAGTATTTGAGGAGGGGAAGAACATAGAAGAACATCTGGGGACGATAAATTAACAACCTAGATGTTAGAAAATATAGGGTATCACGCAAGGCAGTTATTGTTGGATATTTATAATAACGTATGGGAGCAAGGCAGAATCCCCAAAAGATTGGGGTCCAAGCCTAATAGTACCGATTTACAAAGAGGGTGACAACAAAGACTGCAACAACTACCAAGAAATTATGCTACTAAACACAGTAGTGAAGATTTATGAAGCAAACTGTGTAGTAAGTAGAAACATGAAATCAGAGGTGTTCTATACAAAGGAAGGTGTTAGACGAGGAGGTGGACTTAGCCCTCTACTATTTATAACATTCGTGGATGAAATTATCAGAGAGACAAGGAAGAGAACAAGGGCTTATTACATTGGACATCACAACTTAGAAAATGTAGAAATTACAGAATGTGTATTCGCAGATGATGTAGCATTAATAGCTGGAAATGAAAAGGCTCTCCAGCACAACATAAATGCTTGGAACAATACACTCGCTAAGTATGGAATGAAAATTAATACAAACAAAACTAAAGTAATGGTTATATCAAAAGAGGAAAAAGAAATACACATTAAACGTGGAGAAACAGAAATACAACAAGTTAGAGATTTCCAGTACTTAGGTGTTGCGTAATTATGAATTTCTTTTCACTGTTTTCCAATTTTTATCCCATGATGCAGATTTATGTTTCTGTTCTCTTTTACTTAAAATGAATTATATGTAATTATAGTGTTGAATATAATTACAAGAAAAACTTACGTATGGATTTCAGAAAATAATAAATACCGCCTATGGTAGCAGTGCGTGTGACTGAAAGAGACAATTACTTGAAAGAGAGGAGGAATACATCTTCCATACTACTCATAATATGTACATATGTATTCTCTGCGAAGGGTTCGTTTATAGTAAACGATTGTGTAACCTTGAGCTCTGTGCAGTAAACTAATACGTCCGGAATTAGGTAGTCGAGGAAATGGGATCCTTATTGATGAAGAATCGGATTGTCGCGCTCGTAACGCTCTATTGTAAATACCAAACAGAAATGCAGAAAGTATTCGCTGCCATACATGAATTTCTATTCATTAAAAGAATGTTATTTCTGTCGATGTCGATATTGAAGTATTGCTAATTATTAAAAATACGTATTAGTCGTTATTTGCATATAGTTTGTAATGTGATATACGTATAAATATACATATATATATATATATATATAAACGTACAATATATAAATATATATGTATATTTATATATTGTAACATACGAACACAAGTTCTGCGACAGACACCGTTCGAAGAAGCTTAAGAAAAAGATGAATGTGATTTCATCGAAACATCAGTGTAACTACTATCCTAGTAAGGATAAAACAACGACGCGGGATACCCGAGAAGTTTCCGACACACATATATATATGTTTATACATAATATATATAAATATATATATAAAAATACATAAAAGAACGCTTCGATAGAATACATAATGTGAGCAGTATCGAAGATATATTCTGCTATCATAGGCGGTATTTATAATTTTCTGGAATCTTTACGTCACCTTTTGTTGCAATTATGTCCGACGCTATAATTACATATACTTCATGCTAAGCTGCGGTATACGATGGTTGGTATGTTCCGTAAAATTCCCGACTGCGGCTGCAATTTACAATCGTCGTCGAAACTTCTTCTATTCCAATTGACCATGAACGGTGTTCCAAACCATAAGAGATTCGGTTTTTTTTTTTGCTGAATTTCAATGCAAACTACACAAACAACTAAACTATCTTTTTCGCAACCAGAATGTAATTTTCCACATAGAAAGGTTTCATATTTCATTATGTTACTGTTGTACTTCGAGGGCGATGTTAAATAATCTTTTGCCATTTTAAAGGCAGTTTAGGAAGGTAGTAAATTGCGTGAAATAAGTAGTGAATTTGTTGGTATTTACAATAGAGCGTTACGAGCGCGACAATCCGATTCTTCATCAATAAGGATCCCATTTCCTCGACTACCTAATTCCGCACGTATTAGTTTACTACACAAAGCTCAAGGTTACACAATCGGTTACTATAAACGAACCCTTCGCAGAGAATACATATGTACATATTATGAGTATTATGGAAGATGTATTCCTCCTCTCTTTCAAGTGATTGTCTCTTTCAGTCACACGTACTACTACCACAGGCGGTATTTTTATTTTCTGAAATCTATACGTAAATTTTTCTTGTAATTATGTTCAACGCTATAATTACATGTAATTCATTTTAAGTAAAAAAAAAACAGAAACATAAATCTGCATTATGGGATAAAACTTGAAAAACCGTGAAAAGAAATTCATGATTACGTAACACTACTACAGACCGCTTGTTATATTGGCTGCCTACCCCCAACATCGCTTCGATTCGCATTTAAAAATTAACATTGTGTACAAGCATGATATTATTACTTGCTGATAATTATTTGCTTTTCATCTATGCTACGTTTTACAGATTCAATATGATCATGCGATTATACCTGTTGATTGTAATAACAAAGAAATTTGTTTAGCTCTTAATTTAATTTTTAGTTGAAATGAAGAAATTTTCTATCATTGTATAGTATTGAAGTTTAATAACATTTATTTTCCAGAATTGATTATTTAGAATGTTGTTCTATATTAATTTTAAAAATATTAAGCCTATAATTCCGAATAACAGGCAGTGAACTAACGGTTTAAATAGCTTCTAACGGAAAGCACGGATTTAACTATTTTCAAAATGGCTCTTCTTTTTAGGAAAATTTGAGATACTAAAATCAGTTTGAAAGTGCTACTTCTAGGTTATGTTCAACAATTCGTTTGTAGTTTTTAAGAATATTTAAGTTGCTCCCTTCTGTATGTGTACGGCGCGTTCAGACAATCTATTTAATGTCATGACTCATTACATTAAATGTGCTATTAGCGTGATCGCCTAAACTACTTCCTTGATACTATGTTCCCTCCACACATAGATCGAGGATCAAAACCTTCAAATACGACATTTATGTAAATGTCGAGTGCTGTCGCGGTAGTGAAATCGCATGAATTCGTCTTTCAACTAAAGGTCACAGAAACTAATGGCAACCACTAATGAGCAATAAATTCAAATTCTACGGATTACGAAATCACATTGACCTGCGTATTTCTTCATGATTCATAATTTTCATACTAAACACATTTCCAAACTAAAGTGCCATGGAGCAAATGTTATTTTCGATAGATATTTTTGACCTTTTAGTTTTCCTTTTCAATTAAGTTTAAAACCAGAAATGCTTAAAAACACCTTTTTATAAACGCTTTAAGTAGTGCACAATACATTGACTACTGACTCCGTATTTATAAATAATTAAAAGACGGCAATTATTAATTTCGCGTATCAAGAAGCTGCTGTAAAGAAAACAAAATATAGTGTGAATAGCCAGAATTGATGTATCACAAATATTACTTGTAAATAATAAATACACATAAATTCGTAATGCAAATATCTTCAAAACCTCGGTTAATAAAATTCAAGCAATTTAATATAACATTGTAGGCTTGTTTACTAATATAAGTTAACAAGTAATTTAACCATTTAAGAAGTTATATAAAGAAATGGGAAAAACAAACACAAAATACTTAATTTTTTATTTTCTTTTTCTGCAAAAACCGTTGACTTTCCGGACCTAGCTTCTGATTTTCTAAGGACATTGACAAAGTAAGTGTTTCCAAATTAGAAAATAGCAGAAACCTTCCATTCTTCAAATATTGTTTACGTATGTTGCATATAAAATAAAAGAGAAGATGGTGATCAATTATGCTAACTTTCTGGTGATTTCTAGCCTATATGTGGTAAGTAATAACTTAAAATTTATCTTCAAGATATCAAACAATCTAAAAATAGCACGTTTAAATTGATTCTTAGGTAACGTTAAAATCTATTTAAATCGCTACTAATAGTAACTAACTTCATATTTATACTAAAACTTACTTTATTACAATAATTTGACATGAAAATTTTAAGTTATGGCAGTGCACTCTCTGAAAGTATTTAAATACAGCTTCAAATGTTGCTAGAGAATCTTGCAATTTTTGGTTCAATTTAAAAAACAAGTTCCAGTTAAATTTATTGTTATTTAACAGATAAATATTTCACTACCAGCACTCTTTTGAAGTACTAAGTTGATTTATATATCGAGAATTACTAGGATAACTATCTAATAGTGGCATACAATCAACAGAACGGTAAATATGCGACGGTGTGTAATGTAGATACAAACGAACGTTTAATAGTTATACGCTAATAATGAGATATTAGTTTCTTAATTGATGCAGAGATTTAGGGTCCACATTATTCTTTTTATTGAGTCTTTGTTTAAATTGTATGTTTAATTCGTGAAGTTTATGTATAGTGTAAGGTGTATATCACAGGTTACTATGTAATGTATTGAATTTTTTTTTGTTTGAAAGGTGAGAAGGCAGTATGATGACAAACATACCACACAGTCTCTATGTAGTTACTACGTGTTTCTAAAAAGTAATACACGGCTAACACAATACAATTGCAATGAATCGACTTTTTCGTATATCTTTGTAAGTAGTATGTACATTGATTTTTTACTGCCAAATTAAGTCTATAAATACACATCGTACACGTAATAAAGAAAGAGATTTTCGAAGAGAGGTATCATATTTAATTTCATTAATTTTTGTAATTTATACTGTATTTTAATCTCCAGGCAGTTTTACATTTCTTCGAGGTCTGTGGTACAATATGTTATTTTCGGCATGCATATAGATCAGCCATATGTGTTGTGTAGTATGTTAGATGTATTTGGTGGTATGCCAAGTTTCTTTGGTGTAAAGTTCTCGTTTACATGCGGTTTTACAACTTTTACCCCGAAACGCATCTTTCGATTAATGTGTATTCGACTTCATTCTTGTTGTGTAACTAACTTATTTCTTGAGCGTTTACGCAAATTGTTCACTTTAACTGTATGTAGTTGGACTATATGCCGTCGGGAATTTTAATATAATGTCACTTTGTGTAAGAAAATTCTAGCATTTACTTGATGAAAATATTGGTCGATTGTCCGCGGCGATGCACCCAACAAATATTCTCTTTAACTATCATAATAATGTTATTTTATTACCTTAGAAGCGTATACAGTTCTATTAATGTTAAATATTTACAATGTTAATTACGCAGAACCGCGCTGATGACGCCGGGTAGGCAGAAACATTTGTAAGTATTAGAGTTTTTCCTTCTCCTCATATTGTATTTCTCGTGAATGATCCCACCAATACCATGAGTAGCTATATTTAGTAGCATTATGTTAGGTGACATAAATGTGCATTAGTATAGCGTACAGTAAAATAAATCCAAAATTCTATTACGCTTATGAGTTTGGGCCACGCTCGTACATCAGTAATTTGACATGATAGTGATGTAGAAAAATATTTTCCGAACTTCTTCCTCACACCGATTGCTTTCATGTGAAATTTATAATAACAAGATTTGTTACTACCATTGAACCTTACAGAAGTTTCTTCTTCAGAATATGTTTTATAAACTTGTAAGAAAGTATACAACAAAAATGTAATTTTACACGCGTTTTATATATGAATTATTACTTTCAGGATGAAGGAAGAAAACAAGCGGCCAGTACCTATCTCATGGATCAACAAGATTATCCAGGCCCGTATCCATCTTGCTTAGGTTACGAAATGCAGATCCAACCACACCTAACTCATAAAACACATACTCTGCCTCATCCTCATCATCACCACCAGCATACTCAAGACAAAAACAGATCTCGAGATGATCAATCTCTGGGATATCACGGAAGTACGTCACGCAATTTCTAACTTTTCTTCATCGCTAGTATATGTCACCGTAGTAGGGAGCATCCTATAGTGGTCTAGTGTTGCACAAAATCCCGCTTTCAAACGTGATGCGATATACTAAACCGCAGCTCGCGTTTATTTCTAATTGCAACAAGTGACTATATATCGTGCTTTAGCACGGTATATACTTTATACGACTTAGCACACACAACTGGCTGGGGGTTTATCTGGAATCGGTCTATCACACTCAATGTATTCACTGTATTGAAGAATATTTCAAAAAAAAATGTTCAGAATCAAGTAGTCTACATGATAAAAATATGTTCGTGTATAAATAATGTAGCTTCTTTACTTGAAATAGAATATTCTAGTAGTACAGCATTTTTAGATTCTTCAATACAATCAATATATAGCAAATTAGAGTACTATATCCTGCTCTTAAACTAAATAATTTTCCACTTAAAATAAAACTGTATTTACATTGTTTCCTTTAGAAGGGCAACATCAACTGTACTCTCTTTACTCGTGGGTTGTTTCAAATTAAATAATGTATATCAGATACCTTTACACTAAAATAGCAAAAACTCTTTTTTTAAATAGACCAGATTTTTATGCTAATTGTCACAGACCAATAGAGATGAATCGATTTACCTGTATACAGTACCGCAGATCGTACAACGGTGGTCGACGGTGTTATACATATATCTAATGTTCTCTCGCCTTGCTTGCTGAGTGTGTTGGAAAGTGTGTATGGTGAAAATTCAATTTAGAAAGTACATATGAAATTAAGAAATATGTATATGCATTAACATACAGATTTAGTACATACTGGTTGAGTTGAACTGCAAACGCTCAAAATACGGAAGGCACTAAGAAATAAAAATTATTACCTTACCTTTTTCTATTTCTTCCAAGTGGTGACCGTTCTACATCCACGCTCGTATTATTTGTGTTTAGAATGCTTCTCATAGTTTTTACGGCCGTCAAGTCTGCCAAGGACGTTCTCATACTGTCGACTGTACTCTTAAAGATAATTTCGCAATTGTTCAAATGATTTTCCCATAACAGAGTACTTTTCGTAAATCTTAAATCTTGTATTTCTATATCTCCTTCGAGTTAATAATTCGAAAACTGTTCGTGGACTCTTTAAGTAGTAAATCTTGTGGATTCAACGTAGAAATAAAATATTTGAAACGCTGAAAGAGCTCACTGTAATACGATACTGTTTTAAATCAGGCACCCTTGGTTAATATAGGTTCTGGTGGTAGTAGAAAATCATAGGTAGAAGTTCTTGAGTTGGCGAATTCGTTTAGGAAATTTGAAAAAAACTTAATTAACTGTGAGTTAGTCTAGTCTCAGATAGATTAGTGGTATCATCCACAAGATGAAACGCATGTAGTAAACATTTAACGCAAAGGAGATGTAGAAAATCTCTTATAACAATCTCCCAATTTTAACCATATTTGCGACTCGATCAGTGACAGAAACTTCTTAAGACTGTTAGACGCTACACGCAAAGAAACGTTTGCTTGTATCAAGACTGTCCGCCTCCATTCAAGAAAATAATCCTTTATCCACAATAGAATTACTGTTTCAAATCAACAGAAATATTTTCTCGGCATTTTTTTCTCCGCTAAAGGGAATTATTATTATTAATATATTTGTAATGAAACAATAGTATATCTTTGCTTAAGAAATTCGTTAACTTCATTCAAGAAAATCATGCAGAAAATTTGAAAATATTTATTAATTAGAGAAGTTGTTTTGGTGCTATTTCCTCATCGTTTGTGAATCAATTCACTTATGTCCGACGTTTCGGCAGTCTTGGAGGTATAGCCCCTGAAGGGCACTGAGTATTATTTGCCAGATTATTCCATAAGTTCCGTATGATTTGTGCTGGACGTATTATTGCCTATAAAATTAGTGAAACTGTCGTATCGAGAATCGAACTCGATCTATTCTTGTTCTCGATTTTCGCATTCCACCTGACTTAACCTCTAAGCCAATAGGAGAGACAATAACTACTGTGTTAAACAACATTTTCTTAACTTAACACTAAATAATTTACTTCGAGAAAAGCATTTTTCTGTTTTGCATATATTTGATTTTAAAACCCCAAGAAAATATTTATTTGATGCAAGTACAATTTCAAGAATATTATTTTCTTACATTAAATATGTTTTTACTCTTCAAGAAAAACTATTTACTTAAATAGAGACAGATTTTTACCAGAAAATCTAATTTCTTAATGCAAGGAAACACTTCTCTGAGTGTGTTGATGCGCCTTTTATCATCGGCTGAATACTTTGCAGCACAAAGCAAGTGGCATTGATGGACCATCAAATTTAAGTTCGCACAATGCAATTGCACGCAAAATGTTAAGCATATTTTCTGTGCAAAAATTTCGAGTATATTATTGTAAGAACAAAAAAAAAAGGAATGGAAAGAAATATTTATACAATTCGTCCTAGCTCCTTACAATAGCTCCTTACTGCGACATTTGTAGCTATGTTTGTATGTTATATCATATGTATTATTTTCCTACTCCTAATTAAACGTATATATAAACTCTGTGCATCGAAACGGTGTCGTTAACGCGCGAAACGAGCAAATGTCGAACGATGTCGTTTTCGGCCCTCATTTGTTCGTGTTTTTTTCGGAAGTCGCAAAACTTCAATCGCTCATATCTCATTAACGGTTGGAGATATCGACGCTTGCTAAGAAAATCTTCAACGCGTCAAAATCCGTCTGATAGGATGGTCAGATCAGTCATTTTCGGACCGAAGTTCAGGATCGAAAATTAGTATCTCGGTAATACAAGCTCGCAGTGTAACCGGTCGGTGTTTATTTTAAAGATCTCAACGGGTATCAAAAATACCCGTACGGAATCCTCTATCTCTAACGGTTTAAGACCTACACAAGAGCGCTTCAAACTTTGAGAGTTAAGCATTTTTAGAATTTTTCAAACTTTAAACGCGTGTTTCTTCCAAACCGTTCCAGATAGCGAGGCGAACCTTTTATCGTAATCTACGATCTACGCGCAAAAACGTGTTTTTTGGTATGCCACTCGACCCAATTAAGAAACTTGGGTTTTGTATCCCCCCCCCCCTCCACTTGCAAATGTCCATATTTCCTAAACGGTTGGAGCTAGCGGGCTGAAATTTCTCAGGCGTAGTACACGCTTATAGGTCCACGTCCCGGTAGGGTCAAAACCATGAAATTTCGAGCTTCAATTTTACAGGTCGTAAAAATTTGTTCAGAAAAAAACACGACGTTTTCATTGCTTGGAAACGTAAAGAGTTAGATGTTCGCTCATCGGTGTGTCGGTAAAGAACGACGTGCTAGTTCTACCCATCCCGACGTTAGACCTAATAGGAGAACAAGAACGACGTGAATTAGGATGCAATCATATGTACGAAATCTACTTCGATTTCTTGTTAAAACATAAATAGTAACATATATTGATCTATAAAATCATGTGCAAGATATAAATTCTTATCATATGCAATAGAAATAGCGACAATTAGTATTTAATGACAGTTTTTTTTCAATAACAGATATGGACCAGTTTCAGATTTAAAGTATCTCATACTAGAAAATGTAATATTAGAGACACTAATCTATGGAATTTCGTTAATTTCAGATAAATCGCTATACGTGAGTGCACCTTCCCCAGCACCACCTGCAGATGGATCATATTACAATATGTCTGAAAGATACCTATCATACCCTCCACCATTAGATTTTCAAAATCCTCCGCCAGTACCAGCTCATCCACATATTACTCACAGTGGGACTCCAGTTACACCACCGCTTCCAGCAAATGGTTCCCTCGTTCGTCATCAAAGAACAGCAGTGCCGCCTCCAGATGTCTTGCATAATACAAACCAAAATATTCAAATCTTACAAGCCCAAACACTAAATCAAAAAAGAGAAATGAGCACTTTCGATAGTAATTACGATGTTGCAAATGATCAAGAAGGCCACCTTGTTTGAGATAGAAAGAACGTTCTATATGCATTGTAAAAGGATTATAGAGCATGGGACTATATTTAGTGTTGTTTTTTCTTCATTCTAAGTGTGTTAAGTAAAACTTATCGAGTATTAAGTGTTTGGATAAGGTTTTATAAATGTTATATTATAAATGTGATTCCAAGATGAAAAATGCGTAATCAAGTGATTGAAATTGTTACTTGTTATTTATTGTTAATTGATGCCGATAGAGACGTTTTGCAAGGAAAAAGTGTGTTTGTGAATGTTATGTAATCAAAACGATTTATTAACTAACTCATTTTCGAGTTGGGTAATAAAGTAGGTTATTTGATAACTATTTAATATTATTTTTGTATAAAAGATCGTACGTGATCCTGTAAATAAATAGATGTTCGAACTAATCTTATGGTGACAAGAACATTATAAAAGTTTTACTTTTGTTATAATCTTTAACGCTAACAATAATCCAAAAGTTACACATTAGGTTTTAGTATTTTTACTTGCTTTATATAATTTAACTTTTTTATATATTTTGTAGGTACAAAAAATTTACTTTTCTACTAGTCCATTTGATAAACCAAAGTTGATTTCTCGCTATGCATTTTCATTTATGTATACATACTTTCGTTTCGTATACACTTTTTTTAAAAGTATCATCGATCATCAATTTCTTTTTTTTTTCGTAAATTTTTATTTGTATTTTATTTCAACTTGAATAAATAGTTTAGTATATAATATGCATATTAATATTCTTTTACTACTAAACATTATTCCTCTCATATATTTCGGACAAATAGGGTATAATCCGGATAACTATAAAAGGGAGTCGAGGTTAACATGATATATTAAGAGCTTCTTTGTTTGACCAAAAAATAATTCAGTTAATATCGGCTACTTATTTAAAATTAACACTGTATCAACAACAAAAATTTATAGAGAACATTGATTCGTTTCTTCTGTTTGTTTAATTATGTTTGATTAGTTGAATAACAATTGTTTATGAAATACAAAATATATTCATCATAAATGTGATACTCTGAAAGATTAAAACCTACGATATCTACAATGAATAGAATGGTTAAAGCCATATTTTGTTTGAATTTAGCGATTACTGATGTCAATACAACCTACTGTACTTTGTATTGTATTTCTTGTCTACCAAACTGATATGACCCGACTCAAATCATGCAAGTACAAGATCATGCGAACAAGATAATCATTGCAATTAACAAGTTGAAATGTGAACTAATGCGGGACTACCCTAAGTAAATATAGTTATGTTCCTTGAGACAACTCTATCCCACAGTAATCGCACATTAGAACCTCATTTATTTGCAGATACGACATAATTAATGCTGTTCAATTTGAGTGGGGCTACATAGTTTTGGTGGACAACTTTTAACACTTGTGTGGACAACGCTTAATATTTTACAGAGTATGCAGTACATATGCATATTATTTTGGAATTAGAATAACAATACATGAATTTTATTTAAAATAATATCTACATCTGTTGCTATGATCGCAGATGCATGAACATTAAAATAATAAAATAAAAAGTTGATAGCAAGTGGAACCTGCTTCTATACTCCGACTTTATATCTTTTTATTAACCATAGAAGTAGAAATGCATGAGAGAAGTTTATAATGGCATATCTTATAGGGCGCGATATAGCGTTAGATATGGCACATATACATACATTGCAACTAATTGCGATTGTTTAGTGTACATTTACTCTTGAGCATTGAATACTTAATCTGTAAACATTAAGGTCGAGTATGCATCTTATCTGTTAAAAGATCCATATTATATGTTATTTAATAATATATTAAAATAACTATTCGTAACAAAATTGCGTGCTTTTCCAATATCTCCATAACAACTTGCGTACATGTTATAAAGCCAGTAAAGATGGCAAAACCCCATCAATATAACATGTCTATGAAGTAGAATTAAATTTAGTCGTGTGTAAAAAGAATATCTTATACTGTGATTGAGTTGTGGAGAAAGAAGTAAAATAACGTGAGTTTATTATTGTTCGCCTACTGTCGGATGTCGGATTTTACTCGGGCTTTCTTCTTTATTTTACCAATTCTTCAATAATATTAGTTTTTATATTAACGCCTAGGAGGGCGAATCGAATATAAAGTCGACTTTGGTTTTAACACATTTATTGATATAGTAAAATAAAAACTGAATACACCTTATTTTTCTATATAATCTCTTCTTTTATTCACCTATTTTTCCCAACGTATCGGAAGTTGTTTAATTGCGTCACCAAAGAATATTTATAAACATTTCCACATCTTAGTCGTCGTTAATGTAGTGACCTCATATTTCTTCATTGAGTAGCCTAAACGTGTTGTAGTCACACAGTGATAGATCGGGACTACATGGCATCTAGTGTTGCCCAATGAATTTTGTCCGACTTATTTTGGGTCAATGCAGCTGTGTGCGGCCGAACATTGTCATGGAGCAAAATCGCACTTCGAATAGGCATGTCTCGCCTTTTTCATCGATAGGCCAGTTTCACTTCATCAAGCAGTTAGCATTCAGTGCACGCTGTTCATG
Organism: Trypoxylus dichotomus; assembly: GCA_023509865.1. Lineage (NCBI taxonomy): Eukaryota > Metazoa > Arthropoda > Insecta > Coleoptera > Scarabaeidae > Trypoxylus > Trypoxylus dichotomus. The sequence goes on along the minus strand of CM042074.1, from coordinate 51,218,510 downwards.
GAGAAAATCAATGAGCAGTATGCCTCTAGAATCCCCAAAAACCGTTGCAATAACTTTTCCAGCAGAACGACGGGTCCTAGCTTTCCGCGATGCTGATTCGTCAGGTTTTCGCCACTCCATGTTTGCTTGCTTAGATTCTGGGGTGCAATGGCGCACCCACGTCTCATCATAGGTGACAGTGTGCCTCAACAAATCATCGTTCTCTGTTCGATATTGTACCAAAAGTTTTCACACGGCAAGACGGTTTGCTTTCTGACCTTCCGTCGAGAGTCGACGAAACCACCTTGCCGACACTTTTCGGTAACTCAAATAAGCTGAATTGTTTAATTGGACACTTCCATATTATATTCTGACGTATACTGCAATATCCCATGTTCTAAGGTGTCAGTCACCTTCAATCACCTCACGGATTATACGAATATTCGCCTCACTGGTGGTCGTCCGCGGTCGGCATGCATGGTTCTCATTTTCGCCTAACTTTCGGCTATCGGAAATTTTTTTGTGCCAGTTATAGACTTGAATTCTTCAAAGCGTTTTCTCGGCAAACTCTGCAACTAGTCGACGCAAACTTTCGACAAATTTTACGCCTTCCCTGGCCAAAAATTTAATAATAATACCTTGCTCAACAAACGTGTGCACCTCTTGCTCGGACATGATGCTACTAACAGCCTATCTGCTCGGGTGAACCGAACCGGTTTGTTCCCATCCACCTTATATTACTCCCAATGCATATCAAAACGTCATGCCTCTCCGTTCACCTAGAGGGCGTTAAAAAGCAAAGTACGGTTCATATTTATTTCGCCTTTGTATCATAAGACAGGGACAAGTACATGTTGTTATTTTAAAGCGACAAGTAGTTGGGATATTGATATGAAGCTAAATCAGATTAAAGAAATATTGGCGATACGGAGTTTCACTGCTGAACATCATCTTTTCTGTTTACTGCCAATTACTGTTTCATGTAAAAAATTCGTTGCTGAGCTACACTTCAGTGAAGTTTATAACTCAACCAATTTGTTGCAACATTTAATATGATCATAATCATTTTCCATTAATATTACCATTCGTTTGTCTGATAAGGGTGTAGGCTATGCACTTGGATCATTGTTAATATCAAAAAGATGGACATTATTTCCCATGAAATCCGGGAATGTATTGATCGTTACCTAACTTTCTAAGGGTCTTCTTCTGAATTTTCTAGTTTAACTTCCAGACCTTGCACTTGGCCATCAGAATCAGTGATGTTATTGCTACGGATTTCTTGAGAGGTGTACGGCATATCCACGATATTTTTTGGGTAACAACGGCGTTATATTAGATGTATGCTTGGTAAATACAAAAATGAATGAACTAATAAACCTAGTACACCAAATACCTTCTTATTATTTATTATTATTTGACTTTTGATCATCTCATCTAGTCTTTAATTAAAATAACTTTATATTTCTTATTCCAAAAAGTAATGTTTTATAATAGAAGATAGTACTATGCTACACTTATACAGTTTGAATGCCAATGTTGTTCATACAAACAAAAAAAAACAAAACGGTCTACAATTTCACTTCAAACCTTATGTATAATAGTTCATACAAAAAGAAATAATTTAACCTAATTAACCTAATCTACTAATTACAACTTCATATTTACTTAAGAGAGAAATAATTCAAATTTAATGTTATTTATGTACAAAACCTTTAAAACTTCTGAAAAATTAACATCATTTGCTTGATAATTTTATATTTCTCATTTCTTCTTTTGGATTACTAACTTATATTTTAACAATTAATCAATATCAAGAAGTGGCTTTTCGTTCTCGTTTTTGCAACTAAAAACGTATCCAATCCATCAAATCAGCAACAGCCCTAATATCTACAGTCTTAATATTACAATCATTTCAAACAGCATAAAAATTTTCTATTTATTATCATACTAGCTTTTTCTTATAAGCAGCCGTAAAGTGAAATTTTATGATTGATCTAAATCAAAATGTATGAATAGTACTTTTCAAGGTTCTTTTGCGAATAAAACGTTTCTACGTCGAGCCTTTGAAAGTGTCATTTAGATGCCGTACACCCTTTACACCTGGTATGGGTCGGCCTCGGTGGTAAATGTACAGAATCCGATTTATACCTGGACTCCTATTTCCTAGTAAAAAAGAGAAATATCATCGTGAGAATAATGGATTTGGTTCTCATAGCATGAAGATTTCCGTATTCTTTAAATTTCACTTCCCCTACAAACTAGGAGAACTTCGTTTTCTTGGAAATTTCTAGAAGGATCTTCAAATATTAGGAGAATCATGCGTAGGTTGTAGCTTTTGAAATGCAGAATCAATACAACATATTTGTGCTCAAGTGAATTGCATTTTGTTATTTAATATATATCATAATACCTTCTAATTTGTGTTTTGATGATTATAATGCCTATACTTTTAAGTATACAACTGTTTAGAGTAAGAGATTATTTGTGTGATCTGGTTTTTCCCTTCTCTTGAAATAATATTCCCATCTTTTTTATTGGAGAGTGTGAATTCTAACAGTATTTGGAATGCGTACGATGTGTCGTAAACTTCGTATTACTCGTTTTAAAAGTATAGACGCTAATAATTTAGCGGAAAATTGTCTAAGACAACACCCAAAAACTAATTGCTGTATGAACCGTATGTTTAATTTGAATTTCAGATGCTATAAATTTGTCTTAATTTAAATTTGTAATTTAATTAAATTACTTAGAGTCTAGAAACGATCGCAATACGTGGATTTGTCATATCTAAGCAGACATGCTTATTAGACAACTGTTAGTGAGACGTGATTGGTTGTAGTTTCTACTGACACACTATACAAGTGGCACTGCAGCAATACGTTTATTTTTATTTAAATTCGTTGATGGCATTTAGCACCCTAATTATTTTTTTTATTGCTGTAATATGGCAGTTTTGGTACGCTTTTAGAGAGATCGTTTTCAACGTTTATAATAATACATCACAATCTTTCACTCATTCACTATCGATATTTCTCTCTTCCACCGAAACTGTTTCGGAAATAAGCCTTTTATTAATAATGTGTATTACATGCTATACTACCAGCTAACAAAAATGTAATCAAGAATACCAACTTACCTTAAAACTTTACTGAATAAGATAATAGTCATAGTCGAAGTTCTGGGTCCCACAGACTTTATTTGTAATATTTTTTTACTACGAAAATATAAACTTTCACTATGTGCTAGACCAGAAAAAGAATTTAAAAAGTTACTGAAATTCTCAACTGTCAAGCGAATTGCGCTGGATTATTGTGAATACTTTTTGGAGAATCGAGTTTCATAGGCTTCAGTATTAAAGTTTATATTTATTATGCTTATAAATTTTTATTTCAGAGCGAATAGATCTATAAAAGCAAAATTTTCAAACAACTTTCTTTTAAATATTCGGTTACTCTTGTAACGATTTTAAAATTTATTTATTAATTTGTTTTATTTTATTTCGATTTTATTTCGATTATGTTTTATTCGCAAACTACTCCTCCTTTATTATCTACCGTTCCTACTTATTTTCTACTTCATTCGTTTAAAGAGACTAGATGTAGCAAATCGTCCAATTTTTAAATTTTTAAGACAGCAAACTACTAACTGCACTTACTATTGTTGGTTTCTGGTAGCTAGGAATACTTCTTGAAGCTTCTATGCACTAACTTTATTTTACCAAAATACAACCTTTGACAAAATATTCTTCTAACAAAGTTTCAAAGTTAAACGTTCTAAAGTTATATTACTTATTTTGTGTCTTATGCAATCTAGATAAAGGTTTATATATGACTTAAATTTAAGTTTCCCGACCCAAAAGTGGTCAACTCTGGTCACTTATTGGCTGACCAAAGAGGATACTTTTTAAAGGGTTGTTTGCGAAGTTCTAAGAATAAGCCAAAAACTACCAGCGAGTATGATTTATTGGGCTTATTGTTTAGTTTTGACTTCTAGTAGCATTCATAATAGAGATAAAAAGATTCGGAAGACAGACAACAATTAAGTTACGGGTCCTAAAGTGACAATGGTGACCTTTTTGAGTAGAAAGTAAGTTACATTTTAATATATGACAAGTTTCGTTTCCACTTAAGGGTAAAAAGTGCAAGAGAAATGTATGAATACTTAAAATTGTAAAATGTACTTAAAGAAGGCACACTAGTGCAATTGCACTAAGAATTATAACAGTTTGTTAAATACAGACGGGGTACGTATCGAACCCTATTAAATACTGCAATTTAAAACGTATAGGTTGCAACTTAATTTCAGATTATGAGCATTTGTCACGATTCTGTGATACATATTTCTAGGTTTAGCATGTGAATTATCATGTATTTGAAAAATTCATGATATGCACAACATACATATTTGAAAATTACGTTAAAGGATACCATAACACATGTTTATAGTTCAAAATAGATGTTATAGAAAAGTTATGTATGCATTTTCGATTCCACTATCGCAGATATACATACCGCTAGATATTGGATTTAATCCTTTACTATCATTCTTCAGAGTTTCTTTTGCGATAAACACAAATTTAATCATGTTTCTTACTTCCCATGTATGTAGACAAAAACAAGTTTTAAGTTTAACAGATACATTCTTGTTTTAGAACAAGAACGATTCCACCAAATAAAAATTCTTCCGCTTAAATAACGAAGAAATATTTTTTAAATCAATTTTTTACTTCTTGAATAATATTGTTCTCGTTGAACTAATTCTGGTTCTATCAGTTTATACGAAATCAAAGTTGGATAACTTAGGACGCTTTTTGCACAAACCATGTAAGTTGCATATGTTTTAATTAGATTATTTAAACCATATTTGCCTATTTTGTAGTAATATTACTTATTAGACCAACGAATTTATTTTCTTTAAATAAATAAATTAAAGCCCGAAGAATAAACTCTTATATTTCGAGAAAATGAACGAGTTTCTCTCTTATTTATTAAGTACTCCGATGTATGTATGTAGATTATTGCTTTGGTCTTTAATAAATTAAGCTGCTAAGGCGATAGAATGAAATTGAAAACAATGTCCATTATCTTCTGTCAACCGGACCGTTAAAAAAAAAACAGTGTTTTGAAGGAAGCCTTATCGTAAATAGTATTTTGAAAGTTTGTTCTTGTTGTTACTGGAAACAGGTAACAATAAAATTATATTAAGTATCGTGCGATATAAATCTTTCATCTGTTTCTACTTCTACGGTACTAATGTTAAAAAAGATTGGTTTGAACTGATCTTTCCACGTTTCCCTAAATGCTAAAAATAAGATTATGTATGAAATGTAAATATATTTGTTTCATACAGTAAAATTAATTGGTTTCAAATAAATTTGTATGTGGATGTGGAGTATTTGCTAAAAATATTGGCATTTTGTAGAATAATTAAATTTTAAAAGTTAAGATTAGGTTTTCCACGATAAACAATTCACAGGTATCGTAATAAACATCTCCTCACACTAATTAATTATTTATTCGGAATGCAATACGCGGAATCTCACTGTTAACCGAGTTACCGACTGTAGATCTGTGAATTATATAACCGCGCAGTCCTCGGAATCGTTGTCATCAAACAACATTTATGGAACAACCACAAAGCTAAAGAGTCCATAGAACACGCTCATCCGTTGCAAGCTTAACAGAAACTTATGAAAGCAAAAATATGAACCTAATTTCACTTGCTATTCTTTGTTATGGAGAATAGTTTTAATTAGAAATAAATTACTCATATACAGGTGTAAAGAGTATTGGACAGTGCTAGCCTCTTAAGCTTTTCGAGATCGTTTATACGTGGTAATAGTAAAGAGCTCTCTTTAATTACAACTTACTATTTTATATTATTTGGAAAACATTGTTCATGAACACCATCAGTTTAATATGCATCAAAAGCACTTGGCTACTATGTAAAATAGATTTGTATATGTATTTCCTTCTTTAAAATAAATTTGTGGTAATCTTTCATTACTACGTTTTCCCTAATTCAGTAATAAGCTTAATGTAAATGCAGTACATCATTGAGTAGAGGAATATTATCACCTATAGGCTTATAGTTACATCGATATTCAACCATTTAATTTAGTAAGGACATTTATGTCAATCGCATTTTTTTTGAAGGATGGTGTTATGTGCACCCAAGCACACATAAATCTGGATGTGTTGAATTTCAGTAAACAATTCCCACAAGGCAAAACTAGTCAGACTCCGTATCTGCAAATTTATGATTGGTACGTAATATGTCTACATACACGTATAGCTACTTCCTTTTTCGAAAGAATTTATGTCATAAGGAATAAAATTAGAAAAAATATATAGTACTTATTTACTACTTTAGTACTAACTTCATAGCGCTATGTACATACTCATAGGCAATAAGTTTCTTTGTTTATAGAGTTACATTCTGTATAATCATACTGTAGCCGCCTTTAAATTATTTGAACTTTATTAATTTGCCGGTATACTTTAAAGGGGAATAATACTTTCTAAATTTTCTACTTTCGAAATGTTTAACAGTATTACGGCAATTAAGTTTCCTCGAAGGGAGTAAACTATCTTTGCGCTAAACGTATTTTCCTTGATTTCAAATCTTCACTGGTAGTTATAACGGTCACTTCTATAAATTTAACAAGCCTCATCTATTCTTGTAGTTTCTTTATACATCTCGGTCACGTACACGAGTCTCTAGACCATCAAATTATAGCCTTCTTTAAATATTTCTGATCCACTGACGTCAGCAAATCGCTTAGGTACTACCAGTCACGGTAGTGAAAAAATTTCAAAACACGATATCCCTAGTTATTCTTTGGAAGTCTAACAGGATGCTTGACACCATCGAGTAACATAGTCACACAGCGTCTGTAACAGTAGTGTTCTTCACGTCTGCAAGGTCTTACACAGTCTTCACAAGACAGGTAACCAGCTACCGCAATACATGGACAACACATACCAAGCTAAGTACCCGCATCTACTTTCGTTCATTCACTCGCTACGTATATACCTTACTTCATTATTTCGCGACCCTAGAGGCGAACCTTTTAACTACTGCCCGTTATTTACCAGCACTACTACTCTATTATTTACGCTCTAATTGAAGAATATTACTTAGTAGTTTATTTTATATTTTTCGCGTTATTGCTTGTATTTTTTTTATTTTAAATAAATGTAGTTAGTACACTTGAGGATTTTCTTTTATTATTATTATTTCTAATTTATTGGTTCATCAATGAATCTTTCTAAATCGATCCAACGCGGCATTTCAACCACCTTAATTGATAATAATTTGGCGTCCCATGTGGCGCTTCACCTCCCTAATCGATAACAATAGTTCTAAAAAGTGTGTATTACTCCTTATATTTTTATTCGTCCATATGTATCTGTCCTCTGATATTCTTGCATTAGTAGCATGGTATTTTGTTAGTCACTCGGGTATTACTTCGCTTGTCAGGCGACACGATTACTTCGTTAATCAATGGTTTGTGAATTCTATAATAAGAGAAATGTGGAATTGTGTGCAAGCCACCTTAAAACAAACAATGCTGTGGGAGATTAGAATCATGAATTAAATTCAATTTTGATGAGAAACCAAAATTTCATTCTGTTGATAAATGCACTAAAGGATAATGCTACTTATTCAAAAAAAAATCAGCTACAAATAAGCCTAAAAGGAGGCTTATATAGAAAACTTATATGAAATTGGACAGAAAGATTAGTAATGTAATCTAACCATATCACGAGAGCAAAAATTTCAACTTGTCTGTGAGATACAAAAATACAATTAAATTTATTGTTTTTATAAAATGTTTATGAGTTTATTTGATTTAGAATTTGTTTTGTTGTATAATTCATTTTATTATGTTATTTTGTTATATACATGTGTAGGTACGTATCTACACAAAATTCATCACATATGAACAGCCATGCGATTGTGCGCACTTATCTATGTGTATAATGTGCTGTTTTAGTTACATCACATATTCATTTCTTTTGTTATTAGTAGTTAAGAATACTTAGAATTTCTACAAATTTACTTTTTCCAGAGCGTGTAATGCTTTAGTAATTTTATTATAAAACAGGTCAGTGTATTGCATTAAAAGTAAAAAGATAAAACAGGGGTTGTGCAGAACTTTACGGGTGCATTGCTTACCTGCAAGATTTAATTTTTAATCTGGCTTACCAAACTACTTGCCTAAATTTTAATTCACACAGTTTTGGATGTTGACAAAATATACATCACTGAATCTTCTATTTTATTGGCTTAAATTTCACGCAAATGTTTATCTTTATTTGTTTTAATAATCTGAAATCTGGATTTCATTGTAGTGTTAGTAGAACAGGTTTAAATATATTTTTTTTTGTCAGTGCGAACATGAGTTGTATGTAATTAATGCCTATTTTTTCTGCTTGTATTCATATAACATTCTGGCAATCTTCCGATGGAGCTCTAAAATATATAGTTAATTATTAAGAAATTAATAAATAAGTTTTGATCACAGGCTGATAAATTATCTGGCAACCCTAAGAACAATCATAACTTTTAATTCTAATATAGTACAGTCGATACTTCTTTATTAATACACATATAAATCTTGACAAAAACCATATAAAATAACATATTCACAGGTATAGCAGTAAACTCCACTCACATAAATTAATTAATTATGCGGAACGCAGCGTTTCGAGAGCACGTGGGCTCTCATTGTCAACCGTGTTACCGACAATGAGAGCCCACGTCCTTGCAATCGTCATTTAAAATAACATATGTTAGTAAAGTCATTTATTATTCTTGATAATGGGCGATGATAACTGATCAGTAACGCATTATAAGAAAAGTATCAACATTTTCGTAATTCTTTATTTAAAATACAGTTTGATGTGGGTTGGTCTTTGAAAGACAAAAAATTACGTACCGCTTGTAAAGGGTTCATATAGTTAATAGTGTACAAGTGTATTGACATAAATACATCAGAATGCAATGGCATTGTGTACCAGCTGCAGTAAACTGACACTTTGCATGTCGATGGTAAATATAGGCATTTTCATTTCTGACTTGCCCGTGTCGGTTGTTGTAGAAATATGATTTCCTATTGAGTGAATTTTCTTGGTTCAAACACTCCAGAGTACTTGTATTCTCATTGCATGTTATTCAAACGAATCGACATACGCTTTAATTTAGCTTATGTAATTTATTTTTGCACACTGTAGCATCTACACAAGTTTTACCAATAAATATGTGTATTAATCTCTGCGATTACAACTTTCATATAACTCACACACAGCTTTCCGATCATGTATTTTATTTATATAGTATAATTTCACCTGTTAAGGTCGACATTGGTATACTATCACACAAATCTTGATGTTTTATTACGTGTTTAATTACTTTTAAGGAATACTTTTAGAAAATTATTACCTTAAGCTTTTGACCTCACATTTTTACAATATTGATGATTTAAAAGCAAGATGTATTTAACACAGGTTGCATATGCATATTAGATAGTAGGGAAACAATCTCTACGAAAATTCAAATTCTCTAGGACTAGGCTTCGTGTTACAATTGCGGAGTTTTAAGAAACAAGTAAATAGTGTCTCAGACTTTCACGGCCGTTTAACATAGTCGTAACGGTTGTCGGTTTCCGTCGTGTCACTAGGCTTTTTGTCCCTGACATTTCGCGAACAACTGCGGTACTATAGCACATTTGAAAATACGAACCGCAGTTGTTGGCGGAACGCCACGGACAAAGAACCTAGCGACACAGCGGAACCCTACAACCGTTACGACTATAAGGTTTTATTAGTCACTATTTATTTATTATAAATTCGACTTTCATTGATTAAGGGTCTGCTAACTCAAATGTAAATATAAATGAAAAAAAATGTATCAAGCACAATACGGTAATACTGTGTTAGTTATTCTTTTGATTCTATCCTGTTCTATTCGTGGTATTTCAAAAACACGTGGTATGTTTTTAAAATGCTCACGAAAACTGTGCCACTTATAATTTATTTAAATTTTGATACATGCTTATTACAACAGAGTAAACAATACCTGTTAAAGCGGAACCGCTTCTCTTAGGGAAAGCTTCAAATATGTTTTAATGAAGTATTTATATTTCATACATACTTCAAAAGAATATGCTACACAATGGCTCACTGTATACATCAGGACATACTAGGAATGGGGGAGTAGAATTGTTTGATTAAACAAGTAAGTTGTCAGTAGGGTTAGCCAAATCTTCAGCGCGTCAGATCCCAATTCGCTCGCACGCACAATCCAGCTTGTTGAACCAATCTACCTCCGTTTCTCTGTTGTGAATGCACGTATGGTACATCGTATTACGCCTTATAATGTATTTATACTTCATTATATGGAAAAACATTTTAACAGCTTATATATATATAAGCTCTAATATATAATAAATATTGACTAGCCCTATTTTACAATTACATGTTAATATTCTTCATGAAATATATACACTATAACTTTTTGAAATGCTTTTCCATATATTGAAGTATAAGTAGATTATAACGCGTAATATGATGTACCATACGTGTATACAAAACAGGAAAACGGAGACAGATTGGTTCAACTAACTCAGTTAGTAGTGCCTGCGGGCGAGTCCGGATCTGGCGTGCCGAAGATTTGGCCAAGCCTACTTATCTATACTCTGTATATGTATATGTATATGTACGCTGAAAACTTCTCTTCTTCTAGAGGTTGTCGGTCAGTTGACAGCGGGCATTAAAAACTAAGCATTTATAAATTGGAGGAAAATAAAACCGAAATAATTGAGTTACAAGAAAAAGCAGTAAGTTGTCGTTTTTATAGTAAACTAGCATTCTGTTCATATGTAGAAGGGAGACTTCAACATTTGTTAAATTAATTTACAAATATTTGTTTTTGTTTAGATTTTAGATGTTTGTTCTTCTATCGCCGATATCTATTTTCGTTATACTATTAAAGAAGAAAGTCTTTTTTATAATATCAAATATTTTATAAAATCACGAACTCGAGCAATGCGGTTTCGCAATACTGAAACATTTTACTATCACTCTTACCATAAATCTTCAGTGGATGCAAATATCAAATATTGCCACTGAAGCTAGTAGTGTAGCTATTGAAACACGTGTCTATAAGTAAAATGCTGTGCTAAGGGCAATAATAAAGTGTTTCACCAAGTTTATATATATATATATATATATTAATATATTAATATATTAATATTTGTATTGGAAACGACCGATAAACGGGACAATCCTTAACGCCTCTCCACAACGTGGAAACCGGTTTTGCTCGAACACCGCATCAATGAACCGGACCTAACACGAACGAACAATCGACAGATAACTGACGGAACTTGTATAGAATATATATCTCAATTCGCCGAACCAATCACGCGAAAATAACCAAGACAACAGAATTCCTGCTCCCCTCTTTGTTCCGAAGGTCGAAATATAAGCGGGTACACAGTCACAGCACATTTCTGTCCCGACTACTTTCAGAAGAAGATGAAAGAGAATTAATCGAAACGTCGAGCTATTTTAGGTTCTTTTGAGAACCAGCTAATTATTCAGTTCAACACCCGAAAGAATTATATTCCATATTTCATCCGCAAAATGAAATTACTTCTTCCGGATGTTGATACGCATATACAACTGGTTCTCAGAACAACCTGAAGTAGCTCAACGTTTCGATTAAGTTTCTTTCATCTATATATATATATATATATATATATATATATATATATAGGCCGTCGTAGAAAATTACATACAATATAGATATCTCTACATTTTTTTTTAATATAACAGACCTAAAATTTACTGGTTGAGGAAGTTGGCATGACGATGGGAAAGGGACAAAACATTACGCTAATCTGCCTTAATTTAAAGTACAAGGTGGAATATTGATATTGTTTCTGGAAATGCGGTCACAAAATTATTACACGTACTAAAAGTACTGCTGAAACGAATAAACACACAGGGAAATACTCCAACAGTTACCGCTATGTGTGCACAGTTTGAAAGTTCGACAATAATACGTAGTGTCGAGTGCACGAGGTAGCCGTTACTCCATTGAAATAGTGACCTCAGCAGTGGGATTCTGTAACTGACTCGACACCGGTTACTCGACACTAGCCTAACTCGACGTCGACACCAACCGAAATTCTGTAAGAGTGTCGAGTATGAAATCGGGAATTGTCGGTAATTTATATTCAAAAGTGCCAAACTTTGTGATTTTTAGAACAAATGTCATAAAATTAGCCGTCAAAAATGGCTTGACAGCTAATACTTGTAAAATAAGATTGTAGTGTTATTGTAATATATTCAACTATACTTTATTTATTTTGCCCATATTCGATAATTTATTATATCAGCAGAACGAAAGAATAATTAGAAGTTAATTATGACTAGATGTCAACTGCTTAAAAATATTAATTCATGTATTTACTACGATTAAAGGGTAAATATTACTTAGTTGCTCCTAATTCAGATGCCCCCATAAAATTCTCAAAACATCTTTCTAATAGTATTAAGAACCACTATTTACTTTGTCGTGAACTCGACTTATGTCATTTTAATCAAATTTTAAGGCTGCGCATTTCTTTTTCAATGCGCTTTAAAATATCAATTCCATGACCTTTTTAACGCTAATTGTTAAATTAATTGTGCGTATTTTGTCATTTATTTACTGACTTTTTACAATATCTCAGAGCATTTAATATTTAATCCCATTAATTAGTTGCGCCCATAATTGTTTTGTATTTATCGTTCGCATTGGGTGTTGAAATTCGCGTCTTTTATGTAATTCCATAAAATTAATCGAGATTTTCCAATGGCTGTACCTCTTATAAAGAAATATGGAGTGATAATGCATAAATGAGCGTTATTTAACATCCTTACGTTAAAACAAATTTTGTTAAATTTCAAGTTAAAATAAATTGTTAGTATAAACAAAACAGCAATCACTATGCTCACATAAGAATTGAAAAATTCTAGGAACACATTCATAAATAGGTGTATATTATTCTACAAATGTTTTAAATTAGTGATTTTCTATCGAACCGTCTTCTACTACATAGGATAGTAAATTATCATACCACATAATACGATTACTAACATAAACAAACAATTAATACATTTTAGTTTTGAATAGCCGCCAAGAAAATGTCGTCTCTTGAAGAGTCATAGAAACCAGGCAAAATGTAATAGAATGAGATGCGAGTCCAAACGACACCAACTTTGCTGTCGAGTACATTCCGTCGAGTTGGTCGACGGCTAGGTGTCGAGTAAGCGTTACAGAATTCCGATAGAGTCGACTCACTCGGCGTCGAGCTTACAGAATTTCTATGCAGTTCTATTATATATTTGTACGGCACCAGCAAGTTTGATCCTCTAGTAATGAATATTAGAAAAGAATTGGATTTTTTTACTGATTTTACAGAAACAGAAAATTTTAAGAAATAGAAATTCCTATTATAAATTTGAACCGTGATAATAAATGAAAATTATACAATTTATAATTTATGAGTGGTAATTTAGATAATATTAATTTAAGTTAGCGATTTATAGTTGTAAAAAGTGTTATTTACTTTTACGAAAGAGGCTGGTATGTACAGTTTAATCGGCATTAGCTTCTGACTCTATTCTACTGCAAGTTCTTTTGGGTTAAATAGTTTGATTCAACCATAAAGGAACCATGGTTCTGTGCTCATTATTTAAGTGTTATACAGGTTTGCTTATGTGGCAGCAATGCAAATATCTTCCTTAGAAGGTCTAAACAAATATGATATAGTATTTTAGTGACATTTTATTTAGGAGTGTATAGTAACATATATTTAGATCATTTATGTATAAGGCAACTTTTATATTTGCATAATCATTATTCACCAAATTGATTCGATTCGACTTAACTTTGACAGCGTGAATGTAAATAAATATGTCACATTACCAAAGAGACTCAATGCGAATCTCTTTGTGTCGTACAATCGTATTTACTTATATATTCAGGTATAAACAGTTTGACATCAGTCGAATCGGATAGGTTTTAGTGAGCAAAGTATCTTGCTTAGAGGGGTTAACATTCATTCATATAACCAACACGTTCTCAAGGACTACAAGATCTCATGTTTACTGCTTACCAGTTTTGCATTTTGTTGGTACCTTACTGGCTTTGTTCTGTACTTTTCAAATAGTAACACTTATAAACACCATTTTATATAGTAAGGTCTTGAAATATCTAATTCTGCTAACTTTTGGACGACCTACTGCATTATTCGAAATAAATATAGTAATGAATTGTGGAGTTCTACTGCCAGAGTGAATAATAAGCGAACGATTTCCTGGATTGGATTAGGTCACGGTGAATAGTAAAGTACAGAAGAAAGTGCAAATTAAAATAAAAAGGAATGAAAAAAAAGGTTAGGAAAGAGAAAAAAACAAACGGAAAAGTGAAGAAAAGGAGAAAAAAGAAAAAGTAAAAAAGGCAGGAAATTTAAAGTGGTCCCTGTTTCTCCCGAAGAAGCCTCGCAACGGCGGAGGCAAAACATCGAGATCCCGAGATTATTCACGATGGCGTAGTCAATTCTCGAAAATAGTTCATTTATTACTGATTCCAGTTGTGGAAGCTTATGTATTCATTTTAATAACCTTTACAGGAAGGAAATTACTTTTAAAAACCATACCACTTTGGTTCCCCTGCCTTTTCTCCCGAAGAAGCCTCCTACGATGGAGACGAGACTTCAAGTTTTCGTGTCCACTTTTTCCTATTCTTCTGCCTCTTTCCTTTTTTCTTTTAATTTTTCATTTTCAGTAGTTTCTTCCTTTGCTCCCATTTTTATCTCTTACGCGTTTCTTTCCTTTTTATTTTTATTTTCTTTTCCCTCTATACTTTACTGTTCACCATGACGCAGTCTAATCCCGGAAATAGTTCGTCTCTTAAATACAGTTACTATTAATTTGGATAGAATATCTTGTGTAATTTTTACTTTTGTTTGAAAGATGATGAAAAACAAATCTAACGATACCACGTATTATACTTTAAACTAAAGAAAATAAGGGTTTCAGTTAATATGATCTTGTTTATAAAAAAAGGATACAAAGTTACTTTCTATGACGTTAGCTTCATATGAAATTTGCTTCAATGGAGTCTTTGTTTTTTCCAACTGTTTATCTTGTTATTAAGATGATTTTGATGATGTTTCCAGCAATTTCAATTTCTTTATATACTGTTAAATAGATCGCTTTTACTCTTCCTGCCACCATATCACTTATTATTTTGGTCATTATTTTCGCTTCCTCGTTCTTGCTTTGTTTGTTATTATCATATATTTCCTATTTAAATTGTATTACAATTTATTATTTGCTACCATAGGTTCATTTAAATTTATTACAGTTTTTGATAGAAAATATGCTCATTTTCAGTAGATAGTGTTGCATGCGAAATGCAACTGTAGTAGCTTTAATATTAATTAGTTTTAAATCGAACAATATTTTATGTATACTACCTAAACAGACTTATTGTTAGTTGTAAGAACCAGTAGATAGAATGAAATCTACAAAGCGATTTGTTTAGATAGATGATAACAAAATTGAAAGTGTTGAAGAATTAGTCCTGAAATCGCGGCAGACGTCTCTCCTTACTAAAAACAGAAAGTTTAAAACATTAAAATTTTATATATAAAGAATTAAGTTTAATATAGTAAACTAATAATAATAGTCAACGAAACGCGAGTTGACATGGACAAAAAACAATCATGAAGAAAATGCAATTAAAAAGAATATATAATAGGAATAATTTGCGCCTCTAAAATTGAGATTTGAATGATATTCACATATTCACAGTTGTTGTTGTGATTAAGTTGCCTGGTAATGAATTCTTTATATGAATCAAAGAAAATAATTTGCTATTTTTTTTTTCAACTTTAAGATCATGTCGAACCGTTATTACTGTTTGTATTAGTAACATATAGTTGGATTTGTTTTTATATTATTCCCAAAAGCTGTAAAATAGTACAAGATGACGTTTAACACAAAAAAGTTGGAATTATTTCTGGTAAACTGAAAACAACTGGCGTTGGTTCACAAGGAAATAAGAATCGATGTATTTTTTTTATAGGCGGTAGCTGCTGTCGTTCAAACGTTAGTTCGTGCTTTTGAAGAACGGAGGTTTTTTTTACGTATTTGCTTAGTAAGATAGCATTAGCTGGGCGTTTCTGGAGGTATCTAATATGGCAAAAACTTGTTCTAGTTCTAAAAACTTATCAATACCAATTAGCAATTAGTTTATATCACAATTCTGAAGTTGAATGCGCATTTTTTTTTTATTGCACTCTACAAAAATTGCAAATGGAGAAGTATAATTGTCGTCTTCCTTTATACTGTATTCACAGTAATTTAATGTTTTTTTGTAACAGCGTAATGTATATATATATATATATACCTATATCAGAGGTTTACTTGAAGTTCTGCTTGTAAATTGTTATTTTTTTTAGCAATTTACCTACAGACGCTAATTTCTTTTCAATGATAGAATAACCTCACTCTCCTCAAAATTACAAAAAGGAACAAATCATTACCATGTAACTCCCTGTTGTTGCCTATAGTATTATGAAATAGCCCAGAACAATCATTTTTTACTATAGAGTAAAGTGATATACATATATTTTTAGTAAGAAAGAAAATCATTAGTAAAATTTGATACCAGAGCTTATTAAAGAATTTATAAGTTCAGTTTGAAAGTCTTAATTATGTACATATATTGTAAAAAATGTAACTTGAACCTTCCAAATTTGCCAAACATAATGAATTTTAGATGTGTTTAAAGTGCCTTTAAATTCTATTACTCAAAAATACATATATACAATCTGCCATATATTATAATAATTAGTATAGAAAATTTTTATTCGAAAGTTGCTTGCGTGGTAATGGCTCTTTCATTTTATTACAATAACATATACTCTCAATCGCAATATATACATGCATTTAAGCGTGTTAGTAGAGGCAATACTCTTAATCAAATATAAATGACTGATCTCGAATTTTGATTCCAATTTTGTGGCATTTATTTGTGTACATTATGCAAATACTTATATAATTATATGTGGTTAGACATTTACTGATCTATATACATTGTAGTAGTCTATAAGTTAATTACTACTAGCATTGTAAATATTTTGAAAATATGAGAAGTATTTGCCCATTTTTTATTATCAATGTAAAAACGAATGCTCAGTGTATTAAAAATTGAAACGTTACATTGTCCTGTCAATATAAATAACACGTATGTCTGTTCATCTCATACTGTATATTGTTGAAGTTGTAATTAATAAATTCTCGTAATAATAAATAAACATAAACTGGTTTTAACTTTTAGCATTTATAATAAAGTAGTGAAGTAAAAAGAATTTAATTATTATTTTTTACGATTTTTGCATTATTTTATTATTATTATGTTTTTTTTTTGATGCCATATTGTCAGAATTACCCATGTATAACACATATTCGTTAACCGCAGAAGTACTTTGGAAGCATGTCCATCTTTCTGAACAAGCGTTTTTTGATTTGGCGCGATAAATTTGAATTTTGAAAACATTGTTTTACTCCATATTTATGTCGTTTGGTCTTTATATAGTACTTGAAGAATAGCCTTCAACGCCACAATACTATGAATGTTGTTATGCATAATATCGGTGAAGTGATCTAGAACTGGCCTGATTTTATATAATAGATCTTCTGTTGCTATAGTATTATCCGCTAAGAAAAATGCACCACTAATCGAGATATACTTCGACTTATCGTAGATTTACGAAAAGGAAATTGAAAAACATGTTTGAATCCAATAATGCCCAATAGATAGTAGTGCACACGGGCCCATATGTGAAAGTAGGCCAAGAAAAACACACCTCTTATATATATAGATTATATAGTAGATCTTAGTTCAGTATTTGCAATCTCAAATCCAAAGTTTATGGTTTCTATTTTGCACTACACCACCATGCGATATTATTCAATTTGATTTTGGATTCTTTTCCTGATCAGAATACTTTTGCTTAGGTTAATTGACATTTTGAACACATCTATTTCGTTGTCACTGTTAGCTCTGATTATCCCAATGAGCAACTGCAGCGGAAGACTCATTGCGCAAGTTCTTTCTGTATGAATTTTCTTTTTTGCGACACTTATTGTTAAAGAGGGCGTCCAGTATCTCTAAATAGTCGAAGATAATGATTCACAAACAGAAATAAACGCGACCGCGCTACTTAGGCAATGTTCGTAATGGAGCGTTATAAGTTGCATCGTGTTCGGAGGTGCCCACCACTGAATTATTGCAAAGCATTTTTTGCAAGAAAACAATTTAAATCAAAGCCATTATTAAAAATTAACATGTGTTTGTTATTTCTATACAATAAACTGAAAAAAATTGACGTCTAGATCAGATTTCTACGAAATAGGTTTGGTATGTTAAAAATCAACCATACCGGTCAAAGCTTGACCCGAACCTGTTGGATCGAAAGGTAAGTTGTCAATCGTTTGACCACTGAGACGGTTATTTATTAGATATTGCCGCAATTCTTACCTTAAATTAGTGGTGTGTTACGAACAAAGAATAACAATTTTCTTAATCAGAATATTAATAGTTCTTGCTGCAATAAAATAGCATCAATTCAATGAATTCGGATATATGAAACCCTAGTTAGCCAGATGAAATGTATAAACATAATAGTAAAACGATTCAAAACTTCCGTAAAAATACAAAAATGTTAGAGCGGGAGTTGAGAAAATACGCACAAATGTTAAGGGTAAATCGTTCTAATGAAATAAATGTTCCCAAAAATGCTTGTCTTGAAATATCAAATATTAAAACAATTAGATACAATAGATGTACAATGCTGGTCGTAGGGGGAGATACTAATTAAGACCACTACTACATATACAGATAAGAAATACCAACAATTTAATTTATAAATCTATTGGTGAAGGACACAATTTTGGTCGTTTTATTGTAGCTTTCATGATCTTGAAACTTCTTTATGGAAAAACTCCAGGATTCAGAAAACAATTCCAATAGAGGGAGTCAATCATTATTGATGAGAGGTATCGGTGGCGGAGTCAACGTAGTCGATGACTTCCACTTCGCTCTCTGTTGCAATGTTAACAAAGTTGACTGTCTATGTCAAAATTGTTATGCGATTTGAGTTAAATCTTGATACAGTGTTAATATGTTTACTTTTTTCAACAATTTTAGGTTACGGCAATGAAGTGAGTCACCGATTAGAAAATGCACAGGTGTAAGAATATTATCGTCACTTCTGTTAATAATGTATGAAACTCTTTATATGTTAAAATTATGTTTTCCAAAATCCAAATTAAGTGGCATTTGCTAGACTTAATCGCAGCCTCCGACAAGCCACCGAACTCAAATTATATTTTCTTACTTCTACAAAATTGGTGCTACTATCTGAATAAATTTGGGCATATTTACCCCGACGAGAAATAAATCTTTTAAGACAATTTAAAAATACAGATCTAGTCAAATTTCATATGAATTCAATGTGCGATACACACATACACATCCTGTACAACAAACAAGATATGCAAACATATAAATTTACGATTTTGTGACTCTTCAGGTTACTGTGTTAAACGGGCCTGCGTAGTTAACCCCACAGTAGTACGTTCATTTGATAAGTTTCTTCTTATGCCCTCATACGTCATGCGTTTATTCTAAAAGAGAAAATGCAATTAGAAAGGACCATTCTGATTAAATTCCATCCTGAAACGGGCCAAAATTTTTGGCGGATTATAGCAATTGGAGGTCCATGAAGGTATTTTCTATGCTCATGCTCTACTACTATTTTAGTTAAGTGATGGTTGTGTGAAAATAGTTAGGATGATTGTTCTTGTAAGACAAATTTGATTTCCTCGAGCGTTCCTTAACAAATTATCCTCATGGGAGAATGTTTAATGATACAATTTTATTATTCGATTTTATAGATTTTTCAACCTTCAAATTTCTTACTTAATTACCAAATTCTTGTAACTGATCGATCTGTATTAGTTTTAGGTAAATAATTAAGATGTTATAATGTTTCTTCAGGCCAAAGACTTTTGTTTTGTTCCAGCTGTGGTACTCTATTCCATCGCAGTATGGATACAGCTAATTGAAATGGGTAATCTCTTCACGTTTCACGTGTCCCAAGTGGTCTATATCAGTTGGATATAAATGTTTTCAATTGGGACCGCCTTTTTAAAATTCAAACGCATTTGAATCCGTGTAGTAAAATATATCGCCGACATTAATTTTTAGTGATTCTATCACTTTAGTCATACTACTAAGAAGTAATGCACTACACAACCCAAGTGTAGGCAACTGATTAGTTACACTGATAGATCTTACATAAACACATATTCTATAAGCAAGCTTTGATGCATCACTAGATCCATGTAGTTCAGTAATTCACTTTTTATCCCTTCTGAAATATATTACTCTTTAACATAACACAATATTTGAAAGTTATTAATATCTAGTAGACGATTGTAAAAATTAGTTCAAATTGAATGAAATTCAAACGATGCATTGTCACCTAACATACATAGCTCCCACAGTGTTTGCATTAATATTTTGGGCCTTGTAGTCCAAGGTACTAGTAAATCTAGGGAATTAAGCTATGTCACATAAATACGAGAGAACGCTCGGGTATATTAATTTAGAATGCAGTGAATGTTAAGGACTTAAGATTGTTTTGTATTTTATAAGTGAATTTTAAGTTTCTAAGGTATTTTATATGATTTTATCTTCTTTGCAACCGTATGGGTTAGCATTATTACCTTATTTTTCATTTAGAATATTACTTTATTTTCATTTTATATTTATTTATTTTGCTCTCTTAGAATATATCGAATTTTATTTTAATATGTATGAACATTACGCATTGTATATGTATGCAAGCCGGCCATTCACATGACTCTAGCTAAAACTACCTAATTTAAAAATCATTCAGTGTAACGTCGTCGAATAAATAATGGGAGTTTTCTTAAAATTTAATATACACAAGCACAGGCAGTCGTTATACATTTATTTCTGGCGGGAGTCATTTGGTAGGGTTGTCGAATCGCATGTATAGATTTCTTTAATAAGTACAAATTCTCGATTTTCTATCATCGTCCGTCGAGGCTACTGTGTCCGTTGTCGTCTATACATATATTCAGTCTTCGGTTAAGTTTGTGTCGGAAATCATTTTGGTGAGACTGTCGGCGCGCATGTATAGACATCTTCTACAAGTACGATCACTCCGCTTCTTGTTGACGGTCGTTGGGGCCGCAGCGCCCGTTGTCTTTTGTACGTTTGTTCGGTCCTTTGTCGTATCGGGACTTAGAATTTCTTTCATTTAGTTGCTCGTCGTAGCGGACGAGTTTCACGGACCATTTTTCTTATGTAATGTCGGCATCATCGCTCCGTTTTACTTGTCGGTGCGCAGTTCGCACATTTGCTGGCTACTGGCTTTTTCCCTTCTTTGGGGCGCAGTAGCAGAGAGCTAAAGATTGCATATTGCGTATTATTTCAAACGAGAACGCCTGGGTAGCTGTGACATTACTTTTGTTTTGAGATCGGCCATTATCGCTACTGTCGCCCTCGACCAGGCGTTCAAGCTCTAAGAGATAGGGTGGGTTCCCCTATAAATGTGAAAATAACGAACGTATTTGGTTCAAGTACAAATACATGCCAATAATACAGCGCCAAGTCCCTTAGGCAAATTTAAAACAAGGAAAATATATTAGGCTCTCGGAAAGGGACATATAAATAAGCATAGCACCGAGGTGCGCTTATAAATTTAAGGAATAAATAGGGTTGGCTCTCCTATAAAAAGGTAGTGGTGCATGCAAACAGATAGAGGCATTAGTACATGCATCTAACAAAGCTTCTGCGGAAGCATATAAGAAACATACATATACACATGCTAATGTACATTACATGTATAAGAGAGCTCGAATAACTGCAATTATTGCAAATATATATATATCTTACGTACAACGTAACTGTACATAGGCAAGAGTGGAAACCGTGTACACATTTTATTTTTTAAATATATTTTTTTGCGCATGCGCATTGAGTTTCACTGTACAACCTTTCATCTATAGATCGTCCCAACCTCCGTATTCAGTATGGGATAGAATAGCAACTTTTATCTCTTACTATCCTTGGTTGCTGTCATTAGCGCTATCTCTACAACCGGTTGCTATGTTGCAACTTATTTACATATGCTGTCGGCGTCGACAACAGTTGTATACTATCTGTCTATTAGCATCAACTGTCAATCGTCATCGTCCTTGTTTTGAAATATTTCGTTAAATTGTTAATTTGCTTATATAGTTGTACAAATTGTTCTTTTCAGAACACTTCTATCTTTTTCAAGCGTGCACAGGGTAATATGGGTATTTTTATTTATTTTATAAATGTTATAACAGAATATAAATGTAATTACAGTTTCACTACATTAATGGAGCCTATAGGAAGAAAACGGCGCAGAGGAACAAATTTAACCGTAAGAGAGAAGTGTATGATTGCAAATGTTTTCCAATTATTTCAATAAATCAATGAATGTGAGTGCTGCCGTTCGAGAAGCAAGTAAAGCTTTGGGCATCTCAGACCGTGCAATATATCATGTAAAACAGGAGCAACAAAATGGTTTATTATCAAGTCCAAAAAACCTAAAAAAGGAAGGGCATACAAGTAAATGATCGACTGCATACATATGGTGAGAACACGCAAGCAGCTATTCGACGTAAAGTGCATGGATTTTTTATACAGAATATGCCACCTACTTTAAATACAATTCTTACTACTGTCAATGCTGACGATGATCTCCCTAACTTCAGTCGAGACAACTTTTCATAGATTGTTACACGATATGGGCTTCGAATTTAAAAAGTAGGACGAAAAAGTATACTCATTGAACGAGATGAGATTATTAGATGGAGGCACAAATACTTGCGAGAGATCAAGAAATTTAGAGAGAAGGTAAAATTTACCTCTTGCTATTTGACATGGCTGTAATTTTATATTTCAGGTCGAACTATTATATACACTGATGAGTCATGGGTGAATACAGGACATACAGTAAATAAAACTTGGACAGATACTGCTATTCAAAGTAGTCGACAAGCTCTTATTCAAGGACTAAGCACTGGTTTGGAAATCACCAACCAGGCTAGGACCTCGTTTTGCATTAGTTCATGCAGGCAGTGATAATGGGTTTGTTCCTGGTGCTGAATATACATTTCTTTGCAAGAAAAACACTGCCGATGTTCATCATGAGATGGATTCAGAAACGTATGAGGATTGGTTTATAAATAAATTACTTCCAAATATACCACAGAAGTCAGTCATTGTTCTTGATAATGCTTCCTACCACTGCAGAAAATTGGAGAAAATTCCAACAACAGCATGGAGGAAAAAACGAGATCATTGATTGGCTCAATGAAAAACAAATACAAATCAGTACCGATATGCTAAAAGGACTTACTGTATTGCGTGTCACAAATTAAACCGCAATATGATAAAAGTAGGATTGACGAATTTGCAAAAGAAAAAGGTCATGAAGTTCTTCGATTACCACCTTACCATTGCGAGTTAAATCCCATTGAAATGGTATAGGCACAACTTAAAAACTACGTAAGAATGAATAATACCACATTTAAGGTAAAAGATATGGAGCAATTAATTCGACGAGCGTATAGCACTGTAACAACTAATAATTGGCAAAACTACATCAAACATGTAAACAATATTGAAAGGAAATGTGGATAGTGGATAATTTGCAAGACGACATCGAAGAATTTATTATTCACGTAAGATATTCGTCATCATCTGAAGATCAAAGTGATTCTTCGACTGACTAGAAAATTAACGTAAGACATAGATATATGTGTGTAATTGCTATTCCTTTCTTAAATATTATTGTATTATACATATACGTATTTCTATGACTCCAGTTCTTTTTGTTACAAAAGTGGAAACTATTATTTGTATATATATATAAGGATCATCTTCTTTTTAATTTAATAAATTGCATATACTCCCAATATCGAAGCAAATATTCACTGTACATTGCATAGATATCGTTCATATGTATATTTGTTTATAGATGTGTGTATAGTATTGTTAATAAATATTGAGATATAACTATTTTATCTGTAGTATTTTTTCCTATAATTTTACGTGCAGCGAAGTCGCTATGCACTCTGTTAAAAGTTAGTTACTTTAATAAAATAATAAGCAAAATGTCATATGAATGTCAATAATTTTGCACCTTCAACGTCAATAAACGTTAATAAAGGTTATGAATTGATCGGGTGAAATTGCAAATAATTAACCGGAAATAGTAATGTACAGCCGATCGGATGATTTGGCAACCATGAAACAAATTCCCATAAGACGTATACTGAATACGGAGGTTGGGACGGACTATAGTAAATAAGCGAACATACTCTACAAGTAAGTATTGGTCAAGTAATTCAGGAATTTACGAGCAGGCTACAGCGGCGCTGTTCTTCAAATCAGGAGAACGTAATAGTGAATCACTAGTAAAATTCCACATGAGACCTTAAGTTTTTTTTATATTCTCATTTGATATCTATGTGATATTGTGACAATCTGTTTGAATATTTTCTAATATTCTATCATTATTTGATCATTTATGCAAATTAAACCCGCAATTATACAAAATTCTTGTCAATTTTTCAACATATCAGTTTTATTGTTTCTATTCTTGTTAACAAATCGCCCACATAGAAAACCGAAAGTATTACATTGGAAACTCTTACTTGTTTTCTTGCTGAAGAGAACGAATAGGTGGTAGGTGCACTTGCATCATACGTCAGTGTATTGAATGTATTAGTTTGCATTGCATGTTCTGTATTTGAGCTTTATAGGATTCCTTGCATATCACGCTGAATGTTCATTTTGTACGTTTTTGCGATATCCATCATCATCACATATTTATGCATTCAGAATCGTAACAATATCTTCATTTCTCCTATATCACCTTTTGTCGCTAATACTATATCAGAATGACCGTCGCTGCGTGCGGCAATTGTTCCCTTGAAAAGTTTTACACTTTCCTCTTTCATTGCGCATTTTGCATGTGTTCATACTTTATTTCACTGTTCAAAAACGTTGTAATTGAGGTTGAAGGTTAATCTAAGACAAATTGCAAATATCCAAACGCAATCATTGTTCATTTTTGCTTCTGGTATATTATCGAAAATAATCCATTCTAGCCTTGTCTTTTTAATAACAGGCTGATCTGAACCTAGATGTATTTGTCTCACAAATACGTTCCACTCCACCTAATAATATGTCAACTTTCCTGGGCATATTAAATTGGGCATTTGCAAGAATTATGTTGTTTAGAATGTTTATGTTATGTATATTGATTCAAAGCACTACATTAATTTTGAAGCTAGTGACAGTTGATTGAGTCGTTTCAATACTTGGCAACAACACTTCTACTACACACAGTGGAGTGTTTTCCAGCAACAAGAAAATAGATTTTCTTGCAAAAATCTGTCTCTATTCAAGTAAATAGTTTTTCTTCAAGACTAAAAAAATATTTAATATAAGAAAATAATATTCTTGAACTTATACTTGCATCAAATAAATATTTCCTTGGGGTTAGAAAATCAAATAAATGCAAGATAGAAAAATGCTTTTTCGAAGTAAATCATTTAGTCTTAAGTTAAGAAAATATTAATGAAGTTGTAGTTTAAATATATGTAGGGTTAACACAGTAGTTATTATCTCCGCTATTGGCTTATTGGTAGTCAGGTGGAATACGAAAATCGAGAACAGGAATAAATCGTGTTCGATCCCCGATGTGACCACTTTCGCCAATCAAAAAAATATATAGGCAACACATCCAGCACACAAAATCATCGAACGTGTATGGATTTGATCTCGCAATACCCCCAACTCTTCTCGGGCTTCCGAAACGTCGGACATAGTGGGATGATTCACAAACGATGGCGGAAAATAGCCCAAAGAAAAACAACTTCTCTAATAAAAGTATTCAAATTTTCTTGAATCAAGTTAACGAAATTCTTAAGCAAAGAAATATTGTTCCATTACAAATATATAAATTCTCTTTAGCGGAGAAGGAAATGCTGAGAAAATATTTCTATTGATTTCAAACAGTAATTGTGGATAACCGAAACGATTATTTTCTTGAATGAAGGCGGACAGTCTTGATACAAGCAAACATTTCTCTGCGTGTAGCCGCTATCGATTACTGTTATTTGATATTCTGATTTGTTCTGTAAAATGTAGCAACTAATTGTATTTCCAATACTGTTTGTAACCACCAGAAGTACACTTTGATACTGAATGATTAATAAATGACAATTACAGTTTAGGCTTTCAGTTTACTGCCTCTTCACGTAATTTCACCTATACAATTTTTTGCAGATATAACTGAATGCACATATTGAATTGTTTGAAGTAATAATTATTTTGATTCACGTTCTTTTGTTGATTAGCATCTAATGTCTTCAAAAGTTGACAAAATTGAGATAGAAAGTCAAAATGTCAAATTTAAAGTTTGCACGTCATCAAATGTTTTTCCCATTCTCTTTTTGACGTATAATCTAACTTTGATGAAACTAAGTAAACAAATTATCCCTGTAATTGTCTGCGAGCCTTCATTATATCGTCAAATTCTTTTTCACATGGTTATGTAATATCAGTAAGTACAAAATTTGTTTTGTCAGTGACTGTAATTCGAAAACAGTGATGATGAAAGCATGATTATGACTAATTAACCTTTTTTCTTCATATCTCTTCTTCAATAAACTCCATGCTATTTTGTAATTATTGTCTGCTACAACCAATGCGTAATATCCTCTCTATCAAGAAAGATGTTTGTTTGTTTGTGGTTTATACGGTTACTCTTAACCAAGAGACTCCTATAATATATACTAACTCAATACCTGGGGGAATCTATTAGACGATAACAAGGAGTAAACTGTTCATGTTATGGGATAAGTTATGTCAACTTATACAGACAGAAGACTACGGATGACAAACCAATTAAAAGGCATAAATACAAAAAAATAGAAAGGAATACGAAACGAGACTACAATACTTGCTTTTTGTATAAACTGGAAGAAATCAAACAATACCTCATTTCTCTTAAGTCCAAGTAAAGCGTTTACGTTTACTGGTAACAAGACATTCGTCTCTATTATTTTTTGAAGAACTCTTTTCTATGTTAATTATGGTTACGCAGTGTAGAATTACGTGATTTGTGTCTCCTATCACAGCACTTACATGCAGATATCTTTAGAAATTCACTTTTAAACAGGTGAGCAGACACTTTGCAATGATTCAATACAGTAAACGTATATTTCAGTATTTCTATTGTTTTGAATTGCCTTGTCTTAGGAGAATAATGTAATATAGTATATAATAGTGTGTGGGTTTTTTATTGCATTTATTTTGGTAGTTTTTATCCCAATCTCTATTCTATTTGTTCTTATCCAGTCCTGTAATGGGAACAGGTTGCTGGTACAACTATCTTAGGATGTTTATTTAGCCATTTTATCTGCATACTTCTTTAGACCAACCTCTGCATGAGTTTTGACACAAACAAGGAGTAGAGCCCCTCGACTATCTTTAAATTCCATACAGCGGTGAAAAATCGCTTGAATTGTGGCCGAAAAGTGTCGGTGGCAATAGTGAGTGCTTTTAAGGATAGATTTCGAATCACGCAAAATTACATATTGTTTCTTATAGCATATTCAAGATTCTTACTTACAACAAATGCTTCTGCTGTAAAAATTGAAGCTTCCTTGGGTAAATGAAGCTGACAGGTAGTATCAACATCCGATGTATAGAAAAACACATGCTGTATACCATATGTGGGTAACAACCGACCCGCGGGCCGTATCCGGCCCGCTGTGAGATTTGATCCGACCCGCGATACATTTTGAAAAACCCAATTAAAAAAAAATATTATACTATTTACTTATACTCACTCCAAATGACGAAGATCGAGTGATATGGGGTTTAAACGCGGCCCGCGAACGTATTTGCACACTAGAGTTTGGCCCGTAACATGTCAAAGGTTGCCCATACTTGCTGTAACTATCAAAACTCTCTCCTTATTGCATTTAACATCAAGCCACCTGAATACTGGACAATCTCTACTTCCTCGGCTACTTCAATATCAGTTGAATACATATCGAATAAAAATGGATTACTACCGATCTTTGAGTTATCCCATTACCTATTCTAGGCCCCAGTAGATTGTTTCCTACAGTCTTCACCTTCACTCTCTAGATTTTTCTCTTTCTTCAAGGACAAGTTTAGAGCATTGCGTATTAAACGTTTTCCTATTGCCTAAACTTTTCAAATGCTTTATTATTATCAACATTTCTAGGTTGAAGCTATGATATTTAGATGCAACATTGCTTATTTTAGTGCTAGAGTAATATATGGGGCCTTTGTTTTATAGCTTTACCTTTACTTTTCAACTTTACTTTTCAACAAAAGCAATACAGTAGGGGGCTACCATGGTATTACTATCTCAAAAGAGAAGAAGGAAGCTGCCTAAAATGTGGGGAACACCATAGATAAACGAGCGTAGTAGCGAATCGTTTTATTTTAAATTCTTATTAATTCGGGAGGACGCTAAATTGCTATCAATTAGGGTGGTTGAAATTCCGAGTTGTGTGCTAAATCGTTGAGATGATAACTTAATTTAGATTTAAATTTAAAATAGTTTAATTGATAACTGATAAAAAACAGGAGCGGAAAAAAATCGAGAATCGTAAAAAATCTCGAAAATCCCGTTGCTCTAGGAATAAATCGAAATTTCCAATAAAACTAGCTCGTATGCAATAATTTCGATTACCAGGTGTCGTTGTAACATGTCCATATCAAGCGGTGTGGATGTGAATGTTTGTCAGGCCGTGAAAGGGACTGGAAAACAAAAGGAGAAACGTAAAAATCTCGAAAATTGCGTTACTCCAGGAATTCATCGAAATTAGCAACGAAACTAGTCCATTTGCAATAATTTCGATTAACGGGAGTTGTTGCGGCATCCCCCTATCAAGCGGTGTGGGTGTGAGTACTTGCCAGGTCATCGAAGGGGTGAAAAAAATCGAGAATCGTAAAAAATCTCGACAATCGCGCTTGCTCCAGGAATGAAACGAAAATTTTAATGAAACTAGCTTCTATGCAATAATTTCGATTACCGGGTGTCCTTATGACAACATCTCCGTATCAAGCGGTGAGGGTATAAATATTTACTAGGCCGTCGAAGGGGTGGAAAAAAAATCGGGAAATGAATGGAAATTTGTAATGAAACTAGCTCGTGTGCAATAATTTCTGGCTACAGATACATGCATCATGAGGTGTTTGATACCAAAAAAGTTAACAGACAAGAATCCCTAGCGGAACTTAACTCGAAATTCACTAAGATCAAATTTACTATAGAACAATACAATAAGAAATAGACATCTATAGAAAAGAAACGAGTTGCAATAGATTAATCACGGCTGATTCATACCATAGCAAACAAAAAATGTCCGCGGTTTCAATACACTGGTTAGATTTCTGTTAAATAAGAACAGATATGATAAGGAACCAAGATACATGAAAGATGTAGCGAAGTACAATGGTTTCTCTTCTACGAATGTTGACCGTATTTAAAAAATAGTCAAATACAAACACCAAATTAGAAATTCCACAACCCTGACATCAACAAACACCGGTAATAATAATTTTATAAGACTACTTTTGCACCCTACAGTAAAAGTGTTATGTAAAACTTTCTGCTAACAAAATATGAACGTGTATCAAAAAACAACTTCAAGGAGCTCTTAGACAATCTCAAAGATAAACCGAATATGACGAAAAGGTCTGTAATTGACTAAGTCGCGTACAACATATTTGGCACTACATGATAAAGCAGAACTATCTAAGGTGGCAGAGCAAATGCTAAAATCCTGGCCGAATTTTGAATGGGAAAATCTTAAGGTACTTAAAAATGTACATTCTTGTAGAGAATTTGACACGTGCGAAACAATACATATGAAAAAGAACATAAAAATACATTTTTACATTTAGTCAGTAACACGGTTGACATTGAGAATCCACGTGATCGCCAAACTCTGGGTTCTGAATAATTATTAATTTGTGTGGAGTGTAGTTTATAAATTATGCAACCACACAATCCTTGCAATTGTTGTGATGTGCTTGTATTTAGTGCTTACAAAATAAAAAGTCTTAAACCAGGCAATTAACTTATTTGTAAATTCCTGTGGCCTTTCCAAATCTCATTATTAAAAAAGCTGGTGTTGAGGTAACGAGTTCAGTACAGACCAAGCTTTACTTCTATTCCCTTTTTATTACCTTTACATTGGAACAGGAACACAGGAAAATTTTCACTGTCGGAAAAAGAGTGGGAGGATATCATAGTAGGTATGGCGTTAAGAAAGGATACGTAAAAGAAGAAATGGCATCGGTAAATAATATCTGCGTACTTAATGTTAAGAGTGTTCGTATGCAAAAGCATAATTGTGTCATTTATGCATACTGCGCTCACAAACACTGTAAAACTTTCAAAATTGCAATAAATTTAAAAAATTTGGATACCATAGTGGCAGTAGTATTAATACACATATAAACCATAACACAATATACTCTCTCGAAATGTACGAGGTAGTGAAAGAAAAAAATTTCGGTAGAAATTAAAAACAATGTCAACAACTACATGTAGAGATGAACAAATTTTATGTTCGTCCTCGTTCCTCCAAAATATAAAATCGGACGCAGTTTCACGAAAAATATTATAAAATCCGAAGCTTTGTCAGCGGCAGATCATCACAAAGAGTGTGCAAATGAGATGAATAAAAAGAAACAGTAAATTTATATTAGAACCACTTTGTTGGACTATACATCAAAGAACAGATTGATTCATATTGATGCCACTGGATCAGTGGTGAGATCTTACTTTTCTTCACAAAAAAGGATTTTGCACTACGCAGCTGTTATTCAAACAGTACAATGCTCTTACCACAGTTTTGCTAATGAGTATTGTTATAGATAGCAGCAAGAGGAAGCATCGCGATAGTGATATTTTATGTTATGTTGGTAATACATATTACTCACTTCATGTTCGATATATATCTTGTAATATAATATACTTTTGTATTGCTTGTAAGACCGTTAACGCTTATATATTAAACTATATTTTCATAGCACTCTTCGTTTCAATCAAGACAGTAAAACCAAGTAAAACTGTGAACGATACTTTCTAACAAAAAGTATTAAACGCAAATATTATGAAGAGTCCTCCGAGGAACTGGTTAACATTTGCAATAATCAGAAAGCCGGCTCCTGTGGGTTGTGTGGCGAAACAGACATAACCGACGATACCACTTTAATGCAATATCCAGCATATAAATATAGCCCATACGCGTGCTGTTTTGAACAAATATTTCGCAAAATTGAACAGGAAAGATACCAACTGTGACGTAGTTAACGAATATTGTTCTCCTACATTAGCGTCCTTGATTTTAAGAAAATATATACCATACCTACCCCAATGGACATGTATACTAGAACCAGTTGCATCAAAAATGAATCCTGGCAGATGCAGTAATGCTGTTGTTGTGAGATGGTTTGGACTTGTTAAAAATAAAGCCACTGATGAAAAAACGAAATTGAAATGCAGTAGGTTTATCCAAGAAAAAAAATTAATGTAACAATGAAAGAAGCTAACTTCATTATTCCGAAGAATACTAAAAACAGGTGAATTGACCATGAAAGTCGCTCTAACCATGATTCCGAAGAAGGATGATCAAGAAAGGGGAAAAGTAGGATAGGTTACTTCAACCAACTTATGGTTAAAAAACTATATACACAACACCAATAGAAGCAGAATAGAGCAAATATTCAGTAAATAAATTACTTGCTCCGTGATAGATCGCACTATATGAACGCTGTCAAAAAATAATTTGTTAAAAGTGGGCATATATAGACACCAACAAAATAAAATAGTACTCAGTAGCTTCGATTTCAGAACATTGGCTCTCTGTGAATCCTGTACTAATTACACGGAAAATTGGTTTTGGATCACGTCATAGATGCATCTGCGATATCTTACCTACGTAATAGAACGGACATATACTGCATTGATACTTGTCAAGTCTACTTGTTTTCGGAGACTTAGCGACTAATTACAAAAATTTTCTATTATATCATATGTTGTATAAAACGTATTCTTCTATTATTATATCTTTCAATTACGATAATAACCACTGGATACTAATAATTCTCGCAACATCTATTAGAACGGCTTTTATATTGGACCCAGCAGGCACAATTCCAAGCAGACAGGTGTAAGTATTTAAAATGGTCAGAAGATCTATAACAACCAGAGATCGCATCTACGTAGAAGAAAAAGTCAGTGCTTGAACTTGCACCCTAAGGAACATTTTTCAAAACATACTAACACAAACTGACAACTTCAATTGTGGCATCTATGTTACTTATTATATAGAAAAGTTTTCGGAAGTACACAGTACAAAAGATTTTTGGACCAGTTTTCGAGAAACGTTTGAACCCAACAGATACAGAATCGAACTACAAAACCATCTTTCACTATCTTCCGAAAACACAGCAGAAATATCTATCGTCTGCGGTCAACAGGAGATTGCCAGTTCTAGGGTATTATGCAGTATGTGCAACCGGTAGACTGGAAATGTACATATAAACGCTCATTTTATACTTTTACTTTTTCGCGATGTTACCTGCGTATTCCACTGTCAGTGATGCAGTTCACCTCGCAACGGCTAGTTTCACAGGCACATCCAATTTCTTCTGTGTTCTGAAAAAGACCGCATATTGTTGCACGTGTGATCTGATCCTCCTGATTAATAAATACCTAATGACTGTACCATGGGACAATCAATGCATTTTGTCAGTAGCAATAAGTGTTGCAGACAAATCGGATTTTTCGCCGTCTCACTCACTATTGTTTCCTTTGGAGTAATGCCGCACACTATATGTATCTTTTTTTTTAATTTATAATAAACTTTCGCTCGCTTTAGTAACATTGCAGCAGGAATGTAGGCATAAGTGCAACAGCTTTAGCATCGTTTTATCTTTGTCGCGACCGTATTTTTTTTTCTTTCGATTAGTTCCTCTGGGATTCCCAAGTTAACAAGTACTTGCCAACTTGCCGTGCAGTATAATAACAATTGTATGGTAATACTTCCTTAAAATAAGAAATAAGTTCGTGTTCAAGAATTATATATTATAGGAACAGTTTTATTGAACTTTAAGAGTTGGGTTTTAATTGTATCATTTCTATCTACCTTCACGAATAACAAGTTCTGTCTGGGCAATATCTGACTGCCATTACATATTCCTTAACAAATAATGTCTGGTAGTTGACAGTTCCCGAAGAATAATTTTATGGTGGACATATTGCGGGTGACTGCCAGCAGCCTTTGCATAGTTCTACCATCTAAATTACCCGTTTTGCCTTGTCGTGTTGTCCGCCGTTCTTCTCCTGGCATTCCAAGCCGAAAATAGAATGTTTTTCTCCTCTCTAACAGGCAATCTTTCCGGTAATTTTCTTCCAAAAAAATGTGAATCCACAGCTGCCACTTACCGATGCTGTTGGCGTTGACTAATGCATTTGTTAATAATTACCATTGTCTATTTTTCAAAATTTACTATACTTGACGAGATTCTTTTCTTCTCATCGGTACACTTTGTTCCTATACTCAATTTTTTAATTCGGAGTAGTGGTTCTTAATTGAATCGGCAACAAGTTCGCTAAATGTTGGTCAGTTTTTGGCAAATATTACACTAGTGAGATTTGATATATTGTCAGCCGCCATAGTGTTACAACTAATTGACGTTTAAATCGTGTATTTTTCGGAATACTGCGCTGCACTGGCTACATCAACACTGTTATTGATCACGTGCAACGAGTTACTTATGGATGTTGTGTGATCTGCCCGTACAATGTTGTGCGTCAATCTTCTGCACTTTTCCAATATAGAGCAATCGCAATTCTGACGCGTGAGCCAAGTACATTGTAGAAGAGTCGTGGATATGAAATATTTCTGGAAGCAAATCATGAAAAGCGGCAATCACTGACCATTCGACTGTTCCTTATTGAATTCCGTACTTTTGGGAGAGGAGAGACGTAGATTGGCTGCAGTGTATATTTTCAGATGTCGTATGTACAAGATCATTACGAAAATTAATACGAAGATCCAAATAGCGATGATGTGTTTGTATCCAACACAGAAATCGTGTTAGGCACTACGTCAACGGGTATAGGCTATTCACAATGCAACGAATTACTATCGACCGTAAAGAAAGAGATTTAGCACCTGTAATTAACAAAACAACATTAACAGCAATGGAGGAAGCTGGCCAAGAAAAAGCCGAACTAGCAAGACAAGCTGGTGATGTGGACACCGAGGGAATGCCTTCTGTCACGATTATTGCTGGTCCAAGCGTTCCTATAATTAATTAATTAATTATAATGCTGCTTCGGATGTTGTAAGTTACATTGTATTGCATCTATGACAAAATCACAATTTTCCCTTGCAATTACCCAACGTAATGACATTCCGGAAAAATATCAGTCTTGGTAGGGTTGGGAACGACGACCTTTGCGTTACCGGCATTGTGCTACCATTACACCACGAGACCGCTTTAAATCAGTGGATGTCAGTGTGTCTGCAGATACATCGTAATATCTGAGAGACACTGTATTATTGTTAAAGGCAAGTTCTTAACAACTTAACTAATATTAATAAATATTAATAAATATTAATATCAATATTAATATTAAACCAGTTATTAGTAATGATAAAACCACAATTTCGTTGCAATTGAATGCAATTGATTTGAACTCACAAGCGGTTTTGTGGTGTAATGGTAGCACAATGCGTCGGTAACGCATAGGTCGTGGGTTCAAATCCTCCCGAGACTGGTAGTTTTTCAGGAAGTTAATAACGTTGGTTAATTGCAAGGAAATTGTGATTCTATCACTACTAATACCAACGGTGGTTTCATATTTATTAGTTCGATACTGCATTAAACAATAATATAGTATCTGTGAGATATATTATATCTACAGAAATGGTGTCATCTAAGCATTAAAAGCGATTTGAATTCAGAAGCGGTCTCGTGGTGTAATGGTAGCACGATGCACCGGTGACGCAGAGGTCGTGGGTTCAAATCCTGCCGAGAGTGATATTTGTAATTTACAATAGCAACGGTGGTTTAATATGAATAATAGTATTAATCTTAATATTGGTTTGTATTGCATTCACTTTATGTGTTTTACATTACAGTTTGCCTTTACAAGCATGTATCATCGGCCAGTGGTCTGAAAGACCGCTATTTCTTGGTGTAAGAAATAAGTACTATTGCATATGTGCCAGAGTAGGTAACAATGGAGTAAGCATTCGCAGCTGTTATAAGAACTGAAATTCCTCATCCACCGCAATCGAAAATGATATTATCGTCGAAGGTTTTAAGGCCATTGTACAAATGCATGGCGCTAGATATACCAAATTGGTAGGTGATGATGACAGTAGTGTGCACAGGAAGTTGTTATTGGCAAAACCATATGGAAATGTGGCCGTAGAAAAGATAGAATACTGCAATCATCTGTAAGAAATTTCTGTAGCACGTTGCTGGAGCTGCGTTTTGGCAATAACTTACAGAATATCTTTTTGGTCTTTTCTAGAAAGAATTCGCAGTTCGTCCGAAAACGTAGCAGTTCCGTTATTCTTGCGAAGGGTCGTACCATGTAATTTACATAAATTGGCAACATATCAAAAAGGCGACCAAAACCGGCATATTAAATAGCTCTCACCACACTTTTGGGGAACATGACTATTGCTGAAGTTTGCTTTATCTAATGAACGCCGCCACATGAGATAAAAATAATTATGTTCCACAAATAAAAAGTTGTGGGCTGTATGAAGACATTGTTGGATGCTTGTACCGTCTAATAAACAACTGCAGCAGCCTTCTCAGGAATATGAACAAGAACGACGTCAAACACAACAACGCAATGGTGTGTAAGTTTGTGAGCGCTGTAAGGCTGCTGCAATCTCCTGTAACAGAAAGGATCAGTATCATGCCACATTGCACTCTGCTTTAAACAATACTTCGCCCCGTTCATTTAAGCGGCTTTACGTAGAAAGAGGAATGAGAGAAAAGATGTTGCAGATGCAACGACTGCGTCGCATGGCTCACAGGTGGATAAAATAACTGTATCAGGGCCCCGACGGTGATGTAGTTTCTTTATCTGATGCACTAGACCCTCCAGACGAAGTAATGGAGCAGAAAAAGGAGGAATTTCTAATAAATTTGTATAAGACAGTAGAAGGTATCGCAGAATTGGAACATCACACAAGTCAACTTATGAATCCGAAGTGGGTGGAAGACCGCGCGCTTAGGCCATCTAATTTTAGAAGCATCTGCAAGATGAAACTAGCAACATCTAGGGCGAAAAGGGTATAGTGCTGTACAATAATTTTGAAAATATGGCAACACGATATGGCGTCGAGCAGGAAGGTTTGGCTGTCAAAGATTTTGAGAATACATATAATGTAGCTGCACACCCACACTTGGGAGCATCGGCAGACGCTTTAATTGATCCATATGGGATAGTAGAGATCAGGTGCCCATTCTAATGCAAACGCATCCACCCAAAAGAAGCCACAGAGGAAGACATTATTAGGTTTACTAAGTTTGATAGCAATTGGATGCTTTTAAACCGCAACAGCAACTACTACCACCAGGCACAAGGACAACTAGAAGTAGCGAACTGCGAGTATTGCTATTTCGTAGTTTGGAGTCTACTAGGTATGTTGGCGGAAAAGGTGGGTGGTAATACATTTGCATTACTTACTGTATTACCTTTTCCCACCTACTCGACTAGAAATTCCTTAATAATGATGTTTCCGATAGAATTTTCGGGGAGACACGAGTAAACCAGCACCTGGTTAAGTTTTGGAGTAATGGAGTGCATGCTGCCAGAAATTGTCGACCTCAGAAGAACACATAATTTATCAATACGCAAACGGCAGATTAATTAGTGTGTTTAATAGACTAATTAGTAATAGTGTGCTTTGTTACTTCTACGGAGTACACAAGCTACAATAGCTAATCAGTTTTTCTGTTACCCATCATTTTCGTGGTTATAGCTCTTGATTTCGTTAGACACGTGTTTCCTATTAGAGGCTAGTGGCCGTACTGCGAACTCCAGTATCCGGTTCCAATTTGTACGTCGACCACTTGTTTGATTTCCTATTTGCATGATCTGTACAGTTGCCTATTTCTTATAAAAAAATGGTCTCACCTTCATCCGCTAGATATCTTCCAGAGACATCTGATACAACTTCTAATGTAATTATATTACCGCAAAGAGTGTGCACAATACGTTCTTCTTCTTCTTTATTCCTTTTGTGCGAGAAGTGGTCTCTCCGCGTCCGTCACATCATTTCTTTCATTTTTTCTGCCATACAATGTTCCTAACAACATTGAGGAGGACTTCTCCATAAGGCAGAGTATAGCGTGCCTTGATATTGTTTTGTTTTCGTTAAGAGAGTATTCAACCTTTCCATGAGCACTCGCACTCTCGGCTGAAATGAACAGTAAAGACTTCTGCATCGTTATTTTCATATAGTCTACAGCCTTTCATTCCAGGAAGGTTCTTATTCTTGTTTTCTGTTTGAGAAGTTCGGTTGGTGGGGTACAGATTGCAGGCATCATCACTCTGGGAAATTGGGTGATAAAGTGTTTAGAATGTCGAATTAGACGCAAGCAATTTTATCTACAATGTTCTCTTTGTTGATTGAACCCATGTCACGCTGGTAGTGTAACTTTGAATATATATGTATGTAATAGAATACCCCCCTTCACTCCAAGGATCTCCAAATACCGGTGTCTCTCCCCTGTCTGAGAGTTACTCTGATTCACTATGGATATCCCAACAAGGATGGTTGTCTCACTTAGGCGGTTCCGCGAGTAAGTTTTCATACGGTATTGTTGACATATAGTTGTTGCACACTGTGCTAACGATCCCACAGATTTGCCGATTCTATTCTAGCCATATTCAAAGTACACTTGTAAACTTCCTCACATTACATTGCAATTGATGCGAAAGTGCACTATTTGTTGCACTTCTTACATAGAATGACAACTGTGTAATATTCCGCACTCGTGCATGTATTTTTATTACATCAAATAATTAGTAACAGTTTTCCAGTCCTTTTGGCGATGGTACGTATTGGGTAATATGTAAAGCAGCGTCTTCTTTACAAACTTCCTCCGCACTTTCATCACGTACCTTTATAAATCATGCCACCTAAATCTCTTTCTTTGCCAGGGGATGTGTTTGTTGTCGCCACTTGTGCACTTGCAATATTGCTACGTGGTTCCTGGGTAGAAACCTTCTCTACGATGTACCGCATACGTTATATTAAAATGTACACGGAGTATTGCCTACATCCTCAATTTCGTTAATGTTTTGAATGGAAAATATGGCTTATGAAATAGTAGTTGACTGCCAGTGAAAATTATCCGGTACTTCAAATTTTTAATATTCACGATCGTACGTCCTGTCAAAGGGGAATCAAAAAGATCTTGCGTAACATCAACTTGTCGTGAACGAGACACAAACTGCTTTACTTAGGAGACATTTGTGCTAATGATAAAAGGCCAGATTGCGGCCTGATTGTTAAGTACGATGTTGAAGAAGATAATGTAACCGTGAAAGCTTTCCATCATGCAAAGGATGAAGAGGTTGGGAAGATTGTGATACATGTGTCCATTCGCCGGGAGTTGGGACCTTTTTCTTTGCGTTTGGCTGCCTTTACTATTTTGAGATGATCGTATATGGATTGATGTTTGCATTAGCAAGACAGCAACGTCTTTTCATTTCCTTAAAAAATGACGGAACAGTTAATTTATTATTATTACCTTATTCATTTCTTAAAATATAACACATGGGCTGAAAAGTCCCGGACCTAACACATAGATGACGCTAGTTTTATTGCAGTCACGTTTCTCTCAGTTAGTACTAACCTTCAAAAGACAGCTGTTAAAATTTCATGATATTTTATTCATTAGTTTGTGAGTTATTGTGCTAAGAGTCACGCTACTTTTGATATTTTCAAAACAATGGATCAAAAACAATTTCGTGTTTTAATTTTACACTGCTTCTTGATGGGAAAAAATACCGTTCAAGCGAAGCAATGGCTTTAAAAGTGTTATGGGGACTCCGCTCCATCAGAAACAATAATAAAACGTTGGTTTGCTGACTTCAAACGTGGTCGTAGAGACACCGATGATGCAGAACGCAGTGGACGTCCAAATGAGGTGGTAACACTAGAAAACATCAAAAAAATCCACAAAATCGTTTGAATGATCGAAAAGTGAAGTTGCGTGAGCTGACATCGTAAAGATATCAAAAGAACGTATTGGGTTTATATTGCATGAGCATTTGACTATGAGAAAGCTCTGTTCAAAGTGGGTGCCGCGTTTGCTCACTGTTGACCAAAAACAAGAACGTGTTGATGATTCTGAGCAGTGTTTGGCCATGTTTAAACGTAACAAATCGGAATTTTTGCGTCGATATGTGACAATGGATGAAACATGAATTCATCACTTCACTCCGGAATCAAAACGATCGTCATCTGAGTGGACAGCAACTGGTGAACCTCGTCCAAAGCGCCCGAAAGCACAACCATCGGCTAGAAAGGTTATGGCCTCGGTATTTTGGGATATGCGTGGTGTAATATTCATCGACTATCTTGAGAAAGGAAATACCATCAACAGTGAATATTATATAGCGTTATTGGAGCGTTTGAAGGCCGAAATTGCAAAGAAACGACCGCATATGGCAAAGAAAAAAAATTGTTTCATCAAGACAACGCACCGCGTCACAAGTCAATCAAAACAATGGCAAAACTACATGAATTGAACTTCGAATTGCTCCCACATCCACCGTATTCGCCAGATTTGGCTCCCAGCGACTACTGGCTGTTCGCAGACCTCAAAAAAGTGTTCGCCGGTAAGAAATTTCGCACGAATGAAGAGGTTATCGCTGAAACTGAGGCCTATTTTGAGGCAAAAGATAAATCGTTCTACAAAAGTGGTATTGAAATGTTAGAGCGGCGCTGGAATGATTGCGTTGCTCTTGATGGAGATTACGTTGATGAATAAAGCTAATTTTGAACCAAGAAAAACGTGTTTTCTTTGTTAGGCCCGGGACTTTTCAGCCCATGTGTTATATACTTGTTGGTACTTGTGTGGGTGTCTTATTTAGATGTTAATGATACTTGGTAGGTAAGTAGAGCATGTTGACACTACAAATTAATAATTTTTGTTTGTGCTGAAATTTGTTCTAAGGGGGTGAAACATCTCTTCGAAAATTCACAAATTTTGAGTTTTCTTGATTTAATTCTTTAATGGAAATAGGTACAACAAAAATTTAAGTGCAAATATTGTACCCTTTCAAATGGTCTTGCAGGACATGTCAATATAGTATATACAGGGTGTTGTAACTTGCATTAATTTCTATTCCATATTACTATGATCAACTCCAGCATAAGGGGGCGGCGCTTAAATGCAGCACTCTGTATATACAACATTCATATATCCTGAAAGACATTTCGATAAGGTATAACATTTGCATTTTATCGTTACCAAAATAACGATCGTCAGAAAGGGATGCTGCCTTGAATATGAGAAAATCGCTTGCGCTTCACTTCTCTGATGCCAAAGTTCCCCAGCGTAGGTGGCGATCGATATTATTACTGTTTTAATTAAATTAATTTTATCCAGCGACAGCTGACCTTTTTCTTTCAATAGTGGCTTCAGGACCTTGGCTATTTTCCTCTTAATTTCGTTGATGTGCCGGGTATATGCAAGTTGTTCATCTAGAACAACCCCTAGATATTTCGCCCATTTGGCCTATTCGATAGCGTGATTATTAATTTGGATATCGTCGGCTTTTTTGTGTCTTCTACGTGGTGTGATGTAGATGGCTGTGGTTTTGCCTGTGTTTATCTTTATTCGGCATTTGGAATACCATTTGTAGAGGGTGTCGATGTATGATTGTAATCTAGGGTTTCATTTACTTGTGGCTGTAGTAAGTTGCGGTGTCGTCTGCGAATTGGGCAATGTGACAAGTTTTTGACTGCGGTATGTCGGCGCATGATGGATGCAGTTGGCGTAGATTTGTCCTTGTTCGAGGTGATGTGTTCGGACATTCTCAGTAGTTGATGTGTTGTCGATTGCTCCCGACAAAATCCTGGGATGACAGATTCTTTCTAGTATCGATAGTAGTCGTTTTTATATTACTCGTTCCAAGAGCTTGCTGAGTCCTGGTAGCAGGCTGATTGGGCGATATTCGTCTATTTCTTTTGGTTTTCCCAATTTATGTATAATTACAATTATAGCAAGTTTGCACGTCGTCGGGTAGTGCTGGTGCCTAATTATAGCGTTTATAATTTTTTTTTCAGCCTATTTACGGCTTCTAAGGTCAGATGTTTGATAGCGGTATTAATAATTCCGTTGGATCCGGGCTCTTTATGGCTCCAAAGAGTTTTTATGATGGTCCAGAGTTCCTCGGCTGTCGTTTCTTGGATATTTATGGTGACTCTGTGTTTCGTTTGAATTAATTGTTCATGCCGTCGGTGAATTTTTCGTTATTCCTCTCTATTGGTAGATTAGGGCGAAAACCCCCTCGAAGTAATTAGCAAACTCCTCGATTTTGTACGAATTGTTGGTAATTCCATGTGCGCCGGGTATCGGTAGTATGTTGTTCTTCTTTGTCTCGAATATTTTAGTAACTCTCCACAATTCGGTGTCATTGTCGTTCATCTTTTGGATTTTGACATCCCATTGATCATTGTATTGTTCGGAAAGGTCTTTTTTAATTTCGTTTGTGATACTGTTCAGAACTGTCTTTGGATTTGGGTGTAGTGTTCTCTTATACCGTTTGTAAAGCAGTTTCTTCTAAGGATTTCTATTTTGATGTAATTCGGTATTCTTTCTTTTGGTTGTTTTAAGTTTTGTGGTTGTAGCTGAGTACAGTGTGAATATGTGCTATTCGAATTGTTTTACCGTTGTGTTGACGTCGTTGCTGGGTTTAATACAGGTTGGTCTTAGTTTTAGATTCTTTTCCAATTTGTGATGCAAACGTTGGATGTTACAGCTCTTAAACGACACTGTCATAATCACAGGAAGATGATCATATGGTAGATCGTTTATAGTTTTAAGGTGTTTTTTAGAATTAATAAATTTAGAACGTTCATTGACCCGGTTGGCATATAAATGTGGATACCCTCCGTTGGCGCATCTAGGGTAAGGTTTCTTCCTATGGTAATTTTTTTCCTCTACAGTTCAGAGTTTTGGAATTTCACAGTGGATATTTACTAGTAAGAGAGTTAACGTTGAGCAGTGAACTAGTGCGACAGCATCGTGCGTGAAACTCTGTGTCTTTCTCAAGATCTTACTTTGTTTTCACGTGCGTTGTTGCTACTATTTTAGCGAAACGAGTGAATATTGTGCGCCGAAAGGCGTGAACGAACATTTTTGCTCATATTTGTGTTAATTTTATATTCTTACAGATTTAACTTCAACTTAATAAAATTACAATTTCCTTGCAAGTACCCAACGTAATTCAATTACTGAAAAAATATCAGTCCCGGAGGGACTCGAATCCGACATCCTTGCGTTTCCGGCGTACTGTTCTACCATTACACCACGAGACCATTGAGTTCAAGTCGCTTTCAATTCCCCTAGTACAGTATAACTGTTGTGTGGCTTAAGGTTATAAATGTCTTGGGTTATTATTAATTCATTTTCGAATTGGTAATTAATGAAATACCGGGATTTCGAAGTTTAGCTTAAATTTTGATTCGGATTTCGGTGCGATGGCGTCGAACAAAGGGGACGAGGGGAATCTTAGGCGCGATAGCTTTGAAAGCTCTTGTGAGACGTTAGAAGAAGCGTGTAAGAAAGTAGACAAGCGCAATTTTAGAGTTGGTGCCTATTAGATCGGAGAACCTTAAGGTTGAAGATTGGCAGAAAGTTCGCGATATGGTGTGCAAACTGAATCAGCTCTTTGGTGAGCTAAATGGTATTTTGAAGGAGATACACGAGAATGCGGAGGAAAGAGCCCCGGTCGCAAAAATTATGCAGCCGTCTGCTAAACAAAGCAGACGTGCATACGCGGATAAGCTCAGCGTTACAGTAGAGGTTCAGGCAAATCAAACCTCCGACGTGACGGAAAAACAGCTTGTGGAAAAAGTCGACGTTGTCGGTAAGAAAATAGGAGTTCGCGGCGTGAAAAAGGGTATGGACGGGGCTGTGTTCGTGGAATGCAGTTCAGAACAGTAGAAAAACTACGAGAAGACTTTAAGGTGTTTTGGTTCGGTTAAAAACGTGGTATGCTCCGTTAGCCAGAAGTTGAGGAGACTTCGTAAAGTAAAAGTAATGTGGCGTCTTTGCTCGGTGAGGGTCTGCAACAACGTTATGTATTGTTTTAAATATCTCGAAGTGGCTCATAATAGATGCGTTAGGATCCACGATCGGAAGGGGTGCAGATCAGCAGAGACAAAATGCGTCGTTTGCCAAAGCACTAAAATCCCGGGCCTCGATATCAAACACAAAGCCCGTTCGCAGGCATGCCCGGCGTTGAAGCAGTTCTTGGAAGAAGGGCGTAAACGTACGAATCATTAATTGAGTATAATACCAGTAATAGTTCTCCGGACAACGAGAAAAGTCGGTGCGTAGTAAGTAGTTAGTAGAACGAATAATTCAGGAGAGAATTAGCATTGTAATATTACAAGGACCGTACGTAGTTAAAAAATTTACGGGTTTCCTTCTACCTGCAGGGTTCACTACGTCACTAGCGCGGAACCAATTAGGGCAGCTGTTGTAACGGTTGATGAGCTAACCGCAATTACGCTGTTGACATAAGCGATAGTAATCTCATTACGGAAATAGACAACAGTACGCGAATTCGAGACATTGGGGAAATTGCGGAACGTATCAACGACGCTGTAATTACGGCATGCAAGGAATCTATGCCGCGGCAGCGAAGGAGAAATGAAGAGGACAAGCCACGATAGGGGTGGTGTGATAAGTATGTTTGTATGGGAGAGAATGAATGCCGACAAGGATATGCATCTAGAAGCATGCTGTATGATTACGAGTGAATGTTATTATTATTGGCATTATTTTGATAAGTATTAGTATTAGTATTAGTACCTGTCTCCCATTTGTTTCAGGAAGCTCGAGACGGCAACTGGCGACG
The DNA here is from genome assembly GCA_023509865.1 of Trypoxylus dichotomus. Classification (NCBI taxonomy): domain Eukaryota; kingdom Metazoa; phylum Arthropoda; class Insecta; order Coleoptera; family Scarabaeidae; genus Trypoxylus; species Trypoxylus dichotomus. The sequence goes on along the minus strand of CM042074.1, from coordinate 51,174,121 downwards.
GGGCAACCATTATTTATGATCCCGCTTCAAACCAAAGGGACCACCAGCAAGACGAACCAACCTTCAGCAAGCAGCGGCCATTGGAGTGTTTGGTATTGTACCCTATCGTTGATAATGAATAAAATATGGTATTGAACTTCTTTTAGTATTTCTAAATAACCCTCTTTTCGCAAATACCTTCGATTCATTTCATGTGTCCTGTACATGCGTAGGAAAAACAACCCCAAACAAGGACAGAACTTCTTCCTTGCTTGACAGTTGTTACTACATAATCTTGCAACATTCTTTGACCTTTCGTTCTTCGTACAAGAACGTGCCTTGATTGTTCGAACACCTTAAACTTTGGCTCATTAGATTCTCAAGATTTTTTGTGGTAAGTAATGCGTGTTGTGTTTTTCTTTGATCGTTTTTAGTTTATTCGCTGTAAACCAAGCGCTTGCAAGTTGTGACTCGAGATTGTTCAAAAAGCACCTATTTTAGGTTCAGTGAGTTCAGAATATCTTTTATATTGGATGTTCGAATGTTCCCATTGGAGTTCGTGAAATCAACATTGAAATCATTGGCCAAAAAAATGTATTTATTTTCTGTGTCCGCGTCTAATATTTATGTTATTTCGTTTGGTTTATTAATGAATGTATCGATATTCCCTGATGGCGGTCTATACAACGAAATAATGATTGTATTTCTTTTTCAATTTAGAGTGGTACAATGTCTGCTCACTCAATTCAACAGATGTTTTATTTTACTAAAATCAAGGATCCTCCGTAAATAAATATTTCTGTGCAATATGCGCTTCTGATTATGTATTTCGCAATAGCAGTACGATCAAGTTTGACACTAGTCAGGAAGTGTTCAGCAACACAGGCTGTATGAAGTTCTCGATCCTAAAGCATCATTTATAGGGCATCAATTTTGGGCGAAATACGTATCTTGATTGTTGTAATTTAGTATCCTGAAAGAATTTGTCTTTGTTGACTGTGCAATAGTTTTAATTAATATTTTCAAGTATTGTACATTGTCGTGAGGAAGATCGGATATTTGAGTTATTTATAAAAAAAATACTTTTGTTAGTATTTTTTAACTCAACATTTATAACATCTGAATTCATAATCAAGCAATTTACGAAATTTGAATCGGTATTAATAATTACCTCTACAGGTAAAGAAGTTAAAGCTAAGTGTTAGCACTAATATGAATAAGACCACTGTTACTTTTGTTTGACGGAGATGGTGCGCTCCTCGCCCGAAACTCAGAACCCTGGATTGACCCTATGCGTTCATATTCTACATGCTCGTTATCCAATCTCTCACTGTCATCAGCAACTGAAGCCGTAGGAGGCGGAACTGAAGATGTGCCAATGAGCATTAAGTCCTTCCTACAGTCACATCGAAATACTCTTGGAGGTAATCACATACCATTTTTTACCCATGTTATTTAAATAAAAGCCATGGTAGGTATAACATCCGCGATGCAGTACGTTAATTAATTGTGAACATAGCTTCATGGCTATAATTTTGTGCTGTTATGTATATTTTGTTGTTAATACGTTCGATGATACCATTAAAATTCATTTTGTCACATCGAAAAGATATACTGATAACTGTGTTAGTATATCTAGTGATAACCATAATCTCTCGAATTTTTTTATTTTTGCTCGTAAATTTTCGACAATGTTTGAAATATTTCTGTTTGATTAACGTAGCTTAAGATTTTAAAATTATTTGGGAGATTATACTGTAACCTCTACCGTGACCGTCACTAAGTATAAGAATTTAATGAGTTTGATTGTTATTTAAATTATAAACGGGGTAGAGGCATTTTGTAATCTAGACAAGCTTGATGTAGAACCACTTGATGGACATGCACCCTTCGTAGGTATCACAGCAGTTACAGCAGATGAGGATGCGCAAGCCGTTGTATCAGTCTGTGTCGACTCTTCGTTTTTTATCCTGATCCTAGATTCTTAGATAAAATATCCAGACTTGACTGTAGATCTTGAACATTATCGACTGATTTTCAGCTTTATTCTTATAAAATGTTAATTTGTTCGTAAGGTCGAGAATTTTATCTTGCAATTCTATGTTTTTAAATTCTAATTTAGCTGATTTATTACGCAAATCTGTTATTCTTTCTATTTCTGTCTGCTTACCATTGTTATCCCCCTGAAACGTTATAATAAAGTAACTGTTACTGTTGGTTTGACAATGTTCTTGAATTTAGGAAAGAATTTGTTGACGTTGACGATATACTCCCGTTGTTATATCGCTGATAGTAAATTGTATCAAATATGCGACTCAATTTCAAGATAAAAATAGGTAATAGGGGCAAGCGGGAGAACAACAATGGAATAAGGAATGTACAGAGACACGCTTTACACCACTAACTACACTCGAGAGATAAACAAGAGACCGCAAAAAATAAAGGAATTCAAAATATGAAGTAGGTGAAACATTTTTGGGTGCTTGTCTTGTGTATCATAGTAAAAATAAAACAGAAGAGAGAAACTACGACTCACAGTAGAAAATGACGCAAATCAAAATGAAATAAAATACAGAAATAACAAACAATATTGGACAAAAATAAATAAATAAAAGAAAGAGATATAACTTACAAAATTCACAAGGATAGGATATATATATAACACATGGGCTGAAAAGTTCCGGGCCTAACAAAGAAAACACGGTTTTTTTGGTTCAAAATTAGCTTTATTCATCAACGTAATCTCCATCAAGAGCAACCATAGAACAGAAAAAAGACAGGGTGTAACTCTAGTGGTACGGATATCATGTTGTAAAAAGACCGATAACGCCATACGGGAAGATGACAAATTAATATTTTCAAGCGGGAAATATGATTCAATTATAAATATATTTCCCTTGAGCTTTAACGTTGCTTTCTTTTTGGGAAAATAAAACTACGGTAAGTAGAACTGTACAACATATCAATTTCTATATTTTCAAAATGGAGTTTTCTGGAAACATTTCTTAAATTCCTGGCTATTTTATACAACTTCCTTGCTTTTGATGTTAGCAGAGATTTTCGTTTTAACTGAACAGCTGACAATAAATTGATTTTCCTTTTCAGAGCTGCAATACAAAACAACTTTATCTACTTTGTGCCATAAAAGAAATAAAATATGTTTACCTTCACGTGTTTTGTAAGTACGGCAAGAAGAGGAAGATTCTGACTCAGCTGTTACATCTGCCGTTTCACCTATATACATAAGAATATTTGTTACATAAATCCCTTTATATGTTTCCACTCGTCTTATCTGTTAATGGAGACTGAGCAGCGCAAAAATTGGTGTTACATATATCTTCATAATCACTGCCAAATGTTGTTTCCATAGGTTCTTGTGAGGGCCCCGATTTTAAATCTACTAGAACAATAAATAATTAACACATGGGCGTTGTGCGCGACTTTGTTGTAACGTACAAGAACATAATGTAATACATACCCGTATTCACAATACCTACTACTTCAATGTCCATATCACACCTACTACTTCAATGTCCATATCATCAACCATATTTAGTCCAGAGAATGTGGTTGTAGTTCCGTATAAGGGGCATCGAGTTAGCGATTTTAATGGATTCTAACGTAAAGCTCACATTTTGCTGTGTTTAAAATGGCGCTTCTTTTTTTTAGGAGTTTGGTTTAAGGTACCTACAAATCGATTTAAAAAGGGCTATCTCTAGGTTATGTTTAGTGGTATATGAGTCATAGTTTACGAAATTTAAGTTGGTATTTATTGTGTTTGCCCTAAAAATTACCAAAATTAATAGTAAACACTGATGAGCGGTAAAATTTCATTTGAATATTGGAGAATAATCTGTTGTATAATATTTACTATCCCATACTTTTTATTTTAGTATACAATATAGGTAAATAGACGTTGTGAAGTTCTTAGAGTCTTTTTTCTATGGTTCTCGTTATAGAAAACAACACGGAAAAAAGGACAAAATCAAACAAAGTCATAGTGAATGTTATTATTTATTACAGAATGCGAAATACATGAAAGTTACAATAAATAAATGAATTAGTTTGGTTTTGAATAGAATTAATTAATTATTACTTTGAAGATCACACAAAAAGTGTATCGAACTGGTAGTAAATTACATATATACAACAGCTGAAGATATTCACACCCAGAAGATTGAGTGCTGGTTAAGACCAAGATATGGTTTGCCACCAAATGTTTTGTGTAGCAGACTTTTGCAGACCACCTTGTGGAATGGCTATGGCGTAGGAATGTACATACGTAAAAGAGGTGTTGACCTCTTCAGGGAACTGCTAGTCGCTGTTAGACAGCAGTACCCAGTGTAAATTTCAGGTCTCCTTTTTTCTTATTATTTCGTATTAGGTTGGTTTTTTCAATGGGGAATATTTTTTTTTCTCTAAAATCATACATTAGTATGCATTAAACTTGTATAATTTAAACATCGAAGTTTGGCACATCTTTAATTGAAAAATCCTAGATGCTTTCCTCTGGATATTTAGACCATGTTTCAGAATTACCTCTCTTTTTTGCTGGCATATTTTTTATTTTGCAGAATTATTTTCCAATCTATTATTTGAAAAATATTTTATAGTATATTATTTTATTCCCAGGATTATTTGCTAATTTATTAATCATTTATTATTTTAGAAATATGTTTTTGTTGCAATGTGCGTGATTGTTTCTAATTTATAAATCATTTATTACTTTAGAACTATTATTATTTGTCCTTTTGTGGCAGTTGCTTTGCATTACCTACTCACAAATTAGTGCTTTGACGTTCCAAATAGTGTAGACTTAATATACCATATTACTTTTATGTTTCGTATTGACGGACGGGCTTACTTGATGCATATAACAAAATCACGTTAATATTTAAGTGCATTTTATAATTTACTACCAGTTCGGTACATTTTTTGTGTAATCTTCATATTAATAATTAGTTAATAGCGTTCAAAACCAAACTAATTCACTTATTTATTGTATTTCGCATGTTATAATGTATAATATTCGCTAGAAAATTATTGTCTTTATTATTGTTGCTTTTTTTCCCTGTTAATTGTTTTCTATAACGAGAACCATAGAAAAAAAAGACTATGAGAACTTCCCAATAATGTAGTACAATTTCAAAACAGTACTAGTCTATTTACCTATATTGTATACAAACATAAAAAAATATGGGATAGTAAATATTATACAAGAGATTGTTCTCCAATATTCAAATGAAATTTTTCCGCTCATCAGTCTTTACCATTGATTTTGGTAATTTTTAGGGCAAACACAAGAAGTACCAACTTAAATTTCGTAAAATATGACTCATATACCACTAAACATAACCTAGAAATAGCCCTTTTTAAATCGATTTTTAGGTACCTTAAACTAAACTCCTAAAAAAAAGAAGTGCCGTTAGAATGTATTAAAATCTTAACTCGATGCCCCTTATACGGAACTCTTACCGAGTTTTCTTCTGTAGGTTCTTTGTTATAATCTGCAGATCATAATAAACATGTACATTAACAAAAACACCAGTTTTATACAGAATGCAAGATTATCCTTACTACCAATGTTTACTAAATGTTTTATATATGATTCACAGGTATAGCAGTAAACTCCGCTCACACAAATTTATTAATTATGCGGAACGCGTGAATTGTACATCCACACAGTCGTCATTCGTTTTATATATGCTATCCGATTTATTTATTTGTATATGATACTTAAATATCACGTCATAATTATTTCAAATTCAACTTACTAGGTAAGTATAGAGTGGGTAAACTTCCAAATTTTAATTTTCTACTTCTAGGAATTTTACAGAAGTTGCTAAAATGTAAATAACATATGCGGTATCTTCTGTAAGCTTTTTAGCAATCCATTTCCTTTAACTCGGGTAGACCCATACGGTTCACCCATTTGTTGTATATCTAAAATATATAAATTTGTAATTGTAGAAAGCATTGTACGCAATACGGTACACAACAATATACGACTATTGCTTTTACAGTTTCTCAATACTTGAAAAGTACACAAATTCACTACAATCGGATGTTGATTTGTAACAACGCACTTTATTCGCACTTCACCTCAATAATATACAAATGACACTGATAGTAGTCGGAAACTAACTATAGCGCTAGAGTGTTCAGTATTATTACAATTTTACAACTTATTATCTCCTCCTGTGGAATTTCACCCCCCTGACGTGATTTTCGCTAAGTGCCGTGTGGATATGCGTGTATGCCAAATGTTGGGATTGCAATTAAAATTTGTATTTCCCGTTATGTGTTATATATAGTACTAGTTGGCGGAACTGTATAGATATATATATAGTCCAGGCACTCTAAGTTCATATGCACATTATCAATAAATCGTGACGTCAGGTTTTACACCGTTGCCGGATACGCACACAAACTCGCTATTAAACCTAACCTAACATACTAATGTAACCTAGTCTACGTATTGTAAACATTTAAAATTGGCCAGACCAAGGATAACCGACAACATTGTATTTCATCAAATATAGCCAATAATAGCAATATAAAAGTACTGCGATATAGAAAATATAATAATTAAGTAATTAACTATTTGTTTTACATTTTTAACTTTGATGGAACGAGCATTTGCATTAAAAAACAGTGTGTTGCGTTATCAATTGAAATTTACTTTAATTATTAAGTATTATGTTATAATTATGTACTAATATAAAATACTTTTAATTTGACGTGAGGTCGCACTGCATTTTTATGACGTCGTTTGATTATATGTATGACGTCGCGTTAATGACGTGCATGTGAACCTCGACTATAGTAGTTTTTATTGAACGTTAAGTTCGCCCATGTGTAAAAGCACGTAAGTTCCTTGTTGCACTACATACTTGTGTTTTTCTCTAAATACATTTATATATAAGTGGCCTATACTCTTTTTGTTTACACGCAATAACATCTGCAAAAGGAAAACTAACACAAAATATATTTGTATAAAATTTTATATTAATTATATTTACTTTTAATAGGATAATTTCATTATTCTCATCTCCTGTTGTTTAAGGGACTTTTTTTGAAAAGAAAGGGAATTTTGTCAAATTGTAAAAAAATGCAAAATACATCCCAAGAAAACTGTAATTTGTAAATACGTTAAGATATTTAGTAATTAAATATTATATTAGAGTGCTACCCGATCTTAGAGAGAGTCCAACCTCGCATTCTCCCTAACAATACCATTAAATTAAAGAAAACTACAATTACTGCAAATGAGCACAATGAAAGGGAAGTTTAATAAATGCAATAGAATTATCGCGTTATTTTGATCGATTTATGTACAGGTTTTGATATTTGAGAACTTGTATTTCTGAGGGGTTTTGAAATACTTGGTAACTTGTGATAATCATCATAGTTCTTTGCTGGACAAAATATCTTTTTTTTTCATTCTTTTCTTTATAACAACAAAATTAATTCAGCATCTTTTTTTGTCTGAGAAACCTATTTTAAGTTGTTTCGTTCTTAAAACAGCAGAGCGAATTTCTGAATCACACGAAACTGATTGAAAATTATCCTCAATTTTAAGCTTTATCCGTTAGATATAAGATGATGCCCACTTCTTTTTTTTTGGCTTCTACGTAATTTACAAAGGTGCGGTTAAAAATATTATTTCCTTCTTGTAGCACTGATGTTCTACTTGTTGGGACTTATTAAAACAGGTGGTGCCATTGGCTAGCTGCGCTATTAATAGTGGACCGAATATGATATTAGTTTGGTTGGGGGTCTTTGATGTTGTGGGATGGGTGGAGCTAATTGTCACGAGAGAAAGAAACTAACAACACAGAAAGGAATTCAAATACTATCTCCAATAACAAATTAGTTAAGAGGGAACTATAATCGTAGTTAAGCAAAAATACAATTAAAAGCAGAAGTAAGAAATAAGTTTATTGAATAAATGAAAAAAAGTTGTTTGACTAAAAATGAAATACAAAAGTCTGGTTATGTTATAGCTATACATATGTATATAAGCTAAAGAAATGAATGGGTAAAGGGAACATATAAAAATGCAACAATTATTCTGATATCTGCATAAGATCGTAATCATAAATAGCACGAGGTTGTAAATACGATATTTAAATATTAAATAGGCAAATAAATATTCAAGTTCATTCATGGGTTTGTCTCATAACGATAATTAAATATAACAATACGAGGAACCTTGTTAAATGTATTATATATCCATGCTTATCTCTAATGCAATTGCCATTACCTTGGATACAAGACAAGGTTAAGCCGGTATACGCGATTAATGTAGATCAAATGAGAAACGTATACCACCCTTGAATATTATTTTATCATGTGGGGAACAGCCCCACTTTACTTTTTAATTTGTATATATAAGATGGACTTATCTTGTAAGTGGTAAATACAATTTAATTTGATTTAGGATAGGAATAGTGCAGAGCAGAATATGTTTATTTTTAAAGTAGTAGTGTTAAGTGTTGTTGTAAAACATGTGTATGGTTTTAACAATTGTAAGTATTCATGCGCTATCCACATTGTTAAAAAAAAAATGAAATACATATCTCCAATATTATATTTTCAACAAAAGCATCAATTACGATATAAACAACATGATATTTGTTATACTGTTGTAAGTAAATAATATGCGTATACCTGCATCCCTTTCCATTATACATTCTTAGTACTTTTATTCATTAACGAAACCTATTCCAACACATTGCTTTATATAAATATAAACCCTATATTTCTTTGAAATCAGTAATTTGCAGATATTTCGACTGGGTTTTCGACATAATTTAAATATATACGTCTAAAATATATGCATCTGAAAGCAGCGTTATGTATAAATTCAAATTATAGTAGTTGTATTCTAGGTATGTGCAATGTTCGTAATATTTAGATCTATTAAAGTAGATAAGTAAACAGAAAATATATTGCTATTATTATTATTACGATTATTAATAGTTTTAAATAAGAAGGTAATAAATAATACGAGAGTCAACCAATGTCAAATGACCTAGTAAACACCATCGATGGGTCTCTTATTTTCAGACCGCTACAACGAAATTCGAATATTATTCCGAACTTTATTTAAAAGAAAAAAATATAACTGTAGATGTCGTTTCTTTTATTTTGTAACTATACCAACAGCCATTACAGTATTTCATCGTTTATTTGAGGTAAGACAATTACAGAATCCGACCCAGAGGTAAAAAACTCCTCACAAGAAAGTAACCGCGTCGGAATATTTGCCGTTAATGCTCAAAAATGTGGTTCATTATCGTTTGAGAAGTTGTTGGAGTTATGGCATTTTAGTGAAAGAGACTGTCCATCTTCTTTCTCGATCACTTTCATCTGTTTTTGGTGTCGTCGATGGTAGTTACTAAAAAAGAAGAGTATTTTATGTATTTTGAGCATCCTTTTTGTGCAATTTAGTGTTAGTAGGTACTTAGAAATAATTTTTGATTTTAGGAAGGTATGCATATATAGAGTGTATGTATATATGGATTATAGGTGGCTAAATTTTGTATGTTCTAATTTTGTTAATTTGCTGGTGGGAGTATTCTTCGGCTAAGGTTTCTTTTGAAAAATTTACTTTTCATTCTTGCAATTTCATAACATCCATTACACTGCAATTCTCCAATATGGAATTTTTTTCATAGTGGTACTGATCCAAATGGTGCTTACCTTCAATATGGACTAGAATTAGGGTCCGCATTCATTGGTTATTGTCGTTGTCTTCTTTCAGTATTACCAATTCTGGCGTTTTCACAGTTCAATTATAGGTTCTGTTAGGGTTTATATTATAGATTAGCCCTCCCAACCTAAGAAATGTGACTAATTTTCTCTTGTAAGTTTGTAAAGTAGTATGCAGTCCGACACTGCAGGCTACAAAGGACGTAGGATTAAAAAAAAGTTTATAAAGCTTGTTTTCGTACAAATTTATTTCGAGAGGTGTTAACTATGTACGAGTATCTAACCGCATTTTTCTTAATAATAAATTCAATAAATTTAAATTCCTTATTCAATTCCAAATCAATACAGAGATTTTTCCTTTTTTACAGAATTATATGACCCCTGAGGAAATACTTGGTCTCATTTTTATATTCAACAATTTTTGTATTAGGAAAACGTCAACTACCATTGATGTAGGCGCAGAGTATATAAGTACAAGAACTAATAGCTTGTTGATACTAGAACTTATAGGTGCAACACTAGACGAAATATACAAAAATATCAGTAGTCGTCACTTCATAAACATGTAACTGCATCAGCAATTTTAAAAAGAATTTGGAGTAGTTGTACTTTACTGAACTTTTTATTTCCATGATATTTTTTTAGATTTATGGACTAATTCAAATGATAAAAAGTTCGTCACCAAAAATTTGATTGTTACTTATACTACTGTTTGATATCGCATCAATTTCATATAAAATCCACATGTAATCAATTGTGAGGCTCGATTGTTATTAAATTTTGATAATTTTTAGTTACCAATGTGGCATGTGGAAAACGCAATTTTCGAGCTGGTAAAATCGTAGGAGGATATAATGCTATCCCGCATGAATTTCCCTGGATGGCATCACTTAGTAAGGGAGGAAGTCATTTCTGTGGCGGTACATTGATAGCGGATAGACACATATTGACAGCAGGCCACTGCCTTTGCACGTAAGACAGTTCTTACAACTTTTGTATTAAAGTGTACGCAATACACAATATAACTTGAAATAATAGTTTTGCTCGGAAAACAGCCATAAATCATTTATAGTCAACCGAATACTACGAGATTTGTTTGCAAGTAATTCCAATTTTGATTGGCTAATCGCATGTGCTCTGATTAGTTCGTCACTTTTTTATGTACAAACCCAATCGCATTAACTAATAGATATATACACTGCCTGCCAAAATTATTTGCTCCCATATATTTTAGCTTGGTTTATAAAATATTTATTGTTATTTAGTCCAGGTACGATCATAAAAAAACAGAAATGTAATATCATTATTCTTCACTAATAAATATTTAATATAGTGCAGGTAAAGATTTTAATTCCATATTTATTCGAACTAGAATTATAATAGTTGTCATTCTTTTAAACAGCGTAATGAAATTAGTCTTAAAATTCCAACAACAAATAGTTGCCGTTAGAAATCCGTGCAGTGATTATTGCTTTCCAAAATCTTACCAAAGTAACAGAAATATTGAGCAAGGAAATTGAAATTAAGTCGCCGAATTCTAAAAAGTATCAATAGACTGGCATATTTCTAAACGAATAGAACGATGGAACGTGACGAAACCAGTGGAAGATTGTCGAATAATTATGTCGAGTAACCGAAATAGACTAACATCGTACTTGAAATTGCGTTTGAAGAGCACCAATATTGGACAGTTGATCAGTGTAGAAATGTTTTGTGGACGGATGAGTTCTAATATGAACTTTTCGGTTCCAGGAGTAAAACGTTCATTCGAAGATTGAAAGCAGAATGTGCGGAAAAGTCATATCTGTGCATACAGCTAAGTATAGTGGAAGATCGATAATGGCTTAGGGTTGTTTTGGTGAAATTTTACAAGCTAATATTGTATCATCTGAAATGAGAATAAACATTGATCCTAATTCAACAAGATAATTTCCCATTGTGATGATAATATTTAGAATTGATGGAACGAGAAAGCAATATCAAAAGCTTTTGCGAGAGAACCTCCATAGACAGGTGAAAATAAATTCTCCGATTTCCAAGGAACCGTTTTAGAAATAATTACTAGAAGTCTGGCTTAGAATAGAACCCGCTTCTCTGTCGAAATTTATAGAGAGAACGCGAGTGTGTGTCCCAATTATTAATAGTATAGATGTTCATAAGGACGAAACAAGGTTTTATTTTTTTCGTTTCCTTTTCAGTTAGTGTTTTCCTTATTTATGCGTATTTTTTGGGCGAGCAAACAATTTTGGATGGCAGTGAACATACGAAAATATCCTTAATTTCGTTATTAATTTCCTTTGTATAATTTTATATGCATTTACAAGTTGTAAACAAATACTATTTTGATAGAGGGATTGGAGAAGAACTAATATCACCGAAGGGGTTGAAAATTGTCGTAGCTCAACATGACTTAGAATTGACCATAAGCAATACTTTCGAAATGGGAGTTGAAAAAATAATCATACATCCGGCATATTCATGTAAGAAAACTAAACACGACCTGGCTCTTGTCATGTTAGATAGAAAAATAGAATGGTCAGATAATATAATACCGGCGTGCCTTCCTGCTGCAGGTGATGAAAATGAGTACACTAGATTTTCAAATATTATAGCTACCGTTGCCGGATGGGGTTGGACTGACGAAAATAGAGTGACAGGTAAATGGTGAATATTTTTTCTTCAATTTTAGAACACCCTCATCGTACTGATGTTTAAGTTAAAACTTTCGTTACTTGTAATGGCAATAAATGTTAATACTTTTTGTATGTTACAGGAAGGAAGTCTAAAGTATTACAGAAAGCAAAAGTGAACATTTTCGACAATAACGTTTGTCAGACATGGTACAAGTCTCAAGGCAAAAAAACTAAGATCTTAGAAAGTCAAATATGCGCCGGTTACGAACATGGAGGAGTAGATGCATGTTGGGTAATTTATTAATATTTTTTAATATTTAAACCTGGGTGGAAGAATATCATACTAAATTTGCCCTTCTATTTTTATTACTTTAAAGAAAAATTTGGAATTTAATGACGTTTTATTTAGTGAACAGGTGAAGAATGGTAGGAATGTAAGGTTCGACAATTATATAGGTCTGATCAATGAAACACTTGGGTATACTTGGTACATTAAACTTTTTGAAGACTAATGTTAATGGAGACCATTTTTAGATAGGATATGAGAAAACATTCCATATAGTAGTTCTCTTCATATAACTTTATATTTCACTTATGTGGAATAGGAAAACAATATCTCCCAGAAACTTCATGACTATTTTTGTTCTCTATGATTTTAGTTAAACTGGTAGAGACATTGTTAGAATTGGACATATTAACTGCCATTTTTAACTTGCAATTCGATATTTTCAGCTTTTCCTAACTCACTAATCAAGAAAAACAAGTAAAATGCTTACATTATTTCTTTTATCAAATAGGAGTAAGCGTTTTACTAGTTGGAGTCAATTGATTTGTGGTTTATTGACTATTCGTATTTTATCAGAATTAAGTAGGATAAATGACGAATTACCAAAGAAAATAATTCTGATAATAGGCATAAGTATATTTTCATGTATTCATATCTATAACATAAGGAATACCGCTCCATGTATTCAAGTACTTTGTGTCTCCTTTTCTTGGTAGTACTTAAACAAGAAATAGTAGGCGCGAAGAAGTTCTTACTAAAAATAGTGCAAATATAGATGAAATAGATACTTGGTATAAGTAATGCAAATTCATGTTTTTGCAGTACATACGCTGTACTTTTGTTACAATTTTTACCACAATAATTTTATCAATACTTAAAATTAATGGCAATCATTTCGTCGTATTTAGGCTGATAGTGGAGGACCTCTAATGGTGGAGACCGGAGATCTTTTCGTTCTTGTAGGTGTTGTTTCGACAGGAATTGGTTGCGCAAGACCCCGCCTGCCTGGATTATATACTAGAATATCAGAATATATACACTGGATCAAATCAACACTACGTTCCTGATTACTTAGTCATTTAACGGCAGGGAATATATACATATAGATAGCCTGCGGAATAGGAAACAGGCAATGCAAAGTTATAATAAAAATTGACTATAAAATATCACAATATGATGATGGCAAGCAAAATTAGGGAGCAAAGTATAATTTCGTACACGAAGTCATCTTCTGTTAGGAGAATAGCTCGTAATCGTAAAGAATTGATTACTTACAATATATATGAAGCGCTGATTTTCATTAAACCATTGTTGAGAAGTTTGAAGCAATATATTAATCGATATACAAATTCATGTAACAGTTGCGAGCGAATAACAAAGAATTTAAGCGCCTTATTCGCTCAGCCTGCCAAATAATATTTTCATTCGATTCGTTCGTCTCATGTAAAATATTTAAATGTAAAGTTCGTATTGCAGTATATGTTAAGTAAGCATATATGTATACTTGGTTGTATATGTAGTTCTATGATCATGTCAACTGTATATTGAATAAAGTGAGTATCTCACCAACCGTCTTTCAGTATAGTACATGGCGCAGTCAGGTCAGTAGTTTGTTTAATAAAATAAGTAAATTAAATTAAAAGCAATGGAGAAAATACCTTTACATCCGGTAGATATCAGAGGCAACAGTCGGAAAATTGGAAAAATTGGTTACAAAGATTTGAGATTTATTCAACTGCAACGGATTTAGATTCGAAACCAGAGAAAATACAATGTGCGCAGTTACTCTATTGTTTGGGCAAGGAAGCAATTCAAATTTATAATACATTTAATTTCCTCGTTGGAGAAAAAGAAAAAAATAATGTTTTAAAAGAAAAATTTACAAACTACTTTGCGCCTAAAAAGAACCTAACGTATGAGAGATACAAATTCTTCACAGCAAGGCAAGATGGGGAAAAATTGAAAAGTTTCTTACAGAATTGAAAAATCGAGCGAAACAGTGTGAATTCCGAAATGAAAAATTAACTGAAGAATTAATTAAAACTATGGTAATTATAGGAATTAAATACGATGCGATGCGTGAGAAATTAGAAATTTCACTAGAAAACGTTATCGAATGTTACATGATACCAGAAAATTCCAAAATCTCCAATACATGAAAGACAAAGAAGCAGGTACAAGTAAAGACAAGAAAGAGCAAGAAGTAGATGCAGTGAAGACAAAGCATACAAACTCAGCTATGCCAACAAATAGGAAAAAGGAATGGAACAGGCCACCTTCTTACGAGAAAACAACGAACAATTTCCAAAGTGGGTTAGTTAAGTCCTATATTAAAAATTGTACCAAATGTAGTTACAATCATAATATAAATCAATGCTCTGTACCGAATCATTTCTCAATAGTATGTAGAAATAAAAAACTAATGAAATTATTTTTGACAGTCAAGGTAATGACATATTTATCAATTGATTCAATTAAATCGCAAACATGTAACTATTGTTTTATAGATGTACAAATTAATAATAAGAATTTAAATGTTAGATTTAAGGTTAATACAGGAGCAAGTGCGAATATTATTTCATCCCAATAACTAAATTTATTAGAATTTAATCTAAACGAAATACAAACAAATACTGATGTACTTACCTCATATACTGGAGATAAAATTTCTATATTAGGTAAATGCTATTTGAATTTAAAATTCAATAATAAATGTTTGGAGAATGTGGAGTTTTATATAGTCAATGGGAAAAATGATTCAATCTTAGGACTTGATGCTAGTATTAAACTAGGTATAATTCATTTGAGTAGTAATGTAACTATAAATTCTGTAAAACGCGAATTAAATAAAGACTGATCAAATTGTTGAAAAGTACAAAGATATTTTTCAAGGTATAGGAAAAATTTCAAAACCATATATTCACATTAAAGAAAATGCTGTCCTATTAGAAACGTACCTCTTTTATTACAGAATCAATTTAAAGAATACTTAGATGAACTAATAAAATTAAAAATAATTGAAAAGGTAAAAGAAAGCACGGAATGGGTAAACTCATATGTATTAGTTCGTAAAAATGAAACAATGTCAGACATTAGATTACAACAATTAATTAATGCTACTAACGAAGATGAAGAAATGAAATTTATAAGAAAATATATTCATAATGGTTGGCCAACACAGATATCTAAAGTACCTTACCCCAAATAAAGACATTTTAATAGATTAAGATCTGAAATTTTAGAAATGGCGAATACTTTGATATGTTACGCTCAAAGAATAATAATACCAAGGTCATGGAAAGAAAAGGTTCTAAAGGATATTCATACAGGTCATTTAGGCATCACGAAATGTATTGCAAAAGCTAACTCTGTATATTGGTCAAATAACAATGACATCGAAGAACTTGTCAACTCCTGCGACATTTGTAATAGGTATGCTAATTCCAATTGTAAAGAACCTATGATAAGTCAGAAAATAATAGATATTCCATGGTACAAAGTTGCTGTAGATTTATTTGAACTAAATGGCGAAAATTATATCATTGTTGCAGACTATTCAAAATATCCCGAAATTAAAAATTTAAATAATGACTTAACCATCTAAAAACAATAGAAATATTAAAATCTATTTTCTTTCTCGTCAAGGTATACCCAAATATAGTTTCTGACAATGGCAGACAGTTTACTAGTACAGAATTTCAAAAATTTTCTCGTGACTGGAATTTCAAAAGTATCTTTGTTTCACCACACTATCAACAAGCCAATGGATTAGCTGAACGCACTATACAAAGTATAAAAAAGTTAATGAAGAAATGTCAGGAATCTAATGAAGATATTCATTTAGCATTATTGTCTTTTAGAAATACACCAGTATATAATAACAAGTATAGTCCATCACAAATACTTATGTCAAGATATTTAAGAGACAATTTTCCAGTAGATAATAAAAAACTGAATTCAAAAGTTATCAATAAGAACAAATTAAACAGAATTATAAATGACACTCGATATAAAACTAAAATACTTTTATAAAGCGGATTTGATAGGAATATGGTTTAGTTTAACTTTATTTTAACTCTAAAATATGTGCACATCGTCCGTCGCTCCTTCTATAAGGAAGGATAAGTCGTAACATACTTGATGTACTGGTAAGTGTACCTAGAATGTCAAGCTTGATAGAAAGCATTTCATTTACATTAAAAAATTACTTGTGAGAATCAATTTAACTTGAACTTAAAAAATTATTGGTTGGTTAAAAAAAAAGAATATTTATATAAGCATACTTTAGAACATAGTAACCTAATTATAGTGAATAGTATAATGATAGAATTAAGAATTATGTATTTAATTATAAAAAAGGCGAATTAAGTTTCTGTACCTTGTTAATCAGAGTTTATTAATAGAAGTTAATAATTTAGTTTTCTCGAATTAGAGAGTGCTAGAATTATATAAATTTAAATATTGCATAATTTTCTTAAATATAGTTATAGTAATGAAACGTTAGTCGTTTTTTTAAATATCTAGTTTCTTAAGAAATAAATTTCATTTAGTGTGTTATTGTGTATATTATTAATTGTTTAGTAATGTATAATATATAATAGAAATATAATATTTTAGGGTTGTGATATGTTGAATTGATTTGGACATTTTATATTTGAACGATTTCAAATTTATTTGATAGATAAAGTGTAGAGTTGTTCGAATTCGATTTTGTATATTTGTTGCGATATGTTGAAATGATTTGAAATTTATTTGGCATTTGATGGTTAGATTTGTTCGAATTCGATTTTGAATATTTGTTGTGATGTGTTGAATTGGTTTGAAAATTTTAAATTCGAACGGTTTAAAATTTATATGTGAAATTTAGATTTGTTTAAATT
Organism: Trypoxylus dichotomus; assembly: GCA_023509865.1. Lineage (NCBI taxonomy): Eukaryota > Metazoa > Arthropoda > Insecta > Coleoptera > Scarabaeidae > Trypoxylus > Trypoxylus dichotomus. The sequence continues at coordinate 51,156,626 of CM042074.1, read as the reverse complement.
TGATTTTGAATAATTTTTGTGATTTGTTGAATTGATTTGAAAATTTTAGATTTGGACAATTTAAATTTATTTGATAGGTGAAATTTAGATTTGTTCGAATTCGATTTTGAATATTTGTTTGGATGTGTTGAATGGGTTTGAAAATTTTTGATATAACATGCTACCATTAACACTATCAAAAAGCGTGTCAAAAAATTTGATGATTTTTGCTGTGCCCAATGCTGTAGCATCGAGTCCCTCACCACATGTGTTAGTAATGCCTAAAACATAGCCGTAGAGTGGCTTAATTCCTGGGCAGCAACGGATACTTTCATTTTGCGAATTTTCTGTGGGTTGCAGTGTTCTTCTGTTAATTTTGTAAGTATCCTGCATTGTCAATTTTGTATGCAGTGTATATATGATCCCATTTTCCTACAATTAGTTCAAAATTATCTCTCCACACCAAATTTTTCGTTGGTAAATTATTCCTGATGGCTTTGAGCAAATGAGGTGGATCATATATGTGGTAGATAAGTTTATCATCTACCTTAAAGCACTTTCTGTTAAGATATTCATATTGATTTAACAAATTTCTCATTAAATAATTTATTGCTGCGACATTTGTAGCACCTTGATCGCTGACTGTTGCAATCACATTTAAACCAATTTCATAAGCCTTTCTAATGATATCGTTTATTATACGCATTTAGGTCTACCATCTTAATACTTCCTTTGCAAAACCCGAATGCTACTGGTTTTTTCCACTCTTTAATAAAGCCGCTCAGCATAAATACTACTGCATGATCGGCAATTTCAGAAGATCTGTCTCCTACATCTCCCTCAAAGGACATAGTATATTTATTAAATGTGATGTTGAATGACCACTTCATCGAATATTAATGTACACAGTGTTTACGAATGTGTTAATAAACATACTGGGCCTCTCATTACTTCAAACATACTACTATTTACACCTTCCTCTACATGAAAACGTTTCAATAAATTGAAGATTGTGACAATGCTGCTTTGTTTGTACGGCACTAAAGTTAAGCACTTGTCATTTAAAGTGTATCTTCGACCTTTAGAAGCTTTGTCTGTTGCATGCAGCTGGCTTTTTATAAATTCGAATACATGAGTTGCTAGTCTTGCTAATGATTTAGTAAAAACCTCTTCCTGAGAAAGCGAATTTAACTGCATTCTCAATGTTTCCCTATGCTTTTGTGACTTTCTTAAAGATCGTGTTAAAGTATTATTTTTCCTGTACAATTTTCTTGCTTTTGGGGTTAAGTCACTGGATCTGGTAAGACCAACATCTCTTAACACTGAATAAGGCCCTACAACAGGTTAATTTCCAATGCAATCACAAGAACAAACACTGTCTCAAATTTTCAACATTTTCAAAACAAATTTCAAACAAGAATTAACTTAACTATTAACCAAGTAGGGTAAGGCATAACTTAATTTAGAAAAAAAAAATTAAAAACACAAAAATTTTATGCAAATTTAACTTTCCCTTACTTTTCCTCTTTGGTATTACATTGATAACAGAAATGTCCTGCGTTATTAAATTTGAACTCATGGAAGAAACAAATTGTGTTCTTGAAGGTGTTAAAGGAATATCTGAAATTATCCACATATTAGAATCAAAACATTTTCAACAAGCAATTAATGCTATCGTAAGAAAAAGCAAAATATATTGGCAGCCAAAACCAATTATGCATATTACCATTTCCTGATAGGCTGTCTGTAGCTGCTTCACTTGTGGAAGGAATCGACAAACTAGAATCTGCTTCTGAAATTAAAAATATAAAAACGTTTCACCTGCCTATTCTTTTGCGAACCAATGCGTTGCCCAGGATATAAAACAAAAGAAGATCAGACAGATGAAGATCGGGAACAAAAGTGAGAGATGTTGGTATTTTTATTCTCCTAAGAAAGATTAAGTCGTTATTTTTCTCATATAACTCCTTAAAATTATAAATATCTTCGTATTATATTCAATAATAAAGTGTATCAGGTGATACTACATACAAAATTTGGAAGTTTCTGAGATTTACGTTGGAAGCCGAAGGCCAGTCCATCCTAAAGCCGAGCCAGTGAGTACCATTTCAAAGGTTATAGACGTCTTCTTAATTTCTTCCAAATTAATTCTATCTTTCGATCTCATATTTAGTTTCGTAAATAAATTAGAATATTTAAAGTTTAGCTATTCAGGGATTGCCTTAGGTTTTCTGTAAAAACATTTTCTTTTGTAAAAAAGCGGTATATATAGATATATATTTTTTTTATTTGTCAATATATTTGTTTTTTGCAACTATACATTTGGTATTTTAATTTAGAAAACATTTTCACTTAATTCAAAACAAATAAGTCAAAATTTCAATTCAAAGAACCCAGTTAAAAATTTTAACGAGCCTGAGATTTTCCACCACGCAATTGGCGCCCACCGTGGGGCATTTAAATTTTGAACAAATTTAATTCAATTTATTTTTCGATTTGATATGAATGGTCAATGCACGTAAAACAGCAATGCTCGAAACACTTTCACAGGAATCACGAGATGGGCGATACTTTGTCCTCCAACAACATCATAGAGCTTAAAAAGTCAATTAAGAGTCTCGACGATAAAATAAGTGATTATATGAATGAACGCGATGCTAATTTTGCAACATTAGAAAAAGGATTGATTTAATCGACAACTATGTAAAATTTAATATTCAAAGCATCTATTTCGACATTCTGTTAATTCGGGTAAAATACTAACCTTAAAATAAAAAAATTAGTGCCAAAGTTCAATGGTAACACTGAGAATCCGGTTAGCTTCATAATTTCCTTAGAAAAAGTTCTTCCGTTTATGCAGGATGTCGAGTATATTTCTTCGTATATTAGATCATCATTAGAATCTGAGGCAGCTACTTGGTTCTCCATCATCCAAGATACCTGCAAAGTTCCTGAATACCCTTCGAGTCCCCATTTCACTAAAATATCAATAAAATCCATTGCAGTAGCGCAGTAAACTACAATATTCAATAAAACATAAACCGAAAACACTAAGTGACTGAAAAAAAATTAAAATGGCGCAAGTATGCGCGCGACGCCAAATCTCACGATTCTATCCGAGCGGATACGTACTACCTCCGGAGTTGGGAAATAAGAAACGTATGATACAATAATTACATTTACTACTAGGAGTAATACCACTTACTTGCTATAATTAGTAATTTACCTACTGCAAATGAAAACACAATAGAACTTATAGGTGTAGTTCTCAATAACTAGCAGTAAATCAGTAATTTAGGTATTCTGACGGAAATCAACATATCACCGAGTTCAAAATGCGTCTTCATGTTTCAAGAGACTAATTTAATTATTTTAATAAGCTACCTAAAAATCAATTTAAAAAGAGCTATTTCTAGGTTATGTTCATAGGTTGATGATTCATATTTATGTTGGTACTACTGGATCTGGACTAAAGATTACCATAATGGATAGAGAAAATACTCATACACGGCAAATTACGATTTGACTCTATTTTGTTTCTTTTGCATATAACTTAGATAAGATAAATGGAAAAATTTAGTTTCCTCTTATATCGTTTTAAAGTTCTGGCTACTTATGTGCCGAATAGAAAACAGGGATGAACACAATGAAAATAATTTTCTATATTTTTTTACTATTACTTGTAAAATACACTAAAGTTACAATAATTTAACGAGTTAGTTTTGAATGATGTTAAATTATTACTTTCAAAAATGATGCAAAAAGTGTACCAAAACAACAGTAAATCAATCGTAAAATATCCACGTAATTTTGTGAAATGCATTGAAGTAACCCTACTTGCTAATATAAAACATATTTGTGTACATTTCCAGAATAGAAATACCTCTAAAATAGTAAATGATTCATAAATTAAAAATAGAAAGCAGGAAGTTGCAATGTATGTATCAAAATACATATATTTCAATCGTTAATTCACTGCCCGGATTTCTTACCTTCTTCTACTTTATTGCACTCTATTTTTAATTCAGAGGTATAAAATGAAAAGAGTTTACACAATTTTTCAAAGCAACTCTTTGGCGGCAAATGCAAAATTAACTAGGATGTTATGTAAGTTGTAGTTGGCTAATTATTACTACAATGCAAATTTACGGCGAAAAATTAAATACAACACACTCAGAAAAATACACGATCTGAACGTCAATCAGTTGTAACAATATGGCGGCCGGCAGTACAGTGACTCATTACAGTGAAAATGATGCAGTGGTATATAATTTGGTAAGAAGCTGAAAATGTTAGAAAAAGTAATTACTTGGGAAAAGTAAATTGATTAAAATAAAAGAAAACTAATTCGAACAAGTATTACGAATTCTAACGAGATAACACTACAGCTCGGCTCAGTTGGGAACGGTAATGTGTGGAGGAAAAAGAATTAAAACCGCAACATTTAAAACAAACAGTTAAACATAGAGGTTGGCATGTAATGGCCAAGGGCTGTGTTTCTGCTGCTAGTATTGGAAACCTTCATTTTATTGAAGGTACTATTGATAAATTTATGTACTTGAACATCCTTAAACAGAATTTAGTGTCTACTGCCAACAAACCTCACACGGAAGGTGATTTTAGATTTTACCAGAAGCGACCCGAAACATTCTACGTGTGTAGTCCAGGAATGGTTGTTATATAACTGCCGCAGAATAGTGAAAACTCCACCTCAGTCACCTGACACAAACATTATCGGACATTTGTGGCTTATTCTTGAAGCAAAAATGCGTAGTCATCGAATATCCAATAGGAATGATTTAAAAAATTGTTTTGTTACAACAAAGCATCAGTATTTGGTCAGATTATACGCGTAAGTTAGTAGAATCTATTCCAAATAGATTACAATTACGTAATTATAAAATCTAAAGGAATCCCAACTAAATACTAATTGTCTCTTTAACTTTCAAAAATAACTAATTCATTATTACCGTAGGCTGCATCATTTTCACTCTGATATTGAATATGTAATCGCTGTAATGTTATCTGGTCAGAATTCGTAATATCTGTTCGAATTAGTTTTGTTTTATTTATGCAGTGTATTTCAAGAATAGTAGATATAATATATTTAATTTACTTTTCCCAAATAATTATTTTTACCTAACATTTTCAGCTTGTCAAATTATATACCACTGTATTATTTTCACTATGAGTCACTGTATATAACAACCCCAAATCAGTTGTATAATACTGGAGTGATTTATGTAATCGTTGTAGGTTTTTCAAATTCAGTGTTCGAATTCCAACTACAAAAGAGTTTCTATTATTTTGTTTGTTCTTTATATAATTTTTCTAATTTTGTTTTTTTGTTACAAAAAGAAAAAGGTTTATGAATAAATTTATTGATTTAAAAACATTAATAAATAACACCTACTGCATTGCGCTTTATGTGGGTGCGTTGTTAAGGACTTAACATTGTTTTTGTGTTTTTGTAAATGAATTTTAAGTTTCTAAGGAAATGTATTTTGTTTTATCCATTTTTTTACTACTTTATGTATTTTATATAATTTTATCTTCTTTGCAACCGTATGGGTTAGCGTTATCACCTTATTTTCATTTAGAATATTACTTATTATTTATTTTGCTCTCTGAAGAATATATCGAATTTTATTTTAATATGTATGTACATTACGCATTCTATATGCATGCAAGCCGGCCATTCACAATACTCTAGCTAAAAGTGTCTAATTTAAAAGTCATTAAGTGCAACGTCGTCTAACAATTATTGGGAGTTGCCTTAATATTTAATATATACAAGTACAGCCAGTCGTCTCTCGCGTGATGGCCGAGGTATTACAGATCGGTCACTCTCGGTCACCTTTCGTACCTCGTCGTAACGTTTACAGTAACGTCGTCGAACGAATATTGGAAGTTTCTAATAGTTTCAAGTTTTGGCGGGAATCGTCGAGGACGTTGTCGTCTATACATTTATTTAGTCTTCTGTTACGATTCTGGCGCATTCTTTGGGGCGCAGTAGCAGAGAGGTAAAGATTGCACATAGCGTATTATTTCAAACGAGAATGCCTGGGTAGCTGTCACATTACTTTTGTTTTGAGATCGGCTATTATCGCTACTGTCGCCCTCGACCAGGCGTTCAAGCTCTAAGAGATAGGGTGGGTTCCCCTATAAATGTGTTTAATAATGAACGTATTTGGTTCCAGTACAAATACAAGCCAATGATACATGTCCAAGTCCCTTAGACAAATTGAAAACAAGAAAAATGTATTAGGCTCCCGGAAAGGGACATATAAATAAGCATAGCACCGAGGTGCGCTTATAAATTTAAGAAATAAATAGGGTTGGCTCTCCTATAAAAAGGTAGTGGTGCATGCAAACAGATAGAGGCATTAGTACATGCCTCTAGCAAAGCTTCTGCGGAAGCATATAAGAATTTAACATTTTAAACACAATTAAAACATAGCTTTGCAACGTACATGCTGAGGCAGTACTTTATATTGCTACCAAGGAAAACATGCATATACACATGCTAATACATGTAATGTACCATGTATAAGAGAGCTCAAGTAACTGCAATTATTGCAAATATATTGTGGGTCAGGTGATGGCTGAAATAAAACCGGTTAAAAATTCAAAACTCTATATATTTCATAACGCACTGTACATAAAAAAGCATAACACATAGCTGTCCTAAAGTACCTCATTCCCCACCCGGGGTCTAACTTTTTCTAAGCGCGCCAAATTTAAAATATTATCCTACAACTCGTCCATCCTGACGAATGATTGACCTCAATTATTGTCATAACAACTAATACATAAACAACAAAAACGTTTACAAACATAGTAAGCCTAATATTAACAAACTCAAATTCCAATACATACAAAATTAATCATTTAAAATGTCTCATCATCACTTTCAAAATTCTCTACTAAATCCCTATTATCATCTTCATTATTACTCCATGGTCTAATACAGTCTACTGGAAATACACTATCAAATGGCCTTTGTGCAAATTGGTATCCGTCCGGGTCTGTGATCACATATCTATCATTGGGCAATACCTTCTTTATTTTATACGGTCCCTTAAATCTTGGTACTAACTTGTTGTTCACTCCTGGAGTAACGTCATTATTGGTAATCATTACTAAGTCGCCTTGGCTAAACTCCCTCGGTATCTTCCTTTTCTCGTTATAACATTTCGTGTTATATGTTTGTAATTTCCTTATATTCGTCGATGCATTCCGACGGGTAGTTTCTAAGTCACGGTCGGGGTTATCAAGTTCTAAAAATCGTTTTAAACCATCTTCAATTTTTCCTCTCTGATCGATGCCAAAAAGTAAACGGGCTGGAGTATCCTTGATAGACCGATTAACAGTATTGTTGATAGCGTATTCGACCTTCTCTAATACTTCATTCCATTTTGCAGTATTCTCGGTTACTTTTGCCAACATGGTTGTTTAGTCTTTCTATCTGTCCGTTAGCTCTTGGTACCCCTACTGCTATCAAAACATGTTCAACATTCGATTCCTCCATGAAATTTTTAAATGCTGCTGAAGTAGAAGATGATCCTCTGTCAGAAATTAACCTAAGGGGTTTTCCATAGTAATAGAAATACTTGTGCAAGTGTTTCAAGATTTCATTAGTGTTCGTCGTCTTACATGGAAACAGCTTACAAAATTTAGTAAAACCGTCTATAATCGCAAACATGTACCTAGTACCACATTTGGTCTTTTCTAACGGTCCGCAATGATCAATGTGTATCGTGTAGAAAGGTAAGTCTCCCTTATCTAAGGTATGTAAGAATCTTTGGCGCTTGCCAGAACTGGAGTTATAAGCAATACACTTCAGACAGTTGAGATATACGTTTTCACTTTCTCACGCATCTTCGGAAACCAATATGATCGTTTGATAATCTCCAAGGTTTTGTCATTGCCTACATGGCTCATCTCGTCATGACTCGCTCGTATGATATTAGACTCCATTGCTCTGGGTACAGAAGATAAACGTCTTTCTCCTTCTTTTCTGTAAGTAAACCCATTCTGTAATTCAAATAATTTGTCTTCTTCTCTTTCCAATTTCGTTTTCGAATCTGCGATATGATGATCCTCTGATTGCCAAATTTTCTTCCAATGTTGTTTCTTCTACAACCAAAACAGTGTTGAGACAACGACTTAAAGCATCTACATGTTGCATTGCTTGGTTTGACCTGTGCTTGATTTCATAGTCATAGCTCTCCAAGAATAAAGCCCATCTACACATATTCCAGGTACAATGTCCTTCTTGTTAAGAGTAAGTCGAAAACTGTCACAATCTGTTATGATCTTAAATTTTCTTTGATGCAAGTCTATATGAAATCTTTATATGGCGTAAACTACCGCAAGGCATTCCAATTCATAACTATGATACTTGCTTTCCACTTCGGTCGTTCTTTTGCAAAAAACCATCACGGGATGAAATTTCTTATTTTCATCTTGTCTTTGCATCAAAATTGTACCATAACCTGCAGAGCTAGCATCACAATATAGCTTAGTATCAGCAGATGGTGCATACAGGCTTATGACAGGGTTGCTCGCTAGAATAGTCTTCAGTTCATCAAATGCATTAAAATGAATTTCGCTAAGTTGAAATTTAACATCTTTCTTTAACAGGTCATATAAAGGTTTGGTTTTACATGCAAAATTTGGAATAAATTTTCTAAAATAGGAAACTAATCTCATAAAGCTTCGGAGTTCTTTTACAGATCGTGGCATTGGATATTCGGTGACTGCTTTAATATTGTTTACAATTGGACTAATTCTTTTGTCATTAATCAGATATCCTAAATAATCAATTTTCCTTTTTAAAAACGAACATTTATCTAATCTTAATTTTAACTTATTCATCACTAAAATGGTAAAAACTGTTTGCAATATTTCTATGTTTTCATTCGTAGTTTCGGTGGCTACTAACAGATCGTCAATGTTGATTAATATTTTACGTTCCCTTAAGAGATCTTTAAATAAATACTGGATATATCTCATGAAAATACTCGGCCTATTTCTGAAGCCAAAGAGCATTTTTGTGAATTCAAATTGACCCATATGCGTAACAAATGAAAAATATTTGGTGGAGTTTTCATTAACATCAACGTGATAAAATGCGTTCTTTAGATCAACTTTCATAAAGTATCTTTTGTTGCGCAAACTTTCGATCTGATCCTCTATTATCGATATATCGGTATTTTAACAAGAACAATTCGGGAAGCATATTCAGATGTACTCGGTTTGATTATATCATTTAACAATTCTTCTACAATAACATTTACCTCTTCTTTCTCCGCAAACGACAATCGACGCGGTGAAAAATAAAAAGGCGCTTCGGTTTTTACATTTACTGACATCTCAAACGCTACAGCAGGTTTCGTAGGCCTTGGTGATTCAAAATAATGATCATTAAGAGTTTTAATTACCGTTACTCGATCTTCCGGTGACAAGCTGTCTTCAATATTCAAAGTTTTGTTACCATCCGTGTGAATGTCATCTATTAGGAGCAATTCATTCTCAACAGGATTTGTTATAGGCACAAGACATAAGTTTTCATTAATAATACAATTAAATTGGGAATTGGTAATAAAGTTTCTGCCTAACATAATATTACAAGACATGGTGCTATTGGGTACTACATGAAATTTAAAATCTAATGTATAATTTTCTACAGTTACTCTATCACAAAATGATCCTAATATTGCCAATTTGCTACTAGTAATACCTCTAAATGATTGGTGACTACAATCTGGCTCTAAATCAAAATCTTGTATTATCTCTTTACGAATCAAAGAAACTGGACTACCTGTATCTAACACAGCATCAACATTCTGTTTTAACTTACTTAAATGTATACTTAATGTGAAAGGCGGTATCACTGCATCCTCTTCAACCAGTAGTGTTGTTGAATTCGGGGTGGTTGTACTTTCTCCCCTTCTTTGTGGACAATTCCGTTTCTGATGTCCCATAGAGCCGCACTCAAAGCAGGATCCTCGGTCTCGTTTCGGTCTGGGACATCTATTTGAAATATGCCCCTCTTGGTTACAGTTGAAGCATCTAACATCACTTCTCGGCCTGGTGGATGTGTTCGTTGGCGGTACCACAGCAGTACGGTTCGTTGAGGGTCGTCGTTCATCATTCGCAATGTCCCCCATAACTTGTAGCATATGCGACAACTCCTTGAACTCCTTCATCTTCGCCTGTGTCTGCAAAATGCTGTTGTCCATTCCATCAATGATGTAATTGATCAAGTCGTCTTCCACTAATCCTATTCAATTTCCTAATAGTACCTTTTCATAGAAATAGGTAGCAAACTTCTCACTCTTTTTCCATCGTCTGGCCTCAAACTTCTTCATCGTCGTGATTTTCTCCTCTCTGCTCTTAAACATTTTAACCATTTCTAATGTTGAAAGAGCATGTTCCGGCTTTGAATGGAACCAATCCCGTGCCATTCTTCCCAGCTTGTTAATTATGGTTAATAGCACCTTATCATCTGCGACCCTGTATATTCTCTTCGCCATATCTATGCGTTCGAACCACTTTTCTATATCTTCATTTGCTAACCCTTGATACTGCGGTATTAATCTGCTTACATCTTTATTTTTATATATATCGCTATTCGCCGACATAGCGTCTATTGTTGCTGCAATCAGTTTTTTAACGCTTAGTTGCGTTGGCTGAAGTCCTTCCGCTTCGCCGGTAATAACAAAATTTCTGTCCGTCATGTTTGTTTTCGTTTCGCACGTGTAATAAGTTTAAAATATTGTGTATTCTTACGTTTTCGCTAACGATGGCTTTAACTTAATGCAGAATGACATAAATCGTTTCAAATCCCACTTCTGAGAGTTGTGGGTATAACACATAACTGTTCTAAAGTACCTCATTCCCCACCCGGGATCTAACTTTTTCTAAGCGCGCAAAATTTAAAATATTATCCTACAATATATATCTTACGTACATCGTAACTGTACATAGGCAAGAGTGGAAACCATGTACACATTTTATTTTTTAAATATATTCTTTTGCGCATGCGCATTTAGTTTCACTGTACAACCTTTTGATCTAGCAAATAAGCGAACATACTCTACAAGTAAGTATTGGTCAACTAATTAAGGAATTTACGAGCAGGCTACAGCGGCGCTGTTCTTCCAACCAGGAGAACGTAACACGCGTGATAATGTAAAAGTACTGAAACCATAGTGCAAGCAACTGGTTACTTTTATATTGTAGAGCTAGTCTCAAAGCAATATTGCGAAATTTCTATCCAGAAATGCATTTATAAATTAAATGACTTTTCTTAATTGCAATGTCACTGAACATTTTTTTTAACTTAGAACTAAATGATTAACTTCGAGGAAACATTTTTCTGTCTTGCATTTATTTGATTTTCTTACCCCAAGAAAATATTTATTTGATGCAAGTATAATTTTAAGAATAGTATTTTCTGATATTAAATATTTTTTTAGTCTTGTGGAGAAAGTATTCTGTCTTGCATTTATTTGATTTTCTTACCCCAAGAAAATATTTATTTGATGCAAGTATAATTTTAAGAATAGTATTTTCTGATATTAAATATGTTTTTAGTCTTGTGGCAAAACTACTTACTTGAATAGAGACATTTTTTTCCGAGAAAATCTAATTTCTTGATGCAAGAAAACAGTTCTTTGAATGTACGTTAAATTTAAAGCATGTTCCTAGCAAGACACTATTAAGATGATGATGAGATTATTAAATAGTTGACGACAGTTTGTAACTGTCGCCCTAAGACGGCATAAAATATGTACATATTGTATGAGAATATGTATTGTCAGACATTTCCAAACAACCACGCAGCAGGTAATTTAGATTGCCATAACATCTTGTGCACCAGGGCAGAAAATGACAAAAAATGGGTAAGAAGAATACGTACTCGAAAATCCCTGAATATGCACATGTAACAGTGATTTCCTGTAAGAAAGATGACCAAACTCCGAACACAGTCATAACAGTGATATTCAAAACACACGACACAAAAACCACTAATTGAATTTTAGAAACTTCAGCTAGTATTGTTGAAAACACACAGACGAAATTTAAATAAGAGGGAGGCTTTTAACTATAGCAATAAAACTCCTAATGTTTTATTCCTACGCGAATGAATTCTAATTCTTACATACAACTTTTGAAAGTGGTTCTGATAGACTTTGGTGAACAATTGCCGACGCAAGACTGGATGTTTCAATAAGACAATGCAGCTATCCATAATTCCAGTGCTTTCATTAAAAGGAAACTAATTTAGTAGAATGGCTTGTTGTCCCGAACTTAACTCTATCGAAAATTCTTAGATAATATTGGCAAGAGAGGAGTATGCCAATAATAAAGAACATAGTAGCCTCAAGGAACTAAAATCTCCGATAATGAGGTGTTGGAATGATATTTCTATTTCAACATTGACCAAATCGATAGACAGTATGAAGACTTGGGTTTTGAAGTTATTTTGAATAGAGGATCTAGCACTCACTACTAGGTTTATAAAGAATTGTAAGTTTATTGTGTTTATTTTATTTATTAATTTTGTGTGAATGGATCTATAGAAATTTCACTGTTGGTGTTCCAATTATCGCAATATTTGTCGAGACGATTTGAAGGAAAGCGTAGGCTAAGCGCTAGTGCAGTTTGCTGAGCTACTCAAAACAGGTATATGACTGCTGCTACTGATAGCAAACAAAGCACGCTACCCTGGAATTGCGGTAATACAGACTTAGAATGGAAAATTCATTATAATTTAGCCTTTTCATTACGAACTTTTCTTCTTTAAAAATTAGGTTTCCAAATGCAGAAAGAGACTTATGTATTTATCCATATTTGATGATTACTAACTATAGTGAACAACATTCTTTTTCTACATTAAGGCGCGTAAAAATGAGTTAAGGAATATTATGGGATAAGGTCTTCTAAATTAACTCACCATAATAAACACCAAATGTGGTTTATTCAGAGACATTGATATTATTGGTGTTACCTATAAATTTGCCCAGGTTAAATTGACCAAAGTTTATTTTTAAGCGTACTGATTATCCTTGTTAATATTTGCTGCAGGCCCCATGCTGACTGAACCTAGCGCTGGTCAGAAGCGGTTTTTCCATAAGGCCATAAGATCAGTCGCCCCTCCAGATATCATTTAAGAATTCAATTTGTATATAAAAGTATGCAAATTTATATTATGTATTTATTCAGAAAATACAGTTTTAGTAATACTTCCGTTATCAATATATGCAACGAATCACAGGTCGTACAACCTGGAAGAATTTTGGCCGCTACGAAGTAGCAGCTGTTGTTGCTAGGGCAATAGTAACACTCTGGATTAAACAAGCTTCCTCTAGTTCCAACATAGAATAGTATTAATTAGCATAGGTATTGTAGTGTTCTCGCCGTTGAAATAAAACAACTTCTACTAACTATTGTTTAATGTAAAATACTTATATACACTAGGGTGACAGAATAAAATAGACACCTGCTAATTAAAAAAAGATACTATTCTCGTTATATATACAAAATATTTTAAAATTTTTAAATTAAACTAATATTTTGTCGATCTACCTTTACTTGCGTGAAGTGCTGCGAGTCGTCGTGGCATAGAATCTATTAAATGATTAATGGTGTCTTCTGGAATATTTAACCACTCTTCTGTAACAGCCACCACGAGTTCTTCCTTATTGCTGGGTTTTCAGGGTCGTTTCGCCATATTTGTCTGGATTATGTACCAAACATTCTCTATCGGATTCATGTCTGGTGATTGGCCTGGCTATGGTAAAATCCGAATCCCCTGTTCCTCTTTCAATGTGGTTGTTGTCCTTGCTTTGTGGCAGTGTGCTCCATCCTACATAAAAGTGGCGTCTTCTTTAGATAAAATGGCGTTGTCGAATATCGGTACTAGTCCTTCTGTTAATATTTGAATATATTTTGCCGCATTTATATTTCCGTCGCAGATTACTAATTGCGATCTTCCACCATACCATATCGCGCTCCACACCATGATGTTCACACCACCGTATTTCACCGTCTGATGCAAAAATTTGTCGCCCAGTTGCTGTGACGAACGTCTCCATACCCACGTACGACCACTATCACTGAATTAGCAGTATCTGCTTTCGTCTGAAAAAATGACAGACCTCCAAAACTCTTCGGGATTCGTTCGCATTTCGATTGCCCAAACCATTCGGCGCCGTTTTTGAAACGCCGTAAGGAGAGGTTTTTTCTTTACCACCCTTTTATACATCCCCACACTGTGGAGGTATCGCAGAACGGTGCGCTGACTTTTCTGTGAAGTTGCTGCACCCTTATACTTCTTTCAGAAGGTCCGGCACGGCCTGGTCTCGGCTCCACTGTTGTTTTTTCCTTGCGTTTAAATTGTGTAATTACACGGTTAACTGTGGACAACGGAATATTAAAAAATTTAGTTATTTCACGTTGCGAAGCACCGCGTTCACTCTGGCCAACGACGCGACCCCGGGTGAAGTCGCTAATATCACGCGAACCTTGTAAACGAGGCATAGTTGTAACGATACTAAACTATAACGATTTCCTTCCGATACATCTACCGCTACCCTAATGACAAGAGAAAGTTCTTAATTCGTTCTTAGAATTTAGCTGTTTACGTATTTATACCGCTTTACCTTGAGTCTATTTTATTCTGTCACCCTAGTGTATATTTTAACAAGTTGTAGCAAAAGTGTCTTAAATCTAACAACTCTGTATAGAGACTGACTCTTAATCTAAAATGTATAGGTTTATATGTATATTGATTTGTATTATCCATATACAATAACGATTAGGGATAGAAACAAAGTAAATAGTAAATAGTGATAAATAATGGTATACATTCACATTATGAGTAACGGTTATTAGTAAGTTTTATGAAAGTATCATAGACAACTTATTCCATATACAATAACGATTAGGGATAGAACAAAGTAAATAGTAAACAGTGATAAATAATGGTATACATTCACATTATGAGTAGCGGTTATTAGTAAGTTTTATGAAAGTATATAATAATAAAATACGATACAATTCATAATGAAAACATAAATTCATTAATAAAAATAACAGTAATAGGAAATAGTTTAGGGACATTACACCTTTCCCCTAAGGAAAAGAAAAATTTATTTTTCTTTTAATTTAGCTATTCTTTCACTCCTACGCAAAGGTTGAGTTTCTTCAATCTGTACGTCACCTTTGGGTTCTTCACAATTAATTGCAATTGTGTTATTTACAGATTCTGGCTTCCTCTCCTTGCACATATTGAAGGTAATACAGTTGATTATGCGGCTGTTGGAATCGTGTTTAGTAAATTTTCGTTTGTACCTTTTGCACAATTTGTATAGAGCATAGAAGCATATAAATTTTAAAATCGTCAAAATTACGTAAGAAAATGTATGATCTTTTAGATGGGATATTATAGAGTTATCCTTGTTTTTCATCTGGTTTAAAGCATCTTTCATTTGATTTAACTTATAGCTGGCAATATTTAAGCTTTCCTTATCAAGGCCAACTGAATGAATCGGTTGTAACTGGATAAGGGTAAGATTTCCTTTTAGAATATAACAACATTCGTCATCAGTAATGTTGAACTCAGGTAAGTATGATTTGTAATTGCTTTGTTGACCCGAACTATTGAATGAAATTGTTGAAAGTACTGTTGTAGGTGTATATATTTTACATGTTGAATTAATCGATAATGTTCCAATCTTCGATAGAGTGTAATCTACAGGATCTTTATTACGACAATTGACAGTAACAGTGATAAGTTTTGGTAAAATATATAACCAAGTGTTCGGAAGATTTAATGGATACCATGTTTTTGTAAATGTAGAAACTACTCGAGTGTCACAATTTTCAGGTAGCTTGTTTTTATTAAGCAACAATTGTACTTCGCAGATTGGTCGAGAAAGCGTTGAAGATTTTGGGTATATTTCTAAGCAAATATGATCATTGACATACAGTTTTACAAGATTCTAGATTTTCCATTATGGTATACGCAGTTTTTGATATGGATATTCCTAAATATTTTGTTTTAGGTAACACAAAAATAAAGTGATTTTCTTGAATTCCTGTTGGAAGAGGTAAAAGTTTGTACAATTGAAGATCAGTTTGTATGACTAAAGGATTACTTATATTATATACCCACCTGTAATTATATATAATTTTTATTTGTTCTTATGTTTATTTAGAATAGTAACTTGCATGTATATATTAATATTCTCTTCCTAGTAATCAGAGTTCTACTCCAACATATTTGTCAAGTATACATTCTCACTTCCGTTCCGCTCATTGTTTCTACTTTTGTTTACATCTTTATCTAGTTTTATACACAATTGTGCTTTGTTGTTAATATCTAAATTTAGTTACATTTTGATAGTAATATTGATTCTTCTCATGTGATTCATTAATTCCACAAATTCACTGATATGTAACTTTTATATATACTCACGCAATTTCTTGAAGTAGCAGTAGTACCAGTAGTAGTAGAACCTTCATGTTACCAGCTCTAACCGTAAAACGTATCCAATTTCTGTAAGAATCTCCGTACCCATTGTTGAATGAACATAGTTTTAATAAACGTTAGTAGAACTACGTGTATCTTTTGAAGACCCACTACACTTATTACAAAGATCATTTTCTCACTAGTTTTAGATATTTTTATATTAATCAAAGATAATAATTCTCAGGCATAACTAATATCAAGAGGTACTGCAAAAGATGTTAAGACTGGTAAGTAAGGATTTATTCGTATTAATTCTTGAATATACTGATATGGAGATATAATAAGAGGATGGATAATGTTTGATTTTGCGAAGAGGATTGCGTCTATTAATGAGGATAATTCTATGGCTATTTCATTTATTAATAGTGTCAATAAACTGAATTGTTCGTCTAGATTTTGTTTTAATGTCATACTGCGAAACGTCTTTGTGAAGTTGTTTACTATTTCCTCAATACGTTTAATATTTTCTATAAATATTACATTATTTCTCTCGACGTTTGTAATAGTATTGTTGAAATTAATTAACGTTCTTTTTACAACTTGAATTTGGTCTTTCAAAACGTGATTAAAATTTTGTTCATCGTCTAAAACTGAATTTATAGCATTGTCGTAACGCTCGGCATCTTGACTGTCTAAGGTACCAAATAGTGTTTTCAATGCGGAACCTATTCCGTTAATTACGCCGCGTTTCTTCCTCGACACAACAGTTGAGTCTAGAATAGATATATATTTTGATTTAACCTTAGGTATGATTGAATCTAAAATAACTAAAGATGTGTTGCATAATTTTGTAATTGCTGATTTCCTAAATCTTTGACATAGATTAGTGATTTTTATATGATTATAATCAACTAGTTGTAATTTTGATTCAAAGTTAGTTAAGCTGACAACGTCCCAGTGAGTTTCGTAAAATCGTAGCTTCCCTAAATTTTCGTAGTAAACCGGGTGACGTCGGAAAACGATCGTTGATGACAATCATAGTTGTAGGTATTATTAGGCATCTGAAATAAAAGCGTGTTTTAGCCTGTCGGCGTGTACTACCATTTTCTCATTTTTAACTAGAATAGTATAGTTTACAGGGGGATTTGTTTCTATAATTTTGTATGATCCTGTATATGTAAGTGTTAATTTCCTTGAGGTATTTATTTTCGAGGATTCATTTGTAAGATAAATACTGTCACCTACTTTAAAAGTGACATCTTTAATTTTATTATCGTACTTGTTTTTGTTATTTCTTTTAGTTTTATTAAGTTGTCGCGAGCTATTTCTTGCGATTTTTGCATTCTTAGTCTTAGTTCGTCTATATAATTGTCATAAGTGTATTTAAATTCTGGTACTTGATTCAAATTTTTAGGAATTGATGGTTTATTTCCAAAAACTAATTCATACGGTGTGAATTTTGTTGATGTGTTGTACGAAAAGGTTGCAAAGTCTAACCAAATGTCCCAATCGGTTTGGTCTTTGTTAACGAAATTCTTCAAGTAGTCTGATAAGGTAGAATGAGTTCGTTCTAGCGATCCATTTGATTGCGGGTGATATGCTGAACAATTGACGCGTTTGATTTTAAATAACTTTGAAACATTTTGAAATAATTTGGACATGAAATCTTTCCCTTGATCTGTCAGAATTGTTCCGGGAATTCCGTAATTGCAAATAAATTTGTGTACTAATTGTTTAGCAACGGTTAAGGATTCATGATTAGGAATTGGGTAAGCCTGTAGAAATTTTGTGAGGTCATCTTGAAACGTTAACATGTACTTATTTCCTGATTCGGTAAGTGGTAAGGGACCTACTATATCTAACGCTATCTTCTCGAATGGTTTAGAAGATGTGGTTGTAATTACCATAGGTTTTTTTGTTTTCCTTCGGTTTGTTTTATTGCGCTGGCAAGTGTCGCATGCTTTTACAATTTTTTTTTATATCAGTTTTCATATTTACCCATTTATAATTTTGCTTTATGCGATTATATGTTCGATGAAATCCAGAGTGATTTGAAGATTTGAATGATTTTCTGAAATAATATTGTGGATTTCTTCATGTGGAGGTGTAATCAATACATCATGATGAACCTTAATACGTATGTCTGTTTTCCGAAATATATAACGTAACATTGATCTGATTTTATTCCAACTAACATTGTCATAATGTATTCCTAACCTGGGTGCATTAATTTCGCAAATGTTTCTTTTTAATACAAGGTTTCTTAAATTTACAAAACAGTTAAACAAGTCTTTCAGTTCTAATTTTTCCCAATAATGTCTTTTGTTAACTAAAACGAAAATATTAGTGTTATTTGCTGAAAATTCTTTGATATCGCATGTTTTTAATTGATCTTGCTTTAAATTATTGAAACTCGGGAATTTACCAATTAAATGGTTTACCTGTATATTCGAAATCTTCGGATATAGTGATTACTAGATTATTTGACTGATTTACAAAGTTCGTGTTTAATTCCTCTATTTTGTTGAAAGTTATAATTTGGTGTGATAAACTGTGGATAAAATCTTCGTATCTTCTTCGTTCGTTTGGTTGATTTGCGTAACTTGTGATTCGAGTTGAATCCTGCTTAGGGAGTCTGCATGTTAGTTTTTCTTACCTGCACGGTAGTCAATTTCGTAGTTATACTCTTCTATAGCTAATCGCCATCTTAACAATCTGGAACTCGGATCTTTAACGCTAAATAAATACTTAAGGGGTCGGTGATCTGATAGGATCAAGAATTTGCGACCATATAAATATGGACGGAAGTGTTTAGTGGCCCAGACGATCGCTAATAATTCCTTTTCAATTGCGCTGTAGTTTTCCTCGGCTTTGTTTAGGGTTCTACTTGCGTATGCTATCGGACGATCTTCATCGATTTTTCCTTGGGAGAGTATAGCTCCGATTGCATAATTACTTGCATCTGTAAGTAAAGTATAAAGGGTTGTGTAAAATCCGGATAGATTAATAAAGGTTCTGATGTTAGAGATGATTTTAAGGATTCGAATGCTTCTCCCTGTGCACTGGTCCATTGGAATGCTTGCCCTTTCCTCAAAAGTTTAGTCAATGGTTGTGTTATTTTGCTAAAATCTGAAATAAATCGTCTGTAATACCCTGCGAGACCTAGGAATGAACGTATATCGTTCTGAGATTTGGGTTGCGGATATTGTTGAACAGCTTCTACTTTAGATGGGTCTGGTTTGACGCCGTTTTCCGTGATTAGGTGACTTAGGTACATGACTTCTTTCCTTAAGAATTCGCACTTGTCTGGTTGGATCTTCAAATTATACATAGCGAGTCTGTCGAAAACTTCTTTTAGTCTAGAGTTATGTGTCTGCAAATCTCCACCGTAGACAATAATGTCGTCCAAATACACAAAACATCTGGAATTCTGGATTCCTGCGAGAACGGTGTTCATTAATCTTTGGAAGGTGCTCGGTGCGTTGCGAACACCAAAAGGCATACGTTGAAATTGATAGTGCCCTGTACTGAAAAAGCAGTTTTCGATGCATCTTCAGGATCCAGAAGTAAGGTCGATTGTGGTGAAATACTTCGAATGCCCTAGCTGATCGAGTATATCTATAATATTCGGTAGGGGGTACGAATCTCCGACACTGATTTCATTAAGCTTCCGATAATCGATTACGATTCCCCACTTCTTTCTACCTGATGCATCTGCCTTTTTAGGGACAATCCAAACTGGAGAGTTCCATGGCGATGATGAAGGTGTGATGATATTTTGTTTCAACATTTGTTGTATTTGATTTTCTACTTCTGTTTTATGTACTTCCGGAAATCTATACATTTTTGTATTTATAGGAGCATTGGTTGAAGTAGGTATACTGTGTTTTACCGAATTTGTACATGAGAGTGTGTCACCTTCTAGATGGAAAATATGGTTGTATTTTTTACAAATTTCAACCAAAGCGTTTTCTCTCTTCTTCATTCATATGTTGAGTTCTTAAAGACTTGATTAAGGTTTGGATACGTTCTTTGTTAGAATTTATGGTGTTAATGCTAGCTATGTGTTCTACATTATTTGTTTCAGAGAATGGTTCTAGTGCTAGGTCAAGTCTCTTAATATTTACTTTTTTTTCTGTAATGTTTAGAATCGATGTGATTGCTGTATTGTCTTCGTTTACTTTAACTAAACTTGAACATAAGTAAACACCATCTAGAATTTTTATTTTAGGGACGATACCTTCTTTTGTTTTAGGATGATTAGTGATATTAACCTTTACGAGTGTTTCGCAACGGGGTTTTATGGTGAATAATACTTTGCTTGAATTGAGTTTAGAATTTGCGTTGGGATTTAAGGTTTCATTCTCAAAATTTGAATTTGTTTCTAGATCATTAGTTCCGTGGTTGACATTTGAAATTGATTTCGATATGTCTTTCTTGTCATAGTTTAGAATGAGTTCATGATTCAACATGGAAATGCGATCCTCGTTGTAATCGATTTGTGCCTTGAAATTCTTTAAAAGATCATTACCAATAATGCCATCGTAGCATATAGGAAAATCATCATTAATGAGATGGAAGATATGAATTTTACAATCAGAATTAAGCGGAATAGTGAGAATTGAATAACGATATGTATAAGTTGGATTTAAAACATTTTCATCGATACCTTTTAATATAATTGGTTTACTGGAATGGATTTGCGTATCAGGTTTTAATTTCGATTCTTTGATAAGACTAATGTTCGCGCCTGTATCAATTAGAAATTTTGCTGTATGATTTAATTCAGGAATTTCCAATGCTAATGTAGTGGTAACACCTAGATTTATAGAAAGTACTTCAGCTGATATTGAGTTAGTATTTCGCTGAGTAGTTGTTTCCTCAGAGCGGTTAGAGTTTGAATTTTGTGATGTACTTGGTTGTGTATTTAAATGCATTTTCTTTTTATTATTATATTCTCGTTTGCGACATTCTGAAATTAGGTGACCAATTTTTTTGCAATAATTACACGTTTTTGCTCTAGAAGAATTAGAACTACTTGTATTTTGTTGATTTGTTCCGTAATGGGAACGTTGGATGTGAGGTACTTTAGAGCTTTGGTTTTGATTTTTGTTCTTAGACCTACATTCAAAGGTAGTATGACCCGATTTATTACAAAAATTACAATGTTTAGTGTACGAGTTATTAACATGTTGGTATTTCGACATTTCGATTTTTGATAATTGCTCTTGTTCCTCTGCAAGGGCTATAGATATTGCAGTTTCTAGGGAAGTTGGTCTTTGTGATTTAACTAGTATACTGAGATCTTTGTTTAAACCAGTTAGAAAAACATTTAGAGCTTGTTGTTTTAGCAAATTGATACAACCTAGTCTGGCTTCAGAACTCAATTCCTCTATCTAATGAATTTAATAATTTGATATAGCAATTTTCTACTTTACTTGCAAAGCTAATAACATTTTCTTTGAAATTTTGTCGACAAGAATTTAGTTCTAGCTGCCATTGTCCTGCAGTTCGTTTTTCTGAATATGCGTGTAAAAGGTGGTTCTTTAATGTATCCCAATCAGTGAAAGAACGATTCCTTATTAAGGCCCTAGCATTATCAGTTAGTTTGGTTTTGATTAAAGTTAAAAGTATAGGTTTACATTCCTCTTTTATAAGTGACATTGCTTCAGTTCAGTTATCAATGAACTCAAACCATTTTTGTTTATTACCATCAAATTTAAATAACATTGTTTCAGCTAATTCAAGTGTAATATTAGCCACTGTAATTTCTTCTGTTTCTGTTTTAAATTCTTCTAATTTCGGGTATAATATAGGTTCACTCATAAGGTTCTTTTATGAATGATATAAGGTAACAAGTTTTACAAAAATTATGTTTTGACTTACAGTAAGAATAAGAGGTTGTCAAACATCCTAGCGATGATTTGGTAACTAGAAGATCTGCGATGTGATGATTTCGGTTGAGACTCTTCAGCGTTGTGTCCCTGGTTCTTGAAGACTCGGAGTAGTGTTTTCCTTGCGTTGACACTTCAATGGCTCTCTTCTTCTCGGTTGACCAGTTCTGCGACTGCCACACGTACGATTTCGAGGATCTATCCATTCATCAATTAGTTAATCGATGAACTTCAACGGATCCCACCTCTGACACCAGTTTTGTAACATTCTCGCCGTTGAAATAAAACAACTTCTTCTACTAACTATTGTTTAATGTAAAATACTTATATATATTTTAACAAGTTGTAGCAAAAGTGTCTTAAATCTAACAACTCTGTATAGAGACTGATTCTTAATCTAAAATGTATATTTATATGTATATTGATTTGTATTATCCATATACAATAACGATTAGGGATAGAAACAAAGTAAATAGTAAACAGTGATAAATAATGGTATACATTCACATTATGAGTAACGGTTATTAGTAAGTTTTATGAAAGTATAAAATAATAAAATACAATACAATGCATAATGAAAACATAAATTCATTAATAAAAATAACAGTAATAGGAAATAGTTTAGGCACATTACGGTATTAAATAAACAAAATTAATTTTGGAAAGTGATTTCAGTGGGCTTTCTTTAGAAGAAAATAATAGGATAAAGGAATTAGGTAGGCCATTGCTTCATTGGAACAAAAAACCGAAAGAAAAGCCGAAAACGGAACGATCACACACACGTTTGCTAAAACAAAAGTATCTCACAAACAATGTCGTCCCAATTTTGCTTACGCTCTGCACCTTTTGTATGCATTAGCTTTCAGGCAATCACGTGGGGAAGTCGATATGAGGCATGCGTATATATGAAACCAAACCTGACATTGCCATGTAACAGAGAAATGTCTAGTAGTGAGAGCTTGAATCGGTAATAAGTACAAAGATTAACGATGTGTAACAAAATAAGCAACATGAATTGATCGATTTCAATTGTAACCCATCTCTTCTTATCTATACGCTGTATCTTGATCTGATTTTTTTTATATATATATAAATCTTGAACATTCAATTTTCTTATAAAACATTCAACCTACGACGATATACAAACTAAAAATAAGTACAATTAATCGTGGATCATCAATTATAGGACAGGTTCCTCTGAATAGACTAAAATACCGCCAGATTCTTTGAATTTCAAGAACATAACTACTACTACTCAAGCATAACAATTTGCATTTTCAATAATAGGGTATCTAATCCTAGTTTAAAATAAAAACCTCATAACCTTATTATCTAAACTAAAATTTTAATTAAACTTACTAATTTCACCTAATAAATTTATATAATATATTAAATAACATTCAATCCAATGTATTACTAACCGAACAAATTTAATTGCATTATTTGTATAACCGCAATTGCTGGCTACATTTTATCAATACTTTTATAAATCCCTAAATCAAAATTCCTTTTACATTTAATTAGCTATAATGCACTATAATACAAGAAAAAGATAAATTACCATACTGTAATAGTTTCTATAAACAATAAACTTTGCATATAATTAAATCGATAAATTGAAATTCCAAGCTGAAATAAAACTTTATTTTAAAATCACATATCTTGAATACACTTAATTTATCTCTTTAAAATAACTAATTCTTAGAAATTAAACTATATGTTATTTAAATTTTATAATCTATTTTTTATTAAAAATTAATATTTCATCTAATGAAACGATAATCTAAATAAATCTGCACTTAATATATAAATAAATTTTAATCAATTTGAAACCTAGTCCCGCAAGTTCTAATGTAAAATAAATTTCTTTATTATTATATAAAAATTATAAGAAACCCGAATTTCCTTAATTTCTACTCTTATTAAATCAATCAATATATTGTTTTATAAAAAATGTAGCTTTACTCCCCAAATCAAATAAAATTAAGCCTTATAATTCCAATAAAGTTCATATCGACCAAATGTAAAATTTCCAAATCAATTCAACACATCATAACAGATATTCATAATCAAATTGAAACAAATCTCAATCTCACCCCCCAAATAAACTTCAAATCGCTGAAATCTAAAATTTTCAAGCCCATTCAACACATCACAACAAATATTCAAAATCGAATTCGAACAAATCTAAACTTCAAATACCAAGTAAATTTCAAATCGCTCAAATACAAAATTTCCAAAATTCAACACCTCACAACAAATATTCGAAATCGAATTCGAGCAAATCTAAATTTGACATATCAAATAAATTCCAAATAATTCAAATCTAAAATTTTATAATTAAGTTACTATGTTCTAAAGTATGCTTATATAAATATTCTTTTTTTTAAACCAACCAATAATTTTTAATTTTATATACTTACCAGTACACATACTATGTTACGACCTATCCTTCCTAATAGAAGGAGCGACGGGTGATATGTACACATTTTAGAATTAAAATCATAAAGTTAAACTAAACTATATTACTATCGAATCCGCTTGATAAATGAATAAAATGATATGAACGTCATGGAAAATCATAAGGCAATACAATTAATGTAAATAATTATAATTAAATGTATTTAAATATCAACGCAGGTCTCTATTATTTGGGTTCATGATTAAATAATTCCGAGATGACCGTGCAAATAAATATTATTATTATATTTATAGATTAGGAGCGATTAGCGATAGGCAAGAGGCCGACAATCAAGAAGATAATATATTAATAAAAGAAAAGACAATTTACTGATACCAGCCTCATGGAAAATCAAAATGCAATACAATTAATGCAAATACTTATAATGAAATGTTTAAAAAACACTTAAGCAGGTATCGAATATGTATTGGGAAGCATACATACTTCGGCATTCACTCTTGAGATGGCGCTTCGAAAAGCTAAATTAAAGATATTTTTTTTATAGATTACAAGTAACTATTGGAGCAATTAGCGATAGGCGAGGTGGCAACAAGCAAGAGAATAGACAATTTATTGATATGAGCCGCATGGAAAATCAAAATGCAATACAATTAATGTAAATTTTTATAACTTATAATTTATAAGTAAGTAGACATAAATATTTAAGCAGGCACCTGATACGTGTGTGTATAATGTCATGAGGTTTTTATTTTAAACTAGGATTAGATACCCTATTATTGGAAATGCAGATTGTTATGCTTGAGTAGTAGCAGTAATATTCTTGAAATTCAAAAATCTGGCGGTATTTTAGTTTATTCTAAGGAACCTGTCCTATAATTGATGATCCACGACTAATTGCACTTATTTTTAGTTTGTATATCGTCGCAGGTTAAATGTTTTGCAACAAAATTGAATGTTCAAGATTTATGGATATATAGCAAAGATCAGATCAAGATACAGCGCATAAATAAGAATAGATGGGTTACAATTGAAATCGATCAATTCATGTTGCTTATTTTGTTACACATCGTTAAACTTTGCACTTATTACCGATTCAAGCTCTCACTACTAGACATTTCTCTGTTACATGGCAATGTCAGGTTTGGTTTCATATATACGCATGCCTCATATCGACTTCCCCACGTGATTGCCTGAAAGCTAATGCATACAAAAGGTGCAGAGCGTAAGCAAAATTGGGACGACATTGTTTGTGAGATACTTTTGTTTTAGCAAACGTGTGTGTGATCGTTCCGTTTTCGGCTTTTCTTTCGGTTTTTTGTTCCAATGAAGCAATGGCCTACCTAATTCCTTTATCCTATTATTTTCTTCTAAAGAAAGCCCACTGAAATCACTTTCCAAAATTAATTTTGTTTATTTAATACCTATGCTAATTAATACTATTCTATGTTGGAACTAGAGGAAGCTTGTTTAATCCAGAGTGTTACTATTGCCCTAGCAACAACAGCTGCTACTTCGTAGCGGCCAAAATATTTCATTCCAAGTTGTACAACCTGTGTTTCGTTGCATATATTGATAACGGAAGTATTACTAAAACTATATTTTCTGAATAAATACATAATATAAATTTGCATACCTTTGTATACAAATTGAATTCTTAAATGATATCTGGAGGGGCGACTGATCTTATGGCCTTATGGAGAAACCGCTTCTAACCAGCGCTAGGTTCAGTCAGCATGGGGCCTGCAGCAAATATTAACAAGGATAAACAGTACGCTTAAAAATAAACTTTGGTCATTTTAACCTGGGCAAATTTATAGGTAACACTAATAATATCAATGTCTCTGAATAAACCACATTTGGTGTTTATTATGGTGAGGTAATTTAGAAGACCTTATCCCATAGTGTTCCTTAACTCATTTTTATGCGCCTTAAAGTAGAAAAAGAATGTTGTCCACTATAGTTAGTAATCATCAAATATGGATAAATACATAAGTCTCTTTCTGCATTTGGAAACCTAATTTTTAAAGAAGAAAAGTTCGTAATGGAAAGGCTAAAGTATAATGAATTTTCCATTCTAAGTCTGTATTACCGCAATTCCAGGGTAGCATGCTTTGTTTGCTATCAGTAGCAGCAGTCATATACCTGTTTTGAGTAGCTCAGCAAACTGCACTAGCGCTTAGCCTACGCTTTCCTTCAAATCGTCTCGACAAATATTGCGATAATTGGAACACCAACAGTGAAATTTCTATAGATCCATTCACACAAAATTAATCAATAAAATAAACACATAATAAATTTACAATTCTTCATAAACCTAGTAGTGAGTGCTAGATCCTCTATTCAAAATAACTTCAAAATCCAAGTCTTCATACTGTCTATCGATTTGGTCAATGTTGAAATAGAAATATCATTCCAACACCTCATTATCGGAGATTTTAGTTCCTTGAGGCTACTATGTTCTTTATTATTGGCATACTCCTCTCTTGCCAATATTACCTAAGAATTTTCGATAGCGTTAAGTTCGGGACAACAAGCCATTCTACTAAATTAATTTCCTTTTAATGAAACCACTGGAATTATGGATAGCTGCATTGTCTTATTGAAACATCCAGTCTTGCGTCGGCAATTGTTCACCAAAGTCTATCAGAACCACTTTCAAAAGTTGTATGTACGAATTAGAATTCATTCGTGTAGGAATAAAACATTAGGGGTTTTATTGCTACAGTTAAAAGCCTCCCTCTTATTTACATTTCGTCTGTGTGTTTTCAACAATACTAGCTGAAGTTTCTAAAATTCAATTGGTGGTTTTTGTGTCGTGTGTTTTGAATATCGCTGTTATGACTGTGTTCGAAGTTTGGTCATTTTTGAAAATACCTTCGAAAAGTACTAAAATGTCCCACTTTGTGTCGCGAATAAAAAATGTTTTCCGTTTCTTTTAACCCAGTTATAAAGCTTTCTTTATGGCCAGGCTGAGGCAACTTACAGGAAATCACTGTTACACGTGCATAATTCAGGGATTTCGATTACGTATTCTTCTTACGCATTTTTTTGTCATTTTCTGCCCTGGTATACAAGATGTTACGGTAATCTAAATTACCTGCTACGTGATTGTTTGGAAATGCCTAACAATACATATTCTCGTACAATATGTACATATTTTATGCCGTTTTAGGTCGACAGTTACAAACTGTTGTTAACTATTTAATAAGAGTTCTTCCTTATCATTTTCAAATTTAAGCGAAATTGAAATCGTTGACTAATGAAGGATTCAAATATCGAAATCGAATGTTATAGTTAGGTACCATAATTCTTATATCCTTCAACACGATAAAAGAACAGCGCAAGTGAACAATATTTTGAGGGCATTCTCTCTCTCTAAGTGAAGGAATCCTCGGCAAGTGAACGATACATAGCGGATGTACTCCCTAAAGGTCTAGTAACATAATTGCGAAAGCAAATTACAACAGAGTGCTCCAGTTGCCGATATCTGCAAAATTCAAAAAGAAGTCAGGTGAAAGCCAGGTTTTCTCAATTGTCCCTAGATTTTTAACACATTTTTGATACTGTTAATATCTTTTGGGTAAAGGACAAAAACAAGTTCTTTTAAACAAATGTCATTTATTTTCGGGGTGGATAGTTTCCAATTTATTCCTAGTTGCTGCAGCTATGATGTCATGCGTTATCACAAATATAATATTGCAGTAAAGGGCGCCATACATTGGTTTCCCAATAACTTGTACCTAGATACACATTCATACTGTTATGCATTGATTAGGTCTGAGATGCAAGAAGAACCCCTGACTTATTTTACTTTGAACAACGTATTGAGAAACGAATGAATAGCCCTTTCTGCTTTATTTTATTAAATTTAAACACACATGACTGATGGCACCTACTTAGATATATTTTAAACTTTATCTTCTTTTTATAAGTTATATTGGATATCTCATCAGAAATTAATTAGAAATTTTGGTTGTATTACACATGCGGCTCCCACTTACAATTTCTTACTTTTGGATCTTTTTCGAAATGAATTTAGTATATCGGAAGGTGTTTTAAGAATTTAAGATCCTACTATAAACCTGGTTTTTTTTCTACTTGACGATTTCTTCCTAGGGCATTTAGTAATTCTGACAAGAAGGGAATTTGCCGTATCCCTAACTTCAAAGCTTGTGCATACTTGATAGATGCATTGATATATCATTTGACGTGGCGCATTTTGTGTATGCATCTTAATAGTGTCTTGCTAGGAACATGCTTTAAATTTAACGTACATTCAAAGAACTGTTTTCTTGCATCAAGAAATTAGATTTTCTCGGAAAAATTTGTCTCTATTCAAGTAAATAGTTTTTCCATAAGACTAAAAAAATATTTAATATCAGAAAATACTATTCTTAAAATTATACTTGCATCAAATAAATCTTTTCTTGGGGTAAGAAAATCAAATAAATGCAAGAGAGAAAAATGTTTCCTCGATGTTAATCATTTAGTTCTAATTTAAAAAAAAATGTTCAGTGACATTGCAATTAAGAGAAGTCATTTAATTTATAAATGCACTTCTGGATAGACATTTCGCAATATTGCTTTTATGAGACTAGCTCTACAATATAAGAGACCAGTTGCTTTCACTATGGATTCAGTACTTTTACATTATTTTACTTTTTCTAACATTTTCAGCTTCTTACCAAATTGTATACCACTGGATCATTTTCACTGTAATGAGTCACTGTACTGCCGGCCGCCATATTGTTACAACTGATTGACGTTCAGATCGTGTATTTTTCTGAGTGTGTTGTATTTAATTTTTCGCCGTAAATTTGCATTGTAGTAATAATTAGCCAACTACAACTTACATAACATCCTAGTTAATTTTGCATTTGCCGCCAAAGAGTTGCTTTGAAAAATTGTGTAAACTCTTTTCATTTTATACCTCTGAATTAAAAATAGAGTGCAATAAAGTAGAAGAAGGTAAGAAATCCGGGCAGTGAATTAACGATTGAAATATATGTATTTTGATACATACATTGCAACTTCCTGCTTTCTATTTTTAATTTATGAATCATTTACTATTTTAGAGGTATTTCTATTCTGAAATGTACACAAATATGTTTTATATTAGCAAGTAGGGTTACTTCAATGCATTTCACAAAATTACGTGGATATTTTACGATTGATTTACTGTTGTTTTGGTACACTTTTTGCATCATTTTTGAAAGTAATAATTTAACATCATTCAAAACTAACTCGTTAAATTATTGTAACTTTAGTGTATTTTACAAGTAATAGTAAAAAAATATAGAAAATTATTTTCATTGTGTTCATCCCTGTTTTCTATTCGGCACATAAGTAGCCAGAACTTTAAAACGATATAAGAGGAAACTAAATTTTTCCATTTATCTTATCTAAGTTATATGCAAAAGAAACAAAATAGAGTCAAATCGTAATTTGCCGTGTATGAGTATTTTCTCTATCCATTATGGTAATCTTTAGTCCAGATCCAGTAGTACCAACATAAATATGAATCATCAACCTATGAACATAACCTAGAAATAGCTCTTTTAAATTGATTTTTAGGTAGCTTATTAAAATAATTAAATTAGTCTCTTGAAACATGAAGACGCATTTTGAACTCGGTGATATGTTGATTTCCGTCAGAATACCTAAATTACTGATTTACTGCTAGTTATTGAGAACTACACCTATAAGTTCTATTGTGTTTTCATTTGCAGTAGGTAAATTACTAATTATAGCAAGTAAGTGGTATTACTCCTAGTAGTAAATGTAATTATTGTATCATACGTTTCTTATTTCCCAACTCCGGAGGTAGTACGTATCCGCTCGGATAGAATCGTGAGATTTGGCGTCGCGCGCATACTTGCGCCATTTTAATTTTTTTTCAGTCACTTAGTGTTTTCGGTTTATGTTTTATTGAATATTGTAGTTTACTGCGCTACTGCAATGGATTTTATTGATATTTTAGTGAAATGGGGACTCGAAGGGTATGCAGGAACCTTTGTAGGTAAGTTTACTGAAAGTTGTATTCAGTATTCATTATTTAGGGAGATAGAAGTATTGACCTACAAGGAAAAATTCGCGGGTGTCAAATTCAGATCTTAATGAAACTTAGTGGGTAAGTAGAGTATGTTGTGGTTTGAAAATAAAAACCTTTTGTTTGCGCGAAATTCATTCTGAGGGGATGAACCACCCCTGCGAAAATTCACATGCTTTCAGTTCTCTTGATTTAGGTCTTGGACGGAAATATATAAAACAAATATTTAAATGCAAATGTTGCACCTTATCCAAAGGTCTTTCAGGACACATGAATGTGGTATATACAAGCTATTGCATTGAAGCGTTACCCTCTTATGCTAGAACTGAGTATAGTGATGTGGCAAAGCAATTAATGCAGATTGTTTTAGTTAAGCCTTATAATTCCAATAAAGTTCAAATCTAAAATTTTCAAATCAATTTAACACATCATAACAGATATTCATAATCAAATTGAAACAAATCTCAATCTTACCCCCTAAATAAACTTCAAATCGCTCAAATCTAAAATTTTCAAGCCCATTCAACACATCACAACAAATATTCAACATCGAATTCGAACAAATCTAAATTTCACCTATCAAAAAAATGTCAAATCATCCAAATCTAAAATTTTCAAATTAATTCAACAAATCACAAAAATTATTCAAAATCAAATTTAAACAAATCTAAATTTCACATATAATAAATTTCAAACCGTTCAAATCTAAAATTTTCAAACAATAATAATTCAATAACAACAAATATTCAAAATCGAATTCGAACATATGTAAATTTAACCTATTAAATAAATTTCAAGTGGTACAAATCCATAATTTTCGGACTAATTCAACACAACACAACAAATATTCAAAATCAAATTTAAGCAAATCTAAATCCTGCCGCTTAAATAAACTTCAGACCGCTCAAATCTAGAATTTTCAAACCAATTCAACACACCACAACAGATATTTGAACAAGTCTAAACTTCACCTATCAAAGAAATTTCAAATCTAAAATTTTCAAATCAATTTCTCGTCTTGATGACATCATTCCCTTCTAAATGCTTTGGTTTTGTAACGCATCTGTCCGTAGTATGATTGTTATTCGTTTGTCTATATTCATTGTTGTATCTCTTATTAGGCCTAACAAATGGACGTAGTGGTGGTCTATTACTATGAGGATGGTTACTATGATACGTTGGTTTCTGGAAATAATTATATTGAGGTCTTCTAGTGTTGTCATTACCAGGGACGTTATATTGTCTTGAATCTGATGTCTTATTAACATTTGCATGTTCATTTGTGTACAGGTCGTCGAATTCCCTCACCAGTTCACAAAATTCATTGTATGTTTGGACCTGATGCCTTCATAGTAAAACACGCAAAATCAGGTCATTTTCCTCGAAAAATGTGGGTTTCTCGGGAGTCTGAAATCTTAGAATATTCCGAATAGTCTAAAACGACTGGAAATCGTACGAGAGACACAATTTTCGTATTCTGGAACTTCGATTATATCTCCTTCATAGTAAAACACGAAAAATCAGGTCATTTTCCTCGAAAAATGTGGGTTTCTCGGGAGTCTGAAATCTTAGAATATTCCGAATAGTCTAAAACGACTGGAAATCGTACGAGAGACACAATTTTCGTATTCTGGAACTTCGATTATATCTCCTTCATAGTAAAACACGAAAAATCAGGTCATTTCGGTCGAAAAATGTGGGTTTCTCGGGAGTCTGAAATCTTAGAATATTCCGAATAGTCTAAAACGACTGGAAATCGTACGAGAGACACAATTTTCGTATTCTGGAACTTCGATTATATCTCCTTCATAGTAAAACACGAAAAATCAGGTCATTTCGGTCGAAAAATGTGCGTTTCTCGGGAGTCTGAAATCTTAGAATATTCCGAATAGTCTAAAACGACTGGAAATCGTACGAGAGACACAATTTTCGTATTCTGGAACTTCGATTATATCTCCTTCATAGTAAAACACGAAAAATCAGGTCATTTTTATCGAAAAATGTGGGTTTCTCGGGAGTCTGAAATCTTAGAATATTCCGAATAGTCTAAAACGACTGGAAATCGTACGAGAGACACAATTTTCGTATTCTGGAACTTCGATTATATCTCCTTCATAGTAAAACACGAAAAATCAGGTCATTTCGGTCGAAAAATGTGGGTTTCTCGGGAGTCTGAAATCTTAGAATATTCCGAATAGTCTAAAACGACTGGAAATCGTACGAGAGACACAATTTTCGTATTCTGGAACTTCGATTATATCTCCTTCATAGTAAAACACGAAAAATCAGGTCATTTCGGTCGAAAAATGTGGGTTTCTCGGGAGTCTGAAATCTTAGAATATTCCGAATAGTCTAAAACGACTGGAAATCGTACGAGAGACACAATTTTCGTATTCTGGAACTTCGATTATATCTCCTTCATAGTAAAACACGAAAAATCAGGTCATTTCGGTCGAAAAATGTGGGTTTCTCGGGAGTCTGAAATCTTAGAATATTCCGAATAGTCTAAAACGACTGGAAATCGTACGAGAGACACAATTTTCGTATTCTGGAACTTCTATTATATCTCCTTCATAGTAAAACACGCAAAATCAGGTCATTTTTATCGAAAAATGTGGGTTTCTCGGGAGTCTGAAATCTTAGAATATTCCGAATAGTCTAAAACGACTGGAAATCGTACGAGAGACACAATTTTCGTATTCTGGAACTTCGATTATATCTCCTTCATAGTAAAACACGAAAAATCAGGTCATTTTCCTCGAAAAATGTGGGTTTCTCGGGAGTCTGAAATCTTAGAATATTCCGAATAGTCTAAAACGACTGGAAATCGTACGAGAGACACAATTTTCGTATTCTGGAACTTCGATTATATCTCCTTCATAGTAAAACACGAAAAATCAGGTCATTTTCCTCGAAAAATGTGGGTTTCTCGGGAGTCTGAAATCTTAGAATATTCCGAATAGTCTAAAACGACTGGAAATCGTACGAGAGACACAATTTTCGTATTCTGGAACTTCTATTATATCTCCTTCATAGTAAAACACGCAAAATCAGGTCATTTTTATCGAAAAATGTGGGTTTCTCGGGAGTCTGAAATCTTAGAATATTCCGAATAGTCTAAAACGACTGGAAATCGTACGAGAGACACAATTTTCGTATTCTGGAACTTCGATTATATCTCCTTCATAGTAAAACACGAAAAATCAGGTCATTTTCCTCGAAAAATGTGGGTTTCTCGGGAGTCTGAAATCTTAGAATATTCCGAATAGTCTAAAACGACTGGAAATCGTACGAGAGACACAATTTTCGTATTCTGGAACTTCGATTATATCTCCTTCATAGTAAAACACGAAAAATCAGGTCATTTCGGTCGAAAAATGTGGGTTTCTCGGGAGTCTGAAATCTTAGAATATTCCGAATAGTCTAAAACGACTGGAAATCGTACGAGAGACACAATTTTCGTATTCTGGAACTTCGATTATATCTCCTTCATAGTAAAACACGAAAAATCAGGTCATTTCGGTCGAAAAATGTGCGTTTCTCGGGAGTCTGAAATCTTAGAATATTCCGAATAGTCTAAAACGACTCTAAATCGTACGAGAGACACAATTTTCGTATTCTGGAGCTTCGATTATATCTCCTTCATAGTAAAACACGAAAAATCAGGTCATTTCGGTCGAAAAATGTGGGTTTCTCGGTAGTCTGAAATCTTAGAATATTCCGAATAGTCTAAAACGACTGCAAATCGTACGAGAGACACAATTCTCGTATTCTGGAACTTCGATTATATCTCCTTCATAGTATAACACGAAAAATCAAGTCATTTTCCTCGAAAAATGTGGGTTTCTCGGGAGACTGAAAGCTTGGAATATTCCGAATAATCTAAAACGACTGGAAATCGTACGAGAGACACAATTTTCGTATTCTGGAACTTCCATTATATCTCCTTCATAGTAGAACACGAAAAATCAGGTCATTTCGGTCGCAAAATGTGCGTTTCTCGGGAGTCTGAAATCTTAGAATATTCCGAATAGTCTAAAACGACTGGAAATCGTACGAGAAACACAATTTTCGTATTCTGGAACTTCTATTATATTTCCTTCATAGTAAAACACGCACAATCAGGTCATTTTTATCGTAAAATGTGGGTTTCTCGGGAGTCTGAAATCTTAGAATATTCCGAATAGTCTAAAACGACTGGAAATCGTACGAGAGACACAATTTTCGTATTCTGGAACTTCGATTATATCTCCTTCATAGTAAAACACGAAAAATCAGGTCATTTTCCTCGAAAAATGTGGGTTTCTCGGGAGTCTGAAATCTTAGAATATTCCGAATAGTCTAAAACGACTGGAAATCGTACGAGAGACACAATTTTCGTATTCTGGAACTTCGATTATATCTCCTTCATAGTAAAACACGAAAAATCAGGTCATTTTCCTCGAAAAATGTGGGTTTCTCGGGAGTCTGAAATCTTAGAATATTCCGAATAGTCTAAAACGACTGGAAATCGTACGAGAGACACAATTTTCGTATTCTGGAACTTCGATTATATCTCCTTCATAGTAAAACACGAAAAATCAGGTCATTTCGGTCGAAAAATGTGGGTTTCTCGGGAGTCTGAAATCTTAGAATATTCCGAATAGTCTAAAACGACTCTAAATCGTACGAGAGACACAATTTTCGTATTCTGGAACTTCGATTATATCTCCTTCATAGTAAAACACGAAAAATCAGGTCATTTCGGTCGAAAAATGTGGGTTTCTCGGGAGTCTGAAATCTTAGAATATTCCGAATAGTCTAAAACGACTGGAAATCGTACGAGAGACACAATTTTCGTATTCTGGAACTTCGATTATATCTCCTTCATAGTAAAACACGAAAAATCAGGTCATTTCGGTCGAAAAATGTGGGTTTCTCGGGAGTCTGAAATCTTAGAATATTCCGAATAGTCTAAAACGACTCTAAATCGTACGAGAGACACAATTTTCGTATTCTGGAACTTCGATTATATCTCCTTCATAGTAAAACACGAAAAATCAGGTCATTTCGGTCGAAAAATGTGCGTTTCTCGGGAGTCTGAAATCTTAGAATATTCCGAATAGTCTAAAACGACTCTAAATCGTACGAGAGACACAATTTTCGTATTCTGGAACTTCGATTATATCTCCTTCATAGTAAAACACGAAAAATCAGGTCATTTTTATCGAAAAATGTGGGTTTCTCGGGAGTCTGAAATCTTAGAATATTCCGAATAGTCTAAAACGACTGCAAATCGTACGAGAGACACAATTTTCGTATTCTGGAACTTCGATTATATCTCCTTCATAGTAAAACACGAAAAATCAGGTCATTTTCCTCGAAAAATGTGGGTTTGTCTGAAATCTTAGAATATTCCGAATAGTCTAAAACGACTGGAAATCGTACGAGAGACACAATTTTCGTATTCTGGAACTTCGATTATATCTCCTTCATAGTAGAACACGAAAAATCAGGTCATTTCGGTCGCAAAATGTGCGTTTCTCGGGAGTCTGAAATCTTAGAATATTCCGAATAGTCTAAAACGACTGGAAATCGTACGAGAAACACAATTTTCGTATTCTGGAACTTCTATTATATTTCCTTCATAGTAAAACACGCAAAATCAGGTCATTTTTATCGTAAAATGTGGGTTTCTCGGGAGTCTGAAATCTTAGAATATTCCGAATAGTCTAAAACGACTGGAAATCGTACGAGAGACACAATTTTCGTATTCTGGAACTTCGATTATATCTCCTTCATAGTAAAACACGAAAAATCAGGTCATTTCGGTCGAAAAATGTGGGTTTCTCGGGAGTCTGAAATCTTAGAATATTCCGAATAGTCTAAAACGACTCTAAATCGTACGAGAGACACAATTTTCGTATTCTGGAACTTCGATTATATCTCCTTCATAGTAAAACACGAAAAATCAGGTCATTTCGGTCGAAAAATGTGGGTTTCTCGGGAGTCTGAAATCTTAGAATATTCCGAATAGTCTAAAACGACTGGAAATCGTACGAGAGACACAATTTTCGTATTCTGGAACTTCTATTATATCTCCTTCATAGTAAAACAGGAAAAATCAGGTCATTTTTATCGAAAAATGTGGGTTTCTCGGGAGTCTGAAATCTTAGAATATTCCGAATAGTCTAAAACGACTGGAAATCGTACGAGAGACACAATTTTCGTATTCTGGAACTTCGATTATATCTCCTTCATAGTAAAACACGAAAAATCAGGTCATTTTCCTCGAAAAATGTGGGTTTCTCGGGAGTCTGAAATCTTAGAATATTCCGAATAGTCTAAAACGACTGGAAATCGTACGAGAGACACAATTTTCGTATTCTGGAACTTCTATTATATCTCCTTCATAGTAAAACACGAAAAATCAGGTCATTTTTATCGAAAAATGTGGGTTTCTCGGGAGTCTGAAATCTTAGAATATTCCGAATAGTCTAAAACGACTGCAAATCGTACGAGAGACACAATTTTCGTATTCTGGAACTTCGATTATATCTCCTTCATAGTAAAACACGAAAAATCAGGTCATTTTCCTCGAAAAATGTGGGTTTCTCGGGAGTCTGAAATCTTAGAATATTCCGAATAGTCTAAAACGACTGGAAATCGTACGAGAGACACAATTTTCGTATTCTGGAACTTCCATTATATCTCCTTCATAGTAAAACACGAAAAATCAAGTCATTTTATCGAAAAATGTGGGTTTCTCGGGAGTCTGAAATCTTAGAATATTCCGAATAGTCTAAAACGACTGGAAATCGTACGAGAGACACAATTTTCGTATTCTGGAACTTCGATTATATCTCCTTCATAGTAAAACACGAAAAATCAGGTCATTTCGGTCGAAAAATGTGCGTTTCTCGGGAGTCTGAAATCTTAGAATATTCCGAATAGTCTAAAACGACTCTAAATCGTACGAGAGACACAATTTTCGTATTCTGGAACTTCGATTATATCTCCTTCATAGTAAAACACGAAAAATCAGGTCATTTTTATCGAAAAATGTGGGTTTCTCGGGAGTCTGAAATCTTAGAATATTCCGAATAGTCTAAAACGACTGGAAATCGTACGAGAGACACAATTTTCGTATTCTGGAACTTCGATTATATCTCCTTCATAGTAAAACACGAAAAATCAGGTCATTTTCCTCGAAAAATGTGGGTTTCTCGGGAGTCTGAAATCTTAGAATATTCCGAATAGTCTAAAACGACTGGAAATCGTACGAGAGACACAATTTTCGTATTCTGGAACTTCGATTATATCTCCTTCATAGTAGAACACGAAAAATCAGGTCATTTCGGTCGCAAAATGTGCGTTTCTCGGGAGTCTGAAATCTTAGAATATTCCGAATAGTCTAAAACGACTGGAAATCGTACGAGAAACACAATTTTCGTATTCTGGAACTTCTATTATATTTCCTTCATAGTAAAACACGCAAAATCAGGTCATTTTTATCGTAAAATGTGGGTTTCTCGGGAGTCTGAAATCTTAGAATATTCCGAATAGTCTAAAACGACTGGAAATCGTACGAGAGACACAATTTTCGTATTCTGGAACTTCGATTATATCTCCTTCATAGTAAAACACGAAAAATCAGGTCATTTTCCTCGAAAAATGTGGGTTTCTCGGGAGTCTGAAATCTTAGAATATTCCGAATAGTCTAAAACGACTGGAAATCGTACGAGAGACACAATTTTCGTATTCTGGAACTTCGATTATATCTCCTTCATAGTAAAACACGAAAAATCAGGTCATTTTCCTCGAAAAATGTGGGTTTCTCGGGAGTCTGAAATCTTAGAATATTCCGAATAGTCTAAAACGACTGGAAATCGTACGAGAGACACAATTTTCGTATTCTGGAACTTCTATTATATCTCCTTCATAGTAAAACACGCAAAATCAGGTCATTTTTATCGAAAAATGTGGGTTTCTCGGGAGTCTGAAATCTTAGAATATTCCGAATAGTCTAAAACGACTGGAAATCGTACGAGAGACACAATTTTCGTATTCTGGAACTTCGATTATATCTCCTTCATAGTAAAACACGAAAAATCAGGTCATTTTCCTCGAAAAATGTGGGTTTCTCGGGAGTCTGAAATCTTAGAATATTCCGAATAGTCTAAAACGACTGGAAATCGTACGAGAGACACAATTTTCGTATTCTGGAACTTCGATTATATCTCCTTCATAGTAAAACACGAAAAATCAGGTCATTTCGGTCGAAAAATGTGGGTTTCTCGGGAGTCTGAAATCTTAGAATATTCCGAATAGTCTAAAACGACTGGAAATCGTACGAGAGACACAATTTTCGTATTCTGGAACTTCGATTATATCTCCTTCATAGTAAAACACGAAAAATCAGGTCATTTCGGTCGAAAAATGTGGGTTTCTCGGGAGTCTGAAATCTTAGAATATTCCGAATAGTCTAAAACGACTGGAAATCGTACGAGAGACACAATTTTCGTATTCTGGAACTTCGATTATATCTCCTTCATAGTAAAACACGAAAAATCAGGTCATTTCGGTCGAAAAATGTGGGTTTCTCGGGAGTCTGAAATCTTAGAATATTCCGAATAGTCTAAAACGACTGGAAATCGTACGAGAGACACAATTTTCGTATTCTGGAACTTCGATTATATCTCCTTCATAGTAAAACACGAAAAATCAGGTCATTTCGGTCGAAAAATGTGGGTTTCTCGGGAGTCTGAAATCTTAGAATATTCCGAATAGTCTAAAACGACTGGAAATCGTACGAGAGACACAATTTTCGTATTCTGGAACTTCGATTATATCTCCTTCATAGTAAAACACGAAAAATCAGGTCATTTCGGTCGAAAAATGTGCGTTTCTCGGGAGTCTGAAATCTTAGAATATTCCGAATAGTCTAAAACGACTGGAAATCGTACGAGAGACACAATTTTCGTATTCTGGAACTTCTATTATATCTCCTTCATAGTAAAACACGCAAAATCAGGTCATTTTTATCGAAAAATGTGGGTTTCTCGGGAGTCTGAAATCTTAGAATATTCCGAATAGTCTAAAACGACTGGAAATCGTACGAGAGACACAATTTTCGTATTCTGGAACTTCGATTATATCTCCTTCATAGTAAAACACGAAAAATCAGGTCATTTCGGTCGAAAAATGTGGGTTTCTCGGGAGTCTGAAATCTTAGAATATTCCGAATAGTCTAAAACGACTGGAAATCGTACGAGAGACACAATTTTCGTATTCTGGAACTTCGATTATATCTCCTTCATAGTAAAACACGAAAAATCAGGTCATTTCGGTCGAAAAATGTGGGTTTCTCGGGAGTCTGAAATCTTAGAATATTCCGAATAGTCTAAAACGACTGGAAATCGTACGAGAGACACAATTTTCGTATTCTGGAACTTCGATTATATCTCCTTCATAGTAAAACACGAAAAATCAGGTCATTTTCCTCGAAAAATGTGGGTTTCTCGGGAGTCTGAAATCTTAGAATATTCCGAATAGTCTAAAACGACTGGAAATCGTACGAGAGACACAATTTTCGTATTCTGGAACTTCGATTATATCTCCTTCATAGTAAAACACGAAAAATCAGGTCATTTTTATCGAAAAATGTGGGTTTCTCGGGAGTCTGAAATCTTAGAATATTCCGAATAGTCTAAAACGACTGGAAATCGTACGAGAGACACAATTTTCGTATTCTGGAACTTCGATTATATCTCCTTCATAGTAAAACACGAAAAATCAGGTCATTTTCCTCGAAAAATGTGGGTTTCTCGGGAGTCTGAAATCTTAGAATATTCCGAATAGTCTAAAACGACTGGAAATCGTACGAGAGACACAATTTTCGTATTCTGGAACTTCGATTATATCTCCTTCATAGTAAAACACGAAAA
Organism: Trypoxylus dichotomus; assembly: GCA_023509865.1. Lineage (NCBI taxonomy): Eukaryota > Metazoa > Arthropoda > Insecta > Coleoptera > Scarabaeidae > Trypoxylus > Trypoxylus dichotomus. Next base: position 51,115,870 of record CM042074.1, on the reverse strand, counting down.
ATCAGGTCATTTTTATCGAAAAATGTGGGTTTCTCGGGAGTCTGAAATCTTAGAATATTCCGAATAGTCTAAAACGACTGGAAATCGTACGAGAGACACAATTTTCGTATTCTGGAACTTCGATTATATCTCCTTCATAGTAAAACACGAAAAATCAGGTCATTTCGGTCGAAAAATGTGCGTTTCTCGGGAGTCTGAAATCTTAGAATATTCCGAATAGTCTAAAACGACTCTAAATCGTACGAGAGACACAATTTTCGTATTCTGGAACTTCTATTATATCTCCTTCATAGTAAAACACGCAAAATCAGGTCATTTTTATCGAAAAATGTGGGTTTCTCGGGAGTCTGAAATCTTAGAATATTCCGAATAGTCTAAAACGACTGCAAATCGTACGAGAGACACAATTTTCGTATTCTGGAACTTCGATTATATCTCCTTCATAGTAAAACACGAAAAATCAGGTCATTTTCCTCGAAAAATGTGGGTTTCTCGGGAGTCTGATATCTTAGAATATTCCGAATAGTCTAAAACGACTGGAAATCGTACGAGAGACACAATTTTCGTATTCTGGAACTTCGATTATATCTCCTTCATAGTAGAACACGAAAAATCAGGTCATTTCGGTCGCAAAATGTGCGTTTCTCGGGAGTCTGAAATCTTAGAATATTCCGAATAGTCTAAAACGACTGGAAATCGTACGAGAAACACAATTTTCGTATTCTGGAACTTCTATTATATTCCTTCATAGTAAAACACGCAAAATCAGGTCATTTTTATCGTAAAATGTGGGTTTCTCGGGAGTCTGAAATCTTAGAATATTCCGAATAGTCTAAAACGACTGGAAATCGTACGAGAGACACAATTTTCGTATTCTGGAACTTCGATTATATCTCCTTCATAGTAAAACACGAAAAATCAGGTCATTTCGGTCGAAAAATGTGGGTTTCTCGGGAGTCTGAAATCTTAGAATATTCCGAATAGTCTAAAACGACTGGAAATCGTACGAGAGACACAATTTTCGTATTCTGGAACTTCGATTATATCTCCTTCATAGTAAAACACGAAAAATCAGGTCATTTTTATCGAAAAATGTGGGTTTCTCGGGAGTCTGAAATCTTAGAATATTCCGAATAGTCTAAAACGACTGGAAATCGTACGAGAGACACAATTTTCGTATTCTGGAACTTCGATTATATCTCCTTCATAGTAAAACACGAAAAATCAGGTCATTTCGGTCGAAAAATGTGGGTTTCTCGGGAGTCTGAAATCTTAGAATATTCCGAATAGTCTAAAACGACTGGAAATCGTACGAGAGACACAATTTTCGTATTCTGGAACTTCGATTATATCTCCTTCATAGTAAAACACGAAAAATCAGGTCATTTCGGTCGAAAAATGTGGGTTTCTCGGGAGTCTGAAATCTTAGAATATTCCGAATAGTCTAAAACGACTGGAAATCGTACGAGAGACACAATTTTCGTATTCTGGAACTTCGATTATATCTCCTTCATAGTAAAACACGAAAAATCAGGTCATTTCGGTCGAAAAATGTGGGTTTCTCGGGAGTCTGAAATCTTAGAATATTCCGAATAGTCTAAAACGACTGGAAATCGTACGAGAGACACAATTTTCGTATTCTGGAACTTCGATTATATCTCCTTCATAGTAAAACACGAAAAATCAGGTCATTTTTATCGAAAAATGTGGGTTTCTCGGGAGTCTGAAATCTTAGAATATTCCGAATAGTCTAAAACGACTGGAAATCGTACGAGAGACACAATTTTCGTATTCTGGAACTTCGATTATATCTCCTTCATAGTAAAACACGAAAAATCAGGTCATTTTCCTCGAAAAATGTGGGTTTCTCGGGAGTCTGAAATCTTAGAATATTCCGAATAGTCTAAAACGACTGGAAATCGTACGAGAGACACAATTTTCGTATTCTGGAACTTCGATTATATCTCCTTCATAGTAAAACACGAAAAATCAGGTCATTTCGGTCGAAAAATGTGGGTTTCTCGGGAGTCTGAAATCTTAGAATATTCCGAATAGTCTAAAACGACTGGAAATCGTACGAGAGACACAATTTTCGTATTCTGGAACTTCTATTATATCTCCTTCATAGTAAAACACGAAAAATCAGGTCATTTTTATCGAAAAATGTGGGTTTCTCGGGAGTCTGAAATCTTAGAATATTCCGAATAGTCTAAAACGACTGGAAATCGTACGAGAGACACAATTTTCGTATTCTGGAACTTCGATTATATCTCCTTCATAGTAAAACACGAAAAATCAGGTCATTTTCCTCGAAAAATGTGGGTTTGTCTGAAATCTTAGAATATCCCGAATAGTCTAAAACGACTGGAAATCGTACGAGAGACACAATTTTCGTATTCTGGAACTTCGATTATATCTCCTTCATAGTAAAACACGAAAAATCAGGTCATTTTCCTCGAAAAATGTGGGTTTCTCGGGAGTCTGAAATCTTAGAATATTCCGAATAGTCTAAAACGACTGGAAATCGTACGAGAGACACAATTTTCGTATTCTGGAACTTCGATTATATCTCCTTCATAGTAAAACACGAAAAATCAGGTCATTTCGGTCGAAAAATGTGCGTTTCTCGGGAGTCTGAAATCTTAGAATATTCCGAATAGTCTAAAACGACTGGAAATCGTACGAGAGACACAATTTTCGTATTCTGGAACTTCGATTATATCTCCTTCATAGTAAAACACGAAAAATCAGGTTATTTCGGTCGAAAAATGTGGGTTTCTCGGGAGTCTGAAATCTTAGAATATTCCGAATAGTCTAAAACGACTGGAAATCGTACGAGAGACACAATTTTCGTATTCTGGAACTTCGATTATATCTCCTTCATAGTAAAACACGAAAAATCAGGTCATTTCCCTCGAAAAATGTGGGTTTCTCGGGAGTCTGAAATCTTAGAATATTCCGAATAGTCTAAAACGACTGGAAATCGTACGAGAGACACAATTTTCGTATTCTGGAACTTCGATTATATCTCCTTCATAGTAAAACACGAAAAATCAGGTCATTTCGGTCGAAAAATGTGGGTTTCTCGGGAGTCTGAAATCTTAGAATATTCCGAATAGTCTAAAACGACTGGAAATCGTACGAGAGACACAATTTTCGTATTCTGGAACTTCGATTATATCTCCTTCATAGTAAAACACGAAAAATCAGGTCATTTCGGTCGAAAAATGTGGGTTTCTCAGGAGTCTGAAATCTTAGAATATTCCGAATAGTCTAAAACGACTGGAAATCGTACGAGAGACACAATTTTCGTATTCTGGAACTTCGATTATATCTCCTTCATAGTAAAACACGAAAAATCAGGTCATTTCGGTCGAAAAATGTGGGTTTCTCCCGTACGATTTGAAATCCTAGAATATTCCGAATAGTCTAAAACGACTGGAAATCTTACGGGAGGCACAATTTTCGTATTCTGGAACTTCGATTATATCTCCTTCATAGTAAAACACGAAAAATCAGGTCATTTCGGTCGAAAAATGTGCGTTTCTCGGGAGTCTGAAATCTTAGAATATTCCGAATAGTCTAAAACGACTGGAAATCGTACGAGAGACACAATTTTCGTATTCTGGAACTTCGATTATATCTCCTTCATAGTAAAACACGAAAAATCAGGTTATTTCGGTCGAAAAATGTGGGTTTCTCGGGAGTCTGAAATCTTAGAATATTCCGAATAGTCTAAAACGACTGGAAATCGTACGAGAGACACAATTTTCGTATTCTGGAACTTCGATTATATCTCCTTCATAGTAAAACACGAAAAATCAGGTCATTTCGGTCGAAAAATGTGGGTTTCTCGGGAGTCTGAAATCTTAGAATATTCCGAATAGTCTAAAACGACTGGAAATCGTACGAGAGACACAATTTTCGTATTCTGGAACTTCGATTATATCTCCTTCATAGTAAAACACGAAAAATCAGGTCATTTTTATCGAAAAATGTGGGTTTCTCGGGAGTCTGAAATCTTAGAATATTCCGAATAGTCTAAAACGACTGGAAATCGTACGAGAGACACAATTTTCGTATTCTGGAACTTCGATTATATCTCCTTCATAGTAAAACACGAAAAATCAGGTCATTTTCCTCGAAAAATGTGGGTTTCTCGGGAGTCTGAAATCTTAGAATATTCCGAATAGTCTAAAACGACTGGAAATCGTACGAGAGACACAATTTTCGTATTCTGGAACTTCGATTATATCTCCTTCATAGTAAAACACGAAAAATCAGCTCATTTCGGTCGAAAAATGTGTGTTTCTCTTGAGTCTGAAATCTTAGAATATTCCGAATAGTCTAAAACGACTGGAAATCGTACGAGAGACACAATTTTCGTATTCTGGAACTTCGATTATATCTCCTTCATAGTAAAACACGCAAAATCAGGTCATTTTTATCGAAAAATGTGGGTTTCTCGGGAGTCTGAAATCTTAGAATATTCCGAATAGTCTAAAACGACTGGAAATCGTACGAGAGACACAATTTTCGTATTCTGGAACTTCGATTATATCTCCTTCATAGTAAAACACGAAAAATCAGGTCATTTTCCTCGAAAAATGTGGGTTTCTCGGCAGTCTGAAATCTTAGAATATTCCGAATAGTCTAAAACGACTGGAAATCGTACGAGAGACACAATTTTCGTATTCTGGAACTTCCATTATATCTCCTTCATAGTAAAACACGAAAAATCAGGTCATTTCGGTCGAAAAATGTGGGTTTCTCGGGAGTCTGAAATCTTAGAATATTCCGAATAGTCTAAAACGACTGGAAATCGTACGAGAGACACAATTTTCGTATTCTGGAACTTCGATTATATCTCCTTCATAGTAAAACACGAAAAATCAGGTCATTTCGGTCGAAAAATGTGGGTTTCTCGGGAGTCTGAAATCTTAGAATATTCCGAATAGTCTAAAACGACTGGAAATCGTACGAGAGACACAATTTTCGTATTCTGGAACTTCGATTATATCTCCTTCATAGTAAAACACGAAAAATCAGGTCATTTCGGTCGAAAAATGTGGGTTTCTCGGGAGTCTGAAATCTTAGAATATTCCGAATAGTCTAAAACGACTGGAAATCGTACGAGAGACACAATTTTCGTATTCTGGAACTTCCATTATATCTCCTTCATAGTAAAACACGAAAAATCAGGTCATTTTCCTCGAAAAATGTGGGTTTCTCGGGAGTCTGAAATCTTAGAATATTCCGAATAGTCTAAAACGACTGGAAATCGTACGAGAGACACAATTTTCGTATTCTGGAACTTCCATTATATCTCCTTCATAGTAAAACACGAAAAATCAGGTCATTTCGGTCGAAAAATGTGGGTTTCTCAGGAGTCTGAAATCTTAGAATATTCCGAATAGTCTAAAACGACTGGAAATCGTACGAGAGATACAATTTTCGTATTCTGGAACTTCCATTATATCTCCTTCATAGTAAAACACGAAAAATCAGGTAATTTCGGTCGAAAAATGTGCGTTTCTCAGGAGTCTGGAATCTTAGAATATTCCGAATAGTCTAAAACGACTGGAAATCGTACGAGAGACACAATTTTCGTATTCTGCAACTTCTATTATATCTCCTTCATAGTAAAACACGAAAAATCAGGTCATTTCGGTCGAGAAATGTGGGTTTCTCTGGAGTCTGAAATCTTAGAATATTCCGAATAGTCTAAAACGACTGGAAATCGTACGAGAGACACAATTTTCGTATTCTGGAACTTCCATTATATCTCCTTCATAGTAAAACACGAAAAATCAGGTCATTTCGGTCGAAAAATGTGGGTTTCTCAGGAGTCTGAAATCTTAGAATATTCCGAATAGTCTAAAACGACTGGAAATCGTACGAGAGACACAATTTTCGTATTCTGGAACTTCCATTATATCTCCTTCATAGTAAAACACGAAAAATCAGGTCATTTCGGTCGAAAAATGTGTGTTTCTCAGGAGTCTGAAATCTTAGAATATTCCGAATAGTCTAAAACGACTGGAAATCGTACGAGAGACACAATTTTCGTATTCTGGAACTTCCATTATATCTCCTTCATAGTAAAACACGAAAAATCAGGTCATTTCGGTCGAAAAATGTGGGTTTCTCAGGAGTCTGAAATCTTAGAATATTCCGAATAGTCTAAAACGACTGGAAATCGTACGAGAGACACAATTTTCGTATTCTGGAACTTCCATTATATCTCCTTCATAGTAAAACACGAAAAATCAGGTCATTTCGGTCGAAAAATGTGAATTTCTCGGGAGTCTGAAATCTTCGAATATTCCGAATAGTCTAAAACGACTGGAAATCGTACGAGAGACACAATTTTCGTATTCTGGAACTTCCATTATATCTCCTTCATAGTAAAACACGAAATATCAGGTCATTTACCTCGAAAAATGTGCGTTGCTCGGGAGTCTGAAATCTTAGAATATTCCGAATAGTCTAAAACGACTGGAAATCGTACGAGAGACACAATTTTCGTATTCTGGAACTTCCATTATATCTCCTTCATAGTAAAACACGAAAAATCAGGTAATTTCGGTCGAAAAATGTGGGTTTCTCAGGAGTCTGAAATCTTAGAATATTCCGAATAGTCTAAAACGACTGGAAATCGTACGAGAGACACAATTTTCGTATTCTGGAACTTCCATTATATCTCCTTCATAGTAAAACACGAAAAATCAGGTCATTTCGGTCGAACAATGTGGGTTTCTCAGGAGTCTGAAATCTTAGAATATTCCGAATAGTCTAAAACGACTGGAAATCGTACGAGAGACACAATTTTCGTATTCTGGAACTTCCATTATATCTCCTTCATAGTAAAACACGAAAAATCAGGTCATTTCGGTCGAAAAATGTGCGTTTCTCGGGAGTCTGAAATCTTAGAATATTCCGAATAGTCTAAAACGACTGGAAATCGTACGAGAGACACAATTTTCGTATTCTGGAACTTCCATTATATCTCCTTCATAGTAAAACACGAAAAATCAGGTCATTTCTGTCGAAAAATGTGCGTTTCTCGGGAGTCTGAAATCTTAGAATATTCCGAATAGTCTAAAACGACTGGAAATCGTACGAGAGACACAATTTTCGTATTCTGGAACTTCCATTATATCTCCTTCATAGTAAAACACGAAAAATCAGGTCATTTCGGTCGAAAAGTGTGGGTTTCTCGGGAGTCTGAAATCTTAGAATATTCCGAATAGTCTAAAACGACTGGAAATCGTACGAGAGACACAATTTTCGTATTCTGGAACTTCCATTATATCTCCTTCATAGTAAAACACGAAAAATCAGGTCATTTCGGTCGAAAAATGTGGGTTTCTCAGGAGTCTGAAATCTTAGAATATTCCGAATAGTCTAAAACGACTGGAAATCGTACGAGAGACACAATTTTCGTATTCTGGAACTTCCATTATATCTCCTTCATAGTAAAACACGAAAAATCAGGTCATTTCGGTCGAAAAATGTGGGTTTCTCAGGAGTCTGAAATCTTAGAATATTCCGAATAGTCTAAAACGACTGGAAATCGTACGAGAGACACAATTTTCGTATTCTGGAACTTCCATTATATCTCCTTCATAGTAAAACACGAAAAATCAGGTCATTTCGGTCGAAAAATGTAGGTTTCTCAGGAGTCTGAAATCTTAGAATATTCCGAATAGTCTAAAACGACTGGAAATCGTACGAGAGACACAATTTTCGTATTCTGGAACTTCCATTATATCTCCTTCATAGTAAAACACGAAAAATCAGGTCATTTTCCTCGAAAAATGTGGGTTTCTCGGGAGTCTGAAATCTTAGAATATTCCGAATAGTCTAAAACGACTGGAAATCGTACGAGAGACACAATTTTCGTATTCTGGAACTTCCATTATATCTCCTTCATAGTAAAACACGAAAAATCAGGTCATTTCGGTCGAAAATTGTGGGTTTCTCTGGTGTCTGAAATCTTAGAATATTCCGAATAGTCTAAAACGACTGGAAATCGTACGAGAGACACAATTTTCGTATTCTGGAACTTCCATTATATCTCCTTCATAGTAAAACACGAAAAATCAGGTCATTTCGGTCGAAAAATGTGGGTTTCTCGGGAGTCTGAAATCTTAGAATATTCCGTATAGTCTAAAACGACTGGAAATCGTACGAGAGACACAATTTTCGTATTCTGGAACTTCCATTATATCTCCTTCATAGTAAAACACGAAAAATCAGGTCATTTCGGTCGAAAAATGTGGGTTTCTCGGGAGTCTGAAATCTTAGAATATTCCGAATAGTCTAAAACGACTGGAAATCGTACGAGAGACACAATTTTCGTATTCTGGAACTTCCATTATATCTCCTTCATAGTAAAACACGAAAAATCAGGTCATTTTCCTCGAAAAATGTGGGTTTCTCGGGAGTCTGAAATCTTAGAATATTCCGAATAGTCTAAAACGACTGGAAATCGTACGAGAGACACAATTTTCGTATTCTGGAACTTCCATTATATCTCCTTCATAGTAAAACACGAAAAATCAGGTCATTTCGGTCGAAAAATGTGCGTTTCTCGGGAGTCTGAAATATTAGAATATTCCGAATAGTCTAAAACGACTGGAAATCGTACGAGAGACACAATTTTCGTATTCTGGAACTTCCATTATATCTCCTTCATAGTAAAACACGAAAAATCAGGTCATTTCGGTCGAAAAATGTGGGTTTCTCGGGAGTCTGAAATCTTAGAATATTCCGAATAGTCTAAAACGACTGGAAATCGTACGAGAGACACAATTTTCGTATTCTGGAACTTCTATTATATCTCCTTCATAGTAAAACACGAAAAATCAGGTCATTTCGGTCGAAAAATGTGGGTTTCTCGATCTGAAATCTTAGAATATTCCGAATAGTCTAAAACGACTGGAAATCGTACGAGAGACACAATTTTCGTATTCTGGAACTTCCATTATATCTCCTTCATAGTAAAACACGAAAAATCAGGTCATTTCGGTCGAAAAATGTGGGTTTCTCGGGAGTCTGAAATCTTAGAATATTCCGAATAGTCTAAAACGACTGGAAATCGTACGAGAGACACAATTTTCGTATTCTGGAACTTCCATTATATCTCCTTCATAGTAAAACACGAGAAATCAGGTCATTTCGTTCGAAAAATGTGGGTTTCTCAGGAGTCTGAAATCTTAGAATATTCCGAATAGTCTAAAACGACTGGAAATCGTACGAGAGACACAATTTTCGTATTCTGGAACTTCCATTATATCTCCTTCATAGTAAAACACGAAAAATCAGGTCATTTACGTCGAAAAATGTTGGTTTCTCGGGAGTCTGAAATCTTAGAATATTCCGAATAGTCTAAAACGACTGGAAATCGTACGAGAGACACAATTTTCGTATTCTGGAACTTCCATTATATCTCCTTCATAGTAAAACACGAAAAATCAGGTCATTTTCCTCGAAAAATGTAGGTTTCTCGGGAGTCTGAAATCTTAGAATATTCCGAATAGTCTAAAACGACTGGAAATCGTACGAGAGACACAATTTTCGTATTCTGGAACTTCCATTATATCTCCTTCATAGTAAAACACGAAAAATCAGGTCATTTTCCTCGAAAAATGTAGGTTTCTCGGGAGTCTGAAATCTTAGAATATTCCGAATAGTCTAAAACGACTGGAAATCGTACGAGAGACACAATTTTCGTATTCTGGAACTTCCATTATATCTCCTTCATAGTAAAACACGAAAAATCAGGTCATTTCGGTCGAAAAATGAGGGTTTCTCGGGAGTCTGAAATCTTAGAATATTCCGAATAGTCTAAAACGACTGGAAATCGTACGAGAGACACAATTTTCGTATTCTGGAACTTCCATTATATCTCCTTCATAGTAAAACACGCAAAATCAGGTCATTTTTATCGAAAAATGTGGGTTTCTCGGGAGTCTGAAATCTTAGAATATTCCGAATAGTCTAAAACGACTGGAAATCGTACGAGAGACACAATTTTCGTATTCTGGAACTTCCATTATATCTCCTTCATAGTAAAACACGAAAAATCAGGTCATTTTCCTCGAAAAATGTGGGTTTCTCGGGAGTCTGAAATCTTAGAATATTCCGAATAGTCTAAAACGACTGGAAATCGTACGAGAGACACAATTTTCGTATTCTGGAACTTCCATTATATCTCCTTCATAGTAAAACACGAAAAATCAGGTCATTTCGGTCGAAAAACGTAGGTTTCTCAGGAGTCTGAAATCTTAGAATATTCCGAATAGTCTAAAACGACTGGAAATCGTACGAGAGACACAATTTTCGTATTCTGGAACTTCCATTATATCTCCTTCATAGTAAAACACGAAAAATCAGGTCATTTCGGTCGAAAAATGTGGGTTTCTCAGGAGTCTGAAATCTTAGAATATTCCGAATAGTCTAAAACGACTGGAAATCGTACGAGAGACACAATTTTCGTATTCTGGAACTTCCATTATATCTCCTTCATAGTAAAACACGAAAAATCAGGTCATTTCGGTCGAAAAATGTGGGTTTCTCAGGAGTCTGAAATCTTAGAATATTCCGAATAGTCTAAAACGACTGGAAATCGTACGAGAGACACAATTTTCGTATTCTGGAACTTCCATTATATCTCCTTCATAGTAAAACACGAAAAATCAGGTCATTTCGGTCGAAAAATGTGGGTTTCTCAGGAGTCTGAAATCTTAGAATATTCCGAATAGTCTAAAACGACTGGAAATCGTACGAGAGACACAATTTTCGTATTCTGGAACTTCCATTATATCTCCTTCATAGTAAAACACGAAAAATCAGGTCATTTTCCTCGAAAAATGTGGGTTTCTCAGGAGTCTGAAATCTTAGAATATTCCGAATAGTCTAAAACGACTGGAAATCGTACGAGAGACACAATTTTCGTATTCTGGAACTTCCATTATATCTCCTTCATAGTAAAACACGAAAAATCAGGTCATTTTCCTCGAAAAATGTAGGTTTCTCGGGAGTCTGAAATCTTAGAATATTCCGAATAGTCTAAAACGACTGGAAATCGTACGAGAGACACAATTTTCGTATTCTGGAACTTCCATTATATCTCCTTCATAGTAAAACATGAAAAATCAGGTTATTTCGGTCGAAAAATGTGGGTTTCTCGGGAGTCTGAAATCTTAGAATATTCCGAATAGTCTAAAACGACTGGAAATCGTACGAGAGACACAATTTTCGTATTCTGGAACTTCGATTATATCTCCTTCATAGTAAAACACGAAAAATCAGGTAATTTTCCTCGAAAAATGTGGGTTTCTCGGGCGTCTAAAATCTTAGAATATTCCGAATAGTCTAAAACGACTGGAAATCGTACGAGAGACACAATTTTCATATTCTGGAACTTCCATTATATCTCCTTCATAGTAAAACACGAAATATCAGGTAATTTCGGTCGAAAAATGTGGGTTTCTCTGGAGTCTGAAATCTTTGAATATTCCGAATAGTCTAAAACGACTGGAAATCGTACGAGAGACACAATTTTCGTATTCTGGAACTTCGATTATATCTCCTTCATAGTAAAACACGAAAAATCAGCTCATTTCGGTCGAAAAATGTGGGTTTCTCGGGAGTCTGAAATCTTAGAATATTCCGAATAGTCTAAAACGACTGGAAATCGTACGAGAGACACAATTTTCGTATTCTGGAACTTCCATTATATCTCCTTCATAGTAAAACACGAAAAATCAGGTCATTTTTATCGAAAAATGTGGGTTTCTCGGGAGTCTGAAATCTTAGAATATTCCTAATAGTCTAAAACGACTGGAAATCGTACGAGAGACACAATTTTCGTATTCTGGAACTTCCATTATATCTCCTTCATAGTAAAACACGAAAAATCAGGTCATTTCGGTCGAAAAATGTGGGTTTCTCGGGAGTCTGAAATCTTAGAATATTCCGAATAGTCTAAAACGACTGGAAATCGTACGAGAGACACAATTTTCGTATTCTGGAACTTCCATTATATCTCCTTCATAGTAAAACACGAAAAATCAGGTCATTTCGGTCGAAAAATGTGGGTTTCTCGGGAGTCTGAAATCTTAGAATATTCCGAATAGTCTAAAACGACTGGAAATCGTACGAGAGACACAATTTTCGTATTCTGGAACTTCTATTATATCTCCTTCATAGTAAAACACGAAAAATCAGGTCATTTTTATCGAAAAATGTGGGTTTCTCAGGAGTCTGAAATCTTAGAATATTCCGAATAGTCTAAAACGACTGGAAATCGTACGAGAGACACAATTTTCGTATTCTGGAACTTCCATTATATCTCCTTCATAGTAAAACACGAAAAATCAGGTCATTTCGGTCGAAAAATGTGCGTTTCTCGGGAGTCTGAAATCTTAGAATATTCCGAATAGTCTAAAACGACTGGAAATCGTACGAGAGACACAATTTTCGTATTCTGGAACTTCCATTATATCTCCTTCATAGTAAAACACGAAAAATCAGGTCATTTTCCTCGAAAAATGTGGGTTTCTCGGGAGTCTGAAATCTTAGAACATTCCGAATAGTCTAAAACGACTGGAAATCGTACGAGAGACACAATTTTCGTATTCTGGAACTTCCATTATATCTCCTTCATAGTAAAACACGCAAAATCAGGTCATTTTTATCGAAAAATGTGGGTTTCTCGGGAGTCTGAAACCTTAGAATATTCCGAATAGTCTAAAACGACTGGAAATCGTACGAGAGACACAATTTTCGTATTCTGGAACTTCGATTATATCTCCTTCATAGTAAAACACGAAAAATCAGGTTATTTCGGTCGAAAAATGTGGGTTTCTCGATCTGAAATCTTAGAATATTCCGAATAGTCTAAAACGACTGGAAATCGTACGAGAGACACAATTTTCGTATTCTGGAACTTCTATTATATCTCCTTCATAGTAAAACACGCAAAATCAGGTCATTTTTATCGAAAAATGTGGGTTTCTCGGGAGTCTGAAATCTTAGAATATTCCGAATAGTCTAAAACGACTGGAAATCGTACGAGAGACACAATTTTCGTATTCTGGAACTTCCATTATATCTCCTTCATAGTAAAACACGAAAAATCAGGTCATTTCGGTCGAAAAATGTGCGTTCCTCGGGAGTCTGAAATCTTAGAATATTCCGAATAGTCTAAAACGACTGGAAATCGTACGAGAGACACAATTTTCGTATTCTGAAACTTCCATTATATCTCCTTCATAGTAAAACACGAAAAATCAAGTCATTTTCCTCGAAAAATGTGGGTTTCTCGGGAGTCTGAAATCTTAGAATATTCCGAATAGTCTAAAACGACTGGAAATCGTACGAGAGACACAATTTTCGTATTCTGGAACTTCCATTATATCTCCTTCATAGTAAAACACTAAAAATCAGGTAATTTCGGTCGAAAAATGTGCGTTTCTCGGGTGTCTTAAATCTTAGAATATTCCGAATAGTCTAAAACGACTGGAAATCGTACGAGAGACACAATTTTCGTATTCTGGAACTTCCATTATATCTCCTTCATAGTAAAACACGAAAAATCAGGTCATTTCGGTCGAAAAATGTGGGTTTCTCGGGAGTCTGAAATCTTAGAATATTCCGAATAGTCTAAAACGACTGGAAATCGTACGAGAGACACAATTTTCGTATTCTGGAACTTCTATTATATCTCCTTCATAGTAAAACAGGAAAAATCAGGTCATTTTTATCGAAAAATGTGGGTTTCTCGGGAGTCTGAAATCTTAGAATATTCCGAATAGTCTAAAACGACTGGAAATCGTACGAGAGACACAATTTTCGTATTCTGGAACTTCGATTATATCTCCTTCATAGTAAAACACGAAAAATCAGGTCATTTCGGTCGAAAAATGTGGGTTTCTCGGGAGTCTGAAATCTTAGAATATTCCGAATAGTCTAAAACGACTGGAAATCGTACGAGAGACACAATTTTCGTATTCTGGAACTTCCATTATATCTCCTTCATAGTAAAACACGAAAAATCAGGTCATTTCGGTCGAAAAATGTAGGTTTCTCAGGAGTCTGAAATCTTTGAATATTCCGAATAGTCTAAAACGACTGGAAATCGTACGAGAGACACAATTTTCGTATTCTGGAACTTCCATTATATCTCCTTCATAGTAAAACACGAAAAATCAGGTCATTTCGGTCGAAAAATGTGCGTTTCTCGGGAGTCTGAAATCTTAGAATATTCCGAATAGTCTAAAACGACTGGAAATCGTACGAGAGACACAATTTTCGTATTCTGGAACTTCTATTATATCTCCTTCATAGTAAAACACGCAAAATCAGGTCATTTTTATCGAAAAATGTGGGTTTCTCGGGAGTCTGAAACCTTAGAATATTCCGAATAGTCTAAAACGACTCTAAATCGTACGAGAGACACAATTTTCATATTCTGGAACTTCGATTATATCTCCTTCATCGTAAAACACGACAAATCAGGTTATTTCGGTCGAAAAATGTGGGTTTCTCGGGAGTCTGAAATCTTAGAATATTCCGAATAGTCTAAAACGACTGGAAATCGTACGAGAGACACAATTTTCGTATTCTGGAACTTCTATTATATCTCCTTCATAGTAAAACAGGAAAAATCAGGTCATTTTTATCGAAAAATGTGGGTTTCTCTGGAGTCTGAAATCTTAGAATATTCCGAATAGTCTAAAACGACTGGAAATCGTACGAGAGACACAATTTTCGTATTCTGGAACTTCCATTATATCTCCTTCATAGTAAAACACGAAAAATCAGGTCATTTCGGTCGAAAAATGTGCGTTTCTCGGGAGTCTGAAATCTTAGAATATTCCGAATAGTCTAAAACGACTGGAAATCGTACGAGAGACACAATTTTCGTATTCTGGAACTTCCATTATATCTCCTTCATAGTAAAACACGAAAAATCAGGTCATTTCGGTCGAAAAATGTGGGTTTCTCAGGAGTCTGAAATCTTAGAATATTCCGAATAGTCTAAAACGACTGGAAATCGTACGAGAGACACAATTTTCGTATTCTGGAACTTCCATTATATCTCCTTCATAGTAAAACACGAAAAATCAGGTCATTTATTTCGAAAAATGTGGGTTTCTCGGGAGTCTGAAATCTTAGAATATTCCGAATAGTCTAAAACGACTGGAAATCGTACGAGAGACACAATTTTCGTATTCTGGAACTTCCATTATATCTCCTTCATAGTAAAACACGAAAAATCAGGTCATTTTTATCGAAAAATGTAGGTTTCTCCGGAGTCTGAAATCTTAGAATATTCCGAATAGTCTAAAACGACTGGAAATCGTACGAGAGACACAATTTTCGTATTCTGGAACTTCCATTATATCTCCTTCATAGTAAAACACGAAAAATCAGGTCATTTCGGTCGAAAAATGTGGGTTTCTCAGGAGTCTGAAATCTTAGAATATTCCGAATAGTCTAAAACGACTGGAAATCGTACGAGAGACACAATTTTCGTATTCTGGAACTTCCATTATATCTCCTTCATAGTAAAACACGAAAAATCAGGTCATTTCGGTCGAAAAATGTGGGTTTCTCAGGAGTCTGAAATCTTAGAATATTCCGAATAGTCTAAAACGACTGGAAATCGTACGAGAGACACAATTTTCGTATTCTGGAACTTCCATTATATCTCCTTCATAGTAAAACACGAAAAATCAGGTCATTTCGGTCGAAAAATGTGGGTTTCTCAGGAGTCTGAAATCTTAGAATATTCCGAATAGTCTAAAACGACTGGAAATCGTACGAGAGACACAATTTTCGTATTCTGGAACTTCCATTATATCTCCTTCATAGTAAAACACGAAAAATCAGGTCATTTCGGTCGAAAAATGTGGGTTTCTCAGGAGTCTGAAATCTTAGAATATTCCGAATAGTCTAAAACGACTGGAAATCGTACGAGAGACACAATTTTCGTATTCTGGAACTTCCATTATATCTCCTTCATAGTAAAACACGCAAAATCAGGTCATTTTTATCGAAAAATGTGGGTTTCTCGGGAGTCTGAAATCTTAGAATATTCCGAATAGTCTAAAACGACTGGAAATCGTACGAGAGACACAATTTTCGTATTCTGGAACTTCCATTATATCTCCTTCATAGTAAAACACGAAAAATCAGGTCATTTCGGTCGAAAAATGTGGGTTTCTCTGGAGTCTGAAATCTTAGAATATTCCGAATAGTCTAAAACGACTGGAAATCGTACGAGAGACACAATTTTCGTATTCTGGAACTTCCATTATATCTCCTTCATAGTAAAACACGCAAAATCAGGTCATTTCGTTCGAAAAATGTGGGTTTCTCGGGAGTCTGAAATCTTAGAATATTCCGAATAGTCTAAAACGACTGGAAATCGTACGAGAGACACAATTTTCGTATTCTGGAACTTCCATTATATCTCCTTCATAGTAAAACACGAAAAATCAGGTAATTTCGGTCGAAAAATGTGGGTTTCTCGGGAGTCTGAAATCTTAGAATATTCCGAATAGTCTAAAACGACTGGAAATCGTACGAGAGACACAATTTTCGTATTCTGGAACCTCCATTATATCTCCTTCATAGTAAAACACGAAAAATCAGGTCATTTTTATCGAAAAATGTGGGTTTCTCGGGAGTCTGAAATCTTAGAATATTCCGAATAGTCTAAAACGACTGGAAATCGTACGAGAGACACAATTTTCGTATTCTGGAACTTCCATTATATCTCCTTCATAGTAAAACACGAAAAATCAGGTCATTTCGGTCGAAAAATGTGGGTTTCTCGTCAGTCTGAAATCTTAGAATATTCCGAATAGTCTAAAACGACTGGAAATCGTACGAGAGACACAATTTTCGTATTCTGGAACTTCCATTATATCTCCTTCATAGTAAAACACGAAAAATCAGGTCATTTTCGAAAAATGTGGGTTTCTCAGGAGTCTGAAATCTTAGAATATTCCGAATAGTCTAAAACGACTGGAAATCGTACGAGAGACACAATTTTCGTATTCTGGAACTTCCATTATATCTCCTTCATAGTAAAACACGAAAAATCAGGTCATTTTCCTCGGAAAATGTGGGTTTCTCGGGAGTCTGAAATCTTAGAATATTCCGAATAGTCTAAAACGACTCTGGAAATCGTACGAGAGACACAATTTTCGTATTCTGGAACTTCCATTATATCTCCTTCATAGTAAAACACGAAAAATCCGGTCATTACGCTCGAAAAAGGTGGGTTTCTCGGGAGACTGAAATCTTAGAATATTCCGAATAGTCTAAAACGACTGGAAATCGTACGAGAGACACAATTTTCGTATTCTGGAACTTCTATTATATCTCCTTCATAGTAAAACACAAAAATCAGGTCATTTCGGTCGAAAAATGTGGGTTTCTCAGGAGTCTGAAATCTTAGAATATTCCGAATAGTCTAAAACGACTGGAAATCGTACGAGAGACACAATTTTCGTATTCTGGAACTTCCATTATATCTCCTTCATAGTAAAACACGAAAAATCAGGTCATTTAGGTCGAAAAATGTGGGTTTCTCGGGAGTCTGAAATCTTAGAATATTCCGAATAGTCTAAAACGACTGGAAATCGTACGAGAGACACAATTTTCGTATTCTGGAACTTCCATTATATCTCCTTCCTAGTAAAACACGAAAAATCAGGTCATTTCCTCGAAAAATGTGGGTTTCTCAGGAGTCTGAAATCTTAGAATATTCCGAATAGTCTAAAACGACTGGAAATCGTACGAGAGACACAATTTTCGTATTCTGGAACTTCCATTATATCTCCTTCATAGTAAAACACGAAAAATCAGGTCATTTCGGTCGAAAAATGTGCGTTTCTCGGGAGTCTGAAATCTTAGAATATTCCGAATAGTCTAAAACGACTGGAAATCGTACGAGAGACACAATTTTCGTATTCTGGAACTTCTATTATATCTCCTTCATAGTAAAACACGAAAAATCAGGTCATTTTATCGAAAAATGTGGGTTTCTCGGGAGTCTGAAATCTTAGAATATTCCGAATAGTCTAAAACGACTGGAAATCGTACGAGAGACACAATTTTCGTATTCTGGAACTTCATTTATATCTCCTTCATAGTAAAACACGAAAAATCAGGTCATTTCGGTCGAAAAATGTGCGTTTCTCGGGAGTCTGAAATCTTAGAATATACCGAATAGTCTAAAACGACTGGAAATCGTACGAGAGACACAATTTTCGTATTCTGGAACTTATATTATATCTCCTTCATAGTAAAACACGCAAAATCTGGTCATTTGGTTCGAAAAATGTGGGTTTCTCGGGAGTCTGAAATCTTAGAATATTCCGAATAGTCTAAAACGACTGGAAATCGTACGAGAGACACAATTTTCGTATTCTGGAACTTCCATTATATCTCCTTCATAGTAAAACACGAAAAATCAGGTCATTTTCCTCGAAAAATGTGGGTTTCTCGGGAGTCTGAAATCTTAGAATATTCCGAATAGTCTAAAACGACTGGAAATCGTACGAGAGACACAATTTTCGTATTCTGGAACTTCCATTATATCTCCTTCATAGTAAAACACCAAAAATCAGGTCATTTCGGTCGAAAAATGTGGGTTTCTCGGGAGTATGAAATCTTAGAATATTCCGAATAGTCTAAAACGACTGGAAATCGTACGAGAGACACAATTTTCGTATTCTGGAACTTCCATCATATCTCCTTCATAGTAAAACACGAAAAATCAGGTAATTTTTATCGAAATATGTGGGTTTCTCGGGAGTCTGAAATCTTAGAATATTCCGAATAGTCTAAAACGACTGGAAATCGTACGAGAGACACAATTTTCGTATTCTGGAACTTCCATTATATCTCCTTCATAGTAAAACACGAAAAATCCGGTCATTGTCCTCGAAAAATGTGGGTTTCTCGGGAGTCTGAAATCTTAGAATATTCCGAATAGTCTAAAACGACTGGAAATCGTACGAGAGACACAATTTTCGTATTCTGGAACTTCCATTATATCTCCTTCATAGTAAAACACGAAAAATCAGGTCATTTTCCTCGAAAAATGTGGGTTTCTCGGGAGTCTGAAACCTTAGAATATTCCGAATAGTCTAAAACGACTGGAAATCGTACGAGAGACACAATTTTCGTATTCTGGAACTTCGATTATATTTCCTTCATAGTAAAACACGAAAAATCAGGTCATTTCGGTCGAAAAATGTGGGTTTCTCGGGAGTCTGAAATCTTAGAATATTCCGAATAGTCTAAAACGACTGGAAATCGTACGAGAGACACAATTTTCGTATTCTGGAACTTCCATTATATCTCCTTCATAGTAAAACACGAAAAATCAGGTCATTTCGGTCGAAAAATGTGGGTTTCTCAGGAGTCTGAAATCTTAGAATATTCCGAATAGTCTAAAACGACTGGAAATCGTACGAGAGACACAATTTTCGTATTCTGGAACTTCCATTATATCTCCTTCATAGTAAAACACGAAAAATCAGGTCATTTCGGTCGAAAAATGTGCGTTTCTCGGGAGTCTGAAATCTTAGAATATTCCGAATAGTCTAAAACGACTGGAAATCGTACGAGAGACACAATTTTCGTATTCTGGAACTTCCATTATATCTCCTTCATAGTAAAACACGAAAAATCACGTCATTTCGTTCTAAAAATGTGGGTTTCTCGTGAGTCTGAAATCTTAGAATATTCCGAATAGTCTAAAACGACTGGAAATCGTACGAGAGACACAATTTTCGTATTCTGGAACTTCCATTATATCTCCTTCATAGTAAAACACGAAAAATCAGGTCATTTTTATCGAAAAATGTGGTTTTAT
Organism: Trypoxylus dichotomus; assembly: GCA_023509865.1. Lineage (NCBI taxonomy): Eukaryota > Metazoa > Arthropoda > Insecta > Coleoptera > Scarabaeidae > Trypoxylus > Trypoxylus dichotomus. The sequence goes on along the minus strand of CM042074.1, from coordinate 51,095,961 downwards.
AGGGAGTCAGAAATCTTAGAATATTCCGAATATTCTAAAACGACTGGAAATCGTACGAGAGACACAATTTTCGTATTCTGGAACTTCCATTATATCTCCTTCATAGTAAAACACGAAAAATCAGGTCATTTTCCTCGGAAAATGTGGGTTTCTCGGGAGTCTGAAATCTTAGAATATTCCGAATAGTCTAAAACGACTGGAAATCGTACGAGAGACACAATTTTCGTATTCTGGAACTTCCATTATATCTCCTTCATAGTAAAACACGAAAAATCAGGTCATTTCGGTCGAAAAATGTGGGTTTCTCGGGAGTCTGAAATCTTAGAATATTCCGAATAGTCTAAAACGACTGGAAATCGTACGAGAGACACAATTTTCGTATTCTGGAACTTCTATTATATCTCCTTCATAGTAAAACACGCAAAATCAGGTCATTTTTATCGAAAAATGTGGGTTTCTCGGGAGTCTGAAATCTTAGAATATTCCGAATAGTCTAAAACGACTGGAAATCGTACGAGAGACACAATTTTCGTATTCTGGAACTTCCATTATATCTCCTTCATAGTAAAACACGAAAAATCAGGTAATTTCGGTCGAAAAATGTGCGTTTCTCGGGAGTCTGAAATCTTAGAATATTCCGAATAGTCTAAAACGACTGGAAATCGTACGAGAGACACAATTTTCGTATTCTGGAACTTCCATTATATCTCCTTCATAGTAGAACACGAAAAATCAGGTCATTTCGGTCGAAAAATGTGCGTTTCTCGGTAGTCTGAAATCTTAGAATATTCCGAATAGTCTAAAACGACTGGAAATCGTACGAGAGATACAATTTTCGTATTCTGGAACTTCTATTATATCTCCTTCATAGTAAAACACGCAAAATCAGGTCATTTCGGTCGAAAAATGTGCGTTTCTCGGGAGTCTGAAATCTTAGAATATTCCGAATAGTCTAAAACGACTGGAAATCGTACGAGAGACACAATTTTCGTATTCTGGAACTTCCATTATATCTCCTTCATAGTAAAACACGAAAAATCAGGTAATTTTCCTAGAAAAATGTGGGTTTCTCGGGAGTCTGAAATCTTAGAATATTCCGAATAGTCTAAAACGACTGGAAATCGTACGAGAGACACAATTTTCGTATTCTGGAACTTCCATTATATCTCCTTCATAGTAAAACACGAAAAATCAGGTCATTTTCCTCGAAAAATGTGGGTTTCTCGGGAGTCTGAAATCTTAGAATATTCCGAATAGTCTAAAACGACTGGAAATCGTACGAGAGACACAATTTTCGTATTCTGGAACTTCCATTATATCTCCTTCATAGTAAAACACGAAAAATGAGGTAATTTCGGTCGAAAAATGTGGGTTTCTCGGGAGTCTTAAATCTTAGAATATTCCGAATAGTCTAAAACGACTGGAAATCGTACGAGAGACACAATTTTCGTATTCTGGAACTTCCATTATATCTCCTTCATAGTAAAACACGAAAAATCAGGTCATTTTTATCGAAAAATGTGGGTTTCTCGGGAGTCTGAAATCTTAGAATATTCCGAATAGTCTAAAACGACTGGAAATCGTACGAGAGACACAATTTTCGTATTCTGGAACTTCCATTATATCTCCTTCATAGTAAAACACGAAAAATCAGGTCATTTCGGTCGAAAAATGTGGGTTTCTCAGGAGTCTGAAATCTTAGAATATTCCGAATAGTCTAAAACGACTGGAAATCGTACGAGAGACACAATTTTCGTATTCTGGAACTTCCATTATATCTCCTTCATAGTAAAACACGAAAAATCAGGTTATTTCGGTCGAAAAATGTGGGTTTCTCAGGAGTCTGAAATCTTAGAATATTCCGAATAGTCTAAAACGACTGGAAATCGTACGAGAGACACAATTTTCGTATTCTGGAACTTCTATTATATCTCCTTCATAGTAAAACACGAAAAATCAGGTCATTTTAATCGAAAAATGTGGGTTTCTCGGGAGTCTGAAATCTTAGAATATTCCGAATAGTCTAAAACGACTGGAAATCGTACGAGAGACACAATTTTCGTATTCTGGAACTTCCATTATATCTCCTTCATAGTAAAACACGAAAAATCAGGTCATTTTCCTCGAAAAATGTGGGTTTCTCGGGAGTCTGAAATCTTAGAATATTCCGAATAGTCTAAAACGACTGGAAATCGTACGAGAGACACAATTTTCGTATTCTGGAACTTCTATTATATCTCCTTCATAGTAAAACACGAAAAATCAGGTCATTTTTATCGAAAAATGTGGGTTTCTCGGGAGTCTGAAATCTTAGAATATTCCGAATAGTCTAAAACGACTGGAAATCGTACGAGAGACACAATTTTCGTATTCTGGAACTTCCATTATATCTCCTTCATAGTAAAACACGAAAAATCAGGTCATTTTTATCGAAAAATGTGGGCTTCTCGGGAGTCTGAAATCTTAGAATATTCCGAATAGTCTAAAACGACTGGAAATCGTACGAGAGACACAATTTTCGTATTCTGGAACTTCCATTATATCTCCTTCATAGTAAAACACGAAAAATCAGGTCATTTCGGTCGAAAAATGTGGGTTTCTCAGGAGTCTGAAATCTTAGATTATTCCGAATAGTCTAAAACGACTGGAAATCGTACGAGAGACACAATTTTCGTATTCTGGAACTTCCATTATATCTCCTTCATAGTAAAACACGAAAAATCAGGTCATTTTCCTCGAAAAATGTGGGTTTCTCGGGAGTCTGAAATCTTAGAATATTCCGAATAGTCTAAAACGACTGGAAATCGTACGAGAGACACAATTTTCGTATTCTGGAACTTCCATTATATCTCCTTCATAGTAAAACACGAAAAATCAGGTCATTTCGGTCGAAAAATGTGGGTTTCTCGGGAGTCTGAAATCTTAGAATATTCCGAATAGTCTAAAACGACTGGAAATCGTACGAGAGACACAATTTTCGTATTCTGGAACTTCTATTATATCTCCTTCATAGTAAAACACGAAAAATCAGGTCATTTCGGTCGAAAAATGTGGGTTTCTCGGGAGTCTGAAATCTTATAATATTCCGAATAGTCTAAAACGACTGGAAATCGTACGAGAGACACAATTTTCGTATTCTGGAACTTCCATTATATCTCCTTCATAGTAAAACACGAAAAATCAGGTCATTTCGGTCGAAAAATGTGGGTTTCTCAGGATTCTGAAATCTTAGAATATTCCGAATAGTCTAAAACGACTGGAAATCGTACGAGAGACACAATTTTCGTATTCTGGAACTTCCATTATATCTCCTTCATAGTAAAACACGAAAAATCAGGTCATTTCTGTCGAAAAATGTGGGTTTCTCAGGAGTCTGAAATCTTAGAATATTCCGAATAGTCTAAAACGACTGGAAATCGTACGAGAGACACAATTTTCGTATTCTGGAACTTCCATTATATCTCCTTCATAGTAAAACACGCAAAATCAGGTCATTTTTATCGAAAAATGTGGGTTTCTCATGAGTCTGAAATCTTAGAATATTCCGAATAGTCTAAAACGACTGGAAATCGTACGAGAGACACAATTTTCGTATTCTGGAACTTCTATTATATCTCCTTCATAGTAAAACACGAAAAATCAGGTCATTTCGGTCGAAAAATGTGGGTTTCTCGGGAGTCTGAAATCTTAGAATATTCCGAATAGTCTAAAACGACTGGAAATCGTACGAGAGACACAATTTTCGTATTCTGGAACTTCTATTATATCTCCTTCATAGTAAAACACGAAAAATCAGGTCATTTTTATCGAAAAATGTGGGTTTCTCGGGAGTCTGAAATCTTAGAATATTCCGAATAGTCTAAAACGACTGGAAATCGTACGAGAGACACAATTTTCGTATTCTGGAACTTCCATTATATCTCCTTCATAGTAAAACACGAAAAATCAGGTCATTTTCCTCGAAAAATGTGGGTTTCTCGGGAGTCTGAAATCTTAGAATATTCCGAATAGTCTAAAACGACTGGAAATCGTACGAGAGACACAATTTTCGTATTCTGGAACTTCTATTATATCTCCTTCATAGTAAAACACGAAAAATCAGGTCATTTTTATCGAAAAATGTGGGTTTCTCAGGAGTCTGAAATCTTAGAATATTCCGAATAGTCTAAAACGACTGGAAATCGTACGAGAGACACAATTTTCGTATTCTGGAACTTCCATTATATCTCCTTCATAGTAAAACACGAAAAATCAGGTCATTTTTATCGAAAAATGTGGGTTTCTCCGGAGTCTGAAATCTTAGAATATTCCGAATAGTCTAAAACGACTGGAAATCGTACGAGAGACACAATTTTCGTATTCTGGAACTTCCATTATATCTCCTTCATAGTAAAACACGAAAAATCAGGTCATTTCGGTCGAAAAATGTGGGTTTCTCGGGAGTCTGAAATCTTAGAATATTCCGAATAGTCTAAAACGACTGGAAATCGTACGAGAGACACAATTTTCGTATTCTGGAACTTCTATTATATCTCCTTCATAGTAAAACACGCAAAATCAGGTCATTTTTATCGAAAAATGTGGGTTTCTCGGGAGTCTGAAATCTTAGAATATTCCGAATAGTCTAAAACGACTGGAAATCGTACGAGAGACACAATTTCGTATTCTGGAACTTCCATTATATCTCCTTCATAGTAAAACAAGAAAAATCAGGTCATTTCGGTCGAAAAATGTGGGTTTCTCGGGAGTCTGAAATCTTAGAATATTCCGAATAGTCTAAAACGACTGGAAATCGTACGAGAGACACAATTTTCGTATTCTGGAACTTCTATTATATCTCCTTCATAGTAAAACACGAAAAATCAGGTCATTTCGGTCGAAAAATGTGTGTTTCTCGGGAGTCTGAAATCTTAGAATATTCCGAATAGTCTAAAACGACTGGAAATCGTACGAGAGACACAATTTTCGTATTCTGGAACTTCCATTATATCTCCTTCATAGTAAAACACGAAAAATCAGGTCATTTCGGTCGAAAAATGTGGGTTTCTCAGGAGTCTGAAATCTTAGAATATTCCGAATAGTCTAAAACGACTGGAAATCGTACGAGAGACACAATTTTCGTATTCTGGAACTTCCATTATATCTCCTTCATAGTAAAACACGAAAAATCAGGTCATTTCGGTCGAAAAATGTGGGTTTCTCGGGAGTCTGAAATCTTAGAATATTCCGAATAGTCTAAAACGACTGGAAATCGTACGAGAGACACAATTTTCGTATTCTGGAACTTCTATTATATCTCCTTCATAGTAAAACACGCAAAATCAGGTCATTTTTATCGAAAAATGTGGGTTTCTCGGGAGGCTGAAATCTTAGAATATTCCGAATAGTCTAAAACGACTGGAAATCGTACGAGACACAATTTTCGTATTCTGGAACTTCTATTATATCTCCTTCATAGTAAAACACGAAAAATGAGGTCATTTCGGTCGAAAAATGTGGGTTTCTCGGGAGTCTGAAATCTTAGAATATTCCGAATAGTCTAAAACGACTGGAAATCGTACGAGAGACACAATTTTCGTATTCTGGAACTTCTATTATATCTCCTTCATAGTAAAACACGAAAAATCAGGTCATTTTTATCGAAAAATGTGGGTTTCTCGGGAGTCTGAAATCTTAGAATATTCCGAATAGTCTAAAACGACTGGAAATCGTACGAGAGACACAATTTTCGTATTCTGGAACTTCCATTATATCTCCTTCATAGTAAAACACGAAAAATCAGGTCATTTCGGTCGAAAAATGTGGGTTTCTCAGGAGTCTGAAATCTTAGAATATTCCGAATAGTCTAAAACGACTGGAAATCGTACGAGAGACACAATTTTCGTATTCTGGAACTTCTATTATATCTCCTTCATAGTAAAACACGAAAAATCAGGTCATTTCGGTCGAAAAATGTGGGATTCTCAGGAGTCTGAAATCTTAGAATATTCCGAATAGTCTAAAACGACTGGAAATCGTACGAGAGACACAATTTTCGTATTCTGGAACTTCCATTATATCTCCTTCATAGTAAAACACGAAAAATCAGGTCATTTCGGTCGAAAAATGTGGGTTTCTCAGGAGTCTGAAATCTTAGAATATTCCGAATAGTCTAAAACGACTGGAAATCGTACGAGAGACACAATTTTCGTATTCTGGAACTTCCATTATATCTCCTTCATAGTAAAACACGAAAAATCAGGTCATTTCGGTCGAAAAATGTGGGTTTCTCAGGAGTCTGAAATCTTAGAATATTCCGAATAGTCTAAAACGACTGGAAATCGTACGAGAGACACAATTTTCGTATTCTGGAACTTCCATTATATCTCCTTCATAGTAAAACACGAAAAATCAGGTCATTTTTATCGAAAAATGTGGGTTTCTCGGGAGTCTGAAATCTTAGAATATTCCGAATAGTCTAAAACGACTGGAAATCGTACGAGAGACACAATTTTCGTATTCTGGAACTTCCATTATATCTCCTTCATAGTAAAACACGAAAAATCAGGTCATTTCGGTCGAAAAATGTGCGTTTCTCGGGAGTCTGAAATCTTAGAATATTCCGAATAGTCTAAAACGACTGGAAATCGTACGAGAGACACAATTTCGTATCCTGGAACTTCCATTATATCTCCTTCATAGTAAAACAAGAAAAATCAGGTCATTTCGGTCGAAAAATGTGGGTTTCTCGGGAGTCTGAAATCTTAGAATATTCCGAATAGTCTAAAACGACTGGAAATCGTACGAGAGACACAATTTTCGTATTCTGGAACTTCTATTATATCTCCTTCATAGTAAAACACGCAAAATCAGGTCCCTTTTATCGAAAAATGTGGGTTTCTCGGGAGTCTGAAATCTTAGAATATTCCGAATAGTCTAAAACGACTGGAAATCGTACGAGAGACACAATTTTCGTATTCTGGAACTTCTATTATATCTCCTTCATAGTAAAACACGAAAAATCAGGTCATTTCGGTCGAAAAATGTGGGTTTCTCGGGAGTCTGAAATCTTAGAATATTCCGAATAGTCTAAAACGACTGGAAATCGTACGAGAGACACAATTTTCGTATTCTGGAACTTCCATTATATCTCCTTCATAGTAAAACACGAAAAATCAGGCCATTTCGGTCGAAAAATGTGCGTTTCTCGGGAGTCTGAAATCTTAGAATATTCCGAATAGTCTAAAACGACTGGAAATCGTACGAGAGACACAATTTTCGTATTCTGGAACTTCCATTATATCTCCTTCATAGTAAAACACGAAAAATCAGGTCATTTTTATCGAAAAATGTGGGTTTCTCGGGAGTCTGAAATCTTAGAATATTTCGAATAGTCTAAAACGACTGGAAATCGTACGAGAGACACAATTTTCGTATTCTGGAACTTCTATTATATCTCCTTCATAGTAAAACACGAAAAATCAGGTCATTTTTATCGAAAAATGTGGGTTTCTCGGGAGTCTGAAATCTTAGAATATTCCGAATAGTCTAAAACGACTGGAAATCGTACGAGAGACACAATTTTCGTATTCTGGAACTTCCATTATATCTCCTTCATAGTAAAACACGAAAAATCAGGTCATTTCGGTCGAAAAATGTGGGTTTCTCAGGAGTCTGAAATCTTAGAATATTCCGAATAGTCTAAAACGACTGGAAATCGTACGAGAGACACAATTTTCGTATTCTGGAACTTCCATTATATCTCCGTCATAGTAAAACACGAAAAATCAGGTCATTTCGGTCGAAAAATGTGGGTTTCTCTGGAGTCTGAAATCTTAGAATATTCCGAATAGTCTAAAACGACTGGAAATCGTACGAGAGACACAATTTTCGTATTCTGGAACTTCGATTATATCTCCTTCATAGTAAAACACGAAAAATCAGGTCATTTCAGTCGAAAAATGTGCGTTCCTCAGGAGTCTGAAATCTTAGAATATTCCGAATAGTCTAAAACGACTGGAAATCGTACGAGAGACACAATTTTCGTATTCTGGAACTTCCATTATATCTCCTTCATAGTAAAACACGAAAAATCAAGTCATTTTTATCGAAAAATGTGGGTTTCTCGGGAGTCTGAAATCTTAGAATATTCCGAATAGTCTAAAACGACTGGAAATCGTACGAGAGACACAATTTTCGTATTCTGGAACTTCCATTATATCTCCTTCATAGTAAAACACGAAAAATCAGGTCATTTAGGTCGAAAAATGTGGGTTTCTCGGGAGTCTGAAATCTTAGAATATTCCGAATAGTCTAAAACGACTGGAAATCGTACGAGAGACACAATTTTCGTATTCTGGAACTTCCATTATATCTCCTTCATAGTAAAACACGAAAAATCAGGTCATTTTCCTCGAAAAATGTGGGTTTCTCGGCGGTCTGAAATCTTAGAATATTCCGAATAGTCTAAAACGACTGGAAATCGTACGAGAGACACAATTTTCGTATTCTGGAACTTCCATTATATCTCCTTCATAGTAAAACACGAAAAATCAGGTCATTTCGGTCGAAAAATGTGGGTTTCTCAGGAGTCTGAAATCTTAGAATATTCCGAATAGTCTAAAACGACTGGAAATCGTACGAGAGACACAATTTTCGTATTCTGGAACTTCTATTATATCTCCTTCATAGTAAAACACGAAAAATCAGGTCATTTTTATCGAAAAATGTGGGTTTCTCGGGAGTCTGAAATCTTAGAATATTCCGAATAGTCTAAAACGACTGGAAATCGTACGAGAGACACAATTTTCGTATTCTGGAACTTCCATTATATCTCCTTCATAGTAAAACACGAAAAATCAGGTCATTTCGGTCGAAAAATGTGGGTTTCTCGGGAGTCTGAAATCTTAGAATATTCCGAATAGTCTAAAACGACTGGAAATCGTACGAGAGACACAATTTTCGTATTCTGAAGCTTCCATTATATCTCCTTCATAGTAAAACACGAAAAATCAGGTTATTTCGGTCGAAAAATGTGGGTTTCTCGGGAGTCTGAAATCTTAGAATATTCCGAATAGTCTAAAACGACTGGAAATCGTACGAGAGACACAATTTTCGTATTCTGGAACTTCTATTATATCTCCTACATAGTAAAACACGCAAAATCAGCTCATTTCGGTCGAAAAATGTGTGTTTCTCGGGAGTCTGAAATCTTAGAATATTCCGACTAGTCTAAAACGACTGGAAATCGTACGAGAGACACAATTTTCGTATTCTGAAGCTTCCATTATATCTCCTTCATAGTAAAACACGAAAAATCAGGTCATTTCGGTCGAAAAATGTGGGTTTCTCGGGAGTCTGATATCTTAGAATATTCCGAATAGTCTAAAACGACTGGAAATCGTACGAGAGACACAATTTTCGTATTCTGGAACTTCCATTATATCTCCTTCATAGTAAAACACGAAAAATCAGGTCATTTTCCTCGAAAATTGTGGGTTTCTCGGGAGTCTGAAATCTTAGAATATTCCGAATAGTCTAAAACGACTGGAAATCGTACGAGAGACACAATTTTCGTATTCTGGAACTTCCATTATATCTCCTTCATAGTAAAACACGAAAAATCAGGTCATTTTTATCGAAAAATGTGGGTTTCTCGGGAGTCTGAAATCTTAGAATATTCCGAATAGTCTAAAACGACTGGAAATCGTACGAGAGACACAATTTTCGTATTCTGGAACTTCGATTATATCTCCTTCATAGTAAAACACGAAAAATCAGGTCATTTCGGTCGAAAAATGTGGGTTTCTCAGGAGTCTGAAATCTTAGAATATTCCGAATAGTCTAAAACGACTGGAAATCGTACGAGAGACACAATTTTCGTATTCTGGAACTTCCATTATATCTCCTTCATAGTAAAACACGAAAAATCAGGTCATTTCGGTCGAAAAATGTGGGTTTCTCAGGAGTCTGAAATCTTAGAATATTCCGAATAGTCTAAAACGACTGGAAATCGTACGAGAGACACAATTTTCGTATTCTGGAACTTCTATTATATCTCCTTCATAGTAAAACACGAAAAATCAGGTCATTTTCCTCGAAAAATGTGGGTTTCTCGGGAGTCTGAAATCTTAGAATATTCCGAATAGTCTAAAACGACTGGAAATCGTACGAGAGACACAATTTTCGTATTCTGGAACTTCCATTATATCTCCTTCATAGTAAAACACGAAAAATCAGGTCATTTCGGTCGAAAAATGTGGGTTTCTCGAGGAGTCTGAAATCTTAGAATATTCCGAATAGTCTAAAACGACTGGAAATCGTACGAGAGACACAATTTTCGTATTCTGGAACTTCCATTATATCTCCTTCATAGTAAAACACGAAAAATCAGGTCATTTTTATCGAAAAATGTGGGTTTCTCGAGGAGTCTGAAATCTTAGAATATTCCGAATAGTCTAAAACGACTGGAAATCGTACGAGAGACACAATTTTCGTATTCTGGAACTTCGATTATATCTCCTTCATAGTAAAACACGAAAAATCAGGTCATTTCGGTCGAAAAATGTGCGTTTCTGAGGAGTCTGAAATCTTAGAATATTCCGAATAGTCTAAAACGACTGGAAATCGTACGAGAGACACAATTTTCGTATTCTGGAACTTCCATTATATCTCCTTCATAGTAAAACACGAAAAATCAGGTCATTTTTATCGAAAAATGTGGGTTTCTCAGGAGTCTGAAATCTTAGAATATTCCGAATAGTCTAAAACGACTGGAAATCGTACGAGAGACACAATTTTCGTATTCTGGAACTTCCATTATATCTCCTTCATAGTAAAACACGAAAAATCAGGTCATTTCGGTCGAGAAATGTGCGTCTCTCGGGAGTCTGAAATCTTAGAATATTCCGAATAGTCTAAAACGACTGGAAATCGTACGAGAGACACAATTTTCGTATTCTGGAACTTCCATTATATCTCCTTCATAGTAAAACACGCAAAATCAGGTCATTTTTATCGAAAAATGTGGGTTTCTCGGGAGTCTGAAATCTTAGAATATTCCGAATAGTCTAAAACGACTGGAAATCGTACGAGAGACACAATTTTCGTATTCTGGAACTTCTATTATATCTCCTTCA